>CM039684.1:2500000-5000000 GCA_022530915.1 Paspalum notatum
CACCTATATAGCTGAGCAAAAACAAAACAAGGATCTAGAGCAGTCTGCATGCCAACTATTATATCCACCGGCCCATGGCTTGGATGCTTGCAACAGCCTTATTTGCATGTGCCGCGCCAGCCCATGAGGCCGTAACGCACAGCGCACCGAGTCTGTTACGCTTTGTTGGCGGGACTCTTCCAGATGGATCCGAACTTCTGTCCGCCCGCTCCTGGTTTCTATTCTAGATTTGTTTATGAGCCAAGATCGGGGCGTCTAGCGCCCGGACGTCCGATGGGTTGTCTCCATCGGACGGTCCTGCAACATTTCTAATAGAGTAATTTGAACACCGAAAAATGGTACACCACGTCCCATCCAATTCAAATGGTAAATCCCGCCGCAACATCGGTTAACGCAACATAAAAAGAAGCACAATCCGTGCAACATTAAAGATGCATGTCATCGTCATCGAAAACTAATACACGCAACATTCGGATTCAACTATTGCAACACTAAAATTCATCCGATGAAAACTTATAATCTCATACATCATCTAAAATCACAAACCAACGTATAAATTCACAAGATGCAATGTGACTCGCCTTCGCCAGCTTAGCTCGGAGTCCTTCCTCGTGCTTCACCTCATAGGAGAGGGAGGGCACGGTGGCCAGGGTGGTGCGACGGCGGAGAAGGAAGAAGAGAGGCCCGCGGAGGGGGCCCGCTCCCTCTCCTACTCCAGCACACGGGGGAAGAAAAGAGCCGGCCGTGGAGCCAGTCGCGGCGGAGAACGCTGGCGTGGGGAGTGCGCCCCTCGCCGGAGGAGCGCGGCGGCGTGGGTCAGATTAGGCGCGGCGGCGCGGCGCATCCGCGATGGGCGTGAAGAAGGCCGAGGCCATGGCTGCATGCGGTGCGGGCATATGGATTGGTTTGAGCGGATAAGGTTGGGATCGGAGGTGGGGTCCTGCGTCCCATTTTGTTCTCGTCCTCGGAACGCAAGAGCTGTAGCGTTTCAATTACTAGCATAGATTAATCTATGTACGTGCAGTACACACGTGTTGTGAAATGATCAAGCATGTAATAGAAATGAGAAAATAGAAAATATAATTAAAAAGAATGAGACATGATTGGCGTCATTCCTTTCGCATTAAAACCAAGAGAAAGAAAGTAACACGTGGGTATGGGTATAAAATAAAGTGAGAAATAAAGAGAGAAAGTGAATGAAACATTTTGCATCTATGGATTTTGGGTCTTTCCACCCTTTTCCAACCTTTTCCAAACTGCGCAGTGGGACCAGCGTGAGGGTATACCTATGCCTTTCGAGGTAAAAATGATTTTTAAAAAACTCGTTTTTTATAGTGTAGATTTATTTGCAGTATCCCGTGTGTCGTGTCGTGTTGTCGATATGTTGTGGCGCTATATATTTTTTTTCATGCAGTTTTGGCGCTCCGTTGCAACCGTTGCCGTTGTGTATGTTGTTGCATGCTTTATTCTATTTTTTTTCGTGCAGTTTCGCAGCAAGCCATATGGCTGTTCGTTTGGTTTGCGTCATCGTGTCTTGCATATGTGTTTTGTTTTGTGATATTTCCTTTTTCCTTTTCTTCATTCCTTTTATTACTATTATTCTTTCTTAAAATCTTTTTTTATTGTATTTCTTCCATTCATATATTCCTAATTTTGTTTTTTACGATGCTACGAATCATGAAGTTAAACATTTACTTATGGAAGTAGGATATTCTCTTTACTTCCTTTCTTATCTAAACAATGGATGTTTTGCTTTATATGTGGTCAACATATTTTGTTTGACTATCAATACCTCCTTAGATTTTTTGATTCATATTTTGAAAATAGTATGGCTAGATTCATTTGCAACAATATTATACACTTAGTATATTTTGAATACATATATTGCAATTAATTTAGGTTCCAAATAGTATTTTAGTAAATGTGTTGCTATCTAAAAACGTACGTCTGTTATTTGAAGATGCCATGGAGTACTAATCTAGACTATTTTAACTGTGAAAATAGAATAATTTCCATAGTAGCCTATAATATCATTTTTAAGTTCCATATAAGCACAAGCACATATTACATATATGCCTCATATATTCTAGCCACTTCGAAACCACTTAGCTAGTTTTAAAACAAAACAAAAAAATACTAGGAATAATAATGATTGTAAGCAACTTGGGTGCACCTTTCATAATCTTGCTATTGCCATTACAGTTAGGACACTATGTAGCATATGCAGCAAGAGCATAGAAAAGAAAAATGGCATTTTAGGTGTGGCTTAGAACTAGCATATGCACCAAGAGCATAGAAAAGAAAAATGACATTTTAGGTGTGGTTCAGAACTACAGATACCAAACAGTGCGGGTTGATCAAGCGGCACGAAGCCGGCACGACCCAGTAGTCGACATGCCCAAGCTATGCCTGGGATGACGAAGCGGCACGGCATGCTTGGCCCGGTTTTTGTTTTTTGCATTTTTTGGATTAAAATACATATATTATCATCAAATATAAAACACTAATGAATAAGAGTTTTACTGGCTAGATCAGCATAGCATGGTGCTTGAGGCCATCAAATAGGGGTTCAACCTGTGGCAGAACCGCCCAAGTTAACCTAGGGTTAGTATAAACATACTAATTTTATGTTAACTCTGATAGTTCCTCAGAATTCAAAATTCTGATAAGCCTTTCCATCTGGATCGAGCTTATGGGGCGACTCTTAAAGGAGTCCACAGATTACATTATGTTACAAAACTGTACACCTTTATTCAGAAAGGATTTAAAGTTATTACAAACCTTGTTCTCAATTATACATAAAAGGAGTAGAACTTTTGAAACTTAGAAAACAAGGTTGTTCTACTCTTAGTATTAACAAGAGTGTTTTTCAAAAGAACCTTGCATCATGCCCAATAATGCAAGATTTACTGAGGAGCGGAAGAAGCAGAATCAAACTCGAAGAATGAAGAAACAGAAGAGAAGAAGCCTGAGTACTAATTACTCTGCGAGACTTACCCGACCACTAGGTCTAAACCCAACTTCTACCCTAAAGTTGACTTGGTTAGGTCAACTCATACTGCAGCAAGCCTGAGTCCTTAGCTTTTAGGTGTCAATTTCTTTTAGTTGTTTCCTATGGACTAAGTTGTATCTAATCTATGAGCAAACAAGAGCAAAAACTTTGCAGAAACATTCATTATCAAAAGCATTATTCTTCTTAACTACAACGTTGGTGATGTTTCAGCTCTTACACCTGGTAAGCCCAGCGATTCGAATCGATTTTAACTCTCGAGAGGAATACTCAGTCACCAGTCATATGCGTGTACACCGACACCGCATATGACAATCCTTGCATAACTTGGCATGTAGTTTGAACCGTTCTCACCGAGTCCAGGTATACGATTCGACGACACCCGCAGTTGGTCTCACCACAGTTCAAATCTAGGTTCAAGGTATGAAAGGCTTATCGGAGCCCATTAAGGACGACAAGTAAAAGAGGCGCGTTCGAAAGCCGAAAACATGGCCAAGACATCGGACGGCCTTACATGACATAAGCAGAGTCAGGATCCCAACATGTTCATTCATTTAAGATTTCCATAAGTAACAATACTAAAAACATAACTGATCCTGCCAGATGTCTCCAGTTAATATCTCAGGAAACTTTATTGTCCAGATTTATTTCTTTTAAAAGAAAGCGTAGTCTAAATTAAGCTTGGCTAAACAATTCTAATATATTACGAATAGGATTAAATGCTGGATTCAGGGTTAATTATGCACTAGGGTTTCAATCAAATTCTAACTCTAATGCACAAACATGACCCATTGATTAAGGCTCAAAACAAAAGGAAATGCACCGGGGCTTGCCTGGATTGACAGAGTTAGGATCGAAAACCAATTCAAAAGATTCCTCCTCAGGGACAAAAGATGATTTTTGAATTCCGGCTTCAGGGGCTTCTGGATTCACAATATTAGATGATTCTCCGGCAGGGGGTGAAGGGGTTACCGCACCTAAATGAATGACATGCATGAGTTTTAAGGATGAGGATGATCAACCTATTGTAAAAACAAGGATAAAACCTTCTGAAAGGAAAAGGTGGGGTATTAAAATATTTTTCAAGCCTTTAAATAATTTTTTTGAAATTTTAAAATAATTTTCTAAGTTTTTAATAATTTTTCAAACATTAAAGAGTTGGAAAATAAATAAATAAATATATATATATTAAAGATTTTTAAAGATTGGAAAAAGAATTTTAAAATTTTAAACTAAAAGAAATAACCTTTAAGAAATAATTAATTAAAAAGGTTAAAACAAATAAGAAAATAGAAAAGGAAAATAATTCAGAATAAAGATTAAACCTAAAAGGTCCAAAATGGTTTAATGTGTAAAGTTCTATTTCCATCCTTAAACTTTTTCCTAAAGTCTAAATCTACCCCTTGAAAATGGCCCAGTCCAGCCAACGGGCCAGGCCGGCCCACTCTCTCCCTTTTCTCTCTTTCGGCCCAAAGGGCCTAAGGCGGGGCTTGGCCTAGCCGGCCTTTCGGCCCAGCTAGGGCCTTGCCCGGCCACTATGCGCGGCGCGCGCGGTGCACGCGACGCGCGCGTGCACTGCGTGCACGCCGCGGCGGAGGCCGAGGCCTTCACCGGCGGCGACCAAGCCGCGCGACGGCGGCTCTTCTCCTTCTCTCCTCTCTTCCCCTTCCCTTCTCTTCTCTCTGCGTCCGTGGCGCTCATGGCGGACGCGGCAGGCATACGTAGAGGGCGCGGCGGCGAGCGCCGTTCCCGGCGGCTAGAGGACAGACCAGCGGCGGAGGATACCCGCGTCGGGTGCGCGCGCGGCTGCCGCGCCGGAAGCACAAGAAGAGGAGCCCGATTAGGGCTTGTGCGCGTGGGGAAAGGAGGCGCGGTGGCGGCCATTGCCGCCGGCGCCATGGGAGGCGCTGAGTTCGATTGAGCTCGGGCAAGCCCCAATCCTCGACGAGGATTGGTGCGGAAGAGAGAGGGAGGTGAGGCGGAGAGAGTCTCACCCTCGATTGGCTCAGGGAGGCGGCGTAGGCGGCTGCCGACGGTGAGGTGCGCGGTGGCGGCGAGGTGAGCGGTGCGGGAGCAAGGTGGAAGTGAAGGGGTAGAGCGAGGGGGTGGCTTGGGTTGTGGTGGAGGAGGAGGTGCTTGGCGGGGGCTTTTAAAGAGGCCGGAGGCGGTGGAAGGGCGGCGGGATGTGCTTGGCCGCGGCGGCGGCGAGGCTTATCCGCCTCACCCCGAGGTGGAAGACGGTGGGCGGGGTGGCGGCTCCGGTGGGCGGAGCCCAGGTGGCGCGGGGGCGCAAGGCCAGCGCCGGCCCATGGCTTTGGCCGAGGGCGGCGGCGGTGAAAGCAGCGGCGGGCGTGGCGAGAGTGAAGCTCTGCTTCGCCTTGCCCGCGGCTAGAAAACAGGGAGCTGGGCCGGTTTCGGGCCTGGTTCCCTGTTTCCCTTTTTCTCTTCTTTTTTTATTTATTTTGAAAGTAATTTTCTATTTTTAACCCCATACACAAGCAATATTACATAAAGGTCCAATTAAAAAGTGGAAGGGTGTAATTTATACTATAACCTTGCACTTTTGTCCTTGGGTAAAATAATATTCTCAAATGAGTTTCAAATACAACAAGTTTAAAAGGATTTTGAACAAAATTTCCAAAATTTGAAAGAGATTATGCATATGATAACATGTTCAGTGCACTTAATCGGGGTTTAAGATACGGAGTATCACACAGCCCGCCACTTTTTGCCATTTAAACGTAATGGGCTGTTTTCACCTTGTCAGGCCCGCCGCGCCACTGGCCAGGCCGGCACGATTGGTGGCCTACCGGGCCATGCCTAGGCGTTCATAGCCTGTGGGCCGGCACCTCGGCATAGCCCTATTCATGTGAGGCCGTTCCGGATGGTCCATTTGGACATCTATACTCGGAACAATCTAGATCGAGCAAGCAACTTTTTAGATGAGTAGATGACAACATAACTATATATAATTCTCTACTATATTATCCATTAAATTAGGCATATCGCATAATTGTCTAGAGATGGATGTGCTTTTTTTTTACCATTAATCATTTGTACAAAAATTTCGCTAAAAGCTGAAACAGTTTAAGAAATACTCCATCCGTCTCAATTTATAAGTCTCTTGAATTTTTGACATTAAGTTTGACTTTCTCGACTTCTTTAAAAAAAATTCATAATTATCATTTATGTTTCATTGTGATTTAATTTAACATATAATTTACTTTAACTATATGAATCGATGTTTCTATCATTTCGTAAATATTTTAAATAAGACGAGTTGGTCAAACTTGGTGTTAAAAAAGTCAAACGACCTATAAATTGAGACATAGGGAGTACCATATACTACTACCTTTGTCTTTAATATATGATCCCAGCCAAGGAAAAAAGTTGTCCGGCTTCAATGAGGAAAAAAAAAAACAAAGAGAGTAATGACCTAATGCTCTTGGCTGTGAATCTTATAGCTTGGACATCAAAATTGAGATGTAGGAGCTAGTACATGTTACGGAATTTGTGTGGCCATCTAAAATCGAACCATGTACCTTTTTTAGATATGTTTTGGTATATAGCTCTTTCTGACTATTATTCTTTCTTCAAGATAATTAAATATAAAGAGAAATGATTGTGTGTGGCTGAGAAGACTCTAGTGAGTCTATAAGATAAACATTAATTCATAAAAGTGATTTGACGTTGAAAATAAAATAGGAGAAGATACGAACTTACCTAGCCCCTTAGTTCATTTTAGAAATTAAATCAATTCACAAGATTCACTGTGAGCTAATAGAGTGGTTCTATGCAATAATGTCCTGTCTGGCACAAGCGCAACCCTATCTTGATTGGCCAGGAGCTAATACGAGAGCTCGTACTTCCCTTGATCCTATCCACAAAAGGCAGCGGAAAAGATAAATTTTGCTTCATCTTACACCAAGATGTTGCATTCAATATCGTCGCTTGGTTAATGAGAAATAAGCATGCATGCCTTTCACATGCAACTAAGAATACAACAATATATGTTACGATAGGTCCAACCGAACATGAGGACGGTTGAGCACTTGAGCTAAGCCGTATGGAGTAGAGAAGCTGCCGTTTTCGTACGTCGTGTTAAAGCTAGATACTTTCCCCAAATTGTCATCATCACATGGCTGAATAACTTGTTGTAATTATTTGTTATTTTAATATAATCAGTAGGGGTCACATAAAAAACCCCCTTTGAACTTCGTATACAATTTCAGTACTGAACCCAAGCGATCACCATGTGAAATCCACATGGTCCCCCAGCTTATACATATTTTCCTTGATCGAATAATGGAAAATGGGGGTGGTGTCAGGTGTGCACGTTTTAGGAGGCAAGTACTCGATCCGTACGGGGGAAACCAGCAGTGGCGCCAGCAAGAATGCACGGGGCATTGGAGCTCGGAGGCGCCGCGAATCCAAATGGATTTTGGGAAGAAAAAAAGAACGCAGAAATGAAAACGAAGGAAGTTGCTGGTCTCATCGAAGGGCGGTGTTTGGATACATCCAACTAAAAATGCCACTAACAGTAGCTATAAAGTATCCAAACACTCGTGACTGATTGGTAGATTGTGTTTTAACTAAAAGTTTGTTACAAACTACTAGCTAGTTGGATGCATCGAGACACCCGTACGTGTCTGCTTGTCGAAGATCGCTCGTTAATTGGAGGAAGCACAAGGTTGACTTACGTCTGATCTAACTGTTTGTACATGTGAACGCACATATACATTTTAAGCAGCCAAATAATTAATATAGTATGATGTGTAAGTACATATACTAAAAATGTATGCATATATAAGTAGTGGTGCAAAATGAAGAAATAGTCACGGTAGTTGCCGGAGATGGGAGACATTAATCCATGCCGATTTTTAAGCCATGTTTTGATATATACTCAACTAAGGTCATTTCTAGTGGAGAGTTTCATTTTTCGGTTTTCAAGAGTGCCACGTCAGCTTTTGTCTAGGTAAAAGTGCACCCTAGGTTTCATCTAGATGAAACGCTCACCTCCCATAAAACTCTTTCTATCTCTCTTCTCATAAGTATCTCGCTGTATCATCCAACATGCTGATGTGTCATGACATTTTGAGAATGAAACTCAAATGAAATCTCCACTTGGAATGGCCTAATTATTAGTCACAAGAAATTACTAAATCGTTCTAGTACAGATCCACAAACCGATCTATGCCTAATAAATTAGTTAATAGGTGCAAGCTACTAGCTATCTAACTCTGATGGTTGGTTATAAGTAATGCTAGCAAATATTTGCAATAATTAGTTTTTATCTAATCCAAACATGAGCATAGTAGCTGCGCTGTTTCTCAGCTGAGCAGTATGTATGAACTGTCACAGATGAGTGTCTTCTTGCGGTGACAACATTTTAAATTATTCTCCCTATATATGTTCCAAACTATTCTCTTTACGCTTTAGCCTAAGTCAAATTTCTTTACCTTTGCAAACCATGCACCACCAAAACATATTTCATTTTCATGGTAGATTCAGTGAAGCTAATTAATTTAATATTGTTATCTTTCCCATAAAGCTAGCTGAGAAAATTTGGCTTAGAACCAAAGTTAAAGTTGCATGTAATTTCTAACGGATAGACTAATAAAAACATTTTTCTAAAAAAATCCACACCCAATTTGTTTTCTAGGAAGAAGCGGCATGAGTGTTTATGAAATTCAGGTATGCATGAGCACCCTATTACTATCGCTTATTGATAATCTGATAGCAGACATCTCACCGACCTCGATATTTTATGCTCATTCATGCAGTTTAAATAGCCCTGAGCGTTTTGGTCTTCTATCCATCTTTGGCCTTTCCCCAGACCGAGACATGGATCCGTTCTTCCTGTTCATACAGCTGTTCTCCGCTCTCTGCTTCCTCATCTTGTACTATCACCATCTGCAATCTAAAAAAACAAGCCCTATGGAGCCGACCAAATGGCCAATACTGGGACATCTCCCCGGCTTGATCGCTAACATCCACCACTTCCACGACTGGAGCACCGGCGTCCTCGCCGGCGTGGCCTGCAACTTCGAAGGTCGCCTAGGCTGGACCGGCCTGCGGTACTTCATCACCTGCGACCCCGCCAACGTGCGTCACGTCTTCACGTCCAACTTCGCCAACTACCCCAAAGGCGAAGAGTTCGCCACGACCTTCGACATTCTTGGCGGCGGCATCTTGAGCGCCGACGGGGAGTCGTGGCGGCGTCAGCGGGTGAAGGTACAGATGCTCATGACCGGTCCTCGGTTTCGCTCCTTCACGGCACGGTGCAGCCACTACAAGGTGGAGAAGAGCCTCTTGCCTTTCCTCGCCCTCGCCGCCGATGAGGGAAGGCCGTGCGATCTGGTCGACGTGTTCCTGAGGATAACGTTCGACGTGGCCTGCACTCTCATCTGTGGCGTCGACCCTGGGTGCCTGGTGACCGGGCTGCCAGTGGTTCCCTTCCTGCGCGCCACGGACGACGCGTTAGAGACGCTTTTCCTCCGCCACATCATCCCCATGCCGTGCTGGAAGCTGATGAGAAGGATCAACGTTGGGCCGGAGCGGAAGATGGCCATTGCTCGCCGGACAATCGACAACTTCATTGCCGACACGATAGCTGCACGTCGGGCAGCAATCCTGAATGAAGGTGCTACCGACTCCGCCGACTTGCTTTCATCCATCCTCTGTCAGGAAAAAAACAGTGCCAACGATATTATGGCCGGCGAGTTCGTACATGACACTACGCTGGGCCTCCTGGTCGCCGGCCGCGATGGCATGGCCGCGGCGCTCTCGTGGTTCTTCTACCTCGTGTTGACGAACCCACGCGTGGAGAAGAAGCTCCTAGACGAACTGTCCCTCGTCGTTGCCTCCAAGAAGGATGGTGCAGGTTCCGCCGCTGTGGACTCCTGCAGCGGCGCCATGGCGACCTTCCACGCCAGTGAAATCAAGAGCCTGGTCTATCTGCACGCCGCCATGTGCGAGACCCTAAGGCTGTACCCACCCATCCCGTTCGAGTTCAAGACGGCGGCGGCCGCCGACGTGCTGCCGTGTGGGAAGGTGTTGAAGGCAGGCGACAAGGTGTTGTTCTTCAACTACGCCATGTCTAGGATGGAGGGCGTCTGGGGCAAGGACTGCATGGAGTTTCGTCCCGAGCGGTGGATCACCGAGGAAGGGAGCTTGCGGTACGAGCCATCCTACAAGTTCTTCTCCTTCAACACCGGGCCGCGGACGTGCCTTGGCAAGGACATGGCCTTCGTGCTGACCAAGACCGTGGCGGCGGCCATGCTGTGGAACTTCGCCTTCGAGGTGGTGCCGGGCCATGTCGTGGAACCGAAGTTGTCCATCATACTTCACATGAAGAATGGTCTCCTCGTCAGGGTTAGGAGAAGGGCTGGGACGATGTCGAGCGTTGTCAGTGCTAAGACCTGACTGACTGAACAGTGAACACATACGTACTTCGTCTCCAGTCTCCACTCATGTGAGCACTGTTAGTTTATTTGTTATCCGCCTGGAATCTACCAACTCAGTTACCGACACGTCTCAATAACATGCATGTGGCTAAGGCATCTTGGAGTATATGTTCGATGTCTTAACACTAGCGATAGTATGGACACTTCTGTAATGTAGTACTATTATACAGGGACTTCCATGTACACCACCATATATACATGCAAATCATTTGTTTACTTGAGTCATATACTCATATGTTTCAAAGGACCGACGGGTTTAGATAAATATCTAATCCGTTTCCGATAGGAAAGATTTTTTTTTTTTTTGAGGGGAAACTATGCATTTTTGGGACTTTCATGCTCCGTGGTTAGAGCCTCTAAGAGGGCAACTGTTTGGACTTAGTAGGCTGAAAAAAGGCATCCAACCTTGGCAAAGAATGATGTTCGACAAAATATGGCCCATGCTCTTTTATCCTACTTAAATTCCATGGGTGGCATAGCTACTGAAAAGGGAATTGATCGTGATTTGAAACTATTCTTTACCTATCTCCTCTTAACTAAATGTTTTTTATTTATACCGGTTCTACCTTTTCCTGTTCTACCTCGATCATTCCATCTAGCCGAGCCATCCGTGTTTTTATGAAATAATGATATAAGGGACATAACAAAGAGAAACATAGAAAGAAACAAATGGATTCAAAAAAGGAGAGAGAGAGGGATTCGAACCCTCAATAGATCCTAGAACTATATTGGTTTTCAAGACCGGAGCTATCAAGCACTCAGGCATCCCTCCATAGCCCAATCTCTATTTTATTCCTATGAATAGAACATGGCTATGTGAAATGATCTACTAACTCTTAGTAGAAATATCAAGGCTACAAGCCATACTTTTCATATATCTATGTATACTATATACACAGATACAGAATCTGATATGTCCATTTTGTGAAATAAACGCTGAATCCCCTCCATCATTCACTAGCTTAATTTAATAAGGAACTATGACAATCGATAAAAAGATTAAGTCTAGTTGACTACTTAACTGATGATATGGAAGCTTCAATATAGATGAAAACGGTAGAAGGATTGATGATTTGGTAGTTTATGGATGAGAACATTTTAAAAGGTTGGCCTTCTTCTTCCTATGAAGATTGGATTTCACATACCTATTTCACATATTGTGATAGTTGTATCTATCGGCAAGGGCAGAAACAATTTAGAGATGAAAGAGTTGTTACTTATTGGTTATTTGGTTGACTCTATCGAGAGGGGCATGATGGCCTTGAACTGACTGATGCATGATGGGAAATGGACAAATGGTGGTACATGGGGATGTTGTACAGTTGTATGTGCCCTCCCTTTCAGGTTTGAAATAGACAAAAACCCAACGGATCCCTTCACAGTGGGATTGATGTGTAACGTGATATAAATCGCATCTAGACACATCGGCACGAGCACCCTATTGCTATCGCTTATTCACAGTGGGATGGACATCTCACCAGTCTCAACTCTCAACGATGTCCATTTATGGTTCATGAATGCAGACAATCTAAATGGACATGAACATTATCGTCATCTTCCATCCGTCTTTCCCCAGACATGGATCCGTTCTTCCTGTCCATAGAGCTGCTCTCTGTTCTCTGCTTCTTCCTCCTCATCTTGTACTATCACTATCTGCAGTCTAAGAAAACAAGCCCTCTGGAGCCGATCGAATGGCCATTTGTTGGGCATCTCCCCGGCTTGATCGCCAACATCCACCGCTTCCACGACTGGACCACCGGCGTCCTCGCCGGCGTGGGCTACAACTACGAAGGTCGCCTAGGCTGGACCGGCCTGCGGTACTTCATGACCTGCGACCCCTCCAACGTGCGCCACGTCTTCACCTCCAACTTCGCCAACTACCCCAAAGGCGACGAGTTCGCCTCGACCTTCGACATTCTTGGCGACGGCATCCTCAACGCCGACGGGGAGTCGTGGCGGCGCCAGCGGGTGAAGGTCCAGACGCTCATGGCCGACCCACGGTTTCGCCGCTACACGGCGCGGTGCAGCCACGACAAGGTGGAGAAGAGCCTCCTGCCTTTCCTCGCCCTCGCCGCCGACGAGGGAAGGCCGTGCGATCTGCTCGAAGTGTTCATGAGGCTAATGTTCGACGTGACCTGCGCTCTCGTCTGCGGCGTCGACCCTGGGTGCCTGGCGGTCACCGGCCGGCGGCTGCCGGTGGTTCCCTTCATGCGCGCCACGGACGTTGTGCTGGAGACCATTTTCCTCCGCCACATCATCCCCATGCCGTGCTGGAAGCTGATGAGAAAGCTGAATGTTGGGCCGGAGCGGAAGATGGCCGTCGCTCGCCGGACGATCGACGGCTTTAATGGCCGACACCATAGCTGCACGTCGGGCAGACATGCTGAAGCTGAACGAAGGTGCTACTATGCTGACTCCGCCGACTTGCTTTCATCTTTCCTCAGCCACGAGAACACCCGCACCGACGAGTTCGTACGTGACACTACGCTGAGCCTGCTGTTCGCCGGCCGCGACACCGTGGCGGCGGTCCTCGGGTGGTTCTTCTACCTCGTGTCCACGAACCCGCGCGTGGAGAAGAAGCTCCTCGACGAGCTGTCTTCCCTCGCCACCACCGCCAGCAGCGGCATGGCGACCTTCGACGCGAGCGAAGTCAGCACTCAGCAGCCTAGTGTACCTGCACGCTGTCCTGTGCGAGACCCTAAGGCTGTACCCGCCCATCCCGTTCGAGTTCAAGACGGCGGCCGCCGGCGACGTGCTGCCGAGCGGGAAGGCGCTGAAGCCGGGGGACAAGGTGCTGTTCCTCAACTACGCCATGGGCAGGATGGAGGGCGTGTGGGGCAGGGGGTGCATGGAGTTCGACCCCGAGAGGTGGGTCACCGAAGAAGGCGGCCTGCGGTACGAGCCGTCCCACAAGTTCAACGCATTCAACACCGGGCCGAGGATGTGCCTCGGCAAGGACATGGCGTTCGTGATGATCAAGACCGTGGCGGCGGCCATGCTGTGGAACTTCGCCGTCGAGGTGGTGCCCGGCCACGTCGTGGAGCCGAGGCTGTCCATCATACTTCTGATGAAAAATGGTCTCGTCGTCAGGGTTAGGAGAAGGTCCTGACTGAACGACACTTGCTACGTCCCGCTTATGTATGCAACGTAATTATGTGGTTGTGCTTGTTGGTTTGTTATCCTGAAGTTCCCTTGCAAGCGTGATTTTTAATTTGCCTTATAGTTATAGACATGCGAAACGATGGCAACTTGCTATAAGGAGGTCAGTAAAAAAGAAGGGCTTCTCCATAGACACTCTGCCTGCTTGAACACACAGTCTCCATTTTTTTTTTTTTTTTGAGAAACCGTCTCCATTTAATTGTTATAACAGCGTTCTCTAGCAGCACATTGGAGCAAGCTGCAAGCGTAGGATCGTTGTCAGGGTGCGGAGGTGCTTCAGGGCGGCCGCAATGGTCTGACCAAATCGCCAGCATACGTGGAGTGACCAAATAATAAAAAATGAGAAGTAAGAACGCACTCTGCTGCTGTCCGTTTTTCATGCGTGAAGGCAAAAACACAGCGTGCATCGGTTGATGTGCGAGCTTATCGACGAGGAAAGCGCTGGCGAGATTTTTTTTTTCTTTCCTCTCACCTCCACCGTAGGATACTAGTCCTAGTCACCTGTCAAATAGCTAGCACAAATTGATCCATTGGAGAAGCCCTCGTGGGCTCTTCTACACCAACCAGTACATTTGCACCACTCTGAAAGTTTCATATGGAGGAGGCAGGCCCATGATGCATTTGTTGGACTGCCCAATGCAATAGCCATACGACTGGCCCGTGCTACAATGCAACATAGATCCGGTTGCCAGCCAAGTGTGCATTCGAAAAAAAGAAAAAAAAATGTTAGTGTGGAGCAGAGTAATCTTGCTCTGTGGCAAAATAAACGAAGAAAACTGCATTGGACGCATCAATTGCTTCTACCAAAAAAATCTCTGCCGTTCTCACTATCCTTGCAGCCGTTTTCTCATTCAGATAAGATCAAGTGATCAACGCACCTCTGATTCGATGCCTGTCAACTGATTCAGTGATTCTTATGAGTCATGACAGCTTTTCTAGCAACGACAACGGGACATGTATCCCAAGTTTGACACGGCCCTCACTGGGCACTAGCAGCAAAGTTTTCAACCAAACATTCAGAAATGTACGACGAATAGCTTCAGCAAGTCAAAAGAAAACAGCTGCACACAGCACAGCTGTGTGGTTATCAGGTCAGACTAGTCCATCATCAAAGCTAGAGACCAATTAACCAATGGTACCACCAGCTACTTACTACCAACCAAACCCTAGAGTTAAAGTCTGGTTAGAGCATATGGAAAAAAAAATTCCATAACAAAACCAACCAAATTGACACTCAACCTGCTCCTGCAAACCTTAAATAAGAGACTAATATAAATAAATACGTTCCACCTAGACCTAACAGGTATTTTCCTTTGGGGGAAAAACTACAAGAGAATCAATGTACTCCTAGAACCCTAAGCAGGAGAGGCTAAGGTAACAGCCCAGAGACCATCTGCTGATCTACCAATCTTAATCGGGAAATCAAAATAGCCCCCAGAAATGCACAGTTCCTTTCCTGAACAGGTCAGCCACCTCTTCTCCCCTCTCTCTCTTTCCCATCATGGGGGATGGCACCCTCACATGGCCAGAGGAAGAAGAGCCAAAAAACAGTCCCCTCTGTATTCCACTCACCACCTTGAAGAAACAAACATACACAACCCTGCCATCAAAATGCCATACCATGCCCCAATGCCTTTGTCCAGATGCTCCCTCCGTGTTTCTACCATCAGTAATCTGCAAGCACAGGGCGAGATAAACACAGTTTTGGTAAGGACGAACAGTGGGGAACATGGGGAAACAAAGAGCAGTGGGGGCTGCATTTGCAAATTGGTGGTAGCGCAAAGCAAGCCAAGGTGCCGCTCGTGCTCGTGTTTCCACTAAACTCACCTTCCTTCTTCTTGACCAGGCTCCTGGCAAAAAGCAAGCAGATGACCAGGAAGCCCAGGCCTACGGCTCCGCCAAGCACAATGGCTACAGTCTTGGCTGTCTGCTGCCCTGAGAAACAGAACGGGAACGGGCAAATCGATTGATCAGACTAGGGGCACCACGTCTAATCATGGGAACAATCATAGATGCATATCTCCGGTAAATCCAGAGAGAGGCAAAAGGGCAATGAACACAACTTTTTACCAGAGCTTGAATAGACAGCTGCATAAACAAGGTGGCAAATAACATGGGAGTTCATGTAGGTTCAGTAATGGACATCTCCTAAGCTGAACTAGATACGAACAAACAGGTAGAACGCACGAAATAAAGAAAAAGAATATGGCCTTGGCATGAAAACAAGCATATCCATGCCTGCCAAATAGTAAACTAACCAAACAATATGAGAGCAAGCACCATGGCATATGTGAATCAAAGTTCCACTTCAACAAAAGAAAGGGTCACACCTGACCTACCTAGTAGTATAATTCTGGACCACTAAAGCCTTGCAATGTTATACAATGAGCCACCTGAGAGGTACTAATCTCTTAACACGATTTTGCCTAAAACAAACAAGAGAAGAGCCCACCAAACCAAAGGAACAACCGAAAAGGCACTCGGCAATCACTATCAATCAACTTTCAAGCCCAAGTGAAGAAAGAGCACTAGCAGGATCTCACCTAAACTGCTACACAGATACAAACAAATCCACCAACAAAAGTTTCGCAATCAGAAACAAGAAACAGACACGAAAACAATCTTTAGACACATATACAGGTATCTGGTTGCGCTATCGCGAGGGTGTTGCAACTGCATTTGCTCAATTTATACTATTTATCAATCCGGCGGCCAATTCGACAAGCAATCGAAATCGAAATGCAGAGGAAACTTGCAATCACAGCAAAGGCAAGTAGAGGAGAGTGAAGAACTGACCTCCCATGCCGCCGCCATGGGGCACGCCGTGCGGGTAGTAGCTGTAGCTAATGTAGCACTTGTCGAGGTAGACCTGGCCGGATGGCGCGCCGCCGCACTCGACCTCGACGTGCTGCACGGCCTGTGTGACGCACTGCGCGCAGTCGGCCGCGGAGAGGTCGCCCTCGCACTGCGCCATGGCGTAGACGGCCTGGTAGCTGGTGGCGACGAACCCCGCGGAGCTGGTGGCGACGCCGGCCTCGAGCGCGGCGAAGGCGGTGTCCCGGCGCACCTCGAAATCCCCCCCTCCGCCGCCGCCGCCCGTGCCGCAGGTCTTGAAGAGCATCTGGACGCCGGAGACCTGGGGGAATCCGGACACCTCGTAGAGCGCGAGGCAGCCGGCGAGCTGGACCCGCGCGGCGACGGAGGGCCCGCAGACGGCGGGCCAGGAGGAGGTGGCGCGGGAGACGCAGGCGGCGCAGTCGGAGGCCGAGAGGTCCCCGCGGCACTGGAAGAGGCCGAAGACGGAGGAGGCCGCGCCCGCGGAGGAAGACGACGACGTCTTGTAGAACTTGGCGGAGGCGGACTGCGCCGAGAGCGTGGAGGCGAGCGCGGCGACGGTGGGCGGCGCCGCCCCGCCCGGGAAGGTCTGGTTGGCGCAGCCCTTGTAGACAAGCGCGTAGATGTCGGCGCACGACGCCGGCGGCGGCGCATGCAGCAGCAGGAGCAGGACGGCGGCGGCGGCGGCCTGCAGGAGGAGCCGGCGGCGAATGCCCATCTCTCCCCCGTCCCCCGCGGGACCCTCGGAATCTCTCGGCGCCCTCTCCCTCGTGGTGGTGGTGGTGGTGGTGGTGCGGAGAGGAGTCGGAGTGGCACTTGGGCCTCACTGAAGAACTGTCTCCCGCTCCTCGCGCTCGCTCGCCCTCGCCCACCACCCCCACCGTCAGCGTCAGGCGGGTGCCTTGTTTTTCTGGGTTTCTCGCGAGATTTGTTCTGGCCGACGATGTTAATGTTGTTTTCTACCGGAGTTTCCGTGTGAAGTGGAAGTGAGGAGCGGAGGAGGAAAACTGATGCGAGCACGCATCAAATGCAGCTTTCTTTCTTCATCAGCTTTGGTTGCCAATTGCGAAAGGGTTTAACAAGGATTACTATGTTTTTTTTTTTTTTCAAAAGCAAAAGACTTGAATGTCTCTATGGGCTAAAGATAGATCATAAATAAAGAATTAAAGAGGATATACTAGATGTTGTTGTCAAGAAAGAAAGAGACTTGCAATCTTCTTTTTCTTTGACAGGCTAGCCAGGCTCTAGAGTGTCGTTGCAACGGAAACGTTCCGAATAATTTCGTTTCGTCCCCCCTTGGGTGTGCGATGGTGACCTCGTCAAATTGACAGTTGACACCCCCGTCTCACGCTCCGGTTGCTGGTACTAGTTCATTGATATGGTCAACTACTTGAGGTGCGCTGTTGACTTCTCGTCTTTTCTCTTGAGTCTTGACTAGTGCTGGAGTGACATGCACTTCAGCTGTTTATTTGTAATCCAAATTGCAGTGATTAAACTATGTGTCTGTATCGACTATTATATTCAACTGCTGCTACTACTATTTGTTCCTGCTTGGCGTCCTGGGTGGACGGGAGGTAAACCTTGCAAATCCGGAGCACTCGTACTTCCTTTGATCTGAAGCGTTAAGACTATTTCAGTCTTTGACTGCGCCCTTAATTCAGCCGTAGTGAGGGCGATGCGCTGTGCTTGCGGTGTTCAGGTTTTGAACGCACGGCACGGCCACGGGGTACCAGATTGTACTACTGCTCATTTGCCCGTGCCCTTCGGATCCTGTACATGACTGGAGCGACCTCATCGCATCGCCATAGAGTTCTCCATCACTCCCAAGTCCCGACACACAAAGCGGTTCTCGGTTTGTCCTGCTCCCTGTTGAAAAGCTCATTTGATTTGAAGAAGCTCCTGTTACGTTAGCAAAATCTAAATAAGCTTTTGGTGTGTTAATTGTTAAAGAAGTATACCACCCAGCAATACTTTTTGTTTCCAAGCTTTAAGCTCACAACACATTCAAAAAAAATGTGCCTTTTTAATTTGGTATTATACCAATTTGGCTACCGGAGAACCCTGTTTCTTTGTTGATGGACACCGACCAGGGTCTTTTTGAGACCGATTGGTTCAAGATCTTTGGTGGTCAGACCAAACTTTAACAATTGTTTGACTTTAAATTACACATTATGTTTTGTCAATTAATGGAGTGCAGCATCGGACTAGCTGTAGACACAAGTTGAATTTTAAAATTGGGTGCCCAAGTGTTTGTTTTTTTTCTAAGGAACGCCAGTCATCACCTTATCATCATCCTATTGCCGCCATGCTCAAATTCTTGGCCATAGATGGCCCACATGCCCTCGCCAAATGGCAAATGTCCACACTTTTGTTTGATCGCAACTTTTGTTTTTTTTTTTCCGCCACCCCAAGATGTCGTTGTGCAGAGCCGGGAACGTATATACCCCCAACATTAGTAGATGTAGATTCCTTGCAGCGCTGAGGAATTTCGTTTCGCTGGAAAGGAGGAATGAGAATATCAATGATCCTCTGTTCCGTCTTCCCCTGACGAAGTATTATTACTCTCCATCTCCTTGGCGCCTGACCTGCCTCTCAGCCTCTGCCCTGCCATGCATGGAGGTGGAGCATGATGGCCTTTAGGCTGTCCCCAATGGGGCGCCCTAAAAAAGTGATTCAAAACACTGTTTGGCACTGTTTGACATAAATGCTGTACTATAAGCAAAGAAGAAAGTAGTTGAAATAGTGTTTTGAGGAAGTGGATGAGTGTTGCCATTAGAGACAGCCTTAGCGTTCGTTGGCTTGTGCTATAAAAGACTTGCAGGGAGAGAGCCGGGAGCCGGGCACCAGGTGAGGCAGCTCCCGTAATGATAGAATACAAGAGAATCAGGTTTGTCATGCAGAGGGCTGGCTGAGATGCTTTTGTTAGGCTGTAGCGGTGCGTAGAGACCCATCGGTGCCGTCTGATGTGCCGTTTAGCCAAGTGAGCAGCAGAGCATTACTACCACACCATTTCTAAGGAAACTTGTGCACAACAGTGGCTATGATCAACGACCTCTTTGCTTTTGTGTGTGTGTGACAATTGGCAAGCTTAGTTCTTAAGTATATGCCGTGTAGCATAAGCACCTCCACTGAAAGAAATGTAAAGGATGTGGTACCCTCTAAAAATGAAAGCTGCACAGCCCATTTCACGCGTTGCGGAATGACTTGCTCAGACGGTCTTGGCCAGCGCCCAAGGCCTGACGCTTTTGTACGCCAGAAAAGCCGTTTTTTCCCCACCAGTCGATCCCTGCCCTGCTTTTTACTGCTGCTTGCATGCACCCTTTGAGCAAAGTGAAAAAAAAAACACACACACACACAAAAAACAGGGGATGGAGATGCGTCAAAGCGCGAAACTTCCTCTCGCTTTGGAGGCCTTTCCACCTTTCGATGATTGCTTCTCACCGGGTGCAATGCCGCTTTCACTTTGCACCAGTATTCCCAACGTAGATGCACCTCTGAATGCCATCACCCCCATCGGTTTCCTCCTTGGCTATTCACTTTCTCTGCCACTCCACTCCAGTCAAGTGTGCTAGTAGTAGCAGTACACAACGCACATGCATCACGCCAAGCAATAGGCGACCATGTCCATGTTTAAGCTGCTAGCGTGCTCGGTTCATCTAGGGCATTTGAGAGCAAGGGGCACCTCCTACTGCCTTTTTGGCCAAGGAACTTTCACGGCCAAGTGGGGGTGGTGGTAACTTGCGATGCACATTTTGGAATTTGGGCGTGTGATCTCCTTCCTCTCTTTACATACACCACTCGCCACGATCATTGTACTTTGCGGCACTGCCTTTGGCCCTAGATGGCCGCAAGCTAGGAGGATGCCGCCCTAGTGGGACAAAACGCTCCCACATGATCCCAGGGTCCCCGGTGATGGATCGGAGTGTGGCTGTGTGCGTGCTGTCTGTCGGAGACACATGCATGCAGATGCATGGAGGACCATGATCCAACATGGTCCTACTGCTAATGCATGATTTCCATTGATGGCCGGGGCATTGTCTCCGGACACCGTGCAGGATTAGCGGCAGCCGCTGGGAGTGGCAATTGCTAGTGGACTAGTGGTGCCAACTGCCAATGCAAGTTCACCTGGACATGGACGACGGACCCCAGGTGGGCAGGGCAACGGCCGGCCGGAGCCGAGCAGGGTGGTGATAACGATGATTCATCAGCAGCTGGGTCTCTCGGGACAGGATTCGCTCGCTGCTCGGCCATCACTGAAGAAACTGTGAGCGAGTAGGTGAAAAGCGAGGAGTGGCGGGCAGCAGGAGCGTTTTTAATACCCCTCGCGTCCATCCAGTCCGCCTGCTGCGTTGCGCATTCAAGCCTTCCAGTCCAGGGGTAGAGCACCATGCCGACGATGCCTTGGCAGACTGGCAGTTCGCCCCCAGAAAGGAAAGAGCAACAGCTGAAACTGAGAGGAGCGACGATGACGCTTTGACGAGACCCCCTCCCTGTGTCCACACAGTGCATTGGCAACCTTGGCAGGCAGAGGTCCCTGTGCGTACCGGCGCTTTTGGCAGGGCAGTTGCAAACTTGCAATTGCAACGAGAGCTTCTCATCTGACCGACCAACACAGATCCCCCCCTGCACTCCTGGTGGGTGTTGACCGCTGAAGCCACTGGTTTGCGATTGCCGAACACCGAACCAGGTTGCGATTCCAGATCCAGTGTTTCTGGCCTCAAGTCTCAACTGAAATACTATAATGGACAATGAATTGCAGCACAATCAGTCAATAATCAAGTACAATGGTTCGAGCTAAAGAATGTTGGGTGGTGCAAAGGAACGTTAGTCCATCAACCCTATGTGTCGTGTGGTTCGGCATAACAGCTGTCTGCAACTATTAAACTATACTGTTAGGAGGATGCAAAACAAAGCACACGTTGCCCTAAAACCTCGTCTGCTCGGCTGCTCCTGCCCTCTGGTTTCTAAATTATTATTATTATTATGGCCTAGGCATGCTACCTGGCCTCTTGTGTTTGTCCACCCTTCAACTTATGGAACAAGTGCTTGGGATCCAATGTAACCGATGTCCACCCTCACTGCGATTTGAAACAGGCCGTGGCCATCATGTTGACAGGAAAAGAACGTGACCTTTTCTAGACGAACTTTGATGCGATCATACATACCCGTGGCCCTCATGCTTGTTTTCCTTTGCAGCTTGGATGAACAGTGACCTCAGGGCCCAGAAGTATAAAGGCTGCGGTACAGTCCTTGAGATCAGATCAGATCACACGAGTATTTTGCATCTGGGGCCGTGTTCAGCACCCCGATTTTGGGGTGAAATTGGGCCCAATTTGGGTCCAAAAGCACTGTTCCGAATCGAAATACACTGTAGCACTTTTCGTTTGTTTGTGGTAAACATTGTCCTACCAAGGCCTAACTAGGCTCAAAAGATTTGTCTCGTAACGTACATCTAAACTGTACAATTAGTTTTTTATTTCATCTACATTTAGTATCCCATGCATGTGCCGGAATTTTTGATGTGATGGGGAATCTTCTTTTTGCATAGTGTATTTTGGAGCACTTTTGGTGCTCTAAACACACCCTGGGAACGATTTTCCTGGACTTGAATAGCAGCCCACTTGTCCTGCTCACCCACACATGCACACAGAACGTTAGGAGATATTGTCTTGGATTATTTATTGCAGACAAGAATCTACGATAATGAGACAAGGATCGTATGTGGAAATCTTTATAAAATTTTCAACTATTTGTACCACTATCTTCCTGTTCTCTGTAACACAATCCAACAGGGGCAAAAATAACTGCTACATATTAGCCAGAATGGCAGATCAAACTAGCAAAAACTTCAAGAAAAGAATGCATGTTCTCTAAGATTAACTTGAGCCATAATAATAATACAGAACTAGATAATACTAACACCACTTTGCAACACTAAAACTAAAAAAAAATCTGAAGTAACTTTTCTGTCAAATAGCAACATCTAAGTCGGTGCTCCTGCCGCAAGTCCACAACAGCTACCCAAGAACACCTGTGCTTAGTTTCTGAAATGCAGAGGACAAGCAATACTGTAAATGAATAAATGTTTTACTCTTAGTCCCAGTGATAATTTAGCACCATTGTTGTCCACCTTTGCAATTTCGACTGAAATGCGTGGGCACCAGCAGAACTGGAAACAGCAAGCACACTGAGAATTAATCATTCGTTCATTTCAACAAATAAAAAAAAGAATAAATCACTAATATCAAGACATTGAGTTAGAATACACAGCATGAGAGGCTTCACAGTTAACAGTTAAGATCAAATTAAGGTAAAGAACAGTAAGTATATCAAATGTTCAAGGTTAGGTTGAAGGTGGACCAAGCCAATAAATGCTTAGCCTAATTAGCTGGTGATGAATATAAACATATTGGGTGCCCAAATAAAGGGAGAGAAGCATTGATCAAAATCTCACATGTCATAACTACTTTTGACACTTCCTCCCAGCAGTTGGATGTTACCAGAACAAGGTTAGCATAGTAGCCTGAAAACGAGAAGAAGTGGCAACTGGCAGCCATTGCACATTATTGAACATTGCCAGCTGATATACCCTGAACTGTTAATCAGCAAGCGTGAACAGTTCCCCAAAGTGGCTGCGTCTAAAGACAGCATCACTGTCATCTTGATTCATGCTTCATGAGTCACAAGATGCTTGGCTTCTATGCAAACAAGATGTCAAGGTGTCTGTGCCACACCATAGAACCACAATTCTCTTGAAAATTTCAAATGTGTGAGGAAGTCGGCCCAATAGCAGCCACTTCAAGAAAGTAAAGATAAATTCTTTAGTGACATTTTCTGGAGTCAATCACCAAGATATATCCGAAAAATCACACAAATGGTTATGGCATCATAGCTTATCCTCGGAAATTAAGTATTTCACCAATAGTCCCTGCAACTGCAAGCACCTTTCTTAATTGTGTGGTATCTGTCGACATCCCTTACTACAATTACTCTGTCAATTACCAAGCCGCATACTTGAAGAATTCATGAGAATGAGCATATATTATCCTCAGGTTCTTAACTATCCTCAACGCCTTTCCTGATGGTACAGCACCACTGATCAACCCGTATGCAAGTGCCAACCTTTCAGTATGATGCCAAAATCCCCCATCTGTCTGCCCCCTTGTGCCCTAACTTCTCTAGCTTTCGAATCAATACATTCAGCTTGTCATATATCTCTAGCAGTTGTTCGTGCCTTTTTTTTTCGTTTGCAACAAACACGTATACCTTCCCTCTAACCTCAATCCAACTCCGACCACCTTCCTTCCTGACTCCACGATCCCTCATTGCAGTCTACGCCTCAGCCACCTCATCCTTTCTCTCAGCTGCTGACTAGGCATTAGCAAGCATGACATAGGTTGAGTAATCCCCGAGATTGATGTCCAAAAGCCTCTGGCCCATGGATTTTGCCATGTCAACCTTGCGGTGCGGTCAACCATACACAGCCCATTAGAAGTGTCCACCACACTGCTGCATGTGGCTTGCATGGCATTGTACAAGCAAAGCTCTCTGCATCCTCTAGCCGTCCTACCCGTGCCATTGCACCCACCACACAAGTATAATGCTCAAGGCCAGGCTTCACATTGTAATTCGACTGATGGCTTCCATCCAAGCCGCTCCAGCATTAGTACTACATGCCGTGAAAACAGCAAGGAACGTCAGCCATCAGGACTCAGGAGCAAACCTCAAGCTCCATCATCTGGTTAAACAGCCCAACAACCACCTCCGATCCACATCCCCTTGCTGAGCATGCGCAGACAGCACCACAATCCAGGTGATCAAGTTCCGGTCACCACCCAAACCCCTCAAACACCTTCGCTGCGTCATCCACAACTCCAGCCTTACCATAAGCATCCACCACAGCAGTCCCAACAGCCACGTTACCATCAAGCCCAACCACCACAGCATGCGCATGAATCCCACAATTCTGCTCCGGGGCAGGCAGCAAGCCCTGCTGCCACCCGGAGGGCACCGGACAGGGCATGCATGGTCATAGAATGAACAGCATTCGCGCGCATGGCAGCGAACACGGAGAGAGATTCTTCGCACAGCGTGTTCTGCGCGGTTGTGGTCTGTGGACGAGGCCGGGACAGTAGCAGACTGGATCACGATTTGCAACGGGGATTCCATCGAACACGTGGCGGGCAGACTTGGGGGAGCGATCGAGTGTGGAGGGTGAATGGGTGATGAGGCAAGAGGCGGAGTAGGGCGAGCGCGTGCACGTGTGGCGCGCGGGGCGGCGGCATGGAGCGGAGGTGGGAGGAGAGCGCGCCGAGGATGCGGAGGCCGGGGACGGGGAGGGAGGCGGTCTTGACAAGGACCCCCGTGGAGAACGGCCGGGTCGCCTCGCCGCCCGCTTCGGCCACCACGGAGGCGGCTCTGAGGGATGCCGGCCGCGGCGAGGCGTCGGTTTCGGCCTTCGGGGGCCACAACCACAAGTCCACAACCGGCCGGACTGTACGGTAGAGTGTAGAGCCCATTCTGGCGAGGCGAGTTTTGGCGCTCCCATTTTTAGGCATCGGTCGCGGTCCTATTGCCCAAGTGAAGTGTTTTTGGGCTTTAGCGGACAGTCCACATCTACCAGCCCATCTACCTACCCTTTCAGAAGCTTACTAGGCCCAGCGGTAGCAGCAATTGATCAACTTTTTTTTTTTTGGTTTTTAACTTTTTATTATATTTCTAAACTTGCCTTTTGCAAAATTAACGTGCGGAACCAGCAACTTGCTAACTGAAATGAAGGGGTGTAAATTCCATCCATTCTAATTATAATGATATGCCAACTCATCGTATGAATGTTACTCTACTTTTTCCAGAACACCACCGCCACAGCAACAACAAAGCTTTTCGGTCCCAAGCAAATTTAGGGTAGGCTAGAGTTGAAAACCAACCAGAGTTATCAGCTGAGGAAAACTAGCAGAACACGGTGTTCAAAAAATAAAAAAACATTTTTCTCCATCAAAACTTGTTTGGAAATGAGATTTGTATCAAAGCTGTACACATCACTGCGATCAATGATTTTGTAGCTCACCGTTCGGTCATTTAAACCAGTTTTTACAATGAATTAGTGAAATACTAATCGATAGCATTTTTCCAGAGTTTGGCAACGGGAAGACGTCACTCTTTCCTATTTTGCCTACATAATAACTAGAAGAACGCATGTTGCTGCGAAGTGCGAAATATCAAACGGGTGAAGATGATGGTTCCAGAAAAAGATCAGCCGGAGCAGAGCACACGGAGACCGTACATTATCAACCACACCACACGTGTGCCTTCTATCGGGTTCCTCCTCGAACACGTGTTGCGCCACGACAGACGCGGTTGGGCGTCCCAACACCCACAGCTTCCCTACGCGGACGAAAACTCGAGTGATAGAGATGCCGAATGGGCTACACGCAGAGGCAGAGCTAGTACGTGTACGTCGCCATGGAAAGGAAACGAACGAGCTCGCCCTCGGCGGCGTAAATCACGTGAGTGAACCCCCGTCCCGTCCCGTCCCGTCCCGTGTGCATGTGCGTGTGATGTGGATCGCCGATGGCCACGGGGGCCTCCCTCCTCCACCAAAACCAAGAGGAAAATAAAGAGGAAGCGAACAAGAACACGAGATCGAGCTGGAAAGGAGTGGCGTGGCGTGGCGTGGCGTGGCGAGTCACCGCCATACCCGCACGGAGACGCGAGGGCCGTCGATCGAGCCCGTCCAATCCCAATCCCAATGCGCGCCCCCACACGGCTGTCCTGTCCACCGTAGGCAAGCCCATCCACCAATGTCGCCGTCGCCGTCGCCGTCGGCACTGCGTCTAGCACGGCGAACCCGACGCCACACGACACGCTTTGCCCTGTTCCCGTGTACGCATGCATGCAGCCACCGCGGGCCCTTATTAAAGGCGAAGCACTTTCCTAGCAAGTAGTAGCAACACTGCAGCAGCAGCGTCTGGACTGGACCCGGCGCACCCACCTCAAGCTCCAGATCACACTCGCCTCTGAATTCTGATCTGAGAGGCCTATCACAGTATCCAGTAGTGTGCGGCGGCTGCGGCGAGGGAGTCTTGCCCTGTTGCCCGGCGAGGTAGCCAGCCAGCCAGCCACGCCATGCTCGTGAGGAGCGCCTCCACGCCGGTGCTCGGCGCGCTGCACCCGTCGTCGGGGGGCTGCCACTCGCCGGCGGTCTCCTCCCCGGCCGTGCACTTCGCCGAGTCACCGGCGGCTGCCTACCACCCGCCGCCCATCTCCTGCCACGCCGGGCCCGGATCCGACCACGAGCGCTCGCGCGGCGCCGGCGTGCGCCGCACCAGCTCCGACGGCAACCTCGCGTCCCTGGCCGGCCGCGACGACGGCCACCGCCTGCCGCCGTCCGGCAGGTGCGCGCGCCCCGTGGCGCTCGAGACGATCCAGTCCTTCACGGGCCGCCAGGCTGCTTCCACCGACGACGACAAGGAGGAGGAGGACGACGACGGGTACGACTACGAGGCGGAGCGGGAGCAGGCCTTTGGGCAGTTCAGCTTTGCCGGCGGCAGCACGTACTCGCAGGCGCACCCGCTGTTCCTGGCCAGGGGTCTCGGGATCGACCGCCTGGGGTCGGGCCTCCTGAGCGCCGACAGCGGCGGCGGAGGAGGAGGGTTCGGTGGCAGCGACGGCGGGGGCAGTACCCTGGTGACGTCGGGGAGCGGCGGGGATCGGTCTGGCATCGAGATGCATTACAAGAAGATGATCGAGGAGGACCCCTGCAACGGCCTCTTCTTGAGGAACTACGCGCAGTTCCTGTACCAGGTAAGCAGCAGCAGCAGCATTCAGATCTTGCATTGCAGGAGAAGATTAAAAAGCGACAATTTTTTCACCCTGACGGAGTTCCTGATTGTTACTGTTACAGGTGAAAGGGGATTGCAGGAGGGCAGAGGAGTACTACTCCCGCGCGATACTCGCCGACCCCGACGACGGCGAGCTCCTGTCGGAGTACGCCAAGCTGGTCTGGGACGTGCACAGCGACGAGGAGCGCGCATCCAGCTACTTCGAGCGCGCAGCCAATGCTTCCCCGGACAACAGGTGAGTGAACTGCACACCATCGATCTCCTGACATTAGAGATCACTGACACGGATTCTGATCGATCTCCTGCTGTGTTTGTCCATGGACATGGATGCTGCAGCCATGTCCTCGCCGCGCACGCCGCGTTCCTGTGGGACACGGAAGACGCTGAAGAGAGCGGCGGCGACGCGCTGGGCTACGTGGGATTTGCTCCTGCTCCTTCGTCCCTGGCTTCTGCAACAACCTGAACTTTCTCTCCCTGAATGGAGCTAGCATGATAGACATGATACTTAGCCTGTGTTCGTTTCTGTGGAGTATCTGTAATACTAGCGAACATAAGCCTGTTTACAGCCTGTGTACTTATGTCAGATTCAACAATGAGCCTGACTTCTTAAATAAAAAAAATGAGCCTGACTCCAGATCATCTTTCGGAGCTTCGACTTGATCTACCAATCTCAGTATGTATGCATATGTGGAGATAGATGCAAAGGCACCCCAGAATCCCAGATGCTATAAAGAGAAGGTTCATCAGTTGTTCTGGTCGAATGCCGTGTAGCCATGTGATACCACTCGGTTCAGCCTCAAATGAACTTGGGTTCACGTTTTTCAGAAGAAAATCGGCAACCTGTACAACGCGCCCTACATGTCCGGCTTATGTTGTTTCAGGTTACTCCCATCATCATCACTCCCACGAAAAGTCGAAAACAAATCAGAATGGCATCCGCGGTGATTGGAAACACCATGGTGCCAAAGTAGAACATACGCATATGGATGCCCACAGCCAAATACATGGCCCTTTAAAACCCAAAACTATGGTCGATGACACTTCACCTCAATGCTCAATCCCGAAGCAAGCATCTTCACATCTAGGGTAATGGAGTTTGCAACTCAATAAAGTCCCAGGCAAAATATTCTACGTAGAACCTCTGTTTGAAAGTGCAAGCCGTAATAAGAAACTTATTAGTCAGTCATTGTTGCAGCTGCATCTGAATAAGTTCAGATAGAAACTAATACAGACAACTGTTCCTACACTAGCAATAATAAAGCAAATGGAGTTTGAGATTGGTCCAGATCAAACAATACCAAAGACACTGTCAATAATAAAGCAAATGGAGTTTGAGATTGGTCCAGTGAATTACGCCTGGGATTAGACAGCCAGCCTACTCAAAGATCTTTAACAATTTCAATGCCCATGGAGTTAGCTGTCCCGATGATCGATTTGCACAAGGCCTCGATTGCCAAGTGCTTGCAGAATGGATCAGACTGCTTCAGCTTTGCGATCTCATACACATGGCGAAGTGTTAGAGACGACACCACGCTGTGGCCAGCAAGGCCGCTGGCGGTCTCAATGCCTGCAGCTGTCTTCAGAAACCATGAAACTGAGGGTGACTTGACTACAAACTCAAAAGTTTTGTCCGTGTATGCAGTCAAAGTAACTTGCATTGGAGTATCGGCCTTGTACTTCTGCGTCCTGGCATTGAAATCTTTGCAGAATGCCATCAAATTAAATCCTGTAAAAAGCCAGAGCTGGTCCAACTGGTGGACCAGGACGAGCAGCACCAGCAGGAACTCTAAGACGGATTGTTGCTAGAATTGGTTTCCTCACCGCCGCATCTTTGAGCGTTGACATGGGGCTTTACAGATCTGCAATAAAAAATTTTGTTTCAGGTTACTAACAGTTCCACAGAGAAATTTAAATGGGTGTAATCTCTGAACTGCAAAAAATGTTTGCCTGTGTAATGGCGGGCCGGCTTGGGCCACTATCAACGATTACAGGGAATACTACAATGAAGTGCTCATGGCGATGCAAAAGTGTTATGCATGAATTCAATATTTTCAGTTCACCTTCTTGGATGTTCTGTTCACATAAAGCATGTTACTCAATGCGATGTACGTCTCCACATACAAAACTACGTACCATTCATCTAAAATACTGTGGATACCAGGAAATTAAGAACTACTATTTCTCTTGGACGATGAACTTTTTCTTATTAAAACAAAAGGGATAGGTAACGAGAAGAGTAAATTGCATGGTAGGTCTTTAAACTTATCCTGAGATACCATTTAGGTCCATGAAATTCTAAAGTGACCATCTAGGTCATTTAATTTTTCAAATGGTTCTTTCTATTATAAATCTAGGTCCGGAATTGGACCTCAATCAACTAAGAATGTAAAGTTAATGGACCTAGATGATCACTTTAAAAAGTTAAACGACCCAGATAATCACTTTCAGACTTCATAGACCTAAATGGTACCGCAAAATAAGTTTAGGGGCCTAACGTGCAATTCACTCTAACAAAAAATATGTTGACAAGTATGGACTTACATGTCTCCAGACATTGCTCTAAAACAGAAAAACACCATGCAGTAAACATACCTCAAAGCTAAATCCTACTTACTTCACAATGATAATCTCATGGCTATAGGCAGGTCAGGTCTTACCGTGAAAAACACTGTTATATCTACTTAAGAAGGAATGTAACCTCAAAAGAGGCATGCCAGTTTTCAAGTAAAGTCTAAGCTATAAATGTATTTATTTAATGAACCACAAATTCCCTCGTTGCAATCTGGTGGGGTAAACAATAAGGGCTATCTACTGAAGTATCTTAAAAAAAAGAAGCTTCATCACTGTTTAGTAAGAAAAGTTCAATAGTATATCACTAGGTATACGTTCATGCGTTGCAACGGGAATTAAAAAAAACAGCAAACCATGGCATAGACATAATTAAGATCCATACATAAACAATTGTCACTATGATAACAATAATACCGTATGACGATATGAAATCTATAACTTATTATTAATTAGTTTGTCCAATAAACAACTCGCTGATGTCAAAATAAACATAACATTTTATGGGATTTCGTGATGGCAGCAAGGAGGAAGGAGAGAACTTCCTAGTGGTACCACAAAGGTTTAGAAATTAAAATAGCTGATGAGTTTGGAGCATCCGCCAGGATTCAATCATTCAGCATAGTATGTTGCACTACGGTCAACAGAGGAGCCAACATAAATAGAAACCAAATTAATGCTATTACACCACCCATCTAATCACATACATCAAATCCATCTAAGCATCTTTACCTTTGAACACAAAACACAGTAACCTCTTGGTGGCGAGTGCTGCTGCTGCACCTGCTGGGGCAGATCGCGAGGGATGCGTACGTGGGCGACGTGGATCGCGTGGAGTGGGCTGAAACGGACTTGTTTCGCGGCGGAGTAGTTTCGGCGGCGGCGAGATTTATCTTTTGTTTCACACGGGGCCAGGGACTGAGGGCACGAGATCGGACGATCGCAATTCGCACACGCGGCAGGCGGGAGCACAAGATCGGACGATCGCACGGCTGACGGGCTGTGGCCGCCTCCCTTGCCCTCTTCACAGGAGTAGAGAGTTATTGAGTTAACAATTGCAGAGTTCGTCAGATGCAAAAAGGAAAAAAAAGACAGATATGATAATGAACAGGATTTAACTTTAAATATAGGACACATTTACTGTACAATTTTGTATCAGTAGGCATGATACTATACGCCTGTGATCACATCATCCAAATAGCTTATGTTAAGGTTTGGGTGCTTAGTTTCGCAAAGAATGCAAGGAGGATGGTGGAAAAGATACCAGGTGGGGCTTGTCGCCGGCAAATGGCCGGACGAAGGCCTGTGCGGCGGCGGCCGTGTGAAAGATCGTCGGGGGAAGAGGGGAACGTAAACGTCGCCAAAGCGTCTTTCCGGAGGTGCGATGTTTGTTTTCCTACTGGGCCATGAGCCCAAACGATAGGTTGCCGCACCGGTACACATTACCAAAGCAGGCTGCTCCTCTTAAAAAAAAGCATGCTGCACACAGCACAACAGTCACGTGGGGTCCACTAATAAAATTAAAAAACCATAGCAGCCGTCTAAATCAATTTCTGAATGCGCTTTCGTATTCCTTGTAATGAAAATTCAAAACAAAACTCATTTTTAATATATTTAGATCGTTTTTTTTTACCAAACTGTAGTATTTTTATATTAGACTAGTAAAATGCCCGTGCATTGCAACGGGAGAAAAAATCCTTAAGCAAGCTTTGCAAATAAATTCTATATCCTATTGTTCTGAATTTTCCTTTGCATATGACTGAAATTTAGGTGGTGTCGGTTTGGTAAGAAATATTATTTTTTGCTTTCCGGCAATATACAGAACATCGAAAGCGGAGTCCATATACGACATTGGTATCCGTTTTCACGTAGCCTGTTCCTGTCGTCTGAATCGGATTTCCGAATATTTGACGATTTCCTTTAATTGCAAGAGAATTTTAGAGTGATATCAATTGTGTTGAAAAGGTTGTTATTTCAGCTTTACATCGATATATAGAACTAAAAAACGGAATCTATATGCGATTGTATACGATCTGGGCTTCCGTTTTCGCATGGACTGCACTCCACTCTAAGCTCGCAAATAAATTCTGTGTCATATTGTTTCAAAGATTTCTGTTGGCTGAGACCGAATTTTAAAGTGGTTTCAGTTGGGTTGAAAATGTTATTATTTTAGCTTTCCATTGATATATAGAACATCGAAAACGAAGTCTGTTTGCGACTTGGGCGTCCGTTTTCGCGTGGACTCCTTCTGCAGTCCGAATCTGGTTCATATTATAGCTGTGATTCAGGTTATCGGATACAGGATGGGGAGAGACTGACCAGCCGAGTCCACTTGTCACGACGGACCCGTTTTCGCATGGGCTGCACTGCACTTTGAGTTCGCGAATAAATTTCACATCATATTGTTTCAAAGATTTCCGTTGACTGAGACCGAATTTTAAAGTGGTTTCAGTTGGGTTGGAAATGTTATTATTTTAGATTTCCATTGATATATAGAACATCGAAAATGGAGTCTATTTATGATTTGGGCGTCTGTTTTCGCGTGGACTCTTTCTACAGTTCGAATCTGATCCGTGGCTTCAGTTGAAAACAACGTACTCGTGAAACAAAAAATAGAACGATAAGCTAAATAGGGTTGCCAAACTAGCTCAAAAATATTGGTTAAACAAGTAAGGGAATTTAAGCTAAATGGGGTTGCCAAACTAGCCTAAAAATATTGGTTAAACAAGTAAGGGAATTTTGTCAATATGAGATGGTGAAAAAATAAAACTAGTAGAGTAGGATATAAGGTATACGCTGTTGTTAGAGATGAAGACTAGAATTACTAATTTAGAGGGAGGATTAAAGCATACGCGGGTGCTGTATTGGGAATGGGATACGTATAAAACCTAAGCAACACAAGTCTGCATGGTGTTGTGTTGTTCATCACACCACAGATGATTTGACGAAAATGCATGGTGTTATGTTCATCGTCAGGCTGTCTTCCTAGTACCCATCAAGCTGGCCTGGTTGATCGGTCAAGATGGCCTAGCAGGCAGGCACTCTGCAGGAACTGGAATCGCCTGGATCTGGATCCGGATCTGGATCCACTTGCGATGTTGGCTTCAGCTAGAAGCCCTAAACCCCCAGGCCCCAGTGGCAGCATGCCCACCCCATCCGTGTGTTGCAGTACAGCTGAACTGATACAGCAGGTTCAGGACTTCCGGTTCATTCGGTGAGTCACGCCCGTCGCACGGCCAATGGAGCAGAAAGGTGCATACTCCGTATGCGGATAGCGGACGTGAGGCCAACTTGGATGGTTCCTAGCTAGAATCCTAGCGCACGACTTTCCGAGAAACTTCAGAGACCAGGAGATGCGCTGAGACGCTGAGTTGACGTGTTGTGCTCGCCGACCTGTTTAGATCAAAAAAAAATTTCTCCCAAATTTTACTGTGAAAAAAAAGATTTTCCATCACATCAAAATGCCGGCACATACATAGAGTACTAAATGTAGATGAAATAAAAAAATAATTGCACAGTTTAGATGTACTTTGCGAGACGAATTTTTTGAGCCTAGTTAGACCATGGTTAGACAATATTTACCACAAACAAACGAAAAGTGCTATAGTGCTTTTCAGTTCAGAATAGTACCAGTTTTCAGGGATCTAAACACACCCTGCGTCGATCCGATCACTCTGCCTCTCTTTCCTTCTCTAGTGCCTGGTTTTTAGGACTTAAGGCTATGGTAGCTGGAGAGTGGATATAGATGTAAAAAATACTGTTTGCGTACTGTACACAGAGTGAAAAAATACTGTTTACACACTGTAGACAGTACAAATGCACGTTCTGATGACCACGGTGTAAGGGCGTGATCGGTTTCTTGTATATAGCTGGCCTGGTGCACGGTGGAAAGTGGTGGAACGTTTGGTTGATTTCAGAAGCAAATCAAGTCTATCTCAGATTTTGATTGGATAGCTGTACAAAAAAGCATACGATTACCTTGCATGTTGGTGCGGTGACCATACCACCAACCTTTTTTTCTTCCCGAGGCAAAGAAAAACAATTGTATCCTCGCAGGTGAGAGTAGCAAACTGTTGGAAGGTGAGCAGAATAGTCACATGCGCTGTACGCTCAGCCTGGCTCGGCAAAAACCGAATCCATCTGCGTTTCCAGAGAGTTTGGCCCGGCGTCCCTTTTGGCATCAGGTCGGCCAGGTCCAAAACGCCGTGCGACCATCCAAACATAGGCTAATCAAAAAATTCTGCACGCATAGAGCCTGGCTCATAGATGTGCACTCAACCAATCACGCCCTAACGAACGCAGATACTAGCAGTAATATCCAACGACATTCGTTCCAATTTCCTTTAAATTTAATCACGAACGAACGTCCACCTTTAAGTACATTTTTGAGGAGTTGTAGTCCTGCCAAACAAATCCTAAATTAACAACCTTGAGGTTTAGAGACAACTCCACAGAAAAAACATATTTTCTTTTTTGAAAAAAAAAACAATCAGAATTATGTCTACAAAAATTTGCTTGAGAAATCAAGGGTATGTTTGGTTTTCCTGGGATAATAAGAAATCTAGATAATTTTATCTCATATAAAATCAACACACCATCTCATTTTTATTCTTGGATTGTCTGCCGTAAGAGAGGATCCACTATTATCAAGATCTAGCTGAATTTTGCATTGATAACATGTGTTATCTAGATTCTAAAAAATCCTACGGTAGCCAAACGGGACTTTAATCACCTTTTAAGTGCAAAACACCGACATTAAGCTAGGTGTAATAACCGTTGCAATACTATCTGCTCGGTGCAAATCTTCCAAAAGTAACAAAGAAAAAAATGTTTTCCTATCACCACAGGAGTTCTTCTGCTTCGGTGATGATACTAGTGCAAGACCGTCTTCGGTTGATCCCAATTATAGCTAAGAATTAGCTATACACATCTGGATATCTCGATTCGATCTATTGTAGATAGATCATTTTCTACCAGTTACCCATGATTAGCTAGGTTCCTAAATATTTTTAGCTAAGGTATGCGCTATAAGTTATCTGCCAATCAGTGTTAGCCTAAATGCTAGACGTTAAACAGTCGGTCACTTTTCGTTTAGCGTTTAATCGGACTACACGGCCGTTTAAACGGACTAAAATATGGATTATACGGGATTAAACGGATTAAACGGCATAAACGGGCAACACACTACTGAGTAGCGTTTAAACGGTGTGTAAACGGTCTAAACGGCCGTTTAGGCGAACAGAGCTGCCAATTAGTCAGGCAGTTTGGACATCATTTGTTTACCAATAAATTTTAGTTAGTTGTATCCAAACTAGACTAAGACTTGTAATAAAAAATCGTCTTATATTTAGGCTATGTTTTGATCACCCAAACTCTTTTTTATTCTAACTAAAAAATAGTCTGTTAACAATTAGATAGCTAAAAATGGCTTACATGTTTAGACACTCCAGGTAAAACATGATTCGATTTTTAGTAGATAGATTATTTTCTACAATTAGCTAGGTTACCTTAGCTAATAACTAATTTCTACTTGGAGCGTGGACTAAAAATTACTAGCTACTAAGTAATTGGATTTTTTGACAGTGTATAGCTAATTTTTACGGCTAATTTTTACTTAGGCCCTGTTCGTTTCGGGAGAAGTTCCCCCTTCTACCCCACAACAGTTTTTGATTGGTTTCTTTACCGTAGATCTGACACAATCCACGGTACTGGAAGGTTCCATCGCCTGGTGGGGGGAAATCCCACTCCCAACCCCACAGAACGAACGCAGCCTTAGGCGTATCAAAAGCCTTAAGCACGTTAAAATTGGATCGCCGATACATGGACCCAACGATCCAAACGGTGAGCATTTGCGGAATACCTACCAGCTGTACCACACGGACACGCTACCGTCTCTCTGGCGGTCTGGCCACCTGGCGCCGACTCGGCGAGGGGAGGCGGAGGCGCAGCGCCCCCCAAAAACCCTGACGAAAGCCAGACGCGGAACGGGTGCAGGCAGCAGTTGCTCCATCTGCTGTCCCGTCCCATCCTTTTTCTTCCGCCCTCGGCCCCCCCTCCATCCTTGCCACAGTGCGACGCTTCCTAAACAGGGGCGCCACCTCCACCTCGACTCGTCCTCAGGTCTTCTGCACCCAAGTCCTCTTGCTCGCCTTCGTCGCTTCGTCCTCGCCCGTCACGGAGGAAACGAAGAAGCCCCCGAGGTACCAGTTCGGTCCTCCTGTTCATCTTTTTTTTTTTTCTTTTATCAATCTATCTACTAGTCATCTCATCCTGCAAGCAGAGCAGTATTTGTTTTTCTTCCGTTTGGTCTAGTTCTAGTAGTGTGGCGATGCTCTGCTGCGACCAAGATGCAAGATTTTTGGGCGCTGCAAGTTGGTAGAGGCCGGCGAAATTTCCAAAATCGTGACTTTTAATCTCCGGCTCCGGGGTTTCCATTAAGCCGCATTCTTTGATTCTTCTCGCAGGCCGCCAGGCGCCGCAGCCGCAACCCCCCGGCTGCAGAACCCTGGTGGATTGCAGGCTTTACATCTCGCCGGCGTCCAGGCCTGCCCCGGTGATCGCCTAGTGCAGCGCCGTTCGGAGGAGGGTTCGGTTGCCGGCCGTGGGGTTTCTCGGGGGCTCCGCGGCTGGGTTCCTGCCGGCCCGGGACTTTCTTCTTCGCGAGGGTTCTTTGGCGGATGGGGTCGGAGGCGGCGCTGGCGCCTGTTGAGATCAGTTCCGACGAGGAAGGCGACGAGAAGATGCCCGCTGCGGGCAAGCGCAAGTCGCCGGAGTTCGACTTTGAGTGGCTGGAGAAAACATTGGCCAACGACGCGTTGGGGGAGGGTGTGGATGATCCCACTGCTATGCAGGAGTTCGCGGATTCTCTCATGGATGTGACGGGTGGTAAGAACAACGTGCCTGATGTCTGTGGTGGCGGTGACGACGACGATGATTGCGTCATTCTGGACGGCGATCCTGACAAGCCGGCTGCCGTTGCCAAGGAGGAGGGATTCCGGCGAGATGGCGCTGAGGATGAACTGCAGATTGTTGCGGAGAAAGGAGAGGTACCGCTCTGTCCCTCACTTACTTTGTTTTGTCCGGTTCCGTTATGCGTTACGCATTGGCGTCATCGTGAGTCACTAGAGATGGAATACCAAAGCCATTCGAACACGCCATCGTCGATTGCCATTTATGTAGCTTGAAAAGATTTCTTGACTTGGGCGGTGCCGCCTTACGCAGTCACGCGCTCTAGTCTTGCTATGTAGTTAATGTATGGGGGGTTTATATCTCGCTACCGACGAATTTGTTTTAGGAATGCAGTTGTCAAGCCATAGTTTAATTTATTTATCACGTTCGCAATAATGTTGAGCATATCTTTTCGTAATATAATATATCTACATGGGCGCATATACCGCTGTTAGTGACTAGTAGTATTTGCTTATGAGGAACTCGAAAATAATTATGACTGTTGCAAGACTGCCAATGTCTATGCAAGTATGCATCGACTAGCTCATCCAGAAAGCATAGGTTGAAGTTGGGCGATCTACCTATGTGTTTGAATCTCATGTTCCCGATGGAATCCAAAGTCGTAGGATCACGCCATTGTCGATTGCCATTTATGTAGCTTGAAAAGTTTTTTTGACTAGGCCGGTGCCACCTCACGCAGTCACACTCCCTAGTCTTGCAATGTGGTTAATGTATGGGGATTTATCTCACTACCGACGAATTTGTTTTAGGAATGCAGTTGTCAAGCCACGGTTTAATTAATTTATTACGTTTCACAGTAATGGCAAGTATATCTTTTGGTAATATACAATATCTGCATGGGCACATATACCATTGTTTGTGACTAGTACACTGTTGCAAGACTCAGCCAATGTCTATGCATCGGCTTGCTCATCCAAAAAGCTTAGGTTGAAGTTGGGCGATCTACCTACGTGTTTGAATCTCATGTTCCCGATGGAATCCAAATTCATATGACCGCGCCGTTGTCGATTGCCATTTATGTAGCTTGAAAAGATATTTGACTGGGCTGGTGGCCCCCTAAGGCAGTCACGCGCTTTAGTCCTTCTATGTAGTTAATGTACGGGGGATTTATATCTCGCTACCGACAAATTTGTTTTAGGAATGCAGCTGGCAAGCCACAGTTTAATTTATTTATTGCGTTTGCAGTAATGTGAAACATATCTTTTGGTAATATATGATATCTGCATGGGCACATGTAATGCTGCTAGTGACTAATAGCATTTACTTATGAGGAACTCGATAATAGTTACGACTGTTGCATGACTCTGCCAATGTCTATGCATCGACTAGCTCATCCAAAAAGCTTAGGTTGAAGTTAGGCGATCTATCTATGTGTTTGAATCTCATGTTCCCTCCTTGTTATGCCGCACATTATGGATGTCCTTAACGAGTTCTCTCCTACTCCATATGATCTTCTTATGAATTGCTATGCTTATACATTATTCTGCATTCGGGTGCTATCTTAGAGATCCAACTTTAAACGAAGGTATAATACTAGTATAATATGTGGCCTAACACTTGTATATTCCTTTTTCAGTTAGCATGCAGGGATTTCCCTCATCCACGCCATCTATGTGCTACCTTGCCGTTCAGCAGCACTTCTCATGCAACCCATTGTAATATGGTCAGTTGTGAACTCCTCTTCCCCTGTTCGTAAATCATAATATGCAACATGGACACATTTTCATACATGTGCTTATTTCTTAAACGCAGTGCCACTGTTATGTCTGTGATTCTCCTGCTCCCTGTGCTTTCTGGGGCAAAGGCACCGCACATAATGATCATTGTCATGCTACAGATAAGGATGCAAGGTGGAAGAAACTTAGGCAGTCATCCAAGAATAAAAGCCAGCCAACCCCTAAACGGAGAACCGTCCTGAATTTCTATCAACCAAGCGCAGCAGAACCATTCTCACAGCGTTCTGCAAATGTGAATGGTTCTACTGGAAGATTTCCTGTTCCAAGTACTGTGAGCCAAAATCAACAGGTGGATCCCTCTATTATGGATCCAAGGAATATTGTGGGCCAGCGTATCAGCCTGCTGAGAGCATCATCCCCCATGCCAAGAACTACAATCCCGAGCTTTGGAGCCAAAAGTGCCAGGGCTGTACCTCCAGTTTATACACCCTCAAATGTTAGCCATTCACAACCTCCTGTTCCTAACTATGGCCTGATGCAGCCTCCACAGCCTCATGCATTTCAGGCAGCACAAGTTCCACCAGGAGGTCTAGTTAGTAGTGCTGGAACTTTTCAGAACTACCACCCTCAACTTCGCCTCAATGCACCAATAGGATCTCAGGGACAACAGTACCGACCACCATCATATCCTCATATTGCTCCTAACACTGTAGTTGGTACTGGAGTGCCACTCTCACGGTGCACCTCAGTAGTTGCTCAGGGAACACAGCCTGGAGTACCACTCTCACAGGGCACCTCAGTAGCTGTTCAGGGAACACAATACCCACATATTCCATCGGAAGATACAGGATTGAAGGAAGCACTTGCTAGTTTGGCACGTGAGCTGGGAGTATCTGATTATAATACCAACCAGCAGATAGGTCAGCAGTCAGCAAGCACACTTCATTCTCCTAATCCTAGTCAGACGCTTGCTCAACCCGCTCAAGCTAAGACGGGCCAATGGGTTCAAATCAAGAAAACCCATGTTACAGCAACTTCAGAAATGAAGCCGTCCAGTGTGCATAATTCATCAAATAATGCATCTATGGACACTGTTCTTTCATCTGGTTCAGTTCAGATTCAGCAGGCCTTGCCAGTTAATCCTCAGAAGTGTCTTACTCCACTCCAAGTGAAATTGCTCGAGCTCAATCGACTTTGTACTTCCCCCAACCATGAACTTTGATGGGAAGTGGTGACCACCATGTTATCATGATTAAACTGTTATATACTAGATAGATTATCATGACAAGACATATGCTGTCTTAGGAGAATAGAAATGCCGCTCCTGTAGCAGAGAGCTTTGGCTTAGCCTGTCTGGTGCTTAAAGGTGTGGTTTATAATGGGTCAAAACTTGCAGTGCAAAACATTCATGATAATCCTTCATCAAATTTGTCTCTTTTGTGCTAGTTGGATACAGTACTATGTTTTCTATTGTTGTACGTATCTTTTTCGGACACAAAATCTGGAGAGTAGTTTCTGGAATTCATGCTCTACATGTAAGTTGGAGCACCTTGTCCAGTGGTAAAACTGGTGCTCGTTCCGAACGAGATGGCTTCTGTGTAGTCTGGCTTGAGTTTTCAGTGCAACATGAACGGCTTCATGCTTCTACGTGCCTGTATATATCTGTAGCCAACACCTGGAAATGTTCCCCTACTGGATTGTAACCTCTCTGGTTGGAATGAGATGCCAGATCGCAGGAACAGACTGCACAAGCTCAGTCTTCATGCCTACTTGGTGTGCACTGTCCTTGGAGGATTCTCTGTCCTTGCGTATCTATGCGGTTTTCGTGTCAAAGTAGAAGCTTTTTGAAAGGCGGTTTGGGACTGATGGCATTCAGCATCACCTTGCACTGACCGAATACGAGAGAGGTCAGACGAGCAGTAACCAAAAGAAAAAAAGAGCCTTGTGACAACGAGAGGTTCAGAAAAGGTTAGCTCAGCAGGAGAGCAGCACAACGCTAGGTTTTTTTTTTTTTTTTTGAGGGGTAGCACAGCGCTAGCTAGGAACTACAAATTCAACTCCTGCTACCGCGAAATAAGGCTGAGGCAACAGCTAGGGTATACACTCCATCTATCCGCTATTCCAACTATCTCTCTGTGAACAGTGTCGCTATAGTGTCGTTTTGTATTATACCCGATCTTTTATTTTATCTGCTGGCCTTAGCCTAAGAGATGCAGGACTCGCGGGCCCAAGCCCGTCAACAGCTTCAACCAATAGCGCTGAAGGCTCAGCCTATTACGGGCCCATCTTAAAACAAGCCCAGAGTCATCTCTACCAAGCTACGGCCCAAAGAGCACCTATAAAAGAGTGCCACCTCCCGTCCCTCGCGAACCCTAGCGCCGCGCCCGCACACTCCCGCGTCGTCGCCGCCGCCGCCGCCGCCGCCTCCCAGCCGCAGGAAGCAGGAGGAAGATGCCGGCCGGACACGGGCTGCGGTCGCGGACCCGCGACCTGTTCGCGCGCGGGTTCCGCAAGAAGGGGTACATCCCGCTCACGACGTACCTGCGCACCTACAAGATCGGCGACTACGTCGACGTCAAGGTGAACGGCGCCGTGCAAAAGGGCATGCCGCACAAGTTCTACCACGGCCGCACCGGACGCGTCTGGAACGTCACCAAGCGCGCCATCGGCGTCGAGATCAACAAGCAGGTATAACGCCCGCAGCTGATACCCTGCTTGTCATTTGTTCAGTGTCAGCGGCTGTGGGTTGATAGATCTGTGCTGCTGCTGATAGAGTCATGGTTTTGGGTCTGTTAACGCGTCCCTGGCCATTTTGATGGAACATAATCAGAGTCATTCCTCGTTCGTTGGTGTATGTTTATAGCCTAATGTTGTTATCGCACTCTGGAAATCGGTCCCTACTTGTGGTATTTGGTATCGTATATACGGGGCGCTGGATTGTGATTAGTAGTAGTCAGATCTTTCTCAGTGATAGCAAATAGCATAGGCAGTTCTGAACTGGGCTTGTGTATTACTCCAGAGTCGATTAGACATCTTGTGACTCCTATAGTCTGTCCAATGTCAACATTTTGACCACACTATTGTCATTTTAATGTGGATTCGTGTTGATTATTACCAGCTTGTTGTAGTTGTTTCACGTTCCTCTGCAACTAGTCGGTTTTTAGTGCTATATCTGGAGTGCATAATTTCAACTTGATTAAGTTTTGGTGTGGTGAAATTTTGCTCATTCTTACAACTGTCACCATAACATTGAGTGTTGGTGTATCACAGAGCTGTTTGATTCTTGTTTTCGTTGCCCTAGGCCGAGCGCTTACCTCTTAAGCCATGGGGTGGCGTGGTATTCCACGGGAGAGGTTTTTGTGGCGCACGTTATACGTGTGATGGGCATACATTGAAATTCGTCATTCTGGCTTCTCTTCTGTACTAGCGTTAGCAGTGAGGGGAGCCCGTTTGGATGATACATGCCATTTCATTCTGCTCTTTTGTTGTATGTTCCTTTACCTAGTACAGGATGGTGTGGATATACATTGTTGTGTGTATCTTATGCATGTCTTTAGGCTTGAGTCTTCAGGAACTGTTCGATGTATAGTTTAAGTTCCTTGTTCATATGTGTAGAATGATAACATTTCTGGACTAGACACAAGTGGTGATGACCTTGCTGTGTTTATTTCTTATGAGTTAAAAGTATATAGTAGGAGTTATTTGCCATGGTGATACTTGATTCCTGTTGGATTTTGTTAGGTTAATGGCCGCATCATCAGGAAGCGGATCCATGTCCGTGTGGAGCATGTGCAGCCGTCCCGTTGCACAGAGGAGTTCCGCCTGAGGAAAGCCAAGAACGACCAGCTCAAGGCAGATGCTAAGGCCCGCGGTGAGGTGATCAGCACCAAGAGGCAACCTGTGGGACCCAAACCTGGCTTCATGGTTGAGGGTGCTACACTTGAGACAGTCACTCCTATTCCTTATGATGTGGTCAATGATCTCAAGGGTGGTTACTAGAGAGAACTATTGTATCTTGAGCAGTTCAAGCGATTGGGCATAAATGCTTATCTGAATCTTTCTTGTACTGGGTAGTTCTTTTTTGTTATCTGGTGTTATGAACCTATGTGACTATTACTACTGGTTAACATTAAAGATTTTGCTTTGGTTGGTTGCATCCAGTTATATTTATCCCCTCATTGTATTGTCTACATTCTTATGGAGTGAGTGTATCTCAAAAATGAAAATGCTCGTCTCTTGTGCAATTCATCGAGTATAAACTAGCGCCAATGCTTTTGTGAATGTTTGTGTTACTAGAAATGAAAAGGCCCGTCTCTAGTAGTTACGCTTTGTTTGTTTGAGCAATGTTTGGCTCAAGGGTCTATCCGTGGCCACCTTGTTGTATATAGATAGCTCTTTTGTCTGAGATGCGTTGTTTAGTAAAGGATTTGTCTTGCCAAAGAGCTGGCAAGCATCAAGAACTGTGTTGTCTGCATTTGCCAAAGAGCTTCTCATTGATTTAAACAATCGTTACAGAGATGAGACCAAAATGATTCAGAAATGAAAATGCTCAACTCTCGCAGTATGAGCCAATGGTTATCTGAATGTTCTTGGTACTGGTTGGCTCTTCCTTCCTGCTGGACTCACGAAACATGATATACTACGAGCTACCTCCATGTGGTTATACTACTTACTGGTATGGTTATATTCTTCGTCGTTAGGTTTCTGCCTCTTTCTGGAGCATTGAGAACCATGTGGCTAATGCAGTGTGAGACGAGAACACCAGAAGAGTGCTGGTTGACGTTTGATTGGTCGGTGTCTCAGTCGCAGGCTGCCTCCTTCCGTTCGCCTCGCAATCACACAACGAGCCCGGCTCGAATGTCCAATTAGGCACAGCTCAAGAGTCTGCCAATTACGGCAAATTATAACTGCTGTGGACCTGTGGTAACATTTTGGGAGTTCAAAAGAGAGGAAATGTATGTTCCAGTCGCCATCCACCAAAGCATGGATACTCAAGAAAATTGGAAGTGGATACTCGATTCTTTTCCCCCAATTTTTTATACGTGGCACTCAAGATTCTAAATTAGTTCACTTTGGTTTTTATCTTAAGTTATACTCCCTCCCTCTACGAAAGGATGAAATCCTAACTTTGTCCTAAATCGTACTATTGTAAGTTTAACTGAGTTTATATAGAAATGTAACAACATTTATGATATCAAAAATCTATGATATGAAAGTATATTCCAACAAGAATCTAATAATACTAATTTGGTAGCATAAGTTTTAATATATTTTGATATAAACTTAGTTAAAATTACGATGGTTTGACTTAGGATAAAGCCAGAATTTCATTTATTTGTGGATAGGGGGAGTACCTCTTTTTAACTTTGACTATTTTTTTAAAAAAAACATCAATACTTGTAAGTTCCATTATGTAATGGAACGTAAAATATGTTATAATGATGCATTTATATGGTACTGTATTCGGTAGATGGCAACATATTTTTCTAAAAAAACTACTAAACTTGGAAAAACTTTCAATTAGGACAAAGCCAAGCTATAATTTGGACATATCCTCTGTTCACAGCTAGGTAGGTATCCTGAAGTTCTTTTTTCCATTTCTGAGATTTGGATCGGCTATTTCAATAGCTTTACAAGGCGGCCATTTTTTCTGAACAGCATCGCAGCGGCAATAGGATTATTGTTCGCTTCGAAAGGTAAAAGCGTAGGCCACTAGGCCTTGCTTCCACTTGAAACGAAAGCGCCAGCTGTTTCCAAAACTATGCTAGTCAAAATACTACATTTTCAAACCATCGCTGGGTTGGATTGTTGTAAGAAAAATACTATAGTTGTGTCATAATAAACCATGATACTATAATACCGTAGTTTTGAAAATTGTACTCCCAAATAGATCCTACAAAACATAAAAAGCTCGTTCTTCAGGCAACGCAACAGTGTGCCTGAAACTCTAAAAATCCCAGACTCAAACACGAGTTGGCCTATGAAGATTTGATGATGTTGCGCGAGATTGAGGAGGTGATGACACCAGGTGGGTGGCAACGAGGCAACAGGGACAAGGACGCGTGGATATTTTGTCCGCGCAAAGAGGCGCCCCTAAATTTGGCCGGTGCTGCTGGCTGCCCAACGCAAACCTCGCCGGCCTCTCGTTCCTCATCCATTCTCTACGCTTTTTCCTTGCCGCTTTTTGCTATTTTTCCAGAGGCTACGCTGGCCGTAGCCGCATTTGCATCGTGGGTTTATTAATTTACGAGCCAAAGGGGAAAAAACCCAAGGATTTGCTAATTTTAGGTCTCTTCTTCCAAAGGAAAAAAAAAAAAAACGAAGTGGACTCTAGAAGCGTCGTTCGAGCACAGTAGCCTTGGCTGCTTGTATAGGAGTTTTTTTGTCAATCGAAGCGCGTACCATTTGCATGGTCTTTAATTTTCATCCCACGTTCGGCTTATCACGTTCCGGAATCAAGAGCCTGATCAGATCAAAGTCAAAATTAGTTAGACCAATGTTTGGCCAAATTTGACCATATTTGAATTTAAAAAATATCTAGTCAAACAATATATTTTTTGTTTTGTAAGACTTATTTAGGTGCCAAATAAAACATACGAATAAATTTTTTTCTATTTGACTAAATATTTTTTAAAATTTAAATATGGTCAAATTGAATCAAATATTGGTCTGGCTAACCATGGCCTTATCCAATCTCAGGCCCCAAATCCAATTCTGGATCAAATCCATGACCCGTCGCGCGCAAAGTCACGTAATGCAACAGGTCTCAGTTGCCACTTGCCACGTATCTGTGTGTGTTCAGAGATGCAGGCATGTGACGGCACCGCGTGATGAGAAAGAAGATCGAGAGTTCAGAACCAAAGCAATCGGCCGGCCTGCCGACCACCCGTGATCGACCGAGGAAACTACGCAAAGTTTTTCAGTTTTCACGAGAAGCGCCATGCACGTCTATCTTCGGCCGGTTTTACCGTTCTACCGAAGCTTTTGATTTTCTTTTTTCTCTTTTTGCAACTAAAAAAAAGAGGGGCCACAGAACCTGGAATCCTGGATACTGGCAAGTACAGCCAAAACCGTCCAAGCAGTGCCCTGTCCTGTTCACCCGCGCCACGCGTCGCGCATCCGCCCGCCCTCTCCACGCTGACGGGCAACGTGGCCGGCGCGCGCCGCGCGCGCCAAACCACGTCGCCGTCCACCACCCACGCCACGACGCTTCGAGGCCGGTTCACGCGTGCGCGGCGCGGGAACCCCGCCGCCCCCCTACCTCCCGTCACCGCCTCACGTTGCGCTCACCGGCGCACACCGCGCCACGTCGCCCGCACGCGGGGCCTATTTAAAGGGCCCCGGGGACTCCCTCCCCTCCCCGTCGTAATAATAACCGATCCCCCAGTCCAGATCGTCGCCGCAGCTCACAGGGGTCCCGGACCGAATCCATTTCCAGGCTCCTCAACGCCAAGATCCATTTCGTTTCGATCTTTCTTGGTGATCTGAATCCCGTTCGAGAGCTCGAACCCATCAATCAATCAATCCACCGCGCCCATTAGCAGCCGTTGCCCTCTCTGTATATGACCATGGCGCTCAACCTCGCCCACCAGACCGGTGCGGCGGCGGCCGTGGTGGCGGCCCCGGCGGCGCCGCGCTCGGCGGTCATCGCGGCGGCGGCCACCGTGGCGCCCTCCGCGGCGGCGCCTGGCTCGGCGCCCGCGCTCCAGATGCAGACCGTCACGGTGGACCCGGCGCAGGCGCCGGACGCCGCCGTGAAGCCGGACCTCGCCATGGCGTGCCAGGCGCTGGTGGAGGGCAGCGCGGCGCCGGAGGCCGAGCACGCGGACGCGGCCGCCGCCGAGGCGCGGAGCAGGGCCGCCGGGGTGCCCGTCTTCGTGATGATGCCGCTCGACACCGTGCGCAAGGACGGCAGCGGGCTCAACCGGCGCAGGGCCGTGGAGGCCAGCCTGGCGGCGCTCAAGAGCGCCGGCGTGGAGGGCATCATGGTCGACGTCTGGTGGGGCATCGCCGAGGCCGAGGGCCCAGGGAAGTACAAATTCAACGGGTACATGGAGCTCATGGAGATGGCGAGGAAGACGGGCCTCAAGGTGCAGGCCGTCATGTCATTCCACCAGTGCGGCGGCAACGTCGGCGATTCAGTCACGTACGTTCCTCCGGCATCCTCCCTCTTCTTGTACTACCGTTTGATTACCAGTGATTTTGTGCTTGGCTTACTACGTCGATTAGCTTCGGATTCATTGCCCCAGCCAAAAAGATCTGCACTTTTTTTAGAAAAAAAAAACTGAACGTTTTTAGTCTGAAAAAAATTGCACCCACTGACCATTAGTGATGATGTGGACTTGACGCGAGGTCCCCGTGCGTGCGTCGGTGACCCACGGAGGAGAACCGCAAGTTCAACTCATGGATAGCCTAAAAAAAATCGTCCTTTTTCCTAGATGGACGGTGGCGGCATGTGATCTGCCACGAGATCTCTGAGCACAAGTTCAGGCTCTGAAGCAATATTTTTTCTTTTTAAATTTCATGCCATGTGATTCGTCGTGTGGTGAATTTCTGAAGGTTTATTCTATTTTGTGAATAATTTCTGTATACTGATGATGACGAACTCGCCCGCATCTGGGGTGCAGCATACCACTTCCGAAATGGGTGTTGGAGGAGATGGACAAGGACCAGGACCTGGCCTACACCGACCGGAGCGGGCGGCGGAACTACGAGTACGTCTCGCTGGGCTGCGACGCGCTTCCCGTGCTCAAGGGGCGCACGCCCATCCAGTGCTACGCCGACTTCATGCGCGCCTTCCGCGACCACTTGGCCACCTTCATGGGCAACACCATCGTGGAGATCCAGGTGGGCATGGGCCCCGCCGGCGAGCTGCGCTACCCGTCCTACCCGGAGAGCAACGGCACCTGGTCCTTCCCCGGCATCGGCGAGTTCCAGTGCTACGACAGGTACATGCTGAGCAGCCTCAAGGCCGCCGCCGAGGCCGTGGGCAAGCCGGAGTGGGGCAACGCCGGCCCGGGCGACTCCGGCGGCTACAACGACTGGCCCGAGGACACGCCCTTCTTCCGCCGCGAGGGCGGGTGGAACACCGAGTACGGGCAGTTCTTCATGAGCTGGTACTCGCAGATGCTCCTGGAGCACGGCGAGCGCATCCTGTCCGCGGCCACCGGCGTGTTCACCGCGTCCCCGGGGGTGAAGGTGTCCGTGAAGGTGGCCGGCATCCACTGGCACTACGGCACCCGGTCCCACGCGGCGGAGCTGACGGCGGGGTACTACAACACCCGGCACCACGACGGGTACGTGCCCATCGCGCGCATGCTGGGCCGCCACGGCGCCGTGCTCAACTTCACCTGCGTGGAGATGCGGGACCACGAGCAGCCGCAGGACGCGCAGTGCCGGCCCGAGGCGCTGGTGCAGCAGGTGGCCGCCGCCGCGCGGGACGCCGGCGTGGGGCTGGCGGGCGAGAACGCGCTGCCGCGCTACGACGAGACGGCGCACGACCAGGTGGTGGCCACGGCGGCGGAGAAGCAGGCCGAGGAGGAGCGCATGGTGGCCTTCACCTACCTGCGCATGGGCCCCGACCTCTTCCAGCCCGACAACTGGCGCCGCTTCGCCGCCTTCGTCAAGCGCATGACCGGCGCCGGCGGCGCAAGGGACAAGTGCCGCGAGCAGGTCGAGCGGGAGGCCGAGGGCGTGGCGCACGCCACCCAGCCGCTCGTGCAGGAGGCCGCCGTCGCGCTCACCAACTAGAGAGGCTTAGTACTTGCGGCGAGCCATGCCATTGTGCATGCATTATAAGCTGCGCCGGCCGACCCTACGTGTCGGTGTGGACGTACGTACGTGTGTACCGACCGAAAGTGTAAGGATGGAAACGCTGCGGGCGATGCGAGCTGAGGGGTTAGGGGTGGGTGACCGGGGTATGGTTATGGTACCTAGTTGCCGCGTTTCAGGCTTTTGGCGTCCGCCACGCCAGAGCTTGGCAGGAGATGCGTTTTGATGTTCTGCTGCTGTTACCACAGTACGAAATGTGTGGATACTCTCATGATTTGTACTGCTATAATTTAAACGAAGAAACAAGCTTCTGCAACTGTGAGCTGCTCCGCTGAAATGACTTGAGCCCCGAAATACCACCGCGTAATGGATCCTTGTACCACTAGGATTCCGTAAATAAAATATTAGAAAAAAAGAAGTTCAGCTTTTAATGACAAACCGGGTTAGAAAACCGAACAAATTCCTAACAACTCAAACCTAACTCGCATTGGTAGGCTACAACAATGCCCCAAAATCACGAACCATGGATCCCAAATGGTCGGTTGAATGGGTCCATCAACCCGCACCATTACAAACAAAAACGTCTGTTATTTTGAACATAAGGAAGCAGCACTTCAATCGTAATTTAATCTCGACAGATTCAAACAATGCAGCTGGTAGAAGGTCTTATTCCTGGGACAGGAAACATCCGTGTGGCTGTTTCTCGTATTTTCGCTACTCTATTACCTGCTGCTACTCTCCTGCCGTCGGTTCCTTCAAAGGAACAAGATGTGAAATGCATGCTAGCTACACATTTGTACCAGATCGAGTTATAGTATGGCCAATATAGAGAGAGAAGGGTACGAAGACCTCCAAGGTTCCAAGTCTTTCATAAAGTATTCACTGTTGAAGCAGGGCCCATTATCTGCACCAAATGGCCCCGTTAACATTTCAGAAGACCGAGCGTGTCGTATTCACACGACTTGACCCGCGTGCATAGGGTCTGAATGCGTGTTCCAGCACCTCACCTGCACGAATCATAAAACCACTTGGATGCTGTTATGTATACATATCACTATCAGGTTCGCTCTCCTGCAACCTGGATTTGTGATCCGCTGCTTTTGGAGTCCACTCTCGCGGTCGCGGCACGTGCATCACACTTGCTTCAGTTCGTCTCAGCATCTGAGCTGAAGCCCCATCAGTCTACACCACAGCTCTGCTTGAACCGATCCAACTAGCTCGCAGCGCAATGGCAGGCATGTCGCCGCCGCCGCTCAAGTACAGCCCATGCCACAACCCCCAGCAGGGGCTGGTCTCGGAGGAGGCGCTGCGCATCATCGTGGAGGCCAAGGCGTGCTTCGTGGCGCTGTCGCTGGCGCTCGCCTACATCCTGACGGCGTCGCAGCACCGGCTGTGGAGCTCCAGCCACCTGGTCAAGGGCTTCCTCTTCGCGGTGACGCAGCCCGTCACGCGCTTCCTGCTCGGCATGTTCACCATGCTGCTCGCCATGCCCTTCCGCAACGACCTCTACCTCCTCTGGGGCATCCTCCTCCTCGCCGGCTACGAGGGCGTCTGCACCATCTCCGGCTACGGCGTCTCCGCCCGCGGCTCCGACCTCGCCGTCCACGAGTTCGCGCGCGCCTACAACATCGTCGTCCTCGGGCTCTACGCGCGCTACTACTCACGCGCCTCCCAGTTCCGGTTCCCGATCTGGGCGCTCTGGGCGCTTATGGTCGCCAAGTTCTTGGAGCGCATCGTCCGGTTCAAGATCGCCAGCGGCAGGTACGGCGACGCCAGCACAAGCTTTGTCGCCGACTACATGAAGCACGAGGACAAGATCAAGAGGAGCAAGATGACATCCTCATCGTCCACAGGCACGGCGGACGGCAGCTACGGCTTCTCCTTGGAAGACTGCAATTATCTCATCGTTGGCGACTCCAAGTCCAAGAAGGCGGGGGCCGAGAGGGTGGACGCCGAGTACGAGGCCAAGTACAAGCCGGCGGAAGACACCGTCACCGTCGCCAAGGTGTGGGAGTGCGACGGCAGCCTGCTGAAATCATCGAAGACGACACCCGAAAACAATCTGAAAGATGTCTGCCTTTCCTTCGCGCTGTGCAAGCTTCTGCGGCGGAAGTTCGCCGGCGTCGCGACGTCCGAGAGCGAGAGGCCAAAGGCGCAGAGGCTGGTCTTCGACAACCTCATCGCCAGCGGCTGGGAACGGACGTTCAGGGTGGTCAGGACGGAGCTCGGGTTCGCGAGGGACCTGCTCTACACCAAGTACCCCATCCTGTTCTGCTCCGGCTTCCCCGTCGTCAGCGCCGCGCTGTTCGCCGTGACGATCGGCGTGTCCGTGTGGATCACCGTGTCGGCGGTCCGGCACTACCGTGTCCCCCACGGGAGCACGTCCAACGTTGTCCATGGCAGGAACGTGGATCTGCTCATCACCTTTGTCATCGTGGTCATGGTCACCGGGATGGAGGTCTGCGAGTTCTTCATCCACCTCTTCTCCGACTGGACAAAGGTACGTACTCCTATAGTACTACGTGATTGCTGATTGGCTGGTTGAGTCGTCCTCGGTCGTTACTCCATTACCTACCACTGCATAGCCGCCGTGCAGTACTGCAGTGTGGTCCATACTGTCACTGATTATTTTTTTACGTACTGCAATGGTTGACTGACCAAGTAGTGCTCAGTAGTTGACCGCGACTTTGAGTTTCAGGTCATGCTGATCTCTGAATATGTCCGGAAGCCGTGGCTGCGACGCCCCTGTTTCCTCAACAGCGTACTGAAGCTCATCTGCTGCTGCAAGATCGCGGAGCCCATCGGCAGCTCTCTCGGACAGTTTGACCTTCTGAAATCGACCAAGGAGCAGAGATGCCTCCCGGAGTGCGTCGTCAAGCTGTACCACACGGCAAGGTCGTTCGTCCTGCTCACCGGCGACGAGGACTTCCGCATCAACAAGCGCAAGACCCTCCGCCCGGTCCCTGATGCCGTCATGGAAATGCTATGCAAGACGCTCCAGGACAACAATGGCCTGAAACTCAAAGGCCGTGGCCATGAGGAGCGGCCGCGGACGAGAACCGCTCTGGAAGAACTGCTCTCACGTTACCGCCAAGCTCCGGTAACCATCGAGGCGATCATGGTGTGCCACGTCGCGACGAGCGAGCTGGAGTACGAGCTGGGCGCCCGGAACGACGGGGAGGAAGGGAAGGACGATTTGGAGAAGGGCCGCCGGAGAAGCGACGGGTGGAGCGGCCTGGGGGACTACTACAAGCTTGTGGCCACCACGCTGTCGAGGCACTGTGCCTACCTGGTGTTCTACAAGCCCAAGCTGCTCCCCGTCGCCGGCAACTCCGTGCGGTACATGTGCAACATCCTCGTCGACGAAGCAAAAGCACTAGTCGGAGAAGAAGAAGAAGAAGCGGCGGCCAACGGCGGCGAGGAGAAGGCACACAGTGACCAACAGGACGGCGGCAAGCCCGGCATAGTTCGGAGAGGCCAGAACCTCGGGAGAGATCTTGGGAAGCAGGCGCGGGCGCAGGGAGACGGCCTGATGATGTGGAAGGCGCTGGCCGAGCTGTGGTGCGAGCTGATCGTATCCATGGCGCCGCACGGGAACATCAGCGCGCACCAGAAGGAGCTCGGCAAGGGCGGCGAGTTCATCACGCACCTCTGGGCGCTTCTCTACCACGCGGGCATCGACGACAAGTTCTCCGGCGAGTCCACCGACGCGCGCGATGCTGCGCGTAGCAGCAGAGAAGAAAACTACAGTCAAAGTGGCGCCATGTGTTGATCAACGTGTCGTCTAAACGTTTGTGTCGTGCCCTTATGGGCTCTTCATTTGTCTGATCCGTTTTTTGCATAGGAAAATAAAATCCATTCCGCTCCCTCAATAATAGCAGTGGCCTTTTCTCCCACCAACCATTCAAACCACTTTTTCCCACCCTCGTTAGTTTTATCTGCGGTTTTGGTCTATGTAAAGCCACAGTAGCCACGTCCCTCCGTGTGATGTAAACTAGACTAGATTGCCTTGACAATCCTGGGTTAAAAGCTATCCATTTTTTTCCAAAATGTGAGGTATTTTGTAAAAATTATAAATAACTTGAAACTGGAACCAAATTATAAGTGTGTATGACATTTGACGGGTGGGCCCAGTCCACGTCATGGCCTCGTTGGTGCCATGTCACCTCAAAACCACTGTCATGTCATCACAACACATTCAAAATGGCTACGGCTGCCAAGTTTAGCCGGCTTCGCGAGTTTAGGAGCTCGGTTTAGCCCAAAATTGCAGTTGAGGGTTAAAATTGGACAATCGAAAGAGTTAAGGGTCAAAATGGACTTATTCCTTTTTATAACGTTTACCCTCTGAACTATCGTCACGGTCAAGGCTGGTGTGACACCACATCGAAATAGTTGGACAAAAAACTTTCTGATGATTGCATCTCTACCTAATATTAAAGCAAATAACGTTTGAGCAAATAACGTTTCACGGTCCACGGGTGATTTCTTCGTCCGTCAAGAAACATCCTCCACGTCTGTCATGTGGCCCACTCCTGGAGTTCATCGGACAAGGTCTGTCATGTGGCCCACTCCTGGAGTTCATCGGACAAGGAGAGAACACCTCCATCCCACAAACAAACGGAACCAAAACAGATCGATTTCATCCCAGGACAATTATGCTATCGCAATGGGCCTAAAACTCTCCTTTCATATGGTCATCAGTCAATCAACAAAACAATTTCTTTCACAAAATCAAAGCCCAATAATCGTATTTTGGTCCATGATTGGTCAGAGCCAATACATACATATATGGTCCATGTTCTGCACCAAGAACAAATCAAACGCTATAGGTTTGCGTCCATTAAAGCCCAATCACCATCAAATACAACATACACGATATCTCAGATCAAATGTAAAATCCCAAATTGCCATATCAACTCTGATCAAGCCTGTTCATAACCGCAATTCAACGAGCTCATCCAAGCACCGCAACAAACATCGAGACTCTGAATCACGAGATTGTGTGAATCAAAGAAAACGAGAAAGGATCCAGAGTAGATCAGACCTTGTCTTGCCTTGATGGTGACGTCTGGTCACCTTGGCCGCCCGTGACCAGGAGGAGGCAGGTGTGCGGATCTGGCCACGGCGAGCCGTAGGTGTCCGGGAGCTCGGGAAGAGGCGGCGGCGGAGATTCGAGGAGACAGTGGGGCGGGGCGCCACCGAGAGCCGGAGGTGGCCGGGGAGCTCGGGAAGAGGCGGCGGAGAGCCCACAGCCCAACGGGGAGGGAGGCGGGGTGGAGGTTCGAGGAGATGTCGCAACCGCGGAGGAGCCGAGGTGGCGGCGGAGAGAGAGCCCCGCAGGAGCTCAGGAAGAGGCGGCGGAGAGCCCACAGAGGAAAGGGTTGGCGGCGGACAGGCAGGAGGAGAGCGGAGGAGGAGCGGGTGGGTCGTAGGGGCGGCTAGGGTTGCTGGTTTTGCTCTTCGGAGTTGGGCTGTGGGCAAGGCGGCGACTAGGCCGGTTGATGGCACTCGGGATTTCAGCCCAGTTCCGTGGAGTTGGGCAGCACATTTTTTATTCATTATTCAATACATATTTACTACCATGATATATAAGAGCCGATTATTTTTCCCAAAGACTATGAGCGCAGAGAATTTTGATACAGAGAAAACAATCCTGCTGACTAATAAAGAGGAATAGGAGTACGGATAGGCTTAGCCCATGTGTTGTGTGGCAGCAGATGATAATAATCTTATCGTGCGTTAATAGAAGGCTTTAAGTGATTTTACTTCGTATTTTAAACATATGCATCACGAAGAAAACCACGTGCCCTTTATGCCACTGAAATTGTTTTCATGCCCTATGTATCCTTTGTACCAATAAAATTTTGTTTTACATCCTATGTGCCATCCATTTGATCTAGCGATAGCGATAGTGGTGGATAGATAAATCTTCTTCCCGTTGCAACGCACGGGCATAAGGTTTCTGGATCCGTCATCTCATAAACCTGACATGTGGGACCGATCTGTCCGAAACACAACGTTTCTTCGTCCGTCTTTTTCTGCCAAGAAAATCCGTCCACCAGCGCCGTCAACATGTCCCACGAGCCCCGCAGCACATCCGATTCTGACTCCCATGGCCTAATTCAGGCCGCAGCTGGCAGGCTAATAGGAAATAGAGTTTGCAAGTCGCAAGGACAGTCCAAAAGCAAGAGATCGATTCGATACAGGAGCTGCAGAAGGATCGATCTATACCTCTGTCTTACATACCTAGAATAATCCAATGCAAAGGAACCATAAGAACGAGAGACTGCGCCGTTGTTGCTTGCTGAAGCAGACGATACAACCCTCAATGTCTCTTGCCGCTTAGAGTCAAAAGGCCCACCGTGCGTGCATCTGTGTCTTGCCAGCGACACAACCCCCGCCTAGACGATTGGGCAAGGTCCATCGACCAAGACCCGGCCTGCACCGCATCACCTAGCGTACGTGCGCCACCGCGCCGAGGTTGCCAACTCACTCGCCGCAATGTAGCTTCACTTGCTTGCCGGCGACCACGCTGTGCCTTCCCATCTGTCGTTTTTTGCCATGTCAGAGTCGATTAGCTTACCACTCTCTGCCAGTTCACCGCAGCTCAGCGATTGTGAGGCCTTGGATCAAAGAGATGATAAGCTTTGATGTGGACTGTGGTTCTAGATCAAGCTGGTGGTGGCAGCCTGCAAACATGTAATGGCGGTCGCGAGAAAACATGTAATGGCGATCGCGAGGAAACAGAAAAGGATGGTAGGGAAGGGCCTCTGTACAGAGGTTGGCATTGGGCACGATGCCATAGCGTGCACGACCTCCATAATATGTGTCGGCAATCAGCATCATCTCAAGCCATGAGAAATTAGTTGCCATCTCATATGCTGTCCAAAAGCACTGGCGGTCGAGACCAAGAGGACAAACGAGGGATAGGTAGATCACCGGATGTGTGCGCGACATCTGTGCCATACAAGACATCGGCGCAGGTATGCTTGCCTTGGATGAGTGTGGCTGCGTGACGGGGAACGGGGGATGGGACATGCAGAACGGCTGAGAGTCACCGCTTGCGCAAGAATCTCTGGCCTATCTCTTGGCCTTTGGGACTCTGACTGTGAGGCTTCAAGCTAGCGTTGGATTTTGTTGGACTCTAAGAGTGGAAGTGGGGATTGGACTGGAGTGCTGCCGCTACCTCTTGGGCTCGTGTGCTACTGAGGTAATGCTTGCACTAACGTAAATTATTTTTATGACCATATTGTGTATAATGCTAATTGTCTGTCAGTAATGTAAAAAAATAATATAAATATATTTGTGATGCCGTAGCAACGCACGGGCAATTTTGCTAGTCAACCCTAATGCACATAAGATGGCTCATTTAAGTCCAATGGCCCTGCTTTCATGTTGCCGCACTGCCTGTATTTGTTAAAAAAGGTGCCTTATTCAGAATTTAGCATAAATAGTCCACTCTCCCGGCTTGAAATATAAAGAGATGGTATATTTATGCAAAAATTAAACGTTTACTTCTGCAAAAAAGAAATGAAAAATGGAATCTCCTTGTACTCTGCTTCTGGTTTGTGAACGCGGAACAAGAAAAAAATGGAAATGAAAAAACAAAAGCGTCCTTATGTTTCTTAACGCGGAGCAACCAAAGCGAATACTTGTTCCTCAAGGCGGTATACAAAAATGGACTTAAATGCGTTTAGGTCCGCGTCAACGGGACGTGGCAACCACGGCGATGCATCCAATCGCATTATTCTTTTATCTCTTCCTTCCAGGCGAAGCACTTACCTTATTTATATCCCACTGCTATCTCGTAAACTTTGTTCATAATACCATATCGACTGTCAGAGCTGCCCGATCGATTGCCATGGAAGGCCCTGACCAGGTGAAGAGTCCATCCACTGAATTCTGCAGTTTTTCTCTCTGAAATTCCATCTGTATTTTGTATTCAACAACATATCGATCGTTTGATTCCTATTCCTACAAGAGGTGGCATCAGTTTCAGGCTTGGTATATCGATAGTGGACCAGCTAAATCTGTTCAGAGCCTAGATCATTCAATCACTTTGTGTTCAGAATTCAGACAAAATTTTCGTCAGTGTTATTCGGCACGATTCTTTTCGTGAACAAAAAAATGATCCATTTCGTGCGTTTTGCTTTGGGTGCAGAGCATGAGCAATGATCCTTGCGCCATATGCCTGGGCGGCATGGGCGCCCGCGGCGGGCAGGCCATCTTCACGGCGGAGTGCTCCCACACGTTCCACTTCCACTGCATCTCCGCCAGCGTCGCGCACGGCCACCTCGTCTGCCCGCTCTGCAACGCGCAGTGGCGCGAGCTGCCCTTTGTGCGGCCGGCGCAGCCGTCGCCGGCGCCGCCCACGCTACCGCCGCCGCTACTTCCCATTCCCCTTATGGAGCCCATGCACCACCACGTGCAGCCACCGCCGATCAGGAATCGGCCGATGCACGGTGTGCAGACACCGCCTCAGCCCGAAGTGTTCGACGACGACGAGCCGGTGGAGCCGCCCGCGGCCCACGACAGCCAGCGTCAAGCAGCGGCTGCGGCTGCATCCGGGTCCGGTGGAACGCTGTTGATTGTCCAGACGCACACCGAGTACTCCGCCGTGGCGTTGGACTCGTCGCGCGACAATTTCGCCGTCCTCGTGCACGTCAAGGCTCCCGGGATATCTTCTGGTGGCGAAGCAGCGGCGGCGGCCGGCGACGCGCAGCGGGCGCCCCTCGACCTCGTGACGGTGCTCGATGTCAGCGGCAGCATGAGCGGGGAGAAGCTCGCGCTTCTGAAGCAGGCCATGGGGTTCGTCATCGACAACCTCGGGCCGCACGACCGCCTCAGCGTGGTGTCCTTCTCGTCCGGGGCGCTCCGCGTGACCAGGCTCCTGCGGATGTCGGAATCCGGGAAGGGTCTTGCCATGGGCGCCGTGGAGTCGCTCGTCGCGCGTGGCGGCACGAACATCGCCGAGGGGCTCCGGACGGCCGCCAAGGTGCTCGACGAGCGCCGCCACCGGAACGCCGTGTCCAGCGTCATACTGCTTTCCGACGGCCAGGACAACTACACCATGGCGCGCCGGGCGCCGGGCGCCGCCGCGCCCAACTACGAGGCGCTCGTGCCGCCGTCCTTCATGGCGAATGGCACCCGGGACTGGTCGGCGGCGATCCACACGTTCGGCTTCGGCAACGACCACGACGCGGCGGCGATGCACGTCATCTCCGAGACAACCGGCGGCACCTTCTCGTACATCGAGAACGAGGCGGTCATCCAGGACGCGTTCGCGCAGTGCATCGGCGGGCTGCTCACCGTCGTGGTGCAGGGGTTGCGCGTTGCCATCACCTGTGGCCATTCTGGAGTCCGTATCGGCTCGATAGAGTCCGGGCGTTACGAGAGCCGCGTCGACGACGACGGCCGCTCCTCCTCGGTGGCCGTCGGCGAGCTCTACGCGGACGAGGAGCGGCGTTTCCTACTGTTCTTGACTGTTCCAGCTGCGGCGGCGACGGACGGTGAGACAGAGACCACTCTGATCAAAGTGTGCTGCAGCTACCGCGACGCGGCTGGTGGCGCGCACGTCGACGTGACGGCGGAGGACACGGTGGTGGCAAGACCGGAGCAAGTGGTGGAGGAAGCAGCGGAACGTTCAGTGGAGGTGGAGCGGGAGCGCGTCAGGGTTGAAGCGGCCGCGGACATCGCGGCGGCGAGGGCGGCGGCGGAGCGTGGCGCGCACCAGGAGGCGGTGGAGATCCTCGAGCACAGGCAGCGGGCGGTGGCGCAGTCGGAGGCGGCACGGGGCGGCGACCCCACGAGCCTGGCGCTGGGGGCCGAGCTGTTCGAGATGCGCCGGCGCGTGTCGAGCAGGAACAGCTACGAGCGCTCCGGCCGCGCGTACATGCTCTCCGGCATTAGCATGCACGCGCAGCAGCGCGCCAACACGAGGCAGATGTCCGCATTTGTCAGTGGGCCGGTAGCGTCAGGCGGGGGATTTGTGTTGAACGCGGCAGGGCCGGAAGGCGTGCCGAGTGTGGCCGCGGCGGAGACGTCGTCGTTCGCGACGCCGGCGATGCGCGCCATGCTGCTGCGGTCGCGGAGGGCGCGGGAGGCATCGGCCGAGCAGCAGCCGCCGCCGCCGCCCAAGGCAGGAGAAGCTCTGGACCCAGAATCAGTAAACCAGTAGACGTGTGAGTCCCCGTTCTCTTAGCACATAAGCAACTTTGGAAAATGGATGAATATACATACTTTGTATACAGAGAAATACTGTGATATGGGAAGACAAGAAAGGATCTTGTATCAATCAACGAAAGGCCACCAATAATTCGCTGCCAGATTATTGTGGTGTAAATGATCTGTCAACCTTACGCCTTCTTTTCACCCCTGCAATGGCCTGGCGTCAGTGTTTATCCAGCTAGGAGTAAATAAAAAGACATCCATAAGCTCATCTCTCTCCCTTCCTGATTTCCTGGCTCAAGGTTTGTCAATTTTGACTTCTTCCTAGCTCGTTCCCGATCTGCTGCAATAGTGGCGGAGAAGCTCGGATCTGAATTGTTAACGTTGGTGGCGGTGGCGGGCGGCAACGCCAGAGCCGGTGGGTGGGCGCCTAGGCAGCGAAAGTTGCCGCAGTGACAAGTACCAGTACCCAATTAAGCAATAGTTGCTGCTAGGATCTTTCAGAACCAAAAGAGTTAAGAGCCTGTTAGAATACGTTAGAACTAAAGTTATTATAGTATGGTCTAATAGTTAGTCGATCCATTAATTAAGCTATAAATTGACATTAGCCTAGTTCACTTTTTCAAACAAATGAACTAATAGTTAGCTAAAGTTTAATCCATTGATTAGCTGTTTTATGTAGATGTAAATAGATTAAATTTTAGTGATCTTCGATAAACTGAATGCTGGGTTGAGTTGGTTTCCTGAATTTTACGTTTGATTCCTGGATATTGAGCAGTACAGCTGCAGGCAAGCACCTTCTGTTAAGGTTGAATCCAACAGTCTTCTATCTTCCATCCCTTATCACTATTTAAGTATCCCTCTCTGGCCAAATACAGAACAGTGCTGTAACAGTGCGCCATTTAATTTTGGGCTCCATGGGAGAGCCGCTGGATTTAGCCTAATGGCCTGGTTTCCTGACAAGGAATAAGTGCGCCGAGCCCAACTCAGTTCCCAAGAACCAATTCCGTTTGGAGGTCTATTGGTACCTGAGAAACCGAAATTCATGGCGTTCACCCACCCCCTCCCCCTTCCTATTTTGCTTACGCGAATTCGGCTCGGCGGCCCAAATCAAGCCCACGCGCGCTCCTCCTCCTCCCAAAGCTTCGTCCGCGCCGCCGCTCACCGCTGCTGCTGTTCGCTGCCGACCTTCGGGTTCAAGGTTGGGGGTTCGGGGCTGGGGTTCGCCGCGCCATCGCGGTGAGGTCTCCATCTCCTCCCTGGCCTTAGAGGGATGGCCGGGGAGGAAGGCCGGCTCGGCGGTGGTGGCGGGTGGCCGGGCGGCTGAGGCCGGCAGCGAGGACTCCGTCGGCCGGGCGGAGAAGGACGGCGGTTGGGCCAGGTAGGGCGGGGGAGCTCCACGGCGACGGCGGTGATGGCGAGCGGCGAGGGTGCCGATGCGCCGGCGGCCTCCGGGCGGCCGGGGTGGGGCGGGGGCGGAGTCGCGCCGACGGCGGAGAGGAAGAAGAAGGCGCAAATGGCGACGGAGGAGAAAGAAGAGAAAGCGGGCCGGCGCGGATTCGGCCCATTTTGGGCGGACGGCGTCGCGGCGGGGGTGGGAGGACGGCCTGCCCCCCGTCTTGTGATTCCTTCCAACTAAACGGGCCAGTACCGATTCCTTCCGGTCCATCTTGGAGCCTAAAGGCTGCTAGTTTGCTCAGCCCATTTCATGCTTCCAATTTTCCCCATATTGTGTTGTCGGCTCGGGCTGTGCTCCTCGTCTGCGACGACCAGCTTTTTTTTCTCTCTCTATATATCGAAAACGAAAAAAATGAGGATTCAAAAAAAAAAAAAAAAAAACAAAGAAATGAAGAATCAGTGTGAACTCTTCACCGTCCGTCTCCTCGACAGAACGTCTCTACCCCCACTAGTTAATGCGGCGTGCTGACAGGTGCCATTCTCCTCCTCCTCGTAAACGAATGTACGGCACACACGCTGCATAGCCGTACGTGCCGTGCGTGATCGCCATCATAGACTTCCGAGGCGACGGACGGAGGTCGACGCGCCCCCAGCCGGCCGGTTCCGCCGAGGTCAGCGGCGAGTCGGTAGGACGGTAGCTATCCAACCACGCGCGGCTAGCTGGAGTAGTTGAGAGCGATCCGCCGCCTGTCCACACGCACGTTCTCACACCGCCACCGATGAAGCCGGGGGCTAGGGCAGCTAGCGGCGCGGGGACGACGACGCCGACGCCGCGCGGGCCGTGTGTCTGAACCCTGAAGTCTGAACGCCGCCTCCGTATAATACCAATCCAAAGCACTCTGCGCGACCACCGGGTCGTCCGCCCAATAATCCAACCAACCCCGGCCGGCGCCGGCAAAACATGTGGCCGGCGCCGGGGACTAGCTGCAGGGAATCGATCGACGACTGGACGTGGGTTTGGTCGCCGGCCGATGGATCGAGCTGCTACTTTTCAACTCATGGGAGACAGACAGGTTCTTCGCCGTCGTCGCCACCATGGGGCTTTAATTTGGAGACGGCTGCATTCTGCTGGCGGTGATCTTTCTCCGGCCGGCGTTTAGAGCCGCCAGGTTTGAACACGATCTAGGTGGTCGCGTTGCCGCCTGCAGGCCGTGCGCATATGGCCGCCGTTGAGGCGTTGATTAATTCTCGCAATCACAGCGTTGGAAATGACCAGCTAGCTAGAACTGACGCGGTATAGATTATTATTTACAAGGATTCTTTGCTTGCGTTCCAATTTGCTGCCCATCTGTGGAGACTAACGAACAATCAAAGGAAAATGGTGCGGTGAACTAGCTATTGGCTATATATTGAGGCACTTTTAGTTTGTCCTAGAGCACTTGGGCACTTGGCTGATGGAATGTCCTCTTCTACTTGCATTGGGGGTGTTTTTCAGCGCTTCTATGACACGCACGCAGGTTTGGCAGCTGCTTTCAGAGAGAGGGCGTTTAATTAGCCATAAGGAGCTAGCTAGAATTTGCAGCACAACGTGGATGCATGTGGCGCAAGCGTCGCTGACCACCAACTAGCGCGAAATCGATACTAGGACCAGTACCCTATCTTGATGCGTTGCATATGGTTATTATTAGAGTTGACTTCTTTTTTTTTTTTGGCTGTTGAGGACTTTTGGATAGGTACACGCAACCGTACCATCAAATATACTGCACATATACTCTTTGTTTATTATTACGTCAAAGTATAGCTAAATGACCATTTTTTTCTGTCACCATACCTTATAATATTAAGCTTTGGATGAATTCCATGTCAGCAATAATTCAATATGGGACAAGCAGAGACTAATTCAAGGGGTTCAGTTAAACCGACTGATATATGTAACTCAATAGTTTCTTCATGCAATAGCACAGTTGAGGCGATATATATAGCACTTACAATATTGGTACTTAAAAAAGATGGATGGCATAGCCTGCGGTCAGTTAGCAGTTACACGTCCAGGTCATGGGTGGCAAACAGCCGTAGTAGGACACAGTACTGTATGCTACGGACGCAGGTTGCATCTCTGTACCGGTGCAAGACTGCAGGTCAACCAGGCATGCCCATCGACGATCATGCCGTTATAGGTCTCTCTCATCCATTGACATTTATAGCTTGAATGATATTCTAATATCTGCATGACGATTCTCGTTGGATCGCACGTACAGTATCATATATGCGTCATGCGTATGAATCAAAGTCGCCGAAGAAAATATCAGCTTGCCCCGAATGATCGTCATCTATAGCTAGTATTACCAAGAAATTAATTTTTCTTACATAATCAGATGTTGGTCACTCTCCAACTTTTCAAACATTTGTTTTTACACCTCAGACGATGTAGACATTTGTTTTTGGCCTATATATATATACTAGCGCAACGTCACCCACCACCACCATAGAGGCACGTCAGACACGTTTCTGATCGATGATATGCTCGATCGAAATTGTCGGCGAGTTCGAACTTGGCAGTGCTACTGCTAAACTTCACACCGGCGCGGCGGTGCAAATCCTCCATCAGTACTAGACAGTCCAACCATAAGTTTTTCTTGGGGCCGGCCGGGTTTAGTATAGGTTGGTAGCACCCAAACCATGACCGGTACAAGGCTACAAGCCAACGAGAAAAACTACGGAAGAATGTGCATGGATCACGTTTCGTCTGGTCGTAACATGATTAGCGCATCCACTAGTTAATTTTAATCCGATTGAATAAGATCTTTTATAAAAGGAAAAAAAAATGGATTCGATCAGCTGATAGTTACAGACAACTGCTGCTAATTCAATTAGCGCCTTAGCCGTAATAAGCATCTCGTCGGCCTGTTGTACAGAAAAGAACCTCCAAAGAGATTGACAGATGTTGAGTGGATTTGGGTGGTATTTTGATTTGTAAAAGATTTGATCCGCCTTCTCAATCCTACACAATTCTCTTTAATCCTAGGCCAACCGAACGACAAGCTCAGAAGGAGACGTGTCTTGTCTTGCACCCGGACACAGATGGATCAAGAAGCCAAGTTTTGACTGTGGCGTGCACGTGTCTCCGATCCGGTCCGCACGTAGATAAATCCGCGCTAGCTCTACCCAGCGTACTACGTCCCCGGCCGGGTCAAATAATTAAAGCGATTTGATGTGCACACGGATCGGATCTCGGCGTCCGCCTGCGACCGCGCCGCAGTAGAACGTGATTGGGAAAAACCTTGCGTCACTCTTTGATACCGGGATAACATGTTGAGACAGGGATAAGAAGAGTGGAATAAGTTATATCCCATGTTTAAATAGAAGTTTAGAGAAGTGTACGACAACTTCTGTCTCTGTCCCATCCTCTATTTTTCATCTTATTCCATTCCCAGTTCCCACCCCTATCTCTCTTTGGCTTCTTTGCTGGAAAACGTGCAACACAGCTGCTCTAGCTATTCCTAACGCCAGGTCAATAATAAGTAGTATACCTTCCTTGCAGCGGGGTGCCACGCTGCTGCGATAATCTTTCATTAATTATCGGTCAAACATCATTCTTCATATCCGTTTTAATTTTCACGGCTTAGTCTCCTTCCTTCGAACGAACGAGAGAGACAAACCTGGTTCTGATGGGAGAGGATCTATCTAGGGGAAATGCGCTTGCTTTTTATGAAAGTAGCATGATCTTAAAAATGTTTTGACCAATAATGTTTTCTACTACCTAGAATATAAACGAATATCCTGACAAATTTATAATTTTATTCAAGTAAATTTCAAGGAAAATCTATGCATATGACCTTTGAGTTTCAAAACTAAATAGAGGTTTTTATAGTCAACGTATTAAAGGTCCAAAACAACAAACATATATTTATACTTGGATGCAGTATTAAGAATAGGTGAATCCAAATAATACTATCAACACAAAATCTATACTATTCTATTTTCTTTTATTCTCTGTATATAGGATCTACGTTGAAGTTGAATGGTTGAAATATTTTGATATTTAACGGGGTCAAAACGGGAAGTTAAATATATGAACCATTCAGCCCCTGTTTCCCTTCCCTCTCGGCCGCCTCGCATAGATATATTCCACTTCCACGCGTTGCCTCTCCCCGGCCGCAACGACGACCGAAACAAACCGCACCAAGCGCCGCGCCCGATCGAGGCCACCGCAAAATCTGCTTCCTCCCACACTCCCATGATCCCATCCCATCCCACCACGATGGCGAGAACCATTCGGCCCCGACCCCTGCGCTTCTGATCAATCTCGCGACTCGTTCCTCCGCCGAGCAGCAGCGCCGGCATTTCTTCGTGCGGGACCGGCCGGCCTCAGTCTTGAGGGCCCGAGGGGGAGGGAGAGCAATGGCGGCGGCGTGGGGCCGCGCCAAGCGCGCGCTCGCCACTGGCCTCTGCATCAGCGTGCCCACTCGCGAGAGGGCTATGGAGGACGCGCCGGCGCCGGCGGGGGCTGCTGTGGAGGCGTCGTCCTCTGTCGCCGAGGGCAAGGCGGAGTCCGCCTCCGCCGTGTCTGCACGGCGGCTGACGAGTTTTGGGAGCCGGAGCTCGCAGTCGCAGGTGGGGGATCCTTCTTCGTTTCTCTTTCGCCTTCTTTTCTTGTTGTTGCGGTGTGCCTGTGGCGATGTCGAAGAACTGGCCGCTCTGGGCCTCTGGCGTTGGATTAGTCCGATTTTTTGTTTTCCACTACGATTTTTTTGTTTTGGAAAAATCGTCGTGTAAATGTCCAAGCAAAAAGATGGCGGTTTGGGTTTGGTCAGAGATCCCCATTGACTAATATTAACGTTGGAGTGCACACCATCTTGGTGTGATGTCGTCTCCAAGGTTGATCAAATGACATGTGCGTTGCGCACCATTTTCTCGCAGAATTAGTAGGCGAGAAGAAACAAAAATCAAACTTTCCTCTGAAAAACCAAAAATCAAACTAAACAGAACAAAATTGAATTGCCAGGTGCGGTGCTCATTGGGTTTCAATTTTGGAATCAGACATCGAAGATATACAGTATTACTCCGTATGAATGGAATGGAGAATGGTGGTTGCTTTAGTATTAGTACCCTACATTTTTTTTTCCTGCAAGCTTGTTAGAACTCTGAAGAAAGTTGAATGCACGAACAAGAAGTCTTGTGGTACAGGTTTAACTAAACCATGAGCTAACGTGTTCCTATCATTCATGTGCGCTACGTCGGTAAGGGTTTCCCCTAGTTTTCCCCACCTAAATATGGTTTTCCTTAATGAGATTGAGATATGCACTTAGGTGCGTGCTCGGAAAAAAAAATGATTTTCACTAGCATTGCCAAATCCTTTTCCTTTACTTTTCCTCGTTTTGTTTGGTGTCTAACCTCCGGGATTAGTAAACTCCTTTTTTGTGTCTAGAATGGTTAGCAAAAACAGAGGCCGGAAGGTTCTCAGATACTTTGTTGTGTTGTTCTTGAAAGTCAATATATCTTCATTTTCCAAAAAAACAAAACAAAAAAAAGAATGGTTAGCAAACTCTGTAACTCCTTTTCTTTCATCAATGGAAGTTGGCAAGGTCTCTTGCCCATTCTTTAAAAAAAGGTTCTTCTGCTCATGTTTTTTATCTGATAAAAGGAAAGAGTTGAGAATGTTGGGCAGCAGTCTGCACCTTTTGTCTTTCCATGTGTTCTGCTTGGTTGGTGGGTGCATCTTATTTGACCCCCAGGCCCCAGCTGCTAGGAAAAGCGAAACTTAGAAGTTCTCTGATCTGTACTCACTGTCAAACATACAGCTTTCCCAATTTCATTGACCTCTAAAGAATCTGATATGTTTGAAACAGTGAAGTTCACTTTCACATTGTGATGGTAATTTACTCCAGTTTCCTCTATCTGCAAAGATGATAAACTAGTCTTCTGTCATTTTAATGCTTTTTAAGTAGGATGCATGTGACTGTTAGCACTTCCGGTGCATACTGTGATTTATTATCTACCTGTGTTTATATTAAAATCTTTGCACATAACTAACCTTTTCATCAACAATGGGGATGGGCATACTACACTTGTAGAGCAAGTTTTACTAGCAGGCATTTCTGTGCATGTCAAGGGCGTCGAACCCCCGACTGGCCGGACCGCGACTACGTAGCTCGTAGCCGTCGGCCGTCTTCTCCGGTGAGGTTATTCCCCTCTACCGCAGGCTTGAGAGACAGAGAAGGATAGGAGATATAATTCTTGCTTGCCCTTTATTGCGTCTATTCACGAGTATATATGGCCCTAGGCCACAATCATACAGGGAAATGACTTTGCAATTATAGAAGGCTATTCCAACTTCCTAATCAACTCTACTAATTTAGGAACTAACATAGAAGGCTATTATTGATTCCTAATTTGAGAAATCTACTTCCTAACTTAGCCACTGCTGCTGCTCGCGCCTAGCGTGGCCCTGCGCGCAGCCTCTGCGTGTTCTGCGCGTTCTGCATCGCGACGCACATCGCGGGCCCTGCGACGCCTGGAGTATGAGCGCCCGTACATGACAGTGCACTGTAATTTATTATCTACCTGTGTTTATACTAAAATTTTTGCACACAGCATTTTCATCAACCATGGGCATACTACACTTGTAGAGCAAGTTTTACTAGCAGGCATTCCTGTGATAGTATATCAGGATGTGCAACTTGTGGTTCTCGAACCTGCGTTTCACAACGTTTTTAACTTTGAGGCCCGAAATCCACTTTCAGATCGTCTTCCAGTTCCGACCAAGTTGTTTAAAAAATCTGCAGTGCTTATGTGTGCTTAGTGTATTTCCTTCAATCACCCTTTTGGATTTAAGTTCTCTCTGATGTAGTGTGGTTAGATATGCAGGGGACTTCCGAAGTCACAGCATAGTATATTATGTTTTTCTCAAATGTATTTTTTGGAAACAGCATCTTGCATAAATGCAAGGAAAGACTGTATAATAACCCCAAATGGGTTCGACCCTTCCTCGGACCGCACGCAAGCGGGAGCTCTTGCACCGTTGCTGGCTTTTATTTTTTGATTAATTTGGCAACTTCTGATATTAGTCACTTGACAGTTCTTTTAACTTTCTTGATTTCAGAAGATGTGTGCCATTTGTCTTGGTGGTATGAGATCAGGGCACGGTCAAGCCTTGTTCACTGCTGAATGCTCCCACAAATTCCATTTTCATTGCATCTCGTCAAATGTCAAGCATGGAAACCTCATCTGCCCGATATGCCGCGCTGAGTGGAAAGAACTCCCAGGCGCTCAGCCTGAAGATGCCAATTATGGACAAGCTAGAGTAAGCCCACTAAATTGGCCCCAGGATGAAGGGCACATGGCTGTTGTCCGCAGGCTTTCCCATACATACAGTGGAAACCTGCAGGAGCACCTTCCTTTCTTCCGAGCTCCGGAGACAGGAACATTCGATGATGATGAGCACATAGATCTTCAGTCTGATATGATCGATGAACATAATGCAATCACTAGTTCAGTTAAAATCAAGACGTATTCAGAATTCCCAACTATTGAAAAATCAGTGACCAAGGAGCTCTTTGCTATCCTAATACATCTCAGGGCTCCAAAATCTTCACACTCAACAAGCTCCCGTGCACCTCTTGATCTTGTCACCGTGCTTGATGTCAGTGGTAGCATGGCAGGGACTAAACTCGCACTTCTGAAGAATGCCATGAACTTTGTCATCCAAACCCTTGGACCCAATGACCGTTTGTCTGTCATTATTTTCTCATCCACAGCACGGAGACTATTTCCTCTTCGGCGGATGACATTAACCGGTAGGCAGCAAGCCTTGCAAGCTGTCAGTTCCCTTGTTGCAAGTGGTGGCACAAACATTGCTGATGGGCTAAGGAAAGGTGCTAAGGTGATTGAGGGTCGTAGGTTGAAGAATCCTGTTTGCAGCATCGTTCTTCTCTCTGATGGCCAAGACACATATACACTTCCTTCTGACAGAGATCTAATAGATTACCGTGCCCTTGTCCCACCTTCAATCCTTCCTGGAACAGGTCATCATGTCCAGATCCACACCTTTGGTTTTGGATCAGATCATGATTCTGCTGCCATGCATGCTATCGCTGAGATATCCAGTGGTACATTTTCATTTATCGATGCTGAAGGCTCGATCCAAGATGGGTTTGCTCAGTGTATTGGTGGCCTCCTGAGTGTTGTGGTTAAGGAGATGCGGTTGGACATTGAGTGTGTTGACAATGGTGTGCTACTGACTTCCATCAAGTCAGGTGGGTATAAAAGTCAGGTTGCTGAAAATGGGCGTGGCGGTTCAGTTGATATCGGTGACCTGTATGCAGATGAAGAGAGGGGGTTCCTGGTCACTGTACATGTCCCAGCTGCACAGGGGCAGACTGTGCTGATCAAACCAAGCTGCACGTATCAAGACGCCATCACTACGGAGAACATCGAAATACATGGTGAGGAAGTAAACATTCAGCGCCCTGAACATTATGTGGACTGCAAAATGTCTCCTGAAGTTGAGCGTGAGTGGCACCGTGTTCACGCCACAGAAGACATGTCTGCCGCACGGTCTGCTGCCGAGGCAGGTGCTTTCTCTGAGGCTGTGGCAATCCTTGAAGGCCGTAGGAGGATACTGGAGTCACATGCAGCACAATCTTCAGACAATCAGTGCCTGGCATTGGTGATAGAACTGAGGGAGATGCAGGAGAGAGTCGAGAGCCGGCGGAGGTACGAGGAATCAGGCAGAGCGTTCATGCTGGCCGGCCTGAGCTCACACTCATGGCAGAGAGCAACTGCACGCGGCGACTCAACAGAACTCACTACCACTATTCATACCTATCAGACGCCATCCATGGTTGACATGCTGCAGCGCTCGCAGGTTCTTGCTCCCCACATCCCTGACGTACTGAACCGCTCCCCGACTGTGGCGCCTTCACGCAGGTCTCCACATTGGCTCAGCCGGCCATCTAGGCCAACAAAATCCTTCTCCGAGCAACTCCTGTGATGCTTCCTGATCATGATGCAAAGCTATAAGCCTATAACTGTCCAAGAAATAGGTGAACGTAAACCATCCATTTTTTAGTTTGTTCATACAGCTATTACTTCCATTTTCCATATTCTATTTTAGGAATGCAGTTAGAAGTCTGGTTCGGTGTACATGGTTGAAACCTGGAAACAATTGATAAATTGCATAACTTGGTATCATTCATTGTTACTATTTTCTACAGCTGTCTGTTTATTCTGTACATAAACTGAATTCATGTCAGTGACACACAAGCTTTGGGGATGAAATTATTTCGGTGTATTTCTTTTGGCCATATAGAACAGTCTGAATCTGACAGCCTCTTTGGAGATATCTTTCTTTTGCCGTATTCATCCGTTCAAAGAGCTAACTGCAAATGAAGCTCAGTCTATGGCTCTACGCAGATTCTTGTACTTGTCGGAAGATGTTGGCTGAAGTTTGATAAATTTGCAATTCAATTCGTTAGACGGTACATCAGGAATTCTGGATGTAGAGGAATAATTCCATCTTTGAGAATGCGCAGCCCAGTTTGATTTTTCATATCGTGGGGGAAAAAAAGAGAAAAAGGCTTCACCGATGACAATTTGACAATACACTAGTACTAATTTACACCGTCAGGGCCACACAATGGAACAGAGCAGCCTAGGGGCACAGGGCAGGCAAGGCCACGGCCCACGGGCTAACCACGAGCACAGGTCTTGCCTCGGCTCGGCACCTGCGTGGGCCCGTAGGCGACAACCCCCGCAAGCTTGGAGCTCGCCGGTGGAAGCATGGATCCCCACCACCGCTCGCCGGAGTACAACTCGCTCCTCCTCGCCGGCCCGCGCCTCGCCCCGCTGAAGCAAGCCCACGCGCGCCTCCTCGTCGCTGGCCACGGCCGTTCCTTGCCCCTCACCACTAAGCTAGCCACCCTCGCAGTCGCGGCCGGCGCCGCCTCCTACGCCCGCCTCCTCGCCGCTTCCCACCCCGCACCCGACTCGTTCCTCTTCTCCTCCCTCACGCGGGCAGCCGCGCACCGCGGCCTTCCCGCCGCTGCTCTCACCTTCTACCGTTGCCTCCTCGCCGCCGCCCTCCCCTTCTCCAGCTTCGCCTTCACCTCCGTTGCCAAGGCCTGCGCCGACCTGTCTGCGCTCCGCGCGGGCACGTGCGTCCACGCTCACGCTGTCCTCCTCGGGTTCGGCTCCGATCCTTTCGTGCAGACGGCGCTTCTCGTGCTCTACTCTAGGTGCGGCCAGCTGGCTGTTGCACGCAAGCTGTTCGATGCAATTCGTGACAGAAGCGTGGTCGCTTGGAACGCGATGATTTCCGGGTACGAGCAGAATGGGCTTGCCGAGCGCGCCATCGAGGTGTATAAAGAGATGCAGACGGCTGGTAAGGCGCCTGATTCCTCAACATTTGTGGCCACACTCTCTGCCTGTGCACAGGCCAGTGCTCTGGACTTGGGACGCGAAGTGGAGGACCGCATTGTTTCTGAAAGGATGGACATGAGTGTGTTTCTTGGTGCTGCCCTTGTGAACATGTATGCCAGGTGTGGATTTGTAAGCAAGGCTCGTGAGTGGTTCGACGTGCTCCAGGAACGAAACGTGGTTACGTGGACCTCCATGATTGCAGGATATGGCATGCATGGGCATGGCCGCGAGGCGATCAAACTATTCCATCTGATGCGACACGAAGGTCCGCCTCCCAATGATGTCACTTTTGTTGCAGTCCTATCTGCGTGCGCGCATGCGGGGTTGGTTAGTGAGGGCCGTGATGCCTTTGCTTCGATGAAGAGTGTCTACGGATTGGTTCCTCGAGCCGAGCACTTTTGTGCTATGGTTGATATGTATGGAAGGGCAGGACTTCTTGATGATGCAATGCGATTTATATGTGACTCTATACCTGAAGAACCTGGACCTGAAGTTTGGACAGCTATGCTTGGTGCATGCAAGATGCACAAGAATTTCAATCTTGGAGTGGAGGTGGCTGAGCGATTGATTGCCCTCGAACCTGAGAATCCATCGCATCATGTGCTGCTTTCTAACTTATACGCTTTATCTGGTAAAATGAACCATGTTGAGAAGGTGAGGAATACCATGATCAAGAGAGGACTGAAGAAACAAATAGGATATAGCTTGATTGAGATTGGAGGTATTGCTCATTTGTTTCGCATGGGTGAGAAATCTCACCCTAAAACTCGAGAGATTTATCGATATTTGGAGGAACTTATCCATAAGATTACTGGTGCTGGTTATGTGCCTGAAACTGACTTAGTGCTGCATGAGTTGGAAGAAGAGGAAAAGGAGTTTGCATTAAGATACCATGGCGAAAAACTGGCTGTAGCCTTTGGACTCATGACGAGCGCTGGGAGCACCACGCCAATCAGGATAATGAAAAACTTGCGGATATGTGGGGATTGCCACCTAGCTATCAAGTATATGTCGGCTGTGGAGCATCGAGAGATCATTGTCAGAGATAAGCACCGTTTTCACCATTTCAAAGATGGAAAGTGTTCCTGTCAGGAATATTGGTGACAACCTCCTCTGTTGTAAGCTAAAATCTGTAGGTATTCAAAGATTAGTTCTTACTCTCTTTAATATCTGTAGTCCCAGTGTTTCCTATCTAACTGAACATCCATGATTCATGTAAATGCAGTGATGTAGCTTTCTAACTGAAGCATCAGGATGTTAAGTTGGAAAACAAGCTCTGATTTCGTGGGATGCTTCTATCTAAGATCGCTGGTAAGCTGCAAAACATACACATCCAAGAGCGTACCATTTCCCATGAGGTTTGGGCTTTTGTGGTGCAAATGATTCTGTCTCCAATTTTCAACTGTGCTTTGAATAGATAGTACAAAAAGGCTAACTCAGCAATCTGAATTTTGTATGATCATCCATACAGACCAAAGAAGCTGGCTGACCGCCTGACCCTGAGCTGTTGCCAATCAAACTAGCATGCTGCTTGCCGAAGATAACTTTTAGTGATTGACTTGAGGTTAGTCCTTTAAATGCTTTTTTAAATAGGATGTTTTTGCACAAAGATTATCTTATCCAAAGATTATCTAGGGGCTTTTGTAAGGATAGCTTGCTTCTAATCCTGAAATATTCGAAACTGGTCAGTGGATTTTCATATTGTTATGTCAGTCTAGTTTTTTTTATATGCAAAGATGGTAAACTAGTCGTATGTCATTTTAATGCTTTTTTTAAATAGGATGCATCCGACTATTAGTAGTTCCAGTGCATAATATAATTTATTATCTACATTTGTTTATACTACAATCTTTGCATCATAACATTTTCATCAACCATGAGTGTACTACACTTGTAGAGCGGGTTTTACTACGAGACATTCCTGTAATAGTGTTAGGATGGGCAACTTGTGATTATCAAACTCGTGTTTCACAACCTTTTTAACATGAGCCTTTGAGGTGCAAAATCCATTTTCAGGTCGTCTTGTATTAAAATCTGCTTTGCTTATGTGTGCTTAGCGTCTTGTAAATTCCTTAAACCTCCCTTTTAGGTTTAAGGCTGCGATGTGGTTAGATATGCAGGGAACATGTCAAGTCATAGCAGATTATATGTTTTTATTCAAATGTTTTGTTAATTTAGCAAGTTCTGGTACTAGTCAGGTGACCGCTCTTTAACTTTCTTGATTTCAGAAGACGTGAAGCCATTTGCCTAGGTGGCATGAGATCAGAGCACAGAGAAGCTTTGTTCGCTGTTAAAGGCTCCCACAAATCCCATTTTCATTGCATTTCATCAAATCTCAAGCATGTCAACCTCATCTGTCCAATATGCTGTGCTGATTGGAAAGGACTTCCAGGCGCTCAACCTGCAGATTTTTCTCAAGTCCATAATTGAGAAAGATTCACCATATATATGTTACTAGCCAACAATCAACCAAACAAAACTATAGTCACATGATGGTTCATTTAGACAACAAAGATCCAAAACCCAAATATTTTCCAAAAGCACTCTTTTCCTACGAACTAATTTCTTTCTGGAAATTTTATCCTATTCCACGAATAAGGAATAGTATGCAATATTGCAAGTCAATTCTTGAGAGAGCATATTTATTCATGCGGTCGTGCCCCTTTCCTGAGATGAATGCATTCCGATGAGATACTCAAACTCTCAAGTCAAAAGTGTAGGGGTATGAACCACCAAATATGTATTTCGTCGCGCCAATGGTGTCACTGCTTCTCGAGCAACTCACCATAGATTTGTTCCAGGCACTGGTGGGAGGGGAAGTAGATGGCAGCTCAATCAACGACAAACAAGTGGTGGCTCTCAAATTCTGCCTAGAAATTTTAAGCATCGGGCTCAAAAAGAGCTAGATCATTTTCCATTGTGAATTCGGCCCATTGACCCATGATCTGTTCGTGTAACTTCCCTCACGTTTAGAGTTCATCGACAACATAGCGCTTCATCATCACGTGGAGAAGCAAGAGCTCCCCTAAATACAAGTTTCACTTGCCTCTACCTTTCTTCTGTAGGCTCAAGGTGTGGACTTGAGCAAGGACTTGGTTAGAGGGCCATGCTTGATCTCTACAACATTGGGGGCCCTTACTTGAGCAGTTGAGCTCATGCATATATCCCATTGGAAAGTTCCTTGAGTTAGCATTCCTTGATTTTAGTATACTGCTTTGAACTTGCAACTCTGCATCTACATCGGCTTGGAATTCATGCTTGATGTTGCTGCAGGTGTTGTTAAGCCGTCAGTAGGCATACTGTGTTCCTTAATCTAAGCACCCATTAAGAACGCAGATCTTGTGCAGCAACCAGCAATTGCACAGCTGACAAAGGTGCTTAAAACACCGAACCGGAGAAAACTGGCGCATATAAATCCCATGTCAATAAACCATGATCTCAAAACCAAAGTTACATGAGGGTATTTCAACCTTGTACCAGGATAGCACAAACAGAGGGCTCTTTCGTACAATGCCACTTGTTCATGGCTCATGAGCAAAAAAAAAAAAAAAAAAAAAGGGGAAAAACATGAAGCATGACCAACTGTTCGCATTGGGAATTAGCATGTCTGTACTACCTCTAACCAGTAACCACTAGTAGAGTATCCTTTAATTCCGCAGCAACCGAAACCTGAAGAACCTCCTCTTCCGCTTTCTTTACGTACACTTGCATACGCGCACACACGTACACTAGCTAGCCGGCTAGTAGTCGCCTCCGCTGGAGCCATCGCCGTATGATCCGTCGCCGTCCACCAGCCTCCACAGGCTATCCCACAGCAGCGCGTCGTCCTCGTCCGGGAGCGCGCAGCACTGCTCCGGCACCGACACCGGGCTGCCGCAGCAGCACTGATCGGCGCCGCCGCTCTGCAGGCTGTTCATCATCGCCATCACGGCGGCCTGGTGATCAGGCTCCTCCGCCGGCGGGCTCTGCTGCTCCTGCTGCTGCTGTTTCACCATTGTCATCATCAGCTGCTGGTTCTGGTTCTGCTGGAGCTGGAGCTGCTGCTGGTTGTGGTTCTGCTGCTGCTGCAGGAGCTGCAGGCTCTGCAGATACTGGCGGCGCTGCTCCTGCTGCTGCAGCTGGTACTGGTGCAGCAGCTGCGCCCGCGCGCGCCGCGACGGCCGGGCCTTCTTGAAGTGCGTCCGCCAGTAGTTCTTGATCTCGTTGTCCGTCCTCCCCGGCAGGCACCGCGCGATCGCCGACCACCTGCGTGCACGCGTCGCGTTTTCCCGGCATGGTTAGGCGCCGCCCAGTCCCACCAAACACAACATGTACACGGTGAAAAAGATCGCCAACAGAAACAGTGCCGGCCGGGGAATCTAATCTGCTACAGTGTAGCCCACCGTCTAGCTGTTAGTAGGCTCTATCCACTCGCAGCCCTGCATCTACATGCATCTGACGATCACCATATATACTGGGTGATGCGTATGTGTTCAATCATCAATATGTCGTTTCCTTGCGACAGCGTACGTGTAGTCGTCGTGTATAGTAGTACTCCTACATCTACATGTATGTGTATGTACTTGCGTGGCTTGCACGTATATGGACAGTACGTGGCAGTCGAGTTGCAGCAGCAGTACCTGTTGCCGAGCATGGCGTGCAGCTGGAGAATGACGGTCTCCTCGTCCGGCGTGATCTTGCCCCGCTTCAGGTCCGGCCGGAGGTAGTTCACCCACCGGAGCCGGCAGCTCTTGCCGCTCCGCCGCAGCCCTGCATGCGTCATACATATCATCGTCGATTCATCATCCTCAGCAACAATTTAATACCACCGCCGGTGAATCTTTACCATCGAATCTCAACACAGCGAAGTTTCAATCAACCGATAATCTCAACAGAAACTACTTGTAATTCCATGCATAGACATTATAGATGCATACTGCAGACTGTACCTGTGAGCTTTGCGACAGAGTTCCAGCTGCCCTCGCCGTGCTGCTGCACGTACTCGGTGAGCAGCCTGTCCTCCAGCGCCGTCCATGGCCCCTTCCTCCAGCCCTCCTGCAGCATCAGGCTGCTGATCGCGTCCATGCCGGCCGCCGCCTTCGCCTAGCTACCGGCCTGTGGATTATACTCCTAGCTATATATATATTCAGCTCTCTCTCTCTCTATATATATATCTCTATCAATCTGATATCTAGTTCTCTAAGGACGGAGAGTGTGTGCTGATGGGCTCCGGTGGTGGTTCCCGGCTTGTATGACAGCTCGAATCTGGGCGGCCATGCTCGCCATTTTATACGAGCTCGCAAGTTGGGGGAGCAAGCCTCGAGCCCAAGCGGAGGTGATCGACGTCACGTCGTTTTCGCGAGCAGCGGCTAACAATTCCACTCCCACTTGGCTAGGCTTCTCCTCCCCCCAAATATTATATCCCCCCTCTCCTGGAAAAAAAGATCCTCTTACTAGAACCTTGTGTGGTGATGCAATGCAGAGATGCAGAGAGCTTAGTCTTGCAGTCTTGCTGCAAAAAGCATCTTTAGCGCGTTAGCTAGCTATTTTGTTTGTTTTCTCTTTTTTGTATTTTAAAATATTTCTCACTCAATCATCTCTCCTTAGCTCCTTACTATCTAGCAGAATCTGTAGCCCTTTCCTCGTGTACAATGAATGAATGCTGCGGCTGATGTATAAACTAAGCGTAGACCGTATATTTAGAAATGGCGTTGCTGGTGGCCTAGAAAAGTAGTTTTAGTGATGATACGAGCAGCTTCTCGTAAAGCAGCAGTAAACTAGTAACAGAAGCTGTGCGTGCAAATTAAAGTCACTGGCCAGTGGGGTACGTTGCAGGAGGAGTTAGGAATACTTCATTTTGTCTGTCAAAACCTGATGATCCATCAGTAAGGGATAACCATCATGCGCATAGTTTGTTTAATCGTGTTGTGAGACTGCCTGTCCCTGTTCCTCAAATCAGTTGGGTGATTAATTATAGTAGTACCGTGCATGGCTGCGGACAATCAGTGTGATCGAGCTGCCTGCGCGCGCGCATGCTGAATCAGATTCAGATCACAGGCAAATTGTTTTCTAACTAAGCGTGACCCAATTAAGTAAACACACTGTGAATCAAGACTAAAGAACTGACGACGAGCTACCCACAACACTCGTACGTACTCATGAAACTCAAGGGTCAAAGTGAAATTAAAGGCAACAAGCAAGTCGCTAGGCATGATGGCAAGTGGAGTGGACGATCCCTCTTTTCCACCAACGTAGGAGTTGAAGCGGTTAAAGCCATGCTCGTGCATGGTCGTCTCGAATGCCAGTGTGATGTTTACTACTAGTGGTAAATTAATGGCCATTTACTTAGAGCGTAAATGGGCAATTACCGGTAACCGAAAGCGAACCTAACCGCGTAGTTACGCTAGACTTCAGAGCTGGCCCTGTTTCAGAGTGGACCTCGCTCTCTCTTTTTTTTTTTCCTCCCCCGATAGAAAGAAGGGACTGTTTCAGAGTGGACTTCATGCATGGCGGAGCTGTTCAAGTCAGCGAGCTGAGGTGAGGGACGCTCCTCTTGCTTGCCAATGGAATACAGTGAAGTGAGAGGTCCATCAATCGAAAACGACCTGCTTATTATTAGCTGCCTCTTAATAAACCACTCAATGATATCTTGAAAGGTTTGATTTCAACTAGGAGCTGATCGAACCTCTCGATCTCTGTAGACCATTTTCAACCAAGCAACTATGTATAATCAAACCAAACAACACCAGAAGGTTTCATTTCTCTGAGAATAGCCGGTGGGACAGGATGATCCCTCCATATACAGTTATATTATTATCAGTCCTTCAAATAAAGGCATGCCTCCAGTTGAAGGAAGAAGTGCCACGTAGCCCCTGAGGCTACAGCTAAGTCCTCTGGAACATCATGTGCAGAAGATATACCATACCGATGAGATCGAGCAATCAGCACATCCACCAATAATCCTTTGTGATCCGGACCAAATCTATCGTACATGATGCATGCACCCTCTTCTAGCTTCTTGCAGCTGCACGCGCGCAACTGCGCAAGAAGAAGAGAAGGTCGTCGATCGCCAGTTCGCCACAGCCGCATCAGGATAATCGGATAGACGTACAGCGAAAAAGGGCCGCCCCCCAGACAGCCGAATGTGGCCTCGAAAAGGACCCAATTAAACAAAACAAGCGTACGTTTCCTCATCATCTCCTCTCCGTCCTCTCCGTCCCACCCGGTCGGGGCGGATCCGAGAGGCTCATCGATCAGGCTTTCATCGCCTGTACTGTAGATCAGTGATCACAGACGGATTGGAGGAGAGGAGGCACTAGTGCATGGTTGCAGGACTTGCAGCTGAATCCTGCAGTGCAGTGCCGCTCCATTGTTAGGCCACCACTCCACCGTTGGCCGGCGTCCAGCACAACGCGGCATCCGCTCGCTTTAGTAAGCTTTAGCGGAGAAAAAAATGGCGGGCTCGTACAATTGCGATGCGTGCGCGTCCACATCCTCCGAAAGCGTTTGCGGACGCGGGCGCAATGCAAACAACGCGAACTGATGAATGAACTCAAAAGCGGTTCGATGCTACTGTTGTTTGACCGCACACCTGGACGCGGATCAGAGGACGGATCGATCGGAGCCTGGCCTAACTTCCTTCCTTCCCGTGGCCTGGCCGATCCATGGATTTATCTGGTCACCTTTGATGTAGCAGCACGCAGCTCATGCATGCTGCTTTCTTAAGTTTGTGCTCCGGTCAGCCTGACCACCCTGCGGTGACTGTGACTCCATGCATTGGCCGGCGTCAACCCTAGCTCTAGCTTAGTTATCACCTCCAGCAAGCTTTATGATGTATAGACACTAGCTACCTAGCAGCTTTAGTCAGCTTCAGGCAAAGGGCGACGGTGATCGTTTCTGTTAATACTATGGTATTATGCAGGTATGGTATATTGCTATAGTTTTCTATGCTGTGCATACATGCCTAGGAGAAGCCTAGCAGTTTGAAATAAACTTATCTCTCCATCTCCAAATGTAAAGGGACAAGTGTAACACTCTCCGGCATCATTTTCTGCTCGACTGATCAAGTGTGTCGAAAAATCCTATCTTAGCCTCGACCTAGATTCTCACTAGATGCGCTAGAAAAAAAAAATCTAAAAATTCTCACAGAAAAGAGAAACATCTGGCCGTCCATCAGTGGCTAATAATAATAACCATTAGATCTATTATATTTTTCTAAAAAATTATCCACCATACCATTACGAAAGATGAATCAAAATAAACCCCTAAATTTGCATAGATTACCCACCACGCCATTATGAAATATGAATTAAAATAACTCTCTAAATTTACATGCAAATTACTCACCAAGCCATCATAAAATATTAAGTAAAATAACCCTCTAAATTTTCGTAGAAATTACCCACCATGCCACTATAAAATATAATATATCCCCTAAATTTGTATGATTTAAAGTAAATCTTTTATTTGTATATAAAATATCCACTATGCTACTATGAACTACAAAGATTAACCAGAGTCTGTCATGTATCAACCACGTGTTGGAATGCTTTCCAACACCTTTTGACCATTGAATCATAGATGGATGGCCAAGATTGCACTGTAATTATAGTGTAACTGCCCCTGTCTCACCCCGGCGACCCCACCCCGCCGCTCCTCGTCGGATCCACCCCCGCGCCCCTCCCGTTGGCATCCCGCCGCGCCTCCGCCGCCGGCCCCGTCGCCGCGCCGCCGGCTCCGGCAGCTCCCCCATCGCCGCGCCTCCGCCTCCGCCTCCGGCCGTCGCGTCAGCCTCCGACCCCGCACCGCGCCTCCGCCTCCCGAGCTCGCTCGGCAGATCCACCGCCGTCGCCCCCTCCGCCGCCGGGGGAGGAGAAGGTGGGCGTGCGGGGCCGCGCCGTCGGGGTAGGAGACGGCCGCGCGGGGCGCACCGCTAGGGAAGGAGGAGGTGGAGCGCGGGCCCGCACCGCCGGGGGAGAAGGGCCGGGGAGGCGTGTGACAGGACAGCTCGTATCACACGGGTGACGTTTAGCTTTTCTCATTAACTAGAGCATGCGTGTTATATGTTATATAGATATGGTAAAAAAATGTATATAGATTTTCTATTAAAGTATAAACACATGATAAATAATTAGTAAAATTTTTAATTTATTGTGTATCTCAAAATTATACAAATTTGTAGCATTTATGTTTGATAAAGATACTAGCCCGTGCTGTGCATGGGTTGACGTACTAGTGCTAACAAATAACGATGGTTTAACCTAAACATAGTTTTTTTTTGTTCCGTTTAATATGTTTGTTGTATGTTTGCATGGAAATATCCCACGCTGTGGCTCGATAAACACTCCCTACATCCCAAAATAATAACCGTATTTTAAACCTTTGACTAACAGTTCAGTCAAATCTATATTTTTTTTATGTATGCATGTCCTATATATTTGATTGATACTCAAAATTACTTTAATACAAGGAAAATTTTGTATTTGGTGATGACATGTTTTTTTAAATAATAGATGGTGAAAGTTCCACTTTAGAGACCGTATTAAAATTCTATTGACTTTTTTATGGAGTAGTATATTGATTGAAGTAGCAGGAAGAAGTGAAAAGTATGCAACTAAACGAAGTATGTATCTCCACCACATTTTACACTCTAATAGCATATTCATATAAATATTTTCTTATCTTAATCCATCTAGACTTAGTTAACAATTATTCCATCCGTTCTCAAATATAGCATTTTCTGGGTTTGTTCTAAGACAAACAATCTTAAGTTTCACCAAATTTTTAGAGAAAAATACTAACATCTATTACACCGAAGAAGTAAATTATAAAAATATAGTTCATGATTAATCTAATAGTGAACATTTTACATTAAAAACATTAGTCCTTATATATATACTTGGTCAAACTTGAAATAGTTTGACTTAATACAAATCTAGAAAACACTATATTTTAGGACAGATGGAGTCCTGCATTAATTAAATTAGTTTTTTTTACTAGTACATATTATTAGTGATAGAGATTTTTAATTTAGAAACATGCATTTTGTATCTATATTTAGGGACTTTTCGAGATTAGGGCGATACGAATTTGCCTCCATGATAGTTAAATGGCCAACTTTGATGAGTGGTAATTAAATTCAGAACATAGATCCTCGTCTCATTAGTAAATTGTTTCCCCAGATTTCGTTCCAATTCGAGGTGATCTACCTGCTGTAAAGCGAACCTTTTGATGCTCCCCTTTATTCCCAATGAGGAAGAGATAGAGAGCAAGAACTCAAGCATAAAACAAACTGAAGATCGATCTGATCAAATCCGGCTGTTAAAAAAAATCTCTACATACAGCCGCACCGTTTCATCAGCAGTACGTCTCCAGATGGCATTTGGCTGTAGCGTCTCAGGAGTTAAAATATGTAGATGGGGCATCACCACGGAGATTATTGTCCCAAGCTCGTCGCAAAGTCCTGCTGCTAAGTGGTGGCTTGACAGCGGCCACATGGCCTATGATGTCTCACCACATAAACAACTGGACTGGTCCAGTGGTACGTACCTGGCTGTGTTTGCCATTGTTAATTGATAATGGCATTGGTGGTTGGTTTTCTTAAGCATAGGCTTCAAAAAGAATTGGTGCCCGGTTGGGAATAATCCATGCAAATCATATGCAAAAAAACTGTCCTTTGCACACCTATGCAATCTTAGTATCTCGCAAAATGACAGGTAATGTCGACAGATGGCGAGCAGCCAGCTAATTACCTATAAAGTACAAATATGATGGTAATATGTTACTTCATCTGCCTATAAAGATCTCAATCCTAGTTTTTTTTATAAATTAGTGCTAAGAAAAATGACACACAGGTCACTTAATTTGAAAGAATTGCATGACGGCACATCGAAATTAGTACCCGGGCTTGACAGACAGAATTTCATTCTTCGTATGGAATTTTTATAAAGGTTAGGATTACACTCTGTGTGATACGGACATAGTATTAAACAGAAGTTAGCAATAATGGAATACTGGGTAGCGCATGCATGCACGATATATGCATCAGCGATTCTTTTCTTCTGAACGATCGTTTTGTCTGTGCTAGTAGTCCGCTAGAGCCTAGAGCTAACAATTTATCATGACAGAATTTAGTTCTAAGAAATAAAGAGAGACCGCATGAAAAGAAGATATGTTATTATAGAAAAACATACCTTAGGTAAAATTAATGAAAGCTACCGTACCTTGGAATGGACACCTCTTCCATTCACATCATCCTCTTTATTTTAAACCGGAATTATGGTGGCTAAGCACATCTAGAGACTTCGAGTTAATATACCGAAGAAAATATTGACACTTATATTTTCATACTTAATATGTTAGGTTTCCAACCCAACCACACTACCTAAGATATGGATTAATATCACGAGTGTACTCTCTTTGTCCTAAAATGCAAGCATTGTTGTCCTAACAAATCAAACATCTTAATTTTGGTTAAGTTCATATAAAAATAAATGTATTCATAATACTAGATTACATTAGATTCATAATTGGTCATAAAATATATTCTATGTCGGTTTTTTTTGCACCGATAGAAATATTCTGGTTTCCAGTAGTGCCTATTTAGCATTATATTGATACCCTTCAATACGAACTTAGTCGAATTTAAAATAAGTTGGATTGGAACAAGATAGAAGTGTTTTTTTTCCTTCGGAACGGCATGAATACTAGCATACATAGCCTTTTACACGCTTATGTATAGCGCTGTAAAATCTCTCTTATGTATATATATCTAATTTTCATTTAGTAATGACACCTTTAAAATGTTGGTGTTGCTCTTGTTCAGATTTAAACATGAAGCTACTTCTGGGGACAAAAGTTATCTTTCTAATTTCATGTTGGATAGTAAACACATGTAAAAAATATCCTTTGCATTTACGAATCTAGTGTAGGTATTCTGCTGGGAATAAAAAGGCAGCATATATATATTCTGTGTGGAAAGAATTTCTTTCACCGTACTGAAATAAGAGAGATCTTTCCTCCTAACCAAAACCGGTGGCAGAAATGGCAGATGAGCATGCAGAACCCATTTTCTCTGCCTCTACGGCATATATACCATCCAAGTTACCTTTTGGACTCCACAGCACAAAGCAGTTCCAAAAGAGTTCCATCTCTTTCACTTTACAACAGAGGCCAGAGAGAGGAGGAGGAGGAGCTCATCGTCCCCATGAACCGCTGGCTGGCTAGCAGCTCCCGGGATCTCTCTATCCCGGCCCAACCTCTGCTATAATCAGAGAGATCGAGGACTGACGACCCCACCACCATGCTCTTGTACGCATAGATAACTCTCGCACTGCATCGTTGGACAGACGCGGCACCAGAACTTTCCCGGACCATCGATCAGCCAAAAAATCTGGATCCACCATGCATTGTTTAAATAGGCCCGGGATACTAATTGTGGCAACGGCCTGCTGGTCATGCTGCTTTTGGGTTGGTACGTACAATCACCTGCCTGAAATCTGAATAAACAAGTAGGTAGCCCATAGGCTGACGGAGGAGATCGATGCAAGTATCGATCATTCATTCTCTGGCACAACACAAACACAACACTAAAAGGGAAGAAGGCCTGAAAGAGGAGCCTAGTCTGAAGACGTAATGCAGCATTCATCTGATCAAGGATTGGTGAACCATGAACTGTTCTTTTCTGTTCTGTGTCATGTTGGAAGTGAGCCAGCGCTTAGCCTCTCAATTCGGTTTCGACTTCTAGAAGGGAACTTGGAGGAGGATGTGTGGACGAGCTGACATGCGGTGGCTACTGATGGAGCTTCTTGGAACGAGACGAGCATGGACCGCACACATGTTGGGTTGATTGGAAGGTGATCATGAAAGATGAACCGAAATGCCGTGTTGGCCTCACTTCATCTTCATCATGCCAAATATGAAACATTTTGTGTCTCATTCAACTTAGGTAGTAGCGGTCAAAAATTCGTCGGCCATTGCCTTGCGATGATCGTTTTAATTTGGAGCAGTATCCGGCCCATATTGGAAGATGCACCTCCACAGCCCAAGATTTCCCCACGTGTGATTTCTAAGGCGAGATATTATTCAAGATTATTTATGGTCGATGTGGATAACCACGCCGAGAGGAAAAGGAAAAAAAAAAGATAGAAGCATTTACAGGCAGTTACGTTGTGTAGGGGTCTGTTGTTTAATTTGTATGCTTCAGAGTTCAGATTAATATTCTACTACATATATACTGTATATAGCTACTACAGTAAAGCAACTTCAGGCTGTAGTTTGTAAGAGTCTATGGTATTGGTTGGTCGCAAACAGGTGAAGTAACATACGCTTTGGCAGATGTGGTTCATCGTTGAGACCTTGAGCGTCATGGCGCGGGGGGTGTGATTCATGTGCGCTAGTGTACATAGTACTATCTATGTTCTCGAATATTTATCGTAGGTTAATTTTCTATTTTCTAAAAAAAATAAAAAAAATTAAGGGTGTATCTCCGAACCAAAGATCCTCCTCTACTAGCATGCAGTATTCAGTTTAAGCTCAATTTCAGACTTCATCCAACCGGTAGACGGCCGTAGTAGGTGGGTGCGGATTCCGGGGTGTTTTGTGCTGTCCTTGGACAGCAACGAAATTATGTAAAGTCCACACAAATCGCTGTTTATTATGGCTAATTTGTTGTTATAAAATCACAATTATATATAAGTTTTCTTTAGAATGTCACAATTATATATAGGTGACATCAATTCAATGGTTTTTTCCTGCATCCGATACTGTTTTTTTTTTTTTTTTTGAGGGATTGCATCCGCTACTGGTAGAAGCAGGTGCCAAAGAGAGGCAGAAATCGTTTGGGCCGCGACTAGCGAGGCCCTTGCCCGCCTCTCTGGCCCACTGCCTGACCGGTTCCACTCCGCCTAAGCCCATATGACGCGTCTGGACGACATGAATGACAGCCCAGCCCAAAAGTCCATCAACAACTGTCGGCAAAGGCCTGCTTTCGAATTTCAGGCCAACCAGTCGGTGAAAGAAAGCTGAAATCACACACGGATGAAAGATGCGTGCTAGTAGGGGAAAGTAATATCGAATCAACTCTTTTGATGAGTTCAAAAACGAAAAAGAATTAAAAAGATCAAGGAGGAGTTTCATTTTTATCATCTCTTTCTTCTCATCTTATTCCATATGCGATACAATGAGTTAAAATAAGAAGCAGAATAGGGGAATATTCGACCGTTTGATTGGAGAAGAGGGTGAAATCCATCATATTGAAAATAAATAATTCACTTGAGGAAGAACCTTTTATAATTAAAATAATTATTTTTCTTTTACTATAAAATCCGCAAGAATTTTGAATATGTTTTTTTTATCTAAAAGCAACTAAGGCCATGCTTAGCGGGAGTATTGTTCTTATTAAATGATAAAGTTACATGTTATATATTTTTTGTGATGCTGCAAGGAGTTAATGAAGAAAGAAATGAAATATGTTTCCCATGACATGATGTCTCTTGCATATTGTCAATGAAACAACAATAAATGAAACTATACATTGTGGCGAGCAATTTGAACCACTAGTTTCGCTTATATGGCATTTTGAAAACATAAATAATATATATAAAAACTTCCAATGAGAAAAGACATAAGCACTCAATTGGATTTAGAAAATAAAGCATTTTTTGAATCATAATCCAGTTATCGCCTGTGGCCGCATCCGGCTATTGGACTGGGCCGCAGCGTTCGCCACTAGCTTTAAGCCCATCACAAACTTACAGCCCAGCCCAAAGCTTGCGAACACTTACCCGGCAAAAGGGCCGCTTTGGGTCTGGTGCGCCTATGGCCCATGCATGCACGCCCAAAGCTTCTGAATGCCAGCCTGAATCACAAGTCACAAGGGACAGACAGACAGACGGGCACTGAAACAGAAACCTGAGACCACACATGGGACGAACGGACACGGACGGCGTGACGCTACAGCCGCATCCTCGTACTACTGACAAGATTGGCTAGGCCTACTGCCTGCTGGGTCTAGTCGCAGCCGTTGCCGTTACCAAGAAGAGGAAGGGGCCCCTGGCCTGCAGACAGAAGCAGCCGCCGGGGGGCACAGAATGCCACGCTTTCCCGGAACACGCGGCCGGCATCCCCCGTCTCCCACGCTGCATGGGGCAAAACTTTCCTTGAAGAATCGGCATTCGGCAGGCATGACGCTGGCCCCTGCGACTGCTGCAAGTGCCCCGGCCGGCCAGCTGGGGCCACTCGCCGGCACTTGGGGTTTGATGCAATGATGGTGCTCGAGAAATTAAGGATCGGAGGGGAGCAGATGATGGTGATTAACGCGTTCTTCGGTGTCACGTCCGTCGCAGCTAGCTACCCGGCGGCAGCACCTGCATCTGTTCTCTTTCTAGATCAGGGTGATTGAACACACAGAAAACAGCAATAAGGTGTCTGCTTCTGGAGCTGCATATGCAAAACATCTAGATGCTGCGTTACCTGTGCTTCCACTGATGTCTGGTGATGATGAGGCTGATCACACCACCTGGTGTTGCGATCAGTGACCACGATCAGCACGAGCGTCAGATGCTGCAGGATCGGAGCTGATTGATCTCTCGGTGTCTGCCCCTCCCATCATCCCATGAGCACCGCACCGGCGGCACATGGACATGGGTGTCGCTACATTCAGAGAATGATGAAGCGAAGGCCCCGTCCCGTTCCATTCTGGAATCTCGTCTGCTTGCTGGCCGTAGCGAGTGGGTAGGTAGGTACCCAGGAGAATCTAGCACGGTGCATGCGCCTCCTACGAGACGAGGTGCTGGCCTGGCCATGCGTACCACTACTCGATCCAGAATGCATATGCAAATGCATGCACACAGGGCCCAGGACACAGGCGGTCCAATCCAGCAGCATGCGTACATACAAATCAAATGCATGCGGGTTTATAATTTGCCTCTACGGTGGATTAAATCAAAACAGCGGCCGCCGTTCCGTCCCCGTTTTTTGTTTTATAAATAAAAAATGGAAAGACAAGTAGAAATCGAAACAGCTGATGGAAACTGAAGGCTCAGAGAGTCTGCGTGAAAGAAAGAAAGAAAAAACGTTAGAAATTGTAGGCGCAGTTTGGCTCTTATGCTAACGTGACGTCATGATGGGTACGTGGACGTTGAAGCTGGACAGCGCCGGCACACAAGTCACGGTCGAAAGTCAAAACCAAAGCCGAATTTTGACTCCAACTCTCAAGCGCGCCTTGGGGAGTTAGTACGTGAGTAGTCTCGTGACTCCTAAACCGGTTCGACGGCCTCGGCTTGTAGCTTGTTTTTAAACTATCCTTAATATACAAAGATATGTAACTCTTCTACGTATTAAAAAAAAAAAAAAGCTCTCATAGACATGCGAAACAACCAGAAGGCCCAGCCTAGCATCGAGAACTGGTGACTGTTTTGGCCACTGAGAAATTACTCTCTCCGTTTTAATTTACAGATAATTTGTTATTTTACATTAAATTTGACTTTCCTATCTTATTAAAAAAAATTACGGAAAATATATAGAGCGTTCCAGGAGCATGCGCTGATGAACGAACATAATGTCACATCACAGACGAATCACAAGAGCATGATCACACGCGGCGATTTGCTGCCTGCCTCGCACCGCTAAGGGGGTGTTTGGAAGCTTTTTTTTAAATTTCCACTGGTAAATAGGTTACAAGTGTATTCCCTTGTGCACAAGAATACATTTGTATTTTTTCCCTTTGTATAAATGCTGTTTGGGTATAGTTGTAGAATTACAAGGGTGTATCGAACAGGAAGAACAAGCTAGACAAAGACCAATCTGAAGATGCCGACAGAGCCATGGTTCCTTGAGAGAGGATGTCACCGCTGTGCTGCCAGCCCAACCTAATGCGGGCTCCGCCTTGCCTCCACCGCGCCAGATGTCGGGGATCGATGCATCGATGCCTCGCACCCAATCCGGAAGCACGAACTGCGGGTGCGTCACCCATCTCCGCGTACCCGGCTTAACCACCGCGCCCGTCGCCTCCAGGTTGCGGAGCTGGAGGAGCAGCTGCGGACGATGGCTAGTTGGCTACGCAGCGGCGCAAGGCAGAGCCGGCGGCCACGGAGGTGGTCGCCATCCTCAACTCCCAGGGCTTCGGCAGCCTCGCCGACGCCGCGAATGACTCAGGCAGGCTCAGACGACGAGACCGGCGTGGGCGACCCGGATGACGATGCGCCGCCGAGAGCCTCGGTACCACTTGAGGCCGAAGTCGTGGATCGAGGCCATGGTGGTGTCCTTCAGTCCTTGCCGCGGATTGAGGTCGGGAGAGGGATGGGGCTGCCATGGATTGTCTGGTTGGGGACAAAGTGAGCGAACGGGGAAGAAGGATGCCGCATCTGTTCGACGAAGAGAGCCCGACTTCTGTCGTATTTTTTGTGTGATGTGGGTAGATGATTATTTTTTTCGGGATGGATTAGGCAGATACGGGTGTAAAATAATTAGCTTCACAACCCATCCAAACAGTTTTTTCTCATCCGACCAAAAAAATTCACACTCCTGTATTTTACACCGGTATCGATCTCAAAACCAGCCTTCCAAACACCCCCTAAGATGCTTTGTTTAACCAAGCATCCACGTCGCATACACGTCGGAAGTCGCCGGTGGAGCCCCTCCGCCTCCGCGAGCCCGCTGGCGCCCCGGTGCGGTGCCGCTTTTTGTTCTGTCCACGACGACGCTGTCCGCGTGGCCGTGGGCCGGGCGCGCTGCCGCCTCTCTGCCCCAGGCCTGGCACAGGCACAGGTAGAGGCAGCGGCAGGGCCACACCACGCTTGCCACCATGCAGCGGCACACGTGTGCCCCGCTCGGCTCGTGGCACGCCCATGGAGGCGCGATCGATTCCGTTACGTGTCGTGTCCATGGTCCCATGCGCGGCAGCTCCAACGAGCTGATAGTGTGCCTAGTAGGAGCTGGAGCGATCTTGTCATCTTGTCCATATATCTTTCCAAGACAACTAGCTAGCCGTACGTATCACCCGTTCATGGTTATGTGCGTAGCTTAGCAAAAGGACAGAGCTCTATGCTCCCGGGAACATTATTAGTTTTTTTTTTTCAGGAAGAGTTTCATTCGTACCTAATGATATGTCATGTCAGCAATTTTGACAACGTAGTGAGACATTAATGAACACAGAGATGAAATGAGTTTCGTCTGGATTAACATGTTGTGTGTACATATGATGCCGCACCGAATAAAACTATGCATTTTCAGTGGTTGTTTCGGCCATCATTTCAATTTTATCTAACTTATATGGAGCGTTGAAAACAAAAATGTAAAACCTACCACTGAGAATAGCCTTTATTGCCTCGGAACATTATTAAAGAACTGATCGAGGGTAGCCATCTTGACAGGGACTGTTGGATTAGTTGAACAGGATGGCGATTTCGATCGAGACAGATGTCCCCATTTTTTTAAAAAGAAATAGCGCTAATAATAATATGCACAAAGAACACCAAGGTCATTTTCTAGGTTGGACTTTATTTTTCAAAATTGGTGGCACGGTAGTCAACCCAAATGCTAGAGACACTCTCGCGAAAAAAAAATGTGACCTTTTCAAAGGAACTGTGGCCTTTTGAAGTGACATATGCATGCGCGTGTATAGTATAATACTCCTACCAGAGAAAACTTATGCTGCAGTACAATATATATATCATTATGTCCTCAGTCTCAGTGCAGTTATGCACTTAATGAATTTCGTCACTATATTTTGCACCCACCTAGTATATGCACCTACTCTCCTCACGTTTTAAATTACAGGTCGTTTGACACTCCCAAATAATTTTGGAGTGCCAAGAGCTTCAATTGGAACGGGTTCTCCGTTTGAACCAAAGCGAGGGGACCCTCCAGGGGACGGGACCTCCACCTTTTGCACCGACCGACCTAGTAGGATCAAGTTGGTTGCTTTGCTGATGGAAAGAGAAGTAAGCACCACCATCAGCAGCTGACATGCATGCTTGTCCTGCTCCCTGCCTGACCACACGTCCGCACGCGCATGCGCGCGGCATTGTACGTCGCTTTACGCCACGCATGTGCTCTCTCTCTCTCTCTCTCGATCATCAGCTCTCCATGGACCATGGATCATGGATGGTGGCACGCGTGAGTGCGGAGGCTCTATCGATCTCCCCCTTTTTTTTCCTCGACCCCATATTCGCATCAAGTAGCAGTCAGTCATCCGCATATGCTTTCGATTCGATGGTTCGATGCATGTAGACTGTACGGCCGGGCGGGCTATTTGAAAGCAGCGGGGCCAATGGCAGCTCGCTCGCTTATCATGTCGATCGGCGCCGTAGTAGATAGCTCAGTTGCGCCGCCGTGTCCACCGCTGGAAAAGCACGACGGCCGGAGCACGGCCGTTTGCTGGTCGGCCGGCGACGAGTCGACGATGGGATGGGATGGCCGGCCGGCCGCCGAGCGCTTTTTCCTCTGCGCGCGCGCACTGCGTGTGCAGTGCAGTGCAGTGCTTTGCTGCTGCCTTCGCGCAGAAGGAATCAGCAAAAGGCGGGCGCGGGCAGCTAGACGCAGCCATGATGTGTGATGCTCCTGTCGACAATATATTATTATTGGTGTCATGCACAGAACGGTATTAGTCAAGTTGCTTAAGCATGCAAGAAAGGCATTCGTATCGTTTTGGAAGACCGACCATGAAGCCGGTACGCAGGGGGTGCGTGTGCGCGCACTCACGTCGTCGTGGAGCCGATCAGTGACGCAAAAAGCGTCTGATCATCATGCTTGGTAGTATACATGGAACGACGCGACGTACGGCTTACTTGTAGGAGTAGCTTTTTTTCTTTTCTTTCCCTGGAGCTTCACAGCTGGTGGCGCTCCGTTCGTTCGGTGCACTGCACTGCACTGCAGAGTGCAGACGGCACATGAGGCCACGATGACGATCGTCTCTTTCCAGCTGCATTCTTTACGCTACGAATGGGTAACAACACGCGGCGTGGTCTATTGCTAGACCAGTTAATATTTTATATTATTAATACGAGACAGTAGTGGACATCACACGCCGCCGTCGTGTCCGTCCGTCCGCTAATATGTTCATCGATCAGCTGCATCATGCTGTAGAATCAAAGTGTGTAGCGAAGTACGTATGCATTTGTAATATGTTCATTGATTGTATACATAGGTTGTTGAGCTATAGGCAGCTAGCACTCCAGCTGCACGTCTGGTATATTTGTGCCACACAGTGCCAGTGTGTGGAGGCCAGCCTCTGGAGTCTGGGGCGTGTACGTACTCGGATCTGCAGTGTATATATATATATAGCAAATGCAATTGACGGGGCACCGAGCTAGCGTGGATGCAGCTGGCCTGGGGCGGCTGGATTATTGGTCCGCGTGGGCGGAGAGTGGCGACGAATCGAAGTATCGAACCAACCGATGATGCTAGCGGACGGGCAGCGCTGCCAGTGGCGCGCGCCGCGGTGGATGCAAGGCACGGATCCACGGTGCACAGTGCGTCGAGAGGTGCGCGTGGCGGCACCTGGAGAGAGGGATGGGACGCACGCACGGGCGACAAGGCCAGGGACGGAAGAGTACAATACTGATATTATCGGTGCCGCATTGGCTGATCCGATCGCGCGCGGGTACATTATTTTCTTTCCTGTGTTGGCCGGGGCCGTCGGGTGCTGCCAACTTAACGCACTGCGCCCCGCCGCCGGGGGGAGGAGTTGGCGTGCAGGGCCGCGCCGCCGCGGGAGCAGGAGGCCACACAGGGCGCGCCGCCGGGGGGAGGAGGCGGGAGCTCAGGGGCGCGCCGCCGGGGAGAGGAGGGGCTGCGCCGCCGCGGGAGGAGGAGGCCGCGCGGGCGCACCGCCGGGGGTTGAGGACGTGGGAGCTCGGGCGCGCTGCCGGGGGGAGAGGTGCGCCGCCAGGGAAAGAGGGCGCGCGCGTGCGGGGGGAGGAAGAAAGAGGAGGGGCATGGGTGGGGGAGGCAGCGCCGGCTGGAGGTTGAAACCGGGTGATGGGAAATTGTGTTTTAGCTTTTCTCTTTAATTATGTTTGTGTATGTATACATCGACAGTGTACATATATAGTGGCCGCTAGACGACCGAGTGGACGCCGCGTGCGCCCCCGGTGGGTCACACGTCAACCAACGCTGTACGTTCTTCCTTCTCGTCCACTAGCACGACCAGTCAGAGCACCGCACTGCTGGTGATCGACCGAGAATCAACGTACGTCGTGAAGACGACGCGCGCAGTGACGACTGGCGACGCATCACACACCGGCCAACAATTCACCCGCACAATCTTTCCAATTACGGCACCCAGCACCAGCAGTGTAGCGAAAAGTGAAGGGCGGCCGATGATAGACCACCGCGCGTTACGTAAACTTGGCACTTGTGTGCCAGGACATTAATTATACATGCGATAATTAATCCTATCTTGCCTCATCGGATGCATGGGTCATCCAACGCCCAACTATGGCGGGCAGCGGATTAATTAATTAAGAGCGGTTCGTGGTGTAATGCATGCAGCTACCGGTGATCATATCCAATCCCCCTGGCCGGCGACGTCGACGACGACGACAGCATGCAGTGTCTTCCCCGTCACCCCCCAGTCCCATATGCATGCGCTCAGCCACTGCGTTGACAACACGTCCCGCGGTGCATCCTGCTAGCTACACAGCAGCATCAAGGGCGGCGGCTCACGTATGCACCATCCCTTCTCTTTTTCGTCGAGCTCCACTTTTACGTGTATCAAGCACCATGGAGAAAGGCCGGGTTTTCATTCCTTATTACGTTCTTTTTACAAAAAGAAAGGTAAGGTCGGTCGATGGTTGCTATCTTCAGTCCTTGAGATGCCCGACCAATGGGGACATTCATTAAAATAAACTCGATGAATTCTCCTTTCGTTGTCGCGGGCAAGTGATATCAACGTGTATGTCATAAGCACTGCATGCATTAAGTCACAAAAAATCGATATAAGATATATATAAATGTAGTAAGTCTTGTTTGGACAGCTAATTTCAGCTAAAAATTAGTTGCATCCAACTAGGTAATGAGTGCTAATATGAAGCACACCTATTAGTTGCTTCATTACCTATGCTTGTTTGGACAAAAAACAACTACTTTTAGCAGCTAATAATTAGTTGGGTGTATCCAAACACCCCCTGTGAATGATGACATGACGTTGAATTTAGTGGGCATCTAAGTTGACATGGTTGTATGCATGTCTGGGCATTGAGAAAAAGCTATTTATTTAGAGATAGAAGTTGAACGCACCGGTTTGGTGGAGTTTTCTTTCCCATCTGACAATAGCATTTTATACACCTCCAATCTACGCCGTGCATTATTTTCCCGCTCTTTTGAAGGCTGATGTCACCCGAGCGAGTATACAGGTTTGCAAAAGCGTACACTGTTTATACAATGAAGATAAAATATAGTTTAAAAAGTACGCAGTGGGATAGACGAGCCGAGGACAACAACCTGATTACGCTCCATCCTCTGTTGCGCGCGCACACAGTGCATACGTTGCTACGTAGATGCCCAAACCGACATGAGTGTGCAGTACAAGGCTGGCCACGGTTGCCATCACACGCCATCAGGGTTTGTTTGTGTTGCTATATTTATAATTAAGAGAAGAATTAAAGCAACCGGGCGGATCAAGATCCTATCTATGGTTAGTTGAGGCGACGGATCCATGGCCAGGATCGGGACCTTTATTTCCGTAGCTAGCGCAGCGCGATCAGAATCCGCGCCAGCTCAAGACATTCCCTTCCCCGGAATAAAACCCAGCCGGCGGCGCACACATGCACATGCATCTGCTGCCGCCACGCGCCGTATCGTTAGCATATCCGGGGGCCGGGCCAAGACGATCCGCCCGGGTCCCGCTCCCGCGGCGCGCACATTGATCTGGGCGTCTACGCGCGCAGCTGGAGCTGGTGCCCCCACGCATGTGCCACGTACCCGTCTACTCCGGCGCGGTGCTGCCGCGCGGCGGCGTTTGCGTCCCAATTCCCATCCCCTTCCCAGAAGCGCAAGGGCATCTTTGTTTCTTCTACCTTGCTTAGTTGCTGGCGCGCAGTGAGAAATTAGCAGAAAGCGTCTTTCTTTGTGTGACCCAACGTTTCCTCTTGGTCCTTGTCAAAAAAAAAAAAAAAAAAAAAAACGTTTCCTCTTGGTTTTACCCTGTGCCCGCGGTGACGCAATGAAGCACACACACTCTGTCCTCGGTCGTCAGTCGTCACTGCTCAGTGACCGCCAGGGGTGCGTGCGTAAGAACCGCGGCGCGTCACCGGGCGTGCGCATGACTGTGACACCGACACGGCGGCGGTTCCGTTCCGTCGGCGTACGTGTCGAGTACTACTTTGCCATACGTACACAGCGCAAACAACGACTGCCAAGAATTGGGCGCCCCTTTATTCCGGAGAGAAGAAAGAGCGCCGAGCCGAAAGGCTGAAAGTCTCAGCTGGGTTTAACAGCAGAGCACACGGACTGTCGCGTTCCCTGTCCTTCCTCCCCCGCCGCACGTTATTCTCGTCGCGTGAAATCAAATGCTTTCCCCTTCTCTCGGAGAGGCATGTGAACAATAGATTGATGGCGAAAATCAGTTCCTCTTCTTTACAAAGACGAAATTCCATTTTCACGGCAGCGGCGTAGGCTGAAATAAACGCACGCCAGTGTTTCCAAGCATTTGATCTGGAGGGGGAAAAAAGGACTACTAGTACTACCTGATATATAACCTTAAATTAAATGCGCCATGCAAGCAAGCAGAGCGCACGCACGATGACCGAGCCAGAACGCAAAGGCTGGCATGAGGTGAGGTGAGTCCCAAGCTGCGAGAAGGAAAAGGCCACTACGAACTCTCCGCCTCGTGATCTCGTCCCAGTTAGTTCATCAAGGAAAAACTATCCACGTCGTCGTTATAAACCAATAGCAACAACACCGTGACTGCCCCGGGTTAACATTTGTTTGCAAGCCAAAACCGGATGGAGATGGTGGTGGTGGAGTTAAAAAAGAAAAGAAAAAGAGACGAGTACGAAATGAAGAGATCAAAGAGAGGCACCACCACCACTACACTAACCCTGCCTCTTCCCCCAACAAGTACTCCGTCCCGCGGCCTCCGCCTCGTCTCCCACCACCGCCCACGCCGATTCGCTCCTCCGCCGCCGATCCATCCCCCCCCAACCCCAATCCTCTCCTCCCTCCCTCCCCGGCCACCTACTGCCACCACACCTCCCACTCCCACGGCCCGCCGGCCGGGCCCCGAGCTGCCGCTGCCTCTGCCTCTGCCTGAGCGAGATCAGAGGGCGACGGAACGGACGTAATAACCCTGCCTGCAGACACAACAAACAGAGGTCTAGAGGAAAGAGATCAAGCGATCTGCATTAGCCGGAAAATCCCAGGCCTCCTCCTCGGCCCGGGCGCCGGCCAGGCGACCCCCTGCCCTGCCCTGCGGCTACCGCCAAACGCCTCCTTTGTTGCCATCCGCCGCTGCCGTAAATCCGCCGCCCGCCAAGAGCTCTCGCGTCGCGTCGCGCTCGCGGCCGCACCGGCACCACCACCCCAACCCCAATGCCTTTTAAACCCCTCCCCGCGCCCGCTCCACGCTCCCTGATCCCCGCCACCACCGCCTCCTCCCAATGCCGCTCTCCTTCCCCCCAGCCTCCCTCCCTCTCCCGGAGGCCGCCGCCGCCGCCGCCCACGCCGCGCTGCTCGCGCTCGCCGCGCTCCTCCTCCTCCTCCGCGCCGCGCGCGCGCTCGCCTCTCGCTGCGCCGCCTGCCTCAAGGGCCGCCGCGGGGTCCCCCACGGCTCCACCGCCGCCCTCGTCTCCCCCGCCGCGGGCGGCGCATGGCACAGGGCCGTGCTCGCGTCCTGCGCCTACGCCCTCCTCGCGCAGCTCGCCGCGCTGAGCTACGAGGTGGCCGCGGCGGGCTCGGCGGCCGCGCTGCTGCTGCCGGCCGTGCAGGCGGCGGCCTGGGCCGCGCTGCTGGCGCTCGCGCTCCAGGCGCGCGCCGTCGGGTGGGCCACGTTCCCCGCGCTCGTGCGGCTCTGGTGGGTGCTTGCCTTCGCGCTCTGCGTCGCCGTCGCATACGACCACTCCACCCGCCTGGTGCGCGACGGGCCGGGCGCGGACCTCGACTACGCGCAGATGGTCGCCAACTTCGCGTCCGCGCCTGCGCTGGGATTCCTGTGCCTCGTCGGCGTCATGGGCTCCACCGGCTTGGAGTTCGAGCTCGCGGACGACGCTGACGGCGTGCGTGAGCCGCTGCTGCGCGGCAGGCAGGTGGCGGAGGAGGAGGAGCCCGGGTGTCTGAGGGTCACGCCGTACGCCGACGCCGGGATCCTCAGCCTCGCGACGCTCTCGTGGCTCAGCCCGCTGCTCTCGGTTGGCGCGCAGCGGCCGCTGGAGCTGGCCGACATACCCTTGCTGGCGCACAAGGACCGCGCCAAGTCGTGCTACAAGGCCATGAGCGCGCACTATGAGCGCCAGCGGCTAGAACGCCCTTCCACGGAGCCGTCGCTGACATGGGCGATACTCAAGTCGTTCTGGCGAGAGGCCGCCGTCAACGGCGCCTTTGCTGCTGTGAACACGATCGTGTCATATGTTGGCCCTTACCTCATCAGCTATTTCGTGGACTACCTCAGTGGCAACATTGCTTTCCCCCACGAAGGTTACATCCTCGCCTCCATATTCTTCGTTGCGAAGCTGCTCGAGACGCTCACCGCTCGGCAGTGGTACCTGGGTGTGGACGTCATGGGAATCCATGTCAAGTCGGGGCTCACCGCCATGGTGTATAGGAAGGGTCTCCGCCTATCGAACGCCTCGCGGCAGAGCCACACGAGTGGTGAGATTGTGAATTACATGGCCGTCGATGTGCAGCGTGTGGGGGACTACGCGTGGTACTTTCATGACATCTGGATGCTTCCACTGCAGATCGTCCTCGCTCTCGCCATCCTGTACAAGAACGTTGGGATCGCCATGGTCTCAACGTTGATAGCGACTACACTGTCGATCGCAGCCTCTGTTCCTGTGGCGAAGCTGCAGGAGCACTACCAGGATAAGCTGATGGCATCAAAAGATGAGCGCATGCGCAAGACTTCAGAGTGTTTGAAGAATATGAGGATTCTGAAGCTGCAGGCATGGGAGGATCGGTACCGCCTGCAGCTGGAAGAGATGAGGAAGGTGGAATGCAGGTGGCTTCGGTGGGCTCTGTACTCACAGGCTGCAGTTACATTTGTTTTCTGGAGTTCGCCGATCTTTGTCGCGGTCATAACTTTTGGGACCTGCATATTGCTCGGCGGCCAGCTCACTGCAGGAGGGGTTCTTTCTGCTCTAGCAACATTTCGGATCCTTCAAGAGCCTCTGAGGAACTTCCCGGATCTCATCTCTATGATGGCACAGACGAGGGTGTCTTTGGACCGCCTGTCTCATTTTCTGCAGCAAGAGGAACTGCCAGATGATGCAACGATAAACATTCCGCAAAGTAGTACAGACAAAGCGATCGATATTAAGGACGGTACATTCTCTTGGAATCCATACTCTCCAATCCCTACACTTTCACATGTACACCTTAGCGTAGTGAGAGGCATGAGAGTAGCAGTCTGTGGCGTCATTGGTTCTGGCAAATCAAGTTTACTATCGTCTATACTTGGGGAAATACCCAGATTGTGTGGTCATGTAAGTACAATAAGTACAAAGAATCGATGTTATCTCGTATGTCAGTTCTGTTACATTTACCTTTCTCCGGCATCCTTTTTCAGGTCAGGATAAGTGGCACAGCAGCGTATGTTCCTCAGACTGCCTGGATACAGTCTGGGAACATTGAGGACAATATTCTGTTTGGCAGTCCAATGGATAGGCAGCGCTACAAGAGAGTCATCGCGGCTTGCTCTCTGAAGAAAGATCTTGAGTTGCTCCAATATGGAGATCAGACTGTTATTGGCGACAGAGGCATTAATTTGAGTGGAGGTCAGAAACAGAGAGTCCAGCTCGCTAGAGCACTCTACCAAGATGCCGATATTTATTTGCTTGATGATCCCTTCAGCGCTGTTGATGCTCATACTGGGAGTGAATTATTTAAGGTTTGTACTGCTGTTGCTTTATTATAATTGTGTGGAAGATATTTCTGTTGCATAATGCCTGTGTCTCTGTGTTGCAGGAGTATATCTTGAGCGCACTAGCAGCTAAAACAGTAATTTATGTAACTCATCAAGTTGAGTTTCTACCAGCTGCTGACCTGATACTGGTAAGTGGGGACCATATTTTCATATGCATGTGTTATGATGACATATGCATATGAGCATGCTGTTTTGATTACGATCATCATATCGAGTTCTCTCAATTCGTTCCGTTAACTTTTCTCTTGTATTTATTATTTAATCATCAGTTGGGAATTTATCCCTCCTGTTTCATAAAAAATATGCTACTGGTCCATCTTTTCCTTTTGGAGGGTAGCCATGCATGTGACCTCTACATGAGAACTAGGTATCTTCAGGACTAGTTTTCATGGGACTATACATGGGCCAATGGGCCAGTATTAATCTCCCTTTTATGCTTTTGTCATGCTACAGGTTCTCAAGGATGGGCGTATCACCCAGGCTGGGAAGTACGATGATCTTCTGCAAGCTGGAACTGACTTCAATGCGCTGGTTTCCGCTCATAAGGAAGCCATTGAAACCATGGACATTTTTGAAGATTCTGATGGAGATACAGTTTCTTCTTCTATTCCTAACAAAAGATTGACACCAAGTATCAGTAATATTGATAACCTGAAAAACAAAGTGTGCGAAAATGGTCAACCATCTAATACACGGGTAATAAAGGAGAAGAAGAAGAAGAATGAAGAGCGGAAGAAGAAGCGTACTGTTCAAGAGGAGGAAAGGGAGCGAGGAAGAGTTAGCTTAAATGTTTATTTGTCATACATGGGTGAGGCCTACAAAGGTACACTAATACCTCTAATTATCTTGGCTCAAACCATGTTCCAAGTGCTTCAGATCGCGAGCAACTGGTGGATGGCATGGGCAAACCCACAAACCGAAGGAGATGCACCCAAGACAGATAGCGTGGTCCTTTTGGTTGTTTATATGTCCCTTGCTTTTGGGAGTTCATTGTTTGTGTTTGTGAGAAGCCTTCTTGTGGCTACATTTGGCTTAGCAGCTGCGCAGAAGCTCTTTGTAAAAATGCTTAGGTGTGTCTTTCGAGCTCCAATGTCATTCTTTGACACCACACCATCTGGTCGGATTTTGAACCGAGTAAGTCTTGCTCTTTCCCATGCTAATGTAAATTTGTGATTTGTATCTCCTTTGTTCCCTTATTAATACTCTATATCAGGTTTCTGTAGATCAAAGTGTTGTGGACCTTGATATAGCGTTCAGGCTTGGTGGATTTGCATCAACGACAATTCAACTCCTTGGAATTGTTGCTGTCATGAGTAAAGTCACATGGCAAGTTCTTATTCTTATAGTTCCCATGGCTATTGCATGCATGTGGATGCAGGTAAACATTATGATCACCGAGTATTACATTTTTACCTTTGTTTGAGGTTTGATGACACCAGATGATTTTTTTGTTGACATTTAGAAAAATTGTATAGAAGTGCACATAGCTTTTGAGAACTCCAATCACCTTTTGCAAGATGGGTAGTATAACTATTTCCTCAGATTGTAAATATAAATCCATTTAGGTTTGTCATAAATCAAACTTTTCTAAATTTGACCGTCAATATCTAAAATTTGATATAGATTGACAATATAAGATTGACATTACTAGATTCATTGTGATATTGTATTTTTATAGATAGTGCTAGTCAAAGTTAGAAAAAGGGATTGACTTAGAGCAAACCTAGATGGAGTGGTGGACTGATTATTTTGGTTGGAAGAACTAGAGCTTACTTTCGGCTACCTGACCCTTAACAAGGTTATTGGTCTCTGGGCATAGGCACAACATTTGTTCTACTGCATGTTTCGTATGCCATTGGTTCACTTCTGATGTCCTGGAAATCGGTTTGCACGCTAATGTTTATTAAATGATATACCTGTAGCTCTATTCTCACAATCACACTGATAAAGAATTTCCTATTTAGAAGGATCTGTTTTAATAACGCTAATGTTTATTAAATGATATACCTGTAGCTCTATTCTCACAATCACACTGATAAAGAATTTCCTATTTAGAAGGATCTGTGTTTTCTTCTGGTAAATCAGAGTGGGGTTTTACTTACACTCAAAACTATTTTCACCTTTGCAGAGGTATTATATTGCTTCATCAAGGGAACTGACTAGGATTTTGAGTGTCCAGAAATCTCCAGTGATCCACTTATTTAGTGAATCAATTGCTGGTGCTGCTACAATAAGGGGGTTTGGTCAAGAGAAACGGTTCATGAAAAGGAACCTTTACCTTCTTGACTGTTTTGCTCGGCCTTTATTTTCCAGCCTTGCTGCTATTGAATGGCTCTGCTTGCGAATGGAATTGCTCTCAACTTTCGTCTTTGCTTTCTGCATGGCAATACTTGTGAGCTTTCCTCCCGGCACAATCGAACCAAGTATGTTTTATGTTTCACTTGCTGTTCTACTGTGTTTTGTTGCTTTATCAATCCCTTCGTCAATTAAATTTATTCGGTGTCTAAATGGAATTTTGAATCAATAGGTATGGCTGGCCTCGCTGTCACATATGGACTTAATTTAAATGCCCGCATGTCAAGGTGGATATTGAGCTTCTGTAAACTAGAGAACAGGATAATCTCTGTTGAGCGCATTTATCAATATTGCAAGCTTCCTAGCGAAGCACCACTGGTTATTGAGAATTCCCGTCCACCACCGTCATGGCCTGTGAATGGAAACATCGAACTGATTGATCTCAAGGTGCGCTTTTTAGTAGTGGAAGTTAATGAAAAGGCTTTCCTTAGAATTGCTGTTAAGATGCTTGGCATTCGAATTTGCAAATTTTATATTCTAATATGATTATTTGATTTTTCTTTACTATGTATAAATCATATTCATATAATTTATGATCTGTTTAGTTTTGCATCTAACTTTGCTTTTCATGAATATGGAAGGTCCGCTACAAGGATGATCTACCATTAGTTCTTCATGGTGTAAGTTGTATGTTTCCTGGTGGGAAAAAGATTGGGATTGTAGGGCGAACTGGAAGTGGCAAATCTACTCTTATTCAGGCCCTTTTCCGCCTAATTGAACCCATTGGAGGGAAGATTATAATTGACAACATTGACATTTCTGCAATTGGCCTTCATGATCTACGGTCACGGTTGAGCATCATCCCCCAAGACCCTACATTGTTTGAGGGTACTATCAGAATGAATCTTGATCCTCTTGAAGAGCGTGCTGATCATGAAATTTGGGAGGTACATCCTAGTCACTTTGATGCTATACCCATGTTAATTCTGTGTGGTTCTTATCAAAGAAACATCTTCTGTTTCAGGCGTTAGAAAAGTGTCAGCTAGGAGAGGTCATTCGTTCCAAGGATGAAAAACTGGACAGTCCAGGTTGGTTGATATTTTCAGTTGCCAAGCACTGTCTAAGAAGAGTGAGAATGTGGGTTGTTCATGCAGAAGTTATTCTTATGTGTTTTGCAGTGCTAGAAAATGGGGATAACTGGAGTGTGGGACAGCGCCAGCTTATTGCACTAGGTAGGGCGCTGCTCAAGCAGGCAAAAATTTTGGTGCTCGATGAGGCAACGGCATCTGTTGACACAGCAACAGACAATCTTATCCAAAAGATCATTCGCAGTGAATTCAAGGACTGCACAGTCTGCACCATTGCTCATCGTATTCCCACTGTTATTGACAGTGATCTGGTCCTGGTCCTTAGTGACGGTACAGGCTCTTTCATGAAATTAATCTCACTTTTATTCTCCACAGCTAGATTTGAGCTCACTTCTTTCCCACTCGTCCATTGGATGCTTGAGTAGCATTTAGAAATTCTAGCTGACTGACAATTTTTCTTATGCACAGACCTTGGAATAGAAGTCCTCAAATAATTTCATCTCATATTCTTGATTTCAGGTAAAGTTGCAGAGTTCGACACGCCCCAGAAGCTTTTAGAGGACAAGTCATCTATGTTCATGCAGCTAGTATCGGAATACTCCACTCGGTCAAGCTGTATATAGAGAGAGAGGCTTAGCTTAAACCCACCCCAAACCAAGCAATAGAGGCTGGGAGGTAAAATAGCCGTATCTGCCAGTGTACTTACACCATAGAGGTTCGTACCAACAACGACACCATAGGGAGAGATAGAAGACAAGGTGTATATGAGTGGGAGGGACACTGGGCGTTCCCTGACCTGAATGACCATGGAGTTGACGAGGGAATGCAGTTGGTAGGCACTGGGGGAGAGTTGGTCACACTAGTACATTACAGGAAGCTGCTGCATCTGTATGTATGTATAACAACAATGCATACCGCTTCTCCCTTGCAAAGCGGAGAATGAAGGGAATAACGAGCGTAATAAGAGCGGAAAGGGTTTCTTTTTGTGGCGTCAGATTTGGGAGTGTTTTGTCTGTGTCCATTGCTGTGTTTCACTGCCATAATTTACTGTAATCTCTGCACTATCCTTGTGCCAGAGATTCAGCGCTCAAGCGTGTCCTTGCGTCAGAGGATCAGCGCTCAGTCAGCAGGTGAAAGGGTTCAGCAAGCAGGAGTTCCCTCGACGCAGAGGTTAGTTATTCATCCAGTGTTAGGCTCATTATCATGGCCTGGAATTGGAAACAATATTCCTGTGCAGCAGACGGGTGGATACCATATCATCTGGTGAATTTGGAAGCGACGCTGGTGCTGCAGTTGTGGAGGAACTGCTTCTGAGTTCTGACTGATGATCGTTCGCGAGGGACCTGGTTGGGCAGCCTGCAAAATATGCTAGCAAGGACAACCAAATGCACAAGTCAGGATGCTCCTCGACCACGGGGATATGACTTGGCACCTCTGCCATTGTCAGATGCAAACAACCTCCTTTTTCTCGACAATCACTTTTCCTAACTTTCTGTTTACAGTAATACTCTCTGTTCACAAGTGTAGCCGCTGTAAATCTGTATTAGTCTTGTCTTTCCTTTCGGGCGATGTAAATCACGAGTCCGGACTCCGGAGGTCTCTCTGCTGGTCTTTACTCGTCGAACCGAGGAGGCGAGGACACAGGTGGAGCGTATGGGCGAGGCGCGTCAGAAAGAGGAGAAATTTGCAGTTCGGAAGAAGTGTTTTTTTTTTTTTTTTTTTTTTTTTTTTTTTTTTTTTTTTGCGCCGTCGTAGACTGCACTGCCGACGCGGGGGGCAAAAAATTGTTGCCCTGGATTTTGCTTCTTTTTCTCTACGTGCCCGGTGCCGGTGGTGCCGATTGCCTAGCGCTCGCTCCGCGGACCCTCGAGTCTCGAAGGCGCGGCAGAACCGTCGTCTTCGCGGCAATGGCCAATGGCCATCAGGCCGCGGGCTCGGGTTCTGCTGATTCTCAAAAATGCCCTTTGTTCATTCTATCAAAATTTGTCGAGCAAGAAAAGACCAATCGTCACTTTTTTTCTTCTTCAATCTAACGTCCGCCTTTGAAACAGAGAATTAAGCATATGGCATACTGTTTATTGACCCATCCCAGCAAATGATACTACACACTGATTTCCCAAGAAGGCTTTACGTTTCACTGCAATATAGAGAAGTTGACAGGATCATTGATTTTGAGCTACATTTGTGGCTCCTGCGAAATATAAAGTATGACTGGTCTATATACAATACAAGCGCAATTTGGCAGTCACACAAGTGCTCATACACGGCACCACCGCATTGACAGCTAAATAAACACTAGCTAAAATAAACACTGCAATGTCTAACCTGACAAGAGCACTGAATCCTCCAGTTTGGCCGTCATTGATCTAAAATATCTTAAAACTTAACGTGTTCTATCACAGCATAGCACATCGATCTTTTCATCAAATACAGCCTTTTGGGTACAGATAGAGGCAACCTGGACAAATCATGAGGCGATGAAACCTAGCACCTCTCATCGCCTTCCCAGTTGTTCTTCTCCTTTGGCCCTGTAGGGCCTTCCTCCTCGTACAGCTCCCCGGGAAGGCTGTTGAATATTGCTTCTGCCGTGAACCGGAGAAAGAACGGCAAGAAGCTAAGCACCGTGTCTATCTCCGAACGCGAGTTGTATGTGATGGTCGGTCCCCACTCCCTCATGTACTGCAGCCAGGGTGGTTCCACAACAGCGCCTCTCAGATGTCCTGCGGAGATGATTTCATACTGCGTGCTCGAGTCAACTGAAAAATCACTTCGGGCCACATCATTTCTTACTCCGACACTGAGGTTCTCGGACCCAATCAGATAGCAGCCTGGGTGGGGGTAGCTTGCATGCCCATTCCTCGACGAGTAAACAATTGCTTTGTTCCCGGAGAGGAACTCCAATTCGCAAGCATCAACCCATTCGCCCCCGCTGTGCTGCGAGTAGTAGATAGATGACAGCTCACCTGAGAAGTTACTCACTCGGAGGGTGAAATGCTCCCAGTCTCCAATATGCCTACCGACTTTCTGTAGAGCAAAGCTCGCAAATCCAACCTTGATCGTTGCGGGCCCATTGAATGGGCAGAATACCCACAACGCAATGTCAGTGAAGGTCCCACCATGAGCTGGCTTCACATGAGCATATAGCTCAGCACTCTTCAGATTGCCAACTTTGACAAGCTCATTCCTATCATCATCAGGGAGATCAATCCAGTACTCACCATCATTTGTCCCGCCAGCAGGCAGGTTTGAACCACCAGGGAGTATTGCATCTCCCATTTTTGCATCTTTCTTGTAGAGTGTAGCTCCATTCTCAAAGAACCAAGAAACTGAAGATGGAAAGTAGGTCTCCTGTGGGTGGAAGAAAACAGTTGGGCCATAGTGGTTGATCAGAGCATTGATCTGCTCTAAATTAGGCATGGCTTTCAAATTTGAGTCGAAGTTTCTCAAACAGGGAATACTTGATTCATCATCTCCATCCGTTGAATCAGTTTCACAGGAGAATGTACCAACTGGTACACCATGTCCTCTCACTCCTCTGTGGCAAGGCCTTATATTCCAAACTTGGCAGGCATCTCCCATATCTACAATTGAACGAACATTTTCACATGTGTCTGTTAGGTCATCTCGCACACATCGAGCTGCTTCCAGCGAGGGCTTCTTTGGTCCTTTAGTAACCACATAGCCAAGGGCTTTATACCCGTTCGGTGGTGAAGGCAACCAAATGCAGCCACATTCACTGTTGTCATCTTCACTGAAGTCAGCATTGGTCCAAACAAGGGAGAAATCTAATGGTTTCTCAAGGGCGGGCTTGCTACTAGTTAGTTGGTGGCTAGCCTCCCTTGCCACGAGAAGAAACCCCTGCAAGGGGCGGTTATTCTGTTGAGCATAGTGACCAAGGCAGTAGAAGCCATCAGGAACTCCTTCTGGCTCATAAAATGTAGCATCTGAGCAGCTCCATATACTCTGGAATTTGGTAATGCTTACAACATCAAGCTCTCCTATGCATATTGTGCCCTTAGCAAAATCCCCTCCTGTGAAGGAGTTGGTGAAGAAAGTTAGTAAAGAATTCCAGTATTCAGGAAAGCAATCCAGCTATCTGGTAAAACAATGCCAAGAGAACATCGATACACAAGTCTGTTTTCGTTGCTCGACTAGGAACAGCATTCCAATTTTAAATCCATGATAACAAAAGAATTGATTGTGAGTTGACTGTACAAAATAAGTTAATACCAGATTTTGGTGATACTGTATTATATGATTGGTGGTAGTAGCTGAACTAACTCATCACTTTGTTCAATCATTCGACATTTTTGCCATTGCCACTAGCAAAGGCGAAATAACATGGAAGTGCGAAAGGTACCACAACAACCAAAGTCGAAATTTCATATACTAGACTCATGGATCAAAGGAATCGATGACCGAAGCACCCAAATCATCTCACTCACGTCGCAAAAAAAAAAAAAAAAAAAAAAAAAAAAAAAAAAAACTCATATTTCGTGGGATTTTTCACGTCTTCTTTTCTTTTTCCCGCGGTTGACTAGTGAAAGGCAACGAACTAAGCAGAAAGTAAATTCCATGCTACAACCTTCAGATCGGAAGAATCTGAAGCAACCATCGATCATATCATCGTACAGTTACGATGATAATTTCCTCGCAAGGAAGGGGCGGGAACGAACAAACAGAATCGGGTGATTATCGACGAGGCCTTGCAACTCAACGGCGGAACCCCACCGAGCCAACCAATCAATCAGCGACACCAATGGAAGCGCACAAAAAAAAAAGGCGAGGGAAGGGCGGGCGGGAGGGAGAGAGAGAAATCCCCCAAACCTTGCGGCCACTCGGGCAAGGGCGCCGGCAGGTTGAACGGCTCGGGGAGCGTGGCCGCGCCGCCTTCGTCGTTGTGTCGGCCGAAGCACGGCAATCTCCACCCACCCATCACCACCAGGCACCAGCACGCTCTTTCCCCTCTCCCAGTCCACCTCCTTGTTTTCTAACCAGCCGGAAGCTCCCCTCCCCTCAGGAGTCAGGAGCAGTTTCGCCGCGGCTGCTGGGTCGGCGCCCCCGAGCTCCGGTCCAGCGTGAGCGGCTGCTCCATTGGCTGGTGGAGTGGGCAAAAGTACGTAGGCCGGCCCCCCACGCTTCCGCGGGATCGATGGCGACGCCGCCGGGGAGTCGCTCTCCAGGGGTGTCAGGCTCGGCCGCCGGGGGTCTTTGAAAAGAGAAAAGGTCACCGCCGCCGCCTAGCGACTATTCGGCATGCGTGGAAAGAAAATGCTCGTGCGTTGCGTGCAAGGGACTCTCTCTCTCTCTCTGTGTGTGGCCCCAGGCGGACGATGCGCAACGGCGACGGAGGAGATTTTTTTCTCCGTCATCGTGATGCTGGGCTGGGCTGGGCTGGGCTGTATTCTCGCTCGGGCCGTGATGGGCTGGATCATTTTCCTAGGCCCATCTGCAAGCCGCGGCTCCGGGAGGACCGAGGAACCGATGAGCGTCAGCGACGCGGACATCCGCAAGCACCAGGCGTTTGCGCAGACACTGCAGCAGTCGAGGGGCTTCGGCAGCCAGTTCCGCTTCTCCAAGCAGCCCAACGGCCAACGCGGCAGAAGCAGATGCCACGCACAATGCCGACGAGGAGGATCTTTACAGCTGATAGGTTCTGCTTTCTTTTTTCTGCAGCAGCATCACATTGATATTAGGGCGTCCTCAGTGGGGTATCTCCGAGCTAGCTGAGGTGGAAATCTGCAGACGTGGAGGAGAGAAGGAACCAAAAAAACATCCACGCTAGCGACGAGACAAGCAGTAGTCTATTTGTGTTTCCCAAAAATGCATGGCGCACCAAGCTACCACCATCCAACCAGGGGAGAGAATGGAGCAATAAAAATTTTTAACAGTGCCATCTATGTTTATTGGGAAGTGTGAACTATTGGATGGGTAAATTTGTGTGTTGTCTCTAGAACTGACGTGGAGATGAAATAGCTAACTTGTTGGCTATATTGTTGTGGCTGCCCTTAGTGTTGTCGTTTGTATCGTATTCATCGCTTAAATGCAGCTCTTTTCCTTGTGTACATAATTTCAATTATATAATCAGATTTACTCCTCTACAGGTGACTGACCGTTTGTTTTTCGGTCAGTCGACGGTTCGATCCTCAACGAACGCTCGCGATGACGAGGCGATAGCAGTGGCGTGGGTTCCGCGGGAGCAAGCCAGCGTCGTGCGGCCCCACGGCTCTGTGTCGCAGTGTCGGCGCGTTGGCTGGCTAGGTTGTGTGTGGTCCACTACGCAGCCTCGCGCGCGTTCTGTCACTTTCTAGCGAAGCCGAGGAGCGCTGCATTCCTCTCTCCCCATTTCTCTGTCCGTGGCGACGAGCTGGCAGAGACGATTCGCAGGCTGATCCAGGTACGTTTTTTTTTCGGTGGAATCGCGGATCCAAGATACCTGGATCCCCTATTTTATTTTCCTTTTGTTTCAGTTGAGCAGGCTGTTCGTAGGGTTTGAGATAGAGAGTGGCTGCTGTGGCTGCAGGTTATTGTTCTCTCTATTTCTATCTTTGGTCTGTTTGTTTGATTTCTGAGATTTGGCGGTGGATCTGTGTTGTTTTGATTGCTTGGTGTTTGAGTACAAAATCTGAATTTTGTTTAGGCACATGTTTGTTCGTCGACTCCATGTGCTTGTGCAAGAGAAACTAGGGGCACGTTTGCTGTGTGTGCAACCACGATGGGTGGGAGAACCTTCCTGTGACCTGTTTACTTTGTTCATACCATGCTTGATTTGGCAGATTTGCTGTAGGGTTGTTCGATTGGCTTCTTCACACAGGGATTATCAGTGGCTTCGTTCAATTTTAGGTCTGTAGGTGTTCGATTGAAGTATATGGGGGTAGAATCTGGACTAATGTATGTTTGGGTTTTAATTTGGATAATCCTGCTCCACATGTGTCAGACACGGCACCCATGGAGCAACTATGGATCAATAGCGATAGCACCAGAGTGCTATTTTATTCCTGTTTGTGAATGATGTCCAAATGTGGTCGCTAGCTTGAAGTAGCAGTTCTCATCCTTTTTATCATTTTTCAGCTGCTCGCTAGCCTGGTTTTCAATAGTTTTCAGCAGCTACCTTTATTTTGTTGGTTAATTATTGAACTGTTCAGCACTAGTAGCTTTCATTTTTTTTTTGTTCTCATACAACACATGTTCCTTGTGTTCAGTATCAGGTGAGCAGCAATAGTAGTGAGCAAATGCGAGCATTCTTTTTTGTATATTGCCCCTTTCATTCTACAGCCTACACAAAGTAACATTGCTTAGACATTGCAGCCCTCTTTTGTACCATGTGGCTATGTGTATATATTTTTGGCTTAGTATCGAGTACTAAAGTCATCTATTTGTGCCTTTTTTTTACTGTTATACATCAGAAATCTACGAGCTCCGGTCAATTTTCACATCGAGGATATGGTAGGACAAGTTGTAAGAAGAGTGAATGACAGGGGCTAAATTTGATTTTTCTTTTTTATTTTGCCTATATGGAATTGTTGTGCTTAGTGATTGATCAGTTGAATTCAGTTTTTTCAGTTTGATGTCCAATTGCAGTCTGTAATATTTTTGCATCTAGTTGTAGGATATATATGCAGCTATCTATTGGGGTATGTATCCCATATGCAGCTAAGACACTACATACATCCAGTTGTAGTATATATATTTCTATGTTTTGTTTGGAAAATATATCTTGCTACTTTTCCTTTTTACTGTGTGTTAAACAATGACTTCTAGTTAACTTTATTATTGGATCAAATAATCAGTTCTGTCAATCTATAGTCTCTTTTGAGCAGAAAGCCTTGAAGATTGAATCATATGTGTTGAAATGATCTATTTTTGGACCGAAGTTGATTTAATGAACGTGTATGTGTTTTATGTGTGTGGTTTGTTCACAGTTGATCTGTACATGATTCTTGTTAACATCAGTGCTTCCCACTCCACCTTAATCTTCTCTCGTGTCTCGACTTCCTCTGTGTTTGTGTGTGTGTGTTTTTTCTATGGTTTTGTGTGTGTGTGAGTGTGTTTGAAAAAAATTCCAACACGCTGTAGACAGTGTATTTGTGTATTTTTTTTAATGTCTATCTCTGTGTTTCTGTGTGCCTTTGTGACCGTATGTGTTCCTATGTGTGTGTGTTCCTCTGTGAGGGTGTGTGTATGTAGTTGTCTGTCTGTGTATGTTGTGCCATTTGATTTATATTGCATTGTTTTCTCTTTTCAATTTCAGATTTTTGGCTTCTGTGGTTTTCTGTGGCTTTGTGTGTGTGAGACAGTGTATTTGTTTTGAAAAAATTCCAACACACTGTAACTTGTGTTTGTGTGTTTGTCTGTGTGTTTTTTTATGTTTTAGTGTGTGAGAGACAGTGTATTTGTCTAAAAAAATTCAAACAGTATGTAACTTGTATTTGTTGTCTGTCTGTTGTCTTTCACATTTTTGCAGAGGCAGCATAGCTTGGGCCCTGTTTAGTACCCCAACTTTCTTCCAAAATTCACTATGCAAAAAGAAGATTTCCCGTCACATCAAAATGTCGGCACATGCATAGAATACTAAATGTAGATGAAATAAAAAAATAATTGCACAGTTTAGATGTACTTTGCGAGACGAATCTTTTGAGCCTAGTTAGGCCATAGTAGGACAATATTTACCACAAACAAACGAAAAGTGCTACAGTGGTTCTACAGTGCTTTTCAGTTCGAAACAGTGTTTTTTTCAACCATCTAAACACACCCTTGGTGCAGACAGTGTGAAAGGCTAACACAGCTTTTCAGGACAGGGCACAGGCTAGCCGGTTGAGCCGAGCTACCAGAGAAGTTAAGCCAGTTGAGCCAAGCCGACAGGGAAAAGGACGCTGACAACGGTACAGCATAGCTCATAGATGCGCGCGGGGGCGAGAAATTCCTGTAGCGCTTGGAATGGAAATCAACGGACAGGACAGGTGACTGACGCTAAAGCAAAGCGTCAGTCACCTGTAAAGGAGACAGACCCAATGTCCGTGTGCTTCCGACGTTGAAGGCACCTTTCCAACTCCCTCATGTAGAAATTAGAAACACCTTAAAACATAATTCAGTCAGCTCGTAGACTTTTACTGCCAGCTGATGCTGAATGTGCCCTAACAAAAACATTCAGCCAGTCTATGGTGTACTGACATACAGCCTTGAAAGACAATAAGTTCCAGTTGTAGAAGTGGATACTACCTGACGTCGAATCAATTAACTATAGAATTATATAGTATACTTAAAAATCATTTCATACAAACACGGCAATTACAAAGTGCAAATCTATGAAAAAACGTGATAAGAGGCATAAAACAAAAGACTGCAACCACAGTAATCCAATTGTTTGAACAGTTCCCGTAACCTTTTGCCTATTTCTTAGTACAGTTGTTACAAAAAAGATTCTTCAAGTTATACAGTAACCATGAGATCCTCCTCACAGTTCAAAGTACAACATTGAAAGTACTGTATTCCGGAAAGCACTGCAGATATCGTTGCCAGCAAACCAAGAACTAATGATACCATTACTCTCATGGACTCCATTTATCCATTTGTCCACAAGTCTGAAACCCTGGGCCATTGAATTAGAAAGGATAGATTCCTCATCAGCTCGGCGCTGAATGTAGCAAAGAATAAGAGCTGGCCTTGAATCCTCGCTAGCTTTGTCAGAAATCAGTTCCCTAGCAGTCTTGAAGAGGGGAAGTATAGCATCAGGATTATAGGTTACATCGGTGCCTATTATGCAATCAAAACCTGCGCCATCACCGGAGAGCTCTCTGACTGCCTTCATCTCATCTTTGTTGCCCCAAAATAACTTCCTAATCGTAATTCTGTTCAGCAGATTAGGCTCCAAATTTGAGGAGATATTTTGTCTGAGGAGGTCCAGCGACTCTGCATCCCCATCTGTAGCTACAACAAACTGAGTAAAACTTGCAGCAACCATCGAACAGATACCAGCTGAGCCACAGCCCAGCTCTAGGACTCTTTTGCCTGAAACAATGGAAGGATTCTCCGCTAAAAGACCGAACATGAACTGAGCAGATTCCCAAAGCATTAAGCCAGTTAATTTGCAGGTGTGCTGGTATTCCTTCCTGAGCATTTTTATTTTGAAGTCGTGACCTTTTGCTTTCACCCCAATGATTTGTACCTACAAACCAAAAGATTGTGTGTATACTTCAAAAGACAATAACAATGTTATAAAGCTACCATACCAGGAGATCATACAGCCTCAAATAAGACAGATCTCATGGCTGAAAAATAAAATCAACTTCTATGCTTATGGTGTTAAACTTTGATCATTGACTACTGAAGTCATGTTGCGAATAGAATGGCTGAAGACAAATGAAGACTGTAGATAGGCTGGAGACTTACCCTGCAGTTACCGTAAAAACAGCAGCAAACGTCATGCCTTGGCAACCATAGGATTGCAAACCAATGTTACGTCTTGATAAAGGTAAGGAGAGTTTGCTATTTAGTGGTCGATTAGTATTGACCAAGCAGTGGTCAATTTCAAATTTCGGCTAATTTCCACCCGTTTCTTTACTTTTTAGGCTACTACTTCCACATGTTTCCCTTTTTTCAGATGTTCCTTCCCACGTCCTATTTTTGTTGACTACAACACTTCTTTTACTTACTAGTTGTTCATTCATCATGTTTGAAAGAAATATTCATTCAGCAATCACCGTGTTCTCGTTGATCAACTTTGTTTAACAATTTGTTGACTCGGCATTTTTAGTGATTCAGCTTTGTTTTGTATGAGATTTGTTGATTCAGCAATTCTTACAAGAAACATTAATTCAAAAATTTTCTCGTTGACTCAACATTTTTTCAGATTTCTTGAGTAAACATGTATAGTGATTCACAGTTTATAATCAAAGGAAGAAATATAATCCTTTTTGGTAACCACTAGTTAGCAAGCCCCTTGGAAACTTTAGCTGACTACATGCCTTGGCAGCCATAGGATTGCAAACTAATGCTGCATCTTGATAAAGATAGGGTGTTGTCTTTTTGTGTACACCAAATCAGCATATACCCAAACCCAACTACCCAAGTACAAAGATTCTATAGCATAATTACCTTGTTTCCGGATGAACAGGGAGTAAGTTAGAACAGATCTCTCAGTTCCATTTCCTTTTATTCTTAAGATTATCTTTTGAACTTCTTGATCTACTTTTCAAGAGTCTACTACCAAACTTGCAAAGTATTCCTAGTAAGCTATTCATTTTATTTTAAATACAGTCCAAATAAGACCAATATATTGCAAAGGAAAAGGTACTCCCTCCAGTAACAAGAAAATGTTTTTCGTTACTGCAGGTGGTAATAAATTATCAGCTATGTCCCATCCAATTATTTTAGAGCACACTGAATTTGAGAAAGACAAAACATAGGATCCATGAATAAATTTACCTCATCAAGGCTGTGTGATGTCCTAAACATATTGCAAAAATCCTCAGAAAGATCGATTTCTTCACTACTGTTTTTCTTCTTAGAAGTGTCAGTAGCTAGCTTATCCCCTTTTCCTTCGCAAGGATGGAGGTCATGTTGACCATTTGGACCTTGAGGACTAGCTGAATTGAGGGTGAAGGTAGCTTGGACCCAATTCCTAAGCAAGACAAGCAGCAACGAAAATTCAGGCACTAGTGAGAAAACGAGTTACTGAAACTATCAGCAAACATAAATACAAGAAAAATAACAGTCTTAAATGAAAAGGACTGAGCAAACAGAAAAAATATTGATTACATGCTATTCAACTACTGAGCAAGATAGAGCCCAGCACAATACATTATTATACTATAATAAATACATGGTTTCCCCAATCCCTTATGCTATGTTCAACTTAATACAATATGAATTTGATGATAGTAGAAAGCAAATAAAATAATAGACAACAACTAAGTCTTTTATCCCAAGAAAGTTAGGGTAGACTGCAGTTGAAATGAAACCCAACAAGAGCTACTAACAAGGGAAAAAAGCTTATGCTTTTGAGTTTTGATGCGCACCTGCAAAATCTCGGTATATTCCAATACATCATTTAAAGTCCTTGTTGTGAGGATACACATTTTTAGAGCATACATAACAATTAATAACTTTGGTACCTTGTTGAACTGTCTATTCTAAAAGTGAAACAGAGAATATCATTGTTTGGAGTTACAAATACATAATACGTTTCCGTATGAGCTCATTGCAAGTGAAGATGTATAGTAGAAAAAAATTAACAATACTTGGCAAAAAAAAATACCTCTTCATCACCAAATCTAGTGAACGGTTTTCAACTTGCTTGTTGTGCACACATATTTCCTCAAGAGTAAATCCACATTTTGAAAATAAATCCACCAGATATTCATTTGAAAAATAATATGCACGCTGCACAGAACATGCGTTGCGATGGTTAAGGAATCATTTTAAAATTAGCATAGTACCATACTGCCAATGATGTGACTGAATCTCCTTGCAGAATATATTCATAGGCGATATACTCACCGTCCCATCACCTCTAACATAGAAGTTCTCACTTATTTGCTGGCCCTTCGACATAAGCCTTTCCTACAGTTTGATTTTTCAAGAACATAATAGATCATCCGTACTGAGTTTAAAGGTGATACAAAACAACAAAATCATTTAGTCCCAACAACTTGGGGTAGTAGAGTCTAAATTTGGATTAATTATGGAAAAAATGGCCCTTAAAGGCATTGATCTTGAAACATAGTAGATAAGCATGAATACATGATTACCAAAGTAAAGGCATATGTTTCATGAAGGGAAAAAGAGTCAATAAAAGGAAAAAGGCAAGATGTGTATATGTAACCTTAAGTATAAAATGGGAACATCAAATGAGAACTCAAGCATAACCGCAGTTTTTTTTCAATAAAAATAAGGATAACTTCTGCGTTTTAACCTTTAAGCATGTAATAAACAATAATCATGGCTCAAAAGAACATAGTGACAAGCAGACTTATTCTTTCTTTAGTTCAGTATTTCCAAACATTGGCTAAAAAGAACATAGCAAGAAGCAGGCTTATTCTTTCGTATTTCCAAATGTTATCCTTCACTACATGATTTCACATGCTACACAGACATACAAAAACCAAGAGCAGGAGAAGAAGGTTTAAGTCACAAATTTTCAACAATTCAAATATCAAAATCTCAACAAATACAAAAGAAATAAGACCTGTGCGAGGTCACCGAAGGCATAGTCCCGAAAGAGAACACGACCACCATGCTGATACAAAAGACAGATTCAATTTACTAGGACATTATGACAACCTCTGAGCAATGGAAGGTTAAGACCTACTGGCAAACGGAGTCCTTACTTTTAGGGCACTTCTAACATTCTCCAGAACTATAGGCATTTTATCTGGTGCAACTGCAGAGAGCATAAAGATCTACTTAATATGTTAGTTGTTACACTTGCAATTGAAACAAATGTGAACAATAAAAGATGTCAAACATAGCATATTACCATTGTTACAATGTCAGCAGAAGAAGGTTCCATACTCTTAGTTAGTTGTTCTGATGTAATATCACAGACGAACGCATTTATCCGGTCAGGTTTGAAGTCCTTATGTTTCTGCATATACCATTCAGACAATGGTGGCATAACGTCAATAGCTAAAACAAGACTAAGCACATTAACTGATTGTGCAGCACTTCAGATCTTACTAGTAATTAGATAAACAATTACCTTGACCAAGTCAACAGCTCGTGGCGAAAAATCACAGGCATGAACAAATATATCTGGATATGTAGAAAGCAGCGGAAAGATTGTGTTTCCGGCTCCACAACCAACCTGCATTAAACTACAAGATTTGCTAGATGCAGGCATGGAAAATTACAAATAGCATAAATCTGATTGAAAAAGTGAAATGTCATAGGTTCTGTGTTGATTTGAACGTGGATTGACTTATGATTCAGATACTCAGATTCCAAAACTATTATATCATGGAGGGTTCATATTGGTATTATTTTGTTGTTTTATGATGATAGTCAAAACTATGCACAGCTAGATTACCAGATACAACCAACGGCAATTACAGAAAACGACCCAACAGGATAATTGGGATTATCAACAATGCAACCATATTCATACCTCTAGAACCACCATCTTGCCTCCATCCTGTCCCTATGTTGATCATACGGTCATACCACTATCAGCTTCATGTACATTATGGAAAATTTAGGCGCAAAACTGTTGTTTCTTATGTTTACCTCAAAGTATTTCCCCCATTCTTTATCCAGGTAGTGTCGATCCTTGAAGAACTGCCCAAATGAAAGGACAAAACACAAATGCACGATGAGATGGATATAAACAAGGACAACTTTATGACATGATAGAGGACTTGAAGGTAGAATGCCAATATATAGCTAAAGCATGTGAACCAAGGTCCAAGGATTCACCGAATTGTTCTATACAAACAATGACTTTGGGTGGGGTGGGGGTAGAGCAATTTCTTTAATGATGACAATAAACACCTCAGGAAAATAAAACGCAGCGCACAATTGGCAGTTACAACATATAATTAAACATAAAGGGGCCCTTAAATAAAATAAATTGGTATTGATGGCACTCCGCAAATGAAAGGAAAGGATATCAGTTTAGTAGAATAGGTCCATCCTTGCTTCAGATTATGTTGTTCAGGGTTCGGACCTTTGCTCTAGCACCATCTGCTACCTCATATCTTTGCTAAACAAAAGATTGAGGCGGCCTTCCTCAAGTAATGCTTCAGAATACCTTGGCCTACCTATCCTGCCTATCCGATGAGACAACCACTCTCGTTCTCAAGCTAAGCTTTAGCTACTTTAGGAACTCGTGAAACATGGACAGGAGTAGGACACAGTAGAGTAACCTTGTCCTCGTGGCGCTTGTAGAAGATGTCCCAGTACCTCCTCGCGTCCCTCTCGTACTTCTCTGTATCAAAAAAAAAAAAAAAAGGCTGGTAAAACCGGCGAAGGGAATAGTTTCCGCTCTCCACCAGAAGGGGCGGTTTGAGTTGCGTGGTGAACCTTTCCAGAAGGGAGTGACGAGCCTCCCGGAGCCGGCTGAGGACGAGGAGATCCGCGCGGTGCCGGGTTGCTGCTTCTGCTGCTCGCCGGCGGACATGGTGCTCGTTTCGAGTCGGCCGGAGGTTGCAGCGGGAGCGCGGACGGGTGGCGGCGGTCTGCTCTGCTGTATCGACGCGACGCGAGGCCTTGGCCCTTGGCAGCGACGGACAAGGCCAGACGGGCAATAGAACGGGGTGACCGATAATGCGGCCCATCCAATCGTCAGTCAGGCCAGTCCTCGATGTAAGTTTGGCCCGTATGAAGTCGGCAGTAAATGTGAATTTGGGCCTGTGATTCTTACTCCCTCCGCTCGAAATTACGATCCTTTTATTTTTTTAGTATTAACTAGCAAAATGCTCGTGCGTTGCAACGGAAGAAAAAAAAATCTTTAAGCACTACTTCTACACCAATACATATAAAATAGCCTTGTAAATAAATTCTATATCCTATTGTTTCGAATTTTTCTATGCATGTGATCGAAATTTAGGTGGTGTCGGTTTGTTAAGAAATATTTTTTTTGCTTTTTGACAATATACAGAACATCGAAAACGGAGTCCATATACGACATGGGTATCCGTTTTCACGTAGACTGTTCCTGTCGTCTGAATCAGGTTTTCGAATAAAATGTAGGCCATAGTCTTCACGATTTCCGTTAAATGCAAACGAATTTTAGAGTGGTGTCAATTGTGTTGGAAAGATTGTTATTTTAGCTTTTCATCGACTAGCATAGATATACGTACAACATGCACGTAAAGCAGACAATAGGAAAAAAATAGAATTAAAAGTAAGATATCCTGATTGATTAGCGTCATTCCTTTCTTATTAAAACTAAGAGAAAGAAAGTAACACGTGGATATGGGTATAAAATGAGGTGAGAATTAAAGAGAAAAAGGATGAAACATTTTGCATCTATAGATTTTGGGCCTTTCTACCCTTTTTCAAACTTTTCTAAACTGCGCGGTAGGATCAGCGTGAGTGGTATACCTATGCCTTTGTAGGTAAAAAAACTCGGTCTTTTATAGTGTAGATATGCAAAACGTCAAAAACAGAGTCCGTATGCGATCTGGACGTCCGTTTTCGCGTGGGCTGCTCCTGCATTCTTGACTTCTCGAATAAATTCTACGTCATATTGTTTCAAAAATTTCCATTGACTGAGATCAAATTTTAAAGTTGTTTCAGTTAAGTTAGACACGTTATTATTTTAGCTTTCTTTCGATATACAGAACATCGAAAATAGACTTAGGCGTCTGTTTTCGTGTGGACTTTTTCTGCGGTCCGAATTTGGTTCGTATTATAGCTGTGATTCGGATGATCGGATATAGGACGGGGTGGGGCTGACCAGCAGGGTCCACCTGTCACGATTGACCGGGAAACCGATGAACCAAAAAACCTTATTTTTTTAATATTAGGTATAGTTTTGACACACTTTATCTTAATTTTTAAAAAAAATGTTTTTATTATGATTTATTTTATTATATATTATACATTAAGTATGACTTGAATTGTTTAATATTTTTACATTATTGATAAGACGAAAGAGTTAAACTTTGTGTTAAAAAAATAAAACAGTTTAAAATCTAATTTGGAGGGAGTACATACTGAAAATCTGACCAGAAGAGATCGAGTCACATACTAGGTTTTTCCACCGTGCATATATGTCTGGAAGAATTCCTTATTTGGTCTATATTGAAAATGGAGTTTCCTTTTTGGCCTCAAAAATCTAAATCTTCCTTATGTGGCCTAACATAAAATTTTACATTCCTTTCTTAGCCCTTCTGTTAACTTCTGTCAACTTCGCCGTTACGCCGCCTCCCCACGTCACGTGCGCGGGGTTCGTCGACGCGCTGTCATGACGCGCCACGCCGGGGGACCCTGAGGACGACGAGGCCGTGGCCAGGCTCGTCAGGTCGGAAGGCAACGCCTTCCTCAACAGCGCGCTATCGTGCCTCATCGTCTCGTCGATGGCCCCACGGCGGCCGTGTTCAGGCCCGAGGAGTACTACCAACGCTGGACCATGGAGCCCGCGTCGCCGGCGCTCAAGGACGTCGTCCAGCTCTACGCCGGGTGGCAGCCGGTTCCTAGGCCCCCGACGATTGCTGACCTCGTCGATCTGTTTCCGTCACGGCGCACTCCAGCCGCATCCTCTCGTCTTCCAGATCGCAAACGGCGACGTCCACGGCACCGGAGGGTGGATTGCGGCTGGGTCGCCCAGGAGCTTGGTGCGCGTTGCGGGAGCCACGCCACGGGGCTCTACTTCTTGTGGGTTTGACAAAAGCTGACAGAAGGGTTAAGAAAGGAATGGAAATTTTTGTGTTAGGCCACATAGGGAAGTTTTTGATTTTGGAGGCCAAAAAAGAAACTTCATTTTCAATATGGACCAAATAAGAAATTCTCTCTATATGTTTTTGGCCTAGTCACAACTAGGACTTTTCATCTTCCCAAATGAAAATCAATGGTGAGGTCATAGTTTCGGAGCTGTGAGGAGAGTTTGCATGTCCTAGATTGGAAGGGGTTGTATAGATTGGAAGAAATTAATAAAGGAGACGTGCGGATTAAACCCACTCCAGTATCCTTCAATTCAAGAGTTGTCAAAATTAACTCTAAGAGGGTTGCTTGGGGATTCATGCCAGCTAACCCTAGAAACCGAGGGGCGGATGGCAGGCAGCGTTAGTGAGTCACGATGCCGAGGGTGGCACCGGCGATAGCCGGCAATGGAGCTCAAGGCTACGAAGATTAGCAGTGGCGTCGACGTGTCGCAAATGGCTACTACCATCGTCAGGGGGGGAAGGTAGGCTGGCCTTAGGCCTTAAGCATTCACATACATTATTTAAGTTGTTTGTGACTTGTTTATATGGATGGTATTTTAATGATGACATATATTTGTGTTTATTCGCACAATAATTTTGAATAAGGCAAATGATCAAAACTCGTCTCCAATTAAAGAACATCAGTATCAACTCATGCATCAGAAACCGATACTAGCATCAACATTTTTTTTCATATTTACAGGCAATTTATATGAAACACTTTCAAGGACTTCTGAGTTTCAAAAACTGGAGTTTCAGCACACACGGTTACACGGATCATTTGAAAAAGGTGTTTTGACGTTCATACCCTCACTTTGGAGTTAAATAGTGATTCTACCCTTACTGTTTAAACTTTGTAAATTTACCTCTACATTTTCAAATTGAAGATAGAGTTTATCCATGTTATATTAACGCTTCTTACCAATATTAATTCTGATGCCCCTATTTTTTTTTAATGTATTGTTATAATACCTCTATTCGCGCCGGCGCCCAGGCAGCTGTGTCGTTGCCGCTGTGTCTCCCTATGTTGCACCGTGCGCAAAGCCACGTCGCGTCCAAATCTTCACCGGTATGACTGTAGTTGGTTGTGGGTGAAAGTATAAGGGGCATTCTAGGCTATTCCCCTATTTTGAAAGGTTTTTTCTATTTATTTTAAATGGTTTAGTCCAGCTGTATCTAATAGGGTTAGAAATAGAAATATGCGGAGTCATCGTTTTGAAAACATAGGGGTAAAATCACAAAATTTTTAAACTGAGGTAAAAACACTATTAGAGTTGCTAGCAGGGGTATAAACACCGATCTCCCATAAAAAAAACACTTTCACCTAGACGGTTCAAAAATACACATGCGATCTTTTCAAAACGAAATATGTCTATACATCAACCGGGTGTTGGAAAGCCTTCCAACACCTAAATTTTTGACCATTAGATCTTGGATGGATGGTCAGAATTACACTATAATTACAACGTACGTATACTGTAATTACAATGTATGTACAATCTGATTACAGTGTAACTCCTCACCTCCACCCCCTACCCGTACCCGAGCTCGCTCGCTCGCCCAGATCCGCCGCAGCACTCCCTCCACCGCACCTCCGGCACCGCGCCTCCGTCTCCAGCCCACCGGCGCGCGCCTCCTCCACCTCCGCCTCCGGCACGTCGCCGCGCCGCCGCTTCCGCCTCCGGCCCCGCCGGCGCACGTGGTGAGTTTTAACTTTTCTCTAAAAAAACACTGCATCTACCTAATAAAGCAACTTTGGATCCAGGTAGGAGAACAGCGTGCGTGTACGACGCCATAGTGGACTCGAGGACACAGCAGCTTCACGAGCCATCCAATTCCCATGACAATTGACATACAGTCCCCATTTCGGAGTGGAAACATCAACCAACACAAGAGCGGCGGACGCGCGAATCCGCCACCGGAGCTCCTCTGCAGAGGCCGCAGCAACGTGACACTCGGTCGGCGGGCAGCCGTGGAGCTAGCGCACGCGTCAGGTCAGGTGCTGGCTTGGCCGCTTGAATGCCCATGGCCATGGGACGGCGGCGCTCCCCTCCCCACCCTTGCAGTGCCGCGGGCGTAAATAGTTCTATCGTCTGACCATGGCCGGCTGGCCTGCCGCGCCGCGCCGCGCACGCGCACCATTGAATGAGCCGTGACCGTGAGCGTCGCACACCGCCTGCCTGCTCGCTGCTCTCGGCCTCGTTTGCTGGCGCGGCGACCTCGGCGCAACAGAATGAGAATTAAGGAACACATCATAAATGGCATGATCCGATAGTGTAACGGTGTGAGCAGTGAGCAGTGAGACAGCAGAGGGCAGATCGACGAGAGACAGCGGATGAGTGCCAGTGCTCAGCAGCCTAGTACAGTATCCATCCGTCTGTTCGACCAATTAACTGTGGTGCGGACGGATACGCTCCCCGTCCGTCTCTCTCCACCCGTGCCGTGCCTGCAGCCTGCGTAGTTAATGGAGGGAGGAAAACCCAGTCGGCGAGCCGATGACGGAGGAGAGGATGGAGCGTGGCCGCCGTGCATGGCGCCAGACGCCGAGGCCCGAGGCCTTGCAATTTACTCCCTCCACTTCGTCCCCTGTGAAGGCGAGCCTGGTCTGGTCCTCACGAGACCTCCCTTCCCGTCTCAAATTCTCACTTCTGACGACTGACGTCTCCTCCCTCCCGCGCTCTCCCGTGCCGCTTCAAATACGACGCCGACCGCCGCTGCTTCGTCTCCCAACCATTGCAGCCGAACCAGACGGAATTGGCGTGGCAGTTTGTGGCCATCCATCATGATTCGAGCTGCGGCAATGGATGCCATCGGGCTGCTGGCAGTCTGCCGCTCGTTCTTTCCGCTGCTCCTCCTCCTGCTGCTGCTTCCGGTTCTTGGCGCCGCGGACGAGGCGCTGCAGACCTACATCGTGCTGCTGCACCCGCCGCACGAGGGCGCCAGCAACGAGGCCGTGTCCGCCTCCGGCGTCGACTGGCACCTCTCCTTCCTGGAGCGGTCCGTGGCGTGGGAGCGGGAGAAGCGGCCCTCCTCGCGCCTCCTCTACTCCTACCACACCGTGTTCGACGGCTTCGCGGCGCAGCTCGCGGGCGACGAGGCCGCGGCCCTGCGGGCGCTGCCGGGGGTCGCGTCGGTGCGCGCCGACCGGCGGGTGGAGCTGCACACCACCTACTCGTACAGGTTCCTGGGGCTCAACTTCTGCCCCACCGGCGCGTGGGCGCGGTCGGGGTACGGCCGCGGCACCATCGTCGGGGTGCTCGACACCGGCGTCTGGCCGGAGAGCCCCAGCTTCGACGACCGCGGGATGCCGCCGGTGCCCGTGCGCTGGGCCGGCGTGTGCCAGGCCGGCGACTGCTTCAACGCCTCCAACTGCAACCGCAAGCTCATCGGCGCCCGGTTCTACTCCAAAGGCCACCGCGCCAACTACCCGACCAACCCGTCGGAGGCGGCGTCGGCGCTGGAATACGTGTCGCCGCGGGACGCGCACGGCCACGGCACGCACACCGCGTCCACGGCCGCGGGCGCCGCCGTCGCCGGGGCCAGCGTGCTCGGCGCCGGGGCGGGCGAGGCGCGCGGCGTCGCCCCCGGCGCGCACGTTGCCGCCTACAAAGTCTGCTGGTTCAACGGCTGCTACAGCTCCGACATCCTCGCCGGGATGGACGACGCCGTGCGCGACGGCGTCGACGTGCTCTCCCTCTCCCTCGGCGGCTTCCCCATCCCGCTCTTCGAGGACAGCATCGCCATCGGCAGCTTCCGCGCCACGGCGCGCGGCGTCTCCGTCGTGTGCGCCGCCGGGAACAGCGGGCCCGCGCGGAGCTCCGTGGCCAACGAGGCGCCGTGGGTGCTCACCGTCGGCGCCGCCACGCTGGACCGCCGCTTCCCGGCGTACGTCCGGCTCGGCGACGGCCGTGTGCTGTACGGCGAGTCCATGTTCCCCGGGAACATCGGTTTGAAAAATGGCGGGAAGGAGCTCGAGCTGGTGTACGCCGTCGGTGGGACCCGGGAATCCGAGTACTGCCTCAAGGGGTCCCTCGATAAAGCCGCCGTCGCCGGAAAGATGGTGGTGTGCGACCGCGGCATCACGGGACGCGCCGACAAAGGCGAGGCAGTAAAAGAAGCAGGCGGCGCGGCCATGATTCTCGCAAACACCGAGATAAACCGGCAGGAGGACTCCATCGACGTGCACGTCCTGCCCGCCACGCTCGTCGGCTACCGGGAGGCCGTCCAGCTCAAGAAGTACATCAGCTCGACGCCACGGCCGGTGGCGCGCATAGTGTTCGGCGGCACGCGGATCGGGCGAGCGCGCGCGCCGGCGGTGGCGCTCTTCTCCGCGCGCGGGCCGAGCCTGACGAACCCGTCGGTGCTGAAGCCGGACGTGGTCGCCCCGGGGGTGAACATCATCGCCGCGTGGCCCGGTAACCTCGGCCCCTCGGGGCTCGACAGCGACGCCCGCCGCTCCAACTTTTCCGTGCTCTCCGGCACATCGATGGCAGCCCCTCACGTGAGCGGCATCGCGGCGCTCATCCGGTCCGCGCACCCGTCCTGGAGCCCGGCGATGGTCCGGTCCGCGATCATGACCTCCGCTGACATAACGGACCGGCAGGGCAAGGCGATCATGGATGGCGATGGCGGGCGGGCGGACGTGTTCGCCATGGGCTCGGGGCACGTGAACCCGGCGCGCGCCGTCGACCCGGGCCTCGTCTACGACATCCAGCCCGCCGACTACGTGACCCACCTGTGCGCGCTCGGGTACACCCACATGGAGATCTTCAAGATCACCCACACCGGCGTCAACTGCAGCGCGGTGCTCCAGAAGAACAGGGGCTTCACCCTCAACTACCCCTCGATCGCCGTGGCGCTCAAGAACGGCGCCAGGTCGGCGGCGCTCCAGCGGACGGTGACCAACGTCGGCGCGCCGAACTCGACGTACATCGCGCAGGTGGCCGCGCCACCGGGGGTGAAGGTCACGGTGGCGCCCACGACGCTGTCGTTCGCCGAGTTCGGCGAGCAGCGGAGCTTCCGGGTGACCGTGGACGCGCCGTCGCCGCCGGCAGCGAGGGACAGCGCGGAGGGGTACCTGATGTGGAAGCAGAGCGGGGGGCAGGGGAAGCACGTCGTGAGGAGCCCCATCGCCGTGACCTGGGTGGCGGAGTAGCAGCACCTGCTGCTCGTACCTAGCCGGCGTAGTAGTGTCCGATGAGTGATGACTCTGTATCAAGGGTTGGTTTCCATTGATGGGGGTAGCAAGAAGCAGGGAGACCTTGTCCCTGCAGCTAGCAAGCAGCAAACCTGATTGCTTGTTTTTACTGCATCAGAGGTTGCAAGTTCCAGCAGCTGAATTTGCGAATCGGGTGTGTGTATCCCAACGAAATGCCTACATGCATTGGCTATAGCGCTGGTACAGTGGAGGAACACTGCGGCGCTACTGAAAAAAAATTAGTTGGTACAGCGGATAGAAGTGAATATGCAAGATCTTTAGAAACTGGATTGGATGGTTTAAGACCATCTCCAACTAATAGCCTAAATACATTGTGTATCCACTATTTCAACTAATTCCATCTCTATCTATCTACAACGTCTATTTGTTGATTTGTACAATATACAGCTCTTATCTATCCCATTGAAGATTGCCTTAGACTATCCGCACTCATCTCACTCTATTTCTCTATCTTAAAATAAATATTTCTGTCCTGATCAGCCAGATTTTCTACCCTATATCACAATTTTTCACAGTCATCTCTACTCTAAATCTTAACCCTATACCGACCACCACATTTTTTTTTTAATTTTTACAATTCCCACCATCCTACCGGGCCCACGCACCGCCCACCACTCCTCTTTCCTCCTCTCGGCCTCTCCACTCCCCGCGCCCTCGCTCCTCGTCTGGCCGCCAGCGCCCCCACCGCCCAAGCGCCGGCTGCGGCACCCCGCTCCCTGGCCGTCCGGCCGCCGCGCCTCGTCCTCCGCGCCGGTCCGGATCCGGTGCACCTCCTCACCTCCCGCTTCGTCCTTCTCCCTGTCTACTCTTTCCTAGCCGCCGCCTTCTCCCACTCTGCTTCCTCGAGCGCCGGCCGCAGCGCCCTGGCCAGATCCGGCAGGCGGCAACGAGGTCGGACTGCTTCCTCTGGACGGCGCCTCCTCCCCTCCGGTCAGCCTCCATGGCGGCGGTGGCTCCACGGCCGGCCCCACCTCCCCGCGCGCCGCTTTTCTTCCACCGCGTGCCACCTCCTTCTCGCCCGCGCCGCCATCCCGCTCCGCCTCTCTCCTCTGGACGGCGCCTCCTCCCCTCCGGTCGGCCTCCATGGCGGCGGCGGCTCCACGGCTCGGATCCAGGCCTCCCCGGGCCAGATCCCGCCGCCACGGGCGACTCTCCTCCACCGGCGCTGCCCTCCGGCCGGCCTCCATGGTGGCGGCGGCTCCACGGCTCGTCACCCGCGTGTCCCTCCTCTCCTGCTCCGCCCGGATCTACTCCTTGCCTTCTCCTCGAGGCACCATGGAGAAGGCGTCAACGGCCTCTACCCGAGCACACGCGCGCGAGAGGAACGGCCAGTGCCACCGTGGATGAGAGAGAAGCTGTAGGGGAGCGACGCCATCCACCCCACATGTGAGGTGAGAGAAGGCTCACCCTACCGTAGGGTGAGCTATCCAGTCGCCCGCTACAGCCGTTGGGTTGACGTTAAAATTTGAGGGAGACGTTTAGAGCTGGCCACTGCGGACAGCCTAACATGCACATGGTTCCTTTTTTCAGTAGCTCATTTCGTCGCCACCTGACGATCCGACCCGACCAATGTTCCTGTTCGGGTACGCCTGGTGCAGCAATGTACTAGCACACCGTAGCACAGCGAGAACACCTGACATGAAAATATGAAATTGCTTGAAAAGAGGACACGAGATGCGCGAGCTTGCCGACCCGTCATTCGTCATGGAAATGGAGGGTCCCAGGCTTTTTTTTTTTTTTCAAAAGCGATGACGGGACTGTAAGATATGCCTGAAAGTTTCAGTAGGTTTACATATCGCTCATGACGGCGACTTCCAGTTCCAGTTGATGAAAGCTGCCGACATTCTCCATTGTTAACTGAACCAGGTTCAGGCTGCAATCTTTATCGTTTTCATTTTCTAGCTATACCTACCTATATCTGATGCAACCAAAGAGCTAGGAGGTCTGGTAACAATAATTGGAGAGATAGGTTGATTTATTCGTATAACGATTTTCGTTTTTCGTATCGATACAAAAACGAATTTCGATCGAAATTCGTCAATTATCGACTGATATTGCGAAGCCAACGTGGTTAAGATCCATTCTGATTTCTGAATTTCTGACAAAAAACAATCAGCCAGGCAGGGCTTAGGAGGCAGCAGAAGCTGGATCTTGGTGCAGCCAAAGGCTAAAGTAGAGCGGTAGTCTTGAACTCTGAACCTCGGCACTTTGCCTTGACGATCCTCACTTGTCCTAGCTGGTGATCCAAAGCGTACGTGCTTTAGCCCTCACTGTTTTCTGCACTAAAAAAAAGGGCCAGCTCTCTTTGATGTTGAAAAGGCTACACACAGTCGCTACATGGTTGATGGTTCAGAGATGATCCACTTTAGGATCTGCAAGAGATCAGAAACGGACCCTACTTGGGTAGATTTGCCGAAAGAGAAAACTTTGCTTAAGCTATGCGATTAGCAGCCGGGACTGAAAATTGTTTCCCGGTGTAGTAATCCACCAGCTTTCGCACCTGGTTTCTTCGCCAACTGCTTCCGCTTTATTTCTGAAGTTGGGAATGAAATGATATCCTGTTTATGCTGAAGGGCATCGAGTTCTCTGTTTTTGTTGCTGATAAACTCAATCCAAGATTCTGGGTTCCCACTGTGAGACGGGATCCTCGCCATTCCAGCCATTCTTTTTGTGGACACTTATGCCTTCCCAAAGGGCTTAAAAGAGGGTATCCATACACTGTGCGACACTGTAGACTGGCTCATCAGAAAGCTCATTCAACCCCGCTCATCCACTATTCCAAATACCACCTCTCTGTCTACAGTACCGCAGAGTAAAATAGGCACCCATTCTAAGCATTTTGGTGAACCTAGTCTGGTATCACTCGTCTATCTCACCGTCAATAATTCATATTCCATTAAATGACAGCATAGTGTTTTGCATTTCCATTTGCGCATCCTGATTTCGAAGTTGTTTTTCATCTAGGACATAGCAAATGTTTTTTCTTCGTACAATTTAACACTATTTCGAGATCTTATATTTCAAATATTACCAAGCCACGCCACGCCAAAAACTGTGCGGCGGATCTTCGGTATGCACGTGGAGCACTGGAGCATTCTTTTTTTGTTATCAACTGTTGGACATGTGGGACACGGGTAACCACTATTAGGCTAGATAGTTGAAGTTCCCTGGTCTAGTTACATTTTTTTTTTCAAATGAAGAATGTGTAGCACATTTCATCACTATTGATCATGTGAAATCTCGTCAAGACTCATTGGCGGAGACCCATACTGGTCTGCAACCTAGAATTTTCATTGCGTTGAGATGGATGTGGTAGGGATAGGTAAAAAGAATGACAGGTAGACAAGACGAACAATACGTCGAGATTTGTACAACAGAATTTTTTTTTTTTTTGATTGCACAGCAGGAGAAGCCGAAGCACCAGAACAAAGCCTCGGAGCAAAACCTGTGGAATTGCACATTTTCGCGGCTAGTACTGCTACTGTGAGTAACTGTTAGGCTATCTCCAATTGGATGGATGGAATGCTTACATCAACATTGTAAACGGAGAGAAACATAGTTGGAATAATGAATAGGCAATGCATTTGGACAATGGTTAGAGAGGGTCTTACTGTTGCACTCATCAAGGACATGACATGCGTACGGGTCACAGTATTTTGCATCAGTCCAGCATGTGGTTTAAATATCTCACCTCATTTCACGACCGGATGGTACGAAAAACAAAACACAGAGGACCCAGGCATTATTCAACATCCCCGGTTGGCAAATGGAGGATTAGCCGAGGAACAGTGGCTTTGACAATTCCAAAAGCATGGGCTGGTGGCGAAGTTCGGTTGCTAAACAACATCACTGCATGCGTGCATGTATGTTGGACAGAAATGCCAGTGCTGAATACCTGATTCAGGTACAGTTACTGATGATGGGATGTGTTGTCCTTAAATTGAGGCAGTGATGTGTAACCCTCACTTGCTCCTCTCCATCCCCTCACCCTCTCCATTCAGCAGTGGATGTGGCCATCCCTTCAAATTTTGAGAGGGCAAGGTCTTCGAAGCAATCAAGAAAGAGGACACCTCCTATTCTATCTCTATCCAGCTGTCTCTGAAGACTCCATCTGTGGGTGTTCGCTGCTGTGAGTGTTCGTTGCTGCTTCATGAGCAATGGCATCGCCTGTGCGTGTGTCAGCTCCGGCGTCGCTGGATAGGTGCCAAGATCATCCCTGCCGCCCGAGAGTGGCCTGCTCGGAGGCCGCCGCCGCAGAACCAAAAGATGGTGCAGTGAGTCACAAGGAAGCAGGCAAGAGCTAGCTAGCTGATGTATGGCTTGGTTGGAGCTGTCGGCAAGTCTAATCCTTGGCTATTCGTCTGTAATCAGAATTCTTTTCGTAGCCCGTTCATGAAAAATTCTCTACATCTCGCTTTTGAATGAATCTCTGTCCCTCTCACTCTCTTCCTTTCCACGAGTGTAACGATCGATAAGGAGCGAGAGCGACCAATTTAGTGGGGTCGGCGACTTCTAACACCTGATGAGCAAACAATCATCATCAGTTCATCAATCTGTGGTTCTGCCTGCGCATTGGAGTGAAACTGTCCCTTTTCCATCAGAGCACCGAAACAAGAGCAAAGTGGAACATTCATAATACCAAATAATGCTTGTGTTCGTTAAAATGGTTTCACCAAATTGTATACCCAAATCGAGAGCACAACTTGTCCAACTGAGTCATGTATACAGCCCGTTGCTTACACAACCAAAAAAATAAGGTTTTAACGGGCCAGTGAACCCCTGCAGATTATCACAATCCAAAAATGGCACGCTAAGTTGATCTACCTCAAGGCAGCACCTCATCTGTGGCTACTGTTTCAGTTACACCACCACTAGTTACAGATCCTGAATCTTCAGGATGGGGCTGGGGTTTCGTTAGTTTTTCAGGTACATCAATAGCAACAGATCCCGACTCTTCAGGCCACTCTGGTTCGCATGGTCTCCATACTGTACCAGTGGGTTCATCCATAAGGGAAATGCCTAGAGTAGCAAGATGTTTCCTGATTCCGTCAGACACATCAAACTGCTTGTTCTTCCTTGCAGCAGTTCTTTGCTTGATCTGCTCTTGCAATTGCTCTTCAGTTAAATGTGCTCGCTTCAATGCTTTGTCCTTCAGTTGCTTCAGTACCTGTTGGATCGAATTTTTGGTGATGAAACATGTAGTACTCATAATCGAACGGCATCTGTAGACAGTTGGATTTCATTTATTTAAAGACAGGCACGGTGGCTTTAGTACCTCTGCCAATGAAGGTGGCATCAGACCAAGTATTGATAGTTTATCTTTTATTTCTGTCTCAAGAGCGCTAAGAGCTCGAATGTAATTTTCTGGTTGTTTCTGTGGTTGTTGTTGCTTCTGTTGCTGCTGCTTATTCTTCTCCTGTTGTTTCTTCTTTTGCTGCTCTAGTTTTTGTTGCAACTTCTGAAAGTAGAAAATGTTTCATGTCAACCACAAAATTCAAAGAAATGAATAATGCCAAATATGACCGAACTGAAACATTTAAACCTTGAAACTTGGAAGCACAGAAACAGTACTCACACACCTTCAGATCATTCAAATTGCTGTTTATCGCCTTCAGCAGTTCCGTGAAGCCATCGAGAACATCTGTGGTTTTAAGATCATCTGACATATATTCCAAGAAGGCTGAATGGTGGCTGTTGACCAGATTTTGCTCCTCTGCTGGTACAAGGACAGAGACGCCCTCTTCACGATATTGTGACAACACTTCCTCGCAGTCATACAACGTCTACATGGAATTTTCATTGATCAAATTCAGACAAAAGGATGATTAGTTCCAAGATCCAATAAAACAGCTGGATAATAACTCAAAACAGATATTTGAACTTTACTCAAGCACCTGATAAATGTAGTACACACGATCTGATGCATTCTCAATTCCTTTATCAGAATAGTTCACATCGGATCTATAATGTGTGCGTATCAGGAAAAAACGTAAAGCCATCGGATGGTATACAGAAATGATCTGGAAGAAAATAACCGTTAGAGGTCTCAAAGTAACCAAGACGGTAAAATTCGTCCAGATAATGTTAAAAATAGCCACGTATTCACCCCATACATCTCTGATCGTGAAGAAATTATTCTCCGATTTTGACATTTTCTGGTCGTCCTTGTTCACAAATCCGTTATGCATCCAGCACATTACCTTACTCTCTGGGTAAGCCGCTCGGCTTTGTGCAAGTTCATTTTCATGGTGAGGAAAAATCAAATCTCTCCCTCCGCCGTGAATATCAAACACATGTCCTAAATAATGAGCACTCATTGCACTGCATTCAATATGCCATCCTGGTCTTCCATGGCCCCAACGACTTTCCCAGGAGGGTTCACCCTCCTTGGCAGACTGCACACAGTGATCCACTAAGAATGAGAAGAAAGTGGAAATACACGAGTAAGCTAGAGGGTAATTTTCATCCATACCACCATTGCAATGTACCTTTCACCCATAACACCAAGCCATGTCAATGACATGTGGGGGTTTCCTACATGTCGTTGACAGACTGGTGGCATAGATGAAAGGTGCACCTGAAATGGCGGTTTGTATGAAAATATTCCTAAGCTGGAAATATCAATGCACCAAAATTACCTTCCACAAGGCAAAATCTGCAGGATTGCGCTTTCTCACATCAACAGCAACACGTTCACCCGCACGATTTTGATCCAACTTTCTTCCAGACAAAAGGAGATATTCAGGGAAACTATCAACTGAAAAGTAAACATCCCCTTCTATAGCATAGGCATGCCCATTCTCCATTATCTATCCAGAAATAGACATAAGACAGAAACACTGTGATAGCCGACTAAACAAATTTCTTGTGATATAAGAGATAAAAGCGAACACAATGCAGCTTTGAAGGACGAGTATGTTCACTATGCTGGCAGCAGAGATGATAGATTGATATGCAAGAATATGGTTTAGTTCAGCATTAATTTTTAAGGTGACGAGTTAATGAAATCATCAGCATCAGCATCGCTTTTGTTTACAATAGAAGATTCATGATCTCATGAAAAGTACAGCTAGGCTGCCAAGTCCCAAGTAGGTATTATTTTCCACACTACTAGAACATACCTTGGTTATCAACTCTTTAATATGCTTAATGTGCTCTGTTACACGTGGCTCACAAGTAGGAGGCAAGCACTTGAGCTCAGCCATATCAAGAAGGAATTCATTGATAAACCGGCTAGTCAAACTTGTAAATGTTTCGCCAGATTCATTAGCTCGTCTAATAATCTGTAAAATCAAAAGCAACCTTTGGAGTCACTATAGCATATTAAACGATAGGACAATACACTGCAAATACAAACATACTAGAGGTCATCTGATTATCTGAATAGAAAGGCCTAAGACTGGGGAATAAAGCTCTAGAGCTCTAAACTGTGAATAGAAGAGTAAGTTTACAGCACCATGCAGTTCCTATATACTCCTATGTTTCAAGAAAGACAAGAACTAAACCATAAACCTAAGATTTCTTCTTTAGGAGATGCACATGTGCAAAACCCAGTGATGTCACAGCTCACAGGTGAGGGCAACTTTGGCACTGGTACCAATAATGGATTTATTTTTTTATTTTATTGCAAAAAAGGGAATGCCCCCTTCATTAAAAATGGAAGCCACTGATAATTAGTTGAACCCACAACAAATCAGTGTAGATATGAAAAATTCTCTGTCCATTTATCAATTATTGAAAGTTCAATCCTAAAATGGTCTAGGCATTTATTACCTTATCATCGATGTCAGTAAAATTGCGCACATATTCAACCTCATACCCCAAGAATTTTAGATACCTGCATGTAACACAAAAAAACAATTATAGGATAAGTATCTAATGAAAGCATAAGAAGCAAGAGCAGTACGGAGCACATTTTTAACTGAAGACATGGAAATTTGGTTATTGCGCTGAAACCATTTGATTGAAACAACAATAAAACTGTTGGACACCGTTAGTTGATCTCAACATGTTCCAAGTTAGATCACATGTTGAATACATTGGAGTAATTTATGCTGATGAAATTATGACAGAACAAAAAAATCAGGCGGGATTCCAACGATTTACTGTCGTGTAAACCAACACACATCCATATATCATTGGTGACTAGGAACTAATGCGTCAAACATCACCTGGATCCTCCTGACAGGTAATCAGCACCCAACCCGAGCGCCGCAGACAGCATATAAATCCGCAACACTGAACATATAACTCAGTTACTAAACTCGAGGAATTGACAGCTTAAAGCACCGGATTCGGTATGCATTAGCTGACTTGCACCAAGTAAACACATGGCGTTACGGAAATCGATCCCACCAATTGAGCAACTAGGAAGACAAAGGGGCGCAAGATCCGAGGACCTGTATAGCACGTCGAAGGAGACGTAGACGCGCGCGTGGCCGACGTGGCTGAAGTCGTACGGCGTGACGCCGCAAACGTACATACTGACCTTGCCCTCCACCCGCGGCTGGAAGGGCTCCTTCCTCTTCGTCATCGAGTTGAAGAGCTGTAGTTGCGGTGGCTTCGGGTCCGCCATGGAGGGAGGGTGGAGTGGAGGGAGACTGTAGGCGCGGCGGCGGGGCAGGGCGCAGGAGCGGCCGAGTGGGGAAGAGAGGATTTTGCGGTCAGGTCCCTGTCTGTGTCTGTTGTGGAAAAATAATTTATCAAAGGAGAAAGTACATATATTGTATAGTTAACGGGGTAATCAATTGTGTGTTTGCATTGATTTTGCATACTTTCGAGATGATTCGTGTTGTTTTATTGTTCCCTAGGAGGTTTGTGCCTTCAATGTGAGGCAAAAGAAAATTCAATAAAATATCTCCATTTTTCATTATGTATTTTGGATTGTTCCTATAGCACTCACGAGATGTGCCATAGCTATGAGACACATTTACATGTCTGTTGTTTTGCATCATATATATATGGCAAAAATGGTGGTGGGATATCGACTTCCATAGAAAAGGCCATGTCACACTGCCAATGCGTTAATTGGTCTAGTACTGTTATGAAACAATGGTCATTTGTCAAAATACACTGCGTCGATTAAAACAATGATTTTTTGGATTTGGGAATAGAGAATGGGTAGAAAATGTCAGTTTGCCATTTTTCCTTTTCTGCTCTCCCATTGTCACGGACCATGCAGCAAAACTGCAAAACGTACACTAAAGCTGTATGAATTCTTAATATTTGATTCAAATCAGGCCTCAGAGGCAAAACCATCCTATCCAAACAGCCTAGCAGTGAACGTTCCAGATAAAGCATTCCTATTATTTGCAGTATGATATTCGTTGCAACAGATTGGGCTCAATTCAGTCAGTTTTCAGGAGAAAACCTCTCGTGCACATGCACAGCAAGACTGAAAGCATTAGACATAAATACTCAGTTCATAATTCAACCGGCAACGCATCACACCCAATTGAAGTGACAGGTGTATCACTGTATCAGTAAAACTGGCAACCAATGCATCTATACAAGGATTTTGTTAATCTCAATTTCCAAGGCTGCCTCTGTTTCAAGTTCATAATCCTCTCCCACCAGAACCAAAATTTGGACAGCTTCATCATCAGATATAGATAATCTAAATTCATGTGTCATATAATCACAATGCTCTGCAATGAGCCGAGGAAGTAGATCAGTATTCCATGGTGTCCATTGGCGGTGCACTACTCTCTTTCTTTGGGGTCTCGACAATGATAGACTCTGTGGTAGTCATCAGAGATGATATACTGCAATAAGAAAGCATAAGGTATGAATAGACAGTTTAAGCTAAACATTCACTATTCAGGAGTAGCTTGAGTCTGTATGCAACAATCTAAAAATCACAGTTAATTTTCAACAGTTCAGTAAAAAATCCGCAAGAGCTTTGAGAGTATAAGGCTATAAACTCAATTTATAGCAACTTCAATGCAGCTTTGATCATCTTGCTGAACTAAAAACATTCAAGTATACAATGAAAAGTAGAGAGGACCTTGCGGCGTCCACTAGGGCTGTTCTGATCACTTTAAGCGGATCGATTATGCCGGCTTTCACCATATCCACATATTCACCTGAGTTGGAAGATCAATTCACATAACCGAAGTTAGAAGAAATATTTAACATTATACAAACTTAATTTCCCAAGCCCCCAAGGGACAAAGCAATCAACTTTGCACCTACCTTAAGCTGCATCATAGCCTAGATCAGTGTTTTCCTGTTCCAAAAGCTTGCCAACAATAACAGCCCCTTCTACACCTGCATTTGAAGCAATAGTCTGCACCGGGGTCTGCAAAATCCTCCAATCATCAGATGACTCAGAAAAAGAGAGGAAAACTGAAAACAAAAAGGAAAGGAATCAACTTCTTCAAACCTTCAAAGCATTTTGAATGATTTGGACACCGATCTTTTGATCAAAGTTTGCTGTCTACAATTTATCCAGGTCTTTTGACGCATAGAGAAGAGCAACGCCACCACCTATATGTCTCGTAAACAAATAACTAATTAGGATTTTCTGCCATGGTGAAATACTGAATTACTGATAATATACTGAATTACTATTACATGCAACCGGGAGAACTCAAGAAGAGAAAACGCATGGTACCTGGCACAATACCCTCCTCCAGTGCAGCTTCTGTTGCATTTAGTGCATAGGTCACTCTATCCTTCTTCTCACTAACTTCTGCTTCACTTGCTCCACCAATCTAAAGAAAGATTAAAATAAAAAATGCTCACACCAGAGAAATCACCAACATCAATATACTAAAATGTCACACTGCTTCTCTTAACATCACTATAATACCAAACCAAATACCTACTGACTAATCCATGCATGCCTTGCCAATCTACACATTGCCCACTTTGTGAATTAAGAAATACCAAGATAATTTAGATTGATCATTTTACTATTGGCATCAAAATTGTGGATTTACATAATTTAACATGAATAATAATTTTCACCTTTAGAACAGCAACACCACCAGAAAGCTTTGCCAATCGTTCTTGTAGCTTTTCTTTATCATAGTCAGAAGTGCTTTGCTCAATCGCAGATCTCAGCTGTTAAAACATATTTTATAGCAATTAGCAATAACATAATGTCCAGATTGCATCATGGAAACTAAACAGATAGAATGAACCTGCTCAGCTCTCTCTTCAATTGCCTTTTTATCCCAGCTCCATCAAGAATGACAGTGTCATCCTTAGATATTGTAACCTGCATTTCAAACACTTCATTTAATAAGAGAAAAAAAGTTCCCTATGGCAAGAAGCTGTGAACAGAACATTCAAGATAGTCTTCTGAACATATCAAAAGCTCACAGTTATTGTTTAATGATGTATCAACCTAACTACATTACAAACATGTGTTTGTTCTATACTGTAAAACAGTTCATTTTATAGGACCTGAGACACTGCACAGTCATGAAATGACACAAATATTTACCTTCTTGCAGGTGCCAAGCATCTGAGGCTCAACATTCTCAAGGTTCATCCCAAGTTCCTCGGTTATAACCTAGTCCAAGGAGGTGCAAAAAAAAAAAAACGAATAAAAGTTAACAGGGATCTGAACATCTGATAAATCTGGCATAGGCAAATGAATAGATTATGACTTACTTCTCCCCCGGTAAGGATAGCAAGGTCATGTAAGTTGGCTTTCTTGCTCTCCCCAAAACCAGGAGCTTTAACCGCACAGACCTACATTTCATGTCCAATCAATAAAGCTGAACAAAGTCCTAGCAAGAAAGCATAAAGAGAGCTAGATCCAACCTTAACACCGAGACGAAGCTTGTTAAGAATCAGGGTGCCCAATGCTTCACTATCTACATCTTCCGCAACAATAAGCAGAGGTTTTTGCTTCTGTTGAAGCAGAAAGATTGATGTTGTGGTCACAATAAACTAACATCAGCCATAAGTCCATGAGAACAAACAATCAAATGAATACCTTCAGAGCTAGCTCCATCACTTTGGCCACTGTGTGTGCACTTGATACTTTCTTGTCGTGTATCAAGATCAAGGGATCATTTAGTTCCTACAATAAAAAAGGATAAGGACATAGTAGAATATATTAAAGTTAATATAATAAAGCAACAAGAAAGGAAAGGAAATACTTACACATTTCTGGTTCTTCTGGTTGGTAATAAAGTATGGAGATATGTAACCTCTGTCTAACTTCATGCCTTCCACAACTTCAAGCTCGTTATAGAGAGTGTTGCCATCCTATCATGTAATTTGTGGATCATAAACAAAATATAGGAAACAATAAACAAATTTCTAGATGAGAAAAGTTGACATAGAAAGGTTCTTCCAACACAAATAAAAAAATCAATGATAACAATCCCCAAAATATATTAGCAGAACTCTCAGAACAATGGGTGACTGCAAATTATGGGAGTACATAAAATTAAATTTGGAAACCCCAAAACAATTCAAAATATATTAGTAGAACTCCAGTAAGGGGAAAAATCCAAATGCGGCAGTCTTATGCTGAGCTTCACCCCAACACTTTCAAGTCTGGTAAAAAATAATAATAACATAGGTGATAAGATTGGTACGTTGCATTACATATGCTAAGTTCTTTAGAGTGTATTACTTACCGCAATAGTGATAACTCCCTCCTTACCAACCTTCTCCATAGCCTTTGCAATTAGCTCACCAATTTCCCTTTCCCCATTAGCTGATACGGTGTCCACCTGAGTAATAAATAAATTAGCACAAATGTCTTAGAAATAACAGAACATATAAAAAAGCTCTCAAGTTTATTGACATGTTGCAGTTCAACATTTACTTGTGCTATTTCCTCTGATGTGCTGATCATTCTTGCCATGCCTTTTAGGTTTGTTACCACAGCATCAACAGCCATCGAGATACCACGTCTTAGGTCCATAGCATTCATTCCAGCAGCTACGGATTTGCAGCCCTCAGTGAATATAGCCTTTGTCAGAACCGTGGCACATGTAGTACCTGGAAGCGTTAGAACATTCAGTTAACTTCAGTCCAACCAATTAGAGAAAGTGTTTGAAAGGAGGATACCATATAACAAGACAACAATGCTTTGCCTTAACAATGCAGTAACCCTAGAATCAAGAATGATGCAGTATGCAACATAAATTCCTAGTCATGACATCAACATGTGTTAAAAGTTTCTGCCTCCCTCCAAAACTATAAGGGGTTTGGGGTTTCGAATAGATTCATGCATTATTTCATGTATGTGTTTTGTATATGTCTATATTCATCAATATCCATATGAACATAGACAGAGGGAGGGCCAAAACCCCTTACAATATGGGATGGAGGGAGTAGCTCTTAGAAATAAAAAAGTGTGCAAAATGTAGATCTGCCAAAAAACGCCAGCCTAATAAAAAGATTAAAACGCATACACAGAAAGCAAAACCTGAAATTAAGCAACTTTGTCAGATTAATGCATACAATAGCTAGTTCAAACATTAGAACATTATATGCTGCAATGCCGAGAAGGCAGGCCAATGGAAAATTCTAATCAGCCTGTAAGCTTGACAGGCATATAGACAGAATTGTGCCATACCATCCCCAGCTGTATCATTAGTAGCATTAGCGACCTGCTTTACAAGGCTTGCACCAACATTCTTTGCTCTGTCACTGAATTCAATACTCTTAGCAACGGTCACTCTATCCTTCGTAACTTTAGGAGCACCAAAGCTTTGCTCAATGATGACAGTGCGTCCCGGTAGCACAAATACATTGAGCTCAACAATGTCAACGCAATAACCCTCACAGTGTATCGTAAAATAAGGTTAGCTACTGGGTCACTAGTAAGAAGAAACATACAATGATGTCCTACCACAGGAATGTAAAAGGGATTAATGCAAATATAAGATCAAGGTTAGCTGACTACTTGCAATAGCATCATAAATGTCACTTAGACCTCCATAATCCACATACGTGGCACATGAAAAAAAAATGCTACTCCCATATTGGCTAGTATAACATTAGGCATAGAAAACAGTCCAATAAATGTGGCGGTGATGATCTGTGCACCTATGTGGGGTAATAGGATACATAATTACGTGAACAAAGACATGCCACATTTACAGGTCTTAAATCTCCAGTATACTCCAAATTCTGAGACCATGAACTATGCAGTCTGCACATGCATAAGCAAGACGGTACATACCTTAGGGCCCATTGTCACTTTGACAGCATCAGCCAATTCTTCAACACCCCTCAGCATCAAGGCCCGGGCTTGAACGCCAAACTTGATGTCCTTAGCAGCATAGTTCCTGCTCCAGGCCAACCTGCTCCCCACCTGGTCAGCATCGCATCACAAGCAAGGCAACCGAGCACAATGGCACAAGTCAGTCATAAGATAAATGTGATGCCCCTGGCATCTCAGAAGCCGTACACACAATTATACGTAAGCTAATGATGAATTAAGACAAAACCCTGCTTAAGAGACTAATGAGGAATTGGTAGATAAACCACTAAGTCAAAATTTCTCAAATCTGAAATTTCAGCCCATCTTGAAATTGATTCTGAAATTTTTTTTGATTGGACTATACAACTCAAGAATTTTCTTTTATATGAAATGGAATTGAACTCATCACCTTTCAAATGCATCTATTGTGGATGTATTTGGACTTCATTTGATATTCCAAAAGATGAAAACAAGAAAAGCTTTACTTAGAGTAAATCTGCTGTTTTACCAAAATCCTACACAAGATTAGGGTTGTATTTCAAAATATGTTGTGATTTAGAGGAGGATCATATTAACAAAGTTGTAGGTAATGATCCAGGAAACAACTTTGTCAATATGAGTCTGGACATAATATGAATTCAAATTGGTCTTATCAAACAAATTTTGTCAGCCCAGAAACACATCCCTACTCTGTCCAGTTTGGTAATTTGAGATTTTCTTACCCATAGAGTCATTTTCATGACCTACCCTAATGAAATGAAATATAGTTTAGAAAGTCCCAAACAAATTTGTTAAAAGGAGCAAGTGGAGTTGAGGCCTATAACTAGGGTATTTTCCCCTCCCAAGCAGATGACCTACCCTGTCCCTACCTATGGCTGCTGCATAAATTCAAACAAATTTCATATTTGCCGGCCGAATTTGAATATGAGACAATTGACAAACTTGTAGAGCTCTGAGAGTACAACAATTTATCCAATTACCACTTTCCCAAATTCGGTCTCTAAATAGGTCAAAAGGGCAATTTACAGGAAGGGAGAAAACACAAATGAAATGGATCTTTCTCTGAGTCACTGACCGGTGGGGCCCACCCGTCAGGATCGTCCTCTTCCTCAGTACGACGCCCGCCGCGTGGCTCGCCGGCGTACAGGGCGTACGCCGCGGCCGCGGATCGACGGCCCCACACCGCGACCGCGCCCCTCTTCACCCGGACGCCATCACGGTCGCGTTCACGCCCTTCTCCACTCGTCTCCCTCGTCCCCCTGCCTCTGCGTGCGCGGAACGCCGCCATGGCCGCTCGAGCTTGAGCTCGCCGCGCCGCCGCCATCCGACCTCCTCGCGCCCCGAGGGTGCCGCCACCACCTCCGCCGCGACCCGGCGCACCCACCCCGCTAGGCCTCGCCGCCGTTCCTCTCCCCTCGGAGTAGATCGAGCCGCCGCGCCGGGCGCCGCCCGCCATGGTCACCATGCCCGGCCCGCGGCGAGCTCGGGCCAATCACCCCTCCGGTGATCCTCGTGCCTAGCCGACCGGCGCCCCACGCTCGCCCCGACTCCCTCTACCGAACCTCCAAGGCCTCGGCCCTCACCACCGCCCCTAGCCCCTCTCCCCGCGCGCGCCGCCCGCGCGCACCCGCGCCACCCACGGGATCGTCGCGGAGAACCCCTTTCGGGCCACCACCGCGCCTCCACTCCACCACCGCCGGCTTCGCCACCCCGCCGCGCACCTCACGAGCCCACCCTCGCCGCCTCTCGGTGCCCGAGCTGCCGGAATCCGGGCCGCGCCACCGCCTCCGCGCGCCGTCGCGCCGCGCCGGTTCATCGCCGCCGTGCCGCCTCCCCACTCCACCCCGGGCGACGACATCTAGAGGGAAAGGTAGCCTGCGGACGGGAACGCCTCCTCGGCCCTGATCGGCTCCAAGGCCGGCCCCGCCGCCGCCGGCGCAGCCGCGCCTCTCCCCGCGTCGCGCGCCGTCGCCCGTCGGCCCGAGGAAGAAGAAGAAAGGAGGTTTTGCAATATAGCCCCCGGCCTTTTGAAGTTTCGCAGATTCGTTCATGCACTGTGCTATGAGTCCGGCGATTTTTACCCGCTAGCCCCCGAAATCTATAGTTAATTACGTCCGGGTCCCTGGTCTGTGTGATTTCCATTTAAATGCATTTAAATTAGGTATGAACTTTGGAAAATCATAACAAATCACAGAAAAATCCAAAATGGACAAACTCAGTTGCCTTAGACTCCTTTTGAGTAGATCTACATGATTGGTAGGATGTGGAAGTGTGAAATGTCTGTTTTGCCCTTGGTTTGTTGCATGCAAGATTAATAAGGATAAATGACAAAAGTGGGCCAAATAAACTCCAAATGGCATGAAACTTGGATAGCAGCTTTCTTAGGATATTATAACACTGTGTGAATTTTTATAGGCCTAGCACTTGTGGTTTAATTACCCTTTTGCCATTATACATGTGTATGTGTATTTATCTAACCTAGGAAGGGGAGGCCACAAAGAATATGCTCAACTTGACTCTCTAGCACTTTTCATATACTTTAGGTAGTATGAGTGTCTCACCGGTAAAATATGAGCCCCTGCATGTTAAAAGTTAACGGTGATTTGAAAATGACAAATCTTGACTTGGGGAACTAGATAAATGGAAAAGATGGCTTTAGGGTGCTAAGAAAATTCCACGAAAAATGTGGTAGCTTGTGCATGATATCTAGTTCCCAAAAAGTTTATTTGTGCATGTCTTTCATGATAATGGAGCTGTGTAACTACGAGAACTCAAGTGCATATTGTAATTCACAAATGCGCATGTGTGAGGATGATTAGGGTCTATACGATGGTTTAGGCCTTAGAATCAATACATGTTCATATGTCCTTTTATATGTGATAGTTGTAGTGCATCTCGGGGATGGTTCGTATAGATTCCTAGTAATAGTCTGAGTCCCTTTCGTGTGGAGCAAGTTTTACGTAAGGAATACTTAAGTAAATTGCCTAGATAATAATTCCCATGAATATATCTCTTATGCATATCATGCACGCTTTTGCATTCGTTACGCTTATGTTGCACTATGTCATGCATATAGATTCCGCGAACGAAGGACCAACGCAGAAGCAGTCGCAAACCCAGTAGCCGGAAGACGAGCCCGTGCACCCGGTGCCAGAAGACGGCGTGTCGCTGATAAAACCGTCCCTGTTTCAAGGGGTTGCCTGGGGCAAAGCCCCACAACCCGGCAAACTAACTTAGTTTAGTTTGTTGGTTTCTTAAAGACAGTCAAAGGTAGGCAGGAACATACAAATCTCAGCAAACAAATTATTTTGAGTTACGCATATGCATTAGGATTGATTGAAACCAATTGCATTAGACTTTCCGGCCGCCCTGGCCCTAGCACCTATACTTAGGGTTCGTAGGACGAGTGCCTAGAATGGTTAGGCGCGAGTAGACACGAGTGAGCACTGTCACTCGTCTCGTAGGGTTTACTTTCGAATGATGAATCTTCTTTACTATGAATTTATTATTACTAGGTTATGCTTTCAATTGAGACCGGGCGGAGATATGGGATTACTATGTTGAAAAGTGATGTGATGGTATGGTGGACTCCGCCCGAGTCGCATAAGGCCCGTTCGCTGTTCGCCTGCTGATCGGCATAACATTGCTAGAATGCTTATCCGGGAAATGGGACCGGTAAAACCTTACTTGTGCCATCCGAAGAACAGAAACACGTTCCTACCCACTGGTTGAGAGGAAGGTGGCCCGGGGGAGCTTGGTGCTCATGACGGGGAGACCGAGATGTCGGCAGGCTCGTCATGGGGGCACAACCGGGAGTCAGGCGGGAGTGAATCGAACTTGGGATGGGACAAGTGGAGAAGGGGGACTATATGTGGGAAAGCCGTCGTGTTAGTAAGCATATGGGCTCCTGGCATTTTCTAGTTATTCCCGGGAATATAAAAATCGATTCGAATCGCTGATGCTCACCAGGTGTGAGAATGCCAATATCGCACACGGGCAACGTAGCACTGTTTGAGGCATGATGTTTTATGGAATTGATGATTTGCTACTACACATTGGATATACCTGTTTTACTTCATGCAAATTACTTACCTTATATTACCAATGAGATTCAGGATAAGAACTAGCGGGTGTCAAATCCCGCTATAGTATGACACTAAACCATAGTGGATAATCATGATTAAAGGATAGCGACTGTCAAATCCCGCTATCCTATAACGACATTTTACAGTTTAAAATCAATGGCTAAGGACCTACTTGCTAGTAAGCTGAGTTTTGCGTCAGCCGTAAACCCCGTCTATTAAGTCCTACTGAGTAATTAGTACTCAGGGTTTGTCCCCACTTTTGGCTCACAGGTACTGGCGGCTTTTGGATAGTTGCTTGGAGAAGGGTAGAACCGGTGGGCTCGGTGCTACTCGCCTCGTTCGTCTGTATGAAGACTTCTTAGGTATTTGGTTTCCGCTGCGAGATGTTTTGAAAACGCTTCCGCATTATATATATTTTGGACATGTATTGACTATATACATTCTTGGTTTGTAAACTAAATCTATCTATTCTATATTTCAACTGCCTGTGATGATGTAACTGTTGTGGCTCCATCGAGGGTCAGATGTGTATGATGTCGGTTCCTCTGGGAAATGGTGTTATCGAGAGCCGAAGGCCTCTCGACGGACGACCGGGTTTAGTACGGCCTAAGTACATTGAAAGCTAATGGTGGCAGGTGTACTTAGCCCGTATTAAATCGGCGGTTCCGCCACAATAAACCCACCAAAGCAGATTAATTCATATTTCCGATCAGTGGTCTGCACTCTGCACAGGACCAGGACACTCCAAAACACAAGGTCGGTTCCAACCAAAACCCGCACTAGTAAATCACTGCCAGACACAGAAATCTCCTCACCTGGCGAGCGCTGCTCCCGGCTTGCCTGCACGAAAAATCAAATCGCACTTCAGCAACACGATTGATTACCCCCAACCCCAGTACGGCACGAGAGAAAGCGCGCGTAGCAGAAAACACGAACAGGCAAACTAACTCACCGGGCCTTGGAGACGAGACTGGCAGCCGCGCGGTACATGGCGTATGGACGAAGACCTTGGTTCTAGCCCTCGGGCTGGTGCTGGGGCGAGGAGGACGGCGAGGCCGAGCTACTTGCTTGAGGAAGATGAAAGGATGGGGGAGCGGAGGGGACGAAGGCATTGCTGTGCAGGGGTTTAGGGTTTAATAATGCCCGTCGTGGGCCGCCAAGCGGACAAAATGGGCCGAATGCCTTGGGCCACGTGATGTGTCGATCCATGGGCTCGTCTGGGAAATCACTTTTTTACACTTTCCCCTTGAAAACCGAAATTAGGGGATGTTTGGATCCTTTGTGCAAAAGAGCAAAAGGGAGAAAAAATTGCCATTTGCCCAAAGTGGCAAAATTTTTGCCATTTGGGGTGTTTGGATCCAAATGGCAAAAATTTTGCCAAAAGCCCGTTTAAACCCCATTTCTCTCTCTCCTATCCACTTTCCCACCAAATCTTTCCCGCCATTTCATACAGAGTGCATAAAATTGATAATCAAAAGTTTATATAATCCTAAACAAAGTGCATGCAATTATTTATCCAAAGTTCATACAGTTCCTGTGGCGGAACCGCCAAATTTAATCCGAGCTAAGTACACCTGCCACCACTGGCCCACAGTGCACTTAGACCGAACTAAACTCGGTAGTCCGTCGAGCTACCCAGAAGGGCACTCGATGAAACCATCTCCCAGGGATGCCGACATCACACACGTTAAGCTCTCGGAAGAGCCGCAACAATTACAATAACCCACCATTTCATACAAACATAGTTCGATTGATTACAAATACTTTTGCTCAAAAGGAGTACAAGGTAGGGAAAAAGAACTTCAAAATAAACCTCATAGCGGAATACATATCGTTACAAAGACGTAACGTGCAGCGGAAAGTAAACATCAAGTATGACCTCGAGCCCACCGTAGTCATCCTTGATCATAATCTGATATGCACCTAAAAGAAAAATATCAACAACAAACGGTGAGTTCGTGGGGAACTCGTAGGACTTACCCGTGGGCGGTTTCAGCCCGACACATTTGAGATTATGCAAGGCTCTTTGGTGGACTGACTTCTAACCCGCATAAGCTTACTAGAAGTGGGTCCTTAGTCATTGATTGTTTATTTAAAACATGTTATCATAAGATAGCAGGATTTGACAACTGCTACCCCTTAGTTGTGATTATCAACATTATCATAGGGGGAAAACTTGCAGAAAAATAAAACATGAACGCATGCCCCGTCCCAAGATTCATAGAGCCCCCATCGAACTCTTGGGAGTAGCCGTCTCAGGAGCGATGCCCCTATACGTCGGGTCATCCCTCCCTCGACCTCGAAGCATCTCCCAAATCCATCAACCTCCTCTCAGTGGATGGGCAGCGCTATGAATAATCGGACGGATCATACTTATCCAAGCATGTTGTATATAAAACATGAATATAAGCATAAAGTATTTAAGTTGTTACTACGTTGCCCGTCAGTGATATTTGGCATTCTCACACCTGGTGAGCATCAGCGATTCGAATCGATTTTTAATTCCCGGGAATAACTAAAAATGCCAGAGGCCCATATGCTTACTCACACGACGGCTTTCCCACATATGGTCCCCCGCCTCCACTTGTCCCATCCCAAGTTCGATTCACTCCCGCCTGACCTCCGGGTTGTGCCCCCATGACGAGCCTGCCGGCATCCCGGTCTCCCCGTCATGAGTACCAAGCTCCCCCGGACCACCTTCCTCGCAACCAGTGGGTAGGAACGTGTCTCTGTTCTTTGGATGGCACAAGTAAGGTTTCACCGGCCCCATATACCGGATAAGCACCCTAGCAATGTTATGCCAATCAGCAGGCGAACAGCGGACGGGCCTTAATCGACTCGGGCGGAGTCCACCAACACATTATCATAAATTTCATCGTATCAAACCATATCTCCGCCCGGTCTCAACTTATCATCAAGTCACAACAGATTGCCTTTCGATCCAAGGATTTGTAAAAACATTTGTAGGCCCTATCATCTCGCGAGTGAGTACCTTCACTCGTCTTCTACCGTCTAAGCATGGCTAAGCATAGACTTCGTTTTATCCTTTCTACTTTGGGCATCAAGGATTTATGCATGTGGGGTTTCATAAAATCCCTAAACGTAATGCACAAACAAGTATAGGGTGGTAAGACTCCCTAGATAGGTGAAAATGCCTAAGGGGCCTACCTTTGTTGTTGACAACTTGAACAAACTAAACTACTGTTAGTTTGCCGGGTTGTGAGGCTGTGCCCCAGGCAACCCCTTGTTACAGGGACGGCCAACTCAGCGACACGTCGTCTTCTTGCTTCGGGTTCCACTTGTCGTCTGGCTTCTCGATCAACGGTAGATCCTGCGTCGGCTCCTCGATCCCGTGGTCTATATGCATGCCAGATATGCAAATGAGTGTAAGGATGCAATGCAGGATAGAGTGTAGTAGAAAAATAACCCACGGTGGATACTACATGTCAAAGTAAACAAGCCTTCTTATTTAAGGTCTACCTCCTGAGGAAGGCATTCCTACTCTCCTAGGAAATCCTGCATGCCATCTTTTAAGAAATCGTATAAACCATCACCTAAAGCTAGCTCAACTAATCATATTAACTAAACTAGCTTACTCTTAGAGTGTAATTAACAAAAGAGTTTACCTAATACAAAACAGTGGTTTAAACATGCACATATATTCTTTCTGAGTCCTATGTATCATGTACAAGCTACCAAAGTTCTCCTGAAATTTTCCTAGCCATTTAACCCCACTTTTTTTTTCTTCTTATTTTCTTTCCTAGCTAGTGGCACTTTGTCTATTTCAAAACACCACTCAAACTTGACATGCACAAACTCATATTTTACCAGTGACTCTTATCAGTTATCTAGTGCATAGGAAAAATACCAGATGACTCATTCTAGCAGGTTTTGCATGGTGTTCACTTTTTAATTAATAGAAAGGCACATTATGCAAATATAATGGCAAAGCCCCACATAACAGCAAGCACTATGGCCATAGAGTTTGTCATAGTGTTCTCATGTGCTACAAAGCCTACTGACTCAGTTTTACCATTTCAGAAGTTCATCTAGATCACTTTTTCTATTTATTTTCCTTTTACATACATGCACAAAACCGAGGGTAAAATGGTCATTTCACTCATCCCCATCATACCCATTCGATAGATCTATTCAAGAGGAGTCTAATGCAACTTAGTTTGTCCATTTTGGATTTTTCTGTGATTTTATATGATTTTTCAAAGTTCAAAACCGAAATAATACATATTAACCCTAGATCCGGGACCTATACGTAATTAACTATAACCTCTAAGGGCTAGACTGTAAGGTTCTCAAGACTCAGTGCATAGTACAGAAATCGGGACGGAAATTACCAAAACTGCAGGGGGTTATTCACAAAAATGCGAGGTCTTCTTCTTCCTCGCGTCGGGGTGGAACACGGCGCGCGGCTCGGCGTTCCGACGCTTGCGCCGGCGCGTAGGGGCGGCGTCTTGGAGCCGATGCGGCGGCCGGAGGTGTTCCCGACCACGGGCTACCTTTCCCTCTAGATGGAGTGGGGAGGCGGCGCGGCGGCGGTGAACCGGCGCGGCGCGACGGCGCGCGGAGGCGGTGGCGCGGCCCCGATTCCGGCAGCTCGGGCACCGAGAGGCGGCGAGGGTGGGCTCGTGAGGTGCGCGGCGGGATGGCGAAGCCGGCGGTGGTGGAGTGGAGGCGCGGTGGTGGCCCGAAAGGGGTTCTCCGCGACGAGCCCGTGGGTGGCGCGGGTGCGTTGGGGCGGCGCGCGGCGTCGCGCGTGGGGAAAGGGGCTAGGGCCGACGGCGGCGGCCTAGGGCTTGGGGCTTAGGTGGAGGGAGTCGGGGCGAGCGTGGGGCGCCGGTCGGCTAGGCACGAGGATCACCGGAGGGGTGATTGGCCCGAGCTCGCCGCGGGCCGGCCATGGTGACCGTGGCGCGCGGCGCCCGGCGCGGCGGCTCGATCTACTCCGAGGGGAGAGGAACGGCGGCATGGCCTAGCGGGGTGGGTGCGCCGGGTCGCGGCGGATGCGTTGGTGAGGGTCTAGGGCGCAGGGAGGCAGTGGAGCGGCGGGGACGCGAGTTCACGCCGAGCTATGGCCATGGTGGCCATGGCGCTGCGCAGGGAGAGGGCAGAGGGAGAGCGAGGGCGAGGGCGAGGGCGAGGGGGCGGGTGGAGAAAACCGCGGGTGCGCGTCGGGTGAGGAGGCCGAGGCGCGGTGGGGGCGTCGATCCACGGCGCGGCGCGCTCCCTGTACGCCGGCCGCCCACGCGGCGGGCGTCGTACCGAGGTGGAAGGCAACCCTGACGGGTGGGCCCCACCGGTCGGTGACAGTAGGAAAAGGAAAATAGAAAAAAAATAAAAATGTGTTTTCTCCCCTGCTGAAAACCGCCATTTTGACCAATTTAAAGGCCGAATTTGGAAAAACTCCAATTGAATGAAATGTTCTACTCTTTGAACTCTACAACTTTGTCAATAGGCATGATTTCAAATTCGGCATGGAAATATGAAATTTGTTTGAATTTATGCAGCAGCCCTAGGTAGGGACAGGGTAGGTCTTCTACTTGGGAGGGGAAAATACCCTAGTTACAGGCCTCAACTCCACTTGCTCCTTTTGACAAATTTGTTGGTTACTTTCTAAACTATATTTCATTTCATTAGTGCAGGTCATGAAAATGGCTCTATGGGTAAGAAAATCTCAAATTACCAAACTGGACAGAGTAGAGGTGTGCTTCTGGGCTGACAAAATTTGGTTAAAAAGACCAATTTGAATTCATATTATGACCTGACTCATCTTGATAAAGTTGTTTCCTAGATCATTACCTACAACTTTGTTAATATGATCCTCCTCTAAATCACAACATATTTTGAAATACAACCCTAATCTCGTTTAGGATTTTGGTAAAACAGCAGATTTACTCTAGGTAAAGCTTTTCTTGTTTTCAACTTTTGAAGTATCAAATGAAGGCCAATCACTTCCACAATAGGTGCATTTGAAAGGTAAAAAGTTCAATTTCATTTCATAGAAAGGGAGAATGTAAAGTTGTATAGTGAATTAAAAAGAAATTTCAGAATCAACTTTGGGGATGAGCTAAAATTTCAGATTTGAGAAATTTTGACTTAGTGGTTTATCTACCAATTCCTCATTACTCTCTTAAGCATGATTTAGTCTTAATTCATCATTAGCTTATGTATAATTGTGTGTACGGCTTCTGAGATGCCAGGGGCATCACAGTTCCATACAAAGTTCACAAAAATGCACTTCAAAAGTTTATCTATTGTACAAAGCATTGGCTAGTTGATCTCGAAATTCATTCATGTCGCGATCTTCATCCAATCGTCCCATGTCTTGTGTAAGTGGCTGTGACATTGATGCCTCAACTGGAACATAGTACTCATCATGGTCGCAACGATCAAAGTGTTCATCCATGAGCTTACTGTCTCTAATAAAATTATGCAATGCCACGCATGCTACAATTATTCGGGCTTGCTTTGCCGGTGGGGGAGGGGAGTAGTGCCAGCTGCTGGCGGTCGGCGTGAGGGAGAGGTGGAGGCCGGCGCGGCCGGCGGGGGTCGACGGAGGCCGGGGCTGGCGGCGGGTTCGGGCGGAGGCGCTGGCGGCGGAGGAGGGGAGTACTTGCTGCTGCTCGCGGCGGGCGTGAGGGAGCGGCGGAGGCGGGCGGAGGCGGGCGCGGGCGGGGTCGGGCGGAGGGTGGCGCGGGAGGCGGGGACGGGCAGAGGCCGCCGCTGCCGCCGGGGTCGGGCGGAGGGCGGCGCGGGCGGCGGGGACGGGCGGCGGCGGGGTCGACGGCGCCCTGCGCTGGCCGCGGGGTCGTCGGGGGCCGGCGCAGGCGCCGGGTACGCCGGTGGCCGGCGCAGGCGGCGGGATCAGGCGGAGGCGCCGGCGCCGGGGACGTCGGGGGCCGGCGCAGGCGGCGGGATCGGGCGGAGGCGCTGGCGGCGGGGTCGTCAGTGGCCGCCACGGGCGCCGGGGACGCCGGGGGCCGGCGCGGGAACGACCGAGCGAGAGCGAGAGCGGAGCGGAGTGGATAGGGTTGGATGCTTTTGCCCTTTTGCCCTTCTCTTTTGCTGTTTCTCCTTTGCCATGTGGTGTTTGGGTCCAAATGGCAAAAAAATGGCAAATTTTTTGCCTTTTGCTCTTTTGCAAAGGGATCCAAACAGGCCCTTAGCTTTTCACATGGAGGGCTTACCTGCAAAAGGGGAATCTCCGAATCGCACCTCCACCACCTGCCGCGCCGGCCGGCGAGCCTCTTCCTGACTTCCTCCGGTCGTTCCCCTTCCCCTCGCGTCGCGATTTGGATCCTCTGGTTGTGGCTGGAAGGGACCTGAGAGACCCTGAGAACCGGGAAGATCTGGGCCCCGGCAACCGGTCTCCGGCGCCATGGGGTTCCTCGAGGACTTCCAAGCCAGTGAGTCCTCTTCCTTCCGTTAGGGCACGCCCGCCTGCCTAGGTCGCGAGCTTCCTCAGCCACACAGAGTTAGGATTTCTTGTATTTTTAATCGGGATTTGGTCTAGAATTCCGGGTGTTTGCTGATTGGGCATGTACGTCTGTTTTAGGGTTTCATGATGAGATGGTATTTTGACACGAACATGATTAGATGATTTTGCAAATACAATACTTGGAGACGTTCTAAATGATCCCTAAGACTAGGCTTCCTGCGGTCCTGCCTACCTGCATCATTGGATTATGCAAATTTTCTCTTGTTAGAATTGCGAGTGGCGTCTATTTTTTTTTTTTTTTTTTTTGACAAATAGTGGCGTCTATCTTTAGTTGGCAACCTATACGTCCATTACCTTTCCTTGATGGGAATTGCTGCATATGCACTGAAGAACAGATATTTCATCAGTTGTTAAATGTGGACATGATTGGTTATTGCACCCTAGAATAAGTAGCCCTGCTTTTTGTACCATGTGACCTTTTCACTGTTACTCAATTCTGCTTTTATTTGGATACTTCCATGATTCCTTGCACCTATCGGTAAATTTAAATGTGGAAGCTATAATTGGACTGTTGGTAGTAGGGAGTATTGTTTTGCAAGCGAGCATACGAATGACCTTATTACATATCTTGGAATTAATATCATGTATACACACATACCTTGTTTGGTCGCTCTCAGGTGTTGAACAATTGCCATCTATGCTGCAACGGAACTATTCATTAATGCGAGAGTTAGATAAAAGTTTGCAAGGTATGCACAGCTTTGACTTTCGAATCCTATTTTATTCTAGAGTAAAATGCATCCGCAGTCCATTAACTTTTCGCGTTGTGCCGCTTAGGTCCATCAACTATCAAAGTGCATTATCAGGTCCAATAACTTTTTAAGTGGTGCACCGCAGGTCCATACCCCCATCGTTTTATGTTTTTTTTCTATTTAGCCCCCTGGATTTTCTTTCTTTGTCTCACATGTACCCTTCTCGTCTCTTCCCCACGCCGATCGCCTGCTCTGCTCTGCTCTGCTTCCGCTCCGACAACGGCCTTGGGGGCCGGCAGCACACACGTGGGCACGGCGGCAGCGGCGCAGCCGAGCGGCCCGAGGCACCAGCAGTGAGCGCGCAGACACGGGCACGGGCAGCAGCAGCACGGCCGAGCAGCCTAGGGTGCCCGGTGTTCACGGCGGTGGTCAGGCGCGCGCGGCTCCTCGCGGCAGTTTTCGACCATCTACTGCTGCTCCGTGGTGGCTCGACGCTGCTCCTGCTGCTGCCGCGCTCCGCGTCGCTGTGCTTCCGGGAGCTACTCCTCGTGCTGCAGCGCCAAGGCGCTGGTGGCGGACACAGACTACGCGGCGCGCAGCCACACGTGGCTGCTGCTCCAGTCGGATGAGGTGGCCGCGCGCGCGAGCGGCAACACGACCCAGCCACGATGCTGGACCTGCTCCCCGTGCCCGACCTCGGCATCGCTGACGATGTCTCCCACCTAAGTCACGGGCACACGAGCGCGGTGAGCGTGGCGCCGGACCACCGTGGCGTGGGCGCGGCGTCGGACACCGGGCCGAGGGCGCGGCGCGTCGGGGCCGCCAGACCGTGGGGCCACCAGGGCCACTGAGGCACGGGCGTGGATCGCCGTCCATCGCAACGCCGAAGGGCGCACAGGTCGCGGGGGCATCGGAGCGCGGGCACCAGAGCGCACGGTGCTAGGGCCGCCAGGCGGCATAGGATCCGAGCGCGGGCGCGGCACGCGGGGCTACTGTGCAGCGCGCGAGGCGCCGGGCTAGCTGAGCAATGCCGCCACGGCGTTCATGGCCGCGGGGGAGGGGCACGAGAGCCGTGCAGCCAGCAGCAGCGCCGCGCCTGCGCCCGCCAACAGCGCGCGGATCTCCGAGTCTCACGGCGCTTGGCCTGCCGCCGCTCGCCCGACGCTGTATGAGGCGAGGGCACTGCCAGTGAAGCTGGGCTTCCGCGCGCCCATGGTGCCCACGACCTGCGTCAACGGCGTCGTCGTGCCCATGATGGAGGTGAGACGAGGGAGTGCGGGCGCGGGGCTGCCGGGGTGCCAAAGCGTGGGCCGCGGGGCCGCTGGGGCTCTCCATTCGCGGGGCCACAGGGCCGCCGGGGCACCCGAAGCATGCAGACGGAGCACGCAGGCATGGCGCGCGGCGCCTGGCTGCCAAATGCTCTTGGAGCGTGGGGTGGGATCTAAGTGGGAGAAGAAATAAAATTCAGGGGACTAAATACAAAATGAAACAAAAAACGAAGGGGTATGGACCTGTGGTGCACCACTTAAAAAGTTATTGGACCTGAAAATGCACTTTAATAGTTGATGGATCTAAGCGGCACAGCGCGAAAAGTTAATGGACTACGGGTGCATTTTACTCTTTATTCTACTAACTCTCTATATCTCTTAAATATATGTAGCAAACCTTAAGCACAATAACGGCTGGGTCTTTGAGTACTCGAGTGTCTCAGATCCACAAAGAAGATATGTTCTGTACTATTTCGGCATGCAAATGCATTTTTGTTGTAAATTTTCATTTGGGATGCTTTCTTTCTGATTACATGTGCAATATTTCCTTTCTAACAGATAGGGGCATAGAGTCGTGCACAAAAATTAGGTAGGATTGCAGTAATTACATGTCATCTTAAACATCTGATGCTTTTGATTAATTTCCTGAAATTTGATGAATGCCAATGTCTATATGGGCTATGGCAAGGTATGTCAACCGACAAATCATGGCAAGTGAACTTTTCTATGGGATACCTTGAGAAGTTAATACGGATAGCTTTCTCCTGGCTAAAGCACTGGCTTGATAGTTATTAATGTTGTTGTGGTGTGCTAAATATCAAGCAATTTTGTTTCTCTGGACAGGAAATGCAATCTTTGTAATTCGTATAACATAAGTCTTCAGCTTTTTCGCCCTAAAATAGCCCCCCTTTTGTGCTTGTCATTAGGTGTGCAGCTTGAAAATGAGCAGCGCTGTCAGCAAGAAATAGAGGACATTAAGCATAGACTTGAATCTGGAAGTATTACATATGACCCAGCAAAACTTCAATTTTCTGAAGAAGCGATCGAGGAGCAGAAACATTGTGTTAGAATTGCTGACGAGAAGGTGGCTTTAGCCACTCAGACTTATGACCTGGTAAGTGTCTGTTAATTACAAAGTCACTCATGTGCAGAAAAAAACAACTGCACTAGCCACTAGGAGCATCTAATTCTTGTTCTATGTTTTGGTGGAGGAAAGGGAGAGAACATAGAGAAACTTATTTTTCTACTTGTTTATTCTTTGTCGAAGAAATGGAAACTACTAAAATATCGATATGAATTGTCTTTTCATTATTTCTCCTTTTTGTCGTTGCTGGATGGTTAAATTTTGCTTTGTGCTAGAGATTATTCCCTCTTCCCGAATGCAAAGCGGCTGTCATGTTTTGTTCCTTATCTTTATTTCATTTCATCCAGATAAAGCATATCTGCCACCTTGGTTAGATTTTTCAATAATTTTACATTACTAGTTTATGCTTTGCTAGGTTCTGCTGCATAAGCATGTCATATGACACCTCTGCGATGTTCCTAAATTGTGAATGTGCGGGATTTTGATTATGCTGATCTATAGGTTGATGCTCATATCCAACAGCTAGATCAATTTATGAGGAAGCTCGAAGAAATTCGGCAAGGTATGGAAGTACCCTTTCCATAAAAACTTTGGTGGTTTTTGAATTATGCGTACTTTCCATTCTCCTTTTGAGTTACATGCCTTACAGGTTGCTCTTTCAGAAACAAATTACTGTTTACCTTTCCTGTCTACCATGTGTTCTGATTAACAGAGGAGGCAGCTGCAGCTGCAGCAACTGCTGCAGGCACTGCTGTTGCTGCTACCGCCACTCCAACAGTGAATGCTGGAGTGTCAGCTGCTGATGCTCCTCCAAAGAGTGGAAGAACTGGCGAAAGAGGCAGAGGGGGTCGAAAGAAGTATGTTTTGCATCTGGATTATGTTCAGTCCAGAAATGTTTTTCTTATCTTAGTATAAGAAACCAACTCAACTCCTGATTCAGGGCTAAGGTACCCACTGAGCCGCCGGTGCCAGCTATTGATCTAGAATTGCCTGTGGACCCTAACGAACCGACGTACTGCTACTGCAACCAAGTCAGCTACGGCGAGATGGTCGCATGCGACAATCCTAATGTACGTAACACTTCCTCCGTTTCGCTGTTGCGCTCCAGTTAATTTGACGGATTCCATTTTCATGCCGGTGCTTGGTTTGTCACTTTGATATCCATTTTGGCAGTGCAAGATCGAGTGGTACCACTTTGGCTGCGTGGGCGTGAAGGAGCATCCCAAGGGCAAGTGGTATTGCCCGAGTTGCGTGGGATTATTCCAGAAGAAGCGAAAAGGCAAATGATACCCCCCGCCCTCATGCTGCTCTGCTAGTTTGTAGGCCTTGGATGCTGAATGCTGCTGATGTCGGGTAACAAATGTTGTTTTCGATAGTGCATACCAAACACCATTGTAGATCCAGTGATCTGTACATGTTATCCCTAATGGTTCTGAGGGGTGTGCTAGACTTCTTAGAGTAAGGACCTTGCAATTCAGGCTCCGCTCGATGGCGCGTCTCGGCACGGGATGGGTGCGTACGGCAGGCGTGCAGGCCATTGATGCCCTGCATCGGACGGCGTGCGGCAACCGCGTCTGCGGGAAAAAACCCGCGGACGCTATAACGAGCGGTCTCTCAGGCTGGTTGGTTTTTTGTCTTCTGTCCACCTGGGTAATGGCTGGGTTTCGATCATGTCATGTGCAATCAGGTCATTCTCCGTTGTATTTCCGCCGGTTTTCTGAAGCTCCAGCGGCTTTCCTCGTAGACCTTAGCAAAGTTAGCATGGGCTGGTTTTGGGCCCGAGAAATAGAGCAGCTGGTTTGTTTCGGGCTAAAAATCACACTGTACAGTGCTCTCCCAAAAAAGGGTGAAGAAAGAAAACCAAAGGGGAAGAGCTGAGGGTTCGTTTGGAAATTGGAACACAATAATTTTATAGAAATTGTACAGACAATTCAGAAAAAAACAGATTAATTTTTTAAAAACACAATAAAGGGATAAAAAAAACAGCGCATTGTGGCCATGTGGGAAAAGAGCTCGTGCATTTGTTTCCTTTTGTCCTGTCGTCTCGGGAGAGGAGGGGGGCCAAAAAGTGTGCTCGCTCTGCCGTGGCGGGGCACTATGACAAAAGATGGCTCTGGCGGTCTGGCCTCCGGGTCTGCACTCTTCTGCGCCTGCGGGACAGAAGTGTGCTCGCTGGCTCGCTGCGACGAGCAAAGAAACAGCGAGGGCCCTGCGGCAGTGGAGCGAAAAGGCAGGCGCTGTGCGCGTGTAGCCGTGTAGGGGGCATGCCAACCCAAACCACGCAGGCCGCGCAGGAGCAGCAGCCAGTTTGAACGCATCGGTCCGTGCGCTCATCGGCTCGGCTCGCGTCTACAGCGACGCTGCGGCGGTGCACTGTCGCAGTATCACACGGAGCTTATTCGCCGTGCGTGCAGTGTGCACTCTGACTCTCTGAGAGACCCCCCGGAGTTTTCAATTTACCAAGCGATCAAGCGAGCAGTGATCGGTCACCGACTCACCGTCAAGATATTCCAATCTGTTATGCTCGTTCCGTACCGCGCGTCATGCGCTGTGTGTGTTCAACCCATCACCCTTGTCTCACACGCAAAAAAGGCCAGGGAAAGACGATTTGTTTTGTGAGAGTGGCATGATGGTAGCTAGTCTACAGACTACAATGAGTGATTAATCAACAACCCAGATAGACCAACAAACGGACAACACGCAAATTGCATTTTTTAAGCGGAGTTCAATTATGGTTATTACGGACAGTTCAGTGGGAGTTTATATAGGATTAAAAAAAGCGGAGCCTGTTTAGCCAGAATGGACACCCCCTACGATCAACAGTGTTTTCTCTTTTTCGAGAGTAAGATGAACAGTGTTTTTGGTTAGATGATGATCTGCCTTCCTAACCTAGGGTGGTCACAATCACGTGTGCTCGAATTCACACGTTGCTTGGACTGTTTAGCTACGCTACAACGACGTCACCACTCTTCTTACAGTCCTACACGCTTCGAAATTACGTTACCATCTAAGACCCACTCCAGCAGACAAGGTAGGCCGGATACGGTACAAAACGATACTGTTCACAGATAGAAGAGTAGTTGAAACAGTTAATAGATGGGTGGGATAATTTATCTGCTGGAGTTGGTCTAACGGCCGCATCACATGGCATCAGACGTGAACAGGGTAATAAACTGATCGGATTTATTTTAACCTTCCTCCGCTCAGCACCGTTAGACTAAGGTCACCAGATAATACATCCGTATTGTTTGCAGTGCGCAAACAGTATTTTTTCACTCTGTGTACACTGTACAGTGCGCAAATTTCACATCCATATTCACTCTCTGGTGACCTTGGTCTTACGGTGCGTTTGATTAGGGGAAGGTAGAGCTATCCTCAATGGGGATGTGCAAAACGGTTGTCTATACAGTGTTGACATTATAGCGCTACTGCCTACTGGGTAGTTGGAACAGTGGATGAATAGAGATACACAATACATATGGACGTTCTCATCGAGGATGGTCTAAGATGGTACGGCACCGTCCTTGATTTTTGAGATGGAACATTTCGATCCATATGTTTGGATGGAGGGATAGAAACGTTTCTGTTTTTTGTTCGGTTCAAGCCTTCAAGGGATATCACGGGGATGGAATGGACTATAGTTTAACAGGGTTTAGCAGCTCCGTCAGCCGGCCCCGCCTGTCATTGGAAAGACATTTCTTCTTCCTCGAGGTCACACAAACAAAACCCCCGTTACCCATAGCCATCACGCGCGGCTGGCTCTGCCCTCCTCGCCACCGCCGCGCCGTCTAGCTCCACTGTCGCCGCGCTGGCCAGCTGCGCTTCCCTCCGCTCGCCAGCGTTGCCCCTCTCCAGCTCTCGGCCGCGGCCTTGTAGATCTTCCCGCGCCCCGGGGCGGCCAAGCTCGCCGGTGGGCGCTGGAGGGCGAGCACCCTCGAAGCGTCCGCGAGCATTCGAGGGGGAGCGCCGGCGGGGCGAGGCCGACCGCGGGTAGCTGGGACGGAGCCCTCACGCCATTGCAGAGGGACGCCGTCCCAGATGGCCCCGTCCCACTTTGTACTCCGAACCAAACAGCTTAAACCTGGGATCGTCTCATTCCGTCTCCTCCCATCCCTCGAACCAAACACACTATCACCATCATCATGCAAATCGAAGGCCGACTCCCCTCGCCTCCGCTACGATACAAAAGCGCAAGAACCCACGCACGCGCGCACCCCACCCACCCCACACACATCTCTCTCGCTCTCCCCCCACCCCCACCCCCCGCTACAGCGCCGGTGGGGGGCCCGCGGCCGCCGGCGAACGGACGCCGCCGTCGCCGTCGCTGTCGTCGTCCTCGCCGACGCGCCATTCTCCAACTGGTGCGGCCCTTTTGCCTCTCATCCCTCCCTTTCTGTTTTGTTCGTTTTTTTCGGGGCTTTTTTCTGCTCGCCCTTCCTGGAACGCTTGATCCGTTTTCCTTGCCCGTGGTTCGCCGAGCTGTGTCGCTCTCGTTCTTGGGCTGTGTCTTGGGGCTCCTTGACGCGGAATTGGGGTGAATTGGCGCGACAGGGCATGTGATCTTGCCATCCCGCTCCGCGCGTTTGGGCGCTTAAGTTTCGTGGTAAGAAATGCAGCCTTTTTGTCCGGGACGCTTCACGGGCTACCGTGGATTTTAAATTCTCTTCCAAGTTCCAACCTCACTCTGTTTTTCTCAACTCCATTCTGCTCAATTCCACTTTTTTTTTCACATGCCCATTTCGATTACTTTTTTTTACATGCCCATTCGGTTATCCCTCCCGGTTTCTAGCCACTCTGTTCTTTGGTTGGCTGCTTTGGTTGCAGTGTTACTGTTAGTCCATCTTTCTTAACCTGTTTATGGCTCTCTCTTTTTTTCTCAGGCATTAGCCATGCTTTAGTGGAGGCGATTCTCATTGCAGCTGTTTCCGGGGTGGTGGATTTGAAGGAATAAAGAATGATCAACCTCTTCGAGCTGAGCGTTGGAGCCAGCGCCAAGGTCTCCTCAAGAGATGGTATTATTACGCAACTGCCGGACTAAGTGACAGTAATTTTTTTTTTTTTTTTTTGCTTCAGTGGCTGCCCACATGATTAGCTCCGCGATCATTCTTCAGTTAGGAAGATACGGGATGCCTTAGTTATGGATCTTATCTTCTTCTGGCAGGCTCTCCAGTGAGAGGAACTCAATCGGAACGGAAGGAGTACGCTGGATCAAAGGCAGTAAGTGCAATTTGTACTGCTTCTGTTTTTTTTCCCCGACCATGTGTATGTCTGTCCTTGCTGCTAAGTGTTTACTGCTTGCTGATCACAGCATGATCCATGTCGGCAGGTGACTGGCAGCACAAGGAGGAGCTCGTCCGATAGATCAGGTGGTACGCCCATGAAAATGCTGATAGCTCAGGAAATGGCGAAGGAGGGGGACACAAATCAGAAGAACACTAATGTTGTAGCAAGGCTGATGGGGCTGGACGATAATATGGATCTTCCTAAGCCTGTGGCGCCTTCAAACAGGAGGAATTTCCCAGATGGCCATTTATCTGCTACATTGGCAAGAGTTAACAACCAAATGTCATTTGAGAAACACACAAGTTCCATCGAAGATGTGGAGTACAAGGATGTCTACGAAGTTGGATACCAGCCACCAGGAGGTGAATGTCCGAGCAATGAATCTCCAAGAAGGAGGAGGCCGAATGAAGATCATGACAAGAGAAGGATGGATCTTGTCCGCCAGAAATTTGTTGAAGCGAAGCGACTAGCGTCACATGATAATCTCCTCCAGTCAAAGGAATTCCATGATGCTCTTGAAGTTCTGAATTCAAATAAAGACTTGTTCGTCAAATTTCTCGAAGAACCTAACTCTCTCTTTGCAAAGCAATCTGGAGAGCAACATTCTGCACCCACATCACCCCTGAGAAAGCGCATTACTGTATTGAAGCCTTCAAAATCAGCTGAAGCGAAGGGTGACAGAGAAATTAAAAGGCAGAAAAACCATGCAGTTCATGGAAACAGAACAGAAATGAGCAGTGTTCACAAGTCTGGTTCTGCTCGTGTGAAAGAAGAAAGGCTTCCGAAACACACCAGGATTGTGGTCTTGAAACCTACCTCAGCAGTTACTTCCATGGAGCAATTTGAGCAAAATTATCATGCCGATCTGGATGATTCTGAAGCACCTGCTATATCAAGGCATTTGATTGATGAGATAGATTGGTCAGTGCATGGAATGTGTCGACACCACACTGAATCTTTGCAGGGCTGCATACAGTCAAATATGTTTGGTGTAGATAGACCATACCATCAGTATACTGAAGAAGAGGGCACTACTTTGAGTGACTCAGATACTGGAACCCCGACATCACGTCATTCTTGGGATTACATCTACCAGTTTAGCAATCCTTACTTTGGCTCATCTTTGAGCCATGCTTCGTGTTCCCCTGAGTTGCGTGTAACTAGGGAGGCTAAGAAACATACTTCTGACAGATGGGAAATGGTTCCATCCAGTGAGATAGCCCAGGAAAAGGTGTCGGTGCGAAGAAGTTTGAGCACACTTGGTGAAATGCTCGCCATGCCTGATATGAAGAAAGAAGAGCTTGTTGATCAAGCATCTCCTGATGTTACCAGACAGTTGTGTAGCAATGGACCAACAGTTGGTGTATCATCTAATTGTACTGTTGACGAAGGTGAGGGGGAAAGCTCCCTCAGAAAAATCTCAAGGTCAAGATCTGTTCCGGTCTCTTTATCGGCTTTTGATAGCCTGCGGTTAGATGGTGGATGTTCTGATGCTCAACATAAACAACCTACAGTGCCAAAGGAGGTAAAAACTAAGAATGGGAAATCATCTTTGAAGGGAAAGATATCAAGTTTCTTCTCAAAACGTAAGAAAGGAGAAAAAGAGAAGGTTAACCCATCTCCCTTGGGAACCTCGAATAGTCTGCTGTCAACCAGCACTGTCGCAGTTGCTAAGCCAGATGTTCCACAGCCTGTTTATACTGGTTTGCAAGGTGACACTGCTTTTGAAAGTTTAGAAGAACAATTTGATAATGGACGAATTGGGATTCCAGTTGATAAAACAGAAGCACCCTCTACTTCTAAGGTATATTTGCTTACCTAGATATAAGTTTATCTTTCTTCAGAGTGGAATTTGATTAATATTTGCTAACTTGGATGCTTGTGTTTGCAGTCTCCAGTTTCCCTTGAGAAAGCACTATCATTTGAGATTCGAAATTCACACTTCGATCAACCTAGCCCTACATCGGTTCTTGATTCACAATTTGATGATATAAATGAGAAGTCCCCCATTTCATCAGATTGTGCAATTACCGCTAAACAAGGTAAATCATCATGAAAGTTTTTATGTGGTAAATAATTAAATATGCACCAATTCATCCATAGCATGTTTACTGTTGAATGCTATGATTAGCCCTATTGGCATGACCATGAGTTGTTTTATTTGGACGCGAAGTAGGCTGTAGTATCAATAATGTGTGTGTAATCATTGTTAGCTGGGTCAATAAATGCAATTATCGTTGCTTGCAGAGCCTCTATCTAGGTCTCTCCCAATTGGATCAATTGCAAGGACCCTATCATGGGATGATGCTTCCCAAGAGGCTCCATTGAGTTCTACCAAAGGAGACAGCCATGAGCAAGAGCAATATGAGTTCATTGAGAGGACACTGTCATATGCTGGCTTCTGTAATGAGAGGACCCAGGACATCTTTGTCCGGTGGCATTCACTTGACTGCCCTTTGGACCCAGCCGTGCTTGACGAACTGCTGGAACGCAAGGTGGAGGATGCCAAGTGCAGAGAGAGACGGTCAAACCAAAGGCTTCTCGTCGATTCTGTCAATGCTGCCCTACTAGACATTGGCCAGAGCAAACTTTGGTGTGCATACCCTTGCAGTGCACGCCATTCTAACACACCGGGAGTTGCTACATGTGACATGCTAGTTACCGATGAAGCATGGAGGTTAGTAAAGAGCTGGCTCTTCGATGATGAGAAGGATATTGCAGGTTTGGGAGACAATGCCGGCCTTGCAGCAGATTGGGTTGTCGGTAAGGAGATTCATGGCAAAGGGTGGCCTGAAATGCTGCGGTTGGAGGTGGATGAAATCAGCAAGGAGATATGTGGGGAGGTCCTGAGCGAGTTGGTTGGGGAGGCATTTTCAGAGCTTGCTGATGCTGGGTGCCATTGAAGCTGCTTTATTTTCCCTGCTTGTGGCGTCCACCTGTTGCTTTTACATCCAATCTGGTGGAGACCCTCCCTGAGGCTGATCTGCACTACCCAGAGCTGTCCTGTGTGTATATTGCCCTCATAACCGTTCTGTATGGTGCTCAAAATGTCCCCCCTCCCTCTCTTTCTGTTACATCTCACCACCATTGATACATTCACAGTAATAACGTTATGAATACAGCTGCTGCATTTCAAATTCTTTTGGTCACATGTGCTGTTCTCTGCTATGAGGTTACAAAGAATAGATGTCTGTAAATTAAAGCTGGATGCCTCAAGTACTGTGCTGTGCAGCCTTAGTAGTGCTAATTGCAGGCTCTTAGAGAATAATTTCCTGTGTATCACTTCCAAGCAAGTATGATTATTAGAGGCCATGTGCCCCCTTCCTTGAAAGCCTACAACAGTCCAACCAATGCACCACGTTTCAGTACATTTCTTTACTGGTCCTTTTGTCCTCTGCCTGCACTTTTGCTAATCCAACTTGCAGCAAGGTTACAAGCTTCAAGTTCTGAATTTAAAAAATGGGCATGCAGGTAGCAAACCTCCATTGACATTCCGGGGAATAATAGCCTTTTTGTTGGTGTGAGGGGAATCCTTGCGTTCCCAATGGATACCCTCCCAGATGTGCTTTCCAGTTGCTTTTTTTGCCTTGATTTGTAGTACGTACCCGTGTAACATCTTTTAGGCTATAGCGTGTATGCTTGCCTTCTTCTAAGTGCTGTCGCTCTTGCGCCAGCTCGGCGCCATTGCTTGCTGTGGCGTGTGGTCCCGTGATGTATGGGTGCTGTGATCTGTCCAGTGCTGGTCGCAGCCTCGCAGGGCTGCCGCACCCGGTCGCGGTCCATGAAAGATGCGGGGCTCCTCCAGTTCTATCTGCACACTGCAGTGCAGGCCGTGCTACTGGTCAACTTTCTGAATCCTTTGGTTGCTGCAACTAACCTTGCCGTGCTAATGGCTTTGCCAGCTTAATTATCTATGCGTGCGCTGGATGAGTTTTTTGTCCCTTCCAAGTACAATAATTGCAAAGAAGACGGTGGCTAAGTGGTCTTTCACCTGCTCGTTTTGGAGGCTTACCTGAAGTGTTGGTTTCGATAAGACAATGACAGCAGGTATCCTCGTCTGTCAGACTGTCAAGGCAACCCACTCTTTTTACTGTAGATAGCCTAGATGAAGTAACTGGATTGGTAGATTATTATTATTATATCCCAGCTTGTCATTGTTGATTTTACCGTGCTGTAGTTAACCGGATAAGTACTCTCTCTCTCTCTCTCTCAGGTTATGGGCTGTTTCACTACCGATATGATATGACTAGCAAATAATGAGATGCTGTGTGCTGTTTAAAACTTTGCTGTAGCTGCAAGTGCAGAATTGTGGATGGTGGTTGCGCTCCGTTCGACCCATGCTACTGGCGTGAAGCAATTTATGGATCACTTAATGCATGTTTCGTGGAAGCACAGGTGCTCCCTAAATGAATCACTGGCCCATTGATCTTGGTTCCACCAGCTGATCTCCAGGGGTGAGGCCGCGAGGTTTTTTATCTGAAGAATTAACCTGCAGTTACCTATATATTTCTCCATGCAGTAAGTTGCCTTGCCTCTGAACTTCTGTTTCGATCTTACGCGCTGCCTCTGCGCTGTTACAGCTGATCTACAAACGGAGGACATGTTGTTGCAAAAAGAAAAAAAATGAAGAACGTGGACGGGACTGATATTTCGTACTAATAAGAGTTGTCTACTACTCCTAAACATCGTCGTCTTCCAGGGCCGTTCTCCGGGACGACTGTTCCTCTGATTACAACGGCTCATTCCTCTTTGTCGCGTCCTTTGTTGGCATGCCGTTGGAGATTCCACGTCCCGCCTGTCGTTGTGCCGTGCCTTCGTCGTCATCGACAGGATGCGCTCGCCGTGCAGCGGTGGCCAGCCGGTGTGGCTGTGGGCTGTGGCCCTCTCCAGGCTCCACGGACCACGGCCCCATCCAACTGTCACGCCCTCTGATCTGTCTGAGGAACCGAGTGGAGCGTTGTATTCTGAAGAAGCAACACTGCATGCATCGGCAGCTTCTTGGTCTTGGACAGTTGATTCTACTGCCTGACCGAGACAAGGACGAATCTGTATTCTTCCGAAGCCCTTACATACCTGACTGGAAAAATATGGTGTTATTCGCTTCTTCTCAAGCCCTGAGGTACACTTCATCAGTCTATAACAGTTACTAGTATAATTTCTGTCCAAACAAAGGTGCAACTACGAGCTTATTGCAGGTTCCCTTGATTCAGCAGTGTAACGAGAAGTGATTTAGTGAAATCATGGTTCAACGGTATTTTGTGGATAACCGCACTCCATGAACGTAACCTAGCTTCAGCGAGACATCTGCACTGCGCTTCTTTATTAGCACTAATCTGTTGGTCCAGACGAACCACGTTGCCCTGGACCAGCCGGGGACTACTGCGCTCCGGGCCCGCGTTGAATGCCCTGATCGTGCATGAGCTCTAGAACCAGAAGGTGACAACTGACAAACCTCTGCAGTTACTGCACCTACTATAGTCTCCTTTCTATTTTAGAACACATGAATTTCACGTTAATTGTATATGAATTTTACAAGAAACAATTTAAAAACACAGGATTTAGGAATTTTCCGGCGTTCCAAAAGAGACCAAACATGGTTCAATGTTAGAGACACAAGGCGACAGCGTCATCCAGCAACAAATCAATGCACCCATGGCATGGCCATGGCCCCGGGGGCCTGGGCGGCCGGGCGGGCCTCGTTGAATCCGCTCGCGGTCGGAGAGGCACGGGCCCTTTCGCTGCCGCCCATCAGCCTCGCGAAGCGTGAATACGGAGGGCCAAAGGCCCACAACACACAAGGCATGCATGCGGCGGCGACTGCTACAGCGCAGTGCAGGCGTGCAGCGCTGCTCCCACCGGCTGGAATGGACCGGCCCGCCGCGGCGGCGTCAGTGTCGTACTGCCGTGCACATTGCTAGGCTGCAGGCCATGCCGCCATGGACGCAACGACAACGGGTCAGGCAGGCAGGAAACGTGGCCCAGCGCCCAAGGCGCCGGTTCCATGCAACTGTCAGGCTGTCCCCAATGGGATGCCCTAAAAGAGTGCTTCAAAACACTGTTTGGTACTGTTTGACATAAATGATGTACCGTAGACAGAGAAATAGTTAGAATAGTGTTTTGAGGAAGTGGATGAGTGTTGCCATTGGGAACAGCCTCAACGGGAGGATTTGCGCGCGTCGCCCTTGCTCGAAAATTAGCTGCGCTTTGGGAGGTTGGTTAGTTTAGGCTAAAACCACTGCAAAATTAAATGCGGTACCGTTACAGCACTGTAGACAGAGAGAAAGCAGTTGAAATAGTGATGGAGGATGGAAGGATGGAGGTGCTGCTAGATTCAGCCTTAAAGGCTATGCACTACGGGTTTCCTCAAATCTCACTCCATATCGCTATTTCAACCATCTCTCTGCAGTATAGTATTTATGTCAAACAATGCCAAACAGTGTTTTAGAAAACCTCTTTAGAGAGTTCCACGGTGGATAGCCTAGGACCAGCGTCCCCAGATGCTGATGCGAAAAAATGACGAGGGAACAAATAGCTGATCTACTTCACGGGGACCAAGGAAATGAGTGAAAAAGGGGAACATATGTATCGAGCTATCTCGTGTTACAAAAATATGAAAATGCTACTATTTTTATGTTCTCCCACCTCCATCTCGGCTAGATGTTAGATAGTATTGGATATGCAAAACATTGTAATTACATTGTAACAAGGATGAGTTTGAAATATAAACGGTGAAATATGCACCATCTCGACTAGATGTTAGATAGTATTGGATATGCAAAACATTGTAATTACATTGTAACAGGGATGAGTTTGAAATATAAACGGTGAAATATGCACATTGGTAAACTTAGCCTTAGGGATACAATTTTTTATTAGCTTGCTTATTAGGGGCACGTGGTTCCAGATGAGAGGTGTGGCTACCGCGGTGGCCGCAGAGTCCTCGTTCTCCTCGTCGTCGAGGAGCACGGAGGAGTTGGAGTTGGCGGCGGGCGACGGATGTGGGAGAGGGAGGAGAAGCGAGGCTAGATGTAGACTAGGAGAGAAGCAGGTGGCAGTTGGGCTCGGCCGCTCGGTTGGATGCGGAGAGGAGAGAAAAAGCGTGAATTTATGGTGTGTTGGAGGCCAGCTCCTATTTTGTGCATCCGCGTTCGAGACCTGCTGGAAGGCGCTATAGTGCTTTGGGGATGCCTTTTTTGCACATCAGGGACGCAATAAAAGATCTGTTAAAAATAGTCTTATAGTGGGAACAAAAATGTATTTCATTTTTTGAAAGATTGGCTGACTTGATGCAACGAGCGTGCTTGGGCAATCTATTTTTTTTAGCCCCGCGCATTCCAACCACCGAACCAATCACAAGCTTTTCATCCTAGCTAGAGCAAGAATGCATTGAGATAGAGTTATACGTATGACTAGTGCATTTAGATAATTTATTTTGTCCTTAGAATACTACTATTTAAACTACTGTAGTTTAGTTTACAACCTATAGATGCAACCTCCGCTAAGCACATAATTAGGAGTATATATGGATCATACAATGAATTTTCAATCAAAAGGAAAAGGGATATCGATTTATTAGAGGCTGAATAAACAAAGAGATGTTGGACCCATGGAGGTTGGCGCTAAAGTGACAATAACATCAAGGACATGAAAATGTGATGCATGGTCGAGTCTATCAATAGTTGGAACAAATAAGGAAGATCAGTTATGAAATAGTAAAAAAGCGGGATGTAGGGAAAATGAAACAGATGAGGGATGAGTCTTCATTCTTTTCTACGGTTTCTAGAATTGTGCTGAGACAGCATATTAGGGCGTAGCTAGAAAACTACGCCACACCATCGATTTACATGAAGGGGGCTATGGTTTGTGAACCTAAATGCAATGTATTGAACTAAATCCAGTAGCATAAAAACAATCAAATAGTACACTGCATCTAGTGTGTCAGAGTAATGAATGTTTTAGACAGTGATACGGTCACCAACGCATTGCTTTGAGCACCAAGTTATAGTAGTATACATATTCAAATATACCAAGCATGTAATATTTTGAAACTACTATATTAAGACGAATCTAGCCATACCAATTTCGAAATGTGAACTGAAATATTTGAAAAGATATCGATGGTCAAAACTACAAAATATACTGACTGCACACAAATCAAAGCGTCAGTTGTTTTGAGACGAGAGAGTACTCGCGTTTGCATATTTGTTATTCACCAGTCACCAAAATGACTGTAACGCCTGCAGTAAGTGCTAGAAAGGGAGCCAACTAAACACCTGCTATCTAATTGCTAGTACTCTGCACCTTGTAGTGTGCGTCGTGAATGTTGTGCCATTTTCTTTGAAGAAGATAGCTAAATGTGAACTTAAAAATATTAGAAGGTAGCCAAACTTGGTGTTTTTATAATACTCCAATCCAATATTCGGAAAATAAAAACGAGCCCAAATACGATTTGCTTCCGTCCACAACTATGTTAGGCCCACTGCGCAAAAGTTCGGAAGGCCCAGAATTGCAGAATCATCATGTGGTAATTTTCCCTTCTCCCCCTTTTACTTCACTTCGAGTACACTCCACGGCTTCACCTCTCCGCGGTGGCCCACCGCAGCCATTGCTACAGCTCACGGGACAGTACTACGTCTGTACGAGTTGGTGCGTCTCCTTGTCTCTGCTTCACGCCTCCTTCCCCATCACGAACTCGGCTTCGTCTCTACCACGATTCCACCACTTCGCTTCCACTTCCAACCACTCCGCCACTACCCCATCCACGCCGGCGCTTCCTCGCTGCGGGCCTGCGGCCTCGGCCGCGCCGTCGCCGTCGCCGGCGACATGGCCATCCCCGTCGAGGAGGCCATCGCCGCCCTCTCCACCTTCTCCCTCGAGGTACGCACGCCCGGCCCCTCCTCGCGCCTCCGGTTCCCGCGCTCTTCACAATTTCGCACCTGATCTGCGCGCTCTCGTCATTCATACGCGAAATGCGGCGCCTGCGCGTCTCTTCCAGCAGTGTCGCGAGTTGGTCCGGGTAATTTACAGTTTTTTTTTTCTACTCGCTTGTGTAGTCGTGTACTTGTACTCAAAGTTGGGAATGCTAGGTGAAGTGGCAATTTAGGGTTTGTAGTATCGAAATTGGCTTAGCGCAAGGTCCAACTGGAATGATGACGAGTCGCCTCTGGCGACCGCTCACGTGGTTTTGCAGGGATAGTTGGACCAATGGCTTGCAGTTTTTGACCCATATGCAGATATGCTTGGTTTTAATCCTTAGGAGTGCTGTAATTGGGAAACCGGGTAAGAAGAGAGGCCCTGCACTCTTACATTGTTGCTAATACCCATCTGCCACCCCTGCTCGGAATGTCTGGCATCGATGACGTGCACTGATTAGTTGAAATGTAGAACAATGTTATAGAGATCTGGGATGCCTGCCAACTCTAGTGGTTGCCGAGGTCATTCTCGATCCAAGCGGATATTACTTATTATATGTATCCCTGTGGTTCGAATCATGTTATAGAGAAGTTTTATCTGACAGTTCTCTGAACTGATTGGGATAATGTTGACATTCCCACATGTAGTTTGTGTTTGCTTTTGTGATTGATATCCTATGGTACCGTGCATTCTTCTCTGTATCAGGATGAATGTGCTGTGTTTGCTTGATTCAGGTTTCAAAATAATTAGCTATATTTTAAATTTCAGGATGAGCAACCGGATGTGCAGGGGTTGGCTGTGCTCCTGTCCAGTGAAAGATATGCAACTAACAGTCCTATTGGTATGTGTAACATAAACACAACAAATGCCTTTCATACTTGCTTCTATTACATTATTGATTATTCTACTTGGTAGTCATAGTGATGCCTGATTGACTGATGGCACTAAACAACGTTTTATATTTCTTGTCCTTGTTACACTAAGCTTAGAGAAATGCTATTCTATCTAAACAAAAACTTTGATACTTGAATGGACATTGAGGTTTGTCACAGTTTGTTACTGCTCTATTGTCAACTGAAACTTGTAATTTCATGTTCAGAGTACAGCGATGTCGCTGCTTATCGTCTATCATTAGGAGAAGACACAAAAGCGATCAACCAGCTGGTATGTAGTTCCTTATTTTCTCTGTGATTGCACCGCACATCCTCTTTGCTTCACAACCATAACTGTTTCGATCCTATGGGGGAACTAATGTCTTTAAGATATGTCCTTACCAACTGATAACTCTGTTGCTAATGATCTATATGAAGTATAAAGTTTTAATCAAGGGGGCAATCTCAGTTATTGACTCATCGCAGTCTATGCTTCTGCTGCCTACCCGAGGCACCTCAAGGATGGCACTACCTGATAGAACCACTTATAATTCCATTTTGGATTGCCTTGCCTCTTCCCCCTGCTACACATAACAGAGACAGATGATACACACTTCCTTATATGAGAATCAATTCCTTGTGAATATATGGACTAGTCCGTGTTATAAACCATTTGCCCTTGATCTTCATCATGATTTCGACAGTTTTCCATGGCACCATCTTATTGTAACCAATATATTCCACTAGCATGTACAAGTTACAACAATTCAACAAGTTTAGTGCCACTTGTATGAACATTGGCTGTGCCTTTTATTCTCTTTTATGATCAAGAGCTTTAAGTTTATCTGCGGGTCTCATAGCTAGGTTTAATTGTTGCAAATATGCTGAATAAATGGTTATCAAGCGCGGAAGTGCCTTACTGCCTTTGATGAAATATGGAATGTTGGAGTTATTTTACGTTCATATGGGAATATAACTCTCTTGAGTGGAAGGTTTTTTTTTTTTGTTTTTTTTGTTTTTTTTTTTTGCGAGTAAAGAGAGATTGCATTAGCTAAACAAGGGAGTCATTACATTCTGCGTTGATTAGTCCGAGAACACACGCAGGGGCTCAGTTTAACCACACAGCAGTACTAGTATTGTGTCTAGCTAATTGAGCTAACTCATGAGCAACACGATTATCTTCTCTCTTTACTTTTGATACCCTCCATTCCGGCAGGGTACTGCCAAACTCACGTGCTTCCGCGATCAAGAAGCATATATCCGACTTGTCTGTATCAGCTGCTCGGAGAGCTTTGACCATCCGCGCACAGTCAGATTCCAAAACAACTGGGCCATGGGACCACTGTGTGGCCAGACGGAGTCCCTCAATGCATGCTCTGGCCTCCGCCTCCTCAGCCCCTGTGCACCCAAAGAGAGCCCTCCATGATGTGAAGATAGTGACTCCCTTGTGGTCGCGGGCGATGATACCGATCCCTGCCTTTCCAGTGCCCTCCGCATAGGAGCCATCGACGTTGATCTTGGTCCATCCTGCTGCCGGCCTCGACCAGCCTGAGCGCTGAGGATCGACTGCATCCCGTCCTTTGCGACCACCATCCCCGCCGCGACCACGATCCTCCTCCCCTGGGTACTTCCGCTTGCCTTTCAGATCCGGTTCCTTCCCGCCATCCTGCAAGAACTCATAACAACTTAGAAGAATTTGAACTGAATCATAAATGCCAGTGTGCTTAGCTGCATGTGTAATATTGTTGTGCTGGTTCCAAGTTTGCCATAGCAACAGTTTAACCAAATCTTTCTGCTCTTTGCTACACGTGTCCAACAGTACCAGGAGCCAGTCCGGGCCAGTATAGCGCCAGGCTTCCTCCGGGGGTAGCGACCAGTGATCTCTCATTGCCGTACGCAGCTCACGAGCAGCATTGCAACCAACAGTAGCATGGTAGCTAGACTCGGCTGCCAGCCCACATATTTCACAAGTGCTATCTTTCTCCAAGGTCCTCAAAAATTTGTTCTGCCTAGTCGGTAGGATGTTCTTGCACAATTTCCATGTGAAAATCTTCACCTTCGGCTGCACCGAACCCTTCCAAATATTGGACCACAAACTTCTTTCTCCTCCTGGGGCACTACTGGAACTCACCGTGTTTTGTAGATTTCCTGATCGCATGGCCAGGTTATATGCACTCCTTACTGTGAATATACCAGTTTTCTCACCGTGCCAAGCAATGATATCCTCCGATGGCCGGCTTGGAATTCTAATATTGCTGATTGCTTCACAGTCCGCCGGGTTGAACAGCTGCAGGAGTTTTGCATGATCCCAATCGTGGCCCTGCTGGTTTAGAAGCTCGGCTACCCAATGGAGTCTGCATCGACCTCTCCTTGATGAAACCCTCCTGGAAGTATCACGTGGAATCCATGGGTCTCTCCAAATGCGTACTTGGGATCCGTTACCTATTCTCCAGATGGTCATTATTTTGTCAGGAAAGCTTTATGGTTTGACCATCTGAAGGAACAAAAATATGTCCGAAAATGATTTATACAATTTGAATTTGATGCCACTCGATGCCTTACTAATTAAGGGAATCTGGATAATGCACGTTATCCAACAAAATGTAGATAAGGGATGATAATAGTAGATTGCCTCTCGGAGCACAAAATCCAAGACTGAGAATGAAGTAGTGTTTGGTTTATTATGAGATAAAGTTATCTGAATTCTCATTATCCATATGAAACCAAACAGGGCTTATTCATTTCATGAACTTATTTTAAGGCATATACACATTTCTTTTTCTCTCCTTTAATTCTTACCTTGTCTGCTTCGTGTATCACGCTTCATCTTGCTATAAATGAGATATGATTATTTTCTTTTTTCCACTGTCTTGTGGATGGAAAAAAAAATGAATTGCAGAATTCGCTGATTCAAGAAGGAAAAGAAATGGCATCTTTGCTGTACACATACCGTAGCTGTGTAAAAGCGCTACCTCAGGTTAGCCTTAGTTAACTTTCTCTGTCCACTGATTCTGTCTGAGTTATAGTTACATTATGCCATTAAACCTTTGATCATGTAAGAAACTTCTTGTCATGCTCGGTTTCCTTCCAATGTAAAGAAACAGTGATATCTTGTGTAAAAGGTTCTGTTGTTGTTGTATTCTACTTGCATACAGCTATTCTCTTTATCCATCTTCCATACCAACCAATCAAAATCTGGCGACCTTTGACCAATTTATATTTGTTGATTAAACCACATCCTCCGTGAGGCGTTTGCTGCTTCTGATCTGAGTTTGTTATTTGTCTGAAATGCCATCTTGTTGGTGTTGGAGCTAAAGTTTCTTCTTCTTTCTAAGCGTATTTCAGAACATCTGTTACTTTTTTGCTGTCTCAAATTGTGATGCCAAATGGTTATCAACTTATCATGCAACTTGAAGCACACAAGTTCCTATCAGTTTCTATAGTCGTGACTCGTGAGAATAATATATTAAAGAACCTTGAATGCAGCTGCCTGATTCAATGAAGCATAGCCAAGCGGACTTGTATCTAGAAACCTACCAGGTTCTTGACTTGGAAATGAGTCGTTTACGTGAAATTCAGCGATGGCAAGCATCTGCAGCTTCTAAGGTAATAGCTCCAGTGTTTGATTTCTTTGAGACACTTGTCTCTTCCATAGGGTATTTTCCTTCAAAAGTCATTTCTTGCAGCACCTCTTGTTGAGTTTCACACCGTTATGTCATCTGGTGCAGTTGGCAGCTGACATGCAGAGATTCTCTAGGCCAGAGAGATTGGTTAATGGACCCACGGTCACTCATTTTTGGTTTGTTCTTTCTCCGGTGACTGTTGCAGTGTTGCTTATCACATGTTTTTTTGAGATATTATCTCAGATTGGATAGGAACGTACCTTCGAAGCTAACCTATATTATTCCATGTTCTAGCTCAATATCTTCATCTTGTTTGACCTTTTGTTTTCAAGTAAAGAATGAGATGTATGATAATTTTATACTGGTATCACTCATGTGATTCATCTCCATAAGCGATATCTCCCTTTTCTTCCTTGTGGGGTTAGGGGTTTGGGTTGGGGTGATCGTGTTGGATTTCCGATCTAGCCAACCCCAATCTGCCTGGGATTGGGAATTAAAGGCTTTTTCTTTTTTGTTGTGTCGCTCATGTGATTTCAATGCAGGTCCATGCTGAAGTTGCTTGATGTCCTGCTGCAGCTTGATCATCTCAAGAATGCAAAAGCAAGCATACCAAATGATTTTACGTGGTATAAGAGGTACATGGTCATGCTTTGTCTTTTGGAGCAACTATAGCAACCAGAGTGACAGAAATAAGTGTGAAACTGTGGCCGCTCTAAAATTTGCTGACTGCCAGTTAACTACCGTGTTATTTGATAACTGCATATGAAGTTGATTTCCAATTTCCGTGCCTCTGATATTCTTTTCCTTGTTGGTGGGATTTTTTAATACTAACTACTATTTTCTTTCGATGTGTTATGTGGATTCTAGAGTACACCCATGTCTCACTGTTCATGTCCCTGTAGATGCAGAGTTTGATTAGTATTTATTGCTCATATTGTATTGCAGAACATTTACTCAAGTAAGCACCCAGTGGCAGGATACCGACACCATGAGAGAAGAGCTGGATGATCTTCAGGTTGCTGGTTTGTCATTGCCCTTCCTTGCAGCTTATTGTTATATTGGAACTCTTGAATTCTTCCTTTAAAGTGCATCCTTTTAGTTTACCAATTTTGCCACTTCTTTACAACTACACCAGTATGCTTATCAAATATAATAATGGGACATAAGAATCTTATGCACTAATTTCCTTTATCGTACTGTTCGAAATGGACTAAACAAATGCCACTCATTGAGTCGTTTGACATATGCAACTTTTATTGCGGTATCTGATGTATATGCATTTTTAAACTTGATTTCTTGCTCGCATTTGCAGATTTTTCTGAGCACCAGATGGGCCATCTTGTTAAACTTGCATGCTGAGATGTTTCGAACGAATACGTATCCCACTTTCCGTGTTTGAATATCACTATTGTTTACTTTTTATAAACATTCTCCATGGGTTCTTTCAGATGGTTTTGTCGACAAAGATCCTGTATCTTGTGAGTTTTCTTGCTGTGGGTGTGAGTGAGAGTATAAGTTACTTTGTATGATCGACTGAAGGTAAATCTGTGGTTTTTGCTTAGAGCATGATGAGATTTACCAACACAATCCTGCACTTTGTTATTGAAAGCTCACTTATTCGAACACCTTTTAGATGCCCATAACACAAATTTACACACCGTTATCATAGATCATGTGTTTGCACTAGAGCTATCTGACTAGCTGATTGCTAGTTATGTAAAATTTCAGATGGCTATAAAAAATTGCATGTTACGTGCACCTGCTATGCTAGAATAGATTATCTTTCTTGGCTGTGTTTGCTACATTTCATTTGTTCTTCTGGTATTGTTTTTCTTAACTTATAAAACAATAGCGTTGAGGATATTCTACAGGTTCTTATAGTATTTTGTGTGGAGTCACTGGAGTTGGACTTCGCACTCCTTTTTCCTGAGCGCCATACCCTACTTCGTGTCCTCCCAGTTTTGGTTGTTCTAGCAACCTCATCAGAGAAGGAAAGCGAGTCACTTTATAAAAGGGTGAAGATAAATCGTCTTCTCAACATTTTTAAGGTTTGGTTATCTCATAGATATCTACTTAAGTCTACTTATTATTTGAATCTTTAGAGGAGCTGATGTTTACATTATTGTTCTATTTAGTTCACATTTCACACTTTTTAACTTGCTACCCCTCTTACCTATTTCCTTTTTTACAGAATGACCCAGTTATCCCGGCATTTCCAGATCTGCATCTCTCTCCTGCTGCAATTTTGAAGGAATTGTCATCATATTTTCAAAATTTTTCCAGTCAAACTCGTCTTCTTTCTCTCCCCGCGCCTCATGAAATTCTTCCTCGAGAGCTACAAGAATATCCTTTCCGCTAAGTTTTCTAAACATGTTTTCACAAATGCGTTCAAATAAATGTCGGGTTTTTACCTGGAGAAAAGCACTATTATTTACAAAAAAGGCAGGTTCCATTATTTATTCCACATAAAGGCAAATGGAAACAGCCTCTTGCAGAAATGCAAGAAAAGGCTGTGTACTATAGACCCCAAGTGGGTCCAACCCTTCCCCGGACCCTGCGCAAGCCGGGGCATATGCACCGGGCTGCCCTAAAGCCAAATGGAATTTTATTAGAGCATGAAGTGTGGTCAGAATGAACACTGCATATGAAAAGGTTATAGCATGCTTGAAATTCCTTAACTAAACCACTTATCAGAGGCATTACTTGATTTTGAATCACATGGGAACTATCAGAGCTGAGCATGATGACTTCTCTATACGTTTTGCCTCTGCTATGAATCAGGTAAACCATATATATCTGATGAATCATGAGCCATCACGATCACTGTCCTTGTGAAGCATAATGTTAGAACAAATGTTTCAATTATTGCTTGCAACTGAATTCTCTACCTTCATGTTGATGAAATATATATTTGCAGTATACCATATACATTGGATCAAAAGGAAAAAGAACTTTAAAATTTTTTTCTTTGGTGTGATGTTTCATGTTTCATGCATTGATATCAATCTGTTATTTCAGATGATAATATTAAAGTCATCAGATGGTGTAGATAATGACTGGTCCAGAGATATCAAAGGGAACATGTATGATATTGTTGTTGAAGGCTTCCAGCTTCTTAGTCGTTGGACTGGCAGGATCTGGGAACAATGTGCTTGGAAATTCTCTCGCCCCTTTAAAGAACCATCTACTTCAGATTCTCAACAGAATTCCACTACAATGTTTGACTATGAAAAGGTCTTACCCTCATCACCGCAACAAGTTCTCACTTTTTTCTAGTCTGATTGCTTCATGACTAATGAAGCTTTTATTCCTTTAATTTTCCAGAGTGGCTATGTTGTCTTTTAATGAAATTTACAGCACTTCTATTTCCTTACATTACCACTTGTTTAAGTGAAAACTTCTGTAAGGAAACCAACTGTGTACTATAGCTATTCCCTTTCCTTGTAGTCAATAACCGCTGTGAGGGACTGTGTGCATCCACCTACTGTTCATCTGGGACCCACCAGCATAGTGCTAACTGGTAATTAGATTCGTATTGTTAGTTTCCCTATTTATCAGGTTTGTTCCCTTGTAAATATATTCCATGTATTTGAGGGGTAAGGTTCCTAAATTTAGATATTATTAACTGAAGTTCAAGTCAAGCCTGTTAGGTGTGTATTGTATATATCACTTAGTATAATGGCCTCTATGCATGTATGCATTATCTCTGTACATACTTGGGCCTTTTGGCCCTTTCTCAATGGGCAGACACTATTCCAACAAAGAGGGATGACGTTCCATTAGAATCAAGAAAGTAACCCTTCATTTTGCTATCTTTCAATCCTTTTAGTTATTTTATCCAAATATATACATCTCTGTCCTTTCAGAAGATGCTTGAGGCCTCAACAAATTTAATGAACCTTGGGAGTTATGTGTGGATGGTTTTGTCTTCAGTAACCCTTGTTGTGCTTCCACTTTGATGGGTCCCTCATAACTCATATACTCCCTCCGTCCCAATTTATAGGTCATTTGACTTTTTGGACATCAAGTTTGACTTCGTTGTCTTATTCAAAAATTCCGTAGTTATGATTTATTTTCATTGTGATTTAGTTTAGCATATAATATACTTTAACTATTACTTTAATTTTTCCATATTTTGCATTTTTTTGAATAAGACGAGTTGGTCAAACTTGGTGTCAAAAAAGTCAAACGACCTATAAATTGCGATTTGGGACGGAGGGAGTAACATTTAAAATGTTAGGCGGATGGGTGTGCAAAACACTGTACACGTACTCTATATAGAGTGTAGTTTGAAATATAGGCGGTGCTGATTTACTCTGTTCCTATGAAATTGGTTAGTTGGTTATTTAAACATGCATAGTTGGGGAGACGTTTGTTATGTTAGAAATTCAATAGTTTCACATGATCTTCTTTTGTTTTTCTTGATTTTTTTTGGTGTTGTGTTTCCATGTTCATTTATAACTTCACAACTCATAATAACAGTACAAGTCTTTCACCTTTTTGTGTTCATGACTTGATGTTTATTTCTTATTTGCAATGCAGGTAGTACGCTGGAACTATACTGCTGAAGAAAGAAGGGCTCTGCTTGAATTAATTGGCTACATAAAGAGTATTGGATTGATGATGCAACATTGTGATACTTTAGTGTCTGAAGCTTTATGGGAAACAATACATATGGAGGTCCAAGATTTTGTACAGGATAAACTAGATACTATGCTTCGTACGACATTTAGAAAGAAGAAAGACCTTTCTCGGTAACTTATTCTGTCGCTTGCAACCATCCTTTTGTTTACTTGACAGTTGACATGGTATATTCACTATCCAAAGTAAATATAGGTTCAAACAGTTCTGATTCTCTGTTTTATTTATTTCGTGATTGACTGCCTTTGAACTGGATCTCGTGTGACAATGCACTCATTTGAGAACGGATTTTGGAAACAAAAAAATTTCTGACCATTTTCCTTTGTCTTTCAGGATTCTCTCTGATATGAGAACCCTCTCAGCAGATTGGATGGCCAACACTAGCAAGGCAGACCCAGAGCAGCACTCGCTACACCAAGAGACTGAAGAAATGAGACAAAACACATTTTACCCAAGACCAGTTGCACCAACTGCTGCACAGGTTTTATTCATGCTTTTGATAATGCAATGATCTATCAATTTATGTTATTCTAAGACCCTGCGTTACTCCCTTACCTGCCAAAGTTCATGTTTTTACACGTTCCGATGTTAATACAATCCTAGACTTCAAGTTTGTAGGAACCTAGGGCAAGTTTGTGGGAACCTAGGTGATAAGGAGCAATGATTTCTCCCAACTGCATCATTGTTTTTTTGAGTTCAGTAATATGAAATGGAAAAACTACAGAAGGATTTATGTAGAGCATCGAAAATTGACTCAGTATTTTCTGATTATATGACTTAGTTTAGGAAAACTCTTATAAATGTTAAATTCAACTAACATATATTCCTTATCGCACTCACTAGAAACTTATAATTTTTTTGTGTGTGTTGGGGGCATGGTTTACCATTCTGTTGGAAGATGATTTTTCGTAGGTGACCCAAAACAAAAAATGGACTGAAATCCGACGAAATTTGAATTCTCCGAACAGAAAGGAGATTCAATTAAAAAAAAACGGAATCCGGTGCATTCTGACCGGAATTCGGTGTTTTCCGGCTGGAAAATGGTGTATGCATTAAGACAAATGGAAATTTCATTTTTACATGGGGAAAACAATCTTTCTGATCAAAAAGCACCGAAATCCGGCTGAAACACACCAAAATCCAGTCAGAAAATCCGTTTTTCCGTTCTTGATAGTAGGGCAATCGAATATTGACTGATGTGTAGGTTACATGACATATATATATACAGGTCAGGAGGAGAGTCCGAGCCCTAGAGGACTCGAGTCCTGATCCTGATCTACAATGGGGGCGGTGCCGGCCACAACAAGGCCAGCCTGCCACGCCCAACCCTAGGCCCATAAGGGCAACTGAATACACAGACCTTAAGCCCATAAATGAATGCTATTAGTTCTTATGAATGTTTTTGAATTTTGGAACGATTTTTTCAGAATATTGGACCTGAAAATGTTTCCTTATGTGACCAGAAACAGAAAATTTCAATGGATTTTGGCGTTTCCTTATGTGGCAGTGGTTCGCTGGCCTAGGTTACTGAGGGCTTCTTCTTAGTGCAATACCGTGGGGTGGTCACTCCCCACCGGTCGTGTTTTTATTTTATGCTTTTGAACCTTTATGTTTTGATGATTCATGTCATGTGCCCCCTGTATTTTTAGTAGGAAAGTGATACATTTTAGCAAATAACTAGAGTAAGGGTTGGTGAAAATTCCATGATCTCAACAAAGTTTAAAATGTTCACTTTATTTACAATGTTCTATGCTGTAACATTCATTGTACTTTTGTATTCTGCTCAATATATCTTTTGTTCACTGTACTGCTGACTTAACTATTATTGTTGTTACCAATATTTTTACAGATTCATTGTCTGCAATTTCTTATCTGTGAGCTTGTATCTGGTGGTAATATGAGAAAACCTGGAGGACTCTTTGGGAATAGTGGCTCTGGCATACCTATGGAAGATCTTAAACAACTAGAGACATTTTTCTACAAGCTCAGTTTTTTCCTGCATATTTTGGATTACACAGGTGCCTACTTAATCTGTGTGAACATTAGAAATAGCAATTCACATGCGCTTTAGAGTTTTGCGGTACATTCCATACGTTTCATACTTTAATCTGGGAGAAATGTTCAACGGAGATTCATTTCACTACTCTAGAGTCACCAATCTGAATTTCAGAAATTTGTACTTACCGTTGGTTTATCTTGTTGCTTTGGAAAGTATAATCTACTGATACCTTTTTTGGTGTCTATGCAGCGACTATTGGTACTCTAACTGATCTTGGGTTTCTTTGGTTCAGAGAATTTTACCTGGAATCTTCTCGTGTCATTCAGGTGGAGTTTTTTTTTTTTTTTTTTTTTTTTGGTATTCCTTTGTGAAGTATAATGAAATTCTGGATGGATGGAACTATTAATGAGAATCTGGATGTAGAATTTCTGTTTATGCAGCTTGTTGTAATAATAACAGTGGAGGCTAATATTAATTTATGTCTTGGTGACAGTTTCCAATTGAATGCTCACTGCCATGGATGCTGGTAGACCATGTCATTGAAACACAAGATGCTGGTCTTCTTGAAAGCATTTTGATACCGTTTGACCTTTACAATGACTCTGCTCAACATGCATTAACTTGTCTCAAGCAGAGATTTCTTTATGATGAAATTGAAGCCGAGGTAGGCAATTATCATTGTCACACTTGTCCTATCCACTCCCGCACTGCCATATTTTGGTAGGCGCCAGAAATGCTCTCCCTCTCGACTGCTTCCTTCATTATTGTAGCTTTCTTGCTGAACACATTCAACCAATTTAAATGATATTTGTCCATTCAGCTAGCATCCAGAACCCATTTGGCTCATGTGAAGGTTGGTAGTGGTTATTAGAGATATGTATAGGTTTGTATATTTGTACTTATCCTTTTGACTTGACTTAACTTGTACTCCAAGCCATACGGCCTATATAATGAAAGGTCACCCCCCCACAATGGGCGTGAGGTGTTTTTCCTATTCTCTACATGGTATCACGAGTCCGGGTCCCCTCCGGCTTCCTCTCCGCTGCCTAACCCTAGCCGCCAGCCCCCCTCCCCCCCTCTCCACGCGCGACCCCCCCCCCCTCGCGCCCTAGCTGCCGGCCTCCCTCCTCGGCGTCTCCTCTGCCCAACGCTGCTGCATCATGTCGGCCCCATCTACCGACTCCGCCACATCTGGCGCCCTGCACAGCAGCACCATCGGCACCAACCCTCAGCCGCCGGCGGTGGTTCATCCCTATGCCACCGTCGCCGTCCAGTCCCACGTGCCGATCAAACTGGAGATGCAAAACTCCAACTACACCAAGTGGTCATCCTACTTCAAGGCCATGTGCGGTAAATTCGGCCTCAAACCGCACATCGATGGCACTGCTCCTTCCCGCCCCGACGATCCAACCTGGGATCAGGCGGACTGCTGCGTCCGCAGCTGGATCTTTGGCTCCGTCTCCGACTCCGTCCTCGACCTCGCCATGACGGCCGACGATCAAACTGCCCGCGATCTGTGGGTCGCCATCGAGCACCTCTTCCGCGCCAACAAGGAACCACGGGCAATCTTCCTCAACCATGAGTTCCACTCCATGCAGCAGGGCGAGTCCTCCATCGCCGATTACTCTCAGCGCATGAAGGTCACGGCCGACGCCCTCCGTGACGTCGGTCACCCTGTGAGGGACTCGCAGCTCGTCCTCAATCTCCTCCGTGGCGTCAATCCTCGCTTCTCCAACACCGCCGACGACATCGCCAACGCCACTGTCCTCCCCGACTTTGCCCGGGCACGCGATATGCTTCTACTGAAGGAGCTTCGCCTGGCAAATGAGGACAAGGTGGCCGCCGGGACTGCCCTCGTCGCCGGCTCTGCTTCCTCCTGCGCGGGCGGGTGTCGCTCGTCCGGCGCTGCCCAGAACACCACCAGCAGCACCACCAGCGGCACCAGTGACCGCTCTGCCGATGCCAAGCGCCCCAGCAACGGTGGCAAGCGTTGGGGCAAAGGCAAAGGCAAGGGCAGCAGCGGCAGCAACTCTAGCACTCCTGGCGGCTACACCAATCAGCCCCGCCCGACGGGGCCCTGGATCTGCATCAACCCGTCACTGCTGCAGTATGGTTCCGGCGGTGCTGGTGGCTGGCGCAGCCCTGCGCCTGGTCTGCTTGGGCCGGCTCCCCAGGCGAACACTGCGTTTGCCACCGTTGCATGTCTCTCCCGCGTCGCAGTCTTGGGATCAGGCTGGACTGATAGCTGCCCTCAACCAGTTGACGTTCCAAAACCCAGGCCCATGGGTCCTGGACAGTGGCGCCACCAACCATATGTCGTCCTCTGATGGTATACTTCACTCTCGCCTCCCTCCTCCTCACTCCATCACCGTTGGCAATGGTCACAAACTTCCTGTGTCCTGCCAAGGACATTCTGTTCTTTCCACCCGCACGTCCAATTTCTCCCTTAACAATGTCTTAGTTGTTCCTTCTATAACACATAATCTGCTGTCTGTTCGCCAGTTTACTCGCGACAATCCTTGTTCTATAGAATTTGATGCCTTTGGTTTCTCTGTTAAGGACCTCCAGACCCGGCGTGTGATTCTTCGCTGCAATAGTTCGGGCGATCTATACATCGTTCCAGCAGCCCCGGCCGCCCCTCACGCCAGCCTCGCCGCCGCCTCCACGCTTTGGCACCACCGCCTGGGTCATCCTGGAGCTTCTGTCATCAACATTCTTAGGAACAATTCATCTATTCAATGTAATAAAGTAGCCTCTCATCTTTGTCATGCCTGTCAGTTGGGCAAACATGTACGGCTACCTTTTACAAATTCATCTTCCCGCACTTCGGTTGCATTCGAGTTAATTCATTGCGATGTCTGGACCTCGCCAATTGCTAGTATTTCGGGCTTCCGCTATTACCTTGTCATTATTGATGACTTTACTCACAATTGCTGGACGTTCCCACTCAAGCACAAATCTGAGGTCCGCCAACACATAATTAACTTTGCTGCATACGTTACCACACAATTCCATCTGTCACTCAAAGCCGTCCAGGCTGACAATGGCAGGGAATTTGTTAACCATGCTCTCAAAGTCTTCTTTGCCTCCGCTGGAATCCAGTTGCGGCTTTCATGCCCCTACACCTCCCAGCAAAATGGCAAGGCCGAACGCACTCTTCGCACACTTAACAACATTTGTCGAACCCTTCTCATCCACGCACACATGTCTCCTTATTGGGCTGAAGCGCTCGCTACCGCCACCTATCTTCTGAACAGGCGTCCCTGTCTAGCTACAGGCACCACCACACCTTACGAGCTTCTCTTTGGCCACCCGCCTGACTATACTCACTTACGTGTGTTCGGCTGTCTTTGCTATCCTAACCTCACCTCTACAGCACCACACAAGCTTGCTCCCCGCTCTATAGCCTGTGTCTTCCTTGGTTATCCCTCATCACACAAAGGATATCGGTGTCTTGATCCCTCCACTGGACGAATCATAATTTCTCGCCATGTTGTGTTCGATGAGTCTGTCTTTCCCTTCAGTCACACGAACACATCGCCTCCAGCCTCGGCGTTTGACTTTCTTCTGCAGGACACTCCTTCGGTCGCTCCACCTTCGGGTGTTGAGCAGCCGCAGGTCACCCCTACGCTAGACGACCCGGCCATTCTGCTTCATGGTCCGGTTGTTCACTCCGGCGCCCCGCCTAGTGCTGCACCACTACGGGCGGGGGCGGCGGCACCTGTGGCTGCACCTCCGTCGACTTCTGCTGCTGGTGGCGTGTCCCCTGGCACATCGCCTGCTGCTGGTGGTGGCGTGCCCCCATCGGCTGCTGCTGGTGATGGCGTGCTGCCATCTGCTCCCGCTGCTGGTGGCACACCGTCCGTCGCTGCCTCCCCGCAGGCGGCAGAAGCTCCTGTTCCTGCCGGTCGCTTCGGTCGGGTGTACATGCGCCGGCCGCCGCCGGCACATATTCACGCCCCGATCCCGGTGCGTCGCGCTACTGCTGGCCTCGGGCCTGTACTCCCGACGCCGGCACCACTTCGACAGCCCATGCAGGGCGCTCCTCCGCCCGAGATCCTGCGGCGCATCACTCGATCTCAGACAGGCTCCCTGAAGCCACCTGTCTTTCCAAAGAACCTCTCCGCCACACAGCATGCTGTTGTCTCTCCTGTGCCGTCCAACTACCGCAGCGCTCTCGCCGATCCAACTTGGCGCGCTGCAATGACTGAAGAATACCAAGCGCTCATCGACAACAACACTTGGCGCCTGGTCCCTCGTCCGCCCGGTGCTAATGTTGTGACAGGCAAATGGATCTTCAAGCATAAGTTTCACGCTGATGGTTCACTTGCTCGGCACAAGGCGTGCTGGGTGGTTCGGGGCTTCTCTCAGCAGCACGGCATCGATTACGACGAGACTTTCAGCCCGGTGGTCAAGCCGGCCACGATCCGCGTCGTCCTCAGCATTGCGGTTTCTCGTGAATGGCCGATCCACCAGCTGGACGTGAAGAATGCTTTTCTTCACGGCAACCTGGAGGAGATTGTCTACTGTCAACAACCTCCGGGCTTCATCGACCCCGCTGCTCCTAACCACGTTTGCCTGCTGCAGAAATCTCTCTACGGCTTGAAGCAGGCTCCCAGGGCGTGGTACCAGCGTTTCGCCTCGTATATTCGGCGCATTGGTTTTGTTGCGTCGGCCTCGGACACCTCCCTCTTCGTGTACAAGAAGGGCGGCGATCTTGCCTATCTACTGCTGTACGTCGACGACATCATTCTCACTGCCTCGTCGTCTGCTCTTCTCCAGCGTGTCACAGCTCTACTGCACTCGGAGTTTGCCATGACGGATCTCGGTGCTCTACACCACTTCCTTGGCATCTCCGTCACGCGGTCCTCCGACGGCCTGTTTCTTTCCCAGAGACAGTACGCTATGGACCTACTACAGCGCGCAGGCATGGCCGAGTGTCACTCTACGGCAACTCCTGTTGACACTCGGGCCAAGCTTTCTGCTACTGATGGTCCTTCAGTTGCCGACCCTTCAGAGTACCGCAGTCTTGCCGGTGCTCTCCAGTACCTCACTCTGACTCGTCCGGATATTGCATATGCCATACAGCAAGTCTGCTTATTCATGCATGACCCGCGCGAGCCCCATCTTGCTCTCATCAAGCGCATCCTGCGCTATGTCAAGGGCACTCTTTCCACAGGTCTTCATCTCGGCAAGTCTTCTCCGCAGTCCTTAACTGCATACTCTGATGCAGACTGGGCGGGCTGCCCCGACTCACGACGCTCCACTTCCGGCTATTGCGTCTTCCTCGGTGACAACCTAGTCTCTTGGTCGTCTAAGCGACAGACTACGGTTTCTCGTTCCAGTGCTGAGGCTGAGTACAGGGCTGTTGCTCATGTCGTTGCCGAGAGTTGTTGGCTACGTCAACTTCTTGCCGAGCTCCATGTTTCTATTGCTTCTGCGACCATTGTCTACTGTGACAATGTGAGCGCTGTCTACATGACAGGAAACCCAGTTCATCATCGTCGCACCAAGCACATAGAGATTGACATTCACTTCGTCCGCGAAAAGGTCGCCTTGGGACAAGTTCGGGTGCTGCACGTCCCATCTTCACACCAATTCGCGGACATCATGACCAAAGGCTTACCTGTACAGTTGTTTACTGAGTTTAGGTCCAGTCTTTGCGTCCGTGATCCTCCCGCTGCAACTGCGGGCGGGTATTAGAGATATGTATAGGTTTGTATATTTGTACTTATCCTTTTGACTTGACTTAACTTGTACTCCAAGCCATACGGCCTATATAATGAAAGGTCACCCCCCCACAATGGGCGTGAGGTGTTTTTCCTATTCTCTACAGTGGTGTTTAAGTCCACATGGTTAGTCTAGTTGCATATAGTCACCATCTTGGACCGGTTCATTTTAAGCAAAGAAAGTGACTTGTCAGGATTGCCCATGGTGATACAGTCAAAATTCTGTCTTTCATTCGCAAACATCTTACCTGTATTGCTTGTGCACTGACCTGTAGGTTGATCTTTGCTTCGATCTTCTTGCTCAGAAGCTTAATGAGATCATCTTTACATATTACAAGAGCTGTGCAGCAAGGTATCAACCTTTTTATCTGTTCCATCTATTTCTTGGAAAGCAGTTGTATTTCAATATTATAAAAAGTTGACCAAGCATTTTTGAATTGATTGACTTAAGTGTCACCTATACTGATCTTTCACCTTCATATGCAGTACTCTTCTTGATAGTTCATTTACATATTCATGCGATGATGGTGATAAATACTTTGTCAAACCTTTGCGTTTTGATGCTATTTTCAAGTTAAGAAGAGTAATGGTAAGGGCTCAACTCATACGATATGGTTCAGGTTATAATTTTGTTTTTGCTATTAAGCCAACCCTTAGTTTTGTTTGCCATTGATTTTTATCATCTGTTGTTTTTAGCATTCTCTCATTAGATGCTTGTTTATTTTTCTGTCATCGTTTTCAATTAGATTGCTAACAATTCATGTTTGACTGAATGCCGTCGTTGTCAGTTTTTTTCTCAAGCACGCAAGGGATCTGCATGTCATTTCATTAAGAAGAAAGAAAATTGTATGAGGGATGGATTATGAGCCCTCTTCCCTAAACACACACACACACACACAGAGCAAGAATCTATAATAACCAATGCACTGCACACAGAGGTTTATTTGACCCTTTCAGTCACATGGACTATGTGTCCAGTGCAAGTGACCATAGGAGCAATTCACGAAGCACTGTTGATATGGATTAGGTTGGGGATAGTAAGGTAAACCAGTTCACCCTCCCTTGTACTGTTCACGTTCTACAGTAAATGTGCGGTCAGTGCCTGCCGACCTTCTGTGCCGTACTGGCGGACCCAAACCCAGTCCCACTAGGCCACTACCATAACAGCTGTGACTCCACCCAATCACCAAAGGGCGCTCTCATCGGCCACTTACTTCAGCACTACCGGGATGCTTGAACTTGCACCATCGAATATGCAATCATTACTGTGCTTCAAAGTCATCCAGGCAACCAAGATAATTGGGGGAATTGAACCATTTTCGAAGTCCCTTGGGGGACAGCTTTGAAGGCTCTGTACCTCCAGCTGGAGAAGTGTGCTGCAGAGGCTTCTGGTGCTATGGCACTCGTGCCCATCCTCTGGAGAATAAAAGCATGCGAAAAGACGATCAAGCGGTATTGTGGTAAATGCTCCATAAATGGATGAAGATCACTCTAAAATTACATCATCGCTGTTCACACATGTTTGACTTGTATTCTGCAAGTTGAAACTGCGCTTAATTGACAGCGCTGGGCCAAAAATGCCAAAAATTGGCAAAAGCGTGAGAAGTGGGTGCAAAACTGAAGAAAACAAAAATATATGACAGAAGCAAAATTATGGATGTTGATGCCTTTCAGTATTTTCTTTTAACGAAGAAAAAGTTGTTCTTGTGTTTGAAAGAATAACACTCCCTCTGTCCCAAAATACAAGTCTTTCTTGTTTTCAGTGCCCAATGTTGACCGTTCGTCTCATTCAAAAAAGTTTTATAAATACTATTTATTTTTTATGATTATGTTTATAATCCTAAGTATTTTAAACATAGCTCATATTTTAACATTTGTATTAGTTTTTTGAATAAGACGGACAATCAAATGTTGGGCATTGAAAACAAGAAAGACTAGTATTTTGGGACGGAGGGAATATGTAGTTTTCCCAATAGTTTTATTATTCTGCAAACCTAGTCATTTGATATGCTTCTGATACGAGATTGTGTAGCTAATTACTCTTCTATAATCTGAGTGCAACAATTACACTGTTCTGCTTCCAAAATTGTGTTTCAAATGTGGCAGTGCCCATCCATGAGTTTGATACTGCATATACCATAACAATACTAGCACCGAAGGTACTCTTGTATGATGATTATGACGTGCATTCTTGAATTTAGACCATTGCATCTAGCTTCAGCCTATGCTCAGCCTTTTAGGGGATGTTTGGATGTCTTGCTCACCTTTGCTTAACCACGCTCCCAGGCAAGGCAAGGCGAGCCTAGCTAGCAAGCAAGGCTTTACCATGTTGTTTGGTTGTTTTGCCCGCTACGTGGGCTTTGAATATTTTAAACACTACAGGCCAGGGCGTGTGGGTGTGTCAGAGCACAGGTAGACATGACACATCCACCTGCACCCACGATGTGCACTCAGCAGCTTGCTTTGCCGGCGCCGGAGAGCCAATTTGGCTCTCCTGGCCAGGCAAGGATTTTCTTGCTGGGAGAAGCAAGATTGCCTAGCAAAGCAAGATTTTTCATTCCAACCAAACACATACTCTTGCTTATCAAGGCCAGGCCAGGGTGAGCAAAGAATCCAAACATACTGTTATTTACTCTTTGTAGCTTTGGTGCGAGGTCTGAAATCTGAGCCAGTACTCCAGTAGCGAACATTTGGTTCCTTTGTTTATTCTTTGAGTCAAGGAAACAACTTTGTTTCATTGTAAGCTCAATTTGTTTTCTTCTAAATATATTGAGCTGCCCTTCTAGGAAGATTGATAACATTTGGCCTCTGGCTTATTGCATCATTACTGAAGGCTTTAATTTTATACCCCAGGTCTTGGGGAGGACAATTGACTTAAGAAGCCTAATTACTCAGAGAATGAACAAAATATTCCGGGAAAATATTGATTTTCTACTTGAGCACTTTGAGAATGGAGATCTATGTGGTGTTGTGGTAAGAATGTTCTATTTTCATTTATACAATTTCTAGTCTATTCTACTTAATTTTCTTAAGCAATCTAAATGCTGCTTCTGGTAAATTAATTTGTGGAACTGCTCTCTTTGTCTTTTCAAACTAGGAACTGCAACAACTGTTGGATATTTTGGAGCTTACGCACCAATCAATATCAAGGTTTCTTGAATTGGATTCGTACTCTCTTATGCTTAGCGAGATGCAAGAGAATCTTTCGCTGGTTTCTTATTCAAGTCGCATCTCTTCTCAGGTCTGGGACCTTATCTTGTTGCTTCCATTAGTTCAATTAATGCATAGTCATGTTATAATGTTTTCACCTTGCAACTTCTGGTGGGCGGTGGCACCATGAGACTGACTCTAGCAGATCATCTATCCCATTGCCTATATTCAAACTCCACTTTGTCTACAGTGTGTTATTTTTGTACTATAGACAACCATATAGACGGTCTGCCGAACTTGGTCTGATCTATAATGTGCTTGTATCAGCTTGTACTTTGTTGGTTGGCAGGAAATTACCAATCTTTGATTTTTTTTTTCAAGTCTTGGATAATGTCCTTGTATCAGCTTGTACTTTGATTCTTTGTCTTACTAGTAGTAAACTCTTAAGAAAGAGAAACAATTCGTTAGCAAAATCTTACTTGGAAATCACATTATAAAGAGTTGCATTGCATTATGAAATGCGTTTTTGTGCTTATCAGTGTTTCCTAATTAAAATTTTATACTAATTTGATAAATTATCTGATTTATCCAGATATGGAGTGAGATGCAGACAGATTTCTTGCCTAATTTCATCTTATGTAATACCACACAACGGTTTGTTCGGTCCATAAAAGGAACTCGTCAGCCTGTGCATAGACCAAATGCTTCTACTGGGAAACCCTACTTCTATTGCGGATCACATGTAAGCATAATTTGTTTAATCAGCATGTTGGCATCGCAGTTATCGATTTGTGAGTTCAATGTCTTGGCAAGTAACAATCAACATATCACGATCAAGGGTCCTAAAGTACTATTATAATGCTCAGTGCACAGATATGGTTAACCACACATGATATAAATTCGAAAATCATGCCTCAAAGTTCGTGAGTTGTATCACATGAATTCTAATAGAAAAAAAAATGTTAGGGCCTAATGAGCAGAGCCAGTTGTACTCTAATTTGGAAAGTGATAGATTGTCATATGGCAGTTGGCAAGAAAGATATTATAATATGCATCTTGGACTCTACTATGTCTTCCATTTATACCATGAAGTTTGCAATCTGTGCCAACCAACAAGCTACAACTTAATTTGTATACTGCATGTTTTCATCTTCTTTGTAGGATTTGACCATGGCATACCAGGGTCTTGCTGGGTTGTACCGTGACTTCTTTGGAGTCCCTCATATGTTTGCAGTTGTTAAACTTCTTGGTTCCAGATCATTGCCTGCAATCATCCGTGCTTTACTGGATCATATATCGAGTAAGGTGAGTAGTAAGGAGCATTGTGTTGTGTCATGCACCAGAAGGCACAACATTCAAATAAGCTTTACGTCTTTTCATCTTGAAGGAGACTGACACCTAGGTAACGATTAATAAACTTAATAAGAAGCTAATGAATTTTCTTCCTCTGCAGATTACAGGTATGGTGCCAAAAATAAATGCATTGCAAGAAGCGTTACCAAAATCTATTGGACTTCTTTCATTTGATGGTGGTATAGCAGGTAACTTGGCTGGAGGCAATCATGGTTCTAAATCCCATTGTGAAAGAGTTGTTCCTTTCTGTCTCCCCTTAATGTTGGACTAATCCCCATTACTACCACATTTCATTTAGTGACCCATTTATTGTACAATCAACCCAGTCTACTTTTGTCCATTTTATTACAAGGCAATTTTTCTGTTTATTAAAGACAGCTGTATTTGCACCATATTTTATTTCATTGGTGGCAATTTGCTGTGCAGTTTTAGGCTATTAGCTAAGGTGCTAAGTTGTAACTTAAACTTCAGACTTTCGGAGTATTTTTGGTAAAGCCATTTTAGAGTTGGACTAGACACAGTTTCATGTACAGCATGAGCTCAGTCAGCATTGTTTGGTAGCCAAATATATTTAAAGTTCCAGTGTATTTAGTATATACACCAGAATGCAGTAGTTCCAAACCAACATAACATCTCTAAGTTCTGAGAAGAATGAGCTGGATCATGTCTTTATTGTAGGTTGCCAGAAGATAATTCATGAAATATTGACATGGGAAGCAAAATCAGAAGTGAAAATTGAAGTTCTTCACGACCTTAAGGAAATTGGAAGTGCTTTGTATTGGATGAGTATTCTGGACATTGTTTTGGTAAGATGGCAACTTCACTAGTTTGTCATTTTTTTTTTCTTGAACACGCAGGAGAGATGCGCATCTTTACAGTATTAAAGAGAAAAAAAGGCAGAGCCTTACATAACCTTCTTGTCCCCTGAGGGGGAATCAAGAAAGGTTGCAAATGAAACTAACCAACAACAACAACAACAACAAGCCTTTTAATCCCAAGCAAGTTGGGGTAGGCTAGAGTTGAAACCCAAACCAAACCGCTAGAAACGAGAAATTTTTTTTTTTTGAAAGGTCACTTTCAACAAGAAAACAAGGGTTTTAAAAGATTTTTTTTTGAGAAGCACATAGAAGAGCCTAGTCAAGGCTCGGGTACGTGGATAGCTGCTTTCCAAGCAGCTCTATCCAAGGCTAACTCTTTCACTATATTCCAATCTCTTAGGTCTCTCTTAACTGCCTCCTCCCATGTCAAATTTGGCCTGCCCCTGCCTCTCTTCACATCATTGTTTCGCCTTATGATGCCGCTATGCACTGGTGCCTCTGGAGGTCTTCGTTGCACGTGCCCAAACCATCTTAGTCGGTGTTGCACAAGCTTTTCTTCAATTGGAGCTATCCCAAGACGATCCCGTATCTCGTCGTTTCGAACTCGATCCATCCTTGTATGCCCACACATCCAACGCAACATACGCATCTCCGCAACACTTAATTGTTGAATATGTCTTCTTTTAGTGGGCCAACATTCTGCACCATACAACATCGCAGGTCTAATAGCCGTCCTATAGAATTTGCTTTTTAACTTTTGTGGTACCCTTTTGTCACATAGAACACCGGATGCTTGACGCCATTTCATCCATCCCGCTTTGATTCTATGGCTAACATCTTCATCGATATCCTCGTCTCTTTGTAGCATCGATCCCAAGTAACGAAAAGTATCCTTCTTGGGCACTATCTGACCTTCCAAACTCACATCTCCTGCCTCCTGTCTAGCGGAACCGAAGTCACATCTCATATATTCAGTTTTAGTCCTGCTAATTCTAAAGCCTTTCGACTGTAGAGTCTGCCGCCACAACTCTAGTTTCCTATTTACCCCCGCTTGGCTTTCATCCACTAGTACTACATCATCAGCAAACAGCATACACCATGAGATATCTCCTTGTATATCCCTAGTGACCTCATCCATCACCAAAGCGAAAAGATAAGGGCTCAAAGCTGATCCTTGATGTAATCCTATGTTAATTGGAAAGTCACTTGTGTCACCGTCAGTTGTTCGAACACTAGTCACAACCTTGTTGTACATGTCCTTAATGAGGGTCACATACTTTGTTGGGACTTTATGCTTCTCCAAAGCCCACCACATAACATTCCTTGGTATCTTATCATAAGCCTTCTCCAAGTCTATAAAAACCATGTGTAGGTCCTTTTGCTCCCTGCATAACTTGTCTTAAAAGGAAAATTGCTTCTATGGTCGATCTCCCCGGCATGAACCCAAATTGGTTCATGGAAATACACGTCAAACTTCTCAAGCGATGCTCTAAAACTCTCTCCCACAGCTTCATCGTGTGGCTCATCAGCTTGATCCCTCTGTATTTAGTGCAACTTTGAATATCTCCCTTGTTCTTGTAGATTGGCACTAATGTACTTCTCCACTCTTCGGGCATCTTGTTCGAACGTAAAATCTGGTTGAAAAGCTTTGTCAGCCAAACAATAGCTATATCTCCTAGGCATCTCCATACCTCGATTGGGATTGCATCAGGGCCCACTGCCTTGCCCCCTTTCATCCGTTTTATGGCTTCTCTAACCTCGGTCTCTTGGATCCTACGCACAAAGTGTCTGTTGGCATCATCAAAGGAGTCGTTCAGCTGAATGGACGTGCTCTCACTCTCCCCATTGAACAGGTTGTCAAAGTACTCGCGCCACCTTAGTTTGATGTCTTTCTCCTTCATCAAGAGTTGATCCCTCGCATCCTTAATGCACTTGACTTGATTGAGGTCCCTCGTCTTCCTCTCACGAAACCTAGCCATCCTATAGATGTCCTTCTCTCCTTCCTTTGTACTCAGCCTTTGATAAAGGTCATCGTATGCTCTGCCCTTCGCCTCACTCACTGCTCGCTTTGCAATCTTCTTTGCCACCTTAACCTCTCCATGTTATCTGTACTTCTGTCATGGAACACGCGTTTGTAGCCCTCCTTCTTCTCCTTAAGGGCCTGTTGTACATCCTCGTTCCACCACCAAGTATCTTTAGTTGCACCTTTGCTCCCTTTGGTCACACCAAGCACTTCCGCCGCTACCTTCCTAATGCAAGTTGCCATCTTTCCCCACGTGTTGTCTGCATTTTCCCCTTCTTCCTATGAGCCTTCCGAGATAACCCTTCTCTTAAAGTCTTCTGACGCCTCTCCTTTGAGTTTCCACCACTTTGTTCTCACAACTCTGGCTTGTTTATCCCGTCTGGCACGTAAACGAAAGCGGAAATCAGCCACCACGAGCTTGTGTTGAGACACAACACACTCTTCTGGTATTACCTTACAATCCAAGCATGTCCTCTTATCCTCTCTCCTTGTGAGAACGAAGTCAATCTGGCTAGCGTGATGGCCACTACTGAAGGTCACCAAGTGGGATTGTCTCTTCCTAAAGAAGGTGTTGGCTACCACCAGATTGTACGCTAAAGCAAAGTCTAAGACATCCTCTCCCTCCCGATTCCTACTACCGTACCCGAACCCTCCATGTGCCACCTCATAACCTGCATTTGACGTCCCCACATGGCCATTGAGATCTCCTCCTATGAAAAGCTTCTCACTGGTTGGTACCGCTCTAACCATGCTATCTAGGTCTTCCCAAAACTGCCTCTTCGTTCCCTCATCGTGGCCTACCTGGGGAGCATACGCACTTATTACGTTGAAGACTAAGTCCCCAACAACAAGCTTGACTAGGATGATCATATCCCCCTGCCTCTTGACATCCACCACTCCCTTTGTCAAACTCTTGTCAATCAAGATGCCCACTCCGTTCTTGTTTGCAATTGTTCCTGTGTACCAAAGCTTGAAGCCCGTGTTCTCCACCTCCTTCGCTTTCTGACCCTTCCATTTCGTCTCCTGGACGCAGAGGATATTTACACGCCTTCTAATCACTGTGTCAACTAACTCTCTTAACTTACCTGTGAGGGACCCTACATTCCAGCTACCTAAACAGATCCTAGTTGGCTCGACTAGCTTCCTTACCCCTCGCACCCGCCGAGTCAGGTGTGAAGACCCTTGCTCATTTATCACTACACCCGGGCGCCGATGTAGCGCGCCACTAAGGAAGCGACGACCCGATCCTTGCTCACTTAACACCATGTCCAGATCACGACATGGCGCGTCACCAAGGGGATGACGGCCCGGCCCTTGCCCATTTAACACCATACCCGGGTTCCGATATGGCGCGTCGCTAAGAGGGTTACGCCCCAACGGATTGTTCTTGGGTTTCATCTCCATAAGAGTAGCTGGGTTTTTATGTTGGCTCGCCACGCCTATCACAACCTTTAAGGGCCGGAACCCCCCTCCTCCTTTATCCGGGCTTGGGACCGGCTATGTTGAGACAACATAGGCGGAGTTCAAATGAAACTAACCAAAAGACGGAAAAAAAAAAATGGCCAAGCAGCCTGATCACGCCTAATGCCTAACTCTTGGAGTTTTTATAGCACCAGCTAGGCACTACATTGAGTCTGGCACTAAACAATAGGAGGTTGGGTGGACTAACTTCTCATTTGAGACCTGGTTGATGGCATTGTGCTACATCCTGATACCTCGGATCAGCACCTTTGGAAGCTCTCTTCTTCTGGTACCTACAGTAGTAAATCGGCTTACAATGCCTTGTTTGTGGGCACCATCAAGTTCGCTCCCTGGAAAATGGTATGAAAGGCTTGGGCACGGGTGAACTGCAAGTTCTTTATTTGGTTGGGCATTAATTGGTCTTCTGATCGTCTGGCCAAACGTGGTTTTACCCCACCAGCCTGCTTGTCCCTTCTGTGATCAAGCTGAGGAAACCATCAATCATGTCCTGTCTTCAGGTGTGCTTGCTAGGGAAGTGTGATCTTGGGTCCTGCGGATACTACCTCCTTGCTGGGTTGCTACCTGGATCAAAAATAGTCGCTTCAACTCGTGGTGGAGCCATGCTTCTAGATCCCTGCCTTAGTGGAAGGGCTTTAACTCTTTCGTCATTCTAGTCTCATGGGAGCTGTGGAAGCATAGGAATGCTTGTATCTTAATGAAATGACGCGCAGCTCTACCTGCGTGGTTCGAGGAAAAAAATCTTTGAGGGAATTAGCCATAGCAATTTTTTGTTTCCATCCTAGTAATGGACATGCTAATAGTCTCTCATTTCTTCTGTTTCAGCCATGTTTTTTAACATATCCTATATTTATATGCTTTTTATCTGATTTAAGAGGTCCATGATCCTTTGACTCCTTTTTCTTTACTGTAATCTTATCAATATCATTACTGGTTTTCTCCTACTAAACATTAATAAAAGTAGAAAAGACAAAATTTACCTTAGCTTTGGTGTTTCTTTCTTTTTGGTGATTGGGGTGTGTGGACTAGGGTCACTTGCTTCAGTGCTGGAACTGTTGCACATATTAATATTCTCTGTCCATTCTGTTCTTTTATGATGTTCTGGGAAATAATATACTCCCTCCAGGATCCAAATAATTGTGTTTTCATATGCGTGTAGGCAATAAGTTTTAGTTTTGACCATTATTACCTCTTTAAATATTTCAGCTAACTTTCAATAATGGTTTCAAAATATTAAATACTTGGTATAATTTAAATGTGTTTACTACTATTACTGCATGGTCAAAGTAGTGTCTAGGTCATTGTGCTGCTATCTGAAATGTCAATTATTTGAATACCAGTGGAAAAAATGTATTAGACCTTGGTTTGTATTTCTTGCACTTACTTAAGCTTCGTACTTTATGGATTTTCCCTATTGACTCAAATCACTTTTTTCTCCCTCTTTTTCATACTGTATTGCTTTTGATTCGTTATCTTTACATTATTGGCATGCACTTTTTTCTCTCTCCAACAGAGACAAATCGACACTACACAGTTCATGCAGTCAGCTCCATGGCTAGGATTGGTTCCAGGAAGTGATGGGCAAGTGAAGCATGCCTACTCTGATAATACTCCATTCACCACGCTTTTAAGTGCTTCCATCAACGCTGTCACATCAAGCCCTGCATGCCCGAATCCATCTACGTTTCTTGTCATGTCAAAGCAAGCTGAAGCTGCCAGTAAGTCCATAGATAAACAACTGGGTTGTGTTTTCTTGTGATATTTGCATGCTGACTGAAATTTTCAGAGAAGTTGATAACTATTTGTGGGTATTGGACATTATTTACTTTTTTGTGGGGAGAATGGTGTGGCCTTTTGATGAAACCAATTATGCTTAGTTAGGCCTTACCTGAAAGTTCAAAATAGATAAGATCCCAGCCTAACCTTGTGAAAAAACTAAAATCCAAACGAACTGGATTGAAACCCCACTATCCTGGATTCTTTGTCCATCTAAGTGGTGCCTTGAAGTGTGCAAACTTTCCTTTTAACTGTTGTCAGTTTTGATAACACAAATGTTTCTACAGGTCTGCTGTACAAATCAAATCTCAACTCCGGTAGTGTGCTGGAGTATGCTCTTGCTTTCACAAGTGCCGCCCTGGATAGATATTACAGCAAATGGAGTGCAACTCCAAAGACAGGTTTTATCGACATTACCACTTCAAAGGATTTCTATCGCATTTTTAGCGGTCTTCAGTATGTAAGTAAACTCCACAGCATTTTATCTATTATATCTTTTAGCTAATTACTGTGTGCCCCATTAGGAAATTATTTCTCATTCATTGTTGTTCATTTGAATATATATTGATTATCAATATGAGAAGAACATGATATTTGATTTATTTTCTCACGCAATTAAGGACACTAAGGATCTTTTGTGTACTTCATGGGTATGGATAATTTTTTCAAAAAAAAAAAGGAAATAATTCTATTAGCGGTTTCCTTAGACTAGTTGAAGCTCTATACTTCTATATTTCCTGAGAAACTAGGACCCTGTATCCTGTTGCGCGAATATATCTAGCAACCTGAATCTGATCAATTCAACCATGATTCTGACCATTCTGGTTGTTTTTTATTGGCCAATGCTTGCTAACTGAACACTAAACAGTTAGGGAGCAGGCTTCTAGTGGGTGTTTGGGCAAGAGATTTCAGGAAACTGGATATTTTTGTCTACACGCTTTGTCTTATTCCATTTAGCGGTTCTTTTTCTCTATGCTTTTTATATTTCCCAGCCAGTATGTTAAATTTTTAGTGCTTCTTCCTTGTCCTTTGAATTAACATATGTCTCTTTTCCCCCCTCCAGAATTACTTAGAGGAGAGCATTAACAATCCTTCAAAGAAACAGGAAATGCTGGGTGATTCTGTAGCATGGGCTGGCTGTACGATCATGTATTTACTGGGGCAGCAGCAGCACTTCGAGCTTTTTGATTTCTCCTATCAATTTCTCAATGTGGCAGAAGTAGAAAGTGCGACGGTTTCACACTATCAATCTTCAGAGAGGAGTAAAAGTCCAAATTTCTTGCAAGTGAGATCATCGCATTTTACTTATTTTGGGAGCTTCCATTTTATTCTTACTGATGATTTTATTTAGTTTCATTTTTAATGTCTTTTTTTCTTTCATGAGGCCATGATATAGATATCAGGGACAAATTATTTGGCAAGACTATGTGGCAGCGCTAAAATTTTCTCAAAAAAAAAAAAAAATTTACTAGATGTATGAGGACATGACACATGTAGGCGGATTCTTGTCCATTTGCAGCTTATTGAAAAGATAAATTATTTATATTTGTCTTTTCCATATCTTCCAAATGATGTTGAGTTTCACCTGAAAATTTTGAATGGTTCGGAACATTGTTTGTTGTATGCATGATAGTCACTACCTTCCTAAAAAGAATACGATCCTAGTTTTGTCCTAAGTCAAACAAATTTAAGTTTGCCCAAGTTTATGCAAAAATGTATCAATGCTTATGTTGCCAAATTAGTATACTTCGATTTATCATGAGACATATTTTCATATGTTTGGTGACATTCTCTACTAGGACGAAACTAGAATTGCATTTTTTGGGGGATGGTGGTAGTATTTTGAAGGAAAAAAAAAATCTTTATATACTATACACTTGCGTCCATGGGTAGGTTACACATTGGCTGTGCTTGCTGCTACAGCTGCTAGCCAGCTAGGTACCATATGGTCTGGGTGCTGCGATCTGGCAGCTGCAACTGCAGCAGCTATATGTACCGAACATGCCTATTACTGTATCTTCCAGTTTTTTTATGCCTGGTCTGAAACTGATAACTTATTAGATGCTTTTTTTCATTCTAACTTGGAAATTCATTGCTTTACATATGACGTTTGTTAAAGGGCTATGAGGGCATCCTTGAAGCAATGAGGAAGGCTAGGAGGCTGAATAACCACGTTTTCTCCATGTTGAGGGCACGATGCCCTCTAGAGGAAAAGGTTGCATGTGCTATCAAGCCAAGTGGGGCACCTCTTCACCGTATGAAGTTTATGAACACCACTTCTGCATTCGAGACATTGCCACAAAGAGTCACCTGACCAGCTTCCACTCGGACGTGCTCCCCTTGTTGCAGGTCATATGTTGTTCTAAGCTAGTTGTATATTATGTAGTAGTATTGTAGTTGCCATCATGAATGGTGTACACTAGACTTGAATAAAAGAATGAGTTTGCTTGTTGTATATAGTTAGGGTTTGTGTTGAATTCGCAAGTTTTAATTTCAATTTTGAGATTTTACCTCACTGAACCAAAATGTACACAGAACCGAGCCAGAAATCTCGCTGCTAGCACATGCTTGTTTTTGTATGTGTAGTATTTCTCAATCTGCTCTCGAAGTCTATTTAATGTTTGACAAATCAGATTACTTTAACAACTTCTATTATCTGAGGGATTTTACGAAGTGCTTGAGATCGCTCTATCCCACCTTTTCTGAAGCTGATTTTATGTCAAACATCCTAGCTCCATGCAACTCAGGAACAAGGTTTGCATTCCACTGTATTTTAGTGGAGTTCCTCAAACGGTGTTTCACGATTTCATATTTTAGAAGTCTTTGTGGTGATTGGGGAAAAAAAATACCCATCATTGCCACAGGTGCACACATGCTAGTCATCAACTCGTCCTCAAACGGTCAGACAAGTTTTTTTTTCTTTAATGAACAATCGATCAAACGCATCGTCCTTGCTGCAAGAGAATTTAGCAAAATAACACCAGTCACCAGTATTTCGCGTACTACGTTGAGGGCAAAATTTTGCGCACGCGACAGGTGGTGATGCTCACTGTCGGAGTGGCGTTCATTTGACTGATCCAGATCAAGCTATGAATTTTCATCTGGATTGGCATAGCCATTAGTCAAGACGGCCATTTAATCTGTCCAAGCATTCCAGTTTCGGACTTCGAGTCATCAGAGGCAATCGCGGTCACCGGCAAGCGAGCTTCAAAATTCAAGTGTTTAACAGCACATTAAAGTCAGCATGTGTTTCACAGCTATTGTTTCAAAATTCAAGTGTTCCCTTAATTTTTGCGAGACGAGACAAGCTAATATTTCAAGCTCGTTGGTTCAGTTCGACCTACTTCAGTTCCTCGCAGCTCAACTGCTTCACTCTTCCTCTCCAGAGATGTCCTTGCTGGTCAGACCACAACTACTGCACTCGTCCATGCCTTCACATGCGCCCTTACATGCAAACATTCTTCTTCGATGTATTTAAAACCCTTAATCTTGCCAATCGTTTAATCACCCAGAAACACCAAGAGATATACTACACAGCTGAGCTCCAGAGAGCCGAGCACATCCAAGTATCCAACTGGCCAAAACACAAGATGATGAGTCCCTCATCAAAAACCGTAGTCCCTCTCACCGTTCTTCTCATCCTCGTCACGCTCCACGTTTCCACTATCCATGCACAGATACCTGCCTCGGCATCGACAGGCGCCGCGGTCGCCGCGACAAACCCGCAGTCAGGCGGTGTCGCCGGCGTCGTAGGCGGCGCCGGCGCGGGCGGGCCGGACGCGCCCCTGGAGCTCTACATGCACGACATCCTCGGCGGGTCGAGCCCAACGGCGCGTCCCATCACCGGCTTGCTGGGCAACATCTACAACGGGCAGGTCCCCTTCGCGCGCCCCATCGGCTTCAGCGCGCCCAGGAACGGCGTGCCGATCCCCAACGCCAACGGGCAGGTGCCCACGTACAACGGCAACAACGGCATCCCGCTGGACACCGGCCTCTCCGGCGCCGGGTTCCTCCAGCCCGGGAGTGGCGGCGGAGGCGCGGCGGCGGCCCCGGCGCAGGTGCAGCTCGGCCCCGACGGCCTCAGCCTCGGGTTCGGCACCATCACGGTCATCGACGACGTGCTGACGAACGGGCCCGACCTCGGCGCGCAGCGGCTGGGGCGCGCGCAGGGCGTGTACGTGGCGAGCTCGGCCGACGGGTCGTCGCAGATGATGGCGTTCACGGCCATGATGGAGGGCGGCGAGTACGGCGACACGATCAACTTCTTCGGCGTGTACAAGGTGGGGACACCGCTGTGCCGGCTGTCCATCACCGGTGGCACCGGCAAGTTCAAGGGCGCGTGCGGCTTCGCCGAGGTGCGCCCGCTCATCGCCTCCGGCCAGCACGTCACCGACGGCGCCGAGACGCTGCTGAGGATCACCGTCCATCTTGCCTAACTCACACAGTCATACACTCATACTACAGGAGTAGTTGCTCGTGCTCGTGCTCGACTCGAGCCTGGGTTGTTCCAGCGTGCATGCATCTAGTGTTTGCGTCTCAAGGGTGGATCATGATGCTGTAAGTGTGTATCTGCCGCGTCACCAGGGTGTTCGAATTGTGAAACCAGTGAAATGTTTTGTGATTATACAAAAGGATATGGGCATATACCGATACACGGTACACCGGCCTACAAAAAAGACGGTCAAACAATAACAGATCTCACATGCATGGTCCATCCAAGTTCGCTGTGGCCCTCTGTGAATCTCCCTGATTTCGCGCATATTCATTAAATTCTAAACCAGTGAATGATTGCTGCGAAAGACAATGGCGCCCGTTTTCTGAACGGTTAAAGGGCAGTCGACAAAGCTGTTGTTTTCCAATCACATTTACAACAGGGGGTTCGCTTTTACAGCGCAGCAACGAATGGCATCTGAAACCTGCACGCTTATAGCACACCATATCAGATTTCGTCAGACAAACTAGTTTTAATCTGGGAAACAGCATCCTCAAGGCGAGACAGGTGTGCAGCAAACCTATCCTTAAGTTCAGCAAAGTCGGCCTCATTGAAAGCGCCCCGCATAACCTTGAGACCATTCTGCAGCAACACCATCCCTTCACAGATTCCATCTGGCATCTTCCTCTTCTTGTTGGCATCCTTCATGATCACCGCTTTCTCAGGCTCAGATACGACTGGTATTTCAGAATAAGCTTCAACCAGTTTCTTCAGCGCACTCCCCTCTGAAACCAGGAGCCGAATTTCCTCTGCAGACCAGTTATCAGTGTGTAAGGCAGCCTCTTTCTGAAGATAAGCTCTCAACTCCAGCATGAATCCATTCTCATCTATGCTCGTCCCTGTGCTTGTGTTGTATGAAAGGGCAGCATCTCCAGGAACAAATTTCCAGAGCTGTGTAAAGGATGTGCGGGCGGCAAAGTACCCAAAGGAATCCATTGAAAGGTGAATAAGTGCCCAGTGCCGTTCCTTCAGCAGGAGATGATATAGATCGCACATTGCAGAACAAAGTTTGTTAGCGTCATCTTCGGAAACGTTCAGATGGCCAAGAATTGCCAAAAAGGAAGCCATTGATGGTTTGCATTGAGACAACACTGCATTTGAATTATCAGAATTTGACAAGAACAGGGTCTGCAACTGCAAAGTCAGCTTCTCCATCTCACTGAATGCACAAAGATGTCTCATATTTGAGATAATATCCAACATGGAGCTAATGTGCTTGGCAAGGTGATCCTTACTACTATCTGGTGCAGTTCCATACATGTTTATGAGAGAGATGGTGAACTTAAACATAGCAGTGATGCTCTTCTCATCTACATTACTATCATCCTTTATTTTGCTGCCAAAAGAAACAGTACAAGTGTAAAAGACAGCAATCATCATCAGATTGAAATAGCACTATTGGTAAGAGAACAGACTTACCAACGCTGCAATGCAGAGGCTAGAGCATGTACAGGAAGTCCTATCACACCCATGCTAGAAGTCGGCACATTGATGATTGCTCGAAGATTCTTGGAGTAGCTCTCCAGATAGCTAGCAAAAGAAGTAAATATTTTCTTCACAGCAAGCTCCTTTATACTATCAGACAATGAATCGAAAGGAAAACCTTCCATCAGCAATGCTAAGTGTAAGATTGAGGACATGGAAGAGTTTTCATCATTCAGCACACAAGTATATATTTGATCAACAGTTGCAGAAGATGCATAGCTCAAGATGATGCACAGCGAATGTGCAACCTTCCGCAAAGCACTGAGGGGTGCAAGAACTTCCTCTGGTGATGCAACCATCTTTAACAGAAGTAAGATTTTATTAACCAAATTAATTGAAGTCGCACTTTCAGCATAACGCATGAAGAAACACAATAGCTCAGTAATAATTTCCAAACAAAGGAAATGGGGATGGAAAAGGTTTTCGAGTAAGAAAGCTTCCAATTCATTCCAAGCAGCATTTGAAGCAGCAGCAGAAATCATAAAGGTCTTCAAGGCCTGTATGAGAGAAGTATACACAGGTTGCCAAACAACTGCAGGGGGATGGTTTGCGCCATATAAGGCAGGGATTTGGAAGCCAAGGACATATGCGTAGATGTCTTCCAATGTTACGATATTAAGAAGGGTTTGTAGCTTTTTAGATAATTCAATGACCACCTCTTCTGCCAACCATGGGGAAGCATTGAGAAAGTGCAAAAACACAACTAACTCAGCAGGTAAATGTGCTCTATTCCTATGATCAACATCTGAATCCGTAGAGAAAATGCTATCCAGTGAAGCCAAATCCATCTCTCTCTGATTAGCTTGTCCCATGTGGTCTGGATTCTTAGACTCTGCATTTTCAAAAAAATAATGTGCAAGCAGGCATTTGGACTCTGGCGATACTTCAGATGACTTCATAAGTGTATCTAGTAAAACAAATAAAGTAGGCTCCAGTAGTTCAACAAGTGCCTCATTTGCAGCTTTCAACTGTGGCTTTTGGCTGAATAAAATGCTTGAGGATGTGATCACTAGTGCACATCTGATTATGTTCTTGTATATATCCATCGCTTCAGATGGATATGCTGAACAAATCCTTACAGCATTTATTAAGAAAAACTTGATTGGTAGGAATGCCCTTCTGGCTTCAGAGGTACCAAGGGCTTCTGGTAATGCCGTGCACCATGTTTCAGCAGCAACTCTTATAGATTCTATGGACAGAGAGAGAAGGGCTAGGATGATTTCTCTGACATTTATGTTTTCTTCAATCATTCCTTTACCACTTTGCAGTAAGGAGACTACACCCTTCCATGATACATTCAGTAAAGTCACCTGGCTTCCACCACTGGATGCCGCATAGGTTCCCAATTTACACATAGTCTGAATAGTGGATGATGTAATCCAGGTGACATCACTAGCAAGACCTCGTTGGCTGTGTTCCATGGTAGTATCTTCATCAGGTATACTCATTTTGCAGTTATCAGCTTTCATGGCCTCAGAGTATGCCCGGCACAGCTTAATTGTTTCATCTAGAAAAACAGGTGCAGCCTTAGCGATATCCAGCGGTGCTCCGTTGATTTTCTGTAACCATATATCAATTAGAAAGATTATTCATTGACATCATTTATGTAACACTAACATTGCAAGAGTTTGAAAAGAACACTGCTATCCCATATTGATATGACCATATGATCACAGATTCATAATATGCTGATTAGATATATCAACACTCGATACTAGGAAGCTCATTTCAACGAGGAATTTCCAATATTTTGTGTAATATCCAATGTGAAATTGCTAAACGATTTGTAAGTAATTTGAATATGGGCATCATATGAAAGGTAACAAATATAACTTAATAAGCAGCATGCGCGTGTCAATTACTTTAATTTCTACTTAATTTAATTTTTAAACCGCTTTAAGGAAATGGGAGAACAGCTATAAAAAGTTAACATGTATAGTTATCTAATGAAATATAAGATTAAGCAAAGTGCGACTGAAATTATACACACGTATGCCGATACTGCATTTAAGGAACTGATTAGCAAAACTAGTTAAAGAATTATTTCTCAGTAAAAATATCTTTGACTTAAGCAGGCTATATCCACTGGCTTTTCCAGTTCAACAAGCTAATTCTACCACTATACAAGATTAAAGATTACCTTGTTGCCAACTATTGAGCTTTCCATAAGACTTAGCAACTCTGAAATAAAATCACCAATAGTACACACCATATCTACGGTAATGCATTTCGCCGCGGAAGGAAGGAGCTTGATTGAGATATTCAAGGTCATTGAAATTATCTGGGATCATGAAGTTGATTTTCTATTAGATTTCTCTTCTGACAATCACTATCAGAAAATAAGTCCGTGGATAAAGGATGTAACAGCACTCCAGATGTAGTAAATAAGAAGTGTAAAATCAAAACGGACAAGATAGTGAAGAAATACTCCCATATAGTAATAATATATTGTTCACTTCCATTTATTGATTATAAACACTTATTTTGCCTTACAAAGATTCTGTCCATACATTCTGTTTTAACTAAGTCCATGTCATAATGCAATTTTCTGTCAATAAGTTATGTAACTTGTGCTGTATAACCCACAGTAATAGCTACAAACAAACTTGGCATGTGTTAATTGCAAGGTTCTCCCATCAGTTCTCCTTATAGCCTTATAGGGCTTTTCTCCATGCCTCCGAGGAATAAAGTGGAATCACAAACAATAGAGGAAAATTGGTAAAGATTTCACTTTATATATATCATAAGGCATGTACGGATCTATGGTCTGTTTTAGGCTATAGGCTTACAAAAGCAGGTGCAGAAAAAGAGTAGAAGAGAATCCATCATAATATAGTTGTGATAATCATCCAAAATCCAAATTAACACAAACAGTTTAGCAGATCCAAAGGCACAGTTAAAAATTTCCAATGACCTCTGGGAGTATTCTGGAGTGTTGTTCCTCTTGGACCTCTTCAGATTCATCAATAGATTCGAATAACCATAAGAGATGCTTTCGACACCATGAGCTGGCCTAATGTAGATAAACCAGCAATTAAATTTGCTTTCATGATTAAGAAAGATTGCATATAAATCACTGCAGTTGCCGAATACGTTCCAACATAAGACACCAAGGTCCCTAACAAACTCCACTTCAAAAATGTAAGAATTACCTTTGTACAAAGAGCAAGGAATTGCCCCAGACAACCAGCTGTATCTACACATGAGCATTTCAGAGCAACCTGCAAAATTGACTTGTGTAGCATGCAGTGTGATACACCTGAACAATCAGAATCATCCCAGGATACCTAAAATGCCGTGAAGGTAGACATTGAAACACAGTAACAGCAAATATTCAGAGCATCAACAAGGGCAAAGTGAACCAGCAGCAGCTTCTAGCTGGCGATACTTATCAGTACCAGCCAGTCCATATTTGCAGATAGTAAAGGGATGAATACTACTACTAAATGAGTAAATGAAACAATAATGAAGCAGGGCAAGGATACAGTAAGGCTGTCAAGTATTGCGCTCAGATGGTCTGCAGAATACACAAAGGAACTCTCGAGTTCGTTGATAAGGGCGATTCTATTCTCCATAACCCAGGGGCGGATCTATAGTGATTCCTGTGTATTCCCAGGAATACCCTACAATCTGAGTCAAGAACGCAACAGATACACAAAATTTTGTATCATGTAACTTTGCAATCGACTTCCTTAGAAGCAAAGGTCAGGAAAAGAGAACATAGATGCAAGGAGGAAGTGCTCACCGATGCGCTGGCCGCGGAGATGCAAGGGGAGGGGGAGCCGGGGAGCGGGCGCAGGGCAGCCGGACGGCAGGACCGCGGTCGAGGCGCTCAGGCGGCGGCGGGGGACTAAGGGCCTGTTTGTAATGGAGTATTCTTCCCTCGTTTCTGCGTTTTTCACGTGAAATTGAACCGATTTCGGTAAAATTTGTGTACGATTTTTGTGAAATTCCTGCGTTCCAAACAGATCCTAAAGCGGCATCGCTTCGACCAGGCAGGCTGGGTGTGGGGGAACCGGATACTCTTTTAGGACTACGGTGACTAGGCAGCGCATCGGTACTGTCCAGAGACGGCGTGCGTAATCATTATTTTTTCATTTTGTATATAGGACGCAAACAGTGTTTTTCACGCTCATTTTCATTCTCTGGTGACTCTAAGTTTGCATAAATAATCTGCCTCTGCAGTTGCTTCAGGGCCCGTTTGGATGCCAAAGGCAAATGGCAAAAGGGCAAAAATTTTGCCTTTTTTTGCTATTAGAATTCAAACACCTCCTGATAAAACGGCAAATGCTACAGTAACTATTTGCTAATCATAGATTAATTAGGCTTAATAAATCCATCTCATCGTTTAATCCTAATCTATGTAATTAGTTTTTTAATTAAATTATATTTAATTTTTCTAACTAACGTCCAAACATATCTAATGTGACATAAAAAAAATTTTATCCGTGCGTTCACTCATCAGCCAACGGTCACCGGATCCCACCAGCTCTCTCGAGTTGAACTGCTTGGCCCCCACTCAGCTGCCGCGCTTCTTCCGATCGAGCTCCCTCTACCGCGTGCACATCGCCATCGCCGCTGTCTCCACTGTCGTGCTTCTGCCAAGCTCCCACCACCGCGTGCACATCGCCACAGCCACTGTGCCATGGTGTCGGCGCAATTGCCACAGGAGGGCAAGCAAAGCATCGTCCAGGGAAGATTCTACTGGAGGCTTGTGGATGATGCGACTGCCAAAATCATTGGTGTTCACTCCTGCTTGTTGCTTGTTTGCTACTGATACAAGAGTAGCAGCAAATAGGCTGTTGCTTCTGCTACTGATTGCTGACGACGATCAGAGCACATCGACGGAGATGGAGTTGACCGGCTCAGCTGCCTCCCCGAGGAGCTGCTGCTTCTTCAGATACTCGGCCGTCTCGGCAGCGTCCACACGGACGTCCGCACCAGCGTCGTCTCCAACCGCTGGCGCGGCCTCTGGAACGCGCTCCTGGAGCTGACCTTCCGCGGCGTCGGTCCCTCAAGCACCGCCTCCGGCTATCGAGTTCGTCGCCCTCACCGACCTCTGCCTTTTCTGGTGCCGCGTTGACCCTGGTGCTCTGCTCCCCCTGTGCCCGTGGCTGCGAGTTCTGGTCTTGAACAGGTGATCCTTGCGGAGCGACGTGTAATCCTTCACTCGTCTTCGCTTGATGTTACCCGTACGTGCTAGCTTGAGGAGGTCGACAGCGTAGACCCTCATTTTTTTAACTTTGTGATCTTACCTGTGTTTTCAAAACGAATCCTCCGTGTACCCCTCATTTTAACTCTGTTAGATACTATTGTAACAGAGTATTTAAAAATAAATAGGAAAACCCTTAATAATGGAGAGAATAGACCAAGATAACCCTCACTCCTTTCCCAGCGTGGGCAGGCGGCGCGTTCCGGCATGGGCATCAGTGTCTTTTGGCATAGGATTCGACACCGTTAGGAGGCGTTAAGTGAACAGGGGTAAATTGTATCTTCGATTTGAAATCGAACGGTAAATTTACAAAGTTCAAAAAATTCGCACGTCTCTTCGTATTCGCATGTCTTTTAATATTTCACATTGTAAACTTCTTTATTTCGAAAACTCTCTATTTTCTCTCTTTTTCCATTTTCTCCGGCTCCCATTGCTGCTGCCCCGAACAGAAGAGAGATAAGAGGCAGGTCAAGAATGATCACCGACTCACCAGCGTGGAGTCGGTGGCGTGGGGAGGAGGTTCGATAGGCGGCGATGCAACGGAAGGCCCACTCGCGGCAGTGCAGCGATCGGCGGGCGGCGCACAAGGGTCGGCTCACAGAGGATTGTCTGACGTTGCACAGGAGGTATGGCGTGCGGTGGAGGAGGGAAAGGTGCAACGCCATGAGGGAGGGCTAGCGTGGCCGCGCTGGGGCTCTGGTGTGCGGCCGGTGATGAGAGGCGTGTCCTCCTTCTGAGCGAGGCAGGTGAGCGGGCTGCGGCGGCGGCATCGGCGGGTGGTGGCCAGCAGCGATTTAGTGAGAGAAGTGAAGGCAGAACAATCTACTCACATGGGCTAGAGAGTAAAATGAAAAAAAAGAAAGAGAAAATTGAGAGTCCTTCGAAATGAAAAAATTTAGCAGTTTCAGCGTCAAATGTCGAAAGGAATACGGACTAAGTGTCAAACACAAAGAGATGAATATCAAAATATCTTGGGTGGATGTGTGTGGAAACTGAAAGGATAAAAGTAATGAGTTAAAACAGTAAAATAGCATGAAAAAATCAAGGTACCAACATTTTATACAGTATTTTGGCGAAGCTCATGATTATGGTGGAAATTTTGCAAAACCACATTTTCAAAATTCTAAATAATTAATTTTATCATTCGTTTTACCGATATTCGATAGTTGTCTATTGAAACATAATCTAGATGCTTCTAAATGTGTTGGATTTTTAGACCAACTACTGTATTGTAGCAGTCTCCCATGCACTCATTGAGCGTGATAAGCATGATATGTATCTTTTTCTTTTCATTGTTTTTCCTTTGCTTTTTTTACCATTTGGTTTGTCATATTGATCAATACGTTCTTTTGTTTTTTATATATTGTAATACCCCGGTTTCCATATACCTTAAAATACACCTCCAAACGCACGCGGTTTTCAAAATGTTTCAAAAAAAAACCCCTCAACCTCCTCCGCAGTTCAAATCCCAGATCAAAAATCAACTCCAAATTATGAAAAAACTTCCCCCTCGCTCTCTCCCTCATTTCCCCGCATGGGCCACGCTCGGCCCAGCTCCCGCTCCCTCTTCCTCTTCCTTTCCTTGGCCCAACGGCCCACTCGCCCCCCCCCCCCCCCCGTCCCCTACCTCCAGCACGCGCCAGTGACGACGCGTGCACGCGCGCGACGCCGTCGTCGCCGCGCCGTCCCCCACCTCTCTGCGCCGCCGCAGCACCTCGGCCAGGCACTCGAGCGCCTCTAGTCACCGCCCTAGCCCGGCCGCGGCACGCAAGCCGCTACCCCCCCCCCCCCCCCCCACGGGAGTGTCCGGTCCCCGCCGGCTCGGCACGCCATGCCGGTGCGCCACGACGCCGCGTCGCCTGCGGCCAAGGTCGCACGCGCACACTGCCACACTCGCGCACGCGGACGCGCCCACTTCACCCGAGCGCGCCACGCCTCCCCTCCCCTGCTCCGGGACCCGCCGGACGGCGTCGACCCCGCCTCGACGCCGCCGCGCCGCCACCTATAAAAGGGGCAAGCCCCCGCGCCGGCTCTTCCTCCCGCTCACCCCAACGCACGCACCCACCACCTCCACCCTCGGCAAGCGCCTCGGCGCGAACGCCCCGTCCACCCCGTCCCGGTGCCCGCCATTGCCGACCGCCTCCCTCTCCGATTCCGGAGCTCCGAGCTACCCCGAAGCTCCAATAGGTGAGCACCGCGTCCCTGGTAAGGGCGCGCCTCTTTCCCCTCCATCAATTGGCCCGGCCCCGCCCCGGCCTCGCCGGAGCGCCGCCGCGCCATGGCTCTCCACCCCGGCGCTCGCCGCCACGCTCGCACACGGCGCCCCCTCGACCCTGTCTTCACCAATCTTCTCGGCGAAGCTCCACGTCACTCTAGGGTCGGTCCCCGGCGACGGAACCGGATCACCGGCGGCAAGCCACCAGTGAACCGCTCCACCCCCGGCGGCCGGTCCATTGAAGACCCAGTTCGGCTTGGGCCAAACGGCCGTCGACGCCGCCCCCTGCTCCGTATGGATGACAGGTGGGGCCGGCGCGACGCCGTCGCCCGCCGTCCCTCCCCTCCGCGCGCGCCGTGGGCCGGCCTGTTAAGGCCCGCGCACGCGCCGAGTGGGCTGGGCCGAGCCGCACCGGAGGAAAGGGGTGGGCCGCATGCGCCGTTTCGGCCCGTGTGGTCTTTCTCTTTTTCCATTTTGATTTATGGATATTCTAAAAATTGAAATGTGTATATCTTGGTCATTTTAACTCCAAATCAAGTGATTCTTTCACCTAAATTCATCTAAAGTCATCCTCTATCTGTAATAATAGGCTTCACCTTGCTTTTGGTCTGTATGCACGTATGTTTACTTGTGTGTTTGTTTTTGCGGTAGACGAAACGCTCGAGAACCCGCCGGAACCGGAAGTGACTGCTGTCGACACCGAGCCCGAGGAAACAACTCCCGAGCTTCGCTGTGACGAAGAGCTTGACGACGGCAAGTCCACTGAATTCCCCGTGCTTGATGCATAAAAATACCTAATTTCGTCAATACAACCCCGGCCTAGGTTCATAACACAAAAACCCTGCATGTTTTGCTAGCTAAGGACTACCCCAATAAAATAGCCTCCTAAGCCATAATAGAAGTAGCGCGCATAGGTGGGTTCGCTCATATACTATACCATTTATAATCCCTCACTTGGAAAATGAATTATGGATGGGCGGGGAAAAAAGGAAAGTGTTTTGGTGTAAAACATGGGGAAAGACCCCGGCAGACGACTTCGGTTGTTGAAGCCACATTTGGGGGTAGAAACCCTGGGGTGACGTGATCACGGAAGCCCCGGAGTCCGGCCCTTATTGCGAGGGTCGGGCAGGTGATAGCTCAGTTGATGAGCGAATGTGGGAGCTCTACCCTTAAGGACCGAGTTTACGTCTCATCTCACCTAACCCGCTTGTGCAACCACTCGAGGTTGTATGCGGCAACCCGTGGTCGGACCCCGCAAGGACCAACCGGACGTAGACCGGTGTGCTGCGATGCATGAGAGATTGGGAAATGGGCGCGGTTGCATGGCTGCGGTCAGGGGTCAACAGTCGCGTGGCTGCGGGTCTGAGCGACAGGTGGTCCCGCGTCTCTCATGGTTGAAGGCTGGGGAAGCCTTGCACGGGAATGGCCTAGATAGGATTGATATGATATGGTCGCTCCTATCATGATATCCGAACTTGTGGGTAAAGTGCACATCTCTGATCAGAGTTTAAAATCTATCCGGATAGTCTAGTGTCCATTGTTATGGACGGGGTTACGGTTTGGTTTCGGAAACTAGCTTCTTACAAAATGTGGGATGGGAAGGGTTAAAAAGAATGGTTTTGAGGCAGCTGCGGTTGCCGAAGAGGAGTGTGTGAAAAATGTCGTGGCCGGTGAGCCACGAGCCGCCCGGACCGGCAAGTCCGACGGCAAGTATTTATTCTCGGGGAGTAAAACCGTTTTCCTAAACTAAAACATTCCAACTAGGTATCCCATGCATGCGCAACTATTATCATGGCAAACACCCTAAGCTACAGATATTCCCTTGCATGTACTAATAGGTCTTTACCCGTCCCTCCGCGAGGAGTGAGATGGGCTTGCGGAGTACGAAGTACTCACCCTTGCTTTGTTGTTGTTTTTCAGAGGACTTCGACGCGTTCGCCGAGGCGTTCTTTGGCTAGGTCATGCTCTTATCCCCAACCGCCTGTGGAGTTGGGTCGAATAAAAGATGCTTGTTTTATTTACCGCTTCCGCTTATTTATGTAATGTTGTGTTGTAATCGCTAAGACAGACTCTTTACTGCTTTGAATAAATGTGTGGCTAGCCTCCTGGGACTAGCATTTGTATCACATTTAGCTTCTGAGAAATCAGGGGCACTTCATATATTTATCTATATATTTTGAGGGATTAGTTCTAGAATTAAGTCAATGGTCAGGAGACGGCATACGCCATATTTTGTCAGATTGATCATTGGTTTATACCTTTGCCAGTGATCGATGATTGGCCGTATTGATGAATTTTTTAAGATATTTCTTCATATGAGCAGGCAATTTGATTAGACGATGTGTTTGGTTAACTGGAAAGACATATACATGCACGCACGACATCACCGGAATGGGCGAACATCTGCGACTTCATACATAATGGCCTAGACTTCATAGATAGTCTAGGCCTCAGCTCTCACTCCTACGCGCTCGCCTTCCGAACATCAAGCCTGACGCAGTGTGTTCTCCTCGGTGCGGCTGAGGAGAGCAGTGATTGAAGTCTAGGCCTCAGCTCTCACTCCTACGCGCTCGCCTTCCGAACATCAAGCCTGACGCAGTGTGTTCTCCTCGGTGCGGCTGAGAAGAGCAGTGATTATCTTCCTGAATCCCTCGAGTAAATCCTCTTTTGACGACGACCGCATGTGACTTGAAACTCACGATCACATTTAGGCAAAAGACCCCTCAGTCGCCTCATAATTCTCAACAATTCTAGGTGAAAGTAAAGGATCGGAATCCTAGTCTTGCATGTCTTATGCTTTGGATCCATTTAGCCCAAGAAATTCATATATTCTATTAATATTTGATGAAATAGGTGTAACACCAAAAAACAATTCGTGAAATTTTTTCTTCAAAACTTTCACAAATTCAAAATATGTTTCAAATCTATTTTTGAACATTTTTTAAATCTTTGTGTTGAAAGAGCTCAACAGTCTTCATAGAAATAGAAATATCCTGTAAGTTATCCAACATCTTTCCAAACTCCTTGCTTTTCCTCTGTTCTTCTGTTCTTCTTTTTCTTTTTCTTTGTTTCTTCTCCCTTCACCTTCTTGGCCTAGCTAGCCACTAGGCCCACCAAGTCCACCTATGTTACCTCCTATTCTCTTCTCTTACCCCGGGTCTAGGCTCACTCTTTCCCCAAATCACAATAAATTGCAACCTAAGTTCAAATCATATAATCTACTCTATCAAGCTAAATTAGGAAAGTAAGCATACAATTGCAAGAATATTTCATAGAATGTATAAAGAGCAGTAGAAATGTAAACTCCTAATGACAACAGTGACTCAGTAGAGCCCTCACAAAGGTCTTCCTTCCTTCATCCGGCCAAAGATCAAGAACAAGGTTTGTTCGGACAAAGGCCAAACTCTCATGTGGGTAACTCTTTGGATAGTTCTGGATTATCCCCACGTGCAAGCAGGACTCCATTGACCTCTCAAGGATGCTCTCCTATACCGCATCTACTATGGTGAGCTTTGTGACAATAAAACTAAAGACATATCTCAATCTCACAAGAAAGAATGCGATCACTCCATACTAAGGAGGGTCCTGCAAGACTTAAAAACCATCTGCGGAAACGAAGACCAAAGCTTTTCCATCATGTTGCCTATTTGTGGCTATAAATCATGGTGTGCATTTAGCTAATTAGTGTTTATATACTTTCATAGATCCTATAGTTTTTTATAGAAAATGATTAATTTTATGGCTATACGCAAAGCAACAAATAAACATAGCTTTAATATCAATTCGTATTTTCCATTAGTTGGGACTAGGTCATGCTACTTTTATTTTAGAAAGAAAGCCCACCTATTAAGGACATATGGACTTGAATGCAAATTTCATCATATTATGAAAAATATTGAAATTAATTACTTTATTTTTTTATATAAGGAACCAAATGGTAGTAGGGAGAGAAGACTTTATAACATTTTCTATTAGCTCACTCAATCTCTCATTCGCCATCTCTCTTCTTAGGACCATCTCTTCATAATTCCAAAACCACTTAGTATTAAATGGTTCAGTCTATAAAATATGTAAAGTATAAATTGTAACATAATGTCCATTTGTAAGTTAAATTTTCTTTAAATATTTTTTTCTTAGAAATAGGAATACCCAAGTCAAAAAAATCTGGATCTGCCACTGCCATAACCTGTTACAAATCAATGAAAAGTTAGCGCTCTACATTTGACTTCACCACAGGAGCATGAAACTAGAGGCTAATTGCGGTTTCAGAAATATAATAGAATTCCAATGCGTGAACTCCAAAAGCAAATGGAGAAGAACATCAAAATGAATTGCTAATTAGCATCGCAACAATCGGACATTACCTTCCAATACAAATCGGCATACCAATATAAACTAGGAACCACACCAACCAGGCAACCACAGTACCACACAAAATCCGTTTGATAACGTCTACAAATTGGCAAACCTATTAATCCCCGAATGTCACGAACCAATCAGCGGCACAGCACTGAATACATGGAGCCCTCAACCGAATCAAACCCTAGGGAGAGGGGAATGGGCGGGACGGAACCGGCGAAATGGAATCGCGGAATCGGCGTTTCGACGAGACTCGCGGGAGAAGGTGGCACACCTCGGAGGATTTGATCTCCTCTAGAAGGGACTCGAGGTCGCCACTCGTCCTCTCCGGCATGCCGACGCCGTCGACCTCCATTGCTCGCGCGCCCGCTCAGTCGCTCTAGCCTCTAGCCCCCGGCCAGCCAGCGCGTGCTGCTTTTGCCGTTTCCCGCCTCTTCCTCCACTGTCCGGGCCGGTAACTATTCCTCAGATTGGGCTTGGTGTTGCGATGGAGGCAGACATGGGCCCGTTGGCCAACTTAAAAAAGCTGCTTTGGGCCTCCCTCAAGTATTCTTTTAGAGGCCGATTTTTCTCCTTTATATGTAAAACTGACGGTTTAGACAGTGCTTTAGGCCTGCCTATATAGCACCACATCAGCCAAAGAGAGTCAATCAGATTGCGTTGATAGTTCAGAAGGTCAAATACTAATAGACTTTATCAAATAAAAATCAATATAAATATTTATTATTGGAAAAAATAAAATATTTTTTATAAAAGTCATATAATAGAAAAAAATTCTATAATGTGGTTCGATCTTACAAAAATTGTAGAAAAAAATCGTTTTAGATGCCTTTTAGTTTGTTTCACGGTGGTATTTTGAGTTGTTTCAATAGCAAAGTGTTCCTCTATAATACGTTGCATGTTGTACTTTAAAATTGTTCCACGCATTGACTAGGCTTTGGTGATTAGTGGTGGCCTCTAAATAATGAGATGAACTGACCTGAGGCGCATGCGCGATCTCCTAGCTTCCTGTGCTTGATCGATGTGCCTGTCGACTGACTTTGAGCAAGTTGCTAGCAGAATGTATATACAACGATTAGAGCGCTGAACGTGGAGCTTTGTTTAAGAAAAACCTTTGTCAGAAAACTACGTTGATTTGTGGAGAGGATGATCGTTGGTAGGCCGTTTAGTTCTTCAGGTACACGCTGTCTTAATTAACCACTGCGAAAATTAGCAGTATAGTATCATCCCATTTGCTACTCTTTTTTTTTTTTTGGTTGCTACCAAGACCTAGTAGTAGTACAAGCAAGTCTGCATTGACCAGCACATGAATAAATATTGGTCTTGCGGGCTTGCCCAATGGAGCACTACTACTTAAGATAAATCACTGGGTAGAACAAACATTGTAATTAATGTGACAAGTGTATGCGCAGAGTACTCTGAATCTCTGATCTGATCTGGCATTGGTATTCCCGTTCAATTCCTAAAACTTCAGTGGAGTATGCTGTCCATAGGGGATAGGGAGGTAGTTCATCAGTCAGTCACATTCAGTCCTATAGCCCTCTGCCTCTGTATAGATTTTTCTTCCTCCACTCGACTTTAGCATTCCGTTACATTGCTATAGTATATACCAGTGTACTTTAGTACTTATGTAGTGCACTGTTCTAGGCTTCTAGCTACACTTCACCATGCAACCAAGTATGGTGAAGTCGATCATACAGCTGGTATGGCACTTGGCACATCCTGTTTCTATCGTCCAACAACCTTTGCCGCAAGTTTTTCAATTCGTCTGCATTGCAAACTGTTTCTTTAATTATTTTACCCCGAGATTTATGCATAGTCTATTGCATTGATCCAATGCGCTGTTTCGTGCTTTTTAAATTTGTTTCCATAGCTGAGCAAATCTGCACGAAAAGATGGCGGCGGGGCTCGTTCGCGCCGGGCCGTCGAAGTGAAGAGAGTGGAGAAGGCGGCGGCGAAAGTGTTGCCGCCGCTGTGGATCCTCGCCGTCGTCGCCGTGGTAGCATGGACCTTCTTGCTCTACTTCCATTTCTCTGTGATCGGCAGCACAGTGGAGGTAAACCACGGGGACGAGAGCGCCGGCCCGTGCCGGGGGCGGTACATCTACATGATCGACCTGCCGCCGCGCTTCAACGCCGACATCGTCCGCGACTGCGGCAAGACCAATGACCACTGGGAGGGCATGTGCGCGTTCATGAGCAACGCCGGCCTCGGCCAGCCGCTCGCCGACGACCATACCGACGGCGTCATCACGGGCGAAGCCGGGTGGTACAACACCCACCAGTTCTCGCTGGACTTCATCTTCCACAACCGGATGAAGCGGTACGAGTGCCTGACGAAGCACACCGCCGAGGCCTCGGCGGTGTTCGTGCCCTTCTACGCCGGCTTCGACTTCGCCCGCTACCACTGGGGCTACGACAACGCCACCCGGGACGCCGCGTCGGTGGACCTGGTGGCGCTGCTCACGGCCCGGCCGCAGTGGCGGAGCATGAAGGGCCGCGACCACTTCCTCATCGCCGGGCGGACGGGGTGGGACTTCCGGCGGAGCGGCATCGATTCCCCGGACTGGGGCACCGACCTCCTCGTCATGCCGGCCGTGCGGAACATGTCGGTGCTGGTGCTGGAGTCCACGCTGAAGCGCGGCACCGACTTCTCCGTGCCGTACCCGACCTACTTCCACCCCAGGTCCGACGCCGACGTGCTCCGGTGGCAGGACAGGGTGCGCGGCCGCCGGCGGACGTGGCTCATGGCGTTCGTGGGCGCGCCGCGCCCGGACGTCTCAATGAGGATGCGGGTCCGGGACCACGTCATCGCGCAGTGCAAGGCGGCGCCCGGCGCCTGCACCATGCTGGGGTGCGCGCGCGCCGCCGGCAGCCCACAGTGCATCGCCCCCGCCAACATCATGCGCCTGTTCCAGAAGGCCAGCTTCTGCCTGCAGCCGCCGGGCGACTCGTGCACGCGGCGCTCGGTGTTCGACTCCATGGTGGCGGGGTGCATCCCGGTGTTCTTCCACACGGGGTCGGCGTACAAGCAGTACCCGTGGCACCTCCCCAGGGACGACCACCTCAAGTACTCGGTGTTCATCCCCATGGCGGACGTGCGGGAGCGCAACGTGAGCATCGAGGCCGTGCTCCGGGCGATCCCTCCGGCCACGGTGCGGCGGATGCGGGAGGAGGTGATTAGGCTCATCCCCAGGGTGCTGTACGCCGACCCAAGTTCCAAGCTGGAGACCATCAAGGACGCGTTCGACGTCGCCGTCGAGGGGATCCTCGACACGGTGGCACGGATAAAGAACGGCGAGCAAGTTCGCACTGGCGGGCCAGTGGAAAAGGATCCGCCCAACCTTTTCGCCGCGACGGCGTCCAGGTTTCCGCCCAAGGGATCGTCGTCGAGAGCGGCTCGTTGGTAACTGCCACAGTGCACAGGCGTTGAGCTGAGCCTCTCGCCGAGCTGTGAGGCCTGTCCGCTGTCCCTGCGCAGGCCATCACTTCTGCCGGATAAACAGGACTTACAGCACTTGTTAGGAAAAAACTTGAGTGGCCGTAGGAATGCCTCTTCTAGCTTCAAAGGTACCAAGAGCTTCTAGCAATAGATTACAGCAGTACACATTGTTTCAGCGGCAACTCTTGGAGATTCTATGGACAACTGAGATAAAAGGGATAGATTCACCACCAGTGAAGCCACCTGGCTTTCACGACCACCAGATCTTCACTTCCTGGGTGCTGCATAGCTTGGTTCCTGGTTCACAAAAAGTGTGAATAGCAGATGCTGCAATACCTGCTTTATCTAGTGTGTTTCACTGTCTAATCTTCTAATATATTCATAGACAATCTCATGTCGTTCCTGCCTAACCGATGTAAGGTGTGAGCATCTCAACTTGGTTTCACCAGTAAAGAAGTAATCATGAAATTTCTTCTCTAAATCTCGCCAAGTATCAACTGAATTAGGGGTCAATGAAGTAAACCAAGTAAATGTAGTACCAGATAAAGACATTGGAAACAATCTCAGCCTCAAAACCCCCACTATATATTGATGTCCTCACCACATTGTATAATGAATTGGCCAATATGCTCTAATGTGGTCCTATTACCCTCACCGGTAAATTTAACAAAATCTAAGATCTTATACCCTTGAGGATATGGAATATACTTGTAACAATCAGGGTATGACTTTTGGTAGGTCCTAGGCTTAACTTTAGTATCCAAGCTGAATGTAGTTCTAATGATCCTTTCTATTTTGGCTTTGAGATTATCCTTCCCTACTTCATCGGCGGAAGCCGATGCACTGGCTCAGAGAAAGAGAGTCTATTTGTAGCTTGTGGAATGGTAGTATTTGTTGGATATGGTGCATAGTTCAGCTAAATGTATGAAACTGGAAAGAGAGTCTATTTGTAGCTGGTGGAATGGTAGTATTTGTTGGATATGGTGCATAGTTCAGCTAAATGTATGAAACTGGATGTGCCGAATTAGGATAATAAGAGCTAGCAGGTATACTGTATACGGCGGTAGGATATGATAAGGAAGTATTGGCATGAGCCGCTGGAATCCCTCCATTAACTGAACTCCCACCGACAGTTCGGTTTGGCATATTTGCACTGGGATAGCAGAAAGAGGGATCTTAGGTATAACTACATTAGTCAAATCTACCATGCTAATAGTATTACCTTGTCCGACAGTAGTATTAGAAGTAGAGGCATGTGCCTCGTTGCCGAAAAGCTGCTTACTAACTTTGGGATCTACACCCTTATTGACAGCATCGAAAACCCTACTAGCCATGACTTCTACATTGCGAAGATAGATGGCATGTGCATTCGTCGCCTTCGCATTGTCCTCCTACGTGGCTACATCAACTTGCCATCAAAGGACTCCATCAACTTTATTGGCTCTGCGGTGCAACCACGACTAAGGGGCTTCGCCAGAAAATTCGATGACTACATCGGCATCATCTCGGGGGCTTCATCGCGTTCTTCATCACCGCCGTGCAATTACGGCAAGGGGGCTTCGCTGATCCACCGATGGTTCACCAATTTCTTCATACGTTCACGGCTCAAGCCACACATCGACAGCCACGAGCTCAACAGCAACAATATCGACTTCCTCCACGTACAACGCTTGCCTATGAGCACAAGCCAAAAGGGGCTAGGGAGGGACATATTGGTGAACCAATTCGTCCAGAGGATCATTGTTGCCTGGTTCCCGTAAGCGAGGCCACAAAGGCAAAATACCAAGCTTCGACAACAACGAGATCGGCTTTGCCAATGAGGCTCCGCTGACACCTTCATGGACATTTTTTCCTTCGCCAAATAACTACGGCTTAGAGGCTTCGCCTGCTTCTCTGCCTCTGATGAACAACTACGGCTTAGGGGCTTCGCCTACTTCTCCGCCTCTAACAAACAACTACGGCTTAGGAGCTTTGCCTACTTCTCTGCCTCCAACAAACAACTACGGCTTAGGGGCTTCGCCTACTTCTCCGCCTTCGACGATCAACTACACTTATAGGCTCCGCCGATGTCTTCGCCTCCGCTGAACAGCTACGGCTTAGGGGCTCCGCCGACGTCTTCGGCTCCGCTGAACAACTACAGCTTAGGGGCTCCGCCGACGTCTTCGGCTCCGCTGAACAACTACAGCTTAGGGGCTCCGTCGACGTCTTCGCCTCCGCTGAACAGCTACGGCTTAGGGTCTCCGCCGATGTCTTCGCCTCCACTGAATAGCTACGGCTTAGGGGCTCCGCCGATGTCTTTGCCTCCCCTAAACAACTACGGCTTAGGGGCTCCGCCTACGTCGCTGAACAGCTACGGCTTAGGGGTTCGTCGACGTGTACAACTCCGCCTGCATGACTACGCTTGGGGCTTTGTCGACTCCTTCGGCTCTGAATCGAGCTTTGATTTGAAGGGGTTGATGGGACCTTCGACAACGACTACTTCCTCTACATCGGCTGCCTCGGCTATGTTCGACGATGCGAAGGCTTGAGCGAGAACTCGGACGATTGGAGCAAAGGAGATGAAGCAGTAGATCAAGAGCAGATGTGCAAGACGATACAACGAAGTCTGTTCCCTCATTTTTGCGAAGGCTCTAATTCACCTCTTCGTGCGAAGGAGTTCCCCTCATCGGATGTGATCAGCATGTGTATAGACTCGAAGGCGTACGTGCTCTTTTCTCCATCCCATTTCTCCCGCTTACTTTTAGGGATGGATTTTTTAGCGAGACGTACACACGGGTAAGATCAAAGGTCATTCCTCTAGCCTGGGTCTGTCGGAGCGTGAGCTCCGGCCGGGTGGCAGAATGCACCCGTCCGATCCTAAGTACTATGAGTAGTTAGGGGGAGCGATCGTTGATAGCCACGTGGTAAGGGCACGATGGAGACACAAGGATTTAGAGTGGTTCGGGCCGCCCCCTGGAGCGTAATACCCTACGTCCACTAGAAGTGTGATCTTGTATTGGCCTGAGTGTGAGGGAAGTGAAGAAGATCGTGTGCCTCCTTCTCTGGATGCCCTCTGAGCGTGTGAGCGTGTGAGCGAGTATTTCAGCCTATCCTCTACGTCTCGCATACCTCCCCTTTTATAGCCCAAGGGGTGCATGTACATGGTGTCCGGGGCTCGACAGGTGGTCCCGGCCTGCTATCTCTACTCGGCAGAGTTCCCTTATGCTGACTTGGCTTCTTGGGTTATTTCCGGCGGAGGTCAGGGCCTTCGGCTGCGCCTCCGTCGGTATGTCCCATGCTCCGTTGCCGTGATGACCTCTCATCCCTGCACCTTGTACCTGCATCCGCCGCAGCAGTATGGCGCCGTCCGGGAAGTGCTCCGCCGGTCTGGTGTAGTCCGGAAATATCGCCACGCCGCCCCTGCTTGCGCTGCTCGGTCCAATCCGCCGTAGTACCCGGCGGTATGGCTCCAGGGGCAGGAGTGGCAGGCGGTGTGCCGGCGCGACATTACAGGTAGGTCACTGCGGCGTGCCACAGTGACCCTACCGTAATAGCCTGGGCGTGGCTGTCGTGCGTGCGTGGCGTAGCCCACGCCGCGTACGGTGTACTTGTTTATGCGGTTTAATCCCCGATATCCGGCGGGAAGTTGACCGCTACGCCTTGTCATGGCCGCCGTTCCTCGGTAACGCGCGTCTCACAGTATGGTCACTGTCGCCTGTCAGCGGCGGTACCGGAGCCCGTCAGCGGATGTTAGGCCATGCCCGCCTGTCCACAATGAATGCGGTAGGTGGGTGTGGCCCGCCGCCGGAGGCCCCGCCGCGAGCCCGGGGGACACGTGGCGGCCCCGGACTAGGCTGTTGCGGGGGCGGGCACCCTCCGTAGTCCGCAGCTTCCTCGCTGGGTGGATGGCACGTGGCTGCTCCGGACCTCCCCGAGCTGGGCCGGCTCGGCTCCCTTCCTGGGGTCGTAACGCGTCCCTAACTTAAGACCGGACCTCGTGGGAACAGGTCTGGTCTTCCATATGGATCCAGGGTGCAGTCCGGCCCACAAGCGGTGGGCCAGAACTGCGAGTGGCTTTGGGTTCTTTCCTTTCTGAGACACGCGGCGATACTGGCTGCTCCCTCTGGTTGACGGGGAGGCCAGGTCCGTTGGTCCGCAAGAAGGGGGAAAAACCCTTCTTTGTCAGGCTGCATGGAGCCTTGTTAAGGGCTGTACTTAGCTTTTGCCCTGTATAAGCAGGTACCCCGGTTTGCTGGGTACCGACAGGGTCGAAGTATAGGCTAGACCTTTTCCATCTTTGCAGCTTCTCCGTCGTGGTGTAATCCCAACGAAGTAGCTGAGGGGCTATTGAGGGCCTAACCCAAAATACGGCCAGCCTGTGTATGGTAGCGACTTATATGTAATTCTAGAGTTCCTCGGAGAAAATATGCAAATGACCGGTCCATATATATGACCCTCAGAGCTAGGGTTTGGGGCAAGCTGTGATGACTTTGTGATGAGTAAATTAAGCTTATAACTTTAGTAAGTGTTTTAACCTTCGTCATTTATTTCACTAAATCTGCTGGGCTTCGCCAAGGCGAACCCAACACATAGGGTAGAAAAATATTATATAACAAAGACATAACATGATCAGTCTTGTAGGCTTTGTAGGCTGACCAAATTATAAAAAATTGCTTTGTTATCTCACACTTTTTCAATAACTTCCTCAATAATTCAGTTAAGAAAATAGGCCAAATCTTTGCTAGATAGACTTCAACTTCATTGATGTCTTTAATATGCATCCAATGATGCATATAGACATGCCTTTTGAATTGGAACAGGTCCCAGACAGTGTTTCCATAACTATCAAGATTCCCAAGTATATTTTCTTCAGAACTTTCACATTCTAAGTTTTTCACTCTCTGTGAAACCCCAAGATTGTCACGACTGTAGTTCCTTCTAACGGACATGTTGTTTGCTGCCACACCGATCGTCATACAGTGGTGGCTCATCAAATATGGATTTTGAATAGTTCAATTTGATAAAGACGCCACTTATCAACGACTTGGTATAGTCCGCTTTCGAAGTTTCTCCTCCCCAATGACACAACAAAGCATGGGTGGTTAGAGAGATATTCATGAAGCCAGGCCTAATGAACATCTGTTGTCGTTATACCCAACAAATCATCTTTATGCTCTTCAAAGTATTCTGGCATTTGTCCATTCAAAGTCGCTAGACTTTCCATAATTAGCCCAATACTCTAGACATCAAGCACCTTGTCCTCACTGTCAAGAATTATGAACGGCTAGCTAGTTACACCGTTAGAGCTTCTGTTCGTGATTCTGATCCTGCGTGATCAGTTGAGTGTATGAGTTGCGTGCGCATGTAAGTCCTAGTCAAGCGCGCGCCGTTGCCGGTGATCGCTGCATGGTGACCACGTCCTGCGGATGGTTAGCTCCTCCTGATTTTGGGGATCTTGATGTACTCAAAACACGATATAAATAGAAAGGATCCCAAGAGGATCATTGCGGCTTCAAAATCTAGTTGTTAATTTTTACATGGTACCAAGAGCCTTACGATCCCAGCCATGTCGAGCTCTTCCGCTACCTCTGCCGCCATGCCCCACTCGCTGCCCATTCCTTCCATCGGCCATGCCATCAGCACAAAGCTTACGCAGGAGAATTACCTGCTATGGAAGACCCAGATCCTCCCATACCTGAACAGCCAAGCACTAATCGGGTATGTGGATGGATCCATCCCGCAGCCGCCGCAAACCATCGCCATCCCGACTAATGAAGAGACCGGCACTGCCCGGCACATCGTCGTCAATCCGGAGTACACATCCTAGTACTATCAGGATCAATTGGTCTTGAGCGCCATCATCTCCTCAGCCTCCGAGGAAGTGCTCCCGAACCTTGTCGGCATGGACACCAGCCTCAAGGCATGGCGTACCCTCAAGAAGATCTTTGCTGCAGGGTCACGCGCACGGATCATGCAAATCCGTATGCAGCTGACCTCCACGAAGAAAGGCGACATGACGATCGCCGCCTACTACCGCAAGATGAAGAATCTCACCGACACTCTCGCAGCCATCGGCAAACCCATCGACGACGAAGAATTCATCGCGTACCTGATGCGCGGCCTCAGCACCGAGTACGACTCCCTGGTGACGAGCATCACCACCAACCTCGACAGCTACTCCCTCAGCGATGTGTACGCACACATGTTGAGTCAAGAGATGCGCATCGAGCACAATCAAGCCGAGACGCAGATGTCTGCCAACACCGCCAACCGCGGCCCTGCCAATCGAGGTGGGCGCTCTTGACGTGGCCGTGGATGCAGCTACGGCGGGCGCTCGCCAAGTGGGCGCAAGAACCAGTCAGGGCATGACAGCATCAACAGCTCCAAGTAGCCGTGCCACAAGACAAACCATGATGCCTCGCGCTGCTGGCACCGATTTGATCAGAATTATCAAGCTGAGGAGGTCACCAAGGTTGCTGCCGCAGCATCAAATGGGTATGTGGTTGATCCAGATTGGTATGTTGATACAGGTGCCACTGATCACATCACAAGTGATCTGGAACGCCTGACCACAAGGGAGCGCTACAATGGAGGAGATCAAGTCCAGGTGGCGAATGGATCAGGTTTGTCCATCACTCATGTTGGCAATTCTTGTATTACTGGTTCTTCACATCCTATACATCTAAAGCATATCCTCCATGTTCCCAAGATAAATAGGCATCTCCTTTCTGTTAGAAAGTTAACTCTTGACAACAATGCCTTTGTTGAATTTTATCCAAACTCATTCTATGTAAAGGATCAAGCCACGGGGACAACACTGCTAAAAGGAGGGTGTAAGAATGGGCTCTACACTCTCCCCATCAGAAGAACCAGCAGAGCTATGCTTGCTTCTAGAAGGGCCACTGAAGATCAGTGGCATCGACGGCTTGGACACCCTTCCTTGTCAGTCACTCGTTTAGTCTTGCAAGAAAATAATATTGCTGTAATTCCAAATGTTTCTTCTCATTCAGTTTGTAATGCCTGTCAGCATGGCAAGGCGCATCAGCTTCTGTTTAGTTTCTCTACTAGTGTTTCTCATTTTCCACTACAAATAATTCATACTGATGTTTGGGGTCCTGCCCTCTCCTCGGTAAACGGTTCTAAATAGTATGTATCTTTCCTGGATGATTACAGCAAGTTTGTTTGGATCTATTTTCTTAAAAGCAAGTCTGAAGTCGAGTCCATTTTTCTTCATTTCCAGAAGCATGTTGAGAATCTTCTTAATACAAAAATCAAGTGTGTTCAGTCTGATTGGGGGGGGGGGTGAATACCATCGACTTCATCAATATTTCAACAGAACAGGCATCACGCACCATATTTCTTGCCCACACATACATCAGCAGAATGGTGTTATTGAAAGAAACATAGGCACATAGTTGAAACTGGCCTTACCTTGTTGGCTCAGTCACACATGCCTCTCAGATTCTGGGATGAAGTATTCCAGGCTGCCTGCTACCTGATTAACAGGATGCCCAGTCCTACAGTTGATAAAGATACACCAATACATAAGCTATCCAAGGAAAAGCCTGATTATTCCTTGCTTAGAGTTTTTGGGTGTGCTTGTTATCCAAACCTCAGACCATACAACTCTAAGAAGCTCCAGTTCAGAACAAGGCAGTGTGTGTTCCTAGGCTACAGCTCCTCTCACAAGGGGTACAAGTGTTTTGACCCTTCTAGTGGGAGAGTATAGATCTCAAGGGATGTAGTTTTTGACGAGAATGTGTTTCCTTTCTCTCACACCGAACAAGCTCTCATCGGTTCCAATCTCACTGAAATCCCTACCGTTTCTGAACCAGTAGATGCAGGAGTTCCCATGAATGATGAACTAACTGATTTTATTCAACACAATGATCCCTCTCTTGCTAGCTCTACTCCTGCAGGTCACACAGGTTCAGATCATATAGTGGATACAGTACAAGAAGGTGCTGTTGACAGTCAGGGAGTATTGCTAGATTCGGTATAGTTGCAGAATGAAGAAGGTGAATTGCAGAATGAAGGAGGTGAAACCTCAGAGCAAATTCAACATCCTATGAGAACAAGACTCAAGAACAATATTGTGAGGCCAAAGGAGAGTTCACAGATGGTACAATACAGTACTCTGGGCATCGTGGCTTCAATGCTGCAATGTCTGTCCAAAATCCTACAACAGAGACAGATAAATTGAGTGAGCCCTGTAATTGGAAGGAAGCAATGGATCATGTAGGATGGAAGCAAGCAATGGATGATGAGTACTCAGCATTGATCAAGAATCAGACCTGGGACTTAGTGCCACCACAGAAAGGTATGAATTTAATTGATAGCAAATGGGTGTACAAGGTGAAGCGTAAATCAGACAGTTCAGTCGATAGGTTTAAAGCCAGGTTAGTTGCAAAGGGTTTTAAACAACAACATGGCATTGACTACTTTGAAACCTTCTCTCCAGTAGTCAAACCTACAACTGTCAGAACAATACTCACTGTTGCAGTATCTAGAGGGTGGCACTTGCATCAGATAGATATCCAAAATGCTTTCCTTCATGGCTATCTTCAAGAAACAGTTTTCATGAGGCAACCTGCAGGATATATTGACAAGTCTCAGCCACCCAACTATGTGTGTAAGCTGAAGAAAGCCCTATATGGACTGAAGCAGGCCCCTCGTGCATGGCACACGAGGCTCACCAACAAACTGCAGGAATTGGGGTTCAAACCTTCAAGAGCTGATACATCATTATTCATTTTCAGTCATGGCGGAGTGACAATTTACATGTTGATCTATATTGATGATATCATTATAGTAAATTCTACCACTTCAGCAACACACAAGCTAATTGAGCAATTGAGAACAGAATTTGCTGTGAAGGACCTTGGCCAGCTGCAGTACTTCTTAGGAGTAGAAGTCAAGTCTCAAAGAGATGGAATAGTGCTATCCCAAAAGCGCTATGCACTTGATATTCTCAGAAGCGCAAACATGGAGAAATGCAGACCTATTTCAACACCTATGGCGTCAACAGAAAAGCTGGCTAGAGATCAAGGACAGAAACTGAATGACCAGGAACAGTTCAAGTACAGAAGTATAGTTGGTGGATTGCAATATCTCACTATAACAAGACCTGATCTTTCCTTTGTTGTTAATCGAATCTGTCAGTACATCCATGCTCCAATAGATGTTCATTGGGCAGCTGTCAAAAGAGTACTAAGGTACATCAAGGGTACAGCTGATACTGGACTAAAGATTCAGAGGTCAAGCAAGCTAACACTCAATGCCTTTTCTGATGCTGACTGGGCAGGCTGCCCAGAAGATCGTCGCTCAACAAGTGGTTTTGCTGTATTTCTTGGACCAAATTTGGTGTCATGGAGCTCAAGGAAGCAAGCTACAGTCTCTCGATCAAGCACAGAGGCAGAGTACAAGGCCGTTGCAAATGTTGCTGCAGAGATAGTTTGGCTTCAGTCTTTACTGAAGGAATTGGGAGTCTGTCAGTGGAAGCCTCCATTACTGTGGTGTGACAATTTAGGTGCTACTTATCTGGCCACTAATCCAGTGTTCCATGCAAGAACCAAGCATATTGAAGTTGATTTCCATTTTGTCAGAGAACAAGTAGCCCGCAAGTCACTACAGATAAGATTCATCTCTTCTGCAGATCAGGTTGCAGACATATTTAGCAAAGCACTGTCCAAAAGCCCATTCAGTTTCATCAGTCGCAATCTGAACATTGTGTCCACAGGTTAAGATTGAGGGGGAGTGTCAAGAATTATGAACGGCTAGCTAGTTACACCGTTAGAGCTTCTGTTCGTGATTCTGATCCTGCGTGATCAGTTGAGTGTATGAGTTGCGTGCGCATGTAAGTCCTAGTCAAGCGCGCGCCGTTGCCGGTGATCGCTGCATGGTGACCACGTCCTGCGGATGGTTAGCTCCTCCTGATTTTGGGGATCTTGATGTACTCAAAACACGATATAAATAGAAAGGATCCCAAGAGGATCATTGCGGCTTCAAAATCTAGTTGTTAATTTTTACACTCACTAGTGGCATTCTTAGTCTCGAGCTCTTTTCTGATTTGAATTTGCACTAGTCCCGAAACTTCAGTGTATATGAAATCTTCAACTTTTAATATACCGCGCCATGAATATGCAGACGATAACTTAGATTACGAAGATAACTTGTGGCATACCAAGTATAATGTTATAACGTGAGGAAGATAACACGGCTCAGGCAATGGTACTGAAAATCCTCTCCTATCTGAAATCATATATCCGAACAATGAAACAGAAGGAAAAATGATGGTGGATCAAAGGATTGGCAACACAATCAAACACAATCATTGCAAGAAGACGATAGCTTAGATGAGGAAGATAACTTGTGCCATGCCAAGTATAACGTTATAATGTGAGGAAGATAACACGGCTCAGTCAACTGTACTCAAAATCCTCTCCTATCTAAAATCACATATCTGAACACTAAAATAAAAGGAAAAAATGATGGTGGATCAAAGGATTGGCAACACAATATCATTGCAAGAAGACATGCAAGAGCAGCACAACTAAAGTCATGGAACATTTCTTTGGTTCTCAACAAAGAGACAAAAAGACTCAGGTATCTCATTGTCCCGTGCTACTAAACAATCACATCAAATATAAAGAACTATATGATAATATACTTAGCCTTTACTCTAATCACCTCAAGCACTAATATGCATTTTTTGTCTTTCTAAATTTTGAGCACACTTGCCATTTGAATGAATAGGCTATTCATCCAGGTAATCTGCCAGATGCAAGTGATGTGCATGGTTGCTAATGGTGTTCCATTCCAGATAATGCGTAACCCTTTCTTTTCAGAAATGGTTACAGCTATCAATAATGCTCCAAAAGGATATAAAGCCCCTTCAAGTGAGAAGGCAAGAACACCTCTCCTTGATTCATGCAAGAGACAAGTTGAGAATGATCTTTCGGGAGTGAGAGATACCTAGTATGTTTGTTTTATAGTTAATATTATTAATCTTTTCTTAGTACTAAAGTTTAATTGCTATCTACCAATAACCTCCTACTTTTAAACTAGGTTGATGCAGGGTGTCTCTATCGTCTCTAATGAGTGGACTAATATTAAAAAACAACCACTTATCGACGTCATTGTGTCAAATAGTACTAGCTCGTGCTTCTTGTATTCAGAAGATTATTCTGGGGTTGAAAAAACTGGTGATAAAATTGCTCAAATCTTATTGAAAGCAATTGATGATGTCTTTCTACTAGTAACGGACAATGCATCTAACTACAAAGCCGCTAGAGGGAAATTCATGAAGTAAGTTGTAACAAACTTTAGTTGCTAGTACTTTAGCCCTTTTTAAAAACTTCAATCATACTCAGATTACCCTTTCTTTGATAGGTGCATCATAGCGTCTATTGGATTCCATGTGTAGCTCACACATTGAATCTAATATTCAAGGTCTTCGCCAAAAAGTTTCCATGGATGGAACAAACATACAAGTCTAGCAAAGCTATTGTTAACTTTTTTAAAAACCATCAACATTGTCTAGCAATCTTTAGAAATAACTCCTGTTTAGATCGGTTTGTTTCCCACTACATTTTAATGGAAAGGCTTATTTCATGCCAAGAAACACTTTCCACCACGGTAGTCACTAATCAGTGGACGGATTGGGCGAAAGGGTGCAGCAATGAATAGAGTAAGCAAACAAAGACCATTGTTTCAGAAATCAGCAACAATAATTTTTGGAATGAGATGGAAATTTAACATGCAAGCTTGTCCTAAGTCCAGCTTTAAGTTTGTTGGAGTTTATAGAGAACAATATTGACATTATGAGGAACACGGGAAGTAAACTACGAAAATATACTTCATGATAGATCTAACGATGATCATTTGATATCATAAATATTATTTCTATTATTTTTTATTAACTTAGTTAAATTCAAAATACTTTCTCATTCTTTTTTATTAGTCGTGTTTTAGTTCAAAAATAAACTAGTGGGCGATAAATATTCGAGAACATAGATACTAGTATTTTAACTTAGGACAAACCTCTAGGACTCTATTTCAGGACAGAGGTACTACTACCCGAGACAGAAAACTTGAAGTCCACGGCCTCACATAAATCCTCTTAATGATGGTGTGTTTATAGTGCTTCGTGCATCGGTGTATGTTGGTAAATAACCACCACCTTGGTGCAAGCCTATATCTTTCATCCATGTTTGAGCCTCCATTATAGCGAAAATGGCCTTTTCTACCATATTTCGTATCTTGTGTTTGACTGAATGATAACATGCAAAATGGACTAATGGCCTTGTGTGTAGATATATATCAAAGCTTTAAGATAAATATCTAAGGGATGAAGGCGTATTGTTGTTGCCTTCACCAGTTAAGGCTAAACCTAACCCATCCCCCAAACCTATCTCCATACACTGTAGACAGTAAATACGTGCACTATAGATAGAGCGAGGAGTAGTTAGAATAATGATAAGGGATCGTGGATAAGGGAATGGTTGGGTTCAGCCTAATGCTACCACTGAACGGGGCAAAAGTTTTGGAGTGGGCAATGCATAACCGAAGCATCCCTCGTCCCCACTACCGGCAGTAGTAGTGCAGAACCACACCAGACAACACGGATAAGCTCAGTTCGACATTTCCTCTGCAAAAATGTTTTAAGGCGATCAAAACCATCCTGGGCGCGCAACGCATGACCCATCGTATATCTCCCTGATTGTCTGACCGAACTACGAACCTAGCTTTGATGAACCCCACCGTCGTCCCCGCTTTGGTTTTCCAGCAGAGGATGCCCTGTCCCGCCGCCCATCTCCTCCCTCAGCTTGTTGACCCTGGCGACGATCGCCTCGACCGTCACGTCCACGGCGTCCCTGAGCGTCTCCAGCTTCGACCTCGGGTCCGCGTACACCAGCCTCGGTATGAGCCCGATGACGGTCTCCGTCATCCGCTCGGCGACGTCGTGCGGGATCCGGCGGAGCGTCTCCTCGATGCTGACGTTGCCGGCGCGCACGTCGGCCTCGGGGATGAGCACGGAGTAGGTGTCGTGCGCCTCGGGCAGGTGCCACCTGTACTGCGTGTAGGCGGAGTCCGGGTGGAAGAAGACGGGCACGCAGCCGGCCATGATGGCGTCGAACGCGGAGCGGCGCGTCATGGTGTCGCCCGTGGGCTGCAGGCAGAAGCGGGTGCCCTGGAACACGCGCATGAAGGTGCTCGGGACGAGGCAGTTCCGCTCGTTCTTCCGGCACCGGACCAGCTTGCAGAAGCTGGAGGCGCCGCACTGCCTGATGAGCTGGTGCCGGATGGAGTATGGGTCGCTCCGCCCGCCGCCGGCGAAGGAGAAGAGCCACTGTCGCTTCGTGGCCCGCATCCGCCGTTGCCACTCGACGACCTGCGCGTCGCTGGACGGGTGGAAGTAGGTCGGGTACGGTATGGCGAAGTCGAAGCTCGTCCAGGGGAGCTTCTCGACGAAGAGCACCGTCATGTTCTGCACGGCCGGCAGGTGGAGCAGCTTGTTCCCCCACTCGGAGTCGCTGTCCGTGTGCCGCTGGTGGTCGTACGCCGTCCTCCCCGACAGGAAGAAGTGGTCGCGGCCGCCCATGGCGCGCCACTCGGGCCGCCGCGTGAGCCAGTCCACGAGGTCCAACGGCAGCGCGTCCTTCTCCCTGGCCGTGGAGTTGACGCCCCACAGGTGCTGCACCACGTCGAAGCCGGCGTAGAAGGGCACGAAGATGGCAGCCGCCCGGGACGAGTCGTCGGTGAGGCAGTCGTACTGCAGCATCCGGCGGTGGAAGATGACGTCGAGGCCGAAGTGGTCCGTGGCGTACCAGCCCTGGTCCGCGAACACGCCTTCGGCGTTGTCCACCGGCTCGCCCAGCCCGCCGTTCTCCAGGTACACGCACATGTTGATCCACGGGTACCAGTGGCGGCAGTTGCGGAGGATGTCCGCGTTGAACCGCGGCGGGAGGTCGTGGATGTACACGTACCGCCCCTCGCAGGCGCCGTCGTGGCGACGACCCCGCCGCTCCTCCAGTACTGCCGCCGGGAGCGCACTGCTGCTGACCGTGGCGGGCGGCGTCTTCATGAGCTGCTCTTCTTGCCGGAGAATGAAACGCTGGGGGCCGTCTCCGCCGTCGCGCGGCGTGCTGACCGGTGGGCCGCGGAACACCGCGACATGGAAGTAGACGACGGCCAGCCACGACATGGCGGCGAAGAAGAGGAGGCGGGGCGGCGGCACCCACCGCTTGCCGCCGGTCCTCTCCATGCTGCTACTGTCCGGCGTCGTGGACGAGGGCGTCACACCTCAGACGCACCCAGAGTATAGTGTAAACATACGGAAGCCAGAAATGGCAAGGCGGCTAGAGCTCGGAGAATGGCAGGCGTGAGAATCTGGTGGAACTGGAACCGGAGACTGCAACTCTGCAAGGGCTACGGAACCATCGGATCGGATCCCCGATCGGCCTTGCATTGCACTGGGTTGATGGGCACAGGGTCAGCAACGATGCAGCATCGCGAGGACCGCACGTGGGGTGCAGTGCAGGCCGTCGCGTCCCTTGAGGAGTTGACACGGGGTTACTTTTTTTGCATTAGCGCGCGGACCGTAGACCATCGGTAATAATGGCGGGCATTAATCAGCCTGCCCCAGTCTTGGGGGTGCGTGCGCGCAGGGGACGTTGGATCCACGCCTTCCCTTCTGACCTTCTCCTTCCTTCTCCTCGCATCGCATCTCGCGTCTGCACTCTGCAGGGCCGTCGTGCCCGAGCCCCGAGGCCGAGGTGACATCAGGGGGCAGGTGCGCCGGGAATGGGATCTCGCGGCCGCGCCGCGCCGGCCACGCCGCGTGAAGCGGAAGCAATGGGAGAACAACGGAGTGCCGACGCGCGCGGCCTGGGCGAGCCACACGAGATGCTTGGCATCTGTCGTGGTGACTCGTGACAGTCGCATGCACACCGTGAACCTGAAGCGTTCGGTTTGCTTGCTTGCCCCTGAAGACATGAGAACCCAATGAGAAATTACGAGGTGCTTTTCTGTGTACAAAACCCTCCGAGTTCTGAACATCTCAGTTTTAATTGATGAAACCTCAGTTTAGCAGATTAACAGAATGTGTACAGCAGCGGAACAAAAATGTGCACTCCAATTGACAGTGCTGTAGATACCAACCAAATAATCTTGTGTGTATATGAAGAATATCGCTACTACATTTTTGTAAACAAACGGGTGAATCGACAGAGCTACTGATCGACTTGCACCGGTTGTCTCGGCCGGAATCTCGACTCCGTCGATTCGAACAGGTTCGGAGGGTCCTCGGTGACCGGGGAGCCGCTGTCGACGTACTCGCCGTTCCTGATCCGCGCCACCGTGTCGAGCACCCCCTCGACGGCGACGTCGACCGCGTCCCTAAGGGTCTCCAGCTTCGACCTGGGGTCGGCGTACAGAACCCTCGGGATGAGGCTGATCACCTCCTCCCGCATCCGCCGCACCGTGGCCGGAGGGATGGCCCGGAGCACGGCCTCGATGCTCACGTTGCGCTGCCGCACGTCCGCGTCCGGGATGTACACCGAGTACTTGAGGTGGTCGCCGGGGAGGTGCCACCGGTACTGCTTGTACGCCGACCCCGGGTGGAAGAACACCGGGATGCAGCCGGCCACGATGGAGTCGAACGCCGACCGCCGCGTGCAGGTGTCGCCGGCCGGCTGCAGGCAGAAGGTGGTCTTCTGGAACAGCCGCATGATGTTGACGGGCGGGTGGCACTGGGTGCTGCCGGTGGCGCGCGCGCACCCCAGCATCGTGCAGGCGCCCGACGCCTTGCACTGCGCGATCACGTGGTCACGCACCCGGATGTTCATCGGGACGTCCGGCCGCGGCGCGCCCACGAACGCCATGAACTGCGTCCGCGCCTGGCCGCGCACCCTGTCCTGCCACCGGAGCACGTCGGCGTCCGACCTGGGGTGGAAGTAGGTCGGGTACGGCACGGGGTAGTCGCTGCCGTGCAGCATCGCCGACTCCAGCACCAGCACCGACATGTTGCGCCCGGCAGGCATGACGAGGAGGTCGTTGCCCCAGTCCGGGTCCACGTTGTTGCTCCTCCGGAAGTCCCACCCCGTCCGCCCGGCCACGAGGAAGTGGTCGCGGCCCCCCATGCGCCGCCACTCGGGCCGCGCCATGAGCCACCGCGTCAGGTCCGCCGACGCCGCGTCCCTGGTGGCGTTGTCGTAGCCCCAGTGGTAGCGGACGAAGTCGAAGCCGGCGTAGAACGGCACGAACACGGCGGAGGCCATGGCGGAGTGCTTGGTCAGGCACTCGTACTGCTTCATCCGGTTGTGGAAGATGGCGTCCAGCGCGAACTGGTGCGTGTCGTGCCACCCAGCTTCGCCCGTGATGACGCCCTCCGTGCGGTCGGCGAGCGGCCGGCCGAGGCTGGCGTTGCTCAGGAACGCGCACATGTCGCCCCAGTGGTCCTCGGTCTTGCGGCAGTCGCGGATGATGTCGGCGTTGAAGCGCGGCGGCAGGTCGTGCATGTAGATGTACCGCCCCCGGCACGGGTCGCCGCTGTCGTCGCCGCGGTTCACCTCCACCGTGCCGCTGATCACGGAGAAATGGAAGTAGAGGAAGAAGGTCCAGGCCGTGACGGCGAGGACGGCGAGGAACCTCAGCGGCGGCAGCGCGTTCGCCGCCGCCTTCTCCATTCCCTTCGCTTCGACTGCTCGGCGAGACCGAGCTCCGCCGCCACGTTTCCGGGCAGGTCTGATCAGCTGGGGAATCAAGAGCGACGAAGCAGCATCAGATGAAGTAAACATCAAGTATGGCGGTGTCAGCTGTCATCAGCTGCAGTACAAAGGAATTGAAGGAAGCTGAGACAAGATCTTGCGGTAGAAATGCATGTGTCCTCACCAGTTGTATGATCGAGTTGACCGCACTAGTGTGCATACTGGAGCGTATCTAGAGCAGTGAGGAACATATATAGCTGTGGTCTACAGATTCAAGATCGAGGAGGAACTGAGGAATACGAAGGCGAAGTCTGTACTCTTCAGGCTATGGCTGTTTTTTCTGACGAACTGACTGGCTACACTGTGATCTGGAGTTTCTGGAATTGGACGGTAATACCGATGCCAATCCTGGATCTTATGTGAACATTAACAGTGGAGTGCGTAAACAAAGCATCTCGCGTTGATAGCCCATATCATATTCTGGAGCATGAGACGCTAGCTAGGAGAGGGAGCCTTAGGTTAATTAAACTTACGCTCACCATTCCGAGTTTCTGACTTAGAAATTACCACCGGTAACACAGCTACTCCCTCTAGTCCAAATTAAAATAGTCCTCATTTTACGGTCTCCAAAACAATCTTTAACTAATTACTCAATTACAATATACTCTCTCCGGTTTTAAATATAAATTGCGGTTGACTTTTTTTCCACAACTTCATTCATTCCTCTTATTCAAATTCTTGTATAAACATATAAGAAAAAAAGCCATGCTCAAACTCAATGATAGAACAAATCACAACAAAACAAATAAAGCTTATAAATATTTTGGATAGGACGAATGATCAAAGTTTTTGAAAAAAATCAACCACGACGTATATTCAAACCCGTAGAGAGTATGTTACCATTTTAACAATTTTAGACTATGTGCAATGGGCTAGGTAAAAAGACTGCATATACACTGTAGCAACACTGTACATAGAGAGAGGGATAGTTAGAATAGTGGATACATAGTACATTTATACATCCCACTACATATAGTTTTATACTTCTATGACGTACTTTTTAAGGCAAATATGTACATATGACCTTCGATTTTGAAAGTAAATGGTTTAAAGATTACTTATAGGACAAGGTTTTAGAAGTTTGACAACCTTGGCTACTAATTACAACACTGCATCCGCATTGCACACGTTAGTGGAGAGCGGAGAGAAGAGTGGCAACACTCTTTTTCTGCTTATCGAAAAAATGATTTATAAAGCAATCACCTTGAAAATCAGTTTCGGGACATGTCCATTTAATGTTATACAGTCCATCACTTGGTTGTATATACAAATAGAAGATGCCTCTCGTATTGGCGTCGGGATCTCTGAAGTTCGTTGGAGTCATTTAACAATATTAGAAATTTTATAAAATGATAGACTATCATTAGTATATCTTAGTAGGTGACATAGATCACTTATAAGGATATATGAATGTATATTAGCTCACATACATGCTTTAGTGGATCACATGGCTTATTGATGTAGATATATATTTTGCATTAATGGAAATGCTAATGGATTTTTGCAGATGTAAACAACTTGTATATTGTGATATAATGTAGGAGTAGTGGAGCTTCATATTGAGATTTTACGGTGGTTGGAATGGTACCCACTGGTACCAGGCGGTACCACCATTTCTTTTAATTTTTAAAGGCATTTATGCCTTTTATAGAATTAAAAAATAAAACATATGGGTACCGGTCCCACCATTTTTTGTATCGGACCCTTTCTATTTGGTACCGTCTGGTACCGGTACCGTTGTACCCCTATTTCAAAGCCGTTAGATCTCATTTGATGGACGGCTCCTATTTTTTTCAACCACCGTAAAATTTGTATATAAAAGAATACATATTACTCTAGGAGTAGGTTTTTCTTACTCTCAGTTTAAATGTTTAAATTTCATATTGTTTAAGCAGTGAATGCAACATTGGATCTGGCGCAAGAATTACATCGAACGTATTGTCTCCATTAGCTTAATGCTCCCTCCGTTCATAAAAGAATAAAATTCTAGTTTTGTTCTAAGTCAAACTATCATAACTTTGACCAAATTTATATCAAAATATAATAAAACTTATGCTACCAAATTAGTATCAGTAGATTTTTGTTGAAATATATTTTCATATCATACATATTTGATATCATAAATGTTGTTACATTTGTATATAAACTTAGTCAAAATTACGATAGTTTGACTTAGGACAAAATCAAGATTTCGTCTTTTCGTGGACAGGAGAGTATAATTTAAGATTTGAACCTTATAATCCCTGTCCAGTTTGATCTCGCAAAAACAAACAAAAAGAAAAGAACGGTAAGCCGATCACCGATGTGTCTCAAGAAAAGTAAAAGCTACTAGTATTGTTGACTAGTGAGGCCGAACGGACTTGACAGCCCTAGACCAAAGGCCCATGAGTAGAGCCACGTTAGGAACGCATGCTAGTTTCTCGGCTCAGCCAAATGTGAGCAGATCAGAAGATTTCGGCAACGAAAAAAAAAAAGAATGAGCCCACATGACCCAGCGCACCACAAGTACGTAACAGACTAACATGCCAGATTTTGTCTTATCTTCTCCCAATTTCTGAGCCCAACAGTTTGGTAAACAGGTCCCTTGTTCTCAGCTCTCAGCCCAGGGATCCTACTAACGTTGCCTGGCCAAAAGGAAAACACCTATTTTGCCTCCTTAAAATCGAAATGCGAGTTTTCTTCTCGAACTATAATACCACACACCATGCTCCCTCAACTCTTAAAATCATGTAAATCACCTCTTGCCCCGACTAAAATTGGTTCTGAATCACATCATAATTTTTAAGTTCAAAAACAAATATGATAAAGATAAACACCAGATATGGTTTAAATCCATGAAAAATATCTTCAAGCTTGTAAAATTTCTGATAAAAAACCTAAATATACTTTAGGATATGAGAAATTGAAATAAAATGTTTTGGATCTTGTGAAAATAGATCTCAAATACCTTCTACAAATCGCATCCTGTTCTAGAAAATTGAAATAACACAAAAAATAGGAAATTCTCAAAACATCCTAATTAGTGTGCAACCTTATTTTTTAAAAAAAAAAATCCATGACAAACACAAGAGATGCAAAGAACATGAATACACAACAAGAATGAAAACATTTATCATTAATGTGTGTTGTATTCATGTTGGTAACAAACTCTTTTTTTTTTGTCGTAGAAAGTTGTAAAGTCGTCACGCAACAATTAGAGTATTTTAGGAATTTTTCATATTGGTCTAGATATTTTTCCATTTTCCTATAAGTCATCCAGTTTTTTGAAGATTTCATAGATATTTTCACGATTTTGAAGTGCTCTGTCTGGGTTTTCATATATGAATCTATTTTGTAGGAAGTTTTGAGTGCTTGAGTATATCTTTCATGGTTTTAAAACCTTTTGTGTTTTTTGTCAGGTTTACTTTTAGGTAAAAGTGATTTTGTAGCTTAAAAGTTAAAACTTTGAAAATCACTTTTTACCCAGATAAAGGTTTTAATTTCAACAGTTTTGGAGTCGAGGGCGGACATGTTTTCTGACATTAGAGTTGAAAGAGAAAACATACACACACAATAATTACATAGGTAAAAATAGCCTTTTTTTCATCTGAAAATTGAATGTAACACACGAGGGCCTACTGGAGGCCCAAGCCGATGCGGCCCAATTAATGCCCACTAATGTTGCGGCGGGCGACAAGCTAGGTCCGCTGCGGGATGTGAGGTCATGGATTGACGCGGATGAGGCACGGGCTGCCTGCAGCGCGGGCTGCTATCTGTGTAGCAGCTGTCTCACAGCGGTAATCACCAGCTTTGTTTGGTTGTAGTGTGGTCAAGATTTACTGATCATCATTCAAGAATTACCAATTACCATCCTGTATATATAGTACTCCTAGTAGACTAGCAGTAATTAACTAGCTCACCACGCTAATCAATCAAACAACCATACATTCATGCTTTTTGCGATATGGATCTTAATCATAGGGCGGCTTCACCGTACCTGTGCAACAAACCATGGGTGCAGTGCAGCAGGTCGTCAGGCTTCAGCAATCAGGAGGATCTCTCCAGCCAGATCTCGAGGCAGATAGTTAAACATACTGGATTCCACACAAGTACGAGCAGCGGCATCCTATCTACGTAGAATCTCGTTAAGCAGCAGTCTGCAATGAAACATCTTTGTCGTGCCACGACAAGCTACTAACATCCACATGGGCAGAGGGAGAGGCGATGTGGTAGACAGGAAAAAAAAACAGTAGTCTGTGTTACTGCGTTCTGTGTAAAAGATCAGAAGCTGGTACTTCGGTTTAGCCGTGTAAAAAAAAACAGTACTAGTAGTACTTGGTTTAAGCAAGTACACCGAAAACTGTGTCCTTTACTTTGTATAGGTGTGCTCCATTTGGTTGTGTAGAAACGTTACTATGAGATTATATTCTTATTTAGAGGTTATTTTCAAGATACTCATTGTGTTGGATAAGATTTTGGAGTTTATTCCCGATATTATTTGAAGTTGTCTTGCCGTTTGTTGGAGAAGGTGATTTTGTAGGTGTTGGCGAAAAATGGTTGGCCGTCCTCCGGAAAGCTTGTGCTGGAGAGACTTTTTTACGTTTTATGTGCATTTTCTTAAATTTTATATTGTAGACTTGAGTTTCTTTTGGTTAGATGCATACGCAGAGACTGGGATAAAAAAAATTTCAAAAAAAAAAATCAGGAGCTGGTGATCCCTCCGGTCACCAAAGCAAGTTGTTTTACATAAGATCTGCTTAAATGCTTAATAACGATCTGACTCGTGCAGCTAGCTCCGGTCGAAACGGCGACGAGCTTTGCGGACCAGAGGGGCTATATGTTTTAAACATTTAAAAGCTGGATTCCAAACTCGACAGCAGTGCACCAAACACACGTCTTCTAGTCCCACATCTCCTTTTTTTTAATCTCCTGGGTCCTGGCATGTCGGCGCCTGATGACACCTATTTTGTGCGCTGAAGCTCTTCCGTCTGGAGGATTAATGTGTGGGATGACAAATGGCGGCTCTCCGCGCGATTAGGGCAATACTACTTAATAAGACAGTTTATAGACTTATAACAAGCAGACAGCTGCACTGCACGACCTACACGTACACATGGAGAGACGTCCCGGTACGTACGAGGCATACGTGAGGCCCACTACCGATGATGCCACAGATCTCTGAAACGATCAATGCGTTGGGGGCCTCCGTCCAGCGGCTCCAGGGGGACAGCCCGGGGACCGGACATGATGGCGGGAGATGGACACATTTCTGAAGACGACGCGCGACGCGTGCGTCGGTGGATCCACCTCCATGCCCCCCTGCCTGATTATTTGGAGCTCTGACGAAACTCTTGCAGTTTCGGTTTCGTTTCGCCAATGATGCCCGCTGTAAGGGATGTCGCTGAAATTGGGGTTTCATGAACGATGGGTTCATTTGGTCATGAAGTGTGTTACTACTGTAACCTACAGAATTAAAGTGAACGGCGAGTACACAAATCAAATCATTCCACAAAGGGGCCTAAGGCTGGGTGATCCTATATCGCCGTATCATTTTATCTTGTGTGCTGAAGGTTTATCAGCCTTGCTGCAGAGCGCTGAAAATACTGGACGAATTGAAGGGATCAAAATATGTAGAGAGGCGACAAGGGTGAACCATCTATTTTTTGTAGATGACTCGCTAATCTTGATGAGGGCCAAGAAGGAGGATGCACACGAACTAATGTACATTCTGATTGTATATGAGAGAGCCTCGGGATAGGTAATTAACAAAGATAAATCATCCATCATGTTCAGCCCTAATACTAATGATGAAATCAAAGGACAAATGAAAACAGCTCTGTCTATAACGCAAGAAGCCTGGAGTGAAAGGTATTTGGGGTTGCCCATTTCTATAGGGAAGTCTAGAAAGAAGGCCTTTGAATATATCAAACAAAAGATATGGGCAAAGGATTGGCAACAGAAGCTGTTATCTAGAGCTGGTAAAGAGATACTTATGGCAGTGGCCCAAGCCATCCCGACCTATGCAATGTCATGTTTCTATCTTACTAAAAGCTTCTGTGATGAATTAAGCTCCATGATTGGAAGGTACTGGTGGAGCCAATAAGATAAAATTAACGAGATCCATTGGCTCAATTGGGAGAAGCTTACACTATCAAAGAAAAAGGGAGGGCTGGGATTCCGAGATCTCCATCATTTTAACTTAGCATGCTGTCCCGGCAGGCTTGGAGGCTTCTTACAGAACCAGGTACTTTGTGTGGAAGAGTTATTAAGGCAAAATATTTTCCTAATGCATGCATCTTACAATGTAAGGCTCGAAATGGAATTTCTTACACTTGGAGAAGCAATTAAGAGAAGGAGTGATATGGAGAATTGGGGCTGGTTCTAATGGGAATATTTGGTCTGATCCGTGGATCCCGAGGGGAATCACTAGAAGGCCTATAACTCCAAGAGGCAATTCTCTTCTTACAAGAGTTTCTAATCTCCTGGACCCGAGCTCAGGGACATGGGATGACCGACTTGCTAGAGACGTTTTCTGGCCTGAGGATGCTGAGGCAATCCTTAGAATACCAACCAATGATGAATATATAGATTGGACAGCTTGCACTATGACTCAAAGGGCCTTTTCTCTGTAAAATCTGCATACAAGCTTGCAGTTCAGTTACGAGACCAACAAAAAGGGAATGATGCATCCACATCAAACGCGTCAAGTCAAACCACTGATGCCTTTAGGTGGGAAAGATTGTGGCAGCTTAAACTCCCAAACAAGATCAAGATGTTCCTGTGGCGTTTTGCACATAACAGCTTGCCTGTGAGAAAGAATATTGCTGGCGGGGTGTTGATATTGATGTTCGGTGCCCTGTCTGCTACAGATTGGATGAAGATTGCGGTCATCTGTTCTTTAAATGTAAAGGTATCAAGGTGTGTTGGAGGGAGTTGTGCATGGAACACATTCGAGAACTTTTGCAAACATGCAAGTCTGGCAAGGAGGTGATCGAGAGGATTTGGTCCCTGCAGGAGAATGAGCAACTAAAAGTTTGGGTGCTGCTTTGGAGATGGTGGTCAGCTCGGAATAAGGCAAACGTAGGGGAGAAAATGATTAGGCCTCTTTTGGAATAGAGAAATTTTTTTCTGTTCCTGCGTTTTTCTTGTGAAATTGAACTGTTTCTTTTGAAATTCCTATACGATTCCTATGAAAATCCTGCATTCCAAAGGAGGCCTTAGTGCTGCTGAAATCTGCAACACAGTAAACTACTTTCTGATGGAGTTTGAACAGATAAATGTGAATGGGAAGGAGATTAAATCTAATAAGAAAGAAGTCTGGAGTCCACCCCCAAATGACACGTATAAAATTAATATTGATGCACTTTTTTTTCCTGATACAAACAACGGTGAAATGGGGCTTTATTGTGCAAAATAATGCCAGTGAATTCCTTGAAAGAGGCTTCAGAAATATTTCTCGAACTGCTTCTCCCCTGCATGTTGAGGCGATGGCGGCCCTCTATAGCTTGCAACATTGTGCACAGCTGGGGATGACAAAAATGATTTTAGAGACAGATGCTTCTATTTTGGGTCGTGCGCTTAAATCGTCGGAGATGGACCGAAGCCCATATGGAGCTATGTTTTTGTTGATCCGCGATCTAATGTATTGGCAGTTTAATGAGTGTAATATTTCTGTATGCCCTAGATCATATAATAAAGCGGCTGACTGTCTGGCTGCATATGGTGCTTGTGTTCTTGCTCCTGGCTTTCATGAGTTTATGAGCCATGCGCCGGACTTTATCTCTTTGTTGGTGTCCAGGGATAAATCTGGATCTGTGTGTTAATGTTAGTTGGAAGTTTCTGTTTAAAAAAAAAATGATGCCCGCTGTCTCGCTGACCGCGACGCTCATTAGAAGAGAACAAACATTTGATCCTTCGGTAGGTAGGGGCCATTTGCCGCCGTGTGGAACCTACGCTTTGCAAACTGAAGAGACAGAGCACCGAGAGAGTGCTCTGAAGAGAAAAGAGCACCTACGCTACGGTTCATTCCAAAACAACCAAACTGCCTATCACTATCAGTATCAGGGTTCAGAGTTCAGAGTTCAGACCTGACTAGTACCAACAACACGTCATTAGCCCCCTGATCCAGAGCTCACATGCCATGCCAGGCGTGCAAATATACAAATTTATTATTTTTTTCTCCCGGTTTACGAGCTCCGACCGGACGGGCCCGACCCGGGTCAAGCGCACCGCGGCCAAGAAATTCGGTGTGGGGGGGAGAGCTCGCCTCGACTCTACTGCTCGACCCAAAAAAGAGCAGGAACCATCGAAGGCAGTGTCGGCGGCGAACAGTGCGCGCGTCGTCCTATTCATTTCTCCCCCGATTTCCTTTTGGGATCTGATGATGCGGCGGATCCGGTCCGGTCCGGGGCACGGCGTGGGCGGTGACCTCTGCCGCATCGCACGCAGACTGCCCCAAGCCGAGCCGGGCGCGAAAGGCACGTCTCGCGGCCGCGGCCACGCGTCCGTGGCGGGCAACCGACGATTCCGCTCTCGCCCGCACGCCTGTCCGTGTCCGCGTGGGGAGCGCCGGCCGTCGCGGCGCAGTTTATTTGTCGGTCGCCGCGCAATGCATCGCCTGCGCCCGGGGCCGCGTCCGCGTCCGCGTCCTGTGGCTTTCGCGCACCTGTCCCTTGGATCCATGTGACCTGCCCGCTGCTTTGCCCCCCAGCTGATGCCTGATGATGACCTCGACAGGCGTAAACAAAGCGCCGCGGCAATGATTAAGTGGCCGCTTGTTGTTTTTTTTCCTTCTCTTTTCTCCCTTCAAAGTACTCGTACTCCGGTACTACATGACAGAGTCCAAGACAGAATGTAGGTCGGAGTACATTTGTTTTTGTTTATATGTTTTCCTTAACACAATAATTTTCTACCAGGTCAACTGCATGATGAGTCACTCATGCGTGCTAGGCTAGGCCTCCAGTGGGATTCGTTGCACGTCTCACCACGAAAACGTTTTGTTCGGAGATGGAGAGTCTCCGTGCTCGACCTGGTTGTCACTAATCGGCGGCCACACCCTGCAGATGCTGCTAAACCACAGCAGTACGTGCGTGCGTCGTGCTCCACTAATCAAAGCTGGGTGCTCCGTGGGCACTGCCCAGGCCAACGACATGTTCCATCCCATTCCTATCTGATGTTAGCACTGCGACTGCACATACCAACATTTGGACGAGGAGTCCGGCGAGCCACGTTCCACCGAAAAACGACGAGCCCCATGGCGAACGGCGGGCGTCACGGTCTGGCCGTGCACGCCTGCCATGGCAAAGTCTCAACTTGATTGCTGTCCAAGTCCAAGGTTTTATTTGGCGTCAATTTCAGGCGGCGCAGGTCGTGGCGAGACACGAGCTCGCTCGGTTCGCACGCGTCACTCCACTCCACAACAGCTGTAGGCCACTGGGAAATGGTTCGTGCCGGTGCCGGCGACCGGGAATTCATTAACAAAATCCGGGTAACCGCTGCGATTACGAGCATTTCTTCCTGGCACACGTATTCGTTGCTTCCTCCCGTCCTTGCCATTCCCGGCACGGCTACGCGCACGCCACTACTGCCCCACGTCCCGAACCCTCGCCGGCCGCCACGTCTCGCCCAGCCTCCACCCCCACTCCGCGCTGCCTGCCGTCCCCCACAACTCCCCCGACCCCATCCTCCTCCGTCGCCATCTCCCCGTCCCCGCCTCCGGCAAATAATATTAAACGCCCGTGGAGCTCGGTTCAAACGCCTCCGAATCCGAGCAAAAATACAAAATCCCACGCCGGCCGCACACGAAAGCCTTGCGCTCGTACAGCCAAACCACCAAAAACCTCCCTTTTCCCCCCTCCTCCTCCGCTCCGGCCCCCGGTCTCGCGCGATCCGCCGATCCGGTTTCTCCGCGGCCGGTCGCGACCGCCGCCATTGTTGTTTTGGGTGTTGTTTGATGCGGCGTGGCTCGGCTTCGGTCCCCGTCCCTGGGCTGTGGTGAGTTCCGAGTGTCGGCGCGGGGCTTTCCATGAGGCGGCGGCCGGTCCTGCCGGCGCACCACGACGACATGGAGAAGGGCGGGGGGAAGCCGGCGTCGTCGCGCCTCTGCTTCCTCGCCGCGCTCTGCGCCATGTTCTGGGTCCTCATCTTCTATTTCCACTTCGCCGTCGTCTCCAACGACGCCGGCGCCGCCGACACGGCCGGGGTCCGCATTGCCCGCCCCCGCATCCGGTTCCCCGTACCCGACGGCGCCTCCCGCGTCGACGCCCCCCTCGCCCCGCCCGTCCGTGCGTCGGAGCCGCCGCCGCCGACGACGACTACGACGACGGCTCCTGCCGCGCGCCCCGAGGAGAAGGAGAAGGCGGCGGCGGCGGAGGAGGAGGCGCCGCGCAAGGTGTACCCGTTCGAGCGCGCGCTCAGGACGGCGGACAACAAGAGCGACCCGTGCGGCGGCCGGTACATCTACGTGCACCAGCTGCCGCCGCGGTTCAACCAGGACATGCTCCGGGACTGCGAGAAGCTCAGCGTCTGGACCAACATGTGCAGGTTCATGAGCAACGACGGGCTCGGCCCGCCGCTGGGCAACGACGAGGGCGTCTTCTCCAACACCGGATGGTACGGCACCAACCAGTTCTCCGTCGACGTCATCTTCGGCAACAGGATGAAGCAGTACGAGTGCCTCACCGAGGACTCGTCCATTGCCGCCGCGGTGTTCGTGCCCTTCTACGCCGGGTTTGATGTGGCCAGGTATCTCTGGGGCTACAACATCTCCACCAGGGACGCAGCCTCGCTTGATCTGGTGGATTGGTTGATGAAGAAGCCCGAATGGAGCGTGATGGGCGGGCGCGACCATTTCTTGGTCGCGGGCAGGATCACCTGGGATTTCAGAAGGTTGACGGAGCAAGAGTCGGATTGGGGCAGCAAACTGCTTTTCCTGCCGGCTGCAAAGAACATGTCGATGCTCGTGGTGGAGTCGAGCCCATGGAATTCCAACGATTTTGGAATACCATATCCTACCTACTTCCACCCGGCCAAGGACGCTGATGTTTTCCTCTGGCAGGATAGAATGAGGAGCTTGGAACGCCCATGGCTCTTCTCGTTTGCAGGCGCTCCACGGCCTGGCGATCCAATGTCCATCAGAGGTCAACTCATCGATCAATGCAGGAGCTCGAGTGTTTGTAAGTTACTGGAGTGTGACCTTGGGGAGAGCAAGTGCCACTCCCCGAGCACAATCATGAAGATGTTTCAGAGCTCTTTGTTCTGCTTGCAGCCACAGGGTGACTCCTACACGAGAAGATCGGCCTTTGACTCGATGTTGGCTGGCTGCATACCCGTTTTCTTCCATCCTGGTTCAGCGTATGTCCAATATACATGGCATCTTCCAAAGAACTATACGAGGTACTCTGTCTTCATCCCCGAAGATGAAATACGTACGAGAAATGCCAGCATCGAGGAGAGGCTAAAAAGCATTCACCCAGATGTGGTCAAGAAAATGAGAGAGGAGGTCATCAATCTAATACCAAGGGTGATATATGCTGATCCAAGAGCAAAACTGGAAACCTTGAAGGATGCATTTGATGTTTCCATAGAGGCAATCATTAACAAAGTGACAAAGTTGAGAAGAGATATTATCGCCGACCAAGAAGATAAAGATTTTATCGAAGAGAATAGCTGGAAGTATAGCCTACTAGAAGATGGACAGCGGACAATCGGACCTCATGAATGGGATCCCTTCTTCTCGAAGCCCAAAGATAAAGGTGGAGACTCCAGCGGTTCATCGGCGGAAGCTGCCAAGAATTCTTGGAAAATTGAACAAAGAGGACAGAATTAAACCATGCGTTAGATCATCTTGGAGATGAGATCAAGGGGGCAGTGTCAGCTACCCTCTCTAAAAGATGCTCTGGTGCATATACATTGCACATAGGTCAAGATCCAGTAGTTATGGTGATCATGAACATCGTTGATGATATAGATCACCCTACAGTTGTATGAGGCCATTCCACCAAAAGTGCTTTGGGGAATTTGGCACACAGCGTTTGCTTACCTCTATAAATATCATTTTTCCACACTAATTTTTGTTTGTTGATGCTTTGTTCAATAATCCTTTGTAAGCCCTTACAGGTTTTAGAGGTATAACAATTTTGTTGTTTGTATCTTCCTCTTTGTTTTGTTGTGTTTAGAGCTACTTTTAGAGTTGTGGATATACTAATACGATCTGTTCATATGTTCAGTTATTTTGTAACCAAAGAGGGACTCCTCGTAGACAGGTCACTTGTTTGTTTGTAGTACCTTATATCACTATCTGTTTTATAACTTTGCCAGGATATATAGTTGATTATTCTTAATCTTATTTACTTAATGGCCTAGTGTCCTGCCTGTAGTGCCCTCAGATCGATGATGCTATGATAGTTAAGTAATGATGATCTCATCTTGTTAATTAGGACTCGTAAGTGGCAAGAGTGACCTTCCATCATTTATCAATGAGTTCCTGTTCATGTGGGATCTATGTGATCATGTTGGAGCACACCTTTGGTTTCTTCAAACTCTGCTTTCATCTTATCGTTCGAAGTAATTGGTTTCACCAGGATGTTCCTTCTAATAAGTTGGGCACAGACCTTTCGCTCTCTTCTATGAATCCGTTGTTGGCTGATCAGTGCATAGCGTCCTCTCAGAAGTCTCAAAGACGAAGTAGAAGAAAATCTAGTCCTAAAACTCAGGTACATCCTCTCTTCTAGGTACAAGTTACTATGCTCGATCTTACTTCAATCAAAGAAAAAAAAAGTGTAATGTGATTGAAATACAGCATCCTATCTGTTGGCTACTATATGTATTTTTTGGCATGTAATGGTAATATTTCCAAAGTCCTCTTAACATGGACCACTGGCACCGACAAGAGTTTGATATTTTTGAATTTTAACTCTATCTATGTTTTGATAATGCAGTTGGTTCGTGGAATTACGTGTTGGTTTATTCTGATTTCTGAAGTTGGTACTGTGCACTACGAGCAATCAATTTCTACAGATGACGAGTTGACGATGGCATGCTTTCTGTGAAAGTAGTTTTAACCGATATTTCTGCGCAAGGAGTACGTAGTACTGGCTAACTACTAGTAGTAGCTAGGCACACCTTTCAACTTTCATGTTGAATGCCGTCCTCTGTACTTGTGTATCTTCACATGTCATGGACTGTAGGCTCGCGTTGCAAACAGACGCATATATAGTTTGTTCTTGCTGCGAATGATTATTTTCTGTCTTTAATAAATATATGCAAATTGGTGCAAAGTCCTTCACTACATTTCTGTAACAACAATTTTTCGGTATCTGTCTCCTTTTCAGGGTCTGTTGCTGATGAACAACCAACCATCAGTCTCGAACTAAGTCAAAAAGACCACATGGGCCATGGCAATCGGCATCGCAAGCTAGGAAAGGCAATAATGTCATCCTCCTCCATGTTCCCAGGTTCCTGCTGAAGTCGGCGTGAAAAAGCTCGGCATTGTTCCGATGTTTGGGACTCGAACTTTGGGCCCATGCACGCAGGCAGGTGGTGTCACCTCAAAGCATTAGGATCCAACTGAGAGTATTATTCTATTGCATAGCAGTTCCTTTAGGCCAATCATTTGCATTCGTTTTGGTTTAGTGCCAACATGTGGTCAAGCTAGCTAGCCAAACTAAATTTAATTTTGGTTGTTTTGTTAAATTTTAACAACTATTTGGTTGGATGCCGGACCTCCTTTGGTCACATTAAAAACAGGGGGAGACCCCAAGTTTTGGCTCTACTAATTTGGCGAAAATTTGCATCTAGCCTTTGTTGTGGAAATGTTTTCATGAGGTATGACATATGGGCCTGTTTGTTTCCAGGTGACTAAACCTAAAATGACTAAAACTAGTGACTAAACCTTTAGCTGCCTCTGTTTGGATTCAGTGACTAAAGACTTTATTGATGTGGAGAAAGACTAAAATGCCCCCCCTCTTTTGGTGCCCTTTTCTCACACCATCCACTCCCACTCGCCCCTCTCTCTCCCATTCCCGCCGGCGACGTGCCCTTCTCTCTCCGCTCCCGCCAGCGCCCCTCTCTCCCCGCTCCTGCCGGCGCTCCTCTCTCTCCCTACTCCCGCCGGCGCCGTCTCTCTCTCTTCCGCTGCCGCTCCCCGCCGGCGCCGAGCGCCTGCACGAGCAAGCTCGCGCAGATTGAGGCCGGCAGCGTGCTCGCCGCGCGCGGCGCCTTCCACAACGCCGGCCGCAGCGACCGGAGGTGAGGCGAGGTAAGGCACGGCGCCATGCGGGAGGCGAGAGTGTCGGCGGGAGGCAAGGCCGGTCCGGTGGCGAACGGCGGCGCGAGGCAGGGGCGGCAGTCGTGGCGGACGACAGCGAAGAGGCAAGGTGGGGATGGCGTCGGAGGGAGAGAGAGTGGGGCAGAGAGAGAAAGGGGAGAGAGAGAGTGGGGACTGGGGGTAGGGGTGGGAAAGGGAGGCTTTAGTCACCCTTTAGCTCCTCCCAAGTGACTAAATAATCTTTAGTCAGTTTTGCAACTTTATTCACCTTTTAGTCAGTTTTGCAACTTTATTCACCTAGTGACTAAATTTTAGTCAGTTTGGCTTTAGTCAGTAGGATCCAAACAGACCCATAATTTAGCGTAACATGTTGTCTACTTGTCTGAGATGTATTATAGAGGGCTGAGTCATGAGCCCGAAGTTCCTGCAGGCCAAATCGGACTATAATTCGGCCCTAACCCATTATAAGGAACAAGAGGCCCGTAGAGGATAATGGGCCGTTCCGAGCGCTGGAGCTGCTATCTTCGTTTCTGTCAATCGTTGTTTGAGCCACTGGCCAATTGGTTTCTGCTTACAGTTGGCTGGCGTGGGACAACTGGACAATCAGTAATTCAGTATTGCAACCCCCAGTTTTTGAGGAAGCAAGCAATCGGATTTCTAGATAATGGATCAAGTTCCAGCTTCATCCTCCCAAAAGAGGAATCAGGCCATCCTTATTGCAGCAATGTTTAACAAAACTTAAAATACACCAAATGACTTACAAAATATTGGAACAGAAAATCCAATTCTAAAAAAAGGTAATTCAGGCGAGGTGAAAAATACAATAGACGTCGACTCTAACGAGGTACCTTTTTCATGTTGTGCATGGAAACCGGAGCCGCATGCATGCACGGAGAAAACGGAGAGGCCACCGCATTTACTACAACCCACACGCAAACAAGAAATACGAAGATCAATTCTGGACACCTTTTCCCACCCAAATACGTAGAACATTTCTGGACGGATGGAGTATTTTATTCGAGAAAATTTACCACGTTTAGGACAAAATATGTTTAGATTTAGGAGAAAATATTTCAGCTTCACGAGAGAAAATCCAGTTTCATGAAAAAAATGTTTAGGTTTACTGAAAATAAAAGCGACATGTAACATCCCCCTCCTCAAACTGAAATTATCTCACTTTCACTGTTTCATATTGAGCTTACTACTGTTGTCTTCAACCTCATGAGAGGAGGGAGTAATAGTACTCCGTAATAAAAAGGAAGAGGGATCGGAAGCCAATCTGGATGGAACGTCCTTTTTTTTCTGGCGCCCCGGTGTTACCAGCAGGAAGGACAAAAGAGCAAATCCGCAGAGCAACTGTTACCAAAGATACAAGATATAGTACTCTAAAATGGGTTATTCAAAGGGACCAATTGCTTTACATCCTAATAAAATTGTAAACGTATATAAACATTGGTTACATTAATCTCCTTTCCCTCTGAACATAACCAAAGTATGAATCAAAACTATGTAAATGATTTTATATGACATGAACTACATACAGAGCATACAAGCCCGCTAACGCCATGGCCATCTTTGGTCACCTCAGGTCCTCAGCTATAGGTAACCGGAGTCCGGCGACGTCGTGAACACCGGCTTGTCCTTGTCCACGACGGTGGCGGCCACCGTGGCGCTGCTGCTCTTGCGGCGCGGCTTGGCCTCGCCGAGCATGGTCACCACGTCCCGCATCGTGGGCCGGTCCTTGGGGGACTTGGCCGTGCACAGAACCGCGATACGCAGCACCAGCAGCATCTCCTCCCGGACGTGGTCGACGCGGCCGCCGACGCCGGCGTCGAGCAGCTCCTCCACGCCGCTGTTGTTGCGCAGCCGCTCCCTGATCCAGCCGACGATGTCCTGGCTCTCGCCGTACTCCGGCTCGACCGGCCGCCGCCCCGTGAGGAGCTCCATCAGCACCACTCCGAAGCTGTAGATGTCGCTCTTCTGATCCACCTTCAGCGTGTACCCGTACTCTGTAACAAGCAGCCAGATTACCATCAGTAAGATGCGCGCGTCAGAGCCAGAGGTGGAGCTGCTGTTGCTGCTGCTCATGTGGTACTGACCTGGCGCGATGTAGCCGTAGGAGCCGGCGACCACGGACACGGTCTCGTGCGCGCGCGCCATGACGCGTGCGAGCCCGAAATCGGCGATCTTGGCGTCCATGTTGGTGTCGAGGAGCACGTTGCTGGACTTGACGTCGCGGTGGATGACCGGCGGCCGGCAGTCATGGTGCAGGTACGCCAGCCCGGCCGCCACGCCCGCCGCCACGTTGTACCGCGACACCCAGTCCACCAGCATCTTGCCCTTCCCCCGTTCGTGCAGCGCCTCCCACAGGCTGCCGTTCACCATGTACTCGTACAGCACCATCGTGTCCAGGTTGTTGCTCACGTAGCCCAGCATGCGCACGACGTTGCGGTGGCGGAGCCGCCCGAGGAGCTTCACCTCGGCGGCGAACTCGCCGCCGCCGGCCTCCACGTCCTGCCGCCCGTTGGCCGTGGCGGCCTCTTCGTCGGGGCACCCGGCCGCGCGCCACAGCTTCTTGACGGCGACGACGGTGTGGTGGCGGGGCATGTCGGCGCGGTAGACCACCCCCGCGCCGCCCATCCCCACAATGTTGTCATCCTTGATGCAGGCCAGAACCTCGGCGCTGGTGAAACTCAGCCGCTGGAACGCGGTCAGGCGCCACGGCCACGAACCGCTCCCGTCTTCCTCGATGGCCTCGTCGCAGCATCCCCCGTTGACGTACCACCGCTGGTACACCTGCTTGCCAAGGAATACGACGCCGCATGCCACGATCAGGACCGAGATGCCGATCGCCCACCCAGCGGCGATGTGCTTCATGTGCGAGCGCCGGAGGTCGGGAGCCTCAAACGACGAAGCCCGAAGGGAGCTAGCCCCGCACGGCGGCAGGACGCCACCGCACAGGCCCGGGTTCCCTGCAAGGTCGTCGGGGTTAATTGTCGTCAGCAGACCAGTTGTTGGCACGGGACCGGTGAGGTTGTTGTACGCCAGGTTGAGCATTTCGAGCGCCGGCGAGCTGCCGAAGTTGCTGGGTATCTCGCCGGAGAAGAAGTTGTTGGAGAGGTCGAGGACAGACAGTGTCGACATCATGGCGACCGCACCGGGGATCTGCCCGGTGAAGTGGTTGCTCCGGAGGCTTAGCGAGACGAGCCGCTGGCACGACGCGAGGCTGGCAGGGATCGCACCGGACAGCCGGTTGCTCGACAGGTCGAGGGCGGACAGCGATGGGCAATCGCCGATCTCGTCCGGTACACCGCCGACCAGCTCGTTGTCGGCCGCCGCGAAAGTCTGTAGCGTCGGGATGGACAGGATGTTCGACGGCAGCGCGGACCGCAGCTGGTTGTGCGAGAGGTCGATGAAGGAGAGCGACGTCGAGAGCGCCAGGTCGTCCGGGATCTCCCCGGAGAGCTCGTTGCCGGCGAGCTCGAGACGCTGCAGGTGCGGGAGCCGCCCGAGCCCCGCGGGTACCGTGCCGTTGAGCCGATTGTTGTGCGCGCGCACGCGGACGAGCGTCGAGCACGTGGTCAGGCCCGCCGGAATCGGGCCTGTGAAGACATTGTTGAAGAGGATCAGCTTCGTCAGGTTGCCGCTGTCGCAGAGGCCGGCGGGCACCGGCCCTGACAACGCGTTCGTCGACACGTCGAGCCACTGCAGCGGCTGCGCGCTGCCGAGCGATGGCGGAAGCGCGCCGGTGAGGGAGTTGTTCCAGAGCTCCAACACCTCCAGCTTGGGAAGCTCGCCGATGCCCGGCGGGATGCTGCCCTTGAGCCTGTTGCACATGAGGTTGAGCAGCTGCAGGTTCGTGAGCTGGCCCAGCTCCACAGGAATCGTGCCGGTGAGCGCGTTGTCGGAGATGTCGAGCATGGCGAGGGAGGTGAGGTTGCCCATCTGCTTGGGTATCGGGCCGCCAATGTTGTTCTTGTAGAGGTAGACGGTGTTGAGGTACGACAGCCGGCCGATCTCCGGCGGGATGGGGCCTTCCAGTTTGCCGATCGCCAGGTCGAGGTACTGGAGGTTGGCGAGGTTGCCAATTGCCGCCGGGATCGCGCCGGAGAACTCATTGTAGCCAATGATGAGCTGCTCCAGTGCGGACATCTGGAACAGTTCGGCTGGGAGAGCGCCGCCGAGGTTGTTGCCTGAGAGGCCCAAGAACTTGAGCTTCTGGAGCTTGCCGTAGGACTTGGGGATCGTGCCGGAGAAGTAGCCACCCCTGAAGTCGAGCGCCTCGAGCGCGGTGGCATTGCCGATGTCGGCCGGGAGCGAGCCGGCGAAATTGTTGCCCGACGCGTTGAGGTATGTCAAGGAGGCGCATGCACCGAGGCCGGCGGGGAAGTGGCCGGCGAAGTTGTTGTCGCTGACATCGAGCTCCTGGAGCGTCGGAATGGACACGAGCGCCAGCGGCAGCTCGTGCTCGAACGCGTTGCTCTGCAGGATGATCGAGGTGAGCCCGGTGAGGCCGAGGATGTCGTCGGGGATGGCGCCGCTCAGGTTCATGCCGGCGAGGTTGAGGCCGGTGACCACGCCGCGGGCATTGCAACGCACGCCATCCCAGGTAGCACAAAGCGACGAGCCCGACGCGGAGCTCCAGCCCCCGAGCTTACCCAAGGGGTCGACGAGCGACGCCTTGATCGCAAGCAACGCCGCGACCTCATCGCCGGCGGCATTGCACACGGCAATGCAGCACAGGAGCGCCAAGGAGAAGGATAAGGGGAAGAACAAGTGTGAAGTGCGACCAAGCCTTGGGGAAGCACTTGTCATACTTGGTTCTTCTGTTCTTCCCTTCTCCTTCACTCCTCTGCCGCCTCCTGCTCTCTCTCCTTCACTAGCAGGATTGTGTTTTCATTGCCTTGTTTGAAGCAATAGAGAAATGGAGGGAAACTCGCAGGAAGGTATATAGGGTTATGTCTATGATTAGGATCGGATTAACGGATTAATTTATGTGTTTGGAGGGGGCATTGGATGACAAAAAATACTACTTGGTGGCATGCTACTGCGTTGGTATACTGCAGTGTTGTTGCCTGTAGCGTTAGGTACATGAACATGGTTCAGTAGCCTCTGTGGGGCCTTGCATAGCACAAGAACAGCTCGGTATGAGAGTGTAAAGGTTGTGAGGAGGCATGGACATAGGCTGGAAATGCCCTTGGAATTATTGAGAGCTTGGGGAGACATGGCCCATGTGGTGAAGGGAATGTGTGAAAGGCAGATTGTTCACTCGTCATTGGAGAGAGAATTTCGTCTTGTTGGGTTAAACAAACGGAATTGCAATCATTGTATAACGCAGAACATGGGGCTTTCCACTGGAGTTTATTCCCAATTGTGGTCTTGTAGGCAGGAATGGTCATTTTTCAGCTATGATTGCTGGTTAAGAGTTGATAAAGCTTGAAGTACACACCCAATTTTTCAGCAATGATTACTTTGTGAAAATTAATTTGATGTAATTCATTTCAAGTAAATTACTGGCGTGAAAGAAATTAGCTGTCCTGTGTCCTGACTTTGAAAAGTATTAAAATCTTCAAGATTTCCTATCCACGTTATAACAGACTACACCCTAGTCCCTCCGTTCAGATTTACATGGTGTTTTTTATCAGAGACTGAGTGCGTTTTCGAACAGAGGGGCATTTCAGGAGAAAGCAAGACCTCGAAAGAAAACTCAGTCATCACTAGCTAATCAAAGAAACCATGCTTCAACTGAGGAAGCATTCTCGTCCACACTGCTAGTCTGAACAATGGACGTTCACTAGACTGGACAGGCATGGTTAATGCCAAGATTAATTTAATTGCCTCTGGGTTAGTATAATGTACTACTGAAAGGAGGCAAAGCTACATATGAAGAGCAGCAAGTGTGGTGTGGGTGTTTAACAAATGAAAAACTAGTACTTTAATCTCATCTTGCATGTACAACGGAACTTGTGTCAGTGATCCTTGCAGGTTGGAAATCTATAGGCACTGTAAGATTCTGTTCCAGGTGTCATAAGTAGCTCATATTTTTAAATTTTCTGATACAAGCTTGCAAGGAGTGAAAAGTGAGCGGGGATCTTCTATCCTTCTTTTTTGGTTAGGCTTGCCTGCTGGTAAGAATGGACCACGATTTTATTCTAAATCAGTGGGCATTAATCATATAGCACCGTACAAATCTAGCAGTCAAAGTTTCATAATGCGTTCCATGCAGTACGCGTTCTGTGTCAAAGATCCCTAGTAAATCTACCATTAGCACAACAGTGAGAGAAATGTTTATTCAGCTTCCAATAGAGAAACAGTAAAGGAGGCTTCGCTTATCGTAATGCTGTCTCAGAGCTCTTAATTTTTTGAAGTAAAGTTGCACTTATTTGCCAAAAAAAACGTCAGAAGGAACATTCATATTGGTGATTTATTGTTAGTCATTGAACATTTTCTTCATAACATAGTACAGAAGCATACGCACAACTTGCTCAGGCCAAATAATTTCCAACACATGGAAGTCCGATTCTCTCTTATTGATTAGATTCTTGAGGACGTTGGTGTGCTAGATTGTCATTTTATGGAATCTTTACCTTTAAGGCATGGCATTGCCCTGAACATTGACGCTTTTTTTTTGTAAAAACAAGTTATAAAAAATATTGATTTTTTAGACAACAAATGACTTGATTCCTTGAAAGATATTGTTTTGAATTTTTTTTGTACGTTTTCCATATACTGGATCTATGCCATGTAAAATTTGATTTCACCATAAATATAAAATAAAAAAAATCTCCCAATGACAACATGCCATTTCTAATATATTGTCTTTAGTGTCTTGATAAAATAGAGAAAAGGTCGATGAATTAGGAAACTTTCATTACATTTACTTATTTTTTTCGGTTTGCAACTTTTTGTGTGCGAAGAAATCGACTTGTATATATGATCTTTAGTGTCTGGACTAATTAGTGGTAGATGTTTTAGATAAGTTACATAGCATTTAAAATTTGTCACTCTAACGGCATTCCTACGAATGAGATTGACACGGCTAGTACCTGCATGAATAAATCTTGTAAATAAAGTCCCTTGTCGTAAAACAGAATCTGCTCTGAAAAGTTCTGAATTCTGGAAGGCTGGCATTACCAAGCACTGCGAGTAAACTACTACTGATAAGCACTAACGCAGTAGCCAGTAACAGGTGTTCCATGGGATGAAGCAATGATAGCACCCAAGCAAGTCCAAGAACTTCGATCAGCGTCATCATGCAGCATCTTCCTTTTCCATGCTTGGGTAGTGTTGCTCCGGTGACATCTTTGATGTTACACACCGCCTGCTGCGATATAAAATATGAATCTGTCATAGTTGGATCGTCATTTCAATGACAATGGCAGAATTGGTGTTTTCCTTTGGGTTCTGCACAGGGGAATACACCGAAATCAGTATGTCGTATTTGTATGTATGTCAATTACGACTGCATCAAACGGCAGTTGTCTTGTGACACACAAAGTTCACGGCATTTTGGGGATTTGAGCATGAATCAAACAAGCAAGAAACAATGAGGGATGATTAATTCTTTTGGTACCATACCAAAGCCATCTTTCATCCTGTCAAAAAAGCTAGACATCATGTAAAGAGTAGTTGTCATCTAGTAGACATTATTTAGCTCTGCTGGGAGACATCCAGGCTATATACAAGTACTGAAAAGTACGAGCAGCAACAGGACCCTTGTCCTCCCTTCACAAAAAGTCAGCCCCCAACTGACTCAACTGTTTTCATCTTTATCAAGTGCACTGCCACTACCCCAACCCACAGAGCCAATAATCTCCCCTCTTATGTAGTTCAATTACGCAACAAATAACATGATCCATCCCTCCCCTCCTAACTCCGGCCAATTACTCGCCCACGCCCACTGTTTGGCTGCCTCTCAGAACCTTCCCATGTTACAGACGAGGCATTATTGGACCCACCTGGCCGCCGGCGAACATGAACGTGATACGCCAATGGATCCTTCTCTAAACATGGATGCTTCATTTCACACAATCCAGCTCCAGGTAACTGCTAAGATCGCTCGTTCTTATGTGTGGGGCTTCAGTAGCACAGGCTCAAGAAGTTCACATGTTGCGTATTAAGACTGCAAGAGTAGCTGAATATTCCTCCTCTGATTTAACACTTTGCGCGTTTGTTTTCTTGCAGAATTCAGCTTGGAAAAATGCATTTACTAACAGGTAATACGTGTAACCTAGTGACATATATAGATGAGATATGCTGCCAAGCATGGTGACTGGTGAGGGTGGCAAAGTTTTGGGTCTGCAGGTGAGTGGGTGGGTACAATTCAAGCAAGGAGGAGCAGGGAAAGATGGGGCGCGGCAAGAAGGTACCTGACCCATACCATCTAGCCGCGCGCAAGGCAATCATGCAAGATGCGGCCACCAACTGCAAATGCACGCGATTAGGGTTACCCGCCTAGCTCGGTGTTGCCTTGCCTCCGCTTCGCTAGCCCACATGCAGGCACACATGGCCTTGAGAGGTGGCGCTCGCTTCCCCTGCTTTGTTAATTCCTCCATGGCAATGGACAGGGTGGGGCTCAGATGGGGGCCATGTGGTGAAGTGCCCCCTCTCGCTTTGCAGTTGCAGCAGGCTTCTAGTTCTAGTGATACTCTTCTCTTTGGAACAAGGGTGGATTATTAAGCCATTATTGGGGCAGGCATTATGATCGTTTCCACTATTTGTGTGTTGCGTGGTTCCGTCCGTCGTCCTTTTAGATTAATTAAGCCAAATGGCGCTGGAGGTAATGTGCACTCTCGATTCTCGCCCAAGCATAATCCGCCGTCGCCTATCATTGAGCAAGCAAAGAATTTCGCAATGTCATCGCTCCTCTCCTCTATGGAAACTCGAATTTAAATTTAGTGATGAAAGTAATGGATGTGCCATGGAGAAAACTACGATATTGCCATCCATATAACAATAAGAAACTATATGGCGACGTCATCAAGGATTGTAGGGCTACCTAGTACGAAGTGTCACGCTGGCACATTTTTTACGCTCAATGTCCGCATGAAGGAGAAGTCCTATTGCTGATCAGTCAATTGATATACAAGGGTTGCCTGTTGCTTAGACAGTTAAACGACGGTGAGTGTGAGAGAACGTACGTACAAACGACTTTCGTAGATAGATGGGATCGGATGGTTGCAAGCACTGCTGTTCGGTTATACTTGTATGTGTGTAGATTAATAGCGATTTGCGGTTTATGAATGAATCAGCGTATCCGGCCAGAGGAGAAGATCTGTTCGGTGGTGAAAGCCTGGATTTCATTTTTATTCTGTCTCTGGAACAGCTACCGCGTGCCAACTTGGCTGTGCAGCGTTCTTGCCAAACACCATCATCATTGCGATTGCGATTGCGATTGCGCCTGCACATCGCCACACCTGTAATTAAACTCGTTTAAGCACATGGTCCTCTTGGTTTAATCGTCCCTGTGGCCGCATTTGGTACCGACGGCCGTTCCCGTCTCGATGGGGTATGGTATGGCGCTCGTGTTCAGTTCGCACTTCGCAGCTGTGCTTAAATATTACTAACATGGGCTGGCACAGAAACTGGCAATAATCCGATCGGAGCCCACCCGCGGCATTGCAATCGCGGGGGACAGGCAGACGGGCCACGGGCTCGGCGGGCTGGGCTTCTGGAGAATTCCCCCCGTAGGCCCGTTCGGCTTCGTTGGGCCATCAGGCAGCCTGCTTCGTGCAATCGTGAAAGCAGCCCAGCAGAGCCCATGCCAAGGCCCCTGATGATCTGTGTGTGATAGCCACGATCCTGACCACAGGTTTTTTGCGTTCTGACTCCTGGCCAGACGGACAGATGGACACGGTTTTTACAGTGCGTGACAAAACAATGGAGCGGTCTCTGCTGGCACCCCTAATCATCAAAACTCTATTTCAATCACGAATGGCACGTACCATTCTGATGGTTAACACTTAAACAGAGAACAGAGGTAGCATGTGACATTGTGCACAACTTTTCGAGATCAACAAAATTGCACCAAAGGTTTTAAATAAAATCAGAATTACGCTTGGCTTGTGTGTATAAACTTTGACGTTTGTCATTTGGCATAAAGAGGGGCAATACGCAAAATGTCTTAAATAAGATAATTTTATGGTTATCTGACTTTATCCGTAAAAAGAGTTGACTCGAACACTTTTTTTAGATTACTTTTAAGAAACATGGTGAACACGGGAAGTGCATATCGGCTTCCCCACCAGCATACATGCTCCCCCGACGAAAATCTTAGAACCAGAGACAGCGTTTTTTTACATTGCACGTGTAAACCAATAATGCAACTTAATGGCATGCTCTTTCGCAGTTACTCCCAACAATTTTTATAGCACTTTTTAACGTAAAAGATATGGGGGAGGCTGTCACCAAAGTATAAGTATTCATTTTATAACTTCAAAATTCAAATAGGTGTACTCCCCTAAAAAGATTGTTCATTTCACTGGCATGTAGTTTTCCTAACGATGAATATTTACTGGGATTGCCGCATCAGTAAACCAATAAAAACATATCCACAACAACAAAGAACAAAGTTTCTAGACATTCTTGCTTTCTTTCATATAAAAGATATTCTTAAATTCTCACATTAAAGATATTCTTTCCCACAATTTATCCATCACTCACCCGGACAATTGCCTTTTTAAAAAAAATAAAACACATACGCCGACCATCTTTCCACACACAGTCACATACCATGAGACAGCCAATGAAAAACAGGATACAGTTCATCACAAAAGAATTGGATACAGTTGTATCATCGGTGTGCAAAAAAAAAAAAGCTTGGACCTCATCTCACGAAATGCATGCGCCGCCGCGTCCTGAATGGAGGCCAGCGGGTTCATCTTCCTTCCATTTCTGCTTAACCCTGAAGCAAACCCTAATGGAGGACCCTGGTTAACCCCGGCCTGCTTTAAGCATCCAAACAAGTCCAAACCATCCCTAGCCACAGTGGCACCCCCAACCAAGACCTGAGAGCTGAGAGGCAGGCAACCCCACCCGCACCCTACCCCCACGTGAAGGCCATGGAGTTATTACCATCGTTAAAACCTATGGATTTCTAGCATCATCTCAAGAAGCGAGACAAAAATCTCGCTTGCTTTAGCTTGTGAAACCACAGAGGTGAGGTAGAAACAAAAACCTCCCCAAAAGGGTTCGGAAGCAGATGATAAAAAGGCCACCGGGATCATCTCGAATACAAGTGTTGAAGTAATCGAATAAAAAATTCCATTTCTTTTATCCCTGCGCCTTGACGCGGCGGCGGCGGCGACCATGGCTGGGGGTGACGCGGCGGACGAGAACCCGGCGGCGGCGGACGAGCTCGCGTGCGGCGCGGACGCCAGCTTGAATGCCTTCTTTGACCACGCGGTACCTGTCTCGTTCCTCCCATGGCTGCTGCGGCTGAGGTTGCGCTCGCGATATGCTGGGCGCTAAAAAAATTCGTCTTTTTTTTGGGGGTGGTTCCGTTCTTGCAGGGGTTGGAGTTGGCGGCGGCGCCGGCGGGAGGAGGAGGAGGAGCGGGGCAGGGGGCGGAGGAAGAGGAGGAGCTGGAGTGGCTCTCGAACATGGACGCGTTCCCTTCGGTGGAGACCATGGCGGCGGAGGTGGAGGCGGCGCCGTCGTCGCGTCCGTCGGCGGGCCTGGGCCGGCTGGAAGCGGCGCCCCACGCGGTGGGCCCGAGGACCAAGGGTTTGCGGCGGCGGCGGCGGGTGACGGCGCCGTGGAGCGTCCCCCCGGTGCTGCCGCCCGCGGCCGCCGCCGCGGGCGACGCGCCGCGGCGCCGGTGCACGCACTGCGCGTCGGTGGAGACGCCGCAGTGGCGGCAGGGCCCCGCCGGCCCCAGCACGCTGTGCAACGCGTGCGGCGTGCGCTTCAAGTCCGGGCGGCTGTTCCCGGAGTACCGCCCCATCAACAGCCCCACCTTCTCGGCGCTGCTGCACTCCAACTCCCACCGCCGCGTCCTGGAGATGCGCCGCCACGCGGAGGAGGAGGAGGAGGAGGCCACCGCCGGCGGTGGCGGCCGCACCGACGCCAGGGCCCGCCGCGCTGACCGTGCCGCGGCGCGCGCCGCCTCGGGCAAGTGACGAACGGTCTTGCTTTCTTGGCGATGGAGGATGGAATGGAGCTGATTGGAGATCATGATTTACCTCCGCCCCCTTTTCCTTACTTATCTGCGTAGCTTTTGTTTGCAATTCTAGTTTTGCTAGGACTTGTAGCCTGTAGGATTTTAGAGCAGCTGCAAATGAGAGAGACAAGAGCGCCATCGTGATCGGAGTTCCCTGCAACCTCGCTGCTGCTGTAACAAAGACTCATGGCGATAAGCTTAAACCGTGTCTGTTTCCAATCATCAACTAGGATAAGCGACCCTTATCAGGTCAAGTGCAGTACCAGTATGGATGGGGGATTCATCAATCATCGAGTCAAGAGCATGGGAGCCGTACATGGAGGGCGACATGTCTGCCGCTGCCACTCACAGCGCAGTGCCGCTGGGAGCATACGATTTTGACGGCTTTTCCTTTCAATCACATTCGCTTCGCACCCATCCATGTGATGATCTACCGTCCACGAAAAAGATGGCCGCCTTCGTGGTACCGTGCGCGGTTATGTTCAGTCACCGTGCACAGCATTCTTCTTTTCCAGCTGGAAGTGGCAAGAAGCAACCCAAGCGCCCAAGAACATGAACGAAGGCTGTGAAGTCCGAACTAGGCAACTACTGCATCCTCTCTTCCCATGGCGTGGCATGGCGTTGCGACTTTGCTCCGTCAGATCAGGTACATTCGTGGCTCCGCACGTCGCAACGCCAGTCAGTGTTAGCGAACGGAGGATCTGGCTGGCTCAAGCTCTCCTTGGTGGGCAGGAATCAGGATTGCCGTCGTTGCAGCGCACGGCCCTGACATTACCTTTTGCGAGCAGTGCTTGGATCAAATGGGGGGATCTTTATGCAGGCAGCCGGCAGAGGTGGTACGGAGGAGGGGCATGTGGATGGATCATGGATGTAGATGTGGTCCCGTGGTGGTGCCATTCTCTGCTCGTTACTGTCTGCTTGGATTCTGCACTGGCAGTGGCGATATTGCCCGGTGAATCGGTGAGAGCTCGGGACTTTGGAGCAGAGTATTTTTTTTTCTGTATTATTTTTTTTAACGCAATAGTAGGAGCTCTGACTTTCAATTAAGAAGAATAGAATTGATCCCGTTTTAAAGAAAACTGGGCCGGAAAACTACACTGAGCGTGCGGTTGAAAAACCGGCGAAAGGTTACCCAAACGACACCCCAACCAATGTCCACTATGTGTCATCGTTGCCGAGCTCGTCCCAAAAGGCGAGCATCTCCGACTTTCCACAGCGGGCAACACAGACAGCCAGAGACACCTGATTGCCTACACATAGGCACCGGCCCACAAGGAGAAAAGATCGAGGTGCGTCATCATTGCTGAGCTTCGACGCACCCCACGTGAAGTAGCTCCGACTCTTCACCACTGAGCTTGGTCCAACAACGCTGAGTACCAAAAGCAAGCAGACATCAGGAGCAGCTCTGACTCTCCGTCCCCTAGCCAGCAAGAGTGACGAAAAGCCCCTAATGGACGACGATCACGCAACAGGGACTGGAGGTCTTCTGGATGACGCCTTTAAAGAAGGAAGATGACGCAGAAGTGCCGCCGCCGCCTGCCTAGCGGAATCTAGGCAAGGTTTCCCTCGAAGACTCCATCAGAGTCCTGCGACGTGATGACTGCCGGGACCATGGAAGAAGGGCTGCAGAAACAGCCACCGCAGTCGCCACCCCGAGGCCAAGTCGAGCGTCGTCGCCTCCCGCCGTCCACCGACGCGCCCGCCCTGCAGGACCCACGCCCACGCGTGCGACAGTGCCAATGTCGACGCCACACCGCGCCGACGAGACCCCGCCCACGGCAGCCCAGCAGAAGAGAGGAGCTCCCAAATCAACGCCTCCAGGGAGGTAGAACAGCGCTCACAAGCGTCGTCGTCGATGGCTTTCTCCAGGAACTCCAGATCTCCACCCACGGACATCTCCGGACACCACCAGCGGGGGGAGGCAGATGTGGCCATGGAGGTGACAGATCCAACCATCCCCCACCGAGAGCACCACAGGGAGCCGCCCCCGGTCCCCATGGTCGCCGGCCATCGCCGCCCGCGCCTGACCGTGCGGGCGAGGCCGGAAGGCGAAGACCGGGGAGGGAGGGGCGCGGGACGGCCACCCCGACGTCGCCGCAGCTGCGCGCCGCAGGACCGCCGCGCACCGCAGGACCGCCGCGCACCATGGCCGCCGCGTGCTTGCCCCCGCAAGGATACATGCGCGGCCGGCGAAGCGAGGCAGGAAGGCCCCGCCGCCACCATCCTAGGGGTCCGCGCAGCCTCCGGCGGCCTCCTCCGGCGGCGGCGAGGGGAGGGAAGGGAAGAGAAAAACAGCGGCGGCTAGGGTTTCGGCTGCCGCCCGTGTCGCCCGAGCGGGAGGGACGACGCGGGGGCCTGGTTCCTCTGTCCTCTTTTGTTTCCTTTGGATTTACATAAAAAAATGGAATGCTCCCCCTGCTGAACCTTTGCACTCCCAATGGTTTGTATGTTGTACTTATTGTGGTTTGATTTTCAGGGTCCAACGTTGGTAACTGTATCGATCCAATTAAGTTTTCAACCAAAACAATGTTGACCTTTCCTTTATGTGGAGAATAACCAGTTAGAATTTAGAATACGTTCGGATCTCTGCTAATAGTTGTAAGGTCAAAATTCAGCCCTTGACCGCTGATGCAGAGCATGTTTGGATGATTGTAAAAAATGAGCTTGCCATGTTGATCTCTGGTTCATTTTCTTGCTCATGCATGGCCGTTACGGAGCAGCCGTTTTATCCGCTAAAGTTTGGTTGCCCTGCATGTTGTGATGACGTCCAATTTATTTTTCTATCCACGTATGACTGTTTTGTTAACCGGTTATTTTGTACCTTAAAGTTTGGCTTGCTTATTACCTGTCGCGACTGACAATATCAATCATCCCCATAGACTTCCATTTCCAGGGTTTAAGCCAAAGATATAAAAGGCTTGTTTTTTATACAAGGGAAAAAGTGCTCTTCAGTCTTCGCCCCTTCGTCTCCCCCACCCAAAATGTAGTATTAAAGTTTTTTTTTTAAAAAATAGACTGGTAACTACGAAAAATGAGATGGATATCCATATTTAATATTTAATGTTGTCATTTGCAATTCAAATCCATGCTAAAATACAGATACGCACCATAAAAGAAGAAAACTGACAGCTAATCATGTCTTTAAGAAAAATCCAAAAAATATATTTTTGTTATGAAACAAAATGCAATGCCTAGATTGTATTATCGAATGTCGAGAGAGGTAGTACCTTCCGGCCTTTGCACGTAAAGGGTCGGTTGATGGCAAATGCACACACCAAACGGGCAACCGGAGTCTCGTCAGACTCCATTCACAAGTCACGCCAGCAGACAACCAAAGCCGCGGCCCACCAAACTCGTCGGGGGCGAGCAGAGTCTCCCTCTGCCCCTTCCCCTGCCCGTCCGGCCCGATCTCCCCCCAGAGCAGAGCCGAGCACCGCACCAGCGCAAAAATTTTCACCTCTCCCCCATGCAACCCGCGGCGCCCTCCGCCGCGCCGCCCAGCGTCGTCCCCAAGGACTCCCGCCCGCTGCCCTGCCTCCTCCTCCTCACCTCGCTCCTGCTCCTGCTCCTCCTCCACCTCCTCTCCTCCTCATCCTCCCCGGCCCCCTCGCCTCCGCCCAAGCCCCGCCTCGCGCCGATCCCGACCGCCGCCGCGGACGTCTCCTCCGCCGGCCCGCCCCCGCCCTCGCTCGCGTTCCTCCTCACGGGATCCGCCGGCGACGCCGACCGCCTCCTGCGCCTGCTCCTCGCCACCTACCACCCCCGGAACCTCTACCTCCTCCTGCTCGACCGCGCCGCCTCCGACGCCGACCGCGCGCGGCTCGCACGCGCCGCGCGGACAGTCCCCGGACGCGACAACGTCCATGTCGTCGGGGACCCCGGGTTCGCCAACCCGCGCGGCGCGTCCGCGCTCGCCGCCACGCTGCACGGCGCCGCGGTGCTGCTGAGGATCGGCCAGGCCTGGGACTGGTTCGTTCACCTCGACGCCGCGGACTACCCGCTCGTCACCCCCGATGGTGATTCTTCTCTGCTGCAGCTATTCGAGTAGTTTTTTTTTCCTGGGGGTGCATATGGTAGACCCTAGCGCCGCTGAGGTTTTCGTTTTGATGGACAGCTAATGTTTGCATGAAATGTAGCTTCAGTAGAGTGTTTAGAAATTAGAATTGATAGATCTGTCTGGAACTCTGGACTTATAGCATTGCAAAGTAGTTGGGTCAGTTTATTGCTACACGACAGCCATCTTTCCGAAGATCATCCTAAATGTATTAGAAGGGATATAAAGGTTTAAAATAATGGGGCTAGGCTACGGTGCTTTTGTGAGATATAATTCATTTTGGCTAGTGGTCTCCAAAGTCTGAATGAGCAAGTTTGAGACTAAATAATCAGTGTTGAGTTTTACATTATCTTATGTCGTTTCAACTAGGCAAAATTTGTTACCTCAATGTACATTAAAAGAAAAAACAAACTCATACAAGTTAATCGTCTAATTTCAAATGAGATTGTTGGCTTGCTTTACTCTAGGCCACTGTTTTCACTTTCCTACCCACAACTAAAGTATGTTGAATCAGTTAATTTTTTGTGTGTGAGTAGCGCAATTATTATGTGAGAATGGTAAACCGAATTTGTCCCGTATTTAGTATTATAGTCTCAGTCTACCATTGTTTTTGCACTGCTCTGGAGAGAATTTGTTTACATTGAGTTTGGATAGCAGATTAAGTTTAATCTTTATGCTATGTATTACCCAACCGAGTCATATGCACATCACATGCATTTGTGAATTGACGTTGAAGCTGTGGGAACTTGCTACTTTAACCTTATTAGGTTTTACAATAGCCTGTAGTTCCTTAGAACTTGGTTTGCCAAGAAGTGGCAAAGGAGAGTGTGCTCTGGTGTTTGGCCGGAAACCGCCCACTACATGAGTTGCTCGTTAGGGTGCCAAGGCTGGAAGCCTGAGCAGCCCTGAGTGGTCGTTCATTTGTGTTTTGCGCGTGGCGCGTCTGTAACCTTTGTGGTGTGTGGTGAGGGGGGGCTTCATGCCCCTCCTCGGGTGTTGTAAATCTCTTCTTCTTAATGAAATGACACGCAGCTCTCCTGCGTAGTTCGAGAAAAAAAAAGAAGATGATCATCATAAAGAAGGAATTTCTCTATATTGTGCCTCTGTTACTCATTCACGTAATAGGCTGTTGACAGCTAGTGAAAAGGTATTAGTTTATGAAGGTATTCTTATTTCCGAATTGTTTGCAGACCTCCTGCATGTTTTGTCATACGTACCAAAAGATCTCAACTTCATTCAACATACCAGCTATATTGGTTGGAAGGAGTAAGTGCACTTTATCGTCTTTACTTTTTAGTCTCTCTCTCTCTCTCTCTCTCTCTCTCTCATTTAGGGCTGGAAGTTATTTACACTGTCTGTTTTTGCATCCAGGGCAAGACAAATAAAGCCAATTATTGTTGATCCTGGTCTATTTCTCTCATCCAGGAATGACATTTTTTATGCTACCCAAAAGCGTGATCTACCAAGTGCCTATAAACTATTTACAGGTGAGGGAGTACTGTCTTTAATCTCTCGCTATTGCAAGTTTGCAACACATAATTCAAGGGTGAAGCGTGGAAAACACTCCACATACTTTTCTCTTTTTTTGTTAGTAGGTTCTCCGATTAGTCTTTGTATAATGTTAAAAGAATATAGAATCAATATAGAATCAAATTCCTTATGAAGCCAATGTTCTAGTGACTAATGGTACTATACATTATTGTTGTGATGGGTTTATTGGTCCAATGTTTCATTATTGATGTATGTTATAATATTATCAAAGTAAAGCACATGCTTCTTGAACATGTAAAAAACTAAAAATTGAACTACCTCCATTGTCACCTGAATAATTGCACCCAGCCTTTTGAAACTTTGCCGCAAAGGCACAAACATCAATAGACTTTGGCTTGATATTTGTAATTTGCATTGTGAGTAATGAATATATATTGGGAATGTGTATAGGTGTGTTTTACCATTTCAATTATGGCGGTTATCGTTGTATTGAATAGGGTTATGATAGCCAAGATTCTACTTGAACTATTGCTTTGTTTGGTACGATGCATGTTGTCATCTTTAATTACTTAATTACCAAGTTCAGTTATTTCTATAACAAAATCTTTTTATGAAGTATTGTGGCTACTTATCCACATAAGTTTTGAAGGTTGACCATTCAAACTTTTTGAATGGAAGATCATCATAGGTAGACCGCATGGACATTTAGTAAGCTGGCTGTTTCGTTTCATAACAATATACCCCTATTTTACTACATGAAATGCGGTGAGGCTAAAATGTGCCGGCACAGCACGTCATGTATAGCACACAGGAGGCACATTGTAGCACCTCCTCTGAAAAGCGGATCCTTCGGTCTAGGCAGACTATCACCATTAGATCCGCCGAACACTAGCTCGAGCTTAGGAGGGGATCCTGTTAGGGTAAGTGTACTCTGCTGTGCCCTAGGCTTGAAAAATCAGCTAGGGTGCTTTCTCATGCCGTGGAGACGAGAAGAACAGCACATGGGGGGTTCAAGAAGATAGGGCCTATAAGAAAGTAAAAAAAGATAAAAGTGTTTGATAGATGCGATTGGATACCCACAGTCATCGGTGGCCCCATCGAGACTCCGAATACATACCAAAACATGCTTAAGACCGATTTAACTGTAGCTGACCTGTAAAAACTATACACTCCGGTTTCTATAACTGGAGCCTCTGTTGTTTCACTACGTGGAATTTTCCAGATCTTCATAACCTTTTCATCCAAATTCAGAAGGGATGATCTACATATGCATCTCGATCATCTCGGCAAGGGTTAGTGACCAATATTGGCAATATCAGATATGATTGATATGCATGTATACTTATGTGGATCGTCCAATTTGGAGTCTTGATGTAAAAGATATGGCGATTGAAAGATTATATGGGCTATGAAACAGGGTCATCCGGTTTTTAGAAACCGGCTTGTCCGGTTTATATGGGGTAGATTGGGTTTAGGTTGGTTTTAAGTGCATTTTGTAATGTATTCAGACTCTATACATGCATCATCTCCCTACCCTGTAAATATGGCAGGCCACAGCTGATTGAGGCATTCCGATAGACAAAAATCAATTGACTTTTTACCTTTTACTCCTTTGCCTTATTTTTTCCAACCCCATTTGTCTTCCTCTTTCGTCTCTATGACGTGAGGAGATGCCCTTGCTGGCATACCGAGCCTAGGGCAATCCAAAGAGCGCTTGCCTAGATGGGGTCCTTCCTGGTAGCTACTGATATTCTCTGGTCAAACCCAACGAAATTGGGTCATCTTGTTTTCTCAGGACCTGCGACGAGCCCTTCTACAAGTCTGCATAATGCTAGCTCATGTGATCTGCATTCTAGTGTCAACAGTAATCCTTCATTTATGGATGTATGATTCGAAAAGGGCCTACCGTCTCCCAATTACACCAAGGCTGGTGTGGTATTCCCACTTGCACCACTACTCCATCTTAGTTGCCAAATCTTTTGTTTACTAGACAGTGTGGACAACAAAATGGTGAGGCCATTTGGAACTTCACTCTAGCTTTGGCGTGATTGGTATTGGTTGGCTTTTAGAGAAGTACACCACAAGACCTTGGGCTAAGTAACATAGGTAATGAAATGCACCCATTTCACAAGACTTCAACTATGGCTATAAAAATGGGACATCTTCTGAAATGCACCCGTTTAACTACCATTGATGTATTCCCTCGACACTGAAGACCCTTTACTTTATTATTTCTCCATTTTTTATTTTCCTGTTTTAACCTTTTTATGCTAAGGGCCTGTTTGGAATGTGGGAATTTTTCCCCATTCCTGCGTTTTTCCTGTGAAATTGAACTGTTTCCTGTGAAATTCCTGTACAATTCCTGTGAAATTCCTGCGTTCCAAACGGGCCCTAATTTCTAAGCAACTTTACTCTTCTGCACAAGACGTTACCAAAACCCACTGTCTATAGTAGATATCGAGGATCATGTTTTTAAGATTAAATTTCTTGGCTTGTGGGGCATGACCCTTAACTTTATGGTTGTATGATTTGGAAAAGGCCCCACTGTATTCCAATCACACCAAAGCTGCTGTGGCAGTCCCAACTGTAGCTCTAGCTCCACTCACTAGACAATGTGAGCCGCAAAATTATGAGGCAAGTTGGAACATCCCGCCAGCCTACGATTGGAATATGGCCAGTTTTATAACTGTATCAACACAATACCTTGGGCTAAGTAACATAGGTCAGGAAATGCACCGATTTCTACAAGACTTCATCTATGGCCATTAAACCTAGGCATCTTCTGAAATGTATGCTTTATTTCATGCTATAATTTAACTACTGCTTATATATTCCATTGACACAAAAGGCATGTCATTTGTCCATATATTGCTTGTGCATTTTGTATTTTTCTGGTGTTGCTACCTGTTTTAGATTCATTTCGAAGCAACTTCAGTCTTCTATACAAGACCTTATCAGAATGCTACTGTCTATTGAGTATTTGAGAATCATGTCTTTAAGATTAAATTTCTCGGCTAGTGGCACGCAACCCAGGGTTTTATGGTTTTATGAGATCCCATAGTATCCCAGGCATGCCAAGGCTTATGTGATGGTTCCTCCAGTGCCATCTTGACCTTAACATTGAGGTGCTGTTTGGTTCGGGTCAAATCAGCCCGTATCCATTAACACTGCATTCCGTTGATGTTACGCGTGTTTGTTTTCCGCGAGGCGGAAACGGATCACGCCGTCATCGGTTACGGTCCAATACAATCTCGATACCGCTCAATCAGGGCGTTAATAGATTGCATCGCCTCGCTCCGTTCCGAAAGAAATAGATCACGTCTTCCTCTATCGTCTTCCTCGCGTCTTCTCAGCAGGAGCGCCTCGTCTTCCTCTCGTCTTCTCAGCAGGAGCGCCGCCAAGCTTGACGCCTCCACCTCGGGCATGACGGAATCTCCGGGACTGGGGGGAAACGACGGGCCCGGCGCGGACAGACAGAGGCCAGGCTAGCTAGTGTGCGAGCTCCTCGCTCCACGCGACGCTACGGCACAATCGCCGGCGTTCGTTCGCCGTCGCGGATTCGCCGGTGGTGTATCTCAGTGCGGTGGCGAGCAGTGCCTTGGCCGGCGGCTGTGACCCGCCAGTGGTGGAGCGTCGCTGGGCCGTCTCCACCATCGTGCGGTGGCTTCCTGCCCGAGGATTTCGTTACCGGCCGGTGAACCAAACAAAGTACGTAAATAGCAGTTTTGTATCCAATTCCGCCGCAATCTAATACCACTACCGTCTGCGTTACCTTGGCATGAACCAAACAGCACCTGAGCTAAATAACATCAGACACGAATTCTACCAATGCATGTTTGACATTTTAGACAGGAATGTTGGCCTGCATTGAGTTCTGTTTGCTTGTTAGAAATGTCAAACAAAATGATTGGAGGTAGTACTTCCCTAGCATCATCTAATGACATCATTATGGAATTTCAATTGCCAATGTGGAGCTTGGTTACATGAGCTCTGCCACTGGCTTGGACCATGGAATTTGCACTTCTGAAATACTATACTAATATGGTGTTCCCCTTTTTGGCACATTTCTAAGCAACTTTACTCATCTATACAAGACCATAGTACTTTGTTGTTCCTTGTTTGCTGCTGTCTATAAATATCAGATATCATGTTTTTAAGATTAGATTTCTTGGCCTGTGGCATGTTAGTATAGTATGATTTTAAAAAAAGCCCGGCTGTAACTTACCAATACCAAGGCTGGTGTGGCAGTCCCACCTGGAGCGCCACTCTGTCCTGAGTTGCTAAAAATTGTTGACAAGGCATTGCGGATGACAAAAATTATGTGGTAGATCAGAACGACGTGTCTGCTATGGCATTCTTGAGTTGCAGCTTGTTTTTTATAACTGACAACAAAACTTGGATTAAGTACATCAGTAAAGGAATCCACCAATTTCTCAAGACTTCAACTATGGCCTCACAATATCTTTTCCTGAAATAATCAAGCTATTTTAATGCCATCGGACCACATTTATACCACTCAGTGTTTTATTAAAAGGACATGCATTTTTTTTACTAGATGCAAAACTTCCAAAAACGATTCCAAAAACATAGATAAGATTTGAAGAAATCCACTGTTTTCTTTGAGATCTTCAGCTCCTTACTTAAACGACAGTGACTAGTACTATATAGCTGCTACGCACCGATGTCAAGTGTTTACTGCTATTTGACCTGCTTGTCACTGGTTATATTGATAGTTTAAGCTGTTTTTATTTGTCAATTGTTTCCTTGCAGGCACTTCTTCTGTTATCCTTTCACGGACATTTATTGAGTATTGTACCATTGGTATGGATAATCTGGCGAGAACTCTGCTGATGTACTACACTAACATGGTCTTGCCACACAGGAAGTATTTCCAGACAGTTCTTTGCAACTCCCCTGAATTCAACAAGACTGTAGTTAACCATGACCTGCACTATTCAACATGGGACGCTCATCCCCAAAACCAGCCGCGCTTACTGACTATGGCTGATGTAGAAAACATGACCGAAAGTGGTGCAGCCTTTGGGACCAGGTTTCCCAAGGATGATCCTGTGCTCGATCACATTGATGCGGAAATTTTACACCGCCTGCCTGGGGAGCCAGTTACAGGAGGATGGTGCTTAGGTGTTGGGCATGACAACCCATGTGATGTTTCAGGTAACCCGGATGTTCTTAGACCTGGGCCTGAGGCTAAGAAACTTGCAAAGTTCCTTGCTGAAAAGCTGTCGTATCGGAACTTCTATTCCCAGCAATGTATATGGGACTGACTGATGATTGTAATTTTGTTATCAGGGAACAGTATCTTTCAGTTTTACGTTTGCTGCGTAACGTGGTTCCTCACAGATTCCGTGCTTCAGTTTTACCTTTGCTGCGCAGTGTGTTTCCTCACAGATTCCATGCTTCCCTGATTAACCCAACGCCTCGCATGTCAATGAAATTGTCCCATAAGGCCTTTTTTTTTTTTGGTATTTGTGCATTGGAGTGGATTTGAAGTGGAATGGAGGGATTGGAGTGTGTTTAATCTCCAATAGTTTAAAATCTTCCCTAATTCCTTCCATTACACTCCAATTTACCTCAATCCACGAGTACCTAAACGAAACATAAGGCGAAATGTTGTGCTACAATCAATGTTCGCCTAGACGGTCGTTTACACCGTTTAAACGCTAAATAGTCGCTGACCGTTTCCGTTTAATTGGTCATTTTCACCGCTTAAACCTGTTTAAACAATCGTTTAGTACCGAATAATGGTTAAACAGTAGGTGACCGACTATTTACCGTTTAGGCTAACGCTGGCTACAATTAAGCAACAACAAAGTATTTTATGTAAAGCGAAACTGGTTGGGACTTGGGAGCACGAAAGAGAGCCCATCTCTGAGGAAACATGTGGTACAAATCATTCATTAAGTCATTTTCTGGTTCAGCCACGGCCTCCACAATTCCACATGATTCGTCTATATACAACAGAATAGGTGCGAACTGAAAATGCTAGATCATCTGAGGGAAAAACAACTGAAAAGCTTAGATCAATTCGGCGACGGTCACCAACTCAACTTGACAAGATTCTGCGCGGCGCAGAGCAGCGTAGTTCAAAGATCGAGTGCGGGGGTCGTCTACCCTTGCACCTCTTGGCAAGTTTAACGAGAGCTCACGGCGTCGACAGGGTCGCTGGCAGGCATAATTTAGTGTCTCTCTGTTTACTACCTCCAATCGAATGAGACGCGTTTGCAGTAGAATCCAAAGTCTCGCGCCGGTTAGCTTTATTAGAGGACAAAAAGGTTACACCAGTTCTTCGCACCACTGCTCCACTCAGCAAGTGCATGCCAATTGCCAGCAGATGCGACGCCAGTCCGCTTCAGCGATACATACGTGTCCTCGGAATTCCAGAGGAGAGCGGCTGTCCACTTCTTCCGCTTGCCGTTCTTGGCACGCTGCACCGCACGGAACACGAACACCCCATCCCCATGGGAATTCGGTACGCCAACGCCAAACAGGCGAAGGTGCGCGCGTGCGTGTCTATATATACTTGTGCTCGTCACGAGTCGCACCTCACAGCCACACACAACACACCAGGTCCCTTTGCACGCTCGGACAAGCAGCTCCTCGGAAATGGGCCACGTGCAAGAGCGCGGCGACCACGCCGGCGCCGGCGCCGGCGCCGGCCACCTCCTCCTGTTCCCGTTCCTGGCGCAGGGCCACCTCATCCCGTTCCTCAACCTGGCCAAGCACCTCGAGAGCTTCGGTCATCACCACCAGCGTCGTCTCCAGGTCACCATCGTCAGCGCGCCTCGCAACGTCGCCAGCCTCAGGCGCACGGTGCCGGCCGGCTCGCGCATCGGCTTCGCCGAGCTGCCCTTCTCACCGCCGTCCGACCACGGCCTGCCACCCGGCGCCGAGAGCGGCGACGCCGTCCCCTTCCAGTCCTTCCCGGCCTTCTTCTTCGCCACGGAGCTGCTCCGCCCGCCGTTCGAGGAGCTCCTGGCCGAGCTCGCGGGGAGGGAAGGGCGCGGCAACGTGTGCGTCCTCGCGGACATCTTCGTGGGCTGGACGGCCGAGAGCGCCCGCGCGCTCGGCGTCCAGCACCGCGTCTTCCTCACCTCCGGCGCGTACGGCTCCGCCGTCACCTTCTCCATCTGGCTCCGCCCGCCCACGTTCCCGCGCCCCGCCGACCCCGACGACGAGCAGGCGCTCATCGACTTCCCCGACGTGCGCGTCCGGTACGCGGAGTTCTTGAACGTCATGGTGACCGAGGACTACGCCGCGAACCCCATGCTGGCGCACCTGCGCCGGATGGTGAGCCTCCACTTCCGCCACTCGGGCGGTCTCGTCATCAACACCGCGGAGGAGATCGAGCCGAACGGTCTTGGCCTCATCCGGAAGCTCTCCGGGCTGCCGACTTTCGCCGTCGGGCCCCTCATCGGCGGTCCAACTCGAACACATGCTTCCGACGACGCCGCCGCCGCGCCGGACGAACTAGACACCTGCGCCAAGTTCTTGGACTCCAAGCCGCCGGCGTCCGTCCTGTACGTGTCGTTCGGGTCGCAGAACTCGATCCCGGCGCCGCAGATGATGGAGCTGGCGCGGGGGCTGGAGGCCAGCGGGCGGCCGTTCATCTGGGTGGTGCGGCCGCCGGCGGAGTTCGACAGGGCCGGGGAGTTCCGCGACGAGTGGCTTCCCGACGGCTTCGAGGGCCGCGTGTCGGCGGCGGCGCAGGGCGTGGTGGTGCGGCGGTGGGCGCCGCAGGTGGCCGTGCTGGCGCACGCGTCCACGGGCGCGTTCCTGAGCCACTGCGGGTGGAACTCGGTGCTGGAGAGCCTGTGGCACGGCGTGCCGGTGGTGGGCTGGCCGCTGGTGGCCGACCAGATGTTCGACTCCCGCCTGCTGGAGGAGCTCGGCGTCGGCGTGGAGGTGGCGTCCGGCGGGAGGATGTTCGGCGGGCTGGGCAAAGGGTGGGAGCACGTGAGGGACGCCGTCGAGACGGTGCTCGGGGACGGCGATAAGGCCAGGGAAATGCGGCGGAAGGCGGCGGCGCTCAAGGAGTTGGCGCGCGCGGCTGTCGCTGTCGGAGAGGAGGACGGCGACGGCAAGGGCTCGTCCGTGCTCGCCATGGAGCGACTCCTTGGTAGCGCCTTCAACTGATCATGACAATTTGTCGTTTGGGATTGGGACACAACGATTTTTGCACAACTTTCCCCTATCGTGTTGTTGTTATCAAACGTAGTTACAGAAAATGGCACAAAACCCTCACTCGGCTTCGAAGCATTGAAATTTTGGTACTCAGTACTTATGCTTGCCAAGCAGCATACCCTCGAGGTGTTGATTTTTATGTGGTACGGTGTGTAGTACCTTAGCAAATGGTTCTCTGATCCTCAATCTTTTTTTTTTCTTCTCATTATTTTGTTCAACTAGCATTTACCATTACAATGATTTGTCTAGCAAAAATGTTTGATTTGGTCAATTTCAATTGTCAACTATGCCATGATTCTTGCTTCCCTGGCATACTGATGTTGCTAGTGTATGATTCTTGCTAGCATGTGAAGGTTTTACTGGTTACAGAAATCTAACACTTGCGCAATTTATGTTATCACATTTGCTTCAGAGTTCAGAGACAATGTAGCACTGCAGTCCCTGAACATGGTATGTAGGAAAATATGAATTTATTTGTGCTGTAGGATCGCATTGCTAGAATTTTTTCACTGTTGAATAGCAGAATAGGGGAAGCTACTTGTATAATGGCCACTTAATTTCAGTGTTACCTGCTTCTGCCATTACCTCTATAATCAACGATGTGGCTTTGATTTTGGACCTTGGTTTCTACTTTCTAGCAAGGTCAATAATAGAAGGGTAGGGTGACCGATGGATGGCTTAACCTTCAGTCACCTCTTCTATCCATTAGATCTTAAACCAACAACTGAGATTCATTGCTAGCTTCTACTGTATTATGCTGTGATTTTGGCTATGCTCCAATTCACATCAAGTTAGCGGGCTGCCATTGTTGGTTTTCGACCTGTTATCAGGTTATATGTTGTGATTTGGCCTAGTTGCGGTCTAGTTGGTTTACATGCCTGTTGCTTGCTCTGCTGAACCTGATTAGATCCCAGTTCTGTTTTTTCACCTGTTGATGGGTTTTGTGCTATTTCGACCAACTCAGAGCCCAACCTATTGTGTCTGTGAAAGGCTAAATTATTAAAAGTTTGAACTGCTGAGAGGCACAGGCATCCAATGGAGATGCCCAAATGATGTGTTTGTCAGGATCAGGACGATAGGCGCAGTTTACCTGCCGACATACTGAAAACTAGTTGGTCAACTTCTGTCTGCCTGAGCCATTCCAAGTTAATTTCACCTGGTGATCGACATAGGTCAAAACTTTAGATCAATAAACAAGGAGTTATTGATAACTATACCTAGGAATAAGTCTTCTACGGCTATTGCATTTCAACCTCATGTAGGCTTATCAAAGTTACTTCGCATATTATTGATAGAAACATAATATTAGGATAATAGTTTCAAAAAAGAATATAGCTGGTGACAGGGCAGAGGAGTTGGAGCACACCGGCTGAAGCCTGAAGCCCGAAGGTCCACCGCCGGGAGGGCTTGCGTTCTCTCGCGGGATGTTTGATGCGTGAGGATGAGAACGAGGGGTTTAGTTTACTTGGGCCCAGGGGTAAAACCGTTCTTTCATAGTACTAAGTATTCATTGGCCAAAAGAATAGTAACAGTACATATTATCAGTTCTCGAATATTTGTCATGCTTTAGTTCATTTTTAAACTAAAATGCGACAAATAAAAAAGAACGGAGTGAATACCGATGAGATCTTTTAATAATTATATATAACCAATTTTCTCTTATAAAGTTTAACGGCAAATAATCAGCTCCAAACATAGTTGTAATGAGCCTTGAGCCACATGACCTCCTTATTACAATTTCACACACAATAATGAATCAGTTATACATAAACAATAAGCACATAAAAGTTAAATAAACTATTAAAATACCGTGCAATCAAACCGAATAGGTAACGCACATAGTAGGGCCAAATCACAAAATCAATATACGAAGAAGTGTAGCTGTGTATGTGCCGCACGTGATACGTCAGCCCCGTTTCATCATCAGCTCCATGGCGGAGTCGACGAGCGAGCAGACGCTGACGGCGCGGCGGCTGAGCCCGACGCTGCCCGAGAAGACGTTGAAGCACTCGAGTCCTGAGGTGGTTTCCGCGACGCGCCTCAAGTCGGCCTCCATCCCGAGCTCCACGAAGAGCGTCACGAACCGCGCGTCCGACCGCATCAGCGCGATGGCGAGCTCGAGCGTGTACAGCCGGATGCGCGGCAGGACCATGGACGGGCGGCTGTACTCCCGCAGGACCAGCACCAGCGTCCGCGCCAGCGCCGCGTCCGTGACGCCCGCCGCCGCCAGGCTCGCGCGGAGCTCGCCGGGCTGCATGAACCAGAGCATCTGCGCCGCGAGGCCGAGGGAGATGTTGAGGAGCTTCGTCTTCTCGACCATGATATTGCGCAGCACCTTGGTGGCGCAGGCGGTGACTCCTCTCAGTGCAACCTGCAGCTCGTCGCCGGCGTAGGTGCACAGGTTGCGGAGGATCCTCGCGGCGCCGATGGTGATGACGGGATCACCCAGCGCCTCGACGAGCCGCTCCACGCCTCCGCCGCAGGCCGCGACGATGGCGCCGCAGTTCGTCCTGCTGTCGAGCGCCAGCATCGCCAGAGCCTCGCCGGCCTCCACCCGGACCGCGTTCTTTTGCCGGTCGGGCGCCGCCGCCGCGTCCTTTCCGGCCGGCAAGAACATCGCCACCAGCAGGCTGACCACGCCCCCCGTCCCGCCGATCATCTCCCTCGTCTCCTCGTCCATGGCGAGGCTCGTCAGCACCTCGATCGCCAGCAGGTGGAGCTCCGACAGGTCCTTGCCGTCGTCGTCCTCGCCGTGCTGCTGCAGCACCTCCCTGATGTTACTCACAGTGAAGACAATGTCGGCGAGCTCCCTCCGGAGCAGCTTTCCGGTGGTCCCCGTCGTGCTCGCCAGCCTCTTGACAACGCGGAGCGACTGCTTCACCGCCTTGAGGTTGCGGCGCATGTCTGTGGCGGGCCCGTTGGCTATGCTGGAGTAGGAGATGATCTTGTCGAGAAGGCCCCTGCTCTTGCCGATCTTGTCGCAGTTGTCGTGGTCGCGCGCCAGCTTGTTGAGGATGGAGAGGCCGAGGAGGTTGTGCTCGTCGAGGTCGGCGTAGAGCAAGGAAGCCACGGACTCGATGGCGCCGGGGATGCCGGTGACGCGGAGCGCGTTGAGCTTCCTTCCAGTGAGCGAGAACACGACGACGGCGGCGGAACGGCGCACGTCCTTCTCGGAGGCGTTCTTCCAGCTGAGCATCTCGATGAGGCGCTCGACGGTGGTCGCGGAGGTGCCGATCTTGCGGAGCGTGGCGTCGGCGAAGCGGTCGGACTCGACGAGCGCGACGAGGATGCTGGCGCCGAGGCGCTGCTCGTCGTGCGAGCCCGCCGTGAGCAGGTCGTCGGCGTAGGACACGAGGTCCATGTGCAGGCCGTCGAAGATGCTGCCGTTGAGGCAGCGGGAGTAGGAGTCGTAGAAGAAGCGGCGGACGGCGACGGCGCCGCAGGCGGTGGCGAGGTGGCACTCGCCGGCGACACGCTCGAGCAGGCGGCGGTGGCCCACCCTCCACTGCCACAGCGCCTTCTCGACGAGGAAGAGCAGCGCCTCGGCGAGGGCCAGGCCGTAGAAGATGTCGAGCGCGGAGCGGCGGTTGATGCGCGCCTCGGGGCTGCCGCCGTAGTGCTGGTGGACGAGGCGGAGGAGGGAGAGCGCGGCGCAGGCGGACGCGGACAGCAGCTGCAGCCAGTGGAAGAGGCGGCCGGCGGCGCAGGAGACGGTGGCGCGCCCCGTGGCCTCGTGCTGCCACTCCAGCTCGTGGCTGCGGCCCAGGATGCGGGCGCCCTCCACCAGCAGCAGGATGGTGATGCACCAGAAGTCGGTCTGCCCCAGGGTGATGGCGAAGCCGCCGAGCAGCACGACGGTGGCCCAGATGAAGCCCAGCGTGCCCAGCCGGCTGGCCGCCTTCTCCAGCACCGCCAGCTGCAGCGCCAGCATGGTGAGCCGGCGCTCCGGCGGCGCCGCGTCGTCGTCGTCGTCGATGCTCGCGCGGATGTTCGGCGTCATCACCGCCTTCTGTGGCGCGAACAGCGTCGGCAGCTGGTCGGGGATCTGGACGCGCACGCTCCGGGCGGCAAGGCTGAAGCGGCGATCCATTGCTCTACTAGGAAAGTGACCAAAAGTCCAAGGGTCGCGACTCGCGAGCGACTAGTGTCAGGTGACGCACTCACACGGGTCCGCGCGCTGAGCTGATAGAATAGAACACAGCAGCATGTGCCGCCTATTTATAGGCTAGGCATGCCAGAGGTGCTCAAGTGCAGGTGCGTGAGATATTCAGAAGCTGGATGTGTTCGTGGCGTGCATTGGATCTTGAGTTAACGCACGTGTGTGAGCACGTTGACATGGTCGATTTTCAGTTGTTGCGTGCACAGCAGGCTCCTTTTTTCTTGTTACAAGCCGAGGTTGCCAACTGAGGCAACAGCGCCAAACGCATGCCAGGAGCGTTGGATCCCTGCTTGCAATCTCTCTCCTAGTCTGTTCGTCCTTGCTTGCACGCCCTGCCATGGTCGCCCTACTCCCGAAACAGCAAGATTTGGGACCAGATAATGTGTGTGAAGCTCGAGCTGGAGATGAGGAGGATCAGATGATGTCACTTGGATTCCCAATTATCACCAAGCTGTAGCGCAATGATGATCCGTGCGGTGCTCTTATCACATTCAGTCACGACGCAGTCGTGGTCGTCACAAGGTTGGGTGGGAGGTTAGGGACCGTTGCACAGCAACAGCACTGCAGATATTATTAGGTATTAGCCATCGCCTTTTCCTAAACCGAGCAGCATTTCAGTGAACAAAGACAGCCAAGCGTTGTTCAAGCCGAACTGCTAAATCTTGTTCATTTCTCTGATGTAATGCGGTGGTCGCAGTGTGTTGGTTACCTGGTTCTGTTACGACGTTGCGACCTGCACGCATTTTTCCCCTGCCGGTCTGTACAACACCCTGTTACCAATCGACTTGCCTGTTGCGTTATATGGTCAATGCCACGAATTTAAGATCATGTGTCCGATGAAGAACCCTTTTCAAATACATGTGAAGACAGGGATTAATAAAACGCTTTGAACTTCGTTGTTGTGAATTGTGATGACGCGCAGGTCCGGTCCAATACAAGTTCTCAGTCAATGGCCTTGAAAGTAACTCACTACTGGCGAAACATCCCCTAGCAAAACTGTTCCCCGTTCTTGTGCACCAGGAACGAGAACTACAATGAATGAGCTCATCTTATATACATGGTTTTTCTTTGGACTATATGCACACTAGTATTACAGAGAAACAATATCGGGAACAGAAACCCCAGCTATATTCAGAATTTCTTTTCCTTCGGCATGTTATGTACTTCATCCCAGCTTCAAGACCGGGCTGCATGTATTTCCTATAACCTGGCAGTCCGTGTTCTTTACAAAGCAGACAAGCCTGGTGTTTCCCCGCAAACACTTTATAACTGCACCCACCTCCTTAAAATATGCATCCCAAAGCTTCACATACGTGTTGTTTTTATCTCCCATTGCCAGAATATTGGAAATGATATGTAAAAACAGCACCGGGAAGCAGACACTGTAATCATAACAGGGAGCATCAGTGTGCCTGATCTCCACCTGGAACCATATGCCTTTATGTCTGTTCATTTTCGAAACTTAACAGTCGAGAATCTGAAAGAACAGAGAACATCTGCGTCTCCACAAAGAGCTGCAGTGTTAAGAATTATGAGAATGCATGCAAAATGGTGACACACAACAGCATAAGAAAAGCAACAACAACAATAAAAGTCAATTACATTGGAGACATGCATAATGTGACAGCATCATAGGGGTTTCATCCAGAAAATACCAATTATACTCCGTACTTTCCAAACAGAGAAAAAAAACAAGCAATCTGGTGTTTAAAACGATTAGATAAATACCTTTATAAATGGACGATCTTTTGAGGGGAATGAATCAATAAAACTGTCTTTCAGAAGCAAAGAAACCTGATCACACAGGACCAACGTTACTCATTGGATTTATGATGTTCACAAGAACTAACAAGCAGCTTCGTTATAAGATCAAAGAGCAAAGTTTGTAGTGCTAACCCTGTCATTGTTAGACTGTACATTTGTGATGGTATGAAAACGCAAGTCAGAGCAAAGCGATTCCAAGTAAGATCTCATCACATTTAGGAACTGCCAAGCTGCTTCAGCCTGCAATAACATCCATATGCCGTGTTTATAACACTCAAAAACTAATTTGGACAATCAAGAGAAGTTGAAATGATCAGTGCAAAGATTTTTTTTAATGAATGGTGGTAAAGCAAAAATGATAGTACCTGAATTTCATTGCATTTATAGATGGGATGTCTTTTAGCCAAAGCATTCTCACACGACAGTGTAGCATGAATTGGACCAAGATCAGAAACAAGCTCTTTGTAACGTGGAAGTTGAGGCAATGAACATGTCTTGATCTGCGCAATAGAAACTAACATTTAGTTTGCACCGTAGTGTATGATTGTATTTCCTCATAGATGATACCCCAATAAATATCACAAGACGATAAGGTGCAATAGTTCATGATTGGTGTAAAATGGCTTTAGTGTGTAAAGTACATGTTATGGTGGTTGGACTGGGCAGGAATGCCGGACGGGGGCCTCTGCCCATGGCCAAGCAAGAGGAAGGCTTATCCTTCTTAATTCTTGCTTAACAAATGAAGTGCTGACTGCCCCCTTTAATAGGCTAAGCCATATCCTAGCAAACCTTATCTAACTTAACCTCTAAGTAATCTAATCTAGGGGATAACATGCTGCCTAACCCACCCTAGGGATAACTATGCATCTGTTGTTCCTTGCCGCAGCCCCTCCTTGGGCCCTGACACTACATCCCTACTACTCCTGATCATATTCACTTGAATTTTCTTCTTTTTTGTTCACACAGGTTGGCATCACACATAGCCTTTAGAGATAAAACAGTACTCCCTTCATCCCACTAAATAAGGCGTGTAAAAATTTTCCACTCATCCCAGAAAACAAGGCGCCTAAAGATTTTTTTCCCTCCATCCTGATCCATGTGCTCTCGCCACTTGGTTGATGCTGCATCAAATATATACTAAAATTACGGGTGCACTTATTGATTGCATGCAATTTGTTCCCTTATTTCCATGCATACATGCAGAATTTTATTTCCTTTCCTTGCATGCAACGATCTAAAAAAAAGTCAAATGTATAACGCACAGCAAAGCAATAAAGGCCATTCCTTCCTTTCCATGTCGCAGCATGCTGATTCCCTCACCAATCCTCTAATCATGCTCAGGGGCACGGGAGGAAAGAAAGCTGCGCACCTATCTGCACTCAAACTCGTGCAGAAAACTACGCACCCTATTTTATGGGATGGAGGGAGTATTATGCTTAAAAAAACGTTGAGGTATTCATTCTCAAGATAATTTCCCACTATCAGCAAATAACATGTTATGCAATCCTTGCCTGATCTTTCTGTACATTGATTCTGACAAGACTAGATCCTTTCATCTTGATATCAGGGGGTTTATGTTGTACACCAGCCTGTAGAAGAAATTAGGTAACCGTTCACACCTTAGTTACTATTGAGAATCAATAATTATATGGATATTGTTAACATTTGGCAACTATAGTCACTGTAGATTAACTCAAAAATAACAACCAAATAAATAAGCTGAGTCAGGGAAGCTTACAATGAAAGGTACAGGAGCATCAAGAAAATCAATCAATTTGCTTGGTAGAACCTACAAAACAATAGACATCCAAATCTAAATAAGGTAATTTGATCACCATGTGAGCTGATATATTCAGCGGTCCTAAGGGAAGCGTGTTTCACAATTCACAGTTTAACCTTGACAAAAATCATTTGTTAGGCATTGTGTCATGCTACAAATTTTTTTTTTGGGGAAAAGGGGGGTGGGGGGCTACAAGTTCGCATGATGCTGTCCTTGAGATGAAAACTCCCAACATGCAAGGTGGTTTCAGGGGATGGAAATTTCCAGAAAACCTTACCCTTGCTTATTTTGCAAGGAGGCGGTTTCGAACCCAAGGCCTCCAGGACATAAGTGGAGAGACTTATGCTAGACCAGTCATTCTATATCAGTTTAGAACAAAGAATACAGTGAGCAACTCTAGAAAGCCTCTTGCTTATGGCAATGTCTGTTCTAATTTCTAAAAAGGTTGAGCTACACTACGATAGAAATCTAAAGGGCGTACCCAGTGCCGTAGGCTTCCCGCACTGAGCGGGGTCTGGGGAAGGGTATCTTTAAGCGCCAGGCCTTACCCGCATAATATGCAGAGGCTGGGGCTCGAACCCGGGACCTTCCGGTTACAGACGGTAGGCTCTACCGCTGCACCAGGCCCGAAAAATAAATAAATAGACAGCTCTTAAAAACTACATCAAAGGCAGTATAATGCTCACTGGTTTATAGGAGTATAACTTTTGGTTACACAAATACATATAATTTTATGCTTATGGCAAATTATACGATTCGATAAATATAAGCAGTGTAAAAGATGGCAAAATACCATATCAAGAAGATCAAAGGTTCTTACAATCCTACACCAAAATGGACTTGAAATGGGTTGGGCATAGATCACCCAAGTTTGAATCACTGTCGGTCAAGCTAAGGAAGGCCTCAATTCCCTCATATTAGGAGCTTCAAGCTTGGTCAATTGGAAGAATCACATTCGATGTGCCGTTGACGGGGTTTCTCCAAATCTAGTTAAAGATCTCTTGCTCGCTACAGAGGATATGCATTGTGGGATATAGCAAGGACTCGAGGATCAAGGTAATTCATGCCTCATGGTCCTTGAGGCAGAAGGTGTTTTTGGCTTGGTCAAATTCACGTTTCTACATATCACAGCCTAAGAACCTTTGTGCGTGTGGGCATTGTAAGGGTCTCATACCCTTTTCCCTTCTTTAATATAATGATGCGCACGTTTGAGAGGAAAAAAGTTTTGACTCATTCTTGAGGTGTATTTGGGTGCCTTTTCTTAATATAGGCCACCTACATTGTTTCTCCTAGTTGATATGTTTTGACATAGAAACTTAAACCTTACAGAAACTGTAAAACTTACGGGAAGCAATAAACTTTGCCACTGGAATGGCCTTATCATTGGTATAACTGATAAAACAATTGCTGACAGGACACCCTGTAGTTAAGCATTTGAGGGAAACATTAGAATCAGCAGAAACAAGGATAACATGAAACTAAAGCGCAGTGTTACAGCACACAAATAAAACCGTACCAGATTTGGGTACATTACCACAATTTGCTTCTCCAGCAGAACTCCAGCAAATAATCCTAGGACCTTCAGGAAAAAATAATAACTTTATAAACCAATAACCAAGATAGCTATTATCACTTATTATGTCTTTCCGTCAGTGTAGGCCTCCAAGAGAAGTTTTTTTTTAGAAGATAGAAACATCTTAGTGATGCAATTTATTTTGATACCTCCTACTAGAATATCCCTTGACACCAAATGGACGATTTTAAAATGGATTAGTAATGACCAAACAAAAAGAAATCCATGGATCAGACCTATATTCAACGTGGTCGTAATTACCAACATTCCACACAGCAAAAACTATCATTTTTTGGCAAGTTAAGAAAAATAAGTGCATTATAAAGCATAGGGGTCTTATTTTTAGATTTCCACAGACACAGAATAAAACTCTGCAGATGAACAATTAAAACTCTGAATCCTTGTACTGCCAAAGAAATAATTATATTTATCAGCTATCAGAATTTCTTGATCCAACAATTGCTTGAGGTGTTTAAGGTTGCTTCCATTTTGCTGGTCTTTGTGAAACCTTTTACATGATTTCTTTTAGTTGTTGCAACCTTATATTTGTTTTATGTAGCAGTAGGTCCTCCCTTACTGTTTCTGATAAATAAAAATTGGGAGTAATACAACATACACTTTCCAGAGACAGAGCACGACAAACTGTAGCTGTAGTCCATATGGATAATGCAAGAGCTTCTTCTGCAGCCGCCAAATGTGCATTGATCTACATTCAAATCTCATGATTAGGAAGCGGGGGAATGATACGCATAAAAGAGTTGTGATAGGTCAATCATCTACCTTATTTGTTTCTGCCGAAGTCAAACCATTGTCCAAAATTGCTTCTCCAAAACCCAACAAAGATAATCCAGGACGGGAGTATTTCACCGGTTGCAAATGCTCAAGGGGGCGGAATACAAGTTCACCACCACGAGGAGGCAGAGGAAGAGCATGATAACCACAGACAATTTGTAGAGGTTCATTGTTGTGTGCCTAAAAAAATACACCATGTCAATGATCAGTAAGAACCAGAGCCTTCTGGTGTTATTTTTGAAGCTTGAATATGTCAGGCAAACCTTAGCCCATCCTATAACTTTTTCATCATCAACAATTATTTCTTGCTTTGCAATTACTTCATCTTCTTCGTCTGATATGGCACCTTTGACTGAACTGTCATACAAGATGTGTCCTAATTCACAACGGTGTGATTCCAACGTAATCAAAATATTTCAGAGAACAGGCAGATTTAATGATTTCACATAATTCCTATCAGACATGATTAAGGTCATAAATTGCACTCACAATAGAAGTAAATATTTATTTTCAGAAAATCATATTTCAGGCCTGGTAATGGGCCATGGCCCTAATGCTCTTTCACAATCGAACTCTGCCCTTAATATTTTTAGTACACAAACATAGGAGTATATAAAATTCATCTCAGTCTATTATTGGGCATGTTCATTAAAATTTGTAGGCTAAATTTTTGGGCCCCCAGGTGAGTTTACCTGAAAGACTCTACGCTTTGCGCACGCTGTAATCTCCTAGAAATAGGAGAATGCGTGGACAGAAGATCTGGAGAGGTATTTCCATTGTCATATATGTAACTTGACCTCCCAAAGCTATCACAATGGGGTTCCAAGTTCTCCGATATACAGTCTTCATAATGCTGGAAGCTATGCCTGGCCCCCTTCTCGACTTCTCTTACACAATGAGAATATGAAATCTCACTAGCAGATATACTTTCAGGAGAATTAGGCTCCCAGCTCCTGAACAAATATGAAGACATGTCCCTTTCTGATGGAACACCGGATGAAGAAATGAGACCTGATATAGTGTTGACAGGTACAGCATATTCTGTCCAATCAATGTATGGAATCCCATTTGAGGAATCAAATTCCCCGTTTACTCCATATTGTTCTTTCACAGAACGAGGAACTGGCTCAGCTAAAGCTATTTCACTAGCAAACTGTGTTATCCTGTCAAGCCTCTCCTGTGCAATTATGCTGTTCATAGAACAGACACACCATCATTTCATTAGAACTGAGCTGATGAAGTCTTAGATAAAAAATATATATTAGATTTGAAAATTTACATTCAAAAAAATATTACATCTGAAAACAAACCTGTTTAACATCTCATAGTGTAGCTCAAAAAAGGGTACTTTTGTAAGTACACAGTAACAACGTGGTGCAGAAACCAAAAAACGACCTGGCTTATAGGAAGTGGGGTTCAGAGGTGAGACCGCGCCTAGTATACCTGGCGCCTTTTGAACTATTTCCTGAACATGCAGACAAACACCATATAGTGGAGCATTGTCTGATACCTGGTTCATAAACAACAATAAAAAAAAATATCAAAAAGAGTTGTAGTAAAGCTCAGACCTGTAGGTAGGAAAATGCAATGTCAGTGCAGAGTGACTGGAATAATTTGAGATACTAACATCCAGAAATTATAAAAAAGGAAGAGATAAAAAACCTTGAGGGAGAAGATAAAAGATAGATCATCCCGAGACAAATGTTCCTAGAAAAAAAAAGGTATACAAGTTAGCAGGTTGCATAGTTCAAAAGAATGGACATTGACAGCTGGCAGAATGTATGAAAAAATGACACACTCAAGCTGGAATCTCATGTACGATAGGGCAGCAGTAGTGGTAACTGAGCAATAAAATTCAGGAACGTTAGTTCTACACAGGAGCATCATTACCGTCTGCATCATAATGTAGGTAGAGTGTTTTTTTTTTTTTTTTTTTTTGTAGAAAACTTTGCAGGTGTAGCATTACTCTATGTAAATAACTAGTTTGTATTAAATAACACTGGAAGCCAGTAAAGCAGAAAACCACCAATACCAGGAGCCCAGGATGTTTTTAAATCCTGTTACGACTTCTCACCTGCCCAAATACCACTTCATTCAAGTCACTCATGGAAGGAGTCCTCTCTATTAAGCGAGCCTGAAATTATTAAAGAATCACTTGCTGTAGATCATATCATAACAAAACAAGAAGGGAAGAAAAGAACAAATTTGGAATACAAAAATGTAGTGAATGGAATAGATTGGTGTCATTCTCCATTTCTAAAGCACCTTAATATACAAAAAAAAAAAATCATGCAAAAGCACGAAAACGGTATGTCAGTTAAATTGTTAGCCTGCACCACTCAATAACTCAAGCTCTAGTAAGTAGCAAACAAGTCCAGGTAAGAAAGAGATATCTATACGAATAAAACACCTACTGCCATCAACATTATCACGAGGCGAGGAGAGTGTCTAGTCTCTTCATATAACACAGCGTTCCATATCATGTCATATAAAAAGACGTGCATCCCTACTCATACACCAAAGGAGTTTTTGTAACTGACCTTTACACCTTCAGGAAAACAGAATGAGGGCAAATCAATCTCCCTAACTTCTGCCTTCTTTCCAGGTGGATACTTGAAAAGAATCTGCAAGGAAGTTGCAATTTGAACAGTTTCTATCAGAGAAAAAAGAGTAAAGAAAATATATGATAACAGTCACTACCATCACAAAGATCACTAACTTCAGAAATAATATCCAATGTGTCACCAACATGTGGCTCTAGGCTCGAGTTATCAACCTCATATTGCACAGTACTTTCCAGTCTGTAAGTCTATGCAAGGGTACTAAGCAAATGTATCCTAAATTTCATTTAACAAAACATGTGAATCAGTCTAGAGGCCAAGGCGCTATTGTCTAAATAAGTATACACTTTCCTGCATGTACAAGTATAATATATGAAATTGGTTCCCCAAAGGCCCATGAAACCAGAACTATCCGCATTTAGGTATGTGTGGCAAGATGGAAACTAAACACAGGACTTTAACATGAAATCAGGCCACATTCTCTCCAGAAGAGCGTCACTGCCAGCTTCAGCAAAACAGTTTCATGAGGGTTCTGCAGCTGTTGGATCTCCAAATTGAACAGCGCATGTGATGCTGAATGACTACGCAATTTTGCTATCTGCTTGAAAGAACAGAACCTCAGATGGAGATATCAAATGGAAACCTTACTGCAAACTGTGATTCCTACGTTTACTTTAAAATTTGAGTTCAAAACTTATTTCAAAATTCACTTCTAAAAGAACGCTTAAGCATGGAGAGTCAATAAAATCACCATAGTAGCTTTTTGTGCACAAATGAAATGAAAATGGGTAGAACTCAAATTTGTGTTGAATCCCTACCCACCCGAAAAAATTTGTATATTTTTTTCACCATATGGATAGTGTGTGTCTGTAAGCAAAACAAAGCTGAACACAAGCAGCATCTTCTAAAATAAAGGATAATATATTCATTTTGTCTAACGAAGGGTTCCCACATGCCGTAGGTATTTACCATACTGCAGCCTGCAGAAGACAGATAGTACAGCTCTCTATAGGCTTTGCCATACGACAGAAAGGAAATCATCATTGTACAACTAAGTATTCATGCCCACAGACCAGCAAACTTTCATGCATTGTGCATACATGACATACTTCAGTCTTACCATTCGGGGAAATTGTGTAAATGTAGAATTTTTTGTGATAAGATCCTATACTTACTTATGGATAAATCTCTAAAACAATAAATAAATGTATCATAATTCTCAGCCACCTGACTACAAAAGCAAAGCACCTAGGGTTATGTATCACAACATAATCATCTATTCATTTCACATGACATGAACCTAGCCAACAGAGATGGGGGAAATGATGTCCAAATGTCACTAGAATTATCGGTGCCCACTAAGGCAAGTGCACTATAATTAAAGTTTGCAATAGGAAAATAACACGGATAACACCACAACACGTGAAACTGGAAGAGAAAATTTCCTTTCAAGATCAAAGCAGCATACCTGGGGTTCCATAGATGGTATAGGTCCATGATAGTGGATTTTTCTAAGATCTACTATCTCTGAGCGTGCTACATTAGATTCCCAAGCTTTCTTTTTTGCAAAAGCATCCTCAATTACTCCAACATTTGCATAAGAGTGGAGGCCGACTACGAAAAAATGTTCAAAGAGCGATGTTGGTTCCCTGTATTGACAATTATCCTGCAAGGGATGGAAAAACAAGCTTATTGGCAAGGGCAGCATGATATTATATGGTATTTATCAAGAATTGCAAGAGAAGCTAAAGTGATGAGCTCTGCATCGGAAGCTCAAACAGTACTTTTGTAAACTCCGTCTGCATAACAAGATATTCAGCGACTCAATATGTAATGGCAGCAATAGAAATCTGTCAGTAGTTATTTTTTATGTGCTTGCGTGAACCTGCCAAATTTAAGGTGAAACTAAAAACTCTAAAGCTATTTGTATCGATTCATCCATTCAATTCTCAGATATCATCATGTTCAAATTAGTTTTCAATCATCCCGCTGATGAATATATTGCATACAGATGCACAGTTAGCGCCAATGAATAGTCGTATCCGCCAAGGTGCTAATGAAATAGACCGAGTTCCAAATTAGTTTTCAATCATCCTGCTAATGAACATATTGCATAGAGATGCACAGTTAGCGCTAATGAATAGTCGTATCCGCTAAGGCACTAATGAAATAGGCGGAGTTCCATACCAGCGCCTTGGAATGGACCTGGTACCACTGCCTCTTCTGATTCGCCATGGCCTCAAAGTTGACAGTCGTCCGTAGCAACTGCTCCCTGGGGCTCCTGTCTCCACCTCCTCCGCCTCCAATCGGCCCCCACTTCCAAGCGCGCTGCATCTGCTGCCGGAACCGCTGAAAGCTGCCGGTCCGCACGTGCCGCACCTGCCGCTTGATCTGCGACATGGGCGAGGACGAGCCCGACGTGGCCGAGCGCGACGGGGACGAAGGCGCCGAGTGCATAGTCGACTCCGTCTCGTCCCTCGACGGCGACGATCCCGTCCCTGGCGTGGCCACCGGGTTCTCATGCTCCTCGCCGCCGCCTCCCGCGCGCTGCTCCGAGGGCGCCGCGGCGCTCCCCGTGCCCGCCCTCCCCGGCTCCTCCCGCAATTCAGAAACCGACGGAGATTCCTCCTCCCCCTCCGCCTCCATCTGCGCGCACCCCGACCCTGATGACGAAGCCGACGGCGACTCGTACGTTTCCGCTTCCTCCGCAGCCCCGTCGCCCTGCGATCTCCACGCCGGCGGCGACGGAGACGGCGAAGCCTCCGTTGCGGCCTCGCCATCGCCACCGCCACCGCCATCGCGGCACGATGCCACGGGCGACGTGGAGGCGGTCGAGGCCTCCTCCACCGCGTCCTCGAACGGCTCCGCCTCTCGCGGCGACCGCGCCTCCCCGTCCACTTGTCCGCCGCGCGGCTCCGGCGCCACCGACGCCGCGTCGTCGCCGGATGGCTCCTCCATGCCCGCAGCCGCGAGTCGTAATTCCAAGGGGCTAGCGTCGAGGATCAAAACGCCAACGGAACGGGAAGACGAAGACTATGCGGCCGGGATCGTTGAGAGAAATAATAAATGGCTAAAAAGCGAGCGGAAATTAGAGGTAGAGGAAAAAAATTAAAAAAAAAGGTGTACGGAGGAGGAAAGGGAACCCCAGGCCCCAGGGAGGGGCGCACGTGGTAGGCGGCGCAGACCACGGGACCGCCTGCCAGTTATAAACTCTCGTTCCGATTTGCCGCTGACATATGGGTTCGGTTGCTCGGATCTTGTGTTCGTGTGCGCGCGTATGAAATTGCTTTGGCCCAGGGAATGCGTTCTTTTGCCGGTCAAACGAACTACTGCCTCACCATGTGGGGGCTCTTTATCACAAGAAAATGCTGAGAATCAGATCAGAAAAGGAAAAAGTTGAAAATGATATTGCCGGTTTGTGTTTTTACTTTCTTCTTGTTCTCCCAATCAATCGTTTGGAGCAGAAGATTATACATAAAAAAACCGCTGAAAAAAAAAAGATGCACAGTCGTTTTAGGATAGGAAATGGTGGTTGATCGCGTACGGCAATCACATCAGCTAGAAAGCGATTAATTACCACTTTGAGCGTTCGTTTAGCTCAGGATGGATAGGCAGGCATTGTGGATCGAGCAAGGATTACGTTGGGGGCATCACGAGGGGGCCTGTTGAATATGGGCGGGCGGATCACGTCACCACGTGAAGCGGCAGCTCTCGCGCGCGCGCGCGGTTTGTTGGCGTGGCGTCGTCTTCACGGGCGGAGAAGAGAGGTGGAAGTGGAAGGTTCGAGGCAGAGCCAGGTTGCAGCAGCCGAGCCCGAGCAGGCCTCCAGGCGACAGCTGCGTCCTGCCGCGTCCGAGTGGGAACCCGCAGCGCTTCGTGGCGCCGACCATGGCACCATCCACCATCACCGACACATGACCAGCCGGCCGCCCGGACCTCAGGCCGAGGTCGTGCGGTGCGGTGCTGCATCTGTGCATCAGTGCAGGGCAGGCAGCCCAGCCCAGCCCAGCCCGGCGCGTCTGGCGAACAGGAACGGGTCAAAAATTTCGAGCAACAGAACAGGCCGTGCTGTGTTTCTTTCAGACCGTTAATCTGATCTGCTCTGTTAACAGGCCGTGCTGTGTTTCTTTCAGACCGTTAATCTGATCTGCTCTGTTTGAGCATTTGACCCGACAGGCGACAGTTGCTGGGGGCAACAAGCGCAAGGCAGTAGCAGAGAAGCCTCGTGGAAGCACAAGTGCAGAACCTTGACCGTCAAAAAAAAAAATCACAGAGCAATTACCGCGATCAGATTCAATGGTGACCACCACAGAGTGAAAGTTGGAGCAATTGCAAGCAAGCAGGCGGCCGCATGCATGCCACAAGGAATCTTTGCCTTCTCCGTACTCCGGATGGATCCGGCGAGCATCTCCGTGCCAATTCGACATCGACAACCGGACAAGAGGTTAATAGGAAACCGGCCGTGGCATCAACTAGCGCCAAGAGCAGCACTCACTTGAGACTGTGGTTGCAAATGGGGCGGCTGCGGGCAGCCCGCGCCGCCGCCGCGCAATCCGCACAGCGCTAGTGGGTATGTGTGGCAGCCCGTATCAAGCCGTTTGATTTTGACGGGCCCCCGCGGCAGCCCACATGCGCCGCCGATCTATTCTCGTCGAGGTCGCTAGGCTGCTTGCTCTCCTCGTCGACTACCTGCTCCCGCCGCCGCTCCCGATCGGCCTCCCGGCCTCACCCAACTGGTCCACGCGGTCGCGCCTGGCCTCCCACAGCCGCGCCCGGCGACATGCTGCCCCTGTGGCCGCACCCGGACGGGGCCGCCGTGCTTGGCCACGGTCTGCGGTGGCTGCGCCTGGACGGGGCCGCCGCGCTCGGCCACTGTATCCTGTGGCTGCGCCCGGCCGCCGCGCCTGGCCGTGCCTGCTGGGTCCTGGCCGCCCCCGCGCCATCTCCGCTCGGCCGTGCGCCCGCCGACGCGCCTGCTCTCCCGGCCGCCCCCGCGCCATCTCCGCCCGGCCGTGCGCCCGCTGACGCGCCATCTCCGCCCGGCTGCCCGCGCGTCATCTCCTCCCGCCCGCCGTCGCGCCGTCTCCGCCCGGCCGCGCGCCCGCCGTCGCGCCGTCTCCGCCCGGCCTCGGGCCCGCCGTCGCGCCGTCTCCGCCCGGCCTCGGGCCCGCCGGCACCGTCTCCGCCTGGCCGTGCGCACGTCGGCGCGCCATCTCCTCCCGGCCGCGAGCGCTGTCTTTTCCCGGCCTCGAGCGCTAGCCTGCGTGCACGGCGTCGTGGAAGAAGTGGCGTCGCGGCGCCACTGGGCTTGTGCGGCTAACCCATATAATCCGCTTTGGCAAAGTGGGCTAGGTTCTGGGCTGACATGGGTTAGCGGCGCAGGGCAACCCAACGGGCTGGCGGGTAGGCCCGCGCCACTTGCAACCCTACTTGAGACGACGTCTGCTTTGCTTTGGCGAGCCTTTTTTAACGAGCCTCTGATCGAGCTAGTGTTGTTCAGTAACATCTCGATCACTTTCGGTTTGCTCACGTCAACCGAACGCCCAGTGCGTAATCTACCGTCTTGATGTCAGCCGATGCCTACTCCGATCCGATCCACATGTAGCGAAAGGTGGATCACATTTCCCAAAAATCGATGGGAATTTAGGTTGAACCAAAGGGCGAAGCCAGTTCCCAGCCAGTCAATCTGTTCAATCCGACTGCTATTTCTCCGTAGTATGAGCTGATAACTACGAACAGCTAAGTGCAGTGCACCTCTTCTTCCGATATTACAGTATAATGTTTGAGATTTGTTACAGCGCTTGAGAGGAACCCGCAGTTCCTCTCCGTCTGAATATTATCAACCGTTGATAAAAAAAATAAGATAATTTACTGTAAAGAAGGATAGCTCTGTAAATTCAGATAGAATCTTTATTCACTGCACGTGAGAATCAGCCTCCTCGTCGTCTTGCCAGGGCTCGTCACCTAGGTGCTCGCTCGCGGTCGTGATTTCCCGCCGGATCGAGACGCTGGACTCCTGCGGCCTTTTCTCTGGCTAGTAAATCTGCTCACCTGCTTTGCAGTTTGCACGCCCATCACACAGCACCAACTTACTGGTGTTCACCACCCAACTACAGGCATACATCAAGAACATGCTCCTCCATCGCCAGCTTCACGATGACGCAATTGATGCTCTTGCAGGATGCATGGTGAGTCCCAACGTGGCACAGTTTGCTTTGTTGTATTCGATTGGGCTCATCCCTCCAACAACACCGACGATTAGGCTGTTCCTATTAAAATACTGTGAAGCTGTCATATGTACAACAATATTCAAAACGCTCATTGGGCGCCGGCTCCTTTCCGCCAGCATAACACCGGCCACGGGGGCCGTTGCCGAGGACTGCATGCAGGGAGTGAGGTGGGCACTAGCCCGGTGTAGACGCCGATGAGGTCCGACGATCGAGCCGGCTATAAGGCTACGGGATTAGCGATAGCCGGCCGCCGGCGAGGGACAGCAGTCGACGGGATTAAGCAGAGATCAATGTATTGCAGGAGATAAGACACCATTAGGATGAAATTATCAATATACCCTTTTAATTTAGCTCTTGGTCCACAAGATTAGAGTTCCTGGTTCACGTGTTTTAGGTTCCGGCCCACAAATTAAGTTCTTTCCAGTAAGTTCTTCCTAATTTATAGCCATTTGATCGAGACAAATGAATGGCTACCATCAATTCCAAGCGCTGTAAAATTTCTCATAATATTTAGTTTCTTTTTTTATATGCTCGAAAAAGAATAAACTAGAAACACGATAGTACGTGGTGTTGTTCTGTTTAGAAGGATTTACAATCTTAACGTTGTGTTGTTCTGTTTAGAAGGATTTGATCACATTGCGTACTGTACTGTCTGTACTGTGATTCTTCTTCTCAAGAATGATCACAGGCGTAGTGTCACCCATGCCTCATCTTTCCAAACGGAATTTCAAGCAGGCTTGTCAGTGAGATTGTTTCAATAGATTAACTTCCATACTTTAGCTGTCTTTTGATAGTACACATGTAAACCTCCAACTGGGAGTATATGAATCAACTTGCATTGAGAAAGAAAAGGGCAGATTACACGATCAACCAATTAGAATTGTAAATTAGGTAAAATATCATGGGTAGAGTTAAAACATTATGCTTAGGCTATAGGATATTTGCTCAAGATATTTACACTAAAACATAAAAAGTTGTTACTCAAATCTAAACATTTTTTCTATAGCACGAGCCTACACTTGAACCGAACTAAAATAAATAATTGTCATGAAAAAGCAGGCTAAGTTTCCATAGTGTGTCTATACTAAAATGAAATTACGGGATCTAGCCACGCAAATATGCACAGGTCAAGAATGGGACACAAATCATGAGTTCAAGCTCCGAAATGCAACCCCTTTCACTGTTGCATCCCCAGCATCAGTTCCTACTCCCACTCCACCGTTGCAGACAGCTTGGGTGTGATGTCCTTGCAAACATGGTTGATGCCTCGCGCATTGTTGCAGATCTTGTTACTCACATCGACCAGGAACTCATGGCTAAAATCGTACCTGAAAGTTTAAGAAGAGAATGGCTTGATACGAGGAAATATGCAGGATGAAGTCAACTTTTTAAAAGACACATTTGACTGCAAGTTACTGCTTAAAACAAACCATAGAAGGGTAACAGAAAAATAACTGAGATAATGACATAGAGAAGACAGTTCTGTATGTTCGAACAAATTGCAGGGTAAAAAAGTACATTCAATAGTGGACATACACCATTACATTTACATGGACAGTTGTGGCGGAACCGCCGATTTAATCCGGGCTAAGTACACCTGCCACCATTAGCTCTCAGTGTACTTAGGCCGTATTAAACCCGGTCGTCCGTCGAGAAGACTTCGTCCCTCGATTCGTACCAAAGCCCCAGAGGAACCAACATCACACACATTCGACCCTCGATGGAGCCACAACAGTTCCATCATCACAGGCAGTTGAATAGATGTTACATAGTAAGTTAGGTTACAAACCAGTTCGAAATAAAATAGAGTTCAACATAGTCTCATACGTAAATTAGCGTTCAAATAGAGTCTCGCAGCGGAAATCTGTAACCATCTTAGTTCATGACAACCAAAAGACTTGCAGAAGTAAAGTAACATCATGCCCACTGATGTCACTTCATTTGCCAGCTCAACACGCTTCTTACTCCTGATGATAACAAGCCCCTCCGCCAACACAGGCACAGAAGAGGAACTCCATACCTGTAACTCAAAAGCGGGGGCAAACCCTGAGTACTAATTACTCAGTAGGTCTTAATGGATGTGGTTTACGGCTGACGCAAAGCTTGCTTACTAGAGAGTTGGTCCTTAGCCGTTGCTTTTATAACAAGTTATGATCATAGGGTAGCAGGATTTGACAGCTGCTATCCCTTCATGATAACCGAGCCAATTGCAATAGAGGAATTCATAAAAACTTGCATGAATAGAAAGCATATCATAGTCAAGCATGTCGCATTCGAAAACATGGATCGTAATACATCAAATTAGAGTTATTACTACGTTGTCCATCAGTGATATTTGGCATTCTCACACCTGGTGAGCATCAGCGATTCGAATCGATTTCTAATTCCCGGGAATAACTAAAAATGCTAGGGGCCCATATGCTTACTCACACGACGGCTTTCCCACATATAGTCCCCCTCCTCCACCTGTCCCATCCCAAGTTCGATTCACTCCCACCTGACTCCCGGGTTGTGCTCCCATGACGAGCCTGCCGACATCTCGGGCTCCCCGTCATGAGTACCAAGCTCCTCCGGACCACCTTCCTCTCAACCAGTGGGTAGGAACGTGTTTCTGTTCTCCGGATGGCACAAGTAAGGTTTCACCGGCCCCATTAACCGGGTAAGCACTTTAGCAATGGTATGCCAACCAGCAGGCGAACAGCGAACGGACCTTATGCGATTCAGGCGGAGCCATTACACCGCAACAACGCACACCGCAAGAATATAACTTAATCTCCGCCCGGTCTCCAATTAATCCTCATCATAATACCATCTTAGCATAAACAGTGTTCTCTTTCTTTTCAAAACACCTACGTGACGAGTGACATCTCACTCGTATCTGGTCGAGCCTATCATTTCTAGGCACTCGTCCTACGTACCTAGTGTAGGTGTTAGGGCCAGGGCGGCCAAGGGTCTAATGCAATGGGGTTCCAATCAACACCTAATGCATATGCGTAATCATAAAACAATATTAGCTGGGAGAATATGGTCCTGCCTACCTTCCTCGCTAGGGTTAGCTTCCTCGGATGCGAAGTCAGGTGCGGCCTGCGGGTACTCTTCGGGCTGCGGGTCCGGCTCCTGGTCTTCTGGCTCCTCGATCAGCGGCTGTTCTTGCGTCTGCTCCTCGATCCCGTGATCTATATGCATGCCATCATATGCAAAATGAGTGCGATGAATGCAGTACAGGACAGAGCGCAGTAAACATATAACCCGCAGTGAAAATAGGGCAAAGTAAGTAAACATTTCTATTTAACGATCTATCTCCCAAGGGGGAGAAAAATCAAACTCTCCTATGAAATCATACAGCCCATCATCTAAACTTAACCAAGGACCCACCACGTAACCCATGTATCCATGTCATGACCATGCATTTATATGACGTGGCCTTTTTGACCCCATCTACCATTTCTTCCATTTACAATTTGGTCGTTTTTCCATTTACTCGAGCCTCTGAGTTTAAATAGCTCTACTGCTCCAATTGACTTAAAATTTTTACAGCATGCACATATCATGTACGAGAAGCTACCGACAAAATTCAGCCCAACTGGAGTAAAAATGAATTTATTAAAAACCTAACAATTTAACAGTCCTTTTCCTTCTCGGATTTCTCATTAATTTTAGAAAGGGAATCTGACCATGGAATTTGACCAGTGCTTATGATAGACTATAAACCACTTACACAAAAATTTACAAGTGAGATACTTTCCATTTGGCAGGGTATCTATTTGTCATTTTTAATTAGAGAGGAAATGGACATGCATGACAAAACAGTATATAAGGCTTGCACCTATATACTTTCTCGACTTTAGACACCATGTACAAGCCACTATATTTTTTGTGGAATTTTCTTAGCACCCTAAGGCCATCTTTTCCATTTATCAAGTTTAGCAAGCGATATTTTGCCATTTTCAAATCACCATGCAAAACCCACATGCATGGCCTCATTTTGGACCAGTGAGCTAAACCTGCTATTACTAATCTAAGAAAAATATCAAGGGCTCATAGTAGCCACCTTTTGTTTAGCACTTACTTCCCATTACCATAAATACACATTTTTATCATGGAAATGGAAAAACAGTGTGTAAATGAGCAGTGCTAGGGCTACAAAAATTCATACACTGTCTAAATACTCTAGACAGGCCACTATCCAAGTTTCACCACATTTGAAGTTCATTTACCCCACTTTTGGTATTTATTTTGCTTTAACATACATGCAACAAAACCGAGGGTAAAAATGTCTTTTCACATGACCACATCATACCTAGCCTGTAGATCTACTCAAGAGGAGTTCATAGGTACTGAGTTTGTCCATTTTTTATTTTTTTTTGAATTTATATGATTTTTCAAAGTTTAAACCGAGAAAAAGGTAAATAGAAAAAAAAACCTAGATCTAAGGACCTCTACGTAATTAACCATAGTTTCCAGGGGCTACCGCGTAAAATCTGCAAGACTCAGCCCCCGTGCGGGAGGACCGGGTTGCAAAAATGGAAAAGTCCGGGGACTAGATCTAAAAAGATCCGGCCCCCGTCTTCTTCCTCGCGCTGGCCGCGGCCGCGCGGCGCGGCGCGCGCGCCGGCGAGCTCCGGCTCGCCGGAGCCGCGACGAGGGGCGCGGGGGATGCGCGCGAGGGTGGTGCTCACTCTGGGCTAGATCTCGTCGACGGCGGAGGTGGGGTTGAGGCGGGAACGGCGGTGAACGGCGGCGGCGTCGGCGTGAACCCGCGCGTCGCGGACGGCGAGCTCGGCGTCGATCTCGTCGGAGAGGGGGAGAACGACGATGAGGGTTAGCAGGGGAGGGGCGGCGTGGAGCGGCGGTTGCGGTGGTGTGGTCGGTTGGGCTCGGGGAGGCCGGGAGGCGGCGGCGCGAGCTCGGCCCCGAGCTTGCCGGCGTCAATGGCGGCTCGGGTTTGAGCGGCGCGCGCGGGGCGGAAACGGGACGAGAGTGCGGGAAAAGGGCTAGGATTTGGGAAAGGGGTGCGCGCGGCCCGTTTTGACGCGCGCGGCCGGCCGGCCGGTGGCTCGCCGTACTCCCTGTACGCCGGCGAGCCACGCGACGCGGCGCGGTTCGCGCCGTACGCGTCGCGCGGATCGCGGGCCCCACCCGTCAGTGACAGTATGTTTTGGAGAAATTTAAATGTGTTTTTCTTTCTTTTGTAATTCGCTGTTTTGGCGTATTTAGAGGCCGAATTTGAAGGAGCTCCAATTGAAAGAATTGTTCCACTCTTTTAGATCTACAACTTTGTAAAAATGGAAAATCCTAAAATCCAAGTGTTAATATTGTTTAAATTCAAATTTTGAAATCAGCCCTAGGTAAGGACAGGGTACCTTTATTGTTTGGAAAAAAGAAAAACCCTATTTCCAAGCCTTTTCACCCAAAGTGCCTTTTGGGTAACTTGCTTAGAATTTCAATACCTACAAATTATTCAATGGAAGTGTTGCATGAAAGTGGTTGTAGGTTTGTACAAACTTAGGGTTTTTAAACAAGGCTGATTTGAGTTGGTTTTCTGCACTGACAAAGAAAGACTCCAAACCCTATGTAGCCTTCATTATCTGGCCAAACCCCAATTATGAAAGTTGTTCAAATCTTCATCATCTACAAGTTTGGTAATATGAGTTTCCCCTAGATCCCAATAGATTTGGATTTAGGAACAAGAACATAGCAGAAGACATGCATAAAATTGAGATTTCAAGTATTCCATCTCCTCCCATGTAAATCCTAACTTGACTATATGCAATCACATGATGCTTGATGGTGCTTAGTGCATGATTAAGGTATGGTAATGCACTCGAGATGCTGGAGCATCACAACAGTGTTCAACAATACAATATACAACATGCACCATAAGAGCATCTCCAAGAGTGCACCTACTTAACCACCCTAAAGTAAAATTTAATGTCTACACTAACGGAACGACCTTAACAAACTCTTCATTCGGTCTCATCCTAAATCACCTTAAATCTAGGTGTTGAACTGCGGCCTGGCATACTCCGCCCCAACTGCACATCGGCCAGCCAGCAGTGCGCTTCTAACCCCCAAGGTGCTCTGCCATCCCAGCCACACACCGCTTGCCCCCCACAGTGCTCCACTGTTCCACCAGCCTAGCTGTGTGCGGCTTACCCCACAGCACTCATCAGCCTAAGCCGTGCGCCGCCAATCTGTCACCATCATCTATTTGATGCAAAATTACGCCGATCCAGCCTACCGATCCGAAGTACAATTGAACCATGATGCTGATTTCCTGCTAAGGTCTTGAACTCTCTTGATCTTCGCCAAGAGGACAAGCGTTCAATCTTCACAGGCCGATGTCATGTCTGTTCAGGCATCTAAGGTCGACCTTACCAGAAAGCATCTTTTAAGAATTTTGGGTTGGGCAAGAAAAGAAAAGTCATAATGGTAATTTAACGCAGTGAACGTGACACCAAAGGTACTAAGTGACACAAAATATGATACAATGGTACAGTAGGCTCCATAAGTTTTTACATGGCAGATCTGGAATTCGAACTTTTTAGTGGCATGTAGTAGGTAATTGCCTCAAGGAATAAAGGTATTTACAGTCTCATTCGTAGATATTTACAATAAATCAATTATATAATGAATATACAATTATTTTTCCTGAACAAGTGCTGAGAATATGAAAGATTAACAACAGCAGCTAAGCAAACTTATCTGTACAACTGCAACAGAATATTGCTGAGTACAAGTGTATCAAAGTTCGTTACGAAAAAAAAGTGAAACAGAGCTGGAAATTCATTGGTACATACCAATCTGCAGTCATGCCATCCTCGCTGGTGATTGCCCTTAAAGCAACAGCGTTAGAATGGGTTCGCTGGTCACCCTGAACCCCAAAGGTTTGTACTGGCAAGAACACAGCAAAAGCTTGCCAGATTTTATCATAGAGGCCTGCATCTTTAATAGCTTGAACAAATATCTCGTCCACCTGGAAGAAATAAATTGAGATATTGTCAATTCGCATAGTGTTTACCAAAGTTGCTCTAGCAAAATTTCAAAGTTCGAACCTGACGAAGAACCTCCAAAGCATTGCCTTTTGTAACATCACCTGAGACGCGCACAGCAAGACCAGGCCCAGGAAATGGGTGTCGGTTCAAAAATGAATCTGGGACATCCAAAATACTCCCCAACTGTCGCACCTATAAACATAAAAAAATTGTAAATAGTAATAAAATTACATGTTTTCTTTCATCACATCTTACATGTTCATGAATTTAACTAAGAAAATTGCAAATTACATTAAAAAATGTGATGTAGATGGGTACCTCATCCTTGAATAGGAGCTTTAGTGGTTCAATGAGTTTCAACTTCATATCTTTTGGAAGGCCACCGATATTGCGATGGCTCTTGATAGTGTGGGAATGTGTGCTTCCACTCCCAGGAGGTGGACATGATTCAATCACGTCAGGGTACAATGTCCCTTGAACTAAATATTCAGGCCTTTTGCCTATCACCTGTTCCAGCTAGTGAGCAAAACCATCAAAGACAGCTATGAATTCCAGGCCAATAATCTTTTTTTTCTGCTCTGGGTCTTCAATACCCTTTAACTTGCTGAGAAATTGCTCTGAGGCATCAACACAGGTAACTGGTAGGTGCAGGTCACTTTCAAAGGTTGACATTACTCATTCTCTCTCCTTGTACCTGTAAATGAAATTCTATGTTGATTTCATTGCACACTGATTCAAAATGAGCACATGTTATGTTCAAAATAACCTACAGAAATAATGAAGTAAATTGTTACCTTAATAGACCATTGTCAACAAAAACACAGTGAAGCCTATCTCGTATTGCCTTGTGAATAAGAGTGGCAGCAACCGTTGAATCAACTCCACCGGACAATGCACAGATAACGTGCTCATCAGGGCCAACCATGCTTTGGATGGTCCAGATCTCTTCATCCAGCACATCTTGCATCTTCCAATCAGCTTTTATCCCACAAACATCAAAGAGAAAGTGACGCAGTGTTTCCATTCCTTGGGGTGAATGTGTAACCTTGCAAGAGAAATGCCGATACAGTAATGCTATGGCATCAAGAGATTCACAAAGAGGAGCAACCAGATGGTACATAAAGAGGAAACACAATGTAGAAAATAAACAATCAAAAGTAATAGTAATACCAAAGAGAAGGGCCACCCGCTGCTAATTTTTCTGTTCATATGAGCGTTAAGCAGAACTCGGTCCAACAATATCGGCAGAGTAAATCAGTTGAATAGCAATAATCGTGTAGCCTATTCATGGGTACCCCTTCCCAACCCAATTGGCAGCCAATTTAGAAAACATGGTCAGGGTGCAAACAGATTCAGCACAAATTTGAAATTGTACAGTCTAAACGAAGGCAAAATAAGCTCTGAACAGAGGAAAACAATCAGTAGCTTAACAGAGAGATCCGAATAACCATAGCGGTTGCTACCTCGGGGTGACAGAGGAAAACAATCAGTAGCTTAACAGAGAGATCCGAATAACCATAGCGGTTGCTACCTCGGGGTGGTACTGGAGACCATAAAAGCGCTTCTCCCGGTTCTCGATGGCGGCGATGGCACCCTGAACGCTGCGCGCAACCACCTCGAACCCTTCAGGCAGCCTGACAACCTCGTCGTCGTGGCTCATCCACACCATCTGGCGCTTCACCGCGTCCGCCTCACCGTACAGCGCGGAGGATGGAGCCGTCACCTCTACGTCCATCTTGCCGTACTCCTGCCGCTCCCCGGGCTCGATGGCGCCGCCGAGGGACTGCACAAGGAGCTGCATCCCGTAGCAGATGCCGAGCACGTGCGCTCCCGCGCTGGCCGCGAAATCTAGGAATTCCTCGGGGAAGGCGGGCGCTCCCATGGCGCATACGGAGTGCGGCCCGCCGGATGCTGGTGCACGGGCGAAGGGCTTCAAGGGAGGCCAGCGGTACCGTGCCGGAGACGTAGAGGGAGAGGACGCCAAGCTGGCGAAAGCGGCGGGTGATGAGGTGGGTGTACTGCGAGCCGTAGTCGAGGATGAGTACTAGATTCTTGCCGCAGTTGGCGGATGCCGGGAGCGCCGCGGCGGCGGCGGAGCCCATGGCGGCGGGGAACTCGGTTAGAGCCGTTGAGAAACTACATTACTGTGGATCACCAAATCCGTTCCTCTTCCCTCCCGCAGCAGATCAGGCGTAGAGAAGTTGTAGAGCCCGTCTCCCATCACAGATCGGGAGACAAAACACACAGGAGACAAATGTATGTGGAACTTCTGGCCTCTTCTCTTATTCATTATAGATACACAGGGTGTTGATTATATAGAGGTGGATAACCCTTCAGGGGTATATTTGGTATGAGCCCACCCAAACCCTAATTAGGATTGGGTTTCTTAACACTTCCCCTTGGGCGAATACCGCGACCAATTCATGCCTCATTAAAACTCCTAAAAACCCAGTGGGAAAAATATGGAGAAAGAGCACGTAGTGCCGCAAGTTGCATTTACATGTTTGTTGGCTCGTTAAAAACCTCATGCGAGAAACTTCAGGAAAACTCACCAAGAAAAAAAGAGTACAACATGTCTTCAAGAGATAATGTGATCTTCTGGATCAAGATTCTATCGAATCAATTGAAACGGCTAACATAAGGATGTGCTCCCCCTGATCTTTGCAGGACTCTCGATATGGGAAAAACACCTTCTTTTGAAAGTACATGCATATAGAGATTTAGCAAACAAATTGCATATGGTTGCATGATTATATCAGGAATTTTACCTCAATTCTCTTCTGGGATTCACGAGGTTAGTGCACATTAATAGGCCACTTTCACTAGCGGTGTTGATCTACAAAATCTAATTATTGATAGAGACTTCTACGAAGGTTTGCTTATGAATTCACCATCAAAGTAACGCCTTCAGGGCATACAAGAGGACATCTAATGTCTCACAAATGTAATCAATATTGAGCATTCGCTCCCCCTGACAATGACATACGTCAAAGTCACTATTTCTCATAACTCAAACATATTCTTCAAGATATGTGCCTCATTATTCTTCTGGAACAATGAGCGAGAAATCTTGGGGTAACACATTTTCATCTCTATCACACACCACAATCTATATAGTTGTGCAATGCAAACAACATGCCCTTTTGCAGGACATAGGGGATAACATAGTTGCTGGAATATATATTTCAGATATGATTCGTCGCTTCAGGAACTCATTTACTGTAATTTTTACGATAATGTTACGAAAGCATAAAGTCCATCGAGGACTATTTATAATCTTCAAGGATCATCGTTTATCAGATACACTGATATAATCTATTATTCTGGAGCAATGGGGATATTCTGCCAGGAACACCATACCTTTTGAGTTTCTGCCTTCAAGGCATTAGAGGATACCGCTACTCCAAAACTTCAGGTGGAAAATGCATTATAGTGAATATATATCACAAATGTGCATACATACACAACTAGTAAAACTTGTGAAATGCATGTACTTATCTGGTGAACTTCAAGTTCTTCGGTTCTTCATTTCAATATATTTCGGGTCTTTATGGGTCTATATCCCTATATCGGGATTATCAAATTTTGGTGTTCAACTCAGACGTTTATTTCTTCGAGACAAGAAAATTCCTTCGAGGAAAATATCCTCTCTACTGGGAGAAATAGTCTCTACACGAGAGTAGTCATTCTTCGAGATGACATGCTTCATCAGGAAAGTAATATTGGTACGAGATTTACATGTTGCATATTTATAATTCGATATTCTGAGTCCTACTGGGATTTCATGATGGATTTTCAGAATCCTTGAACTGCATAATTCAATTCATGCCATTTGCCAGATATATTATCTAATGGAACTATGTTTATTCAACACACGTGGGGATATGTCTCTTCTAGAACCACTTGAACCATCGCATTCACCACACATTATTCAATAGTGACCCATAAAAGTCCGAACTCCAGGTCGCGACTTTCACTTTGCGATTTTTTGTTCAGCCTCCATTGCACTTTTCATTGATCCGATAAAAGAACTTCAAGCACTCATGCCCAGGACTTTGTTCCGGATCCGGATTCTCCCAAAGAAAATCATTTGCAAATAGAGAGGCAAGATAGGTGTCGACACATTCGTCTCCCACATTTAATTAAGATCTTTCGTCGTTTTCCAAAACGAATGATCAATTGTGTTCCGTATTCCTAGCACTATGATGTTGCGCGCATTAGTAGGAATTTCATCTTCAAGATGAGCCTCTTCATGAGGCATATCACCAGTAGGTTGAGTTTCATCGGAGGAGAGTTTCACATACAGCATGAATCTGCATTAAAAGCATATGCTTGACTAAGGCCGACGGATCATATTCGCAGGCGTCCCCACAAAATTAGATTAAATGCCAATAAGTCAACTATGGATATAATATTAATCCCGGGTATATCCATATCTAATTCAGGTAGAAGCATTCACAATGTATCACAACAGATACGGTTACTCCTCAACGATTTTCTGGCAAACTCCATAACACAGGAGCATACACTGAACAACATGTTCAGTTGTGCGTTTTATTATTCTATAGGAATATCAAGGCATTACATAACATGGGCTTTTATTTCTCCCTAATGCCGAGATATTTCAAAACATACTAATACGATCCCCAACCACAATCTTCTGGCTGTGGCCAAAGCATGCTTTTTGGTGATTTATTAGGAAATCTTACACACAGAGATAAAGGGGTTTACATTTAAATATTATATGCAGTGAGCTTGGACTGAGATTAATGCAATGGCATGATATGCATTGGATTCCTTCTGCTAGAAGGGTTAGTCTCAACTTTTAGCGAGACACACAACTACAGGTTGTTCATCGGTTACAATTCTGCAAACTTATTACATTTGCTATAAATTACACAGGTAATCTTCAGTATTTAAAATATCATATGCAACACAATATTAGGCAATAGAATACTTCAGGAGTCTATGCACATCGTTTGCCATTTGGAGCAAAATTTGGAGCAAATGGTTGACTTCCGATCAACAAACAAAAATAGTGTCTCCATTCACAGTGCTCACAAGGGTGAACAAATAGTTGATTTCAGATCAACGAAAAATAATTGTTTCTCCATTTATAGTGCTTTTCAAGGCACTAACTGGTTGCATTGCGCTTTCAGGCGCATATACAAATGTGTGCATATATTATGATAGCAAAGTACATGGCATCAGGCCAGTGCCGCCAAGCAGAGATTTTTGTATGCAGAGTTGTATAGTCCAGCTCATTTAATATTTGCACAAGGTTTACCCAATTACTCATACATTAGAAAATTGGGTATTATCAATTGCAATATTTTAAGGTATAATGGTTATGAGAGTATTAAAACCATATTAAGCAAGAAAATGCTTTAGAATAAACAAGAAAATATACCTGCATATAGCTAAGGCACAATTGGATTTCAATGGAACGACCTACGAGGCCGATGTACAGACATGCATCTTCAAGTGCACGATAAGATCCAAAGACACGTGGCAAACTTGTGTTCTGCACGAAGCCAAAACTTAATCACAACTTCAGGTGGATGATGCCAACACACTATGATTTCCATTTGGCATACTCCCCCAAAAGCCTATTCAATGGCTATGATTGGTTAACATTCTAAGAATTATACGCTACATGAGCAAACGGTGTCCAAAATAGGACGAGCAAGGTGGTTCTTCAAGAACGAACGATCCTTTTCCGCATAACACATTGCGGAAAAATTATCTCAGAATAACCTTTCGGTGTATCTGCAACTTCATGTTGCATGGGGTTATTGTCTTTTATCTCAGATTATGTTTTATGTCTTTTCAGCGACAACAAGAGTAATATGTCAACTTCAGATCGACCAATTATGACTGAGATATTGAACCACTATTTAAATTATAGAGCGTTAGGAAGGTCTTTTGAGCTCACGGCTTGAGCACAAAGGATGATCCCAAATTGTGATGTCATATTATTCAAAGAGAGTTTGGTGCATTATGTTATATTTCTTCTGATTATGCACAAGGAGAGAGCAGAGAGACAAGGCTGGTCTTATATGTGTTTCATTAATTTCTCAGTTATTGGTCACTTGGCTATATATGTATATAACATATGATGCCACACAACACAAATCATACAAAAAAATATAGGGCCAAGAAGAATTGTTCATGCACGTGAAAAATTGCCAAAAACCATATCTCTTCAGAAGTTTAAGCCGTCCATTGCATCCTGCGTGAGCCTATGCTCAAGCGTCTAAATTTGACCACGTGCAGGCATTCTTCAGGAATGCGGCAACGCATAAGGCAGAAGCATCTTGTCTGCGGCTATTAGGTCAGCGATCACACATGACACACGATACCCATATAGGATGGTCAGAAAATCTATGACGGCATAGGGCTCAGCGGGAGCCTCTTGATTCACACAAACATGTAATGAGCATGTGGCCGCACATATCCAGCAGGATAGGCACGCGCATCTGGCGCGGTGATATGTACACGACACATCAGGTGATCGGCGCTACAGACGCAAACACGAAAATTGTCATGTACGCACAACTTGTGTGAGGATGTGCGCAGTGGCTCAATGGTGTGATCGATCTGGCAAACAAGCAGAGCATATAAGCTCATATAATGTGTGATATATGCAATGAAATAAACAACCCATTGCAAACCTTCAGGGTACAAAAACAATCAGAGAGAAAAAAAACATACAACTACAGGTATATATAGCAACATTTGCTAAATGCTCCTGGTTACATGCATTTATAATTATTCTACAAATTATTTGCTGCTGGAAACAATTAATAAACGTAGAAAAAATAAAACATATATAAAAAAAATGCATGTGGACAAAATCTATTTGCATCAATAAACAATGGGAAAATGTTTCTACAGAAAACAAAACCGCGAGATTAAAAAAAATAAAGGTTGCAGTCTACGGGGCAACCGTCCTAGCGGCAGCAGGCCGGTGAGGTGCAAGCACGGGCGGGCCATCGCGCAGCTCGACAGTGTGCAAACGGACGCACGCGTGGGCGGCCCAGCAGGGGCGTGGTGCGGCGGCCCATGTGTGGATTGCATAACAGGCTACAGGCCAGCAGCCTTCAGGGCAAGCGGTCAGTGTGATGCGTGGCTCAGGCCCTGGCGGTGGTGGCATGGCCCATTGCAAATATGCAGGCGCACGGGCCAGCGCTGCGAGCGCATGCAGGTCGGCGCAGCCCATCGATGTACCGAGCAAGGCGTCGTGGGCTCATGGCGTAACCCTAGCCGCAGAGTAGCCCCGTGCTGCATCAAGCTTGTGGCGGCACCTCCATGGTAAGCCTCTGCGTTGGTTTTAGGGCGGCAGGCCGTGCATACGGCATCCGGCAGCTTGCTTGCATGTGGGACAGCGCAGACCGCGGTCTGTGCGGGGACGGATGCATGTACGGTACGATGACCGCTAGTGTATCGTTTCTGGAATTGCATGATGCGGCGGCTGGCGCATGGCATACTGTCCCTGTCCGGCGGGACATGCTTGATCGACGGCCCAACTGGGTGCAACAGTGGCTAAAAGAACTTCGTGCGTGATCAACAGAATCAACCGTAGGTAGCCAAAGCAATTAATTGGATCGTTGTTATGATTGAACCAATCAAGAAACCGATATACTATATCTCTAACCAACAGAGATTTTCTTTTCCAGCAAGCGGCGAGCCGCCGGCCAGGTCTGAGATGCGATCTACGCATATGACTGCTTATACCTTTGTTGATGCATGGGATCGAAACCTGTCGCGTAGGACAGTTTGGTTGGGCCATAGACCTACCGGCGTGACGGAGAGTTGATGCAGAATAGATCTGATCTCACAGCAACGCGATGTCAAGGTAAAGCGTGCTGATAACGTGTTGAGAAACTACGTTACTGTGGATCACTAGATCTGCTCCCATTCCCTCCCGCAGCAGATCAGGCGTGGAAAAGTTGTAGAACCCGTCTCCCATCACAGATACACGGCAGATAAAACACACAGGAGACAAATGTATGTGGAATTTCTAGCCTCTTCTCTTATTCATTATAGATACATAAGGTGTTGATTATATAAAAATAGATAACCCTTCAGAGGTATATTTGGTATGAGGCCATCCAAACACTAATTAAGAATGGGTTTCTTAACAAGAGCGATTGCGAGAGCGCGCGAGAGAATAGCGCCAGAGCCGAGAGGGCTCCCGGCTGGGCCGGTGTTGGCTTGATAGGCTCACCGTCCTTGCAAGGTGGGCCTGTTGGGCCTTGACGAACGGGAGCGAGTAGCGACGGAGCGTTGCCTGTCCATTCATGCCCAAAGGGCTGGAAGGGATACAAGGGATTAAGCCCACTTTGATTGTGGGAATTTTTCTTGAATCATGTGTTTTTTCTGTAACATTAAACTGTTTTCTGTGAATTTTTTGAGATTTTTCGAATCCTTAGTTCCAAGGGATTTTTAATGGTTTTTACTATTCTATAAAGAGATTTAATCCTCTTCATCACTCTCTCTAATCCTCTCCGTACTGAAGAATTGGAGACTTGCTTCAACAATGCGGAGCCAGCTCACCGCAACCACACAGAGGTGAACAATTGCTTCCTCAAGCTATTTGGTGTGTGTTCTTGTTTCGAATATGACTGGCAGAATATTGTAAGACCCTCTTTGGAACAAACAAATCGTACAGTAACTAGAACAGTTCAAAAACAAAAAAAAAACGCAAAAATTGCGAAAGTTTCCTATGCTCCAAAGGAGTCTAAACATTTAACATCTTTGTCGTCCCTTCGAGGGCCAGAGAGAGCAATAGAACTCAGGTGGAGGATCCCTCCCCTGGTTGACCCTTAAAAAATAAATAAATAAATAACGTCTCCAAAAGAAATACGGCCTCACGTGGATGAGATAGGCGTTTCGGGAATAAATCACAATGATTAACCAGCAGAAGATATGTATAAGTGAAATGCATGATCAACACGGCTTGAGTTGGATGAGATAGGTGATTCAGGAATAAATCACAGATAATGATTCACCATCAGAGTAAAAAAAAAAACAGTTCAACGCTGTGGGTCTGTGGGGGAATGGTTTCTATGGTAGGGCTCCAACACTGGTGTATAAAGCCGTACAGAACGTTGATAATGATTAATCTGTAATTTATAGTAAAGCAATAATCCCTGCAGAAACTATAATATTAGTCAGATTAATCTAGGCTATTACGAAGCAATTCAGCTTAATCTAGCCTATCACGAACCAATTCAACTTAATCTAGCCCATCGCAAAGCAATTGAACTTTGGTCATCAAGTAAAAATAATTTTTTAGCCTCCAAGAAACTAGACACCCGGGGAAGCACATGAGACAAAAATAAGATGTTCAATTTATCTTTCATATGATGCAACAATATGGAAAAGGCACATAAATGATGCAACTAATCAGTCCACTAAAATTTCAACTACAACAATTACTCCAGTTTCGATTTTGATGGCATATAGTGTATAAAAGCTACTACTCCAAAGATTCCCCTGTCTCTCAATCATCACTCATGTGTGTGCTTGCCTCAATTTGCTTGGTTGTCAACAGGGTTCGGACTTCTGTGTCTTGGTCAGCCATATCAGCGGGTGTCTGCCCATAAGAGTTCTCCTTCTTGGGAGATGCTCCAGCCTCAAGCAAGAGCTTGACAACATCCAAATGTTCCCCTCTAGCAGCATGGTGCAGTGGCTGCATAAAGTAGATGCAAGTTTTTAATTTTTATATGCAGATGTTATATTATAGCTAAAAATGTCAGTTCGGAAACGATGGAAAGGTTTGTGAGTTTACTGTGTCGCCTTCAGAATCAACAGTGTTGAGCATTCGCACTATGCAGCCATCCTTGTTAGCAGCAAAATTGAGAATATAGTGGACCATCTCAGTGAACCCTGTACAGAAAAGGTTAGGTAAGGAAACAAAAGACAACATTAGCTAAAAGCATGAAATTCCTTGTATGTCCAGATATACACACCTCCAGCACAAGCGTCATGAAGAGGAATTGCACCTTCTTCATCTTTGCATTCCAAGCTAGCACCTCGTTCCAACAGTAACTGACAAGGTGGCCACAGTTAGTTACATATAAAACCAATAATCAAGGGGGAGGGGGCAAGATAACAGTATCAACCTGCACACAAGGGAGATGACCATATAAGCATGCCAAGTGAAGCAAAGTATCACCATCTTCAACTGGAACATCAATACTGCCACTGTAATCATCTGCGTATATAAAATAGTAGAACCTATAAGTGAAGAGTTCCACAGATGATCAAGTATGCACTATGCACGTTTTTTTGTTGCCGGGTATGCACTTGAAAGTAAATAGGCAAAAACACTGGAAGCAAAATTCAAGGACTGCCAACTTTGATACAATTAAGGTTGAGTGTAGGAACACATCAAGTTTAGGAACAAAACTTCTGATGGTTAGCATATACAGTATATACTAATCTCAACCGAACAGAATTTGGTCATTTGAATATTATGTCAATATGATAGTATTATGCTATTAAGAGGGGAAGATGGGAAAAAACTGAATGGTCAAATCAGGACTAATCATGCACGCACTCCATAGAAGGATGCTTACAAAGATCGAAGAAAACTAAAAGATACTGAACAAAGGCCCGCAAAGTTATTCAACAGAGACATAGTTCAAGGAGATGCCCATAGCATGTCAATCGAGTAAATGCATAACAAACAAGACGGTAACAGATACACGGACAAGCTCTACTCTTTCAACGTTTTTATTGATTGGCAGCAAACCAAACAAACCACAAGGGCTCTTCAAACATAAAAGCAATTTTAGCAGAACAAAGAAAAGCTGCTAAAAAATCGCTGCATAGGATGCTATTAGTATGATTAAAAGTAGAGATATGATTATCTTCTCCTACATTGCGCTGAGTATCTAATGCTTCTATACTCTGAAGCTGCATTCAAGTGCTGTGGACTTGTGGAGCCAATATAGCTTTTTGCTCTGACATATCCCAAAGATGAACTAATAGAACACCAATGCGTACGACTTAAGCAGAACGCTCCCACAGGCACAAACCCATTCATCACAACATCGATATACAAAAATTCAGCAAATTTAGGTAGCACGATAGCTGATCCACATCTCCCCAACAAATAATTGCACGCCCAAAGCCTCATTCCCATATCTCTACAAGTTTACAGGGATATCCGCTCATACAGCACTAAGCTACCGGTTCAAATAGCACCCATTTGCGGCGATACCACGCAGAGTAGCTGCCTGGCAAGTGAAATTGAGTAAAAAATTAAAAAAAAATAAACAACGTATGCAACATGATTACTCGTGCTACCAATAATATCTAACCAAGAGATCTCGCAGAACCCTAGACGTGTTCCAGTAAATGAGGATCGCAACAGAATGAGACGGATCAAGCCAGTACCAAGGGCGGCACGGAGGGCGGCGACGTCGCCGGTCTGGGCGGCGTTAGCGAGGGCGCGGAGGTGGGGAGGCACATCCTCCTCCTCGTCGGAGACGCGGCCGAAGGCCTCGGCGTGCTCGGCGATGTCGCCGTCCTCTCCGTCACTGAGCCCGTTGCGGCGGCCGGGAACTGCCATCTGCGTCGAGGGCTGCTTGGGGTTGGGCCGACGACGGCGAGCGTTCGAGATGGCGAGCGATGGAGAAAACCCTTTCGGCGGCGGCTTTGGGAGGGGCTACAAGCAGGGCGAACCAACCTTCTGCCGCTGCCGGCTGTCCACGCCTCCACGGGTCCACGAGCCCGGCGAAAACTGAGCTCGCGTGTATACGGTACCCGCGTAGCGTTTGGATCAAAAATTGACGGCCCATAATCATGTCTCCCCATATTCCCCATGCCGTTGTTTCTCTTTTTCTTTCCACCTCTAAATTTGACCTCACTATCTTTATCATCTATATATGGAGTATATTTTAAACTCATCTTTACCAATAGTGTGTATACAGTGTTTTGGTTGCTTCGGTGACTTTATCCTAACAAAGAAGAAAAGACAATATCATTCAAAGAAACAACAAAGAGGAAAACTTCTAATCATTTGGGTGATATTAACAGAAATTTTGAAGCAAGATCATGCCATTTTAAGAAGGGTAACCATCATCGTATTCCCACTTAGAACACAGAAATTTCGTAGAAATAATGTAAATATTTACATGGAACAATTCATTTTTTTTTAAAAAAAAAAACAGCAACATGAAAAGCCCATTAGTGACGATCGCAATCCACAATAGCTTTGGGCCAAACAAACAACTTAAGGCCAAGTCCAGCCGATTGTCTATAGTACGAAAATGACATTACATCTACACTGTAAACATAGTGGAATTAAAATATAGATAGTGAAATAGACGATTTGCTGGACTCATCCTAAAGAATGTTTCCAAGTCCGGTGAACAACAGTAATGCAGAAACATGTACAGTACGTGGACATCGAGATTGTCGTGATGTTGAAATTCGCCAGCACTAAATTTCGTCGACATTGCGATCCTTCTACTATTATGATTTGATGAGTGCACATTTTATTCGATCCTTACAATTAAGGATGACGGTGGACGAGACAACAGTTACAGTACATATATACTAGCGCCGCTTTATTAGACACCTTCGTTTCATCGACTATATACTGTGTTCTCTTTAATTACGATCCACATCTCCCCCTGCCCCGCTTGTCTCAGATCAATATACATATATGCATGCATGGCGCTGTCAAGCTGGTGGTCACGCAGAAGCCACCCCTGCAACTAGCGTTGATTGTTTAGGGTGAACTGGGGGGCACCAACTCGAATTCGAATGCCGCCTCCTCGCCCTGCTTTGAGCCGGGTCACCGGTCAGTCAAATCAAATTAACAATGTGTGTTGGGTGCAGACGACGTGCAGTTCGTACGATCAGGTAGCGTTTTCTTTTCAGAATCTCAGTTAACACGAAGAGGACAAAGCAAGTTTAAAGGGATGGAAATGTGAGGCGGGCACCGCATTCCTTTCACGCGCTGGTCCCCGACCCACGACCTAGAACTGGATCAACAAGTCGCAAATAAAGCATCTCTCCAATCGTTCGGTCAGATATCCAGCAGGTAATTAACTCTCCCACTCGCTCATCTCAGGCGCTGGTGGTCGATGGATGGATATGATCTCGTCAGACTTGGTTGGTTCGATCGCGGGTCAAAACCTTTTGGCGCCGATCGAGAGAGAGAGAGAGAGAGAGAGGCTAGCTAGCGTACATGCGTGCACTTGCGTTTGCGTAGGCACGTCGCTTCCGCTGCCCGAAAGCAAGAGCTGCTTCTGCTTCTGCTGCTGCTGACGAGAGAAGAAAAATAAACTGGCAGGCCAGGAACAACGCCGATCGAAGAAGGTAGCGTATACTGACCGTGTCAGAGGCGCTAGCTGATGGATCAGAGCACGGCACGGCAAGATGCCGAGATAAATAATCCTCAATCTGGGTTTAATTAAGAACTCGCATGTGAGAGCCAGCCAGGCAACTAGCTAGGAGGACCGCTTGTCCAATTTAAGTGGAATGGAGCGCCGTCGCAGATAAGCAAGGCCACCGCCAGCAGCAGCAGTGCGTGCCCCCATAACGCACCACTGTTCCGGCGGGGAGCGTTGCGACGACGTCCCCCGGCTGACGCCGCAGGTACGGGTCGCCCTCGCGCACGCGCGTACCACTCGCCACGCCACTTCTTTAGTCCGTCACATAAAGGTCAAGCGCCACCGAATGCGACGCAACCGCAACGCCCCGCCCGCTCTTTCTTTCTTTCTTTCTTTGAGTTGAGGCAACCACAACGCCTGCCTATATAGCCCGCGTTGTCCTTGGCCGTGGCAGACGACGGACGTCCCCTCTCGGCGGCCCGGCCCGACACTGAGCGGTAGGCCGGCCGGCCGGTGCGATCACGCAGCAGGTACGGATGACTTTTGTGCGCACGGACACGCGTCTGTTTCTCCGTCTTTTATTTCGAGACCTGCTCGTCTTCCTCCGGCCGGTATCTCATCCATCTCGTGCATGGCTTGGCGGACGCGGCGGCCGAGAAGCCGACGCCGAGAAGCTTTCTTCACGAGGCCTTTTACTTGTCTCTGCTTTGCATATTTTGCTCAGGTGGTGCGAGAGCCACGGTGTAGCCTGACATATAGAAAAAAAAGAAGAAGAGAGGTGCAAGCCATGGACGAGGACGCCGCCGGCGGCGCAGAGCAATATGGGTAACCAACCACCCCGTTTTCTCATGCCTTGATTCTCTCTTCCCCGCAAGACCGCCGCAACCCATCTCTCGCCGAACATTTCCTTTCTCCATTGGAATCACTGACACACACGTTCCCGGCCGGGACGTACGGCATGCAGGTGTGTGCACTACAGGAGGAAATGCAAGATACGGGCGCCCTGCTGCGGCGAGGTGTTCGACTGCAGGCACTGCCACAACGAAGCCAAGGTCAGGGGGCTGTTAACCGCTCAACTCTGCATGTTTTCGAGCTGGTTCTTCATATATCAAAAACACAAGTACGTGCCTGCAGTAAAAGGTCAGGCCTCTTTTATTTGCAGGATTCACTGGAGCTCGGTGTCCACGAACGCCACGTGGTTCCTCGCCACGAGATCAAGCTGGTGCGTTCTTCTCGGTTCTTGGCATACACATATATACCTATATTCACATTCATAAACAAAACTCAAAGTGGCACACACACCTTAGCTGTTTAATTAGCGTATGGACCAACCCTCAGGAGTAGATACAGATATAGTCTGCTGTGCAGATACGGATGTCTGTCACTGTCACCTTCGTTTCGTTCCCACTTCAAATTTAAATCGTCTGAAGAATCATTGGATCTCCTCCTCTGGCAAATAGTGATAACTTCTGCCTTTTCTTTTTGGACATCACAGGTTATCTGCTCTCTCTGCAACGAAGAACAGGGTGTAAGTTAGTACCCGGTTGATATAAACGCGAACAGTGTTCTTCAGGTGCCACCAGTTTTACACTATGCGCGTCACGTGAAAGAACATCTCCTCTATCAACAGGTGCAACAAGATTGCTCAAATTGCGGAGCATGTCTTGGTAAATACTTCTGCGCGAAATGCAACTTATTTGATGACGATGTAAGCCCATAGCTCGAATCATGTGAAATTGATGGAACGAAATGCTATTTAGTTTTTCTGGATATCGTCATTTCAGAAGCATTTCCTTTTGTTTCCTCCGGTTTGTGTCGTGTTCCCTGATGTTTCAGGTATCAAAGAACCAGTTCCATTGCGATGGATGTGGCATCTGTAGGCAAGTAGTATCACAACTTCTTTACAGTACACGCCCAGGAACTTTCAGAATTCTGTTCTCCGCTCAGCGCTAAGTTGTCGTCTATTCTGCAGAACTGGTGGTGCAGAGAACTTCTACCACTGTGAGAAATGCGGTATGATCGATTTCAACCGGCCTTCTTTTTTTATACCCTCGGGGGGGCAGCTCTCCACTCCACGCTAGTTCCTTTCAAAAGAAAAACAAAGTATCTCGATAATTCCTGATTTAATGTCCCCAATAAAATCTATGATATTTGTGGGGCTGTCCATGATAGGATGCTGCTATACCTCTCTGCTGAAGGATTCTCACCGTTGCGTGGATAGAGCAATGCATCAGAACTGCCCTGTGTGCTTCGAGGTGAACGTTCCTCATCCACAATCTCTGCAATAGATTTTTTTTTTTTCAAAGAGAGCGTCTCTAGTCCTTAACAAACATCTGCAACAGTATCTATTTGACTCACCAAAAGCTGTCAGTGTGCTCAATTGTGGGCACACGATTCATCTGGAGTGCCTGTACGAGATGAGAGCGCATCATCAGTAAGCCTCCGCATCGCCTCACCTGATGCATTTTCAGACTGTGGCCACCCCAGCTTAGCTAATACGATGCCAACCTGCCATTCTCGTCAGGTTCTCATGCCCGGTCTGCCTGAGGTCTGCCTGCGACATGTCTGACATGTGGAAAAAGCTTGATCAAAAGGTACGTCTTCCTCTCCCAATCAATCACGCAGCTTATCCGGTAGCTACAGGCATCATCCAAAACAACTCTTTCCCTTCAGGTAGCAGCGTCCCCGATGCCGGCGATTTATCAGAAGAAGATGGTAATTAAGGACACTTGTTTTTTTTCCAGAGTAGGCATTCTGTCTCCCTTGGGTTCTTCTGACGAATTGACAACATGTATTTTTGTTTTCTGAATTTCACATTCAGATATGGATTCTTTGCAACGATTGTGGTAGGACATCGAGCGTGCAGTTCCACGTCTTGGCACACAAGTGCCCGGGATGCAGCTCTTACAACACCCGGCAGACGAGGGGCGATCCAGCTACGTGCTCCAGAGTTTGAGAAAAAGATAGTACGTACGAGGGAAGGCGCAAGGAAACAAAACAACGCTTTAAAGACTAGCTCGTGTGATAAATGGGCCATGTAGGGAGGAAAGATTACCCTGCAAATTATGTACACGACTAGTGCTTGTCGTTGAGTCTAGTGGCCAGTGGGAGTGGGATGGTTTAGCTGTTTGTGCTCCACTGCTGTAAAGAAGCATGGAAATGCATTATCTTGGACTGTTGAATTGTTGTGTCATGTTTTCCTCCGGAGCCAGTTTGGTTATTTTTTAGATTGGAGTGGTTTGGTTGGAATTGAAGTAGATTTAAATCCACATTAAATTAAAATCCTTCTCGATCCCGCCCATTCACTCCAACCATTTTCAACCTATGAGCTATCAAACTAGCGCTCACTGAATTTAGTGCACCGAGCCACCGACCTGGGACAGTGAATACAGGTGCATTATTTCCTTTAGACAGCGCATAGCCGAAATAAGGTGGCAAATGATCAAATAACCAAGAACGAACGAAACTGAAAAGAAACAATAATGGAAGGGTGGACTAGCATCATCTGGCGCGCGTAGTAGTGGTATCGTCGTGTTAGAAGTTAGATGGTGTGTCATCGCGTTAGTATTTCGGATAATTACATTACATATTTACATTGCTTATTGCGTCATGTGGAAGGCACTTGTAAGTCTGAAACTGAATCCGTATCTCCCGTTCTTAATTACAGGAAGCGCGCACGGATTCTGTGTCCCTTTCAAGTTAATGAATCCGTGTGTCTGGTTCTTAGTTGCAGGGAAGGTGCAACCCCCACAAGCTTCGAGACCATGGATGCGTGTGGCAGGTCCATATTCTTTTTTTTTCTCTATTTCTTTCAGACATTGATTTCCACGTCTCGGCACACAAGTGCCCAGGATGCAGCTCTTACAACACCCGGCAGACAAGGGCCGATCCAGCTACATGCTCCAGAGTTTGAGAACAAGATACGTACGCACGTACGTATGAGGGAAGGCGCAACGAAACAAGCAACGCTTTGGAGACGCTCGTGTGATAAATGGGCCGGATGCCTTACCCTGCAAATTATGTACACGAGTAGTGCTTGTCGTTGAATCTAGTTAAATGGTATAGGTGTTTATGCTCCACTGCTGTAAAGAAGCATGGTAATGCATTATCTTAGACTGTTCACTTGCTGTGTCATGTTTTCCTTCACTGAGTTTAGTGCACCGACCTGAGACGTGCAGTGAATGCAGGTGCATTATTTACTTTGGTCACGAAAAAAATCAAGTAGGATTAAAAATATCCACCCCACTAATCACGAGTAGAAAAAACCGCGTAGCCGAGAAAGAATGAAGCCAAAAAGAAGCAATAAGGCTAGTGTCACCAACTCGTCTATCCCACCATCTTTAATTCAATCTCCACTCTACCAATAATGTGCAAACAGTGTTTTGCACGTCCATTTCCATAGTCTGGTGACACCAGTCTAATGGAAGGGTTGACTAGCATCTGGCGCGCGTAGCGTCATCGTGTTAGAAGTTAGATGGTGTGTCATCGCTTTAGTATTTTGGATAATTACAATGCTATCATTGTGTCATGTGGTGGCCCAATATGAATAGCGGGGGTACAAGGAGGATTTCTCGTAAGATTTTGTTTGCATTGTGTGTGTATATTATACTGTACAATGCACGTGCTGAATAGTTTCAGGCGAGTGTGGTCTTGGAAAAAAAAGGTAGCTGCAGTGCAGATGGTAGCCGCAAAAGGACTCTAGGAGGGTTAATGGAGGTGTTGGGTACTGATACTGAATCCGTGTCTCTCGTTCTTAATTATTACAGGAAGGGCGCACGGATTCTGTGTCCCTTTCAAGTTGATGAATCCGTGTCTATGGTTCTTAATTAAAGGGAAGGTGCAACCCCCCATAAGCTTCGAGACCTGAATGGCAGGATGGGTGTGCTAGACCCATATTCTTTTTTCTTGATTTCTTTCCACACGTTGATTTCCTCACCCGTACGTTGTAACTCTCTGCGCCCTCTTAGTGAAATACGTGCATCGCACGTTCGCGAAAAAAAAAATTCCTCACCCGCCAAAGATTCAAGAATGATCGGTTCCTTTCTCTATGATGTACCCCTGATTTTTCCTTTCCTTTCCTTGATTTTCCGGTGCAAAGATGGCGGGCGCAACATGAGCTCCCGATGCTGCCTGCCTCATTTCTTGGTTGGCAATCGACCTCCCTCGAGGTGCCGGCCGGTGGCGGGTTCCAAAATTGTCATTAGAGGTCGAGCAACCAGAGGACGTCATATTCTGATCGTCACATGTAGCGAAACGCAAAGGGGCTCAAGGCAACAGCCCAGCAAACAAACAAAAACAGTCAAAAGGCCCAACAAACGCAAAGCACTTCAACTGGCCGAAACAAGAAGAATACACCAAGCCCATATGTCCAGTCCAGTTCTCCACCCGACGGAAACAGAAAACGAATGGTCGGGCCGGGCGGGTGATCGACGGTATCCGGCCCACTGTCAGCAACCGCAACGGAACGGAAGTATTTCGGAAATTGGGTCTCAATTCGCGTACCTTTCGTGCGTATCCGTTTCGGCGGCTCGCTGCCACGGCGGGGAGGTGGCAGTCGCCCCGCCACGCCAGGACAAGCGCCGAAGCCGAAGCGCGGACAAGGCAAAGGAGACTCCAAGCCTCCACCACCCCGCCGCGCCGCGCGCCATGTGGCCCTTGCCCCGAGCCGCTGTCCGCCACGACGCAGCCCTCCCGTCCCGCGCTAGCCGTGGAGTCGTGGAACCGTAACTGAAAGGAGTCCACCACCCGACGCCGCCTCCTCGTCTCGTCAGTCGCCACCACCACCCCCACCCCGCCCCGTTTCGCTTTCGCGTTTCGCTTCGCCTTCCGCCATCGATCCGTGCCTCCCCTCCCCGGCTCCCTCCCCTCGCTTTATTCCTATCGGCCCTCGGCCACCTTCCCTTCCCGCACCACCAACCCACCCGCCCCCGCATTCCCGGGTGCTTTGCTTCGCCAGCGGTTCGATCCCAGCTCTGGTCAGCCGAGGTTCGGCAGGCATGGCCTCGTCGCCGGCGAGCAGCTACGACTGCTCTTTCAAGGTCCTGCTCATCGGGGACTCCGCCGTCGGCAAGAGCAGCCTCCTCGTCAGCTTCGTCTCCGCCGCCCACATCGACGACGACATCACGCCCACCATAGGTACGTTACGTGACTGCCGTGCGCGCGCGCCTGCTCCTCCTGCCTACCCTTGGATCTCGCCGTCGAGTGACTCCTCCCGTGCGAACTGCGAAGCATGCTCGCCTCCTTGTTTGTCTCGATTAGATCGGGAACGCGTCACTTCAGCAATAGATTCCTTCCCCCCCCCCCCCCCCCCCCCCCTCTTTTTTTTTTTTTTTTGTTGTCCCCAGCGGAGAACAGAGAACTGCATGTTACCGTTACAGAACACAGAAACGTAACCACGTTCGTTGTGAAGTGCTATTGCTGCTCATAGTGGACGGAGCGAAGGGATCACCGCACACCGAAACATCTGTTTGAGGTGGGGTGCCGCCGTTTCAGCTGCCAGGCGATATGCACAAGTAGAAACCAAGGCCTCTGATCGGTGATCGCATCTCTGTCTGTGCTTCCAGTGATCCAGTTGGAGGTGGCTCTTCCTGTCGCAGCCTGAATTTCAAGGAAGTTGGAACGAGTGTGCTAGTACTATATGAGTTGGAAGTATGGTCTGGGTGGAAGTGGAACCATCAACCGATAACCATGCACTTGATATTAGGGAGAATTTTAGGATTGAAGTAATCAGGAAATTAGGGAGAATTATAGGATTGAAGTTTAGGCATGCAGGGGATTGTGATTTGTTCCATCTCTTCTCCATTCTACTGATGAAAGTGCAGCAATGAGCAACCAGTGACACAGGAGCCACCAAATTTCTCTGTGCACTTGATATTGATCAAAACCTCAAATGCGTCACTAAGCACTATGTTTAGCCCCCCCATTATCAAGAAAGATGAATCTGACTTGTTTATCCTGTGAATACAAACTGTGGTTACTCCTTAGACCCTCCAGTCATGGCAGCCCCTGATCTTTTTGTTCTTGAAGAGGAACACTTACATGGTGACATCACTATTGGTTATAAGTTGTACCTTATCAACCAATTGCCTACTTCCTGAATTTAGTTTTTTACTCCTTTTCGCAGGGGTGGATTTTAAAATCAAATTTCTTACTGCGGGTGGGAAGAAACTGAAACTGACAATATGGGACACTGGTATGTTTTTCCCCTGTTTCTGGTAATTGTCCTAACGTGTTTGTTAGTTGGTGCCCTGTGCAGCAGGGGCAACTGTTCACTGCTCAAGTGATCAACATACATTTTCACTGTTTTGCAGCTGGCCAGGAGAGGTTTAGGACAATTACCAGTTCTTACTACAGGGGCGCACATGGGATCATTCTAGGTAAGATAAAAAAGCTTCAACTGCATATCATTTCTGAGTTTGAGTTTTTTTTTTTTTTTTGTGTCGAATTAGGTTCTTTATATGCTCAAATTGTGCAATGAAATGCAACGCTAGTCATGTCTACCTTTCGAATTGTGTGCATACTCCAATCCAGTGGAATTGTTATGGTCTTTTTAAGCTATTTTTTAATGCAACATGTAACTGACAATATCAAGCTGATCCCTCGAAGTATGTAACTATCTAGGACCTTGCAGTGCCACATCTTACTGAGTTTGTACCATAAGTGTTATTTGCTTTGGACACCTCAATTTACTTGAGCCAAGCTGTTTGAACTTCTCAAGGTTATTCAGCGTATGGGTGAATCCTTTATAGTACTGTGATAAGTGATATCCTCTCTGATTAGTTATAAGTTGTAAAAAAACCATTTCTAATGCTGATTTATGTAAATAATGTACTGTAAAACTTTACCATGTCATCGCAAGGGCGCGAGGCTACTAAATTTGTCTCAAAGCTTGGGTGGCACCTCACTTCGAACAATTTATCAACTAAGCATTGGTAGTTTGGGTGTTTACACTTGGCCTCTGCAGATCATCTAAGCTTCTAGCTTGAATCAAGTCGATTATCTTCGGTGTAGCTCCCTGGTCGAATTTACGGATCTTCTATCTGCCCCTCACTCCATTTGTTTGTGTAGTTCTCATGTATTTCTGTTATTTTGGATAATGGAAATGCGGTCAAGCCTTGTCTCAGGGCCAAAAAAAAAAACTAAGCATTTGGTGGCTGTATTTGGGTGACTGAATATGTGGTTAGCTTTTGAGGTTAGCGCTGGAATGAAATTTTATGACTAGTAGCAACGAAATTCCAAGGAAAGGTTTAGTGCTTATGATCCTTATAGTCATAATTCTTCTGTTATGCAATCTAAAATGTTGCTACATTGGATTAAAAGAATACTAACTTGATGCTGTCTTGTTCTGATAGTTTACGACGTCACAAAGAGGGAGAGTTTCACTAATTTGGCTGATGTATGGACCAAGGAAATAGAGTTGCACTCAACAAATAAAGAATGCGTCAAAATGCTTGTTGGAAATAAAGTCGACAAGGTGTACTTATTCTTCCTAAGTCATTTTCTTGTCTCATATCAACACTGTTCCGTTTCTGTATTTGACGCTTCATACAAAAGTGAAAGTGTTTCATTATTATACTGATCACATGTTTATCATTTCATGATCTGCTGCCAAAAATTAGCACCGGATGAGCCTAGTAGCTAATGTGTAACAATAGCACAATGTTGATACCATGGCACAAGTAATTATTGTCAGTACATGTCCATTGGACAAACATTGGATTGTTTAAAAGAATAAATATACAAGATTAAGTGTCAGCATAGTTCTGAGTTTGATGGTTCTGCCTTGTAGGATGAGGACAGAATGGTGACAAGAGAAGAAGGTCTTGCCTTTGCAGAAGAATATGGATGTCTTTTTCTAGAGAGTAGTGCCAAAACAAGAGAAAACGTGGAGAAATGTTTTGAAGAGCTTGCATTAAAGGTATATCTGCACAAACTAGAAAGAGACTTAATACTAAATGCTTACCTCTTTGCCCTTCGTTACAAAATCACTGAAAATACTGACATGCTGACAGCCTGCAATCGATGAACGTGAGATAAAAAACACCATAGCATCTAGAAACCACTCGTGAGAATAAAATTTGACACCGAGGCACAGTATTTTTAATGAGGTTTGGCCATATGTCCACATCCTTGTGGCATGACTACAGGCACTCATAAATAGCAGCAATATGGCATCAGGTTTCTGCCACGGCCTCGCCGCCACCCAAACCGGCCACCATTTTGTTGTCTCCCTATGGATACAACAGGGCTGGCCCCTTATGTTAAAGATTCCGACACAAACTCTATCCTAACCCCCTAGCACAACTCAAGTCCCAACTGGGACCAAATTGCACAAATATTTGAGTTCTACTGATACCATTCACGATTCCGATCCACCTTCTAAGAACTCCAGAAAATTAGACTTCTATTTTGTAGTGGATGAATTCGTAAACTTTGGTTCATTGGTTATGGTAGCAGCGCAATATTTGACGCGAGTGGCCAAGGATTTTTGTTTACATATGCACATGGGTGGCTGTGTGCATCCCACTATGCAGAGGTTGGAAGTGTTGTTCAAGACATTTTATTGGCTTGATGTATTGACTTGAAATTCAATAAAGCTTCCATTATCGAAAAAATGATTATTGATAGCACTGGTGAAGTTAAAGTGTTAAACCTTACTAGCTTCATAGCTTGTAGTGTATCTAGATTATGGTCATATCATATGCTTCTCAACCTTCTGGCATTCATCGTTCTTTTATCAGATACTGAAATTACTGACCTGCTACTTATTTATCCTATTGCTAAGTTCAGGGAAACATAGAAATACTCTTGTTGGGGTGATTTATCTGCATGTTTTTATATTATCAAGTGTTCTTCCTGAAGCTGTGCTGTTTCTAAATTTGCCATTGCTTGTGACAATTTACGTATACTGTTTGTATTTCCAGTGTCTGTTTATCTATTCCTGTGTTCTCTTAAAAGCAAGGCATAGGTCTGTTATTCAGTACCAAAAGTCCTAGAGTTGAGGAATGTATCTCCCAAGTCTAAATAATCGATGGAGGTCTATTTTGAAGTGCTAGTAGGGAAGAACCAATCATCTGTGTTGTTGTGAACAATTAATATGTTTAATTCATTTCCATTTCTTCTCTACTTTCTTGTTTATCATGGAATTTTCTATCTCTTGGAACTGGCTCATTGATTTATTAGTTATGTATCATAATGTGTCATGTAGGTGTAGGAAGTCTTGTTTCTCACTTGATGAGCTTCTGTCGGCCAATTAATTGTGCATAACTTGTGTCGGTACTGGGCAGCACTGCTGCACCTGCACCAACAGGAATCATACTTAAGGAGCCCGCCAGATTATTTGATTAGATGTACTGTAATTAGTACTTGTGGGTGCCAGTGCCAGGTGTACGATATTTTCACATGATTGCTTGTGCTTTGCTTCTGTCTTCAATTATGAGTACCGTTTTTATATTAAAAGGTGGGTTATGCTGCATGAACACATGGGCGCATGACGGGATGAGCAATATCTTAGCATGGAGATGCACTGCTTTCTGCCCACAGTATTGTTTGAAAGAATCCACAGATTCGGTGCCTTGGTCCTCTGATAATGTGGCAGTTGTGTGCTAGATTTATGACTTTTTTTTTTTTGACTCCCTCTCATCTGGGTACAGTTGTAGTATCTGTTCAAGTACTACTACGCACACCACACGCACACACTCACACACACCACGAGTACTCAAACAAACCTACAGCTACACTCAGACAGAAGACCGCGTCCAGGCACGTCACGATCCCTTTGTGGCATCACGCGGAGAGAGGCTTGACCTGCGAAATTTATTTATGGAGGACTACGCCCCGGTGAGGTCCGTGGGTCGATCCCAGGGATCGAACCCACGACCGGCCGCTCGCGCACCTGGCGAGCCGACCGCACGAGCTAGAGCTCGTTCTCGCTAGATTTATGACTTTGTGCTACAAGGTTCTTCTATGCCATACTCACTGGAAACATCTCCAATATGGGAAGAGTTCCTTTATGTGATTATCCACATTATTCTACAAAACTCATTTTAGCTCCTTGTGAACGTTTCATCTTTTCATTAGAAACAATGATTTTATTGAATTTTAAGCAAGAGACAGTGTATGTACTGTGCAGTTTTATTACCATCTTAAATGTCTGGTTAACATTTGCTCAAACTGTATTTTGCTTGTCATTGTCTCTCTTCCGTCTTCATTATACTGTATTCTGGTGCCCTACATTTGGCAAAATGTAAATTCTTTGCACTGATCTACTGCAGATTCTTGAGGTTCCAAGTCTCTTGGAGGAAGGTTCTTTGGTTGTTAAGAGGAACACTCTGAAACAGAAGCAGGAGAATGCAAACCAAAGTGGAGGATGCTGTCAGTAGGCCCAACAGTTACTGTATGCAAGCCTCTCATGGTGCCTTAGGTTTAGATGCCCTTGTAAGTTGTATCTAAATGCTCCGCAGCACAACCAATGCGAGTGAAGGGAGAACTAACCACTTGAGGTTTTGGTGTGAATTGGTCTGTACAAAAGAAAAGTCCTTTCCCTTTTCCCGAACGTGGCAGTTTGGTTTGCTGCTTGTAATGAGATCCGTTCAGCTCGTCACTTCCTTAATTGTTTGAGTGGAAGTGTATAGCTGGTACATAATTCAGGGCTTGTAGTTGGCCATGGACAGTCATGTGAAGTTGTTAATCAGCATGGTCCGAATTCTGAATGTACAGTCGGCTTCTGTCTCAGCTGGATTGACTATGGAGTTTAACATGTCTAATTTGTTCTAGCTGGAAATTTTATGTGGTGATGAAAAGTGGAATATTGCTTTGACACAGACTGTATCTGTCTCAACTACCGGCGGGCTTGTAGCCCAATGGTACTCCCATCTCTTTGGGGGTGTTTAGGTCTTGGGTTCGACTCCTCGAGTGAACGAATTTAAACAGGAGTCTGTTGGCTGTTGAAAAAAAATCTCCCTCGTCGGCTAAAGCCGGGGTTTGGGAGGTTTTCTCGACCGGTTAAGGTTGGACTCTTCAACCTAATGCCGTGGGGGCGGTTCTTCCTCCACCGGTCGAGTTTTTTTTACCTGTCTCAACTGGATTGGCTTGAGTTTACCATGCGCAATTTGTAGCAGTTGTACCACTGTTTGTGGTGATCAGAACTGGAGCATTGCTTTGACACAAGTGTCACACTATTTTCTGCTCCCCTGTTTTTTAATAAGATGCTCAGCCAGATTGACTTTCGAGTTTAACATGCCCAGTTTGTTGTGGCAGTACCATTCTCTGCGATGATCAAAACTGGAGCATTGGTTTGACAGGAGTATGACAATATTTTCTGTGAGAGGATTATTATTGTTTAATTAGTTTGAATAACATTCTACTGTACTACGTGGCAGTATGACGGAGCTGCATCACATGGTTTCTGAGGTGCTGTCCCTCCGGTGGAGGATTCTTTTCCAGGATCACTTGGCCCGGCTCCAAGATGGGGGAGGGGATATAGATCATTGGGTCGAAGGTACAGCAACTGTGTATTTGCTATGAAGCATCTATAAATTTCATTTTTCACGTAGTTTCCGCTGCACCAATTCTCAAAGCTCACATGATCATCGCATGTAATCCTGGCTGACGCACTCCGCGTGTATGTTCTTTTTGGCTTTTCCGTCCACTGTGCGTTGCCGGTTCTTGTGAGCAACGAACATGACAGGCATGTGTTTCCCCCACTCGGCCATCCCCAGAGAGAGGCGCGCCGCGATGGATGCACCAACCACTACCATTTCTTTTTTGCACGGACGATCGCCCTGAGAAAGGACGATCGCCTACCCATCACCGAATCAAGTTGACCCCTCACAGGATGAGTGTGTGCGTGCTGAGCGCCTTCTGATTCGTCTCGGTCGCCTGACCAAAGTTTCAACACCCTGATGAGATCATTCACCCACTGAAGCTTGAAACCCATGAGGTGCGCAGCATAGCCGCTGCCCGTTGCGCAAGAACAACACTGAACAAAACAAACTCTGTCTCCTTCTCCCAGGTCTCTGTAAATGTGGCTTCAGAGTTCAGACCAACCAACTGCACCGTCCAAACTCCAAACACAGGAAAAAGAAAACACAACCCCCATGCCCCATGAATTCCGAGAGACGAAAGGTTGATGGATGCGTGACATGTGACCTGCTCATCCAAGTCACCTCCTAGGCAAAGAGGAACGCCGCCCCAAAACCGCTTTCGCAGGTGCGCTAGTCTGCGTAGACGAAAACTGAAGGTGCGTTTAGCCAAAACCGAAGGGACAGGAAAGCTCCATGGCCGTCTGGCCGAGTTGCCGGCTCGCACAGGGAAGATCAGGACTTCGTGCAGTGCAGGCCAAAAGAACAGTGACCTGGGTGGTGTCGCTCATAATTCAGATGCACTGCGGGAGTAGGCGGCGGCGGCGTTAGGCTAAGTCCAATGGGACTCCCTATCTAACTACCTTTCTCTCTTAGCATTTATATCAAACTGTGCAAAATAGTGTTTAGAAAATCCATATAGGGAGTCCCATTGGACTCAGTCTTATGGCAGCGATTCTGTTTAGACAAGCATGAACTCTGAAATCTCGTGACCAGCTCGGGTACCATTTATTAGCAAATAATGCGATAAATAAAATCGAACACGATACAATTTTACGTGGAAAACTTTGGTCCACGGGCGTCAGCCGACAAAACTCCATTATATCGGAAAGTGTTTACAGGACTTAGTGATAACTGATAACAATGAAGCGTCACATTTTTCTAATGGCTTAAAAGATGTATCTATAGAGTGAAACACATGATCTATCTTTGTCACAACGTAACGAACCAAAGCCGCCCTAAAACCCAATAGGAAAATATCCAATAGTGATTAACTTCTCAAAATGAGATTATGTGATTGTACTCTTTTAGGCCAAAATCATATAACATGTATATGGACTGCAAAATATTGATGGAGTTTAAAGTATAGAAACTGATGTATGCGTGCCACTGAGTTTTAGCTTTAGAATCCGTTTAGAATGTGAGAATTTTTACGAGAATCGTATGGAAATTTCACATAAAAAACAAAGAAAGCACGAAGCCTGAAAATTTTCGATGTTTGCCTTAATTTATATAGTCTTGTCGCCACTAATAACGGAGTTAAATGGACAATACAGTTTATAAACGAAACGACGCCTCCACGAAGGCGACGGCAAAAAAAAAAAAAAGAAAAAGAAAACGCCACCCCGCTCCGCGAAATCAAGCCGCCGCACTATTTGCTGAGAAATGTGGTTTGTTTAGGGTTTCCAGAACGAGCCGCCGGACCGTCTTCTCTTAATCCTCTCTCCGTCGTCCTCAACCAGGCATGCTCCGGCAGCGAACCCAGCTCCGCCCTCCGCGCACCCCGCGCTTCGCCAGTTCGCTTCCGGGCGTCCACGCCCCATCCAGGAACAGGTACTCCAATAAGAATAGTTGAGGCATAACTTTTAGAAATCAAAATAAGTATTAGCTTGGTCCTGTCTTTGCGGGAATATTTTAGGGTGGAGTGTAGTGAACCAAGTTTATTTGTGAACTTTAGTACTAGACTACTTTTGTGCTATACAGTTATACTGTAACGCTAAAGTTTGATACTGGCCAGCCCTAAACCACTTTCATTAGGGTGGATCGTTCCAACCAGTGTGACAAATGATATCCAATATTCCAATGCAGTGTCGCAGTTTGAGTACAGATACAGTTTCAGACAGCGCATGCTGCTAGAGTGCTATCTGATATTCTAATTACAGTTTCAGTTTCAGATATCTCTATTTTTGTCAATCTATTTCTCGTATGTTAATTTTCACTTGAAATCTATGTTACTTTTATCGGTATATCCAGAACCTGTTTACTCTGTTTAATTCCATTTAAAACATCGAAACACTAAACAAAGGGTGTGAATTTATCTTCTTCGATTTGCACATTTGGGGATAAATCTGTTCGACTCCCATTTTGTAGCCACTCGAAACCGCTATATATGATCCCAACAGGAAGACGAAGTAGGCGTTTTCTACCGTGAATCAGCCCGTTTTGTTTTGTGCACCAGTTGTTGCCTTGTAGATTCATTATTTGACAGCAGTGTATAGGCAAGACACATGCTTAACTGGTAGCAAAACAGGGGCCAGCTGATAAAGAGGAATCAGTGTCTGTCCTAATAACAATCAGTGCCGTAGTTTGCACTCAAAAAAATGTTGTATTTCTATGCTGGTACAAAGTCACAATAAAGCATAGCTTGAGAACACTAGAATCTCTCGAATACACTATACTGATCTACACACCCTACTTATTTAAGTTTTTAATTTCATCACTTATTCACTCAATTGTGATGGCCGCCAGCTCTGTTGTTTGGAGGATGACCTAGGTCCTTCCATGGAGGATACCAATGCCGCTGATCTTTGGAAATTGGAAGAATTCATCCTATTTTCCTATTTCAGTTCCTCTCGTTCCTCCTAGCTTGGCAGAGTCAGCCAAAGCTTATATGCTTGTCACTCTCCATAAAGCAAGTCAGATTCAATTTGCAAGGCCTTTTGATAATTCTTCCTAGGTCCAGTTGAACCCATTCAAGTCAAATTTCTTGCAGCCCTGTGGCCCATCATTGGTGTCATTGATATTCAGATCCAATTTTGCTGCCTGGCGTGACATACTAAAATTGTCTCTCTCACACCTGGCTTGGTGGATTGGAGGCATCATGCTTAGCTTGTCAAGAAACAAATCCTCACTTCCTCTTTCTTTTGCTTGTATATCAAAGGCCATGCCTCCTATCTCCTTTCCTCTATGAGCAGAAAGGCTGATTGATAGGATATCTTGATCTTTTTGTGAGCCATCGCAAGCGGTTAAGCAGCTGTCAACTGACCCATCACCGAGTTGCATGGTGTGCCCTTGTAGCATTTGTGGACCTTCAATCTCCTCAAAGCCTGTAAGCGCATGCTGGAGGCATTCTGTCGATACCTTTGAGACTAATTCTGATAGTTGCATTTTCGCAGTTTCTAGCCCAACCGACCCTGCATTCTGCTTTGCAAGTGTCTCCTGCGCCTTCTCTAGCACAGATTGTAGGTACTTCCCTTGTGCTTCAATGCGGAGTTGCAAATGTCTTTGTACCTGTCGAAAGGCATCGTTTATGGGTAAGGTATCACATTATCAGTATTTGAACATTAATGGTTGATTCCTACAAGACCTATGCACCATTTTGCATAACAAATCATGTACAAGCAGCAAAAAGGAGCATACGATCCAATGCTCTGAGAGCTCGAGGCATGAAAAGAATGAATTTCGAATTTGCAATGGATCAATTTGTTTGAATTTTCCCTAAGCACTATCAGTTTTTACATGTTCTTAAACTGCATGACCTTTCTTGAACTGGGTTTATTCAAATGCATGACAACACAAGATCTCCCTAGGCAACTTTTAGACTATGTGCACTAGGATGTATAAATGCATTGTGTATTTACTATTTTAACTACCTCTTTCTCTGTGTACAGTGTCGCTACAGTGTATAGGTAATCCATTTGCCCATCCACTGCACATAGTCTTAGGGTCTCTTAAAAGCCATGCTTTGGTGGACATCATATACTTTCGCTGATAAAAGGAGCTATAGATATTCGTGGTGTGCGGGACAAACTTTGTGATGCTCTGGAGCTAAAGATATGCAAACATAACACACATTTTTCTCTTTGATCTTTATTCTACTAGTAATATAGGAAGTAATGAAATTATTGCTTGGCTAAAAAAAAAGCTAAGGTGATCGGAGCAATTACAACTTACAGGTGATGTTTTTCTTAACCGAATGATGATTGAGACTTTTGTTGACATGTGACATTATAAATGATCCGCCCGTGCCCCTTGAGATTACTAAATGATGTTTATGCTACAAGCTACATATGTATTTTTCTATTGGATGTTTTCTTTATCAAGTACTTGCATACAAAATAAACCTTCATTCGGGTACTGTTCTAGTGTATACTTGAAGTCTGGTTTGGGTCCCATTTTGCTATATATTCTGCCACACAATCTACTCTCGTGTTCTACTCTATAGTCTATAAGTCTATAGGTCCCTAGGGATGCATCAGTTACAGAAATGTAAATGCTTATATATTCATAAGGAATGTAGAAGTCGTAGTAGCTGTTAATATGATTTATTTTCTTCTTTTTGTACCTCTAGTTGCTCATGGAGTTGACGCTGAACTTCAATTTGCATCTGAAGGGCTTCACCTATGTGCATAGATCTGATAAAATACAAAACAATGTTATCTTCTGCAAACATGCTGAAGAAAATATTTATTCATCTCTTACTTGTTTTTTGGGGTTCCAAGGTTTAGGTGGCTAGCTGGTGACGCATTTTCTTCAGTTGGTTTCTCCATTGCCATGGTGCAGCCAATCACTGAAGAACGAAAAGGTCATTCAGTATTGAGCTTAATAGGAGGCTGATGACTGCTAGGTAATGTCAGAATGCTATGCTTACCATTTTTCGCGTTTCCACCATTAGCTTGAGTGTGAGCGTTTTTGCTTAGCCTGTATTTCTAGTAAAAGAAAATCGACTTAGTTTCTTGCCACAGAGCATACAAGTGAAAACACGAAACTAGAAATACCATGCCTACCTGAAGATGACTCTTGAGGTGATATAGTGTTAGTCCAGGGACACCCATGAGTCTCATGATTGTCTTTGGTGTGGCTTCTGCATTATCATTACAAAATTTAGATGGTAATCTTCCTTGTACTAGCCTGTATATAAAGAGGGTTTACGCATTTACTTACTATCTGGTCCACCAAGTTGATTTACTGCCTCCACAAAGCGCTCATGTAGTTCAGCTGTCCATTTTAATCTAGGCTTAGCATCAGTTGAAAGCACAAGCCCTGGCTCTGCAGCCTCTGCTGGAATACTCCCTCCTTGCAGAAGCAAGTGTCTTTCTGGAGGGAATGTCTGCCTGGAAGACAGGAAATGGCTGTGGCTCTGGAGTTGTCGTTGATGATGATACATCTGGCATGAAGATATTGCAGCCTTGAAGGTTAGTACCTATGAGAAGAGATCTCCTTTTTTTTTTCTTTTGTTTGAGCAAACCAAACAACACACACATGGTACATCTCATACCTTTTCAATTCTGTTATGTACTGCTATCTGGCTGCAGACTCCACAATCCTGATGGGAACCGTCCCTTGGAGTTTATGAGCCCTTTGTTTTTGGTGAACTAAGGTTTGTTCATCGCACAATGGAGTTATATTCTTTGGGACTGTGCTCTAACAACCTATGACTACCCATGCCAAGATGTTATGCAGAGACTGGTTTTATAATGAAGGCAAGTGAGGAGAGAATTTCGAATCATTGGACAAACACTCAAGCCTGACCCAATCGTCGCAGCAACTGAAAAGAGGCATAGAGATATTATCCTTATTCCTTAAGGTACCTGTGGACCCTATGCGCACTGATCTTTTCATTTGTCAATTCCGCGAACACATTTGCATTCTGATTCCAATACTAACAAATATGGTTGATATTGCTTTAACTGACACAAAGGCTTGGTGAGGGGTATAGAGGCATACATATCTGTTAACTCTGTATCTCTCACTTCTCAGGAAGAGAAGAACTGTTGAAGTGTAGTTTGTAGTACTGCCTTAGAGCTTGTAGGCTCTATATTCTTCGACTATATCTTACATGTTCTTAACTAATTCAATTCTCTGCGCTTGTATTATGAAATCAAAGGGCAACATCTGTGCAGTTGTGTGTAGTCGACATTGATTAGGATTCTGTCTGCAACCATAGATGCTGTGGCAAACATACGCGTTCGGAGTATACAAGCATGGTATATAGTGATTAGATAATATATTTTCTCATTTATACATTACAAGAGCAAAATTTAAATGTTTTTCTGACCAGATGCATCCAGAAGAATAATTGATAAAGTTTTGCATGTAAATAAAGTGAAAAGAACTCATTCCATTTGTGATGCCTTCCTTGGGACTGCACAAAAGCAAAGCATGGAATATTGGAATAAGCATATGGTTCCCTTTTGTCTCCTCATGTAAGTTTTGTACTTGTTCGGCTATCAGGGGAAAGGAAAGTGGATAGGCGAATCCAATGGGCTATGCAACTGTGTATGAGGAGTCCTTGAGTTTGGCTGCTATCTGTTCCACATAAGGCGCAGAAAGTCGGGGCTTAAAAATGACGGTTAGTTCCTTTATTTCACTGCTCTTTGTTGCTTTTGCTTTGAAAACACGCTTATCCGAACCAACATAGTTAGTCTTGTTTATTGATACCTCTTACTGCCATGAAGTCCAATTGTCTGCAATAGGCGGCGCTTACTGTTGTGTTATATAAAGTGGTTATTGTATAGCTTGGGAGGTGCTATAATTTTCTGTGCGTAGCGTTCCTTCGATGATTTGTTCTGTAGTCCAGTTTTTCATGCAAGGGCTCGTTCAGTTTGGAGGGAATTGAAGAGGGTTAGAGGGGATTAAATACCTTGCGGGTCAAAATCCTCCCCAGTCTCCCAATCATTTTGGGGAGGGGATTAACCGAACAAGCCCTATTCCAATCAATTTTTTTCCATTTGTTCTGATCATTGCTCATAAGAAAATGCAAGATGTGCCACCTTGTACCTCAGAAATCAAATCATTACCATGGTAAATCAAATACAGTGAATTGCATTCATATCCTCTCAAGACTTCTAAAAAATAAAAGTTTGATAGGCATTCTTTCAAAAGCAAGTAATGCGAGCGCTCAGTCCAAGCCAGTAGCATCTTTCTTTATGGCTTGCTATTTTACAAGGTTTGCTTGTTGCCATTTTGTGGATCACCTGGTCTTCTCTGAAGTTGTTAGGGAATCCCCGTACTTACAGGCCACTAGTCTCCTTGTTCCATCCATTAGGACATGAAAACCATCCTGATATGATATCTGTATCCCCATTCCTGTTCCAGCGAGGCATGCTGGTGCATTTCTGTCACTCCAAACCGAAATGGCTCTATGGATGAACCCATGAACATAGGCTGCGAAATTGTATTCAATGATGGCCGGTCGTCTGAAGCAAGCATAAGCCGAGACCGCTGCGAAATATAACATGGAATAATCTCTTTCTGGCCGTAGCTTTATCTTTCTCGCTGAATCCTACGAAAGCGAGCAAGGGGAGGGGAACAGAGAACTTTACCATCGCGCGGGTATTACATTCAGTTGTTGCTTACCAAGTGCTCGGAATCATATGCTCCCACTTTCTCTGTGAGCACTCTTGACAAGTATCGTTTTCGCGGGCAGGCAAGAACGCGATCCCGCAGGAAGGGAATAAGGAAAAGCGATGTTGACAAAGCTGGAGGGGGAATCCTGAGCTTTTTTGGAGGCAAAGATGAGAAGGAATATATCGCCTGTGTCGACCTAGCCTGCTTGATTCTTCTGTTCCGGGACTTCGCTGTGCTCCGTTGGATTTTGTGCCAGCGCCAACATGATGAACACGTGTGATCCGTGCTGATGGTATATTATTGCTGCTGTAAGAGTGCTTTGCTCAACTCTCGTCCATCTGGGTTGCAGAGAATATGGGAATTCTTAGAATGATGCGCATCGGTAAAAATAGAGACCACTGTTTCTATAGCTTGATGTAACGAACAAATGATGTACTGTATCTATCATAACCCTGTGGATATTTGAAATGTGGTTGCTTATGTTCGTGTTCGTGTACGGTTGACCCCCAAAGGAGCTTCGGACCAATCCCTCTTTCGATCATGTGGACTGGACCTGGACTACTACACTGTAGCGTGTATGTGTTTGGTTTTCTGTGTATGGCTATGGCCTGCAATGGCCCATGGGATGCGGCCTTTCGGTGTTGTTTGGTTGCCTGCACACTCACCTGGGCGGCTGGGCCTACTCCATCACGTGCAAAAGCCCTAAAAACCATCGCCTACTGCACGGGCCTAGCTCGCTGGACGCAGGGTGGCTTCCAATTAATAATTGTATTAGTAGATTATCAGTGTATGTAACGTGATACGGAGTATTACTGTTTTCCAAAATGATTAGGGCTTATAACAAGGTAAAACAAAAGCTACTCCGTTTTAAATTATTGGCCGTTCGATTTTCTTGACACCAAATTTGGCCCTCTCATCTTATTCATTTTATTTTTGCAAAATTTTATTTTTGCAAAAATATAAAAAAACAATTCATGCTTATAGTATATTATATGGTAAGCTATATCATAATGAGAAATTTTGATATTTATGAAAAAAAACAATAAGACAAGTAAATCAAAATTGATGTAAAAAATTCAAACAATCTATAATTTAGAGCGGAATGAATATTAAAATATGCTACTTGACCAAAAAAGAAACTTTGTAGTGGCATTTGTTTTCTTAAACATTTTATCCCATGGAACGTGAATCGTATAGGTAGCCAAACGTTGTAGTATATCATCCGAGCCGGCCAGGCTAGGTAAATGCGAGCAACCAACCAAAATGATGTTGTACGAATCCAAGCTGGCTTAAATGAGCATGGGTCTACTCACAAGCCAGCCTGGGTTTCAGCAGGGGGTGGATCGGCCGTGTCGCGCAGCGTGCGAGTAAAATGGTAAGGCTGTCTTCAACATTTCCCCCATCCATCACTGTTCAAACTGCTTTTCTATCTGTCTGAAGTACCATAAAAATTTAATATTTAATTTTGAAAACTAATATTGGGAACAGTTGAGTTCAAAGGCAAAGACCAATTGGCGGCATGCGCCGGCCAGATGACGTATGACGACGGTGACTGAGGCCGCCGGTGTCCGCCAGAGCAAATCAGGAGCGCGACCCGCAGCCTTCCGCCGTCCCTGCCGCAGGGACGACGTTCCGTGTTGGTGAACCAGCGAAAGTACCACCACGCCCACACTTGGAGCTCGAGCGCGGCACCCTCCTCGAGTCCTCGTCGTCGACGCACCCGCGATGCGCGATACACATCCCATGTCCTGGTCACTTAATCAGCCTCATTTCCCAGCAATCACGTCGCAGCTGTCGACGGAAAGCCACGGCCAGCACAGTTAAGTTGGGTACGAGTCCGGAGATTAATTAATCGAGAAGGAGAGGGTGTGTGATTAGCACCAGCACCTCATACCAAACACGCTAATTTGGGCGCCGTCTCAGTCGAGTGACAAAGAAGGGTAGCCAGGCAAAGGACGGGTTCTGAAACGAAGATAGGCTGTGTTTAGATCCAAAAAGTGGAGGCGAAAAACAGGCGAAATCTGTCAAAATTTAGCCAAAAATATCGCATCCGATACTGTAGCGCACTGTAGCACTTTTCGTTTGTTTGTGGTAAATATTGTCCTACCATGGCCTAACTAGACTCAAAAGATTCGTCTCGCAAAATACATCTAAACTGTACAATTATTTTTTGATTTCATCTACGTTTAGTACTCCATGCATGTGTCGGCATTTTTGATGTGATGAAAAATCTTCTTTTTGCATAGTAGAATTTGGGAGAAAATTTGGATCTAAACACAGCCATAGTGATAATGCTAGGCTATGCAGACAGCGACTGATGTGGTCCACCAGTCTCTCACTCTATAAAAAAAATATCCAAAGGGGGTGTTTAGGGTGCATGCATTGCATGGGGCTGATAAAGTCCATGACAAGCTAGAGAGAGGATCATTCCGCTCAAGATTCCGAACAGGCTCAGGCTGGCGTGATTGTGCGCGTGTCGCCCCAAATCTGAATTATGTGGCAATGGTCCATGGACGCACACTGCTCATGATCAAGCGCCTTGAAATGGACAAGAAAAACCAAGACAAAATCAGTTACTGACTCACCCTGGAGGGCAAGCCCCGTTGACTTTAGATTTCTAACCACGTACACTGACATGAGGTCACGCACACAACCACCTCGCGTCGTCGGGCCCTTAATTAGTCTATCGATTGTCAGGGAATAAAAACGGTAGTTAGGAGATGTCCATTAAGGCTAGGATCACCAGAGAGTGAATATAGGTGTGGAAAACATTGTTTGCACACTATACACAGAGTGAAAAAACACTGTTTTGCGCGCTGTAGATAGTACGGATACACATCCTGATGACCATGGTCTAAGGATCGAAGCGGCATTAGACTATGTGCAGCAGGATGTGTAAATGCATTGTGTATCTACTATTCCAACTACCTTTCTCTCTGTGAACAGTGTCGTTATAGTCTATAAACAATCCATTTATCTAATCCACTGCACATGGTGGGCCGGGCGTCAGGCTGGCACTGGCAGCGGCAGGGAGGAGCACGAGGCCTCTGGACGCATCGCCGGCCGCATCGCCGGCGACACGGACGCCAGTGTACCCACCCTGCCCTTTGTACGAGCCCCAAAGGCAGGCAGCAGATTCCTTTCCGAGGGCTGCGTTTAATTTGGCTAATCCCCCATATCATTCACTCCTCTCGAGTCTCGCTTGACGGGGGTTGCTGCTTTGCTTTGTTTTGCTGCTGCTACTGCTCAACTTAACTAGCCTTGTCTGCTAGTTTCAGTAGCTAACAACTACCACCACCATTCCACCAATACTGACCACGGGATGTTTACTACGAGACGTACCAGCAATGTAGCACGCACATGGCTCTCTGATGTACGTAGCTCGATCGGTCGTACCCGGCGAAGAGCATCTGTTCCTCTTGGGCCCGATGATGGATGGATCCGATCGAATCGTGCATGCCACGCCATGATGCCATTGCCAACCGCGCACGTTATTTAGCTGCCATGCATGCCATGGAGGAGGACCAGGCCCTGCATCAGTAGTGTCCACCACCACGCATCTACCATTCCTGTCATATATGGTAGCACTGTACATCCCAAGCGCCATCGCCATTTCATCGACCACGGTGCACACTGGGCTCGGCGGGTACAAAAGCTCGCGTGCCTATGGTACCATCGAGTTGGAGTCGAGCAGGTCACGGCTGCACGGCCACGACGACCCCGCTCCGATCGGCGCCGTGACGCATGCGATGCGATGCGAGCTGGTCCAGGCCCGACAATTACAGGTCAGCCTTATCGCTCTGCCACCACTCCGACGTGGCGCGCGTACCACCCCGGCGCCTCGGCACATGCCGCTGCATTATTGCGCTGCCGCAAGCCTCCGCGTGCAGGGATCGACGACGACGAGAATCATATCATATATCGCGGGTCCAAATCACGGCGAGATCTGCCGATCTTTCAGGCACGGCGGCACACAACACATCATGCAGCAGTGGAATCAAGTGAGACTCGATCGATCGACAATTACTCAGGCAAATGCACAAATTTTACAGAAGCAAACGAGGTCCCGGAAGGAATCCAACTACGGCGTGCAGTACCAGTACGTGGTTTTACAGTGGTCCAACTTGATGCAACTGGAGATCGAGGAAGAAGAAGCAAACGACGATGCGGCCGGCGCGGCAAGCCGATCTGGGTGGTTCATGACGACTGACACATGGGCGGCGACGGTGGTCGATGCATGCAGGCACGCGAGAGCTAGTAGGAACTTAAAACGGCGAGGGAACCGGCGGCTGCCGCGCGCGGCGAGCTTGTGCTACAACTGCTACCGGCAAGCTTAGTAGTCGGCGGTGGGGAGCTGCTCGTGGGTGTGGGAGATGAAGAGCACCTCGTAGATGACGCCGGCGAGGCCGCCGCCGATGAGCGGGCCGACCCAGTACACCCACTGGCAGTCCCAGGACCAGCTGACGAGAGCGGGGCCGAAGGACACGGCGGGGTTCATGGACGCGCCGTCGAAGGCGCCGCCCACCAGGATGTTGGCGCCGACGATGAAGCCGATGGCGATGGGGGCGATGGTGCCCAGGCTGCCCTTCTTGGGGTCCACCGCCGTGGCGTACACCGTGTACACCAGCCCGAAGGTCATCACGATCTCCAGCACCAGCGCCTCCCACACGGACACGCCGGTGAGGCCGAAGGTGCCGGTGGCGAGCCCGCCGGTGGAGAAGCGGAGGAGGAAGCAGGCCACCGTGGAGCCCAGCAGCTGCGCCACCCAGTACAGGAGGCCGCGGAACAGGGTGATGTTGCCGCCCACGAAGGCGCCGAAGGTCACGGCCGGGTTCACGTGCCCGCCGGAGATGTTGGCGCCCACGGACACCGCCACGAACAGCGCGAAGGCGTGCGCGATCGCCGCCGCGATCAGCCCAGAGGGGGTCGAAGGCCCGCCAGCGGTCAGCTTGCCTGCGATAGGCCATCACGGGATCATCAGTAAACAAACACAGGCAGGGTGTGTTTAGAACCTTGAAATTGGTACTGTTCCGAACTGAAAAGCACTGTAGCACGTTTCGTTTGTTTATGGTAAATATTGTCCTATCATGGTCTAACTAGGCTCAAAAGATTCGTCTCGCAAAATACATCTAAACTGTGCAATTATTTTTTTATTTCATCTACATTTACATTTAGTACTCCATGCATATGCTGACATTTTGATGTGACGGAGAATTTTATTTTTGCATAGTGAAATTTGAGAGAACTTTTTGGGTTCTAAACACACTCGTAGTCAGGATCGGGTGAACATAACATGCTCAGATACTGACAGGAAGGTAAATAAGTAAAACATGTTCACCATTTTCACTGACTTCTAATTTTACAGCGATAGTAGTTTTACTGCTGCCTACCATGGCTGTTTTTTTAGCAGTACTAGCTATCATGCTGGCTGCTAAAACAGATTTGTGCGTTCAACGACCATATGGTAAAAAACGGTGGTTTAGGCATGTTTTAGATCGTTTACTGTAACTGTTTAGATAGACTAATAATAGCAAGTCCGTCGTTAAGCACTGTCTGATATAACACGAAAAAACAGTGTTTCTTTTCCGGGATACAGAAACAGAGCGTGTCAGTGGCATCACATGGGGAATCATCACAAGGCCGAATCAGAGAATCAGAATGGAAGATACTATTCCGCCAAGGGATTATTCCTCTAGCTACCAGATCATAGCAGGGCTAAAACTTGTCATTTGCACTAATCATTTCACATAGAAAAGACTTCACTTTCATCACTTTTGACTTTTATGCTATAAAAGAAGAATTTTTTCTCTGAGCTTCTAGTACCAACTAACCCCTTGTACTAAAAAAAAGTTTGTACAAAAGGACTAGCAGAAGTTGGTATATGACGAAAGGACTCCTTTCAGACTTCCAGTTTCAGCTACTGACGAACTCAAAGAACCGGCCATGAACTCGTTCTTCATGGACAGACTAAGCTGAGCTTAAAGAGGTACTACTCGTGTAGTGTACAGGTTTCGTTTCATGTCCTAATAATAATCCATGTTATATACAATACGTTACTATGTCAGTGAGCGTGGAGAACAGTAGTAGTACAAACGAACTATTAGGCCGGCGCGGGCATGTCGTGCATGAGAGGAGGTAGCTATAGGACTCACTGAAGGCCATGCCGGAGCCCTGGCCGGCGAAGACGAAGATGAGGGTGGAGATGAACTCAGCGAGCGCCGCCTTGAGGGCACCCGGGTGGTACATCTCCTGGTGGCTCCCCACGGCGATCCTGCTGATCGGCATTCTCACCGGCCCTCCGACGACTCACTGCCTCACTGGAGTAGTGGAGCTCAAGCTGTCAGAGGAGCGTGTGTGTGAGATGAGATGAGGGAGGAGATGCCATGGAGGTGGTATATATACACCCCTGCTGCGCAGGCCTGCCACGGCTGCGCGGGCCACCGCCGGGAGTGGCCGTGGCGTGGCCTGGCCGGTCTCTCCCCCCGCGCCTATCCGCTTGGAACGCGAGGGCCATTTCTTTAGCGCCGAAATGAGCTGTTTTGAGCGTGACACTGTCACGCCTGCACCTGGTGTTGGCATATCTGCACCTCCTCCTCTCTCTCTCTCTCTCTCTGAAGTTTCTAGAGGTCAAGTGAGTATGCTTGTGATTTTATTTATTTTATTTAAAAAGAGTACAAATATTAGCTAGACTTATATATGTGTGCGCGAACACCTTATCTACAAAAAAAAAAAAAAGTCCACGAAATGCTAATACTACTCTTCTACTTCTGTAGCATGGGAGATTGACGAGGGAGCAGTACAGATTGGAGATAGCAATGAATGAATGGTATGACACGATACGATAACATAAAGAATCGCTAGGGGCAGCACACACACAAAAAAAAAACAACTCGCCACGATCTCTTCTGTACTCCGTGCTGCTATTAAATGTTTCTTATCTCCTACAAAAAAAAAAGTCTCTTTATGAAGGCAACTTCAGGCTCGGCTGTTCGAGACGGTTCTCAGACGACGAGAATTGGAGTTGTTCGACCACTGTCCTGCGTTATCGTCTCGCAGGAAAAACAAACCAAAATAAAATGTTTTTTCACTGATGCGTGGTCGGTAACAACAACGTTGTACCGTGCTCTAGTAGTTTTCTTAACCAATCTCGTAAAGCGAGACGGCCGCGCAAGCTGCTCGGAGAGGAGAGCGACGGGCCGGGAATCGGGATCGGGGCCTCGCCTGCGGTTGCGGCGCCGGCTCGCCGGCCGGCCGGGGAGCTGTCCGGGAGCCACGCGTGCAGGGAGGCCGGGCGGCGGGGCGGGTGGCTGGCGTGGATTAGGAGGCGCGCGCGACGTGACCCCTCGCCGCTCATTCGGCCGCCCGTGGGCCCCGCCCCGCGCCCCTGCGACGGTGATGACGATGGACACGCACAGCGTCGTGTCGTCGTCGTTTCTGGGCACAGCGGCTGCCGGCTGCCTCTCCCTATCGCTAGTGTGGACATGTGATCCACGATGGCGATGATCTCTTCCTTCCTTCCTTCCTCCGGCCACCGGCGATCCATTTTTGTTTCCCGGCTACAGCTACAGTCAGCTGCTACAGGGTGCTGTGCTCTCGGTCAGCTGTACCACCGGGCGCCTCCTGAGAACAATCTCGACAGCGCGAGCCGAGACAGTTCGACGGAACGCGCCGCCCCGATCCGGCACCCGGCCCTGGACAAAAACATAATCAGCCATCCATGCTCCACTGTCCACTCCACGTCCCGGCTGCTGCCTACCCTCGGCTGGTACGACGGAGACACGTCGTCCGTCGAGAACCACTCGATGTTGTTCTGCTAATAATTGGCTGAGCCGGGCGCGCCGTGGCAAATTACGACCCTGCCCTCCTTCCTTGGGTTCTCGAAGCCTCCGTGTGCTCCATGCGCCGCCCAGGCCGGCCGGCCGGCCGGACAACCACCGCCACTGTGAGCTAGCTAGCTCCATGATTAGGATACGTGTTTTTTTTTTGCGAAGATTAGGAGAACCTCTAATTACATTACGATTATCCTGACAGGGGGTTATACTAATCGGCGGAGGCACATCCATATCCACAAGGTCTTCTTTATTAATCGACTGCTAGCTGCTCCACTATTCTGCGCTTTTTGTTCCTTTCCTTCCTCCTTGGTCAGTCCTCACATGCATCGCCACGCTGCCGAGCCGAACCTATCGGATCTGCACCACCAGGCACCAGACAACCTGGAGTAAACAAATACGAATGACTTTTTAAAAAAAAAAAAAACGAAAGGACGCGGTGTAAATTATTGGTATGGTACCTGCATCTGCATATGTACTGGAAGCTTGGAGTTTGCATCATAGACCGAGCTGGCCTGTCCTGCTCGGCGTGCACCTCATCATCCAAAACTTTCTGCAATTAGGGTCACACTAATTTGTTGTGTTGTTATTAACTGGTAGACACATGCATATGCATGGGTTGTCCTGTCTTGCCGCTTGTGGGTCAGTGGACCAGCCGGCAGCATGCATGCAAGATGAGATGACCCTTAATTATCACGCACCTGGTCCAATCTCAAATGGATCATGGTTAACGTGCATGCTTCAGCCGATCTGATCATCTCATCTAGTCATTGCCTTGCTGGAAGCGGAGCCCATGTCATATTCTCATCTGTCTGACTGTCTGATCTGCAGGACGCGCTACCTATCAAGCTTGAAAAATCTTGCGGATTTCCACGAATTACGAGCTGGCAATCCTGGTCAAATATTTGGATTGGATCGTGAGCTGGAGCACTTGGCTTTGTGGGGGCAGCATAACAAATTGATGTGGCAATTTGTCTTCCAAAAAAGAATCGATGCAAGCCGGGTAGGTTGCGGGCTTGCAGTACAGAAGTACAAATGTAAACTAATCCGCCTGTAAGCTAAGCATTAGTAGGCCGTTTGTTGCCATCACGGATATTATAAAAACCATTCAAAAAGAAGATGTGTGCATTGCTCTTTTCCCTTTTGGGTTTTAAAATAAGAGTCACATGAGTTGGCACGCCACGCCATTTCTTTAGACTTTGATGCAAATAAAACGTCCGTGAAGACTGCGAATGGAGGAGGGAAAAGAAGAGGTTGAAACGTCATCGTTTGTAGTTGTTTTTCACACTTGGCTGGCTGATTGGCCTCGCAACAGGTTTCTTCTTCACCGTTTTCTGATGAGCAGCATCGTTCAGCTTAGAAATTCCTCTGCACAACAATTTACAAATTCAAAGGTTTTTGTTTTTGCCTCGGAAGATTTATCCCCTCACTTTTATCGAAGACGACGCTGCAGGAATTCCAGTCACAGGATCCGAGCTCTCTCGGGCCGTTAAGTGCAAATATAACCAGGCTCGGCCCAACTGGATGTTTTGGGCCGGGGTAGCCAAGTTCACACCCGCTTGCTCACCTTCTTCTTCGAGCGGGCTTCGAGCTGAGCTTGAGAGCAAACGGCAAGCTCCAGCCCATTCATCAAGTCTGATGCATCTGGGCCTTTAATTCATACTGGGCTTTCAAGGCCTTCCTCTGGTCGAAGCTTCCTGCGGAAGTTTTTCAGAAAGAGCGGAAAAAAAAAAGGAAAAGCTTTAGATGGCGACAGCCGTCAGCCGGTTGCTTCGTGCGGCGGAAGATACAGTAACGGCACCAAATAAATCCATTCCCATTCCAAATCTGCATTTGGAATCTACTAGCTGTAGCGTTCCATGTGAAATTGCCGCCAAACTGGCAAGGGCGTGTGAGTTCGATTTTTACGTGGGTAAAGAAACGGAAGAGCCGCCAACCGAATATATACTCGCATTCGACCGTTCGCGGCGTCTAGCACCATCAATAACGGGCAAATCGGCTCCAGCAATATTTTACTCGCGCCAACCCGCTATTTCAAAATTCAAAACTCCCTCCAGTCCCATCCACATCCACGTTCTCCTCTGTCGCTACGGAATTGCGGGCAAGTGCACAGCCCACGCCGCCCATGATTCCGGCGCTACGGGTACTTGCCGTATCCGGCTCCGGCCCATCTCGCCCGTCCATCGCCGCACCAACGGCCGCGCCCCGCCGCTCGCGTTTAAATACGCTCCCCGTCCCGCACCCCCACTTCATCCTCTCCCCCACAACAGCACGCTCCTCCCCCTCTCCCCTCGGCTCGCTGCGCCTCTTTTCGGCTCCTCCGCACCCACCGCGTCCCCATCTCCAAGGTACGCGCGCCGCCTCCCCCCTCGAATCCTTCGATTCCTCGTGTTCTCCGCGAAATGTTCCACCGCGAATCGTGGTTTTGTTCCGATTGCTGCGCCGTTTGGCGGTTTGTTTGGGTTTTTTTTTTCCGCTGAGATTTTGGGGATTTTCTTTTCTGCGGAGAAGGTGATCGAGAAGCGGCGGCGGCGGACATGGGTCAGATCCAGTACTCCGAGAAGTACTTCGACGACACCTACGAGTACAGGTAGATGCTCCTTCTCCCTCTTCACCGTTCTCCATCTCTTTCGTCTACGGGTGGTTGGCAAAACCCTAACCCGATCGATCCCCTTTTGTTCGGCGCAGGCACGTCGTCCTCCCGCCCGAGGTCGCCAAGCTCCTCCCCAAGAACCGCCTTCTCTCCGAGGTACGAACCAACCTGCATTCGTCTTTAAGGCCGCGTTCTCGCCCTTCTGTTTTGGTTGTCTGATTCCAGGGTTTTGTGGGGATTTTTGTTTTTGCGTGCAGAACGAGTGGCGCGCGATCGGCGTGCAGCAGAGCCGCGGGTGGGTGCACTACGCGATCCACCGGCCCGAGCCGCACATCATGCTGTTCCGCCGCACGCTCAACTACCAGCAGCAGCAGGAGGCAGCTGCCGCGGCGGCGGCGCAGATGCTCCCCAAGTGAGCGATCCCTTCGGGCGCCGGTGGCGACCATGGGTTCGGAACGCTGAAACCCTAGCCCCCCTTTTCATCTCCAAAAGGGGCGTCGCTGCACCGTGGATTAATTCCTCTAGCGGTTGGGTGGGAACTCGAATCTAGTTGATCGACTTGGTGGTGTCCTCCATGTGTTTGTTGAAATGCCTGCTGAGGAACTGGCATGTTACCATGTGTTATCGTGAGTACTCTTAATTAGTATTGTGTTGTTATGTGATCCGGTTCACACTCCACACTCTTGTTGATCTTCTTACTTATGGTTTGATTCTGGTTTATAGTGCTGTGCTATTTGACCTGTTATGTGATGATGTAATTTGTTGCCACTTGCTACCAGCGGGAGGTATCTCACTGTGAATAGATGGTTCCTCATAACATTGAAACATGTTACTCTACGTTACAAACAGCCTGCTTGGAAATGGGTGCTTATCTGCTATGTGTAGCCGAGCTGCATTTTTTCCCTACTGCATTGTGTTAGGCTGTTAGCAAATGTCAGCTGTGGGCCTTTTTATTTTACAATGTAGCACCTGTGCATTAATATGAAGGTTGCACATGTGCTGGAGTGATTCGACTTCGAACTGTTCTTTTATTTTTGTGAAGCTTGGTGCTACCGGAACGTTCAGATTTTCAGGTTCAAGTTTCCACCGTGATCCATGGCACCGAGCAAACAATGGGCGGATGAGATTGCGCGACAATGGCGTCCTCCTTGTGTGTGGAAATGCCTGCCGATGAACTGGCATGTTTAGCCTGCGTTATCGTGAGTACTCTGAATTAGTGTTGTGTTGTTATGTGATCCAGTTCACACTCCACACTCTTGTTGATCATATGGTGGTGATTCTGGTTTATAGTGCTGTGCTATTTGATCTGTTATGTGATGATGTGATTGTCTTGTTGCCACTTGCTAGCCACTTCCAACTTCCAAGCATGATGAATAGATGGTTCCTCGTGCTACATGTGCATATTCCACATTGCAAACTGTCATCGAATGGCAGTTTCTGTGAAGTCCTTCATGCATGTGAAACATGTTTCATGTTAGAAATAACCTGCTTGTACAGTTCAAAAAAGAAATAACCTGCTTGGAAGTCGGTGCTTATCTGCTATCTGTAGCCGTTACCTCTAGCTGCATTTTTTCCTCCAGTGCATTGTGTCGGCAAGTGCCAGCCGTGGGCCTTGAGCAAATGTCGTCGTATTTCATATAGTTAAGTTTGTGTAGCACCTGTGCATAATGTGCAGAGGTTGAACATGTGCTGGAGTAATTTGAATTCGAATTGTCCTTTTAGTTTTCCGTCTCAGACTTTCAGGCTCAAGTTTCCACTGTGCGATCTGCCGATCTACTGATCCCTGTCACCCAGCAAACAATGGGCGGATGGATGAGATTCCGCAGCGGCCAGCGGGTCGGTTCGTGTCGTTCTCGGCGGTGCCGGTGCGCGTTCGTCCCCAGTCGAGGGCGGCTTGGCTGGCCCAAGCTCCACCACACGAACGCCGCGAAACGCCTTGCGTGCCCCCGCACACTTGTCCTCCGCCCCCGCCTCCCTCCCTCCACTTGCCGTCACGCAACCTCGCTCCCTGCGCTCCCCGTGTGTACACTGCACAGTAGTTGTCTCTCGTTCACTCTCCAGCGTGGGAAAATTCAGAATTTTGTTGGCCTGGCCGCCCGGCCGCCCCCTTGGCGTGCCAAAACTACTCTGTTCCTGCCGAGTCCACAAGCATTGCACCGCCACTGCTTCCAAGTTCCAATCCAACCATCGACTTTTATTAAGACCGGCAGGGCAAGATCTGCTTACAGCAAACCCCCCTTCTCCGCTTCACTTTCCACGTGCGGGAGAAAATGCGCGCGACAATCCCAGCGCCCTCGCTCCTGGTGACGCCGCGGCGGGTGACCGCCTCCCTCGCGGCGCCGGCGGCCTCGGGCGGCAGGCTCCGCGCGGGGCGGCGGCCCCGCACCCGCCTGCGCGTGGCGGCGCCGCCTTCCGTACCCGGGGAGGCGGCGGAGGCCGCGGAGCCGAGCACGTCGGAGCCCGAGGCCGGGGAGAAGTTCTCGTGGAGGGACCACTGGTACCCCGTCTCCCTCGTTGAGGACCTCGATCCCAGCCGCCCCACCCCGTTCCAGCTCCTCAACCGCGACCTCGTCATCTGGAAGGACCCCAATTCCGGCGAGTGGGTCGCGCTCGACGACCGCTGCCCCCACCGTCTCGCCCCGCTCTCGGTATGGTTATTACTGCGAACTCTTCCTCGCCTCCTTTGTGCTCTGCGGCTGTGCCCTGCCCGGATCTCTTCCTCGTTCGGGCTAATTTTGAATCGGTGGCAGGAGGGGAGGATCGATGAGACGGGGTGCTTGCAGTGCTCGTACCACGGCTGGTCGTTCGACGGCTCCGGCGCCTGCACCAGGATCCCGCAGGCCATGCCCGAGGGCCCCGAGGCCCGGGCGGTGAGGTCGCCCAAGGCGTGCGCGACCAAGTTCCCTACCCTCGTCTCCCAGGGGCTGCTTTTCGTGTGGCCCGACGAGAATGGGTGGGAGAAAGCGGCTGCCACCAAGCCCCCAATGTGCGTGGAGTCTGGGCTTCGAACAGCTGCTAATTGAATGAATTCGATTGTGCATTCCAGTAACTAGGTTTGATCTTGTTTGGTTTCAGGTTGCCAAAAGAGTTTGATGACCCGGCCTTCTCCACGGTGACGATCCAGAGGGACTTGTTCTATGGTTATGATACGTTGATGGAGAACGTCTCTGATCCATCGCATATAGAATTTGCTCACCACAAGGTAGTACCGAGCCTATGTTTGTGAAAGCTTAGTTACTTACTACACTGGAACACTGTGCTAATCATGACTCATAGTTAGTATTTATCAGTTGAAATATTGCAATTCAGACTTTTTTTTTGTAATCAATTGTATTTGGTTGGTACCTAACTTGTCAAAACTAAGGTTAGGCAAAGTGTAATAGCCACAGAAAGTGTGGCCAATAAATCTAGCGTCATACTCGTGGCACGGTTTGCCAAGAAAATGACTCTGACACTTGTGAACTATGATATCTGTCATTAACTCTTGACACTGACAAACAATATGCTCTGTTTTCTGCTATACTATCTATCTGTCATGAACTCTTGACACTGACAAACAACATGCTTTGTTTTCTGGAGATCTATGGTTTCAGCAAATATACTCATGTTTCATAGCCTAAATCCTCTCACAGGTTACAGGACGAAGAGATAGAGGCAGGCCTTTGACATTCAAGATGGAATCAAGTGGTGCTTGGGGTTACTCAGGGGCAAACTCTGGTAATCCTCGCATTACTGCAACTTTTGAGGCCCCTTGCTATGCATTGAACAAGTAAGTTTCAGCAAAGTGCCTTATTGTTCTTTCCCCACTTTTTGTCGTATTACATACTTAGTTGCTTTTCAGTGTGGTGGAGTGGTTCTTCTTTATCGGTGTAGCAATTCAGCCGTTTTATGATTCTGAACTTTTGTTAACTGGTTTGTGCAGAATAGAGATAGACACTAAGTTACCCATTTTTGGAGACCAGAAATGGGTCATATGGATTTGCTCTTTCAACATTCCAATGGCCCCAGGGAAGACCCGTTCTATCGTCTGTAGTGCTCGAAACTTTTTCCAGTTTACAATGCCTGGAAAAGCATGGTGGCAGGTACATGCTTGTCAAGTGTTTCCTTATTTACGTAAACTTTATTTTCAGTTTATTTTGTCAACATTATCATATGCCTGATATTTTTCTTTTATCACTGCTGAGATGGATATGAACTTGTTCCCATATTTTTGTGGGAAACATCTGGAATGTCTCTACTCTAGGCATTGGTGGAATTTATTACCTCATCATGTTTGAATTTATATGTACAGTCAAATCCTGATACGTTCTTTTTCTCTTTGTTTTTTGTATTTGTGATGCAGCTTGTCCCTAGATGGTATGAACATTGGACTTCAAATTTGGTCTATGATGGTGATATGATTGTTCTTCAAGGGCAGGAGAAGATTTTCCTAGCTGCATCGAAGGAGTCTAATGCAGATGTTAATCAGCAGTACACAAAGATCACATTCACACCCACACAGGCTGACCGTTTTGTTTTAGCATTCCGAACATGGTTGAGGAAATTTGGCAATAGCCAACCTGAATGGTTTGGAAATCCTAGCCAAGAAGCATTGCCTTCCACCATCCTTTCAAAGCGCGAGGTAAAAATTATCTGGTTTACGAAAGAGTCTTGGTATAATTTTTTTGCTTCAGACTTAATATGTTTGAATATAGCAATCTTTTTTGTGATCAAGGTTTGATCTGTTTTTGTTACATCCTGAATATTGTATGCATTGATAATTCGTCTCTCTCTCTCTCTCTCTCTCGCCATAATGTATCATGTCTTCATTGTTTTCACACTTTGTTTTTATAACACACAATCTATGTTTGAGATTGTCGGTTTCATATATATTAGTGTCTTCACGGCAACCTGCTTACTTGCTTAGCATCACAAAGGGCCAAATTTAGTGATATACTTCAAATTTCTTTGGAAAGTTGGTAGTGTCGGACTGCTCTTAGTGCTAGCATCCATGAATTGTTTCTTAACTGTGATGGTTGGTTCCAATTTGCTAGAACAGTAAAATTTACCTTTTATTCTCTCTATTATTTGGAGAATCTGGAAATAGTTTAATCTACCTGAAGTAGATGATACCAGTAACTCTTTAGTACTTATGATTGGCTTTGTGTTATGCAGATGCTAGACCGATACGAGCAGCACACATTGAAATGTTCGTCTTGCAAAGGAGCATACAATGCATTCCAGACTCTGCAGAAGGTGTTCATGGGAGCAACAGTAGCGTGCTGTGCTACCGCTGGGATTCCTGCAGATGTTCAACTCAGGATATTGATTGGTGCAGCTGCTCTGGTCAGTGCCGCTATGGCGTATGCTTTCCATGAGCTCCAGAAAAATTTTGTGTTCAAAGATTATGTTCATGCTGACATTGATTAAAAATTTTGTGAGCATTCGCAGACAAGCTCATGGAATGTAACCTAGGCTCCTAGCTAGGAAATGTAATTTTTTTCTCCAGATATAGCTCAATGTCCATGTGTGTATAGTAGGCATTAGGCCGATGTAGAGCGGAACTATAATTTTGATAGTTTTACTCCCAAAATCCTTGCAGCTTGTCTGTTGGAGCACTTAAAAATGGATGCACATACCTTCATTTACATATCTTTATTTGTGTAACTATATTCGTTATTTTCAGGATGATGCACCTGAAATATAATTTTGATAGTTTTACTCCCAAAATCCTTGCAGCATGTCTGTTGGAGCGTACGAAAGTGGATGCACATACCTTCATTTACATATCTTTATTTGTATAACTATTTTTATTTTCAGGATGATGCACCTGAGAGTATAGAAATGAGTATCTTGGGGCGTGATTTTCTTGAACATATCTTTGGAGACTAGATGTGGTGGCAGAAACAGCTGCTTTGCTTAATATAAAGGAAGAAGTCCATTTTTAACCCCTCAACTCTTCCGTCTTCCGTTTGTCCAACTTTAGCCCTCAACTTTCATTTTGGCCAAACTAGACACCTCAACTCACGAAACCAGTTAAACTTGACACCTGGTATGGTTTTGAGTGGTTTTTGTGGTGATGTGAACAATGGTATTGGCCACATAAGCGCTTACGTGGGCTGGCCCCACCTGCATACACTCCATATCTCTGCTCTACCTTTCTTTCCTCTTCTATCTCTCCGCCAGATCCCCACCGTCTCCGTTGAGCCCTGCCTCCGTGCTCTCGTAGTCCGCCACCGCTCCCCACATTCGCGCTCTCGCCGGTCGCCGTCCCGCCTCTGCGCTCTCGTCGGTCTGCCATCGCCACCGCCAGAGTGCCCAGCACTCAGTCTCCTAGTCCTCCTCCTCTAGCGGCAAGTAGGTTCCCCCCGCGTCGTCTCCCTTGTCGTCCATGGCCACCCTCACGGACCATCTACGCACTTGCACCAAGCTCGGAGGCGGGCAAGCGGCATGGGCATCAGTGGGCATCCTTGTTGACGGATCTGGGGGGCGAACAAGCGCCGCTCTGTGGAGGCAGAGTTGGGGGCATGGGCGGGGGCGGATGAGTGCCGCTCGATAGAGGCAGGGCGGGCGGCGAGCGTCGCTGGGCCTCCAGCGCAGATGCAGTCCGAGGTGCCGCTCAATGGAGGCGGGGGACGAGGCCATGCGCCCACTCTGCGTCTGCTGCTCTGCTCTGCTTCCCGCCGGTCATGATGCAGGCGATGGCGGTGGCATGGACACGGCGCAGGACCCGGCCTTCGGCGAGGAAGGAGGGCGCGGCACGCGGTATGGGGAGGCCCGCTCCGAGGGTGCGGGAGGAGGAGGAGGTCGCCGGCGCACGGTGCCCTCGGTAGCGGTGTGGTCTGTGGTGCGGCGGTTTCGCCTGGCGCAGATCTTGTGGGTTGCCCTCCCTGTTCTGTGCGTTGTCCGCAGTGGCCGTGTGGCGCACGGAGAAGTTAAGGAAATGGGAGCTCGGTCATGGGTCTCGGACAGGGACGAGGCGAAGCCGCCGTGCTGCCAAGTGTCGAGGAGGCAGGAAGAAGGTCGGGCAGTGGAGCGCGGTCGGCGTCGGAGGGGTCCACGGAGGGGCAGACGGGGAGAGGGAGGGCTGGCGGCAGCAGGTTACCGGCGAGGCTACAACGCAGGGGAAGGGGAGAAACAGAGAGAAGAAAGGGGAGGTGAGGGGGGGAGGGGTTGTAAAGTGGGCTCACATGTCATTGCTTGTGTGGCAAAAACCGCAGCCACGTCGGTGCTAAAACCACTTCAACCAGGCTCGGGTGCCGATGTTGTCTGGTTTTGTGAGTTGAGCTACCCGGTTTAGCCGAAACAATAGTTGCGAGACAAAATTGAACAAATGTGATAGTTGAGGAACCGAAAATAGACTTCTTCCTAATATAAAATAGAGGAGCTACCTTCAACAGCAGTCATCTCTATCCTATTGTCTATACATAAAAATCGATATTAGAGGCGTTGTGAGAAAGACGACGCTGAGTATGAGGTGGGAGAATGGAAATAGTTTTGATAGTAAAATATGATATTTTCTCTTAATGAAATACATGCGTGAAGTCGCATGTTTGCAAAAAAAAAAAAGAGTAAAATATGATAAAAATAGACGTGGTTATAGAAGAAAATATATGGAAGAAATTTTTAAAGGAGATATATATGAGTGAATATTTTAGAGGAGGCTATAAATAACTTTTAATGATGTAATTTAATGGATATGGTTATGAAAAGCATAATTTTTTCTTGTCTTAGGGAGCAACATGTGTACTCTGTATTTAAACTCTCTCATCTCTTATATATTTTTTGTTTTAAATAATAAATTTAACGAATAATAGATATGTCACCCGTGGATTTTTAACACAGAGAGAAACTTGCGGGCTGAGGGGTGGAGATACGTCCTTCGAAGAGAGTTGAGGTGCTCAATATGGGTGGTAATACGCCTAGCCTTTCTTGCAATGTTTTAGACGTTGATTTGTACTACTCTTATTTAGTTCTCTTCGTAAATGTTCACCCAAAACCAGTGTAAGCTTCAGCGCAATGTTTTAGACGTTGATTTGTACTACTCTTATTTAGTTCTCTTCGTAAATGTTCACCCAAAACCAGTGTAAGCTTCAGCGAAGGTTTCAGTTGAAAGTACTGCTACCTCAAGGGTGGATCTACAGTGTTAGCGTCGGTGTCACATGACACAAATGACCGTGGCCAACTCCATTGAGATCACTCCACTCCATTATAGCAAAATAATGCTACCGAGTGCTAAAGGTTAGGCAAATTAAGATCTTAACGACACCAAGGGATAAAGTTTCTAGATCCACGCCAACTACCTCTGTACAAAAGTAACCGGTGGTTTATTTTCAAATTTAAAGTTTGAACATTTATGTTATCCGAAAAATTATAAACATTTTATGTTTTGCTATGATTTGATTTATGTTCATAACTATTTTAAATATGATATATTTTTGACTATTTATATTTATATATGTTTTCATGGTTGATTTTTCTATAATTTAATCATTTTTTATTTAAAAAGTATAAATATTGTTTACTTTATACCAGCAATTTGTTTACCACTAATGGTCGTATTTTTTCATATCTATATAATCTTTTTATAAAAAAAGTAACCAAAGGTATAGGAAAAATTCAAGCACCATAAAACAAGAGGGACTGGACCGATCGGTGGCCCACCTAGGAACTTGGGAGTCGCGAGGTTCACTCCACTCCATCGCCAGATTCGCTTCCCACTCCATCTTATCCGTCCAATGAGAAAAAAAACATCACCAGTTCACGAGCCTCGACCCAGAAATTCACCTCCATTTTCCCTGGCTCAGCGGGTCCCCAGAGGGACGCACGCAACCGCCCGCAGCCACTCACCGGCGACAGTCACAGACAGCCGCCGAGCTCAATGGCTGCGTCCCTCCGCTCGCCGCCCCCGGTCCACGCCGCCTTCCGCCGGTCCCGCGCCGTCGTCCGCGCCTTCTCCTCCTCCTCGTCATCCGCCGTCCAGTCGTCGTCATCCGCTCCCAAGGCGCGGTTCGTCGCCCGCCGCTCCGAGTCCGTCTCCGTCCAGCAGCTGGCGCGCCCCCTGGGTACCCAGAGCCTTCCCCCCTCCCCCGCTCTCCCCCCCAAACTTCGTGGTCGCTTGAGATGTTTGTCTGCCTGCTCCTGCAGCGGAGTACATGAGCTTGCCGGCGAGCCAATACTCGGTGCTGGACGCCGAGCGCATCGAGCGCGTCGACGACTCCACCTTCCGATGCTACGTGTACCGCTTCCGCTTCTTCGCGCTTGAGGTCTGCCCCGTCCTCCTCGTCCGCGTCGACGAGGAGCCCAACGGCTGCTGCATTCGCCTCCTCTCCTGCAAGGTACCGTCAGTACACTTCATGCTTCAATAATGGCGGCAGTTGGTCATTTATTATTTTTTCTGCGAGCGACGATTAGTGCCTTGCTGATACAGTTACTTGGTTTTGCTTGCAGCTGGAGGGATCACCGCTTGTGGAGGCGCAGAATGATAAATTTTCAGGTAAGGTTCGCTGTTGATGTTAGTGCTGTTTGGGTTATTGGACTAGACAGTAGACACTTGCCTCATTCCTGCTTGGTGTTAGACTGCTAGTCACTGCCTCAGTCGACGGGATTCTAATTAATAACCTAATCAATGCTCAAAGAAGATGAAAACATGTTTCATTACCATGCCAGATAAAGTGATTGGTGCTAAATTGTTGGGTATTATATATAAACTGGGAGTCCTCTCACAAAACTGCCCATCTGAAACAAATGTGTGAGCTGTGATTTCTCTCGATAGAAGAAGTTGTATACTGCCAAACTACAGTATCTCTATCTCTCTCACACAACACTGCTCACAGTGATTTGATTTCTGTTGCTTGTAATGGTCAATCCCATGCAGTGATGCTTACAACGCTTTGATTTCTGTTTCTGGTAATGGCCAATTCTTACTGCTGGGATTACAACTTGATTGCTGAACAAAAAATAAATTGTTTGAAAACAATATCCCTCTCATTCCAACTGCCGCGAACCTGTAAGGTCATATAATTTGGTTCTGGATAACCATACCAATGGACCCATGAAATTAAAGTTAACTCGTTCTGCATAACAGCATATGCATGAAGATACCCTTTCTGTTCTTTGTGCGATTCTATGATTATTTTAGAAAGGACAAAAATCAACCACAACATGTTGGCATATCCTCATAGCCATAGGTGTCAACTAACTTATGGACAATGTTTCTCTTAATTCTTATTCTCTTTTATAATATGGATACTTTTCTTCGGTTGCTGGACTTTTTAACTTAATAATATATTGAGAAGTTCATAAGGTTCTGGGCTTCTGACATAACCACAGATTTTTCAAGGTCTAGTACCTACGCTAGCTCACTTAGCAAACTTTTATACATATTATTCATAGCGTTTTTTCATACTCTAAAATAAACTATTGAACCCTTGTTCCAGGATATCATTGACATGATTTGCTGTGGGATGCAGCTTCCATGGTGAATAAGGTTTTCTGCAGCAGCAGTTTGAAAGATTCGACCCTTCAACAGCTTACATCAGATACTACAATAGAGGTAGTGCACTCTCATGCTCCCCCGGTTACACAGTTTAATCAGCATTGAGTTGAACATACAGCTTACTGTGATAATCTTCAGGTCACAATCGATATACCATTTCCATTCCGAGCAATACCAGTTCAAGCCATTGAATCAAGTGGCACACAAGTGCTTGAGCAGTTACTCCGAGTCATGCTTCCAAGATTTCTGAAACAGGTTCAATTTTATTTGACGTGCTATGGTTACTTGTTTAATACCCCCCTTGTTTGAAATTAAAAGGTGTACTTCATTCTGTTGCGACAATGCTTTGTCCAACATGTACTCTATTAATATGTCATTTATGCAATACAATCATAATCATAAGCAAATGCTCCTTTTTAATGCATATCTAATTACATCAATCGGTATTACTAAAATCATATACCGATAAAGAAATTATTGGTCAAATGCTTGTTCTAATAAAACAAAACAGGCCCTGTAATTTCAAACAGAGGGAGTAACATTTTATAACCTTCACTCTTTCTTCCAAGCTGCCACACATGTTCCTTTTGGATTACAACTTTAGATGAATTTGTGCTAAAGCAAATCAAGGATCGGTTGGTCTATAAGATAAAATACTGCTATAGGAATCGAGAAGAAATGATATTTCTGGAAATTACTAAAAAAGGTTCCTAGTCAAGCTCGCTCTATTTTACTTGTAGCATTTGTTTACACGAGTCATTTATTTTTGCAGTCATATGAATGATTCAGTTTTTAGTTGTACTTGCTATCTGTAATCCCATATACATGAACTAGGTGACCCAAAGGAAGAGCCATACATGGGGAAAATATATATTTGATTGCCAGATGCAACTGCTGAGGCCAGAGATGGCCGTGAGCAACATTTCCCATATTTATGTTTACATTTATACCATCTTTCAAATGATTCCCTTTCTTTGTTTCAGCTTGTTAAAGATTACCAAGCTTGGGCTTCTGGTGATTCTTCAAGGAAACCACTTGGCACTGGTGAAATATGAAGCTGCCCAGTGCCTTCACTAGGCATGATGGTTTATTCGTTGAATTCGGTTATCGCCACCTTACATTGTATAGAAATCCTACCCAAACGTTGTCCACTTTACTCATGGCAGCTTCTTTCTTCCGTTGAACTTGTTGAAGTTAGCCATTGTCACCTAGGTCTTTATTGCAGCCCTTCAGTTGTACGATCCATTTCCTTCCCTCTTGTCTTGGTCTGAAGATGGCAAATCGAACATTTACAATGAAGATATAGTTTCTGAACTGCAATTTGTTTTTTTTTTCTATTGTGAGAATGCATGTATATGTTTGGTATGGAAACTAGTTAACTATGTGCCCGGAAGTGGAGAAATGTAAACTGATTCAAGGATGGTTCCATGACCAGTATTGCACTCAGTGATGTTACCTTGATCTGGGGGCGTGGTGTTGCCTCCATCAGCTTGTGCAGTCGACGAAGCTCTGTGTTTGATGGCAAGGAGTCAATAATTTTGAGAGCTTTGCAAGCCACATGGTCAGATAAGAGTGAGCTACACCACCCTTGCCTATTGTCATCCACCAATATGATTTCTGTGTCAGTGGGACGGGTGACAACAAACTATATCTATAAGCACCAGACATCAGTCATTGTCAGTTGCCAGCAAGCTATGTCGGAACTTTTATAAGTTTATTAGAATTCCCAAGCCAACATATTTTAATTCTAACCAAGTTTATAAAAATCATCCACAAACACCAAATTATTTTTATTAAACACAAAATACAATATGTTTTAATACACATTTGTTTAGTAGTGTAGATGTCAATATGTTTCTTTCAAAACTAGAGAAGTATGATTTCTAGAGTGATCTATAATTTGGAATGAAGTGGTAGCAAAGATTCCAATTTCAATGACTCCAAATTCAACAGAAAACCGAATAATCCACGGGCATAAAAAACTGGATATATCTGCCAAATTGTCCCAGAGCCCAGCCCAGAAGGTAAGCAAAAGAAGCCCCGAATGGCGATTAGTTCAAGCCGACATTCCATGCTCCACGCGTCCTTCCTTTTCTCCTCGTCAGCTTCCTCCGCGGCCCCCGCCACCGCTGTGCCGCCCACATGATCTCACCTCCTCACGTCGTGTCAGGCCCTCTCGGACGCGCGCCGTTCTGAGCTGTCCGTCTCCGTCGCCTTCCCCCCCTCTCTCTCCTCTCCGGTGTCGCCGTCGCCGCGGATCTTCCCGCGGCGTCCGCCACGAATGGCCTCGTCCTCCGCCGCGGCGTCGGCCGCCGCCCTAGGTGAGGTCCCAATTCCCCTTGATCCCCTCCGCTCGCTCTCCAGTCCTCCTCACCCGCAGCCGTTGCTCTGTCCCAGAGGCCGTGCAGGTCCTGGTCGCCTCCCTCGCCGACGACTCCCGGCTCGCCCGCGACGCCGCGCTCGCTGCCCTCCGCGACATTGCTCCGCTGTAAGGGGCCGTTTGTTTCCCCGTGCGCCCGCTCCCTTCCTTCCCCTCCCGTGTGAAGCAGCTCGGTGAAATTCGTTGCTTGTTGTGTTGGGCGCAGGAGCCCGATGCTCGTCCTCGACTGTTGCGCCACTGTCTCCCGTGGAGGACGTCGGGTGCGTTCATGATCCGACCAGACGGAATTTTACTTATTCAGACCTTTTGAGTTATCCGGGGTTGTGAATTATTGGTTTTGGTTTGTGGAATGCAGCGGTTTGGCAATATGGCTGGGGTTTTTCTCGTGATGGCTTCTGCAGTAAGGGCTCTCGACCACTCTGATGCAGAGCGTGAGTTCCTTCGGAAAATTGCGAAGATTGCAACTGCTGAGGTTGTTAGCTCAAAGGTAGGAGTGTCAAATACGTTTCAATCTCTCTCCTCGCTTTTTGAGCTCAATGCTAGAGGATGAGCTGGAATCTAAGGGATGTATGCATGCCCAGATTAATCCCTTTCATTTCCAGCACCAATTTACACAACTGCACTAAACATTATGAGGATTTCTAAGCTTACCAGCATCCATTACCAGCATAGTATTCCTTATTTTCATTTCAACGAGGCTTGAATTGACTTGGCATGGTCTTCTAATTGGAACTCTGGTCACAAACTTCTGTTATATCACAATTTTACTAACTTAATCACGACCGCATAAATGTATGTTGAAATACAAATCTAATGGTGCCATTTTTGTATCACTGAACCCATATATAGCAATCCTAATTATTGGTCAGAAGGTTGATTCTTGAAATATATGCCTGCCTTGCCCTGTAATTTTGAATGGTAGGAATAACATCCACAGGAAGGGATATGGAAGTAAAAAAAAAAAAAAGGAAAAGCTACAATTAGGATTATCTGCTGATTTCTATTTATACTTACGGTTGGATGATGAATTAATGGAAAAAATGAAACTAATAGTTACTACAACAATATGATACAAAAAAAAAAAAAAGAGAATGGGTTCATTGTAAACCGATTATACGGTGAAGCGAATGATTTACCCTGTCTCCTCATAACCAAGGAGATTTGTGCTCTACAGTTTATTAGGCTGTTAAATACTTAAACTTTATGTCACAGACATATCATTTGAAAGGTTAAACATTACAATTATCTGAATTAGGGCAAACTTCCAATATTTAATCATGGCATTCGCACAGTGCTTTGTTTGGTACTTTATTTAGTTTCGATATCATGCTCAAAGTGCACATTTGACCCCAGAAATAACCAGATTGGGTAGTTCTTTTTCAACTAACCTAAAGTTTAAGCTAGGCTAAAGAGGCCTTAAAATAGTAGATATTATCCTTTTCATCGAGATGTTCCCTTAATCTCAATGAGTTACTTCCGCAACAGCTGGTTGTTACATGCTGTTGGGACCTGAATGGTTAATTTTATGAAAAATGGTTACAGGTTTGCAAAGTGATATTGAGAAATATATATTATATAATAAAATAATTTGCTCTTATCATGGTATTTTTCTCAAACACACACTCTTATCATGGTTATGAACAATAGATAATTCTACTTCTACATATTGTATTTTTGTTATTTTCTTGTTCCATCTGCCTACATTTGTTTAGCTCTACATTATTTTTCTTTGGTAAACAGGAATTCAATGTTGATTGGCAAAGAGCAGCTGCTAGTCTTCTTGTCGCCATAGGTTCACATGATCCAGACTTGGTATTCTCTTTTTCTTGACCATCACCCTTGTTCTTGGAAGCAAATATTAGATAAATTTATGTATTACATCCGTTCACAAATGTATGATTCAGTTGTCTTATTCAAAAAAATTAATAAGTTATCATTTATTTTGTTGTCATTTGATTTATTGCTAAATGTAATTTGGGTATGATTCATATTTTCACATATTTGAACAAATTTTTTGAATAAGACGAAGGATTAAAATTTTAGAAAAAAGTCAACCGCATCATACATTTGTGAATGGAGGGAGTATGATTTAATACTCTGTATGCATGTTTACTTCAAGGGCACACAAGCAACACTGGTAATCTGCTCAATAACACATAAAAAGGTTTTATTACTCAGTAGCAAATGGTTTGTTGCCGACAAATGACACTGCAAAACAAATTTGAGTTATAAAATGATCAAATGGCATTACTTGTTCGAAAAAAGGACATCTGGTCTCATCTTTCTCTACTGATGATGACATATAGCCTTGTGAAGTGCAAGGCACTTCAAGAGTGTGGCATTATCACATTGGCTAGAGGGATTGCTATAGGAGCTAAAAGTATTTGACATATGCCATCTTGACCAGAGAAGAAACAAACGAAGGTGTTTGTTGTATATTTTATTTATTTGAGAGCATAACATTGGCAGCCTTATCGCTTTTGTCAATGTTTGCAATGTTCAATGTCAATGCGCCGTCTACCAGGATCTATCCTTATCACTTTTGTGGAGTATATTTCATTGAAGGATTCTTTAAAAGGTTTGCATAGTTGGCACTATCCAGTAATATGAAACATTTTGTATAACATCAATTCAACAAGAAGCTCTGATGGCGAAATTTTCTAGTTGACCATGGTTTACTAACCTATAACTTTAATATTTTCTAGTAGCCAGTAGCCACATTCCTTAGGGTCTGTCTTCTGATAATTATCTGGTCAACATTAGTGTTGATAATTGTGTACATCAAAACTCTTTGCTAATTCTACGCCCTAAGTTCCATAAAAGAAGAGGTCTGTCTGCTAAGGGAAGTCCATTCTCGTTTTGGATGACTACCACAAATTGATTACATTCTTAATTGAAACATGGGACTGTATCGTTTCCCATGCATTAGTCATCTATTTCTCTATGTTTCTGTTGGTTTTGTCTGCTAGTTACTCTTTACTAGTAGTTCAGAATTTCAATAATATTAATCTATTGCCCTAACTAATTTTAGATGATGGAGGAAATATTTCTTCACTTCTCTGGACCAACTTCTGCATTGCCCGCCATGTTACAGATACTAGCAGATTTTGCGTCAGCTGAAGGTTGATCACACTTTCTAATTTAATTTCTATCTGATTTAGTTGGACTACTGAATTTGCAACATGTGCTTGTTTCTTTGAAGCCTTGCAGTTTACCCCACGGTTAAAGGATGTGCTTTTGCGTGTTTTACCTATCTTAGGAAGTGTACGAGATGGCCAACGGCCTGTTTTTGCAAATGGTATTGCTATGGAATTTCCTGAAATCATCAGTGGTTCTCTTTCAATGTTTCTGAAAACTTCAAAAGATTTAGCAACTTCTTTTCCATCAATCACTTCCATTTTTCTCTTCCATTTTGCAGCATTCAAGTGTTGGTGCCAAGCTGCATGGCAGTATCTAGGAGACGCCCCCTCTGAACTTCCTTTTGATACTGATGTTATGTAAGCTTTGAATCTGTCAAAACTTGTTTTTGGAGGCAATGGAAGTTGCTATGGCATTTATCTAAGATTTCAATGACAGGTCCTTCATGAATTCCGTATTTGAATTACTTATAAAAGTATGGACAGGTTCACGTGATCTAAAGGTATGTGTGAGCCTCTTTTACTTGGTTGTTTTATTTTTGACTTGTTTATTTTCATGCACCTTCGAACAACATAGTGTCTCAAGTCTCATCTGACAGGATTGTTAGAACTATAGGAGAGGAGAAAATGTCTATGCCGCATAATTAACCCCCCAAGCTGTTGTAAAGTTGCTAGAGTTTGTTGGGTGTTGCAATGTTAGTAATTTAGTGCACTGTTCCTGTAGAATGTTCATTTCTCTCATATGCCAACATTATGCTTCTCGATCATATTGACTGCAAGATACAGCTGATTGTTTGATTAATACTCTCACCAGGTGCGGTTGTCCTCTGTGGAGGCTTTGGGAGAAATGGTTGGCTTGGTCACTAGGTCACAGTTGAAATCAGCACTGCCAAGGATTATACCAACAATGTTGGACCTGTATGTATTCTATTTTTTATATTTACAGAAGATGTTTTCGAAGTTCCCACAGACGCTAATTTCTTCTTTTCATGTAGATGTAGGAAAGATCAGGAAGTTGCTTTTCTTGCGTCTCACAGTCTTCATAACCTTCTTAATGCATCATTATTGTCTGAAAGTGGCCCCCCTTTGCTTGATTTTGAGGTAAATGATGAACATGCTTAAGACATGTCTCACTTTTTTAAACATATTCTTAGTTTTCCCCCTTTTTTCCATTTTTAACTTATTGCAACAATGATAAGCTAATGCTTTTCAACGCTGCTATTGTAGCAGCATGCTACAGAACTTCACTGGAGATGTTCAAATTATACGCATGTTTAAAAATTCGAATTTTAGAGTGAATTGCACCACAGGTCCCTAAACTATTTCCACATTCCCATCTAGGTCCATGAAATTATACAAATGATCATTTGGGGAGACTTACACTTGAAATGATCTACTTGAAAAGTTGAAGGACCCAGATGGTCACTTTTGAGACTTTATGTACCTAGAGGGGAATGCGAGAATAGTTAAGGGACATGTGGTACAATTCATTCTTAATTTTAAACATGATACAGTGACATTAACTGGCTCACAATGAGCTCAGATTGCATATTTTCATCGCTACAATAATGGATCTGCATCTTGGTTTTAGATTTCAGATTATGAACATTGACCCGGGATCGGATCATACTCTATTGGTTTTAGATTTCAGATTATGAACATTGACCCAGGATCGGATCATACTCTAGCAATCTTCCAATCCTTTACCTAACAAATGCCTTTAGTAAATGTTTATGCTCTGCGCTGTCACTGCAATATTTTTTTTTCTAACTCGTGTCGTTCTGCCCCACGAAATTCAGCATGAAGATATGATATACAATTCGAAGTATATGTCAATCATGACCATTGATGACTGACAGTCTGTTGTCTCTTGTGTTGCAGGAGCTTACAGTTATCTTAATTACACTCCTTCCGTTAGTATCTGTCAATAATGGAAAAGACGAGCATTATGTTTCAAAGGGATTGAAGGTGACCATCTTAAATCGCTTGTGGCTTTTCTTGTTTCATAGTTATATCCACCAAATTCTTGGATAATTTTTTATTTATAGTGCCACATTTTGATGCGACAATTAGAAATGACAATTGAAAGGTTCATAAATTAAGTTTGTTTAGCACTTGCTAAGTAGAAATGATGAAGAGACAATGTTTCTCCAGTGTTTCTATGAGATCTTACTACTGTCTACCTTTTAAGCGAAGTTTCTGTACAGTTTTTCCTAGTAAATTGTTGTGTAATATATGTATACTGCTATTTATAGAGATACTCATGTTTTAAATTTACGTGCTTGTACTTGCAGACATACAATGAGCTCCAGCATTGCTTTTTGGTGATTGGTTTAGCATATCCTGAGGATCTTTGCATGTTCCTTTTGAATGTAAGTATTCTTCATGTGTCATGAAGATTCCAAATTTGCACAAGATGAGTTTCTGTATAAGTATTTTTTATTATTATCTATTGCTATACAGAAATGCAAGTCAAAAGATGAAGCATCTATTGTTGGGGCACTTAGCACAATAAAACACCTATTGCCCAGGTTCTGTACCTCTCTTTGTCGTTCTATCCCTGCTTTTAAAACTGTTTGTGCCAACCTCTATTGTCTATTTTCATAGATTGTTGGAATCATGGCATACTAAACAAGCATCACTGGTTGAAATCGTGAAATCACTTTTAGAACACCAGAGCTTGGGCATACGTATGGCGCTAGCTGAGGTAATGTGCATTCCAGATAAACTTTTGGCGGAGATAGTCATTTTGTTTGCATGAAGCAGAGTTGGATCACAAAGTATTTATTAAAGCCAAATATATTTTTATCACTTTATACACGCACTAGTTTAGATTGATATTGATTTTCTGTTTTTTACGTATCGAATTTTCACGTTTTTAATATTAGTTAATTGTGTACAGCTAATTGTTGTTATGGCTTCACACTGCTATTTGAGTGGGCAACCTGCTGAGCTGGCTGTTGAGTTCCTGGTGCGGCATAGTGCTATAACTGATGATGATCTAAATGATCTCGACACTCTGAAAAATGAGTACTTCCAGGACAAAAGATTTGAGGTTTTACTTAAATTTAGTTTATGTGTGATCTATTTGTTATGGGTTACCGCTTTAGGATAACTTGTATTCTAATTCCACCTCCATTTATCAGATGAAAGTAAGTCTTGCTGGCTTATCAGAACTAAGAGCTGTATGTGACAAGGGTCTTCTTTTACTAGCAATCACTATTCCTGAAATGCAGGTAAAAGTTTTTTTCTGTAACCCAAGTTCATCGTAGTTAAATAAGTAATGTGCTATTAATTTTTCCATTTTCCAGCTTGTTCTATGGCCATTCATCTTGAAGTTAATAATCCCGAAGAAGTATACTGGTGCAGTAGCTACGGTGAGTATTTTTTCTGCGCAACGCATTATGTTTGTTGTGAATAAATACTGCGCTTTTATCTCGTTCAAAATCTATGTTTTGGACATGATTAACTTGGAGATACCTTCAGGTCTGCAAATGCATAACTGAATTGTGTCGGCATAAATTGTCGCAGACAAACCCACTATATACTGAATTTAACGCATCAAATGATACCCCCAATCCTGAGGTAGGTTGCTTGATCTAAGTTGTCTTTTGTCTTATAAATCTTTTCATTAATTGGCTAGTTATTTCTTATGATGACGTGGTTCATGCAGGATTTGTTCGCACGTTTGGTTGTCCTTATGCATAATCCACTTGCTAGGGGCCAATTGGCCACCCAGATCCTGACGGTTTGTCCTTTAACAAATCTGAAATAACACATTTCAATGGATGATCTTGAGAACTGTTTTTTGGCATGTCCTTTTCAGTCCTTATATGTGGCTGTCTGTTCATCCTTTTTGTATATTATCTACTACTATAGCTTTTCCAGACATTTGGACATGTTGTCTCTCATCTGTATCATTGCTGAGTTCTGTCTTCAGATTGGAATTATTGACTATTTTTTGTTTCCATTCGATTTCTTATATATACAAGATGAGACATTATTTTTCTTGAAAAAAATGCATCAGGTAGGCACTAGAATAGCCGCTGAGCACTGAGTGATAGGTTCACATGCTGCTATTTGTCTTTTTTATGGGAGCCTAACACTGTCTGTTTACTCTGGCATCTGCACTTTGCATGGTTGCTTGTCACGGCAACTGAAACGTGGCTATAACTGATTGTATTTGCAACCTTTTCTTGCTCCAAATTTAAGTAATTCCAGTGATTGTTGATTATAAGTGGCTACACTTGCTCATTAAATCTTGTTATTCTGGACTCATGAAGATTGATTAAAAGAAACAACGTTAAAGATATCGTTTGTATCTGCAATCAATATTCACTTTATGTCTCCTGTAGGTTCTGTGCTACCTGGGTCCACTTTTCCCCAGAAACCTTTCTTTATTTTGGCAAGATGAGGTATAACACTTGACTGGTCCACTATTGTTAGAAGATGAAGATTGCATATTTATTCCAGTTTTCTATTATTTACCATTCTGTTATTATTCTTTTGTTTTCAATGGAACAGAAAATTTGTATTTCTACATATCTTGTAGTATTCACAATTAAGCCTTTCGTTTTTATGTTAAGTCTCACAAATAATGTTGTTCTATTGCAATTCCTGGTTGTTTCCGTAATTCAGATGATACCTGCCCTGTGCTTCAAGTTATTTGTATAGCGAACCCAATATATGACTTGTGATAATTTACGGAAAAAAAACAAAATTGATTTAAGAGTTCATTTCCCGGCATCTGCTGTTAAAGTGGCTTACAAAATGCATCTTTTGGCAAGTATTAGGTCCCTAAGATGAAAGCTTACATCAGTGATCCTGAAGACCTTAAGCAAGATACCACATACCAGGAAATATGGGATGACATGATAATAAATGTAAGTATCTTATTCGTGTTGGTTCAGAATTATGTCCATGTTGTAAGGATCCTACAAGTGTGGTGTTAGCAGCTATAATCATGACAACACTGTATTTTTTTTTTTCGAAAACGCAGGAGAGCTGCATTTCATTTCAATAAGAAGAGTACAGAAACAGGGGGATACACCCCCAAAACAGGACAAAAAATAAGAACTATTACAAGAAAAGCACATGCTACCCATGACCGGGCAAGGCACAGACTATCCTAGCCTGCTAACCGCCCCCTCAAGCAGGGATCGAAGATCCTTGGCTCCAGCTGCACACCATAGCGAGCCCTCATCCGCGACATTCTGGAGCACCGCTAGAACAGCCGGACTGGCTCCCTCGAAAACACATGAGTTTCGATGCTTCCAAAGCTCCCAAGCCACTAGAAAAAAGAGAGTGTTGAGTCCCTTCCGTAGCTCCTTAGGTGCCAACCTGACAGTGCTACTCCACCAACCCATGAAACTGCCCCCCTCAGGTTGGGGTAGGAAGGACAAGCCCAGGCCAAACAGCAAAAGGAACCAAACTTGTCTGGCAAAGACACAGGAGAACAGCAGATGTTGAATCGATTCTGTCTCTTGGTCACACAGTGGACAGGCTGCAGGATGCGGGAGGCCTCTTTTTGCAAGGCGATCAGCAGTTCACACTCTATTCTTGAGTACTAGCCAGATAAATAATTTACATTTCGGAGGGGCCCAGGATTTCCACACTCGCTTCCAAGGTGCAAACTGGATTGTACCCTCAAAGCAAACATTGTAGGCAGATTTGGTTGAATAGGAGCCGTCCTTAGTGAACTTCCACCGATGTTGATCAGCCACTCCTTGTTGCAGCTGCCAATTATCCACCAAGTCCCATAGCCTAATGTACTCACACAAGACCTGGACAGTAAGAGCGCCTTTGATGTCGGCCACCCATCCCCTGTTTGTTAGTGCTTGAGCCACTGTTCGTCGCTTGATAGTTCTCTTTGAGATGACCTTGTGTAGGTTTGGTGCCAACTCTTGGATTGTATTTCCATTCAGCCATCTATCTGCCCAGAACAAAGCACTTTGCCCATCTCCAACTACTGTTTGGACAGCCACATTGAAGAGGGCTCGGGCATTATTTGGCACATGGATGGGCAGCCCCTTCCGAGGTCTGTTAGCATCCGTTTTCTCCAGCCAAAGCCATCGAACACGAAGTGCCCAACTCATAACCTCTAAGTTGAGAACACCAAGCCCCCCAAACTGAAGAGGTCGCTGTACTGAATCCCAGGATACCAAGCATTTGCCACCGTGAGCTGTCTCTTCTCCAGCCCAAAGAAAACCCCTGCGCTTCTTATCGATTGCCTTGAAAACCCATTTAGGTAAATCAAGAGCGGTCAAGTGATAAATATTGAGGGCCGACAAGACGGCCTTGACAGTAACCAACCGACCCGCCTTGTTCAAGAGAGCGCCTTTCCAAGATGGCAAGTTGTCTGCCACCTTGTCCACAATTTTGTGAAGCTCGGCCTTTGGCAATTTGCGAACACACAGAGGCAGGCCCAAATAAGAGCATGGAAAATCCTTGGTGTCACAGTCCAGAATGTTGGCAATTAGGCCACGATCCTCATCACTACACTGAATAGGGGTGGCGGAACTTTTTGATAAATTGGTTACCAGCCCTGTTGCTTGCCCGAAGATATGCAGCAGCTCTTTCACCAGGATCAGATCACCTTCTACTGGGCGACAGCACAAGACAACATCATCAGCATAAATAGAAATCCGATGTTCTGACCGCTGGTCAGCTAGCGGTTGAAAGAGGCCCTCCTGGACTGCCCGACAAAACAGGGAGTTCAAAACATCCATGACAAGAATGAAGAGCATGGGCGATAGCGGATCAAAATTACCAGGGGAAAAAATGTTGGCCTACAGTGTTCAAATGTCCATTTTTTTTCTCATTTTATTATTGTGTATACTCTCCGTCCCAAATTGCAAGGGGTTCTAGGTCTCTACTGGATTCATTCATTACTCCATGTATGTGTGTTCAATGTGTGTCTAGAACTCTAGATTCATCAACATTCATATGAATGTGGATGGATAAAAAGAGGGCCAGAACCCCTTACAGTTTGGGATGGAGGGATTATTTGTTAGTCGAGGCGCCTAGGGCTGGTCCATTTTTAAAAGAACATATCCCAAAATTTGGACAAATGCTATCACTGGCATTCTCATAGGGATTGCAGCCCAGGCCTGTAATGGTTTATGGTTCCTTGTACACTGTAGGTCTTCCATTTGTGTTTGATACTTTGATTTGCTAATCAGACATTGAAGTGTGGAAAATCTATACAATCAGAACTTTTTCTCCCTTTTTTGGAACAAGTATCCAGATAATATCCTTTCTTCCCTGAGAACTAATTTTATGTCATCTTTCAGTTTTTAGCAGAATCTTTGGACGTTGTGAATGATACCGAGTGGGTCATTTCTTTGGGTGATGCATTTGCACGGCAATATGAACTGTATGCTATATCTGACGGACATTCTGCTTTGCTGCACAGGTAAATAATTATATTTATACTGAAAAACTTTTACAGGTCAAACGGTGTATGCTGGTGTTTGGTTGACATGATTAACCTGTAACATTATTAATAGAGCATTAAATGTTAATCTGAATAAATAAATCTGCATTGAAAATGTAATCAACACATTGAATCAAACGATGTGATACTTCAAACAAGAAGAAAAACATGTTTAAAACTTCGCTCGACATATTCAATGCAACATGTCTGGTTGTGATTCTACCCTTCGCTGTAGTTGATTTTCTCAAATGGTGAAGAACCAGGACAATAAAGCATAGGCTCATGCCACCCTTTGCTATGATATTAAATGGCATGTTGTGGAAGCTACATGAAAATGAGGCTGAAACTGGCTTTGCTTTACCTCTCTCTTTGCAGATGCTTAGGAATGCTTCTTCAGAAGGTTGACGATAGGATTTATGTCAGCGAGAAGATTGATTGGATGTGTAGACGCTCTAGCATGTCTATTCCCATTAATCGCCTTGGACTGGCACAAGGCATTGGGCTGGTAAGGTTCCATCAGTGAAGCCTTTTATTTTATAGCTTTCAGCACTGAGCTCTACCTTGCAGGTTGCAGCTTCTCATTTGGATACGGTGTTGGAAAAACTGAAGAACATACTAGATAATGCAGGGCAAAGTGCTCTCCAAAGGTACCTATATTAACCTTTTGGTAGGAGAGACCTATCTATTATTCTCATCTCAGTGCCAGTCATGTCTAGCAGCAATTTGTAAGCTAAACCAAAACCATGATTGTGTTGCTTCACATGTACACTTCTGTGGCCAATTTTGTGCCCAAATGGGATCCTGTATTTTTTCCTTAACTCCAAGTTACTAATTCATTTCCCTTTCCAGTTATTTAGTATTAGTCTGCCATTATCTGTAACACTTCACTCCATAACCCATCCTGTATTTGAAGAAACAGAAAGGGAAACTGGACCATTCAAAAGTGAATATGAAGGCACTACTATTTAGCTTGTAGTTCATTGTGCAGGTTCCAGTTTACTTATAAATTTATTTATGACATCCAATTCTGCAGATTCCTCTCGTTTTTCTCATTCAGTGCAAAAGTGGAAGATGTAGATGATACATATGCAGCATTGGCATTGATGTATGGTTATGCTGCAAGATATGCTCCATCAACTGTTATTGAAGCCAGAATTAATGCACTTGTGGTATGTTAGTTCATTTATAAACAAACTTCTTTTTTCTTACATGATCAGTTATAAATAATGATATGCACTTGCATTTAAGACCAACTCTAGCACGTTTTTTTTTGTTCAGTTTGACAAGTTCTACTGGTATACAAATGTTGTCCGCAAGTCTTTCTCCATCATTTCAATTTTGAACTCAAAATTCCATCCATCAATCTGTCCTCATCTGCCATGTCTAGTACAGATTTACAGTGCTGACCTATTTTACATTGTCTTTAGTTCTGAGTGCTGACCGCATTTTACGATGTTGTTTTTTGGACACTTAAATTTATTCACCTCAGTGTCTTTGAATCTTCAAATCTTGTTTATTTTGTTTTTAGTTTGATGATGCCATTCTCTTGTACTCAGGGGACTAATATGCTTGGAAGGTTGCTTCATGTTCAGCATCCTACTGCAAAGCAAGCTGTCATTACTGCAATCGACCTTTTAGGTGATTTACTTCATAACATCACGGCAAATCATATCTTAGTTACGATATTATCTTTTCAGCTGGTAGCAGTAGATACATGGGCCCATGAATTTACTTTTGATAGCATAGACATACACCTCTGTTGCTCTTATTTTGTCATGACTGTCATTTACTATTTGCTTATCACATAGCAGTCCTCAGTGTTGTTGTGTATTTTGTTTATCTTTTTTCTTTCTATGTCATATGGTAGTTGGTTTCTATTTTTTAAAAACTGTTTGACTATTAATCTCAAAATTTTGAGAAATATTGGTTAGAAACAAGTCTTGGCAAAAATATTGAGATATTAATAATTCCCACGTGTAATTGTTTCACTGGCATGAACAATTTATACAAGAATATTATTGAAAAGAAGTGTAAGAAAAATATCTGATTTTCCTGATTTATGACTATATGTGAGATTAACTTAAAAGCTTCGAGACAAAAAACTAATACTAAGAGGGTGCATATAGATGTTTCCATCTATCTATAAAATCTATATAAGTGAAGCCCACTATCTATTTCTCTCGACATGCAACCAAGCCACATCATCTCAAAACCCCACTGCTTGCCATATCACGATCCACTAAGAACTTAATTTATGTCTTTTATCGATTTTTTGTAGCTCCATGCATGCTAAGCTTTCATATGGCATACACATGTGTAATATTATTCTTCGTTATCAAACAAACCTCATGTTTTCTTTTTTATCATCATATCCAATCTGCTAACACATAGACAACTCATATCCTATGGGATGTCGTCTACATTGTTGTACGATCATCTTCATAACCTTTCAGTTGATTCTTCAAAAAAATGCCTATAATACATATGTGCATGCAATAACTACTAGATTGTATAAATCCAGAAGTTTGCGTAATTATAACGGGCAAATGCCATTGTACAAATATCAATAAGTAGCAGCCACCTAGGAATAATGCTATAAATATTTCATATATCAAAAGAGAAAAATCATACCACCATGCCATCATCCGTCAAAAAAGCTCCAACGGCAAAAAAAATAAAAATTATTTACTTACTACACATGCAATTTATATATTTAATGTAATAACCCTCAAATTCCAATATACTTGCTACTTTGCGTCTTTCTTAATTAATCACCGAATGCTCATCCGAAATTATCCTCAAATTGCCGCAGCAACGTGCGGGGAATTCACCTGGTTCTAAATGGTTTTGGTACATTGCTTGATCATTTGCTGTTCTCTATCACTCCCATGCTACATTTAATTGGCACTTTGTGTTTTATAGATTTACACACGGAATATGATCTCTGTTGTACATTTAATAATTAGTATACAATGATCACGCATTAATCTATTCACACCCCCTCCGAAGAATATTGCATATCCTTCAATTTGTGTTATCGACTTTTTACACTTCCAAATTTATACGTGTGTTTCATTCATAATATTTTTTTTTATTTCACGAGAACAGCAGGGGAGGACCCGTACAAATCTGCCTCTATGGGCATGTACACATTGCGGGTATCCATTCCATCAAGCACTGAGATTTGTGCTCCACCATTTGAAATTTAAATAGAAACATAGAGCATCTTTTTTTTTTTTTTTTTGAACTTAGTGGCAGGAGCTCTGCCTTTCAATTAAGAGGGGAAAGCAAGAGTGCAATGACAAAAGGCCAAGATACAGACGGGGGGCGCAGCCGACCCCCCAAGAGGGAACACCAGGAGAACAAAAACATGCTCTTTACACCAGCCTGGACGCACCCCTAAAGAAACATAGAGCATCAAACATACTAATGTATCCTCTGTATTGTGGGTAATGATACCGTATATGCAAAAAGGTCCACACTCACTAGGACATACTCCACTTTTTAGTTCAATTACTCCTCTGGTTCAGGGCCTGGCAATGTTATCATTGTTAATATATGGGCCTGAAGTTCCAATGAGCGGATGTGATTGGTTGTTTATAAGGGCCTCTGGTTCACACGTAGAGTGCTGATTGCTGAATGATGTATGGGTGCATAAAACCAAGTTGGTCCTGACTCTGAGGAGGTGGGAACCCCTAAATGATTTTCAACAAGTAGGAGACTAGAGTTGGATTTCGATCTACACCCCCATGTAAATATTATATTTCTAATTAGGTGTAGATAGTGCCTGACACTCCCTGCTCAGTTAAGCTATCTGTAATTTTGAATAAATATCATGGGGCCATATAGCATAACCAAGTTATTCTATGTGATCTTAGTTCAATCCAAGTGATATCAACTATCATATAGCAACAGCTAAGTTTCTGCATTTACAATTTTTTCTTCACAGTTATGTAATTTTCGCACTATCATATGTGATCGGTTTTATTGTTCAGGCCGTGCTGTTATTAGTGCTGCTGAAATGGGAATCTCATTCCCACTGAAACGAAGAGATCAGTTGCTGGAGTACGTTTTAACTCTAATGGGTAGGGATCAAAATAATGATCTCACTGATTTCAACACAGAGCTTTTGCATACACAGGTATATACTATAGTTCTGACCCTTGTTTTCTTTCCAAATGTAGATTAAATTCTTTGTTTAGTTGGATCTTCACTCTTTCATGTTTTTATTTATATTTTCCACTTCTCTTCACGATGTAATGTCATAGTTACTTATTCAAGTTTTTTTAACCCTTTTCTAAATTTATCACATATGCAGAGTCTTGCTTTAAGTGCCTGTACTACTCTTGTTTCGCTAGAACCAAGATTACCAATGGAAACAAGAAACCGTGTCATGAAGGTCTGTATGGCTATGTTGCAACACCACAAAACTTTGCTTGTAGTCTGGCTGCTACTTGAAGGACATTTATACTGTTTTATGTTCCACTTTCAGGCAACATTATGTTTTTTTGCATTGCCAACCGAGCCCTTAAGCATCGTCGAGAGTCTCATAACAAACCTGATTATTCTGTTGGGTGCCATCTTGCTTACAAGGTAATGCTGTAAACTTGTAGTTCAATTGTATTATTTGTATTTTTCAATAATATTCCTTATTATGTTGTGGATTTCTTCTCTGCTTTTTTTTTCATTTTTCTTGTGCTACTTGCTATGCCTTTCATGAAAGGCCAATTTTCCTTACCATTATTTGTGTCTTGTAATGTTGTAAGAGCGTCTGATGTATATAGCTTGAAAATATGAATCCGAGCCTGCAATGTACACAGACCAAGGGAACACCAAACCTTCAATCAGTGTTGAGTTACTCAGTTCTGCTCTTGCTTGAATGTTTCTAATCAGAAGCTAGTGCTCCATAGCATATCTTAGGCCTTGCATTGCAAGTCTAGCTGACTACAGGTGACTGTAGCAATAGTATTTGTAGTCAAGGTTCCAAAAATCGCTAATTGATCGGAGAGTTAGGTGTTAAGGATTGATCAATTATCAAGGATTAATCGACCAAAAAATAGTGCAAAATAACATAATGATATTGATACAACATTCATAATTAAAGCAAACATAGAGATAGCTCATGTCAAAGCAAGAGTGCGCTTGAGGATGTCGGAGGTCACCAATGTTATGTATAGCACTTGTATTCAATATGAGGGCTCTAGGCCCTGAATATATACACCGGTATAAGAGGCCTTATCCTACAAGAACTCGTACAAAAAAGAGGCACTTATCCTACAGGGACTCGTATAAAGAGAGGCTCTTATCCCTATAGGACTCATACAAAGAGAGACCCTTATCCTATAGAGACTCATACAAAGAGAACCTTGTTTGCAGTAGTTGATGCATGGCAACAGTAGCAGGTAGTGGTAGATAGTTGTATGCCATACCTTGTACCAGGAATGCTTTTGTGGTGTATGTATATAAATGAGATAGCAGCCGCAGTTGCACCAAGTTCTTGTGTGCGCTGTGCTCTCATCTCTTCCCAGATTGTGTGCGCGCGCGCATGTGTGTGTTAGAGTGAATGATCAAGAGTGAGTTTGTGAGCTAGAGGCTGGGCGAACAATCAGGCCATTTACACTCTTTAAATGACATACTATAACTACTTGACCTCATTTACAGCTTTAAAATGAGTGGAGATATTACAACATAATTCATCTCCTCAGCGGACATATTGTGAGTGGAGGGAGTATAGGTTATTTCCACGAGTTCTGTTGTGGTAACTGTCAAACAGTTGTGTTGGATCACTTGATGGTTCAGTTGAAGCTACTAAGTAGGCCCAGCTGATTTCTTGTCTTTGTTTCAGCCTAATAGTCTAGTAGTTCTCATGTTTGTTTTCCCTATCCATATCACCTACCTTAAATCCCCTTTGTCAGTGGTGAAGACGGTCGAAGTCGAGCAGAGCAGTTATTGCATATTCTTAGGCAGCTTGATCCATATGTATCGTCATCTTTGGAGCACCAAAGGAGAAGAGGATGTGTTGCTGTACAGGAGGTGCTAATAAAGTTCCGCAATCTTTGTTCTGGTGGATTTGGTGCATTGGGCTCCTATCCAACTTTCACAATGAACAAGCAAATCGAACAAGGAGGAACTAGGAGCTTGTCAAGTTTGCCATGTATGTTTAATGAATTTTATCAGACCACCTTCATAAGTTTATGGTGTCATCCCTGTATGAGGTACCTTTTATTTTTATATTGCAGCTGCATTTGTCTTGCCTAGTCGAGATTCTTTAAGCATGGGAGAGAGGACAATGGCGTACCTTCCTCGTTGTGCTGATACAGATGCTGAAGTTAGGAAAGTTGCAATTCAGGTTTGTGCAAAAGAAGCTGGTTAGCACTGTTTTTTTTCTTGTTATAGGATGTTTCTGCCTTTTTGCACCATGTGCAATTTTCTGTTTCGACTTGTGCCATATGATTCTGCTGTAAAATATCTATCTATGGTTTGCCGAAAACAGCACAATCATGCATATTGTATAACAAAACTGTTTAATGATTCCATCTTATGTTGGAATTGAGCTCACCAGATTATTTTGATCATATGATCTTTTTTCTTGTAGATCATTGCACTTTTCTTCAACATTTCATTGTCACTTCCAAAGCAGAAGGCATATGTTAATGATATTGATCTGGAATCCTCATATAGTGCTTTGTCCTCCCTCGAAGAGTTAGTCTCTATCGTCAGAAGGGTGAGTATGACGTCTTGCTTTACCATCCATCTAGTCCACTTTATTGAGCAACTTGTTGAGGTTGTGTTTGTATTGTTCTCAGGAAGCATCTGTTGACCAGACTGAAGTATTTCAGAGAGTTGTCTCCTCAGTGTGTATTCTATTATCAAAAGATGAGGTAACTAATTTAATTTGATTTAAATGGAAGTTAGTATAGTGGCATGATTATTACTAATGTATTTGTGTACTTGCATAGCTGGTTGTATTGCTACACTCTTGCACATCGGCAACCTGTGATAAGGTAAAGCAGTCAGCAGATGCGTCCATTCAAGCGATTATCATGTTCATTATCAGAAGAGGAAAGGAGCTACGTGAAGCTGATGTCTCGAGGTTAGTTTATGAAAGATGAACTTAGTTCACAAATATTTTAAAAGGTCTTAATTAACAAAATATGCATCCTATTAAATGGCTAATGCTAGATGACATCAGAAAACTCGTGTTTGAAAACTAAGATCTATAGCTTGCAAATTCCAGTTGCCTCTGCTCCATTTGAGGATGTAGAGGGAGGCGCATGCCAGATGCTTACAGATCACAAAGATATCCCAACCAAAAGAATGACACCAAAGAGGATTGTTTTGTGATTATTTTGAAAAACTGGCATGGCAATGTGTCATTTGCCAATGTAGAAAGACTATTTTAGTGATGTGAATATGTCATTTAATTTACTTTGTTTCAACCTTTTTCCGGTAGTTGTGGACCTAAGTTTCAGCACAGTGCATTGCATCACTTCTTCATTGCAAGAATCTAATATTTGTATGTTCCTATTGTTGATGTTATAGGATAACTCAATCTTTGCTCTCATCTGCTGTCTCTCTTACTGACAAGCACTCACGCCAAGAGGTTCTGAATGCTGTATCCATAATCAATTTTATACATCATGTATCTGTTTAGCCTTTTCAACATCAATATTCCGGTCTATGATTATACCCTCAAGCAGCTCTCACCTTAACTTAAGATAGATATCATGCCTAGCTGAAAACACCAATCACATTGTAGTCTTTGATGAGGTTCTATCTGTGGCTGGAAGAGATATTTGTACAAAAGACATACCAAGGATTCGTGGAGGCTGGGCCATACAGGATGTTTTTTATGTAAGTACCGGACAGAGCCTGTGCATATGTGTTATGCAAACTAGATGACATCCCGTGCGTTGCTGCGGGAATTTTTAGCGTTGAATAGTAATATGATCCATAGAGTGAGAATTAGTAAATAAAATATTAAAATCATGAAATAAAATATGTGTATATACTCCCTCTGTCCCAAAAAACAAGTCATTCTAGTTTTGTTTTAAGTCAAACTTTTTAAACTTTGACCAGATTTATAGAAAAAATTGTTAAGATTTATGAAATAAATTGGTTATTTTATGAAAATATATGTCATGACGAATCTAATGGTACTCATTTGATATAATAAATATTTATATATTTTTGTAGAAATTCGGTCAAACATTAGAAAGTTTGACTTAGGACAAAACCAGAACGACTTGTTTTCTGGGACGGAGGGAGTATTTTTTTGGCTTCTCCTAAACACATGCATGAGTATTGTTAGCGACACAAGATCGATGAAAGACATCAATAAGAGTCTTAGTGGCTAGTGGGCCTTAAGATGATGTGGCTCTTCATGAGAAGCTAGGAAAATCTTGTAGTTGGGGGCCCCAATTTAGATATAGAAGATTATTTAGATATAGAAGATTACTGATACCATGCAGGCATTGTTGCATTCAGTCATGCATTACTGTGTCGTGTATTTATTTAGCTGTGCAACAGGGGGATATGTATTCATGGAAGCAGTTGATAATCCAGCCTTATTTGTCTAGTTGTCAATCTAGCATCATATCTACGATAATGGACTAAAGGAGTACCTATTACTTCGTAATTGTGTCCATGCATGAGTTGCAAGGTTCATCTGGGTGATCTATAACATAGTTTGCTGCACTAGATTCCATGCTTAGAAAATGCACTGCATATCCCTTCTTTATTTGAATGGTTGAGCAGTTTGATAGCATGTAAAAAAATAAAAATTGAGGATATGTATCCATAATTTTAGACCTACCATGTACTGAATCAATTTTTCTTCCTTCTGTCTAGCTGTACAAAGGTAGTTTACAGTTATGCAATTGTTACTGTTTTTTAAATATACTACTTCCTACATTTGTTACTGCTTAAGGTTTAGGTACACCTTGTCATGATTTAGATTTACTACATTATTTTTACTTGCACTGTACAGTGGTGTACATGTAATAGTGGGCATACAAAATTAGTGTAGGGTGGTATTTGAACTACGTTGCCTTTTCTGCTAGCTAATTTAGAATTGTTGTCACATGAAAACTCATCAGAATTTACTCTATGAACCCTGGAGATACACTTATTTGTTTGATTGTTCGGCCTCCATTTCAGGCATTTTCCCAGCATAAGGAGCTTTCACTTCTCTTCTTGGAGTACACTTTATCTATACTTCACAAAGAACCTGTCACAATAAGCAGTTCTGAGAAGGGGGATATCACCTCTGAGTCATCAGCTGATGATTGTATTCTACAAGCAACTATGTTTGCTCTCAATGCATTTGTGAGGTATTTGGTTACCATTTTGATGGCTGATTGCTGATGTTTAAAAGATCGACACCTTTTCTGATGTGACATACTTCAAAATATTCAAACTCTACAGAGGTGGTGGGAAGATTGGGAAACATGCAGTTGAGCAAAGTTACCCTTCTGTTCTTTCTGGCCTTATACTAAAGCTGGGAAGTCTTCATGGGCTTGCTGAGTTGGGCCGAACTGAACTTCTACGGTGACAATTAACCCCTTTATAGCTTTGGTAACTTAATATATCAAGGCTATTTGTGAACTAAAGGACTGTTTATTTCTGTGGAATATTCTGCAGATCGTTGTTAGTTGCATTTCAGTCATTTTGCGAGTGTGTTGGCGATGTAGAAATGGGAAAGGTGCTTTTCTTAATTGTTTTTTCTTGCCAAATATGTGAAGTGGTTCTGACTATGTAAGATACTATCATCAATAGATATTAGCTCGAGATGAAGAAACTGAGAAGGAGAAGTGGGTTGATCTTGTTCAGGAGGTTGCATGCAGTTCCTCAGTAAAGCGACCAAAAGAGGTATTTTCCTGACTCATGCCTTTATGTGTGTTTTGGTGAAATCGCCGATGTATAATTAGATATATTATTATTACCTCAGGTTCTTCCAACTTGTGTTATCTTGAGTAAAGCTCTCAACAGAAATCAAAGGGCTGAAAGGGAGGCTGCTGCAGCTGCACTATCGGAATTTATACGCCACATGTAATTGAATAATACTCTAGCTTACAATAATGCTTCTTTCTCTAACGTAAATGAACCTGGAATGCTCTCTGCACCTCTGGTATGTTTAACTTGTGGTTTGATATTTAGAATCAGGGCTCATTTTTACATGGAATTGAAAACAAGTATGGCTCGCTTTTATTCCTCACACCACTAAACTCACTGATAACTGTTGCCACTTGTGCAGTGAAAAGGAACCTACATTGCTTGAACAAATGGTTGAGGAATTGTGTCAACATGTCTCTGATGATTCCCCGACTGTCAGGAGTCTCTGTTTGCGTGGACTTGTGCAGGTCATCATTCTAAGTACAACATAGATACATGTTCTCTTCATTAGATACTGTTTTGTTTTTCCAGTAATATAGTTTGGATTATATTGTTTGGATAACATAGAGTTGAAGGTGTTTCTACTTCTTCCACAATTATGCACTTATCTATGTTATCTCTTCTGCTTATCAGATCCCACATTTCTTTCTCCTGAATTTATGACTTGTGCGCTAACCTATTTTAATTTATGAGTGATCATGAGATCCCTATGCTTTTTGTTAGCTTCTGCCTTTTTATTGACATCACATTTGCATAATATTCCTTGTTATCTCTTTCAGATTCCTGAGAGCCACATGCTTAAATACATCCAGCAAGTCTTAGGAGTAATATTAGCACTACTTGAAGACCCCAACGAGTCTGTTCAATTGACTGCTGTCCAATGCTTGCTAACTGTGAGTTCTTATTTTCATGTAATTCCATTTTAATCAATATTAAGTTATTAACAGAAAAAATTGACAATCATGCACTGGTTTCAGGTTCTTAATTTGTCAGAACAAGAGGCTGTTGATCCCATCTTAATAAATCTCTTAATAAGGCTGCGGAATCTCCAGGTAACAATCCAGACCAAATGTTTATGTTTTGCTGTTGTAATGGCATGAGTATGATGTAAGACGATCTGGATATTGTATGATGATAATTGTACAAAGGATAATGTAGAATAGGAGGAAGTGTGTGGATTATACTTTACCAGATTTTTGATGGATCTGACTGTGAGATAGTAATGTGGCATTAGAGTGCATATAATGTACTCCCTCCGTCTCAAATTATAAGATGTTTTGGGTTCCGAATAGATTCATCAAATCCATTTGAACATGGAGGAAAGAAGGGCCAAACCTCTTATAATTTTGGGGTGGAGGCCGGAGGAAGTAATTTGGAAAAAACACAATGTCTGCACATAATAACAACTAGCCAGCTAGCAAGTCGCACTTGCTCAATATTGTCATTGAAAATCATAATATGTTGGGTTTATCTCCTCTGATTGAGGAGCGCTCAATTTTTTTGATATTCAGAATTTTCAGATGTTTCTTAAGGTTTTGGTGATGCAAGATGACTATTCTCTATGGTCAATGAAAACTTAGCATTTTACATGTCTCATAAGCGGATCACATTTCACCGATGTTTCTTTTTTTAGTTCTCTTTGTACTATCTGGATTGTTTGCATATGATGTGTTTTAGTTTTTAGGGAGAAGCACTCAGATTGTATACTTCTTTAGTTTTAGACTTTGACAGCTCTTGCAACTATTGTGCCACAGGTCTCAATGAATACGAAAATGAGGTCCCATGCATTTGCAGCTTATGGTGCTTTAAGTGCCTATGGTGTAGGTTTGCAGCGGACTGCTTTTATTGAACAGGTAGCATAGCATAGAGTTTCCACTTCAGTTGCTTTATAGTGCTTACTTTATCTTGCAAGTTCCATCATAGGATTCTGCTGTAGAGACCACATAAAGTGTCAAAGCAGTTACTCAAACTTAAAAATGTTCAATAAGGTTCTGCCATCCATGATGCTTTTGATTCTCTTTAATATATTAGTTTTTGGAAACTACAGATTAGATGGATTTTACAATTTGATGTGCATCATATGCCCTTGTCATGTTGCTTGTTTTCTTATGTCCCCCAACATATTAAGTTCATTACCCCTAATGCAGATACATGCCACCCTTCCCCGTCTGATCCTCCATCTTCACGATGATGATCTAAGTGTTCGTCTTGCCTGTCGGGTATATATTATGTAGCCAATATGTTCCCCTTTACCACACATTTGTTTGAACTTGCATATGTTAATATTCATTGTTCTGTAAAAACAGAACACATTCCAGCTCCTTGCCCCGTTGATGGAAGTAGATGGTTTGTCTTCACTCCTCAGCAAGCAGTATTTTACTTCTGATCGCCGGTTTGTTTTAAGCTTTCCTAGCTATCATATTTCTTCTGTGATTTGATGTTTTATTTAATAGTGACATTTCCAGCACTTTTTTGCCCTCAGTTCTGACTATGAGGACTTCATTAAGGACTTAACACGACAACTTTGCCGACTGTCTCCTGCCAGAGTCGACAGCTACCTAGAATCTGCTATCCAGGTGCACTTTTCTTTCTAGCCCTACATTAAGAACCAAGCCTAACTCAGCTGGTGTGAGGTGTGAGTGTACACTTCCACCGCCTAGGTTTGACCCTTCCTCAGCTTGGACGAACTTGGGTGCCTATCTTTCCTTAACTAAAAAACAGGTTTTTAGGTTGTATGATGAGAAACTACTAAAGGAAACCCAGTTCTTGTTTTTGGTTGATTTTTAGGCATTTGATGCACCTTGGCCAGTCATAAGAGCAAACGCAGTTTGCTTGGTGAGTTGCATGCTGTCCTTTTTGGACGATCAGCGCTTCATTGCTCCTTATTTCTCACAGGTATGAATACTGTCTTCTGGTTGCTTATTTGTTACTCAGTTCTTGATGGGCTGATTAACATTCTTTTGTACCAAGGTGTTTGCTATGTTGGTTGGTAGAATGAGCCAATCGCCAGATGCAATTGTTCGGGCGGCAGCATCTTCTGCGCTGGGCATTCTGATAAAGAGGTCTAACATGCTGCGGTCATTGGTTTCACGATTTGACCGAGCAGAATCATCACGCAATTCCCAGTCTGGCGATTCTGATACCAAGACACCATCTGAACTTCAAGAAGAGACAGGAGGAAGTTTGAATGATGCACAAGTAGAACAATAAAGATGACGTAAGCTGATCACTCGTGTAAATCCACTTGTATGTGTACAGTATTCTAGTTGTGTATATTTTGTGTTTCTCTTGAAAATAGGAACAGGAGAGAGAAATTTATGCTGCCCACGTCTATAGATCCTCCGTACACCTGTACAGAAACCCCTCACAGTTCGTTGATTGTTTATTGATGAAATTTTTTTATGTAACCATGTAATGCCTAGTATACAGCTTCAACCGATGGGTTGGAGATGGTATTACATTTCCGAGCCTTCCACCCAATGGGTTAGCTCTGTTGGGTCGCATCAGATTTTTCTTTCTTGGACTGCCCTCACTTCCTCTGTTTTTCGTCTCGTTGCATTTTGAGAGAATATTATGAAACTACGTTTCTAGATACTACTATACATCAGTGTATGAATTAGAGTATTGAATTTGATAACTCGAGTCTTGATCTAGCCTCCGCGGACCTAGCGGCTACCGACCACTCCCAACCTTTCCCACCGCCATTGAGAAGGGCGGTCCGTGTCGTCATTCGTCAGCCATGGGCGCCTTTCGTAGATCAATATTCAAAGTGAAACGAATAAACTTGCCTGTGGACACACATCTTTTTCAGCTTGATTTTCCAGTGTGCCAGTTTGTCTGGGTGAACCACTACTTGCATATGTCAAATTTGAGCAATAACAAGAAATCCATGATAGCAAGGACAAAAGAGAACGCAGGAGAAATAAAAAAAAAATTGCACCAGCCGGGAATCGAACCCGGGTCTGTACCGTGGCAGGGTACTATTCTACCACTAGACCACTGGTGCCTGCAGTGATTGGAAAGCAACAAATCTAACTTCAGACCTTTTAACGTTAACAATCGCCTCATCCTTTTGCTTCCTGCATTCTGAAGCGTGGTTCCAAGTGGACTCATCTCATTAAATTCCACTATCTCCTTAACCTCGTCGTTGGGTACATGCGTCATTGGAGATAACAATTATAGCCGCTGATTTTGTCAAAAAAAAAATCGCTAACATTATCAAGTTATATAAAAATGTTTCAAAATTTCTGACACCAAATGTACGTCACTAGATTCTTTATGATATATATGTTTCTCATAAGAATTTTTTTGAGGCGGTGATAAATCTAGAAAACAATGTTACGAGAGACTTTCTTTTTCGTCTTTCACCTCACCTTTAAATTTTTAAGGCTATTACAGTTGTAGCAGAAGCTCTTTTTTTTTTTTTTTTGGCGAGGAATGAAGGGCCTCTATTGTTCCAGTAGCATAGGAGGGGTGATCTAGGGGCTCGCATCGATTGGCGCTCTGTGCGGCGAACGAGGAGCCTCAATTCACCGGTAAAAGTGTTGGAACCACAGGTACCTTGCTCAGCCCTCGCCTCGCTCTCACTCGCTCAAACACGCCGGCGTCGGGAGGAGGAAGATGAACAGTAGAAATCTTTGGTGACGAACGCCCCGGCGACGAGCTCGCCTGTATGTTGGCCCTCTATTCCACTTGATCGAGCACTGATTACAGTAGAGGATGGCCCCCTTTATAGCCCGCGGCGGAGCTCTCCTCCACCTCCCCGGCTACCTCGCCACGGCCCCGTTCCGCGCGCGCGTCATGGCGAGCGACCTGCTCGTCCGCATGCTGCGCCCACGCACCAACGGCCGCACCGCGATTCCTGCCACTCCCCAACGGTCACCAACCGCGTCTGCAGCTCACCTGCACGAACGCCCTCCCCGACCTGATCTACTGACGCGTCACGGCCGCAGCTCGACTGCATGCTCGTGCATGAACTCCTCCGGCGACACACGCCATGACACACACAAAACTCACACACGCACACCACTAACCATGCCAAGATTATTGCTAACAAAAAGCTCGATACTTGAGGAGCTGATTTGAACGTTGCAGTGATGAATGCGAAGCGCCACGGCTCCTCTGCTGCCCCATCTGCACGACTGCACTACATGTATGACCGGGTGGCGAAGCTTTATCGTCTCCACTTATTCCATCCATCCATCCATCCATGATCCATGGCTCCAAAGGCTACTACTCAGATCGCATGAGCCTGACCACGGCGGCAACCAGGGACATCATCTTCGACGTGGAAGGCTACACCGCCACCAAGCTGATGTGCAAAGGCAGCGGCGGCGGCGGGTACTTCCAGTCGCACAAGTTCAGCGTCGGCGGCTACGAGTGGGCCGTCCGCTACTACCCCGACCAAGGCGGCGCTGGCGTCTACGTCGCCGTCACCCTCGTGCTGCTCAGCAAGCTCAACACCAAGGATGCCTGGCAGAAGCAGCAAGACGATGATGTCGGGGTCAGGTTCGCGTGCACGCTGCTGGACAGGCACGGCGGGTGGTCGACGGAGAGGTCCAGGAGCGCATCGTATCTGTTCCCAGGGTGTGGTCGGGAGAAGGGCTTCTGGACGTTCGCCACGCACGATGTCTTGGATGGTCCCGATTTTGTTGTAGGCGACTGCTTCTCTTTGCTTTGCGTCATTTATGTTCTTAGGAAGCCGATTCTGCTGCGACGCGGCTGAAGTGATGATCTAGATAAGTACTAGGAGGATATATCAAAATTTTAATTTGCTCTCCTTTGATTTTGTATCCCTATCGAATTCCAATGTCGACCACTTGTTTCCCAGGATTCAGTTAAATTCATCAGCCCGTGGAACATTCATTATTACTGTTTCCTTGATCCACCCGACCAACGACTTGCTGCTTGCAAATGTATATTCCTTTGCCTTCCATACCATTGCAACCACAGGCAATGTATTCTCTGATTCTCTCTGTACAAAAGCAAATAGGAGTACATACATGATGCAATAGCTGCATTTTGTAGGTCAATCCCAAATCAACACTAAAGGAGATTGATACCAAAAGAAAGCGGTTCCTCTGGGTAGGCTCGGAAGCTTTGACTGGGGCTAAATGTAAAGTTAATTGGCCGCGCTCAACTAGACCAGTAGATCTTGGAGGATTGGGAGTCCTCCATCTTGGAAAGTTTGCAAGGGGGCTGCGCCTAAGATGGCTCTGGCGAGAATGGAACGGAGGGAGGAGCCTAGAGATTGGCTCAGAAAACCCATGCAACAAAAAAGATAGACTTCTATTTGCAGCTGCAACTTCCATATCGATAGAAAACGGAAAGAAAATATCCTTCTGGCATAGTGGTTGGCTCCAAGGGTAGCGGCCGTGTGACTTCGCCCCGAGATTGTACGCGATCTCGAAAAATAAGAAAAGGTCGCTAGAGGGGGCAGTACAAAATAAAAACTGGATAAAAGATATAGACTTTCGGCATAGAAATTTCTCGGCGGGACACTTCCTCGAATACGTCCAGTTGTGGAGAGCGGTACAAAACCTTGAACTGCAATCAAATAACGAAGATGCCATTACTTGGAAATTCACCTCGTCGGGCAAGTATTCGAGCAACTCAGCCTATAGAGCGCAATTCTTCGGCTCAGTACAAACGGACCTCAAGCACTTGATATGGCAAACTTGGGCGCCGCCGAAATGCAAATTTTTCAACTGGTTGGCAATCCAAAATCGCATCTGGACGTCTGATAGGCTCCATGCACGTGGCTGGGACAATGCAGGTCAGTGCCCCCTTTGCCGTCGCGCACCGGAATCGGGCATCCATCTCTTCGCAGAGTGCAGGTTCACCAGACGCATCTGGAAAGAGCTTTCATCCTGGACGGCAACTCAGGGACTAGACCCAAGAAACCGGCGATCAAGTGGCAATTTACACCACTGGTGGACAAGTACGGATGCTGTTCTATCAACCTCAAAAAAGGGTCTTCGTTCGCTCATCATTCTAGTATGCTGAGAGATTTGGATGGAGAGAAACAGCCGCATTTTTAACCGATCAGAGAGCCCAAATGGCGTAGTTCTTCAGAAAATCAAAGATGAGGCGCATCTCTGGGCTACTGTAGGAGCAAAAGGGCTAGCGACCCTGTGTCGTTTAAACTGAGCCTATACTTTTGGGAGTTTTTCTCTTTTCCATATGTGTATAGTTGTATAGTTGTAAATCTCTTGTAACTCCCCCTACTTCGGGGTTTCACTTCTTATTAATATAATAAGCAGCTCTCCTGCCGGTTCGTTTCAAAAAAAAATTGTGTAAGTCAAACAAACATATAAATGCAATAGAGATGGGTAAATGATAACACATTGATCCCAACTGTTCACAAGGACCCAAGCAAAAGCAATATGACACCATCACTTTGGTCCACCACAGCAAAAATGCAATATATATTGAAGATGGAGAGGAAGTGACAACATACATACCCTACCCGAACAAGGGTTAAGAATATGTGGTGGGAGCTGACTGCAAAGAAGGTGCCAAAAGGGCTAAAAAGAAGGGCTTTTAACAAGATGGCAACTGACATCATTTGGAGCTTATGGAAAGAGCGACAACCGTCGCAGCTTCGAGAAAATACACTCAACTGTTCAAGGTAGCCGTAAGGACTAAGGAAGAACACACTGAGCAGTACCGTGGGGCTTTCAGCCCAATACCGGCGGCCGGTGGAAACTGGCACTCCCCTTGCTGTACGTTCGACCCGTGCTTATTTAGCAGACCACAATGGTCCTTCCCTGTGCATAAAACGCTTTTTTTTTCTCCCTTGATATTTTCGTTCAGAAAATGTTGTGCACAAAGTTAGTAGTTGGAGGCAGCATTTAGCTGGATTCACACTTGTAACGTGTGGCAGTTGGAGCATGTAGGCAAGCGAACGTTGGCTGCACGGTGTTTTACAAGTTGCAAAAGTAGTACATCGCTGTGGTTGAATTGCCAAAGGTCGATCCGTCGATGCATGCTTTAACGGAGGCACAAGTCGAAAACCGAAGTGCGACATCAACTCTAGATGCTCATCATTATTTCTTTCTCCAGCTAGCAAATGCCGGTACACGTCGATCACGACTGTGACACGAACAGCACTGGCGTCCACATTGACTTCCTCGCAGCAAAAGGGAGAACAAATAAATTAAAGCAGAGCAGAGCTGAGCCGAGGACGCAGATGCCTCGACGACACATTCATCAGGCAGGCTGTAGCTTCACATAGCAGTACGTCTAGCCTGTTCCGGGCTCCGGCTGCCCTCAGCCTCAGCTATCCACCACGCGTCGACGATCTATCTATCTCGGCGATCTCGCGGAGATTTGCTGGAAGCATTATCTGTGACTCGATCTGGCAACAGATTGCAGTGGAGGCCGCTGATGATGACACGACACGATCGATAACAACTACACGAACTGAGATGCCAAGAGCTGCTGCTGCTGCTGCTGCTGCTCCCCAAACACATCACCGGAACGAAAAGGCAGGGGGCACCGAGCTGAGGGGAGGAACACTGAACACGAGCGCGCACTCGCGGTGATCAGTGAGCTGCCGCCGGCGGCACCTCGCGTCGGATATCCCCCCCCAAGATGCCCGGCCGGGGGGAGGAAATTAAAGACCGAAAGCTAAGCCACCACGCCCCAAAGTTGCAGTTGGTGGCATCACCCCGAGAAAGCGCTAATGCTCGCCGCATATCCGCCGGAAGATACCCTACTACTACCCGCCCTAGCTTCTCAGCTGCACTCTGCACCCTTGTCTCTGCAGGAATTGCAAAGCTTTCAGGCCACATGCACTCACGCTCTCGTCCATCTCTGCTTTTTACACGCTGCTGCTGCTCTCTCTCGTGCTCATCAGTTTTATTACTTTGACAGGTACGTACTTCAGTAGGCAAAAAAGCTTCGAGCTGCTGAAGATGATGTCGTGGTTCGTCAGAAGTCCATGTTTCTCACTGCAAAATAAAACCTCTACTGTACGATTTAGGTTCGTAGTTGCAGCTGCAGCAACAAAGGCAGCTTTGGCTTTGAGAGAGAAAAAAGCGTTGTATATTTCTTCAGAAAAAAAATAAAGGGAAAAGGCCCCTCGAATCCTCAAAGACGCAGCAATGGTTCCACAATAAAAGCGCCCAATGGGAGCTGCCTCTTCTCCCCCTCTTAAGCCCGCGTACGTATGCACGCCCAGGCAGGCAGGCCGGCCGGCCGCTCCATTATCCGGCCGGGCACGCACACACCATGTAAGCAGCACGCGCCGCGCAGAGATCTACCAGCTAGCTTATGTCATCTTCTTCTTGGTCGTGTACGTGTTCTTGTTCTGGAGCGTGTCTCGGCAATGGTGGTAGCTGCCTGCCTGCCTTCCTATTGGGCATGGGCTCTCGTGGCCATGAACCTGCTGGCTGACGATCTCCTTCTTGAGGAGTGATCATCAGTCGATGGCCGTGGCCTCAGCGTCGACGACGACGACGACGACAGCAAGTTTTACCTCTCTCTACTAAGGTAGGGCAACTTGTATCCTTTGGCAATTGTTCTCTCGTCTCTGGGCTAGCTGTTCTATCGATCCATCTTTGGTGGTGGTGGGTGGTGGTGGTGCTGGCAGGATAAAGCAAGGGGAATGTATTGTGTTCTTGCCTATATCAATGGGGTTTATCGATCAGTGAAGCGGTATAGATGATGGTATAACCTTATATATGGTGTGTGTTTCTCGTTTGTTCTCTAATAATTAGCTACTTGGTGCTGTAGTAGTAGTGTGCTACTCCTTTGTTTGTTACCCAGTTCCTCAATGTGTTGACCACTATCAGTAATAATATGAGTTTGTGATGTTAAGTTACTGCTTGTGTGTGCAGTTGCAAAGACATGTTGATTTCCTTTCTTATTCATGCAATCAACCCGCATCCATCGTCATATATATATATGTGTGTGTTGCTTCCTGTAGATTTGTGTTTGTTCACAACGAACATTAATTAATTTTGCTGTTATATGTCTTGGATCACGATCACCATCTTATTAGGATCTCTGGTTGCATGGTGTTGATCCAGAGAGGCATAAATTGCTGATCCAAAATGTATTGATCTTGGTTTCAAACTCTTGGAGAAAGTTGCATTATTGCTAGCTGCCTAGCTAGCTAGCAGCTATTTACCTGGGATTGGGAATACAATTTATTTTTCTCGTTTCAGGAACCTGTATATATCTTGTTTTTAGCTAGCATGAAGAACACGTACGTTCAGCATAACAAACTATACATACGCAATCAACTGGAAATCACATGCGCCAAACTGAAGTGCTCACAAGAAATGCTGGCGCCCTCTTGTAGCTAGTCTTGCTCAGCTTCCCCTCTCTAGCTCCCCCCAGCAGTCAACGTTGTAGCGGACCCCTTCTCTGTAGGCTTTGAGCCTCTCACAGATCGATGCTGCTGCATTGCAATTGCAACGACGACTGGGGTCGGTCTCCATAGAATAGATCATGATGATCAGGGTGCACACGCACGCGATCGACGCGAACGAACCAGCCCAGCAGCTACTTGCTGCGTACGACAGAGAACACGTACGTACGAGCGATGTACATACGACGAACAGAAACGCTAGTCTGCCGACCGAATCGAAGGCTCCAACCATCTCCATTGCAACGGCGGAGGAACTCCCCTTCCCCGCCTGCGGCTCCAACCATCTCCAGGGCGAAAGGATGTCTCGACTCTCGAGTCGGAGGCGTGGAGCTGGAGCGGCACTGCGCAAGTTTCACCACCTATTTTGGGCTCAACTGAGACAGAAAACTGGCACTGGCACAAGCCCAGTGACTTGATGGGCTGCATCCACTTTAGCCCAGACTTCACCGATGTTCACCAAAGTTTCAGGTTTTTGAAAGCAGGTGATATTCAGGTTTCTGATGAAGCAAACTAGTCAGCGCTTTTCTCCGAGATTTCAAATCCAAAGTTTGGACAAAGTCTCGATCGGTTAAGCACCTGGAACGTCAAGACTAAAACTGGGTCACCATACCATTCTTCATTACCCTATTTTGCAACCTTCCGTCCAAGGAATGAAAATGCAGGCTACACGGCCAGCCATCTGCGCTCTGCTCACCACGAGGCTCCCTCCTGGACCCCGGACAGCTACGGCTGAGCACGACTGCAGACGGAGACTTAAATACACATACTGAATTGCTGATACACGCGAGAGTTACAGGATAAGCCTAATTTACATGTACTTTGTTCTTATTGGAAGGGTTTATCCATCCTGCTTTTTTCTGCTGGTACACTATCTTCTTCTGCTTCAGTAACTGATGACGATCAACAGCCCGATCGCCGTGACGATGATGGTCGAAGGGACCCCAAATCGGAGGTGGCTCCAGAACGTGAGGTTGTAGCCGAAGAATTGGGCCCGCCTGGCCTGCTCGCAGACGATCAGGTTTGCCGCGGAACCCAGCAGGGTGAGGTTCCCAGCCACCGTGCTCACCCATGCGAGGATGAGCCAGGCCTTCCTCTCTGAACCATGAGAAATCGCAGCGGCAGATGCAGCAACTCTTGTACCGAGCAACAGGACTGAGAAAAGAGAGATGAAAAAAATTCAGACATAGTATGGACAGAATGAATCGATAATTAATTACTCCCCCAAACTTTTGAAATAGGAGTACAATGGTTTCCTCGGTTCAGTGTTAGCATATACTAGCTCATTGGTTTGGACAGATTAAATACCTCCGAACCTATTTCATGGAGAACATTAGAGTGCCCAGACAAATCAACACTAATTCGAGAAAACAAAATTACCTGTGGGGACATTTGACGCCACATTTGAAAGGATAAGGATCACCACTGCAAGAAGTGCAACGCCTCTAGCGCTATCAATTCGTGAATATGGTTCCACTAACTCCCACAGCGTGTTTGGTATGCCAGTTTTATTGAAGCCATCAACCGTGATAAACATCCCGCAGAAAAAGATCAGCAGTGAGTATGACACCTGCAAGTCATCAAAGTACAAGAAGATGATCATCAGTCACGAAGTAAAAGTATCCACTCTTTAAGCATTAGTCAAAATTTGAGGATAATACCTTCTCAAGACAAGCCTGTGCATCTGTAAAATCAAGTGCCAGGAGAACAAGAGCTGCAGTGATTGCAGTCCAGGACATGTTTAGTCCCATTAGAAGGGCAATGAGCATACCAAGAGTTATAAGATAAACAGCGGTCTTCCACACAAGTATTTTCCATCTCTTCTCTGCAACTTCAGCTTCTTTCTCCTTTTCCCCTTTGTCGTCTGGGGAGGGTGGCAAATCCTCTATTAGCACACTCCTTTGCTGGCTAGCAGTTCTTGTGAACTTCCGAGATGATGCACCTTCATCCCTTCTATCAGGAACCGTCGAGACCTCTACCATCTCGTGTGACATGCTTGATGCCCTCAGAGACTTGATCGCAAGCTGAATGTCAGCCTCAGAATTGACGCTCCTGCTTCTCAGGTTCTCATTCACACTGGTACTGACACTGTTGCTCCTGATGATTGGTTCACTTATGCAATCCACATCATCTGGATTCAGAGAAGAAACATGTGACATTCTAGCCGGTGTGAACCGATGAGAAGTAACCTCATCATCAGCAACCACCTCTGGTCCGGCGGGTTGTCCACCCTCCTGATCCTTCTCCACCGACAAATACTTCCAGAAGTACAAGAGGAGGATAGCAGCATTTGTCAGGACCCCAACAATCATAGCTGGGAAGACTCCCAGCAAGAACTGACCAAATGAAATCCCACTCTCGACAGCTATGACAAGGTTCTGAGGGTTGCCGATCGGCGTCGCAGCCGAGCCGATGTTTGAACTGGTGGCAAGTGCCAGAAGGAAAGGCTGCGGAGGCAGGTTGTTCTGCCTAGCGACCTTGAGGATGAATTCAGTGAGGACGACACAGCATGTGTCATTGGTGAAGAGTGCGCTGGCAAACGCAGATACGATGCAAACTCGGAAAAGCAGGTCCTTGCTGCCTCTGCTCTTCCATGAGAGCAGGTTCCCGAGGTACTTAAACATATCAGCCCTCTCAAGGAAGATACTGACAACCATTGTCCCGAAGAGGAGGCCGATAATGGGGAGGTCAATCGCAGCATATGCGTCCTCCGGGGAGATGACACGAAACAGGACCATGAGCATAGCACCAAGGAGGGACCCAGCCGTCCGTCCAACAGGCATGAACGGGACGGTGGGGAAGACGGCCATCACCCAGAAAATCCCAAAGGCGATACATCCCAGCACTACTTTGGAGGTCCCTGCCAACGCCATATTAGCAAATCCTCTCTTCCGCTACAACTAAAACTCTTTAACAATTGCACTTCAAGAACCTGTCACAACTCACAAATTAAAGAGAGTACAGAACAACCCCCAGATACCAATGCCGGTCAGACTAGGCTCACGAGAAGGATCCTGCTGGACTGAACCACCTCCTCGCCCAGCTTTAACTCAAGATCCTGCATGATTGGAGCAGACACAGAAACACTGGACATCAACCAAAGAGCTCAAGTAAAGTAGTAGTATATTGCTGTGCAAAAGACAAGGAAAAATTCCAAGAGATCCTTTATAAAAAAATGTTCTTGATCCCGTAAACTAAAGCGAATTAGCAAGAGAAACGGTGCTAGACTGCACGAAAACGGGGGACACATATTGGTATCAAGCACCATCACGCCTACTCACGGTGTATCCTGCAACAATTCAAGCGAGAAAAAAGAAGCCTTATCAATACAGAGCTTTCACACAGTTGACGAATTCAAATAAAGCCAAAAAGGAGGTTCCCGATATTTTTGGGCACCGGCTGACGGCTGCTGCTGTCAGAACAAGCCGTTCGAGGGAACACTAAAACCCTACATGCCCAAGCAAGGATTTTTGCCTAATATAATCCTGGGACTTCGGTGCAGACCAAACTGTATTTCGCGGTGGACAAGATCTGGGCTTACCGGCGACAGAAGATCCATGTACGCACCGGTGTCAAGAACGGGTATTTGTGTGCTATGGTATCGCTACAATCGGGCTGACGACGAGAGAAATTCGACAAGGGCGCGGGCGGTGCTGCTCACCTCCGAGTAGGGGATGGAGTGGAGGCCGGGTAGTCCACAGTGCTGCGACTCCGCGAGGAAGACGATGTGGCTGATCGGTGGAAGTGGAGGGGGGAATAAAGCGGTGGTGTTGGAGGCATGGGGATGGGGAAGCCATGGAGGTGGGGGGCGGCTAAATAGGGGGCGCGTCGCCATGGGAGCCGTGTGGGTTCGCGAAGTGCAGAGCGGCAGCTTTCACGGGATGTGGTGCGGCGGCCTGGTGGGGCCCGACTCGTGTGGGTCCCACTCCCACATAGGGGGCTCCTAGGACGGCGAATTCCTATGCGCACACGGGTGGAGCTCCCATTTACTGGATAAATGCGCGATTATTTTAGGCCACAGGATTTAATTCTTTTTCTGATCTCTTGGAGAACTTCCCTATATAAGAACACTAATCCACCTACTTTGTCCGGGCTATACTTGATCGTGCTACTATCTGGACAGGCTGTACCAGGATAATTCTTTTCATAGTTTGTGGTTCAAAGTGCGCCCAATAAACGAACAATCCATTGTTTCAACTTTAATTACTTTTTTATTCGTTTCAAAAAATTACTTTTTTATATGGGGATTGTTTACTGTATATGGATTGGATATCCCTATTTACTACTGGATTGTAAGTTGTAGTGCTATTGTACTAGGCTGAACATCTTTTGATACAGCAATAATGGTGTTCCCACAAACTCATTTGATGATATAAGATGTGTGATGTTTTGTGTCTATGGTTTCTTCGATATATTCTCCACTACGCCTAAACCATTTTTTTAAAAAAAATATTGTAAAAAGAGAAGTTAAAATGTAAAAATATAATTGTGAGGGCCACATGTCACTACTGCGTTGAACTTTTGTAAATATTGTGGGAATTTATGGTCAGAATTGTGTTGATCAAATTCGTATCAATTAAAGAGAATGAATGTAGTGATCAACAATTGTTAGAAAAGGGCAGTATTTTAATAATCCAATGGCAATAAGCAATCTATTTTGTTTACATACTCACTGACACCCATGTGCTTGTGCACCCAAAAAACACTTTTCACTTTTTCAGCGGTGTAAAGGAGGATCCTTATGTTTATTGGTGCTATCGGAGTAGACCTAGCATTTTTCCGATGATACTACTGCACATGCTAGTTAACAGGTTTTTCGATTCCGATTAGGGGCGAAACCGTGTGATTTGGATTTTGCGCGTGGGGGTTTGGTACTATGCGGCAACGGACAGCTGACTGGTGCTACTAGTTTCTTCACATCCAAGAAACTAACTAGCTAGAGGGCAGCTATCAATCTCATCAATTTGCTTTGACGTCCTCCACCTCAAGTATATATCCCGGGAATAAATGCAAAATATTTTTTTCAGGAGAACAAAACAGATACTGTGATTTTATTTTCAGGATTCAATAGCGCTCCTGTGAGACACGCTTTCACAGCAAGGTGTGGATATGTTTGGAAGTAGGCACTAGGTGTGGATATGATCGATTTTTTTTTTTTTTTTGATGTTATTGGTGGCTAGGGGCTTATGATGGGATATGTTTGGAAGTACTACCTCCATATTTTTTTATTAGGCGTTAGGACAGAAAAAGTTAGTTCATTTTACACTATAATTGTTGTCCGAAACATCATTTATAAAAGTATGGAGGGAGTAGATAATACCGAAAAAATATATAATTCGCTCACTATAGATCGAGTTAGGAGAAAAAAAAATTTGTGCTCCAAACAGAGCCATTTATACGGCTAATAGAGATCTGGTGGTTGAGGCTGACCATATGGTCAGTGGCATCAACTGTGATGGGGTCTGGTCTGGTCTCATAATATTGGGGAAGGGATCGGCGAGGACCGACGATCGATCCAGAGCCAGGTGTCGAAGAAGCTGTGGACAGCCACAGATCGGACGAGAAGGCAGAGCGCGGGATCTCTTTAATTTCTGGCGGCCGTACTCTCGCCTCGCCACTCAGCATCAATAATTGAGTAATTTATATATGTACTCGTACTGAGTGTAGCAGTTTAACCCGATCGAGCACATGACATAACCTGTCTAAAATAAAAGGGAGAGGATCGGACGAACGAAGACGACGACGAAGCCCAACAACACTGTTGGAAGGCGATCGAAGGAGGTGCTCATCGCCCCATCATATCCATGAATGAAGGTCTAGCAAGTTTCATTTGCTGATTGCGGTGACATGTCAGCACAACGCCGATCGATCGAGCAGCTACGTATGGTCGTATGCTAGTGTCTGGAGCAGTCTGATCGATGCACTCGTCTACCTTTCGCATAGGGAACGACAGTACAGTGTTTATCCTGTGTGATTTCTTCGGCAGTGAATTAACCTACTAGGTAGCTACAACAAATTAACCTGCAGTGTATAGCACGCAGCAGGCTTACTAATCAGAGACGATCGACGACGATACATACATAGATCAAGTGCTGGATCGATCTCTAACTACAAACTACAGTAGTTAGCTAGTACCTTGGAACGAAGGCGACGTCGTCGGTCGAATTTAATCCCCCTGCGTGCGTGTGCGTCATCTGATCTGATGTGATTCGATAGCAGCAGCAGACGAGACGATGAGAGGCAGAGACCAGGTCATGCATGTGATGTGTTTCATTAGTGTCTTAACGACATCAGAACGTGACAATGCACCTACAAGTGCTGCGATATGGCAGCCACCACCAGAGATCAATGGATCATGGCCACGCCGCCGCCTGATCAGATGATCTCTGCAGACGGCCGGCCGGGCGGGCCGGGCTTTTTAGCCCATCTGAGGCCCGCGTCCGTCCGTGCAATCATGCATAGAGAGAGAGAGAGGAGATAGAGAGGGGAAAGTGGAGAGATGCTGGATCGTCTTGTGCGCCCCCACCATGCATGCATGCTGAAAAGATCTTGGAGCTAGCTGAGTTGACAATCACAATGCTAACGCGTTTTGGGAGATAAGATGAGATCGTGTCAGGGTTTTCTTCCTCGCCGTCGGCCGTCGCCCGTCGCTATGCGAACCATGAAAGTGATGGATGGCCGCAGCTTGCCACACCTTCATGGAATCGAACACGGCTGGGAGAGGAGAAAAAAAAAGGCAGTTTTGTCAACTTCTTTTTAGGGAGAAGCTACCATCGACCTGCCTGCTGGACGGTTCTCCCCCCGTCCCATCAGGCGAGGACACGTCACCGGTGCCTTCGATTCTTGTTATTCTCCTATCAATCCTAGAGAGAGAGAGAGAGAAAGGCCTAAACCTACCTAGCACCGTACCGGCCAGTAATCACGTGTTGACGAAAATACTGAATAGGAGTAGTACTATTGCGTACGTGATGGCGCCTGCATAATTAATCTGGCTGCTCACTGATAGAGTGATAGGCTCTCTTCTTGACATTTCAATTCCATGCCAACCTTGTTTGGTTGCGGCCAGCAGAGATAAAACTTTGGTACTAACTGTACCTGTGGTTGCGAAATTGTTTGTCGAATTGTCAATGCACGGGCGCAGGTGTCAGCGAAATCTTGCCCGATTTGGATAGCTAAGGCACTGACATTGTGTGTTTAGGTAAGTCCTGCTGATAAAGACAGCAGCATATATGGTCTGAACGTTCTGCTGTACTATTTTCCTCCCAGCTTGCTAATCACTCCAATCTACACTGTACACGACTACAGTACGTATTGGTGGTGGAGCCGCTTATTATTAGTAGAGTGATAAGTGTTTGGGGATCAATTCAAGTAGAAAACACGAGCTAATAATAATTAACGAAGCTGCTACCTACCTCACTATAGTACGTGATCATCACCACTTACTCGCTGCTGCGACGTACGGCAGCGCGTGCTACTAGTCCTACTACTACGGGGTACACGCTAGTGCGATCTGCAGGCAGCTTCATTCCGTTCACCATATGCTATGGTGCCCGGCAACTATACAAGCCTGCAACTTTATTATTCGCACATGCACGTACTGCACGCACTGAGACCATGGTCACGAGAGAAAAACAATAATTGCACACTGTATACGGTACAAATGCATTAGCTGATGACCGTGGTACAAGGAGTGACACAACAAGCAATCGCATGCCGCCGCCGTACGTATATATAGTGCGCTCCAGAGCGTTTCGTTTCAATCCATCCGCCACTACTTGTGCGTACGAGAACACTACCTCGAAACATGCAAAGGACGGACGATCGAGACGACCGGCCCCTTGCTAATACAGGCAGCAGTAACATACCATATACGTACAAGACACGGAGTAGTGCGTATCTCCTCTACATGATGTAAGTTTTTTTTTACGCACGCATCTTTGTTAACAGAAGAACGGAATGTTTACAAAGACTGGTCGGCCCGGTCTCGAACGCAAAGTCGACTACTCCGGTGACAAAAAACGATAGCATCTGATATCTGCTCCGGTGATGCATGTAGTACTGCTATTAAATTCCCAACGCGGCAAGCTAGACATCTAAAAGCAATGCAAGAAGCAGCACGGGTTGTTGCGGTAGAGAACGAAGAGCTACTTACACAATTGGCCCGATCGAGACCGGGCGCGCGTAGGCCAGGCAGGTGCAGTCGCCGCCCGTGGATCCTTGAGCTTCCTCCCTCCCGGCCCGACGATCGACGACCGGAATCCGCCGCCGCCGTTGGCTTTATTTGCCTCTCTCAACACGCACGCGTACGTACGCCACCAAACGAACTCCGATCCGGTGTGCGGCGTTCGCTAGTAGCTCGACGGAGCTGTGGAAGCAAGGAAGGCGCTCTGCTTCTGCCTAGCTGCTGCTGGTTTAATTTGGAGAAGTCAGGTAGCTAGGCAGACGCCGGGGCGAGCGGTCGGGCTTAAATAACCGGGCGGCGAGCGGGGCCGGGGCGACGTACGTGTGCGGCCACGGGAGGCTGCCCGCGCTTTTTCTATTGCGCGGCGGGATCGATCGATGGATGGAGGTAGGAGTACTCCGCTACGCGGAGAGGGCGGAGGCCACCGCCACCGGTCCATGGCGGCCCCTGCCTGTTAACGCCGACAGAGACGGCGCAGCGAGATAGCTACCGCAGGCTGAGGCCAGGTACGGTGGTGGTGGTGGACTGGTGCCGCAGGCGAGGCGAGGCGCGAGGGACCTGCAGCAGTAAGTCGCTGATGAGCTCGTATGAACCCCATCCCTATCGCCGCGGACGACCAGCGAGCTAGGCAACAACGGTTGGCTCGTCGCCGTCCTACTAGCTCCTCCCAATCGATGGATCGATCTGCCGCCGATGTGATCCGGCCCGGCCGCCCCCGGAGCGCGCGTCGCCGTCGTCTCGGCCGGTCGTATGCGTGCGCTGTGCGCGCCGAGAGTACGTGGTGCGGTGCGCGGGTAGAGAGAAAAAAATCGGCCCGCCTCATCAAGGCTTAACAACGCATGGTTTACCTAACTGACTACTAATCGCGACGGATCCATCATCCTCGATTCTCCCTAATAATCTACTACGCGATGAGAAGATCGATGAATATCCACACGCTTAATTGGATTGCTTGCATCGTATCGTATCGTATCGTATCGCGATGGATGATGAACTTATCCGTCGTCTCGATGATCGATCGATCCGTAAATAGGGTTTACGTCGCCATTAAATTTCTTAGCTTTATTTAAACAACCATGTGCATGGCAGCATGACGACGATATACAAGCAGACTGTATCCGATGTCCGGATTGGATATATGACCGACGGCGAGGACAGTGAGGGGACTGCAGTAGCAGTAAAATGTCTTTATAATTGTTGCTAATCATGTCCCTGTATTAATTATCCGCTGAATTCTGAGCATGTCGTAGCTAGGCTTAGAATTTAAGCCGGGATCTCCTTTGATTCCAAGACCCCATTTGACGCTGGCGTGCGGCTGACGGCAGAGAAGAGAAGAAGCGAGAGCGGATGAGACTGCGATCATCAGCTACCAATGCAAGCAATCTCTACTGACTGTTCATTGTTTGCTAATCGACACATTAAACACAACGACGTCATCTCTGCCGCTGGGAAAACAGTGCTTGTCTTTTTTTTTTTCACAAGGTGAGAGAGCTCAACTAGAGAAGAACCTCGATCTCTTATATTTTGTGACGAGCGATTGGCGGCTATGATTTTAGGCTTTTTTTTTTTTCGTTGTGCTTATAGCTAGTTCTTACGTGCTAATCATGCATGCATGTGTGTGGGAGTGGGGGTGGGGGTGGGGGATGCAAGGACATGTGTGATAGAACATCTAGGTGATCCCTACCTATCCCCTACACAAGTAGTCAAGCACCTTCTATTGAGTTTTCTTGAAAATTATCTGTCTTGTATATAGTGGACAAATATGCAAAATAAATGGTAAAGCCTCGATCTTTTTTAGAAGATTTTTTACACAAAGATTCGCCATCAATCTATACAGCTCAAATTTCGTTGGAATGGACCACATTTGATTGGTTTTCTGAATTTGTGTCCTCAAGGAATTTGCTTAATAAGTTCTTTTTCCCTTCTCGAGAGCCTCTTTAAATCCAAAATTTTCTTATGTGAAACTACAGCTAAAATTCCGCGCGTGATTTGGATATCGTTTGTTTGGTTTCTTGGACTTTGATTTAAATCTATTTGTCTGACCATCCAAACACAAGCGGATCATCCGATTTGTTTTGGAGCATCTAGGTTTTTCTCATGTTCCTTTTTAGTTTGCTCTCGCTTTGCTCCAATATCTCTCTTAGCATCGCTCTCCGGTTGGGGTCCTCCGACAAAGGAGGCTTCAGTTGTCTGGTTGTTCTTGATTGCTTAAATGGCAATGTTAAGCTAACGTTTTTGAGGTATGATGTATATAACTGATTGGCTTAGTTTCCAATCTTGCTTTGGCCTTGTCCCATGCAAGAATCTTTGCCAAATGAGCTGAATTTGGCCGTCCGGGTGGCTCTTGCATATGATTGCTCTCTATGATATGAGAACGATTGATCCGATCGATGTGCTAAATGTAAGAAGCTTTCGTCTGCCCTTATTCTGATCGCTTTAAAAATGTTTTCCGCTGCCGCTGCCACCGGTGATACACAGATCGAATTTGTTGCGTACTCCTACGTGGTGTTTGCGTATATATGTATCCAAGGGCAGTATCCCCTGAACAAAATTAAATCCAGAGACGGGCAGGATCCAGGCAACGCGACAAGTTCTTGCTTGTCCTGCAGGTGGGAATGCTTTTATAGGAGCAGATCGTTCGTTCCCACGAGTAGTTTTGTTGACGAGGTCGCCTTCTACGACTCTACGGTCTACTACCTCCTACTAGCTAGCTCGTCGTGTACTGCCCTATACTGCTACTGCCTGCAGTTTCTTTCTCCGCTGGAACTGCTCTGCTCGTATTTTTCTCCGGCTGACTTCTCACTGGAACTTGCTAGGAGTACATAATAGTTTGTTGTGGCGTGTTATCACACCAGATTTTCTGTCGCTACTTGCTAGGGTACGTACGCCGTACGCATGTACAGCTTGTTCTAGTATACTACTAGTATTAGTTGTACTGTACTTTCGTAGCTGTACGATGTATAACATCGAACTGATCTGTCCTTTGCTACCCGTACTCCCTGTTCTCCGCCCCAGTGTGTACGACTGTAGGCACGCAGAGGTACGTACTACACAGAGCTGCTGCTGATTAATCAGGGTTGACAATCTCAACTAGAACTACTACAACCTACTCTCTCCGTCCACTACGTACTAACTAAAAGTATTTTCTCCGCACTGGCTGTTTTTAGGTCGTTAATCTACACTATAAAAAAGCGAGTTTTCTAAAAATCTTTTTTAAGGCATAGGTATACCCCTCACGCTGGCCCCACTGCGCAGTTTAAAAAAGTTTGAAAAGGAGTGGAAAGTCCCAAAACCCAGAGATACAAAATGTTTTATCCCTTTTCTCTTTTTATTTCTCACCCCATTTTATACCCACACCCACGTATTACTTTTCTTCTCTTGGTTTTAATGAAAAAAAAGAATGACGTCAATCAATTAGGTCTCATTCCTTTAATTCTATTTCTTTTTTTTTCTATTGCCTCATTCGTCATCTCACAACACGTGCACGTTGCATGTACATCTATACTAGTTTATAAGGAAACAACATTGTAATGTTCACCCGTACGAGGCGTCTTACTTGTGTCTCAGTGTCTGTGTGCCATCTACAGCTAGCACGAGCGAGCAAACAAGGCAATGATGTTTCGTAGTACTATGTATTTACTAAAAAAAATCTATAGACATATCGGGTAAATCATCGGGCAATCTCGCATAAGCACCCAGATAATTCGATAATATTAACTAACTTTTGGTCCAGATTATCTGAGGCAACGCTAGGCCCCTGCCCAAACCTTATGCATGCACCAGACGAAAGAATCATAATATTGGGTCTGTTCGGCTGTTATCCCATCGTAGCCGGGCTAGCTTGTGTAGGCCAGGCTACACGTAGTCCGGCTACAGCTGGTTTTGCACAAAATTGATCTGTGTTTGGTTGTCCCTAGCTATAATCATGTACAAAATTCATTTGTGTTTGGTTGAGCGGTGCCTGTGCTCCTCGTTCCACCCGCCTGCGCTCCTCGTCGCCATGGACGACCACTGCACAGCCGCCGCGCTGCTCCCCGCCCCTTCCTCGTGGCGGCCGCCGCGCTGCTTCCCCTCCTCGCGGCCGGCCGATGCTTCCCCTGCTCCCCTTCCTCATGCCCGCCGCCGCGGCCAGGCTCCCCTTCCTCACGTCCTCCGCCGCGTCGGCGGCGGCAACCTCCGTGTCGGCGCCGTCCTCCGCGGCGCCTGGGCCACGGATCCGCCGCGGGCGACGCGCCTGATGGGAGGGGAAGGAGAGGGGCGGCGGGCTGCGGCGGAGGGGAAGCAGATGGGTGGCGGCCAGCCGGAAGGGGGAGCCTCGGCGGACGAGGAGTGGGAGCTGCAGTGGACGGAGAGGGGAGCCAGGCAAAGCGCACGACGCCTTGATTTGGCCGGGCCAGGAGAGGCCAGTCAAATTGGAGATCCCAGCGAAGCCACCCTAGCGGGCTCCGGATGGCTCTGCGGGGCCTGGCTAGGTGACCGGAAAGCGCGCCCAAACACGAGCGAGGGCTTACCGTGACCGGGCTACAGGCGTGGCGCAGCTACCAAACATACCCAATGTCAATCACGGGGTCACATACACCAGATAATATGCTTAAGCATCGGAGAGTAGAGAGTAGCAATGGGCATGTGCATGTCCTCCATTATTTGTGTAGAATCCTGCGGGCACATCACAGAATCACTTGTCATTTCTGATTTCTCCCTTCCAAAATAAGTCTAGTATAAACCCTGGTGGCTCACAAATAATGGGAAACCAATAATCCTTAAGCTACTGGCAGTTTGTGGCTACTTAAGCTACTGGCAGTAGAGTTGTGGCCCGGCCGCGAATTCAATGCGTTCACATTCATGTCGCCCAGCAGCCAAATACTGTAAATCGCACATCTATCACGAAATCAGAAACCACACGGTCCCGATCGATCGATTTCGACGGCAGCTCTGATCATCCTCTCCATGCTCGCTCGCTCCAAATTCTTCCCTGCATTCACACCAAAACACTTTAGAGTTTGGACACGTTTGCGCTGTGTCTGTCTCGTCCAGTGACTTTCTTCCACTTCACGCGCACACAAGAGTCGCTGATCAAATCATCATCCGATCCGCCCCGTCCGATCGAAATCGATCGTCCTCGCGGCCTAAGCTAGCTCCTTATCCACGCACCTCGCTGTCGAGTAGATCGATCAGTTGATCAATGGCGCCGAGTAGCTTGGACTTGGGATGACGATGAGTAGAGACGACCAGACGTTTTCTTTTTTATATAATTTTCCAGATGGCGATACGGCAGGGCATCATTGTACGTAATTAAGTACGGTTTGGACTTTATTGGACTCTCGACCCTGCCTGCGTGGCCTGCACTCGAGTGACCGATCGATGTAGTACGTGTGCGCGGGGGGTGAATGGTGATGGCCTCACTTGTTGACTTGCTGTACGTACAAACAAATCTCCTCCGGTCGAGACGTACGACACGGCTGGTAATGGAGTCATCGACCAGCCTGAGGCTGTAACCGCACGCATTGACATTTGGCAAACAAACAAATCTCGCACTCGCACCTCATGCAAATGCCAAATAATGCGTGCTGGTTTTTTTTCTTGCTTGGTCGCATGCATGCATTTCATTCTTATTTTTATTTTTTGGTCTCAGCTGGTGGTCTAGCTCGTTCGATCGGCGGTGCAGTGTACGTTTTTGTATCATTAAGGTTATGACGGAAACTAGCGCGTAGGCAACTAGGCATGCATCGTACGTATCCTCCACACCCCAAGCAAGGTTTTCATCATGATCACGAGATCGATTGTACTCCAACCTTGTGTGGTATGTACACCAATCTCTTGGAAATTTGTGCCAGACGGCCGGGCTAGTCGGAGTGTGGTATGTACGAGAATTTGGCGAGGCTAGGTGAGCAACTTATGAGAGCGCCATTCCCTCTACTGTATCGAATACTATAGTTATCCAGCACAAAATACAAATAACCCACGTGATTCAGAAGACTGATGACGAAGGGAGTATATATATTCCAAGTAATTATATTAACACCGCTCGATCTGAGAAGATATTATTCGGGGCGGGGCGCATGAATGCATGATGATGCATGCATGTGGCCACTCAGAGATGGCAAGAGACCACATATATATTACCGACCATTTTCAGTAAATATGCTAGTAACTCGCTTCTTTTAATACTGCTGCCTGCCGAGCGAGAGGAGATCAGTATATATGCATATGCACGAGATGGGAGCCGTTAACGTTTTTGCAGCGGTGCACGTACCCCATCACCTGACCTGACCGCCTGGCGCCTGGCGCTGCTGCTGAAATGAAACCTTGTGGAGCATCAGCGGCAGCAGGTGGCGCCCTGCAGCCTCTTTCGAACCCGACACGCCGCAGTTGGTAACGATTCTCCCGGCCAGGCCCGGACGAATTTGGGAATTGAGAGGCTTCCGTCAGATCGCGTCGCCTCGGCAAGCTCGATCATTCGGTTCCTGGAAGGTGCAGCGTGCCATTCACCCATCACCTCGCCAAACAATTGCATCGCATCGCATGCACATCTGAATAGAACGGCCGGCGGCGATGGGTTCTCGCTCGCACGTTTTCCTCCTCCGGCCGTTCAGACCCTGCAGAAACTCGATGTCCGAGATCGAACGAAAACGCGCGCGCGTCCTTGTCCGGGCGCAGGCTGAGGTCAATGCACGAGTAAATGCGCTGCCTGCGTATGTAGAGTACGTCCAGTTCCTCTTGATGGCTGACAGCGTCGTCGTCCAGACTGCAGTGCAGACAGGCAGAGGAGAGGGACACGGTGAACGAACGAAAGGCACACACAGTGCCAGTCTTGACTCGGATGCAATGCAAAGCATCGTGTGTGCTGCAGAAAGGCTGGCCGGATTTCCACGCTTTTATTTTATCCGTCACTGTAGTAGCCATCAATATAAATGGAGGGTTTGTCTCTGAAGCAGGGATATGAGGATACCGCCGCCGAGAGCCCAAGGACCATGCAAGGTGGTGGTGGTGTTGCCAAGATCCTAAGCAAAGGGCTGAAAAGAACACGAGCAGTACAGGACACGACGGCGACGCGAGACGAGAGCCGCCGTTCCTGTTCTGTTCTGTTCGCACAGGATTTATTGAGCCCAGCTACCAGATTGATCATATACACACAACATAATTCCAGGCAATACATTGAAGCCAGCTCCAAGCAAAATGCGTTCTACGGAGTACTGCAGTTCACCAGATCAGGGTTCACTTGGAAGATTCGGCCAATAATTTTTGCATGGGTCGGTTGGGGCCAGAGACCAGCCCGCCAGAAAGGAGCCCATCTCCGTGTATATGTATGGGGGCAAGCAATGGGAGCCTGCGTCGTGGCGCCCCCGAATCGCGCGGCAAAATCTCCCTCCCCTGCAAGATTCCATCGGCAGGGACAACGCGTATACCTTTTCTTTTCTCAAAGATCTGTCCTTGATGCCTGTTTAAGCCAGAGAAACTAGTGGCCACGGCAATAATCAAGCCTGGTCCGACTTGGCCTCAACGAGGTGGACGCCTCTTCTCGCGTCACCGTGTGGAATTCCACTTCGTTGCGGACGATAAAAAGGACAAGGCGAGCGCTGTCATTGCAGCACCACACCTCCATACCACAGACGCCTTGCCCAATCCGTTTAGTTAACCTGACTGACAGCACTTTGTCAGTATCCAGCTTTGTCAAATCGTTGCCTGTCTGTAAAAACTTACGTGTGCAGAGACCTAGAGAAATCATCCCGACACATGAATACAATGTTTTTATTTATTATTTGCCATGGATCGTCCCATTCATGGCTTCGTCTATCAATCATGCTGGTATGTATAGCGTCCTATTCTGGACATGATCTTGCGAACCTGGCATGCATGCGTTTTTTTTTACGCGACTTGACATATAACAGCAATAAGAACAAGACAATGGAAGCATCCACATTAGCATCAAACATACTATTCTGAGGGGGCTTGGGCCGTTGGGCTGCATTCTACCAGCAACAAGAACATGAAACCATTGGAGGTATTGTCCAACGCATCAACAATAGAATACTGAATCGTTACTTTTCCACCACAGAAAGTAGCTACAGGCTGAGCCATCCGGCAAAATATTCAAAGCTACAGTTGTCAAAAAATGAAGCCAGCATTGCATGCAAAATTGACCGCAAATGTTAGTTCTTCCCCGGGGGTGACTTGGGCCTGAGGATTTCGATCTCTGGAGTGGTCACGGCATGGTGAGGAGCCTCTGAGGGAGGGTTTCGACCCCCACCTCCTTGCCATGCTCTCCCATCCTTGTCCGCAAAAATTCTAATATATGCCTGTAAGAGGAGAAATCGATAACTAAGAGGCGATGTAAAAGGACATATAGAACTCATGGAACCAGCGCATGTGTGTTGTATGCCCAGCAACATACCTCCTTATTGAAGTTGGAGTAAGACAAATTTTTCCCAAGAGTAAGCCAGCCTGGCCGGATGTTCCTCTCCTTATTGATGATCCTCTCCAAACAGTTCAAGCCGTCTCCTTCCCAAGAGCAAAATGCTCAATGATCCTATACATGTCCTCTGTTGTCCTCTGCCTTTTTTGTTGAACCTGCTGAAGAAAAGACATCTAAGATGCTACCTGTTGCTAACAAAATAGACAATGAAGGCAACAATGTATATGATTCTATGATTATAATAGGTGTTTGCTGATATTAAGCCTAAGAGATGCAGAAATATTTTTAACACTTGCTACAGTTGTTTCAGAACAATCAACTACATCTGATCTAATTTCTTATTTAACCACTCCTGATTTTTGCATATCATGAGTTGAAGCATGAAAACAAATGGTAGTTGGTAGCAACAAAATGTACAATTTGCTTCAGATAGTTTGTAAATTCCTAAAAATTCAGGAGAAAAATAATTTTTTTGTTAACCAAGCCAAATGTACAAGAGTACAAAACGTTTGTCGGTGGTGGGCCAAAAGGGCAAACCAGATTATTCATACCATGAAACCAAAGAAAGCAGAAAAGAGAACTCATTTAAACATGAAGAAAACAGAAATTTTATGGAAAAGATAAGGTTACTGATTTTATGCACCCCATCATTAAAGGCATCAAGCACATATGAGCAATAGAAATAAAAAATTATAATAAAATCTAAGAAAAAAATACCATCAGTTGGTTCTTCAGCTATTATTATATCTGTGTCCATATTCGCATGGATGACATGACCATCCGTGCTACGTCGTACTGTTCCTTTTATGCCCATCAAACAATGCTCCTGCACATGGAAAGCGCATATACTTCATAAGAGACACATAACCACATGGAGAAGAGATACGAACATGGCAGAAAAATGATACATCAAATGGTAATCAGCTATGACACTACCTTTGAATGCTGCAACAATGTATGAGAGTCATGCCGCAGACTTGGAGTTGCATTCTTTTTGTTGGTTGTTACCCAGCAAACATCCTCACATCTACGGAATCCCCATTGAACATAGAAAAGATTCGGTCAGGTTCATTTCATTAGTTATTGCAGGATTTCAGCAACAGCTGCAAATTTAAAGAAATATCTAGATGAAATGAAAGTATGAAAGATGAAACATTGTTATATTACTACAAAATGCATGAATGAAGTATATCGTGGCAAAAGTTTTTCAGATAGGTTACAAGAGCTTAGGTAGCCCCTTGGAAACTGAGTTCAAGCACCCATTCCAAAATTGGATGTCTTTACACAAAGAGTAATTGTGCAAGTATTGAAGTACAAAAATAGAAGGCTATGTTACCTTTAAACATTGACGACCTTGTTCAAGGCCTACACCATCACCAACCCAAAGGAACACAAAGGAGGGAGTATCTGCAATAGCCTGTTGATTCCAAATACACTTTCGACATATTAATTCTGCAACATAACGCATAAGAGAAAAAAAATCGAAGAAAGAAAAGGGAATAACCTCAATTTTCAAATTCATAATCTCCTCAGCACTCCAATATTCTATGTGATCTGTGAACATTGAACTTCGTACCAAAAAATTCTGGAGAAAGAACATGTTCCCGCAGGTCACACTTATAATACATTGGTGGAGAAGCTGACTTAGCAATAATTTCGTCTTTCCTCTGTATGAGTTCTCTCAACTTCGGATAGTCTTCTGCTACACTTGTAAGATCCAGTTCTCTAATGAAATTTTGAGGCCACATTTCTGTGTCCACAAAGTTCTGTGAGTAATCATTTTGTTCACCCCCCAAAAGAGCTTTTCTGTTTGGCCCACTGTTCCTGTGTGGCGTCCAACCTGATATGTCATGGAGCATGTCACGGCTTTGTGGGCCCATATGGTTGTAACCCAATCCTGATACATTTGTTGGAGGAACTAACCTGGTGTCAATTTGATTTAAGTGGATATTATGGGCAGATCCAGCAGCAACTGGAGGAGGAATGGGAAGGTTGGGAGGAACAGAAAGCATATTCACATCAACACCTCGTGCTCCAGGCCACACAAGAGGTCCTGGAAATGGTGGCATGAAAACACCAGGAAGAAGAGGACCTGTAGAATGAGGAATATTTGGTCCCATATGCTGCACTGGTCCTGGTGGCAGACCGAGAGGACCAAATGGAGGTGAAATAATTGGCATTGGAACTCCGATTCTTTAAGAATCCCTTGCATTTGGTCTCCCCCTTCCTTCTCTAGGTCTATCGCCTTTTGGACCTTGTTGAGAAAATGAAGAAATCATGCTGGTGCTGCCACTTGGATCTGATTCATGATGATCGGTGGATTTATCATCAGTCCCTCCAGGTACGGAGCCTCGGTCAAGCAAAAGTGCAAATTAAACTAGAGGGAAAAAAAAGGATAAAATAAGCAACAACTTCGTCATCTACTTATTATTGACCGAAACCATCAGTTCTTCAAGTGTGAAGGGTTCAGGGTCCAAATTTAGATTCAAACCAAGCATATGCCCTGAGCCCTCTTTGGCGGGGCTTCTTTATAGAGGCTCAACTTCTCATCAGTTTCTGCCAAACAGGTCAAAAACAAATAACTTCGCTAAATAAGCCTTTTAGAAATAGGAAAACAATTTACGCTAGAAAGGAGAGCCCCAAAAATGGCTTCACGTGGCTTCTCGTCTTTCTATGTATTTGGTGTCTCTAAATTATTCTATTAGGCCGACGGCAGCAGCTAAGGCAAATATTCCATCCATCCACTATTCCACATACCCCTCTCGCTACAGTGTCGTTTTGTACTATACCCAACTTTTTACCTCACCTGCTGGACTTAGCCTTACCATTAGAAAGCCATTTCGCCAAACATTTTTTTAAAAAAAAGGCTTTAGCTCCGCCGAAAAATCCTTTCACTGGAGAAAGCCTGAGCCAGAGCTATTATTGGAGGAGCCGGAGTATTGCCAAAGAGCACCTTAGGGAAATAGTCACTCCGTTCACAAATTTATGACGCGGTTGACTTTCTTTTTTCAAAACTTCGATCATTCTTCTAATTCAAAAAAATTGAGACGTTACTAAGGGCCTTGATTGTTGCTCAAAACGTGAAAGCCAAAATTTTGACACCTTTTGACCTTATTGAATATATATATATATATATCAGTTTTGGCCAATCAACATATTTTTTTATGAGTTAAATGTATAGAAGGTCCTCAAACTTGTCGTGGTGGGTCAAATAGTTCCACGAACTCTCAAAACGCATTCAACACCCTAAACTTGTTATGGTGTACCAGATAGGTCCACGAACTCTCAAAACGCATTTCCAACACCATAAACTTGTTAAATGATGCATCATAGGTACATACTTTTTCGTTTTATGTTTATTTTTTCAATTAAGCCCCTAGAATGTTCTCTATGTTCTGTTCTACTCCCCCCTAGTTCCTCCTTCCCTCTCTACAGCTGCCTGCCACCGTCCCACCTCATCCCACATCCATGGCTGCTCGGCACCCTTTCTCAGGCTAGTGCCATGGCCAAGGCTGAGGGAGAGCGGCCTTCTACCCTTCCTCTGCATCGTCGTCTCCCCATGCCATGCCGCCGGCCGCCGGTGCCGGATCCGCCGCGACAAAGGAGGAAGCGGGGAAGGGGGCAGGTGACCAAAGAAGAAGGCGCGATGAGCAACAGGCGGAGCAGACGGTGGTGGAGGCGGCGGTGGCCGAGCATGAGTAGGAGACGACGTCGAGTTCCTTCCTGCTGCAGTGGAGAGGGATAATGGAGGTCCAGGGGTCTAATTAAAAAAATAAATATAAAACGAAGGGATATGGACCTGCGGTGCATCACTTAACAAGTTTAGTGTACTAAAAATACGTTTTGAGAGTTTGTGGACCTATCTAGGACACCATAATGAGTTTAGGATGCTGGAAATGCGTTTTGGGAGTTTATGGATTTATTCAGCACACCACAACAAGTTTGAGGGCCTTCCATGCATTTAACTCTTTTTTATTAATGTGGTTTATTTAGGACCCAAACAAGCTATATTAATGAGAAGTATGTTGTTTGCCAAAATTCAGTATAGATTCAACATGGTAAAAATGTGTCAAAATTTTGATTTTGGTACATTTTGGCTAAGAACCAGACAGGCTTGTAGTTTGAGTGTGAATTAGTTTTTTTCATATCAAAATGATTTTTTAATAAAAGCAATGATCGAAATATTGAAAAAAATTATCGGAGGGAGCATGTGCGAGTATCCACACCGAAATTTTTTTTCTCGGAAGAACGCCGCCGCCCCGGGTCTCCTCATCCTGTACGAGAGCAGGGGGGACGCCGGCGACCCTCCCTCAGTCCCTCTCCTGCCCCTCCTCCCTGCAACCAGCAGGCCGGGGGCCTCCTCATCCCCTCAGCCCGGCGCCCTGTTTCCCTGCTCCCCGCACCAGGGCAGGGCCGGTCGTGCTGCCGGAGCCTCAAGCCGCCGGCCCTTCGTCTCGAGCGCGCCATCGCCCTGCTCCCCTCCACCTGGGCGCCGAGCACCGCTTGCAGTTGCAGGCCCGGGACCACTAGCTCTGCAGACCGTATCCTTCATTTTTGTTGAATTCCCTTTCCTCTTTACTCCTGTTGTTCAAGCGACAGCAATAACATGAACATCAGAACAAATTAGTCGTATTCATGCTTGAACTTGCGCATTCATCATTCTATTTCTGTGGTGAAATTTCTTAGAAAAAAGGTTAGGCATCCTAAAATTGCAATTTCCACTCCAGTATAATAGTAGCCCTTGCAAAGAGAACTAGAAGATTTATGCCTTTCCTGTGAAAAATGCTGTTGAAATAAGCTGAGTAGGTAATACCTCAAGGAATTCAGTCAATTTCAATGCGGCAGTAGAGTTCAGGAGCATCATCTCTGGATAGAAAACCTGCTACTACATCGACTATGGACATCTTATTTAGTTGTTTATTTATTTTATTTGCTACACAAGGATAAGATCTTGGTTATCTGAAAAGGTTCAGTTAGGAGGTTTGCTCGTGGAGTATCTGAACTTCATACCCTTACATCATCCCCAAGGGCCAAGGCTAGGCCGACGTCGCCACCCTTGCTGCTGCAAGGCACTGGCCTAGAAGCACTGGCGTGGAGTTCCCTCGTTGTGCTGATGCTGCTGTGTTTCAGCACAGCCACAAATGCAAGCACACCTGCTCTGGTAACAAGATGGTGAACAGTGCGTGCTAGATAGTACTTGGGGTATCAGGTATGAAAATGCTTGTGAAATCTTAGTCCTGTAAAAATTATAGTCAAATCATAAAGTAGCAAAACCAGTTTTGTTCCATCTGTGGCATTGAACTCTATCTAGGAAAAATACTAGGTGTAGTCAAATGGCTTTTCTACCCTGGTCATGAGTCAGTTTGTATTTAATCCTTCTTATTTAACATAAACTGTGTTTTAGTCAATTTTTTTGTATGATGGATAAATTATCATTTTAAGAAAACATAGCAATCATGTGTTAATTATTTGTATGCTTTTATTCTGTTTATTATTCACTACAAATAGAACCAGGCTTGTATAAATGTTTAACCTAGTCTTCCTAGATACTCTAGGTACTATTGCACTTAGGAAAAATGTTGATGAGGTTTGTTGTCCCTCAGAGGCCTTGCTTAGATTAAATTGGTTGGTTCCAAAGCTTAGCACTGAAATAATTATATGCATTCTAGTGTGCTACTAATGTTTCTTGGGTTCTTATAGCATCGGTAATGATCAATTAGATGCACTTCCCTCCTTGATCCCAGTCACACAGTGTCACACCCGATTTCATCAACAAAACCAGGAATATAAATACACGTGTATGCCAGGATCCAAAGCCATACACATAAGTGACATCATCAGCGGAATCGTACAACCATGTCATAACGTCATACTTTATTACAAAATGACCCGAGAGTCTGAAAGAAAATTACAACTTTATTATAAGCTTCATTATGTGACTCAACATCTCCACATGGCACGTCGACCGGGGGAAACACTAGCTCCAGTCTAGAACGGGGCGTCCGGATCGAACCCATCATCCTCCACATACTCCCCATCTTGACCAACATCTGCTAAAAGATTATAACGGTAGGAAAGAAGGAAGAAAGAAAGGGGTGAGCACAAGAGTACTCAGCAAGCGAGGAAAAGGGCTATGCATGAAAGGCTTTTTGGTGGAGCTTCCTATGTAGCGCTTATGTTGAACCTATTCCTTAGCTTTATTTAACTACGTTATGAAAATAAACGTCGGTTGAGCCATCCGAACAAAGAACCAACCACTCCCACCAACCAACCCAAACCAACGAATTAGAAGGAGTCTATGGCCGCTCTTGACCGTGAGCATGGCTGTTATAACAGTTTTACACTCTCGAGAGGTTGCACACTTTCACCACGGGTAGTGTTTTCCCTTTCCGCCATACATTACCTGAGATGTCTGGCCGGGGTCACACAACAAGGTCTACAAATAACTTCGTCCAGCCCGCCTTGCACCCACTAAGGATTCAGCCCCCGTACTCAAGTCCGCAGACCCCAGGGGCCCCCCTCTTGTGCCACTCAAACCACCACGGTGCAATTGAGACCGGAACTGTTAAATCTCGACCAAGCCCATAGCCCATTTAGATCCCATGGTTGTGCTGTTAAGCCAGGAAGACAACCTCCTAAAATACGGTCCTTAAAACCCAAGGCGGGAACTAACACATAACCATCATCCAACCACCGATAAAACCAAGCCCCACCAAAACCTTCCATCCTGCCCGGATTCTTCCCCCCCCCCCCCCCCCCCCCCCCCCCGTAAAAATTCACGAGGTTCCAACCTCAACATAAAATTAAACTTTAATTGATTATTAACCCGTCCCAAAAGCGCCTAAGCATGGATATTTTTCTACCCTTTCCCACAGGCAAACTAGCAAGTCCTACTGGTTTTCTCAGATTATGCAAAGCATGACTATCTAAATTAACTACAAAACCAAAGCATGGGTGCTTGCATATGATCAACGGACTTGCCTTCAGAAATGGGCGAAGTCGGCGAACTCAACTACCGGGTCCTGGAAGTTCACCGTTTCACCCTCTGCGCAACACAAACCAAACATACACAAAAAGATAAGAAACAGTACAACATATCAGCTCAAAATAGTTTAAAACCTATTCTAACAGAAAGTGCTCGCTGTTACGAATCCGTAGGCGCAAGATTCACCCAAAACGGATTTAAAACAACAAAGTTATGAGCTGTTGAATTTCAGTGGCATTTCTGTAAATAACCGAAACATTTGAATTCTCTGAAAAAAGAAAAAGGTGGCGCCAGCGTGACGTCAGCTGGCCCGCGGCCGGTGGACTGCGTCCACGGCGCGGTGAACTGGCGGGCTCGGGTCTGCGGTCCACCGTGGACCGGGTGCACCGCGGAGGAAGAAGGCGCGGGGCACTGCGGTCCGTTGGATTGTGATCGGACGGCGCGGGGCGGGGGGGCACGGCTCGGCCCGAGCAGCAGACCGGCGCGGGTGGCAGTGACTCCGGCGAGCGGCGGCGGAAGGCAGCGAGCTCGCTCGGCGCGACTGCGCAGCGGGGCACGGCTCGGCGGCGACGTCCGGCGTACGGCGCAGGGCGCGGCTCGGCTCTGTCCAGGCAGAGGGAGGCGCAGCGGTGAGCTCCGGCGAACGGCGCGTCGCTGGCGTTCTTCAAACTCGGCCTACGGTGCGCAAAACTTGAAGACGGTTAGCTCAAAAGAACGAGGACGAAGTCGCGAACTCACCCCCGTAGAACTTGACGTCGGGGAGGAGCTGCAGAGGCGGGGCGACGGCGGCGAGCGGCGGCGGGCACAGGAGCTTGCGGCGGCGGTGGTTGGAGGAGGAACCGAACGGAGTGGAGGAGTGGGAGGCAACAAATGAGAGCAAAGGAGGGTCGGGGTGTCCTTTCTATAGCTTGGAATGAAGCACACCGACCGGTTCACGTGGGGCCGAAGTGGCGGCCGCCATTGAGCTCGGTGGAGCCGTTTCTTGGAGTTATTGCTCGAATTGAGTGGGGGATTGAGCGGAGGGTGAGTGGAGGAGGCTCGGTGCGAATTTAATTGAAGAGAAACGGTGATTTGAGTGGGAATTTCGTTTCCAACCGGCGGAACGGGAGAGAAGGAAGCGGACGGGGCGAGCGGCTGGAGGTGAGGGAAGCGCCTGACACGCGGGCCCCGTGTGTCGGCGAGCGATGGGCGGCGGCCCACAGCGCAGTGAGAGGGAGAGGCGGGGGTGGCGGCTCGCTGGGCCGGGCGACGGAGCAGGCCGGCGCGGGGGAGCTGGGCCGGAGGCGGAGGGGGAAGAGAGGGAGAGGGCCGGCTGGGCCGAAAGAGGAGGAGGAGGAAAGTTGGGCCGGAGAGAGAGACTTCGGCCCTTTTCTTTTTCCAGATTTGTTCAAACTTTTTCCAATCAAATTTTAAAATGGAGTTTTGAATCCCTTTTTCGAACGCGGTTTGAATCCAAATTTTGAAATTCGTTTTCCATACAATGAACACTATGCAATAGGCATGAATGCAACATTACATATATATTAAAGTTTTTTTTTCAAGAATTTTAGGGTGTTACACACAGTTGCCTTATAGTTAAAATATTCCTTAATGTCTTGTCACTGTGTTGTGATCGAAAGAGAAGATAGTTTTCTTTTGTCGATCAATCTATTTAGTTTTATTGGCCCTTGCATTATCGACATCAATAGGTACATGAGATTTTCAGTTCATACGGCTCCTCGTTCAATTCTTTCAAAGGGACCCTTTTCCTTGTTCAAGAGTCGTCCATAATATCAAATAGACCATTTTCTTCTTTAGTAACTCTACCAAGGGCTATAGTCATAGTGGTGTATCAGCGATGATAGTTGAGGTGTAATTTATGTTCATGTTATGTGACTTTTTTTGACAATACCAGTGTCACATAAGTTTGTCCAATGCTTGGCCATGCTTTGGCATTGACCATGCATGTACCACTCATGTGTCGTCCTAAATTGGGCTCTGGTAAACCGAGCACCTTTTTATACTGAGGTTTGAATCATAGTTCACCAATTGGAGGGTGGTAGTGTAGGTGGGGTGACATTCAGTTGGGTTAAGGCAGGGATGGTTCAAACTTGATGGTAGTTGAAGTGGTTGGTCGCCATATGTGGTGTCGAGATACATGCATATGGCGTGTGTTTGGGTTACCTCTCGTGAGTTGTAAATCGATTTGAATCGCTAAGTTTACCAGGTGTTAAGCGTGCTCGATCACGACTGGCATTGTAGTGTAACAAGTGGAACCTGACTAGGTTATCTTATGCTTTTTAATACCACTTGATTGGTGCTTGCTAAAGTTGTTGACAGGTGCAAATCTAGTTTAGGTAGTTAGTCACTGACCTGAGCTAAAATTTGAAAGTAAAGGATCAACTCTAGTAAGGTTTTGTTGGTAGGTCAACCAATTCAGCAGAAAAGCTTATCCTGCCATTTGGAGTCGGGACTAACAACCACTATTCGGAAAGGGAGCCTTGGCGCAGTGGTAAAGTTGTAGTCATGTGACCTAGAGGTCATGAGTTAAGGGTGCGTTTGGTTCAAGGGACATGGTAGGACAGAACCATTCCATTCCAGTTTTACTGCCGTTTGGTTCATGGACATTGGAATGAACTCATTCCCGGAGGAGAATATTCTCCAAAGATCCGGAGCGAGCGCGTCCCTAAAATTTTTCCGGACGCAGTCATTCCAGGCCGACGCCGTCGCCTTCCGTTTCTTCCTCCCTGCGCCCTCAGCTCTCTTGCTCGCAGCTCGCCCCGCCCCTCACCTTCCCCATGGATGAGTGCCCGGCGCCACATCCGCTCATCCCCGCGCCGCCGTCCTCCCACACCGAGATGAGGTGCCGGCGGAGCTCGCCGCGGGCAGGCTGCGTGGCCGCCAGGCGAAGCCGCAGCGGACGGCGCGGCCGACGGGATTGGCCGACGTGATTGGCCGCGGCGGGGAGCCGCGCCCGGCGGGGGAGGCCGCGGCGAGGAGCCGCACCAAATGGGGGAGGCCGCGGCGAGGTGGCACACCGATGGGGAGGCCTGCGCCGGTGATGGGCGCCGGCGGTAGGGATGGGCGGAGCCGGCGGCGGCGGCAGCACGGATGGGCGCCCGGCGGCGGGTTGAGGGCGGCGGCCATGGATGTTGGCAGGGAAGGGAAGGGTAATGAATAATGATGTCTCTATGACATGTGGGTCCATGATTAACGGTGGTAAAACGGTGTTATAACTGTTACATTCTCATTTCTCCAACCAAACATAAGAATGGAACCGTTCTATCCCCCAACCAAACATAGAATGGAACCATTCTATTCTAGAGTATAGGAACAGAACCATTCCATTCCACCATATCCATCAACCAAACGCTACATAAGTCGTGGAAACGGCCTCATGCAAAAATGCAGGGAAAGGCTGACCCAAATTGGGTATGACCCTTCCCCGAACCCTGCGCAAGCCGGAGCTCATGCTGCCCTCAGTTGGATAAGTCTTTCGGAGTATTCCATATGCTTAGGGCTGTGGCTTTAACCCTAATTTCAGGAATAGAGCCTTGAGCTTAAACCTATTGTTAAAGAGGAGCTCTGGAGACAAAGTTCTTATGGCTGAAATTCCACCTCTCAAAGCTGATGAATCAAAGAACTGGGTGTTGAAGTTCCATCTCCCGCCCTGAGGTTGTTTTGCATTAGATACCATCGGTTGGGCTCGATGTTGCTCTCACGTATCATTTGTCGTGTTGAGTAGAGTCCCACTTTGATGGTACTTGTTTTCGCTATAAGTTTTAAACTTTGATTTGTGCAACTTCTAGAGTTTACTCCTCGTTCTTATAACTATCAATCTAAAATGATTTATAAAAAACTAAAGTTTGTTTCCATATAACAACATATGTTGTTGTAATCTATGTGCTTCTTCATGAGTCACCCTATGTATGTTCGATCCCTGTGGAGTAACGGCGTTGTCAGGATCCCTCAAGGGACCTAACGGATCACTGGGCTTAGTCCAGTTCAAGTGCGGAACCTGTCTCTTGCACTTGAGCTTGGTTCAATTGGGTGATTTCGCCACAACGCCCCACCGTTCTTCTCGGCCACCTCTTCAGAAGCAACCTTAGTCTCCTTCGTAATAGCCATACAATAGTTTAATAATCCCTCTGTCCCAAATTGTAAGGGGTTCTAGACCTCAACTAGATTCATTGATTCTTCCATGTATGTGCGTTCAATATGTGTCTAGATTCATTAACATCCATATGAATATGGACAAATAAAACAAATAAAAATAGGGCTAGAACCCCTTGCAATTTGGGACAGAGGGAGTAGTACATTGGTTCTTCTCTGGCACTTAGTCTGCTTGTCCATCAGTTGGATCTGTGTAAAGCCATCCATACCATCTTTTCTAGGGCCTTGATAGATTCCACATGCTCCAAGTTGAACCCGTGAGAAAAAATTTCTGGTTGCACGCGATTCTTGCATTATTCAAGTGTAAGCTTATTTGCAACTGTATAGATGCACCACATTTTACTGAGTGATTTTGCTCATTACAGGATACTTGAATAATTGAATATGGGAACCTACCACCATCTTTGGTCAATTGCCAAGAAGAATGCATTGGCGGTTGTAATTGGCATTACCATTTCCGATCGTTTTGTGACTTTCGTCTCAGTTACCGGTGAATCCATGCATCCTACGTTCACGGCGACCAATAGTGCCTGGCGAGGTATTATTTATTGTTTTATTATGATCTCAATTTGCACATGCTGTATTATATAGGCACATACAATTAGGTTATGCTGCAGTCCATATTCAGATAGTCTTCTGGTTTGTCCTGACCACATTGTTGGAACCAGGTGATTTCGTTTTAGCAGAAAGGAGGTGCCTTGAGCAGTACAAGTTCTCACACGGTGATGTGGTTTTGTTCAAGTAAGGATGAGGCAATTGAGGGAAAAAGGTCCATGCCACCAACCTATTCCGTGTATATAGCATGATCATTCCGTGTGTGCCCTGTAGGTGCCCTAGCAATCACAAGGAACTTTTTGTGAAGAGGTTGATTGCACTTCCTGGTGAGTGGATACAACTCCCCGGATCCCCAAAGATTACTAAGATCCCAGAAGGGCATTGCTGGGTTGAAGGTGATAATCCTGCTCGTAGTTGGGATTCTAGGGCATTCGGACCAGTAAGTTACTTCTTCTTGACATCTGTACTACAATACTACTTATTCGGGTGCTCCTGTTCATGTCGAATTGGCTGAATGAAACTTAATGCTTCCAGTGTTCTGCTCTGTATTGAATATAGATGGTTAAGGGGATGTTTGGTTCCATCCAGTACAGCTTGTTTTCCCAAGGACCAGTAGCCTAATACTGCTTGTGAATCTGAAAAGGCCAGCGACTAGCACTGATTTTTATGTAGAGATTTTGGGGTTTAGCTTGTTATGAATTTTGAAAATCCATGTGTGTTCCTCTTATGGAAAGTTCTGAGATGCCCCCCTACAATTTTACAGGGAGACCGGGCAATTATATTGTTGGGTTGATCTCATGGCGAGGATCGGTCATGGACCGAGTCTTACTAGGGATGACAATGGGTGGGTTGGGTGCAGGTGGAGCAAAAACACACCCATAATGAGACCTGACATAATCACACCCATACCCATAATGTCTAATTGGTGAATTTTCACTCCCACACCCGGACCCATTGGGCTGCCATGTCACTTGTAATCTTGTACCTGTATGTTTCATGTTATACATGGTGTGTTAGTGTTTTAGTTCAGGTGTTAAATAAACTGGTCAAGTACTAACGGCCGAGCATTTTTGTAGAGCTTGGCGCATTCAGGTTCATGCGGAGCACATCCTAGTCTTCAGGAGTTCTGCGCGGCTTGTTCATGGACGTGGGATGGCACGGCCAATTCAGCGTCATGCCGTACATAGGGATTTAATTGAGGATGTATACATGGTTATGACTGTCAGGAGTTCTCAACAGTCAAGTAAATTAGTGCCCCTCAGGCTATGTGGCACACACTTGTTGTGCTCTTGGCAATAATGGTCAAGCTTGACAACTTGCAGTGATTTCTTCCTTTTTTATGTTGCTGTATTGCAATTTTTCGTTAGGATATAACTAGCAACAAAATTTGGTCCCTGATCTGAACAAACTGGTGTTGCTTTTGACTGCCTAGTATGGAACTATTGAGTTACATAGGTGCTACAAATGAAATTAGTTTGGCTGTGTGCTTGTTTAGACCAACATTGTGGTTTGCCTGTTGAAATGTGTTGTTGCAGCTGTATGATTTATTGCAGCTGTATGATTTATTTTGTTTTGTGCTTTCTTTCAGATTCCCTTAGGTCTAGTTCAAGGGAGGGTGACCCACATCATCTGGCCACCCTCAAAGATTGGCCAAGTGGAGAGAAAGACGCCTGTAGGGAGAAATTCACGTAATTGATCTTAAGAAAATTCGAACTTTACAAGTTTTGGGGACAGTTTTGTCTATATTTAATTTTGTTCACCATGCTACTATTACATATTTGTCTAAGAGTTTTGCATTTTGAGATATTCCAGTGGAGAATTCCCAATTAGTCATATTTCCTGTAATGGCATAAATGCATAGGGAGCGAATAAAGGCCCAGTGGTTGAATTGTGATGTTTTGTTCTGAATTCTTCAAATTTTGGTTGAGTGGCTTTGTTTTATGTTTTCAACACTCAAAATTCAACATAGGCAGGTTCGCGTGGTAAAGCCCTAAATCAGGTTAATTTTTGAATGTTGCAATATGCTGTTTATGTGTAGAAAAATCAAACAAAAGCACAAAAAGGCCTGCTTTAAGAAATCTTTGTCTATCTTCTTTTTTGCTCTTTTCCCCAGAAATAAAAACTACAGTAGTATATATACATGCTAAAATCTGTCTTTACTATCTCGAATTTTTCATTCCTGTGGTCAACCAGAACTCTGTTCTGCTCTGCACTAGCTAAAGCTAAGTCCAGCGGTTCTTCCAAAATGGGGTTTCGCGCACTGTTACGCATTGTTAGTACACCTGTTTTCCCTAATCCCAAAACTGCAAAACATAGAGGCCCTGTAAGATTGTTTGCACGGCTGCATCTCCTGCTTAGGACCAGACATGAGGGAGGTTGTTTTAATAACATTAATAATCAGTTGTCCACCTTTACATGTGTATTTGTTTTTAACGACGACGTCAATTGCACAATTTTATATGAGCCAGAGATGAGATAGCAAACCTTGATTTAGATTACTGCATACCAAAGCCATCAGCTGTACTACTATAATACTATAGTTCAGAGCCAAATCATCAGCCAAGTTTTTTATACCGTAGATTAAACCGGAGCGGGAGCCTCACTAATTACTAATTGGTGGACAAACTCTGTACTTAGCTGCATCTCATCATTTTACAAATAAAGTATACAGGAATTAGAGAGGGCAAAAGAAATATGTTGCGCTGCCTGATAATTTATTTTTACCCCTATATGTATATTAAATGTCGTTAGTAATCCTTTGTAAATGTGTGCGTTAATCTGTTTGTTTGGTTGATAGGAGCTTCAGCTACATATACAAGTGCACAGCTTCCTGCTAGTGACGTTTTGACATTCCTGCACCTCCTCGTCAACACGTATGCAATATTGGTGTTTTCCTGCCACGAAAGTTTTTTTGTTAGCATCAGTATTTCTCACGTCTGAAGTACTGCTCTCTGTACAGAATATGACATTATTTGTAGTATCTGTAGATACATGGTTCAATGTCCGTTTGTTTTCCCCTGTGTGCTCACTATGATTGTCCATTAAACCTTATATGGATAAGCATTCAAAAGATATATATGAATAAGCATATATATATTCTGCTCGAGAACTCAAAATAGAAACTTCTATGAACTCTCTCGTGTAATGTTTGTTCAATGCCGATATAACAATAACTCTGCTACCATCTTGCTGAACAATATTTGATGCACAATTCACAAGGATCAGCTAGTTTGTAAAATTTAAACATGCTTAGCTGCACATTAAAAATATGTGTACATGGCTAGATGATATTGCTGCAAATGTGTAGAAAAAAAAATCAAACAAAAACACAAAAAGTCCTGCGTTAAGAAATCTTTGTCCATCATTTTTTTTTTTTTTGCCCTTTTCCCTTGTACTGAGAAATAAAAACTACAGTAGTATGTACACATGCTAAAATCTGTCCTACAATCTCGATTTTTTTTTCATTCCTGTGGTCAACCAGAACTCTGTTCTGCACTAGCTAAGAACTTCATCACCATGCTCCTGGCCTTGTTGATGGTCATGAAGCACAGGAAGAGATGCTCCTCCAGCTCGTCCAGCTGCTGCCTGAAGCTCTCCTCGTTCTTGCACAGCTGCTTCAACACCTCCTGCACCAGCCTTCCCTTCTCGCCGGCCGCCGCGCGGTGCTCGACGCAGAGCTGCAGCAGCGCGAGCATGTGCTCCCCCTCGTCGCGCACGCGCGCCACGAGGCGGCTTATGGTGTCCATGTCCCGGTTCAGTATGTACGTGCCCTTGGCGGCGGCCTCCAGCTGCAGCAGGGCCCGGCGCGCCGTCCGGCCGGAGAAGAGGCCCGTCCACGCCGGCGACATCATCGGGAATGCCGCGAACGCCGCCAGGATGTGCACGCCGATGAAAGCGCCGACGACGGCCAGGACGGCGACGACCGCGACGAACGACGCCGAGAGCAGCTGCCTAAGGCGGGCGAGGCCCTTGATCCGGAGCCGCGCCTTCTTCCTGCTGGCGTCGAGGCTCTTGAGCAGGTCGGCGGAGCTGAGCTGCACCTGGCGCAGCCTGCCCTGCGACACGGCCAGCGCGGTGAAGGGCTGGCCCAGGGCGGCGGAGACGTCGGCGAGGTTGGAGACCCCGACGTCGCGGGCGAGCTTGCGGAGCGTGTTCTTGAGCGGGCGGTAGCGGAGGCGTATCTGCTCGATGTCCTTGAGGAGGTGGCTGCAGAGGAAGGAGGCGTTGGCCGTCTCGGCGTAGTAGTTGGCGAGGAGCTCGCGCACGTCGGGGTGGACTCGGCCCCGGCGCGCGGCGGCGAGCGCCGCGCGGACGGCGCGCTGGTCCGGCTCGAGGAGGTGCTCGGCGAAGAGGCGGTAGGAGGGGAGGCGCTTGGACGCCGTGCCGGTGCCGGTGCCGCCGCCGGAGCGCGGCACCAGCCCGGCGCCGTGCGCGAGCGTGATGTCCAGCACGCGCGCCCAGAAGTCGTTGTAGGACTCGGTGCGGAACGCGCTGGTGTACTCGTCGCGGAAGTCGAAGCTCGACGACGCCGTCACCTGCAGGGGCTTGGGGGCCTGCACCGCTGCTGCATGCATGCAACGACAGATATCAACACACAGCGCCATGCATCGATCCATCTGTAGACTACGTAGGAGTAATTGACATTTGGCTATCAGACATGACACAACAGCTAACGAATAAGGATCGATCTCATCTGCACCTTGACGACGATGGTGGTGGATGCATGATCGGAAGCATCTGAACATGCTACCGCCCATTTTTTTTCCCTGGCCCAGCAGTGTAACAGACTAAACAGGTAAATGATCGGCATTATTGGATGTCTACAGCAGGTCAGGTGCCTTTTAAATTAAATGCCGGGTCGAGTTTGCTTGACGATGCAGAAATGACTAAACAAGCTTGCGCGGCGCATTGCTGTGTGTCAAAGCGAAGCGACAGCCTTGCTAAATTAACGGGTGTTTTTGCGGCGGGTCTTTGCCGTGCTGCTGCACTGCACGCACCCACGGACGCAACTGCCAACCGGCGGCGATGCTTTGGCTGCCTTAATCTGAATATCTTTCTGTGCTTTCGCCGCCACGCATTCTGACGTGCATCCGGAGCCGTCGTTGCCGGCAATGCAGCACACTGCTGGCTTCGAGATGCGGAGCACGCACGGATCGCATGATCAGACAACGATCAGTCAGTCTACAGCTAGCGCAAAATGCGTGCATTGCAATTTGAACGTGCGACACTAGAGGGACAACACGTCAACACATATAACCACACCCAGAGTCAGGATTAATTCAGGGTACACGAGGAAGGTGCTGCGATGCGTACCTGGGCGATCGGCGTCGTCGGACCCTCCGAAGCACCCGAACGTGACGCCCATCGATCAACAGCAACAAGCTCGCTCCGCCGCCGACGAACTCGATCGAGAAATGATTTCTTGGCGCCGCTCCACAAGGCTGCACTCGCAGGCGCAGGCGCAGAGCGCGCGAGTACGTAGTGGAGGCTGGAGCTCGATCAGTTTCTCTTCCGATCAATTCAAGCTGCTTGCGGCTGATGTATGTGTATAGTGTATGGCTGTATGCAAATGCAAATGCATACGACTGGGGGCTCGGCGCTGCGCCTGTCAAAGTGAGGAGCCGACGGACATGGCAATTGGCAACTTATAAGGCCGGCCGGCTGCGTCGAAGATATCTCTGGTGGACTCTCGCAGTCACACACACACACACACACACGCCGTGGAATGTGGATCGAGCGAGATCGGCCTTGGTCGCAAAGACAAGTCTTGGGCTATCCATGCGATCCTATCTCCTCCAGCCTAGCCGAGTAGCCGTCTGTCTCTGATTAGGCGGAAGCTTGGAAGGAAGCACAAGAGGTTGGCGAGCACTCAACGCCCGCCACGCCCACGCCCACGCCGCGCGCGCCCCAGGCCACCAGGCCGCGGACCAGACGACACTGCAGCCACGCGCGCCGGGGGCCGTCGGATCGAGCACTCTGTATGCTGCTGGTAAACGCTGGGCCGGGGAATCCGGGCGGCCGCGTCGGTTGCGTTGCGTGGATTGCGTCTGCCCGAGCGCTTCGCCAGCCGCGAACGCCACCGTCATGGCCGCGAGGCCGGGGCGCCTCTGCTCTGTTCGGCGGCAGAGCCAGAGCCAGAGCCAGAGCCAAGGGGGCGCGTGCCGTGTGCGGCCCAGGATCCACGCGGATCAAACAGGAGCTGGCCGAGATATTTTTCCCGGCCGTGTCGTATCTTTCTGGTCCGGGATTAATTCGCGGTGGCGGAGACGAGGGATGGGCGCCGAGGATCCTGCGCCGGCGACGCGGACGTACGTGGTGGAGCTTCTCCCTGTGATATGGATTGCTGGCTTGCTGCGCATGTTGCAGGCGTCGCAAGCCAGCCGGGCAAAAGGGTGGCCAGGGTGAAGTGGCTTGCACAAAGAGACACCGCGGCCGCGTTGGACACACAGGTGATGGCTCCGTGGCAATGGCATGGCACTATTGGCGGCGCGTCGCTGTCGCCCGGCCGGCCGGCCGCCCCGGTGGTGGTCGCGACGCGACTAGGCTTTCAGCGGTGACGGATAATGACGTCGTTGTTGGCGCCTGATTACGCCAGCATGCACGCTGCTCTTCTCAGCTTCTCTGGATCAGGATTTTGGCTTCAGATGGTCGGCATCCCAACCCACTTTTTTACAGAGGATGTGCACCCGACAAATAAATAATAACGGATGCTACAAATGACATGAGGTACATGTCATACAAATGCTTCATCTTAACGATTACCAGCACATTTCAAGATACAGAGTTGATTAATGCTGACAAAGTATTACTGTTGAAACAACAAAGCATAATTCTTTTCTTGGACTGCAAATCCTAATGCATCCCCTATTCAGAAGATACAGAGTTGATTAATGCTGACAAGTTGAAACAACAAAGCATAATTCTTTTCTTGGACTGCAAATCCTAATGCATCCCCTATTCAGCCCAAAACAAAACGGCACTCTGTCCCAATCCTACTATTACCAGTTGGAGGCTTATTTTTGAGGCTCCACATTAATTCTCACCAGATGCGTTATAAAAAAAATCCTAGAAATTCTCACAAAAAAAGAGAAACATCTGGCCATCCATCACGTGACTCAACTAATAATAGTCGTTAGATCAATTATATTTTTTTTAAGAAAATTACCCACCATGCTACCCACCTCTGCCATTATAAAAGGTTTTGAGTTTAACTCTCAACTAAAGCAAATTTCTTCTTTTTTCGCATATTTTTTCTATTTTCAATTTATTTTCTAAGTAATTATCCGCCTTTGTCATTATAAAAGTTTTTAGTTCAACTCTTAACAGATGCCAATTTCAACTTTTTTGGTAGATTTTTCTATTTTCAATTTATTTTCTAATTAATTACCCACCTCTGTCATTACAAAATATTTTGAGTTCAACTCTCAACGAAAACAAATTTTTTTTGTGCAGATTTTTCTCATTTTCAAAGTTACTTTTAGTTTTTTTTGTCATACTTTTCCATTTATAAATTTACGCTACTAAATGTTTCTGTAACTTTTTTTTCATAAAGATGCTAGAAACCTTTTTATGAAATAGATATTTTATGATTAATCTTGCTATTACTAATTGAAGACTCCTTTTGCAAACCTTCTTATTAATCCTTACAAGATGCTCTAAATAAAAGATAAAATCATAGAAATTATCACAATAATCAGAAACATCATATCATCGATTGCAGACTGAAATCTGAATAGACACTAGGTCTGTTTTCTATATAATTAACATAATTGGAGGCTTCTATTAAAAATGAATTAAAATAACTAACCTATTAAATTTATATGGAAATTATGCATCATGTCATTATGAAAGATAAATTAAAATAACCTCTAAATTTGCATATAAATTACCCACTATGCCATTATGATTGATAATATATCCCCATAATTTGTATGATTTAAAGTAAATCTCTAAATTTGTATATAATGTATCGAATATGCCATTATGAAATACAAAGATTAACTAGAGCATGGTTTTTATATGTTATATAGATTTGGTCAATAAATAAAAAAATATATATTTCTATTAAAGTATTAATATATAAGAGATACCGAGTAATAATAATAATCTTAATTAATTGTGTGTCTCAAAATCATATAAATTTGTAACACTTATGTTTCGTAACTATACTAGTCCGTGCTGTGCACGGGTTGACATACTCGTTGATCAAAATTTGTAAACGCACGTCCCTGTATACTTGATATTTACGCGCGAACACAGGATCATCCAGGACAAACATTTAGAAAAAAAGAGACAGCACAAGCAAAGTCCCATCTCATCCACATGCAGCAACAAATGGAGTCATTATTTGGAACGCACGAAAGCTCAGAGTTGCACGAGCACTCCGTGGCCAGTTCTAAGCAACAGCGACGATTTAAAAAACTACAGTCTGTTACAAAACAAAATACTACTCGCTATTCTAAGATACACATAGCAAACAACTAAGCAGCGTCTAGCAGACCAGTATTTTGGGATCTCTTCAGAGTACATACTCGAGGTCACGGTCAGACACATTTGGATTTGTGCCTGATCATCTTGAGCTCCTCAGCCTGATCATCATCACTGCGCACCACCTCCACGCCGGTCAAGATAACAGCGTTGTCGAACCCATCATCGATGAAACCAATATCAGCACTCAAATCATAGAACTTAGCAGTGCAAAATCTGCCAGAGCCCAGGCTCACCAAGGTGAGATCAAACAGTAACCAATCCTCTGGCGGGTTAAAATCTGGGAAGACATACTTCACTGTTGGTGGGTCAAGAGAGCTGATGGCACATAGGTGATAGGGTTCCTCAGCTGAAAGGCCAAACCAGTGGCCAAACTCAGGGGCATACGGCTCAGCTTTTCCAACGAAGGGCAGCACCCATTCACCAGCCTTCTCCCATTCTCGGGTCACAGTGTTAAAACGATAGGTACCGATGTTCTGCTCTGGCTTGACAGAGGGCGATAAGAAGATTGTGTTGCCCTTGACAACCGCACCAAAGTCAGAAATTGGCATGTACCTGCTGTCCCGAAAGAATGGTGGCGGTGGGAGAGGACGCCAAAGCCAGCCGTCGATGGAGAAGGTGAGCACCTCAAAGGGGAGGTGATTCCTGGTTGACATGTCCAAGACGTAGAGGCTCTCAGTCACCATTGACGACATTTTTCAAGACAAAGTTGTCGGTGCTGACGACCTCGCTGTCAGAATCGCAAGCGCTGGCATAGAAGGCATGGTCTTTGGTGCGGGGGATTGAGGAGAAGACCAAGCGCGTGGGTCCCTTGGGAGTGTTCATCTTGGGCATGCCCAACGCAGAGGGTGAGATTGGGTCATAAGCGGTGGTATAGCCCGCCCCATCTGCGCAAAGGATCTTGCTCTCGCCAAAGGGTGCGAAGAAATCCTTGCCCTTTATGATATGATACATCCTGGAGCTGAAAGGCTGGAAGACAAAGCTCGGCGTAGGCAGCCACTCAACTTGTGGGATCTCCTGGATGCCGCAGCTTATTTGTTTGTTGCCATTATTCTTCGCAGCCTCTGCTGCCGATTTGTAGAACAGCTGTGAGTGTCCAAGATATTTAATTATTTGTCATCTTTATAAACGGTATCTCTTCAATTGCCATCGTTAGAATGGCAATTACATATTTGCCATTCCTGCACAAAAATTTCAAACTGTTTACCATTTTCGCTGATATGGCAGGCCACGGAGGCGATCCACAGTGAAGGCAGGGAAAAAGACTAGGATGCCCCTGCCTTTATCTCCTCCTCTCTCCCCTTCTCCCACCGACGTGTGGACCCAGGTGCATAGTTTCTTCTACCTCCTGCCGAGCGCCTCCTGCCTCCGACCGGCTCGCCGTGCAGGAACAGGGCATTCTCATCGGAATGGAGGTTCCCGGCCTCCGTTCGCGAATCTGAGGATACCGGCGCGAAGAGGAGATCGAGGGGAATCCGTTCCGGATGTTTCGTGCAAGAGGAGATGCATGGAACAGGGGAGGCCACGGACGCCATGGGAGGGCTTCTGGAGCTTCGTGGCAGGCTCGACTCGGGCAAGCGGGACAAGAATTGAGGATTGGCGAGTGTAGAGGCCGGCGTGATACTGCTCCCCGCCGAAGGAATTGGACCGGGATGGCCCGAGGGCGGAGAACGCTGAGGCCGCCTGCATTCTGTGCAAGAACGGGCGCTGGTGAAATTGGAGAGGGAAAAGAGAAGCTCGCCGAGGGGAGGGTCATGTTTGATGCTTGCCATCAATGCCGTCGACAGTGGCTTCATCTTCGGTTTGCTGGCGTTGCGACGTGAGCGGGGTCGGGGTCCTCTTCGCGCGCAGCTCGCCGGCGTCTAGTTCCGAAACCTGCAGCGGAGCCCGGCGGCGGCGAGGGTGTGGGCGGCGGCGAGCGCGAGCGGCCGACCGAGCGCGCGTGGTCGGCGCCGAGGCCGGAAGCGCACGCGGGCGGGCGTGGCCGGCGCGGAGGCCGCAAGCGCGCGCGGGCGGGCGTGGCGGCAGGCGTGGCTGGCGCGGGGAAGAAACCAGGGAGGTTGAAGATGAACTGGGATCGGCCCCACCCGTCAGTGGCTATAGGGAGGAGGGGCATTCGTGTCTTTTTCCTTGCCTTGGCCAGCGTGCGTCCTCCGTGGCCCGCCAGATGGGCAAAATTGGCAAATAGTTAAAATCTTTTATGTATGAGTGACAAATATGTAATTGTCATTATAAGGATGGCAATCGGAGACATACTGTAACGGTGGTAAATAATTAAATATCCGGAGGTGTCTAGCTGGTTTATTGAATACAGGCCGTCCCTGCACCTCGATACAAGATTCAGGAACCGGCGATTCATTTTTTCAGTCAGAAAAAAATTTCCCTTAATCTGAAAAAGAAGAAAATCATCGGTGCTCGTCGCCGGCGAAGATCTGGCGTAGGGCGGCGGCCGTGTGCAGTCGGTGCTCCCCTCTCTTAGGCAATGCGGCGGCTGTGTGCAGTCCTGGCGCTGGGTGAAGATGTGCCCCAATGCAACGCGGAAATTCCACATCTAGCCTCCTTTGGATAGCCCAACCCAGCCCATTCCGCGGGCATAATAAATTCGGCCCGTGCCCCAGTGGCCCTTTGGGGAACATGGCGGGCCAAAATTGGCGCGTGTAGTATTGCGTCTGCCGGAGCGCTTCGCCAGCCGTCATGGGCGCGCGTGCCGTGTGCGGTCCAGGATGCACGCGGATCAAACAGGAGCTGGCCGAGATATTTTCCCCTTCCCGGCCGCGTCGTATCTTTCTTGTCCGGGATTAATACGCGGTGGCGGAGGAGGAGGGATGGGCGCCGAGGATCCTGCGCCGGCGACGCGGACGTACGTGGTGGAGCTTCTGCCTGTGGATGGATTGCTGCTCTGCGCAGGTTGCAGACGGGCGTCGCAAGCCAGGCAGCCAGCCGGGCAAAATGGTGGCCAGGGTGAAGTGGCTTGCACAAGAGACACCGCGTTGGCTCCTTTGGGCACACAGACAGGTCACAGCCTCACAGGTGATGGCGCCCTGCCTTGGGCAATGGCATGGCACTATAGGCGGCGGGCGTCGCTGTCCTTTCAACGGTGACGGATAATGACGTCGCCGTTGGTGGTTGATTACGCCAGCAAGCACGCGGCTCTTCCTCAGCTTCTCTGGATCAGCAGGATTTTGGCTTCAGATGGTCGGCATCCGAACCCGCTTTTTACAGAGACTGAAGGCTCTCTGATCAGAGATGGTTGCATTCAGAATTGTACAGTTACAATACTCCATCAGTGGAGCACAACATTTTGCAAAGACGACGCTACTACTTGTGTTGTGATCTTGTCAGATTTCACAAGGTAAAACTGCTACTCAAGCAAAAAAAAAAAATTGTAGAGTACTACTATAGAAGAGCACGATGCACGAAGAACAGGACAGGACATGCAGACAAAGTTTGCAAACAAATCTATAGCTCATCTTCAGACTTATTCCTCTTCTTCTTCTTCTGTAGCTTTTCAAGAACTTGGTCCAGGGGTGGGTCTCCATGTCTGCGGAAAATCTTGTCACCAATCTTAAACTCGTAAGCCTCAGCTTGGCTCAAGATAAAATCTTTCAGCTGAAACACACACAAAAAAATTACAAAGTGAAAACTGAAAACAGCAAACCGGAAAGGAAACTCCAATAGCTAACTCTGTAAACTGGAAAGTGAGTCAGGTTTCTCGATCGATTCCTTGAGCCCTCAACTTCACGTGCTATGCTCTCAGACTCTGAAAATGGAAAACGGCTAGACAAATATGCCATCAGCTCTAGACAAACTCCTCAACAATACCATTTCGCACTACTGGATTGACTGGATGGACAATGTGTGCTGCCTACTCTCATTTAACGGTTGACAATGTACTACAATTGAGCTAAATATCATCCATAGAGATAAACCGTCAAATGAATGAGCACTGAATATCATCCATAGAGATAAACAGGCATGACTCTGCATAAAATCTTTACGTCATGGAGTTTGCACGTCCATATTATGATCTGCTGTAGACTGGCAGGTACTAATGAAACTTTTCAAGCAACGGATGCAAGTATGTGACACATAGCTCACACAATTTCAGGGAAAGCTAATTGCAGTCCAATTCGAGTTCACATCGCCATGCCCCTAGGCCCTGGTGAATCCTCGAGGTGAATGAGAGTGTTGAAGTAAACTGGCCACTTTTTTAACGTCTAATCAGGAAGGTGGAATGGTAGGATCAATCCCAGAATTGAAAAAAAAATCAAAAGACCACATTCCTGCCCAATTTTACTGCATTGTAACTTGTAAGTACTACTACTGTGCATTGTAACTTGTAAGTACTACTACTGGTACAGAGCAAGAAAGAGGTAAATCCAACAGGAAGCAAAACACCAACCTCCAGAATGTCTCGCCCTCGCTCCATGGTGAACATGAGCGTTCCAAAATCAACCGCCACGAATTTGGCCTCCACCGATCCCGTCCGCACCACATTGCTCCACCTCGTCGCGATCCTCGCCATATCCTCCTGGAAGAACCAAAACAAATCCAATCCAGAATTTTAACGCCACGGTCAAACGAGGGCCGTGGCTGCGATCGAGGGATCCGCACCCGTGAGCGGCGGGCGCCGGGGCGGAGCTTGACGAAGCCGAACGACGGCCCGGTTTGGCCGCGGATCAGCTCGTCCTGGAGAGCGGCCGGATCCATCCTTGACAGGTCCGGCGGCGGGCCGTCGCCGCGGCCAGGGCCCCGCGAGGATGGCGCGCCCCAATGGCGCCAGTCGTCGTCCTCCTCGTCGTCGATCACGTCGCGCAGGTCGTCCGGGATGCGCGTCCGCTTCGCCCCCAGCGCCGCCCCCGCGGCCGCGCACAGGAGGACGACGGCGGCGAGCGTCACTCGGCACGCCATTTTCGCCGCGTGACTGCGTGAGGAGAGACGGTCTTGCTCTGGGCGCCCAACGGATCGAGCGTGGCTGACCAAACCAGACACCACTATCGTCTATCGCACGATGCCAAGGGCTTTGATCCAACCCAACTACTGAACTACCTGCATCTTCCATGTCACCATGTGGCTTCTTATCATCCTATCTCCGAGTTGCATGGAAGCTGGTAATTTGCATATAAAACTAGATCCACCGTCAACTCTCCATGTGCTAGTATTAAAAAAACACAAAAAGCTAAAAAAAATGGCAAAGCATTTTTTCAAAAAAAAATGGCAAAGCTTTATTTACCTCTGAGATTTGTCATCGATAGGTGTGGATGAAAAACAGTTCATGTGATTAAATCATTAATCAAATTGTTTTATTTATTTCGTTTTTCAGTTTTCTTGTTGGTGGCTCTTGTTTTATTGTTGTACAGTAGATGATAAAGTTACTTATGTATGTTGAACTAATCGCTGTATACATACGTCACCTTGCCCTTGGCGATCGTCATCCAGTTCGCCCAGTCCACCGCGCGTGTTCGGAGCGCGAGCTGACAGTCAGGACACAAAGTTCAGAGTTTAAGTTTCAAAGTGCTCGCAGAGTTCTATAAATGAAAGGAACGCTGAGTTGGGAACAATTGATCAAGAGATTTCACAAAAGAAATTTGAGTTAGGAGAAATATTAGTACACCGCAATATTGCCGACATGTAATCTGTGATTGCCCAAATTGATTTTTTTATAAGGCTCAAAGTAGTCAATGCAATAGAACTTTTCAGTTGACTCAACAACGAATAATCTTGCTGCTAGAACACTAACTATAAAAAGGGGACAATGATTTCATCAGGATGGTGGATGATAACTTTAGCTGCTTTTAGCACCCTTGATCTTTCAGAGAAATGATTAAACCCAAGATCAATACCTGCGAGTACAATCATATGGTTACACACACCACAGCGAAGTATTTGGAAAAGGCCGAGATCAATACATTTTTGTCTCTACTTTTCCTATGTATTGGAAGCATCATAGCACAACTGAAGAATGGAATACACAAGAAAAATCAGCTAAACTTTTTCCTGTGGAAAAGAAGGATAAAAAAACCGTCCAACCCTCAAGTTATTGTGACTCAATAAATAATAACGGATGCTGCAAATGACATGAGGTACATATCATACAAATGCTTCATCTTAACGAGTATAAGGACATTTCAAGACACAGAGTTGATTAATGCCGACAAATTAAAGTATTACTGTTGAAACAACAAAGCATAATTCTTTTCTTGAACCGCAAATCCTAATGCATCCCCTATTCAGCCCAAAACTGCACTCTGCCGCGATTGATCAAAAATTGTGAATGCACGTCCCTGCATACTTGATATTTACGCGCAAACACAGGATCATCCAGGACAAACATTCAGAAAAAAAAAATAGCATAAGCAAAGTCCCATCTCATCTCCACAGCAACAAATGGAGTCATTATTTGCAACGCACAAAAGCTCAGAGTTGCTTGAGCACTCCGTGGCCAGTTCTAAGCAACAGCGACGATTAAAAATACAGTCTCTTACCAAATACTACTGCTATCCTAAGATACACATAACAAACAACTAAGCAGCGTCTAGCAGACCAGTATTTTGGGTTCTCTTCAGAGCACATACTCGAGGTCACGGTCAGACACACATTTGGATTTGTGCCTGATCATCTTGAGCTCCTCAGCCTGATCATCATCACTGCGCACCACCTCCACGCTGGTCAAGATAACAGCGTTGTCGAACCCATCATCGATGAAACCACTATCAGCACTCAAATCATAGAACTTAGCAGTGCAAAATCTGCCAGAGCCCAGGCTCACCAATGTGAGATCAAACAGTAACCAATCCTCTGGCGGGTTAAAATCTGGGAAGACATACTTCATTGTTGGTGGGTTAAGAGAGCTGATGGCACATAGGTGATAGGATTCCTCAGCTGAAAGGCCAAACCAGTGGCCAAACTCAGGGCATACGGCTCAGCTTTTCCAACGAAGGGCAGCACCCATTCACCAGCCTTCTCCCATTCTCGGGTCACAGTGTTAAAACAATAGGTGCCGATGCTCTGCTCTGGCACAGCAGAGGGCGATAAGAAGATTGTGTTGCCCTTGACAACTGCACCAAAGTCACGAGTTGGCATGTACCTGCTGTCCTGAAAGAATGGTGGCAGTGGGAGAGGACGCCAAAGCCAGCCCTCGATGGAGAAGGTGAGCACCTCAAAGGAGAGGTGATTCCTGGGTGACATGTCCAAGACGTAGAGGCTCTCAGTGTGGTCACCATTGACGATATTTTGCAAGACAAAGTTGTCAGTGCGGACCTCGCTGTCAGAATAGAAGACATGGTCTTTGGTGCGGGGGATGGAGGAGATGACCATGCGCATGGGTCCCTTGGGAGTGTTCATCTTAGGCATGCCCAACACAGAGGGTGTGCTAACAAATCCATGCCCTTTATGATATGATACATTTTGGAGCTGAAAGGAAGGCAAAGCTCGGCGCAGGCAGCCACTCAACTTGCGGAATCTTGCCGGCGAAGGGCTGTATGAAGACCTGGCGTTAGGGCGGCGGCCGTGTGTCGAGTCGTCGCCACGAGAGAGATGGCGGGGGGCGGCGGCTGTGTGCAGTCCAAGCGCTGGGTGAAGCGGGGTTCCCAGCCCATTCCGCGGGCATAATTCGGCCCGTGCTTCCGCTGCCCCTCCTAGCCCCGGTGGGCCTTTGGGAACATGGCGGGGCGTCGTCGCTCCCACAACGGGACCCGCCGACGCTTTTCGTTATTTGGACCAAATTTGTTCCGCGGTCCAACTCTTGTGGCATTCGTTTTCTCAGTCCGCTGAAACGTACCCAGTGTTGTGCTTTCCTCTGTCAGCTGAAATGTACTGTTCCTCAAAAAAAAAAAAAAACTGAAATGTACTACTTTACTCTGGACAGTATGTCATAAAAACATGAACGCACAGCTTTTATAACATGTCATCATTACATGGACCCTACACAAATTTGAAGCCGATTGAACCATCGTGTTTCTGATATTAAGATCTTCAAAACAAGACCACATTTGAATATATTTAGAAAATTTTTTTAAAAAATACTTTTTAAATATATGATAACTATATAAAAAAACCCATATTCGACGTGTACCGAATAAATATTCTAGCTTTACTAAAGCAACACAGATAGAGCGATTACAGAAGCCTTTTTGGCACATGATGAGTGGGAAGCATTACAGATAGAGCGATTGTTTCACAAAGATTTTGGTTATATTGAAGTTCCCGATTACACTGATTTTAAGGCTCCGTGGACTAGGTTCATATACCAAGTTCTGAGGCGGAAGAATCAACTGAACCACAAAGACAAGAGGTACGATGCTTCGTTCATAATTTTATTTTTTGTTCACGGGCCTTGGAGGCATGGTCGCTTAATTGTTGATTGCTGCTTGGAGCTTATTATTATCTAATTTGGGAAATTGTGTAACTAGCTGACTGGGTGATCTATGCAGGGGGAGGGGGGGGGGGGTGCATTTATCTTTGTTACTTAACTTTCAATTAATTTTGTCCGACTACCCTGTCCATGAAAATTTTGCATGTTGCACATAATTCACGCCTCATGATGAAATGCCGCTCTCACACATTCGGCCCCTTGTACTCACCACTTGGTGTGGATGCTGCAGAAGCGTCCTCTTATCTGCATAATCATACTATGCAGCCTTCAACTAACAGTTCCATTGTGGTGGTCTTGGTTTGCCAAAGCATGTGGAGAAATCGAGCTGCAGTATGGCCACCTGGCTTACCATTCCCCTCAGTGCCTTAGTGTTACCTTGCTATCAGGTAAAGAAATTCCTGAATGTAGTCAGAACACAACAAGAGGATCCAACCATTATCAGAGCTAGTCCAACCTGAGAATGAAGCAATATCTGTTCCAGAAAAAAATTAAGCAACATTGTGCTCTTCAGAGAAATAACTCAAGTATGGAATGTAATATTTGGGCTACAGTTTTAATGATTCACAATTACGCCAGAGGCCACTAGGTGCTCTATTATTTGGCCTGAACCTGACCATTGTTGCTCCAAATGACAAGTGTGTTCAGGGAATATCCTGTTTCTAAAAATCCCCTTCCTCTAGGGCACTGTTGTTGAAAGTTCACGCCTGATGTGTATTGGAACACAAATGGAGAATGTTGAGATATATAACCCTTGATGCCTTTTAGTGGTGGTATGCTTCACATCAGGTGGTGAGCTACTATTCCTTTTCTGTAAATGGGATTTGCCATATCAAGAATTTCTTTGGCTCTATTATTTCTTCCGCCATCCACCTGGACTGTTCATCTGTGTTACACTGTTACTTCTTTCTCCTCAACCATGAAGTACGGTGCGATTTGGCGTTGCCTTTCAAGTTCTTTTTGTGAAGTATTGCAGCTCCACGACTGTCTTAGTTCTATCTTCTATGCTTTATTTACTAAATATTCATTACAGTGTTGCAACTACTGTGGATATTCCATACCTGGTGGTGCTTTCATTTTCAATGAGGCAGTTTCGCATAGCTGTACGTATTCTTGTACACGTTTCTTCATAGTTGTTTAAAAGTAATCACAGTCTCGTCTTTTCTCCAAAATGACCTCCTAACCCTGTTGTTTCTTCCCAATTGTGTTGGGTGCCCCTTTTCTCTGTGCTTTATATCCCCTCTACCCACCGAAAACGACAATTGCGTAATAAAATATGGCCATCACTCCACTGCAAGAATTATGATCCAAATTCTATGAGGTGGTAAGTTGATGAATGAGACGGGTAACAAAACAGATATAAAACACACAAAACAATGCGATTGATAGATAAACGAATATTAGACGACTGGAGGAGTAAATCTGAAATATTTATCCAAACTTTACTCCCGCTTGTTCGATACCCCTCTCAAACGGTCCTTAATCCTTATCTTTCACTTGTGGATTTGTTGTGTCGTGTGCCTTTTTCTACATGTTTATTCCGTCTCCTAACTCCTCTCACTGTCTCACCTCTCTGGCTCTCTCGCATGTGCCCATCGTAATCAATTGTTTACGAGTAAGAAAACGGGCCGATACCCCTCTCGAACAGTTCTTAATCTCTGTTTTCACTTGTGGATTTGTTTTGTCATGTACAGTATCTTTTTCTATATGCTTACTTCTCGTGTTTCCTAAAGATGTCAGCTTTTTTACATGTAACGATCACAATAAATTTGTAAGTAGAAAAACGGACCGTTTATCTGATGCTTCTATCGAATGGTCCTTCCTTATTTTTCATTCGTGGATTTGCGTTTTCCGTGTGTCCTTTTTCCCTTTTCTATATCCTTACTCGGTCTGTCGCACTTCTCACGGTCTCGCCTCCCTCGCATGTGCCCATCGCAATAAAAAATAAATCAATAATAGAGAGGAGATAGCAACATCCGCTGCTTAATCTCCTCTTTTCTTCCTCTTATCTACAAGCTGCAAATCCCAAGAGGCGGAAGGGAGCTGCGGAGCGGCGAATCCTTTGTTTTTGACCAAGATGTCTTCTCCAAGCAAGCGCCGGGAAATGGACCTCATGAAGCTGTGGGGATCCTTCGGTGTTGTGGTGATTTTCGTTTGGGATTTCAATGGGGATTCTTTGATCTGTATTTCTGTTGCCCGTTGATGCCTGCAGGATGATGAGCGACTACAAGGTGGAGATGGTGAACGATGGGATGCAGGAGTTCTTTGTTGAATTCCGTGGGCCTAACGAAAGTACGGATATTTTTACCTGAAGTATTCTTTTTCTTGGGCCGATGACTCTATAGCTCCTAGTTTCTGATCTAGATAGTCCGAAGGGCGATTTCAGAGTTTTCCTCGATCGGTATGGCCTTCTTGTACCGTGGTTGCTGGAGAACAACCATGACCAGATCCCAATTTAACTTGTTACCGAGCTGCTTTTGCTTTCTATGTTGCCTTTGGAATCTGCACGATGCACTTAAATATTCAGGCTTGCACTACACCACTAGTAATTTAGGATGAATGGCTGCACTGTCTGAAGGATGCTTTGATGAACTCAATAGGCATTTATCAAGGAGGTGTGTGGAAGGTTAGAGTAGAATTGCCAGACGCGTATCCTTACAAATCCCCATCGATTGGTTTCATCAATAAGATATTCCACCCAAACGTTGATGAGAAGTGAGTACCTTTGAACTCAAGTGATTTGTTACTTTGTCAATTCAAGTCACAATAATAATCTAACTCCTAAGTCCTAACCACTTCTGGATGAGTGCAAACTGCAGGTCTGGTTCAGTCTGTTTGGATGTCATCAACCAGACATGGAGCCCAATGTTTGGTAAGATTGTTTTTTTGCATTTCATTATTAGCATAGACAGATAGTTAATTTTCAATATTGCAGTATCTGTACAGGTAAGCTCTTGTTGGGTTTCAACTCTCGCACACCCCAACTTGCTTGGACTAAAAGGCTTCGTTATTGTTGCTGCATTATCTGTACATTTTAGATCTCCATGTTTTGCACTTTGTTTTCACAGGGTCAGCTTTGAACCCATATGCAATGTTTTGCAGATCTTGTCAATGTGTTTGAGGTCTTCCTCCCACAACTTCTGTTATATCCAAATCCTTCTGATCCATTAAATGGACATGCAGCTGCGCTGATGATGCGTGATCGCCCTGCTTATGAACAAAAAGTGAAAGGTAATCACATTATGTACTAGTATATGTTTATTAATTATTACTACCTATTTCCAAACCTGCTTGGAGATTCATTAACAATGGCATTAGTAGTTGAGATTCTGTGTGCCTATCTGCTGAATTTCCTTTGCAGTTTGCACTCCCTTGTGAACTAGTAGATTTGAGATAAGTTCTCTCCTTGACATATATTGATATGTATGGACTGATCAGTTTAATTACCTCACTACATTTATTTAGATGGCAACCCATTTCAAGTAATAGAAATATGTTCAAGAACACTTCCACGCAGGTTTTAGGTAAAGTAAGAAGCCTTCCAAAAATATCGTTGGTTTATTATAGGCACTGTATCAAGCATACAACGATTAGTTCAACATACATAAGTAACTTCACCATCTAGATTCTATGTGTTCTTGACCAGAGAAGTTTGATTACCTAAGGCTTTTTTAGGCACTGCTTAGAGGATTTAAGCTACGCATTTGACCTGAGGCCATAAAATTGTTTTGCCTAGCTGAGCAAGTCCATGTATCAGGATGGGATGGCACAGGATGGGCTGTTTCTCTTTGATGGGATCAGGGGACAATGCAAACAAACAGGTTTTATTGAGTGCAGTCATGGAAATCTGCCATATCCTCCAGTCCTGAAAATCTTGTAAAATATGAATACATTTTCAGGAGTTTCATAGACAAATCATCAACCTGCCAGGCCACCACTATGAGCGATGTGTTCAGCTATTAAGAGCTTAATTGTTTCCAGACTACTAGAATATTGTTGTACCCAATTATTGATCAAATGAAACACACAGTGGATTGTTTTTTTTTTTGTGTATTCCTTAACCATTTTAATGTTTATTGAATTGCATTGTCTTCCTCGGGACTTGAAGCTGAGTTTTCTTTTCTCATCTTTCTGCAGAATACTGTGAAAAATATGCCAAACCAGAGGATGCTGGTGTCCCAGAAAACCAGTCCAGTGACGAAGAGCTGAGTGAAGGTGAAGATGACTCCGGTGATGAGGAGATACTGGGGAAACCAGATCCGTAGTCAATTTGGAACCTACACCCCTAATCCGCACACAATGTTTATTGCAGCAACTGCAATTAAACTGTCACTGGACGTTCCTGTGCAGTCTGTGAATCCCATGTAAATAAACTGCAATTTAATGTTCTCTAATGTCATTTCTGTCTCTAGTTGATTGATTGGATTTCCAGTAGCAGTATATTTTCATATTTGGTATCTGCATAACTGTTGCTTATAGAGAGGGCATGAGGTGTGTAAACTGTAAACCATAGAAGAAAGAGACTGCTGCTTTTTTTTTTTTTTTTTGTATTTGCTACTTGCTAGTAAATCTTGTTAGATTTTAGTTAGTCACTAGAAGAACTGTGCAAGTGGAGTGATGGCCATGTTTTATTGTGCGATTGTCGTTTTGGGTGTGTAGAGGGGGATTGAAGGCGAGTAAAGCACAGAGGAAAGGGGCACCCAACACAGTTGGTGAGAAAGAATAAGGATTAGGAGGGCATTTTGAAGAGACGAGACTGGGATTACTTTTAAACAACTATGAAGAAACGTGTGCAGGAATACGTACAGCTATGCGAAACTGGCTCATTGAAAACGAAAGCACCACCAAGTATAGAATATCCACAATAGTTGCAGCACGGTAATGAATATTTGTTAATACAGCATAAAACTAAGATAGTCGTAGAGCTGACTTCAATACTTCATAAAAAGAACTTGAACGGCAATGCCGATTTGCACCGTAGTTCAGGGTTGAGGAGAAAGAAGTAACACAGACGAACAGTCCAGGTGGATGGCGGAAGAAATAATAGAGCCAACGAAATTCTTGAAATGGCAAATCGCATTTAGACAAAAGGAATAGTAGCTCACGACATCTGATGTGAACCATACCACCACTAAAAAGGCGTCAACGGTTATATATCTCAACATTCCCCATTTGTGTTCCAATACATGCATCATGCCTGAACTTTCAACAACAGTGCCCTAGAGAAAGGGGGGTTTAGAAACAGGCTATTCCGTGAACACACTTGTTGTCATTTGGAGCACCAATGGTCAGGTTCAGGCCAAATAATAGAGCACCTGGTAGCCTCTCTGTCGCGATTTGAAGCATTAAAACTGTAGCCCAAATATTGCATTTCATACTTTGAGTTATTTCTTTGAAGAGCACAATTTTGCTCCATTCTTTCCTTGAATAATATTGCTTCATTCTCAGGTTGGACTTGCTCTGAGAATGATTGGATCCTCTTGTTGTGTTCTGACTACATTCAAGAATTTCTTTACCTGATAGCAAGGTAACACAGCAAGGTAACACTAAGGCACTGAGGGGAATGCTAAGGCAGATGGCCATACTGCAGCTCAATTTCACCACGTGCTTTTGCAAACCAAGAAACCCGCCACCACAATGGAACTGTTAGTTGAAGGCTGCATGCCTGCATAGTATGATTATGCACATAAGAGGATGCTTCTGCAGCATCCACACCAAGTGGTGAGTAGAAGGTCAAAGGGGCTGGATGTGTGAGAGCGGCATTTCATTATGTGCAACCTGCAAAAGTTTCATGGACAGAGTAGTTGGACAAAATTAATTGCAAGTTAAGTACCAAAGGGAAATGCAGCAATCAATAATTAAGTGACCACGCCTCCCAGGCCCCAACCCACTCTCTCATACATACACAAATTCGTAAACTTCTATGATTCTTTATTAAATATAAAATAGGGACATGTTTACATCGTAGAAATTTACCAGATAGATAATATGCAAGATGGTAAATATGAAATAACATCAGAAACAAAAATCAGCAATACAAAGAAATTATCCTGTCAGAAATACATATAAAAAGAACTATGGAATATGGGGAAAATGGCAATCCCTAAGGGCTTGTTTGGTTAGCTTAAAATTGAAGGGGACTAGGTGAGATTGGAGGGGATTACTCCCTTGCAAGTCAAAATACCACCCAATATCTCACAATCCCCTTGGAGGAGGGATTAACCGAACAAGGCCTAAGGGACTGTCTATAATAGATCTAGCAAAAGTAAACATGTACAACAATGCAACTTAACTAAACAAAAAGAATTGTGTGATGCAAATGCATGGCTGACTGACTTGATCCATTACTTAGGCTAGTCCAGCATCAGACTACGCTGGATAGGAACTCGAGATCAAAGCATTACTCACAGACAGCATAAGGACACCCATTCATGACTATGAGATTTCCCTTGAGAATGATGATAGGAGATAACACCCCACAAGCCTAGGCATGCCATTTATAGGTTACCAATGAACTGCATGGACTAGTGGTTTGGCCCAGATATGGACAGCAAATATTTCGAAGCCAAGCAAAATAGGACGTGGCATATGCATATGCAGCCTGTTGCCTTAATTGTGGAGACAGTAGCAAGTGGACGATGGTGTCTTGTTATTTTCCTATGGCTGAATACTAGTCATTTTAACAGCAGTTGAGAATTATTTGGCTCATAAGTTTTTTCAATAGTCGATAAACATGGATATGATTACGAAGAGGGGGCACATTAGAGCAGCATATACCTTAAAGAAGACAGAAAAAAAACCAAACCTCTTAGAAAAAATACAAATATTATTATCAATGTAAATAATTACATTATGATACTAATCTGCACATGTTTGTCCAGATTCCATCTATAAGCGACATTTAAAAGAACTGGGCAGCAAATCTGCAACTAATACTGAGGCATCTTGAGTCCAAGTTGGGACTTGAACAATCCACTATAAGGAAAGAATATGACGGAATAACTTACGGTGTCACCAACCCCCTTAGAAACCAAGTAGATCGCAAAGAAAAGCTGCTTCTGCTGCAGTGCTGCTGCTGCTGCCATATTCTAAAACACATGGCATGGGCAAACGTTGTAATTGAGCCACTCATATGAAACCGAAAAGTCCCCTTGCAAACAAGCGCGAACTTCTCCTCCTCCCCCTGTTTGCAGTTCTGGTGCTTCTCATCGGCGTCAGATAAAACCGAAGCATCCCGTTGTCCAGGTTACCAGGAGAGGTATAATGCACACTCCTGCTTCTGCCAATCTTGCTATTCCGGAGCCAATCGGTCCGGAAACTCTGCGCGTCCCCATTAGACGCAGCCTGTGAGCTTCGGCTCGCTCTGCCCGGCGCGTGCCCGGCATTGCGGCCGGGCTGGATTTCGCCGCCGATGTCTGAAGCTGCCTCCGCATTTCTACCCCTCCGGACCTCCCTCCTCGATTCCGAGAGGGATCGCTCGAGAACATGCTCCCCTTTCTTGACAAACTCCATGAGTGGGCTGGTTATGCTCCGATCCCACACCCTGCTCCACCTGTTGGACCTCCGTCTCCCAACACCGGAGACGGGCATCTCCATCCCGGTCCCGGTGTCCGCGTCGCAGGAACGCCTCCCACTGAAACGCGGCGCATCGGTACAGGGGTCACCCGGGCGCCCGCACCCCCCGTTCCTGCTCTCAGTCTCAGCAGCAGCCACGGCCCCAGGCGCTTCCTCCGCATTGCTCCTCCCCGCCGCGTCCGTGGGCTCCTCTAGGCACGCGAAGGAGCACGCGAATGCCCTGCCCACCATCGACCCGTCCCACGAGTGCCGGGGCGGCTCCTCCAGGGAGCCTCTGCCGGTGTCCCGGTCCCGGTCCCGGGACGGCATCATCCACTCGCAGGAGCGGCGGAAGCTCGGCTTGCGCTCCACCTGAACGCCGACGGAGCCGCTGGGATCCGCCGGCTCCGCCCGCCGCGAGGGCGGCGCCGCCGAGGGCTCCTTCGCGGCGGCGCCCCCATTCCTCCTCCAGCGCATCGCCCGCCTCGGCAGAATGGACCTGAGCCACGACCCGAGGCCCCCCTTCCGCGAGAGCGCGCCCCCCTGATCTCCTCCTCCGGAACGCAAGTGGAACCCCGCCTCTTCCCCTTCCGACGACGGATGCGCGGCGGCGCCGGCGGAGTCGTCGAGCTGGAAGAGCAGCATGAGCGTCTTGCGCAGCTTGCCCGGGTCGGCGGCGTCGGCGGGCTCCCCGGCGCCGCCGACCTCGACGATCTCGGCGGCCTCGGGCTGGTTGCGCACGGAGGAGAGGCGCTCCATGAGGCAGGAGGAGCAGATGCCGGTGAGGAGCTGGGACGGGTGCCTCCCGCACCGCAGCGGCTCCGGCTCCTTGTCGCCCTCCCCGCCCTCCGGCTGCGCCTGCGCCTGCTCGTCTTCCTCCATCGCGTTTGGGGAAGGAAGGCGGGCCTCGGAAGCTGGCTGTTGCAGGCTTGCAGCACGCAAGGCAGGCCAGGCAGGCGAGTGAATCGAGTCAGGCGGGGACAGGCGGGTACGACATGGCCCGAAAATTGGAAAAAAAGAAGGAAAAAAACCCTAGCTAGCGAAGCGACGCGAGCCACCCGCCCCCGAAAAGCGACTTTTGGGGTTCGAGAGCAGGGCGGGGCGCGTGCGTGGGGAAACGGGAGGGAAAAGGTGCCCGCGTCGTGGGCCGCCTTGGCCCCCTTGGGCGGGGCGGGCGGGGCGGCGGCGGATGGGATGGGTGCGGGGGATCCATCGCCACGCACGCACGCACGCGCCCGCTACCGGCTCGCTGCGGCGAGAGCAGGGGCAGCAGGGCGGCGGCGGATGTGTGATAGGTCCTGGACCTGGTCCCGGTCCCTGCTGCCTGCACTACGGCCCCGGCCAGAGTGGGTCGGTCACAGGACTCACGGCGCGGGATTAATTAATTAATTCTCGGTCGATGGCGGTTGCATGCCGCGCTGGGCGAGCGACGCCGCCGCGCGCCGGCACCGGCACCGGCACCGGCACCGGCAGGCCGTGTTGATAGTGCGGTTGGCCCGGCCGTGCCGCCGGGACGACAGTGCGTGCGGTGTGTGGAAGCCGATCCAGCCAGCCAGTCAGTCACCGATGCGCAGCAGAGGCAGAGTAGGCGCGCAACAACGGCAAAAGTTGTTGGCAGTGGCGCTGGTTTAACAAAGCGGACAGTCCTGACTGACGCAGTCCGTAACAAACTGACGCACATCGAAGAGTTCTGCATTTGGTTGGACCATCCCCCTCTTCTGCCACGACATGTCGACATGGCGTCCATTTCAAAGTTGAGTTCTTTGGCTGGTTACTCAGGTGCTGCACTTGAGAGTTGAGAGCGCACACTCCTGGCTCCAGCTGAGGCCTCTGGGCTCTGGCTGCTGAACCGGGTGCCCAGGCCTCTGCCTCTGTCTCCAACGGCTTTGTGCATGAACGTGTCACGCTGATTCCTATTCAAACTCCACACCGTCTGCGCCGTAGTTACAGTGCAATTTTCATATTATAGATGATTATATACACGATTTAATGGTGCCGACCGGCCGGTGCACTAACAATGGAAGTGGACAGAAGCAGCGATGTGCGAGAAAGAGAGGGGTCAGAACAGCCGTGCACCGTGCACACTGATGAATTCAGGACCCAAAAGTCAGAGCCTGCGGAACGGATCGGATCGAGCGCAGGGGTATACTATTTCGTCTCGTTTCGTTTCGTTTCGTTTCGTTTGTGCGTGTGGTCCTCTACTCCACCGTTCATCTGTAGCGCAAGCTGCCAATCTGTTTGATCCCTCCCGGTTGGCACTCGTTCCGCCTCCCTTTGGGCTTTTGGCCCTGCGACCGTTCGGCGGAGGTTCTTGACTTCTCATGTCAGTCCCTACACTCGGGGCAGCTGTGCACATGCCCTTGTTGCAGTATAAGATTATTGCAATCTGGATATGTCCAAATTGTCAATGTGCTTGAATTCGTCGTACCATTGGTTGCTACCAATGTACGTGGCCCAGTGGCTGTCTGTCACGCCCACGCCTGTCGCCTGCTCCTAGATAGAGTACACGGGGGCGAGGGAGGAAGGGGAGCACGCCGCCCAGGAGCTCTTCAAGCGGCTTGTTAATAAAGAGAGTAACAGCGACTGTGCTTGCAAATTGATCGACTAAATCAGATGTTTGGACGCACGCCAGTTAGAAGTATTAAATATTATCTAATTATAAAACTAATTATACAGATGAGAACTAAACGGCGAGACAAATTTATTAAGCCTAATTAATTTATGATTAGCACATGTGATGCTATAGTAAACATTCGTTAATCATGTATTAATTAGGTTTAATAAATTCGTCTCGCCGTTTAGTCTTCGTCTATGTAATTACTTTTCTAATTAAACTATATTTAACGTTTCTAACTAGCATCTAAACATCTGATGTGACATGGCTAAAGTTTAGCCCCTAAATCCAAACACCAATGATTGGGCCAGGTTTGCGTGGTACTACTAGTATTTGACTTGACAATCGATCCGCTAACGTGACAAGCGGAGGCTAGTCAATGTCGATCAAATAAGTATCTATGGAGCGCTCGTACTCTCAAAGTAGTAGCAGTGATCAATCAACAGCTTTATTAATCTATTAGGGGCCTAATCATCACACACACCAACCTAATTACCTTTCGAAAACACACGTAGCACTAGCACTGTAGTAGTTGCAAACAGTCGACCACACAGCGCGCTTATCTATCTGACACTTGTAGTCCTAACCATCACTTAATTTATCCATGGGAACATTCTATAGCACCTGGCTGGGATGGGTGCAGTTACTTGGCGATGCTCCGGTAGTCTAGTCGTCTGAGACAGCGCATTGTTGTCTCCAGTTCTTCGCTCCAGAGCTTCATGTCTCTCGGCAGTCGGCACGCATCTCACCTCGCTTTTCCCCCGACGACGACGACGCCCGGCCACGGGCCAAGACCCGCCACTCGCGCTGTTTTCGGACGAAGAAAACGCGTGTGGCGTCGCGTGAGCCAACTGCCAACCGGCAACCGCGCTCGTTCGGCGTCTCGTCTGGGTCAAGTCGTCAGGCCGCCATGGGCACCGCCCGGCGGCCGCTGGCGAGCGGCGACGAATGGACGTGTGCCATTCGCTTTGCAGTTTGCGCTGCCGCCGCGCGCGAGGCCCGCGACCGGGGAATTCATCCGGGACCGAAGTTTCTTTCTTTCCTTGAGCGGTGGCTTTGTTTGTATCCGGCCTTTGCAGCTCAGAAAAAGCAGGAAAAAAATCGCTTGCCGACCTGCGGGCTGCGGCTTGAGGTCACTGTGGACGGCTCGATCGATTGTGCTTGGATGGAGCGAGCCGAGCCAAAGCCTGCTGCCTCCAACCATACAACGAGGGTGGGTAAGCATTGATTAATGTCTCTAGTCTATACTCTCTACACACACTTGTGCCGTCTCGCCTGCTTTTGACAGGTACTCCTACTAGTCAGGGCCATGCACTGGGGCCCACTGGAGTCCGGCCCACTTGCCATTGAGCCGAACCGAACGGGTTCTCTCGGCTGCCCTGTGCGTGCCACAGGCTCAATGCAACCACCTGTACGTCGAGGCAGGCAGGCAGTCCAGTCGCTCGAACAGGAGGAGCCAAAAGGTTGACTTTGACTCCACTCCGACATTTCCAATTCCACACGGTCCGGCCCCCACTGGCCCCTGGGGTGACGTGACGCGGTGCAGGTGCGGCACTACCAGTGTCCCATCATTGCTCTCGCTCGCTCCACTGCGGGCTGGGCCTACCCGCTTACGTGGCTACGTGCTGCATCCTAATTCCGATCTGGTCGTTCCCCGATCCGAACCAGTCCACCTTGACGCGTCGAACCCACCGCGCAAAACCCCACGGCTCCGTGTCATCAATCATCAACCTTTCCAATTCCAAGCCATCAGAGCAAGCAGGCAACCCTCCTCGTCTCGGCACGCCACCACAGAGCCTCGCCGCGCGCGCGCGTGCAGTGCGACAGGAAGAGGGCCGAGATGAGCAGCGGCAGCGGCCCGGCCTGGAGCAGGCGGAGCGACCCCGGCGAGGTGTCCCGCTTCTCCGTCGCCACCAGGGCGTCGTCATCCGCCTCCGAGCCTTCCGCGAGCGGTGGCGGGCGCGGGATCTCCTTCCTGGACGCCTTCCGCTCCTGCTTCGTGCCCGCGGAGGCGCGCTCGCCGGAGACATCCATGTCCGACGACTTCCACCACTCCCACCAACGTACGTACACAAACGCCCTTTTCTGCACCCATTTCTCCACTGCCTTTTTTTTTTTTTTTTTTGTACTTTCATCAAGTGCCTTTTCAGTCCACAAGATGGTTGTTTTGCCAGGAAAGGTTGTCCTTTTTTGTTTGATTTTGGAGACAGACATCCTTTTTGTGTGCGAAGTCATGCCGGAAAAGTACCCTTGTGCAATGAACTGTTTTCGAGATAGTTTCTTCAATTACGAATAATTGCTGCCTAACTAGGACCTCCATCTTTGTTTGCAAAGTATCTAATTTGTTCTTAACTTACTTCCTTTACATGCAATTTGTAGCATGCCTGCTGCAACAATAGAATTCCCTCACGTGTGCGACACTTCGCCCCTGTTTGTCCTTTATGTTTTTTTTATTTGTTTGCCTTCCATCTGTCACCAGTTGGTCATGGCCCCTGACCCATATGAGTTATCATAGTACTCATTACTTATGGCATGCAAACCCCTCCCACAAGGTACCCACTTGTTAATTTCCTCTCTGATTGAAGGAGAATTCTGAAACATGTAAAGAACGGTGAACGGTGTCCTTCGCGTTTAATTATTTCAAAGCGTTGACGCAATTAAATATCTTAGTGATGTACAGATAAGCTTTTTGACTATTTTTGCACCACGGTTATCGGTATGTTTTCTGGCATGTTCAGGGACTTATTACCTCTGTTACATTTGCAGTCTCACGGTCGGTGAGCTCACAAGGTTCTAACAGTGGGAGCACTTATGGGAGCAAGCAGCGATCAACTAAAGGAATGTATAGTCCCATGCACAGGAATTCTTTAGATGGGGATATCCCTGGCAGCACACAATTCTCCTTGCCACAGATCCAGAAAGCAACCAAAAACTTCTCACCAAACTTGAAGATCGGGCAGGGCGGTTCTGGAACCGTATACAAGGGCCAGCTTGCTGATGGTACTCTCATTGCTGTCAAACGGGCCAAAAAGGTTTGTGCTTGTTTTGCTACTAGGCTATTATGTGAGTCTTGACTCTTTCCAGAATGTTGGTTTCGATTTATGACTGCAATGTTTCTACAAATGAAGGGAACCTTTCATACTGAGTTTTTCATTCTTTTCAGAATGTGTATGACAAGCATATGGGTCGTGAATTTTGGAACGAGATTAAGACATTGCAACACATTGAGCACCTGAATTTGGTTAGGTTTCATGGATACCTGGAGTTTGGTGGAGAACAGTTGATAATTGTGGAGTATATTCCCAATGGGAATCTTCGAGAGCACCTGGACTGTAAGAATGCCGTGATCCTGTCAAATTCTCTTCTGCAGTAGAGACGTGCCATGTCTTGTACCTTGTCTTAATTTGCCCATATGCAGGTGTAAATGGTAAAGTATTGGAATTCTCAACGAGGTTGGAAATTGCAATTGATGTGGCTCATGCTATTACATATCTTCATACCTACTCAGGTAAATCTTTCAGATGGAATTTGCTTATTGTCCATATTAATTATTTTCCTTTTATTTCTCAGGTGTAATGTCTCAGGAATAATCTTTGAAGCTCTAGTATTTACCTGTAAATCCAGAAAATATCTGTAAAAGTTGCATAGCTCATTACTTCGTTTTATTTAGCTCAGAAATGATATAATACAATTCATAGTGAAATGAAGTTATATCTGTTATGCTTCTCTACTTTTGCTGTATTAACAGAGATGATAAAAGTGAAACCAACATTAGATATTGTGCGAATAGCTGTGGCAAGAATAATGAAAACCTAAAAAAATATGTTCAAGATTTATAATCTCTAATCCTAATAGGAAAGCAGCCAATATTAATTGAGATGGCTTTCTTATTTTTGCATGATCATACACCACACTCATAACAGTAATGCAGCATTGCAGCTCTTTCGATTATTTTACATTCTAGAAATCTGCAGTGAATTCTTGTTTAAAGAATGCTTGATGAGGGATCCTCCAGAGCATATCCAGTAAATGGCACTGCAAGGATCCTCCCCACGATTTTCTGACTAGCATTGACTCATTCCACTAATCGCAAGAGACTATACCTAGTAATTTTAGGTATTCGTTAGATGCAACATTCTATGCCACGTATCTTGAAGGGAATTTTGGATTCTAGGAACTTCCTTGGACATAGTAGGGTTGATCTGCAGATGGTAGACTGAAGACTTCTTTTGTTGAATAGCTTTACTTTCATATGAAGAAATGTATCTTTAAATACATCATCTCTGAACATCTAGCCACTGAATCATCAGAAATTAATATGGTCTCATCGTTTTTCCATCGATGTAGATCATCCAGTTATCCACAGGGACATCAAATCCTCAAACATTCTTCTAATGAACAATTGTCGAGCCAAGGTTGCTGACTTTGGATTTGCAAAACTAGTTCCAACTGATTCTAGCCATATTTCTACTCAAGTAAAAGGAACAGCAGGCTATCTCGATCCAGAATATCTCAGAACATACCAGCTCAACGAGAAGAGTGATGTCTACTCCTTTGGAGTGCTGCTGGTGGAATTAGTTACTGGCAGGCGCCCAATAGAACCAAAGAGGCAAATCATTGAGCGTGTCACTGCCAAATGGGTTAGTTTCTTTCACTCAAGACATCATTCTTATTTGCATATCCATTGCCTTCCATTACCTGATGAAATTAAGGAAACACAGTTAGTAGTACTATAATGAAACAAAACCACTCTACGTTTGATCTTAATGTGCTTCATCCATGTACTACTATACGGGTTTTTACAGGCAATGGAGAAATTTGTGGTGGGCAATGCTATACAAACACTTGATCCGAATCTGGAAGCAACGGATGCGATTAATCTAGCGGTGGAGAAGATGTATGAGCTGGCTCTGCAATGCTTATCTCCAACAAAGAGGAACCGACCCAGCATGAAGCGGTGCGTAGAGATTCTGTGGAGCATACGTAAAGATTACAGGGAGTTGGTTGTACCCACCTCGGCCACGAACTGAAGCAGTTCATCTGGAGCAATCAAGTGAACAAAGATGCATTACGGTTTGCCTCTCTTCAAAGACTGATGGTGGAAATCACCCAATTGCTGAGATTCTGTCAGTTACCTTAAGTAGTTGTGAACGGGACTGATGGCCTTCCTAGGTGTTGCGTGTCTATTAGCTAGAAACCACAGAATCCCTTACCAGTCTTCCTATATAGTGTGAAAATGTTGCCGAGAAAACACATAATACGAGTACGTGATGGTGTGTATTTCCTGTAGGTTTTCTTATACGAGGTAAATTCATGAAGAAATCTTGCTTTCCTCATGAAGCAGATGCCTTTTCACTGTGTTTGATGAGTGACATTCAAGTAGCTGCACTTTTCTCATCACTGGCGTTCAATTTGTGCCCATCCTGGCGCAGAGTGTTGTAAGGATTTGTTTGGAAAACAAAATATTTTCGTGGTTTCAAAACAATACTACGGTATTTAAAAATACAATAATATTTGCACCAAAACGTGTTTGGAAGCTTTTCTAAAAACTGTGTATTTAAAATCATAGTATTGCCAATACCATGGTATTTTTAGGATATAGAAGGAAAATAAGACTAAAATATTATGCCTTCAAACATGTGCGAGATAGACTATGGTATCATAAAACTATAGCTTTGTCGTAAGTCGTAACATTTAATAGACCATGATATTGTAAAACTATGATTTTAAAAATATTATTCCCAAACAGGCCCTTCAATCTTGGAAGAGGAGCCGGACTTGGAGTGAGAGCTGCCTTACTGACAAGCAACTCGATTACACCTTCTAGGTCTTGATGGTTTATTTTAGCGTAAAGCATGCATCTTCACACACAAAAAAAAAAAAAAAGAATAAAGAAAAAACACACACAAGAGAAGCCCATATGAAGGCGTCAGAGTTCAGTCCTTGCTGTTGACCTACTCGTTGCCAACTTGCTATGCACCCTTTGGCCTATCGTGATGGCAAATATATGGTCGTAAGATTATGCTCATCAAAAAGTATAGAATGGACATCCAAAACACTGTTTTGCATATATTCTGTAGCAACATATTTATTTTATTCAAATTTCAAACTCTACTCTGTCTACGCTGTTAGAATGGTGTTTTGAACATCCATTTAAGAGTTTCACTGGAAATGGCTTAATTACGGCAAAGAAAAATCTAGAGCTAATCTGGCGTCTCTGTGACTTGTCTGAACACTCATGATCCAGGTTGGTAGTTGGTGAGTTGTCACTCGTTGGCTATGGCGAAGGAGAAATTACCCGGATCAGGCAGCTCGATTGCTTTCCTTGTGGGTTATTTGAAAGGTCTCGGATGCTGCCACTGCTGCGTGGATCCCACGCTAGACGGGCTCACTTGGCAGGAACACACGTCGTGGTCCGCGCATGCTACAGCTCGAGTGATTGGAAACGGCGATGGCGCGATGTACTGAAGTTACATGGCTGCTGCAGCGCGACGGCCTCCAGACTCCGGCAGACAGCAAAGGGGGTGGAACGCAAGAGGGCGGCGGGCGCGGACCTGCGGTTCCACGTCGTGGACACGATTGCAAACGGTGATGAATAAGTAGTACATCCGAAGCCCATCTGCAACACGGCCACGCGTGACCAGCGATGTCTATTTTGTCATCGAGCCGCATGCAGAATGTTACGGTTTCTTCCGATGAACCGTACAAGAGCCAAAACGCATCTCATCACTGGGTTTGAGAGGCGCATGTACAGAAGAGTATTCAGCACCCACACCTAGTACAAACAAAACGCATGGCGACAATATGTCCTACAGTTAACTGACGGCGGATTATTACATCACATTCAAACTGGAAACAGCCATAACCCCGATCATTACCGAGTAACTCGGAAAGTGAAAACTAGGTCGGGAACACTCCACTACGGATAACTCACTACAGAATCCAGCAACAGCAACTGGTTCAAGGATTCTTACCTAGCACTCATAGCTGCTGCCAGCTCGGCTTGTGCCGCAGGCCCGCAGCTCTCGCAAGAATATCTTTTGTTGTTAATGTCAGATATCGCATGAATCTCTTTTATTTTTCCGTGAAGCTCCTTTTTAGCCTGTTCAAGAGTCCTTTTTATTCCATCCAGAGCTTTGTTTGCTGCAACATCGCCAGTTGCAATCGAGTAGCACGAATTGTCCATGCTCCTGAACTGAAAATAATTAGATTTGGTAAGATGAAAGGCTCACATCTGCAATACTTTTACATATCTTGAGGGTGAAGGTTTTGTTTGTGCAATGCATCTCTGGAAATAGGGTACCATGTTGTGAATCAGCTCCACGAGACAGAACAATCAACAAGAAAACATTGCTACGATAAGTAGCATGCTTTGGTGCGGTGAGCTTATGCTCGTTTCGCATAAACCACATTCTGCTGCACAATGATCAAGAAGGGGGGAAATACCTTCTGGGAGGTATTCTTTTTGTAGTCCTTCGAAGCAGAATTCAAAGTTTCATCAACTCCATCCCACCTTTTGTCCCCGGATGTCTTCTTGCCTCTGTTCCCTACCTGCTATTTGTTGGTGAGCTTATGCTCATTTCGCATAAACCACAGTCTGCTACTAATTATCAACAAGAAAAAAAAAATACCATGTGGGAAGCTATATTTTCGGATGTGGCCTCCAGATGCAACCCTACGTTAGAAGTTGAGGTTCTTGCCCTCCTTTTGCTCCTACGGGGAGTCATCCTAAGAATAGGAGCAAGCAAAAGCACAATTTTAAAATCACCAGAAATTGAACGGATGTTGCTGCTGCCGCACAATGGTTGCGAAAAGACTCGCGGCGCTGGCCGACGAGCTCGTTGATGCTGCCACGTACTAGTTTTCCAGAAAGAATGTGCTCGGAGTGAGCTCAGGATGTCATCTTAGGGAGGTGGGAAAGGGCCAAAGCATGGCGCGAGCTCAGGATGTCAGGATGACAATGGGACGGGTTTGGGGCGGGTGCAGCATCCGCGCACCAAACCCGAGACCCAAAGTTAAAACCGCACCCGCTCCAAACCCCAAAGCCGGTGGAAATCCGCCCCCGAACCCGAACGCAGCGGGGACCCAAAGCCTGTGGGGGCTGACGACTAATCTTGCCAGCAGTGCAGGCAATCAGGCAGTCCTACTGAACCTTCACAAAAAACTGGAAGAAGAGATTGGAGCTAAATTCGTTTTCCACATACAAATACCAAATACAAATAGTTCATTGCCTTTTCAGGAACCATCCTCAAGTAAATATGCACGAGGATAGCCCAAAAAGCAGTAGCTTTCTGATGCAAAAAACATTGCTCTTACCATCGAAAACCCAACTGGAGCAACATATGTACCCACGGCAGCCATCAACTTAGTTGAAAAATTAAGGCACCATCTTAAAGCAAGATCTATCATGAAACATCGCCGTGTACCCCAACAACAGTCTGGTACAATCAGACAGTTGCTACTGTATCAGAAGGATATGGATTCACTACAAACAAGGGTCGTCAGAACTCGAAGGCCAAAGGTCATTTTGACCAAATGCCGTTGCTAAGTGTTTACCAGAGAGCAAAATGGGCCACTATGCAACCCACCAAGCAATTTTAGCAACTCAGCATTGCATGAAATTATGTATAAGTTAAACGGAGAACGGGCAAGAGCAGATGCCGCGAACAATCTGGAAATGTCAATGCCCAACCATAGGAGCCCCAAATCCAGAAGTATCAGGTCTTTCTTTTTTTTGACAGACTTCTTTTGTGCACTGCTAACTGCTAAGCCTACGTAGGTCTTGTATTTTCTATCTGGTGCAAAAATGTAAACGCACCTGAACTATTGCATGCAATATCTATCTGCCAAAGAAAAAAAATGTTCACTAAAATCATATAGCTTCCTAACACTACAATATTTGCGTTTGAGAACTAGTACTTATTCCCCTGTGTAATATCTATCTATCAAAGAAAAATGGTTCACTAAAATCATATAGCTTCCTAACACTACAATATTTGTGTTTGAGAACTAGTACTTATTCCCCTGTCGAGGAACGTATTCACAGGCTCTATACTGATTCAAGATTCAGGTATTAAGAGCCTAAGTAGATCCAAGTCAGCATGCACAGCATAAAATTCAGAGAATTAGAGTTCAAATGTAGTATATAATGTAACTGTTAAAGGTATATGTCTCTTTTTATAAGTTCCTGTAGGATAAGAGTCTCTTTGTATGAGTCCGTGTAGGATAAGGGCCTCTCTTTGTATAAGTCCTTGCTCTTGTACCGGTGTATATATTCGGGCCTAGAGCCCTCATATTGAATACAAGTGCTATTCATAACAGTAATTTCCCAAGTGACAATGTCACATAATCTAGTGTTTCATCATTAGGTCGAAATCAATCCCTCAGTTATCTACCTTGGACAGAAGAAGCACTTCAGAATAGAAGGGTGTGATACTTATTTTCACTAGGCTTGTCGTGGAAATGGACACATCACAACAGCTAATGCTGAATAGCTCTGAAGGTCGTCCGGCACCCAGAAGAAGCAATGGCTTATGATTTAGCTTCATTTATATAACCATCCGGTACAAAGTAGCAAACAATATCGCAGGTTATTTCAAGATATGAGATTGCATCTCTTAAGAGTATAGTGATGATGAGATGTGTTACAGAGATCATTTATATAAGTATAAATGGTTAACTATATCAAAATAAACTAAACTTATATTGCACGCTGGTGCAAACATGTTAACCCAAGTAAATAAATATGGAATACTATGCTGAAACAAAATCATAGAAATAAATAATAATAATAATAATAATAATAATAATAGCTTCCCATTTACAGCTCTAAGTCTCAGATTCGATACAGCGCTGGTCATAATCAACGCGAATATTATCAACTAGCTTCCGCAAATGTACAGTGATATTTTGCGAAACTCAAGTTTCTAAGCTAAAGATTTTAGCATCTTCCGCAACAAAGAAATGAATAGTCCCGCTATAAGTTGTCAGAACAGTTGCACGATAGATCTCCTAGCAAATAAATGAAAACATCTACAGTAGCAAGCACAAACTTCACTACTATCCTAATTTCTGTAGTATTAAGGAAGCTTTTACCTCTGAGGTTTGCACCTCCTCCTGTGCCGGGTGAAATCTGAAACAAACTTATATATTCTACTGCACCCAGGCGTAGTGCACTTATAAGGCTTCATCCCAGCATGGACCTTGAAATGCTCAGCCCGATCCCATGACCACTTGAAAGCCATATTACAACCATCCCATGGGCATTTGTAAGGCATATCATCGCTGTGAATACTCTGGTGGCGCCTCAGGTACCTGTGGGATCTGAAATGCCTGCTGCATGACTTGACCGTGCACATGTTCTTCTTGTGGACAGAAAGCTCAGCTTTTGTCTTGAATGTCATCCGGCAATAATCAATATTACATTCAAATTTATTTCTCTTCTTCTTTTTAACCCTATTTGCAGATGAATTATCCATAAGTTCTTTCTTTATGTCGGCAAGTTTGACATCTGCGGACCCAGCTGTTGACAAAGCACTTTCACAGCGACCAGTTCTCTCCAGTGTCTCCTTTTCCTCGCATGTAACACCATCTTCCAATTCAATATTTTCTGTCTTTACCTCCAGCAGCTCCAGCTTCCTCTTACCCGCCCGCCTAGCATAACAAATAACATCTGTTCTCCCTGATGTACCGATGCTTCTAGCCACTATGTCCAATACACATGAAACACTGGGTGTAACAGATCTATCATTTGGCACTCCTCCCTCAACAGTTGGACCTTCGGTTGTAACAGGAACACAGGTTGTGGGATTCACAGAACCACCAGCTTCCCCAGCATCACATCGAGAAGGCACGCCAGATGGTGTCCCTGTGACTTCTGGCCCAACAGAACCTTCAGTACTTAGGAAACCTGTCCCAGTAACTCCCGGCACAGTAGTTATAACTCCTTGATCAGTAACAGGTTTGCCCAGAGAAGAAACAATCTGTTTCTCAGTAGAAGCTTCATTAACGAAAGAATTTCTCCTTGGAACTTCAAGCTTGGAGCCAGATTCATTCATTACAGAAGGCGCCCCTATAACTTCTGGCACGATGCTTCTAATCCCGAGCACAGTGGTAGCTTTACTCTCAAGAGAAACTCTGTCTGTAACTGGATCAGTAGCCACCTTATTAGCAACAGAAATGCCCTTCAAAACTTCTAATTCAGCGCTTGATGCATTCACAAGAGAATTCCCCGTTGTAACATCCAGTCTGGGGTCATCGCTCGCAAGAGAAGCGCCACACTTAACTCCCTGCTCGATGGCAGCGCCATTGGCAACAAAAGGACCGGACCTAGCTGCAGGATCAGCATCAGCTTCACTAACAGGAGTAGCACCTTCCGGTTTCGCGGCAGCTCCACAAACCCCGGAGACACCCATCAGAGCTTGCAGTCCCGCAGAAGCTTTACTCACAGGAGATAAATGATCAACCTTGAATTTCTTAACTGAAATTGTGCGTAGAACACCAAAAATTATTGGGTTAGCATTCATCACGGCGGGCGTTATCCCCCGCAAACAGTAACACAACTGATGTACAGATGTTAGAACAGAAATAAGGTGCGAACCTTCGGGAACAGGAGGTCGCTGAGCTAGGCCGGCGCGCTCATCGCCCTTGACATCGGATTCCGGCACTAGGCCCGCAATGTGCCCCTTGTGCTTGATGGCGTCGGGGCCCTCCTGCGATTCCACCGGACACACCCCCCACTGTTAGAACCCCCGCCCGCACAGCGCACGGAGTGAAACCGTTCCCCCCTTTCCATGGCGACGCGGCCGAATAATGCAGCGATAGAAGATGGGGGTCGAAGAAGGGGGGACCGGCTCACCTGCGGGGCGGGGCAGCTGAGCTCGCAGAAGGCGCAGCAGTCGTCGCCGGCGGCGTGGAGCCAGGACGCGGCGGGCGGGGGCGGGGGCGGGGGCGAGGAGGGCGCGGCGGTGCCGGAGGAGGCGAGGCGCGCGGCGTAGCGGCGGATGCGCATGGCGCCGGTCGGCCGCGCGGGGGGGTGACGGCGGAGACGGTGGTCGGTGGGGTAGAGGCGCACGCGGACGCGGGGCGGAGGGGTTGGGGAATTTCGGCCGGAAGCTCTCTGTCTCTCTCTCGCCCCCTGGCTGGTCCTGTGCCTGTGCGGTGCCCTCGGCTTCGGCTCGGCGAAGAATTTTCTGGTGGTGTGCTGTGGTGTGGCTTTCGCGTCCGGACTCCGGACCGCCCGCCCCCTTTTGTGCTCCGTGCTCCTCTCCGCTCTTGGCTGCTTGGCCCTATCTTGTGTTTAGACTGGCGTTGGGGCTTTCCATTCTTCTGCTTCCCAAAAACGGCCCAGCAGGCAGCAGCCAACACATGTCATCGTGGGACAGAAGAATGCTATGGAAGCACAGAGGCTGATGAATCAAAGTTCTTACTGCACAGAGGTTTTATGGATCAGAAATGCTGCCATTGCGCCTAGTAGGTCACTGGTTCACAACCTGCCCCGTTTTAATTCTTTTAGAACCACCGTTTTCAATGCACTTTTTTGCCTGTAATAAATTGGTTATAATTCAAGGCTGGTACAGAACATTGCGAGATGGTGTGATCCTTGCTTTAGTAAACACAATCCGATATGGTATCGGTGGTACCATTTCCCCATGCTGCATTTATACACCTCGATTAACCACATTACAAAGTAGCATAGGACAAATCAAACATATTCTTGTTTTTAAATTTTTGTCGATTGTCTTTTTTTTAAAAAAAGAAACGTTTTTCAGTTTTATTACTTGAATAAAATGGTCCGTGATCGCAACACGAATAAGTGGAAAGCGTATTTGAGCCACACGCGCCAAACAAGTTCACGCAAAGCCTCACGCCCTCATGGTCAGTAACATCAGCTCTTTGGCCTTTCGATTACCCAAGTCGATAAAATGTAGACTATCTATATTATGTCGTGTCACTGACTCTTGCCCGAGCAGCCGAGCCACTGACTGAGCACTCTTGAGTAAGGCCACTCAATGCTCCTACATAGCTTCCAAATACTTCACAAAATAGCATAAGTGCACATGTTCACCACTGAATATTTTTATAGCTAATCCGCCATTTGGCAATAGATTCAAAATCGGAGCCCAGCTGTTTGCCAAAAACACCTGAGATAAAACTTCACACAATAGAAGCCACACAACAACTAAGCAAAATATGAGTAACGTTTTTCATCTCGGTGCACAATAGGCATGAATTTATCATTCACAATTTTCTTTTTGTTCAAATTATCGCTAGCAAGGACTTACAGAAATTTTTTACTCTTGGAGCGATGATAATTTTCCAGATTACTAGAAAACATAGGTCGCACTCCAGTAAAACCTACGAAACAAGGATCGTAATGAATACAAATCTATAGAGGTAGCTATCTTGAAGTCATCGGAATCAATGTTTTAAATATCGGGCTAAGCCATTTAGCGACCAACTGTTGTAGAAGCTCTAGCGGCCGATTTAGTGGGCTAGGTTGGATATAGTTGGATATAGTGGGTTATTTAACTTAGAGCAAGGTATATAAAACAGCTAATAGCGGCAGCTATAGCCGGCTATTTAAAACTTTGGTCAGAATAGAACCTCCTCTTTCTCACATTAGAACCTGCATAAGATAGCTCAAAGTCAAACCTAGTGTTAGAAACCTATCTATCTACATTGTAAAAGAGCGAGTTTTCACAATACTATTTTTCACCCAATGAATATATACCCTTCACATTGGCTCCACTTGACAGGTTAGAAAGGAGTTATAACTGATAGAAGGGAAATGTTTCTGCCTTGATCTTTTATTTTCTCACATCGTTTTGTACCTATATCTATCAGATAGTTTTTTTTATCTTAAAATTAATGAAAGAAAGGTATCAATCGCGGGTCTCCTTTCATTTAATTCCTTTTTTTTTCTTCTCTTTAGTTTTTTTAGACGTCTTGGATTCACCACGTATATGTAGCGCGTACCTGTAAGCTAAGCTGGTGTTTAAAAAAAGGCAAGCTGGTAGTACTGGGAATCCATGTTGACAACTTACCCTGCGAAGGTGCAGAGTCTCCGTGTCCTTCTAAAATTACCGGTGTAGCTTCCCCCACCAACTGTAAAAAAAATGATGAAGTAAAGGATACTTCATGTCAGACAAGGAAGTGATTGCGCACTGTAATGGTAGTGGAAAAAAAATGAAAATGGTTGCCTACTGTAATGTTAATAAAGGAAGTGATTGCATACTGTATCTATCTGGAAATAAAAGCACACTGGCAAAACTTTTGCTATCCGACATACATCATCATGATGATTTGCTAAATCGTTGTTTGAACTCAAGGACTGCATGATCAATTGCTATTGATACCGGAAGATTTTGCTGCCCTGAGAGTATCTTGCCCTGTCCTGCAACATAGCCAGTGTCTCCAACTCCACGACCCGTTTTCTGCAGAAGTGCATATGATCATTTGCATCTTCTGGAAAGCGAAAAACAGAGTATGAGCAGAGGTAAATGAGTACGCGCCATTCAGTACTGATCCTGTACCCTTCTAACTCACAAGACAGGATGGTATCACTTGCCTTGTTCAAACGAGTATGCGCCATAACGCTATCTCCAATAGTTTTCCAAAAGAGTTTCTCAAAACACTGTTTTGCACTGTTTGATATAAGTCAGTAGAAATAACTAATAGAGAGTGGAATTTGAGGAGTCTCGTTGGAGACGCCTAAGGCGTGTAACAGCCGTTTGAATGCTTGAATTGAAACAAACTGTGCTCGACCCTTCTGGGCCGCTGCCTGTCGGCCCAGCCACCCAGTGGCTCTCTCTAGCTCTGCTTCATGAAGCAGGGAGATGCAGGAACGAGATGCCGACGACTCCAGAAGACCAGAACGGAGCGAACGAGCGAGCCTTGGTTTTGGGCTACTTGAGCCGGTGGGTGGACGACTCCAGAGGCATGTGCAACATGCTTTCACATCTGGTGTGACGTGTGAATGATGGTCTTCGCATTTTTTCTTTGGAGCGTCATTCTTAATCCTTATATTTTAAACGAAGTTAGGACCCCCAGTAGATATGCCTACACTATACAGATGAATACTTGGATTGACAAAATGACCAAACATATTATCTTCCAATAAAATAATATATAATTAGGTATAGATAGAAGCGAAGTCGAGGCTCCAGCCTGAATCAATGGGCATGTTACAGTCCACTTTAAACCAATGTTCTTAATTTTTAAGAAAACACCTACAGTATATTCGATTCCTAGAATTTACACAATGCATCTCACAAACTCATGTATATTTATAAAAGGGTAAACTTCGTAATCTTTAACACCATATATATATTGACCATTCCTCTCCTCTTTTCCATCGATGATCGATCCCCCAAACCTACACCATAGACCATTCCTCAACCCCTCCCTCCCCAACTTGTTTAACTAATCTCCAAGACACTCACTAGCCCTCCTCGTCCCTGTTTATGTCGTGGCAGACATGTGTACACGTACGCACTAGCTTATAGCATAATAATGCAAGTATACATAATTGGCACGAACTTGCACGCACACAAGCCAATTAAAAACAAACGTCAGAGCAAGCAGACAAGCTTGCATTGGCGCGCACATTATATCCTAATCATGCCTTGATGCCAAAGTTGCACGGAGAGACACCCGCATCATTGCATCATAATTCATAAACTACTAGCCAGGTTACGTGCGCAACTATTCTATATGGGATATGGCTCTGCATGCGCTTTGTTTATCGCTGGAGGCGGCAGCTGTGTTTGCAGAGCTGGCGCACTTGAGGTGAGCATTGCAACAACTCGCCCGCTAATTGTTAAGGTTAATCAAGGACGATCTAGTGTCCTTAATCATGAGTCATCATCATGCATGCCCCAACCTAGAGCTGAGCTGCTCTGTTTGACAAAGCCCTCTAGCTCACAGCTAGCCTCCCTCCAAGAATAATTCTTTTAGCTTCAGAAAGAAATACGAGAAGCTAGAGCTATGGGTACACCTGAGTAATATTGCCTGACCTGTTTCCTTTTTATTCCAGAAAAAAAGTCTCAAGGTTCCAGTACATTTGAGATGAATCACTGTTGCAAAACCGGCTAGTTGTGCCGGTTCCCAATCTCCCTTCACTCCCGGTTTTGGGTCTCAGCAATGGAGTTGAAGCGGCACTGATATGCCTAGCTAGAGCGCGGGAAACAGGAATCTTACTATATTTACTATTAATTGATCACTTTTTTTGGAGCCTCCATGTTGATCGTCATGAGATGAATTAGGCAAAAGATAAATCATAAGCATTCTCACAATATCAAAAACATCTTGGCGTTAATTCGTAAACAAAAATCTTTATAGCCTTTGGAGATATTATGTTTTCTGAATATTGACCCCACCTCTGTCACTATCAAAGCAATATAAAGTAGCACCATAAATCTAATTTGACATGATGAAAGATAATACAAAACAACATAGTTAAATCTATATCTAAACTACCCACATTTATTGTTAACTTGTTATAATAGATAATCTACAATAACAAATAACCCCTTAAATTTATTGTCGCACGACACCAAGAGACCGTATATGTACCTATACGGTATGTAGGAACGTGGGCACTATCACTAAGAACGATGGAGCTCGCAGGACTCAAGAGATTTGGAGAGGTTCGGGCCACCCCTGGGGGTGTAATACCCTACGTCTTCTTTGGTGTATCACTATGAAAGTGGTGAGCACGGTTACAAGCCAGAGTGTCCAAGAACTTGGGCGCTCGGGCTAGTTGTGGAGCCAAGTCCTACAAGATGGGATCTATGAATTGGGGATCGATCCTCAACTAGGTGCACTATTCTTCCCTTTTATGGATAAGGAAGGGAGTCTAGTACATAGTTAGCAGCATAGTTATGCTACATTGGTGGTTTCAATAACTTCGTCCTACTCCGGTATAGCCTTGGAGCTGCATCACGCCGCGCAGTACGGACCGTCACGTTCTGGCCCGAGCACAGTACACTTGACTTGAAGCATCCTGCCGTGTACCCGAGCACGAAGGGGAGGCACTGTTTACTTCCTCCCTCGCCGGACCGGGCTGGAGGACTGTAGCACAGTCACATCCTTCTTACTGCCCTGTTGCTTCGACCGTAATGGGCACACCGTTGTAGCCCGTACTGTGCGCCACACCGGAGGAGTGGGCTGTTCTGTCTTGTCCACCGTGTCAGGTGGTGATGGAGCCTGCACGTCGAGTGCTCTGTTGCGCATGACGTGCTGAGTCCCTTTTTGACCCACCTGCCCTCTACATTTAATGCGGCAACAGGTGGGGTTCCTTCTCCTAGAAGGAGTCCCCCCTGGGGCTTACGTGTCCAACCCCGGAGGTATCCCGGGGTTCGGTCCCCTGGTGGAGGGCACATTGAACAACCCTGGGGCGTGTCCACCCCTTGCCGGGTCATAGGACGATCCTCCTGTGTACGGGGCCCGTGGGTCCCTTTGCTGAGAGGTAAGCTGTGGACCCACCCAGGTCCTTTTTGGAGACAAAGAGGTGCTTGACAAGTGACTCAGGGGTATGGGATCTTCGGAGCGCTAACATTTATACTCCTTCGTTCACAAATATACTACACAATTGACTTTTTTTCCAAAACTTTGACCATTCGTCTTATTCAAAAAATGTATAAGTTATCATTATTTTGTTGCGATTTGTTTTGTGACTAATGATAGTATGAGTATGAGTTGTGCTTTTACATGTTCGAACAAATTTTATTGAACATGACGAATGATCAAAGTTTTGAAAAAAAAATCAACCGCGTCATACAATTTTAAAAGCGGAGGTAGTGTTGCCTAAATTACCCACCCTTTTTATTATGATAGGTGATTTAATATCTGCCCACGCTTAATCTATATGACTATATATACACTATCCACTTCTGTCATTACTAAATGTAAACTAAAATAGCAAATCTACATGTTTATAAATTATAACTTTTACCATTATTACATTTGTCTACCAACTTTTAATACAAATATCTCTTAAACTCTAATTAATCCTCGAGAGAGCACGGTGGTTAATAAACTAGCTATATTTCATAATTCTAACAAGAATTTAACTATTATTGGTTTCTTGTAAAGAAACAGGAGCGGCAAGAACAGGAGCCTGGATCAACCAGCCGATCGAAGTGTTGATTCTATCCCCGCAGTCCAAAAAATAGAAGCGCATGCACAAGTACATGTATGCCAACCAAACTGTACCATACATCTTATCTTATATATAATCCCGTTCTGATCTCTTCAGCTAGCTAGCTAGTGCGATGCATAATTGATGATGCCGATGTATGTTAGCTCGTGTCCGGATCGTCCGACCGGCCGTGCGATGTGACGTACAGGTAAGCGTAGACCCCGGAATTTTGCGCAGCGAACGAAGCATCATCGGTGTACGGTGTACCAAACGACAGGTGCAGGACTTGGTACAAATAAACAAACAAACACGGAGCAACCGGACACGTAAACTGAGCTCTATCGATGATCCAAAAGCTGGCGGCCGCGGCATTCCATTCGGCGGACAAAAGCTGCGCCGCCGTGGCTGCCGCCGCGTGCCCTTTTCTACCTCGTCTCCGGCCAGCTAGCACTGCACACGGCCGCCGGAACCACTTTGTCCGGCCGGCCGAACTTGGCTCATCACACGCACACCACCTTCTCCGCCGTTTCAACAATTTTTTAGCTCATTATCTCGTCTCAAAGGTCTGGTTTTTCCTTCTCTCTCGACAAGCTCACATGCACGGGTGATCCAGTTAAGTGATCGAGTCTCAGATTATATATATAAAGTGTGAGGCTACGTGGGCTAGACGACAGGTTTTCAGGGCATTGACATTTTGGCATCAGTTTGACGACGCTGACAGTCGATGTGAAGTTCATCAGTTCAGCTCAGGCCTTCAGGGCAGGCATATGCATCAGGCCAACATATCAGTGTCAGTAGCGTCACTCTGTCGGTCGTCGTGTGCCAGTACTAGTTCATATATGTTTACCCGTAGTAGTGGCTTTGGCATGAATTGCGAGCGCGCCCATCCCATCCCGGCCTAGTAGCCTCCCGTGAAATGCATGGGCCATAACTTGTGCGAATCAGTGGTGTTGGAGAGGTTCATACGCAAGACGATAGCTCTTCCTATTCAGATTTTTATATATATATACAAGTATTCGTGTGTCCTCGAGTGAGTACTCACAGGTCCCTTGCTCTCCTCTACATCGTGCGCGTTTCTCTCTAGCCCTGTCCCCTCTCGAGCTTGCAGCTCTTGTCGTGTCTCTCCTCTATAAAACTAGGGCTCGAGCTGAGCTTGGGTAGCCTCCCCCACCCCCCCGCGAGCGGCTCGCAACTTGCCGCAGTAGTTGTGTTGTTGTGTTAGGAGCTAGCTGAGCTTTCTAGGTGCAGTGGGTCGGAGAAGGAGAGGGACGTGAGGGAGTGAGCATCTCAATCCAGAGAAGCAGCAGGCGTTCGTTGACGACGACGGCCATCATGGGCTCCTCCGGCGGCGGCAGTGGCGGCGGCGGCGGCGTGCCGGGGTCTCCGTGCGGTGCGTGCAAGTTCCTGCGGCGCAAGTGCGCGGCGGAGTGCGTGTTCGCGCCGCACTTCTGCGCCGAGGACGGGGCGGCGCAGTTCGCGGCCATCCACAAGGTGTTCGGCGCCAGCAACGCGGCCAAGCTGCTGCAGCAGGTGGCCCCCGGCGACCGGAGCGAGGCGGCGGCCACCGTCACCTACGAGGCGCAGGCCAGGATGCGCGATCCCATCTACGGATGCGTCGCCCACATCTTCGCGCTGCAGCAGCAGGTACGTACGGATCGGATCGACGTTGTGTGCCTCTCTCCATCTCTTCCAGTCCTCTACGCTCTATTATCTGCACGCGCGGGCGGCCATGAGTGCTAGCTCTGAGTCCTGACACCCCGATCGAACGCCCCGCGCATGTGTGCAGGTGGCGAGCTTGCAGCTGCAGGTGCTGCAGGCGAAGGCGCAGGCGGCGCAGCAGGCCATGGCGGCGGCCGGCGGCCCGCATCAGGCGTCGGCGGGCAGCCCGCTCCTGCAGCGGTGGCCGATGGAGCCCGAGTCGCTGTCGACGCAGAGCTCCGGGTGCTACAGCGCGCCGAGCTGCGACGGCTCGGCGTCGGCGTCGCTGCAGGAGATGTACTTCGGCGAGCAGGAGGAAGGCAGCTACACGAGATGAATGAATCCCTCCCATATCATACAACTGCATGCGCGCCTCAAATTAAAGAGATCATGAAAAATTAAGAACAACTGAGGCCTCATCAATTTTCTACTAGTTGGTTTGCAGCTTGTGCGTTTTGTTAATTACTACTGGTTCAGACTTCAGAGAGAGATTGATTTAGTGCATGCATGCGATCGAGACTGTACTAGCTTCTTGCCGCGGTTTCAGCTGTAAATCAATCATGTGGTTAATAAACGGGACTGGGAGCACGAATCAGAAACCAAGTGCAGTTTCATATCGCCTCTAAATGGATTTAATTAATTAATTAATTAGATATGCACACAAAGCTTCGATGAGTGTGCGGAGAACACAGACAGGCAAATGAAAGGTAGAGCTGGATCGAGCTGTGTCAAGCGTCAAGGACGGCAAATGAAAGGTAGAACCAGGGCAACGATAGGATTGGACTGCGCCACTGATGACTGATTCGTGCAAAGTAGACTCGAGCTCTGATCGCTTTGCTTAATTCAGGATGCAGTGGACTTGTTGGGGGCAGCATAAGTGCATGCATGACATGACCTAGCATGGTCGGGCCGACTTGATCTGTTTATGGGCCTGTCAGGCTTCAGTCATGTCGTGTTTAAAGCGTTAAGGCTCCGTCGGGAACGTCGGGAAAATTTTCCTTTTCCTACGTTTTTTCCGTTAAATTAAACTATTTTCTGCGAAATTACTACACAATTTCTGTAAAATTCCTGCATTTCAAACGGGGCCCTAAAGACATCTTCGGAACTCACGTGTTTATTTTTGCCGGCCGGATTCGTTAAAAAACTGTTCATTTTTACTTCCGAAAATTATTATCATAACAATAGCTCACCTGTTCCTATAAAACGCTTGGAAATAAACGCAGTGCTTAATCCATTTTCGGCGGTTATTTTGGGCACCATAATAATGGTATATAGTGGTAAACTAGGGCTAGTGCCAAAGTCTGTTTGACTTTGCACAATGCATCGAAATCCCTTCCAGTGATAAAACAAATAACAAGCCAAGAAATCGACGTGTGTTCATAATTTGTGAAAACATACTAACATAGACATGCGTGTACCGCAGGACACAAGATGGAATATCTAGGATGCATATGTTTTTATTTCATAAATACTCAGTTCGCATCGCGCTTCCAACATCTGCTTAAAAGATTTCACAAGCAAAACATTCGCCCACAAGACATCTGATCCGATCAGCGAGCTTCGGTACATGTTTACGTTGCACCATTTCAAGTATCCAATCCTGCACTACTGTGTATGTAGTTTTAATTTCTCCAACAATTTCCCCTATAAAAAGATGTAATTTTTCCATCTATATATGGCCTTTGCATATGCTCATCCCAGGCGATCACTCCAACAGCGTGAGCGCATGCGTTGTACTGTGTTTCTCAAAAAAAAAAAAACGAAGTCGCTCAAAAACTGATGACTACAGCTGTCAAGAGGTTAATTTGCATTCAGGCCAGGAAAATCCAGATGTGTGCCTGTCTGGCAATTATATAGACAGATATTCAAATTGCCTAAGAATCAATAATAACTAGGCAGAATATTGATTTTGGTATTCATTTCCTAGACATGACAGATACCCCGATGTTCATTATATCGCGTACAGTATTATATTAGACCCATTTTGCTAAGCCATATATAAAATACATTGAGAAAGAGGGAAGCATATGGGAAAAGTTTGTATTGTTCTTCACTGTAAAGACACATACAGCAATAATGATTGCTGCTTTTCATGTCCTGGATGCATGATATGATATGGTATTAAGTATCCCCTGTTATGTCTGTGCTATTAATTAGGATGCAAAGTGACATCCTTTTTCTTATGTTTACCTTTCCATGTTATAGCATTAATTCAATAAGTGGATCATGTATCAATTTACAAAATACACTTTTGGAATATAATGTTCAGTGTTTCTGGAAACAATTTTTGCCACTTTAATTGGCATGCATGTTTATTACTTCATTTAAACCACCAAAAGGGAAATGCACTTTAAGATTATATATTCTCACGTCAACTGAAGTCAGTACTCTACTAGTGGAATTGATACATATATAATAATACACTCATTCCTCGCGATGTAAATTGAATTTTACTTCTACTTAACTGGGGTAATGACTATAAGACCCATCATATATTACGCTAGCTTCTAGCATGGTGTAAAAATAGTTTTGGAATCTACAGATTATACAGCTAGTTGAGATTTCCAATAATCCACCGGTTAAATCCATGAAAAAAATAAAAATTGGCTATGCATTCATTTATTGTTTTTTCTTCCATGATAAAAACTGCAAGCTAGAAAAAAATCTAGTAGATATTCTTCCTCAGGTGTGATTTTTTAGATAATGGAACAGAATCTGGACATCCTCTCCCCCATGCATGTTGATGTTCATCAGGACCATATATTTTGGTGCTATTTCGGCAGGAGGGTCACATATGATTTGTGCACTGTCGACACAACACATACAAAAGTACAGGAGGAGCACGTATATATAGTTTGGAAGAATACTAAGCCCTCTTGATCAATCAATCTCTTAGTGCAAGCAACTACATTTTATGTATGGGTGGTTTAGGCTTGGTTTTAATAAATTCCAGTGTAATCAATCCTTATCCCAATTTTATATACATGGTTGTATTAGTATATATGCAGCGAAATCATTTGACCTGCTGCATGTATTTATAATCCATGACTCCATCTATGCAATTCCCCTAATGATTATGAGTTGCTTGTTCCTTCCTGCTATGCCCTAGCTAAGAATGTAGCCTTACCCCCTTTTTAAGAAAAAAAAATCTGTACTTACCATTATGTTCATAGTTATGCTATCATCCACCACTTATTAACAGTCATAGTTTTATGGTTTTAAATAGGGCGGATCGTGTGTAGCCACATATCTCTAATAATGCTCACATATAGGAAATTCTAAAAAATAAATGTACAAGAAAACATCAGAAAGGTTCTTATCAAATGTATAATAGTCTCAGAAAAAGTGTAGACAAGACATATATTAGACACTAAACGATCTATTAAACACTAATTAGGATGAGCAACCATGATCTCCTTTTTAAGAAGCCGCTCATGATTTAGGCCTCGTTTGGCAGACGTGAGGAGCGGCTCCGGCTCCCGCCCGACGGGGCCTGCCCGCCCTGCCCGGCGCCCGACGGGGCTGCAGCGGCTCCGGCCCTGGGTTTTCCGCTCTCACAAAGCAATCGGAGCTGCCCAGAACCGCAAAAAAGAGGCTTCTTGGGGTCCGTGAGAGCCGGAGCCGGAGCTCCAAGGAGCCCTCCCAAAGAGGCCCTTAGTATCTTACCAGCGTGTTAACGGCATGTTGAAAGTTATTTGAATCAATTATGGGTAAAAAAATCCACATACACACGGACACATATATAGGAAAACTGTTAATTATATATATATGATTTTCTCCATAAGACAACAGCTCTATCATATCATATACTAGCTATGTAGAAGATGCGTCCCATCAGCAAGAGTTTCAGTGAAAGGAGTCAACCAAAATAGTAGCCTAATTGGATCTTGCACGTGTGGCCATGAATCAATCAGTTGTCTCTCGATATGCTGCAGGCTTATATTCCTTGCAGTACATTTTTCTCGGCATGGGAAATCTAACCTTATCTGCAGAGACTGCTGCAGATAGAAGGAGAACCGGAAAAGAAAACACACAGCCCCAAAACTGACAGAACTAGCAGCATAATCATAACAAAAATATATTTTTTCCTGGCTAATTAACATGGTTTCTACACTGATCGATCTATTAGAGATCATTTAATTAGACCATTATCAATGAACTCTCACACACATGCTTCTGAATTATTTCTAGCAGAGATGAGCCGATGGATCGAAAATCGCACATCTTATATTGCCCAGGCTCAGGTCCAAAACATGATGAGGGGGAGTTGAGAACAGATATATATCTATATATCTCTTGTGATATATTTTCTGCACTAGTAGTTCTCAGTTCTTACGAGCGATGATTCAGGTAAGCGTAAGCCACGCTCTGGAGGTCCTCGCAGTCTTGGTACCCCGACGACGACCTCCAGCCGCTGTCCTCCGCCCCGAACGACGAAGACTCCGCCGCCGCCTCGAAGGCGGCCGTCTCTCGGCCGTCGTCGGCCTGCTCGAACGCGTGGTACAGCGACTGTTGCATGTAGTCTGACCCTAGCAGCGCGGTCAGGGACTCGTGGGCGCCATTATTGCTGTACGCGCTGGGCTGCGCGGCCGGCGCGGCCCCCACGGCAGCAACTGCGCCTCCATTGCCGTTGCACCAGGGGTAGCCGCCGTACCCTAGCTGCTCCCCCATGTAGCCGCCCTTGGCGTCATCGTGCACGCCCTGCCCCTGCGCCGCCTGCGCCTTGAGCGACGCCAGCTGCGCCTGCAGGGTCATCACCTGATCGATTCGACGCACACGACGACGACACAGCTGATCAGCAAACTAATAAACCGAGATCGACAAGATGGCCGGGGGCGGCGGCGGCGGCGGCGGGCATGCACCTGCTGCTGGAGCGCGAAGATGTGGGCAACGCAGCCGTAGATGGGGTCGCGCAGCCGCGCCTGCGCCTCGTAGGAGATGGTGACGGCGGCCTCGGGGCGGTCGGCGAGCGGCAGGTGCGCCAGCAGCTTGGACACGTTGCTGGCGCCGAACACCTTGTGGATGGCGGCGAAGTGCGCCGCGCCCTGCTCGTGGCAGAAGTAGGGCGCGAAGACGCAGCCGCGCACGCACTTGCGCCGCAGGAACTTGCACGCCCCGCACGGTGACCCGAACCCCGTCATCTCCAGATAGAATCGATCGATGGAGTTCTTGTTGCCTCCTCACGGTGACAGGCTTGTTACTGGCTTGATCGGCGCGGTGAGGATGGGGTGCAACACAACACCCTGCATTGCTTATAAGGAGGAGATGGAAGGGCTGGGGGATTAGGGCCAAGGGATTAAACAAATCCGGCGTGTCTCCCCAATGGGCAACCGGCTCCATTATTTTTAGCTTCCAATCGCTCTCATCCCCTTGCTCTCTAAATTGTATGGCCATTAATCTGTGGCACACTGCATCTGCATGGGGGCACCCTGCCTACAAGAAGGCAAGGCAAGGCTTAGCAAGCAGGAGTGCTTGAGCAAAGGACAATGGGGCTGGAGAGACCCAATCATTGATAGTCTTTCGCTTAAGGGCTTTCAGGCTTTGGGTTTGGTCTAATACTTTTTTTTGTTTACTTTTCAATTCCTGTGCCTGCTCATGCACCCATTTTTTTAATTTTATTTTTTGTGCAGTTGGGCTCGGCTGCTGTGAGACCAACGAGCACAGTCCAGTTGATAAATTTGGGATAAGTGTGTTTTAAAATTTCGGTGTATCGTGTAGTACATACACTCATACATCACCTGCCTAGTCCAGACGTGGAGTTGTCGCTGCTCTCTCACTCCTTTGATATTTTCTTTTTGTTTTTTTTAATTTTTTCGAGGCTCAGAAAAAAAAAGCAAACAATAATGAGTGATGGGAAAGAATTGGTCCTGGTGTCACATCTCTCTTTAGTTATCATTTCATTTCGTTTTAGTTTTTTTTTGTTCTGTGTAGGCACGTAAGTCCAACCCCCAGAGAAAACAATCTAGCAATGGCCTGCCAATTTGTAGCATAAATATATTTGAGGAAAATTCAATATGTAGCTTAAGATGTACTATTTTGTACTATTTCTAAACTAAAGCAATTGCACCTATGAAGGACTGGAACAGGGCAGCAGAACTTCTGAAACTCTGCTGCCTCTGCTGCACAAAAATGTTCAAAAGGGAGATTACGGTGCCTGTATTTTTATCCTAATCACTGTTATCAGGCTTTTGCCTTCCACTAGCCCTTGGAAGAGTTTGCTCAACCAAACTATGCTGGCCTATGCTAATTTGTTATTAGATGGTTGGTCCTGGCCTCTTGGCCTATGCTTATGATTACTACCTTATTATGTTGATCCCAAAACCAGCATATCATGGGCATCATTGATGGCATTGTAAACATCAGTCTACTGCATCCTAGATTCGTAGGCTCATGTAATTAGTAACAAATATACATGGAAAGGAATACTTGCCTCGGTTGTCCTCTTCCTTTACAAGCATGTCCAAATAGGCAAATATGGTGGACCTGTGGACCTAGACACCTAGTCACTTGTGCTCTGAATGATTCCAGTTTCTGACAGACGAATCACAGGTGGGAGGAATGGCAGAGACCAGAGCATCAAAGGTCCGAGCAGTGCGGGCATGCTCTCATGATGGAGCTTGATACGGAACTGCAAGTACACATGCACTCCCGGCCCTCTTGTTGTTTGTTCCAGTTTGTTTTTCTCATTTTCATTCAAACAAGAGCAAAGGTAAATTAGTATCTTTGAGTATATAGTCTTATCCTCTTAAAAAATAAAATACTTTCAAATGTTATGTTTGTCAAGAATGCAACTTCACCATCTCTTTCTGGTAAGTTGGACATTTCAACTGCCCTATGATACTAGGTCACTAGACAGGCATGTTTACAACTCAGTATCTAACTGCTACAGATGAAAATGCATAGCAGCTCATCAGCACCGCTTCCTGAGATGAGCTATGCAGCAACTATTGATGCTGTGTTTATTGTCACTTTTTCAGGTTAACACATCAGCTTCTCAAGCCAGTGAATTTACAACCATATGAGTTGGATATCATATTTCCTCTGTTTTTTTAGTTTGTCGCGTTATATAGTTGAAAAATGAATTAACCGGCATCAAATATATAAGGATGCAGGGAGTACATTCCAGCTAGATAGCCGGTCATTCCTTATTCCAGCACTTTTGCATCTTTTATTTTTTATTTTTTCTGCATACAACATTACCAGTTCCTAGATCCTGTGTACCTACGATCTCAAGAAAAATAATTCAAATATAGCCTCCTACGATTTTCTTTCTCGCGAAGAAGTATGTAGATTGTTTCTCTGGATTCGCTAGGTGGGGTTCTCACTAGTTTCATTCAGAAACACCCCCTACTTCGGCACGCTACCTGGTGGGATCTCGGTGTAGTTTTTACGCGTTTGTTTGTTTGCTTCGGTGTCACATCAGGTGGCAAAAAATAGTGAAATGGAAAGGCTAGGGTAGGCCTGGTACGTACCCCAGGTGCTTATATTTTTTTGTGCATGTTTATTGGCCCCACGATGACCACTAATGCAGCTCTTTCCCCGTTGTTTATTTATCATGCAAAAAAGAAAATGATCATCCTCTGGGAACTAGTGTTAATTTGTCGAGCTTCGGAAACTGGAGCAGAAACAATCCCAAGTTGTTTATTGCTATCTGTTCACATTTGAAAAGCCTTGGAGATATATAGTACCAGGAGTATTTGTATTTTCCATCTCTAGCTCCATTGTTCTGTAACAGAGACGTTTCTTGTGTTTTGCAGCATAACAGGACAAGGATTCTTCTGTAGTCAGAAAGCAAAATCCATGAGATTCAGTACTTCTACAGTCTGCGCCAGTTGTACTACTACGTTTGGAATGACCTGGAACTGCAATCCGGGGGGGGGGGGGGGGGGGGGTGCAACGACCTCTATCAGAATAAAACCGAGACGAACAATCATAGCACGACCCTTCTGAGACTGGCCGGCAGGCAGTGTGGCCGGTGAGCCCCAGGAGCACAAGGGGACAAGCAGGCCCTGAAACCTTTGAAGGCCGCAAGCGCTTGTTGCCTCTTTGGAATGCTGCGCGTGCCCAGCGGCTGTCACTTCGGGTTCGGGGGCCTCCGATCCTCTCATCCATCCATCCAGATCCCATCATCAGCAACCTTCCAGGCAGCAGGCAGCAACGTGAATGTCATGTGATGAGCCAGCAGCTTTAACCTTGCTCCCGAATTCTGATCGAGGTTGGCTGCTTCACGTACCAGTCGCCACTAATAACCTCAGCTTTTTCTCTGGGATCGATGCCCATCTTCCTGTCACATCATGCTATCATGCATGCTGTAGGCCATGTTTAGATCCAAAAAACTTCTTCCAAATTCTACTATGGAAAAGAAGATTTTCCATCACATCAAAATGCCGACACATGCGTGGAGTACTAAATGTAGATGAAATAAAAAAATAATTGCACAGTTTAGATGTACTTTGCGAGACGAATCTTTTGAGCCTAGTTAGACCATGGTAGGACAATATTTACTAAAAAACGAAAAATGCTACAGTGCTTTTCAGTTCAGAACAGTGCCAGTTTTCAGAGATCTAAACACACCCATAGATGGATTCCTCATTTCTGCTCCTGCCTTTCTTCCAATTCTATCTCTGCCTTTCCTTTACACCTCTCACAAGGCCGCTACATATGAAAAACACTGTTCATGTATCCAGCTCTCTTTCGGTTGATTCTATGCCTTGATTTAAGGTGCTCAGCTCCTATCCTAGCCAATGATTTCTTCTGCAGAATCAGAGATGCTATAGCAAAGTACCCACTACTGAACTGAACGAAGTGGGCAGTGACCAGCCAGAACAGGCACAGCGGTGAAAGAAAGAAAGGCCCTGTTTAGTACCCTAATTTTCTCCCAAAATTCACTATGCAAAAAAAAAATTTCCGTCACATCAAAATGCCGGCACATGCATGGAATACTAAATGTAGATGAAATAAAAAAATAATTGCACAGTTTAGATGTACTTTGCGAGACGAATCTTTTGAGCCTAGTTAGGCCATAGTAGGACAATATTTACCACAAACAAACGAAAAATGCTACAGTGGTTCTACAGTGATTTTCAGTTCGGAACAGTGTTTTTTTCAACCATCTAAACACACCCAAAGAAAGAAAGGGTGTGTTTAGAACCCAAAAAGTTCTCTCAAATTCTACAATGCAAAAAGAAGATTTCCCGTCACATCAAAATGTCGGCATATGCATGGAGTACTAAATGTAGATGAAATAAAAAAATAATTGCACAGTTTAGATGTACTTTGCGAGACGAATCTTTTGAGGCTAGTTAGGCCATGATAGGACAATATTTACCACAAACAAACGAAACGTGCTACAGTGCTTTTCAGTTCGGAACAGTACCAATTTCAGGGTTCTAAACACACCCAAAAAAAGAAATGCCTGTATGTGTCAGCAAAGCAAGAACTGGGGGGGCCTGTGCTCGCATGATTTAGGCGATGAAATTCCAAACTATATTCCATCAGTCCTCAGAATTTAGGACATGTTTTAGAAACTTGCGCTGCTGCGTGGCGTGTAGCATTAGCATATAGCGCTTTTAGGTGTGCCCGGCCGGCCATGGGGCCCCGTACGTCGACCGGGAAACCGAGGGAAGTGGGGCTAAAAACAACCCAAAAAAGACCTTGAGGAGGTTGGCGATTTGGCACCGCGTGCGTTGTGGCTATTATGCAGGTGAGGAGCAGGGATAGGACATGTCCCAAGTATTCCTGGGGACGATGAGACGATGGGGCTTGGCAGCTTCGGTGCTTTAGCACTGGCGGGCATGGAGCTTAGTGGTGGGTCTCCTTGTCGTAAGTACATCTATCCCTCCCACAAGTTCCATGGAGTGAACAGCTACCAGCAATAGACCAATAGTGTGTGTGGGTGTGTGTGTGGGTGTGTGTTATGCTATACAATCAGCTACTGACATGGAAAGGCTCGTACCAAATACCAATGGTGTTTCAAGTTCAGAAAAAATATTTTGTGTGTGTTAGGTTCAGATGCTTCATCGTTATTACTGTACAACACTATCTAGCTACTGCACTAGGTTTGGTTTAGCATTTATTTGCATGTATACCTTGCTTCGGCAGTACTCGCCGGCATTTGCAGTTTTGGATACACAGTACAACTGATTATATTATATACAGGTATGTCTTGGCATTTGCTACCTAATGGACGTTTAATCCCTAAAACCGCTTGCTTTATATACAGTTTGTAAACAGCTGATGATGGGGAAAATAAGTACCATTCATCATGCTGAAAATGTACACTACCCTGTAAATCACATTACAGTATGCAGTTTAGGAACGTCCTTATAAGAAAACAAGTCGTATTCGTTATGGACTCTTTAATTTAATATAGACCGTCCGATCTTTATAAAATTCGACGGTGGAGGTGTTTCATTTTTTTTAAGTTATATTCGAATACGAACTCTCTAATTTAATATAGACCGTCAGATCTTCATAAAATCCAGCGGTGGAAAGTTTTTCTTTTTACCGATTAACGTGGGAATTTTTTTGTCCTCTCGGCGTACGTGGTGGTTTTTTTAACACTCCCTTATTAATATAATAGATGGCTCGATAGATATCCTTTTCATCCTTGCTAATCAGAGTGTTAGGTGTCTCCAATCTGCAGCAAAGTCAGAAAGACCCTTGACTGGGCAACTGATTTACTCCATCCTTTTCAGTAACCTAACTACTGCCAGGACAACACATTCTTCCCTGATGCCGCGGCCGAGATTAGACTGCCAGCAGCGCGTGGTGTGTCCTCCAAAGGAACGGTTGCTTCAGTTCGCCTGCCCGGAAATCCGCTACGGCGGCCTCTGCAACTAACTGCAATTGCAATATTCCCCACACGAGCGAACAGGTAATCATCCACGCACGGGCACGGCCGGATACACTGGTCGGGAGAATACTGATGCGATGGCGACTCGCTCGCCAATTAATGCCCAACAGTACGCTATTGTTTAGCGTATTATTACCCCCCATTACATTACCGTGTAGTGTGTATGTAGCTGATGTGAGTCGCTGTTGAGCAACGTGTGATGGATGGTGGCGGTGATAATTCCGCAGCGTCTTTGCTGCACAGCGAAACTTTAGGGGTGGGTGATAGAGACGCAGACTTCCTTAGCTTGCCCTTGACCAAATGCCTGCTGCATAGTGCATACTGGAGTATACGCCAAGAGATCCTTTCCGGCCGGCCAAGAATTTTGCAGGGAATTAACGGTTCGATATCACTCCTGCAAAACTTGAAAAAGTTCTTCAAGCAAGTTCATCATGAGCTAGAACGACGACAGACACAGAAACGAACCAGGATCGGATGGAGACCAATCGTCCAAGGAAATTAAAGAGACGATAGATAGATAGATATATTGTGATCAGTTGGAGGCATGTTCATCATCGATCGGTCCATCAGATCAGCACTGGTCAAAGAAATGGCGGGAATTAGAAGAAGTGGTAGGAGCCGCTAACCCAATGGACACCGGCCGTCGACGGAGCATGCAAGCAGCTTGCCGTCGTCACGGCTCACATGGCATGCATAAGCTTGATCTCGCAAGGCGCCAAGCGGTTGGGTGGCTAGTCAAATTTGGCCGCGTCCGTGGTGGAACGCCCCGGTCGGTGGTCCAAGATTAACGTAACCCATTCCCGGATTAATAAGATTTTTGGGGTCGAATTGAGCGCATGTTAACGGGAGGTCGCACGCACGTGTGGGGCCGCGGCACGTGCCAACATGATTGCCGCCTTCGTCACTCTAATTAATCTGGGTTCTTTATTTTCTATATCTGGGGTTTTATTAGACGCTAACAATATATCTTCTATAGTACTAGTATTCATGGTGTGCGCAGTTGTTTGTTTATTCAGTTCGTGGATACTCTAATTTACCTTGTTGGTAAGCTTACACGAAACCAGCTGGCAATGACGATTATTAGCGGCCGTTGTTTAACTATACCAGCTTCTTCCTCCTGACGCTGCCCTGGTAGTATAATGCAGCCAAAGAGTGCTGGTCTTCACACAGTTCAGGTCGGTGCGGTTGTGTGCGCTGCGCGTGTGACTTTCGCCGCGAAAGCTGAGAAAATGACATGGGAAACAAACGTTTTGGCCCCTCTGCCAATGGGCACTGTTTCTGTCGTCAAGGAGAACCATCAAACGCGCATGCAGTTCTTTCATTCTCTGTCTTGTTTCAGAAATCACGCATGGACACCCATCAGCTGCGTCGTCGTTCAGCTTCAGAGCCTTGTCAGTGAATGACAGCGCACCGCCTCAAGTGGGCACCCGCAATTGCCATACGTCAGAGCTCGGATCGCCCCAACTGTCGCTCGATCGGCTTCAAGTTCAATTTGTGCAGTCTGGGTTTGGACTTTTGACGCCTTCTGAAAAAATGTATAGCGTTACATCTCAATCTCAACCTCCAAAATAGATTTGTCGGTGCCCTTTTCAATGGATGAAAGCGCATCGCCGTCTACGTGGATCCAGCTTGCTGGCTTGCAAGTAGTATTCGCTCTACAGATAGGTATAGATAGATGTTTGTCGTTTGTCAGCACTCATGACCGGTCAAGCCTGCCTGCCTCGGACTCGGACATGGAAGAAGCGTAGCCACAGTGACGCCGTCCAAAACCCAGAGCATGATACAGGCATGCGGTGTGGCTGTGTTCCTGATGATCCTGATGAGCCTTCTGCATGGTTCTTTCGAATTCCGTTCTTTCTATATCTGATGACGGCCCACTTTGATCTGCAGGATGCACACGTACCTTTCTCTGAAACCAACGGTAGATAAAGGGAGTACATGGAACGGGAAGCCGGGCGGGCGTTCATCTGCATCCAGCAGGGGGTCGACTGTATTTTGAGAGCGATTTCAGGTGGCCACCTAAAGCACACCTCTCCCGGTCAAACCGCTCGGGCCGCTTGTCACTGTCCAAACCTACACGGATTAAGGCCGTCGATCGAAATAACATATCCTTGCGCCACTCATGTGCGCCCTGTTGCTTATAAAAACGCCTTCTTTTGTACTACTAGTAGCAAACATGCATGGCTCTCGACCCGGGTAGCATTTTCTTTTCGCCGATTGTAAATAAGTAAATAACCAAACTCTCAAGAGCTTAAACTAAAATTGGCTTCTTCCTTGAAGCTGCCGCGCAGAGCTCCCCGTGTTCTTCTGAAACCATATATACTCTCTCTTTCGAGAGAGAGTGATCTGATAGCTAGCATAGTGTCGAGCAGGAGCAGGATCTCGGGAAGCTGGGTTATACAGTTCTAGATTGCAGTCTCGATCGGTCTTGGATTTTGGCATGGGCACCCACGGGCACGGCGACGTTAGCGTCTGGAGACGGGAGGCTCGGCGGGGGAAGGCGACCGACAGGGGAGGCCACACGGGCGCGTCATGCCCGGCGGTCGCGGGACACGACGCAATCGCGTCGCTGTCTGCACGGCCCCCGTTTAAAAACTAGTACTAGGAGCGAGCCCTCCACAACAGTTCCAACCTCCCGTCCCACGGCGCGTGGGGAGGGGGGACAGATCTTCCAGCCCGCCTCTAAAACAATCTCACAAACTGGCCACAATCCACACGCAAGATGAAGACGACCCGTCAGTCAGTCAGTCAGGCAGGGGGGTAGCTCGGCTCGGCGTATATATGATACTGCAATTTGCAGCGAGCGGCCGATCAATATCATGTGCGATTATGAAATACGGTATGAAGCGGTGATCGTCGCGGATGAATGTATGCGTAGGCTGGGGCGCGCTAGAGGACAGGGGATCGAGTCACCTCATGCTGACGACGCCCAATGGAACGCGGCAGGCGGAGGGGAGACGACGCTCCGTTGATAGGGACGCCAGTTTGGTGCCATCAGGCGGGCCGTGCCCAACAGGGGGCAGCCTGCCTTGAGGTAGAGTAGGTTGGCCTGGCCGTATTAGAGGACCGAGGCTGGGGGTTGCTTCAGTTCAGCCTTGACCGGGCTTCTCGACTCTGGAACTGGAGCCCACCCTGGCTCGCAGTCTCGCAGATGACGCCAGTTCGAATTCGAACTGGGGGTGGCGTTTCGCCGTGAAAGACTCGCAGCCACAGCCGGAAATGCAAGTCCCGTCCCGTCCAAGGGGTCACGGCACGGAAGGGAAGGAGAGCGTGTTGTGTTTGGCGCCGGGTAGGGTGGCCGGTTGGCCGGTTGGGGAAGTTTGGAAGAAATGTGCCTAGCAGTCGCCGGCATCGCCGGGGAGCAGGATCCTAGTCGTGTAGAGTTTGACAGGCGGGGCTGTTCGGTCTTGGGGTCTTGGAATCAAAGGTTTTTTTTTTTTTAAGACAAACCGAATCAAAGGTTGAGGAAGCGATAGCTTTTGAGGTGTTAGGGTGTCTCCAACAGCACTCCTCAAATCCCATTCCCTTATCACTATTCCAACTACCTTCCTCTCTGTCTACAGTGCAGCATTTATGTCAAACAGTACAAAACAGTGTTTTAGGGAACCCCTTTAGGGATTCCCATTGCGGACAGCCTTAGCTTGACTCCGCGCTCCTGGTTTGTCTGGTAACGCTGAAGAGCAGTTGATATCAGTTAGGCACAACAAATGTTGCCAGCCACACACTGAAAACAGCGTCTGGAAAAGTGCGGTGGACGGTGGTAGTGATCTTCTGTTTACGGTGATCGTCGTTCTCGTCTCGTGGTGAAGTGAGCATATATGGTCATCTGGCTACCTCAGGCTTGACCTGAGAGCAGGCTAATCATACAACATTACGCTTGTCATTCCACCGTCGGATTTATTCCAGGAAATACGTTGGGGTGATTATAGATATAGAAGATTAGAGGTCCCCAGTCCCTGTGATTCCCAGACACATTTTAGGCGCAGCCAGATATATGCAAGAGAACATAAAAGCTGATGGACAACAAACCAAGCATACCCACAACCGCAATTCGGAGTCCCTGGTCGCCTAGACATACTTGGCGAGGGCATTGCTCACGAGTTACGACAGGCACACCATGGCCTGCTCAACTCCCCAGTTCACAAATTATCAAAGTGGTCGCCGCTTAGATTTTTGCACGTCTGCAGAGCAACAATACAGAAAGCAGAAACATCGCATGATGGACAGGACAGAGGTGACTTGGTGATTAAAACAAAATATCCCAACCATTGAATCATTTGCTGTTTGCCTATTTCCTGCAGGCACTGCTAACAAGGTCCAGTGCAAGATAAATCAAATGGACAAGATTAATCATTGGCAACCTAGTTCAACAAACCAATCGCAAGTACATAATGGTACAATCTAGTCGCCTAACCCGCCCACTCACACCTTCGTTCGGGCCGTGCCCTGCAAAATGGAATCTGGTACATATAAAAGCGCAGCACGGTGGCATTGGCCGACACTGCAGCTTGCTTCGAAATAGATCGTATCCTGACACCGCCTGAGGCCCCTACCGGCTGCAACTACCTAAAGGCTCTTAGTTTGTCTTCGCCTTGGGAGCCTTCTTCTTGCCCTGCCGCTTCGGGATGGAGTTCTTCATGCCCAGGAAGAAGAGAAGGGCGCCAGCGAGTGCGAGATCCTACAGTCACAAGTTATCATGGCCATTTAGATACTAACAGGACATGAGTTTCTAGGAAAATTGCCAAAACAGAGAAATCCGTAACTACCTGGGTGAACTTCCCAAAGAGCTGCGCAAATTCTGCCTTCTCCATGTCGTAGTTGTAGAAGTCGTGGATAATAGGCGTGATCAAAGCAAGGTAGAACAACTGCAGATTTAAAGTAATTTCATTAGCTAGTGGCTAGGGCAGCTCCAGAGACAAAATAACATATCAGATTTGTCTAAATTTAAGATAAAAATAGTACATTTCTCCTCAGTGCATAAGGACTTAGGAGCTCAGGAAGAGATAATAAAGACTTATATAACACTCTCTTAAACCAAGTGTATTCCCAGCAATATGTGGTGACGCATATCAAACAATGGGCAACAAATAACGTAACACCCCATCATCGAGCATTCAGTAACCTATCAGAAGAAATGGGGATGTATCCGCAAGGTGAGACATAGAAACATATAAAAAGCTGTTCATTATTTCCTGGGAATATGTACAGCAGCCAACAAATGGAGGTGCAGTAGTAGATAGTTTAATTAAGGCAAGTATGGACAATGCTTTCTGAGGTAAAGAACCAACACTGGAACTATATGCAAGCCACATAAGCATATCATACTGAATCAAAGACCTCATCTCGTCACTTAGGTCATGTTTGGGAGTGGGAAATGAACCCCTTCCCCCTAAATCCCTCCCAATCCACTTCAATCAACATGAGGAATGGGTTTATCCAATCAAACCATTAATATTGAAGCTCATAGCAAGCTTGGTAGATCCAGATTTTTATATCACATCCATAAATACTCAGCAATTTTTTTAACCAGACTGCAACATAACCATGCGCATCATGCATAACAATTTTTCAGACAAAGGTACTAACAGCATGAAGTGAATATGATTTGGGGCATCCTTATCTGTTTCTCAATAGTCGAAAGAAAAAAAAAACTATGCAGCCAGTTTCAATTATTTTACAAGTAATCAAAGAACCACAATATGGGCACAGTAGTCCTAAGGGAAACACTCCGAAACTAAACTGTGCTCCTGACATTTCAAGTCAGCTGAAACTAGAACACATGACAACACAGCAATGTTTCTGCAGACAATATTCACTAGACAAAGGAAAATATTCCACGTCATGAGCACCGGAATAAAAATGTCCACATGTGGCCCTGCATTACCCCATGAAACTTGGACGTGCATATTGTGGCTCTACATATGTGGCATTCTTTAACAATCAAGTTCTCAGATAGAAGGATGAATGTGAAGGTGATTCTTAACTGAAAGAGGGAAAGGCAGATCAAAGGAAATAGATAGCAGCAGAGCAAGCATAGTACATACCAGGAGATAGGCACCAAGAGAGCTGCTCAAGATAAAAAGGAGACTCCCCAGACCCTTAAGGCCGATGGTAGAAGCAATCACATGCTTCAACTGGATAAATCAAAGGAAAATTGTAAATGACCCACAGAAAATAACAGATACAAAGCATGACATGACTACATGAGGACAGTAAATCACTAAATTCTCACCTCAATATGAGGCACAGCTACTCCCAGATGTGAAGAGATATTTTTTACAAACACGTTGAACTTGGGGTTAAGGGCTTTGGCTGCCGGCCCACCATCAGCTCCGAATTCATTAAACCTGCACCCAGAACCAAGTATAATTTAATAAATGGACATAATACATTAATACTAGATAGTATGAAGCACCAAGACTATTAATACATGCAACATATGATCAATAATTTTGGCTATACTGAATCCTTCTGCATGGTACATGCAGTGGAAGACTTCAAAGGATATTTATAACAGATTACTTTTCAGATGTGCTTCGAGTGAACAAGCTGGTTATGGACACCTCGATTGAAACTAAGACTAAAGGCGAACCTAATATAGATACTGATATGAAGAAAAACAGTATCACATGAGACCTGACGTCACAGCCCACAAAAATCCTACTTAGGGTCTAGCACTGAACTTCTCAAACTGTCCTTGAACCCTTCGGTGGCAGAATTAAGTAGGCAAAACTGTAGTGATAAGGCTAGACTGAGAACCAATTGTATCGTAGCATAGTCCATACGAAATCTTTAGTTTGTCAACCCAAAAACACCCACGGTTACTGTAAGACAGCTCATACAACAGAACAGTTCACACTCAGTCCAGATCGTTGATCCAAAGTTTGACACAGGTGTCACAGGCTCACAGCATTCTTGTGCTATATACTCCATGTGGAGGCTACAAAGAGCCCAAGTGCAGATACAATTACAGAAACTGTGAGACAATGATTTAAGTCACACTAAACGATTGTCAATTGTGATGCCTCCTTTGAAGAGGTAAATAAAAAAAGTGTCATTTGCTTTATTATAAGTTGCAACTGCCAATTATATAGGAGTTCATGAGTGGACTACCAAAAAAAAGAAAAAGAAAATAAAATTACGTGAATCTCTAGAATGTCAGCACTTGTGCATCAACGTACTGCTGTTGTAAATGTTCAGAGACACTAAGGCTATCTGCAGACGCTGCCCCTAAACCGGATGCATCCACTTTACAGTTAATTGAACGGGTGCAGCGGGAGACTCTACAGCTCTCCCTATGGTCGAGTCGACATTCTCTCACCCCATTCCGAGCGTTGTACGGGGCACCCCCTATCTTCTCTCTCTCCGCCACCGTGGCCACCGGCCCTTGTGCGTGCCGGGCTGCGGACACCGGAGGCGGCTACGGGAGAGGAGGCGAAGACGACGCCGGGGCGCGAGGTGACGGGAGAGGACCATGGCAAGGCGAGGACGGCGGCACTGCGCTCCGCCGAGCCCGGAGGAGGCGGCTCCGGATGCCGGATCCACGCGCCGCTCCCTCCCCGCGCCGGATCCAGGGAGGAGCCGGCGGCCGCAGGGCGCGGGACGAGAAGAAGCCCGGCGGAGTGGCCAAGGCGGGCCCAGCGACGGCCGTCGCGACGACGAGGTGGAAGCGACGCGGCAAGGATGCGGGCTTTCGAACTTGGAAGAGGCGGGGTGGCGGTCATGGCGCGGCTGGCCAGGAGGAGGAGGCGGAGTGGCGAAGGAGCGGGAGAGCGGGGAGGAGGAGACTGGCGGCGGAGGAACAGGGAGGAGGAGGCCGGCGGCGGAAGAATGGGAGGGTAGGGAAGGTTCTGGGCACGTTGCGTGGGTGACTGGGTGGGTGTGTGAGATATATTTAAAAAGTACGGTAGTTGATATAGAGTTGAGGTATAGGGTTAACACGAGCGTAGAAAATTGCCAACTGTATTTCAAAAACGTGATGATCGGGACGGAATATTCCTTATAGAGTTGGAATTTAGAGTTGGATGAGTGTGGATAGCCTAAGAGATTAAACAATCTAGACAAGCACCTCCAACCTCCACTTCTATTCCACTTCTATTCTAATACTACCTGTGCGTGTGCTTTAGCTGCTCCCAAGATCAACTCACGCAGCAACATGAAAATGAAGAACCAGGATTTTGTTGCTTCTCTTACCTCCCAAGGAGGCATCATAATCACTGGTAGCAACTGATATCAACAACAGCAAGATATAGACTAGTGAATTGCACTTGAACTAATTATCAGCTATGACTAGTGGTGAGGTTTCTCCACGCATCAGCATACTATGTCAGTACATGAAATTGTCAGTGGTTGAGTTGTTTGGTGATGTCACGCTATGAGATGAGGTGTCAAATTGTGCCTTTGTACTTCCTAGTTATAACAGAAAAGTCAATCCTGGTTCAAACCATGCAAATCTGCAAACATAAAACACCTCGGGCTTAAGGACCACACAGGTTAAAGAGTAGCCTAATTTGAATTTTTACTACTGAGGATAATACCCAAGCCTAACGGACGGCCGTTGCCAACTGGCAATGCATATGGTGCACAAAATCAACACATCCAATCAAATACGGGATTCAAACCCCAGATCGGAGTACATGTGGTGGGAAGAAACTTAAAATGAGTACATACACAAGGTCCTACTTCAGCTGCCTCCAAATCTGCAGATCAATGCCGCAATTCAACTGCCCAGGACTTGTATATACTTGAAATGAAATAATGTATTCCAGCTTCTACAGCATGGAATATGGATGCATATGGCCATAATTCAACTGCGCAGATGCAGATGGAAAAGGTTCGAAACCAAAATTAATCCGATTACGTGCGCCATGAGAGAAAAAATATATGCGCAGATCCAACTGCCTCACCCTCCTGGCCCCACAAATCAAACTAGCCACCGCGAGATCCACGCACTTGCGAGCTCCCAGTCCCCCGTTCTCCCCCAGATTCCGCGGATGGCACGCCAGATCTATCGAAACCGGACCCTCGAAACGACGCAGCGAGCAATCACCACGACAATGAGTAAGGGAAGGAAGTGGGAGAGGCGCGTACTCCTGGTAGGCGGAGAGGAGGAACGCGGCGACGAAGAGCACCCTCCCGACGAAGGAAACGAACCCCATCTCGGCAGCGGCGACCGGGCGGGACGGGGGAGGCGGCGATGGGACCTGCCGGTGGAGCTCTCTCGGATGCTGGGATCGAGACGGCCGGGGGATTGTCCGAGGCGAGCCCCACGCTGTACTTATATAACGACGCGGTGGCTCACCTTGCGGGGACGCACCCCTCGAGCTCTACGATATTTACGCCCGTGTCCCTCTGCGTCACACCCCCTTTGTGTTTGGTTGCTTTGCGCGCCACCTCTCCGCTCATTGGATGGAGCCATGGAGGCATGAAAATTCTGCAAGGAAATGTTCTGATCAAGTTCGACGTGAGAAAAATCACTATAACGGGAAAAAGGAAGGTCCTTGCGATGAAAAGCCCCAAATAAACTCTAAGCCATGTTTTCAGTCACATCCGTACTATCTCTAACCTGAAGATATCGTGTTGAGCCAAATTTTGACTGAACTAATCAATTGGTTAAGATGAAGGAGAAAGGCCCCAAAAGGTTGTTCGGCTTCTTTGGAGAGACCATCGTGAGCCCATGATCTTCCGGCTTCGCAGCGTTGGTAGGGGAGGACGTTGATCAGCGTCCCACACCAACATATCGATTGTAAGTTAAGTGGCGTGTCATTCTCCACATATCGTGCCCACTTATCCTCGCCGCATAGAACTACATGGCCAGTTGGCCATGTCTGTTACTAGCTTACTGCCTACCTCATCCGTCCAATAAGGATGTGATTCCCATATTAGATCCGTATTGGTTGTATGCTAGTAGCTCCTCGTTTGACAATATGTTGTAGTTAAGGGAGACTACGATGGCCATCACATCTTAAGGAAAAAGCACACGAACATGTTGTGCACTCGTATTCCAATTCGTCCTTTGCATGTTGGCTCCAATGTCCAACGCCCAATGGCGGATATGTGCCGCCTAGGGTGTATGTTTTGTGTTAGAGAAAAACGTCGCTTGCCGTTGTGATGCCTTGTTGATAAAACTCAATAACCGATAGAGCAGACAAAAAGGCTGCATCTACTAGCGCCAAAGCTCCCTAAATAAATAGCATGTTATTATGAGCACATTAAATACTCTTGGATCAAAGTGGTTTGGAGAAACTATGATGGATTTAGCCAAATATTTCTCTAGATTCAAATATAGTCTATTATGGCTAAAATTTGGTCTGGCAAGTCTGGCTTCCAATCAAACAGGCCCCTAATATCCAAATAAGGCCTACGAACAAAAACAATGTTATTTGGCTAAATCTTTCTCTAGATTCAAATCTAGTCAAATATGGCTAATTTTGGTTTGGCAAGTTTGGCCTCCGATCAAACAGACCTTTAATCTCTCTCAATCCCAGAGCACACAAACTAGTCCTTACGATAAGATAGATTACTCTGTTCAGTAATATATGAGCTGCATCTTCCGTCTCAGAATGCGGATCGGTTTTGTTTTCCACAAAAGTTTGATCGTTGTTCATGAGATGCAACCATGATTCTTCGTTTGCAAATTATGTGGCTGTCAGGCTATCTGTAATGGTTCTCTAAAAAGGGTTTACTCAAAACACTATTTTGTATCGTTTGACATAAATAGTGCACTCTAAACAGAGAGAGAAATAGTTGCAACAGTGATAGGGAGTGAGATTTGGAGAGTACCATTACAACAGATAGACTTAGAAATAAATTCATGGGAGCCGAGGGCCGTTTCCGCAAATCCGAGCAAATCGCGTCCATCAAGCATGTCGCGGCAAGTACCACCGGATCTGGGAGAAATTTCCCCAGAATGCCCCCGGTAGCCCCGGCCGAGGAGCGACCGCACGACCCCCTAGTCCCCCACCCGGCGGCGCGCCCCTGTGTACCCCGCCGGCTTCATGCGGTGGGGTGGGCAGCTGGCAAATGGCATCGGCGCGGTGAAGGGCGAATTTTTGAATCCGGAAGCGCGTGGAGGAATGGCGTGCAGGTGGGGAGGCGGGCGGTGGTGCCCGCGTCGTGGGTGCCATGGACCACCACAGCGGCAGGGTACGACGGCATAAATGTGCTGCTGCGACTTCTTTCCCAGCGGGGCCAGGTTGGTTTATGACTTTTTACAGCTGGGCCATGGGAGGTTACCGTACTAATCCATTCCTAAAAAAATATTAGTACTAATCCACAGCAGAGTGCTAGCGATTCTAGCATTAAAAAATATTGAGTACAGTAGGTGGGAAGAAAAAAACAACTGACCTTGACTGCTACATCGCCCTTCAGACAGAGCCCCGTACCACTAGTAATCGTGATCCAAATTAAATTAGCATACGGTGAAGCTGTGAGGGCTGTGTTTAGATCCAAAAAGTGGAGGCGAAAAGCAAGCGAAATCTGTCAAAATTTGGCCAAAAACATCACATCCGACACTGTAGCGCACTGTAGCACTTTTCGTTTGTTTGTGGTAAATATTGTCCTACCATGGCCTAACTAGGCTCAAAAGATTCGTCTCGCAAAGTACATCTAAACTGTACAATTATTTTTTGATTTCATCTACGTTTAGTACTCCATGCATGTGCCGGCATTTTTGATGTGATGGGAAATCTTTTTTTTCATAGTAAAATTTGGAGGAAAGTTTGGATCTAAACACAGCCGAGGATGCAAACACGGTAGCCGAGGCACGTTATGTTGACAATGACAAACATGGTTTACGACTTTGACCGTACAAACTGACAGTCAGTACACATCCGTGGAGGCCACGACAAATTAAGTTCGGAGGAGGTTACAAGAAAGTCCCGTGGGTGTTTTTTTTTAACGGTGAAGTTTCTGAAAACTTTCAAAGCTTTCAATTCAACTACTGTACCTTCGGTTGGTTGGGTTCGTATGTAAAAAATGCTCACGGAGGTTAGCAGATTGAACACTTTGATGTTTCGAAGTTCTAGCATGCTGGTTCGGAGCAATCTCTACTGCGCTTTCGTCGAAAAGTCGGAGGAACAATTTTTTTTTAGCTGCTACCAAACTAGCATACTTTTTTTCAGATTTTCAGGTAACAGAAATACAAAGCATGTTACGAAGGAGAAGACAGGATAAGAGGGTTACTCCAGTACTAGTACATCTCAACTGCAACAGTGACCTAGATCAATTTTGTTGGACGGAGAGAAATTCAGAGATGGTAGCATGTTTGCTAGTAGTGAGATGGGAAATAAAGTGGGCTGGTCCATGAATGGCCCGCTACTGTCTAACCGTTCGGCCCATTTCCGTCTGTCATTTTGAAACAAAGACAGCTGTTTGTCACGAATGACTATTTTAGTCTCCGAGATTGGCACGACTAACAATAATTCATCATGGCAAAAAGGCACTTCATTACTAGTATTAGTAGTAATATACTACTAGTACAATACAACTAGTATTACACGGCTTCATGACCACAGTTTTCAGACTGCTGAGTCAGGTATATGCCTGCGGCAGTGCGGGCGTGCGGCCGCGTCGCTCGCTTCATCAGGCGAGAGTGTGAGACTCGGTGAGGCTCTGCACATCAGAAACCGAACTGGAGACTGGAGAGCGGCGGCACGGTGATGCATATAAGCTGCCTGTTGCTCATGGAGTCATGGGCAACGAACACCATCTGACCCCTTCACTTGATCGTCCTGGGCGCTTCAGCTCCGTCCTGCGCCGCGTAGACATCGCTCACCTTCCTTGCCTGCTTCTCGCAGTCCAGCTCGATCCCATGCTGCTTGCCGGCGCCGCGCTCCTGATCTTTCTCCTTGCCCCACAGCAGCATGTATAGGCCCAGGATCACAACCACCCCTCCGATTATGCTGCACAACAACAACAACAACAACAAAAAAAAAAAAAAAAAAAACAGAATTCAATCAGTCAGTCATGGAGAACGCCTGAACACTGACAAGCTTCAGTCTGAAGTAACATCATGCATTTTTTGAGTTGCCTGTTTACCTTCCGACGTATAGGTTTTCGCCGAAGATGAAGTAGGCCAGGATGGCCACCATGATCGTAGAGAGGGGATTGAACATGGTGACGAAGACGGGGCCTTTCTTCTCGGTGCACCACAGCTGCACGAAGACCGTGAAGCCATTGCAGGCGATTCCCTGGAGAACAAGAACAGATACAGTCAGAGTCATGAATTGTAAACACTAACGACAGAAGTGAAACTGGAATCCACGTGGGCATGTACCGAGTACACGATGCACCAGAACTTGAGGCCGAAGCCGATGAGCCAGTCCTCCGGCTTGTGCTGCATGAACACTGTGAAGACAGTGGACTGTATCCCCCCAACCGTGCACATCCATGCCGTCAGCGAGAGCTGGGCCGGGTACCTCTTCAGAGACGACGCCTGCCATCCATGCCATCACGCGCGCGGACCAAGATGATGAGATGCATATACATACATAAAGAAGAGCCACATCAGTTTTCCAAAATACATTTATGTTCAGTAGGAGTATGCTAGTAGCAGTGATTGATTTCATGGTTTGTGTTGGGCGAAGGAGGTTAATCTGCACCTGCATGATGTACCAGATGGCCCAGCATATGCAGCTGGCAACTGCGAGGACCGACCCCATCACCCAACTCCCATGCGTACTGCCGCCGCCGCCGCCGCCGCCGTGTATGTGAATAGGTGATTTCCAGAGGCTTGTGATGGCCGCTCCCTTGTAGAGCGTCATGGTGGTGACTCCGGCGAAAGACACCACGGTGCCTGCGATCTTGGCGAGCCCGCGCAGGCTCTTGACGTCCACGATCTCCATCCTGAAATCACTCGAGAGATGGGCGTCGTCAGTGAGTGAAGCCAAACTAACTGACAACGACATCGATCTCGCGTCAGACAATAACAATTTGGCCAAGCCAGGAAGAAGAGAACGAAAGGGGTGGATCACCTGAGGATGATGGCGATGACGAACGTCATGCAGGCGACGGTGTTCACCATGGAAGTGACGAACGTCGGGGACGTGTACTTCAAACTCGCGAAGTACATGTTCAGAGTTAGGCTCACCCTGCATGACGATCGAAAAGGGCGGTGTGGCGTGTTAGCTTCGTTCTCTCTCACACGGGCGACATTTTCGTGCAAGTTTTTATCTTTCAGTTTCTGCCTTTTTTTCCTTTCTTCTTTGAAAAAGGAAGAGACAGATTCAGTTATGTAGTACTAATCTTGTGGAGAGCAATGGCCTCGTCCTGGCTTATTAATTACCCGAGGAGGGAGAGCACAAAAATCTCCATGAACAACATGAATGTCATCTTCGGCCTCAAACCCCTGCAAGGACAGGAACAAAATAAATCATGATGAGCAAGGTTCAGAAGTGACTTGAGAGTTGGGACTGAGAGCTGTATATCGTTCACTCTTTGGTCGTCTCAACTCAATTGGATCGTCCGAGATCCTACCGACCGATCGAAGACGAGCTTTTTACCTCTCTTGGTAGTAGGCGAAGGGCCAGAGGAGGACGGCGACGAGCAGATGGCGGTAGGTGACGTAGACGTAGGGGTTGAGCCCCCGGTTGAAGGCGGCCTCGGTGATGAAGTACATGAGCGTGTAGCACAGCTGCGCCAGGGTCATCTGGACGTGCGGCGCGTACTGCCGCCACCACACCCCCTCTCGTCCTCCTCCCGCCCGGCCACCACCGACGACCTCCTCCAGAGCCATCAGCCCGCGACGCCGAGCAGAGGAGTGTTCGTTCGTTGCTCAGCGCTCACTAGTAGAAAACAAAGCTGAATCGGTTGTGGCGAGACAGCAGCCTGGTTTATATAGCCAGGCAAGGCAGCACCTGAGCACCAGCAGCCTCCCTTGTGGTGGTGCCGTGCCGTGGCCTGGTGAAGCGGCTGATGCCACCCAGGCCACTTGTCTAGCCACCTGAATACCTACCTGATGAACACACACTACAGAAACAGCCAGCGCGGCAAGCAGCAGCACTACAACTACAAGGCAGAAGGCACCTCTCATCTTTCATTGCCGGCTTCCTGAAGGAGAATGGAAGCTTGTGGCGGGCGTCGGCATCGGCGCGGACGTGCCGAGCAAACTGCTAATACTGGAAATTAAGGATGATGTTCAGTCCCTGTCCGTGGTGTGTTCATATAAGAGGATCCGGCGTGGTTGAAAGCTGAGCCCCCAGTGCTCCTGCTAGACTTGCACTAGCAGCAGTGGCGCGATGCTTTCAGTTTCGCATTATTGGGCCAGTGTTTGTAGCGGGAAAGATACACCAGATGTGCGCTCGCGGCCCCCAGCTAGAGCAGATGGGATCACGGGATCGCGGCCGATGTATCTATATATAGACATGAGTTTTTTTTTTTTTAACTTGATCGATCGCTGCATCCTGCACGGTGTGATGACACTGGCAGTGATGCAGTCTGTTGCAGCTATGCTCTGACGTGTCTGATTCACCGCTCTGAATCGAGAGCGGGCGCAGCTCGATTCAGAGACAAGAAAATGCAGGTGGGTAATTCAGCTGCCTGATCACTAGGATGCTGCTGCTACGCGTGGCTGCAGTGGCTGGAACACAGACATGATCGTTGAAGTGGATACAAGAATCCTGCGGGCCTGTATTGCTGATTCTATTAAATTAAAGTCTGTCTACTCTCGTTTTTTATAAAAAAAAAGAAGAAGGAAAAAAAGCAGAAACGGGGAAAGACAAAACACTAGCCATAGCACGGACAAAAGGCAGATGCTTTCCGCTGAATGGCGCATGCATCAGTGTTCAGTGCTCATTTTGCTTAAAGTATGAGCCCCGGTAAGCAAGCTATCCTCCTCCTAGCTTGTACTACTAGTTAGTAATCTGCAACACCTAGGTAGGTTTCTATGGTGCGTCCACACAATCCATGGCTTTTACCCCCTTCCTAATAAATTACTGCTATCCGTGTTAACTTGTGGTCACTAATCGCTTGAGTGATTCAGTAGATAGATAACTTGTGGTCACTAATCGCTTCGATTCACTCTGCAGATGGGAGTTTGTTGTTCCATCTGCTGTAGCGACGTGCGCATGCGTCATCCCACACATTGCACCTAACTGGATCATTTGGTTGGTTGGTTTACGTGCAATACAGCGGTGTGAGCTTGCAAGAATTCCCGCTTTGGTCGATTGGACGCCGGGTACTCGTCGTCGTGTAGCTTTTGTGCAAAAGAAAGCTGGTCAGATCAGGCGTAAGTGGCAAACATGGACCCGTAGTGGACTGGGAGGGAGAATGTGGCATCCACGTCGACAGCATAATGTGCCACGGCTCAATTGACATTTTGGCATCTCATCCCCCACCGCCCCCTTCCCTTTGTTCTGCTGCCACGGTGTTGTGTGCGGGGATCCTAGTGTGCCGGTGTGCGTTGAAGTAGAATCGATCCCCGTCCGGGGGCGGGCTTCCCGGTTGGCGGCCTCTCGCTCCATTCGAATCGGACGAGCGGTGCCACCGGTCAGCTCGCTAGCGGGTAATTGGGCCACGTAGACAAGGACGTGTGCTGGGGTGGGGGGGGGGGGGGCACAGGCAGGTGGGTCCGGGAGGTGAGCGATTTGCCGCGCGCGAGAGACGATTTTTTCTCTTTTTTTTTTCTTTTCTATTTTGTCATGATAACTCTTTTATTTTTTATTTTTTCTCTTTTCTCATGATAGAAGCATAATTTATTAGGATAATTTTATAGAAGCATAACTTATCACGATAATTTTATTAAAGCAGAATTTATCACGATAGATAACTCTATGGAAACATAATTTTATCAGGATAACTTTACGCAACCATAACTTATCACAATAACTTTATGCAAACATAATTTATCACGATATTTTTATAAAAACATAGCTTTCAAGATAACTTTATGGAAACATAATTTTATTAGGATAACTTTACACAACCATAACTTATCACAATAGCTTATGCAAGCATAATTTTTTGTGAATATAATTATGTCAGCATAACTTTTCGTAAATAAAATTATGTCATAAAATTATGTTAGCATAATTTTCCGTGAATAAAATTATGTCAGCATAATTTTTCGTGAATAAATTATGTCATCATGTGAAAAAAATTATGTAAATATAATTTTCTGGTCAGCTCGCTAGCGGGTAATTGGCCCACGTAGGCAAGGACGTGTGCTGGGGGGGGGAGGGCCGCACAGGCAAGGTGGGCCTGGGAGGCGAGCGATTTGCTTGCCGCTCCGCGCGCGAGAGGCGATTTTTTCCTTTTCTATTTTGTCATGATAACTCTTTTATTTTTTTATTTTTTCTCTTTTCTCATGTTAGAAACATAACTTATTAGGATAATTTACAGAAGCATAACTTATTACGATAATTTTATTTAAGCATAACTTATCACGATAGATAACTCTATGTAAATATAATTTTATCAGAATAACTTTACGCAACCATAACTTATCACAATAACTTTTTGCAAGCATAATTTATCACGATATTTTTATGAAAACATAACTTATCAGGATAACTTTATGGAAATATAATTTTATCAGGATAACTTTACACAACCATAACTTTACACCATAGCTTATGTAAACATAATTTTTTGTGAATATAATTATGTCAGCATAACTTTCTATGAATAAAATTATGTCATAAAATTATGTCAGCATAATTTTCCGTGAATAAAATTATGTCAGCATGTGAAAAAAATTATGTAAATATAATTTTCCGTGAATAAAATTATATCAACATAATTTTATAATTTTATATTTATTATATAGTTTTAGATAACCTGAGTTAAAAGTTGTTTCGTATTCTATGTGGCCGAGTCAACGCATGCAAGCGGAAGAAGAAAATCAGTTTGCATGCTGTGTATTGCGGGTGAACCAAACAGACTAGTCAGATGGGAGTTGGGGTGGAGGGGGGACAACGATGTGAGGGAGAGGGGAAGAGACCGACGTGACAGGACTGTTCGCTAGATTCCACCCGCGCGAGCGCTTGCTGAATAGTCCCGCCGGTCCGGGGGTCACCAGAGAAACTGAACCTATACTTCTGTACTAGTTGCTGTTGTCCCGTGGCGGGGAGATTTTTTTCCTTTTTTTGCCTGCACGCCGTTTGTGGTAGCCGCAAAACGAATCAAAGGTATATGAGCGGTGTGCATTGGATTATCGCCAACTTAGCCTTAAAATGGCTTTGTTATCTGAAAACTTGAAAATTCTCGAGGAGAAAAAGCTTTTTTGGTTCAAAAGATCTCATGAGACATGGTTATTGAAAGGGGATAATAACTCTGAATTCTTTCACATAATTGCGAATGGAAGAAAAAAAAGAAATGCTATTCTGTCTTTTGAAGAGGGTACTAATAAAATTTAAGGGATTGAAAACCTACTCGGCCATGCTACTAATTATTATGTTGATTTGTTTGGCCTTTGGCCTGTACTAGAAAATGTAAGTGAGGAAGATAATGCAGTTTTATGCAGACCTTTTAATGAACAAGAGATTAAATGTGCTCTGTTTCAAATGGGAAAAAACAAAGTGGATGGCCCTGATAACATACCTATCAAATTCTATCAAACATGTTGGAGTATTGTTAAATATGATGTGATAGAAATTTTCCATGACTTTTTTTGAAGAGAAAGTGGAGGTGAGCAGACTGAATTATGGGATAATCTCCCTTCTTCCTAAAATTCAGGGGGTGGGAAAAATTCAGCAATTCAGACCAATATGTCTTTTGAACTGTCTTTACAAACTGATAACAAAAGTTCTTACTTCTAGAATAGAACCTGTGGCACAAAGGCTTTTTCATAGAGACCAAACTGCCTTTTTGAAAGGAAAAAACATTATGAGTGGAATCATGGTCTTACATGAGATTCTTTATGAGACCAAAAAATGAAAAGAGATAGGTGTTATTCTAAAACTTGATTTTGAAAAGCCATATGACAAGGTGAATTGGAAATTCCTACTTCGATGTCTCGAAAAAAGGGGCTTCTGTGACAAATGATGTAGATGGATTAAGCAAGTGATGTGTGGTGCGACAGTCAGTGTGAGAATCAATGGAGAAACTGGGAAATATATAAAAAGCCATAAAGGGGTGAGGCATGGAGACCCCCTATCCCGTATACTTTTCAATTTTGCAGCTGACTCCTTAACCAGAATGATACATAGAGCCTAAGAGAATGGCATCTTAAAAGGCTTAATTGATCATATCATCCCTGGTGGTGTAGCAGTCTTGCAGTATGCTGATGACACCATAGTGTGTCTGAAGAATGATTTAGAATATGCTAGAAATCTTAAATTGTTATTGGGATTATATGAAATGATGTCTGGATTAAAAATCAATTTTGATAAAAGTGAAATTATTATGATCAATGGTGATGAGGATCTTGGGCAAAGTTATGCTGAGATCTTTACATATCGGATAGGCTCTTTTCCCATTAAGTATCTTAGGGTGCCAGTGAGTCTAAGGAGACCACACATATTTGATTGGTTGCCGCTGGAGGAAAAAAATCTCGAAAAGACTTGAATCATGGAAAGGTGGCTCAATGTCTATTGCTGGCAGGATTGTTTTAATAAACTCATGCCTAACTAATGCTCCCATATATCATATGTCAATGTATTTGTTGCACAAAACTGTGATTGAAAGAATTGATAAACACAGAAGAACCTTTCTTTGGCAAGGAGGTAACACTAGAAAAAAATACCATATGATCAAATGGGGCAGGGCCTGTGAGGAGAAAAAAAGAGGAGGTCTTGGTATTAAGAGTTTAAGCAAACTTAATATAAGTCTCCTTTGTAAATGGTGGTGGAAACTAGAAAAAGAAGATGGCTTGTGGCAGGAGATTGTCAAGGAAAAATATTTGAAAAAATATACGGTAAGGAATATGGGTGCCAGATTGGGTGACTCCCCGGTGTGGAGAGACCTGTTGAAAGTTAAGCCCTATTACTTGAGAGGAAGAGAAGTTGTTGTTAAGAGTGGCGACAAAACCCTTTTATGGCATGACACTTGGGTGGGGGAAATTCCTTTGAGCAGCCAATTTCCTACTTTGTATGCCATTTGTGACTGCAAGGAAATACGAATAAAGGAGGTGGTGGAGAATAACATGCAAATTAGTTTTAGTAGATGGCTATATTCTGAGTTGCAAGCACAATGGGACAAGATTTGTGACTTGCTGAGAGTTTTTGATGGTCAAAATGGGGGATATTATATGTTGGAAATGGGGGCAGAAAAAGCAATTTTCTGTTAAATCCCTTTACAAAGTCTTGTCTATAGGAGGGCAGGGTCTTGAACTGAAACATGTCTGGCAAAGGCTAAACAAATCAGAACTGCAGGAGATGGTTAAAGCTGGGATTCAGGTTTTATCGTGGATGGCTGCTTCACTGCAAACCCCACGGCTGGATGAGAGCCCACGGAGAATAACCTATCATCAGAATGATGCTGGAAGTGGAGGCGCAGGAGGAACACCCTGAGTGTGGCATCGACACCAAGACGATGATGCTGTACTGGACTGGGACATGTTGGGAAGCTGGGTCTGGTGCAAGAATCCTTAAATTGAAGATGTAGGAAGTATCGTTTTAAGAATGCTTATTGGGTCTGTAATAACGTAGGTTGAAAGTTTGTTTTTCTCCTCCTACTCTGGTCTGAGTGAGGTTGTTTTGATGGTAGATGGACTACCAGAACTATCTGCGTTCTCTTCTCTATATCTACCAATCAACTACCTGGATGAAAATCTGAGACAGATCCATGATTCAGGGTTGTATTGAGTAGAGGGGGGGAGTAGTAGTCTCTGCGCTTTTGTTTCTCTTATCTCTTGAGTTCTGGTCTTGTCTGTTTGTTAAACTCTTGTATTTCTGTTATGAAAGTAATAGAAATGGGTTCCCGGTTCAAAAAAAAAAAAAAAAAAAGAGCGGTGTGCGCGACGCCCATGACAAGAGCAATGCATGTCAACTGTCAAGTGTCATAACACAAGGCGCATGCAGTTGATGAGTTCTGAAGCGAGATCCAAAACGTCAGCAGGAAAAAGAAAAGAAAAGGCGCCGCGAGCATACGTTATGTTGCGTGCGTCTCTACCGGCAGATACGGCATCCCTTGATCCCCTTCCGACTTCCGTTGAACACGGCGTACTGGCGGATATATTTGGTTCTCCTGACACTAACAGGCAGCTGCAAAATTGCCTTTATCGAATGGCATACCAATATAAGTACCATGCATTCATGATTCATGGCAAGGCGTTCTTCTGTTGGTGGCTTGGTGCAGTTGGTTACTAGGCCACGTTGGATTTGGCATGCTCGCGAGTCAGGGCAACAATCTGAATCCCCGGAAATGCGCGGCAAGCGCAGCTACGCGAGCTGCGACGGTGGCAGCATTCGTCCTTTCCGCTGCAGGAAACGCGACGCGATTCCAGTTGCAGGCGCGGCCCATTTGTGCCAAAAAAAAAAGAGCGACAAAGGCCCATTTCACGCGGAAGGCCCCAAGGCCGGCCCGCGCGACTCTTTCCGCCCCCTTCCCTTCCTTCCTCCTGCCTTTTCTCCAGTCTCCACCGGCCACCGCGCCCCGCTCCCGCCGCCCCAAGCGCCTCCCCGTCTCCAGGCCAACCCTAACCCCGCGCCCTCCTCCGACGACTCCGACACGACGCGGCCTCGCTGGCCGCAAAGCCTGGCTAGCGGCCGCCGAGACCCGCGAGTCAGCGGGCAACCGCCAGCGAGCCCCCTTGAACTCGCCCAACGTGCGCTCACCCCGCTGCGGCAGTCCTACGCGGGTGATAACTCACTCCCCATCGCGCGCCGCCGCCGCCGGGATCGTTGACTACACGCGCAACTGCGGCCGCGGGACCCTGAGTAGCGGCCGCTGCCGTGCACGAGCAGCCAGGGCACCGGCGGACTGCGCGAGTTGGAACATGGAACACATGAATGAATTGGTACAAGAGATTGGGTTGATGAGAGGAAAATTGGGCCGACAAGAGAGTTTGACAAAGTGTTGCCTTCGTGTTTGAAGGTGTTTGTGGAGGTGGTGTTTTGTGTCAAGACAGAGTTTGTTAAGGTCAGGACTCAGGAAGTTTCTCAAGGCTGTGTGTCTGTGTTTGCAATGAGGACGCTCTTGAGCAGACGGAGCCTATTGGGATGATGCATGAGATATTGGAATGGAAAGTGGAGCTTTCTCTATTATATGAAATGATCATGCGCCAATGGAGAAATATCCATGCTCCTGTGATATGTCTGGAGCTCTAGATACTTTAATTCAATGGTTTTGATGGTTGCTTGTGGGAATATTGTCAATAATTCAGTGAGCTGTGAGCCCTGGTCTGGTGTGGGCGCATAGGCTTATGCGGATGAATGATGTTGTATGAGCAACTGAAATAGTTCGAAATATCTTAGTTCTTGGGGCTTCAGGAAGTAAACACTCGTACTTAGACAGCGCACCAGAGATGCAGCACATGCAAGGCAGTATATAAGCAAGGAAGTATGGTTGGCTAGTGTTGATGAAAGTTAATTGCTGGGGTTATTCCTTATGAGGACGTTCTAAGCATTTGGGGTAGACATATCTTGACACATGGGCCAACGTCAGTCAGCTGTGGAATTCGCCCCATTTGCTAGGGATAATAATCAATGCTTCATTTCGGCCAAAAACAGAAGATTTTTCATTGTCACAAATGATCCTCTTGCAAATGTACATTGACAGATGGTGGGAAGGTAATTTCTTCGAACCTGTTTATGTTTTGACTACTCATGTCATGGTGGAACATTTCTGTAATACTATATGATATTGAAATTCTATTTTTCGTACCTAACAATTGGCTTAATTTGGTACCATTGTGTTGTCCAAGTGTCCACTATGCAAAAAACAGGGTATACCCAAGCCCAACCTGTGTACGAGAGTGGTAGTGGAAGGCAAAACCTCATATTCTTCCAATGAGTATTGTGTAAAGTGTAGTATAATGCAAATTTTACAATGCTTGGAAAAAAATGAGAGTCGTCTGTTGTGGAAGATCTAACAGTTTGAAAATAGGAGGAACCAAGGGAAAGCCACTAGAAGGTCCCAAATAGGGATTAGGGATTGGTACCCAATGTTTTTTCTTAAAGTTATTTGTCTACCTCTAATCAACAGCCAACAAAAATCGCTAGGAAAGGTACCAACCACTGGAGGAAAATTATAGAAATTGCCGCTCTGAAAGAGTCCTCTCCTGTGGCCTGACGAGTTGATGTCATACGAGTCGCTAATTTTGTGGCGAAGGTCTGCAAAAAAAATATAAACATTCCAACACAGCATTTACAAAGCTGCTTTACTCACTCCCCTGTTTACAGAGTTTGGTATACCCCTGGGATAAATGAGACAGGCATTTGTCCAAGTCATTGCCTTATTGCATAATCAAGATGAAAAGTGGTGAAAAATGTGCATCAGAAACCGAATTACAAGGGGCATGTGGATTAGATGATTAGTTCTGAGTGACATATGCTCGCTTCGATTCTCTGTCTTTTGGCGCAGAGTCATTTCAGCCTGCAGAAACATCACTTGCCTTCGCCTGCTTCTCGCAGTCCAACTCAGTCTCCTTCTCTTGGCTCACATTGTGTTCTTGATCTTTATCCTTGCCCCACAACAACATGTAAAGGCCAAGAATTGCAAGCACCCCTCCGATTATGCTGCAGAGTGCAGATCAAACCTGAAATTAGAACACATGTCGAGGGAGAAGGGAACTTCATGTATAAAATCATGCATCTCATACCTTCCAACATACATATTTTCACCAAAGAGGAAGTAGGCTAGGATGGCCACCATGATTGTTACGAGGGGATTGAACATAGTAACGAAGACTGGGCCTTTCTTTCTGGTGCACCATAGCTGAATGAAGATTGAGAATCCACTGCAGGCAATTCCCTGAAGCCACAAATATTATCAACACCGGAGTGGTAACCATTTTCTGTGAAAACCTGTTATATTGTTACATACTGTGTACACAATGCACCAGAACTTGAGGCCGAAGCCTATCAGCCAATCTTCCAGTTTGTGCTGCATAGACACCGCGAAAACTGCCAACTGCATTCCTCCTACCGTTGAGATCCATGCTGTCAGTGAGAGCTCGGCTGGGTACCTCTTTACAGGTGATGCCTGCATTCTTGATGCAAATGAGTTGGCTTGAGAAGTATGACTGCAATTTTTTTTTCGTGCACTGATATTCTTATGAATCGGCAAGGCGTTTTCTTAATGAACAGCAGGGTAATATTTAGGTACTGTGTTGTTTAACTGTTTCTTCCTTGTGTTCTTTTACTCTTGATTGGATATTTGCTTTTGTTGTGACTTGGAGAACATAGGCACCTGCACGACGCACCAGATTGACCAGCTTATGCAGCTAGCAACAGCAAGGAATGATCCTTTCACCCAATTTTCATGTGCAAGCGCACCACTGCTGCCATGCATGTGAATAGGCGCCCTCCAGAGGCTTTTTATCGCGGTTCCTTTGTACAGGGTCATGGTGGTCATCCCGGCAAATGACACCAAGGTCCCAACAGTTTTTGCAAGTCCTCGTACGCTCTTGATATCTACAATCTCCATCCTGCAATTGAAGATGTCCCGGTGCCAAAGAATCAAATTGAGGTTGGGTGGTGAGATCTTGCATCAACTTTTAATTATTTTTTACTGTCAACTGTTAAATTTATTCCAGAGCAGGGTACCACCTGAGGATGATGGCCATGAAAAACGTGATTGCAGGAACCGCGTTCCCCGTAGAAGTGACAAACATTGGAGATGTGTACTTCAAGCTTGCGAAATACATGTTCAGAGTCAAGCTCACCCTGCGGGAAGAGAAAAAGGGATACCTAACTTCTGTTATGGTGACACTCTCATGTAAGTTTTGTTTCTCTTTCAGGGCACGGTCTTACTCTTACCCCAGCAGCGCCAGTACAAATATCTCTAGAAACAGCATGACTGTCATTTTAGGCCTCAGCGTCCTGCAAAACAAGGCATCAAACCAAGAATGGGCAAAGGTCAGAGCATGGTACTTGCTCAATCTTCATCTTAGCAAAAGAATTGGCCTTACCTTTCATAGAAGTATGCGAACGGCCATAGGAGAACACCGGCAAGAAGATACCGGTAGGTCACATAAACATAGGGGTTGAGCCCTCTGTTGAATGCAGCCTCAGTGATGAAGTACAGAAGTGTGTAGCACAGCTGCACCAAGACCATCAGAACGTGAGGCGCATACCTAGTGCACACCCTGCCCGTTCCGTAGTTCGGAAGAGCCATTTCTGCCCAAGTATTTGCCAGAAATATGCTAGCACAATCATGTAGTGTTCCTCTAGAGATAAGCTGGTTTGGTTGTGGTTAAGAGTTGCACTAGCATGTGTTTTATAGGCAGCTAGCACCTGTTGCCGTGGGGGTGCGGTGGGCTGAGGATGAAGTGCTGATTGCACTACCTGAAAGCATATGGGATTGGGACCGTGTGGTGCCACTGTGACTGCCTGCATATATTGCGGCATTGTTTTCAAGATAGAATGTTGTACCTAATGTTTTTCTGAACTCAAAAGCAGCAGCACAAGCAATTTGACAATGTAGTCCTTTTCTTTGGGCCCTTGAAGTCTTGAAGAGTAGGAGATGGTAAAAGACAAAACACTGATATGACCAGAAAGCAGATGCGTTATGCTCCATTACTCATTAGTGGCTGAAGGACAAAGCATTTGGTAAAGTTGGTCCTTAAAAATCCCTAGGGCTTGAATTCCACATGTTAGTGGGAAAACATCTATGGTGCCATTGCTTTGAATCTGTTCGTGTGGATTTGGCCCAGGAGAGAGAGTTGGCGCGTCGTTTGCACTACGTGATGGGATCAGATGGACTGATGCATTGGTAGATGGTTTGTCATGCATTCATGCTAGGGGTGGATAACGAGCCAATTCAATAATTTTTTCTGAGCTTTCTTCAAAACGGATTCATTCTTATTATGGTGTTATGTATCATTTGAGACCCAATTTCGACCCAGCATAACGAGCCTAGCTGATGATTGATGAATTGCTGCCCGGTGCCCACTGGCCACTGCCTGATAATTATTCTTAGTGCGTACGATCTGTGTTTGTTCTTTGCCACCAAACAAGGTGAACATTAATTATTCTTAGCACTGTAAAAAAACTTAAATATAGATATACCGAATCCGAATCTTTGTGTGGTAACAGTTTAAACAATCATTGCTACACAACCAACTTCTCTTAAAAATATAGAGAAAGAAAACACATATACTCACACACAAATTATTCAAAACAAAACAAATGCTAATAATACTTTATACTCTCCTTAAGCTACTTCATGAACCCCAAGAGGCTCCCGGTATATAACCCAACAAAGCTACCACAATATTTCCCCATGCTCACCACGTTCTCGCAACTATCAGTTCTTGGATCATACACCCGCACAATGCCATTCGGTGCCCCCACCCAGAGTGCAATACGCCCGTCATCCATGACCATCAATGGTTGCACCATAGTTTCTCCTCTTTGAAGAACGGATCCTTGATGAAGAGACTTTATTCTGAACCATGCCCCCTCCGCTAGCACCCACATGTCAATGGACTTGGACCGGTAGTCATGGTGTACATATACTAGGCAGCCATTAAGGTCGACTAGGCTCAGCATGGACCGGAGGCAGTGGCGGTCGTGAGAGGAGACCGGACCCTGTAAGAGCATCCGTCTCCACTGCTCTGTCGCCAAGTCGAACGAGGCGATGCCGTCGTACTCAGCCCTGTCTGAAGTCATGAAGTGAACAACACCTTGTGTGACCGCCCTGTGCCGGGGGATGTCCGTGCCAACGAGCACCGGAGGGCTCGCCGCCGGCCTCCAACTCTGTTCACGGCCACCCAGTGTGAGGACCTCGCATGATTGCTGCTGCTCGTTGTGGTCGCTGCCAGCGTAGACGCGGAGAACTTTGTGCTCTCCCGTCTTGGGGACCTGACCGAACACGTACGTTGACGAGGCCATCCGCATACCACCGTCCGTCGACGTGCCTGCGACGATGCTGGTTACGGCGCCGGTGGCCGGATTGAGCACGCGGATGGCCGCTGTGTCGCCGTTTCCGGCGCCGGCAACGCTGCAGAGAAGGCCGCCGCTCGTGCCGACGAAGCTGCCGTTGCTTTGGCCGTCCAGCTGAGCGACCACCGCGCCGGATGCCATGTCCACGAGTTTGACGTCGACGTGGTGGGAGGTGCCGGTGGCGTTGTAGACCGGCACGACCAGGAGGGAGTCCGCCTCGCAGCGCCTGGCGTGCTCGGCGACGAAGTGCGGCGCGGAGATGAGGGACCTCCACGAGTGGGAGATGGTGCAAAGGCGGGCGAGGGGCTTGGACGGCAGCCGCAGCAGCACCTCCTCCAGCTCGTCCCTGGGGAGGCTGCTGCCGTCGTCGTCGTCGTCGTCGGCATGTGCCAACAGCCTGGGCCTCTTCGACGGCCGGTGCGATATCGTCGGCGACGCCATCATCGATCTGACGGTGCAAGACTCGATCGAGAAACGAGAATGCGATTTGGCGGCTGTTGCTGCAAAAGCTTCCAAAAACTCGAGGGCTCACAATGCGTTGATGGACGTGATGTTCCTCCCGCCCTTATAAAGATGGGGGTGGTGGCCAGTATCGGGATCGGAAGCTAGAGTTTTGTCCGAATCGATGGTCCAGGGAGTTCAGGGTCGGAGATTCCAAGTCCTGTTTGGTGTGGTCAAAAATTGCACGGGCCATTACGGGTCCAGCCCAGTTCGTTTTCTTATCACCATAGGAAAATGGGCCCATAGGAAAATGGGCCATTACGGCATGACGAAAGTACGAATGGGCCAGGCCGCCTGATCAATCGCTAAACCCCCTTCTCCTTCCTCCTGCCGCCGGTAAACCCCAGCGATGCGGCGGCTGCCGAAATCCCTCCTCCTCGCGTGCCTCTCCAGGCCCCTCCTCCGCCACCGACCCCTGCTCCCGCCGCTCCACGCGCCGCCACCCGCTCACCCGCGCCCCTGCCGTCTCCCCTTTTCCACCCAAACCCTAGCCCCAGGCTCTGCTCCTCCCGATGCGGATGCGGATGCGGCCGCGGTCGCGGCGCCGACGGCCAACCCCGCAGGCCTCGAGATTCTGGAGGCCGCGGAACTCCAAGAGTCCGAGGGCGACCATCAGAGTGCCCTCGACCTCGCCCTCAAGGCGCTCGCCCCGCTGCAGGAGTCCCACGGCGGGTGGTCGCTCCCCGTCGCGCGCGCGCTCCGCGTCGCCGGTGCCGCGTCCTCCCGCGCCGGCCGCCCCAGCGAGGGGCTCGAGCCCCTCAGCGCCGCCGCCGAGATCGTCGAGTACCTGGTCCCCGCGCGGCGCGGGGATCCTGAGGTGGCGGCCCTGGGCGCCGCCGTGCACGAGCAGCTGGCGCGCGCCAAGACGGCCGTGGGCCACCGGTGGGACGCCGCGGGCGACCTCCGGCGAGCGCTGGAGCTGAAGCGCGGTTGCCTCGAGGAAGGGAGCGCGGAGCTTGGGGACGCATACAGGGACGCCGCCGACGCCTATGCGGGTGTGCTGGCGTTTGACGAGGCACTGCCCTTGTGTTCCAAGGCGCTGGAGATTGCGGAGGGGCGGTACGGTGATGACTCGTCGGAGGTGGCAAAGGTCCGGCGGCTTCTCACAGTTATCTATACTGGGTTGGGCCGCCATGTGGATGCGCTGGAGCAGGTTGAGCTGGCTAGGACGGCGTATGAGCGATTGGGATTGGATGTTGAGCTTTCCCAGGTCGAAATTGATGGGGCCAATATCCGTATTTTGTTGGGGAGATCGCAGGAGGCAATGAATGACCTTAAGAGGGTGATGCAGCGGGTAGGCAAGGACAGCGAGGAGCGCGCACTAGCGTATGTCACAATGGCAAAGATATTGAGCTCCGAAGAAACTCTTTCTGACTCGAGACGGTGTTTGGAGATTGCTCGGGGGATTATTGACGCTAAGGGTTCCATGAACCCTGGACGGGTTGCTGAGGCGTATGCTGAGATATCAATGCTGTACGAGTCAATGGCACAAATTGAGCTGTCTTTGAGCTTGATGAAGAAAACACTTGCGATTCTTGAGAGTGCCACGGAGATGCAGCACATTGAAGGCAGCATCTCAGCAAGGATGGGGTTTCTCCTCCTGGTTACACAAAGAGTTGATGAGTCTCTTCCTTATCTGGAGAGCGCAGTTGATAAGTTGAAGAATTGCTTTGGACCACGGCACTTTGGATTAGGTTTTGCTTATAAGCATTTGGGGCAGGCCTATCTTGGAATAGGCCAACACCAATCAGCTGTGAAGTTCTTGATACTTGCAAAGGATATTATTGATGCTACGTTTGGGCCAACACATGAGGATTCCATTGACATAAATCAGTCCCTTGCAGATGCATACGGACTGATGGGAAGGTAATTCACTCCTTAATCCTTATGCATATGTTTTTACTATTTACATTGTTAGCATACCCTTTTGTGATGATATAGACATGCAAACTTATTGCCCAACAATTGCCTGTAGGTAATATGATGTTGATTAACTGATTGAATTCAATCCCTTACTATTTACATACATATGAGGACAGATTCTAACCAATATTTCTAAATCTAATATACTAAGAAAAGAACCAGAAACTATGTTACTGCGATGCTTGCTGACTGATCTGTAAATAGTGCCTACTATGTTTATATTTTCTGATAATATCAATGTGCAGTGGCAACAAATATCTGCATGCATATATCTGCTAAGCCATCTAATTGTTTTTGTCAGCTCCATCTATTCATTCAATCAATCCGATCTCTGCATGCATGATAAAATCTGTTTGCCTTCTTCTTGCATCACCTGATCCTTCTCTGCACTCGAGTTGTGCCTCCTCCACTCCTAATTACAACCAGTGGCAAGTATCTGCATTAGAAACTGTCTGGGCACTTTGATGCTGACATAGAGGATCTCAGAGGTTGGATCTCTTAATTTATTTGCCTACAGTGTTGTCAAATCGTATATATCATCATCTAGATCCTCTCAACTCTATGCCTCCACACCTACGCACTCTCATCCCCATCATAGACTATAGTCGCTGGCAGCCATGGGAGGGAGGTCATGGGGAGGGTTTGGGCTTAGTAGTCAGCTGGGCCAGGCCTTCTTCCTTCCCCTTTTCTATTTTTATTTTTTCCTTTGCCCTTCCTCTTAGCATTCTATTCCCATCTTACCTCTAAATATTCCACATACTCCATTCTCCCCATAAAATAATTTACCACGTCAACCCTTCATCCATCTATAACCATCCCAGAAATTTCAGCAGCAACATACAGGGAATTCACCTCATTATAACTGTTTCTGTTCGCCACAGATACCCTTTTCGCTGTTTTTACATTTAATGCTACTTTGGTTGCAGCTACAAACTTGCTATGGAGTTTCAAGAACGAGTCATAGATGCTTACAGTAGCTGTAACAATGGTTTCTCGGAGGATCTAAGGGAAGCTCATAGACTTTTAGAGCAACTCAGGAAGAAGGCGCAAGGATCGCCTGCAGCTGTATTTCCTGCAAATACATTGCCTGTTCTACCCGACCGCAATGACTAGTGCTTCTCCATCAATGTCACGTTTAGATGATATAGTGGTAAAGTGTTGTTTTATCAGTGGCCCCTCATGCTTTCTATTGAGTCGTTTTAATTTTATATTTTTTTGTTACTGTGCAATTGAAATGGTAAGTTGATTATGCCGGAAATCCTATTTGAGTAAAATCTAGTCCATGCCTATGCTGTTTGTACTTCATAATTCAATGTATTAGAATATCGACAGTTTCATGAGGGGTGGGTAACTGTAGGTGCTAGGGACACTTAACCATAGTTGTTGCGAGATTTAAATTCTGCAACAAAGTATCAAATCTTCTGAGACTACAACCAGTATATGAAGTGTACAGCGTTAAGTTACTCCAATTGTGTGTGGACTATACTCCTTGATGTCACGAATTATACTGATGTTTGAGCCATATTTTTTATTTGCTGGATGGCCAGTCAAGTCCACAGCTCTGTACTGGCTGGCAGTGTTCATGAGGAAATTGCGTGTAGTGGTAGCCCTTTGTGCAATTTGGTATGCGAGCAGGAAGGCAGTACATGAGAGTTCCTACCAGAGCCTGCTATCAACACATAGTTTCATGGACACGTACATTGCAGACCTGGAGCTGACCAGACCAGTATCGGGCAGACGAACAAACCTGCAACAAAGGCGTACAGAAGGTAGCCACCATCTTTTTTTTTTTTTTTTTTTTTTTTTTTTTGGAGATGAGAAGGCAGGCACCATCTGCACACGCAGTGGCCTATACCACGCTGATTACCCAAATCCGATGCTACAGCAGCGCGTCCTCACGAGTTGTCCAAACACCCTCACGTTGATATGCAACCAGACCAAAGCTCCAATCGTCTTGTATCCCCAAGCAGGTGGCGGTAACATCTATTTTAAGTTGTAAACGTATTTCAAGAAAGCAGAAAGATGATGATCGTGAGGAGACTCGAAATGCACCTACTGAGTTCCTATTTTTCACATCTGGAAAATTACAATTTTCTTTTCTGAGTTCCTGATTATGAGGGCAACTACTCTTCATCAGCCAGGAGTTCTCATCTTCTTTTGAGTTTATGGAATTGGATTCTACTGAGGTTAAATGACAAACCATTGGCCTATAAAAGGTCCCCGCGCTTAATATTCTGACGCTGTTTCTATGGCCAAATAGTTCGGCCAGTAAATGCATGGTGGTCATCTTTGTCCTTCCTTAGGTTTTGTTTTCCTTGTTTTCCTTGTGTAGCATTACGAGATTGTTTGGTTGTGCATGCAATTCCTATGTATGTACAAACTCAAACTCAAGTGCAATCTGAATTTTCTTCGTTTGCGGAGATATGATACAAAATTTTGGCATTCAGAAATGATTCAGGAAGCTCTTGAGTCCATCCTAAGGTGGTAGCTGGTTGTAGTTCCTCGATGACTAATCCACTGAGGGCATGCACAATGGAGCAATGCTTGTAGAGGTGCTTAAAGAGAGAGAAACATCAAGCATCTATATCACCCTATCATACAATGGAAGCACCGATGTTACAAATACTTAATTCAGTTGGTGGATCTAAAACTCCTTTTAAGCTTCTGTTTTGCTACAACGTATAGGTGCTTAATTTAGTTCATAGTAACATAGGATCCATGCTTGCATGCCGTTGGATGCCACATGCAAGCCGTGCCCTGTAGCGTCTGCGGAAGGAATAGAAGCATCAGTGATTAAAAACGGCACCACCTAACAACGAAGCATCGAAGCAAAAATAAGCATCTTTGCCTCCTGCTAAGCATCGCCTCCATCCGGTCTGAAGAAAAAAAACGGGAAGGCTTTCTTAAAGCACCGGTCCTAAGCATTCCATTGTACGTGCCCTAACCATACCATGTGTTCTATTTTAGGAAAACAATTCTAGAGGCAGCTTGATGTTGTTTTGCGAAACTGGACAACCAAGGCAATCAACCTGTCGAAACCGGCCAACAAATACCCCTGAGATTGGTTTTGGTGGTGACTTTCTATTATTTTTAGAAATAATAAAATCTGTTAATATCTAAACATTCATAATTAAATCATTTCAAAGCGGATAAATATGAAAATATTTAAAAACTTATTTAATGATTGTTTCCTTCAGTTTATTCGTTGGATCAATGGCAACTGGATGCATATGTTTGGCGAGTTGGAAGCATGACAAGCAATTCAGTAACTTCACTGAAGTGGGACCGTGAACAAGTGGCAGCGATCCATTTATTTGATCATGCTGGTCAGCAATTCAGTTATCTTGGTGGCAGCGCTCTGTTGTGCTGCATCACAATGGAAAAGGAGCTCATAGGCCTTACACTAGTGGGAGTAACCAAAAGAATGGTTGCTGCATTTCCTCCCAAGTTTTACATATATCTCAGTTAATCTCCAATGAGTGCACCGATTGTGGTATGCCGGTTGCAGGTTATGCTAGCTAGCATTGGTTGATGATTACACCCATTTTGGCAGATGGCAGGAGCAACGACTGAGAAGGGTGATGGAGGCTGGCAAACAAAATACATTCAGAAGAGTGTGCTGCCGGCTGGAATCCCAATGGTACGTCTCTGTTCATGAGCTCAGCAGTGTACAGGCCGTGGTCATGCACGGGCATCCTCCATAGTATGCATCAGAGATGGCTGCGCTGATAGTTAATGGCGCCTGCTGGCTGCTGCAGCAGCTCTGGTTGACCGCCCAGTAACATCAGACATCCCCAGAGATCACTGCATCAGTCATGTTCCTCTAAACTTCCAGTACCCCTAAAATGGTGCAAGCTGCTCTGCTCCTTCACTGCTTCCATCATTTTGTTGCCTCAACAGTTGCATGCACTCAGAGACCGCAGAAGGGCAGAACTACACATTTTTGTGGCCTCTACAGTTTGCATTGCATGCGCTCAGAGAGCTAGACCGCAGCAGAACTGCACACATCGTCCGTCTTCCATACATCGATCGGCATTGATTGCCTTGATTGCCGCTTTGGATATGATTGCGATGTACTTCTACATTTGGTGCTGGATAGCGAGTGTTCGATGTGATTCCTCCCGCTGACCCAACGGTGCTTCTTATCTCATTTCTCAAAACACTATTCCAACTATTTTTCTATCTGTCTACAATACAATATTTATGTCAAACAATACCAAATAGTGTTTTGAGACACCCTTTCAAGACATTCCATTGGGGACAGCCTTAACATATGTCTCACCCGCTTGTGTGTGTGAGTAGGGGCATGTGCCATCACTGCAGTGGAGAAACTGGGGACGTACCCAGTGGCTGCAAACACGTTTCCTTGGTCCCTCTGATGTGCTTGCTACTGGAAATGCCATCTCATCGCCTCATCGGTGTAGAAATGCCTCTACTCTGTCTCAGCCAGTCCACCTTGGACCAAGTCTAAAGTCTCGTGAGGCTGCTCAGGTATGCTACTATTACGGCCTCAAGATTTGTTTGATTGTTTCTGACACGCGGCACGCCGACTGACTGATGCCGTTCTCTTTCCATGGTCATATACAGTTGCCGTTGTCAGGCCCTTAAGTGGAGTGTGAGGTCGTTATGCATTTGTCTCCTGTCGTCTATCTATACATGCTGGTGTCTGGAAATCAAGCACTGCTCTGGTCCCCGTTGCATCGTTTGTCAGTCCAGTCCGTAATCTCTCAGTGCTGTTTGTCGCCCCCATTTTCTGGCCTTGCCTTGTCTAAATAGTATTTCATCCAGAACCCCACCTCATTATTTCTCTAAGTTTTAGCAAATTTGGTAATGAAACTGAAAACTGTATAGTGTAGTGTAGGGATTAGGAGGCCACACCGTGTTACCCACAACGCCATTGTTACTTTGCCAGTGCGGTTTGTTACTCCCGGTATTATGCATGGTTGTGCCTCCCTTGGAGGCAGAATCTTTTTGTTGCAGAAAAAATGACCACTTGTGGGAAAGAAGCAAAAACCAAAAAGTAACAGTAGTGACGGATCACAAATAGCTGGGTTGACTGCTTTAGTTTTTTCTTCTACCTCTATTTTTTCCTTCTTAATAGTACATATTTTCTATCTGGAACAATGAATAGTGTTGTTTGATTCTGTCAAAGATTCAGTCGGCATCTCGACATGTAGACAACATCTCTGTTGAGCTATCACAAATAAAATCTATCAGCAATCTTTTTCTCAGGCAGACACCACGCGAAATTACTTACCATGCATGTTCTTGTAAACAACAACCGGAGTACGATACCAACAATCCAGGTGCTTGTCTGGTAGCAAATATCACTGGTGAAACTGTGTAGCAGCGGCCGATTAGCACCAGTAGACAGTAGTGTTAGTGCTGCCGTCCTCGCTTTTGCGCCATCTGACATGTGAGGCTGTTAGACGAGAGCTATCAGCGCAGCAGTGGCCAACACTGATATGATACCGCCCTCGTCGCTAGCGGTCAATATCGGAGGGGTTTTTTTGTGTGTGCAGGTAGATTCTACAGTTGGAAGCTCCCCACCCCCATGCGCATCCATTGGCTGCTCTCTCTCTCTCTCTCGTCAAGAGACATTACCTGCGAGGTTTCATGATAGCAAACGACAAGGTGTTGCTGAGAGTGTCTGCTAAGCTGATACATAAGCTACAGGAAGGACAGCTATGGAGGTGTCCCCAGCGGCAAGCTCCAAGATCCTCTCCTCGCTGCCGACTTTTGTCAGAAAATCTAGTGGCCTTTTGTGTGGGTGCGCCGTGGACAAATTTGTGTGTGTGTGAGAGAGAGCGTACGCATGCCATCGTTGTTCTGCACATCATGTGACGGCCGTCTCACTCTCGCCGGCCGTACGTGTCCATGCATGGCGTTTGGATAAAAATGGGGAGGAGTGGAAATTCCGGATCCAAAAACTCCCAATGCAACCGCGAGGCGACGATCGTTCATAAAAGAGGCGCGGTGTCCGGTTGTTACCCCAAAAGTGCCATGTCCCCAAGCCAAAGGAATCATGCCCATCAGCCCATGCATGCATGCTCTCCGGTCCAGAGAGTACTGCTAGAACAGTACTAGCAGAGAGCAGCGGCATGAGGAAGCGTTTGGTTAGAGATCAGGGTGAAATGGAATAGTTCTATCCTAGATTTTAGTAATAGAATGGTTCTGTCCCAAATTTCAGAGATAGAATGGCTCCGTTTCAGATTCTGATCTCGGGTCCACTTTCAGTTTCACATTCCAGGTGGAACGGTTGCGTTTCAGAATTTTTTCGAAACGTGTCCTTCCTGAATCTGAAGAAAATATTCTTTTTTTGGAATGGATCCATTCTTCGGCCTTTCAACCAAATAATAGATTGGTGGATGCTGTGCAACATGAGAAAAAGGCTATGGCTAGGCTTGTAGCAGCTGGCTAGGCTTGTAGCAGCAGTAACATGCTCCGACGATGTATCCATGCGTGGCGACGCTTTGGACTTGGGTACGGCAGCGGTCCTGCCTGCACTGCACTTGGGATCGGTCGGCGAAGCACCCAAACGTGCAGCGCCCCAACTTTTGCCGGGCCGTGGCGCTGTGCCCGTGCCGATTCGCATGTACAATTAATTATTCCGGCTGGCCTGGCCTGGGCTGGGGGTTAGTTAGCTAGTTCGTCCCCGGCCGGCCGGCCCCCTGGTCCCCTCGGAACCTCGCTGGTGATCCATGCATCCATGGATCAGTGCCCCGGGAGCACCCGAAAGCACGAGCCAACGTTGACACCCCACCCTCCGTTTTAGTCCCCCCCATCACCTAAATGATTGCTGCTTGCCCGTGTGCCGCCCGGACCAGCTAACCAAATCGATCTACCCACGACGACCATCCTGCATCACTCGCTCGTAAAAACCAACTCTCAGCTCGGCCAAAGAAAAAAAAAATGCAGGGAATGTAGCGGTTCCGTTCAACACTTCAGCGCCTTTTTTTTAAAAGCAGGAGTCCGACGAGGGAAAACGGCCGCGCGGGGCATGCTGCATGTACTACTTACTGGTAGGGAACGCGTCCCACGCACATGGAGTATGCGTGACATGAGTTCGTTGTGTCCCTCTGGCGTCGAATTCACTGGGCCGGCAAGACGGCAAGGGCGGCCGCCGCGGGACCAGAGGCCGGCCCGGCCGGTACGGCACGTCGGTCCAGGCGGTCGAGCTGCCACTGCCACTGCCACTGCCATGCCCAATTGCCCATTGCCTTGCCGCCGCGCGGAAACGACACGAGGCGTCGCAAAACACGGGAGGCGCCGGCCGCGTCGATCGCGCCGGGGGTCTGCAGGCAGGCAGCCACGTCCGATCCGCTCCGCTCCCGCCGGCGTACCGGCAAAGCGAGGCGCGCACATGCACGGCCCCCAGCTGCCGGCACCGGCAGGCTGGGCTTTGCGTCGCCCTCGCGACCTACGCTAGGAGGAGGCTTAGCTTGCCGCGCCCGTACCGTCCAGTCCAGATGGAAAGCTACCGTGCCGGGGCCGTGCCGTGACCCGCCCCGCACGCAGCCTCTAGATGCCTGCCGCGCGACACTCGCATGCTCGCCGCGCTGGCCTACGGCTGCCCTGCTGCGATGCCATGCGATGCGAGCCCCGATCGGCCCCCGGAAATGTCCAATCCGCGCGCTCAACTGCTTTGGCGTTCTGGACTGGACGGAGCAGAGGAGGAGCTGGCGGCCGCCCGGGCCGGGCCCCGATCGAGGCCGACATAGCACGGCGGCAGCCGGTGAAAACAACGGACGGTTCCAAACCCACATGCACGGGCTCGTTCGTTCGGTTGGATTGGATTGGATGCCCACACCTGCAGGCTGCAGCCAGCCAAAACTCGGAGCGGCAAGTTCTATCAGAAAAAGGTCCATGGGAACCAAAAAAACAGGCAGGGAAAGAGACTGGATCGCGGCCATCCGTGGGAATGGGAATGGGACGCTGCGGGCGGGACGGGATGTCGTGCCGGGCACAGAAAGCCACGCGTAAAATATTTCTGGTGCAGTTTTACTACTACGCCTACTGTTCCACTCACTACTACGGAGAAAAAAAAAAGACAAAGAATTGGTCACAGCAACCATCAAGCATTGGTCACTGCTACTCTGCAGTCTGCACAGCAGGTACCGCTCGCTCCTACGTCGTGCCTCCGCGGCGCCGAGCCGATCATGAACGCACGGGTGGATCGCACACTTGCCTTTGCGAGGCGAGGAGGAGCTCCTGCACGGACACGTAGAGGTGCTTGTCGCCGCAGGAGTCGAGGGAGAGGGACCGCCGCAGGAGCGCCACCTCGTCCGTGCCCCTCTTCTTCCTCGTGTCGATGGCCTCGTCGCCGAGGCTCTCCGTCTTCTGCAGCTTATTGCTGGGCGGCTGCTGCTGCCGGGGCCTGCCAGCTCTGCCGCCGCCCGTCGCCGCCGCTCCGTGCCCGTGCCCGTGGTGGCCGCTGCTGAACCACCGCTCGCGCTCCCCTCTCACCTCGATCACAATGCTGCTGCTGTCGCCGCTGCTGGCGAGCGCGCCGTCGTCCCGTCGCCCGGACCTGCCGGGGCCAGCCACCATCGCCGCCGACGCCAGGGCGCACGGCAGCGTGACGTCGCTCCGGCAGAAGGGGCAGCGCGCGCTGCCCTGCAGCCACGTGTCGATGCAGTCGATGTGGAACGCGTGGGAGCAGTTGGGCAGCAGCCGCACGCGCTCCCGCTCCTCGAACTCGCTCAGGCACACGGCGCACTCCGACACGGAGATCCTCGGCGCCGCCGCGTCGCCAACGCCGCCGCCGCCGCAGCCCGCCGCCGTGAACTTGACCACGGGGAGCATGCGGATGAGCGGCAGGCCCAGGCCGCGCCGCTCCTCGCCCGGCGCCGCGGCGCGGATGACGGACGGCGCCGCGGCCGCCTCCCGGCGCAGCTGGCGCCGCTGCCACGGCGGGCGCCGCGACCCCAGCAGCGCGCGCAGCAGCTGGCACTTGGTCACGAACGCGTAGTAGCTCGCCAGCAGCGCGAACGCCGCGAGGATGCCCACCACCGTGATGATCACCATCGTGGTGCTCGTCGCGCCCGACGACGACGAGGAGGACGAGGAGCTGCTGGGGGCGAATGGCGAGTCCATTTTCTCGCGCCGTCGTCGCGGTCAAGATATCAAGGCGATTGAGCCAGGAACAGTTGAGGGTAGGAGAGCGTGCGTACGGCGGGGAGCTGAGCTGCTGCTGCAGGAAGAAAGAAAGCAAAGGCTTCTGAGAGAGACGTAGAGCGGCAACGGTGACAGCGAACGGGATGGCCTGGCCTGGCCTGCGCACTATTATACCAATGGACAGAGCTTTTGTGTGAGCAGTAGGGAAGCGCGCCGGTGATGGCGAGAGAAGCACCGCGCCGGCAGGCTTCCCAGTTCCATTCATAGGACGAGAAGGGACGCCATGGGATGGGGCAGCCAACTTCCAAGCTCTTTCTGCTTTTGCTTTTAGACTTATGTTCTCTATCTATATGCACTGCTCTGCTTAACCGGTCGGTCGGTGGTTACGACTTTGCTCTGAGATCTCAGATGTGAGGCGTTCATTTGTGCATGGTGGTTGAGTGCCGGATAAGCCATCGGGTCTCGATCCTGACCCTCCGTTCGCGATCCAACGACCATTATATTGAGCCATTTTCAGAAAAGAGCAGGTCTCACAAAACCACCCCCTTATTATAGTAAACATACTACTACAGTATTACTGTATGGTATAGTAGTTTTTGTCAAAGCTCAAGTCTGAAACGCTTTGAACAGGCGACTGGCCGTCAGACACACGCGAGCTCGCACGGCGACGACTTGGCGACGGCGAGTCGTTCGGCCACCGGCCGCCGCGCATTGACGTTTTATGGCACTCGCAGTCGCAGGGGGAGCAGTTGCAGACGGCGAAAAGGCGTGCGCGTCCGAGTCCTCCGATCCCTCGTGGTCTGCTGCGGAGCACACGCCGGCCGTAGCGTCCCCCCTCGTACACGCCGTGCACGATTAACTCCCCGGTCTGAACTCTGAAGAAAAGGCGAAGGTTCGGTGCGCAGTCCTGCGCCTAACCTCGACGGAAAGACGGGGGGCGTCCGTGCATTTCTCTTCTCGCACTCCTTGTTTTGGGCTGCTCCTGCACGGCTGCACCCTTTTCTCCCCACGGTACATGCAAAAAAGACCGTGCGTTCGTGCCGTGCACGGCGCCACGCCAGAGATGGTTTCGGCGCTCCTGTTGTATATCCATCAGTGTACTAAATAGCAGTAGCAGTGTTTCCCGCTGCGGAGAGAGCCAGATAAAATATTCGTGTACGTACGTGCGCCCGCTGCATTCCGTGCGTGGCGTTCCTGGTCACGATCGGACGTGAGCAGTGCATCACTTCGTACTGCCTGGCCTGGCCATGCCATGCCGCCGAGGAGACGGCACGAGATGAAGGGGTAAAATAATGCGCTGCCCGGGGCCGTGGTCGTAGCAGCAAAACTAGCAAGGCTCCTAGGTTGTAGAGGCCCCGGCCCCCTGCCTGTTGGGGGCACCGGCACCGTTTCACCTTGCACGCACAGGGCTCGCACTGTGCAGCCTCGCGGGCCACCCCGTCCATGCAGATTATTGTGTTTGTGTCCGCCCCCGCGCGTGGCCGGCCGTGGATTGCATCGACAAGCCCAACAGTGCCCCCCAGCGCCCGCGGCCTGCCCGGGGCTCGGCCTCCGCCTTGGAGCGGGCGCCGGGCAGGCAGCCCGGCCCGCCGCACACCGCCGATTTGACGGTGCGGTTGGTGACTACTCAGGCGGAGGCGAGCGAGCGAGCGGTGGTAGAGCCCTCCCGGGAGCATGTATCAACAGCAGCAGATGTCGCGGATGAGCGCGACGGCGGATGAATGATGACGGGACGGGACGGGACCGGACCGGACGCCCAACAAAATCGCTGCGACGTTTGTACGCTACTAAGCGTAGGCGAGGGCTTCCCGAGTTTTTTGTCCTCTCCTGTAGTGCTGTCTCGTGGTTTTTGCTTGAGCGGCGGTTTCAAGAAACTGCCACCGGGCTGCGAAGAGTAAGGGCCAGACCAGAGCTGAGGCCCAGCAAACTGGAACTGGGCCAAACGGACATCGGATGGGCCTCCAGTTATGTTGGGCCTGTATATGTTTATTACATAACGCAGGCCCAACAGAATCGTCCGCGCCGTGAGCCCGTGACGCGAGGCCGACTTGGTTGTATTTCCCCACCTTTCCTCTTGCTACAGTACAGCGGAGGGCGAAAAGCGAGCGAACTCGATCCGCCGGCGGCGATTCCGGCGTTCCCCTCGCCTCCGGCGGTCCTCTCGCCGGCGGAGGGTGGGGGAACGTTGGATTAGTCGTCCGGCGTGTGTATAGTGTATTATCTAGGTCTTTCTAGCTAGTATAGGTTTCGTTTCACCGTGGTGGCTATTTTGCTTCCTCCTCTTTCTTTTTGGTGATGGCGATGGGGGAGCGGCGGACGGCGTCGGTGGAGCACCTGGACTCGCTGGTGTCGCGGCTTTGGTTGTTGCGCTCGGCGATGTCGCGGGTGAGGTCGGCGACGCCGTTTCGTCCGTGGGTAGCTGTTTTGCTCCTGTTGGCGAGCGTTGCTGCGGATGCGTGCGGAGCTTTTGCAGGCGGTGGGCGAGCGTTCAGCGACGGTGGAGCGGCACCGACACGGGCTTCCTCAACCTCTCCGGTGACAGAAGAGTGAGGTTTTGTTCCCTCCATGTCAAGTCCATAGACAGAGAGGCTATGGTCTGTGGAGTTGGCTTCGTGAGGTTACCTATCCACAAACGTTTCAAGGGCACATCGACTTCGTACGTGTGCTACTCGGGCCTTTCCAAAAACTTGATGTTTCTTCGTTCGTTTGGGAATCGGCTTCAAGCTTCGATCTCGGCGGTTTTCCCTACCAGGCGATGGTGGAGCAAGCTGTCGGGTGGCTTTGATTCCAACCGGAGACAACGAAGATGATTAGGTGGACCTTAACTGTTGTGCAATGTAATTTTTTTTATTGAGGTTCTTGCAAGAGGATGGATGTAAAAGTACTGTTATATGAATAAATCTAACCCGGCTTCTCAAAAAAACCTGATCCACGAGTTCGTTGGTTCGCCGTCCGCGCCGTCGTCCGCACGCGTATCGCCGGGCTCGACGTCGCCCGAGGTGCGCCGTGCCGTGGTCACCGCAGCCATGGCTTTCCATGCCTGCTCCGCTCCCTCCGTCGCGGCTCGACGACGACCGCGATGCGCGTGCACCGCACCGGGGTAAGCTCAGCTCGCTCTCTTTCGATGAAATGGCGTGGCCCCGACGACGGCCCGGCCGGCACGAAGGGCACTGCCGCGTGCGAGTCGCTGGGCATGGCGCGCGCAGGCAAACCATGTCACGGTCGGTCGGCCGGGACAGGGACGGGATGTCGGGATCCCCCGGCGGCGGAGCGGAGGGAGCTACGATGATTCTGCTGGACGACATGTCTAGTCAAAACACTCGTCATGCTATCACATAGTATTCCGACAGGGCTGCGTGCCGAGTTTTTCCTCTAAAGAAAATCTGGGAGAAATTCGCGTGCCAAGAAAAAGCTCAGCAAGCACTGCCCCCTGGAAATTGCTTTCATCTCATTGTCACAGGTTCGTCCAAAATTTATCTTACAAGTGTGAACTTGGCCGTCCCCTAGCTTAACTTTCAGTTTCAGGCTTTCAGCATGCATGAGTGTATACAGAGCACCCACCAAGCCATCGATAGGTGCAACGCTGTAGCGCTGCCGGCCAATTTCCTCTCGTGCGCTACTGTCGACAACAAGCCATCTGATGTCTACAACGTCCACACTACGACTCACGCCACGCGCATGCCACGCAGCTTGATGATGAGCAAGTCAACGGATGCAGAGCGCACGCTGCTTCCGCCCGATTTGTCCGGTGCAGAATTAGATGGGGGCGGGCAGATTCTATCATCGATCATGTGGGTGTATGATTCGTCGCCGCTGAGCGCGAGCTAGGGCCTGACAGCAGAAGATGCAAGTCAACCCCTCCTTGTGAGCTGTGACGCCGCTAATCAAGTGCAGAGAGACCCCACATGGAACACTGCATTAACTACTAACTAGGTAGGCGCAGAGACAAAATCGTAGTCGAGCTCGAGCCTTATTGGTGCGCTCAGCAGGACAGCAGCCTGCATTTCTTTACACTGATGACGGTGTCCGTCCAAGGCGTCAGCGTGCAGTGTGTGCAAGTCGCCCTCTAGCCGCCGTGCCATCGGTGGTCGTCTCGCCAGCCCTGGAACTCGTCGCCTCTTCCTCTTCGTGTGAAGGAAGGTTCACGGGGCACAACGTTAGAATTAGATATTTGATTATATCCCCTATTCCCATCTCTGATGACGATGAGAAAAAAAATGTACTTGTACGTTTCAACTCCTCCTCATGGCTCATATGATATACTACTGCTGGAGCCGTTGGTCAAGAAAATAATGTTTGGTAGTAAAGTTTTTCAAAACTGTGATTTTATAATACTATGATTTGCAACTGTACATGACCAAAATACTGTGGTTTTTCAATACTACAGTAAAATCATAGTTTTTTTAAAAACCGTACCCTGTTTGGTTGTGCAGTGTTTGCAGTGTTTGACAGAGCTTTCTCCCTCTTCCTCTCCCTCGCTGCGGCCTTCTCCGAGGCGGCGCGGATCCCTCTTCCTCGCCGCAGCCCTTTCCCTCTCCTTTGCCGATCACTCTCCCTCTCCCTCTTCCTTGCTGCAGCCCTCTCCCTCTCCCTCGCCACAGCCCTCCCCCTACCGCGGTGAGGCCGGCAGCGGGACGCACAGCAGGAGGCAGGGTCAGCCGCAGCGGCCGCGGGAGGCTGGGGCGGCGGGGCCGCTAGCAGACGGTCAAGGGAGGCAGGGTTGGCCGCCGGCGGTGGGGCTGGCAACGCCGGGAGGATGGCTGCAGATGGGCGGCACCGGTTCGGGTGGGGAGCAGACTCGCGGCGCTCGGCGCTTCGGCGTGGCGGCGCTGGGAGGAGTGGCGGCGACGGGCCATCTGCGGAGGGCCGGCGCCGGGGTATGAGGCCAATGGCAGCAGGCAGGGCGGCGGGTAGCGAGGCTGGCTGTTGGAGGCGGGGTGGGCGCAGGGGGAAGCAGAGGCAGCGCCGGACGAAGTGGTTGCGTCGGCGCGGGTGGTGGCGGGGCCGCATGGAGGAGGGAGGCAGGTGTGGTGGCTTAGTCCCGGGGCGGTGCGTCTAGGAGGAGGATCGAGGACGTGGCGTGCAAGGAGCCAGGAGGTTGCGGACGAGGCACGCGCACGAGGCTTCCGATAGAAAGTTTCAGTCCTTGGTGCAGTATCCAATACCGCAAAAATACTGTAGTATTGGATAAACCATGGTATTGAAAACTCTATTTTAAAATAGCTAACCAAATACTATAGTATTGCATCAAAACCATGAAAATACTACACTACCAAACATGGCCCAAACGTGGTTTTGTTTGACGGATATGGTGGTAGCGTATGTTCGTAGTAGAGTGGCTTCCCACGATAGGATGCTACAGTATACTACTGGTTAATTGCTTTTGATGAACAAAAGTGGTGATGTGTGGGTTGCATAACCTACCTTTGTGATATTGACATGGGGCCTTGCGGACTATAATGGGGTTTATTTAGCCAGTGGAGGATCCCCGCCCGGCCCCGCTGGATCTTATCATCGTCACCGTCCACGCGTAATTTGAACGCTAACCAAAAAAAATCTGTGTTAAGGACGGTAAAGGGCTGCCGTGATCATGCTTATATCAGCACATGACACAGGCGTCCCAATTCGTCCAGCAAATGAAATATATATGTACTCCTGTTAGTTGAAAAAGGGAAATCAAATCAATCTTCATCGTAAAAAGCAGCAGGCATCTAATGCAGTCGATCTCGCAACAGCACAAAATAGTATCCCGGTTTGATTTCAAATGTCCTGGCTAGCTGAATCGACGTTGTCACGTTGATGACAAAAAGAATGGTCTGGATAAAGTGTATGTCAACGATCACGAACGGAGCGGTGGTGATGGCAGTGCTACACGCTAATTGACGTGTTATCTGACGACATCTGGTGCACCAACAACAGGCCAGGCACGGGCACGATCGAGTACGATCACCACGACGACGACGGACACGTACACGTACGGTCGAGATCGAAAGAGAATGCATGCCATCCACGAAGTACAGACAGAACCCACTAGCTAGCTAGAGATCAAAAAAATTTGAACCCAAGTCTCTGTGCTATTGCTGTACAATGCATGCACACGACACGCACGACCACTCAAGTTAATTGTACGGAGTAATAACAATCAATGAAGCGAGCAAGCGCAAGTTAATCGATCGAAGCAGCAGTGCAGCTAGTGGCACGAACCCGAGACTGCCGCCGTCACGTACGTCACGGGTCGAGGTGGATGGGCAGCACCGTGCTCCGCGAGCTCCGGCCGAGCCCGAACGACGAGAGAAGCCGGCGGAACCGGCCGCTCGTCTCGCCGGCGCCGCGGTCAGCGACGACGTTGCTGCCGCTGGTGGAGGCGGCGGCGATGCTGGGCCCGGCCTCGGAGATGCTGTCCGCGGCTGCCGGCTCCTTGTTGTTGTGCGGCTTCCGGCCGAGGCCGCCGGCGAAGCAGTCCATGGAGAAGGATCGCGTGATGCGCTCGTCCTGCGCCGCGGCGGCGGCGGCCTTGCTGCTGGCGGGGAACCTGCAGGAGCTCCCGTAGCCCGCCCTGGCGGCGGCGCCGATGCGGGCGCCGTCGGCGAGGTGCGGCAGGTCGCGGCACGAGGCCTCGAGGTCGTCGCGTGCGAGCGGGAGCGGGAGCGGGACGCCGCCGGTGACGACGGTGCGGCAGAGCGGGCAGCTGACGTTGTGGTGGAGCCAGGTGTCGATGCAGTCGATGTGGAAGGCGTGGGAGCAGCTGGGCAGCTGCTTGAGCCGCTCCCCGGGCGCGAACTCGGCCAGGCACACGGCGCACTCGAGCGCGGCCGACGCCGCCGACGCGCCCCGCGCTCGGCGGTACCTGACGACGGGCAGCGCGGCGACGACGTCCGGGTCCAGCCCGGCGGGCATGTCCGGCTCGTAGTCGGCGAAGAACACGGCGGCGACGCGCTCCACGATGTCGTCGCGGCGCGCGCGGTGGAGCAGCCCGGACCCCGGGCCGGCGCCGGTGCCGCCGCGGAGCCAGCAGCGGACGACGAGGAAGTAGTAGCTGATGAGGATGAGCGAGGTGACCACGAAGCCGATGGCGATGACGATGGCGATCGGGAACGCCGTGCCCCCGGCCGGCGGCCCGGACGCGTCCGGCGCCAGCGTGGGTGGTGGCGCGCCCGCCGCGTCCATCGCCGCTCGCCGGCCACGCGCGCAATTGGGAAGCGCAAAGTCAAATGCCCTTGGCCCTTTGCTGGGACAGATCAGCCTCGGGCCAGCCGACTGACCCGGCCAAAGAAATAGTGTGAGGAGGAGGCGTGAGGCGCAGCTCGCGAGTGATCCAAGGAAACGCAGCTTGCAGGTGCAGGCTGTACTAGCCGGTGGCCGGCCGGGCCGGGCGCTCGCGCTCGCTGGGTAGTGCGCGGGGTCGCGTCGGTTAATAGAAAACTGCGGCACGCCAACTCGCGAAAGAGATGACCGTGGTGCGGCGGTGCGGGTCAAGTTTGAAACGCTTTTTATACTACGCGGGTGGGTCGGGTTCGGGTGCGTGGGTGGAGGGGGCGCAGCGTGCGACGGCGATGGTTCAGCCGTTCAGCTTGCTGCGGTGGGGATGCGCGTCTAGTGGCGCTGGCTGGCTTGTGGTGGCTCCTGCTGCCGCTGCCTTGGCGTCTAGATGCGCGTCTAGTCTTCCGCGCCGGCCTGCAGCTGTGCCAATTGCCAAACGGCTTCGCGCCAGCGTACGTGTTTGGACTCGTCAGACCCCGCGGATCCGAGGACGAGGAGCAACGGAGCCCGGCCGACTCTTCATTCCGTTGGCCTGCGCCGCTGCGGCCGGTGCGGCTTTGCATTCCCGGCGCTGCAAGTTTGTCCCCGTAAACGAAAGGAACTTCAAGTCACACGGATCAAGGGCCACAGTAGGTACGATAACGATATGCTTGTACATGCAGTAAACAAATAATTTTCGTTCACGTCTCGTTCGTCTCGGCTGGCGGCAGATAAGATAGAGCTCTGCCGTTCAGTTCAGACGATGGCGTAACCACGTCGCGGGTACTTTGACTTGCGAAGAGCACAGTGTATTACTGTATTGTCAGGACCGAGATCAACTTGGGTACGTACTCGTATATTATCTCAAGCGAGAGAGTCGCACTCCCTCACGGAAGAGATAATCTGAATCGTCTGATTATAGGGTTCATTCATACGTACCTAGCGGGCACGACTAATCAATAGCGCAAGTGACAGTGTGACGGATTTGTTTCTAGCTCTAGCAGCGCCGTGTTTTCTATCGTTACGCCGCACCTACCGTGTGCCGTCCCGTCGGCCTAATCGCTGCCTAACCGAAGTGGTTCCAATGGGTGGAAATGGTTTTCATTGTGTTCGTCGAGCTAACGCTTTTTATAGAAGCCGTGCTTTGCTTGTTTATCCGACAGAGGTTTTGGCTGTGTCTCGTGGAGTGGAATCCTTGTATTAGAAAAAATGCACTAAGAGTGGCTCTGACGACTGCTCTGTTCGGATCTATCTGATTATGTTGTCATTTTCATTTGTCCAAAGTCAGCGGCTCAGCGACATGTATCATTGATGTATATGCATTGTCCCACGACGGAAAAAAAATGCCGTGTGCTAGCTTTCTTGGTTTTTTTTTTGGCTTCCGCGCTGGCGATTCGAACATACGATGATGTCATTTCAGAGATGATTGGTTCAAAGTAGGATACACATGTTTAATGTCATTCTCAGAGCGATTATGTTTAAGAGGATATAAATGATTCATGAACTAAAAAAAAAGGAAGCGTACTCGCAATAAATAAAATAAAGTAAAATAAAATGGGAGCCAGTCTGTAGGATTCTAGTGGGCTCCCGCCTCCTGGTCATTGTGCTTCGGAAGCCTCCCTTTTGGGCCATCAAGGCTGTATCAGGCACCCAGCCGAAAGCCCAGTCGGCCATTGAGGTCCATATGGATTACGCTTTTTGGGCCAAACTTGATCAACTAGTTGCCCAAACAGGCAGTCCGACTCGGCACGGACTGGGCCGGTCAAGCATGATGATTATGACTCGGCACAGTATCACTGCAACTGTTCTCTTAGAGCACTTTACAAAATAAAAATCATCAATGAATGGAAAACCAATCTACTAAATACGAGCAGTATAGTTAAAGCGCTGCCATCTTAATTGGCGGAATGTAAATTCCACCGTCTCAGCTGGTGGGAGTAGTTGTTTTTTGGAACAATTATTTGTTCAAAGAATAAAAATAGAAAAAAAAAATCCCGACGGCGCGGGCGCTCTCCTTGCCAGTCTCGTGTTCGCTGGCCCAACACCGCAGCGCAGTGCGTCTGGTTTTGCCAGCGCCCAGTGCGGACGCCGGACGGGCCGGGGTTGTGTAGCGGGATTTCGATCAATAAATCGACGAGCGATAGTGCAGCAGGTGCTATCCACGATCGGTTCATTCCGAAAAAGATGAGAATGTAGCCATGTTCGACCGACCGACGTGCACAATTTCCAATCTCCCAGTAGCTATGTGCAGCAGTGTGTGCGTTTCAAAAAAAAAAAAAAAAAGTGCAGTAGTGTGTGTAGACGTACGAGCACACAGAACAGGGGTATTCTGTTGCTAAAGATCAACGGACGCATTGCCACTTTGCAGCAAGTGCGTATGCCAGGCACGTACGCAGCCCAGCCAGCAAGAAGCACACCACACGCCGCCGAAATATCTCCCTGCACCCCGCGGCGGTCGTACAACAGGCGTCGCGTCGCCGTCGGCGTTGGGCCCGTGCGCACGCGTCCACCTTTTCGCTCTAGCGCTGCCGCGCGCCACGGCTCTGGCGCCGCGCCTGGCCACGTTGGCCGGCTGCCCGCGGGGACGAGGTGGTCGCGCCGCTGCCCTACACAGTGCGCGGGCGCCCGCGGCCGCGCGTGGACACCGCAGCTTGCGCGCCTCGCCAAGCAACAAAGCAGGTATAGCCTTTAGGGGGCCAGGCCGGGCCGGGGGGGGAGGACGACGACGGCGGCAGCTTCGATGCAGCCGGCGCGCGACCAGCCCACCGGCGCTTCACATGGACGCCGCCAACTTGGCAGCGGATCGATGGATACCACGCGCGGGCTGCCAAAACGGGGATACGCCTGCGCAGGTGACGATGTGATGATCGATGGGGACGCGCGCCCCGACGGCGACGGCGGACGATGGCCAATGCCTTTTCGCCAAATCATTGCCGCGCGCGCTCGCAGCGCAGCCATCCGTGTCGTCGCTCGCTGTCTGCTTTACTCGGCAGACCAGTCGCCAACTTGCCGCGCGCGCGCCATCTCTTCTTTTTTAATCGATCTCGCTCCTTGCATTGCATTGCATTGTGTTTCGACGACGAACCACCCGCGTATGACAGGCCGCGCCGGCAGGCAACATGCATCGGTCCCATCAGTTTTTTTTCGAGCGTCCGGAAACATCTTCCGCACGTATTTCATTAAAAGGATGGAAAAAGCCTAAAACAATAACACCACAACAACCAAGACCACCGGAAAGCCAAGGCTTACCGAGAACACACGCCACAAGATACCACCCAACTCGCTAAAGGCTTACATTACAACAAAATTGGCGACCCAACCACAACGACAACCAGTACAATGGCCCTAGACCACGTCCACCGGCAAGGCCGGCAAGGTCTCCTCTTCCCAGATTGTCCTAGGAAAGAGCTCGCGTATCGCCGCTCGCTTATCGGCAGAAAGCTGCCCACCAAACTTGGCCTGGCACGCGGCAAGAGCAGCACCAGCCGTCAGGATGTGAGAAGTATCCTCGCCGAGCTTCGTTAGCAAGATCTTTCTGGCTTGCAACTCTGCATTGGCAGCCCGAAACTCACTCTTTGCCGCCAGGCGAGCACTGCGTCGTCTTGGAGTGTCGCTCCTCGCAACCCGAAGCTGGGAGGGGGGACCAGGCACGAGCGCAGGAGCTAGGGGGGCTCGCACCAACGCGACGAACTCCTCCACAGCGCGGGACGAGGAGGAAGCGACCAGGGCCACGCTCTCACCAGCGGAACGTGGCTTAGACGAACCAGGTCGCTGCGGAGACCCAACCCCAGCATCGTCAGGGCAGCCAGTGACACACGCCCCCGTCGAAGGTGGCAGCGGCGAGACAGGCGGGCCAAACGTGGGGCCATCCCTATTCGCAAAAGGGCACTCGAACAGGGGGGGGGGAGCTGGGCATCACCAAAGCGTTACCGAGAGTAGCCTGCAGTTCAACGACCATGGGGTCACCCGTGACGGACATGATCGTAGAGGGTGGAAAAGGTGAAGCAGCCAAGGCAAGCGACGGGTCCTCGCTTTCCTCAAACGAGCACCCCGACAGGATAGGCAAGGAAGGCAACCTAGCAGCCTCGAGCTCGACGGTCATGGGGTCGAAGGCTGGGCACCCCGTGAATCCCGTACACGACAGCCCGAGCGAGCAGGGATCAGGCACCCACGCCATGGGGTCAAGCTCAAGCCCCGGCGAACATCCTGCATCCTGAGGCTTTGTGGAGCAAGGGCCAAGGCGCGTCCGTGAGCAAGCTGTAGGGGTGCCCATACATGTAGGCACATCTCCCACCGAACGACCAAACCTGATGCACCCAGTCCACGACCATGCGGTCCCACCTAGGTGAACCAACGACGATCCATGGTGCTTCCATCCCCTAGCCGGCACCGTAGACGAAATGCGGCGAGGGAGGACAACGCACCTCGTGGAAGGCCGGTCCACACCCCCCACGTGCGGCAAGTGCGGAGACGGCGGGGCGTACACCGATGGCCGAACTAGTATGGAGCCAGCAGAGAGTGATCGACATGAAGCAACATCGCCGGAGCTTGACGAGGGCCGACGAGACCCACGGGGCCGCGCCAGAACACCCTTGCGCCGGTGACGCGAACGCCAACAGTCCTGCGCATGGTGACCTTCTTCGTTGCAACGAAAGCAACGCGGCGGCACGCGGCAAGCCGCGGCCACATGCTCCCTCGACAAGCAATTGAAGCAGCGACCCTCTAGCTCTGGGGGGACCGGGCGAGGCTCCCGCCGCAAACGACGCTCAACAGGGAGAGCCCTGGAGCGGGGACGACGTCGATGCACCACCTTGGTCCATCCGTCAACCTCAGGCTCCAAGTCTGCAGCGAAGTGGCTCCCAGGCACGACGATGGACCTGACCTTTGTGGCTGTCGCACGCCCAGCATCAGCATTGGAGAACGCCCTCCGCAACGGACCGAGGCTCATGGCCACCAGGACCCGGCACGGCCCAGCATCCACCATGGACGAGGAACGAGACGACCCAGACCCGGGTCCCTGTCGGCCAGCAGCAGGACGACGGCCACGACGTCGGCGCCTCCTTTGTCGCGCCCTGCTGCGGGTCTGGCCAACATCGAGGTTGTTGACGTCGTGGAGCGCATCACCTGGCGACAGCTCCGGTGGCGGAGTGCTGGCGCGTTGGGGAGCGCCGAGGCAAAGGGCCGGAGATCCACCCTCCGACTCGTCAGAATCGTGCCCGGAGAGGAGCAAATCCCGCTCCCAGCGGAGACTCTTGGACCTACCGGCCTGGTGGCTCGTGGGAAAGAACGGACGGGCATCCGAGGAGAGAGAAGAGGTGGCCGCCGGTGTCGAAGTGACGGCCGGCGGGCTGGGTGGGGAGGGGCGCCGCCGCGGGGAGGTTGGACGGAGAAGCCGGCACTCCGGCGAGGCTGGTCGGGGGCGAGGGGAAGCTGTCTCCATGTGGATCTCCTTCATGGGAGAACAAGGAGCTGAGAAACGCCCATGGATCGGTGGATCGAAACGAGGAGAAAGAGGATCTGTGGAAGGAAAGTCTGATTCTATGGCTATTTGCGTGGGATTTGGAGAGAGATTTCGGTAGGCGGAGGGGGGCAGTCGGGGTCGCCATCGGGAGGGCCCGAGTCAGGTTCCTCCATAGACCCAAATTTTCCCCCAAAAAAGCATGACTGACCTGCATCGGTCCCATCAGTTATGTTAGTTAGCTCCTGCATGCTGATTGATCGAAGAACCCTCGCGATCGATCGAGAGCAGGGCCACGCCGGGCACTGGCGGAACCAAGGGGTGGCCCGCAGGGGCCATGGCACCCCCTAAGGTTGCAGAAATTTTTTGACTCTGCCCCAGCAAAGGTAGCTGACACGTTCTCCAAGTCAAAGGCTATACGCAGTATATAGGCCAAAAGTGCATGTGAATCACCGAATTGATAGTCCATAGCAGGATAGCAGGCTATGGGAACATAGGAGCGGAAGTGACAGCCTGGCACCCTGCAGTAGGCGGTCCAAATTTAAGAACCATATGCCTTCCCTGACCTTTGTTAGAAATCACGGGTAAGAAAAAAAAGACACAATGTAGCTGGCTGTTTTGAGTTGTTTAGCCTGTTAGATGTTTTTCAGCAGCCCTGTGTGGCTTTGGCTGGTAATGTCTCTAATGCTTAGTCAGGTGTTGGGTTTGTGTCAGTGAGAGGAGGTTTAAATCGGAATTCAAAATGCTGTAAACTCAGATGACGTTTTGGTCTTTTGAATTTTAAAAGACCGGAGTGAGGCCCTTTAACTCTAAAAAAAGATACAAACACTTAATGCCTAATTGTTGATAATCTTTATGCAAAGGCCGGCAGAGTACTAAAATTGGGGAAAATTCTTTAACCCATTTTGTAAATTATATAGGTAGCTTTTGTGAATTATAAAAGTGAGCTATATGATTTGTTCGGATTGTGTTTGGTCTACACATTGATCTCGTCTGGCATCATCAGACTCTGCATACATTTTGAATCGGTCCGTCCGGTGTTTTTCGTGGAACCAACACATCTTGCTGGGAGCTAACGCTGTGCACGATACATTTGGCCTTCACAACGAATGACTCTAACTAGTCAATCAAACTAAATGACTCCTAGGTTTGGTTTTTTAGATTGAATGGTTCCGGACGGAGTCAGTCTACTGTCTGATCTATATATGTTGTTCTTGGTCTACCCCCCCCCCCCCTCCCTTCGAGAATATTCGCTGGTTTCGCCACTGACGCCGGGGTAATATCAGCTACCTAGCTACTAGCTGGTACTTGCCGGTTGCCGCCACCGGGCCATATATGGCCCCATCAGATCAGTTGCAAATTGCCTGGTGGACTGGCCTGGCCATGCATCATGCAACCATTGGTCCATTTGGGCTCGTCAGCATCCATCAGTCGTGCTCCATCAGATCCCTGATTGAGTAATAATAGCAGGACCCTAGCTCGCTCGTCCATAAAGTGAGAATTTGTGTGGCAAATAAACGCGCGATGGATATCTCGCGGCAAAAGTATATTAAATAAAGCTACCAACTGCGCTCACATGAACATGTACAAAAAGACTGGCCACGAGCCCGGGACCCTCTGAAAGATTTTAAAAAGCTACTATTAGCTATGATTCCGTGAATCCGCCATGCGCATGACCAATGAAGAGGAGCAATAATAGACTTATTCCCCTACCGCCCGGCTAGCCATACGCACACGTAAGAAACACAAAGGACTAGTACATTATTATTCAACATCTTGTTGCTTTCTATAACTCCCTGTCTGTGACTCAATGTGACAACATTTTTTCTACAAACTTTTGAACCCATCTCTATATATAAGTATATTCTTGTTTCTGGATAAAACCAGTAGGGCACCGTCGTCTATATACCACATCAAACTTTTTCTTTCTTTTTCTTATGGCTTCTTCTCAGGGGTGAGGGCAGTGCTAACTAATTAATCCTAGTGCATTTAATATTATCGTAAATATCGATGTTCTTTCCTATGAATGGTATAAAACTCCATATGAGTTTGGACAAACTTATAATCTCTTGACGTCAGTACATGGAGTATTGCCACGGTTAGATTATTTCTTTTTAGCTAACTAGGTGCACGTTCTAATTAAATCACACTGAACTATACCTTAGTGACCAGACTATATACTCCCTCCATATTTAAATATAAGTCGCGGTTGATTTTTTTTTCAAAACTTTGATCCTTCGTCTTATTTAAAAAATTTGTGCAAACATATAAGAAAATTAGTCATGCTCAAACTCTCTACAATAATAAAACAATTTATAACAAAATAAGTGAAAAATTATGAAATTTTTTGAATAAGACGAGCGATTGAAATTTTGGAAAAAAGTCAACCACGACTTATATTTAAATACGGAGGGAGTACATGCGTACCCTCATACTAGCTGTCGATCGGAGTCGGTGCACTAATTATCAGAAATGAATATATTTTGTAAATTTTGCACTGTATATATGTAGATAGCGCAACGTGAATAAACATATGAACTCGGAAGGACTAATTAAGGTGGCTTTATTTATATTATAATAAGAAAAAAAAAACACCCTTCTAGCAGTCATCCATTTCACCGACCAAGGACCATGCATGTCAAAAAACAAATATAGAAATTAAAGACATCTTGATCAGGTCAGAAGGAGATCTATACATGAAACTAACCTATGTGTGCATGGTAGGCCAATGCTGCACGTACGCTAGCTCTGAGGCAGGTGTGAGTTGCTTGCAAGTGGCCACATCACCGTTTTAGATATAAAACCGTTGGCTGCACGCAAGTAGCCAGCGGAAGTAGTATACTTGGAAAAAGACATGGAATCTCGAGTGCGTCTATCTACTAGACGTATAGGTATCGCGAATTCGCCATGCCTTTATTATCTACTGCCTTCTGGTTCACTTGTTAGCCACCATATACGGCCATATGTGGTGCTGTAATATGTTAGGATCAACACGTGTGCATACTGCAAGATTCCGGGCGGTAACTAGTTACGTATTTATTACATCTTCTCGTGTACTTGGATACATCTGTTTTGTGTTATACTCCATATAGTATGCATGCAGTAACTATATATGGAAAACTAGTCACACTCAAACTTTATACAATGGTAAAAACATATCATAACAAAATAATTAATAATTTATGAAAATTTTAAATAAGATGAGAGATTGAAGATTTAGAAAAAAAAAAATCACGACTTATATTTAAATACATAGTGAGAGTATATAATGAAACTCGACAACTGTGCATGGTAGCTGTAGGCTGCGTGGCACAAGAACGATCAGGGCCTAGACTGCCGCCTGCGATAAGCATGAGGGAGGGCATGCAGTGTGTGCGTGTGCCAATCTTCTCTGTTATCCTCTCTCTGGCCATAGGCCGTCTGCATCTGTGCCATCATCTTTTTTTTCTTGGAACGGAGTAGGAAGGTGCAGCAGCAGCAGCATACATGCATGAGTTAGCTAGCGAGCGCTGTGAGGACGGCATTGGATATATACATGCATATACTCCATGTATATGCCTCACGGCTCAAGCAGGTATTGGCCACCGCGAGGATAATGAGAGAATCCACGCGGCCTGGGACGACGTATGGTGTGGGGCACGAACACGAAGGCACTGCACCTACCAACAGATGGACGACGGTTATTTGGCCTTCTGGTTCATCTCGATCGATCTATCAGCAATTCGATCAGCAGTCGGCTCGGACGGTCGATCTCGACGACAGAGCCCGGCAGCCAGAGGAGGATTCATTCGATCCGATCCATAGATAGAAAAAATCGCGTCCCCTTCATTCCATCCGTGTCCAACATCATCGATCGATCGATCCATGGATCGGATAAATTAAATACACAGTACTGTAATAATTCACCAGCTTGTAGTAGTACTAGTGTAGGCCACCTGTCGAGTCGCCCAGGCAGCGGTGAAAGAATATAAGGTAGCAGCATGCCTTTTGTCTTGGGGCATTTTTAGTCCGGCCGCTGTCAGGGCCCGTGCGGCCCACGTGACGGAGATTCCGCTGCGAGAAACGACCTCCACTCCACCACCACCGATCGATGGAGCGCCGCGCCGCGCCGCTCGACGCGAGGGATGGATGATCCAACTGCATGCGCACACACAGACACAGCCTAGCTAGGATCGACATCTACTGCGTGCACCGTGCGTCACAAATACAACCCATCCGCTACATCTTTACTGTCGGGATCAAACGTCCTATGTGTGTGATCATCGTCCCTTTTTAACATTTCATCACTTCCCTTTTAACATTTCACTTCTGACATACGGAAGAATCTCTTGACTGCTGTTACGTTGCTGGTCGCCGATATGTCGTCGATGTGCTGCTATCCGAACCTACTCATCATCAGCTGATCACCATAACTATATCCTCCATCTATCTATCAGCTTTATTTCCGAACCTGTCGACAGGACAGCAGACGGGTAGATTTACTATAATACGTAATTATTTACTGGGACGACACCACAACGACGATCGATCGATCATCATCGAGTACGCGCGGTCAGAAAAGCGGCGCAGTGGCAGAGCGCGACGGGAGTAGACCTGGGCGTGGGTCACCCGACCCGACCAACCCGACCCAACCCGCCAAAAAAAAACCTGGCCCGACCCGACCCGAGCAACGTGACGGGTGGGCATGGGCCGTGATTTTTGACCCAAAACCCGCCCAACCCGAAAAAACCCGACCCAAAAACCAAAAAACCCGACCCAACCCGGAAAAAACCCGACCCGACGCATCCGCAGAAGGCGCACGGACCAACCCGACCCGACCCGACCCAGTGATAGGCACGGGTCGGACGCGGACCGTCCTATGCGACCCGCGACCCGACCTTGACCCGACCCGAACCCGACCCGACCCGACGTTTGCCCAGGCCTAGACGGGAGTACTGAGACCGAGCGAGAGCGTAGGGGAAAGAAAAAGCATGCAGCTGGCGTTGGAATCGTCCATACCATACCACCACCGCACACACTGCAGTGCCTGCATGCGATCGATGGCGATGCCATGGTTTTCGCGCGCGCGCGCGGTATTATGGCGGCCGCCCAGCGCCTATAAATAGCTGCTGCATCTGCCATCTATCCACACACATATATGCACCAGCAGATCAATAATATCCCAGGATATATACATACTCGATCCGAAATCCCCAGCTACTATACCATATACTATATGCTGCTGCTGCAGTACTAGACACTATATCTAGCGCCGCACGCAGTATATATTAATATATATACTATACGAATATACAGCACTAGCTAGCTAAGCTAGGTGCAGTTGTATCTAGATAGAGAGCAGCAGCTACCCAATCGATTGATCGATCGATCGACCGAGCTAATTTAATGGAGGATGACAAGAGGGAGGGCAAGTACCGCGGCGTGCGGAAGCGGCCGTGGGGCAAGTTCGCGGCGGAGATCCGGGACCCGGAGCGCGGCGGCTCCCGCGTCTGGCTCGGCACCTTCGACACCGCCGAGGAGGCGGCGCGGGCCTACGACCGCGCCGCATTCGCCATGAAGGGCGCCGCAGCCGTGCTCAACTTCCCCGGCGCCGCCGGTAGGATGAGCAGCGGCTCCTCCTCCTCGACCACGTCGGCTCCGGCCATGGGTAGTGGCGGAGCCAGCAGGGGGAGGAGCGGCAGGATCCCTGACTCGGAGAAGGTCGAGCTGGAGTGCCTTGACGACAGGGTCTTGGAGGAGCTGCTCGCCGCAGAGGACAAGAACTACTGATGAGTACATACTGCTGATCGATACTATAGGGCTATAGGCACTCATCTACATATATGATATATCCAGTACAAGAGAACTACTGGTGCTCTGCTCAGCTGCTACTAGCTCCATCGTACGTCATCATCGCTGCTTCCAGTAAAAGGAAGGAGAGACAACAGACAAGTAATACTACCAAGAATAGCTAGCCGCTAGTGTTCTTTTCGATCGGTGCCTGGAGCATGGGCATAACTGACGGTCATGGATTGCATGCAAGGACACATATATATACCTAATATACCATAAACTGCTTCCATATGTCATTGTTCCGGCAAGCTCTCATGAATTAAGCGCGGGCTTTGTCACCACGATATGATGGAGAAGTAGACCATGCATGCATTTGCTTCAGAGCCACAGTGCGTACGTCAGCACTATATTTGCATATATAGATAGATACAGACATACAGTATACAAATGCTACTGCGCATTTACATAAATCTATATATTGATTATGCATATTTATTAGCCATTTTCTCGGAAATGAAATATATATGAACATACAAACTGTTTTTAATCATATCGATCTGCCTGCTTGGGGAATATAGAAAATTAATTGTGAGTGGAAATTCCAACATTTGATCTGATCTTGGCATCTATCTGGCGGTTGCGCACGAGAAAATAGTGCTAGCCGACATCGATGATGTGTGCACCCGATTGACGCTACTTCGTTCTAAAAAAAGACAGGAAGAGATGCTCGATGGCATTGGGAGTATTCTTATTGTTGGATCAAGGTCTTTGTAGTTCGCTCGTGTAATATATACACAAATAACGGAAACGTTACAACTTCTACACTCAACAAGCACTACTGTATATAGCTGAAGCGTCCCAGCCCTTAAGCAGGACTAAAATGTGTATTACTACCATTCCCAGGAGTTATGGTAATCACATTTGTTCATCAGTTGAGTACAGATCCGTCCTAACGGGACAGACCAAACGGGGCGCAGCCCGAAAACACTGCAGCGGAAACTATAAAAGCGCGACCCATACTTTCCCACAACACACAGTTGGGAAGCAGGCCGTAACCCTCACACGTCCATGATCTTCTTTGCTCTGTAAACCAACAACAAAGCAAGGGTGAGTACATACGTACTCCGCAAGTCCACCTTCTTCCATAGGAAGGGGGATATAAACTATCATTACATGCAAGGTATATCTGGAGCTGAAGGTAAATTTGCAGTAAAACATTTGATATGCAGGGTTCCTTAGTTCTCAGTTTTAATTGAGAAAACATCTTTATCCCAAAAGAGGTTGCCACTGGACTTGCCGGTCCATCGCGGCTCGTGGCACGCATGCCATCACATTTTCCACACACACACCTCCTCGGCAACCGCAGCTGCCTCAAAACCATCATTTTGATCCCATCCCGAAACCATATTTTTATAAGAAGCTAGTTCGGAAACCAAGCCGTAACTCGTTTGTCCATACCAGTGGACAGCGGACTATCATGATAGATTTAGTTATACTCTGGCCAGAGGTGCACACTTTACCCACAAGTTTGGTCCAGGCACTCATGATCAGTGAGCCCCTTTCCGCTCGCCGGTTTTTCCCCCGCAAGGCGCTCCCCAGACTTCAGCCATGAGAGAGTACGGGCCCACCTGTCGCTCAGACCCGCAGCCACGCGACTGTTGACCCCTGACCGCAGCCATGCAACCGCGCCCATCCACCCAATCTCTCATGCATCCCAGCACACCGGCTTACGCCTGGTTCGTCCAAAGCGGGTTCTAACCGAGGGTTGCCGCATACAACCTCGAGTGGTTGCGCTAGATGAGTTAGGCAAGATGAAACGTCAACTCGGTCCTTCAGGGTGGAACTCCCACAATGCTCACGCATGAGCAACACCAGCCCAGTCCTCACAACAAGGACCAGGTTTCCACCCCGTAAATGGCTTCAACAACCGAAGTCGTCTGCCAGGGTCTTACCCTATGTTTTACTGAAAAACAACCGCCCATACCCACCATCATATTCCCATCATTTTCATCAAGATTAATGTATATAATTGAGTGAGCGATCCACCTAAGCGCACTACATCTAAAGTGGCTCGGGAGGCTATATCCTACTATGTTTTACCTTAGCCAGCAAAACATGCAAGTTTTCTTGTTTTACAAGGCAATAGGATGTGTATATAAAAACATAGGTAATTTATGCATCAAGTGAGGATTCTAGTGGACTTGCCTTCATTCCGTCGGGGTAGCCGGTACGACGGTCGTTGCATCATTAAACTCCTGTTCCGGTCTCTAAGTCAACCATTTCAGAGACGGAACCGAACGGCTCTCCGAGAAAACCTACACGTTCAGACAAGCAAAACACACCAAATCAAGGTACACTCTGAGCTCATCGTGATATGGGTTTGGTGGGGCTAGAGATATCCTTAGGGTTTGCATGTGAATAGAGCGGGAGTCAAACGGATAAATGGCACGTTTGGCCCCCTTTTAGATATCAGGAGTTTGATCTTTAGTGCCATCCATGCCTGGGCTCATGAGACGGATTTTCCGGTAGCATGAGGGCAGCATGTCGGCAATAAAGATCAATTTGGAAGAAGAGAGGGACGACACGGGCCAAACCCTGGCGCGTACGGTCCAACTCTTCCTTCCGGTTGGGCTCGATCTACTCCCGCAGCGCGATGGGCTTACATCGCGGTGAGGGAGAGAACGACGAACTCGGGCGGTGCCAACCATCCCCACCTGTCGCCCGCATTACGGGGACAGGGGTAGAGTTTGACAACCGTCCGGTTCGGTTCAACCAAACCGGGTCTTCAGTGAACCGATCGGCGAGGGCGGAACTAGTGCACAAGTGGCTTGCCACAGGTGCCCTAGTCCCGTCGTCGCGGATCGACCCAAAAACGACGTAGACCGTGGATCTTCAAGTGTCGTGGTCGGCGGAGTATGTGAGGATATTATGAAAAGTGCATGAATGGATAGAGCCTGATTTGTAGAGAATTTAGGTGCAAGAATCACATAAATCGGAGCTAGAACGGAGAAGATACGGGGTATTTTGTGGCAGGGGGTAGATATGAACTTCCGGGATAGTTGAGGGGGTAGGATCAGACTTTTCTGGACGAACTTCAGCTCTGGCCCGAGGTGAGATCCGGCCCACGCAGGCCCTTTTTCTTTTTTTCTCTTTTTCTCTGTTTTCGGCCTGGCCCGCTCTTCGGCCTGGCCCGTTCTTCGGCCCACGGGCGTGCGGGAGCTGCTGGGCCGGCCCATGTGGCGCGGGGCGGGGGCAGGCAGGCGCGCCGAGCGAGCGGCTCGCTCGACCAGAGCGCTCGCCCGGTCGCCGCCGGGCTCGCTCGCCGGAGCTCGTCGGGAGGGAAACTCCCGACCTCCGTTCGCGAAGCCGAGGACACCGGCGCGACGGGGAGGCTGGCGCGAGTCCGTCCGAGCGGTTCCGGGTGCGGGGAAGTGCGCGGAGCAAGGGTGCCCACGGGCGGCCATGGCCGCGGCCGCGGGTGCTCGCGGGGAGCGCGACTGGAGCAACGGGAGGAGAAATTGAGGCCGGGCGGAGGTAGATGGCGATGGTGTGGTGGTGTATGCCCGAGGAATTGGACTGAGGTGGCTTGTGGATGGAGAATTTCATCACGAGGCGGCGGCGGCTTGCTCTCGGGCACGAGCAGAGCAAGTGGGGGAGGCGGTGGCGCTCGCGGCGGATGGCTCCCGGACCGAACCCGGGGCTGTCCGCGGCGACGGTGCGTGGTGTGGTGGCGGTTGCCCGGCGAGGTGGAGCAAAAGGAGGAGGAGCTCGCAGCACCGGCGCGGCTCGCAGTGGGTGTGAGCGGCGCGGACGACACGAGTGGGAGCGAGGAGGAAGAGGGAGGAACGGAGGGGACGAGCGCGGCGTCGGCACGGCTCGTCACGCGGGCGAGCGGTGCGGGCGGCGCGAGTGGAAGCAGGAAGGGGGAAGAAGGGAGGTGGTTCGCCGGGGTTCGTCTTTATGGGCACGGAGCAGGGCGGAAGGGGGAGGATAGAGGTGGCGACGGGGCGTCGGGTAGTAGGGGCCGGTCACCGGGGGGGGAGGGAAGTGTGCACGCGCGAGGCGCGCGTGGCATCGCGGAGCGCGGCGCGGTGGTGATGCGGGGTTGTGGCGTCGTCCGGGGCCCGGGGCCCGGCGACAGGGAGCGGTGAGCAGCTGGCGCGCGCGCGTGGCGTGCGGCGCAGCGCGTCGCGCAGGGAAGGGGAGGGAGGAGGACGACGGCCGGCTGGGCCGGTTCGTCTTGGGCCCGGGGAAGGAGGGGGCGAAGCGGGCCGGGGGGGGTGGCAAGGCCCACGTGGGAAAGGGGGAGAGGGAGTTGGGCCATGGGGAGGTGGGCCGAGAAAGGGAGAAGGGGTGGATTTCGGCCCGAGTAGAAATAGGAGAGGATTTTCCTTTTTCTGAAATGAAGTTGGATGAATTTTGGAGAAATTTGAGAAGAGGTTACGGGGAATATTTTTGAGGAATATCTCCGGAAATATTTTGGGAGAATTACAGGAGCATGAGATGATTCTTGTTGAGCTCAAAGAGGTACACTTGCACTCAAACAACAAGCTTTCGAAATTCATTTTGAATTAAGGGCGAGACTAGAGGGTGATTTATTAGGGTAATTTTCCGGGGTATTACAAACCTACCCCACTTAAAAGAAATCTCGTCCCCGAGATTATGTTAGAAGGGTTTACGGGGATAGCTTTACTTCAGCTAAACAGCTTCTGCTTATAACTGAAACTTAAGCTTGCATGAACGGGGGATGGAACTTCTATAACAAAAGCTCTTGTTTGGACTTGATCCTCTTTTTCATTTCTCTTTTCTTCATTCCGGAATATTTGCCGTGCAAATCTTCCACATGCAAAAGAGATTTTTTTTTTTTATCTCTTTCACCTCATGCACTTGGAAGGTTGCTCTGGGCAGTAGCGGTAGGAAATCAGCAAGGCACTTTCTCTTCCTTTATTGGCCGATTTTCTTGGTGGCATGTATCGGCAACTCATGTATCCCCCAGAAATTTGCATGCCTCAATTTCTAGGTTTCCCTTCATCAGAACTAGCAGAAGAGAGACTACCCCACTTAAAAGGATTAGAGTACCCTTTAAGTGGATTAATATCCCTTCTGGAAGCGGGGAGTTGCCGGGGAAGAAGCGGTCATTTGGGATAAACTTCTTCATGTTACTTTTCTTTTTATCCCAAGCGCTTCTGGTTACTTTTCTCTTTATCCCAAGCATAACTTATTGCCTGCTTGTTGTCTTGATTCCTTGCTTGCTTCTTGGAGCTTCTTCATCTGGGGCCGCTTTATTAGCAGGGAGCTTCTTCTCGCTTCTTCTCTGCCCGTGGGAGAGTGACTAACCGGAGGAGGATTAGGAGGCATAGAACGAAGATTTCAGCAAAGACTATGTAGCGAAGTGGAAGGCAAGCTCTGGTTTCTGGGTTCATAGTCCGAGTGGATTCGGTGGAGGGTGTGGGTAGCAAGGCTTAGTCTAAGTAGACAATCTCACAGACGATTGTCTCCTTGGGGGGTGGAGAACAAAAGGATGGCTATCCGGAAGGAGACTTTGATTATGTTGATGAGGACGATCAATCGGACGAGAAGGGCAAAGAGGGTTCCCAAACTCATCGATTCTGGGTGGTGTGGGCTTATCTCTCTTGTTTTGCTCTCAAGGGAGGGTTTGATGAATCTTCCCACAGAAAAAGGAGGTACATGATGAGAATGAGAAAAGCAAGAGCGTAGAAACCAAAGAGGACTTGTTCGATCAGAGAATCAACGAACATTTGGGGAAGGATTATTTTGATTTAGCTGGTGGAGGGAGAGTGTTATGAGCTTGCTCGGCGGGGTGGATGAAGAGCGACGTCCGGGGGGTGCTTTTATGGACGCCCGGGAGAGTGGTGGTTACGGTGCGGTGGCTTGTGCATCGAAGGGACATGAGCGGTGGAGGTGGTGTTGGTACACGCGGCGATCATGCAGGGAGCAAGGGCAGTGGGGACCGGGTTGCGGTTGACAGCGGCGCGGAGGTGTGCTGAAAAAGCGGCAGGCAGGGTACGAGCGGATGCTTGCGGCGGCCTGCATGCGATGGTGTAGGGGCCGGTTTCGGTCGGCAGCAGCGCGGGGGTGCACTGCTAAAGCGGTGAGCGGGGCACATGCATGCCTGCACGGCGGCAAAGGCAAGTGGGTGGCGGGGCACGCGCAGTGGGTGCGGCGAAAAGACAGGAGCGGCCGCTGATAAGGCGGGGAAGACGAGAGCGGTGGGGAACTGTGGCGTACACAATTCGCTTAGGGATTGTAGTATGCAGTGTCTCATCCGGTCTTTTCCTTTTTCCCAGGGCACTATTTCCTTTCACTGCGTACACTTTATCTCCTCGTTTTCTGCTGCTGGTACTGTGCTTTCTTGGACACACTGTTGTTGCATGCTGACTGACTGGTTTGAATAAGGCTTCTTGTAGACGTTTTGCTTCTCTTTAGCAGACGGTTTTTGAGGTAAGAAGGGGAAGCAGGGATAAATGTTAGGTCTACAAATGATGTGTTCTTTATTAGCAAAAACTCCACAAACAAAACTGCGAACACAAAAACGAACACCCTAACGCGACTACTCACGCAGGACTCCTTTCAGCTTCTGCTGCTTGGAGGCTCGGTCTTGCACTGGTGGCTGACCACTGGATCCTTCTCCTGGGAGCGAGAGCGACAAAAAGGCGCCCATGCTTGCTTTATCTTCTCGTTTGTTGAGGTCTTCTGGGTTCTTATCACTGGTCTGCATGTGATTGAGCAGGAGGGCCTGAAAACTTCCAAGATGACTCAGTATTGGTTGGTTAGGAGGGTTTGAACTTCCTGCCATCATGGGGTTCTGTATCTCTCCTTGAGGTGGGTGGCGAGGACCGGACAGGGCCCTTACCCTTACTCCATGACTGGGAGGGGAGTCTGTTACTGATCCTGGATGCATCCACGCCCTCTTATACTTGACCAACTCTCTTTCTGTGTCTTGGTGTCGGTCTACCAACCTGTCATGCAGGCGGCTCAGTTTTTCATACTCGTCGTCCAAGGCGAGCAGATACTGGACCAGGTAGGCTAGGGTAGGATCTCTGGACTTCTTGATCTCCGTCAGGATTGCTGTCCTCTTAATCCAAGTACTAGCACGTTGGTTCACTGGTGGAAAGAACCTCATAGGGCTGCTTTGTACTGCCCCATGGTAGGTCGAGCATAACCTTTTTATTGCCCCACGAGCGGCAATGTGGCAGGCTTCTAAGAATCCGTTGCCGATGGCTCTGCAGTACCAACCGTTGAGATTGAGGTTCTCTCTGATATAAAGTGTGACGGTCCATCCTCGTTCTTCCCTTTCGGGGAATGCTAACCCGCAGTACTCCGGGTATCCTGGAATACTGAGGTATCGCATGGTATCTCTTAGCAGCTCGGGAAAGCCACTTTCTTCCTGGCAGCAGCTGACATACTCGGCAGATTCCATCTGAGCAAAACAGGCCGGACTCGGCTTACCACTAGCGCAACAGAGGACAAAAGCTACAACACAGACGACTACAACAACACTGCAAGAAACACACGCGAACTAAACGATTCACTCTTACAGAGGGTGCTAACCTAAGTGGAACAAAAATTCCACTACCCACATGTAAGAGGGGAACTGGGTACAACTAACTGCGGACCACACGGCTTCACTCCCGGAGGGCACTGGTGACTTCATCCGGGGATGACTCCCTGGATCTGCTGTTGACCTCTTGCAACGACGGGGGCCAGACTACTGAGTCTTCTTCCTGGCGGGACGAGGCAGAGCTGGATGGTTCTGGGGTGGACTCCACAAGAGGAGACGCAGCTCGCGTCCTCAACAGCTCTTCCCAAGGCAGCTCACTGAGCAAAACAGGACTTGGTGGCGGAGCTCTTGGGCTTTCTACTGACAACGGGGAGGTTGGTGCAGCTTCTAGGGTTTCTGCTAGCTCTGGTGAAGGAACTGGGGAGAGCTCTGGGTGATCTGGCTCACTCTCCTCAACTGGTATGCCTTCTAGGATCGGAACTCCATTGATGAGGTCTCCGACCTTTCTCTTCTTTATAGGCATGGGGATGCCTATGAGCGTTGGAGGTTGCTTGGCCATGGCTGCTTTTACTGGGGTAGTTCTTGAGTTCTTCTGGCCTTCTGGTGGGCTTTTAAACACCTTGCCGGCGTGTCTGGGGCTGAATCCTTGTGTCCTTTCCAGACAGCAGACACGGCGTTAGGCACCGTTCACTGTGTTGCACTGATTCAGAGGGGCTCTGTATGCACGGTCCCTTGTCCACTGTGCTGCACTGCAAGGCCTTTCAAGGCAAGGGAGGCGGGAAACACAAGGAGGGTCACTTCCTTGTTTCCCGGTGCACGTCACGGTCATCCATAGGGCAGGGTGCCACTTTTGACTTCCATAGGGTGTGCACGTCTTTTCTTGCAGACAGGTTGGACACGGTCTTCAAAGCGGGGCACTTGACTGAGGAAGGGGGAAAAGAGCAGATAAACTCGTTTTGAAACGGAGTAAGATAAGGAGTAGAGGTGTTTTTCAACCGATTTTGGACTCAAAAACCCTTTTCCAACCTAGGGTTACGTCCTACGGCCAACTTACGGCTCTGATACCACCTGAAGCGTCCCAGCCCTTAAGCAGGACTAAAATGTGTATTACTACCATTCCCAGGAGTTATGGTAATCACATTTGTTCATCAGTTGAGTACAGATCCGTCCTAACGGGACAGACCAAACGGGGCGCAGCCCGAAAACACTGCAGCGGAAACTATAAAAGCGCGACCCATACTTTCCCACAACACACAGTTGGGAAGCAGGCCGTAACCCTCACACGTCCATGATCTTCTTTGCTCTGTAAACCAACAACAAAGCAAGGGTGAGTACATACGTACTCCGCAAGTCCACCTTCTTCCATAGGAAGGGGGATATAAACTATCATTACATGCAAGGTATATCTGGAGCTGAAGGTAAATTTGCAGTAAAACATTTGATATGCAGGGTTCCTTAGTTCTCAGTTTTAATTGAGAAAACATCTTTATCCCAAAAGAGGTTGCCACTGGACTTGCCGGTCCATCGCGGCTCGTGGCACGCATGCCATCACATTTTCCACACACACACCTCCTCGGCAACCGCAGCTGCCTCAAAACCATCATTTTGATCCCATCCCGAAACCATATTTTTATAAGAAGCTAGTTCGGAAACCAAGCCGTAACTCGTTTGTCCATACCAGTGGACAGCGGACTATCATGATAGATTTAGTTATACTCTGGCCAGAGGTGCACACTTTACCCACAAGTTTGGTCCAGGCACTCATGATCAGTGAGCCCCTTTCCGCTCGCCGGTTTTTCCCCCGCAAGGCGCTCCCCAGACTTCAGCCATGAGAGAGTACGGGCCCACCTGTCGCTCAGACCCGCAGCCACGCGACTGTTGACCCCTGACCGCAGCCATGCAACCGCGCCCATCCACCCAATCTCTCATGCATCCCAGCACACCGGCTTACGCCTGGTTCGTCCAAAGCGGGTTCTAACCGAGGGTTGCCGCATACAACCTCGAGTGGTTGCGCTAGATGAGTTAGGCAAGATGAAACGTCAACTCGGTCCTTCAGGGTGGAACTCCCACAATGCTCACGCATGAGCAACACCAGCCCAGTCCTCACAACAAGGACCAGGTTTCCACCCCGTAAATGGCTTCAACAACCGAAGTCGTCTGCCAGGGTCTTACCCTATGTTTTACTGAAAAACAACCGCCCATACCCACCATCATATTCCCATCATTTTCATCAAGATTAATGTATATAATTGAGTGAGCGATCCACCTAAGCGCACTACATCTAAAGTGGCTCGGGAGGCTATATCCTACTATGTTTTACCTTAGCCAGCAAAACATGCAAGTTTTCTTGTTTTACAAGGCAATAGGATGTGTATATAAAAACATAGGTAATTTATGCATCAAGTGAGGATTCTAGTGGACTTGCCTTCATTCCGTCGGGGTAGCCGGTACGACGGTCGTTGCATCATTAAACTCCTGTTCCGGTCTCTAAGTCAACCATTTCAGAGACGGAACCGAACGGCTCTCCGAGAAAACCTACACGTTCAGACAAGCAAAACACACCAAATCAAGGTACACTCTGAGCTCATCGTGATATGGGTTTGGTGGGGCTAGAGATATCCTTAGGGTTTGCATGTGAATAGAGCGGGAGTCAAACGGATAAATGGCACGTTTGGCCCCCTTTTAGATATCAGGAGTTTGATCTTTAGTGCCATCCATGCCTGGGCTCATGAGACGGATTTTCCGGTAGCATGAGGGCAGCATGTCGGCAATAAAGATCAATTTGGAAGAAGAGAGGGACGACACGGGCCAAACCCTGGCGCGTACGGTCCAACTCTTCCTTCCGGTTGGGCTCGATCTACTCCCGCAGCGCGATGGGCTTACATCGCGGTGAGGGAGAGAACGACGAACTCGGGCGGTGCCAACCATCCCCACCTGTCGCCCGCATTACGGGGACAGGGGTAGAGTTTGACAACCGTCCGGTTCGGTTCAACCAAACCGGGTCTTCAGTGAACCGATCGGCGAGGGTGAAACTAGTGCACAAGTGGCTTGCCACAGGTGCCCTAGTCCCGTCGTCGCGGATCGACCCAAAAACGACGTAGACCGTGGATCTTCAAGTGTCGTGGTCGGCGGAGTATGTGAGGATATTATGAAAAGTGCATGAATGGATAGAGCCTGATTTGTAGAGAATTTAGGTGCAAGAATCACATAAATCGGAGCTAGAACGGAGAAGATACGGGGTATTTTGTGGCAGGGGGTAGATATGAACTTCCGGGATAGTTGAGGGGGTAGGATCAGACTTTTCTGGACGAACTTCAGCTCTGGCCCGAGGTGAGATCCGGCCCACGCAGGCCCTTTTTCTTTTTTTCTCTTTTTCTCTGTTTTCGGCCTGGCCCGCTCTTCGGCCTGGCCCGTTCTTCGGCCCACGGGCGTGCGGGAGCTGCTGGGCCGGCCCATGTGGCGCGGGGCGGGGGCAGGCAGGCGCGCCGAACGAGCGGCTCGCTCGACCAGAGCGCTCGCCCGGTCGCCGCCGGGCTCGCTCGCCGGAGCTCGTCGGGAGGGAAACTCCCGACCTCCGTTCGCGAAGCCGAGGACACCGGCGCGACGGGGAGGCTGGCGCGAGTCCGTCCGAGCGGTTCCGGGTGCGGGGAAGTGCGCGGAGCAAGGGTGCCCACGGGCGGCCATGGCCGCGGCCGCGGGTGCTCGCGGGGAGCGCGACTGGAGCAACGGGAGGAGAAATTGAGGCCGGGCGGAGGTAGATGGCGATGGTGTGGTGGTGTATGCCCGAGGAATTGGACTGAGGTGGCTTGTGGATGGAGAATTTCATCACGAGGCGGCGGCGGCTTGCTCTCGGGCACGAGCAGAGCAAGTGGGGGAGGCGGTGGCGCTCGCGGCGGATGGCTCCCGGACCGAACCCGGGGCTGTCCGCGGCGACGGTGCGTGGTGTGGTGGCGGTTGCCCGGCGAGGTGGAGCAAAAGGAGGAGGAGCTCGCAGCACCGGCGCGGCTCGCAGTGGGTGTGAGCGGCGCGGACGACACGAGTGGGAGCGAGGAGGAAGAGGGAGGAACGGAGGGGACGAGCGCGGCGTCGGCACGGCTCGTCACGCGGGCGAGCGGTGCGGGCGGCGCGAGTGGAAGCAGGAAGGGGGAAGAAGGGAGGTGGTTCGCCGGGGTTCGTCTTTATGGGCACGGAGCAGGGCGGAAGGGGGAGGATAGAGGTGGCGACGGGGCGTCGGGTAGTAGGGGCCGGTCACCGGGGGGGGAGGGAAGTGTGCACGCGCGAGGCGCGCGTGGCATCGCGGAGCGCGGCGCGGTGGTGATGCGGGGTTGTGGCGTCGTCCGGGGCCCGGGGCCCGGCGACAGGGAGCGGTGAGCAGCTGGCGCGCGCGCGTGGCGTGCGGCGCAGCGCGTCGCGCAGGGAAGGGGAGGGAGGAGGACGACGGCCGGCTGGGCCGGTTCGTCTTGGGCCCGGGGAAGGAGGGGGCGAAGCGGGCCGGGGGGGGTGGCGAGGCCCACGTGGGAAAGGGGGAGAGGGAGTTGGGCCATGGGGAGGTGGGCCGAGAAAGGGAGAAGGGGTGGATTTCGGCCCGAGTAGAAATAGGAGAGGATTTTCCTTTTTCTGAAATGAAGTTGGATGAATTTTGGAGAAATTTGAGAAGAGGTTACGGGGAATATTTTTGAGGAATATCTCCGGAAATATTTTGGGAGAATTACAGGAGCATGAGATGATTCTTGTTGAGCTCAAAGAGGTACACTTGCACTCAAACAACAAGCTTTCGAAATTCATTTTGAATTAAGGGCGAGACTAGAGGGTGATTTATTAGGGTAATTTTCCGGGGTATTACAATAGCCTAACGATACAAACCAAACAGTACCTAGACCGCAGGACACAATCTAAGGTGATACGTGACAAACCAAAGTAGCTATTAGACTAACATAATACCTTATAAATTTAAAGGCGTGATTTGAACACACAAACAATAAGGAGGGCTAACCTTCAATCCTATTACTGAACCTCCATGCAAAATTATTGAAGAGCTCCATGACAGGAGTCTCTAGCTTTCTACATCCTTTTTTCAAAGCACCTCTCTTCCTCTTTAAAGAGCAGCAAACAACATCTGATCCAATATGTCCCTCTGAAAATTACTTGCATAAAAGAGTTATTTGTAGTTTTTTTGAAAACCGTACCCTTTCTACTCAACCAAATAGCCCCACAACATAGAGAGCCGTTGCACTTAGTAAAATTTGGATTCTAAGCTTAGAAGAAAAACCCTTGAGCCAAGAACCAAAGATATTAGATAATTAGAAAGTGCTTGAATGTTAAAAGCAATATATATGGCATTGTAGATGAACCTAACCAAAGGGCAATCAAAGAATAAGTGTAGTGTAGATTCATTAGAACTACAAAAACATCATTTAAGATTGTCATGCCAACATCTTTTGGCCAAATTAGTTTCAATGGGATCACACATTTCTGTAAATACCAAAGGAAAATTTTACACTTGAGAGGAACTCTTACATGGTGTTTGGTTTGAGAATTGAGTTGGTCCATCATCTTCTCACTTTTTATTTTTCTTGTTTGGTTTGTGGAATGGAATGTGTTGATCCATCATCACCTCATTCCTCATAAGTTACCAAGTAGTACTAGGATGAGGAGTGAGTTCATCCCACCAAATTTTTATGGAATGAGTTGATCCATCATCAACCCATGCCTCATGAGTACATTCCTCAAACACCCCCTTAGTTTCCAAAGATCACTCGTCCTTTGTATAGCCCCATTCCATATAAAGCTGAATACACCGAGCGGATGGTGAAGTTGCCATATTTGTGCAGATCCAACCTAAAAATATCTCTCCTCATTCGAATTAATAGCAGCTACTTTTAAAAACTAGCTCAAGACATGCTATGCGTTTGTTCCCTACTAAAGCTCCTAAAAGAAACATTAAGATCGACTGGAAATTCTATAAAATAATGGATAAGCTAACATTAGTGGTTTCTCAGCCAACCATAGATTCTCCTGAAATCTATGCATAAGTTCAGAACTGAAAATATGATTAGTGTTAAGTTGGCTAGTCTGTACCTTAATGTATAGTACAATATGATTAATGTTATGATGACTCCTGAAAAGATTGACTTAAGAGAAAATATTTTTGGTTCTCAACTTGACTAGTATGTACCTTTTCTTATGCTCATCACATTGCAAAAAAAAAAAAAAAAAAAAAAAAACCTAGACCTAAAGTAATCCAACTTCTTAAGAACTGCTTTAGAGGGGTCCCGAAGAAAGAGAACACGAACATAGATAGGACTGAGTTGATTAAAACTTACCTGTCACCTAGCTCCTAAAGAGGAGTTTACCTTTCCAATTATTATGCTTTTTATAAATTATCTTTCGCCAACTGAAAAACAAACTTTTTTTTATCTATCTTGCGATGATGCATAGGAATTTCCAATTAACTAAGTAGCTGCTTATCTATATATGTCTTGTGACTTGTGCCCTTATGTCCATGAGAAGGCCTACAAACTTGCCCTGCCACTCGATGCACCTAGCTAGGTTCTGCATTTGCCAACGATCGACCTGTAGTAGTAGAGGCTCCATTATTCCTAGAAAACTAAGAAGAGAAGGCATTGCTCATAAGCATTCAACTTGTTGCTAATCCAACCACCAAATGTTTCAACCATAAGCTGTTTGGATCGGATAAATACTCCATCCCTTTCTAACCCGAAATATAAGTCATTGAGCACATCGATACAGTCTATAAGGCGACACCGAAAACACTAGTTTTTCTATTAAAACACACTAACTCAAATACAAAACGGTGTACATATTATGGAGGTATTTTTTCATAGTGTGTGTAATAACGCATTAACTTTACCTTTTTATTACTCCAGGTAGAATTTTTATTCTTTTGCTGATCATCAAATTATTTTGGCTGATAGGAATCTAAAAACAACTTAAAATTTTTTTCATAGGAGTGACCAACTTCTCTCCTTTCTTGTCGTTGAGGATATATACTAGCTAAGGAATAGAACATCACACTAATAGACAACATATGGACGTCATATGGGTCAAAATAAAATCAAAGTTGGCAGCAATATGGTGGAGCCATCATTACATTAATCAGTATAGTATATTCTGTCTCCAAGTCATGTCTTAACACCATCTACAAAACCGTACATAGTTTTGTTGCTACTTTAGGCAAACTTTATATAAGATTTTCAGAGGCATGGAATCTGGACCATGCAACAACTTATTATATATACACACACATATACATATACATACTAGTAAAAATGCCCGTGCGTTGCAACGGAAAAAAACACGAAACCCTAAACTTATATTTGATCTATATAGAAATCTAATTTATTATGGTATATGCAAACATTGAAAACGAGTCTGTATATGACCTGAGTCCGAATCCGACCCACGAATAAATTCCATATCATATTGTTTTGACGCTCCCATTAACTTCGAGCAGATTTTAGGATGGCGTCAGTTGGGTTGGAAATGTTGCTCTTTTAGTTTTTTTCATCGATATATACAAAACAGAGTCCGTATGTGACCCGAGAGTCCATTCTCGCGTGGATTGCTCCTGGAGTCCGAATCGAACTCGCGAATAAATTTTACTGTCATATAATTTCGATGTTGATTGCAAGTGTAGTTAAGGGTGATGTCAGTTGGGTCGAAAACATTATCTTTTTAGCTTTCCATCAACATTTAGAATATCGAAAAGTAAGTCTGTAGGTGACTTGGCCATCATTTTCATGTGGACTGCTCCTCTGTCTGAATTGGGCCTGCAAATAAATTTGGGATAAGCGAAAACCATATACATAAAATAGGCGAGGTTAGATCACCGAATCGCTACCTATTTTCAAACACGATAAACACTTAAGTGAGGTTAGATCACTGAATCACTACCTATTTTCAAAAGTGATAAACACTTAACAACACGATAAATATTTAATTTTTAAGAATGGAAAGAGATCCTATAAACATGATCTCGGCAGTAAAGACCATTGGATAAGGCAGCCGTCCTGCCATAAACACTTAAGTGAGGTTAGATCACTGAATCACTACCTATTTTCAAAAGTGATAAACACTTAACAACACGATAAATATTTAATTTTTAAGAATGGAAAGAGATCCTATAAACATGATCTCGGCAGTAAAGACCATTGGATAAGGCAGCCGTCCTGCCATGACCACGTGGATAACTCTGGTCCATGTACTGGGTCCTGGTCTCGGTAAAAACATGGCCCAACGCCCACCTCAACCACCGCTGGACACAACACAATGCCTCTCTCTCCTCCTCCTAAGTGCTTCTTCTACACATGGCTTCAAAGATCCAAGTGGGGATTGTGTTTTATGACGCAGACACTTCCTCCTTCGATTGTTTCTTTAGCATCAGGCCAAAACATCTGTGGACAATGGAGACAAGCTTCTACCCAGCGTTCATATCGATGCAGGGAGCAGCCACTTTTATTTATATTTTGATGTGTTTTGAGTTGGATCCGGATTTGTTGCCATGGGTTGTGAATTGGAGTTTGATTATAGTTCCGTATATAGAATGTAAAGTTTTGATTCAAGATGAGATTCGGATTTTGTTTCCACCGGAGGGGATTCGCGAGGTGGGAAGGTGCCACTGGCAAGGGAGCCCACATGGCCACATGTCGAACACACGGAACGCAAACGACGGACGATGAAATCTTATTGGTTTAGGCGGGCACACATGTCAGGACAGACCGGAAAACCGGGACCAGAAAACCTTATTTGCTTTAAAATTAGGTATAGATATAGATATATTATTAAGAGAAATATAATGATGATATGATGAGGAACAATTCGGTTGGTTTGTACCGATTTTTTGGGCGGAGATGGGTCTTTTTTGAGATGAGCGAGCCCACATGGGTCTCGATCCACCGACAAAATGGCAAGTGCTATAGCTCCTTAGCTTGTAGTGTACTACCACACAAACACAAAGATCCCCTGGGCGCCTTTTCCGGCTCCACCAGCAATCCATAGTCAAGGTTGATGGAGACAGTAGGGTTGATTCTCCACTCCACTGTGACTGTGAGCAAGGAAACCCCTGGGCGACCTTCCTCGCCAAAAGGGATCGGAGCTCACGTAAGCAACCCCCGGCCCGGCCGTGGCGTGAAGAGGTGTCGGCCTTGCATGCCAAACTTTTTTTTTTTCAAACTTGGGCAGACCGCCAGGCCGCCGCGCCGTACTGCCGCCGATGCCCTCGCGGCTACTTCCGCCGCGGGCCGGCGGCCGGCCTGACTGAAGGAGTTGGGCTGCAATAGAAGACAGAACAGATGTGCCGGGCGAATGGAAGTAGTCACGGGGGCCCAGGTAGATTTCGTTGCCGCGAGAGGGGATGCCTTGCGGGCCGACAGGGCATGGGCCGAGCGCGTGTAGGCTGACCGATGGCCGTGGGCCGCACCACTCGGTTGTTGCGATTTGCGTAGCAGGAAGAGAAACAGTTATTCCCTCAAAAAAAAAAAAAACAGTTACTCTCTCTCTCTAAAAAAAAAAAGAAGAAGAAGAAGAAGAAGAAGAGGAACAATGATCGCGGCACCTCGAGAGACAGAGACACATCAAATTCCAAGTGTCACTTGGTGTATTTTTAATCTGTTTTCAAATATGTTCATCTCCCAGATACGAAACTTTTCTGAGCTCATGTTCATCTCATATATGTCTGTCGCGTCTCTCTAAATAAATATTTAAGAATTCAGAAACGAATTCCAGAATATAGAGAACGCACGATCACCAACGGCCAAGATGAGATGCCAGGGAACTCACCATCACACGTAACCTCTGTCCGCCGCAGGTCATATGCGTCAACGACATCGCGTCCGCTCCCCTCCCTCCATCAGAATTCAGAAGTCCAACAGAATCACCTGCGGCTGCGCCGTTTTTGACAGCTGTAAGGTATAAGAAACTCTGCTCCCCCGGACCTGCCCTGCGCCGTCTCGCGATCTACTTTAGCCAGGCGAGGCGTTGAGCCGCTTGGCGAATGCAGCAGTAGCACACCACGTCGGTCGAGACCGCGCGGCGCCATGGCGAGCCAGGAGCCGCAGCATCAGCAGCTGCAGGTGCTGGCCACGCTCGACGCCGCCAAGACGCAGCGGTACCACTTCACGGCGATCGTCGTCGCGGGCATGGGCTTCTTCACCGACGCCTACGACCTCTTCTGCATCTCGCTCGTCACCAAGCTGCTCGGCCGCATCTACTACACCGACCCCGCCCGCCCCGACCCGGGCACGCTGCCTCCCAACGTCGCCGCCGCGGTGAACGGCGTCGCGCTCTGCGGCACGCTCGCGGGGCAGCTCTTCTTCGGCTGGCTCGGCGACAGGATCGGCCGGAAGACCGCCTACGGCATGACGCTGCTGCTCATGGTCGTCTGCTCCGTCGCGTCGGGGCTCTCCTTCGGGGCCACGCCCGCCAGCGTCATGGCCACGCTCTGCTTCTTCCGATTCTGGCTCGGCTTCGGCATCGGCGGCGACTACCCGCTCAGCGCCACCATCATGTCCGAGTACGCCAACAAGAGCACCCGCGGCGGGTTCATCGCCGCCGTCTTCGCCATGCAGGGCTTCGGCATCCTTGCCGGCGGCATCGTCACGCTCGCCCTGGCCTCGGCGTTCCGCAAGGCGTTCCCCGCGCCCGCGTACATGGCTGACGCCGTGGCGTCCACCGTTCCGCAGGCCGACTACGTGTGGCGCATCATCCTCATGCTCGGCGCCGCGCCCGCGGTGCTGACCTACTACTGGCGGATGAAGATGCCCGAGACGGCGCGGTACACCGCGCTGGTCGCCAAGGACGCCAAGCGGGCCGCCTCGGACATGTCCAGGGTGCTGCAGGTGGAGATCGAGGCGGAGGCGGCGGAGAAGCTGGACGACATCATCGCCAAGTCCAGTGGAGGCGGCTACGGCCTCTTCTCGTCCCGGTTCGCGCGGCGACACGGCTGGCACCTCCTCGCCACGGCCGCGACGTGGTTCCTGGTGGACGTCGCGTACTACAGCCAGAACCTGTTCCAGAAGGACATCTTCGCCAGCATCCACTGGATCCCCAAGGCGCGCACCATGAGCGCGCTCGACGAGGTGTTCCGCATCTCCCGCGCGCAGACGCTCATCGCGCTCTGCGGCACCGTCCCGGGCTGCTGGTTCACCGTCTTCCTCATCGACGTCCTCGGCCGCTTCGCCATCCAGCTCCTGGGGTTCGCCATGATGACCGCCTTCATGCTCGGCCTCGCCATCCCGTACCACCACTGGACCACGCCGGGCAACCACATTGGCTTCGCCGTCATGTACGGCTTCACCTTCTTCTTCGCCAACTTCGGGCCCAACGCCACGACCTTCATCGTGCCGGCGGAGATCTTCCCGGCGCGGCTCCGGTCCACCTGCCACGGCATCTCCGCTGCTGCCGGCAAGGCGGGCGCCATCGTAGGAGCCTTCGGCTTCCTCTACGCGGCGCAGCCTCAGGACAAGGCGCACGTGGACGCCGGGTACAGCCCAGGGATCGGCGTGCGGAACGCGCTCTTCGTGCTCGCCGGCTGCAGCCTTCTCGGGTTCCTTTTCACCTTCCTGGTGCCGGAATCGAAAGGGAAGTCGCTCGAGGAGATGTCCGGCGAGGCCGACGGTGAGGGAGGAGGCCCCGGCAACGGCGCCAAGGCTATGCGGCCCTTCGTGCTTGAGATGGTGTAGCCTCTGCCTGCGTGTTTGTTCTAGGGATTATTGGAAGGAGTAGATGTATGCGTTCTCTCGTACTGAGTTTGGACTTTCTTCTGAATATAAGATTATTATTACTCAATTATAGGTTTTGCCTTAGCTGAAGAATTGAATTTTATTTTTCAAATTTTCGTCCAAGACGCTGATTGTTATTTTTTTGACAATGATGAAAAATAGAAAACGAAGTTTCAAAAAAAATGAAAAAAGGAATGCCAAGCACTTCGATAGGTAGTGGAGTTGGTTTTACTCTAGCTAGCATGATCAGACACTAGACGTTGAGATGTCATGCATCTCTCATTAATGTTGCTATTTTTTGGTACAATGTTTATATGTCTATAACGAGTTGCCAGATCAATGGGTCCAAACGGTGAGGATCAATTTTTTTGTGGATTATTGCTAACATGAGTAACAACTTTTTGTTGGGCAATATGGCTGACTAGAAATTAATTCAAGTTCAACAAATGCCAACCTACAAAACTATTTTGTACGTATTGGTCATGGGACACATTAGCTATAGCTTTGGGCTCAATTGCACCGGGCTGATGAGAACATAGATGATATAATGCACTCATGCAAGTCTCTGAAGTCGTCGGCTATGTTTTTTCCTCTCATGGATGACTTTTTTTGGATTGAACGTTAGCCGTTGTCGTTTTGTTTTAAGTGAGTTGTAATTAGTTGGTCTGATGCCACTCTCGAGAGGACAGAAGCCGAACTTAAAAAAATGAGGTAAGAGTGTGTATATGCCTCCATGAAGGTGATTATGCGTGGTGAACATCAAGTCATTTATGTGATCCTGTTAAAAGAAAATCCCGTTTCAAGTCATTGCCATTGGGCTTTGAGCCAGTTCAAAGATGGGCCTGGCCCAATCATTTTGTGCTTTTTTTCTGCAGCTCGGTCTGCTCCAGGTACAATATGGAATCGATCTGAATTGCTGACGCGCGATGGCGAATTTTTTTTTTTTTTTGGCGTGAGCTAGGGCCCAGGAGTACTTGTTAGATGATCGCGTGTCTCTCAGGGTGCCACAGCCTGAAAAGTCAAGACCTGTGTGCTTGTGGCCCTGCAAAGGCTGCAATCTATGTTTGGTGTCCTGATCATTGGTACCAAGTTGCAACCAACATTTGACTGAATGCCAAGAGAGCCAGATCATCAGAATAGACTAGCTAGCAAGCAAATGAATGGACGGCACACTCTCATTAGTCAGTGGTGGTAGCCAAACAAAAAAAAAATACTGTAGATAACATGAAACTAACCAGTTGCTTGCATTTATATATGCTGACCTCGCATCTCCTATGACGGAGGAAAAGGGATCCTCCTAACTTCATAACCCGCCCTGCACGGAACAACTACCGGTAAGACTTTGCTCACTAAAACACTATTTTACACTGTACGCTCACGGACACGCTGATAAGCGTAGCCTAAAGCCCTATCCTTCTAACAAACAAAGGGTGACCCGTTGCAAATCACAAACATTTCCGTAACCATGGTACTCTATCTACGTTTATTATTTATCCGGCGGCCTCCTCGTCGTCGGCGACCTCCTGTGATACCACCTCGAGCGACTTGCCCTTGGACTCGGGGACGAGCAGCGTCATGATCGTCCCCAGGAAGTTGGTGCCCGCGAGCACGAAAAGCGCGTTGCGGATGCCAATGCCCCGCGGGTACCCGGCCTCCGGCTTGTGAGGATCCTGCGACGCGTACAGGAAGCCGAACGAGCCGACGATGGCGCCGGCTTTCCCCGCCGCGGCGGAGATGCCGTGGCAGGTGGACCGCAGCCGCGCGGGGTAGATCTCGGCCGGCACGATGAAGGTGGTGCTGTTGGGCCCGAAGTTGGCGAAGAAGAAGGTGAAGCCGTACATGACGATGAACCCCGTGTGGTGGCCCGGCGTGGTCCAGTGGTGGTACGGCACGGCGAGGCCGAGCATGAAGGCGGTCATCATGGCGAAGCCCATGATCTGGATCCAGAACCTGCCGACCACGTCGATGAAGGCGACGGTGAACCAGTAGCCCGGGATGGTGCCGCAGAGCGCGATGAGCGCCTGCGCGCGCGCGATGCGGAACAGCTCCTCGATGGCGTTCATGGTCCTCGCCGGCGGGATCCACCCCACCTTGCTGAAGATGTCCTTCTGGAACAGGTTCTGGCTGTAGAAGGCGATGTCGAGCAGGAACCAGGTGCTGGTTGTGCCCAGGAGGTGCACGCCGTGGCGGCGCAGGAACTGCGACGAGAAGAGGCCCCAGTCGTCGCCGCCGCCGCCGTCGACGAGGGCCGCCGCCTTCTCGGGGCTCTCCTCGATCTCCGTGTGCAGCACCCTGGACATGTCGGCGGCGGCCTGCTTGGCGTTGCGCGCGACGAGCGCCGTGTACCGCGCCGTCTCGGGCATCTTCATGCGCCAGTAGTAGGTGAGCGCGGCGGGGAGGGTGCCGAACATGAGGATGATCCGCCACACGTAGTCGGCCTGCGGGACGAGCGAGGTGGCGTGGTCCTGGTAGTAGGGCGGCGCCGGGTACGCGTTCCGAAACCCCGCGGAGACGACGAGCGCGACGATGGCGCCGAAGAGGATGCCGAAGCCCTGCATGGCGAAGACGGCGGCGATGAAGGCGCCCCGCGTCCGCTTGTTGGCGTACTCGGACATGATGGTGGCGCTGAGCGGGTAGTCGCCGCCGATGCCGAAGCCGAGCCAGAAGCGGAAGAAGCAGAGCGTGGCGATGACGCCCGTGGGCGTGCTCCCGAACGAGAGCCCCGACGCGACGGAGCAGACGACCATGAGGACGAGCGTGAAGCCGTAGACGCTCTTGCGCCCGAGCTTGTCGCCGAGCCAGCCGAAGAAGAGCTGCCCCGCGAGCGTGCCGCAGAGCGCGACCCCCGTCACGGCGGCCAGCACGTTGGGCGGCAGCGCGCCGGGGTCCGGGAGGGAGACGTCCGTGTAGTAGATGCGGCCCAGAAGCTTGGTGACGAGCGAGATGCAGAAGAGGTCGTAGGCGTCGGTGAAGAAGCCCATGCCGGCGATGACGATCGCCGTGAAGTGGTACCACTGCGTCTTGGCCTGGTCCAGCGTGGACAGAACGTTGAGCTGACCTCGAGCCATGATTCTGGTTCCTGCTACGGTGCTACCTCGACTCGACTCGGCTCGGCTCTATCGCAGCTACAATTAATAGAGTACCACTGGTCTAGTCTAGCTTGCTTGTGGAGCTGGAGGAGCAACCGGCTGCGTGCCTATATATATAGATCGAGGCCCCCAGGACGACGACGAGAGTTGCAGTAAATAAACCAGTCAACAGTCTTGCGCTACGTGCAGTCATGGGTCACCCAGGCATCCAGCAAGCTTATGATCCGAGGAGGGGGCAGACTGCAAAACTCAAAGTCTCGCTCCCGTGTCCGCTCGATCGCGGTCGCGGGCGTCACGCTTCGCTTGCGATCCCGCGTCTACGAGGTGTAATTAATGGGCACATCATCTTCATCAGCGAGATAGATTATTCGCACCAGTTACCCGTCGCTTCCTCCCCTGTAGGTTTGACGAGGACGAAACGAGGAGGAAATGCATGGCGGGAGTGCAGGTTGAATCAGTACGGATACGGACGGATGATGCCAGCGGCCGGAGAAGTTTGCCGTGGAGTGAAGTTTACAATACTTCTAAAATATCATGGTATTGAAATACATAGAGTTTACAAATACCTTTTGGCACCAATACTATGATATTCTCAAATACATAGTATTGTTTTTAAAACCATAAAAATACTTAGTTCCCAAACAAACCAGCTTATGTTATCAGGTGGAGGCATCTCCACGTACAACGGTAAACTGCACAGCCTAATCGCCTCTAGGTTCTCGGTTCAACGGTAAAATGCACATATCTTTTTCACTTGCTGGTGACAGAAGTTTACCAACTCCAAAATATTCTATGTATTTTTTTGCCTCAATTGAAAAGTAGTCCAAAACCTCAAGTTATCCTATGCATTTTTAATCCAACAAACGAAAAGTAGCACAACAACCTAAGTTTTATATGAATTGTGTCTCTTACTTGTGTAAAAAAATATCTAATAAATACTACAAAATACTAATTAATTAGTTTTTTTAAAAATAGCCCCTCGTCCATTTCTGGCCCCGCCACTTAGACAGACATGCAGGTCAAACAGTGGAGTCTGTCTGATGATCAGTATTCTTCTCGCTTCTCGTGTTTCCGGTTTGCAACTACCGAACCAGACCTGGTTTGTCGCCGTCGGAGTTTGGGTGATGGGATGGACAGGGGTTTGAAATTTGGAACTAGAAACCAAGGTGGGTCTTTTTCGGCCACTCACTCTCTTCCTCTTACCACTTGTTCAAGGGACTAGGGGAAGTTTCTGATGAACTGCCTGGTGCATGTCAGCATGTGTGATGTGAGCAAAACAAGTCAGCATCATCAGCCGTTTAACAAAGGGTACCACAGAGAAATGCTACTACTGCCGGTTTCTAGAACATTTTTTTTTAAAATGACAATAATCCGTATACAAAGTACAAACACTCACCTAAGGTCAGTTTGTGACTTGCATCGTTTCGGCACTGTTCTGCACTATAAATGACATGACACAGAGTAAGTTTTGAGGAATGGGGATGGAAAAGCCCCTCGGAGATAGCCTTAGCGGGTAGTATACTTAGCCAGCTATACATATTAATTAAATGATGTTTGGATCCCACAACTAGTAGTTAGCTAATATAGGCGGTTGAGTTGTTTAATTGTCTTAAAGACCCCTTCTGCATTTATTATGTAATTGAGGAGAAAATGATATAATAATGTCAAGAGAGGAAATTTGGTACGGGACGATATGGAATCTGGGATGGATTGTTAGCAAAGGGTTGAGATAGAATTGGATTATATATTAGATTGAAGTGAGCAAGGCCTTTTTTGAGGACATGGTCGATAGGGTTTGAGAACAGGTATCCTCTGATTTGGTACCTTTGGCTAATACCTTACTTAAGGATATTTTTTGACACAGATAAATTTCTGATAGCAGAAGTATCATGTGTGACTATCACAAATGGAGTATATGCATAGCGTGAATCTCAACAGCATGATATAACTAATAAGGGGCAACAAATTTGTCCAAAATTTAGATGGCAATGCTAATATGCATACAGCTTTTATTTATTAATAATAATATTCGAGAACCAAACAGAGACATTTATTAGCAGAAACGAAACTCTCGATATATCAAGAAATTACCAGGAAATAGTTTCAATTCGAAATACACACAAACGGCAACAAAATCGTAAGATAATGTAATATAATCCACACAGCGTCACAATCAACAATTATATATAAAACAAAAGCATCGTCCGTGCGCCATGCATGCAGTCTCTAGACTCTGGCCTCCGCGGCGGTGCCGTCGTCGTCGTCCACGTTCTCCTTGGAGACCTCCTCAAGCGACTTGCCCTTGGACTCCGGCACCAACAGCGACATGATCATGCCCAGGAAGTTTGTGCCGGCGAGCAAGAAGAGCGCGTTGCGGATGCCGATTCCGGGCTTGTACCCGGCGTCGGGCTTCTTGGGGTCCTGCGCCGCGTACAGGAACCCGAACGCGCCCACGATGGCGCCGGCCTTGCCTGCCGCGGCCGAGATGCCGTGGCACGTGGACCGGAGCCTCGCCGGGAAGATCTCCGCCGGCACGATGAAGGTGGTGCTGTTGGGCCCGAAGTTGGCGAAGAAGAAGGTAAGGCCGTAGAGGACGACGAAGCCGGTGTGGTGCGCGGGGCGCGTCCAGTGCTCGTACGGCACCGCCAGCGCCAGCATGAACACGGTCATCATGGCGAAGCCCATGAGCTGGATCCAGAACCTGCCCATGATGTCGATCAACGCCACGGTGAACCAGTAGCCCGGGATGGTGCCGCAGAGCGCGATGAGCGCCTGCGCGCGGGCGATGCGGAACAGCTCCTCGATGGCGTTCATGGTTCTCGCCGGCGGGATCCACCCGACCTTGCTGAAGATGTCCTTCTGGAACAGGTTCTGGCTGTAGAAGGCGATGTCGAGCAGGAACCAGGTGCTGGTGGTGGCCAGGAGGTGGAGGCCGTGGCGCCGGACGAACTGCGGCGAGAAGAGGCCCCATTTGTCGCCGGCGGCGACCGCCTGGCGCTGGACCTCCTCGTCCTCCTCGGCGATCTCCTTCTGCAGCACCTTGGCCATGTCGGCCGTGGCCTGCTTGGTGTTGCGGGCGATGAGCGCCGTGTAGCGCGCCGTCTCGGGCATCTTCATGCGCCAGTAGTAGGTGAGCGCGGCGGGGATGATGCCGAACATGAGGATGATGCGCCACACGTAGTCAGCCTCCGGCACGAGGGAGCCCCGTGGGTCGTCGGCGTACGACGGCGCCGGGTACGCGTTCCGGAACGCCGCCGAGACGAGGAGCGCGACGATGGTGCCGAAGAGGATGCCGAAGCCCTGCATGGCGAAGACGGCGGCGATGAAGGCGCCGCGGGTCTTCTTGTTGGCGTACTCGGACATGATGGTGGCGCTGAGCGGGTAGTCGCCGCCGATGCCGAAGCCGAGCCAGAAGCGGAAGAAGCAGAGCGTGGCGATGACGCCCTTGGGCGTGCTGCCGAAGGAGAGGCCCGACGCGACGGAGCAGAGGACCATGAGGATGAGGGTGAAGCCGTAGACACTCTTGCGGCCGAGCTTGTCGCCGAGCCAGCCGAAGAAGAGCTGGCCGGCGAGCGTGCCGCAGAGCGCGACGCCGTTGACGGCGGCCGACACGTTGGGCGGGAGCGTGCCGGGGTCCTTGTGGGTGGGGTCGGTGTAGTAGATGCGGCCGAGCAGCTTGCTGACGAGGGAGATGCAGAAGAGGTCGTATGCGTCGGTGAAGAACCCCATGCCGGCGATGACGATCGCCATGAAATGGTACCATTGCGTCTTGGCCTGGTCGAGAGTGGCCAAGACGTTGAGCTGACCTCCCGCCATTGTCGTCCCAAGCTCTCGCTTAGTTCTCCTCTAGTCCTCCTGGTACTGCAGCTGCAAGATCTCACCAAGATGGTTTGCTCAATACGCGTATGCCGGCCAGAGGGATCGGAGGCGGAGAAGGTGGATGCAAGATCGAGATTGATGTAGCTTACACCGCCGCGTAGAAGGATGAATACTTGCCTAGTTGGCTGCGTGGTCAGTTTCCTGATCGGTGAGGCATATATATAGGGAGCCAATCATTCAGACCGACAGGATAGAGACAACGAATTAGCACGTCAATTTCACATTGGCCTGTTGTACGTACCTTGCACGTACTGAATGGTAGCAGTATGTCTCCGTACATTACCAGACCGGTCCTTGGCAGGTTGACATGTTGGCAGTACTAAAATATTGGTGTGTGTTCGAAAGTCAAATGCTTTGCTTGGAGAGGTACCGTACAGTTAGATTTATCTGCACCTGATTTAGAAATAGTTTAGAAGTAGTTGAAGAATGTTTAGAGGGTCTGACTTTCAAAATACTAGCTATGGAACCGGTGTCAGCAACTAACCGATACAGTGGATTGTGAATGCAGCATGATGCAAAGGTTTTTGCAGAGTTGTGGAATGTTTATGCTATGCGTGCAGCGCCTCCAGATTTGATAAATGATGCCTTTTCACATCAATTCGATACTAGAGGCGCTCCGTGTGTACCCTTATTTCATTTCCGATAGGTCGTTTCATTTTACAAGAAATATTTTTATCAGGAAAACATTGCAGCAAAAAAACATATCAGAATAAAATCATGCAGAGACCCGGTAGTATAGTGGGCTAATAATAATCACTTTGTGCTGAGCCGGAGGCCATTTGACATCTTCACCTGCTAGCTAATAACCATTGACTTCCAGATTTGGGCAGCAATACATCTGGCGAATCAAAATCCGTATCAAATTGCGGCGTTAGATAGTACGCACGCTTGAGATCATTACGGGATATGGATATACTACTATACTAAATTAATAGGCCTTATTTTCTGCCAATTGCAAACATTAGTTGTCAACGAGAGAAGAAGGTGCAAAGATCCGAATATGCGAATCTTGCCAGTGATTTGTACACGGTTAGTATATATGTCCATGGACATTGTCTCAGCGTTGATTCCTCTCTGTAATTTAGCAGCTGATGTGGCATAATTTAATTTGTGGTGACTTTCTCCCTCTGTATCTTAGATGATATGTAATGCTGCTGTCCTTATCGTTTGCCAACTTGGGGATTGTTACTCCTTTCCTTCTGAGCCTTATCGACAAGCAGCCCCGTATTAGCATGCAGTTGAGAGGGTCCATCCATGGTGCATGTTGCCCATGTTAACAGAACAATCATCATAATGTACTGCTCCAAATCGAGATCAACTGTCCACAACATGAAGCAACGCAAGACCTACACTTCGTCGGTTTGTCAGATATCATGTTTTTTTTTATTAAAAGAATGATAAAGCTATACATCACTCGTGTGAATTGTCCCCCAACTCCAACACATGATTTATTTATCTCTTCCTTCTTCAACAAGGTTAAGCTAGGAAGTGAGCCAGATCAACAGGTTAGGTAGGAAGAGTGGTCATGCATCTAACCTCCAATTCTAATTTAGGTGCATATTCCTTCTAGGCCGGTCACCTTTTTTTTCAATGAGGTTAAGCTTACTGTGACAAATTTAGGGTTTCCCTAGTTAGGAGTTCATCTGAGTCCTATAGCCATAGAGGGAAAGCTAGTGGTGGTAGGCCAATCCAGTGGAGGCCGTGCATGCACATGGGGGGTGGTGCGGTGAGACCACGGTGACTGCTGGCCATGGGTGATGGAGGACGATGGTTGGGCAAGGGCATCACGGCGATAGCTCAACAAAACCGGGTGCCACACGGACAAGGATGGTGGGTGGGGCTGGGAGAAGGAGGGGGAGAAATAGGTGTTGGGGTTGCTCTTCATCATGTATTCATGCTTGACGGGATTCGCATTTTTGTGGATTGGTTGTCAACCATATTGATTTTAAACGAGTTGACATTTTTAGTTTATGAGCAGTTGACTTATGTTCTAGGAATAAATCTATTTTTGAAACATCAGCTTCCATCTCTTGTGTGCTTCTGACTCTCAGCTTTAGCATGCCTAAATTAGCAATTGATGCTGTCTAATTTTGACCCCTAGGCCCTTTTTTCCTTGTGGTTTTTAAAGGTGACCTAGGAACAGTTTCTCCATGTTTTTTCCCAACTAGGCCAAGGCCCAAGGGACGAGAGAACGCTAGTCAGCTCTAGGCCATGTCATAGCCTGTGGCAAACAAAAGCACAAACTCAGACAAAAAAAAAAAAAACTCACGAAACTTAGAAACATCCACACAATGGGCTTGTAGTCGAAACTGTTGAGAAACTACCTTACCGTGGATCACCAGATCCGTTTCCCTTTCCTCCCGCAGCAGATCAGGCGTGGAGAAATTGTAGAACCTGTCTCCCATACCAGATACACGGCAGATAGAACACACAGAAGACAGATATAGGTGGAGCTTTTGGTCTCTTCTCTTATTCATTATAGATACATAGTGTGTTGATTATATAGAGGCGGATAACCCTTCAGGGGTATATTTGATATAAGCCCACCCAAACCCTAATTATGATTGGGTTTCTTAACACTACCCCTTGAGTGAATACCGCGACCAACTCATGTCTCGGTAAAACTCCCAAAAAAACCCCAGCGAAAAAAATATGGAGAAAGAGCGCATAGTGTCGCAAGTTGTATTTGCACTTTGTTGCCTCGTTAAAAACCCCATGTGAGAAACTTCAGGAAAACTCACTAAGGGAAAAAAGTACAACATATGTCTTTAACACAAATTACGATCTTCAGGATCAGATTCTATCGAATCTATTGCAATGGCTCACTTCGGGATGTGCTCCCCCTGATCCTCGCAGGACTATCTCAATATGGCACAAACACATTCTTCTGAAAATAAATGCACATAGATATTTGCAAACAAATTGCATTGTTGCAAGGATTATATCAAAAACTTTACCTCAAATCTCTTCTGGGATTCTCGAAGCAAGTGCACATAAGTAAACCACTTTCACGAGTAGTGCTGATCTACTGGATCTGCTTATTGATAGAGCTTTCGATTAAGGTTTGCATATGAATTAACAATCAAAGTAACGTCTTCAAGACATACAAGAGGACATCCAGTGTCTATCAATTGTGATCAATATTGAGTATTCGCTCCCCCTGACAATGACATATGTCAAAGTCATTATTTCTCATAACTCAAACATATTCTTCAAGATATGTGCCTCATCATTTTTCTGGAATAATGACTGAGAAATCTTGGGGTGCGACATTCTCATCTCTATCACACACATCACAATCTATATAGTTGTGCAATGCAAATAACATGTCCCTCTAAAGGGCATAGGGGTTAACATAGTTGCTAGAATACATATTTCAGATATAATTCGTCGCTTCAGGCGCTCATTCATAGCAACTTTTACGATAATGCAACAAAGTAAAAAGTCCATCAGAGACCATTTATAATCCTTCAAGAATCTTTATTTATCAGATAAACTGATATAGTCTGTCATTCTAGCGCAATGGGGATATTCTGCCAGTAACACCATACCTTCTGGTTTTCTGCCTTCAAGGCATTAGAGGATACCGTAATTCCAAAACTTTAGGTGGAAAACGCATTATAGTGAATATATATCACAAATGTGCATACATACACACCTAGTAAAACTTGTGAAATGCATGCGCTTATCTGGTGAACTTCAAGTTCTTCGATTCCTCATTTAATTCATTCTTGGGTCTTGTATGGGTCTTTCTCCCTCATCAGCATTATCAAATTTCGGTGTTTAATTCAGACTTTTATTTCTTCGAGAAAATTCCTTCAAAAAAGTATTCTGTCTACTGGGAGAATTACTCTCTACACGAGAGAGTAGTCATTCTTTAGAAAGACATGCTTCTTTAAGAAGACAATATTGGTATGAGATTTACATGTTGCCTATTTACAATTTGATATTTTGAGTCCTACTGGAATCTCAACGGATTTTCAGAATCCATTAACTGCATATTTCAATTCATGCCATTAGCCAGATATATTACATAATGGAACCGTGTTTCTTCAACACACGTGGGGATGGGTCTCTTCTAGGACCACTTGAACCATCGCATTCACCACACTTTATTTTGACAGTGACCCATAAATGTCCGAACTCTAGGTCGCGACTTTTACTTTGCGATTTTTGGTTCAGCCTCAGTTGCACTTTTCATTGACCCGATAAGAAAGCTTCAAACACTCATGCTTAGGACTTTGTTTCGGATCCGGTTCTCTCAAAGAGAAACATTTGCAATCAGAGAGGCAAGATAGGTGTCGACACATTCGTCTTCCACATTTAATTAAAATCTTCGTCGTTTCCCAAAACGAATGATCAATTGTTCTGTATTCCGAGCATAGAGATATTGCGCGCATTACTAAGAATTTCATCTTCAAGATAAGCCTCTTCACGAGGCATATTACCAGCAGGGTGAGTTCATCGGAGGAGAGTTTCACATACAGCGTGAATCTGCACCAAGTGCATATGCTTGACTAAGGCCAACAGATCATATTCGCAGGCGTCCCCACAGAATTAGATCAAATGCCAATAATAAGTCAACTATGGATATGAAATTAATCCCGAATATATCCATATCTACTTCAGGTAGAAGCATTTACAATGTATCGCAACAGATACGTTTACTCCTCAACGATTTTCTGGCAAACTCCATAAACACAGGAGTATACACTGAACAACAAGTTCAGTTTGGTTTTTGTGCGTTTCATTGTTCTACAAGAATATCGAGGCATTACACAAGATGGGCTTTTATCTCTCCCTAATGCCGAAATATTTCAAAGCATACTAATACGATCTCCAACCACAATCTTCTGGTTGTGGCCAAAGTATGACATGGTGGTGAATTGTTAGGAAATCTTACGCACATAGATAAAGGGGTTTACATTTCAAACATCATATACAGTGAGCTTGGATTTAGATTAATGCAGTGACATGAATATTGCATTTGATTCCTTCTACTAGAAGGTTTGGTCTTAACTTCTAGCGAAACACACAACTACAAGTTGTTCATAGTTACAATTCTGCAAAATTATTACCTTTGCTATAAATTATACATGTAATCTTCAGGATTTAAAATGTCATATGCTTCACAAAATTAGCCATAGAAATTCTTCAGGGACTCATGCACACAGTATGCTATTTGGAGAAAATAGTTGACTTCAGATCAACATGCAAAAATGGTGTCTCCATTCGCAGTGCTCACAAAGGTGAACAAATAGTTGATTTCAGATCAACGAGTAATCATGATTTCTCTATTTGCAATGCTCTTCAAGGCATTAACCAAAAATATGTGCACATGTTATGATAGCAAAGTACATGGCATCAAGCCAGTGCTGGCAAGCAGTGATTTTGGTGTGCAGAGTTGTATAGTCCAGTTCATTTAATATTTGCCCATGGTTTACCCAATTACTCATACCATTAGAAACTGGGAATTATATATTGCAACATTTTAAAGTATAATGGTTATGAGAGAATTAAAACCACATTATAAACAAGAAAATATGCCTGCGTATAACTAAGGCATGGTTGGTCATCAAAGAAGCGACCTGCGAGGCCGATGTACAATGTGCATCTTCAAGTGCACGGTATGACCAAAAAAGATATGTGTCTAGCTTGTATTCTGCACAAAGCCAAAACACAATCACAACTTCAGGTGAGTGATGCCAATACAATATGATTAATCGTTTCTCAAGTTACTTATTTATGGCGCAAAATGCCTACAAGGCAAGTTTTTCTCCTCACATCATATACCTTTTATTCTATAAGCATAATTCAATGTCTTTATTTTTCAGCATAAAGATAAGCTTTAGAACAGAATAGACAAAACCAAAAATTTGTATTATATGGGAAATATCGTCCAAATGCAAAGCTTCTGGCTAAGCATAGGACGATAACTGCTTGGCGAGAGTGAAACATTACCAATATCCTTCTGGAACAAGTCTCGGTCAACAAACGATGCTACTCTCATGTGAAGAAGTCCTCAAGACTAGAGAGAATGCAACAGATCTGCACAAAATTTTCATTCTATATCACAAATTATCATCACTAGCAGGTAGATGGTCAAATTTGTATGACATTTCAGCGTCAAAAATCACAGTGACCAAAGATGTCTTAGCACCCAATTTCGCTTCTAGCTTTATAGTGATGTGGGATTTCTTATATTATTTTTACTTCTGCTAATTCTTCGAAGGGGTAAAATTCAAAGTAGTTCTGCTACATAAACCCAACGATATATCCATCAGGGACTGATCTTTACCATTTGGCACACTTCCCTAAAAGCGAATTCAGTGGCTGTGATTGGTTAAAAATTCTGAGAATATATGCTACACGAGCAAACGGGTCCAAAACAGGACGAGCAAGGTGGTTCTTCAAGAACGCACAATCCTTTTTCTCACAACACATTGTGAAAAAATTATCTCGGAATAACCTTTCAGTGTATCAGCAACTTCATGTTGCATGGAGAGTTATTGCCTTTTATCTCAGATTATGCTTTGTGTCTTTTCAGCGACAACGAGAGCAATATGTCAACTTCAAGTCAACCAATTATGACTGAGATATCGAACCACTATTTAAATTATAGAGCATTAGTAAGGTCTTTTGAGCTCGCGGCTTGAGCACAAAGGATGATCCCAAATTGTGATGTCATATTACCCAAGGAGATTTTGGTGCATTATATTATATTTCTTCAGGTTAATTCGGGTAAAAAAATAACTTTATGCACAAGGAGATAGCAGAGAGACAAGGCTGGTCTTATATGTGTTTCATTAATTTCCCAGATTTTTAAAGATATTGTTATAATCTTTTTAGTTGTCGGCCACTTGGCTATATATGTATATAACATATGATGCCACACAACACAAATCATACAAAAAAAATATACAGGGCAAACAATATAATTGTTCATGCATATCACGATTTGAAACCATATCTTCAGGGGTTTGCACGCCCGGTCACACCATGTGAGCCCAAGCTCCAACATTTGGAGGTGCTAGTGCACATGTTATCATCAGGGCAACTATAATGTCAACTGTAATGTAATTGACAAAGCACTGGTGATTTGTCCATTATCATCACTGCGGCGATAGCGCACGTGTCTCGTCTACGTCCTTTAGGATAACGACAATTTCACAAAGACTCAGCGGGAGCCGACCAGCTCGCTCAAACGAGCAGAGCAAATGGACAAAGATAGGCACCAGAGGTGATACCACGTTATGGAGTAGCGTTACAAGCGCAAACACAAATAGTTGAGCATGCACAACTGGTGCGGTTTGGGGTGTGATAGTCATGTCAATAGCATAGGCATACGGGCCAAAAAAAATAGATGCAATGAACTAAACCCTGTGTGAACCTTCAGGGTGCACAAAGCATAAACATGCAAACAAAAACAACTATGTGTACAACTTCATGTGTGTATAGCTGTTTTAACATGTATGTCAATTTTCTACAAATTATTTGCTACTAACAATAATTAATAAACATAGAATAAAAGCATACAAAAGAGAATGTGTGAATAGAATTATTAGCATCTCAAAACACCGAGATGGGTTTCTGCAGGAAACAATTTGCTTGATAAAAATAAACAGTAGGCCGTAGCAAACCAGCCCGTGAGTAGCCCACAGTGCAGTATAGCGCGGCCCATCAGGGAAGCAAGCCATGAGTTAAGGCGGGCAGAACAGGCAGTGCAGGGGGGCACGGCCCATGCGCAAGCGCCAGCGAAGGCACGGTGCGACTGGCACACAGCCTAGCATAGTGCGCAAGGCCTGTAGGACACAACCCAGCTGCTGGTAGGTCAGTCCGGCTAGCACGCAGCGCCACAGCCATTGGGTAGCCTACCAAGCGTTTAGGCGCTAGGGTTGTAGCGCGTGCGCAGCGCTCACCGTGGCGGCGCGGTGCGGCCAGCGTGGCACGCAAGGGTGACCGGTGACGCGGTGGTGGCGCGTTCAAAGACGAGAGTGCAGCAGCGGGCTGCCACTGCCAGTGCGTGCATTCGTAACATCCACATGATCATACATTTGCATGCATATTAAATAAGAGAACAATCGATCTAATCAGATCACTTGGCACACCGAGGCACGGTGCATTGCCGACGGGAGAACAGGGCTATACGGGAAGCGCGCTGCAGACGCAGGGTTGCGACGCCGGAGACACGGTCCACGCAGCGGGCGGGACCCATGGTTGGCGGTGACGAACATGCGCGCACAGATTATGGTCCATTGGGGACATACGAGATGTCGGACAAAGGCATCGCGCAGCCTGTGATGCACGCACGGCACAACATCGTATTTGCCTCCGTATAAATTAACAGATCAAAAAGATCACGCATAATCAATCTACTGGATTGAAGGCCAAAGACCATACAATCGATCTTCAAGATGCGATTGATATCCACCGTACGGAGAAAAATCTCATCCGAAATCAATCTTGTAGATTGAAACGATCAGACGAACACGCCGTCATCGAGCTGTGGTCTACAGCACACTACTGCGTTCGTACCTTCGTGATTGATGCAAGGAAATCGAAGCCTGTCGCGTAGGACAGTTCGGCTAGACCGAGGAACTTGCCGGCGTGACGAAGAGTTGACGCAGAACCAATCTGATCTCACAGCAACGCGATGTCGAGGTAGAGCGTGCTGATAACGTGTTGAAAAACTACGTTACTGTGGATCACCGGATCCGTTTCCCTTTTCTCCCACAGCAGATCAAGCGTGAAAAATTGTAGAACCCGTCTCCCATCCCAGATACACGGCAGATAGAACACACAGGAGACAGTACGTGAAGTTTCTGGCCTCTTCTCTTATTCATTATAGATACATAGGGTGTTGATTAAATAGAGATGATAACCCTTTAGGGATATATTTGGTACGAATCCACTCAAACCCTAATTAGAATTGGGTTTCTTAACCGAAACTAAATACGAGTATGGGAGTTGAGGTATCATATTTGGACAGTATTTGAGCTCAGGATCAAATTTAGACAAAGTGGATAAGATCATTCCCATATGTTATCCGAGCACATATTTTGTCAGACTACCTCACGCAGTCACCAAAAAAGCAAAATAGATCAGCTTCATACCATTCTTTTGAGACTACTGCGTGCAACGGCGAACAGGTCAGTCTTCACCAAAACATTCCAATGTGCCAATGAATCTCTTTGAGATCTGCAATCTTAGATCTCACATTCTCACTATGGAGCTGTCAAAATTTTTAAAGTACTGAAGGAGTACACCGAGCTCTAGCGAACTTGAGACATTGATACAGCCTTTATTTGTTTTTACGGAGTAGATAAGATACATAATTACGCTTCCTAAAAGGAAAAGGAATAGAACAGACCAACAATATAAAATTCTACTAGATACAAATGCACAACTCTAGAAGTGAACTCTTCTGCAGAGGACAGATAGGTTGTAACGTGCTCATTTGACATTTCCGTTCACAAGAATACATATCAACCAGATGGTCTCTGGTAGACATGCTTTGTCCTTGGGTCTACAATTATGCCCTTTCCACCATTCACTTCGAGATCATGCCTGCAAATTAATTATTTGAGACAGTGCCTAGTTTAACTAGCTGACAGCTAAGAAAAGGAAATAAGTATAGTTTGCTTACTGAAATACAAAATCAGGAATGGTTAGTTGTTCACGCGGTACATATCTGAACAGTTGCACAAGTCTGTCGACATATACAACTTTCTTCCAGACCTATGAAACGGAAAACAAATATCAAATTCAAGCAAGGAGCAGGTCAAAGAATTGCTTTTGGTTTACGTTAAAAAAAGAATTGTTTTTGGTTTAGCTGCACTGCAAGTACCTCTCCGTCAACAAAAAGTTGCATCGCCATAATAGCCGTTCTCAATCCCAGTGTTGGGTGGAGTACATATATAGCCTGTAAAGATTGGTAGATTGGTGCTATCAAGAATTCATATATTCCAAATAGAAAATTAGAACTGCATGATGAGGTGAAATAAGATTACTCACGTGAAGATTTTTTTGATGTTTCCGGCCTAGTATATGCTGTAACCGTTTCATGAATCCTAAATCAGGCTGTCTGTAAATTCAATTGGAGAGAAAAAAAATCAGTTCCACATACCAGGGTTAGGAAAAATGATGTCACTTCCATCTTGAATATTTAGCCAACACTTACGGCTGCAAGGATGCCGCAGAGTGGAAATAGACAATTGTGTACGGCTTTTGAATCAGAGGTTCGAACTCCTGTGAACATGGCATATGTGCTCTCATAATCTATTACTCAAATGAGCCAAACCAATATGAAGGAAATACTATTTAATGAGAATAAAAAAAACTATATAGCAGGGATTTTCATGATACTTGAGGATCACAATACAATATTTGCACAACTCATTTTTTATCAATACTTGGTTTGAGTTTGCTTTTCTAGGCCATCCCACTCCCATCACTTGGTTAAATTGATGATGTACCTTAATTTTCACCAATTTGTTTATCTTTCACAACCTTCAGACAAATTTGACACCTTAAGAAAACTATGTAGTATCATTCTAAAGTAATAAAGGTATTGCAAATCCTGAATATGGACTAGCGTAGGGAACTTAGTTTGGTGCACTGCAGCCAGGGCATCCTTAAATTTGGGAATTCCAGGGTATCCTTAAATTTGGGAATTCCAGACCAACTCATGGATAGAGAAATACATCTATCTAACATCAGCAGTTTTAACATGCATATATCAAAATTTCCAGTTTATCTTCTGGATACGTGAGCAGTGCTGTCACATTACAATTTGACTGAGAAATACATTATTCGTTGGAAACAAAAAAAGTACTCATTGAAGAGTTTTTCAACTCTCTAAAGCATCATAGATGTGGCATCAAGCATTTGGTCTCCAGAGTGCAATATGAAAAATTAGAACTTAAAAAATTTAGCAAGATGATTCATTATACTAAGAAATACCAGATACAAATTGCAATATAAGACAAAGAACAATAAAATGATCAGAATATTCATGATTTCATGTATGGGTCATGTGAAAACAGAAAATGGTTGCGCAGGCCAAGCAACTCATAAATGTTGGAATACAATAATTGATAATGCAATGTCAGAAAACCATAGCTGATCATTGAGGGCGTTTCCAAGACTACTTTACATTTGTAAAAGGATAATAACTGATACTCTTTTATAGCGTTTCAAGTATCTATCTGGAGTTAAGATTCAATCACCTTAACTACATATAGAACAAACCGTTCAAGATCCAAGCAGCGAAGAAGAAAGTGAGCACCAACAACGACCATAACTGGACGCCCTTCAATATCAACTCCACCGCGGTAACTGTAGTTTATAGAGAGCGTAAAGAAAAAAAGACAATAATACGATGACAATGTGGAAACAATGATGGATTGAGATCCATTAGCATCAAAGAAGTAAAAAAATGCAAGCTAAAGATTGCATACATTATTTTCATTTCAGCAATATCTGAAAGATTCATAGAATTTGCTTTAGCAAGGTATCGTGAATGAAGTGAATATTCTTCAGCAGCAGATAATGGTGGGCTGCCAAGATCACCAAACCCAAGTAAGTTAGCCAAGTTAAGTCCCTTGTTTGCCTGCGCCGATTTTTCCCATTGCTCCTTTCGACGAAGATCAGGATCTTTAATTATAGACATAAAAGCAGGATCCAAATATGCGTCCAACTTGAAGGAATTCCTGTTTAGATAAGCCAGCTACAATCAGGTAAATTGCTATAATCAACCACTAAACATACAGAAAATATCTTTTAAGGTAATTACAGCTAGTCATCGGAAGTTTGGAACCAACAAAATACATGAATTTGCAAGCTCACCTCCTTCGTGTCAATCCAGAATCAGGAAGAGGGATATCTGCAAGTGTAGGAATTGGTGTTTTGCTATTTTCTGCCCCAGCAGGCAAGGGCTTTATTCTTATTTTCCTTTCATCTATTACTGTCTCACCATTCTCATCCCCAACATCAGCAGGAAGTTTCAATGCGGCTATCTCTTCTTCGTGCTTGTCCCGAGGGAAATATAGTGGAAGCAATCTGAGGAATGAGACATTATCAACCAATATAGGAAATTATCGCGATTAACAAATTTAGTTGACTTTGTTTTGAAAACCTCTTATATATCTCTGTGTCAGATGATGATGTTGTACAAAAGACAATAGCCACTATTTTGTCCTTTTGCTTCTCCAGAAATCGTCGAACGGTTCCTGCTCAATCTCGACCAAAGAAGATAGTTAGAACAAGGAAACCTAAGTGTGGAGTAGGTAAATCACAGTACAAAATAACTCGGGTTTCCAGTTCCATACATAATACAATAGCAAATGCATATCAACAAACTTACTTATTGCCACATGAGCAGCTGGTTCCCGAGGATAATTCTTGGCTTCTGTATATATGCAACCAGTTGCAATGCTAGCCACATGAAAGGCAGAATAAATTATTTGCAAAAGTTGAACAAAATTGAAAGTGAAACCTAGCATTAGAAAATGGAACCTGAACAAGAGTCTATAAGCATTTTATGCTGAACTTTTTAATGCCCCCTTTTTAACAAATACCTTTCAAGGCCATTCTCGATGAGCAGCTCCAAACAAGACCTGTAGCAGTGGCTAAGAGCATTCTCTGCAGCTGTGTGATACTTTACAGCATATTTAGGGCCCACAGTGTGGATGACCTTCCTACATAACAAGAGAATGAACTTTTTAGCCATACCAAGGAGCACTAAAGTTCTGCTCTGGTATGTTTAAAGCAAATGATTCTCAAGGTTTAAATAAATAAAATTGATAAAAGAGTTTTGACTAGTCAGCCACAGTAACCAGCAATAGGTCTTATAGAAATAAACTTGAGCATACGCCATGAAGAAAAAGTACTTAGTTTATGCAAGTGCCATTGGACTATAGGCTCATAACATGTCTTCCTCAAACAACTAGTAACAAAAATAATGTGCCCCCTAATTACCATCACCTCACCTAAGTTACAACACTATAGCTGTTAATTGGACTCCCAATTACCATGCATACAGCTAATATCATGTTTGGTTCTTTTTCCACCAAGATTGTCTGATAAATTCCATCACTCTCTGAGTGACAAGTGTGCCATGTGTGAGTTGTCACAATACTAGATATCACAACACAAAATTGGAAACACAAATCGCAAATTAACGTTGCTAACCATAGCAAGTAAGATGTCCATTGGCAGTTTGTAGGTCATTATAAGAGGGCCCATAATCCATACTACAGCAAATTGAGCCATACCAGATGTTTGGCTACTCATGTATCACTTTATCAACAGTGTTTCAAGAGGTTAGCTGCTTTTACTAATAGTATACCAATTTTCATAAAGCAATGTTGTTGGTGAACACTATATAATTCTACAAATATGTACTCTGTTTCAACTTTTTAAGCATCAGTCACTAATCGAACCAACCACATACCTGGCAGGCAGATCATAAGCATTTGTCATCTTAGCCATCCCAGTGCGGCAGCCACCCTGCATACCATTCACAAGCGAAAAGTCACCTTACGATCCCCCATTTTACCAACCAAATTAGAAAGGAGAACCACTCTTAAACATTACCAAGGTCGCGCACTCTTCGGCGAGCCCCGGCCCTGCAGCAGCGTGAAGCCCAGGGCTACTATGAGCTTCGTCCAAGTTCTACACAGCCACAGAACCAATGCCATCAGCATCTCGATTGGAGCATTCAGACCTAGACAGGGCAGCCGCGGCGAGAATTCCGACCTCGTTGGTGGAGTTGACAACCGCGTCGACCTCGAGGTTCCACGGGTGTCCTCGCCAGAGGTAGATCTTCGAGTTGATATCGTGATCGACGGGGAACCGCGACGGGCCCCGGCCCCCCGCCCCCGCGGCCGCGTCGTCGCCGGTGAGCGGGTCGGAGAAGGAGAGGAAGGAGGAGGGCGGGGTCTCGGATCCGGCGGAGGTGGGGGACAACGAGGAGATGCGCTGGTCTGGGTCGCTCCAGCGCGGGACCTGGTCGAGCGTCACGGCCGGCTCCACCCCGCCTACGCCCGGCGCCATGGCCGCCGTCGCCGCCGCCGTCGGGGAGGCGGAGGCCGACGCCGCCGACGGCGAGCGGCGCTGCATGGCGGTGGCCGGATCAGAGCCACGAGGGCGTGGGGCGCGTGGGGATGAGGCGAGGGAGCGAGAGAGGGAGATGCGTTCTCGCGCGAAGCGGGAGGAGGTGGAGGTGGCTGGTGTGAGCGAAGCTTGGCCGCTTGGGGATCGAAGCGACGAGCCGACGAGGCGGAGGAGGAGAGAGAATTGAGATTGGAAATTAAGGCTGGGCTCACAAATAAGGATGTCCATACACTATTTAGCACCGTAGACAGAGAGATGAGTAGTTGGAATAGTGAATAGCCGGGGTGGGATAGGTTCACTGGTGAACCCAGTCTAAGAGGATTATTAATATTTTATTACGTATTAAACAAATGTCCCAATAATTGTTAAGATGCTGAAATTTTAGGCATAAAGTGGAGAAGATATACCTAAAAAAGTTGCCACTGATATGTGGGTCTAAAGGATAGTTTAGCCTGGACACTGATATGGGTACGTTTGGTTGAGTACATTTGAGTTGAGTTGCTAGTACTACTGTTGAAGAAAATAAAAGGCCTCGATAAAAAAAATTGCAGCCGAAGCCAGTGCTGGCTGGATTATGTGGCGCTGGTGAGGGTCTGTTTGGTTTCGTTAATAAGCGGATTTTGAGCCAATGACTGCGTGAAATTCATCCAAAGGCGTCGCTTTTACCGTAAGTCTGCTTCCCACCTAATCCACCCCCGGTATATTCTTGCTTTTCTCCATCCCTGACTTTCGAGCGCCCTTCGAGCGAACACGGTCGATTTTGCTCTCACACGCGCTAGGGTTAGCCGCCCCCGGTCAGATCCACCCCGCGCAGGCCGTCTCCGCCCTCGACTTCGGCCACTTTCTCCCCTGACTCCTCCCCCGCCGGTTGGCCTCCTTCTCTGCACCCACGTTTCGTCTCCAAGACGGGCGGCCGGCGCCTCCTCTAGCCGTCGTCGCTCAGCCGCTGCCGCCCGGATCCACCCCCGTCGGTCGGCCTCCTTCTCCGCACCCTCGATTCGTCTCCAAGACGGGCGGCCACTGCCTCCTCCTAGCTACTCCGCGGTGTCGTCTCCCTCCAGCCGCCACCGGACCCCGTGTCGCCGGATCCGCCAAGACGGGACGCCGCCGCCTTCTCGCCGGGCAGCCGCCGTGCTCAAGTCGGTCGCCTTGATTTTACTTCTGAAATGAGATGTAATTTGGTTAGACCATAATCGAGATTGCCAAACGCTTTAATTTTACCCACAACAAATTCTTCTTAGAAAATCATGTGTTCCAAATAATCAATTCATAGAAAAGCGGAAACAAACTGGCCTGAGACTGGCTCCCAGAGTAGGGTGTGTTTGTTTCCGCTCTCTGCGGACACGCGACCCAGCCGAGCGGCGATGGGGAGAATCTCGATTCCCGCTGCGATATGGGGTTATTGATTCACAGTTCAAAAGTTGGCCCAGCAATGAAGCGACGATGAGGAGAATCGAGGGCATCGCGAGGCGTTCGGCGGGATTATTCCCGATTCTCGTGTTTTGCCAACGAAAAGCCGATTTTAATCGGAAACAAACAGGCCCATAGGACTGTTAATCACTTTACGCGCAATGTAGGCAGATGGAATAGTGAATGGGGGTTTGGATACGCTCAGTGAAGGTAGTCTTGAGATGTCGACTGATTGGGCGGCCCAATTGTGTTATTTTATGCTGCCGCAAGTGCCGGCCCGTGCTCAGAGAAGCAAGCAAAGCCCACTCTAAAAAAAACAGCAACAAGCAACCACCAAAACGGGATGTGACGCCGGCACGTGTGTTCGTTGAAGCCTGGTGTCATAATCACACCTCTGCGTGTGGCAAGGATGGTTTTGTACAATTGTTCCTATTTTCAGGAGTATTTTCGGAAGCGGCATCTTTTTTATTCACGACATTTAAAATTTAAGTTAAGTTATTTTTTCGTTTCAAAAAAAATTAAGTTACTTTGGCTAAAATAACAATGCAACTAAAGAAGCAAAATACTATTGCATGCAGTACATAGGCATTTAAGAATATAATTTGTGGACAACCTATAGCCAGGCAACTGCTACGTACCACATTGACTAGAACTGAATGGCCCATGTTTTCATGGATATATATCTTGGATGGAAGTGTATCGTACTATACCAACTAAGCTGTCCCACAATAATTAACAAACATTTCTTTCTTCTCTCACCCGTTCATTTTATGTTTTATTTTTTTTTTCATTTAGCCTCATAAATCTTTTTTTTCTTCTCTCACCTAGGTCCTGCCATGCCCTCCTCTGCTTCCATACACACCGCTTGCCACCCGCAACCCCGCGTCGTTGCCCCGGCAGGGCTCCGTGCCCCTGCGCCTGCTTCCTAGTGGCCTGGCGCCCTTGCCCCCGGCGTGCGCTCCGTGCCTGAGCCCAGCGGCCCCGCGCCCTGATGACCCTGCACCATGCACTGGCATCCTTGCGCTCTGGTGTCCCCGTTCCCTCGCCCCCGGCGGCGCTATGTCCTCGTGCCGTGGTGGCCCGACGTCACATCGCCCCACCTAGCAGCTACCCTCGCGGTCCCGCCAGGCGCTGGCCATCTGGTCGTTGGCTGCCTGAGCACTTGGGCGGTGAGTGTGCACACCTAGCACCAGCTGCTGCAGGATAAGCGCGACAGCGGCGCAGCAGAGCAGGCAGGACGCATGCGCGCGGCGTCCCCGTCTGAGAACTCCAGTAGGCGCACGACGCACTCCCGCGCGGAGGCCAACGCGCGCCACCACCGTCGTGCCCATGCAAATGCGGCGGCGCAGGCACCCCCGCTGCCTTCTCGATCTCCATGGCATCCACCTTCTTGAACGGCGAGCTCTTCCTATCGTCATCTCCACCGCCACGGCTGCCGCGAACGCGATGTGCAGAAATGCCAGCGGCGCCAGGATCAGACCATGCATCCAACGTGTACAAGCGGCCGGGGAGCAACGCGAATGGGCTAGGATGAGAAAGGAACAGAGGGGGCGTCATATCATAACTAAGGGGTCGTTTATTGTGGCCGGCTTCAGAGAGTTTACTGATGTCATATACTCCACAAAGGAAGCTCTTTTTCTCTCTTAGCCAAAACAACGGGGAGCGGTGAAGCCCTCAACACTGGCTTCATCGACATCGGCTTCTCCACGTCACTATCATGTTATAGTGTGGAAGCTTGAGCCGGCCGAAGCCGCACCAAACGACCCTTAGCTACCATGGTGAGGCGGCCAGAGATGGTCTCGAAGTCCTGGCTCTTGCGGGAGCTTTCGATGTAGTCCGCGAGCGAAGCGAAGAACGGTGACGCAGTAGAGCCCCTCGATTTCACGGCGCCGCTCATGTCCTCCTTCCCCACAAGGATCCTCCGCGTCACCACGGCGCTGTATGAACGCAGCATGCAGAGGCGGGGCTGGAGCACCACCTTCCCACCGCGCCGCCGCCTTCTGCCACATCAGCCATCACGGTGTTGTGCTCATGCGCCTGGGCGCGCGCTCTCTCTCTCTGGGGTCTAGACGACGACCGGGGCGGGGTACGCATGGTGGCGCGGGAGGAGGTGGAGGCGAGCGCATGGCACAACAGAATGATGTGGCCGGACGAAGGTCCGCGCGGGACATGCTAATGCCGCCAGCGCGGCGCGCAGGAGAGAAAGAAGGGCTCATGTGTCATGGTTAAAAGAGTTTTAAGGGGCCAAATAAAAAATAAAATATAAAACGAAAGGGTATGGACATACGGTAAATCACTTAAAAATTAATGGACCCAAAATACACCGTAAAAGTTGATGGATCTAACCGACACAGTACGAGAAACGATGCATTTTACTGATGAAAAAAAAGACTTGTTGCACTTGTATCTTTGCATCCGCAGTCGAAGGTGGGGGAGAGGAGAGAGAGAAAATGGGGAAGACGGAAGAACCGCCGTTGTCTTTGCGAAAGTGAAGCGGTTGTTTATGACATCCCAGACTATCGTTGCCGCGCAATCATCATTAACGAACCAAGCAGCAGCAACCGCCTCTGCTGTGGCTCTGATGAGCACGCGCTCACCACTGGCACCGGAGCGCGCGCCCACGTGCCGACGACCGCGCCTCCGTGCCGGGCAACCGCCCACAAACCTGAGTCCACACCGCCCGCATCGTCCCCGGCCCCCCCACACGATTCCCACGCCCACACCACGCCCGCCCCCCACCGTCTCCGCAGGCAAGGCAAAATCCCCACGCCCACAGTTTCCTTCCCCTCCCCACCCCACTCCCACTCCCTTCCCCTTCCTCAAACCCCCCAAATGCTCCACCGCTCTTCCTCCCGTCGCCGGCTCCGAAAACCCTAGCGCCGCCCCCCGCCGCGCGCCGATGTCACCACCGCCGGCGGTGGCTGCGGGCGGTGCCGGGGAACCCTCGGTGCCGGCGTGGCTCCGCGGCCTCCCGCGCGCCCCGGAGTACCGCCCTACGGAGTCGGAGTTCGCCGACCCCATCGCCTTCCTCTCCCGCGTCGAGCGCGAGGCCGCCGCCTACGGCATCTGCAAGGTCATCCCGCCCTACCCGCGCCCCTCCCGCCGCTTCGTCTTCGCACACCTCAACCGCTCCCTCGTCTCCTCCTCCGAACCCGCCAACCCCACCACCACCACCTCCGCCTCCTCCAGCATTGCTCCCCCGAGGCCGGAACCCGCCGCCGTCTTCACAACCCGTCACCAGGAGCTCGGCACCCCACGCCGTGGGCGCCCACCGCCGCAGGTGCTGAAGCAGGTGTGGCAGAGCGGCGAGAAGTACACGCTCGAGCAGTTCGAGGCCAAGTCCCGCGCCTTCTCCAAGATCCATCTCGCTGGGCTTCGCGAGCCAACTCCGCTAGAGGTGGAATCGCTCTTCTGGAAGGCCTCGGCCGACCGCCCTATCTATATCGAGTACGCGAACGACGTTCCAGGGTCTGGCTTTGCGGCCCCAGCGAAGTCCCGGCGGAACAAGAGGCGGAGGCGAGAGGGTGAACAGGTGGAGGAGGGGGAGAAAGGCTCTGGGTGGCGACTGTCAGGGAGCCCATGGAACCTCCAGGCGATTGCACGGGCTCCTGGCTCGCTCACACGATTCATGCCGGATGATGTTCCTGGGGTTACCTCGCCAATGGTGTACATTGGGATGCTGTTTAGTTGGTTTGCATGGCATGTCGAAGATCATGAGTTGCACAGTCTCAACTTTCTCCATACCGGCGCGCCCAAGACGTGGTATGCAGTCCCCGGGGACCGAGCCTCAGAGCTAGAGGAAGTTATCCGTGTGCATGGATATGGAGGAAATCCTGACCGCCTTGGTATTTGTCTTTTCTCATGTTTGTGATCTTCATGTTACGGTTGCAATCTTGCAGGCGGCATAAATTCCTATTGTTCAATCCGTGCAGCTTCGCTGGCAGCGCTAGGGGAGAAGACAACATTGATGTCCCCAGACATCCTTGTAGCTCGCGGTGTGCCCTGCTGTAGGTACAAATTCCGAAATGACCAATGTTTCAATGTTGCTAAATGATTATGATATTAAGACACCGGATTCTTATGAATTTCTGTACTGTTTCAGATTAGTACAGTATCCTGGAGAGTTTGTGGTGACATTCCCAAGAGCCTATCACATTGGGTTTAGCCACGGTTAGTTATGTTGTTGAACTCATCATGCCTTCTGGAGAGACTTCTATTGAGTCATTTATGATGGCTATCTGCCTGTTTGAGCTTTGCTGTATTTTCCATATTTATGGTATTGACAGTATAAAGAAACTGTTTGGAAAGCACAGTATAGTGGCTTCATGGACGTAGATAAGTGATATAGCAACCATTTGTCAGTGCGGAGGTAGTGATACATTTTTTGTTGGGCCAAGTAGAGATCAGTGCTTGCCTCGCAATTTATATCGCAAACTGCTAAAGATCAATTTGATAAAACTGGACTATTCTTCCCTGAAGCTAGATCGCATGTCTTCCCTGTTGACAAAATTAGTTCCCATAAGGGTTCAAGTCTGAAAGGCTGCTTTAATGTTTCAGTAATAATTAATGGCTGACTGCCTGAATGTATCCTTGCTGCCTTCTATTGCATTCTTGGTTTCTCCTAATAGTTCATATCCTTAAAACTTGAGCCCTTCATTTCCATACTATGAGACTAAACAGGCTATGCAGACAAATAACTTATTTTGGTCAACTGTAAGAAATGTGACTCTTTGCTTCTTGGAGCTGGAGCAACGTAAAATAACTGAATATCTGCATTCTTTCAGCAGCGTCTTCTGGTGTTCAGGACATACATTTTTTTTCTGCTTGCTTGTTTAAGTTCTTATTATCTGGACCCATATGATGTAGGATTTAATTGTGGCGAAGCTGCCAACTTTGCAACTCCCCAGTGGTTAAAATTTGCTAAAGAGGCTGCCGTTCGAAGGGCTGTGATGAATTATCTTCCAATGCTCTCTCATCAGCAACTTCTGTATTTGCTAGCAGTTTCTTTTATAACAAGGTAAGCTTTCGTCGAGCCCAATTTTTCATTGGTAATAGTACTTGCGGACAAAACAGTAACTTCTTGACATGACGATTGGTACTGTTGCTGGGATTAGATGTATCTTCTATGTCTGGCGTAAATACTTTGTTCTATAATCTATATACATGTTGAAGGCACAAGGTGCTTCATTGTGTCTTACAATCATCAGCCGTTTACTTAACTGCAGCAAGAACTACTATTTGCTGTAATATGATTCCATATAAATTATTCATTGGCTCCAGAAAAATCTACAAATTCAATGCCTTAAGATGTCCTGTACTCCTGTGTAATTGTGTATTGAACAATTTTAGTTCTTATCCCTGTTTTGGTTCAGAACGAATTTATTGGTATTTACCGGTCAATTCCTATGAGGAAACATTGGTTTTCCATTATTTCTGTACATGAATAGAAAAACAACCAGAATTGAGGATCTCGTGAAGTAGCTTAAATTAGGAAATTGGTGTTTCTAGAGTTTGTAGAAATCTGTCATCCATGCTTCTACATGTTTTCGTGAATAAAAAATGATTTTGTTAATTCCTGGATTCAACTTCAGTTGTTAGAAGGCCAAAATTTCAATTGTAGTTTTGATTCTGGCAACAATCAAAATGTCAGATATCAATAACTTATTGCCATTTGGATCATAATGCATGTTATTAGAAAATCCATAATTAGATTTCTTATGCATTTCAACAGCCTAAACATTTCTGGATCATCAATGTACTTGGCTTGCATTTCCTTGTGCTAGGATTTAAATGAAAGAAGTAATTCATGATACCATAAACTTCCTCAGAAGAATAGAGTCCAATAATTTTATATGGATGCATATTTAAGAGAATGCCATGAGAGCTAGTGATAATAGTATGTTCAGTGATTCACAAAAACGCCATGCTCTCCCTCTCTCTAGATGTGCAATTTGTTACTCTTTTACAGTTGGTCTAGTTATAAGATAGGGTCTACCGTCTACCTAGTGTTGGAAGCTCCCATAAAAGGTCGAGTCTGGGTCTCTCGGAATTCGAAGCAAATTTGTAAATAGCCTTGTCCTTGCAAAATTTACAATGGTAACTTGAGCCCAGGAAATTCTGGCATAGTTGTGTTGGACAAAAATTAAGTTTGGACCACAAAGAAGTTTGACTACTGATTCCTGCATTTAATGAAAGCACCAATTGCTTATAAATTTCTGCATTTTTAATCTGGTGGTTCATTTTGATTTCAGAGAGCCGAGTGTATTGTCTGGAATTCGAACCTCTCGCTTGAGAGATCGAAGAAAAGAAGAAAGAGAACTTCTGGTGAAGCAGGAATTCTTGCAAGATATGATAAGTGAAAACAAGCTTTTGTGTTCTTTCCTGAAAAAGAAATCAATTGATCATGTTGTGCTCTGGGAGCCTGACTTGTTACCATCTTCTACTGCTCTACATTCCTGCTCTTCTGGCTCAAAAGCTTTTGAGAAAAAGTCAGAGGGTGCTTGCATAATTGAATCTAGAGAAGGCGATCACAAAGATCACAACTCATCCGATAGCAGTTCATATATGATTGGGACACAAACTAAATTTATGTCTGGGAATAGCAAATCTTCTGATGCTGCAAACAGCAAAGCATCTGATGCTGCATCTGCTTCCGTGGACAAGCCCAATGCTGATACAGATGATGAGGATGACCTACCTTTCGATTTGAGCATTGATTCTGGCTCACTGACCTGTGTTGCTTGTGGAATTCTTGGCTATCCATTCATGGCAATCCTGCAACCTTCCAGAGAAGCATTGGAAGGGATTTCCCTTGCTCATAGAGGAAGATACAAGTTGAGTTCTGAAAAAGATAGTTCTGAGGCAATTCCATGTTGTCCTGCTGATGGCAATCTTGGTATGCCTTTCTTAGCTTCCAAGCTTTTTTTGTTATATATATTAGAGCATCTCATTGATGCATGACATTTTTAATCATCTATTGTAGAAGAAATTTTACTGTTGCATTGCTCTTTTTTACTCAACGCTCAGGAGGGCTGTGAGCCATTGCGTTAAGGAAGAAGGCTTTGTTTACCATGCATTTTTTCACTTATAATTGTAGATTTTTCTTGATTTTTTTTGTGAATTATGAACTTGCCACTGAAATCGACCTTTATCCTTTGTCACTTTTCATTCCATCCTTTACCGAACCTTAGATTTAAAATGATTCAATAATTTAAAGAAAAAAAAGAGCGCAACATGGCTATTCTATTTTGCCCAAGCCTGTATGCTTAACTCTTTCCTTGATTGAACTCGCCCCTAATCCCAAGTCGCAGCCAAGCCTTATCCCTCTCCAACTCTTCCCCCGACCAAGAACCCTAGATCCCCAAATCATCCTCTCCTTGGACACATCTGGCAGAGACGGGTGGAGCTGTGAATTGTAATCGAATTCTGTGCAGCTGAATTTTTTAATTCATTACTAGACTTTACTATTTTCTTTGTTCCTATTGTTTCTTGTATATGAAGATTCTTATGGAATCTTGACGAATTACTTTTGCATATGTATCAGGATGTTCATTTGTTCCCAATAGACCATGCTCAGCAGAACAGCGATTTCTGGCTATTCCTGTGGAGCAGGGTATCATTGATCTTCAGGATTTAAAGTCACATAAAGATGTTAGGTTGATGGAGAATATACTTGATGCACCTGTGCAGCAACATAGCATTAGTTCACATTCTTGCAGGAGTGAAAATACTCTTCATTCATGCAGTGACAGGGAAAATTCTGAAAATGGAATTCCTAAGGACAGTCTTGGCCCAGAACTAAGTAAACAGACAGCCAAAGGTCACATTAATGCGCAAGCTACAGAAAGTTCTGATGGCAGTATTAACTGGAATACAAGTTGTACGTTTGCACGGCCCAGGATTTTTTGCCTGCAGCATGCCCTTGAGATTGAAGAGTTGCTTGAGGGCAAAGGTGGTGCCCATGCCCTCATTATTTGCCATTCAGGTAGGTTAGAAAAACTTCTTTTGTCTCTGTACTCTGTGTGACTGCTGGTGGATTCTGTTGTGATCCTGCATAGTTGATGCGAAATAATTGGTTACCATTGGACATGTTGGTCATGTTTATCTGCAAACATTTTGTTTTCCAGTATGCAGGCCATTCTAATTCATGTATTCTTTATCTTTGGAACCTACATATTAGTATCAATAATTCATGATCTTGTTTCAGGAGAATAAATAAAAAATATGTATATTCTGCGCTCATTATGTCTTGCTAAATGTACAAGTCAAGTACTAGGGCCAGTGAATGAAAGAACAAGTGACTCTTTATAGTGTAGATATGAGGCAAAAATAGCAGATCATGTTCATTTGCTCTCTACATATTTTGCCAAAAATGGGTTTCTTTTACAGATGCATGTCTATCATCCCTAGTTGGGCCTACTCCTGAAAATAGCTATGAACTATTGTTCTAAATCATGATTTAAAGCAAATGCACTTACTTTTTTTAATTTTCAAATCTCCTGAGGCTTCCGCTGATCTATTTGTATTTGATTTTCTGCAGATTATATCAAACTAAAAGCACTTGCAATATCAATAGCCGATGAAATTGAGTTTGAGTTTGACTGTACAGACGCGCCACTTGCAAATGCATCGAAGTCTGATTTACATCTAATCAACATTGCAATCGATGACGAGGGGCATAAGGAGGATGGAAGAGACTGGACGTCACAGATGGGTCTAAACCTGAAATATTGTGCCAAGCTTAGGAAAGAAACACCAGGGAACCAAGAACGATCTCCTTTGTCATTTTGGGGAGTGTTTTCTAGACCTTCGCCTGTTTCAGTCGTTCCTAATCTCAAGTGGCTCTGCAAAAAGGCGCGGACACCATATGCAGTTATTGGTTTCACCAAGAGCTCTAACACAACAGCAACTGCTGAAGTTAGGCCTGAAGTAAAGACAGATATAAACACTAATGGAAATGTTTGTGAGGATGACAGTAGGCAGCAGACTTCCGATCAAAATGGCTCCAGGCAACCAAGTGGACTGCAAGATTGCAATAAGCCCTCATGCTCTGAGCAGAGTCACCATGACAGGCATTGTCTTGTTAATATTCCTATTGCTGTTGCTGAATATCCTATGATGCATCAAGTTAGAGAAGTTCCAGTTAGTGTTAGCACACGCAATGAGTCTATTTGTTCACCAAACTCCCAGGATTCACCTCCCTTGGCCTCACCAGTTGAAGCTACTAGATATCAAGGATGCACTCGTTCAATTGAGTCAAATAGTTCGCCGACCTTTTCTATTCAACAGTTCCTAAATGATGAAAGCACTTCTGTGGAAGGAAGCATAAACTGTGCAAGCAATCATGACTTCTTAGAACCTCAGGATGTTATATTAAGGTGCAGAGATGAATGCATGCAAGTTCAAAAAGGTCAGGAGAAGATGGGGCTTTGCAATAATCCCAACAGAAGACTAGTCGATCCATGCCTGATCGAAGATTTGGCTATATCGGAAGGAAAAGTTAGGGGCGCTGTATCAGCATCCCTTGAAAATGAGGGGTTTGCTAAGACATCTTACTGCTCTGATACTATTAAAAAAACTAACAAATCTGCAATGGAGGATCAATCGGAGACTCATGATCCGGGTACTGTTCCAGTAAAACAAAATTCAAGCTGTGATGAGATGCCCAGTGCCGATAGAGAATGTAGTTTAATCTTTGGTTGCCTTGTTTCAGCTGATGTTCCTTCTTCAACTCAACCTGTGTTGTTTCCATGCGATTTGATGAGTGATGAGCCACAGATCAATGGCAGCCAGACTGCTGTCAAGGCCATTGAGCTCCAGAGTAAGAATCCTGCAAAGTTAGAGCATGAATCTCCACACTGTGTCCTAGAGAATCCTCAAGCTTCTTCCATAACTGCAGTCTCTGGACATGGTGGAAAATCTGTCTGCACTGGATCAGATTCTTTTGATATTTTACTTGGAGCTTTGGCTGAAGAGTCCAAGGTAGCAGATGCTCCTGGGAAAGATGAGGTAGGCAAAGCTTCCTTGACATTAATGACACTCTCTAGCAGCGAGCATTCTGCAGATGAAGTTACAATAGGCAAAGTTGTAGAGGTGGCAAGAACAGAAATTATTACGGGAGCAGCAAAAGATGGTCAGCGTGCAGATCGGACAGATCTGGTGTCTAGAAGCATTGGGCAGTCAAATAGAACAGGTATCATATGCTATGTCAGACGCAAACACAAAAGAAAGAGGGATTCTCAGCCAAATACTGATAGTTCACAAAGTCTCGGGAGTTTCGTGCGCTCTCCCTGTGAGAGTTTGAGGCCAAGGACCAGGCCTGCAGTAGTTGAAGAGTTGGGGTGGAGCATAAGTGCGGAAGCTTCTTTTGCAAGAAAGGGTAAGAGGACAAAAGTAGTGGGATCATTTCAGTGTGACATTGATCTTTGTGACATGACATTTGAGACTAAGGCCGAGCTTAATGCACACAAGCGCAATATTTGCACTGATGAGTCATGTGGGAAGCGTTTTAGCTCACACAAATACTTGAAGCGTCATCAGTGTGTCCACAGTGAGATGAGGCCATTTAAATGCCCCTGGGATGGTTGTGGAATGACTTTCAAGTGGCTGTGGGCTCAGACCGAACATGTAAGGGTGCACACGGGAGAGCGGCCATATAAATGCTTGGCTCCTGACTGTGGGCAGACATTCAGATATGTTTCGGATTACAGCCGTCATAGAAAGAAGTTTAATCACTACTGATTGGTTATAGTTTCAAGTTCCGCACCTTGGGGCAAAAATCTCAAGCTGTGCGTGTGTTGGGGGCCTTGTTTGTTGTAGTAGCCCACATATTTAACCACCTGACAGCTGGTAGGCCTAGTGTATGTCCCCGTGTTAACAATGTGCTAATAATTTAGTGTAGGAGTTAGAAATTGTTGGGGGTGAAGGGAAACCCCCTGTTGTTGATGTAGATTTGCATAAGCTGATCTCCACACTGACACGTGGGCATTCATTCTTTGTTTCTCAGATCAGTGATGTATTTAATCCCTGATGAACTTCATGGATACCATGAAATCATATGCTCGATTACAAACGAACTAGGATCGTGTACATGTATCACTTCAAGTCTGTGCATATGAAATGAGTCAATGGCCTTTGCTGGCGGAATACCTAGCTTTGACATCATTTGGTGTCCACATTCTCTTCATTGTTATTCAGTCGTACTATTACAGCAGATTACAACAGAGCTTGGTGTACTAGTTTTTGTTGGGGCATCGCAGGTGGACCCCGTGTCAAGTTTGTGATGAGCCCTTGTAAATCGTTGCAGCTATAATGATTGAAATTAACCAGGGTAATATAAAGGATCACAGCACGAGGCACGGATTGAAAAAACGAAACTACCTTTCGCCGAAAAGCACTCTGACCGTTCTATATTTAACGTAAATTAAAAACCATTAAAACCAGTAGTAGTACATATATATGAGTACTGACTAGTGACTAGTAGCTAGCTAAAACCTGACTAGTGATCACGCTAAAACCTGAACTGACACTTGCTGCTGCTGCCCGAAGCACCTCGATCCATCTACTCTTCTTTTTCTTCGAGCTCAACCTCGATCCGTCTACTGGGACTCATCCTTAGCGGCCGCTCCCTCGACCAACCAGGGCCAGGACCCAAGCTTGGGCTCCCCGAACATGGAGATGCCCTTGCGGGTCGTGAGCACGACGTACTCGCTGGCCCCGCGTGCCTTGCTCTTGACGCTGGCCCAGTGTACTTGTGCCCACGTCGGCTGGGTCCCCGTCGCGGCTGGCGCCTCCTCCATCTTCAGCGTCCCCGGTGCGACTGCCTGCGCCTCCTCCGACGCCAGCTTCAGAGCGCCGTCTTTCTCCATCAGCAGGAAGGATGAGCTTGATTGATCTTTGTTGTAGAGCGGAGAGGCGAGAAAATGTTGCTGGCTATGGTTGCAAATTGCAATGATGGCGACGAGGGGTGGGCTCGTGTGAATTTATAAGGGGCCAGTTTTCTTGAGAAGGAAGACGAGCTCCGGCCGTGGGGGGAAAGAAGAGAAAGGCAAAGCTTGGATCGGGGGCAAAGAAAGGAAGGCGAGTGGAACCGCGCGAGGCAACGGGATTGTGGAAGAAGAAAGGAAACGGGAAAAAAGAGAGACAAGACAAAAAAAAAAAAAAAAGAGGCCGTTTGTCTGATCGGCCCAATCGTGCCTGGCGAGGCCCCTTTTGGCCCGGCTAACTCTGATCCAACACAAAGCCGGTTCGAGCGCAGTAATTAACATTTTTAGAATTTACCGTGAATATCATAGGGAGCCTTTCTCAAGTTCCGTAAGTAATTTTTTGACTCTTTCAGTGCAGCATGCTTAGGTTGGAGCATAATAGCCTGTTCTTTTTGGCTGAATTCTAGCAGGTTTAATATGCATCACAGATGTAAGATGGTCCTAGACCGTAAGATTTAAAATGTAAGGCAATGAGTAGTATGTCTTCCAATACATCTGTTGTTTGGCAGCAAGTTAAGTTTCTGCCCTGCTCCTTCTGAAAGAAACAGAGCCTGATACTTCTACGCACGAGGAAAATTGAGCAGGCATAGTCTTGACTCTTGGCATCCATTTAGCAGGTGTTTGTGTTGCAAAAGAAAACTTATATAATGGACAGATGTAGCAATCTGGGTTCTGATATGAAAAGTCGCTACATAGGTCGAAGATACAATATGAAGATGGAGAAGAGGCTGATAATGCCTCTGAATTGAAAACGAAAAGGAGCCAAAAGAGATGATGAAAACAAAAATAGAATCCGGTTCCCTATTAAGAAAAGGTACCATCTCTATTCAGCTTCCTAAAAAACAATATCTATGACTAGTTCATTGCATGTAAAGGGGTTGAACTACAGGTGTTTTTACTTAAAGATGATGAACTAGACATACATGCCTTTTGCTGGAAAGTAAACACATATTTTTCAATTTTTCGATGCTTATCAGGGAGCTTTACATAGAACTTTTAACTAATCGACCAGCAAATGAAATCAAATAAATAGTTCACAACTAATAACAGTAACCAAATGACACATCATCTTCCTTGTGCCCTTTATGCATTTTTTATATCCCATTTGTGTTGCATAAGCAGAATGAAGGACCAGCAGAGCGCCTTATGAAATGAGTGAGCCGAGTTCTTTATTCAGGTGAGATGCTCAACAAATAGCTCATTGAACTTCCCTTGGACATAATACAAGGAGGAATTCATTTCAAACAGCTCAGCCGAAAATGGCTAGTGATAAAAGACATAATTGGATCTAATTTGGATATGATTTCTGCGTAATGCACCAAGGTAGCACACACAAGAGTGATGAAACCACACAAGAGCAGGTCCTGGTTTTTCACGTAGAACCTGAATTCAACTCACCAATAAGCTGAGCTAATGCCCTGAATCACTAATTGACTGATCATATCTAAAGTCTAAACGATGCCAAACGGGGGCAGAGCAGCAGAAACAAATCCACCACATTTATTCTTGGCAATCAGTCAATCACAAACCCTGTCTTTCAATCCTACTCGGTGGCCTGGTTATGGTCGCCCTTGTACTTTTCTAGCGCGGGGCCGGTGAGCCTGCAGATGCGCCACTGCGGGAGCACGTCGGCGCCCATCCCTTGGTAGAAATCGATGGCGTTCTTGTTCCAGTCGAGCACGCACCACTCGACGCGCCCCATCCCGAGCTCCGCCGCCTTGCCGGCGACGGCGGACAGCATCATCCGGCCGAGGCCACGGCGGCGCCAGGGGGCGCGCACGAAGATGTCCTCCACGTACAGCCCGGGCTTGGAGAGGAAGGTGGAGTAGTTGGGGAAGCAGATCACGAACCCGGCCGTGACGCGCCCGCCGCCGCGCGGGGAGGCGAAGGCGGCGGCCTCCGGGTCCGCGAGCGGGGACGCCGGGAGGTCGATGCGGCGTGAGGCGATGGTGGAGGTGGGGTCCGGGACGACGGGGGAGGGTGACAGGTCGAGGATGAGCGCCGTGAAGGAGGTGAAGGGAGGCGGCGTCGGCGTGGGGAAGAGCGTGGATGTGAGGAGCTCCTGGGTGGCGGCGAAGAGGTCGGTGAGGAGCTCGAACTCGGCCATCTGGTGGATGAGGCTGTGGATGTGAGGCACATCGCGGGCGTCGGCCAGGCGGAGCTCCGCCCACACGTCACCGGAGAAGGTGGTGGAGTTGGCCGGCGCCGCCATCTCGGTCAGGAAGTGCAGAGATTGGGGAGTTGGGAATGGGAGCGGAGGGTGGTTCTCTTGCGGATGTGGGAGGGTTCCCTTGGCCTCCTGTCCTCTTTTATGATGTGGCGAGTGAATGGTAAATGCCACGTGTGACTCCCGGCTTTGTCGAAGCAAACTTTTTTAGCTCATCCCAACAGCGACATCAGGTTCATACGTACCAGTAGCAAAGTAGGATTTCTATAACTTGGGAGCACATGATCAATAAGACGAGGTGGCAAAATGAACCACTCCCGAGTGGGGCTTGGTAACCATGTACATCAAGTTCCGTCAACATTAGCCAACTTTTCTCTCAATTTCTCTTCGTAATTTAGTTACCATGCGACACTTCGTTAAGGGTTGGAAAGTGGAAACAAAGTTTTCCAAACCTTAGTTTTACAATATTATAGTTTATCAAATGCTATGATATAACTATAGTTTTATAATACCATGGTCTATCTAACACATGTTTGAAGGCACGATATTTTGACCTCACTTCCTCCTCCACAATGAAAAATTTGGTTTAGACTAAAATTTTTCATACCCAAAAATACCATGGCTTTAGATACATAGTTTTTGGAAGAGCTCACAAACACTTTTTAGTTCAAATGCCATGGTATTCTCAAATACTGTAGTAGTGACTTAAAACCACAAAAATACTTTGTTCCTAAACAGTCCCTAAAGTGACAACGAGATTTTGTGAAACTTACGAGCAAATAAATGTGTGGATTTAATAAAAAGCAGGCTAGGCTGTCTTTAGCGGTATAGCTATTTTGAGAAATCCAGCACTGTTTGGCACTGCTCGCAGAAAGGAGGTTGAATTTGAGGAATTGGGATGAGGAAGCCGTTGGGGACATCCTTAGCTCATGATTCTTGTTGCCTCCGCCTTGGAGCTGGATGTGATGACATGTGTTGGCAATGAGAGCACATGTTGTAACTTCAAAGGTGGCTACTCTCGATTCGTGGATTTAGTCATTTGGCTCTGTTTGGAATAGAGGAAATAATTTATATCCATACGTTTTTTATATAAAATTAAATTGTTCATATGAATTTTCTTCATCATTTCTGTGCAATTCTTGTGTTCCATAAATGGGACCAGTAATATCTAGCAATGGTTTTTGGTGGTGTTGGCAATAATTTTGAAGGAGAGATCAATGGTGGAAAATGGCAACGGTCCAGGCATGGTATGAATTTTGACCCCATTGATGGACTTTGGTGATGCTTTTGGTGGTCTATGTCTCATTACGTTGGCATGATACATATCTTGGTTGAACTTTTGTGAAGTTTGTGTTACATTTTCTATTAGGACATGTCACCTTCATGCAACAGAAGCGCGATGAATATGGTGATTGAAATTTGCATCTAGATTATATGCATTAGAAATTTTTTATGTCTGAATATTTATGATATGACATATGAAGCATGGAGTAAATATGTACTACAACTTTAGAAGGATGCTCTACATGTTGCCATAGAAATCAAAGTTTGGTATAGCTTATCGATGTCTATAGCTTGCATGAAAATGTAGGCACAGTGGCTCACTGATACGGATAGCTTGCGCAAGGAAGTAAAATGGTAGTGGGGGCTCGTAGATGTGGACATTTTGAGATAGATGCTAGTTGGGTCGGAGCTATAGTCTATAGATGTGGAAATAGAAAAGAAAAAATGTTAGTAAGTTATTAAATTTTATGCTAGTCATGAGTATCAGTTGTAGCTTTGTACGGGTTTTAAATATATTTCATTTTACTTTTATCCCAAGTCAATATTTTTTAATTTACCAATTAATCGTAAAAACAATATTAATATCTGCATTACTAAATGAATGATGTACCATACCACATTTTGTGGTATGTATAATAGAGCTAGTGTGATGGTTTAGATGTGATATTTTTTAGTAATATTTTGATTAAAATAAGATATACCTCCTCCATTTTAGGTCGTTTGACTTTTTTGACACCAAATTTGATCAACGTATCTTATTCAAAATTGAGACGAAAGAGATATTTAATGTAGAATAAGACTTAAATTTATAATTTAAGAGTGATGGAGTAAATATTTTATGATCCAGTTTAATGATCCTAACATTTAGTGGTGCGAATTGTGACTTTATGACCGAACGAGTTCTCCACATATTTTTACTTGAAGACTAAACTTTATGTTCAAATACAATTTCTCAACTTGGGATTCAAAGCCTGTTTAGAGAGCAAGAATTTCACAAAAGTTTCATATGAAATTCAGAGAAATCAAGTGCAATTTCATCGAAAAACATAAGAATAGGAAAAAAAAATCACGTGTTTCAAATCCTCAGTTTATCAGCTGAAAAAAAAATAAACTTCATCTGTCCACCGTAACATTTTACACCAGATAATCGTACATCGCACCGTTATATTTCAACCTTTTCGGTAACTAATCGTACATTACACCAGGTAACATTCAAATAATAAAAAAAAATGAAGGCAATTTCGTTTGAAGTGCAAGCTGCCAACTTCAAAGCCCAGGCTCCCTTCTACCCGCCGCCATAAACCCTACCCTAACACGCAGAACTGCGCCGCCCGACCCACCCCAGCCCACGCCGCCGGCGGCCGCCCGCCATGGTGAAGGCCTACCTACGCTACGAACCGGCCCTCACCTTTGGTGTGATTGCTTCGCCGGAGTCCAACGTCGCCTACGACCCCTCCGGCCGCCTCCTCCTCGCCGCCGCCCTCGACCGCCTCGCCGCCTGGGACCTCAAGCGTGGCCTCCCCTCTGTCTCCTTCGCATCCTCTTCCTCCTCTCCCTCGCTTGCCGTCTCCTGCGTCGCCTCCTCCCCTTCCACCGCCGTCTCCTCTTCGGTACCCCTGAGCCCTCTCCCTACTTTCAATTCCCTCGAATTTGGCTGGCTGATTTCCGCGTTTGAATTTGGCTCCATTTCGTGCGTTGTTGTTTTGTTTGATGTAGGTTGCGAGCGGGCACGCGGATGGGAGCATCAGGCTGTGGGACGCGGAAACTGGCGCCTGCGAGGCAACCCTCCACGGCCACCGCTCAGCTGCCTCTGCCCTCCGCTTTGGCCCCTCCGGCTCTGTTCTCGCCTCTGGCAGCAAGGACTGCGATGTCATCCTCTGGGACGTCGTTGCACAGGCTGGTCTCTTCCGGCTGCGTGGCCACCGTGATCAGGTGCATTGTGGTTTGACACGCCTGTTTCGATTGGTTAGTGTTGGCTAATAGTGCTAATTTGAGGGATTATGATGTGTAGGTGACCGATTTGGTGTTCCTGGACTCTGGTAAGAAGCTGGTGAGCTGCTCCAAGGACAAGTTTATCAGGGTTTGGGACCTTGAAACACAGCACTGTCTCCAAATCGTTGGTGGTCACCGCAGTGAGATTTGGTCAATGGATGTGGATCCTAGCGAAAGGTTTTTAGTGTCTGGGTCTGCTGATCCAGAGCTGAGGGTGTTTAGAATCCGGCAATCAGTGGACGAGGATGAGGACTGGAGCAAGTGGGATGTGCTGAAGCTGTTTGGTGAGATTCCAAGGCAGAGCAAGGAACGAGTGGCAACCATTAGGTTTAATAAGAATGGTAGTCTTGTGGCATGCCAGGTGGCTGGGAAGACAGCAGATATTTATAGGGTTCTTGATGAAACCGAGGCTACACGGAAGGCTAAAAGGCGGATGCACAGGAAAAAGGAGAAAGCATCAGCAAAATCTATGATTGCCGAGGGGAATGGCACTGTCATTGATCCGTTGCCAACTCAAGACTTGCACAATCCCACTGTTATTGTCACTGATGTATTCAAGCTCCTTCAAGTTTTGAGGGCAAGCAAGAAAATATGTTCAATTGCTTTCTCTCCAAGCAATCCACCAAAAGGTTGCCTGGCCACCTTGTCTCTATCTCTCAATAATAACATGCTTGAGACATATTCAGTGGACAGTGAGAAGGTCTCGAAGATGTACTCGATTGAGATGCATGGACACCGTTCTGACATTAGGAGTGTCTCCCTTAATTCGGAGGACAACCTCCTGATGTCAACTAGCCATAACACTGTCAAGATCTGGAATCCTAGCACAGGAGATTGCCTTCGAACCATCGACTCTGGATATGGGTTGTGCAGTGCTTTTGTGGGAAATCGGTTTGCTCTTGTTGGTACAAAAAGTGGTACTTTGGAGATTATTGATATTGCTAGTGGGAGCTTAACCGAGGTCATAGAAGCCCATGCTGGTTCCATAAGATCAATTGTACCCATTCCAGACGAAGATGGAACTGTCGGTGCACGGGGCTTTGTCACTGGGAGTGCTGATCATGATGTCAAATTCTGGGAATACCAATTGGTGCAGAAGTCTGATGATGTGAGTCTTCTGTGTTTTCCACATAAATGCTATAGTAACTTTGTGCATCAGTCTATGCTCTCCTAGTTACCTTCAAAGAAAAAACACATCTAGATATTTAAGAATTGCCTTACCTTCTGTATTTCTGTATTATTGTTTTTTATTTACACCTGCAAAATTTATGCTCCTTCCATCAACTTAATTGAATGTTGGTTTAAGTACTTGAAATAGTTTTGAGGTCAAAAGTACTTCATGTATCACTGTCGTAGTAGATGTAGACATGTACTTTTGTATGATTGACTACCTTATTCTTCTCTGCATCAATGCGAAAGATCGGATCCATTTTTGTGCCTATATCATTTGTTTCTGGAGCTCACTGTATATCTGTGAAAGAAACGAGCCCCACAACCCCACATGCATGCACAACTTCTGCTATGAAGCTTATTGATTCTTTTGGTGTTCTTAACTTCATTACAGGACTCTAAGAAGCTGACTGTAACTAACGTTAGGACCTTGAAAATGACTGAAGACGTCCTTGCTCTCTCGATCAGTCCAGAAGGAAAGCATATTGCTGTTGCTCTCTTGGATTGCAATGTCAAGGTTTCTCTCTAATTCACAATACTTCTCCTTTCATTTGGGTTTTTATGTAACTGGAAATTTTGAATTCCACTGTCATTTATGAATTTAAAATATTTATAGTTGGAGAGATGGTATGGAATCAGTGTACTGACACTGGTTGATGATTTGATTTAAATGTAATCTAGACACACTTTTTTTATAGCAATAGGGAAAAGTCTTTTTCTAGACAAAAGGACATTGATAATATGTTCTCTGTCTTTTTCTGTGTACCAATACATTGTTCTGGCAGCCTGGTTTGCATATTTGCTTTGGGCACTTTTTTTGCTTCAAAAAAAGGCACTTCTCCTTAACGCATGAAAATAGCCATTTCTCCTTTTTTATGCTCCTTAAATCTAAAATTTAAAGAGATGTCAATGGTGATTTAACTTTGTATGGCACTGTGGTTTTTGCTTAGGCAATTACTTGTACCAGTTCTGTTGAAGTAGCATGGTGCAGATCACGGTATGGTCCTTAGGACCTTTGCTTCAGTATTTTACATAGAAACCCATCTGCCCTTGATTTTACTGAGATACCTGATACATTTTGGAATTGGTAGTAATAGGAAATTGCTTCAATCTAGTAAAAAGTTCCGTATTAGTACTTTACTTGCCTCTAATGTTCTTACGCCTATATAGGTCTTCCACATGGACACATTGAAATCTTATCTAAACCTTTATGGCCACAAACTTCCAGTCCTCTGCATGGACATATCATCTGATGGGACTTTAATAGTCACTGGCTCTGCAGACAAAAATCTGAAGATTTGGGGTATGGATTTTGGGGACTGCCACAGGTCTATATTTGCTCATTCAGACAGGTATGTCATTGACTTTCAGTTCTTTTTTTATTGTTTTGATTATAGGCATGACCTTTTATACCTCTTTTATTTCTTCACTTTGCAGTGTCATGGATGTTAAGTTTGTGTATAAAACTCATTATATGTTCAGTGTGGGGAAAGATCGCACTGTGAAGTACTGGGATGCTGATAAATTTGAGTTATTGTTAACACTTGAAGGGCATCACGCTGAAGTTTGGTGCCTCACAATTAGCAGTCGTGGTGATTTCATTGTAACAGGTTCCCATGATCGCTCCATTCGGCGATGGGATCGTACTGAAGAACAATTGTTCATCGAGGTATTCAATAATTATATGATGCTTGCATGAAGTTTCTTGAAACATATCCCCTCCGTTTCACTATGTATTCCATAGCGCACACATGCGCCAAGGTAGTATGAGTTCCAAGATAAAATCAATCTGAAATGACCATTTATACCCCTATTAAATGACACATGATAGAATCACCTCTCTTGCTTCAAAACATTTAATTAGGGGTGTGGTCCTTGTAGAGTGTAAACATTGCATTAACTACATTGTAAGATGTATTCTCCCAGTGCCATGGACAAACAGTGAGCCTTCCTAGAGATTGCCCTTCTCATCCTATCTCCAATATATGCAGGAAGAGAAAGAGAAAAGATTGGAAGAAACTTTTGAGGCTGATTTAGACAATGATAATGAGTATAGATATGGGCAGAAGGAAGATGCTCCTGATGAAGGATCTGTGGGTGTTCCTGGTAGGAAAACAAAAGACACAGTAACTTCTGCGGATGCAATTATGGATGCACTTGATACTGCTGAGGAAGAACTAAAACGCCTTGATCAGCATAAACTGGTATACTCATATACTTCACCTGGTTCCACTTATTAGTACAAGATCATTTTTTTATCTCCATTTTTTGAGTTTCAGGAAGAGCAAAATAATGGGAGGGCAGCTAAATTTCTGCCTAATCTTATAATGCAAGGGCATTCACCCTCAGATTATGTTCTGAATGTAGTTTCAAGCATTCGCCCAAGTGATTTGGAACAGGCTCTCCTGGTATGTTTTCTGCTCTATGGCGGACTGCCTAACCGTCGAATTCCCCTTGCCTGAATTTCTTATGAGTTTCTGTTAAAAAACAGTTTTTGTGCCAGATACTTAGTGTAGCAAAACGTGGTTACCATTCAACTAAACTGTGTATAATCTCTAATCAGCTCTTTCATTTTTGTATAACTTTGGCAGTGTACATCCTCTGTCCTTTTAGCTTTTAGGTTTCACTACAATTTTGCAACTCATTGAAATTAAGAATAACTTTTTTATATGTTAGTGGCCTCATTTGATGTCATTGTAATAAGCTGTGGTTAATCATAAATTTGTTTCTATGACAATTATCATTTGCTGACATGTTTATGTTTTTCTAATATTTGGAACAGTCATTACCATTCTCCGATGCACTAAAGCTGATGTCTTACTTGAAGAATTGGTCTCTGGTTCCTTCAAAGGTAAAAGGATGCTTTGTGTATTTTTGCTATTATGCCTATGCAAATTGCAAACCATTATGGTAGATTTCTCAATATCTGTTAATTGTAGATTGTGACGTCACCTTTTCATGCTAACAGTGTATTTTATGCTAAAGTATTTCTTAGTCTTTTGAGGCTCCACTTTCCCAGTTTGTGCCACATTATATTGCTTTCCTGTTATCCTTGGAGGTTTGATTGGTGGTTTCATTTCTTTGATATAGTGATGCTATCATGTTACCTTTTGTACTTGTTGTGTACAACTGTTATATTTACACAAAATTTTCTACTAGTTATGAAGTTAATTGTTACTCTTCTTACGGAGGAGGAAGATGAGTTAATATGTTTTATTTGATTTGGGAAAACTATGTTAAGTTTCATGTGCTCATGTGCTGCATTATGTCACAACTCACAACATTCTGATTTCCTCATTTTTGCCCCTGTGTCACAACCAACAACGTTCTGATTTCTGCTATAACCTTGCAGGTTGAGCTTGTTTGTAGGGTTTGCTTAGTGCTTCTTCAGACGCATCATAATCAGTTAACTACAACTCCATCTGCAAGATCCTTGTTGACAGGCTTGAAGGATATTCTTTACTGTAGAGTAAAGGTAACTTTGGATCTCTTAAAAAATTGGAAAGGTAACTTTGATGCAATCTGATCGCCTTCATACCTTTACCCCCAGGAATGCAAGGATACTATAGGCTTCAACCTTGCTGCCATGGATCATTTAAAAGTATGACGCCCCTTTTCCCTGAATTTTTTGCGCTGCTAGGTTTTTTTACTTCAGGTTTGTCTGATATGTCTTGTGTACATCTTTTAGGAATTGTTGGCCTTAAGATCAGATGCACCTTTCCGTGATGCAAAGGCGAAACTCATGGAGATCAGACAGGAGCAATCGAAGAGGTCAGATAGACTCGATGGGAATGAAAGAAGGAAAAAGAAAAAGAAAGCGTCTGGAGAAAGCTGAGCCTTGGGCTATTGGAAAGCAAAGCTGTTTTTGTTGTGCTCTAGTGTTGTAAGCTATACGCTATATGGACGTGCTCATTTCCTTAGTCCACGAGCGCGCAGAATTTTGATAGATGAGTGTAATCAGAAAGTGCGTTCTATAAGCAATATATGCTGTGGGTTTTATAATCAAGTTGCTTTGGACATTATAAGAATGTACTTGCTGACCATCAGCGCTAAAACGATCAGCAACGATTAGCGCCTTACATGAAATTAGTCGTCTGGATCCTAGGGTTAATTGTTTCTCAACTAAAGTTAGTGCTGGCCAATCTAAACAGGAGGTTAACAAGTACTCCAGGGTAATTGTTAGTCGACACTCAACTAGCTGTTAGCCTGTTAGCTAATTTAAAAAAAAATATTTTAAGCTAATAGGTGACAGTTTATCTTTTGGCAAAATTGGCTCCTGGACACTCAAAGCTGCTAGCGGACACCTTACGATTGCAAATATGCTGGCGGACACGTGTGCACTTTGCCAATTTGCTGGTGGACACCGCAATGACTAAAATATTCTTATCTCGCTGAGTTGGAAAGAGAAACGGTATGGATGGACAATATTGCCCCTGTGGGTCGGAGTGGGTCTTTTAGATGGCTGGGTTGGTTGGGTTGGACCAGGTAAGCTTCAGACGGCTCGGTTGGCGCTAGGAATCCATGAACCCTAAATCGAGCCTCCCAGCGGTGGCGGCGGCCGCGTCGGTGGGCCTCCCGACGGCGGCGGCGGATCCTGGAGCATCTCGACGGCAGGTGGAGCGGCCCAGGTACTGCGTCCTAGAGCATCCGCGAGGGCAGGTGGAGATCAAGAGGGAGCAATGGCGTCAGGGTCTTCTTCCTCGTCTGCACAACGAGTTCATGGTGGCGGGCGCAGTGAAGAGGCGAGGCCACACTGCCCATTCTGCAAGACAAGGACCGTTGTCGAGCGAGTCTCAATGACGGGGACCAACCCCAACAAGAAGTTCTACACTTGCACCAATCGGGACTGGTGAGTGGTTTGGGTTTGGTTCAAGGCCTTGGTTCAATGCATATCTTGGTTTTGATTTAGGTGATATGTTTTGACCCTAGTTTTTGCCTTGCCTTTTCTCTATTATTTAGGGGAGGACAGATTGCAGATTCTTCATGTGGAAGCCCAGATCCAGAGAGGATGACTTAGAGGCCGCCATTGCAATGCTGGGAGAACAAATTGCAACAATGGGAGAACTGTTGAGAGTTGTTGGTCATGGGAACAGAAATGCAGGTCTAGTTGCTAGGATGGTGAAGGTTCTTGTTGTAATCATAACTCCGATCTTAGTGGTGCTAGTAGTGGTGCTCCTCAAGTAGCATGTGACTCCAGCATTGTGTTGTTGAACTGAATGCATGAGTGCAATGTGTTTGCCCTTTCCAGTGAATGCAATGTGTTGAACTGAATGCAGCCTGTTGCATTGAATGCAATGTGTTTGCCCTTGCCAAGTGATGAGTCAACACAGAAATGAAACATTGAAACGAGCATGATGCAGATAAACTTAGTTCAACACAGACATAAGTTCAACATAAGCATACTTAGTTCAACACATATAAACTTAGTTCAACACAATGATACATAGTTCAACACAGACAAACTTAGTTCAACACAGTGAAACATAGTTCAACAGACATTCAACAGACATAATTTGTTGGATAGAGTTCAACAACACAGAATTCTTTCATAGTCCTAGTAAATTCTTCTTCCTGGTCTTTTTGGCTACTTTCTTGGCGTTTTGGCTTCGAGTGACAGGACCTGCAGTGCCGGCCGTAACCGCAGACACAGATTGCTGCTGCTCCTCCATGGTTGGATCCTTCTCCAATGTTGGCTGCTCCTCCAATGTTGGCTGCTCCTCAGTTTCTGGTCCATCCACCCTGTAGATAGTAATAGAGCAACAATGAGAACAGGTTCATGAAAAGATTGCAAATGCATAGTAAACATTACTTACTGGTTGTCTTTTGTCACATATACCACCCTTGGTTTGGTTGTCTTCTTCTTATTTTCTTTTGAAGCATCAGTTGTTAATGGACCCAGGTCCACCACCTTGGGTTTGGTCCTTCTTCTCTTCTTTGGTGGTGCTGGTGGGGGAGCATCAGGGTCCAGGACAGTCTCATTGCAGGTTTTCTGTAGGTGACCTAGTCCTCCACACCTCTTGCAAGACTGCCTTCTTTTGGTACCTGAACCCCCCTCTTCGACCCCTATAATCCTCCTAGTCCTAGGCCTTCCTGCTGCTCTCTTGAGTAAAGGTGGCAACAGCTTGAACCCCATGTTCACAGGCTCCCACTGTGTTTTATCTGGCAAGGGACAGACATAGGTAGCATAGGCAGCTTTGAACTTTTCCACTTAGTAATATTTGTCAACATAGTCCTCAAGGTCTACCCTTCTAGTGCCAATGAATGCAATAGCATGGACACATGGGAGCCCAGTCATCTGCCAAGCCCCACAACTGCATTCCCTTCTCTCCAAATCCACAGTGAACCTCCAAGGAATGAGGTCTTTGTTGACTCCTCCGACCTCACCGATCAAGGGTGTACACTTAGTAACGGAGAAGTTCAAATTCCTGCTCTTCTCATGCAGATCCTTCATGACACGTGACAGGATCTTGCCAGTCAATTTCTCAGCTATTCTCACCCTAGTGCAGAATCTCTCCATTATCATCTGCCTTATTCTATCCATCAAGTCAATAACTGGGAGGCCCTTCTCATTTCTAACACAACTGTTAAAAGTCTCAGCTATGTTATTTGTGCAATAGTCACACTTGCTATTATATGAGAATATACTCCTGGCCCACAAGAGCTTGTGGTTGTCTACCTTTCATTCATTTCATTATAGTGCCTTTGAAAGGTAGACTTTCTGTAAGCCCTTGCTGCAGGCCACAGGTTCCTCTCAAACACCTCTCTTCTGTACCTCTTCTGGAAGTTTTTCACCAAATGTTACATGCACTCTCTATGCTCTACACCATTGGAGAACACCTTAGTGACAGCACCATCTATCCCCTTCCCAGCATCAGTGGAAATAACTAAACCACTGCGTGAACCTATTGCTTTGTTAAGCATCTGCATGAACCACTGCCAATTTTCAGTGGTTTCAGAGCCAAAAACTCCATAGGCCACAGGAAACATCCAATTGTGGCCATCAACAGCTATGGCAGAGGCTAGCTGTCCCTTCCACCTGCCTGTCAAAGCTGTTGAATCAACACCTAAATAAAGCCTACAACCATTCAAGAAGCCATCTATGCATGGCTTCAAGGCAACAAACATTCTACTGAATCTATGCTTTCCTCCTATGATGTCACAATCTACCTCCACAATGCTCCCTGGACTCTTTGTCTCAATCTCTCTTTTCCAACTAAAAACATGCTCAAAACTGTCCTCCCACCCACCGAGGACTTCATCAAGAGCCATCTGTCTACCATCCCATGCTACATAATAGGAGATCTTGATGCAATATTTTTCTTCTAATTTCTCCTTAAGTGCTTTTGGACCAATGGTAGGATCAGCCCTCAAATAGTTGATGACTCTGTCCTTGAACCAATGGTTAGTGGCCATACAATTGTGCTCGAATTTGCTTGTGCTGGCACATGTATGCTTGTGTGGAAGTTTCCTTATCTGCATTGAAATCACAAATTAGCACACAATATAGGGAAATTTGAAATCAATACAATCAGTACAATAACATTGAATTAATGGAGAATCATGCAATCCATGTTCGCCCATCCTGAAGCTGAGAGGCATGAATTCTCCATCTACACCTTTGTACGTTGTGGACTCACTGTATGGAACTACAAGTTCAACTTCATTAAGCACTACATACTGCCTAATGCACCTCTTAAAACAGGTGCCATCTTGAAAAGTAACTCCTTCTACAATTTTAAGATTCTCTAAGTCAGTTAGATGGACAACAGATTCACACCCCTTCTCATCATCAACAACTAGTGGGTCCTTATCTTCTTCATCAGAGTCAGGGTAGTAGTCAGCATCAGCAACCTCATCATCAGACACAAGATCTTTGTAGTTAGCTTTCTCATCATCGACACCGACATACTCAATTTCATCGTACTCACCCCAATCATCTATGTTAGGTTCATTGCTTTTGCCTTTGCCTTTGCCTTTGCCTTCGCTTTTGCTAGGATCTGTGTCACTAGAACTGCTAGAGTCATCACTTTGGGCTTCCTCTTCCTCGATTGGGCCTTGCTCTACCTGGCTCTGCTGGGTGCTAATGGTATTGCTTGCATTCAAGACTGCCAACCTATGCCCTTGGTCCTTGACATCAACCAGAATTGCAAGCCTCCTAATATCCCAGAATATTTCAAAGGCAACCAGCAATGAAGCATCAGAATCTATACGCAAAATTTTTTTCTGGTTGTCATCAAAGTACATGACATGAAGCTCCTGATCTGGCCCATAAACAATGTCTTCCTTCAGCAACTCCATCAGATCCATCCATGAGAAGGTGTCTCTATCAACAACACGAGTGTAGTCATTTGTCACATGATAGTCATCTTTCCCGTCTGGCCTTTGCTCAACGTAAGCAGGAACCCAAATCACCAATCTACAAGCTGACTCGGGATCCATCCTACCAAGAAATTTGTGCCAAACCAAGTCAAATTCGAGCCAATCCTACCACATCTACCAGTGAGGAACAAGAATACGCCAACCCATCGGAATCAAACATACTCCAACCCATCAGAACCAAACGAGAAGAGGGTGACAACTTACCCCTTTGGCATCCATTTCAAAGACATGGGCTTTGAAGGCGAATCTCCGCTATGCAGTCGTCAGATCTTGTTCGGGTGCATGTTGCTTGATTTACTTCACAACCGTGGTTGCATGGATGGCGCGACGGGTGCGAATTGGATGCGGCGGAGGGAAGTGCGCTGGCGGGAGCGAACTGGATGCGGCAGAGGGGGCGGTGGCGGTGGCGCAGGGGCGGCGGCGCGGGTGCGAGGTAGAGGGCGGGGGCAAAACCCTAGCCTATCCGACTCCGAGTGCGAATGGGTCGGTCTGCTTGGGACCGACCTGGGCGGATAGGTCTACTTGGCCCAAGGGCATGGGTGGTCATTTCGAAACATTTCTCTCTCCAACTCAGCGAGATAAGAATATTTTAGTCGTTGCGGTGTCCACCAGCAAATTGGCAAGGTGCAGACGTGTCCGCCAGCATATTTCCAATCGTAAGGTGTCCCGCCAGCAGCTCGACGCAGCTTGGAGTGTCCAGGAGCCAATTTTGCCGCGTGAAGGAGGGTCAGGCAGGCAAGACGCGCCCAGAAGAAAGAACGGGCAAGGGCAAAAAGATAAGGCAACTCACGCAGACTTGCCTCGCCCACCCTGCCTGACCTTGCCGCCTCGCCCACCCTGCCTGACCTTGCAGCCCTACTTATATGGTTGCTGCCGGAGCTCCACCAAACAAACAACATACAGTACGTATTTCTAAACTCAACCAAACACGCACGCCCGCCCTAGGTGAGCGTCGAGCCGTCCACGAGCGCGGAGCTCCACCGTGGCAGCGACACTGAGGCGCAACTATTTTCGACTGATGTTCGAAATAGCTAGCTGACATTCGGCGATAGTGACGAGCCAAGGAAGGAGTTGCGCATTGGCCGGTGCTGCTGCTCATGCTTTTCCTGCCACAAGTGCCAACCAAAAGCGATGAGTGGAGGGCAACTCGTCCGCGGACGATTTTGACGGCACCGCAATACTAGCATTTCGGATACATGGTAGAACGAGCAGTTCAAGCAGGCCATTTTTCCTACACCGGTTTTACTTTATATCATTGACAATCTCAAATGAACATAAACACACCACGCCACCAGGCAAGCACGCAAACAGATGGCATCATTTAAGTATCTACCAAAATATTATAACTTAGTTTAACTAAGCACAGCGATTCTCCGTGTCTTACGATACGTCTCACATATAACGAAGGAAAGCACTAGAGTTATGACACAACAGGACTGCTAATTTAACTGTACAAGTCATCATCGTCAGCTGCTGCAGCAGCGGATGCAAAGGGGTCAGCCGCTCCAGCAGAGCCTGCGGCTGCCGTCGGTTGGGCAGCGAACCGGAACTCGCTGCCGATCCCACGAGACTGCTGGAGCGTCTGGGCGAAGGCCTGATACTTGCGGATGTCAGCATCGCTCACACTCCGGCGGGCGTACTTCATTGACTCCTCGAAGTGAGCAGCCTTGATCTCAGCAATCTCGTCTACCTCATCTTCTTCCATGGCCTCAGGGTTGTCCTTCCTGCGCCTCTCCCTCTCGATATCCTGAAATCAAATGTTTCAGTTAGCAAACAAGCATAAACCAGATCACACGGACCTAAAGAACCTCTGCAAACCATACCACTACGGGGCAAAAGGGTTTACCTTTTCGATGTTCTCCCTGATGGCATACTTGCAAGCGCGCTGGCAGATTTCAGTGATATCAGCACCGCTGAACCCCTGCGTGTATTTGGCAAGAGCGTTCAAGTCAACATCCTTAGCCACAGGAGACTTCCTGAGGCAGGCTTTGAAGATCTGGAGCCTGGATTGGTCATCAGGCAGAGGAATGTAGATAAGCTGATCAAGACGCCCTGGCCTGAGCAAGGCAGGGTCAATGATGTCTGGTCTGTTTGTGGCACCGATAATGAAAACAGTCTTCTTGGCGTTCATGCCATCCATCTCAGTCAGCAGCTGATTCAACACTCTGTCTGCTGCACCTCCAGCATCACCAACACTGCTTCCTCTCTGAAATACACAAAAAAAATTGTCAGCATAACCCAATTGCAGGATGAGTCAGTGTGTTCACATGGGGATAACCGAGAGATGCAATACCTGAGTAGCAATGGAGTCAAGCTCATCAAAGAAGAGGACACATGGAGCAGACTGTCTAGCCTTGTCAAAAATCTCACGGACATTAGCCTCACTCTCACCAAACCACATGGTCAGCAGCTCAGGTCCCTTCACACTAATGAAGTTAGCCTGGCATTCATTAGCAATTGCCTTGGCCAACAAAGTCTTGCCACAGCCAGGAGGACCATAAAACAGAACACCTTTTGAAGGAGACATGCCAAACTTTTCGAACTTCTCTGGATGCTCCACTGGATATTGAACAGTCTGCAAGAATTCCAAATTTGTTAAGAAATGGTAACTAAGAAACGGCAATTTAACAATGGAATCAACTTATGAGTTAAACTACCTCCTGCAGTTCCCTCTTAACGTTTTCCAGACCACCAATATCTTCCCAAGAGACATTTGGAACTTCAACAACCTGATGAATACAGAAATTGAAGGTTAACATCTGGAGAAAGTAATAACTTTATCGCATACAGAAGAGGTTACTTTTATTTAAAGATACTCACAGTTTCACGGAGAGCAGATGGGTTACTTGTGCCAAGTGCAGTCTTGAAATGGTCATTTGTCACAGCCATAGAGTTCAGTATCTCCGCATCTATGGTCTCATCCTCAAGATCTATAATATCCATCTTCTCACGAATGCACTGAAGAGCAGCCTCGGTACAAAGTGCAGCAAGATCAGCACCCACATAACCATGTGTATCCTTTGCAATGTGCTCCAAGTCAACCTGCAACAGGATTGTATTATGATTGAAATTGGTTTTAGAACAAGGGGATTACATATAGAAACCAAAATCACCACATCAATATGGGTATCAGTGACACGGTCACTTACATCTTCAGCCAGCTTCATGTTTTTAGTGTGAATCCGGAGAACCTCAAGGCGTCCAACTTCATCTGGAACACCAATATCAATCTCGCGATCAAACCTTCCAAACCTCCTAAGAGCAGGATCGATACTGTTTGGACGGTTTGTGGCACCCATTACAATAACATGTGCGCGAGCCTTCAGGCCATCCATAAGAGTCAAGAGCTGTGAAACAATACGCCTCTCAACTTCCCCATGGGTCTTCTCCCTCTTAGGTGCTATTGAATCAATCTCATCAATAAAAATGATGGAAGGCGCATTCTTCTCAGCTTCTTCAAATGCCTTTCTGAGATTGCTCTCACTTTCTCCTGCTAGCTTTGACATGATTTCTGGTCCATTGATTAGAAAGAAGAAAGCACCTGTCTCATTAGCTACAGCTCTAGCAATAAGTGTCTTGCCAGAGCCAGGAGGCCCAAACAGCAATATGCCCTTTGGTGGCTTAACACCAATAGACTTGAAAAGCTGGGGGTGACGCAGTGGAAGTTCAACCAGTTCTCTGATTTGGGCCATCTGCTTCCTAACTCCACCAACATCATCATAACCAACTTCATCAAGTCTTTCCTCATCTTCCCTCTTAATAGGCTCACCCTCACAGAATATTTCCGTATCTGGTGCAACGATACAATACTCTACAGGGTCAGTCTCTATAACTTTGAATTCTACACTTCTCATACCACCCCTGACAAGGAAGAGGTCTCCTTTTCTCAAAGGACGATAAGCTTCAAGGAAGTATGCTGAAAGGTTGAAGATACAGGCAATGTTAGCAAAAGGTTAAGAAAAAAATTATAGCAAAGAAAATGAGAACACATTAAAGCAGACGCATCAAGCCCAGTGGATCATCTAACCAAGGTATCCCATATGACATTTAGGAGTGATCCACTAAAATAGCCTAATAAAAGCACAAATCAGGCATCCAACAACATCATGGAAGCTAGTACTAAGACCTGTACAATGCAGAACTGAAAATATTTATAGTACCAAATAGATCATATTAGCTCATCTGTTAACAGTCGATCCAAATTGCCAAAACAAAGTTATCTGTCAAAAAAATGTATAAGAGAATAACGAAGTGATAAAGAAATCTCACGTTTCAGGAACACATCAAATAAATTGCCAGTAATGCCCTCAACCGTGTCATCAATTGGAAGTGTGTGCACACGCTTCCCGTATTTGACATCTGGGCATTGATGTACAGAAACCACATCACCAAGCCGTACCCTCAAGTTCTTCCTGACCACCTTGTTCATTCGGATCTTTGGCTCCTCACACGTTTCATCTGCAAGCACAATGCAGATAGTGTCCTTTCTCTTCTTACCCTGTAAAATGAAGTGATCCAGAATGTCAAAGGGCAAGAATCAAGTGGTAGTGACCACACATTATCTCATACCAGGAGGTAAATTCAAAATACAATCGTGTTGGTAGAGCCCATTGCGTGCAAGTATAGCACAGCTATAACACGCAGAATTTCGAACAGGTCAGTTTTGGATATCCTCAGCCAACAACATCAAGAAGCAAGAGAAATTTAAGTTATTGAAGCCCACTGATTAGTTAAGAATAAATGTCTCCCAATTAATTACGAGTATTTAAGAATCGGCCATGCACATAATTCAACCCTGTCTACACCCTTGACATCACATTATAATAGGAAAAAGCCTGGCTCATATACAGCATGTGTAAAGTGATGACCACAATTAACATGGTGCAAACTAATTCACATTACAGGTTCATCAAAACTTCAAAGTTAAGAACCAAGGAAAAGTAGCAAACCCTGTGGCACACATAACTGCATATAGCTTGTTAAGGGAAAAAGTAGTGACCTATGCAGTATATATCCAACAAATTGCAATGAACTAAACCGAACAATGACCAAAGCCATGTACTGTTCACACATCTACCTTTCTGACCATCACTAGAAGACCACAACAAGGTCACATCAAAACCTAATGGAAGAAAACTTCTAAATATCACCCCATCAAGCATTAAGGTTCCCCACATCTAAGCTTACAAATTAACACCGAACGACAATGTCACGATTTTCACAACGGGTTTGTAATCTACACAATACACAATCACCACAGCAATCCGATCTAAACATAACAGTTGCCCCTCATCCGTACCTTGAGCAGGACAGTGTCACCGCGGAAGAGCTGGAGCCTCTCCATGGTGTCCGGGTGCAGTGCGACGACGGAATTGTCATCATTGACGGCCTCGTCGACCACCAGACGGTTCGGCGACTTCTTCCTCTCCAGGATCGCCGTCGAGTAATCCTTCTTCCCCTTCCTGCTCCACACCCCACCAGAGTGTCAAAAAAACACACCACCCAACAACAGATGGAAGCCCTAGGTGCGGGCGGGCAGATCGGAGCGGGTACTCACGGATCGGAGGAAGACGCCTCGCCTTGGCTCGCCATGGCGGCCGAATTCGACGATGCGGTTGGTGCCGCTCGCGAGAGGATCGAAACGGCGACAGATATTTGCGGGGGTCTGGGGTCGAAGTGAAAAGATCAAGGCTAGGGGATTAGTTCGCCTTTATAGCTTCTTTCTTGGAGCAGGGGTTCGGGAGGGACTTCTCTTCGGGTCGGGCTGGGGCTCTTTCGCTGTTCGTGTCAGGTCTCAGAATTCGATCGGCCCTTTGGGCTTGGGGGAGCAGACGTCGGCCGGGTTAGGATGAAGGAAGAGCCCTCCTTGCGCTGTTTGCGTGCTAGTATATTGCAATTTACAAGGGTGACTTTCCATTGCCAAGGAGAGAGGTGTATGGACTGAAATTGCTGATCCCGATATGGACATTGTTAGATGTGTTAGATTAAGATTTGAACGGTTACCTACATTATATGCATTCAACATTTAGTATTTAGATACGGATCGGTTTTTGAATGTTAAGACTCGAATACAAACCCTTATTATAAACAGATCCAACTCGGACGGATAATGTCTGCACCATACTACCATTTATACCCCTACTCGGTACCCAAGGAAGTACTACATAAAGTTGCCCAACTATTCATGCAGTTTACAAGAAATTTATCTTGTAATAACATGGAAATTTGGGGAAGCTGCTTTGTTTTTAGATTGCCCTCCAAAAAGGAAAAGGCAGAAAAAGACTCGTCGTCATCAGATTACTGATGCTTGCAAATTAGCAACACCAGAGGATATTTCAATACCAAAGGTTTGCCACGCTTAACAGATTGGGATAAGCTTTACATGAGCGTCAGTCTTCCACACAGTACCATACATATGGCTAGCATGCATTACATGGTAGTATGGTACAATAACTCTTCAATATATAGTGTTTTGTCACGACTCCGTTGGCTTAGGCAACCTCTTTGCAATTTCCTGTCCCAAGAACATGATCATGTTAGGAGGAGGATGCTCACCACAGGTACATAATATAGCTGAAGATTGAAATTTGAGACTGGAAAAAAAATATAAGAGTAATGATAAAGACATATAACCAACTGTCGATGGCTGGTTTCATAAAATTTCCCTGTCCATGTGATGCCCAAGTAAAGTTTATTAGGATGTGCTAAAAAGGGTCATAAAATGGGGAATTCAGGGCACCGACACTTTGTTTGTTCAGCCTGATTTTTGTTAACTAGAATAATATAAACAATTGTAGCTAGGTTTTATTTTCAGTTAGGTTTGTTTCTCTTCTTATTGTTAGAATATAATTGTAACAGCCCATATTGGGCCTGCGGCCATTGGCCTTGTATATTGTAACCCTAGCCTTTCAGGCTATATAATGAAGGTCACCCCCCCTGATTAGGGTGTGCGGTGTTTCTCTACGTGGTATCAATCGCATAACGATCCTTTCCTTCCGCTCCTTCTCTTTCCCGATCCGACGCGCGTCGCCCAGCCGCCCCGACGCCGTCCTCGGCCGCGACAGCCGCCGCCTCCCGGCCGCGCCCGTCGTCGCCAACCCGGCCGCGCCTCGCGCCGCCTGACGTCGTCCTCGGCCGCGCTCCGCGCCGCCCGACGCCGCCTCCTCCGGCCGCGCCCGCCGCCGTCTCCTGGTCGCGCCTGACGCCGTCCACCATGTCATCCGCCTCGGCCACGTCCGGAGTCATGGCGTCCGGGACTTCGGCCTCTGCCACGTCCAGCGCCATGGGGTCTGGGGTCTCCCCGCCCCTCTTCGTCGCCTACGCCTCCGTCAACGTCAAGCAGCACGTCCCCGTCGACCTCTCCCTCGAGCGTCCCAACTACTTCAAGTGGACGGCGTTCTTCACCGCCCTCTGTGCCAAGTACGGGCTGCTCGGCCACATCGACGGCACGGTGGCTGCTCGTCCGACTGACCCTTCCTGGTCTCAGCCCGACGCGTGCGTTCGCGGCTGGACGTATGGCTCCGTTGACGATGCTGTCCTCGACCTCGCCATGGAGCCCAATCAGGACGCCCGCGCCTTGTACGTCTCCATCGAGGCCCTGTTCCAGGCAAACAAGGAGTCTCGCGCCGTCGTCCTCGAGCAGGAGTTCCACAGCCTGTCCCAGGGCGACCTCTCCGTCGATGCCTACGCCCAACAGATGAAGCGTACCGCTGATGCGCTCCGGGATGTCGGCCACACCGTCTCCCCCGCGCAGCTCGTCCTCAACCTTCTGCGTGGGCTCAACCCCCGCTTCGCCAACACCGCCGACATCATCGCCAACTCGTCGCCGCTCCCTGACTTCAAGTCCGCCACCAACATGCTCCGTGTCAAGGAACTACGCCTCGGCACCGAGCACAAGGAGGCTTCGGCTTCCACCCTCGTTGCCTCCACCACCCCCTGCACGTCGCCATCCTGCCGGTCCACCTCCTCCTCTTCCAACAGCGGAGGCGGCGGCAAGAGCAAGAACAAGGGCAAAGGTGGCCGTGGCGGCACCGGCGGCAACAGCAGTGGCAGCGGCGGCGGCACTGGTGCCAGCGCCGGTGGCAACAGCGGCGGTCGCCGGCCCCAGCAGCAAGGCGGCGGCCGGCAAGCCCCTGCACCGGCCGGCCCTTGGGTCTGCTATCCCTGGGCCGGCCAGTGGGCTCCCCCCGGCGGGTGGCCGCCTCAGCAGCAGCAGTGGGCGCTTCCTCCTCCACCACCGCAGCAGGCCCACACCGCGTTCGCTCCGCCACAGTACTCCGTCGCGGGTGCTCCTCCAGGCGGCTGGAACCAGGCTGGGCTGATCGCTGCGCTGAACCAGCTCGCGGTCCAGGACTCATCTCCTTGGGTAATGGACAGCGGCGCGACATCCCACATGTCCTCAAACGACGGTATACTTCTTTCCCGTCTTCCGTCCCCACCATCCTCCATTACGGTTGGTAACGGGCAATCTATCCCTATTTTCGGTCGTGGCACATCTCTTTTACACATAGCTGATCGTCCCTTTCATCTCAATAATGTTCTTGTCGCTCCCCAGCTCACTCGTAACTTATTATCTGTTCGACAGCTTACTCGCGACAATAACTGTTCCATTGAATTTGACGCTTCTGGTTTTTCTGTTAAGGATCTTCAGACCAAGACGGTTCTCCTTCGGTGCAATAGCCACGGGGACCTCTACACCATCCCACATCGCATGCCTCCTCGCTGCCATGTCGCCGTCGTCTCCCCGGAGCTGTGGCACTCCCGCCTTGGTCATCCTGCACCAGCCGTCATCCCTACCTTAAATAAACTTTTCTATACAGTGTAATAAAGCAGCTCCTCGCGTTTGTCATGCGTGCCAGCTAGGCAAGCACGCTAGGCTGCCCTTTGCTAGTTCATCATCTAGTACTACAGCACCTTTTGAACTCGTTCATTGTGATGTCTGGACCTCTCCAGTTTCGAGTATTTCTGGCTATAAATATTATCTTGTGATAGTTGATGATTTTACTCATTATTGTTGGACTTTTCCACTGCGTCATAAATCTGATGTCCATGAGCATATCGTTCAGTTTACTGCTTACGCTCACACACAATTCAGCCTTCCTGTACGCTGTTTTCAGGCAGACAACGGCACGGAGTTCCTCAATACTGCCACCGCTTCCTTTCTGGCTAGCCGCGGCACTCTTCTTCGTACCTCGTGCCCCTACACATCAGCCCAAAATGGCAAAGCTAAGCGGATGCTTCGTACCCTGACCAATGCTGTTCGGACACTTCTGATCCATGCCGCCATGCCTCCATCCTATTGGGTGGAAGCCCTTTCTACCGCCGTGTTTCTTATTAACCGGCGGCCTTCATCGTCCATACATAACGGTATTCCCTATCATCTCCTTTACCACAAGATGCCAGATTACTCCCTTCTTCGAGTCTTTGGTTGCCTGTGCTACCCGAACATCAGTGCCACGACCCCCCACAAATTGTCTCCTCGCTCAGCAGCGTGCGTGTTCCTTGGTTACCCTCCTTCCCAGAAGGGCTACCGGTGTCTTGATCTTTCCACACGCAAGATCATCTCTCGCCACGTTGTTTTTGATGAGACTCACTTTCCGTTTGCGGCTTCCAAGCCCCGACCGGACTCTTTTGATTTCTTACTGCAGGACATACTTCCCGCGCCTGCCCCGTCTACATCAGACGCTCGGCACACGCGGGCCCCGGTGGTGCCGGCTTCTTCCTCAGAGGACGCCGGCGACCCGGTCGGGCTTGACCCGGCCATCCTGTGGCATGGCGCTGCCTACCGGCTGCCTTCCGAGCCCCGGCAGGCCGCGCCAGCACCGTCCGACGCGCCTGCACCAGTAGGCGCCGCTGCTACTGGCGCTCGCTTCCGACCCGGCGTTTACTACAGCCGTCGTCCGCGGCCGCCCACGCAGCCGCCGCCGGATGCTCCACCGGCATCGGCACCACCGGCGCCTTCCCCGGCTCCAGCACCGCCGGTACCCGCGCCCCAGCCGCCGGTGCCGTCTGTGCGTGCGACTCGCTCCCGGACAGGCTCCCTTCCACCGCCTATCGACCGGCTTGGCATGGCGCCGCCTACACAACGGCGCGGCCTCGTGGCGGAAGCCACCGGCCAGGTGTCGCCGCTGCCAGGCGACTCTCGTGCCGCCCTAGCCGATGCAAATTGGCGCGCGGCAATGACCGAAGAATTCAAGGCGTTGGTTGACAATGGCACCTGGCGTCTCGTTCCTCGCCCGCCTCGTGCCAACGTCATCACCGGCAAGTGGGTCTTCAAGCACAAGTATCATGCTGATGGCTCCCTGGCCCGCCATAAGGCCAGGTGGGTCGTTCGTGGCTTCTCACAGCGGTACGGCATCGACTACGACGAGACGTTCAGCCCGGTTGTGAAACCGGCCACCATACGGGCTGTTCTCAGCATTGCTGCTTCTCGCTCCTGGCCGATCCATCAGCTGGATGTGAAGAACGCTTTCCTTCACGGGCACCTGCATGAGACAGTCTACTGCGAGCAGCCACCTGGCTTCGTCGACCCCCGCCGCTCCCGACCACGTCTGCCTCCTGCAAAAGTCCCTGTATGGACTCAAGCAGGCACCGCGGGCGTGGTACCAGCGTTTCTCCAGCTTCGTCCAGCAGGCTGGCTTCACTGCGTCGACCTCCGACACATCTCTCTTTGCTTACAAAGAGGGTGCCGACATCGCCTACCTGCTGCTCTACGTCGACGACATTATTCTGACAGCCTCGTCGACCAGGCTGCTTCGGCACTTCACCGAGCTCCTTCACTCCGAGTTCGCCATGACAGATCTTGGGGATCTCCATCACTTCCTCGGGATCTCTGTCACGCGTTCCTCTGACGGGCTCTTCCTCTCGCAGCGTCAGTACGCTGTGGATCTGCTCCAGCGTGCCGGCATGGCCGAGTGTCATCCTACGGCGACTCCTGTTGACACTCGGGCCAAGCTGTCCGCCACAGACGGCGCCCCGGTGGCTGATGCCACTGCATATCGCAGCCTCGCCGGAGCTCTACAGTACCTCATGCTGACTCGTCCGGACCTCGCCTATGCCGTTCAGCAAGTGTGTCTCTTCATGCACGACCCGCGGGAGCCTCATCTTGCGATGCTCAAGCGCGTCCTGCGGTATGTCAAGGGCACGCTCTCCACCGGCCTTCACATCGGCACCGGCAGCATCACCAGCTTGACTGCCTACTCTGATGCTGATTGGGCGGGCTGTCCTGATTCTCGGCGCTCCACTTCAGGGTACTACGTCTTCCTCGGCGACAACTTGGTCTCGTGGTCCTCCAAACGACAAACTACGGTTTCTCGTTCGAGTGCGGAGGCTGAGTACCGTGCTGTTGCGCACGCTGTGGCAGAGACCTGTTGGCTTCGTCAGTTGCTCCAGGAGCTTCATGCACCCATCTCTTCGGCGACGATCGTCTACTGCGACAACGTCAGTGCTGTCTATATGACCGCCAACCCAGTTCATCATCGTCGCACGAAACACATTGAGATAGATATTCACTTCGTCCGTGAGAAGGTTGCTTTGGGGCAGGTCCGGGTGCTCCACGTCCCATCATCTCATCAGTTCGCGGACATTATGACCAAAGGGTTACCTGTACAGTTATTTACTGATTTTAGGACCAGTCTTTGTGTTCGTGACACTCTCGCTTAGACTGAGGGAGGGTGTTAGAATATAATTGTAACAGCCCATATTGGGTCTGCGGCCCATTGGCCTTGTATATTGTAACCCTAGCCTTTCAGGCTATATAATGAAGGTCACCCCCCCTGATTAGGGTGTGCGGTGTTTCTCTACACTTATGCTATGTGAAAACAAATAGGTCTATGTACTCAAAGCATACTATACCTCAAACAGTTGGTTTATATTATCAGCCGTCTTTGCTGATGTCTCAATGAAAAACATATTGTTCTTCTCTGCGTACTCCTGTGCATCCTACAACAAGGACACCAATATTGTCAAAATTACATAGCAGCCGTTAACTATAATATCTATCATTCTATAAGTAGGTGACAAGCAATATTCTTACCTGCAAAGATACACTTCGATTTTCATGTAGATCAGCTTTATTCCCAACCAAAACCATTACAATACCAGGGCTACCATGCTTCTGAAGTTCCTGCAGGATGGGAAAGAAAAACATAAAGCGTTGTATTTCTCCTCAAAACAAAAAACAGGGCACAAACCATAATAGAATTTAAGATTGCTAAGGTGGAATATTGGAGTCAACTGGTACAGGTAAATAAAATATTCATGGTACAAGTTCACTTCTAAATTCTATTATTGCTCAGGTATAATAAGCTGAATAGTAGATGATAACATCAAAGTGTGGTGCCATCAATACAGCAGAGTGACCCAGGTACTGGCAGCGCTCAATGTGTCCGGATGCCCCGCCCCAGGAGCACAGGTGTGCTTTTAGGCCTGGCAAAGCCACACAGACATGGGTGCCACGATGAGCTAGCAGTGACAGGCAGCTGTGAGCAGTCCGAGGTTGAAGATGCTTGGCAGTTAAGCCAGCTGCACCTGCACACCTGAGTCCGTCTCTTGAAGCACTTGGGCCTGGTGGACTTCTCTGATTGCTAATGAATGCCTTTTTTGTTGCCTGGTTCCACATGACTACATCGCTGGATGCTGGATGCTTGACTTCACAAATATATGACCGCTTAATATTCACTTGGTAATTGATCTATTTATCCAAATTTGATAGGTTGTTTTTTTTTCTTTTGATAACTCGATGTACGCTAAATTCTGCAGGGGCAAAACAATAGAGATACCATTATTGTGTCTTCATCTATGCCATTCAACTACCATTTGTACACTAATTTATATGTTTCCGATATAGATATGATGCGTGCGTGTATTTTATTTTTTGTTGTTAGTTAAGTTGGTCAAGCCCCACCTACATTTTTTGGCTATATCCGAACACAGTCTATGCCAGCAGAGATTTAGTATGACAGAACATTGTCACAGCAGAGTTTCAAGCTGATGCACAATATAGATAGAGAATGGGGAAAAACTAAGCACAGAAACTCAGAAGAGTAGAGAGTTGTTGACAGTTTACCTTTACCCAGTATTGTGCTTTGCTAAATGATTCTGGACTAGTTATATCGTACACAACAATTGCAGCAGCAGCCCCTCTGTAGTAGAGTGGTGCCAAGGCAGCATACCTGAAATTAGCCAGCTCTCAATTATCATGCCTTCTTTATTCAGGTAAAACATGCATATGGTTGCAAAGAAAAACAGATCAAATGTGAAATGTGCATAGGATACCATCAGAAATCCCCTTGCTAGATTACTAGAACTGTACCTCTCTTGTCCAGCAGTATCCCAAATTTCAAACTTCACTATTGTTGAGTCCTCCAATGCCAATGTTTGCGATAAAAAAGATGCACCAACAGTTACCTGTAATCATTTCAGAAGATAGGTTGGGGAGCAGAAATGTGTTATGTGGGGGCTCATACTAAATGGTGCAACTGAAAGTAGTGCATCTTTCATTCACGGCTCAATCTGATCAAAGAAGCAAACCACCTTGGAAGTAGGATCGAATTGACCACGAACAAAGCGAAGAACAATGCAGCTTTTCCCAACACCAGAATCTCCCAGTAGTACCAACTATGACATGAAAAGAATGAGAACATAAAACAAAGTCGTTAATTAGGTTTTCCTAGATAAATCACAATGTGTTGATGTACTTGGTAGGACCACTGGTGCAATGAATGCGACAGCTTTCTCAATCAAGAGTGCCCAATGGACCATATATATGCACATGTCCTTCCATGCTTCTACTTCTAAGCTAGAAATAAAGCATAATAGCAAAAGAAAAAAATTGAAATAAGTAACCACTAATGAAAACATTGTTGCTATATATTTTATGAGATATTAGAAACTTTGGTTCATTTTGAAATTGTGGAAACAAATAGAACACATAAGGCAACGTATATGGCATACTGCATCTCATCTGAAGAATACACAAAACAGGCTGAATGTGGCACAATGCATGTGTTGATGTGTATTGCAACTTATGCAAAATATATCCACGTGAAAAGCAAGATGAATATGTATGTCCATCGTTTATGGTAGTTAAAACGATGACCTAATATAGTAAGTATATCAAGACTCTCTATCACACAGTATTTGTTCATCGTCAGATATAATACATATGACAACTTATCGAGTATATCAGGTATTGCAATACGCAAAATTGCAAATCCAAACAAAAACCTTGCCTGAGATACAATGTTAAGCAAACACAAAATTTACAGCTAGTATCATAGTATCCAAACCTTAAGAGAAGACTAGACAAATTTTCAATACACATAGGAGTAGGAGGCCTCTATGTGTTTTTGAGTTGTTATATAAATATTCTCCCTCCATGAATACTACTATCAAACATCTGGCCAGAGCATCTTGGAAAGGTGTACAGCTGACATGCTGGTACCCACAAGCAATGCAAAGCCAATTGAAGCAACCAAAAGAAGCAAAAATAAAAGATGAAATCAACCACCATAATAATTCCAAAAGATAAAGAGGGTGGAATTTGACCAACCTTGGCACGCAGCTCCTTCGAATCAGTGGCAGAAGATGTATCGTTGTTGATGGTGTTCAGCCCTCCTGTACTTCTAGCTGAATTGGGGAAAGAACGCAATGTGTTACACTTATATACGTTAAAAGAATTTGATATCATAGAAATTTTTCCCCAAACGCATATCACATTTCCCTAAACCTAGTCATCGTATAAAATCCGTCTACAGCCCACACTTCAGCCGGGCTTAATGACTATGGCAGTTTTAGTGGCATTTAGCACGCTGTGACACGATGCCATCCCTAAAAAATCCAATTAATGTACTACTAACCACAGCTCAAAACCCTACAAATACTCTACGCATGGAGCAAATAAGAGACCCAAACCACTGCGCATCCAACCCCCATCTGGATCAGCGCTAATCTGTACCCTTTGCTCACTAATCAAGCCCGATGTAACAATTCTGCGCACAGGCAGCAAAAATTCTACACTCGACGGAGGAGGCGCGAACCTGGCACGGAGGAGGAGCAACCCATCGCTCACGCTTGCCTGGCGTCGATGGGGCTACGCCACCGGAGAACGAGGGCAACGACCGCGCCGCCGGTGAGGGCCTCCAGGTCGGTCCGCCGCCGTTTGTCCGTACTCGTCCTTGGTGGGTGCGGCTCTGAATCTCCGATGGGGTGCACGACGCGTTGGTGCTCGCTGCTCGGGGAAAGCAAGGCAGGTCGTTGGGGGAGTTGGGAGTGATGGGTCGGCTTGTCAGTGCAAGATCTGAAAGAGATGCAAGTTTATCCACGATGTTTGGGCCGGGCTGTCTTGCCAGAATGGGCCACTTGTGTAGCTATAGTTTTGCGACAGTGACGTCGAAACACCGTGTTTTCCTATTTTGAGGACTGTGTTTTCTCTCTTTTTTTTTTTATGAAAGTACTGGTTCGTATATACTACCTTCGTTCACAAATATATGATACAGAGATTTTTTTAAAAACTTTAATCCATCATTTTATTCAAAAAATGTTCAAACATTTAAAAATATGAATCATGCTCACACCGCATTTAGTAATAAATCAAATGACAACACAATAAACGATACTAGCTCGTTAATTTTTTTGAATAAGTTGAATAATCTAAGTTTTGGAAAATAATCAACCATGTCATACATTTGTGAACGGGGAAGTATGTTCCTTAAATTAAATTTCTCTACCTTTGACTAAATTCTTAGAGAAAATACGACAACATCCGCAACATCAAATTAATTTCATTAAAAAATCAACGACAACTAACGTTTTAGGAAACTTGATTAATGTAAAGTTAAGAGAATTTTGACTTAGAGTTAGAGAGCTAAGGTGACCTATAAATTACAGCGGGATCATTCATATATCTTTTTCTGTCAGGAATTTCAGTATAATCAATAACCCATACATCAACAGGGAAAACTGCAATTTCAACTGAAAGCTAAGATTAAGGGATGTTTGCAAAACACAACACATTGTCTTCTGCAAAGTGCGAACCAATGACTCTGCGTGGAGCCAGGACGAGGATAGAAACGATAGTGCTAAAGTTACCGGGCCTCGCCCAGAACATCTTGCAGGTGGACGTGCAGCATGCGACGGGTTGTGCTTTATGCATGACAATTGACAAATGTCATGGGCTGGATCACCAGTTCACCACCCCATTTCTTTCATACCTCTTGTGTTTCATGCTTTCATTTCTCTGAGGCAAAAATGCACTGCAACTGCAAGATCTGCAGCTGGGCAACTCTTCTCTGCCTTTTGCTCTCTGCTGCATTGGTTGCCCTGCGAAACTGCATGAGTGCCTGCAAACTTACGAAACTTCACTGACCTGGCGAAGCCTTTACGCTTTCATTCGGATGTGTCATTCGTCTCCACCCCCATCCTCGTGCTCGTGGAAGTGGAACTGAACTGCGGTGAGCAAAGCGGCCATGCAACCAACTAACCGCGCATGTGCACAAAAGCAACGGAGCCGAGTGCAAAGTTGACCTGCACTGCAGCAGCTCCCCTCCCCCTCCGGCTGTAAAGGCAAAGCGGCTGCACTGTCAGTAGTGTGCCCGTGCAGGAATGTTTTTTGCCCCCCTCCTTTCACTCTCCTAGCTGTGAACTGTGATGAAGCCTCGTCCGCGCCTGATGGCTGTGATGGGTCTGAAGAAACAGAGGACAAGCAAAAGCAGCTCTGAATTTGGTAGCGGGGATGTGACATGCCGAGACCCCAAAGAGGGTGGTGGTCCGTGCACGCATGCACCACGCCACACTTTCCCCACTTTCCCTTTCTTAAAGGGCCTCTAATTTCACTTTGCCTGCACAGGGAAAAGGGAGTAGATTGATTCTGAAACCCAGAACTAGAGTCCAACTGATGATCATGCTTGGTGCTGTACTCCACTGCTATAGAGTCAATTTAGTTCGTGCAGGTTAAAACTGTTACTGTTAAGAAGTCAAGTAGTGGGTTCCTTCGCAAGATCTTGCTGTTCTGCCGCACCTACCAATCATCAAATAGTGTTGCTAGTAGTAGTAGTATTTGAAGCGGTGCCTCCATCTCCCAAAGGATGGTTGGAACTTGGAAATCTAGACAGCTATGGTTCTGAACATGCAAAAATCAGTTTGTACTCTACTCTTGCTTAGATATTGATTTCTGCGACAATTCGTCAAGACCTTGTGCAAAACCTGAGCTCATTCCTGAGATAGGACGCTGAACTCGACAGGTTTGGTTTCTTCCAGCAAAGTCAGAATTCAGAAATGCACTGGTTCAGACCTGATAGCCACTGGCTGCTACAAAAACGGCCTGCGATTCAGTTGGAAGTTTCATACAGTACCAGTCGCCAAAAAGAAAAACCCAGCAATTACATCTATGGCCAACGAGCAAACTGAACTTTTACCGAACTATAGCTATTGAGTTTGGTGGAAAGACACTGATGTCAGGTAATTGTTGGCCTTGCAAGTTACCAGCACCAGGTCAGTTACTCCTAGTCCTAGTTGAAGTCACTTGAACCAAAAAGCTAGCATGTGATGTAGGCCCGGCCTGCACGCTCGCTGCAGCCCTGCACCTGAATGGAAGGAACGGTCCCAGTCCCAGAGCCAGAGCTGCAGCCATCAGAATATCAGGTGCACAAACTGCCCAAGGCCGCAGCCATCAGGCTCAGGCCGGGGAAATGGCTGCCTGGAAGAGGACAGGAGTGTGAGGTGGCAAAGCAACTAAGCAAGGATGATTAAAGGGACCAAAGCATGTGGTTAAGGGGCCCCCACAAAGGCGGGAAAAGCCTTGTTTGTTTCCTCCATGTCTTTTGAGAGATTCCCTTGTGATCCCATGCTCTTTCTACATTGTCTACATTAAATTAAGAGGAGCAGTAGCATAACGAAGAGGAAAAGAGCAAAGCTGAAAGGCGAAAGAAAAAATTCAAAATAAAGACGAAAAGGTTAAAAGGCCAGCATAAGCTCGGGCTTTTCGTTTAGGCGGGAATTTACACGGACCAAGTCTCGTTGTAATGCAGATATCATACCATTAGATTCAGAGAGTTGTAGCTCTCCAATCGTCTAATTCAGTTGGTTCTTCTTCTTCAAGGGTCTCGTTTCTTAACTGTCGGGTCTAATCTTCAAGGGTCTCATTTCTTGCTGTCGTGTGCAGATAAATGTTTAATTATCATTGCTACGTTTAACTATACAATAATTTCAGCCGAACCAAAATCAGCAGGAAACAGTACGGGGCGGTACGATACTAGGTCGGTGCTCTGATTTCGTTTGAAGGTTATCCAGGGTTATTTTTTTTAAAGTCGAACAGCACAACTCCAAGACTTCCATTAAAAAGAGTTTACAAATCCCATTCCATATAGCAAATTAAGAAATCAGTGGGCCGTCGGTCGGTTGTCGCTCCGAGTTTATCCATAATCTGACTCGGACGCTCTGACCCACCAGCTACCAGTACGCTTAATACTCTGTCTGTTTCGCATCCATGAGGCCGCCGCCTGAGCACACGAGATCCGAACAAGACGGCGCATAAAGAAATCGAATCTCATGATCTCACCAGCGCTACTGCCGTCGCGAGACGACCATTTCTGTTTGTTTTCAAAGGGCAGTCGAGAACCTAACGACCGGCCCTTGCAAAATGCAAATCCGGTCACATGGTTTCCGGACTGCTTCTGCTTCTTCCTAGTTTCCTAAACCACGAGACCCCAGATCCAGTTTTGGGTGCCAAGGGCACGTGTCACACCAGGAGCTTTGAACACGGGCTCAGAAAACCAGCGACGATGAAGCCAGTTAAGCAAGCACGCCGACAAAAAGACCCGCGTACTGCCGTAGCTCGAACTGGATTATTAGGCTAATTACGCAACGCTCCAGAAGAGAAGAGGCCTCCGGCCGGCAACAACTCCAATCGAACAGACAACTGGTTTGGACTAGCCCGAGAGGTCAATTGTGCTGACATGTTGCTTATGCTAACATGATAAGAGTAGAGCTAGTTTATTCAGGCACTGGGAGAATATTCCTGATCGAACGCATGCACTGAGGACAAAAAAATAGCAGGCGACGACGGAGGGGCTCTGAAGAACATCTGATGCGTGTTTCTTTCCTGCATTTGGCACCGTCTCAGTGATGCAGCAGCAGCAGGTGATTACTAAAATAAAGGCCCCCACTGATCAATGATTAATAGCCGGACATTTATGAAGGAACAGGGGCGCGTTGTCCGCATGCCGGATCAGCTTAACCGTACGTCATACGTACGCTGAATGAACGCTCGGCGAAGGTCTGCAAGCTTACGCTAACCACAGTTGTTGTCAAAGGTTTATTACTTCCTATAAACCAAAACAATCAGAGCCGAGCAGTAGTCCAAGCAACCGACGGGGACTGGAACTCTGTCCACTGATCAATCATCAGAAAACAGAAGCAACACGTGCTAATCTGAAACTGCACACACACAAGCTACGTAATCGTGCAAACGAAGAACCTGCATGCTTGCGATCAGCCTTAAGTCCAGAACCCCGCTCTAATCCTGGGATCATTCAACGTCAACGCCTAATGCCCTGGTCGCAGTCCACGTAACCGCAGGCGACGACCACGAAGAAGCCCAGACTTGGCTGTCACGGTCTTCAGACACGGGACGGGCGAGCATGTAATCCAATACGCCGGCCGGCCCTGCCGTGGTTGCTGGGATGGTTGGTGGTGGTGGTGTGGCCGTGTGTGTGGGAAGGCACGCAAAAAGCGTGCGAAAAGCGCATGGAATTGTTGGAGGCTCTTGGTGCGTTCCCGTCCGGATAACGCCCCAGAGGCGCCGAGAGACGTCAAGCAAGTGGCCCAGTCGTCCAAGCCACCCTGCACGATTCGTCGGTTTCGTTGGGTGGTTCATATAACAGAGAAGATGAGCGCTTGGAGTCCGCGATGGATGAGGCAGAGACGACGGTCAAGTGAAACGAATTGGATTCACCGCGTAGTAAAGATCTCCCTCCCTTTCTTTTACTCGCTCTCAAAGAAGGAAAAAAAATATGGTCAAAAGTGATGTGAAGCACTTAGAACGACCGACGGCACGGCCAAGGTTTCGACAGGTCCTTATCAGCGCCGAGATCTAGTGTTCCCATTTTTAGTGGCTGTGATCTTCCGCTAGATCACCATCCACGCCCTTCCATTGCAGCCGCAACGCAAGCACGCAGAGAAATCTCTGTCTGAAGTCCGAACAACGCTGCGCCGTCAGATCTAGTATATTCAGAAAGAGACGGACGCCACGGAGAATTTGCAGTTGCAAGTCGCCCGTCCTTCTCGATTCCACATCGGACTGGAGAGGACGGGGGGACCAAAATTGGCGCCACATTAAACAGGGCAACGTCTCCACAAATTAAAAGAAGTTATTATAAACAGGGCAACGTCTCCACAAATTAAAGAAGTCGCGTTTGGAGAATTTATGGTCTGTGAGCCAAGAACCGCACGTACTGACGTACTGTTAATGTTTTTAATGGGTTTATTAATTGCCCTGTTACTCATCGCTAAAACGGGCACCACGTCTTTGGATTAAAAAGTAACGGCGACGAATACAAATCAGTCCATAATTCAACGCTGCTGACCACGCACCAGCGAAAAACAACTTTTCGACCGGTTCGCGTTTGATCAGAGCAAGAGCGTTGATTCAGGAGATAAGAACGAAAGGGGCGAACAAACAAATGAAGCAAAATTTGATTAGAAAAAAAAAAAAGGAGCTCTACGCTACGGCTAAATCCTCATTGGTGATATGTACACGTTGAGTTCTTCTTCCCGGCTACGGTTGGCTAACGCTGACGGCGGGGTGGGATCCAGTGAGGGATCTCCGCCTGATGTAGGCAGCGGCGACGTCACGGCTCACGCTCACATGACGGAGCAGGCGTTGGGGTTCTCGTCGCTGAAGAGCTGCGGCGGCGGCGCCATGTCGAAGCGGTACGGGTACGGCGGGTACCCCTGGTGCTGCGGCTGCTGGTGGTGCTGGTTGCCGTCGGGGTAGTAGGCGGGGGCGCTGTGGTTGGCGTAGCCCATGCCGGCGTCGCCATTGCCGTAGTAAGGGTGGGGGTAGTAGCTGGCGGGGGGCGGGGCCTGCTGGTACGCCACGTACCCGTACGGCGGCGCCACGTGGTACGTGGTCGGCTCGGGCGGCGCCGCCATGAACGCGGCGGCGGCCGCCGTGGACGTGCCCGCCGCCTCGATGCCTTTGCCCTTGTCCTTGCCGCCGCCGTCGCCGCCCTTGCTCTTGTCGCCGTCCGTGGCGCCTTTGTCCTTCTTCTCGTCTTTCTTGGCGGGCGCCACGGCCTCCACGTCGCGGTTGAGCTTCTCCTTGAGGTAGGAGAGCATGGCGGGGACGTCCATCGTGCCCGTGACCTTCACCTCGTCCTTGGCATTGCCGTCCAGCACCACATCCTTCACACCTGAAACCAACCCAAAAGCGTCCATTTTTATTTTCTCTAGCCAGCCGTCTGAAGCATGGAGGAAGGACGGCGCGCGGGGCGGAATGAGAATGGCTCACTCACCTTTGATCTTGTAGATGCGTCGTCTGATGCGGTCGGCGCAACCGTCGCAGTGCAGGCGGATCTTGAGCAGCACCGTCTCCTGTCGGAACCAAAAGCAGAGGCGTTCAATTTGTTAGTAGCTGCAAGGTCGGTCGTCAGAACAGAAAGAAGAGTGGTTGGAAGCAGAGCAGGAAGAGCGGGTAGGTTGCGTGGGCGTCATTGCCTTGCCTAATGTGTACCGACCTCTTTGGGTTTCTTCTCCTCCGGCGGTTGCTTCTTCTCCTTCTCCTTCTCCTCCTCCTTGGAGTTGTTGGAGCTCGCGCCCTTGTCCGCCTTCTTCTCGCCGCCGCCCTCCTTGTCGGCCTTCTTCTCCCCGGCGGCGCCGGCTTTGCCGGGCCCGCTGCCGGCGGAGAGAATCTCCACGGGCTTCTTGGTCTTGGCCTCGAGGCGCGCTTTGAGCGCCGCCGCGTCGGCCGTCCCCGCGACAACAATCGTGTTCGCCGCCACGTCCGGCACGATCGACTCCACACCTGCGAAAGGAAACGGACCGGCGATCGATGTCAGAGACAGAAGAACGAACCAAGCGAGAGAGCCTTGGCTCCCCAAACCGGACGAGAGCGCCGAGCTGAGCTCGTAAAGAAGGCGAGAAATCGGGCGGCGGCGGGCACGTACCGGGCATGCTCTTGATCGCCTTCTTCACCTTGTGCGCGCAGCCGGCGCAATGCAGGTCCATCTTGAGCACCACGGGCTGCGCGGCCGCCGGCGCCGCCTCGTCCCCTCCCTTCCCCGCACCCATGGACTGCTGGGCTCTAGCTAGACTGGATTGTTCCTCTCCTCTGACGGAGTAGTGTTGGACGCGTCTGCGTGCGTGCGTGTTTTTGGCCTTTTGGGTGGGTTTTTCGCTGTGGTTGTTCTGTGGTTTGACGGAGAGAGGAAGAAATGCCGATGGGGCGCGCGGAAATAAATAGGAGGCCAGGGGCGCCGCGGGGGAGTCAGGCGGTGCTGATCCGTATCCGCGTCGGACGAAGTGACCCCCCGCCTGCCTGCCCGTGCCCGCCCCGGGTTGCAGCCAGTCTGGTCATCTGGTGGCGGCTGCCTGCTGCGATGGATGACTTGAGTGCCCGTTACGGTCAGCTCTGGCGTCAGCGCGCAGATTTTCCTGGTTCTGCAGTAGTAGAACTGTGCTCCTCGTGCTTCTCTAGTTCCTTCTGGACTGCTGGTACCACCACTCTCACTCTACTGCTCTGCATGCATCACCATTTTCTCCAAGCGATTTTAAATCATACTGCAGTACTCGTGCAAAATTTTCCAAATACTGGGACTTGCATATGTCTGTTTGAGTGACACGCGTCGCACACGGTGGCACGTGCTAGCCCTGTTCATGGGCTGGTTTTTCGGTTTTTGGTTCGTTTCCAAACCAACCCAAGAGATGCAAACTGGTCCGGTTCATGACTGGTTATATTCGGTTGCTAGCGGGTTGAATACTCCGTTGGTTTAACTTGGGCTGGTTTGTGACCCGTGGGGACCGGGCCTTGGACACCGTCGACTCGGTGAGGGAGCCGCCGGGGCCCGGGGCTGTTGCCATGGTGGCCGACGGAGAGGGGAGGGGTCGGCTGCCACTACCGCCCCAAGCGCCGTCGCGGCCGACTGCACACATCGCGCCGGTGCTCTGACACCGCCACCGCCAGATCTTGACGCCTTCAGCCCACCTTCCACGCCTTCGCAGCGCTCGCCGGCGTCCTCGTCGTCTCCGTCAAGTACCGCCTCGCTCCCGAGCACCCTGTCCCCACCGTGGAGCAGGCTCGCAAGCGGGCGATAGGCCGTCGCGCGCCGCCGCGGAGGCGCACGGATGGCCGCTGCCGCTGTGCTGCCGCCGAGCTGGAGCTCCACCGCCACCAAGGCAGCTCCTGGGCGAGCGCCAAGGCCGCCGCGGGCGCGTGGGCACTCGGCGCCGTCGTGAGCAGCCTGGACCTCGACGCCGCCTGCACTGGGGAGCCCGGCCGGGAGGGGTAGGCCACCAACTGCTGTTGGCCCGCGCCGCCAAGCAAGGAGCTGCCACCGAACGACCGGGGACGGGAGCGACATGGGCGCCCACCTCTGCGTCTTGCCGCGCAGGGACACCGCCGCATTTGCCGAGGCCGAGGGCCGAGACGCCACCAACGTCGATGCCGCCTTCCAGACCACGCTCGCCGAGATCCACTGCGTTGTCGCCAGGAAGGCGCTACTGGTAGCCCACGAGGCCGGTCTCCGGCGCCGACTCCGGTGGTGGCTCACCACGAGGCCGGCGCGGCGGCGGTGGACGGAGCCATCGACGGTGAGCAAAGAAAGAGAAGGGGCTGGCAGAGGGAGGAAGGGAGCGAGGACTGGAGGAGGCCATGACCGCAGCCTTGGCCAGCGGCGGCGGAGACTCCCTCTCGCAGACCTTCCGGGTACGACGGGTTTGAAGCATTCCATCCCCAGACCGGCTCACATTCTAATTATTTGTGGTTTAGGACCTAGAAACCAGCCCAACCCGCATAAGACCACGAGGACGGTTTACTACGGGTTAGGTGTGGGCCGGCAATCATTTTTAACCGGCCCATGAACAGGGCTAGCACGTGCTACAGGAATGTCGGTGGAGTGTTGGGTCCGGTCCGGTTCCATCCATCGGTGCGCGTGCATGCAGGCGCAGAATCGAAATACCAGTGGAAGAGTACTTGTACATACCTCGGCTCGAGATCACGACCGATTAGGCCACATCTGAAAAATATGCAGCGGGGTACTTGTTAACTTGTTTTTGCAGGGAACGCACGTGTACATGCAGTGTACTGCCACCCCGCTACGTACGTGGCAGGCGTACACATCATACTGAGGCTGTGTTTAGATCCGCTGAAATTAGGACTTAAATGTACTGTAGCGCTGAAAAATATACAATAGTACTTTTCGTTTGTTTGTGGTAAATATTGTCTTATTATGGCCTAACTAGGCTCAAAAGATTCATCTCGCAAAGTACATCTAAACTGTGCAATTAATTTTTTATTCCATCTACATTTAGTACTCCATGCATGTGCCGGCATTTTAATATGATAGAAAATCTTCTTTTTACATAGTGGAATTTGGGAGAAAAGTTTGGATCTAAACACAGCCTGTATTCTCTTCACGTACAATGGTTGTGCTGCTAGTAATGTTGCTTAGCACCGATCGATCGAGGACGGATTGCGTTTCCTCACCATCGTCAGAAAGAAACCGAACACGTACACGAAGGTTAAATCCTCGTTCCGTCGTTCAGTCACAGGCACCGTGAATGCATGCAATTCTACTAGTTCTCTCTCTCACCAGGCGATCTCTCGTTTGCTGTTCTCACTCTTCTTGGAGTGCCTTTCTCCTCGGCTGTCAGGGTTCCATGTCGTCTGGGTGTCACCACGAGCTCTACGCAAACGATAACGAAGCCGCGAGGGCGCAAATGGCAGGAGCTGATGATGGTCGATTGTTTTTAGCAGGAAAAACTTAAAATACACACAAGAGAAAAGGGGATCTATCACTTGTCAGCGATGCAAATGCAAACTGCAGTTTCCCTTACGTATAGTACACCTATGTTTTCTCCTCCTTCCGTCGCTGTTGCTCGTGCGCGCCGCGTGAAAATGGCGCGGCTCACTTGTCTTGGTGGTGGTGATGTGGACAATGACGACCCATGTCATGTCCCGAACTGAAGGGGACGCCTCGAACTGGGTCGGAACCTGCCCGGCTCGAATCTAGGCCCAACGACGACGCGGACCTCAGCGTGGGCTACACGCTTGGCTTCACAATGGCGCGTTCATCCATCCTCCGCGTCTTCCTTCTCTACCACGCGAGTTTACCGCCCGTCAAGCAAGACGGAAAAGGACACAAATCTTTTTGGGATGTGGGCCATGCTGGGGAGAGATTTTGGGCCATGAATTGTAGAAGAGGCTATTATGCGTGTATGTGGGCTGGGCTAATCTGTGCTGTTGAAGGACGCTCGCGCGAGAAATCGCGCATGGGCCGAGCGATACCCACGTCCATGGGCCATAATCCACCAGGCCTGCCGTGTCCGGATCAGGAACCACGGTCCACGGCGGTGGCGCGACGCCGCCGTCGTCACGCGGAACCGCCAAAAAGCCAAGGGAAAACGCGAAACAAACGGCGCAAACCAAAAGCAAAAAAAATCCAGAGAAAATAAAAATTCGGCTTGCCGTGCCTGCCCGCTCTCGCGAAGATTTGTCCATCTCTCCCTCCATTTTGCCCACCCGCCGCTTGTCGCTTTAGGGTTTCTCCGCAGCTCCGCGCTGCGGCTCGCTCCCTCCCTCCCCGATTCCGCTCCATCTCCGCGTCGCCATGGTCTCCGGCGTCGCGCACAACCCGGACGTAAGCGGCGGCGCGCAGGCCGCTCAGCGCCAGCCGCCGCCACCGCCGCCGCAGCAGGGCGGGGCCCGGGCGGCCGGTGCTACCACGCCGGTATCCGGCGGCGCTGCGGCTGCGCACTCCGCCTCCACTAGCGGGGGGAGCGCCGGCTCCCCGTCCAACCGCAGCGACCAGCACGCGCCCGACGGTGCCGGCAAGGGGGCTGCCGCCGCGTCGTCGACGCCGGCCAGCGAGAGCACGTTCCTCCGTCTGAATAATCTCGACATCAACGGCGACGACGCGCCCTCATCGCAGCCTCCTACGAGGTCCGTTGGTTTGTCCGATTTGCTTATGCTAGTATGCTACCAGTGCTGCTGGCGCTGTGCGTGTCAGCAGTGTTCGATTAGGAACTGCTGGAGATTTTGGAATAGGGTCCCGGTCAGGTGAAGCGCGAATGCTAGTCTGTGCTGCTGCATCTGTCCGTCATTTGAATTGTGTTGTGGTTTTGGTTGCTGAGTCGCTATGTTGGATGTATGCATTGGTTGGTACAGTGCGTTGGCCATGAAAAAGGATGTCCTGAAGATACAGCAACAGTACTGCAGGAAGTCGCTAGTGCTATATAGTAATGTATGCTTCAAGACGAATTGTTAGCTGTTGTTTGGATTAGCATGCCTGGCGAGCGGCGAATCGTTTCTTTCAGCGCTCATTTTGATGTGTGCAAGCATGATTTACTCCTGTTTTCGATCACGTCTTGTAGGTTTGCCTTCCTAACCGTGTCAGCCTTGCTAAATAACATCGACTTTTAATTTGTGGGCTGGTGCGATAGATTGTCTATTTCAGCTATACACCCATGTTATAACCAGTAAGACCGTCAGCCATATGAATTGCATTTCTACAGTCCTGTACTGTAGAATTTGAGCAATGCATGGTATATCTTGCTACACATGTGGTTATCTACGATGTTGCTGCCTGTAGATAGGCAACATACTTTCGTCGAATTCCATGGTGGAAGCTTCTACTTTCAAGACTCTCTTCTGAATCCTTTCTTCTAGTTCCTTATTGTCTAAATATCTGGTGCATTGTAAAATTGCAGCAAGAAGAAAAAGAGAGGTGCACGGGCAGTTGGTCCGGACAAAGGTAACCGGGGACTGCGTCAGTTTAGTATGAAAGGTGAGTCTATTTTTTCCTTCCACGATGTAATATTTTTAACTGATAGTTATCTTTGAAAGGTTAAGATAGGAACACAGGGCAAATGTAATCATTTAAGCAGCTAACTTGTATGCCAGCTCTGTTTCTACCTTATGCTAGTGCATTCATTTTGTGATACCTTAAAGGGCTCTGTGTATAGGAAATGATACTGTAAAGAAACTAAAAAAGTGTATTCAAAATATCATAGGCGCCTTGATGCGTGTTTTATTTGTTCCTTTGCAGTGTGTGAGAAAGTTGAAAGTAAAGGTAGAACGACATATAATGAGGTTGGTGATTTTTCATTCTATTAGCCCATATTTTCTTATTATGCGAACTATGTACTCTAGATCAGATTGATTTGTTTTTCTGGTTTAAAAACACATGCAAATCTGCGTATGCAAGCTCCTTATTCCTTTGCATGTCTTATTTCTCTCTTTCTCTAGTCTCTACCTTAAAAGATTTAATCCACTATTTGAAGGTGAAGTAAGTTCAGATACACTGTAAATCTTAATGAGATTTCCTTTACCAAGAAGATCTGGCTATTTGATCATTAAGGTGACATGTTCATGTAGGTTGCGCATACAAACTGCTCTACTTGTCACTAATGTTTTTCACCAGTTGTTAACTTGCTGGCATTATATTTAGTACAAAGCTGGCCATTTATCATTGATCAGCCTGCTTCATATCCGTGCCGCCCCCTATGGTCCTGTAACATTACTTCAATTGTGAAAATGACAGTATTACTATGCACATTGTTTGTATCTTTAGTTTTTAGCTTTATTTTTGTTCATTGAAATTCAGCAGGTGGTAGATGAACTTGTTGCTGAGTTTACATATGAACTTCTTGGTCCCCGTGTTTGTAGTGATACTAAATTTGGGATTTCATAATTATCCTCTTCCTTCGACAGGTGGCAGATGAACTTGTTGCTGAGTTTACAGACCCCAACAATAATATTGAAGCACCAGATCCTGACAATTCCAATGCAGTAAGAAATGTGGCTTCTCCTTGGCATGATTAATTATTTAATCTGAAATGTGCTTGGTCCTTACTGTATGATAAAATACAGCAACAATACGACGAGAAAAATATACGACGAAGAGTTTATGATGCTTTAAATGTTCTGATGGCTATGGACATTATATCTAAAGATAAAAAGGAGATCCAGTGGAAGGGTTTGCCTCGGACTAGTATTAGTGATATCGAAGAACTGAAGGTTAGTTTTTCTTAAACAACACATTTTGACATATGATGTATTTTCCCGAGGGAGCTCATGCACCGGTCTTATTCATTGCTTTAACCGTTTTTTATAGACCGAGCTTATGGGAGTGAAAGGTAGGATTGAGAAGAAAAGTGCTTACTTACAGGAGCTACAGGACCAAGTAAGGATATGACACCAGTTTCTTCTTCCCACTTCTGCTTCTTGCAGTTGGAACTTTTATTATATAGCATAACCCTCAGAGCGAAAGAGCTGATGGTGCTGTGGACTTTGTTTCATGGTGGCTTTACTGCAACTAGAGCTGCAGTATAGAACAAATGCATACTCTTGTGTGCATGTGCTATGCTTTATTTTCATCTGTACTGGCTGCACAAATATTTCGTTATTGTTACACAGATGCATAGTTCTCTTAGGCTGCATATTTAGCGTAATGCACTGCCTTTACTGGTATTTGTTGTCCAGACCATCATATCAAGGTCCACCATTCTGGCTTCTGCATGTGTATTTCAGCCTAGATGTTTGTGATGTTACATATATGTCAACTGTCATATATACTTGTCACATTCAATGAGTTATAGCAGGTTGGCCCCCTGACCAGTTATTTTTGTGAAACGAATGGCCCTTACACTCTGCTAGAAAAATCGGAGAAAAAACATACTTGATTTTACTGGAAGCCTGGTGTGCCATCATCATTCTTAACCTTGTTTGCCACAGTATTGGTTCATGGAAAATGTTTGCACCAATTGTTATGTTATTCCGATGGTTGCTCTCTTACATATAGTATTATCTCTTATCCCCTCCTTTTTTTGATTTCATAACCACGGGCTTCTTTCTTGGCATATCAAGTACGTAGGTCTGCAAAACCTGATTCAACGAAACGAACAATTATTTGGTTCTGGAAACACACCTTCTGGCGGAGTGGCTTTGCCATTTATCCTAGTCCAGGTGAATAAGTTTTCAATTCTATTGATTGGTTCCCCTTTTGTACATAATGGACAGAGTGAAAGTGAACTCTGTTTCCTACTACACATGATTTAGAGCTAAATCTCAGGGATATTTATTCCTTCACTTGCAGACCCGACCACATGCAACTGTGGAGGTTGAGATATCAGAAGATATGCAGTTGGTGCATTTCGATTTTAATAGGTAAGATAAGAATGAGACTCTTCCTGCCTTTTCAAAATGTGACCATTACTTATAACTGCTCTTTAGTTTGAAAGTTTGATGGCGGGAATGTCTCAAATTCAAATCTCATTTATATGCTTGCAGTCAAGGTGGCTTGCAAATTTGTGCTATGCTGAACCATCCATTACTGTTGAACTTTTTTTTTTTTTTTTTGCTGTCTGTTGGCTATGTCCTAGAATAATATTAGTGGCATGCAGAGTAGGCCCTAATGTTAACCAGAAGATAATGCTAAACTGATTTCAAGTTTGGAGTTGATCCAAATGGGATCAATGCAAAGAGCAGTTGGTTCTCACCATGCTGTCAGCTGTTGTTGCTACTTGCCTGGTATCTTTATTATATAAGAAAGAGGTGCCAGTTGCAACACTATCCTAAATTTGACTTGAGAAGCACCCACTGGTATTTTGAATACCATATAGAAAAGAAACTAATCTTGTTTCAATGGTCCTGTAAATAAAATGTGTCTAAATAGAATTGTGCATATATGCTTCTTCAATCAGCTCAAGTTTTGATTCTATTCTGTTCTAATTTGTTTCTGGAACTGCAGCACCCCTTTTGAGTTGCATGATGACTCTTATGTACTAAAAGAAATGCGGTTCTGTGGAAGAGAACAAGATGACGCAACTGAAGAGCCTATATCAAATGGAGGTGAAAGCTCAAGCATGCCAAGTATTTATTGGCAACAGGTACAGCATCCGGGGCGGCCAAACAATGGCACAGTTAGGTTACCAAGCTCACCTCCTATACCAGGAATATTGAAAGGGCGTGTTAAGCACGAGCACTAACATTAGTGTTTGTCTGAGCTGTTTTTTTATTAAATTTTTTGTTTGTGTAAAGGGCATGTAAATTATTGGGATCTGATATAGCTCTGCACCAGATTGGTAGAATGCTGGGTGCCCTGAGTAATGGTAACCATCTTTAAATCAGTTCGTTTTTGTATGGTTGAGAAAAGCATTGACATGTTGTAATTTTGTAGATCATTGTAAATTAGTTAATGTTTATTTGGGTGAAATATCTTCTGGGCAGAAGTACCTGTGTTCGTGATTTTTTTTTTCTTACATTCCTAATGTGATCATCAGAAGCGGGAAATTTGATGAGTACTCTACGTTAGACCTATCCGGTGGAGAACGCCATGCTGGATTCATGACCGGTGACTACGCAAGATATGCTCTAGTGTGACCGTCGCACCTTCATACATCAAATATTTGAACGCCATCTGCTATAACCAAAGTTTTAAAAGCCTAGATCCAATCTTCTTAAAAATGCTCAGTAGCTAGTATTTGCAAATTGGAGTGAGTATGAATTGAATTCATGTGCATGCTCCCCTGTTCGTTGCTTCCGCTTATACCCGGGAGAGAAAAAAAAGGGCCGGCTCGCGAAATGGAGGCCTTCCTTTCTATTCTATTATTACACCGCGAGGGAGACAGCCACTCGTCGCGCTACAGCCGTGTGCACCGCCCCGTCCCTCTCGGAGGCTCCCGGGTTGATAGCGCCCCCTGCATGCCCCACGGTATAAGCGCGTGGAGGTCCGGCCGAGTCCTGGCATGTTAATCGTATAGGAAGGACCCTCGCTCCCCCCGCTGCGCATTCCCGGCCGACGCTGCTGTGTGCGCACGTACCCGATGGACGCCCGCTTGGTCTTCCTGATCCTCTTCCTCGCGGCGGTCTCGCCGCTGGCCTCCGCGCAGCTGGCTAAAGATTTCTACGCCAAGTCGTGCCCCGATGCCGAGAAGATGATCGCCGACGCCGTGGCGGGCCGGTTCAAGAAGGACCCCCACATCGCCGCCGCCCTCCTCCGCCTCGTCTTCCACGACTGCTTCGCAAACGTAACAACATGCACAAGCTGCTGCTGGTTGCGTTGTTTCTGTGTCTGCTACCCTCTTGACGATATATATATATATATATATGGTCTCCACAGGGCTGCGACGCGTCCGTGTTGATCGACCCGCTGTCCAACCAGGCCTCCGAGAAGGAGGCGGGGCCGAACGTGGACCTCAAAGGCTTCGACCTCATCGACGAGATCAAGGCGGAGCTGGAGAAGAAGTGCCCGGACGTGGTGTCGTGCGCGGACATCGTGGCGGTCGGCGCCCGCGAGGGGGTGCGGCTGACGGGCGGCCCCGACTACGACGTGCCCATGGGGCGGCGCGACTCGCTGGTGTCCAACCGCGAGGACGCCGACAACCTGCCGGGCCCCGACATCGCGGTGCCCAAGGCCATCGACGAGTTCGCCAAGCAGGGCTTCGAGCTCGAGGAGATGATCGCGCTGCTCGCCGGCGGCCACTCCATCGGCAACTGCAGGTGCTTCTTCGTCGAGATCGACGCGGCGCCCATCGACCCCGACTTCAAGAAGAACCTCACCTCGTCCTGCGACGGCAAGGAGTCGGAACCCATCCCCCTGGACTCCGTCACGCCCAACGTCTTCGACGGCAACTACTTCGCCCTCTCGCTGGCCAAGAAGATGCCGCTCACCGTCGACCGCCTCATGGGGCTGGACCCCAGGACGGAGCCCATACTCAAGACCCTGTCGGACAAGCCCACCGACTTCATCCCCACCTTCGCCAAGGCCATGGCCAAGCTCAGCGTTCTCAAGGTTCTCACGGGGAAGGACGGCGAGATCAGGAAATCCTGCGGCGAGTTCAACAACCCGCAGGCGGCCAGCAACACGTCGGTGATCCGGATCAGCTCCGTGGACCCCGACCAGATGGCGGGGCTGTCGTCGTCGCAGCCGCTGCCAGGCGGGCCCGCCGCCGCCGACCCGGCCGTCGCGGAGGCCAAGAAGATCATGGACGGTGTGGGAGCAGCAATCCAGCCGCCTAACGTGGTGCCCGTCGGCGACCCGGTGGTGAAGAAGGAGGAGGAGCCCAAGGCGGCAGGGCACAAACTCCGTGGCGGCCCGCTGTAGACGACGATGGGATCGAGTAGCCGTTGGATCACCTGCCAAAGGCCGCCCGTTTCGCGGCGCAAAACGACGCGCTTCGCATCCAGTGGTCAGGCAGGCATGCACCACTCAGGCACTCACTGATTTCTCTCGATCACCCTTTCCCTCTTTTTGTTTGTAGAAGGGACGAGCAGCTGATTGCTAGTAGGTCTCTATATATACTACGCAACAGTCATACAGTACTATGTCGATTATTAACTTCTGACTCATCATGTTTTTTTTTCCCCGACTCGATTTTTCCTTTTTTCTTTGGGTTCTCGAGACATCGTTGTATGCCGTGTTCTGGCAGCTGTAAGATTACACTTCCTCTGATTTTTTTTATGTATATCGTGTTGATTTTTTGACGTTTGACCATCTTATTGTCTTATTACTGGACGCAGCTATAACATAGCCACTGGGTTGGGGCAACCGGAGCGTGTGTGTAATGTACGGTATAACCTAAGAAACTGATTGTTGTGGTTCATGTGCTCCATTTGATCGGTAACATGTTGACATTTACGCTTATAGTTTTTTTTTTCCAGTCTAGAATTTCCTCCGCTCATGAGTCATGACGCCGTTGAATTTTTTTCCACAAATTCAATCACTCGTTTTATTTAAAAATTTTCATAATTTATTATTTATTTTGTCGTGATTTATTTTATTACTGAACTTATTTTGAGTATGGGTTATGTTTTTACACGTTTGGATTTTTAATAAGACGAGTCATCAAAATTGTTGAAAAAAAAATTAACCATGCCATACATTTAAGAACGGAGCTAGTAGATAGGAAGCAAAGAGTCATTCTGAAACCGAAGCTAGTTCGCTATATCAGTTGTGGAGTCATAAATCTTATGTTATCTTACTACCAATTGAAGGCAAGGCGTGCTCAAAAACAAATTACAGATTTTTTTTATAAAAAGCAAAAACATTTGTCCATCCATCTGGTAGCCTCTAGCAACGGCAGCCACAAATCTAGCAATAGTACCCATTAAATTTGTTATATTTTCTACTCCATCTGTCCAAAAAGAATGAAATCATGACTTTGTCTTAAGTCAAACCATCGTAACTTTGACCAAGTTTATATCAAATTATTTTCAAAATTAGGTTACCAAATTAGATTCATGTTGAAATATAATTTTATATCATATATATTTGATATTATAAATGTTGCTACAGTTCATTCGGTCAAGTTTACGATGATTTGATTTAGGACAAAACTAGAATTTCTTTTTTTTTCATGGACAGAGGGTGTAATTAATTATCCACCATAATGTTATGAAAGATGACTTAAAGATACATTTGCCCATCCATTCGGTAGACTCTAAATCCAATAATAGCTGCTATGTCTATTATGTTTCTAATTAGTTACCCCCCATGCCATTCTGATGGATGACTTAAATTATTATCCTAAAGTACATATAAATCAGAGGCCCTATAAATTACCCACCTCATTATGAAGAATAATTTAAAATAACCTCCAAACTTACATATAAATTACCTACTATGTTCTTATGGAAAAAATAAATTAACCCCTAAATTAATATATAAATTACCCACTATGTTATTATCAACAAAAACTAAAGTGCCAACTAATTTTAAATCCAAATTACACGCCACTGCCATTTTAATAATTAATCTTTGTAAACCCTCAAGTTTGTATGCAATTACTCAACCCTGTCATAATAAAAGTTAAATAAAATCTTATTATAAAAGGGAAAAAATAAAGTAATCCCTATATTTCTAAGTTAAGCACTTCTACCAATAATAATATGTGAAAAACTCATTCGAAGTAGTAACTGTTATCTAAAGTCTATCACTTACAGATAAATATGAGAATGTATTTATATGAGTACTCCCTTAAAATATGAGTCAATGAGAGAGAGAGAGAAGATTAGCGATTTTGATTAATCCTTATGGCAAAAAAATCTTTGGTCTTAGCTGCAAACCGTGGATGCAGGTAGCGAAATCTCAATTTTCTTACACACAGAGGATGCCGATTGTCAACCTTGCTCTTCTTACACCAGCCAACTCTTCAGAAGTACAATTGCGTGGCTGTATAAAGCTAATCATCATGTTATGTGTCAGCACAACATTTTTATTTTTGTGGGGTTTTTTCCTAGATGACACATTTTTGGATTAGCCATTTCGGTCACTGGCGAGAAAGTGTTGTAAATCTGAATGATTTTGTTCACTGAACACTGTCCGTCCGTCCCTTTTGCTTTGGACTGATCGATTCAGGAAAGGAAGCTCCTGGAGTGGTCACCACAATTCGGCATGGGCTCTCCTGGCAGAGTAGTTGGGGAAGTCGAGCGCGGCGGGCCCGGCGCGGCAGTACGAGTGAGGGGCGAAACAGCAGCAGGGCAACGCCTTGCCGGCGCGCGACGGCGTTATGCGGCGTGGTGGGTGCTACGCGATGGCAGTCTGCAGCGACGGTCTCCAGTCTGCAGAGGAGCGGTGCGGCTCGGGCGGCGGACCATCAGCAAGCATTCAGCAAAGCGTGCGAATGGAAAATTGGAAATGGGTTTGAAACGCAGAGCCGTTAGATTTGGCATGGGAAGTCACGCGATGGCGTCTGGCTCCCCTGTCCACGGATCCGTGTCGACCATAGCAGAGACTAGCTGATCAACTTACTGCGCGCCGCACGCTCGTCTCGTCGGACCTAGTTCGTGTTTGATCACACATATGCACAGTGCATCTCATCATGGCCTGATGCCCTGATGGCCGGGATCCGCAATCCAAAAGGAAAAGGAAAGAAAATCACATCGTTGGCTCAACTTTTCACGATGATCTTCGGAAATCTTATCTATCTTTTAAAAAAATTCAGAGTCTGGGTCTGGAACTGAATGTCGTGGTTCATAAGATCCACTCGGTGCTATGCAGACGGTTACGCCCAATAATCGACGAATTTTCCAATCTGGGTAGATACCAGTATACTACTATACTAGTCTCCTGAAACAGAAACGGGTTCGCTATAACTTGGACGATCTGACTTGAGCGATGAGTTCTCTTCTCAGAATCTTTCCTGAAGCAGATTTCGGTACGCTGTCCACGAAGGTAACCCTCCTCAATCTTTTGTAGTATGCGACCTGTAACATCGTTCATGGACAACATCGTTATTCACTCAGGAGATATAGATGTCCCGTACTCGAGGAACAGGTACTGAACATCTGTACCGATGGTAACAATTAAACACAGGCTCACCTGCTTTTTGATAAAGTTCTGGACATCAACTTCAGTCAAAGAACTAGTAGGGGACCTTACGACGTAGGCAATGGGAACTTCCCCAGCTTCAGCGTCAGGAAACCTGGGGAACAAATATACCTCCCCCCGTTAATATGTAGCAAAACAACACATTTCGAAAACGCACACTCAAAAACAGCTATAAACCGCAACAATCAGGTGGCTAAACTTACGGGATAACAACAGCATCCAGAATTTCTGGATGAGAAAGAAGTAGTCCTTCAAGCTCAGCAGGTGCAATCTGCCGGTAAAATAAAGAAAAAAAATGAGATTCTTCAAAAGGAATATAAAAGATATGCTCGAGAAGAGATAATACAAATGAATAGGGCTAGTTCCTTTTATGATAGTTAGATTGAACAGCAAAGAAAGGATACAACGATTCAGGCCAATTGGAAATTCCCATGCTTCCCAATAAGTGTTGCCTAGGGCATCTAGTGTTCACAACACACTGCTGCTTCTAGTTATATAATGATTATAAAATGTTAACCATATGAAGCACTCCCGATGAAAATTTATCAATATCCTAAATCTGAATAGTGATCTGCATTAGTTGAACGGCAAACATTAGCGCTGTCCAAATTACTATTTTTCAACGACAACATGATTATAAAAAAAATCATGTGGACAATAAAATTTTATTTGTGAAAAAAAAAATCAAAAGTCTTTACCTGGAAACCTTTGTACTTAATCAGCTCTTTAAGTCTATCAACTACAAAAAGCTGACCTCCTTCATCAAAATACCCAATATCACCAGTATGCAACCACCCTTCCTTGATCGTGAATTCAGTAGCTTGCACATTGTTGAAATACCCTAAAATAATATATTCAAATAAGTGGGGAAATGTTTTGGCTTTATAGCGCTTGGAATTAATGGTAGCCTTTCATTAGCTTAGATCCGATGGTTAAAATACGGTAGGAATCTATGTGAAAGAACTTAAGTTGTGGACCAGAACTAAAATTACGTGGGACAGGAACTTGAATTATAAAACCCACAAATTAATTGCAAAGGGTGTACTCGTACTTTTACATTAACATCTACTCTATTCGCAGTAGATTGCTGCGGGTGTCGTCCCCTACCTGTACCCTCGGGATCTCGTGCCTCGGCGGTAGGGCTGCCATCGTGTTCCTCGACCGGTCTCATGTCCGTCTGGATGCGACAGCGACCCTCGCTATCGCGGCCTGGCGCCTCGCAGCGGAGCTACCTTCGTCAGCAAGCTTGAGAAGGGCGAGTTCCTGACACACCATTGCCGTCCAAGGTACGACACGACGCATATGAACCACGGATGACGAATTTGTAGATGGGTGCGCGCCCGACTTGCCAGGCCACTAGCTAGCGCATAAGACGGACGAGGACGAGAATGGAGCTGGAGAACATATGCAACCGCATGCATGTGGAGCCTGAATCTAACATAATGTCGGAGAATTCTATTGGATCGATTGATTCTTGTATAATCTTTTCATGTTTACAGGATTAAGTGTTTCAGGTGAAAGTCATATCAAAGCAATTTCTTTTGTAGCTGAGTTGATACGTTGTCAGGTCGTCGTGAGTCATGCTGAGCTTATGGCGAGCATCGACGAATAAACGGTGAAGACACCAGCCTAGCAGAAAAATCATGGAGAAGGTTAACGAGTGGCTGCTAACACCTAACGGAAAATGGCATCGATTCATCTGATCTGAGGCTATGCACGGTGGCAGCTTGCCGCCGCACACCCGGCCAGCAGGCAGTCTGCCCCTGCAGGCGGGTGAAGCAAGCAGGGGCGGCGAATGGCGAGCCTTGCGTAGGCACATGACCACTCACCGCTGTGTGCATGTCCCTCTACCATTTCGTTTGTTCTTGTTCAGAGAAAATACTTAAGTACCCTCGACCATAATTAATCATGTGTTTTTAAATCAATGGCTCAAAATATCTTAGGCAAAGAGGAACTTTTGGTTCCGTCCAAGCACCTTAAAAAACCTCCTTTAGGACAGAATACAATGGAGATATTTTTTGGAGGAACTGTCAGTGGAAAAAAATGTAGGTATACAGCTCATTGTCAAGAAGACTTTTAGGTGGAAGTGGACCGTCTTAAAGGTTGGCAGTTTTTTTTAAAAAAGGAAAAGTGTCTGCTTAAATTGTCAGCAAATAAACGCAAAAACAAATGGTGATGAAGATGGTGAAAGAATAAAAAACATATTCTATACAGACAACGGTTAACATTTTACCTTGCATTATGTTCAATCCTCGAACACATATTTCTCCTAGTTGATTTGGTGGCAGACATTTCAATGTTTCTATATCAACAATCTTTGCTTCAACTCCTGAGACAAGTGCTCCAGTTGACCCAAAGTGACGAGCTTGTCCTTTTTCTGGGTACTCTAAAGATATGATCCCACAAGTTTCAGTCATTCCATAACCCTGCAAGAGAAGCATCATACGCCATGAAACTTAAGCATGAAAAGGCTGTTCAGTTTACAGCAATATCATGAATCGTGGGTGGAAGGAATGCCAAAAAGGAGCGCACATTTTCAACGGTTTCAGCAACATGGTGGGTACATGTCTAATCTCAAGAGAAAATGGGATGCATCGACAATGTTATATTCCCATAAGGATATGAACCTTTTTATGATAGTTACTACTATGATGCTTGCTTAGCACCTTAGTTGTAGGATTAATGCAGCTATTTTATGAAAAAGACCTTAGTCCTCAGTTGCAAAAGTTTAGCTGCGATTTCAAAATAAACCACCATGCTTTCATACTTTATTTACAACAGCGCCCCCTGCTGTATTTGACTAAAAAAACCACCCAGGCCTGCAGCCCAGGCATCTTATGTTTACAGGTGGATACATTATTCAGTCCCTTGATACTACTTTCTTATTAGCATGCGGATCCGACGTCTGACAGCTGCTCAACAATATCATATATAATAGAAACAATTACTACGTTTTTTCCAACAAAAACCAACCAGTAGCAAATATGTGTGAAATACCCTATTTGATACGGAGTAGTTGATATACCAAAAGTTCAAAACGACCCTTAGGATAAAAAAAAAGAAAGACAGGACATATCAATATGTCATTGAAAAACCTATATGATTGCAACGTTAACGTAGCACATGTAGTTGACTTAGACGTTTGAATATCATGCTCCACGTATTTTGCAGTTTGGAGCAGCATAGAAATATCGGAATATGCAACCACTGGCCTAAAAATCAAGCAACGGAATTAAGCCATATATGCTCAGGACAAAAGGTATTGCTGTCAAAGTATGAAGCAGCAAGATGTCACTTTCCCTCTAGCTAAAAAACGAGGGAGAGGAACTTCCCCTGTTCCAGAAAGAAAAAAAATCGGGTAAAGTCCATTTTTGGCCCCTGAATTTGTCGTGGTTGTCTAGTTTTGGACCTCAAACTACAAAACCGGGTAGAACACAACCTTGAACTCTACAAATCCGGACATACTACCCCTTGACCGGTTTTTAGACTTGTTTTTGCTAACGTGGCACCGCGGACCCCACACGTCAGCACTGACAGGTGGGACCCTCTCTATTTCTTCTCTCTCTCTCTCTCTCCACCCGCAGCTCGCCGATCACCCTGCTCCTCGCCGCCGCCTGCCGCTCACCCCCGCCTGCTGCCCACCACTGCTCGCCGCCGCCCGCAGCGGTGTCCTGCTCCGGCTGCGACGTGGGAGGTGTGAGCACCTCGGCCGCCTCCTCCTTCCCCGCATTGGTTCCCGCCTCCTCCTTCCCCGCGCTGGTTCCCGCCGCTCGCCGCCGCGCCGCCTCGGCCACGCGCCCAGCCATCGCCTACTCAAGCCGAAGCGAGCCCCGGCCCCCTCTCACTCGCTCGCTCCCAGCACCCCCTGCCTTCCTCCTCGCCTCTAGCTCCCTCTCTTCCACCAGTGCGCCGCTGCCGCCATGGACGGCGGAGCTCAAGCTCACCGCGCCGATGACTCCGGCCCTCACCTGCATCAACGCGACGAGGACCACAGTCGCCTCGCTTTCGCCGTCAAAACCCCTAAGAAATCGACAGCTATTGTCCCTCTCTCACTGCCATCCATACGCGCCGCCCCGGCGGCCCCGCCATGGAGCTCATGGCGAGCTTCGCGCTGCCACCCCTTCCGTACTTCTCCGGCCCAAATCGAGCATGCATCGGCTCCGCCGCCTCCTCCACAACTCCCCGCACCATTTCTTGAAGGGTCTCGCTGCCCCCTCCACCCCTTCCCACGGTGCACCTCGCCGTCGGCCACCCCTCGCTGTGGAGCGCCACGTCCGCGACACTCTCACGCCTCAAAGACTACACCGACGGACTCGCCTTCACCGGAACCACCTCATCGGCCTGCTCTCGTCCACCCTCTCCGTCGCGCTCGCCGGGCCCACATCACTGCCGCCGCTGTTGTCACGCGGCGGCCGCCACCCGGTTCGCCTCTGCACTGCGGGTGGAGAGAGAGGGAGAGAGATGAACGGGAGGATGGAGCAGGGCCACCGGGCGTGGAGCAGGAGGCGACCAGGAGGACTGGAGGAGGCGACCGCGATGGGAGCGGGTGGCAGCGGGAGCGGAGGGCGACGGCGATAGGAGCGGGCAGGAGAGAGCAGAGGAGGCGCGCGGCGGGTGACGGCAGAAAGAAGAAGAGATGTAGGGCCACCTGTCAGTGCTGACGTGTGGGCCCCACAGTGCGAAAACTGGCCGCAAAACCACCCAAGGTTGTGTTCTAGACGGATGTGACAGTACAAGGTTGTGTTCTACCTGGTTTTGTAGTTTGAGGTCCAAAACTAGACAAGACAACCATAGAAAATTCAAGGGCCAAAAATGGACTTTACCCAAAAAAATCAAGTCCAAGAGCCATTCATTTGCTATTCCCCCATCACTACAATGCCCTTGGTGAAGCAGTATCAAATATTCGAATTTGTCGTCTAATCCAACTTTTAAGCTACAGAACGGAATCGAGGTTCCTAAAGTACACTGCTGGACAAAATTCGCGCCTTGGTGGTCCTTTACTCCTTTATGAAAGAAACAAAATATACAATTCATCGGCAGACATACAACAATCAAATTGGAGAACTGCGAAAGATACCTGGGCAATCACAGCATCTGGGAAGTTCTTAGCCACGGCCTCCATCACGTCCTTGCCGAGCGGTGCTGCGCCGGAGCCGATGAACCTGAGCGAGCTGAGGTCGTATTTCCCGGCCGTCCCAAGCTTAGCGAGTGCGATCATGACCGGCGGGACGCAGAAGAGATGCGTGACACGGTGGCGTTGCACGGCGGCCATGACAGAGTCCATGTCGAACCCCGACATGACGACGATGGCGTTGCCGCGCTGCATCTGCGCGAACGTGATCACGGACAGGCCGAAGATGTGGAACATGGGCAAGAAGCAGAGGAACACGTTAGGCCCCTCTCCAAGCGCGTCTTGGTCTGCCGTGATCATGGGCGCTGCCGAGATGAAGTTGCGGTGCGTCAGGATGACGCCCTTGCTCGCCCCCGTGGTGCCGGACGAGTACAGCAGCGCGGCCGTGTCGCTCTGCCGTATCGGCGGGCGGCGGTACTCCGTCTCCTGCGCCCCGGCAACGAGGTCGGGGTAGAACGTGACGCTGGCCCCTGGCGGAGGCACTGACGAGGCGGCGCTGGCTGCGTCGCCGTCGATCAGGATGGTGGGGAGGCCGAGCTCCGCGATTTTGGGGAGGAGTCCAGAGACCGTGATGGCGAGCTTGGCGCCGGAGTCGGTTACCTGCTTGGCGATCTCCCTTGGGGTGTAGAGGGGGTTGGCGGTGGTGGCGACGGCGCCGAGGGCGGCGACGGCGAAGAAGCAGACGGGGTAGAGGACGCAGTTGGGGGCGAGGAAGAGGACGACGTCGCCCGGTCGGACGCCCGCGCGCGAGGAGAGCGCGACGGCCGCGGTGAGGACGGCGGAGCGGAAGGCGGCAAAGGTGAGGGCTTGGCCGGTGGCGGCGTCGACCAGCGCGAGGGCAGAGGGGCACGCGTCGGCTTGTCGGAAGAGGAGGTCGGTGAGGGAGAGATCCGGGTCAGACTCGATGCGCACGCCCGGGCGCGGGGAGCGGTACACTCCGTCCGCGCCGTAGCACGCGGCCGGCGGCGCCATTGTCTTGTCTCTTGCTCGGTCGCGGTGTGCTGTTGTGTTGCGCCGAGCTGCTCTGCGTGTGTTTGTGTAAAATGAGAGCGCCTCCGCTTTTGTCACGCCTCTCCTTCCTCCAAGGGAAGTACCAGTAGCGGTCTGGTAGACGGCCATACTCAAGGTTGCCCGAATGCCCGGGTGTTGCCTCGTTCGGTTCTAGGCTTCTAGGGACTGAATGTGATTGTCTGGGATGCCTTGCCTCCCAGTCCCTCCAACTCTATACTAACCGAGTTTACATGTGTCATTATCGATTTGACACGCAAAGGAATAAATTTTAACTTCATATAAAACGGTTGTTTTTAATTAAAACTTAGGAGTATTTGGACAAGATAAAAACCATAGTATTTTTTGTGGAGACATACAATAAGCTAAGGAAAACCAAGAAATAGTTGGGTTGAAATTGATTTTTATATACTCTGAAAATATTGTTGTATCTACTAAACATAATTTTGAAAAACACTGTTTTTATAAGACAACCAAATGCCTTGTGGTCTAAAATAATATGTTCTTCCTACCATTATAGTGCTTAGAAAACTATAAAAATACCGTGCTCCCAAACAAACTCTAAAACGATTAATATCTCGATGTAAATAGCTCGCCTGTACTTTTGTTTTAAACACGGTGCTGAAGTAACGCTTAGTCGCTCACATGTATGCCACTCATTGTTACGGATATATGCATATATATACGGAATCGTTTTGTACGGAATAGTTTATACAGGCATGTGTAAGGTGTTCTTGTGGAGTGCCGGACGCGGATAAATTGGAAGCAGAAAACAGGTTCTTCCTCTTCTTCTTCGGTATGATCAGATGAGAGCGTGTGAAGCCACGAGCGCTTTGACTCAGAATGGGTAGTTGTTGTTTTCCCTCCCTCGCTCTCGAGTCTCGCGTGAGGAAGCATACATCACCATTCACTCCCAATAGATAATGGCGTGTCGTAGCGTACAACAATGGAGATTTCCCACGGCAATCATTCTGCGATTTTGCCACACAGATCCGTCCGTGCGTCGTGCCTGCAGTTGAGCACCCCCTTTTCCATCGTCGCCGCTGCGATTTTTCCCATCTATTAGGACAGCGATGCTGATCAGCTGATATGATGCCTAGCGACGATGCTGTGCACGGTACCCACGAATTGACCTCTGGATAATTTAATCTCCAGAAGAACTCATGCTCACATGTGTCGAGATGTCTTCGTGACGGTGACACGCGAGCTTCATCCGTCCAGAGCGGACAAGCGCCAGCAACGCCCACACGCTGGCTTCCGCGTGAGCTGCGGCGCACGCGGAGCCACGCGCAGTCACTCCCGGGGAGAAGAGATGGCAACACACACACCACACGTCGGCGACCGCGGCGAGGCATCTGATCACGCTGAAGAAAGCGTGGGGAGCTACTACGTCCAACTTATTAAGTTTTGAGAGTGACAAGTGACACCACACAATGACACAAGAGACCAAGGAACGCACTTGAAAATGTCGTCTTGGTTGCCATCGCCAATTGGCATGTCATACTGTCAGCACCCTTGGCCTAGTGTGAAGCCCGAGCACGGATGCAACAATGATACTCCACGTTGATACAGTTTATTGAATCCACGCACACATTCAGCAAAATAGGAGTTCGCTTATCACCGTGACAATTGGGCTCTGGCTATCACAGCCTCGCACTGAACAATGTCCAACTAATAGATATAATAACACAGGAACGTTAAAACAAGAATAAATTAAAAACGTGATGTGATCCCAGAGTTCTTTTATATATGCACAAGGGTGACAGGGTCTGGTCCGTACAGGTAATGATTAAGTTTACAGTTTCTGCACAATGCGTGCATAGAATTAGGAGTGGAGTATTATATATACAGCGTTGGAATCAATTTTGTTAACGTTTTGGCTCTGGACATCTAGAACAAGTCCCACTGCCAATATATCTTATCCACAATACCTCCACCGCTCCGAACGGCGATATGGAGGGTCTCTGACGCTGGAGGAACGCCCCAAAGCAATGGTACAGCGACAGACATGGTTAACTTCTCCTGGAGGCCGTCATTGCTCGCCTTCTCTGCAGTGACAACCTGCAAGGGTGATGCCCATTACAACAAACTCAGGATAATCAACTAATCATGCACTCAACGAACATGCTATACTTGCCGTAGCTAAAATGTGTTAAAGGCACGAGGTGTGACCATGTGCCGTGAGCCATCACAGATGGCAGTACTGGCAGTCAAACTATTAAGTGAAAATTTAATCTATGGATAGTAGAACGCACAGCATATTCTGCTCTGTCTATATGTTCTTAAAGGTTGTCATTTGGCCATCATAGCCACAAAAATGTCAGTGGCACTTCAGGATTTGTCACTGCGCGTGTTAAAGATGTATGGGTCCCAGGACCATGTTAGAGGGACAAGAGGATGGTAATTCCTGCAAAGGCAGAAAATTCCCAAATGTTTTCCAAGACATTTCCTGACAGCTCGTTTGGTTGGAGGTAATTGGTGGGAGGGAATGGGAGTTTTAGGAGATAAGTTTAGAAATGTCTTGTTTGTTTAGTGGAAATGAGAGTTTTTGTGGAGGGGGAATGGGATGAACAACTCCCAAGAATTAATTCTCACGTGGAGGGGTGGGAATTGTGATTGTGTACAAGATTAATACATTTCAACCGTTCATTGTGACTTAAAAATAACTCATCTAAATTTCCTCTCTTAATTCCCGACACAAAACAAACAAGGATTGAGACTAAAAATCAATTTCCCATCTTAATTCCCTCTATCAACTCCCGCCACCAATTCCCCTTCCCAATTACTTGTCAAACGAGCTGTGAGTTCAGATGAACAGGAACCGGTTAAACCTTCCACAAAAACTTTGTTTAGATTGCTACTTTAACTGCTACCCAGTACGCCCTCCAGGTCCGAAATTCATGTCGTTTTGGACAATGATTGAGTCAAACATTTTAAACTTTGACTACAAATAGGTTTTAAATTATTTGGTTTTGAAACTTAAATGTCATATCATTTTATTTGTCTTAAAAAGTGCTTTTACAAAAGTATAAATTTGGTAGGATATTCATTGATATTCTTATAGAAAATATTGGTCAAAATTATGTTTTAAAGACCGTGTCATTGTCCAAAACGACATGAATTTCGGATCTGGAGGGAATATTCAATTAAAGTCTAGAAATGGTCAAACTTCAAAAGAAGTATTTATGACACTTGGCTGGATCACTCCTACAAACAAAATACTGTCAACATTTCTATATACAATCCACCTTTTTATTCCCATTAATTAAACTGTGAGGTGTTTTCCTTTGTTCTGTAACCATGTTATGGTGCTCTTTGTAAACTGGCACGAATTATTATACATGAGATTGTAAGTGGTTAAATTTCAAAAGAAAAACTTGAGTTGTTTGGTTAAATCACTGTCACCTGCAAAATATTGATGTCTGTGTAACAGTTCTGTATCCTATAAACCTTTTGTTCTGATTAATGAAATTTTATGGTTGTTTTCTTTGTTCTGTAAACGGTGTGCCCCATTCCTTGGCTGCTGTCTTCCCTCAAAGAAATACAAATTCAGCGATCATTGTACCTGTATGGTGAATTTTTTCTTCTCAAAAGCTAAAAAATTAAACTAGCAAAATTTTCCTTTATAATTGACAGATCAAAGCATGCCAATTTAGCACTTCTCAAACTACTCCACCAAAAAAGAAAAACATACCTCGCCACCATGCTCCAAAACTGTATCTTCCACTACATCACTTAGCATTTCAATAGAACGACAAAAGCCAAAGATACATAATCTTCTGCCCATGTCTAGTCCCTGAGATACCAAATGATATTACAAAAAAGGAAGTGTAAACATGAAAAATAAAAGGAAGAAACAGCTTTTTACGTTTGTTGCTGCTATGTTAAATAGTGCTCCAAGGCAAAGACTTTGATTTGGATCCATGTAAGAGCTCTCCTGAAATCGGCGCAACTTTTGTGCAATCTTTGATTTCCGTTGTCTCTTCTGCCAAAAAACAACTGACATGAGATGAGAGGAAAAGTCGAGAAATAATTGGAAACATTGAAGAAGACAGAGTGAAACAAACAGCTTTGGCAAGTACTCTTCTCCTGGCCTAGCACCAGTAGGAAACTAGGAATTGCTAAAAGGTGGAGAGTATTTCATATTTATAGGATACAGGTAAAAATGAATGCAATTACAGAAAAATTCTAAAAAAACATTCACATCAAAGTGGATGCCGTAAATAATAAATGTTACCAATTCTACAATCGATGCACACTTCTTCTGTACAGTTAATATGGGTTTTCTTTGGATTTATGGATTCGTAAATGTGTAATTTTGCAACGATCCAGACAGCATACATATAGCCATCTGAAATTTTCTCTTTGATTTTTTTGAGGCAAACCTTAGATTCCTTGAGAGTTGAGAGCTCTTGCAAATATGGTGCAATGCAACCTATGATTGTGGCGTTGCCCTTGCAGGTTGGTCTACTGCAGTATGTGAGAATGTGGAATTGCGAATGATGAATATACATCTATAACTAAAGCATTGTTTTTCCTTCGATATGTCTTTGTTACGCCCCAAACAGAAATTTGTGTTGAAGCAGTGTTTCATAGTAATAATGTAATATAGAGAGAGAGGCACAAAATAACTACAACCAATTTACTGCAGTTCAGTGTGATGTAAAAAGCTTTCTAATTCCTACCCAGCTATTTAAATGATTTATGTACCTCGGAAGCACTAACTCGACGAGGAACCAGGGAGCCCCCGATTTGGATCAGGCCATCAGAAGTGAACAGCGTGACTCTGTCTTCTGGCACCCACTGAACGTCTGCTAAGACACAAAAAAGAAAATCGGCCCTTTTAGTTTTAGACAGTGTGGAAATCCTGCCCAGAAAAGGGAACTTTCGAAAGAACAGGCTGAAATCCCTAAAATGGTGAACCCATTTATCCAGTCTCATTATCTTTCCGCAAAGTCGTGAATCTTCTTAAAGTCTCATCCCGCAACACAAAATCCACCACAAGGTTGCTTCCAAGTGAAGCGTTTGGGCAACAATCGAGAGAGGCATCCGGCGAGCTTACCGAACCCCGTGGTGAGATCCAAGGGCTGGTCCCAGGGGTAGGGCCCATAGAGGTCCTCCGGATCGTCCTTCCCCGCCCGCGCTCGCAACCGGTGGAGCGGCCGCGATCCGGGCCGGCAGCGGCGCTGGGAGCGGGCCCTGGCGCGGAGAGGGGAAGAGAGGGGCCTCCTGGACGCCAGCGAGCGGGGAAGGGAGGTGGAGAGCGCGGCGGAATCGGCCATGGGAATGATGGGCGCGGCGAGCCGGATGAAGAATAGAAGATGCCGCGATCGCGGATAAAACGAGACGGGCGGCGTGCTCGCCTTTTCCTGTGGTGGTGGTGGTGCTTTTCTCCTCTGCTTGTTCTTGTTCAGGATGCGTTCGTGGCCACAACAATGCGCGTGGGATCTCGGACGTTGGCTGGTTCCTCGTTCTTGGGGGCAAGGGGTTGGGATTCCTTCGTCGGTTTGCACGTTTTAGATGGGCTGCAGGGCTGGGATCTGGGAGAATGAATATTCACCAGTGCTCGGAAATGGGTATGGCCGTTATCTTCAACCACCAGATTGGGGGAGAGCATGAACACGCGTCGGTGAGTTTAGGCCTACCGTATATACATATTACCGTACGACCAAGACTCGGAGTACATTTTTTAACTCGTTTATATATAAAAAACACATGTACACCCTACATGCATAGATCATCACAGCTGCCTTGTTGCTAACGGAGACATCGTCTATCATTAAAAGAATAAAACCGTTAAATTATGCAAACAGCTATGTTAAGTCAAAGCCTTAAAACTAACTAGCTGATGTGCTCACTTTGTGCGTTACAATTGTATTAGCTCGTCTTCGAAAGATAGAGTAGTTTTGGAAAGTTAAAATCATCTTCTAAATTTTTTTAATGTACCCCCTCTAAAGCAATGGATTGAGTTCGTACAACTTTTATGAAGACCTTATTGAATGGCTTAATTCATAAGTAAGAATTTTGCAAAGATCTAAAACGAGGCCCGATGCCTTAGAACTTTCTTATGTGTCTATGTTGTATTCAGTCGTTCTATTAGTACCGTTCTTGGAATTGGTAAGTACAGAGTAACATGCAGGTCCAATTATGTATTTTGGAAATCCTATGTGTGCGCGTTTCAAAATTTATGTCACAAAAGTACAAGTTCTTGCGATTTAAGCGTAGCTCATGCTGCTCATCCGTGGTTAACGATGTGTTCATCGCTAGCGAGAAGCTTGAACTGACCCATCTCGATATTTGAGCGCGTGTGTTTGTAGAGATGAGTACACACGTTTACCTGTATGTGAACTTGTGTTAAAAAAACAAGTTCTTTTGTCTTGGATTTTTTTTTTTAAGGTGGTGTTTGGATTGGGATAGGGATTGGAAAATGTAAGTTGAAATAGGAAAACATGAGGTATAATAAGTTTTATACCGTGTTTGGACTGTGGGATAGAGATATGAATGTGTGTATAAATGGAGTGGGATAGGAAATAGATGGAAGGGTGGGATAAGATTTTCCAATCGCTGTTCCTATCCCAGCGCTAGCCAAACGGCCCCTGAGGGGTTTTTGTTTTGGATGTGTTTTCATGTCATTCCCTCGCTGTCTCGTGACCACAGGAACAAAAGTGGGCTTAGGCAAGCCCACAACACGCCCCCGAATGACAGGCCCAAATCCGATAAACATTTCGACCCAGTCGCCTTGCGCAATCGGGCCTCGCCAAAAGCGGCCCTCGAGTCTCGGCTTGGCTTCCGGCTTCGCCTCCGTGGCGCGGGGCGGCGCAACCCGCAAGGCCGCAAGCGCGGAGAGCGGTGATATCCGATAACCCCCGCTCCTGCTCTGCAGGCACCCGCCCGCCTCCTGCCCGGCTGTCCCCCGCCCCTGCCAGCGGCCAGCGCCATGGCCCTCGCCACCGCGGCCGTCTCCCTCCACCCTTTCCTCTCTCGGTCCACCTGCATCCTCCGCTTCGGCCGCCGCCTCCCTCCCCTTCTCCTCCGCGCCACTTCCTCCGCCTCCAGCTCCCAGCACTTCAACATCTCCTTCGCGGAGCCGACCCCATCCGAAAAGACCCCGTCCGCGCAGCCGCGGGTCCCGTGGATCGTCCGCGGGGAGGACGGGAAGCCCCGCCTCAGCACCTCCCCGCCGCAGGACGTGCTCGAGGCCATCGCCCTCGCGGAAGCGGAGGCCAAGAAGGCGGCCAAGAGAGAAGCCGCCCTCAAGGGCCAGAAGAACGCGGTTGCCGCCGCCGCGGCTGCTTCCAGCGCCAGCGTCAAGGCCAGGGAAAGGAAGGCCGCCCCGACCGCGCCGCCCAAGTTCTCCAAGGCGGCTAGGAGGTTTTACAATGAGAACATCAAGGACCGTGAGCCGCAGCGGCTCGCTAAGGTCCTTGCCGCCGCAGGAGGTAGTCCTTGTCCTTCTGTAATGTTGCACTTCAAGAGCTCGACTGCATTGGATCAAGTAGTGATAACTTAAGGGGTATCCATTTAGATAAGTTAATGCTGCTCGTTTTAGATCAGGATAGTTAGAGGCAGATGCTTTTGGTATTGAATTTGATGTTGATTCTAGTGATGTCATCTGTTGTTAGCTTGTGGAGATAACCATGCTTGTATACTACCGTGTTGATCTCCTAGGTCCTGCCACCTAACCTTTTTTAGGCCAAATGAACTATGCTAGAAAACCCAGTTTTCGCAAAATCATTTGCTCCTGTTTACATGCTTGGCTTGTGTGCCCCTGACACCTTCCGCGGTTGCGGGTTGTGTCTGTAGTTCCCATTTGTCATTCAAAATAATGACGAGGTTGATTTCCTTTTAGTTCATTGTGAGCGACTCTAGAAATATAACATTTGATACCTTTTTTTTTATGCTTACTCAAATGACTCTTCCCAGTGGCATCAAGAAGGAACAGCGAGGAGCTCATATTTCAAGGGAAGGTGACTGTCAATGGCTCAATATGCACTTCTCCCCAGGTATGAAAGCAGAGGTATTAAGTTTCAGTACTTTAGTTTCTTACATTCATTTATCATTATAATGTTTTGCTTACATGAAAAGTTGTTCACTGTTAGTCCTACAACAATGTTTTTTTTGGTCCAAGAAAACTCGAACTGTTTTATATGACTTTTGGTTTTCGACCAATCTGTTTCCAGTGCATTACTCTATGAAATAATTCTTCTTTTTGGTTCAATCAAAGGATAAAACTATTCATTTTATGCAGACGAAAGTTGACATCACAAAGGATTCTATCTATGTTAATGGGAACCGTATTTCCAAGAAGCTGCCTCCAAAGCTGTATTTTGCTGTTAACAAGCCAAAAGGGTTGGTCTCTTATTTTCTTTACTGGGCTTGTGTGCTGCATCAATATTCAATCACAATGGCGTGTTCATCTTACATTCCAGTGAAATATTTTTGAATCAGACAAAAGGAACCGTCGACCTTATGAATGTTGTTTCCATTTGCTACAGGTATATCTGCTCATGTGGCGAAGAATCAAAGTCAGTTGTTTCCTTGTTTAATGACTATTTGAAGGGCTGGGTATGTTCCATAACACAGTGCTTGGAATAACATTCATATTCTAATGGTATTATTGGGCCTCACAGTAATTGATGAATTACTGAACCTTTTCTGTTTTTGGACCATATATTGGACCAATCTCTAATGTGCCTATGCATATTTACAGAACAAGATTCAACCTGGGTTACCAAAACCACGCTTGTTTACTGTTGGTCGTCTTGATGTTGCCACAACTGGCTTAATAATTGTCACAAACGATGGTAACCTGATAGTACTTGGCGGCATGTACTTGAAAAACACATGATGTTTTTGGGGTCATCCAAGAGCTAAACTTGATTTTCCCCCCTCACTTTCAGGTGAGTTTGCACAGAAACTTGCACATCCTTCTTCAAATGTAACAAAAGAGTAAGTTTAACTTCTTTTGTGGGTTTTTATGCTTTTGAGTACTGTGATGCAAAAGTAACATAAATTTTGGCACCATGAATATTTTGTAATGTCTACTCAATGCCACCTTTAGGTATCTGTTATAATCTGACAGTTGTTATGAAGGAAAACCACTACAATAGCATCAACATATAACTTCAACTCTTCTCCATCCGAGGTTTCTCAATCATAAATGGTTGATGGGCAATGGGCAGTAGAAGTGAACATAAATCTGAATCTGACTGTATTTTACTTTGATGTTGCAGGTATGTAGTAACTATTGATGGTGATGTGCACAAGAAACACTTAATTGCTATCAGTGAAGGCACAAAAATTGATGGGGTCATGTGCGTACCTGATTTGGTTGAGCCATTGGCTGCACAATCAGATACAAGAAAGACCCGTCTTAGGATAGTGGTAATTTTCATTTCTAGCTTTTTTGGCTTAACTTGTTTACTTAACCAATGCGGGTGTTGTTTATCCACATGACTATGAAAAAATTAGGCAATTTTGCTTCTTCGCTTAAGCCAAAACTATATCCTACTAACATATCTACTCTTTATGAGCTGCTTACGTGAGCCTATGTCCTTTCTTTTTTTTATCAATTGCTAATTCCTGCCTTTCTCCCCAATATTTGATTGATCGCTATTCCAAGTGGTAGTAAATATATCTGCATGAAAGTTATTTCTGGATAGTATCCTGTGGGATGTTTGTACTCATTTGGTACTTGGTAGGCTTGATAAAGTTTTTGGCAAACATATGAAGTTCATCACATTGTGTGGCAAGCAAGTAATTCTAAAATAATTTGTAATCTGATCAAACTACCTTTTGCAATGTATAAAGAAATAAATCATGCTGCTGATATTAAAGAATCATTTTGTTTCAACTTGTTCACAATTGGAAAAGAGCATTATTACCTTTGATGAACTAATGTTGGAACATTTTCTTGCTTACTGATTCTCAAAGCTTGGTGGAATGGGCATTTGCCATCTCGAGGCAGTGTAAAAATGGCGCAAGAAATGCTATGTTTTCTTATATTACAGCATTTATATTTTACTCTCTCACCATTACAGTATTTTAGCATATCATGAGGGTTCATTTCGCACATTTGTCCATTGAGGAACCAAACTTGTAAAGTTGCTATTCCTGCTCTACCCTTAGTCGCTCCTCTAGTGCCTTGTTAGATTATCATTTTTGTTGGGCACCCTAACATTCTAACATGCCAGGTGGTTCTTTAATTGACACAAATAGAATCACTGAAGCAATGTTCTAAACATGCTAAGGCATTGCATCGTAATTTCTACTCGTCAGTTGATATAGTTGACTTCTCACAGGTTCATGAAGGACGGAATCATGAAGTTCGTGAACTAGTACAAAATGCAGGGCTAAAGGTTGGTATGATTGGTGTCTTGTCAAGTTATTCTTTGTAGTTTATTGTTCATTCATATTTTAACATTTCACTGTTGGAACAGAAGCTAAATACACCTTACAACCACATTGGTTCAATCACACATATCGATAAACATGGCCTGATGACTTGATGAGTACACACCCTTGCTATACAGTCACCAATGCACAGAAGCAGCCCCTCTTTGCTATTCTTCACATAGATTGGCTAACACTGTAAGCTTGGACACAGAAATAAGAAATACAGAATGCGAATCTTTGAGGCTGAGCCACATTTTGTTCTATCTTTTCCCCCTTGGGAAGTAACTGATGCTTGATCCTTCTTGATATAGGTTTATGCATTGAAACGTGTTCGAGTAGGCAGGTTCAGGCTTCCAGCAGATCTGGGGTAATGTACTTCACCGTATACATTTGTGTTTCCATTTACATGGATTGATACCATTGTACTCTCTATTTGGCTGCCTACAAAATGTTCTTTTAGGCTATTTTGCTGCCTTCTGGAAGGTCTGATGGGAAAATTGAGCAATATATTTCAGAAAATTAATATTTGATATAGTATCTGAAAATATCATTTGTGTAAACCTGGCATGGCAGGTGCGAGCTTCACTGTTCAATAGTGTTTAAAAGGCATCGCCTAGGCGTCGCCTGGGCGTCCAGGCGGTGCCTGGTCGCCATGGAATTTGGGCGCCTAGGCGACGCCTAGCCCGCCTAGGCGGGGGCCTAGGCGTCCAGGCGGTGCCCGCTCGCCATGGCTCGCCTTACCGCCTTAAAAACCATGCTGTTCATATGTGCCTGTAGAAGCTCATATGTGAATACCAGTTCTGCTGGTGCATTTTCTGTCAGAGGCAGCATGTGCATCATTATTCTAGGCCAAGCTAGACTATCAGTAGACACATACGACATGCTTGTTTTTTGGTACACTGCTTGTTTTTTGGTTAATCAACTTTATGTTGACAAAGAGAAGGGTGCGAATGAAAAGTGAGTAATAACCCTTTGTTCTGTGTTAAACTTTTCAGAATTGGGAAGTTTGTCGAGCTCAAACAGGCTGATATCAAAGCACTAGAAGGCAACAGCTAGATATGACACCCTAGTTCCTTTAGTGATGATTTTGGAACTGATGCAGATAAATACATCTCTTTGGGAAGATCGGTGATCTTTCTCCCAGCCACAGGGCAGGAGCTGCTGGTACTCGCAGAAAGCTTGTGGATCTCTTGGATGTCCATTGGTGATTGGCAAGTCAATTGGCTTACTTTTGCTTTGAAGAACCTGTGAACTGCTTCACTGACAAACCTTCAGATCCTAGAAAACAACAGAACCTCCAATTCCTATAAATGGATCACCCTTTGGTGGATGGAATATTGTCAAACAGCAGAACTGTGATGGCCTACTTTGTATATCAGTGTAAATTTGCATGAACCATTTGTCTAACATTATAACAGCAATTTATGGCTGACGAGCTGTGGCCAAATTGCATTGTATCTCGTTTTACTGAGCACTGAATCACAGGAAATCACAGGAATCTATCTCAATCCTATGCTACAACCAGCAAGAGAGAAACAACAATCCTACAGCCTTCGCTACAAGAGAGAAACAAAGAGCTGGAAGCTGATTCTTTTTTCCTGTGGTTTCCCTATGAAATCAGTTGGAAATTATTATTTTTCTTCCTACAAACAAAGGCTATTAAAGGACAAAAATCTTCTAAGGATTGGAATCCTATGTTTTCTTTGTTCCTTCTCTATTCCAGAGATCTAAAAATGAACTATCATAGAAAAAATAGTTATATAATGTGGAAGTGTTTTTTGTGAGAAATCAAGTAATAACAATCTCTATAGAGTTGATATTAATTGTATTGAACGAAGCTAACTAGATTTATATTTGTGAAAAATGGACATAATAAAGACATTCATAGTGTACACCAGAAGTCCTCCATAGTGACCCACTCGAACTATCGTATAAAGAGGAAATAACAAAAGCTACACATACCACCACAAACACTAAACAAATAAGATTCAAAGTGAAAAAAAACTTCTCTAATAGGCCCTAGCTATAGACAAATGTGAGCCTTCATAAGACCATGTGCAGTGGATTGGATAAATGGATTGCATATACACTGCAGCGACACTGTTCACAGAGAGGGAGGTAGTTAGAATAGTAGATACACAATGCATTTACACATCCTGCTGCATATAGTCTAAGACCATCTCCGACGGCAATGAGTAAAAGCATTGCCTATCCCTATTCATCCACTATTTCAACTACCCCTCTCTGTCTACAGTAGTGCTACAGTGTCAAAAAATATTATAGACAGCTCATTTACTTCCATTGGGGATAGTCTAATGATGCATTGAGCCTACTCTAACACTAGCTCATTAACCTACCCCATCACACCTCGTATAGTTGAAACTTTACTATATCTACAGGATTCAGTCACAGTCACGTCCATATCCATGTTCTAAGACTGTGTGCAGTGGGTTGGGTAAATGGATTGACTATACACTGTAGCGACACTGTTCACAGAGAAGAAGGTAGTTGGAATAGTAAATACACAATGCATTTACACATTCTGCTGCACATAGTCTAAGACCATCTCTAATGGAGAGAACCAAAAACATTGCCTATCTCTATTCATCTACTATTCCAACTACCCTTCTCTCTGTCTACAGTAGCGCTACAGTGTCAAACAGTGTTATAAGGACCTCAACCTAAATAGCATGGGTCTCGTCAGCGATCCAAACTAAGAATGTCTTACATACTTTGTGCAACGGTCTTTTTTCTTAAGAGTGGACAAATTTGTTCTTCCGGTCACTAATTAAATTGGTATTTTTTTGGATTTTATTAATCTAATGGGAATATAGCATCAATTCATCAATATTGCTATCTTAGTCCCTTAGGCTATCCCTAACAAAACGAGCAAATAGATAATGCAAAATATTGTTCTAACATTGTAGACGAGGAGTTTGAAATATGGGCAGTAGAATGTGTACGCTGCTAGAGATGGCTTTAAAGGCGCTCATAAGAAGGGAGAGCGCACATGTGTGTCAAGTGTCAACGTATGTATGAGCATAAATTTTTTTAATGTGTTCATGATAAAAAGAATATGTTCGTCGAGTTTTTTTATTTAGGCTCGTTTGGAATACATACTTCGGTTTCACAAGACTTTGAGAAACGAGTATTTTGTATAATTTTCGTATAATTTTTGTGAATCTGAAGCATTTGAAAAAAGAGGGCGAGAATAGGTGAGGACATTTGGAATCGGGAAAGACCTTTCCCCGACAAGCCAGCTGCGCGGAGCCACCCCACCCCCACCATGGATTGCAATTTCGTTTTTACTGTTTCACATTTCGTTTTTTTAACCAAAAATTGACTTTTATAATTTTGTATGCTGAGCCGAAAACATTAAATTTCAGACCGAAATTTATGTTTCGGTGAGCATCGAAAAAGAAAAAACTTCCGGAATTCCAGTAATTCCGAACGAAAAATCGATCCCTGCCCCCCACCCCGCCGTCGCCGTCGTGCGCGCCTCAACTCAAAAACACAAACGGAAACCACAACCCCAGCAACACGACTGAGGCCGCCTCAACCTCAATCACCCCTCATCTCCTCCCACTTCTCTCCGCCTCCATCTCGCCCCGCCGACGAGGGAGATCTCTCCCCGCATTCGGGGCCTCCCGCGGCGGCGGCGATGGCAACCAGCACCGGGTGGGCGCCGGGGCGGCCCGTCGAGAGGCATGGCGCGCCCCGCGGCGGGAGTGCGCGGTCTAAGTCGGTCGCGCCGGGTGGCCCGGGTCCGCGCCGCCCTTCCCCGTCCCCCGCGAGGTCGCGGCCCGCCGCCGACCACGGCGGCAGCGCCGGTATCTATCTCCCATGAAAAGTGATCGGAGAATTTTTTTTTTTCCTCGTCCAGTCAACAGGTCGCGGAAGCGCGTTTCGGGGGTTTGGGTTTCGTTGTTCGTTTTTGTCGGTTTCTCCTGGTACGCCATTGATTCGGGTCGAGACTTCGAGTTGAAATGAAACTGGGGGCGTAACAGAAATGACGTGGAAGAGATAAGCATTGCTGCATTTGCGGGCTTGCGGCTCACTGTGACTCCTGAGGCATGGATCGCTGTGGCATGAATATGTCCCTCAGGCGGTAGCTCATCCCGCTGGTCAACTTGTTCATGTCAACCAACCCCCGAACCCCGCTCACTTGCACTAAAATTTATGCACTGATGGTCGATGCTTGCACAATAGCACTGGTCTCGTAAATCGTAGTAGTTGCTTTCTGGCTGCAGTGTGTTGTTTGAATTTTGGCAAGCCTGCGCCGTATTTTTTCTGGGGATTTTTTATCTCTGCTCTATTAATTCGGAACGGATATAAATATATCATTCACAATCGCAGATTCATGCAGAGTGAGAGTTGCTGTAAGGCTCCGGCCCAAGAATTCGGAGGATTTAGCTCATGGCGCTGACTTTGACAGTTGTGTTGAGTTGCAGCCTGAGGTTAGCTTGTCCATCCCATTTTACCTCTTGCATTTCCCTATCAGCATCACTTGAAGCGTATAAAGGTAATTTTTGTGCAGCTAATTGTGTTGACGCTATTGTTTTCTGCAGTCCAAGAGGCTGAAACTGAAGAAAAATAATTGGAGCTGTGAAACATATAGATTCGATGAGGTCTTCAGTGAAAATGCTTCGCAAAGACGTGTGTATGAGGCTGTTGCTAAGCCAGTGGTTGAGGTAAGTCATGCATTCCAGATTCCGCTATTTTATTTAGATGTACAACATAGAATCAATCAAGAGAAACATGGAGTAACAACTGTTGTAACATTTGAGCCACTACAAGTTTATGGTAAAATAGTGATTAGTTTTTCACGAAATCTATGAACGGATTTTTCTTGGTAGGCAGCCACAAACTTGTGAAACATTTGCATTTCCTAGTTAGTGACCGCAGGAAAAAAAAATCTCTCATTGAACGTGGCACCTTTTTTTCTTGAACACACATGGGTGTTGTGTATTATTGCATTAAAGAATAAGAAAGAAACCATATAATTGGTTGGTCACTTTTACATTTTCATTATTTTCTTTTGTTGCTCAGCAAAGCGCTTCCACTAGCGCTTCTTTTTTAAGGGTGCAATGCAAGTAATCAACGATTACACTTTGTTTGAATAAACATAAAGTAAATGCCGATGTACCTTTGCAGAGTGTATTAGAAGGCTATAATGGGACAGTAATGGCCTATGGTCAAACAGGTACCGGAAAAACATACACAGTCGGTCGACTCGGAAAAGATGATCCTTCTGAACGTGGTATAATGGTCAGAGCTTTGGAGCATATTTTTTCTAGTATGTCTGTTAAGACAGATCGTGTCACAATATCATATTTACAGGTTCTATTCCCAACTATTGACATAATCTATTATTTAACTTTTATTCACTTTTGTATTAGTGCTCATCAATATTTTGTAGGCTTGCTTTAACTTTCTTATCTGTCAGTAGCTCAGTATTATTTAGCGATGCTTTTTTATTGCAAGAATGGCCATATATATGTTGTGGGTCATGTAATTTAGCTGAACAAAATTCCTTAGATGGTATTATTTATTATTTATATATGCTTTGTTAGCACAAGTTATGTGAATTGTGTAGTCTGTGTATATCATGCAATTACATATTCCATTAACCTAATTGAACTGGTTAATAGAAGAAGACATGAAGATGGCACTGAGTCTATGACTTGCTTGAATTTTTTTGCATGCTAACATGTTATGTTAAGTAGCTCATGAGTTAGGTCTGAGTACTTTCACGCATTTAGCACTTGTCTGTTTGGAAACTGACTATCCTTAATAAAGGAATAAAGCATGACATTTTATGTAGATGTAAAATTCTATAAACATGGTTGACCCACTATATTGTATATTTGTCATGCTAAATTCGCCCCCCTGACAAATTTCATAGATAAAGTGTCAAAGTTTACTATGTAAACCTCTTACTGTGTACTATTAAGATGGACCAAAAGATGACAGTCCATTTAAGTGTTTCGTCGTTAACTTTTCCATCTACTCTTTTTGAGTTTTATATTTATAAGTAAACAAATGATGGTTTATCATACTAACTTGTATCTATTTGTTGTATAGTTGTACTTAGAATCTGTACAAGATTTACTGGCTCCAGAGAAGAACAATATCCCAATAGTCGAGGATGCAAAAACTGGTGAAGTTTGCTTGCCAGGTGCTGCAATAGTTGAAGTTAAAGATCTTGAACATGTTTTTCATCTACTGCAAATTGGTGAGGCAAATCGTCATGCTGCCAATACTAAGATGAACACAGAATCATCTCGTAGTCATGCAATTCTAATTGTATGTTCCTGCGCTACAACATCCAGTTCTGCAGTGTACTCTCCTTTTTTTCGTTTCCATAAGTTATATGGATTGTGAATACGCAAACTTGATGCCCTTTTTCAGATCCATTTACAAAGAAATTCAAGAATTAAAGAAGAGAATAGTAGCTCTTTAGCGAACGATACACATGAAAATTTTCCTAATGATTTGCCACTTATTATCAAGAGTAAACTCTTAATGGTCGACCTTGCTGGATCAGAACGAATTGATAAATCAGGTAAGACCTCTCTCCATATTTAATCTTTCTAGTTGCATATCAAGTTAGTTATTAAGTATTGTCACAAAAATGTTCATCTCTTTGTATTACCTTTCTTCTCAGGAAGTGAAGGTCACATGATTGAAGAAGCTAAGTTCATCAATCTTTCATTGACTTCTTTAGGAAAATGCATTAACGCACTAGCAGAAAATAGTCCTCATGTACCGACAAGGGATTCAAAGCTTACAAGGATACTCCGTGATTCATTTGGAGGTGCTCATGACTTGCTTATGTTGTTGATTGCTAGCTTCTGTTTGCTGAAGTTCTCTCATTGGTCCGCACTTTGCAGAGTGTTATTCTATTGGCATTGGCATCTTCTGAAAATCTCTCTTACATGATTCCAGTTCTTAATAGAAGCCAGTGGCATATCCTATGCAACCCCTAGCTGAACAAAACAAACAGACGAGACATATGTTACACTTTCTCAGTCTAATGTTTGGATTGGTGCTAATTGCTTCTTAGTTGATGTTTATCATCTTTGACATTCTGATGTTTGTGAGTGGAGTTCCCATTTAAATGTCAAAGAACAAATAGCATTGGAAAGAACTGTTTAATAATGGGTACCCTTTAATAATAGGCAGGAAACAGTGCATAGCCCAGACTGAGTTACAGTTGGCACTTTGGTTACGTACAAATTTGTAACATGCACATTTGGAAACCCCCGCATTTTTTCTTACCAATTCTTAGCTTCCTATTCTTACAGACTATGTCTGTCTACTTTTTTGTGGTACCATACTGCCATGCTGAAATCTCAAATTCTCAATGCATCGTCATATATTGATCATTTCATTTTGGAAGGTTGTTTAGAGGGTTGTCTACTTCACCCCTCCACCTTCAAAACCAGGGACCAGGGTTTTAATACTTTAAACTATGCAAATCAGGTTCTCTCTATCTCCCCCTCCCTCCCTCTCTCTCCACCCATCCGCCCCCCACTACCACCAAGTACCCACTCGCTGCCTGTGTGTTGCTGCCGTCGCCTCCATGGCTCCATGCCACAACCGCCCCTAGCCACCTCCATGTGCTCCCGCCTCGCCGCCGCCAACCTCCTACTGCCAGTTTTGCATAGTTGAGGTGTTAAAAACCTGGTTTTGAAGATGAGGGGGTGAAGTAGATAACCCTCTAAACTTTGGGGGTTATGTAGACGTTTTCTATGGATTAATTGATTCTGAATTAAACCACTTTGCCATAACATCTGGTGGGTATTTCGTTGCTCAAACTTTTACTGGCAGGGACTGCTAGGACTTCTCTTGTCGTGACCATAGGTCCATCTGCTAGGCATTACTCAGAAACTTCAAGCACGGTTATGTTTGGGCAGAGGGTAAGTTCAGCTCATCATTCTATTGGTCAAAAGTTGCATTATCTTCCTCTTTAATTCTCCTGTAATATTCTTGTGCATTTTGTAATACTGGAATGTTAGTTGTTTCTCCTTTCATATCTGTATAGACGACTTGCTCTTAAACAGTTTGTATTTTATCTTCCTCACAATCCCCTTGTGCAGGCGATTTACTGAGCAAGGCCTAAGAGTGTGTGGTGTTCTCTCACTCTCTCTCTCTCTCTCTGACACACACACACACACACATACTACTGAGCTAAATTCATCTGAATTATTTTTTTCTAAAAATTGATATCACGATAGTTTCCCACCTATTCTGTAATAATAGACTTTTGAAGTTATGATATAAAGTAATCCATTTCCTTTTCTTGGCGTCTTAGTGCCTTTAAAAACACTCTAGGGTATTCAAGACGGCAAGCGTGTTTTTCTCAGAGAAAAGGAAGTGCTTTATCTACATTTCTTAAAAAAATAGTTGTTTAGGTTTGACTTAGTTTGTTATTTGCAGGCAATGAAAGTAGTGAACACAATGAAGCTGAAGGAAGAGGTTGATTATGAAATTCTTTACAAGAAGATGGAGCGTGAGGTTGACCAACTCACATCAGAGTTGGAGAGAGAGCAAAAGCTCATGCAAAATGAGAAAATGCAGTTGTATAAAAAGTTGAAAGAATCTGAGAGGACCTTCCAAGATTTTAAAACTACCTCTGACATGAAAATTGAGGTATCTTTATCCCATATGTAATATGTTTTTTTTCTTTCCAACTATGGTCAACTGCTTTGTCATGAGATATGAATTTGCACTTGTGCTCTTCCCACTTCCCAGTAATATTTCCCTCGAATAGGACAGAGTCTCTACATTCATTTTTGCTTTTCACAAAAAAATTCATTGTCAGCGTTCAGTAAGAGCCTTTCCAGTGCCACACTGCCACCATATAAAATTCAGGGGGCTTGACTATAATGACTGATTTATTAACCCAGAATCTGGAGAAGGAAAAGCATCAATTGGGATATGCAGTCAAAAAATTGATGCATGACTTAGATGAAGAGAAAGGCCAAAATAATTTGTTATCTGAACAGATCACTGAGCTTGAGAAATTGCTCAATGAAAATAAGGTACCTTGGCATTGCCACCTTATATACTTCTCTGTGCATTGGTCATGCATGTTTCTATTTTACTGTAATAGTTTAACAATGTTCTGCTCTGCTTTGAAAAAATTGATCTCATGAGTCATGATAAGTTTGCTATTCTAATGCAAGATTTGTTGTTAGCAGCAGCAACAACTTGAGAACCTCTCAAAAACAAAAATTCTTACTGATACAACTAAAGAGCATGAGAAGGAGATGGGGGAATTACTGAGGCAACTTGAGGAAGAAAGGTGTTGTTCATCAAACATGAAAGACTGCATAAGCATACTACAAAAACAACTGTGTGATGCTCAGAGTTCTGCCCAGGTAAACTTTAAGATGCAGCCATTATAAAAGTCAGATGGTAAAAGTGTGCACATTGAGCTGTAGTTTCAAATTCCTGTTTCTAGATGCATCGTTCTTGGATATTATGTGTTTTCTCACTTTTTCTTCCATAATCAGCGCAGCTTAGGTTGTAAGTGGTAACATGCAATTTTGAATGACTAAGATTTTCACACTCTTGGTATCTACTAGATTTAATATCTGAACATTGATAGGAAACTATTTCTCCATCTCCAAATTCAAAACTAATAGAACCACCTGTTGATCAGGTATTCATTCCCATATTTTTTATTCTATTGACTAATAATATTGAATCTACCATGAAAAGCTTGTTGAACTTCCTGCAGAACATATCTTCTGCCTGCAAATAAAACTCCACGGGTGGGGAAAGTTTGCCCCCACGGTATTATACCGAGAAAAGGCCCCTGGCTTCACCCCTTTAAAGTCACATGATAACCTGGACCAGCGACCACTTGATGTTCGGCTGCAATGTTACCACGATTTTTCGGGATTGTCAGTGGGGTCCTTTTTTTTTGGGTGCCACCAGGATTTGAACCCTGGCCAGCAGCTCCCACACCTTTGGAGCTAACTGTTACAATATGAAAGTTTTTTTATTGTGGCTGCAAATAGAAGCACGAAAGGAATTCTATCACCTTCAAAGCTAACCTAACTCTATGCTAATTTAATATTGCTGTGTAAATTTCACAGTTTTTGTCTTCACTTGTCAGTTGTAGGTTAGCAGATGGCATACTCAACCTGCCTGGAACAAATATTGTGCCGTTCATAGGCTTGTTCCAGTGAGCAAAAGCATTTCACCTTATAAGTGGTTGTCAGGGTCGCAAATGTTGCATGGTCTTTGGGCCATAAAAACTGTTCATGCTGTTGACAAATGTTGATACCATTAGGGAATTGCAAGAGGAAAACATGGCTACATATGCACGGTGCACTTAGGGCCAGTCTTGCTGATAGGATTACGGATCCTACCGGGAATGTTGTGTAGGGAGTAGGGGTGAGGAGCGGGTGGACGATGGCGAGGGCGGCGCTCGGGCGCCGTGATCATGCGTGAGGTGGTAGGAGGCCAGCCACGTGCGGTCTGAGGCCAGGGTGCGCTGGCCGCGGAAGAACTGCTCACAATGATTAGCCAGTAGAGGGGATCCTCGGCGCCGTCGTAGGTGAACTCGAGCTTGTAGAAGCGCAGCGGGGCTAGGGTAGGGCTCAGCCCCTGGGCGGCGCCGAAGGGTAGCGGTGCGACGGCCTGGCCACTGCCGCCGGGCGGGGTGCTGTAGAAGAGGGTGTCGTCCACGCCGTCCTAGAACACCCCGTTGTGGTGAGGGTGGGATGAAGCGGTCGGTGTCGGAGACGTTGCCATCGTGTACTGTGGTCCTATCGTTGGGGTGAGCACGTACGACGAGATCGGAGAGGGCGACGACGACATAGACAGTAGATGGAGTGGCCGGCTCGGCGCCGCAGGCGCCCTGGTCCGAGGGGTCGGTGCCGGTGGCGGCAGCGGGAGCGGGGCCGTCGCCGGTGGTGGAAGTGGGAGCGTGGTCGGGAGTGGCTGTTGCTGGGGCAGTAGGGCTCCCGCCAAGAAGGCCTGCATGGCCGCCATTGAGCGGGTGAGGTCGTTGATCGCCGCGGCGACAGACTCCAGGGTGAGGGACGGCGACGCGATGGTAGAGATCATCAGAGCCGTGGAGATCACCGGCGTTGTGGATCTCGGCAGCGCAGCGGATGGAGCCGGTGGCTGGGTGGTCGTGGGAGGAGGGCCTGACATCACTGATACCAGATTGATTGGATTACGGATCCTACCGGGGATGTTGCGTAGGGAGTTGGGGTGAGGAGCGGGTGGACGATGGCGAGGGCGGCGCCGGGGCGCCGTCATCGTGCGTGAGGTAGGAAGAGGCGGCGGCTAGGGCTTCGCCCTGCTCCCTGAGGGAAGCAGGCAATTGATAAATTGCTTCTGCTTAATTTCCCATAGAGTCTGTTTACAAGCATATATAATCTCCTCTCTAATGGCCCGAACTAGGACCGCTAATGAACCAAACTAAGATAACTTGGGCCCTAGGCCCTAAACCCCTTGGCACCTCTTTAGCCACTAACGGGTCTCCTCCTCTGATAATGGATGCCAGTCATAACGCTTGCAATTTCGGGGGTCTTGAGCAAAAATTTGTATGAAGTCAAATCCACCTTCTCATATATATGTATATGTGTCTATATGAATATACATGTATATATAATAACATAAAGTCCTATAAACCCACATCATGGGAGAACTAATATTGATGCACAAAAACTTCTACAGAGGGCACACGATTACTAATGGGATCAAGAAATAGAGCGCACAAAATAGACGTCATTGCTTATGTATCTAGGGTGGGGCCCTGTGCGACCGCACACCTTGCCCAACCCTCAGGACCGGCCCTCTTGTTTGGTTATGGATCTGGATCAAGATTTGTTGCTATGCTTTCTAATTCAGTCCTTTAATGATATAGTCAGAAAGTGTTATTACGTTCTTCATAAGATTTTGCATTCTGATTATGTGCCTAAATGTAAATTGATGCTCTTTAAGAACTTTTCTTTTTTATCTTGATCTAGAAAAAAAATAAAGGCAGCCTTGGCGCAGTGGTAAAGCTGCTGCTCAGGAGGCCATGGGTTTGAGTCATGGTAACAGTCTCTTGCAGAAATGCAAGAAAAGGTTGCGTACTGTAGACCCCAAGTGGGTCTGACCCTTCCCGTACCCGTGCAAGCATGAGCACATGCATTGGGCTACCCTTTTATCTTAGAAAAAAAATAACCTTTTTATCTTGGAAGTTGATAATTGTTTAGTGGAGGAGCTGTGTGTAACAAAGCCTTTCGTCCCAAATAAGTTGGGGTAGGCTAGAGATCAAACCCAACAACGACCACCAAACAGAGGGGAGGGAATTTTCTGTATCTGACTGACCAGATGCCCTCAATGGACTATGAAGTGTTGGTTTGATTATCAGACTACAAGAGAAGGTGATATATAAGTATACTCCAGTTGCAGGAAAGTATGGCCCGTGAATTGGAAAAGAAGCTATCCAAAGTGACTGAAGAATTTACAAGTCAAGTGCAATCATTGAAAGAAGCAATCAGCGGACTCATTTCAGAGAAGGTATATCAAACCTATTTTAGCTAATTGATCCTGTCCTTGATTCTTATAAACACATGGCCCATTTACTTTAAACTTTGGAGTAATCCTTGGTTACTTTTTTACTTTCTTGTTAGCAATCGATATATGAAGAACTAAAGTCTAGTCAAGATAAGGTGAAGCAGGAAATGAGGCAAAGACAAGGCCTTGAAGATCAAATTCTAAGCTTGAAACAGTCCACGTCTGATAACTGCGCTGAGGAGGTACCGTTCTGTACTTTGTACCCTTAGCTATTCTGATGTTCAATTTCTTATATGTATTTATTCTCTCTTTGACAGTATAAAACATCATGTGGTATGGTTAGATCAGGATCTGGATTAGGCAATTCAGCTTTTGTGTCCAAATCAGGAAAATTAAGAGAGGCCCTATCTGGTCAGGGAGGTACCTTGTCAAAGATATTTGAAGGTAATTTTACTTTATGGAAGACTACCAGATCAGCTCCATGTTTTTCTTGATTCAACATTCTGATGATGCTTTTGGCCCGATTTACAACCCAGTTGGTCTTCCAAACGTGCTTGCTCTGTTGAAGTCTGAGGATCTAGATGTGCAGATAAATGCTGTCAAGGTGGTTGCTAATCTTGCTGCTGAAGGTCTGGGAGTTTGCCCCCCTGGATCCGTGCATACTTTCTGATTGCCTTGACCTCCAAGGGGCCATCTGCATGAAAAATTTAAGCTAGAAAAACAAATATGAAGATTTGTCAATCAGATATTTAATAAATGAAAGTAATACAAGCACTTGCATATTTTGTTTAGTTTTTTTCTTGAACACACGAGAGTTGTGCACAGTTGCATTGTTAGAATATAATTGTAACAGCCTATATTGGGCCTGCGGCCCATTGGCCTTGTATATTGTAACCCTAGCCTTTCAGGCTATATAATGAAGGTCACCCCCCCCTGATTAGGGTGTGCGGTGTTTCTCTACATGCATTAAGTAGGAAAAACACAAAAGTGTTCAATATACCTGCGCACACACCCATACCGCACATCTGAGGATTACACCACGTGCCACAAACAAACATGAATGGCCCAACAGCAAAATCAACTGACAGAGTTGAAGCAGCCCTGTTGGCTGTTGCCTAACAGAGTAACAGTTGTATGGTATTATTCATCTGGATTAATCTGCTGGTATTATTCATCTGGATTAGATCTGCTCCCTAGCCTCTAAGATATTGCTGTCTGCTTGTATGGTTAGGAATATGAAAGTGCCAAAGTAACTTTAGCAGTTACATGCATAACTATATTTTTTCAATATAGTATTTGTCTACCAAAAGTAATATGTTTTCTTGTTCACTAGAAGTAGAAGGTAGTTAGGTAATTACTACCTCTTTACTAATTATGATGCTTCGCATGAGACAAACTTTGGCTGCACTATTTCCATGGTAACATCTATCACTATTTTAAGGCTATATGTATCACTGCTCCCTCCGCTCTCCAATATTTGATGCGGTTAACTTTTTCCTGCAATTTTGGCCATTTGTTTTATTCTTATGCAAACATATAAAAAAAATAAGTTATGCTCAAATTACGTTCAATGGTAAAACAAATCGTAACAAAATAAATGATAACTTACGAATTTGTTTTAGAAAAAAAGTCAGCTGCGTCACATATTTAAGAACAGAGGGAGTATTAATTAATGTAGAATTATTGTGCCGTTAAAGTGTTTCACATAACAAGTGTAAAATTTTACTATTTTCATATGATAAATTTATATAGTTCTTAACCTATTAGCAGCAAAGTTTGACAACTCATAATCTAAATAAAACATCTTATATTTCTAAATGAAGCATTAGGATTCTGACAAGTTTGTTGTTCACTTATCCTTTTGGGATTGCAGATGTTAATCAGGAAAGAATCGTTGAGGATGGAGGGCTTGATGCTCTTCTATCCCTTCTAGAAACATCAGAAAACACCACTATTCATCGAGTCACGGCTGGTGCTGTTGCTAACTTGGCAATGAATGGTAATGGGTTCTAACAAAGCATTCTTCAGATATGGACCGATGATCATCTGTATCACTGCCATAATTAGAAATGGTTGATCATAATCATTATAGAATTTATTTCCCAAAGTATTTAGCAAATGACACAATTATCGTATTCTAACGAAGGATTGCAGAAAGGCATTTTTGCTAACTCCTTTTTATTATCATCATTAAAATTAGTTTGGGAGATGCGCTACTTGCATCTGAGTTTGTTGTTTGTTAAGGGTTGCTAGCTGTATCCGCTAAAGCTAAATTTTCTAGTTTGTAAATCCTTGTGGTGGTTGTATTCAATATTTTTAAAAAATAATTAACTTAGTTTTTGCATCACTAGGCAGTATCTATTTATGCTGACACTTGATGTTGCAGGATCAAACCAGGGAGTGATTATGAACAAAGGAGGAGCTCGATTATTAGCAAATGTTGCTTCTAAAACTGAGGATCCTCAAACTTTGCGCATGGTAGCTGGTGCGCTTGCGAATTTATGTGGGAATGGTACAGCTAGTTGTCTCTATTTTTTTTGTCAAGCTTTTAACTAAATTCTGTTGTACTAAATATTCTATCGAGTTTAGAAGATCAGTTATGCACAAGCATCAGTGTCCTGTTTCATTTTACTATGAACTGTACGCCTTACAGTGAGATAAATGTATATGCTGCGGTATCATTTTCCTCATATCCCACTTTTTATTGTCTGACCATATTGCTAGAAGGGGAACATTAATATTTTGAGAGTAAAGATGTGACCTATCAAAGGTGTATGTTTTGCAGAAAAGTTGCACTTGATGTTGAAACAAGATGGTGGAATAAAAGCTCTACTAGGAATGTTTGGCAGTGGGCACAGCGATGTTATCGCCCAGATAGCACGTGGAGTAGCAAACTTTGCAAAATGTGAATCCCGGGTGATAAGCCAAGGTCTGTAGTTTTCTATCTGTTCCTCAGAAGTCCCGTCATGTGCTATACTTCCAAAGACGTATGCTGAGTTTCCCTGGCTGTTCAGATTCAGTAACAGTCTCTGCTGCTCAATAGGTCACAGGAAAGGGAGGTCCCTTCTCATTGAAGACGGTGTTCTTACTTGGCTGGTGGCCAATTCAACTAGGTTTTCTGCTTCAACAAGAAGACATATTGAGCTTGCCTTTTGTCATCTAGCTCAGAACGGTACGTTCATAGAGGTTGTCCTTTGATCGTTTTGCCCTGTGTATAAGTTCATGCGGTTCCCCTTTTTGATGGCAAATATCACCCACGCGTATTTGCAGAAGAAAACACTTGTGATATCATTGCTTCAGGCGGAATCAAGGAGCTGCTTCGCATATCTCGAGAGTCGCCGAGAGATGATACACGCAATTTAGCTAAGAAGGCTTTAGATTCAAATCATGCATTTTTAAGAGAGATCCAATGAGTCGTCCTATCTCCTAACCATTAATCAAGATGCGAATAGCTGTGTGGGTGTAAATGGATATCTGAATTGTCTAAACAATTTGATATTTTCAAACGGAAATATATTGATTTTTGTGCCTAATTGTTATGCATACAAGATAAATTCACCGCGCGTTGCTGCCCGAATTTGAGTGACACCCTGCATATATGCCACATAAAAAAATGTATGTATATGGTCACATAAAATCGTTGTAAGATATAAATAGAAAGCTTTAGTGAATGATAATATGTCATCTAACTCAGCGAGCTTCTTAAATGGTGTGGCTTCACATATGTTAAAAGAAATAGGGTAGTGAAGTTCTCCTATTTAACTACTCCCTCCGTCCCAAAATACTTGTCGTCTATTTCGATTTTCGTACACGGTAAATCATTCGTCTTATTCAAAAAATATTTATAAATATTTTTTATTTTTTATAATTACAAACATAATTGTCAAAAAATAAATAAAATTTTCAAATATTTTTTGAATAAGACCAGTGGTTTTCCGTGCACTGAAATCAAGGCATGTGACAAGTTTTTTGGAACAGAGGGAGTATAGAAAATAAAATTGGATGAAAAAAATATGTTTTATTTTCTTCTAATATAGAAAAAGGTTAAAAATATCCCTATCTAAATCTGATTATGTCCAAACTCATTTTAACAAATATAGAATGGATTTAGGATTCACTTTTTATGAATACTAGCACAATGCCTGGGCGTTGTAACGGGAGAAAAAAATTCCTTAAACATCTCTAGATCTATTAACAAAGAGAGGAGAGTTTTTTTTCCACCATCAAATTTTCGTCCACCACGCCACCACGGCGAATTTCAAGCCAGGTTTACATGTCTAAAACGTCGTCCAAGTCTCAAGAGCTCGCGGCGGCGCGGCAGCGGGTACGTCGTCCAAGGCTCAAGAGCTCGCGGTGGCGCGGCAGCGGGTACCTGTGTCCCTCCCTGTTGCGTTCGTCCCAAGTCCCAACGCCTCCGTTCGGAAACATTGCTGAGCCTCTGTGACTGTCCGATGAAGCAGTGTCTCATCGCATGGTTATGCATGGCAAAAAAGTCCGTGGCCCGAAACTAACTCGATGCTGATCCATCGTCCGTCAACAAAAATAAATCATCCACGTATCCAAACTGGACGCAGGGAAAAAGGGACAGATCAGTCCACGCGTATGTGTGGCTCAGTATTATACCGTATATAAATTATTTTATGTATGTATATACCAATAGCACATTAGCACTATTCTAATTACATGGTAGCTTTGCATAACGCGCGTTGACCAACGGCCACCACTGCTATGCCATAATCTTGCGTATCATAGGTTAACGAGAAGAACACAACAAGGTGGATTTCAGGGTATATATACGATGCATCTTTATCTTTACCTATATAATAATGATAATAATAATAAATCTCTACTTAATGATAAAATAATAAAAGACGTATGAATTCTGCGGTCCGACCTCACGTACCTTACATGTGGATACAGTTTGTCTGAAATTTAATTATTCGCGAATAAGATTCGGACGGTAGGAGGAACCCACACGAAAATAGATGCTTTATTTGCTTTAATATTAGGTATATAAATATACATATGGATTAACAACTTGCATACCATAAGAATATAAATTTGAATGGAAGATTAATGTCATATTTGCTCCTCAAAAGAAAAAAAAGGCCATCCAAAGAATTATCGTTTCCACCTCGCTGTGTGCTTGAGAAGCTACAGAAAACGGCATTTTATATGCATCATAACGTCAGCGTAGGAACAAACACAAAATAAAACACAATCCGAACGACTACTCGCTCCTGTTTAATATACAATGCGTTAAACGATGCGGTTGATTTTATCTAAAATTTTATCATTCGTCTCATGAAAAAACTTTATACTATTATTTTATTATAATTGATTTATTATTATAGAGTTTAAGCCACTTGTTTTCTTATGTATATATATATACAGTTTTTGAATAAAACTAACGAACTGCAACATATACTCAAAACCGGAGCCTAGCTGTATATATATATACAGTTTTTGAATAAAACTAACGAACTGCAACATATACTCAAAACCGGAGCCTAGCTGTCTCCAGCGGCATTGGCAAAATGAGAATTCTAACACTATTATGCACTGTTATAACATTGTATACAGAGTGGAGTTTGAAATGAGTGCCACCGTTCTGATATTGTACACAGCGTGGAGTTTGAAATGAGGGATGGAAGATAGAGATGCTGCCTTATTTGGCCTCAGTATGTTTGAACTGCCGCACTCTTTTTTTTTTCTTTTGGCTTAACGTTTTTGCGCAAGCAAAAGCATTATGCGTCACTTTGAATAATGCAGTTACCAAGGCGATACATAATCCATGTTACAATCCGCTTGATGAAACTTCACGAAACCACGAGGAAGCCACTAAATCATTTTCTCCGCTAAAAGTTAATACGTACTATGCTCGGATGCTGAAATGTAGAGAAGCCAGTAGTGAGACCAAGCAACTCCCCCAGCTATTAACCAAGCCTCCGCCCGCTAGCTCGGAAACTTCATTTCATACTGCTGCTGAGTCTGCCAAAACAAAACACCATGAATTGAGCAAGCTCACTACGAGATTCAAATTCCAGAAAACATAATACAGGAGGACAAGGGTAGAATTTGATATACCATGTAAGTTGCTGTGATCATCTTTCCCGCAAACCATCTTCCATGAAGCGCTTTCTGTGCGCTCATTGCTGATATTATACTATCAAACCGAAGGTACACAAAACCTGCAGTGTTTCTGCACCACGGTAATGCAGGTAAGAGAACGGGGTCAAGTCAGAAATAAATTAATCAAAAAGGGAATTCAATCTAAAGACATTTACTTAAGACAGCTGAAATTTTTGCAAAAGTACGCACTATGGAGAGCAAGCAGGAGCTATCAGAAGCATAGCAGGCCTGAAAATGCACTAAAACCTACAGACCAAAGATGCAATTTACCCCATAAAATTAAAAATAATCTAACAGTCTGGTCTGACACTAAAGAATGACAGCTGCACCAAACTTCAGATTGTATTATGACCTACATGAAAATTAGCAATGCAACATGCTAGAAAGTACAGCAAAAAGAATTTTTCGCCACAGCATGACAGATTTATTAAAATATAAACATGCTGACTTACTTGTCTACAAAAATATGTTTTAATTGGCCAAACTTGGAACATTCCGCCTGAACATCATCCCTAATATCCAAATCAAAATCTGGATCCGTCTGCAAAAATAGTATGGTAAATTATCTGTTAACTATGTAATAATGCAACAAATAAATGACTTGGCATAATAACGCAGTATGCTGGTAGAGAAATCCTGACCTCCAGAGCTGGATCAAACATATTCTTGAGCAATAGGCATTCACTAGGTGGAGCCAACTCAATAGGCGGGATAGCAACCGGAAGAGTTGCCCCAGGAATTGAACTAAGACCAGGCACTGTAGGGCGCAGAACAGGAGCTACAGCTGGAGCAGCGCCAAGGACAGATACAGGTGGTACTACCACCGGAGTGTTCAAGCCAGGAGTGCCCATCCCACCAGTCAAACTGCAGATATACACAAAAGATATGAAGCATGCATTAAGCAGATATACAGGGACAAAGAATATATCTCAGAAGTAAATCATTAGGTCTTGAATGTAAACCATGTTCTAGCAAATGAGCTTCAGACCTTGAAAAGGGAACAAAAGAAAACCATTAGGGTTCACGTTTCATATAAAACCAGCTTATTGAAATTTGCATCAGACTGGTACATAAATAAATGCAACGGTCAACCATTAGGTATTGTTGTAATAAGGCTCCCCACCCCCCTCCAATATCGCAAGTGTCAAACATAATCAATTTGCTCTGTTGAAATTTGCTAATCAATGCAACTGGCACTAAATGCTAAAACTGCAGTAAACATAATACTTCAGCCAAACCAATTTACACCAAAGAACTGGAGGGTCCATGGAGAATGACCTTGACAAGCTAGATATATATGGAAACAGCGTTGCTGTAGAGGTGGATGGATCCTGACGATAATATAGTAGAGGTCAATAATGAGAGATTTGGGTACAAATGAATGTCACTTGTACAAGCAAGTAAGAAAATGGACATTCTAAAATGAAATCAAGTCTGAGCCCAGGCCAATAAGTTATCAAATTATGTAGGCATGGCCCATTCAGCACCTCAGTAAGCAATGTGCAACTCCCACTACAACTTAATTAACAAACCCAATCAATAGATATTACAATAAGTGGAATTATACTAAAATAAGATTGTTATAGGAAGATATGATAAAAATGTCAGGATGAACATTATGCAATCAGATACCAACGTACAATACAAACATGTACCTGGTTGTAATGCCACTGCGGTCCAATTTCTGCATAAGAGCTGCTCTGGAACTAGCATTCAGTGCCTGCATATTCAACAGGGATCACAAGTCAAACATAATGTTTTAATATTCAATACCAGTTCTTCTTCCAGTTACTTATACAACGTAATCAGGATGTAATCAAGCCATTATGGTGCCAAACAAGCTGATCATTAGGCAACATGTAGGAACACCTATTCTTTGTATGAGACCTAATCATGAAAATAGATTGTAACATTTAACTAGTCTGCCGGTGTCATCATGAAGGACATAGTGGCATGCATAATAAAAATACTAAGGTATGAAATTCCTCTGCAATAGTTTTGATTCCTAGAAATGGAATGCATAACAGTAGTAACTAAAGGAGAAAATATTTATGTGAAAATTCAGACTACTAAAAACATCTCAGAGAAATAACACCCACCAAGCCACCGCCTTCATCATCATCCAAATCACCAGTAGCTGCTCCACTAACTTGCACACCCACTTGGTCTGTCACCGCTGAAACCTGACCATAAGTGATTATCATAATGTCACAAAGCAGAACATTTCTATAAGGCAGCTCAAACAAAAACAAAGATGAATGCTGGTCAGTCCGAACATCATGTTTTTACCTTAATTACTCTTCCAGCAATATCAAGTTGCCCATTTAAACTTTGAGCCGCTTTTGCATCTTCAAGGCGTGCAAACTAAATGATGAAATAGAAGTGGTGAGAATTAAATGCCAACATAACTAGGAAATGCTTTGCACAGAAATACTTGCCTGCACAAAACCAAAACCTTTGCATAGCCCAGTGACTGGATCTAGTGGCAGCTGGACAAGCTCCACTTGTCCAAATGGTTCGAAGACCTGGCAAAAGTATTTCCAATAATGTGAATGATCAAGAGACATTTTGCTCAAATACATCAGAAATCTTGAGAATAAGAAGTTTGGGATGGACCTGTCGCAATTGGTCCTCATTAATGTTGGAGTGAAGATTTCCAACATACAACTTTCTTGCTCCACCTGAAGCAGCTCCAGTTGAAGATGCATTTGACTGAACCAAATTCTTTTCAGCCTCTGAAGGCTTAACCATCACTGGTTGACCAAGAAGGAGCTGACCAGAAAGAGCTATTGCCATTGGAACAGACATAGCATCGTAGAATTCAATATACCTGCATAGTGTGAATACCATGAGAAATATCAGCCATCCAATCATCAACACAGTAAACCGGGTTCTAAGAGTTAGTTCATGTACAAAACTTCATATCGTTTTAACCAAATATTGTGTTTGAAAATTTTAAATCAAGGTTAGCTTCAATTTTGCAGTGAAACAGACTCCAAAAATGTGGAGCTGTGACGCTCCACACAGCTTACTGTCATCAACATGATCTTGTATTCCATCTTACTCAATAAGTTGCTGATTATCCCAGCAGGTACACCAAAATATAATATATTCCTGCCGAGTACGAAAAACCGATGAATATATTCCAATGAAAATTTAGATGTATCTATAGCTAGAATGCACATGTGATCACAAAACCACAACTAGAGCAAACATCAGCATCTGAAATACCAAATACCATAATAGACATGCCAGCTATTTCACTAGAAGAGCAAAAGTGCATTTACAAACATGCAATGCAGCTGTAATGTGCACAAAGAACCACAAATTTAACAATAAGATCCTATTAACTATACTAACTTCTCCGCAGGAAGTCCGATCCGATTTCACAAACATTCATTTCAAGACTGGTCTGATGAAATGTGTATGAGGACCAAATATGTTCAAAACTCATTAAGCCCAAGGACTAAGACAATTTTAAGTAATGACTTAAACAAACAACTGCAGAGGATGAAAAATTTTAACTTGTGCCCTCGTAGCTCCAAAATACATAATACACTTTAGACAACGTGAATAGAAAAAGTTATTTCCCTTTATCTTCGTATCCTCGTAGTCATAGCTATTGCGCTGCCTCTCGTGGTTCCTCGACCGCCCCACGGCCTGATCGCAGGCACTAAATTACGCCACTAATTCACTTTTCCCCTATTGCTGCCACCACAACATTCAGCTTCACAAAATCCATTCCATCCACCAATTGATGCCACCTCTTTTTAGGGCCAACTATTTGCGAAAGCTTGGGCATCTTTATGAAAAATTGGAATATGGTACCAAGCTTATGCCAAAATAAACCATCTTGTGAGGACGTGGGACAATGCTAATCATCAATCTAAAGCTGAGAATCGATGGAGAGCAAAGAGCTAGGAACTCATTTTTTATGATTTTTAATTATTCAACTTCCAAGGGCATAAAGGCTCAAGCTTGACAGCAAGCCCTATGACTAACCGACAGCAAAAGGGGATACATGTTTTCAATAATGTGGCACAGACACGGTACCAGTTAAACGCGAAGTTTCTATGTTCTAGCACAAAATGACAGTTCAGTGTATCAAGAAATAAAAAGAACAAAGGCAATACTGTTAAAAGTTAAAATGCAAGGCTAACCCTGCAAAAACATGACGCATAAGCTGCTATATGGAGTAGTATATATAGGTACTCACCCGACTCCTTTAGAACGTCGTGAGTTTCGGTCCATAATGAGGCGAACATCCCGGACCTAGAGAAATAAAACATAACAGTTCAAGCATAAAATGATTGAACAGCAAGAAAAGAAACAAGGAAATACTTTTCCACTACAAAATGTGGGTAAACAAGTATAATCCATAACCATCTTAGACGTTTAGGATGATCTACACATTGATTCTCAGCATATTGTATGTTTAATTTATGGGAGTCTAGAAAATTAACAACGAGCATACTGCATAGTGTATGGGCTCAACATGAGCACCAGTCACTCAGTCAGACTGGTGCAATTAAAAAAAACTGCAAGGAGAGTGATTATCACCTTTCCAGCCCTAGAGAAGAACTCATATACGTCTCTTTCATCTGCCTTCAAAGATAACTGTGTTTGCGATTTAAGAAAATTAGTTTCAAAATGAACGTTATACACAAGCAACAATGTGAAAACTAAGTTCAAAAAGTAACCTGGTAGGCAAACACAGTCCTCTGATCTCTTTCTGGGTCAACTTCAGGTTCCGCGGCCTCCTCTTTCCGACGTCTGTGCAAAGAGATTTCTTCATAAGAAGGTATGGAGTACAGCAAGAAAAATCATACTGCAAACTCAAGTTATAAACATATAATGGACTAGCAGGTACACAACACATATTATGCCTCAAAGTAAAGGTCCAAGAAACCATCTTCTGCACACACAGTAAGCAGCTTAAGGACAACAAAAGGTAGCATGCTGATGTTCAATTCTATTGAATGCGGTGGAACTTACGTCGATAATGCATGACACAATCAACTTTTGGTAATAACGCTACAAAAGCACCAGTGGCAATCAAATCGTGATACTCTCAAGTTTAAATCTAGTTTTCCTTAATCGTATGGAAAAAGAAATAAACAACAACAGATTTGTATTTAGTTCACTCAGCTTGTTCCTATACCGAATCTTAAAACTATAGCGATGCCATACAAATCAGTACTACCCCAGATATATATAGCCCGGTGAGCAGATTCAGTAAAACTCGGACGGCAAATTGGTCATGAGCAGGCACCTGACATCACGGTCACGGTAGCGATCACGCTCTTCGTCGTCACGGCGCCTCTCCGACCGGCTTCGGCTCCTCCGCTGCCTCTCCTTCTCCCTCTCCCTCTCCTTTTCCCGTTCGCGGTCGCGGTCGCGGCTCTTCCTCTCTTTGTCCTTCTCCCTATCCCGCTCTTTCTCCTTGTCGTCACGGTCACGGCCCCGCCGCTCCCTGCTGCTCCGGTGCCGGTCGCGGTCCCGGTGCAACTCCCTATCGCGGTCGCGGCCTTCCTCGGAGCGAGAACGCTTCGATCTTCGCTCTACATCGTCGCGCTCTTCGTCGCCGCCCGAGGCGCGGCGGCGGGAGCTGCGCTCCTTGTCCTTGTCCTTCTCCCCCGACCGGGGTGCTGCGGCGCCGTTGGACGGCGCTCCGGATGCTTCCACCGTCTTCTCCAGGTACTCGTACTCATCGAAGTCCATGAAGTAGCGCTTTGGAGGCTGACCGACGGCGAGGCGAGGCGGGCAGATCCGGAAACCCTAGCGAGAAGAGAGGGTACAGAGGAGGCAGGAGCGCCGCGGCAAAACCCCGGCGATTTTTGTTTGGCTTTTCAACGGAGAGAGAAGAGCGACAAACTGGCGTGTGGGACCCGCAGCTACGTCGGCTCAGGGGAAGTCACGGGCCGGGCTAGAAAGGAGTCCTGTTGGACCGTGTTGGGCGACCCAGCGATTGAACGTAGCCCACATATATAACTGTAATAATTTCATCACAAAGTTAGAATATTTCTCTCTTGAGTCGTGAGTCAATCCGAACATTTTATCACGACATGTACGTGCGACATGCACGTATTGTGAGATAATCAAACAGACAATAGAAAGAAAGAAAATAAATTAAAAAAAAAGTGTTCTGATTGATTAGCGTCATTCTTTTCTCATTAAAACCAAGAGAAGGAATGTGGCACGTGGATATGAATATAGAATGAGGTGAGAAATAAAGAGAGAAAGAGGATGGAACATTTTGTATCTATGGGTTTTTGGTTTTTCTACCCCTTTCCAACCTATTCCAAACTGCGCAGTGAAGTTAGCGTGAGGGGTATACCTATGCCTTTGTAGGTAAAAAAGATTTTTATAAAACTCATTCTTTATAGATTAGATGAATCGAGAACATTTGCTTCCGAAGCTAGAACTCTATATTTATAAAGTTATATATGATTTTTAAGCATGAACATTGTATTCTGCATTTGGAATATATTTTTTTTCTTTTGAGAGCACGTGGCAGCTAGTACTCCCTCCGTCCGTTAGGACATGTTTGTCGTTTCACAGCAACTTTTTTCACAAAATAAACTAGCTATTTATGCCCTAACGACAAATAAAAACAAATGGAGGTAGTACTTGGTATATGTACCATGCGGGAACCGCAGATCATTCTCACCGATCAAAACGATGGGAAAGAAAATACTCAACCGAGAAATGCTGCGTTGAGGCTGCTCGCTGTGGACTTTCCCGGCCATCCCTCGATCCTTCCTTTTTATCTTCTCGCTTACAATTCGCCCAGCAGAGAAAGCACACCAGGAAAAATAGCCGCCCTGCACTCGTCACACCATCAGCAGTGACGTCACACCATCAGCACTATCCGCCACTCGTCACACCATCAGCAGTGACGTCACTGCTGACTTGCTTCACTCCACACTTGCACTCGCTGGCCTCCCTATATAACCATCGACAAGGATCTCTTCAGAAAGTGTGTCCTTGATTGATTGGTTGATCCCTTCAGAACTTGGCCAGCAGCCACGCCAATCCGAGCTAGCCATTCCCGTGCTGCTTGTTATTAGTTTCTCGCCCCGTTGCAGTAGGAAACTGAAGCTGCGCCGCCGTTGTGCAGCAAGCATCATGCAGCTCAACAAGGACGCCGCCGATGAGGACATCGTCATCGTGGGCACCGGCCTGGCCGGCCTCGCGACGGCTCTCGGGCTACACAGGTATAGTAGTTACATGCTCATACGGACTGTCTATGTATGGCAACAACCTCAGACCATCCAAAACATCCACTGAGTCTGCTGCAAAATTCTGAAATATATTTGACCTGCGTTTAGTTTCGTTTAATGGGTTCCCACGCCGCATGCAGGAAAGGGGTGCGGAGCCTGGTGCTGGAGTCGTCGCCGTCGCTGCGGGCGTCGGGGTTCGCCTTCACGACGTGGAAGAACGCCTTCCGGGCGCTCGACGCGCTCGGGGTGGGCGACAAGATCAGGAAGCACCATGTGCCGCTTCAGGCGTACGTTTCCAATTGCTACTAGGCTCCATTCCATTCATCGTCGTCTTCAATTCCATGTAATAAGGATCGGAGTAACTGTTAGCGCTGATGATGAGCCTGGGTGTCTCTCGCCTGAATCTGAACGATTGGCAGGCTGCGCATCGCACCGATGTCAACCGGAGGAGTCGCGCAAGAATTGGACCTCACGCAGCAGCAGGGGAAACGGTGAGCTGCCAGTCAAGCCGTCCCGTGCGATTCGGAGAGGGACGGCTATATTTCTCTTTAATTTGGTCCTCGTACGACATTGACCGCACGAACTAACGTATCTATATCCTGGCTGCCTGTTATCTGACGCAGAGGAGCCCTGGAAATCCGCTGCGTTAGGAGGGACCTGCTGCTGCAGGCCTTGGAGGGGGAGCTACCAAGAGGCACCATCCGCTACTCCTCCAGGATCGTGTCCATCGAGGAGGACGGCAGCACCAAGATTCTGCAGCTCGCCGATGGTTCGGTTCTGAGAGCCAAGGTCGTTCAATCTCCCTTGTCTCAGGCGGCATCTATCTGCAGTTCTTCAGCCCATATATATATACTCATAGCTACATACATATGCGGCAGCTCAAACGTGTTTGCTCTGCATCTGCAGGTCCTCGTCGGGTGCGACGGGATCAACTCCGTGGTGGCGAAATGGCTCGGCCTCCAGAAGCCGTCCTACTCGGGGCGCTCCGCGGCGAGAGGCTTCGCGCATTACCCCGACGGCCACGGCTTCGAGCCCAAGTTCCTGCAGTTCGTCGGCCACGGCTTCCGCTCCGGCATGATGCCCTGCAGCGACACCGACATCTATTGGTTCTTCACCTGGACTCCTTCCGACAACGGTTAGCTAGCCACGCCAATGCATGCGTGCACTCATCATCCACGGCCATTTCTTGGCCAGCCAATCGAATCATCGATGCTACATATCTAACTTCCGATGATCCGTGGCCTTCGTTTGTTCAGATAAGGGCGTCGACGAGAGCGCGGCCAAGATGAAGCAGTTCGTGCTGGCCAAGCTCCGGGGCTCGAACGTGCCGCCGGAGGTGCTGGCGGTGATCGACAGGAGCGAGATGAGCGACGTCCTCGCCGCGCCGCTGCGGTTCCGGTCGCCGCTGTCGCTGGTGGGCGCGAGCATCGGCAAGGGCAACGTGTGCGTGGCCGGAGACGCGCTGCACCCCATGACGCCGGACGTGGGGCAGGGCGGCTGCTCGGCGCTGGAGGACGGCGTCGTCCTGGCCCGGTGCCTCGGCGAGGCCATTCTCGGCGAGGGCGGCGCCGAGGACGAGCGGATCCAGGCGGCCTTGCGCGAGTACGCCGGGGTCAGGCGGTGGAGGAGCATCCAGCTCATCGCCACCGCCTACACGGTCGGCTTCTTTCAGCAGAGTGACAACGCCGTCGTGAGCTTCCTGCGGGAGAAGCTGCTGTCTGGAGTGCTCGCAGGGACGCTTCTGAAAATGGCGGACTACGACTGCGGCACGCTTTCAAACTAGCCGGCCAGCATCTTCTACTGTTGTGTGTGCGTTTCCCCATGGGATACCAGTTGTTCTTATTACTGAGGCAGGAATACATGTCACCGTCATGTGCAATTATGCGATAAATTTCGGTCTGTTATCAGAAGCATACACGTGCGTTCGAAATGGTAGGGTTTTGATTTGAATACATCTCTTTTAAAAAGGGTGAAAATCAAGTGGCTTTCATACACCAAAATCAAACTAGGAACCACTCTAGGCAGCATGTATCCCGACCCATGTTGAATTAGAAACATGCTACACCTGAGATGGTCGTGTATTTGTGCTATTTGATGCATGACACATGTGTCCGGTTACAATTCTATTAGCTAGTGCTCCTTCCATAAAAAAACAGTTAAGGTTAATCAAATACTTAAAGAAAAATAAACTAGAAACTCCCCCACAAATTCAGGTCCCGCTGTTTTGGATCGACACGTCCCTAAGCTTTACACGCATGGCACGCCTTCTGCGACGTGTGCAGTGTGATGTGATGGCCATAGGTGAAGATTAGTGGCCATAGGCGTGTAATTTAGACTTAGATTTATAGTGTGTTATTCTATATTATTTCTATTTAGGTGATACTTAAAAAAACGAGCCCTGCGGGGAATAAGCTTTGCTAGCTAGAAATATTTTTATTTAATTCGTCTCAAAAAGCAATCGAACTCATAGTGAGGTGACAAATAAGAGACTTGTCTTCTATTGGACTACAAACTTCTTGGCAATATTTTTTTAACACGCACGAAAGCAATATAGGAAATGTTACGCAATGTTATTTTTAAAATGGCGAAGACAATTTATATTAAAACTTAGTGGATTGATGTAGTGTATTTAATATGCAGGTAATTGAGATAAAGATTAGGGTGTACATTAGTTTTTTCCCAAAAAAAAAGGCCAAATGTGGTTAATCTAAAATTGTCTTTATAATGGGCAGTGTTTAAATTTTTTTAGAAAACATATAAGACCTAGTGGCTACTATTGTGAACAATGATTGAAGTTTACCGGATCGATACGATGGCCGTATCTTTGTATCATGGAGATTCTCTGGGCCTCGTCGGAACAATTTCCCAAGGTAGATAGTCCAAGCATATATATGCATGACAAGGTGATGCTGCATGCCTGCATCAGCATGTACATTTCCACAGGTAACGGAGGTTGCGACTTGAGCACACTTTGTTTGATGATGGCGCTAGTCGCGTGCCGGGCGGAAGCCGCCTCGCCTCCGCGTGAACTCTGAAGACACGAAGCTTTGGTTTCAAGGCAAGAACATTTGTTGTGTGGTAGTGGTATCGGTTAATCCGTAGGTGAATCAATTGAATGGATGAAGGGAAAAATAGAACACGGCTTTCCTTCCATAATGGCATGACATCACCTTGATAAACCTATGATATGGATTTTAAATTCTGATTGACATGACATCACCCCATGAGCCATCCATGATGAGATATCTGGATGTCATTATGAAACGTCAATGGAAAATACTTATTTCTTTATTGTGAGTACATAAGTTCGTCGAGATTTCCCAAGTCATAATTTTTTAATTTTGTTTTTGTGAAGCACGGAACATATGCACACATCGCTCATTACATTTCGGTTATATCCATCCTTATTCTTTTAAGATAAAAAAAGAAACCCGTCCTACTATATATTCACGTGTGGATGTACATAGTTAGACGTTATAATAAGGTTGATTGCGACAATTTGTGTAAATATTTGTGCATGTGCATTTTGCACAATCGACAATATATGGTAGTAGTTTTTGCATATGCATATTGTGAGAGCACACGGAAAATGAGGGTATTGCACAACCTGATGCACAAAACATCGCGAACCTCTTAAACTCGAAACACCAAGACTGAGAAACAGAAATAAATAAAGTTCTCAAGCTAAACATAATAGTCTTTTGAGCTGAGTTAGGCTTAAGTAAGGTAGTGTTTGTTTGGGGTCAAAGTGCGATGGGATGGTTCTATCCTAGTTTTCCATGATAGGATGATCACATCTCTATGTTTGGTTGAAGGGACAACGTTATTCCAAGCGGAGCGGCCGAAGAGTGGCGGGCTGTGTGGCCAGTGGATATAGGAAGACGGAGGTGGCGATGCTCAAGGCCAAAGTTGCAAGGCACGGGGATGGAGGAGGCAGGGCACAGGGCCGAAGAGGAAGACGAAGGCGGCGGGGCACTGGGGCCGGAGCAAGGCCGGAGGAGATGGATGTGGGGCTTGGGGCCAGAGAGGTTGCCAGAGGCGGAGGGAGGGAGACAGAGAAAACGTGAGGAGGGACGGTGGCGTCTCTCTTTTTCAGGGACGATGGTTTTCTGCATATTTAGAGAATATTCTCTACGTGGGACGACTCCATCCCATATGTCCTCTAACCAAACACCACAAAAAGTGGGATCGCTCCGTCCCATTTCATCTCATCCCACCAACCAAATGACACCTAATATATGGGCCCTAGTCGCCGCGGCTTGTGGGCGCCAAGCGAGCCTATAAATTGCATGAAAGGGTCAGAGAGTAGCATGGTTTTCATAAAGAGCTTATGCGTCTACGCAACCAAACCATACCAACCGGTGGTGTGGGAGGCAAATCCGACCGAGGGTATGGTGGGGTTAGCCACCTTGAACCCTAATTGAGGACATAGCCTGCCTTTTCACAACGATGTATAAAGAATCATCATTTTTTTAAAAAAAATAGAGCTATATATTTATTTATTATACAGTTTATAAACTAATTTTCAGAACGAACAACATATTGATATCAATCTCGTCTTATTCAAAAACAATATTCAAACATATAAAAAACAAGACTCGTAATCAAACTTTATTTAGTAATAAAACAAATCACAACAAAATGAATAATAAACTATGAAATTTTTTGAATAAGATGAGTGATCGAAGTTGGAAAAAAATAATCGTACCGTATATTAAAATTTGGATATTGATTGACAAGGTAACAAAACTGGACTAACTTTGAAACCGACTAACAATTCCCGGAAAGCAGGCTTGACCTAAAGTTACGGCGTGTAGGACATTGCACCAACAATCATTTTTCAACTCAAAAGGACCGAGCTTTCGCTTGTGGCACAAAAATACAGATAGGCTGTGTTTAGATCCAAAAAGTGGAGGCGAAAAGCAGGCGAAATCTGCCAAAATTTGGCCAAAAACATCACATCCGACACTGTAGCGCACTGTAGCACTTTTCGTTTGTTTGTGGTAAATATTGTCCTACCATGGCCTAACTAGGCTCAAAAGATTCGTCTCGCAAAGTACATCTAAACTGTACAATTATTTTTTGATTTCATCTACGTTTAATATTCTATGCATGTGCTGGCATTTTTGATGTGATGGAGAATCTTCTTTTTGCATAGTAGAATTTGGAAAAAAGTTTGGATCTAAACACAGGCATAGCAACGGGCGCAACAAACTCGCAAAGTTCGCCCACACATACAGTGGCAATTCGACGGCCCATTTTTGTTGGCAGTATATGCTGCTAAAGAAAACCGGAGAAGACTGGTGAAAACTGAAAAGTGGGGAGGGGTAACGCCCACGGAAACATGGCACTGCAAAGTGCAAACGAAATGACGATGCAGAGGGCCGGAAACCGCTGCGGCAGTTCCTATCTGAGACGCACGCAGAAGGTGTCGTGTGCCTTGTTGTCTGGGAGCAATTTCCAATTGTATATGGTACGATCCGAGCATGAGCATACGTGATGCAACTTTCCGCATGTGCACTTTCACCAAATTCCAACTTCCCCTCTCCCAGTCCCAGTCCCAGTCAGTCCCATGGTCCTGCCGTCTCCATCCTTGGAATAAGCCAACCAGATCGGTTCTCCGGCCGCCGGCCAGCGCCCATCCTTGCGAAGCTGCGAGGGAGGATCCATCCCAGCGATGTTGCCGGAGCCCATCAAGCCATCTCAGTCTTAGCCGCCCTAGCATCTCAGTCTTCGCGGTCCTCCTGCTGCTGCCTTCCTCGTTCTGCCTGCTGCGGTGCTGCCCCCAAATTGCCAAGGTGCGACGTCGCGCGTTGCAGCCAATGGAGGCCGTGGAGGACATCGTCATCGCCGGCGCCGGCCTCGCCGGCCTCGCGGCGGCGCTCGGGCTACACAGGCAAGCGCACCCACCCACTCTTTCCCCCCCGCACAATTCAGCAATCTGATAGATTTGCGGCTGACGGGATGGTGGTGCGTGTGGTATCTTGCAGGAAAGGGGTGAGGTGCCTGGTGCTGGAGTCGTCGCCGACGCTGCGCGCCTCGGGGTTCGCGTTCACGACGTGGACCAACGCCTTCCGCGCCCTCGACGCCCTCGGCGTCGGGGACAAGATCCGGGAGCACCATGTCCTCTACGAGCGGTGAGCCAGCCAGCAGCAGCAGCAACCATTGCTGTCTCTTCCTCCTTCCTTCATTGTTGGGTTGGGCTGCATTTCATTGAATACTGGGCTCTCTTGGGCCGGCCTTGTGGTGGCCCAACACACATGGCCAGGAGCTGAAACTCAGCCCATTGTTTTTTCTTGCTGGCTCATTGACTAGCCCAAACTTCACCGAGCTACAAGGCCCACGTACTACCCGGCCCATCAGCTAGAGCAGAGTTTTTTTTTTTATTTCATTTTTTTTGCTGATACAGTACATTTGCCCCCAAATATAAAAGCGCACAAATATACTTCTACCTCCGTCGGATGCATCGCATTTGAAATATGGACAAATGAATCGACGTTTTCTTAACATTGTTTTATTTTTGAAAAATAATACTAGCTCATTCATATGAACTTTTTAGTTCATAGAATTTTCATTTGAAATCGTCTTGCATGAAAATTTTATTTGAACTTGGATAGAATTTTTAGTTCAACCGCAGTACTCCTTGTCTCCTTCAGAATTCGGAAATCAATCAGCAGAGCAGAGTTGTGATTCGTCTTACATTTTGGCAGGATGACCGCCTTCTCTGCAGCTACTGGTGAGGCTGCTGCGACAGTAAGCCTAAAGATGCAGGTCAAAAGGTACTCAAAACATCCAGTCCAATGTCTAAACCATGCTCCGCTCGTTTCTGTCCATTGCCCAATCTTGATCACGAGCAACAAGTAGCTGATGAACATCCTCTGCGTAATAAAATTTTGACCAGCGGGCCGCACGAGATCCGGTGCGTGAAGCGGGACTTCCTGCTGCAGACGCTGGCGAACGAGCTGCCCGATGGCACCATCAGGTACTCGTCCAAGATGGTCGCCATCGAGGAAGACGGCGACGTGAAGATCCTGCACCTGGCAGATGGTTCCATCATTAAGGCCAAGGTGAGCTGAGCGTTGTCCTCAATGATCTGGCAGACGCAGACAAGCTTCTCTTCTTGTTTACAGTCATGTGGCTAGCCGGCTGGCACGGTTCTTGACACCGTCGAATTGAAGGTCCTGGTAGGGTGCGACGGCGTGAACTCCGTGGTGGCGAAATGGCTGGGCCTCCCGAAGCCGGTCCTCTCTGGCCGCTCGGCCACCAGGGGCCTCGCCGTGTACCCGGACGGCCACGGCCTCGGCCCCGAGATCCTGCAGTTCATCGGCAAAGGCTTCCGCTCCGGCGTGCTGCCCTGCGACGACACCTCCGTCTACTGGAACTACACCTGGTACCCTTCCGCAGCAGACGGGGACGCCGAGGAGAGCGTGGCCAAGATGCGGGGCTACGTGCTCGCCAACCTCCGGGGCGCCAAGATCCCGGCCGTGGCGCTGGACGTGGTGGAGCGGAGCGAGATGAGCGACGTGGTGTCGTCGCCGCTGCGGTTCCGGCCGCCGCTCGCGCTCGTCCGCGGCAGCATCAGCAGGGGCGGCGTCTGCGTGGCCGGGGACGCGCTCCACCCGATGACGCCGGAGCTCGGGCAGGGCGGGTGCGCGGCGCTCGAGGACGGCGTCGTCCTGGCAAGGTGCCTGGGCGACGCCTTCGCCCGCGAGGGGGGCATCAACGACACCAAGGCGGCTCTGGAGAAGTACGCCGAGGCGAGGCGGTGGCGCAGCGTGCAGCTCATCACGGCCGCCTACGTCGTCGGCTTCATACAGCAGAGCAACAACGCCGTGATCAAGTTCCTCAGGGACAAGTTCTTGTCAGGGTTGCTCACAAAGACGCTAGTCGCCATGGCGGACTACGACTGTGGCATGCTATAACAATTCGGCGTCCTGGACAAGAAGAAACAACTGGGCAAAAATAACCTGATCACCACGAGAGTAGCACTGAACAAGCTGTTAACAGAGATCTATGTGATGTTATCGAGCATGAACCGAATCATGTACGTCAAGATTAGATGCTAAGTGCACCGTACGATGTACCGCTGCTACGTACCGTTCTATCGTGCACCGTACACGCAGCTTGCATGGCTGACGTACGGCTGATGATGCACATGACTTTCGGATGCAGTTTTTAATTTTTTGTACTATAATACTATGAGGAAAGAATAAGCTTTGGTGTTTAACAGTTGACTTGTGACCGAAAGGAACTTGATCACGCTTGGAGTTGAGTTCTCGTCGTGGTGCAGATGCAGAGTTGCAGACGGAGCAACAGAAACTGTCATAGCCACGTGCTTCAATTAATGAGGCGAACATACGGTGCAGATGTGCGGATTAACAATCTAGTTTGACCAAGTGGCTTCATCCGCATCCGGCAGGGGATCTCACGAGTCACCAATCACCCCAAGTCCAAGTGTGAAAATCCTAGCCCCTATCATTACCATTGTTAGCCGACAAAGAACATATGCTACGTACCTGCGGCATGGCCAGATCAGCATCTTCCTATGCAACCTAAACCTTCACGGTAGAGGCGCATAAGGAGGGTTTCGGTTAGAACAAAATTGGCTAGTCTATGAATCAGTTTTAAATAAACCTTAAAGGCTTGTAGTTCATGCATAAGGGAGCAAATAAGGAAGGTGAACCTTGGCTGAACCAAAACCAACTAGTCCTTAGTCTATCTTCTTCTACCTCTATTTTTCTCATTTCTCTTCTTATCCATATCTAATCTACAAATAATCATAGATGGGAAAGAGGCTAGATGATTGTCCAATCCACGTCGAAGTAGCAGACTAGCAGGGGCTCGAGTCCTAGAGCCCTCGTATTGGATCCACACCCTTGCTCGAGAAATGAAGCCCCTACACACGTACGCCTAACATGCGTGGATGCATGATCTATTGAAAATCAAGCTTAATGCATTATGTAGTACTATATAGCAGCTTATTTTCGTTGTTTTTTAGATAGAGGCACACTTTTTAAGTCTCCATGTAAACATATACACAATACACATGAGTTGGGGTACGTTTTGCCACTTCTCCCTAGCTAGTGTGACGGCCAATGTAGCATACTCCATCCCAATATATCGAAATATACAACAATAAAGAGAAAAACATGTCTCGAAAACATTTGTCTTGTGGTTGACCTTAATTTTTTTCAAGAGAATCTACTTTGTTACTGAAATGTTTGATGGAAAAACAAAAGTACGTTTGAGTTTCAAAAACAAAGGGCAGGGAAAGGAGTCATGCGTTTAGGTTTTCAGGCAAGTGCAACGAGCTGTAGCACTCAACAGGGATCACTCGCCAGCAGTCAGCAGAGTGCATGTGTAGGCCACATGTTTTGTACTATCAGCTTATCTACACATCCAAATGTCGGCGGTTCACCACTTTAAAACAAACATATATATACAGGAAAAGCTCACAAATTCACTGTGTCCTGCATCGATCATTCAAATCTAGATGTTTGACCATGTACTCTATACCCACAATAGATAAATGAAGTCATAACAGTTCGGGTTAATAATAAATAATAAACATCTAAAGATAAAATAACCCAGTGGTTTCAGAAAGATATACTCCAAGCCCAAATGGTGGCCTCATGCAGCCAAGTTGCGGTGACAGTTGACTTACAAGTAAGTAACCAAGTTCCTTTCCGTAGATTCCAATCGACCTGGCAAAGCAACATGGCTTCTGGAGAAGCCGATTCCGAAGCTATACACTGCTAAACTCGCTGAAACTACAGTTACCTACCGACCCTACCATACGCAGCTAAATTCCCTAGCCTCAGTAACTGTCAGGTTAGAATATATAGGTTAAGTTATATACGTACTAGTATTAGATCAATATAAGCGCGCGCGCGTCAACCGCCACGATCCAAGGGCTGCATCGTGATTACGGGGCCTGGCCCTGGCAGTGAGTGTGAGAGGCTGCTAGCTTCTCGATCCGGGGACCCTCGCTCGCTCGTCGGTAAATCACGCAACCCCCTCGCCGTAATCCCATGTGCTCCAGGCACCCAAGTCTCGTGAGCTCACATGACATGATCGACGCGACGCTCCCGGCCGCCTGATCGACTAATTATCCTTCTTTTTCCAGCCCTAATCATTGCCTGTTTAATTAGTCATGCGTTCAATTTGCTCGAACTCTCGCATCACTGGCCAATCAGCTTCTTCTTCTTCTTCTTCAGTCGGGTGGCAGAGAAGCAACGGTGGCGGCCGTGGCCGGCAAATATAGAAAATTAAATATGGCAGCTGGTCGAGTGGAGTCTCGGCCGGTTATACATGCATGCAGAAGAATCTTTTTCTTCCAAGAAATGGCGATGGAACAGAAGAAACCGATCGAGACTTTTTGGACGGGAGGGAGGAATCGTGGCATTTAAGGCGCACACGGCGCAGCGTCTGGGTGCGGCATGCATCGGCATGTGAGTCTGCGTGGGGGTCCGCGCGCGCGTGAGCTCCGATCGATCCGCCTCCGCCTCGCCCGCCGCCGCGCTCCTATTTAAGCACCCGCCGCGATCACCGCCCTCTTCCTCACTCATCAGCACCCATCACCAGTTGCCTCGCCGGCCCACACACATTGCCTGGCCTCTGCGACTGCCTCTGGAATCGAAGCCTATAGCTAGGTAGATTGCCAGTTGATGACATGGCTTACAACAGTGCCTTGTGCTTGGTGGCTGTCGTCGCCGTGAGCCTCGCCGCGACGGCCCGTGCGGGCTGGATCAGGGGCTCGGCGACGTTCTACGGCGGGGCCGACGCCTCCGGCACGATGGGTGCGTGAGTGACGAATGATCTGCACGCTCGCTTTCTTGGTTGCAATAATGCAGTCGTCTCATTATAATTAATGGTTGTGCTGATTTAGGTGGCGCGTGCGGGTACGGCAACCTGTACTCGGCGGGGTACGGGACGAACACGGCGGCGCTGAGCTCGGCGCTGTTCAACGACGGCGCCGCCTGCGGCGAGTGCTACCAGGTGATGTGCGACAGCCAGAACAGCCGGTGGTGCAAGCCGGGCGTGACGGTGACCGTGACGGCCACCAACCTCTGCCCGCCGGACTACTCCAAGCCCAGCAACAACGGCGGGTGGTGCAACCCGCCGCGGCAGCACCTGGACATGGCGCAGCCGGCCTGGGAGACCATCGGCGTCTACCAAGGCGGCATCGTCCCCATCATGTTCCAGCGGGTGTCCTGCTCCAGGAGCGGCGGCGTGCGCTTCACCATCAACGGCAACAACTACTTCGAGCTGGTGCTCGTCACCAACGTGGCCGGGCCGGGGTCGGTCAGCTCGCTGCAGATCAAGGGGTCCCGGACGGGGTGGATCACCATGTCCAGGAACTGGGGCGCCAACTGGCAGTCCAACAACTACCTCAACGGCCAGAGCATCTCCTTCCGGGTCACCGCCACCAATGGCCGGACCATGGACTTCATGGACGTCGCCGGGTCCAACTGGCAGTTCGGCCAGACCTTCACCAACGGCGCCAATTTCTACTAGCGGCGGCTCCCTGATCGGTCGCCGTCGCCTACTGATGGTTTCCCTCCATTTTAGCGTCGACATTGTTATGGAAATCTTAGCGGCGGCTAGGTCGCATGCATGCGTAGTGCGGTTTGCATGGCAGAGGTGGGTGGGTTCATGGGTCTCCGGCCGGCCTGATGATAGATTGAAGTGCCCGCCATGCCTGCCGCTTTAAGAGGATTAATTGTTACGTTGTTGCAGCTGGGAAAGAAGAAGAAAAAAAAAAAGAATGGGGTTAATTCCGCCGTGAGTGCCTTTGCTTCCACACGAGGTTATTAGCGTGGATCGAACTGATCGATGGATGCTGCAAAGTGGCGGCTCATCTTGTTATTGGAAGAAGCGAACCACACGTGAGTTTGCTGTACTGATGAGATGATGCCTTTTCTAACGAAATGGCCACGCAAGATTTTGACTAATGACTAGACTACGCTATCTGAAAAAGTTTTTGGCCGCGGTGAAATTGCTGATGACCTCTACTAACAGTACGACTACTGTCACGGCATCGGCTAGTTGTGGCAAGCCTAGCTAGTCCAAATGGCAAATGCTATGTCATGGTTCAGAACAAAACGACATTCATCCGATGGGCCAACTTGGGCCGAACCGCTTATCTACTTCCACAGTTCCACTGATCGAGCTCGAGTGGGCTTACATCAATCCCAGGCTCCAGGCGTGCATCCTGAGTTCCTGACCGGACGTTCCCCTGTGAATTTAGCTGCATCGAATATCGATCGTAGATCCTCGAAAAAAAAAGCTGCATCGATCGTCCATGCATGCTCCTGCAGGCTGCAGCAGTGTCTCTGCTGATCTCGCCAACACAGGCAGACAAGAATTCGACCAGTTCCGGTACAAACTTGGTCTGGGTTGATGTTTGCCAACTGCGCGCCATACATGCGTGGTGGGTTATCATCAGCAGGTTTCTGCTGCGCTGCTAATTAGTTGGAGTCTTGGCGATCAAGAGAAACGATCCCGATACTGCGTCGCCAATATGTTGCACGATCCAGACGAGACGAGCGTGCAAATCCTGTGCAGGCGATGTACTGCTAAGCGGTACAGTACATTGCTGCTCCTTGACGATGAAGGATGGCATCAACGCACGCGGTACCGCCTGGGGTTGGCTTCCATGATCTCAGGAGAAGTTGGCCACTTTATTAGCATTCCAAATGCACCGTGGCCTTCATCTCTCCAGAGTTCATAAAGGAGTATCATTCTTATTAAATGAGATGCTATATGTAGATTAAATAAAAGAGCGAGTTTTCTAAAAATCTTTTTTACCTACGAACACATAGGTATACCCCTCACGCTGACCCCACTGCGCAGTTTGGAAAATGTTGGAAAAGGGTGGAAAGACCCAAAATCCATAGATGCAAAATGTTTCATCAACTTTCTCTCTTTATTTCTCACCTCATTTTATACCCATACACATCGTTTACTTTCCTTCTCTTGGTTTTAATGAGAAAAGAATGACGCTAATCAATCAGGACTCCTTACTTTTAATTCTATTTTTTTTTCTTTCCTATTGTCTGCTTGATTATCTCACAGCACGTGTATTTGCACGTACATCTATGCTAGTGTAGATTAAACTGATGACATCTCAAGAAATTTGCCATGCGTATAAGTTTTTCATGTGCTATTATTAAAATTTTAGATTAGAAAGGGGCAAAATATTGAAAAAGGGGGCAATTTGGATCCATACTACTGTAATTTAAGTAAACTTTCATATTGTAATTTGTGCTTTCCAAGCAAAATGAAATTTGGTTTTGAGAAACTAGAATGATAGGTGCAAAATTCTCCTAAAATACAATTCATGTTCCATTCAAACACCTCATCTCTTTCTAAAACTAAAATATTTTGAAAACACATGATATTCTTTCAAAATTTTAATTACTTTGTATCCGAACAGTCCCTAAGTATCTGAAAGAATGAGGCCCAATAGACACGTGGATGAGGACTGGTTCAAATGTTCCAATCTCTTGGACGGCCAGACCCATTTTTGAAGCTTGGACATCTCAAGAAAATGAAGCCTGGACTGAACACAACCCACAAGCTCCGCGGAGACTTTTGCTGCTCCCGCTTAGGTCTTGTTCGGTTGCATAGGTGTTAACGGAAATTGAAGATGATTTAATCTCTTACTAATAAAATTTGAATGGAGAGTGATTTAATCCCCCTCAATGAATTTAATCTCCCCAATCCAGCAAGGTCTTACTGTGTGACAACGCACTTAGATTCTTCACGCGGCTGTCCTCATGTGATCTGCCGCCTGTTTACCTACGCACCAACAATCTCCAGATTCTTCTCATCTTCAGCACCGACCTCTAGCGCCATGTCAACTCCGAGAGAGTATATAGATCAAGAGCACGATTGCATCGTAGAAAAAAAATGAGAACAATTCTGGCCGGTCACTCTCGCCATCGATGATATGAATACTGCAATTGTCAGTGAATTTTTCCTGCCATCGGTGATAGGAATGCAGGAGTAGTAGAAAGGGCGAAGATACAGATCGATCTGGCGAAGAATCTCTCAAATCTTATGCTCTTTAGCCATGTCAACATGTCTGTGTCCGTGGCACGAGAAGAAAAGAAAGCGATCGCCGACGCCCAACCCATCTCTGTACCAGATGGCGCAATATAATTCTAGCCGGGCGAGTACATGTGTCACTCATACGTTCTGCTTTGCCAATTCCCATGCCCCCCTGGGCAGCGAAGTTCTTGGCCGCCGACCCACGATGCCTCGGTAATTCTGTATGCATTTGGCAGCCGGCAGCCGCGCTCCTATTTAAGACAGCCCGTGCGGATCGCTGTTGCACTTCACTGTCTCATCAGTCTCCGTAGCTAGCTAGTACTACACTTGTAAGAGTCCATGGAGACGCACAGACCAACACTGAGCTGCTTTCTCCTGTTCGTCGCCGCCGCCGCCATGGGGTCGCGGTTGGCGTCGTCGGACGACAGCGGGTGGTCCAAGGGCACGGCCACGTTCTACGGCGGGGGCGACGCCTCCGGCACGATGGGCGGCGCGTGCGGGTACGGGAACCTGTACTGGTCCGGGTACGGGACGGACACGGCGGCGCTGAGCTCGGCGCTGTTCAACGACGGCGCGGCGTGCGGGGAGTGCTACCTGGTCGCGTGCGACTGCGCCGCCTCCCAGTGGTGCCTGCCCGGCGGGAAGTCGGTCACCGTCACGGCCACCAACCTGTGCCCGCCCAACCACGAGCTCTCCGGCGACGACGGCGGCTGGTGCAACCCGCCCCGCCGCCACTTCGACATGGCCCAGCCCGCCTTTCTCCAGATCGCCCAGTACAGGGGCGGCATCGTGCCAGTGCTCTACAAGAGGTACTTCAGTGGTGTAGTTTATTACTTGGACGGTTTGGTTTGACCCAGATCATCATTATACAGGTAATTAACAAAGAATTAATTAATCTCGTGACGTGATGGTGTGTGTTGTGCACATATAGGACGGCGTGCGTGAAGCAGGGCGGGGTGCGGTTCACCATGGCCGGGTCCAACTACTTCGTCCTGGTGCTCATCACCAACGTGGCCGGCAGCGGGTCGGTGAAGGCGGTGTGGGTGAAGGGGAGCAGCACGGATAGGATGCCCATGAGCAGGAACTGGGGCGCCAACTGGCAGTCGCTCGCGGGGCTCGTCGGCCAGTCGCTCACCTTCGGCGTCACCTCCACCGACGGCCACACCGTCGTCGTCCCCGACGTCGCGCCGTCCTGGTGGAAGTTCGGGCAGTCGTTCACCTCCGGCGTCCAGTTCTCCAGCTGAATCGGAGTTCCGAACGGCTAGAGCTAGACATTGCATGCGTTGGCCGGGCGAGCTAGTTGCGCATCTAGGCCAGCTTTCTGATTGAGGAAGCACATAGCATCGTGTCCAAAAATAAGGAATTAATAATGGCATCTGCAGTGCCTGATGTATGTACAGGGCTAGCCTGCTACGCCATTGAGTGATTGAGGACTGATTTATGATAAGGGTGATTCAATTTCAAGTGTTTTTTTACGTTGGGGGTTGAGTTCTTGCTTGAAACAATAGTAGATTGTGTTGGTACTTCAAGGCTTGCTGTATATATGGAAATCTTTTTCATAATGGACAGTGCAACTAAATTAACCCCATGATTACCTTGCTTAATAGTTAATAGTAATCCTTAAGGCTTGTTTGGTATACCACAATATGTTGTAGTACTATGGTGTTTCAACCAAAGAGGTGTTAGATTGGCAACTGTAAAACATTGTTTTAAATACTATGGTTAGTCAAAATTATGGTATTTTTGAAATTTTGGATACCGAGGTCTGGACTGGAGTTTTCTTGGCTGACAAAGTGCACCTGCCCTCGTGCGTCCCTTTTCACCGCGCACGGGGTGCTTTCTCTGCCGTCTGCATTTCTGACATCACGCTAGAGCATCTCCAATAGCTCCTCTAAATTTTGTAATCCCAAATATATGACATCTAAAAACGTCGTAACTATTGAGTTTAAGTGGTAAACACAAACTCTTACGGTAGTTTATGAAGATAAAATAGGCTTTTCCCCTCAGCACTGAAATAATCTCTTCTGCTCAGGCCCACATATTTGAGCTTCGCTTGAACGGAGATGGGCGAAGCCCAATCTGTGGCAGTGCAAATGCGAACCCCTACTTCGATGCGTCTTTTATTTTTATATAAAAATATACTATGGTTGGCATCTTTTATAAAAATATACTTCCGACGTGGGTCATGGCGCCTGGAGTCCGGGCGCCAGGTCTCTGCCCACAGACCGAGTGGGTTAGCGCGTACTGCGAGTGGCCTGGCGCCCGGAGGCCGGATGGCAAGGGGCCTGGCGCCGCCAGGACTTCGCCGTGCATGCCCCCACTGAATAGCTCCTCTGACCACCACATTGCATGCATGCAGCTGGGGTCCGAGGATTAGCTAGCTACAGTAGCTTGCTATACGGTTGGTTCATGCAATGGATTGAAGCCCTCGTGCCTGGCTTCGGGACACCAGGCCACTGACAGTATATGCTCCAGTCCACGCCAGAGACCCGGCGCCCGGACTGCAGGCGCAAGAACCCGTGACGCTCAGTACCCGGACGCTGGAGATATATTTTTATAAAAAATATCAACCATGGTATATTTTTTTAAAAAAATAAAAATAAAAAAAACGCTACTTCGAATGGGCTGCCTTTTCTAGCCCAGGTGATTGCAGCCCAAAAGCTGCAGAGAGAAAAGAGAACGACTTCTGCCGCCGGATTTGTGGAACTGTGACCAGTTGACAGGTACTCGTTGCCCGTTGCCTTGCACACATTAGTAATCGCAAAGTCCGTCGCGCGCGCTGCCGCTCCCGCGCGACTCGGCCGCGCACCTCCGCGGTTGCTCGGCCTGCGCGTCTTTGCGGGGAGCTGGAGCTTTTTGGGCTTTTAACCGTGTCTTTCTCGCGACTTTAATTTGTACTTCGTTTTACAATAACTTCCTAATTATTAGATTATTTACGTACATAATTTGCTGTTATTTTTGCATGTAATTTTTTTCGCTGCAGATATTGCACAACTTGCTATATAAAGCTACAGACAGTGCACAACTTGCTACACAAGAGAGGGGAAAGATAACTCGCTGATTTTTTATAGACTATTTATGTACATAACTTGCTGATTTTTTTAGACATGGTTTTCTTTTTTTGCTACACGTAAATTTGGTGTAAACATTACACAACTTGCTACATAAGAAATTACACACAACTTGCTCTAAAAATCATATATTTGATACAGACACTGCATAACTTGCTACATAAAGAGAAACACAACTTGCTGTATTATGCAACAAATTTCAGAATTTGTTCCATAATTTCACGAATTTGCCATAGAATTCAACGAAACTTGCTACCCGGCTTCCACAAACTTGCTATCGATTTCCATGAATTTTCCACATACTTTTTTGTTCAGATCTGTGAAACCCTAGAGTCATGGGGAGCAACGTTGATCGGCGTTGATGGAGGAGCCGCCAGCGAGGCAGAGGGGAGGCGACGTGGTCGTCGAGGGAGGGGGTGGCGCAGTCGTCGTTGGAGGACGCCGTGGCAGGGATGGAGGCACTGCAGTCGACGGAGGGAGGCGCGGATAGGGGCAAGCAGGCGCGGTGTCGGAGACCACAGCGAGATCGGGGAGGGGTCGCGCCCTCGAAGCGCGCGACCCGGTCGCGCGATAGCGTGGTCCTAAGTAATGTATGAAGCAACATCAAATCAAACGTGAAGTATATAGATAAAAATATAAAATTATCAAGCAGCGCTGATGGCTAATAATAACCATTTGTTTGCTTGAACATTGCTGATGTTGGGACTCGGAAGAAACACCAAAAATTCGATCTCTCATGTTCGCCCATCAGAAACATGGAACAGAATTGCTTTTTATGTGAAGTGCCTGCAAAGTTCGTGTGAAAATCGCTACGTCAACAGGGTTCATAACACTATTACCGTGCATGGAGCATGCTGGATATTATCTTTCCCAATGCAAATTAATAAGGAAAATAGCCACGACGGGCGACAAATAAAATGCCACGTACAGGTGTGCAACTTGGCAATCGATTCCATGCTAATTAACGTTAATTATATTAAAGAATGAAATGCGAAGGATCGGAAGGAGGTACGGCCGGTCGATAAACCTCTGACTCTTCCAGACCAGGTTTCCATGATTGAGCAGCATCTACGTACGCGGTGAGTTCTTTCATTCCCCTCTCACTTTGTTTATCCACCTCCAGGCCATAATCCATGTGCTGACACCGCTGGCCCTCATGGCCTCATGTGGTTCAGAGAATTCCCTTCACTACGCTCAAGTCCTCCAAGAATAATCTCAGAATTCTCTTCCACGTCCAAGGGGCAAACGAGGACGGCAATGCATTATTCTAACTCATAGTTTACGATCTAGCTAAGCTAAGCAACTCATTCATCCATTCCAAATCATATATGTATATAGTTAATGCATACGAAGTAGGTCACCAACTCAGCTCAACGTCTCAACCCCGTCAAGTACGGATAACTGAACAAGTGAACATGCATGTAGCCGGGTGCCCGAAATGCGTATCATCATCTGGCGCGCATGCCATGCTTATCAGGAGAAATATAATGCTAGCTGATCCAAGAAAACCCTAATTAATAAGCTAGCCAGGAGTCAACTAACCAGCGGTGCAGCGGAATTCTCTTCTTGTGCGTCCAGTTGCTTGCGTGCATGTGAGCTTAGCTAGCAGCCGGCGGGCACTGGGATATCGATCGGCGATCGCATGTTCCCTGCAATCCCCCTGCTGCTGCTGTGCTCTCACTGGCCTCTGACTCTGAGGAGCACAATTCTCATGCCCTGATGCTATATAAGCCACGCCACGATCTCTAGTCTGCAAATCTGCCAGAGCCTCACACCGTCAGCTCCTGCAGGTTTACTGAAACCGACGAGCTAGCCTCTCCCACTCTTCTCTGTATTATTGTCCACGGAAATGGACAGGGTCCTCATGTTGCTCGTCTTACTGGTGCCGCTGGCGGCGACGTTCTTTGCGCCGGCGCTGGGCTGGAACTACGGGACGGCGACGTTCTACGGCGGCGCCGACGGCTCCGGCACAATGGGTAAATATAAACAACTCCAAGGCCACAATGCATGCATTTTAATTTCGTGTCGATTATTTAAAATGTCCGAGCTAGCTAATAACTATAGCATATGTATGTATGTTTGATGCAGGCGGCGCGTGTGGCTACGGCAACCTGTACGAGGCGGGTTACGGGACGAACACGGCGGCGCTGAGCTCGGTGCTGTACAACGACGGCGCGGCGTGCGGGCAGTGCTACCTGATCATGTGCGACAGCAACGCGTCCCCCTGGTGCAAGGGCGGCAGCGCGGTGACCGTCACGGCCACCAACCTCTGCCCGCCCAACTGGGCGAAGCCCAGCGACCGCGGCGGCTGGTGCAACCCACCGCGCCCCCACTTCGACATGGCGCAGCCGGCTTGGGAGCGCATCGGCGTCTACAAGGCCGGCATCATCCCCGTCCTCTACCAGCAGTGAGTTTTTAAATATATTTATTTATTTATTTATTTATTTATTTACATGACACATGAATGATCAACCAGAGTTCAGAGGGCCGCCGTCGTTGCGGCGTGTCGTTCTCTTCTCTGATTGACGACGAACTGATCGATCGGCGGCGAACGATATGCAGGGTGACTTGCTGGAGGCAGGGAGGGATCAGGATCACCATCGGAGGGTCCTCCTTCTTCCAGCTCGTGCGCTTCTCCAACGTGGCCGGGAGCGGCTCCATCCGGTCCGTGTCGGTGAAGGGGACCCGAACGGGGTGGATCGCGCTGAACCGCAACTGGGGCGCCAACTGGCAGTGCAGCTCGGCGCTCTTCAGCCAGGCGCTCAACTTCGCCGTCACCTCCACCGGCGGCCAGACGCTCTACATCAACGACGTCGTGCCGTCGTGGTGGCAGATCGGCATGGTCTTCGCCAGCAACTATAATTTCTACTACTGATCGATGATGATTTACTTTATAATTAAGGGTTAATAGGATTGAAGCTATTATAGCTTGCATGGTTCGAAGTATGACATTACAATTTGGAATACACGAACCAGACTACTGGTATTTCATTAAGTAACTCAGGCGCTACACACTATATATATAGCACAATTGCACAAAGTAAATTTGGGCCAACAAGCTCAGGTGGTACGGTGTAAATGTATTCTGATCGATCGCGGGTGATTTGTTCGTTCTTTTTTTGGGGACTACTACTTTGTACATTTGTTATCAGGAAGAAATATATAAATCATCAATTTCAGACTTCGGCATCGTTACAAATGCAAAGTATTTTTGGAGGTGTTGCTAATAAAATAATTATACTATATAAGTACAGTATAAATCAACATATATGATATATCTAAAGAGATCAATTTAATTTGATATAATCAGCTGCTCTGTACTGGTTCAGTTAAAAAAACTAAAGAGATGCAATTTTTTTTTTTAAAAAAAGGAATGATAATAAAAGGTCGCAGTAGCACACTTTTTCGTGAAACTCATTGAAGTTTGAACACAGAAGTTTAGGCATAAATCGTGAAAAGAGATTGCAAGAAGATATTTACTACTACTGCAGTTCCGGATGATTTACTCGATCCAAACATTGTGGCTGATAACTGACATGCCGAAGGAAAGATAAAGAGTGAGGTGTATAAGTTGCGCAACGTATCAGGTGCAAACCAAGCACTTGGTGCAAATCTACTAAAATAAATTTTAAAAAATTCTAGAAAAAATCATAAATGTACTTCTCATCTTACCTCATCTATATATAAAATTTCATGGTCAAATTCATCTTACTCTAAAAGTTATAAAGAAAACAAATTTCCTGACATACAATAACAGTCAAATGCACCCCAAATTTATCTTTTTTGTAACTTCTAGAGTAAGATGAATTTGACCATGAAATTTTATATATAAATGAGTTAAGATGAGGAGTACATTTATGATTTTTTCTAAAATTTTTTAAAACTTATTTTAGTAGGTTTGTACGGGTATGCACCAAGTGCTTGGTTTGCACCTGATATGTTGCCTATAAATTGTTCAACCAATGTTGTTGGATACCGATTAAAAAAATAACGAATAAAAAGTCTACAGGAATACAAAAATACAGCCCAGCTTGGTGGACCCGCGGTCTTTTACGTAAGCGTATAGCCCACCGTGACGGAGACTTCCTATTGCCTACCGGAAGATAGATAAGCTAGCCTAATAAAAAACTCACGAAGGCCCATTAATAAATTTCTCTATGTTTTTATCACGTATTCAACAATTTATACGTAGAAATGTTGAACCAAGATTGGTGGATTGTTGAACCAATGTAGTTAGAATGTTGAATCGGTGTAACTGGAATGTTGAAACAGGCGGCGGAGCTCGGCACCTCGGCGGCGGCGGCGAGCCCCCGCGCCGACGACAGCGCGCCGCGCGCGCGGCAGAGGCGGTGCGCGGCGGTGGCACGCTGCACGTGCGGCGGTGGAGGCGGCGACACGCGGTGGCGAGGTGGGGCAGGCCGGCGGCGGAGGCAGCGCGGCGCGCTGCGGGGCGGCGAGCAGGCCAGCGGCGGGGCAGGCCGGGCCGGCGGAGGCGGCGTGCCCACGGGTGGGAGGAGAGAGGGAGATGGGAGAGAGAGGATAGGGTTTAGATGTAGATCTGCACGAATCTCAAACAATAGAAGATGTGTGAAATTTTGTCACCCCGAAAGATAGACAGTAAATTCGACCACGACGAGGCAACAATACTGGACTGTTGTCGTCGGCCCGTTGTTGAAAAGATCGTCAATGTTGGCCCAGTTGACGACCTTGGCCCAATGATCCTTGACTAGGGTAGCTGAATCACAACACTCCGTGGCCGAGATATGTTTGTTTGCGGCCAGACGAAAAAAATTAGAAAAAAAAAATCAAATGGTGAAAAAGCGTATGCGTGGTCTGATAGGCCTTCATGAGTCATGACGGAACAAGCCAACAGAAGTCGTTGGTTGGTTCCGTAAGCCAAGCTGATGATGCATGCCAAAATGGGACCGTATGCGATGTAAGGCATTAGATGATTCTTTTTATTGAGCATATAATATATTTATAGAGGTGTTTAGGAAAACTCCATCTAATGATTTTTTGCCCTACTGTAGAGTGTAGACACTAAGTTAAGTTGAAGGAGTCAAAGACTCAAAAAGCTCCACAAACTCCAATGCTTGTACCGATCGCTCACCGAGTCTGCACAAATTGTCTTGGATGTATCCATTAAGCTCGTTTATGCACGGATATGGGATATATATTAACAATGACACAGCATACACAAGACCTAACCCCATAGGATGATTGAGCGATGTTCAGCAGGAGAACCAAAGGACACAGTCTACACTATAGCAACACTTTACATAGTGTGAAGTTTGAAAATGGTCATGTACTTTTGCTCTTCCTACTAGAATTGGTCTCAATTCTCTACACACCTTTAAAAGTTCGGAGTGAGTTCACTCGTCTGTTCGTCCGTCCGCCGGCGCACCGCCTGGCTCCTGTGACCCGCACACGCGCGGCCCTCCACAGTTTTCGGTGCCGACACGTGGGCCCCATCACAAACCGCCTCCCGCAGACCGCAGGCACGACTCCCCCGGTCCCCCCTCGGCCCTCCCCTCGGCGCGTCCGCTCCCTGACGCAGCCCACCTCGGCGGCGGACCCCGAGCCGCCGGCGACCCGCGCTCGCGGCAGCGGATCCAGCTCGACGACCGCGCCTCCGCACCTTCACGCATCGCAGATGCCCCGCCGCCGCTCGGCACCTCGGGAGCCCTCGATGCTCCCCCGCGCGTCGCCTTTGCCCCGCCGCTGCTTGCCCCCTCGACCTTCCTCCAAATCATGCACGAATCAATCCCTCCGTGCGCCAAATCCAGGCCTAATCATTCCCAGTCTCCCAACTCCGAAAGCCTGGAAATCGCAAAAATCACCGCCGGCGCTGCTGCAAGAGGGCATATGCGCCAACACCTGTAGACAACCCATCACTGGGGGGTCTCGATCCGTCCATCAGCGGTCGCAATCTCAACTAATCCTTCCATTTGGAGCCTGGTTCCCACTGCCACCACCGCACTCCATGGAGGAGTTCGTCAGATCCTGCTGACATTGACGCCTCTGCATAGAGCATCTCCTTGGACCAAGATTGTGTGATGCTCCGGCATCTCAAGTGCATAATCACTCATCTTACATGAAGCATTCATCTTGAGCATCATGGCATATCATGTGTGGGTGCATTGGAAACAAGTTTAGTTTATATTACTAAGTGAAAAACCCTGTCATTTCATGTGTGATGCTATGTTTATAGTCGTATCTTTGATTCTATTGAGATCTGGGTGAAGTTCATATTGACAAAACTGTAGAGATACATGAGATAAACAACTTTGCTAATTGGGGTCTTGTCATATAAGGAGGTTTACAAGGTGATTAGGGTCATTTAATGACAGTACAGAAAACCGGTCCAAATTGGGGCAGATTTGAAATTCTGAGTTTACTCTGACCTACAGCCACTTTCATGCAAAGCTCAAATTGGGGAAGTTGTAGGTAATGATCTAGGGAGCAACTTTTTCAATTGGGGTCTGGTTAGAAAATGAATTCTAGTTAATGATTTGGGCCATTTTCTGTCAGCCTAGAAACACAGTTTAAATCTGACCAGTTGGTAAATTTGGTTTTTCTCCAACTTAAAGTCATTTTCGTGTCAAACCCAAATGGAATGAAATATATATGACTAAATTATAAACAAACTTGTCAATGGGAGTTTTAGAAGTTAAAACCCAGAAATAGGAGTTTTTCCCTTCACAAGAAATAAAGGTACCCTGTCCCATCTAGAGCTGTCAGACAAATTCAAATAGAATTCATATTTATAGACCGAATTTGAGTTGGAATCTTTTTACAAAGTTGTAGAGTTCAAAGAGTGGAACATTTCATCCAATTACCATTTTTTCAAATTCAGCTCCTAAATAGGTCAAAATGGCGATTTACAGAGAGTGAGGAAACACATTTTTCTTTTTCTAGGATTCCCCCGTCACTGTCAGCGCCGCCCCGCACCCCAGCTCGCGGCCGCCGCGTGGCCGGCGACGTACGGTCACCGCGCCGCGACGCAGATCGCCCCCGGCCGCGCCCCGCTCCCTCCGCGCCTTCACCTGGACGGGTTCACGCCCCGATTCATTCCCTCCCCCACTCGCCTCGCTCGCTCACTCTCTCTCTCGCCCGCGCGCCGACGCCATAGCCGCCACCTTGAGCTCTCCACGCCGGCCGCCTCGGTCTCTCCCCGCGCCCCCGACCACCACCATCAACCTCGCCTCGCTCTTGCGCGTCCGCCGAGGTAGTCCTCGTCGCCCCTCTCCTCCCCAATCCCTAGATCGGGATGCACTCCGCCGCGTCCGCCATGGCCGGGCCGAGCTTGAGCTCAAGCTCGCGCCGCCGCGGCCCATCCACCTCGCGTCCCTAGAGCATTCTCACCGCACTCGCCTCGCTCCCGCGCACCTGAGGCACTAGGCCTCGTCGCCGTTCACCCACCCTTCGCCTAGATCCACCGCCGCCCGACGTCGTGGCCACGCCACCGACGCCGTCGCGCACCCGCGGTTCACCGCCTTCCCTCACCGACCCTTACCGTCCCCGCCGCCGAGATCTAGCCCGGCTTGAGTGCCGCGCTACCGCGCACCCGATGCGCGTCGCGTCGCGGCTCCGGCGAGCCCGAACTCGCCGGCGCGCGCGCGCCGCCGCGCCGTCGAGCGCGGCGGGAGGAGGAAGAAAGGCCGGGGGGGTTTTGCAAGCTACCCCCGGAGTGTGGTTTATTTACATTTTTAACCCCCACGCTGTTTACTGAGTCTTGACATTCTTACGTGCTAGCCCCTGGAGTATAGGGTTAATTGTGTTCTAGTCCTCGGTTCTATCCTTTTTCCATTTCTTTTTCCTATATTCGGCTGAAACTTTGGAAATTCATATAAAATCGAATAAAAATCGTAAAAAGGTAAACTCAGTTGCGTTGTACTCCTGGTAAATAGATCTACACAGTAGGTATGATGTGGGGATGTGCATGTACGGTTTTACCCCTGTTTTTAAATATGCATGATAAATCAATAAAAAATAGGAAACATGGCCCAGATGGAATCAAAAAATGACGAAACTTGGTCAGTAGCCTTTTTAGAGTGTTTTAATACTGTGGTAATTTCTGGTGACTCAATACCCTACTGTTCATTCATGGTTTTACCGTTTTATATGTACTTTATGCATTATTTGATAACTTGAAAATGGGGTCCATGCAAAATATGTGAAATAAGGCTCACTAGTATTTTTTTCAGGTCCTATATAGCTTGTGAACACCACTGGTAAAATATGAGCCCCTGCATGTATAGCTTTGATGGTGATTTGAAAATGACAAATCTTAACTTGGAGAACTTGATAAATAGAAAAATGGGTGCTAATGTGCAAGATAAATTCTACCAAAATTCTAGTAGTATATGGGAGTGCTGTAGAATCCAGAAAGTATATGTTTGGAAGCTACTCTCACTGTTTATATGTACAACTTAAATTGCATTGGATTTATATATGAAAAATAGGTGTCCTGTCAAAACTTGAGAATTTTAGTTTGTAAATTTTTGTACAGGTTGTTCATACTAAGTATAGCTCACTGGTAATATTTCACCTTCAGAAACCTTTTCAGTAATTTATGAAAATTCTGACAAGGTGTAGGGCTGAGAAATTGCTGGAATTTTAATAAAATAATTATAACTCCAATTGAGCTGAAATTTTGACAGTAGCCTTTAGTATGAAGTGTCTGATTGTCATAAAAGTTTGGTACCATTTGAGTTAGTGGAACTAGTAGAACTCAGAGGCATGATTTTATTCACGAATGACCATGATTTACCCTAAACACATGCATGTACAGTGATTCATCTACTGCATACGTATCATTTCTAATAAAGTATTTGCTGCACATTAACATTGGCATTTCATCTACAATAAGTGTATACATTTGCATCCGTATGCACTCATGCGTGCACCTTTCATGCGTGCACCAGGCGAACGAGGAGCTGCCACCGGATCAACCGCTGATTGAGGAGCCCGAGGACGAGCCCGAAGACCCGCACGCGACTGCTGATCACACCGCCGCGAAAGCACCCTCTAACCCGAACGGAGAAGGTAGGCAGGACTATACTACCCAGCAAATATAATAATGTTTATTGATTACGCATATGCATTAGGAGTCGATTGAAACCCACTGCATTAGAATCCTTGGCCGCCCTGGCCCTAGATCCTATGAATAGAGTTCGTAGGACGAGTATGCCTAGAAATGCTAGGTACGAGTAGACACGAGTGAGCACTGTCACTCGTCGCGTAGGTGATATTTCAAAAACCTCAAATATCTTACTATGATACAAATTATGGTTATTTATGTTGATATTAAATTGAGACGGGGCGGAGCGTAAATTTACTTTCGTGGTGTGCGTTGTTGCTCTCCGGCTCCGCCCTTGTCGCATAAGGCCCGTTCGCTGTTCGCCTGCTGATTGACACAACATTGCTATGAGTGTTTATCCGGGTCATGGGACCGGTGAAAGTCTTACCGGCCCCGTCCTACTATTCATGGTGCTGCCCATCCACTGATAGGGGGCCGATGGACTTGGGAGGTGCTTGGAAGTTGAGCGAGGGCTGACCCGGTTCACGTGGTATCGCTCCTGAGACGGCTATTCCCAAGGGTTAGGTGGGGGCGCTGTCAGTCTTGGGACGGGACAGGTGGAGATGAGGGATATATGTGTGGAACGCGATGGCCAGTAAGCGTATATCACTTGGCATTTTTAGTTATTCTCGAAAATTAAAAATCGATTCGAATCGCTGATGCTCACCAGGTATGAGAGTGTCAAATATCACTGACGGGCAACGTCGTAATCACCTGAATTCTATTGCTAATATGCATGTTTTCAAACACAACCTGTTTGGTGTATACGATGGATTACTTATACGCAACTGATGATGGATTACTCTCATCCAAGTTATTATGGTTTACTTTCCTGCAAGAGATAATATTGCTATCATGACCTGTTCTTAATATGACGAAGTATAGCTGCTGTCAAATCCTACTATCATCTATTAACACTTTGCTGATTAAAATCAATGGCTAAGGACACACATTGAGTAGTAAGCTATGCTTTGCGTCAGCCGTAAGCCATGTCCATTAAGTCCTATTGAGTAACTAGTACTCAGGGTTTGCCCCCATTTTTGGCTCACAGGTATAGAGTTCCTCATGTATCCCTGCGTTGGAGGGGGCACATGTGTGCAACATGACTAGAAGATGACGTGTGTGGCACCAGAACAACATCAGTGGGCTTGATGTTGATTCCCTTTTGCAATTTTCGCTGCGTTTTCTGAACTCTGAACTATTCTATCTTCCGCTGCGAGACATTTAAGAACTTATGTTATCTTATGACTATGTTGGACTTAAAACTTTAAATTGAACTGGTCTGTAAACTAATTCTATTATCTATCTATATTCAACTGCCTGTGATGATGTAATGGTTGTGGCTCCATCGATGGTCAATGTGTATGATGTCGGTTTCTTTGGGATTGGTGTTATCGAGAGCCGAAGGCCACTCGACGGACTACCGGGTTTAGTCCAGCTTAAGTGTACTGCAAGCCAAAGGTGGCAGGTGCGCTTAATCTGGGTTAAGCAGGGCGGTTCCGCCACAGATTGTCTTGAGAGCTCCGAGTTTTTTTTTTCTATCGTCGTCCTATGTCAGTGCTATTTTGTTGTTAGCCATCCATGCATTCAGGCTCTAACCCTCTTTTCTATAGTAAAAGAAGATGAATCGCTTCTATTGCCAGATAGCAACGTATGGTGAATGGTGATTAGGATATATGGATGACTGCATAATATCCCTGTCAAATCAGTGATATAATGTAGGCAAGCAAGCCCTCATTTTTTTTACTGGGTATGTATATGCATCAGGTTATTAGTAGGGAAGCATCACTATAGTTATACACCGAAAACTACTACTGGTAGTCATTTTCCGTTTCAAGAATAATCTTGGCAAACAATTTTTTATTATATTCTCACATATATATCTTCTCTGTTTAAAAGTATGTGCTCACATATGATGAATGGATCTTTGATGTAAACAAATTGTAGATTAACTGCAGATCAACCAGAGAACTTTGATTGCTATTAACTCCACACTGGAATTGCAATATGCAAATCAGTTTTATGACTTATCCAGTGACTTGATGACCGTAACCTGGTTTTTGCACTATGTATGTTATATGTCTTTATCTGATTTTCTAAGATCAGTTTTCACTTTTGGTTTCATACTGTTATTACTGATTCGATATTAGTTGTAGTTTATACAGATTGCCGAAGAACAAGTAAATGTTATGTGTAAGTAGCTATATATATGACCTTACTGCTCAAATGATGGTTCACAAAAGACAGCTGACTATTGAAAAAGGGAATGAAAGCAACTAGAAGTGTCGGGAACAAAAGGGATGAAAGGATATGACGGCTACACAATGAACTATTGAGATGCATTCTGGTAGTCTGATATTATGGAGTCAAAATTCTGGTAATCTGAACGTTTATTCTGTTGGAAATGATGATGCATGATTGTCTATGGTAAAATTAGGTTAAAAATTAGATTATTAGGCTGATGTTGGGGATATTTTCTATCATTGCCATAACTATATTGATTTATTATTGTAACAAGTTTCACTTGTATATCTAAACTTTAATTGTACAGACTAATGTTGTTAGAATTTGTCTTTATTTTTTTAAACGAAATTGTGTGAAGTTTAGATGATGTTCTTTAGGGACACATACATATACATAATGTCTGTAATTTTATTGACTCTCTATGCAAAACCTCAGACATTAGAGGGGTTCCGTAGCAACGCACGGGCCAATTGCTAGTCACCCAAAATGGGTGAACGACCAAAGGTGGTAAACTTTGTTCTCACTAGACGATATGATGGACTTTCACATTGCACAGCTCATCCAGCCAGTACATCGTTCTCAAAAAATATGGCCAACTCTTTTACATGACTTCAAACTCCAATGCCTATTACCTTCAAACTTCACCGGGCTATCAAGTAACTCCTTTTCTTCTTAGACATCTTGATCTCACAATAGCCGTTTTTGCTTTTGTCGATACTCCAGTCAGAGCAGAACATATCTTCACGTCAAAACATTAATTTGTTCCGCACACCGCCTTTGGTCTTCAACCTTTTTTTGTGTGATGATCCATCGATGCTCCATTGTGCATCGTCTTTGGATCACTAGAATTCCTACTACCTCGTCGACGACAACATCTCTCTTGTGACCGAATTATCAAGAAACTTTGGTGGGTACACTATTAACATCGCATGGCAGACATTTTCTAACCCAAGCCTCACCAACCTTGTTCGAACCATGTCAATACCTATTTCACCGAGGTTCGCACTTAATCTTCCGATCTGTGCACTTCATCCGAAGCTAAGTATATGGAGAAAATATCCGGTGGGAACCACTTTCTCGGTGGAAACATGAAATTTCACTTGACAAACGTAATTAGATAATGCTATAAAAAATAAACTTTTTGCATATCTATAGTACATTCATATATTTATCTTGTTGCAAAAGTTGAGATTCATACTTATTGTTTAAAACGTCACAAAAATGGCGAAATAATCATGGGCAGTGTGCACTAAATATTTGTGTTCCGGAACACTTTGCGCATGGTTTTTTTTACCTCATATAATTCTTTTTCTTAATTGATTTTATATCCCAACTTTTATGACATATTACATCCATGCATAAACGGTATATGTGCAAAGTTAAAAAAATTTTGGGGTTCTGCTGGGAACAGGAGAATAATTTTCTCTGTTCTTGTATTTTTATGTGAAATTTTTATACAAATCCTTTGAAATTCCTATGTTCAAAGCATGCACCGGATGAATTTAAGTATGTTTTAGGAAATAGTTTAGAATGGGTTTGTACATTTTTTTACTAAGAGGGTGATTTTACTATCAGTTCCAAAAGATACGGTTCCGATCTGCCTGTTTATGAAGATGCTTCGCTTTACCATAAGTCGTTGCTGGAGTCCTCTTGAGAACTTGTCTAGACGAGTGAGGACTGAGGGCTTCCACTTTGCTAGACAACGGAGCCCACAGGCTTGTTTCTTTGAAATGCTTCCCAACGAGCTAACTTCTTTCGGTTTCACATTAAGGCGATCTTCAATGGCGCTTCTCAAATCCCACTCCATATCATTATTTTAACTATCTCTTCTTCTATCTACGGTACAACATTTATGTCAAACAGTGTTTTGAAAACTCCTTTGGAGAGTGCTATCGGAGATGGTCTAAGAGCAGTTTGATCCTAATAAAAATGACTAAACGTTAAGGCCTGAACTTTGGAAGTGTGTTGAAGATTGATAAATGGAGGTGACCATCCGAAAGAGTGGGAAAAAAAAAGAAAAAGAAAAAGCCCCCCGTTAGTCACCCCAGGCCCAGCCAGACCTGATCATTCACCGGGCCGGGCCAAGTTCGGGTCGGGTCAAAGCCAACCCGACATCTGTGCCTCCTGGCCCGCGCCCGACCCGACCCGAGCATCGGGCTACGTTTCGCGGCCCGAGCCCGCCCGCCGCCTGGCCCGACGGCCCACGGGCCGGCCCGACAGCCCGAGCTCACGGCGCGCCGGTGCTGGAGAGCGTCGGGGAAGGAGGCGCAGAGGTAGTGGAGCGACCGAGCGAGGGCGGATCCAGCGAAGGCGGAGGGCGGAGGCGGAGCTCGGGCCGTCGGGGAGGCGCAGGCGCAGGCGGAGGGCGGAGGCGGAGCTCGGTCCGTCGGGGAGGCGCAGGCGCAGGCGGAGGGCGGAGGCGGAGCTCGGTCCGTCGGGGAGGCGCAGGTGCAGGCGGAGGGCGGAGGCGGAGCTCGGTCCGTCGGGGAGGCGCAGGCGCAGGCGGAGGGCGGAGGCGGAGCTCGGGCCGTCGGGGAGGCGCAGGCGCAGGCGGAGGGCGGAGGCGGAGCTCGGTCCGTCGGGGAGGCGCAGGCGCAGGCGGAGGGCGGAGGCGGAGCTCGGGCCGTCGGGGAGGCGCAGGCGCAGGCGGAGGGCGGAGGCAGAGCTCGGTCCGTCGGGGAGGCGCAGGCGCAGGCGGAGGGCGGAGGCGGAGCTCGGTCCGTCGGGGAGGCGCAGGCGCAGGCGGAGGGCGGAGGCGGAGCTCGGTCCGTCGGGGAGGCGCAGGCGCAGGCGGAGGGCGGAGGCGGAGCTCGGGCCGTCGGGGAGGCGCAGGCGCAGGCGGAGGGCGGAGGCAGAGCTCGGTCCGTCGGGGAGGCGCAGGCGCAGGCGGAGGGCGGAGGCGGAGCTCGGTCCGTCGGGGAGGCGCAGGCGCAGGCGGAGGGCGGAGGCGAAGCTCGGGCCGTCAGGAAGGCGCAGGCGCAGGCGGAGGGCGGAGGCGGAGCTCGGTCCGTCGGGGAGGCGCAGGGTGGACGCAGAGCTCGGGCCTGCGGGCGTGGATCCGATGGAGGCGGGGGACGTCGCATCGATGCCATGCCGAGGAGCCAGCGGGGCAAGGCTGGGGACTGGGGAGCGGCGGCGGCGGCGCCATGCCGGGGAGCGCAGAGCGGCGACGGCGCAGAGAAACAGTGCGGGAAGGCGAGGGGATTAGGGAAAGAGGGGAGGCGCTGGACACCTAGGCCAGGCCGGGAGGGGAAGAGGGGGGCGCTGGGCGCCTGGGCCAGGCCGGGAGAGGAAAAAGAGGGCGTTGGGCCAGGCCAGGTGGGGAGAATTTGGGCCAGGCCGGGAGAGGGGAGGCGCTGGACCAGGCTAGAGGTGGTTTGCCGGGTCATCGGGCCGGCCCGTGGGTTAAAATCCTAGCCCGAGCCCGACCCGAATTTTCCACCGGGTTGAGATTTTTGGCCCGCGCCCGCCCACTGAACTGTCCGGGTCGGGTTGGGTCAGGTAATTTTCGGGCGGGCTGGGTCGGGTCGTTCGGGTCGGGCGGCCCACGATCAGGTCTAGGCCCAGCAGAGTGGAAAATAGCCGTATCGATCGCCCTCTTTTTCCCTCGCTACGATTCCAAATCGCGCCTGCCCTGCCGCATCTTCCTCCCCCGCGCCGCCGCACCTCCTGCTCGCGCCCGCCGCCCCGCTCCCAAGGTACGCCGTCACCCCTCCTCAACTACCTCCCCTGCGTCGGCAAGAACTCCTCGGCCTTGATGAGGAGAAAGCAACGACGACGTCCTCGTCCTCCTCCTTCTCCTCCTCGGCCGCCTCGTATTCGACCTTCTTCTCCTGCTAAGGGGGATCCTCCTCGCCCGGGGGCGGTGGCCTTGGAGATAAGTAAGTCAACGCCCGCTTCCATCCTCCACTATCTCAATCTCACCCACGCCGGAAGGAAAAACTGCACGATCCTTATACGGCGCGCGCGCGTTCCGAACGCGCGCTTTTTGTAGCGACGCGGTCGGAACGCGTCGCCGCCGCCGCCCGCCTCGCCTCCTCGCCGGAGAAGAAGGGGGAAGAAGGGAGCGCCGCCGCCGCCGGGGTTAGGGTTAGGGTTCGGGGTTGGGGGTTCGCTGTCGCCGCCGCCTCCCTCGCTCTTCTCCACCCCCGGCCTTAGAGGGATGGCCGGGGAGGCAGGCCGGCCCGGCGGTGGTGGCGGGGTGGCCGGCGGCGAGGGCGCCGCCGGCCGGGCGGGGTAGGACGGCGGTTGGGCCAGGGTTGGGGCGGGGGAGCTACTGGGACGGCGGCGCGGTGGCGTGGGAGGAAGGCGGTGCCGGCACGGAGAGGGGTGGCGGCCGGCGGGCGGGGAGGCCGCGGCGAGTTGCTGCTGTCTTGCTAGCTTGCACGCTGTTGCCTGGCTGATGTGGTAACCACAGCTGCTCCTTGTCCGCAAGGACGCACAGCTCGCCATTGCCCGGCTGCTGTGCTCAGTCGCCGCCGCTCTTTGCTTGCTAACAGGTAGGGTTATGATTCGAGAGGCTGCCTGCTGCTGTAGGTGTGGGCTGTTTCTTGGCCTAGCTCTGCAGGAGTGCTGGTGTTGGCTCCTGGGCCAAGATGTCTAGCAGCCCAGGTGGGCGAGTAGAGCACACAGGACTATGGGAGAAGCATGGGACTTCGGTTCCCATGGTTGTTCGGCGCACAGAATGTTGGAACCGAGGCTGAAGTGTGCAGAACCTAAAACCAAAACCAAGCACCCAAAAGACCAAGATTTCGGTTTGGTTCGGTTATAGTTTTTCAGGGTAAAGTTGCCCACCCCTACACAGTAACAAGAATTTTGCAAGCAAACTGTGCAGTACCATCACTACTATAACTTCTAAGCAAATCATTGTTGATGATTTGAATCTCTTGCCATAGGCCATGAACCCCCAACAGTAATGCCATTTCAATACATAAGTTTGAGATTTCATCCTAGAGACAAAACATGAGTGTAATGTAGCTGAGCTTGCAGTAACAGGGAAGATACAGAAGAATTGTTCTCTAATTTTCTGCAGAAGGACATATGAACCAGCACTTTATATTTTCTTGTAACTTCACTTATATTTAAATGGCCGATCGATTTATGTCCAGCTTTTCTGTTGTAATCCTGCTTGCCTGAGTTTACGTAACTTTATGTGTTCTCAGTGGACTCGTTGGGGCATCATGGGCAGATCTTGGTGCTGTTTGAGACACCCTCAGGCTTTGCACTTTTCCATTACAATGGGGTCCGGCTCTTTCGCCCAAAAGCCTTAGAGGTACTTCTTTATTGTTCCTTCATTTGTTTTACTTGTGTGCTTCTTTACCTTGTTTTCTTTGTCATTAATCTAGTTTCTTTTAACCTCTCTGTCTCTTGCAGAACATCTGGGCAGACTTCACCCATGATTATAAGGCAAAAAATGTTAGTACCTCTTTTCTTATTAGAATGGAGCAGCAATGTTGCACAATGCATTATTCTCGTTTTAATTTTTTTTAATTTTGAATTGAATGGAGGAATATAAATAAACTTGAAATGCAATTCTGTATATTTCAATAATTTGATACACGGCATGATGATGTCATATTATCTGACTCATTATTTCTCTTTTCTCTTCGCATGCTCATTCTTGTTCATTTCTCATCAGGTTATCTTCCCGGTAGGTTTTGAACCTTTTAAGGATAAGACCGGCGCCATTAATTATGATACTGGTGTTAGTTATCAGCTTGAAAGGTTCATTAAGAAGTGGCTTCTCCCTAAGCAGAAGCTAGCTGTTGGAGAGCGTAAATATCAAGAAATCATTGAAACTGAATTGGTTAGTATAATATTTCTTTGTTTGTTTGCTTGCTTACACATGAACAATTTGAGCACCAATCTTGATGTGGATTTTTTTAGGGGATAAGCTGCCTGTTTGGTGAAACTGTGATGGAGTTGATGTGGGGCTTGAAGAATCTCATGAAGACTTTAGTTCCTAATGAAAATCTAGAGACTGAAGAGGATTATCTCCCGATGAGTCAAGGAATGAAGATTATACTTGAAAAATATGGCTTTGATGTACAGCCAGAGATGGTGATCCTATTCCTCCTTTCTTTCTGGCTTCACATACTAGTCATGAAGTGCTTTTCTACTTTTACACTCCCCAAAAATATGGGCCAATTACATAGCCGCCCTCCTTTCCACCTCTAGCATGTTTGCCCCTCCTTTTTAGTTTTTGCATGTTTGCCCCTCTTTTTTGAACTGGAACCTTCCCATTGCCCCTATTCTATGAATGGAAGTTAACGGTGTTAACTGAAGGATGAAAAGACATTTAAGCCCTTGGCATGGATGTCCCTAATCATATAGGAATACCTATTTTGGATATATTCCAAGCAACTGATGTATATTTTAAGCAATAAAATGTACTGTTTGAGAGCATCTAGCATACAGATCACATGGTATATTTCAAGCACACGGCAGCATATCTTCGGGCATTTCAAGTAAATGAAAAAACACCAAATTTTCCAAGCATTCATGTGGTGGCTAGATCACATGGTACAAGAGCTTGTCCAGATCATATTAAGCATCATAAAAAGGACCAAATGTGCAAATCGCATTTAAGCTGAATATTTCAGAAGTATCATAGAAGTGACTACATGTCCACATCACATTTAAGCACACCAACATAATGGCACTACATGCCCATATCACATGTCCAGATTATTTGCAACCTAGCACATACACACCATGACCATATATTATATGATCAGGTCAGTAGCTATTTCTAAGAATTGAAGTAAGCAAGCTTTGAAGCACCTCTTCCTCTGGCTTTACCCCCTCCTAGTTGGTGTCTTCCTCCTGTACCGTGACTTGTACTAGGTCTTCAAAACAATGGAGTAAAATGAATCCGTAAATATACAATTCATAATGTAGATGCGAAATTAGTACAGAATAGAAGACATTAAAGTGAGTACACAACTACACATGCATTGCTTGATTCAGTAGGTGGCCTCCTAGATCTACCCCTGCGCCTTGTTGATGCATGTCCAAGACTAGGATCATTTTGCTTCCCTCCACTGATGCATTCTCATCAGAAGATGAGAGCCTCTTTATGTCTAGCAGTTAGTCCTCCTTGACACTTTTTGGCTGTGGCCTAACAGGGATGGACTTGCAAAGTTACAAAAAGAGGGGCACAACATGCATTTAGAGGTGGGAACGAGGGCAGTTTTGCACTTTTCCCTATCAATATTTCCACTCACATAGTTTTTGCCGTTTCCACTTGTCTTTCTTTATATTGGTTAACAGATATTCTTATAGATTATTTTCCTTGTCTATTTACACTTACCCATCTTGTATGCAGGTTAATAGGCGCATTATTGATTTAGCAGACACTTTGTATGAATATGAATTTTGTGTAAACAAGCATGCAGCATCTTTTAAACATGCTGGCAATCTCCTTAAGGAGATATCTGATATTACGTCTGATGGCTGGGACCCACTGAAACTTGTTACTGCTGTGCAAGTGATGTGTCATCCTGAAGATGCACATGAACCTGAGGTATGTAAACACGCTGTAATGTGTTTTTGGATCCTGTTGTTTATCTGAGAAAGTTTTCATGCAAGTAATGGACCAAATCATTTTTATTTCAGTTTTTTTCAAAAGTTGAGTTAGAAAAATTGAAAAGCGAGGCTCCTAAATTTGATGGCAAGTTCTTAAAGAACTCATGTTCTTTGATCTACAAAGAGATTGTATGGGCCCATGGGGTTAAGGATGATGTACTGAGTCAGCTGAGGACTTTGCTCCCGTTTAAGACATCAGGTACATTGAGAAACCGGCAATGCTTTGCTTCCTTTTGGAGCGAGTTCATTCCTTTTAGTGTAAGATGGTGTGAATGTTAGTGTGGACTGGAATTCTAGAAATTACTCTCGCAGTTGCCACGCCTTTGTGAGCTTGCTAGGGTCTTGTTTGGATTGGAACATTAATTTTTCTAGCTTCCTGACAAAAGGCATCTGAAAAGGCCAGTAACAGTGCCCCTTGTCTTGTGGTCTATAAATACCTCTGTGGTCCTTATATAGTTATATTTGAATGACTTTATATGCATACAAATTCTTGAGACAATTAGATCTAACTTGTCTGTCTTCTGTTCTTGTTTTGTCTTTTTGTTACAGAGATGAAAGATGTCATGGACTTATCCAAGGAAACACGGATCTGTCCACTGCTGCTGAGCCTGTAAAACTGTTTGACAAACTTGCAGCAAGTGCTTCTGAGGATCTCTGTTCGCCTAAACGGCCATTTAGACCGTTTACACACCGTTTAAACGCTACTCAGTAGTCAACTGTGTTGCCCTTTTATACCGTTTAATCCGTTTAATCCTGTATAATCCGTTTTTTAGTCCGTTTAAACGGCCGTGTAGTCCGATTAAATGCTAAACGAAGGGTGACCGACTGTTTACCGTTTAGCGTTTAGGCTAACACTGCTGAGGATAAGCCTGCTGGAAAAGTTCCATTTGCAGAAAAGAATCTAGATCCTTCCACAAACCTGGCTGAAAATTTCGTGCGCAGTACAGATGGGGGCGTACCACTCAGGCCCGCTAACTCAGACACCACAACACATATGTTACTGGTGGAGGCTAAAAAGGAGGCCAGACCAAGGAAGACATCAGATTATACAAAGCAGCAGGGTGGAAGCAAAGCAGTTTACTACAGTCTGACCAAAGCAGAGTGGTTGGCTCATGCAAAATGAAGTTCCATCCTAATGTCGCAGGTATCTAACTGCTACTTTGATCTTAGATTCTCCCAGTTCTTAATAGTTGTTGGTATAAGTAGAAGGACGTAATAGTACTGTGCATGACACGCCAGGAAGATAGCCCCTTTGACACCAGAGCATGGTATGGTACTGAGGTATATCGATGCTTTGGGAATGTTTTTTTTTTTGGCACAATAGGGGCAATCTGCAGTATATAACTGGATATACAGAGACTTTTGGTTTTGTAAACTGGGCGAACGAAGTGCTCATGTTATATTTTCTGTTCAGAAGTTGGTACGTGGAGCACATGATAGTGCTGCTGTATAGCTGATGTGACTATGCCTTAACCTGCGGACAGTCTAGAGAAAATGCTTGTGAAATGTTGCGTTTTATTTGCAGGCTTGTGTGGTTACTGTTCAAGTGCAGAGATATTACTAGCACTAATTTGTTTTCTACTACCTTGCTCATCATTTTTATTGTTCAGAGAAGTACATATTTCACACTAGATGGCAAGTTTTTGCAAAAGAAAAAAAAGGACGACAAAGGCGCAAGCTTGTGCGCGCGCGTTCAGATTTATTATTTCATATAATCATTTTTTAAATAAAAAATATTATAATAGAGATGGACTGTTCAGATTTATTATTTCATATAATTATATTTTTTAAATGAAAAAGTATTATAATAGAGAAGGACATTCACCGTCAATTATTCTGACGTCACAGAGAGCTTATCAAGTGTTAATATTTAAATCTGTCGCGCGTTGTTTATATTATAGCTAAAATAATTTTTAGAGCATCCAAATAACTCTAATAAAAAATCATAAAACTTAAAAATTATACAAAGCTACAGGTATAGTTGGAAATTACAATTTTCATATAGAAAATCTTAATTTGACGTCACATGTAAAAATATTTTTAGAAAAAATAAAGAACGCGTAGATTACAGTTACATTTATAACGAATTTTTCGACCGTCTAGATGATTTTAAATGAAAAAACTCAAAACTAAAAAATTGTAGATCTCTTTAAGTGCTACAATGTATGTTCATGTGAAGATCATTTTCATCCGACGTCACATGTAGAAAATATAATTTTTCTAAAACAGACAATGCGTAGAATAAAGTTTGATTTATAATGAATTTTTGGAGCTTCTAAACGATCTTAAATGAAAAAAATCAAAACTATAAAATTGTAGATCTCGTCGAGAGTTACAATTTTCATATTAAAATCATCTCAATCCGACGTCATATGAAAAAAAAATACGATTTTTCAAAGAAGAAAAGCCTGCGGCGCGCCATGAACAGTGGCGCCGCAAGCTTTTGACCCTGCAAATAACGTGTCGGACCACCATAAGCCATCCCGGACAGTTCCTACATGGCAAATATTGCGTCCGTGGCGCCGCAACGTTTTACTGCAGGGTCATATTGTGTAAATACTTTCGGAGAGGAGTCATTTTTACAATTTTTTTAGCCAGAGGGTTAAAATAAAAAAAAAAAATTTGCCATTTGTTCCATGCCCAACCGTTGCAGCCCTCCCCGTCATCCTATGACCCTGAGCACCATGGCCAGGCCGTTTCATCCATGGTCATCACCCCTGCAATGTACCTTTCTTCCAAGAACATCTATTTTCTACAGCGGCTTGTATGCATTGTACCTTGCAGAGTCGCGACCGCGCATGCGGCCGGGCGGGGGCGGTGCTTCGGGGGCGTACGCGGCCGGCGGGAGCGTCCGTGTTCTTCCCCGATGGCACGTTCAGCAACGCCATGTTCTTCTCCGCCTAGTCGTGGCCCTCTGCCGCAAGACCACGCGCTCCTCGTCAACAGAGTCGAGGAACTAGAACCCTCCAGCCTCGACATGCTCCGAAGGAGCTTCGGCATATCAGCCATGGCGAGTCCTTGCTGCAGCCTAGGCAAGTGGCGTGGTCGGCGGCGGGCGGGGCTGGGACAGTCGGCATGTAGAGGCGGGAGGAGGAAGCCAAGGGGCAAGGGATTCATTTTGACGTCCGAATGGCATTTTAGCGTGTGGACGTGGTTTCATAATGGCATTTTGGCGAAGCTCAAATGCGGATGGCATTCAGCCAAAGTCCACTTTTGACGATGGTAAAATTGCGTTTTTCTCCTTTTTTATTTGTCGCATTTTAGTTCAAATAGATTTGCCGACAATAAATATTCGAGAACTGAGGCAGTACTGTTCTTCTCCAAGGATCGTTAGTTCATTTGCTCAACTAGTCCGATGGTAGCATGATTAAAATTGTATGGTTTCCTATGCCTGGGTAGACAAATTTATGCATGTTCAGCGTTTCTCCAAACATTCGAAAGATTATTATTTCACTCAAATGTTTTATGGCCGTAGCAACGCACGGGCCATTACCCAGGGACAATACAAATTTTCTTTTCAAGCTTTAAACTCGCAAGCTTTCCCACACATGCCACAACAAATGGTGAAAGTGATAAGAAGTGTAGCATGGTGTAAGGTGTTGGCGGCACTTAAGCACAATAAATCTTATATTGCAAACTACGGTATCGTGTGTAGCTTTTGTTCAGGATGAGTATTATGGGTTTTGTCAATCCAAAAAACTAACTAATTGGAAATTAATTAACAAGAGTTTAAAGCTAATTAGAAATTAATTAACAAGAGTTTAAAGATAAACTAAAGGGTAGAAGGAGCTCTAATCTATTTCTAAACCAGTTCTTAAACTATATCTAATCTATATATAAACTATTCTAATTATACGATAAGATAGGCAATTAGAACAGAATTAGAGTACTGACCAGAGGGTATTAACTAAAGTCTAATCAAGCCCTAATTGGATCCAAGACATGCATGATTGTGAGCGCCGCAACTAGAATAAAGTAGCAACATAACTAGCAGCTCAAGGTATAAACAAGCATGATCAAGCATAAACTTCGTAGTATGATTAAATCAAGATCGAATAATCTAATCTCCTAGATCGAGTTTAACCTTTCTCCGGTTTTACTGTCACTAAAACCAGTTAATCGATGAGAAACTCTCAATAGACATACATAATTAGAGAACGCGTTTCTAATTACTTTACATAGTCTAATAACATAATTAGCATAACTAGAGCCTCTAATCACCATGATTACAAGAATTAGAAACACAACTATATCATTAGTAAACTAGATTAATGATCAAGAACGTTAAAAAAATATAACCCTTAATGACATACTCTAATCACCAAGCATCTAGATATAAAACTAATTAGAACTAGAACCGGCATAATTAGAACAAGAATATGATAATTAGACAAGATCAATGCTTCATTAATAAATTGTATCATATATACAGCCATGATCATACATTCCTTTGATGATACAATTACACTTCTAAAGCTAGATAATTAGAGCACCGTGCAAGGCCTCTAATTACCTCTATGAACTCGAAGAACTCTAATCCTAAGCTAGAAACTCGACACTCTACTCTCCTCTAATTGTTGTTCCTCTTGTCGTCGCCTTTGCGCCTTGATAATGAATTGGATGCCTTATCTCGTAGCCGAGACTCGCTGTTCATACCTTGGAGAAGACGTGGGAAAAAGTAAATAGACAACCGACATCCAGAGTTCCTGGGTCGGCCGACTTGGGGGATGGCATCGGCCGACCTGGGCCCTTCCTTGGTCTGTTTCCTTCCATCTTTCGCGGGGTCGTTCCTTGTTACCTAAGTAAGGTCTTTGCAATATTATTCAGACTCGTAGAGTTCTAGAATCTTCGGTATTGATCGAAAGGCAATGAAATCTTCTGTTTTTGGATAAATATAAAGTGTCTTTCCCTTGTATACTTCCAAAAGCTTGTAATTAAGCATAGCTCATGACGTCTTCCAGAAGTTTCCCGAATAGAAAACTTTGATCAACTCATGGGGGAATCAATCAATCAATCTTTCCTTGTTATCCTCCTTCTAGAATACTATCTTAGAGGTCTTTTCTCACTCTACGTATATTATAATGAATTTTGCGAAAAAGAACTCAAAATCCTACAAAAATTTAGTATTTTTCCATGACAATGTTGCAAAATTCACAATAACCAGTGATAATTGTTAGTAAAAGATATAATTGACGTTTAAAAACAGTGAAAATCGTATAAAATAGTATAAAATATTAGTCAAAATCTTGCGTCAACGTAAAGAAAATGGTCTGGCCTCGCATGCTATATGTGTGGGTTGGTGATTGATTGACAAACAATATTTGAAATAATAAACTTGTCTATGTGTTTAGGTACAAGGAAGGAAGAGAAGAAAAAAATCGAAGTCAAGGCCCGAATAGCCGTTCTAATGGGGTTCCGCTAAGTCCATATTTTCTTATAATAATTTAGCTGTTTTATATTGTTATTTTCTATTTCATCCGTAAATTATAGGTTATTTGAATTTTTTCCCACCGGATTTGACTCTCTTGTCTGATTTAAAAAATATATGAAAATTCAAGTTATGTTTAAAGTATATTATATGGTATAATAAATCATAATAAAAATAAAATGAAAATTATAGTTTTTAATAAGAGAAATTATCAGACGGTTTATAATTTAGAACCGAAGGAGCACATCATGCTATTAAATGCACTAGAACCAAAGCACATGCTTCAATTAATCTTTGTACTAGTTTATTTATTAAAAAAGCACATAGGTACTGTTCGTAGTACGAGCCAGTATGGGCTTTCTTTATAGATATGGGCATCCTTTTCGGTACAAAACCTAAAGCGATCATTCCCCCCCAGCTGCCAGCTTCCTCCCGCACACAGGTGGTTATTAATTACTTTACTAGTACTCTATTTTTTATTTTTTTATTCATTCTTTTTCTTTCTTTCTTTTATTTTTTTGAGGAACTTCTTTTTTCAAATAAGTCCATCCACTTGTAAAAACGGTTTTTACATAATTTCTTTTACATGTTTGTACCGAATAAGTTGTGTAAGGTTGCGTTGATAAGTTAGGTGTACAAGTTTGTTACAGATGAATTATGCACATCGAAGGGTTATGATAATAGCTTGCCATTATAAATTGTGCGTATTAGTTTCGAAGATTTTAAATAGCGAGAACTTATGTATATCAAACAACTATGATAATATATTGTCATGATATGTTGTGTGTATAACTTCAGAAGTTGTTGATAGCGAAAACTTTTGTTTATTGTAAATTTGTGATAATACTCCATCCAGTCTTCAAATACCTAACATTTTGGACATAATCTCACATACTAAGGAGCAATTAATTATGGAGTTCTTTCTTGCAATACCCTATGAATGAATTTTAAGCAACCGGATGATTAATATAAGAGAGATTTTACAGCGTTTGGAATCAACCATACCCTTTCGTTCGTCTAGATCTTATGGTTAAAATAAAGAAGGAACTTATTGAGAGAAACTTAAGTTGTTGACCAAAACTAAAAAAAATAGTGGACCAAGAACTCAAAAAAGTGTGCTACTGCGAACTTTTTATCATCGTTCCTTGAGTTCTTCATCTACGACAAGAAAAGCACCATTGGTCTGGTGATGAAATGACTGAACTCACCATGGTTCAGATCCTAATGTTCAAACTAATCTCTTTAGTTATTTTAACACCTCCTCGAAAATACTTTGCATTCCAAACGGTGAGTCTGAAATTGATGATTAATATATTTCTTCCTGGCAACAAATGTACAAATAGCAGCCCAAAAAAAAAAAGAACGAACAAATCACCCGCGCGATCGATCAGAATACATTTACACCACCACATGTGTTTTTTATTAGAAATGTATTATTTTTAGAGATATTGTTAATTAAAAATAAAAAAAGTTTGATTTCAGACAGACTTAAACATATAGTATTCCAGAACACATAGAGTATACATGTACATGTGCGCTCGTGAGATCGTTGAATTTGATGCCTTTCCCAGTATTCCCGCTGTAGCTAGAAGGTCCAGAGAGTATCATTGTATACTTAATTTTTCTTATATATCACACAGGCAAATCACCGTATACTATATATGTTTAAAAAATGCAAACCTAATTTTATATTAAGTCAAACAAATTCATGTCTGACGGAGGTAGTACAAATGTAGTAATACTGTGCAAGTGCCGGGCTAACGTTCAGTTTAATCTCCTTTAAGTAACTAACTCAATTCGTGGATCCGTTCATATTAATAATAAAATTTGTATAAGTAGCTAGTCTTTAAGATGGGTTCTTACATTATGAATCTCTCATCCACATCAATAAAAATACCAAATAAATAAGTTATAATAAGCCTATCTCCATCGACTACCACGACCATTTTTTTATTTTGGACCCACCACATATATATGCATACATAGGAGTAGGATGTGTGTGCGTGCGTTCATAGGTGTGTGTTGCATAGTTCACAACATCTCATCATACACAATTGCACGCTATATTATATTAAGAGACATGATACAGTGGTTGGCCGGAACTATGAGTTCCTCCTGGCAAAAAAAAAAAAAACGTAGACTGTATGCAACCTTTGATTAATTTAATTAGTACAAGGTTAGTTTAGTAAAAGAGAGATTTTACGGCGTTTGGAATCAACCGTATCCCTTCATTCGTGTAGATCTTACGGTTAAAATGAAGGAGAAACTTAATTGAAAGGAACTTAAGTTGTGGATCCGAACTAAAAATTAGTGGACTAGAAACTCAAATTTTGTAACCACAAAATAATTGTAAAAGGGTACACATGTACTTTACATCGGCGCGTTCAGCGTGGATGGTGGCCGCAGCGCTGGCGACGATGAGGATGAGCGCACCACGGCGGCACGGCCAACACGTGCAGGCTGCAGGCAGCTGAGCGGCCGCTCTCGCTCGTCGACGTCGTACGTGCGCATTTGATTGCCAGGTGTAGCGGATGCACGATGCAAGTACCAGAAGCCGAGGGAGCACTTCTACATGTGTGCATGGACTGGACATAATGGCGAGGCGTTCATGGTGAGCACTAGCTAGCTAGCCCGGACGCCGGTGACTGTGTCTGCTGCTGCGAGTGGCAACGCCGCCAGCTAGACGTACGGCTCGCCGTCCGGCGGCCGGCGAGGACTATTGCGCTTCGATGATATCCTTTGGGACGGCTGGTGTCCAGCACCGGCAGGAGGGAGGGAGATGCAAAATGAGGCGGCCGTACAGGGCGCGCCACAGCGCTCGGTTGGTGGAGGTCGATCCTGCAGGTGGAGCGGACGAAGCGAGTGGTGGCGGATCGCGGCCGGCGGCGACGGAAGCTACGCGATGCTCGATGGGATGAATCGATACGGTGATAAAAAAGACTAGAAGAAGCTTTTTACCGAGAGAGATTTTACAGCGTTTGGAATCAACCTTTTGTCTCTTAATAAAATGCAACACTACCAGCAAGTACTGTAGATGAATTCATACAGCCACAATACTAGAGGTCCATTTCCAGAAGACTAGAGGTCCACATCACTTGTTATTTTTTTGAGAATTACGCGATAGTTGTTGTTGCTACAGCTAACACATTTTTTCATCTCTAGCAGGCAGCCCGATCAGGCTTCACAAGTAAAAATCTTGAAGCCTGCGGTCCTCGACCATGAAAAGAAACAACCTGTACACACAAAGAACGATCAAGAACTGTACATGACTGAAGGATGTGCCGATCACCACCACATATCATCTTCCCGGGGAGACCAAGGCCCTGTCGCCAGATCCCTGCCTGACCAATGGCAGTGCTGGTGCTGGAAGCCCTGCACGGTCAGCAGTGATGACCTCCGCAACATCTTCCATGCTCGGAGCCAGTTCTGGCTCCTTGGTGTAGGTGAACTGCAGGTCCTTGTTTGCAGCCAAGGCCAACAATTCAGATTCTTCTAGCCCTCTAGTTGGACCAAGGCTGCATCTATCTGGTCTGTTCTTTGCGAGCGCATCCTTGAACTTCTTAATCTGCATACAAGAGTCACCAGTCCCATAATTTGAATCAATTGGTATCCACACATTAACAACAAACATTACATCTATATTCTGAAATAAGATACAAGCCAAATAATCTAAAGACCAACGGAGGTCAAAATTGCGCATAAAAAATGAGGTACCTGATCACATCATTGTCACCGTTTTAAGTTGTGTTCAAAAAGAAAAGGAAAAGGAAAAAGAATAGGGAACCTCTAATACTGTTTTCAGTTCCAAGGGTTTGCTTTGCCTAGTAAATTTGAAGCACTAACGCTGGCCATATTTGAGACCAACAATTACTGCCATTTTCCCCATTTACAGATAATAATAGGACCTTCACAACTTTCCATTTGCTTTAACCAGAGTGGCTAATGTAACTCTATAATGCCAAAGTATAGTTCTTTTTAGTTCCTTAGCCACAGCAACGCCTTCGAAACAGTTTGAGCATGCCTTTCTTTAACGAGAGATTTTACAGCGCATGGAATTAATTGTAGCCATTGATTGGTCCAAATCTAATGGTTAAAAACTAAGAGGAACTAAGTGAAAGGAACTAAAGTTGTGGACCGGAACCTAAAACTCGTGGGCCAAGAACTTCAATTATCTTAAACAAAACTAAAATATAAGGATATATTAGTAATTTCATGCTGGCACTCGTCGATTAATTGGGGAGCCTGACTCTGACCAGCAGATCACCCCTCGCCGTCAGCCGCCACACCATTGGCTCGCTAGGACCTGTCCATGCCGCCGCACCACGGCAGCGCATGCTTCTACAAAATTCTTGCTTGTGGCAGCCGGAGTCTGAGTACCCGATCGTGCCGATCATCACCATCACCACCTGCTTGCCATTGATCCGGTCTATGTGACTATGTGCCAGTCCACCGAGAACAGCTTAGGGAGGCCCGTGGCTCAGCCATGGTGCGTGGCTGCGGACAGTGCGGACCGCAGAAGGTGGCGCCCTGCTCCTGTGCACACGCAGTCGGCGGCAGCGGAAGGTTTGGCGCTCTGCCCCTATGCACACCGCCGGCGGATGCAGACGGAGATGGTGGTTGCATGTGCAGGACGGGAGCAAAGCTAAATCCCAATCTGTTTGGTCCACTGTATGCCGCGACAAATTACTAAGCTACCCTTACTTACAGTATTGGAGGAACCTCCGGTTCCACTCAAGCACCTTAAAAAACCTCTTCTTTAACATGTTATCTTGACAATTTGAGCAGGAAGGAACATGATCAATTGACGCCAGAACACAGGATTGGATCAAGATCTTACAGTTGCATTGGTACAGCTGAAGCTGCAGAGCCGACCCTGAGCTCCCCTGTAAAATCTGAAGAAAGGGAACACATGAACATGGAGGCTGTAGCACATAGACTTGTGCTCCTCATAGTTCACCTGCAAGAACTGCACATCTGGGTTCCTCTCGGCGAACTGGCAAACCTGCAAGGGAAGATAACTCTTACAACAGCATAGCTGAATTCACATAGCTGAGAAGTAATATAAAGTGGTGACTGGTGAGGTACTCAGTCCAAAAATATAAGAATTTCTAATTTTTTTCATATGTGGAACTATCCAAAGTTTGAGCAAAATTATAGAAAAGAACAACAATATTGAAGATATTTTTACTGTCATTTTTTTACTGTCAACGATATAGAAGATATCAAATAATCATCACTAGATCCATTGTATAATCATCACTAGGATCACATGTTTCATAGTTTATTTCTTTGATGTGATAGATGTAAATACTCTTATCTGCAAACTTGATCCAACTAAGCATAGCTTAACTTAGGAGCTAGGAGAACGGAGAAACTCATAAATGATAAATCCTTATTTTTTACGGATGGAGTTCGTAAACCGGAACTTTCAGCTTCCTAATTAATTTACCTTGGGGTGGATGGCATGGCAGCCAGCACAGCCAGGTGAGAAGAAGTCGATGACGACGAGGTCATCGCCGGCGCTGGTTAAGGAATCGACGAGATCTTGGGCGGTCTCGATCGCCCGCATGTTGGGTTGGAGTCCCTTCTGCCACCACTTGACGGCTTTCCCAAATGAAAGGTTCATCTGCTCAAGCGAACAAGAAAAGAAAAATGTCATGCGGGTCTCGGAAAAAATGAAGAGCAAGATCGCAACAATAAAACCAAGGTCAATAAGGCAATTTACGGCTACCGGAGCACCAACATCAACATTTTCATCGCGCTAAAACGAACAAAAAAAAAATAGAATTCTTTGAAATCAGGTCAGGAGACTCGAGTAACCTGCACCGTCGACGCAACTAGATTCCGGGACGCGGGCCTCGACCTCCTGGGCCCACCAACCGCCAGTCTCCCGCCGAGGAACGGGCTCTTCCTCCATGATCCTCCGCCACCCCGCACCGCCGCGGCGCCCCTCCGCCGACCGAGCGACCCCACGCTCCCCTTCGCCACCGCCTGCGCCGCCGCCATGGCTACCGCCCTCGCGGATCACCGAGCTCGATTGAGCACAGCGCCGAGAGAGAGAGAGAGAGAGGGAGGAGGAGGAGGAGGAGAGGAGGAGAGAAGGGGGATTCGAGAAAGCGGCAAGGAAAAGTAGCGGCGCCTTCTAATACGGCGGATCAAAGCAAAAATAAAACCGCCGCTCTTTTCTCTCTCTTTTCCCGGCAAATTCTCTCTCTCTCTCTCTCTCTCTCGGATCGAAACGGCTCTTAGCCGCCCGATGCGCTCACCGCTTGCCACGTGGCCACCTCTGGTATTTATGTCGTTGCTGGCGGCAAGTATTATCCAGAATGGATAAATCTTGGGGGCGTGGGGCCCGGTCGACAGTGAGGTGGGTGCTGTCTCAATTATCTCAGCTGTAAAACAAACCTCATTATTGTTAAGTTTATTATTTGACCTTCTATCTATGTTTAGAATACGGATGCTTTACAATACATGGCTCTTCTTGCTACCTTTTTCTCACCAAGTGAACTAGGCCTCTGGTATCTATAGTAAATCAAATGGATAGAGATGATATCCTGTGGTGACTAAGCGCATTGAGATCCTATCTTTAGCATCCAGTTTCGGATAAAATGATGATCACATATGCGGTGAACGATCGACGCAGCCGCGCGAACTCACACACTAGTAGCTCCGCGCGCTATTGATAGCAAGAAAAAAAGTCCAAGGCGTGGATGATATGAGCCGGCTATTTTAGGAGCTAGCTAGCCGGTGTGAGATGATTATCTTTTCTCAGCTATTTTTCTGGCCGTAATTACCTTTCCTTTTTAGTTGATCCCGTTTCAGGAAAAAATGTTGGGCTTGGCCCATTTATCTAGTCTGCACTGATTCATGTTTCATGTGACCGTGACAACTGACAAACGTACGGTCGGCCGGCTGTGCTACATATTCGTCGCGATCATCATAACGTGTCGTGAAAAACACTAGCGGCGACGCGAAGCGCACGTTACGTATATATAAAAGCACACTCTGTACGACCCGAACGCATGCGCCGCAAAACCTGTACGAGTAACGCCCAACGAATTCTACAGGTACTACGTCGTCGAAAGACGGAGAGCGACCTGTTGCGGGTTCCCTTCCTGCCGCGGCGACGATCCATGAGCCAGCACCAGCAATCCAGCATCATCTCATCTATCTAAATCATCTGACGTACTAGTAGTATATCAAAACAAGTATGCACGTCCGTTGCAGCCGGATCGCAGAAGTTATATCTGTCTAGCGTAGTATAGATATACGTGCAACACGCACTGCACGTATTGTGAGATGATGAACGATACAATAGAAAAAAAAATGAAATAGAATTAAAATAAAGAAGACATAATTGATTGACGTCGTTTCTTTTTTTATTAAAACCAAAAGAAGGAAAGTTAACAGGTGGGTATGGGTATAAAATGAGGTAAGAAATAAAAAAGAAAGTGGATGAAACTTTTTGCATCTATGGATTTTGGACTTTTCCATCCCTTTCCAACCTTTTCCAAACTGCGCAGTACGACCAGTGTGAGGGGTATACCTATGCCTTTCTAGGTAAAAATGATTTTTAGAAAACTCGCTCTTTTATACTGCAGACTATATGAGTATTAGAACATTATCTCAGTATAAAATAAATAAGGGAAATGCTCCCATGGAGATGCCACAATTTTGTGCTAATTAAGAAACGAGAAGTGCATGGCATTGTTTGTGCACGCAAATGTATTATTTTGATACCGCTATTATGTCTTCTTAGATATTTTCCCCGAATATTAAAACTATCATAAATTTGTGTTAGGATGGCTTATATACAGAGAATGGAGAGAGTACTAATTAATTTCGGCGCAACTAACGGTTGTATCTTGAGAAACAACACATCAGAGAAAGTGATGTGGTATAATGGATTGGGATTGCCCTCAGATGCGCACGCTACTGGAGAGAAGATCAGCAAATTCAGTACACTTTTCATTTGATTCGTCCCCCGGCTTTACGCTGCCAATTTTGACTCCACGGCCCTTATTCGCTGCACTGCACACGTCGGTCTAGTGGGGAGGCCAGAAATCTCGCAGATTCTTTGGCGCATTTGGAACAGAGTAACTTATCAATCCTCTTTGTTTTCACGTATTCGGAAACGCTCATTTTCAGAAGAATCCAGCGGCGAAATCCGGGGGCTCACCGCTCACGGCCAGCGTGCAAAAAGGCCCCCAAGAAGCAAGAAGACAGTGAACCAAGCCGTGATCCATCGGAGGACAATCAGATAAGGCCGGTAGAGGTTAGAGAATCCGGAAACAGTGGAGGGCTTCCCTGCAAAAAGCGCGGTGGGCGGTTGCCGGTTCGTCCCAGTCCAGGCGCCAGCGCCAGCCACCGCTTCCGCTGCTGGATCGGCGAGGCGCCCCCGGCCCGGCGTCGCAATAATTCGCTTTCGCCGGACGCGGACCTCCTGCGACGATCCAGCCGTCCACCCCCGGGATCGGACGGCCCCCCGCGCCCCAAAGCGTGGCACTCGTCAACAACCTCCAACGCCGCGGGGCCCGCGCGCCAGCCGGGTAGAAGCCAAGCGGACGCCAGCCCGCGCCGCGCCGGGCCCCGGATGCGTCCTTGCCGTCGATCCGCGATCGGACGAGCGAGAGCTGCCGAGGCGGACCGCGCTGGTTGCTGCGGGGCTTGCCCTTTTGTGGCCCACCACGGCAAGGCAGGAGAGGGATCCCCCCCGGTCCCTGTCCCCGTCCATCCACCGCCCGTGGGAAGGGAAGGAAGAGCAGCGAAGAAAGCGACGAAGGCATCGGCGCCGCCTCCGCCTCCGCCCGCCGCCGCACCGCCCGCCCCCCTCCTCCTCCCCCGATCCGATCGCCGATCGCCTACCTTCGCTCTGTACGAATATTTGGAACCCTTGTCACCGATCGCCTTATGCCGTACCACTGACCGATCCCGCCCCCGCCTCCCCCTCCCCCTCCGCTGCCGCCGCCGTTCGCGCCGTTCCTTTTTCCTTTAGCCTTCCGTGCCATCGAAGAGGTATCTCCCGATCGGATTAGGGTGCGGAAGATGGCTACCGGCGCCGACCCGCACGCTGCCATCGCTGGGGCCGGGATGCCCCCGTCCGATAGCCCGGTTGGGGCGAAGAAGGCTGGGCCGGGGGCCGCCGCCTGGAAGCGCCCCGGGGCCGCGGCGGCGCCGGCCGCTCTGGCGGTTGGAAACCCCATCATGGACGCGGACGCCTGGCCGGCGCTGCCTGGGCTGTCGTCTCCCCCGCCGCCGCCGGCGGGGCCAGCGGCCAAGGCTTCACCTAAGGCCGCCTCTCCAGCTTTCACTGTGAGTTGATACCAGTGTTTGATATAGCTGCTTATAGCAAAGCTTCAGGTTCTGATCAGATTGGGTTTTACTGTTGTCGGGATTGTGTCAGGGGGCGGTGATGTCCCCGGTCTCTCTGGGCAATCCTGCTACTCCGGATGCTAGCCATGGCAATGAGGCCCCCGTGCGCAGTCCTGTGGCCCGTCGTGCCCTAGTGATGCCTGCACCAGAAGGGCTGGAGAAGAGTGCCCCTGCCCCTGAACCGTCCCCTGTTTATATGCCTAATGCCAGGAACAACGGAGGAGATCCTCATCAGAATGGACGTTTTGGTTCTTATCCCCATGGCCGAGGTGGCAGCTATGGTGGAAACAGGAGGGGTAACGGTGGAGGTGGGGGACGGCGTGGGAACGAGCACCATGGGGGCTTTGATGGACCACGTCGTGGAGGCGGCCGCAGGGATGGGCACGGACCAGTTCATCACCAGCGTGGCCACCAGCCAGCCTACATTAGGGCTCCTCCCCCTCTGGCTGTTGTGGCAGGAGCCCCTCCACCGCCGCCGCCATTTGTTAGCCCTGCTACTCCTCACACGCCACCTTATGGGCCGCCTATGGGCTTCCCTGGTATGTTGTGCTTGTGTATGTGGTTTATGAGTTCATGGACTTGTGTTATTGTTATGTTGCATTAATTTTATTCTTGTAAATAGCAGACATGGCACCTCATGTTTACTATTTTGCGGCACCTGCCTCGGAAGGCATTCAAGGCCTGCCTTTTGTGCCTCATCCAGCAAGTCCTCAAGCTATTTTATTCGATCCTGCTCGAAAGGATCTTTTGCTGCAGATAGAATACTATTTCAGGTAGTAGTTCGTCTGCATTGTGGGAAACCCTCTTTTCGTCTGTGAAACCGCTCGCATCAGTTTCTTGATCCACTTGTGAACTATTGCAGTGATGCCAATTTGTGCAAGGACACATTCTTGCGGAAACACATGGATGACCATGGTTGGGTGCCATTATCCCTGATTGCTAGATTTCCTCAAGTAAGTTTGCAGGCTTTATGAGCTGATTTCTCAGTTAAAAATATACACTGAATTCCTATTTTCTTTCTTCAATCAGCAGTGTAGTAAGCTTCTGTTCAGCTGTGCACATTCTGTAATTACTTATCACCATTGAATGAGAGGGGCTCCACTGGGTTCATTATTTAACTGAAATGCAAGATAACAAGCGACAAACGACGAAGCGAACGATGATGTATAGTCAATGTTGTACTTTTGGTTTCCTAAAAAAAATGTGGTACTTTTGGATCGTTCGCCATATGATTAGGAAAGTGATGTGTATCAGAAACAGAGGGGCATTGTTTCTTGACACTTTTAGTAGTATTATTATAGGTGTAGTGTCATGAGGCCGCTGTTGGGCAGGTTATGTCATCGCTTTAGCTAAGGGTCACTCGCCACTCAGTACAGGGTCGGGGTAGCTCCATCGCACATCTTTGTCAAGGTTCAGAGAAAGTCGACTCCATCCTTCCTAACAGCAGTGGGCACCTCTAACTTTTTTTGTATTTAGTTACACATTTGTATGGTCTATTGATGCACTTAACTAATTATTACCTATTGCTGTTACTGTTATTAGATTTGTATATGAACCAACCCATGAACCATATGTATTTTCCATAGGTTAAGCCACTACAGTGTATGGACCAAGTGCTGTGTCCAATGGCATGGTCACTCTACCTCTTGAATCGATATGTATATGCTGTTGTTCATGGTGTGACATTATCCTTTTTTTTTTCTTCCTATAAGCTGCATGATACCCTTAGATGTCACAGTATGTGCAGGATTAACAGGATTAATTGGGTGTGTGCACAATTGACTTTCTTTTAGGCTTCTACAAGATCTGATGGGGTTTAATGAATAACAGTCAGTGGAACAAATTTAGCTGAGGTCGCTACAGATTTTAGCAGACGAAGATGGTTTGATTTCCCTTTGCTTTCAAACGATATTTTGCTTTTGGGGGGTGACTGTACATCCTATATACATGTGCTTTTAGGCATTTAGGCTTTGTGCCATGTATTATTATCTCTTTAGGCACTTAGGCATTAATATTGCGAAAATGGAGAACTTATGGTTTGTTATGTCTCTGTTTCTTTCTATCTTTTCTGTTCTGTGTTTGCGCACTTGCGATCTTGAGGGTATAGGCAATGCTTAGTCATTATTATGGCTAGCATAATAATGCATTTGTAAATACAAAAAGTTCTGTAACACTGAATCCATTAATATATGAAAGTGGATACTGTTGATCAATGTGAAGTCTCATAATATAATCAGACAATCCTGTTCAGAATAATTTGTCCTTTTTGTAAAGAAATGATATCACTCATTTACTTTTTTTGCAGGTCAAAAAGATGACTGAAAATATGGCTAATAATATACAGTTTATTTTGGATACTGTCCTGTCATCTACTGTTGTGGAAGTACAGGTACTGTTTTCTTGTCATTTATAGAATGTTTCCTTTGGCCAAGAAGCATATAGGGTAGTCACTACAACATGTTTAAAGTCTCCATGACATTGCGCATTAGTTCTAGAAAAAAACATTATCAATAACATTTTCACCATCTTATATGTTAGCTTTAGATTTCCCTGTTATTTATTTTTTATTCATTCAACCATAATTTGTTAGACATGCAACCGGTTAGTCCCTGGCATAGACTTTAGTTGCTCACTTGCTTGTAGACCTTGGGTTTATTTTATTTCACATGATATCCATAAACTAATAAAGTCTATACAGTTTGATTACTTGATGAAGGCATAGTACGAAATTGATTCGACATAGGTCGTTCCTTCTGTGACTTCATAATAATTAGGTCATAGCAAATCTTCCTAGTTCTGTAAAATTACTTATTTTTCCATCAGTATACTCAACCATGGGATCAGCACCCAACAAACCCTCAAGTGTCCAGTATAGTGATGGGAAGATAACTGGGTGCTAGCAGCTTATTGCTACTAGTTCTTAAATGCGACGGCTTTGCAATAAAATTAGTTTTAAGCAGTGCAAATTTTTGTTCACTCGATGCTTTGTTCGGTCACAAATGTTAGATGATCTCAACTTCTTTTTATGCTTTTAACAGGGTGATAAATTACGAAGGCGTGGAACATGGGAGAATTGGCTGCTTCCAAAACCGAATCCAAATTATTCTGCTGGGAGTTCTTCTGGTTCATTGTCCCCAGTGACATCCAACATTGATTCTCTATCTACTCAGTTCTATTCTGTTGGACTTGAGGGTGCAAGTTACCATGCTAATATGCAAGGAATGCCTGGTGAAGCCCTCCTGACTAGATCAGCAACTTCAGGTAGTCTAGGTTATCATGCATCAACCTTGGGTGGGCCACACAACAACGGGAGTGGGCCTCTTTTTGGACCAAAGTCAGCAAGAAATTTACTCAGGAGCGATACCTTTTGAGGCTATATATTCAAGAAATACAAAGTATAATGGCAGGCCGAGTTTTCACAGTGACGGCATGCACACCTTGATGGAGGTGTAAAGATCAGTTGGTTCAAAAAATCCAAAAAAATCACAAAAGCATAATACCCAAAAAAAAAGGAGAGGGACATACATAGAGAACTGAAAAAAAATGAAAAAAAATGAAAAATGAAAAATGAAATAAAAAGGACATAAGTAGCTAATTGTGTTGGCACTCCTGTTCTTTCTGGTATGTAATGTTACTCCCAGTAGGTCTGTGCTGGCTCTTTTTGTGTGAACTGAGTTATTTCAAGTGTCATGGATGGTATCATTCGGAAGCTGGTGACTGGATAATATAAAGGTAGCTGACATTATTATTAGTTGCTGTTATCTGTTGATGGGTGTGATGATGATTTTACCTGCATTTGATTTTGTTTCAGAAGTTATATTATATTTGATTACTTGCCCATGGTAGGTCTGATGAAACCTCTCTTCTGAGTGGTGCTTGATCGTGTGTTTCCTGCGAGTTCAGAAATCAGCCCCCACGCATGCCATCAGATATAGTGCCACGTATCTGTGAACGGGATTTTTCTAAAGCCAAATCACACGGTGTAGTTGGCATCTGATCTGCACACAAATTTACAGCTAGCAGAGGAACAGAGGAAGCAAATTTACAGCTAGCAGTGGAAACCTACGCTGTGCACTCCGAGCCAACAAGAGGGAAGAAAGCGTCTGTCCAATAAACTCCATTACATGACGGCGCATGCGTTTGGGTTGTCGTCGCTGAACGCGTTGGTGTACCTCTCCTCCATGGAGCTGGCCCTGACGAGCGGCGCGGCGTCGGGGTCGTCGAGCACGTTGCGCACGTACCCCGGCGGCGCCTTCTTGTCGTAGGCCCCCGGCGCGTAGGGGTGCGGCACCACCTCGTAGGGCACGAATGGCCACGGCTGCGCCTTCTTCCCGGCCCGCCGCCGCAGCCGCTCCACCACCTCCGGCGCCCCCACGTACCCCGACACCGTCACCTTGTTCTGCTTCGGGTCCACCTCCACGCTGCTCACGCCGCCCATGCCCTCCAGCGCCTTCCTCACCCTGCGCTCGCACCCCTCGCAGTCCATCCGCACCAGCAAGGCCACCTCCTGAACTGACCACGTCGTCCACACCATGCATCAGTTTCGGTACTTCACTGGTGTCAATGTCAACAGCATGCGACTGCGAGGTTGATGAACATGAACTTGGTGATGGCGTGTACGTACCTGGAACTGCTTGCGCTTCTTCTTGCCGAGGACTCTGGCCGGCAGCATGCAAATGTCGGCGATGAGGTCGTCCACGCGAATCATCCCGACCGTGCTGACAGTGGGTGCTGGATTCCACGGTGTTTTGCCTTTCAGTTTCACAGTGACGGTGTGTCTGAATCTGATGTCTGATGCGGTCGTCGCGCCTTTGCCCCGGTCGGCACTACTTATACAGCGACCAAGCGATGGAGATGGCCCGGCCGGCTCGTGGGATAGCTTGAGACGCTTCTCGCGCTCCGGAAGCGAGAGGATATTTCTGGTGCTCGAGTCGAGGCCACCGCCCACCACCATCTCGGCGAAATGGTTGTTTTGATCCTGGTTGCAGCGACGCATTCTACCTTTTTTGACACCTTTTTTTTCCCCATCATTTCAGATCGAGCTGAAGTTCAGTTACTTCAGTAGCCGTGCCTTCAGCTGGAGTTCAGCTTTTCAATCGCCTTCAGCTGGAGAAAATCATTAAAGGAAAAGGGCGGCAAGGGCCCAGGATTGTCTGCAGGGCCCTCCTTTTATTACTCGTTTTAGGAGAGGCGTCTGGATTCCTCCAAACTCTTCCCATCCACACGCAACGTGATTAGTCTAGTTCCTGTCCCAAATGGGATTTGGGGGCCCTGATCAGCGTTGCCTTTGCCTTTCCCGCATCTCGCGATTCTTCTATCGGCCGGCCGCCTTTTGCTTTAGGATTTGTTCCACTGGATCCTGTCGGGAAGGCAAATTTGTGCCTGGGCTAGAACTGTGCGCAGCCGGTGCACAGTACAGAAAACATGCAGCTTATCAGGCGTAAGATGACTGCAAAGTGGCACTGTTCTTCTCCTCTGTTTCTACTGTTGTGGCTGCTGCAGCCCTCCAAAAAGGATAAACCCCAACGAAGCTGTACAAAGCAATGAAGCACCCCAAAGAAACCGTTTTGCCCCCAACGATTTTCCAATGAGCTTCAGCTCTCCCAAATACTACATGTTGGCATGTTGCTTCTCCAGGGAAGCCTGAGTCAGGCCATTTTGGCAGGAGGGAGCTCTCCCATATAAGCCCCGAGTACTATAATAGTATGTAGAAGCCACCAAACAAACCCTTCCAATCCTTTCATATGTGTACTGTGCAGGAACACCGCATAGATGATACCTATCTTTCTATCAGATAAACGAGCAAATGGTACAGGAAAACAGTGTATAGTGAGCAAGTGCCAGGTCAAGTGGCAGCAGCATACATGTCGTAGTCTCACAAACAATAACCATCTATTATCAAACTATTTGCCAGCAATGCTCTTACATAAAACAATATGGCGCCGAGTAAGAGTAAACGCACGCAGCTAATATCAATACAGGCTGAACCCAAAGAACTGCCCAACCAGAAGAGCCAGACCCATGGCTATTGCTACAAGTGAAGCAGCCCAGGTCAGCTTCTCTGTTATCCTAGGAACCTTCTCTTTAAGGGCCTCGCTACAAGAACCTACAAAAGCAGTGTAACTTCCCATCGAAAACACGGTGCCGACCAGAAACATGCCGAGGAATGCTGCACCAGCTAAGCGCGATGGAAGAGCCAACGCAGGCAAGACCATCAGCAGCGCGTCCGGTTGGAGACCATGGACAATTCCAGTGGCGAATGTTGCGAAACCAACTTTTTTCTTCCGGGGGGCGGAAGGGGACTGCAAAGGATCACTGCTGCTCATGCCGGCATCGATGCCCTCCAACACTAGTGAGGACTCTTGAACCTCTGAAGCTTCTCGGACACCCATAGCTCCTATGATCAGAAGGGTCAAGCCCACAACTCTTGTTCCCCAGGCACGGAAAACCTCAATGTGCAACCGATCCTTGAGTAACAGGAAGAGCAGGCCAAAAATAACTTGTCCTGCATCATGACCACAGCCCCACAGGGCGCCAACCAATCCACTCTCAAGTCTTGATCTCCCAATCGACAGTGGCGCCAAGGCAACTAGATGGTCAGGCCCAGACAAGGTATGTAAACACCCAGCTAAAAAGCCAGCCCACCCACTGCTCAGTATCTCTGTCGTGAGGAGTCTTCCACCAGTTTTGGCCACTGGTTGCATTGATGCATAGGCAGGATATGGGACACTAGAGTGCAGGATGCTAGTAATAAATGCCATCGACAGGAAAAGGGCAGCAGTCGAAGCCTGTGGCACAGAAAATTATTAACACATAAGAACAGGACAGGAAGAACGATCAGCAAGAAATTTAAAAATTAATTACCAGTGGCATTAGCTGGTAGATGACAAGTTCTTCTCACGCAAACAAAACATATAAAACCATAAATCAAACAAAACAAGCCGTGTCCAATTAAATAAGATTTAAACTCACAATAAACAACTTTATACAGCTATACAATGGCAGCTGTGATGTGTAAATTTCTAAAAATATGAACCTGTAGATAGCATAGAAATCTGGACTATTTATTATCCTTGGTCCTCTTTATAAATGCACGTGTTATCGAGTTATACTTCCATACTCAAATTCCTCTCCAGTTTCATAGATAAAATATAAAGAGCATCGATGTTTGTGTAAGATTTTAAATAAAAACCGGTTTCTACCACGCTAGCGAGAGGTCCAAAGCACCCCAAAAAAATGTCATTGTTAGAGTTATTGTCAGCTGAAAAAATCATCGAAATTGTTTGAAATCACCAATACAATATCCAGAGTAGGGAATGATACATGTGAACAAACAAATTAACATGATTATCAGCAATCAAGACATCTCAATGCACCGGAAAGTTGAAAAGACCTTGAGTAAAAGAAAAATAAATCCTATTGTTTGCATCAGGAAATGGTGTGTTAAACAAATGCAACAAATAAAGGCCTTCAATTATGACCGATTATCATTTCAGTTACAAGAAAAACATCGGCTATGCAGCTTGTTTTGATTCTTGACCACTGAATATTTATTTGAGCAATTCAGTCCTAGTTTGGAAAAAAGAAGAAGAAAGAGAGCAATTTCAGGCCAACTCCCCAGGAAATACCAGCAAAGTATTATGGACAAAAGGGAATTAACCAAATAGACCACAGAAAGCAATTTCAGCAACTAATCGAGATGCATTGGCATCAGCATTCTAAAATATTTCATCTCAACTTCAAACTGCAAGGATCCACATCAATCTTTTAAACCCATTGGTTACAGAACCAGTATCCCTACAAGGGCAAGAATTTGGGAGACCTTACAAGCTGTATTGAGTTTGATTTATCAGGAAAACTATACAATAAACTTTGCCCAAAATTTCTCAGAAATTACTCGGAGCTGCCAGTTACCATAAAGTAATTTAGTTTCGAAATAAGATGGTACCAAATCGAACCACAACAGTACGGCCCAAAGTTTCAGGTCCATCTGGTGTCTAATCCCATGCACTTCAAACGTATTCTAGAACAATTTAAACCTACTTTTTCCTTCCTACATACCATGCGCTGCTCGCAGTTGGTCAGCATATAGAGCACAAGGTGTGTGAATGTCTGAATAAAGAATATGACTTGCTCGCCCGTCCGTCCTTCCTGCTATCTAATAAGTTTTTAAGTTATATCCGTGCATTACCAATTACAACAGCCGAATTACATTGCTTTTCAGTTTTGAGAAGACAAATTTTGGTCTTGTTTTACCAATCTTGGTGCTTTCACTGCTGGGCTCTACGGTGTCCTAGAATATTTCCTATTCGTGTTCAGGCAGTAAGCAGGCTCCACGCTGAAACCTGGCAGGCACAGCATGCTGTGACCGAAGTAGCAGGCCAGACATGAATTGCTTACACGGCACGCTCAATTACGCGACCCGCCAGCCCTCGCAAATCTTAGCGGCGTTCTATTATTTCTCTCAACCAAGGATTGCAATCTTGGACAAGGGTTAATTAAAAGGGGGAAAAGAGAAACCATATCACCTTTGGGAGCAGACTCCCGAGTAGCTTCCACGTGGGCCCACCCCGAACCGGCGGCGGCGCCTGGCTCCGCGCCTCCTCCTCATCCGGTGATGCGGCGGCGGCGGCCTGAAGACCCTGGTGGCGCGGCGGCGCGGCGAGCGCGAGCGCGGCGGGCCGCGTCGGCTGGCAGCGCAGCCGGGGCCATGCGGCGGCGGCGGGCAAGCGGCGAGAGGGGAGCAGAGGGGGTCCGGCAGGCAAGCGGAGGCGGGTGTGGGGAGGCGACGGGGAGGCGGCGGGCGTGGAGATGAGCCGCTCCATGGGAAGCACCGGCAGGCAGAGGATTAGGAGGGGCGTCCGGGAGACCCGGGAGGGAGGATGGAGCTCGTGTTGAACTGGACTCGGCCGATGCGATTAGGCAAGGGGGTGGTGGCGGCTCGGGAACTCTCTCTCTCTCTCTCTCCGCAAGAACGGGGCTGGTTGGCACGGGGCGGCGCGGTGGATGAGGGGGGTGGTTGGGGCCGGGGCGGATGAGATGAGTCGCGAGCAGTCAGGAGGAGAGGGAGGACTCGGAGGAGGGAGGGTGGTGGTGGCGGTGCAGCGCGCACGTTGCTCGTAGTTATATTATATTGTCGTGCTGTGCTGTTCTCGCAGTCGCAGACTAGCACACGGTGGATGTTGATGACTAATGACTTGGTCCACGGAAAAGAGACGCTGTTGATGTATCCAGCAGACGGATCACAGTACAAAATACATTGTACGTAGAGTCGTAAATAGAGTGGCGTGTGAATTTGAGCAGTGATACAAACGGCACCCGGTGAATTTTTACCCTTTTCAACTTAATATAGAGATTTTTCTCTCATTTTGCAGTCATGCGTGTAACTTAATTAAAAAAAAGAACTCCATCCGATTATAGCTTAGGATGATTATAGCTTTTTCAAAAGAAAAACATCATATATTAACAGAAAAATAGTATACAGGTTTAAAAATAAAACTTAGAAAAGCAAAGATGTGTTGCTAACGCTGTCTCCAATGGTTCCTCCAAAACGAGGGATCTCGCACTGTTACGATACTGTTCTGCACCCAAAGTAAGGGATAGTTGGAACAGTGATAAGAATGAAGGATAGGAGAACAGTTGAACACATCTTGAGAGGAAAAAACTATTTTCAATGCTAAATGGACGTTTCAAGTTAACATTTGCAGCCGTAGGTGTATAATGGATACATCTATGAAGCTTGCTAACAGATGAGATAGGCTAGCCACCAAGCAGTGAAAAAGTCAATGGCACAAACCAAGTAGTACTGGTATACTGCTGGCTCCGGTTTGCGATGGATGATGACATTCTTAACTTTTGACATAACATTTGACCATTAGTTTTGCTAAAAAAAGGTTAGCAATGTTTTTTCCTGATTTATTTTATTATCGACGGTACTTTAAATTGACTATATTTTTTTTATATCGATGTAAATTTTTGTTGTGTCAAAAGTCGATGACACCATACATTAAAAACGGGTGTAGTATTTGAGATGGCAAAACACTCACTTTTAGCGGACTGGCTAGTAGTGGAACCTCAGACCACTCCAACTCCACACATGGATGCTTATATTTACACTAACTATTCATTTTAGAGTGGAACTGGAACAGGACGTGTTTAGGCGTGAAGTCACGTGCATATATACTATCGTGATTTGTGCGAAAAATATCTGTTATTTTAATAAACGCGAAACATTATTTTATGTTTTTGTGTGGATGGCCAAAGATGAGGAGGACTGACCTTAGTACGAAGGCACACGTGTAAGTATAGTATACTGATATATACTGATGGTGTACAGAAGACGGAGTAAAAAACAAATTGACCACCGTGTTTCAGGGTGTCTGGTTCTATCGATGGTCACCATTCTTCAGCCCACGACAATAATGACCAACTGGATCGGATTCGCCTCCACAAGCCCAGTGGGCAATGCACTTTGAGAGCGCCGAGCATGCCGTCTCAGGCCACCATCTCCAATTCTCCATGCACGGGCTACGGAGTCGGCCTGCTATACCATGGAAGGAAAAAGACACTTTTCGACGTTTGTTATACTGATTTTCCATCTGCAAAACCGTTGCTGTTTCCCCTTATTCTTAAAATTAGATGTTCTTCCTTTTTTATTAATTCTAATTTATACTAGGTGGGTATGGGTATAAAATTAGATGAGAAAATAAAAGACTAGATGGTGAAAACATTTTTCTTCTATCAATTTGAGATCATTTTTCAACTTTTTCCAACCTGTACAGTGGGGCAACGCACAGGGTACACTAAGACTATTGTAGATAAAAAAAGTACTTTTCTAAACTCACTCTTTTATAGTGCAGATGTAGATTTCTTTGTGCACCCCTCAAGGTTTAGACAATTGTTTTATTTGCATACCTTCACGTCAGCTACCATGAGGTAAATTGGATTGCATTGATAGTTCGAGAGGGAGGAGTAGGAGGGTTAAATGGACTTTATCAAAAGGATGTTATACAAATTTTTGGTAGGAAACTATCCAATTTTTTTTCATATATGCTATACATTTAAAATTACTATATTTCGGGTTAATCTTAGAAAAAAAATCCATTTGAGCTTGGAAATATACGAAACATGATTCATCTTTTTCTTGAAAACCATACTTTATATTTTTTTTATGTCTACTTTGGAGCTATTTAGGGCTCATTTGGTATAGTTTTTTCCCGACTCTAATTATCAGCTAGGGTGATTCCTCGAAAGAAGTGAATTTTGGGTGAAAGTGATTGTATACGTGTAATAAATTTGTGTTAGGAGTGGATAGGAGAAGTTAGTTTTTTTCTGCTCCCGGTTCAAAATCACTTCATTGGATTTCCATATAGAAATGATTCTCATCAAACTAATGCTTGGCAGAGCTCTAGTTGAAGATAGAAGTGGAACTCTGCCAAACACTTTTACGGTCTTCGTCTTTTGGTGTTCATTTGTTAGTGGCTACTCACGTTATCTATTAATTAGTCAACACTGGCGATCTGGATTACATAGAAATCAAGAGGGGATGTTGGGGGTGATCAAGCTAGAAGAAAAGTGAGGTTGCATCTGGAATTTTCAAGCTTAATAAACAAGTTAAATGTTCCGGTGGTACAAAGGAAACGTTGCACACCCGTAAAATAGTTCGGCAAAATCGATAAAAAAAAAGTGGACGAGGACGATCATCACTATTGTGGGCTAAAATCATACGGAGTACTACTTGCGTTTGCCAAGAAAACAAAAGGCTACCGCCTATGTTGATTTAGCTATGTCGAATGAACACTAAGATGAGTGGTGTCCGGACAGACACTAGGAAGATCACTGGAGTTGCTCTCCGTCATGGACTCATGGCCAAGTGCCCATCGAAACCAGGAATTGTGGCGAGCATGCATTTTTGTCCATTTGGTCGATTCTGAGTGTTGATAAAATGTAGTGTAATGTAATGAATGGTACCCCCACACGATAGTTGTGAGCGCAAAATGACACTGAATGACGTGCCAGGATAATTAAGTTGTACATCTCTGGAACACATAATTTTTTTTGAAATATTTTTGCATACGAAATTCATATGGAACTGTTTAATTTTGTAGAAAAAACACATGAAATTAAAACATTTCAGGCCCTGTTTGAAACAAAAGAATTCAAAACAGAAAAATGGAAAAAAAATGAAGAAAGAGGATGGAATGAAAAATAGAAAACTATAAGATTTGAAAACATAGAAACGAAGAATTTATCACATTTGGATCGCAGAAACCCATGGCATAGAAATTGTATATTGTTTGGTTAATAGAAACGCTAATCATATTTTCTCGATGAAATATTCACTCGAACGGGCGATCAATCGTGGCTTTTATTACCATTGAAGAAAAATAAGAAAATGATATTTTGTCTCCGTTGGTCTGACCCATCTACAAGCATTGCGCGGCAGCCAGACATCACACATCTCGTCGACTCGTCCTTATCTGTACACCTTCTCTAGAACCAGCGAGCTCATCAGGCAGCCATGGAGGCTTGCGATGAGCACTCAACCTCTTTGAGCATCTGAAGCCCCTCTCTGACTCTCCGTATCTCATTTCAATCAAAGATCTGCTTGCACACCAAGAGAAATGGCGTCCGTCTCTCTATATGGTGTTTTCTCTCTCTAATTTTGAAACGCTTGGAGGTCGAATCCCTTCAATTTCTCAAGGGATTGGTAGAGTTTTGGAGTTTGTTTTTTAGATCTGGTCTATGGATTTGTCAATCGTTTGCTGAAGTGGAAGCTTGACTCTATTTTGATTGTTTTTTTCTTTATTTCCTCTTGCTCAAATGACTTTCTTTCCAAAAGATGAAGACCGCGGAAGCTGCTCGACGACGGGGAAGAACAAGAGCGAGCGTTTTTCCACGAGGTCTGAGCACATTCTTTAATTCCTCCAAAAGCACGGTCTTCATTCCCTTTCTAGAGAAAGGTTCTCTCGTATCTCTTTGTTCCAAACGCAAGCTTTGCATTCCTTTCCTTTGAAACTGAAACCTCCATTTTTCCTTAATTTCTTCCTTCAATCCAAACGGGCTCTCAAAAGGGAACTCTATGCCTTCACTGTATAAGGAAATATTCTGTCCAGTCATCACGATTTTAAAATACAGTCAATATTTCTCCACATTCACGTGACTCTATACTTTCCACTCTATACCAACTAACATACGATTTTATTATTTTCCCCCCACCCACTCCCAGCACCTCTTAGAGTCGTTTTCTCTGCAGCGCCGTCCGTCCCGACCTCTGTTGCTCCGCCTCGCCTGCCTACTCCTCCGCGCCGCCCTCTGTCTCTTCTACCTCCGTCGCCATATCCTCCGCGCCTCCTCCTGCTCTCCCTCCAGCTCGAAGCATCATCCCCTCCTCCACGCGCGCCCGCCGTTCGTCTTTCTCTCCGGCCACCGCGCGCCAGCCCCTCATCTTCCCTCTGTCCACCGCCCCCGCCAGATCCGGCGCCTCTCGACTGCCTCACGCCTTCGCCGCCCTTCTCTCCCTGCGCTCCGCTCCCCAGTGCCACCTCGCCTATCTCCCCGCCGACGCCTCGCGCCATCTCCTCGTCTCATGCTCTCCGTCTCCTGCTCCTGCTCCCCGTGCCGCTCGGCGGCCCGCCTCCTCCTCCTCCCCGTATCGTCCACGCCCGCCAGCAGTCTCCCTTGCTGCCGGTGACGTCGCCGCCGCTTTTTCGTGCAATGGCGCCCTCGCCCGGCCGTTGGTGCCCGCTGTCGCAGCGTCCGACGTGGAGGAGAGAGAGGGGTTTGGCGTCGGACGTTGAGGACGTTAAATCTAGTGTCCGCGCGTGCCTCAGGAAAGATGCCGCGCCGTTTGCCACCCCCTGCTGCACCCCTCTCGGACGGTAAGGGCGACTGCATCCCCTTCACCGCTCCCGAGCGTGGACAGCCTAAGTGGTCTGACCAGAAAACGCTGTTGCGGGCAACCCAGCATTTCTTCGCGGAATCCCTCCCTACTCGTGCCAGCGCAGGATTTGCGGTGGCACTCCAATTCCATGGCGTGGACGGGGGGAGTTGGACCCACCCGCACGGCCGCACTCGAGGTCGAGGCACCGGAGTTTGGAACGAGGGGCCACACCACGGCAACAGAGGGCGACGCATGTCCACCGGACCAGACCACCACCTTTGGCGCATGCATGCAAGTGCGCAGCGCACGCGCCCGTCCATTTCGTCCCGGACATGGACAGACTTGCCAGCCAGTGCAGCGCAGCTGGCCAGCTGCCGGTGCCGGGGCTTTTCCGTAGCTAAACAAAAATAAAAAGCGACCTCGCAGCAGGTCCAGCGGTACAATATTATTCCAACCACCACCACCTCACGGGCGCTCTCCTCTTCCGGGCCTTCTTGTTTTTGTTGTTTAATCGACGATTCCAACGCTCGAGTCGAGTGCTCCTGGAACTAGACGGCGTTGGAATCTGCATGGATGGCCCACTCGTCAGAGAGGTGCTAGGGATCGATCGATCAGTTTCCCCTGCTCCGGCGGCTGCAAACGCACAACACAACTGCAGCATCTCCCAACTGCAACACAACTATTCCTTTGTCGCCGATGGGCGTGGAGTGGCAGTGCAGCCTGCCCACGAGCCACGGGTGGGCTCGCAGCACAAGGACCCAAAACTGCGCTGCGCGGGCGAGGGCGACACGGACTCGGAGACGTCGGGAGCGGGGTGGCTAGCGTGGGGGTGGTCAGTGGAGGAGTGAATTGCTGAGCGCGACTCCAGTCCAGCAGTTCTTCATCCGATCCACGCCGCTCCTCCCTTCCACTTGCAGGCATTGCCTCTTCCCCACTCCAGTCCTCGTCCGCGCGGCTCGAGGGCCAAGGGTGACTGGGTGAGCCGCAGGCGCAAATTCCCTCCCACCGCCGAACCCAACGAATTCTGTGGCGGCCGACGGGAGGTGAGGTGATTGATACTCCGATTCATCTCTTTCGCTTTTATAGCAGCATTCCGCCGTTCCCGGCCACAGTCCAATCCCCATCAATTCCTCCTTCCTCGCAGGCGAGCGCAGGAAGAGGGCCCGCCGGCAAAGAGGGAGCGCGAATTGCGTGGTCAGGAGGTGGGTCACGAGCGCCGACGGGGAATGCCGCCGCCGCTCTGATCTCGCAGATCTGCCCCGCCGCGCGCTGTCTCGCTGGAATCCAGAGCCGAAAGCAAGCCTCTTGGACATGGCCCAGGGGGAGAAGCGCCATGGCGGGTAGAACCGGCCGTGGGGGCATCTCCGGTCTCCTCTTCGCTAGTGAATCAGCCGAGGACGGGGCCGACTGATCCGTGGACGGACCAGGCAAAGATAAGTCCTCCGTCCTCGGCGCCGGCGGACGGCAATGGCGTCGTGGGACAACGTGGCGGAGCTCTCCAACATCGCGCAGCTCACGGGGCTGGACGCCGTGAAGCTCATCTCCCTCATCGTCAGGGCGGCCTCCACGGCGCGCCTGCACAAGCGCAACTGCCGCCGCTTCGCGCAGCACCTCAAGCTCATCGGGGGCCTGCTGGAGCAGCTCCGGGTGTCCGAGCTCAGGAAGTACCCGGAGACGCGGGAGCCGCTCGAGCAGCTGGAGGACGCGCTCCGACGCGGGTACCTGCTCGTCAACTCCTGCCAGGACCGCTCCTACCTCTACCTCCTCGCCATGGGATGGAACATCGTCTACCAGTTCCGAAAGGCGCAGAGCGAGATCGACAACTACCTCCGCCTCGTCCCGCTCATCACGCTCGTCGACAACGCCCGCATTCGGGTCGGTGCTCAAATTCGTCTCTTTCCTTTCCTACTCTCGATCGCTGTTTTACCGGCGCTCTCTCCATATTCGACTTGTTTAATTCTGTAGCGTTAGGCACCTAGACTGGGTCTGGACGTAGGCTTTTCAGAGACGTTGATTTTGATAGTGTATTTTGATGGGATATTCATATTCTGGTCTAGATACCAGATCAAAGATGATGCACACCGTTCTGTACATTCATTCTTTCGTTCAAAAAATATGGTTCGTGGAATCTCTACTTTTGAGGTTCTAGAATATCATTCTTTGGTTGATTAGGGTGGTTTTCCTGCATGATGCTATTGCTTTCTTGGTTTCTGTTGGTTGTCCATGAAGTTGGTATGACCAAGGATTCTGTTGTTCTGTGCATGTAACTTTCCATCTTTTTTAATGTGTGCCATCATTTTCAGTGCTTATATACACCTGTGAACTTGTAGGTTTTCTTAGATCATGCTTGTGAACTTGAAGAATTTCTTTGATGTGATACTTGTGAACTTGTAGATAGCTAGTAGGATGTTAAGTTGAATTCTGTATGATGTAACCAGTTGTTTTGCTCCAATGAATGCCATCTTTTGCTGCTCGTATCTATATCCTCTTTGGCTTATCCTTCATCTTGTCCTTCTCTAGGATCGGCTTGAGTATATTGAGAGGGACCAATGTGAATATTCTTTTGATGAGGAAGACAAGAAAGTGCAAGATGCTTTGTTGAATCCTGACCCTTGCACTAATCCTACAATTGTGCTCAAGAAGACTCTGTCGTGTTCCTATCCAAACTTGCCTTTCAACGAAGCCCTTAAAAAGGAAAGTGAGAAGCTCCAGGTGGAGCTTCAAAGATCACAAAGCAACATGGATCTAGGCTCATGTGAGGTTATTCATCACCTGCTTGGAGTAACGAATACTGTGGCATCTACCATTCCAGAGGAAGAACCAAATGCTAAAGTTGCTGAAAAAAAGGATTCAAATTACAATGGGTCCAAAGGTGATAATGCAAAATCATTTGATGACGATGACTATCCTAAGAAGCAAAAGGATACCAGCAACGCGCCACGGTCAGTAAATTAGCTGTGTTAGTTCTAGTGCTGTTTCTTTATGATACGATGTTGACATAGAACTAGATGGTGTACATAACTATTTTCCCCTTGGATTAACATTAACCTTATCTGTTGATTGACGTGATCGCACGAGTGGTATGAACATGCCATTGACCATTACCTTGTTTGAGATGTAGCACACTATAATAAATCTGACTCCTGTGCAAATGTTATTTTTTTTAATATGAAAGGGAAATTAGTTTATCTTCAGCAAAATGGAAGTACATGCTATAAAACATTTGGTAGTTCGATTCTGATGATGTTCATCATATGCAGATGTTCTTCACCGGTTTCATATGGCCATGATCTTGTCTCGAGTAGAGGATCACACAGCGATGAGTGGCATGCAGATTTGCTTGGCTGCTGTTCAGAGCCATCTTTGTGTATGTATATTTAACGTTATCTTTGAACTACGGAAAGTTGTTTTTCTATTTGAAATATTTAGCATTTAGTTTCAGTGATTCACTGTAGTGTTTTACATGCTATTTTGAGAACAGTTGCTCCGCCTGGTATCTAGCTTGTTTTTTGGTTCTCCTTTCTATCGCTGCTCAGTTTATGACTGGTCAATCCAGGCATGGGGATTTTACTTACATGATTCTGTTTCCCTTATACTTGCGTGTTATGATAAAATAGGTTTGAAGACATTGTTCTTCCCCTGTGGAACCTTCTCGAGAATTGCTTCAGTCGCCAAGGACAGACCAATGTGTAAGAATACTCCTCAGAAAAGTGAAAATAGTAATTGCCTTTACTATTCTAAGTTTCTCGTCTCTGGTAATACATTAATATCAACCACACGGCATTTCATCTCGAGTCTGAAATTTCCTTTTCAACAAAGAAGCACAACCATACTCTTTTTTAGCAAAGCCCTGCTTTACACTGTAATTCTGTGGTGTTTTCAGCTTCAGGAGAGGCCTGCAATGATATTATGGCATACTCACTAATATTGTCCTGCTGCTGCTATACTTGCTGTGTAAGGAGAAAGCTTCGACAAAAGTTGGACATTGCGGTAAATATACCAGGATATTTTACTAGTTGATTTCATCTTTCTCGTTAAAGTAGAAATTCTCATTTCTTAATTTTAATCATAATCCATAATTTGCCCTACCTTGTGAACATTCCAACTTGAAAACAATAGTATGCTAGCTAACATGCTGTAGTCCTTCAGTACCTCTAGTTCTCATGCTCTCATACTTCTGACAGGGAGGCTGCTGTGACGACTTTCTTTCACATCTGCTGTGTTGTTGCTGTGCACTTGTTCAAGAATGGCGGGAAGTCGAGATCCGAGGAGCTTATGGTGAGTTTGCTAGTTGAATGCTTCTAGTATACCATGCACTGAATTAGGCATGTGACACAGCATCACGAGTTGCCTCCCTGATAGATAAATGGGAAAAAATGTAGTAAAGCAATACAGTTTGAACTCGCAGATTTCTATTTGGTAAGTCTGATTTGCGACATTGGATTCAGTAATATTGATTTCCGTACGCCTCATTTCGTGCAGGCGAAAAGGCAAAGGTTACCCCACCACCACGTCAATATATGGAGCACTGAGCAGCCGTATGGGGATACCTGGACTTCTGTAAAGATATTGACAAAACAATCTGATGTCGTACTGCCAGAGTAGTGATGCTACATATTTCTATTTTGTATCTACGCTTACTGTCCATTGTCCGTCCTGTTACTTCCATACCATGTTATATTAGTATATGATGTGGCATAGTGGCATAGACGCACAGTATGTATTTTGTAAAGTGGTTTTTTTTGAATTTGGCCCTTTTTGGAAAAAATTTTTTGCAAATAGACCCCCCGCAAAACTATTTCCAAAAATGGACCCTGAGGGTCGGCGCTTTAGGGAGCCACGCCGAGCATAGATTGGTCGGCGTTTCTTCACGCAGCGCCGAGGCCCACGTCACCCGCCTAGGTGGCCTTCCTGGGTCAAACCCGCCGGCGATGGGTCAAATATGTCAGCGCTTAATAGAAAAGCGCCGAGGTGGTGGCCTTGGGCGGGCCGGGCCGGCCCAAAGGAGGCTATCGGCGCTGGGGGGGCGGCTGCCTCGGCGCTGCATCCGTTAGCGCCGAGGTCTCTTACCTTGGCGCTACACGACACAGCGCCGAGGTAGCGGACATATAAGCCGTCCGTCTTCTTCCTCCTCCCCACGCGGTTCTGAACGCCCGCCGCCCCTGCTCTTCTCTCTCTCTCCCCTCTCTTCGCCGGAAACCCTAGGGGCAAATCCGCCCCCTGGGAGGCCAGATCGACGCCGCCGAAGGTCCCCCGAGGTAGATCTCCCTCCCCTCTGCCCATCCATCCCTCGGTTTTGTCCTCATTGTGACCTAGGTATACGTTGTAGGATGTATTTAGTTCCTATGCATTGTTGTTAGGATTGACATTAGGCGAAACAATGATGTGAAGAGAGGCAGGGGCAGGCCAAATTTGACATGGGAGGAGGCAGTTAAGAGAGACCTAAGAGATTAGAATATAGTGAGAGAGTTAGCCTTGGATAGAGCTGCTTGGAAAGCAGCTATCCACGTACCCGAGCCTTGACTAGGCTCTTCTATGTGCTTCTTAAAAAAAATCTTTTAAAACCCTTGTTTTCTTGTTGAAAGTGACCTTTCAAAAAAAAAAACTTTTCTCGTTTCTAGCGGTTTGGTTTGGGTTTCAACTCTAGCCTACCCCAACTTGCTTGGGATTAAAAGGCTTGTTGTTGTTGTTGTTGCTGCATTGTTGTTAGGATTGATATTAGGATTGTAACGCTATTATTAAAAGTCTTACATTTAATATGTAACTTATTGGTAGGTTGCAATGGGGTATACCCGTTTGCCTATTCCTGCGGGTCTTGTGCCTCCCATGTGTTTTTGTGGTGATCCTTGTAAGATGGAGAAATCCGACGAAGAAGAGACCTTTAGGCAACGGTACTGGATGTGTGCTAATTGGGCCTTTGATCCACCGGAGAAGGTGTTGGCTAGGGGTGTACTTGTAAGTAGTTTATTGTATTTGCACTCTGTGTAATGATTGGAAGTTATGCTCAATGTGTACATGTTTGTTGATTGTCATAGGAGCCTCCACCGCTGTGCGACTTTGAGCAGTGGATAGACACAGAGGTTGCCGAGAAAGACAGGGTGTGGTTCAATGAGATGAGGGATTGGAATGCCAAGATAAACGCGGGCATTGCAGCAAGGAAGAAGGAAGAGGAGCAAAGGAAGGAGCGTATCGCAGAAGAGAAACGTAGGGTTGCGGCTAAGCGCAAGGCGGAGAGGTTGGTTAAGCTAGCTAGGTCAAGGAGGGCAAAGGCAGCTCTGGAGGTGAATCCAGATGCCCTAAGGAAGGGCAAGTGGCCTCGGTGCACTCAGTAGTGCCACATTTGTGATGTGTTATGTATTTGTAATCGTCAAACTATTAAGGCTGTGTGCTGAGAGTTGGTGCTTGATGTGTTATATGGCAAACTTGGTGCCACATTTTTAGTTATTGTTTTGACTATCTATGCTTGATGTGTTATTGGCAAACTTGGCGCTAAACTATAATGAGCAGTGATTTTGTGGCAGCTTGTGTTGTTCGGTTGATGTGAGTAAGAAGTGGCAAAAGTATTTCATGAAAGAATTACTCTACTACTTGTAAACACACATAGACTAGGTCGAACACAATTTTGATGGCACATCATGGTCGCTTGTACAGATGTGTTAGGTAATTTAAAATGTCAAAAAATGCTTGCCCTTCCTTGTACAGATGTTTTTTATTTTACATGTGATTACATCGGCGCTAAGTGAAAAAGCGTCGAGGTGCCTGATCTCGGCGTTAAGTGGAAAAGCGCCGAGGTGGGCACCCCGGCGACACTTTTAGGAACCGGCACCTCGGCGCTAAATGATAAAGCGCCGAGTTGCCAGACCTAGGCGCTTTTCCATTTAGCGCCGAGGTGCCCTTACTCGGCGTCGAACTAAGGAATGTCGCAGAAGGTTCCGGAACCTCGGCGGTAAATGATAAAGCGCCGAGTTGCAGACCTAGGCGCTTTTCCATTTAGCGCCGATGTGCCCTTACTCGGCGTCGAACTAAGGAATGTCGCAGAAGATTCCGGCACCTCGGCGGTAAATGATAAAGCGCCGAGGTGCCGGTACTCGGCGTCGAGCTAAGGGAGCCCGCAGAAGGTTCCGGCTCCTCGGCGCTAAATAATAAAGCGCCGAGTTGCAGACCTAGGCGCTTTTCCATTTAGCGCCGATGTGCCCTTACTCGGCGTCGAACTAAGGAATGTCGCAGAAGGTTCCGGCACCTCGGCGGTAAATGATAAAGCGCCGAGGTGCCGGTACTCGACGTCGAGCTAAGGGAGCCCGCAGAAGGTTACGGCTCCTCGGCGCTAAATTATGAAGCGCCGAGGTGCCTGACCTCGGCGCTTTTCCGTTTAGCGCCGACCTTTGCAATATTTCAAAAAACAGAAGGATCTGCATAATCCACCACACAGTGACACAGGCAGGCAGCAGCAGTGCACCACAAGCACATACAGACAGCAGCAATGCACACAACACATAAATAATAATGCGACACACATAAATAAATGCACACAACACATAAATCGAAACACAGAGAGGCTAGCAGTGCACAGAGCACATAATAGCTGCCGGTACAGGAAGGCTAGAACTCCTGATCCCCAACTCCTCTGCCCGGCGTCGTCCCAATCTAGGAGGCAAGGAATGTACATCCAAGAGGCCGAGTCGCCCGTGCCATCGGGGAACAGCATCGACCCAAACATGTTTAGCACCCAAGCACGGCAGTGGAAGTTTACCGTGGCCTCGTTCGCTCCTGGGGGGCAAGTCCCGAACTGCTCTCGGAGCCACCTAAGTGGAACACCACTAGTGCGTCTCTTCTTCCCTGGGGGCTCCGGTGGAAGCTCTCGGCCAAGGAACTCCTCCACCCGTGGAACCCACCCCTCAGGGACCACGGTGCCAGTGACTGGGTAGCCCCTGATAGGCAGTCCCAATATCATCGCTACGTCCTGAAGGGTGATGGTCATCTCTCCAACTGGAAGATGGAAGGTGTGGGTCTCTGGGCGCCATCTATCCACCAAGGCAGTGAGGGCTGCTGGGTTGAAAGGTGGGATGCCCCGCTTGTAGATCATAGACACGGTCGCTAGCTTCGCCCGCCGGAGTAGTGGTGTGTACCGGTCATCGTAGTTCATGATTGTGCGAGCGTCATGAGTCATGGGCCGAAGAATGTTGAGTTTCTGCACAAACCACCAAGCAAACATTGGGCAAATTATTACATTCCAATACGGAAATAACCGGCAAACTATATACCATGCAATCTTGTTGACAACACACGACTTACCTCCCCGGCCTCGATCCTCCGGGCTCGGTGCTCCGCATCGTACGCCGCCTGCAGAAGTGGGTACTGCTCCATCCTGCATTCATCATATGGAAATTGAACATGTCAATAAAGTACAAGTATAAAACAAGAGGAAAGAAAATGCATGGGAAACAAAGAAATTATGAGAATGATGTACGACAAATATTCAAACTACGACTAACTTACATCTAATTGGGGGCATTTCCTTCTATTGTGGTTTTCTTTATGGCAAACGGAGCAACGATTGTGGATTGTGTCTTCTACGAAATGAGTGCCCGCAACACTTGGCTTCGATTTGCCTTTAACCGCTCGATCCATGTCCATTTTATACCGTTTCCTTTTCCGTGGACCCTTGCTCTTCCATAGCAAACCTTGGTCCGCCACATACCTTGGACCTTCATAAAGGGGCCATTCATCTTCATCTCTAAAAGGCTCGAACCGGGGAGCCCAAGTGTTTAGAACGTTCCTAAGAGCGAACTCCTTAGCTGTCCTAGGAGGAGCCAAAGGATCAATCCTCCTCACCCTACAAGCTGTGTGCATATGGGAACATGCTATGTGCAATAGGGTTGGTTTACCACAAGTGCAAGTGTTGTTCTTGATTACAACTTTGTGCTTCCTTGCATGACGATCCTCTCCACCCGTATTGGTCCCGCCGGCCTCCAACACCTCATACGTGTAAGTGGTACTATCAAAACAAGTAGCCATTTGCCTCTTTGATTTCTTCTTTGAAAAATGAATCATGTCCTCGACAAACTGTGGCCACTGCTTGCCTTTTCTAAACAAGCTGGAAGCACGTTCAAATCTTTGGACAAACCATGCATTGCACCTGTAGAATGTGAAAGCTGCTATGGCGGTGATGGGAAGAGATCTACACCCTCGAAGGAGGCTGTTCATTATCTCCGCAAAGTTGCTTGTCATGAATCCCCATCTAAGGCCTCTGTCAAATGCAAGACACCATTTTTCCTTTGACCCCATCAAACCATCCAGAAAATCCCTTCCGGCTTGATTGGTTCGACGCTTTAGCTCTCGAAGTTTCTCATAGAAAAGCTTCTTCTCTCGCTGCCTTGCCATCTCCTCAAACAACTCAAAGTTTTCTTTGATGCCATCATGGCGTATTAGATTCTGTGCTAAGTGTCTAGTGCACCAACGATGATGGACTCGACCATGTCCAGGTAGTTCTTCGTCAATAGCATTTAAAATACCGGCATGCCTGTCTGATATAATGCAAACATCACGTCCTGGACCAACGACCAACCGACGCACAAGTCTAAGAAACCAAGACCAACTATCAGTATCCTCCTTGTTTACCACACCAAAAGCCAAAGGGACCAACATGTTCTCCCCATCCGTAGCAATAGCAACTAACAATGTCCCATTATACTTTCCGGTGAGAAAAGTTCCATCAATTGCTAAAACTGGCCTGCAGTGCTTAAATGCTTCTATGCATTGCCCGAAAGTCCAGAATACACGACCAAACACTGGCTTCCCGCCCCTCATTTCACCAGGTTTGGCCACATATTCAAAGTGCGTACCTGGGTTTCTTGCTTGCATTGCATTTAACATTGCAGGAAGACGCTCATATGCCTCCTCCCAATCTCCATATATCATTTTTAGAGCTAGTTGTTTGGCCCTCCATGCTTTACCATACTTAACACGGTAATCAAAACGAAGGAAGATACTCTCAATGAGTGCTGAAACAGTTATGGTTGGCATATTCTTTATGACATTGCAGAATGTCTTGGCAATAAACCTTAAGTTGAGTTGTAGATGCGTTTCCTCCGCATCGGCTGTCGCACAATTATGTGGTTGCATAACGGAAGTTATCTTCCATTTGCCGCCCTTGTCCTTTCGGCCACAAACCTTCCATCCACATTCTTTCTTACAACTCACCGTGTACCGCCTATCCTTGTGAGAATGCACAACCTTGAACGGACGGTTATGGACAATGGAATACTCTTGCAACCATGTCTTCATACTCGACATTGTGTCAAACATCATACCCTTTCTAATTAATGTGGCTTGGTTAGGTTCACTAGCAACTCTCCCACCACCATCCAACACTGCCCTGTGAGCTTCACTTAAATCAAAATAATCACAAATAGTTGGATCACGACCGATCATCACCTTCTTCACAAGATGAATTTCTGCAGGGCTGAGCTTTGGGACGGGTCGATCATCCTCAGAGTCAGATGCTACCTCTTCTTCATATGTGTCATCGTCTCCTTCCACCCGTACATCAACACAGTTCGATGCTCTAGCAACACCGATACCATCCTCCTCCTCCTTCTCCTCCTCCTCCTCCACCTCATCCTCGTCCTCATCCTCCGAGGCCTCCTCTTCCTTGTCCTGCTCGTCCTCCTCCTCTGCGCTATCATCCTCGTCATCATCCCTATCACTGCCTTGCCACCCACTACAGTAGCCACCATACTCATTGTCATATCCAGGTGCTAATAAAACCTCTACATTCCCAACACGATCATCCTCTACCATTTGTGCTTTCTTCATTTCATGCAGTGTAACCTCATTTTCCTTTTCAAAAATCAACTCCTCTTTACTAACCAACACTCCCCCTTGCTGATCCATCACAATTCCATGCCTAGTGCTACCAACAGAATTCTTTGTCACAACCACATCAAGTGATCTAACCTCCGAGGACATAACTATTTTCTTGTATGCACCCCAATCTCTATCAGTACTTATTGGGGCCATTCTCTTCACCCGTGGACCATTGGACGACCCAACATCGACAACGCCATCTAATGTGACACTAGCTCCTTGCCAATGCAACCTTTCTTTCACACGATCAACCAAGTTAGCAAAAGTGGGCGACGAACTAAAAAGCATTACATCCTCGGCCATGTTCTCAAAATATACGCTGTCATTCTCAGACCTCAAAACATCACCACTATGAAGCAACCTCACTAATTTATCCATCTAAGCCAACAAAATCAACTCATGTCAAACTATATACCATATGTGCAACACCAATACGATTATTTAATCTATTCCAAACAACTCATTGCAATAAGACTAGAAGAACTAACTGTAAGATAAGATTTATATCTGCAATAATGGGAAAAGGGGGAAATTCAACTTTAATCGTTCATGATGAATCAATAGGGGCCAAATTCTAAAATCAGTAAGCCCACAGTGCATAGAATCAACCACAACCATGAATCTTAACGTCAAAAACATCCTACTTCGCAGATTACTGTAGCTACATAAACCCTACGATTGCAAGCGCTACGGGCCAATGTACAAAAAAAAAACGGATGGATGGACAGAGGGGAGGGAGATCTACCTCGGGGGACCTCCGGCGGCGTCGATCTGGCCTTCCAGGGGGCGGATTTGCCCCCTAGGGTTTCGGGCGACGAGAGGGGAGAGAGAGAGAAGAGCAGGGGCGGCGGGCATTCAGAACCGCGTGGGGAGGAGGAAGAAGACGGACGGCTTATATGTCCGCTACCTCGGCGCTGTGTCGTGTAGCGCCAAGGTAAGAGACCTCGGCGCTAACGGATGCAGCGCCGAGGCAGCCGCCCCCCAGCGCCGATAGCCTCCTTTGGGCCGGCCCGGCCCGCCCAAGGCCACCACCTCGGCGCTTTTCTATTAAGCGCCGACATATTTGACCCATCGCCGGCGGGTTTGACCCAGGAAGGCCCCCTAGCGGGTGACGTGGGCCTCGGCGCTGCGTGAAGAAACGCCGAGAAATCTATGCTCGGCGTGGCTCCCTAAAGCGCCGACCCTCAGGGTCCATTTTTGGAAATAGTTTTGCGGGGGGTCTATTTGCAAAAAAAGTTTCCAAAAAGGGCCAAATTCAAAAAAACCCACCTTTGTAAACGCATCAGTTACAGGCCGGTTAGAGCCTAACATGGTTAACATCACTTGCTGCCAGATCCAAAGACTGAAGTTCTTTCTTGTTAACATCACTTCCAGCCTTTTCGACCCTAATAGGAGTTACAAAAATGAAGGCCTCTCTGCTCACAAATTGGAAAGATCAATGTAGTGTGCATCTATATAGAACGAGAAATATTGCAGACCGTCCAACTTGATGTAAAAACTGATGCATCTCTTCACCCCTGAACCGTTGAACATCATATCTTCTCCCTGTGGTTCCATCAATCGCGAAGAACATACAATGTCATCGAATTGTATGCATCATTGGGAGTATTGAGTAAAAATTGTCCTAAAGCATCTATTCCTAATAATATGACTCCAATCTAAACTCATGCTTATTAATTAACCGACCACTTTACATGTAACCGTTGCGAATGAAAAATTAGAGCACACTTGCTACAGATTCTTGTTCAATGTTCGTATTTGGCCTTAGGGCCGCTCTGAACTTTGTTGAAAAAGACAGAAAAGTAAAAGAATCCCAACTTTTCACGGCGTAATACAACACAAACTTCCCTACACACCCAACCTTGCTGCATCCAGGAGCTCGAGGATACAGGCAAGTGATGCGATGCGCTAGCTGCCTGGGGCCTTCACCCTTCTCAGGGACAGGTACGCCAGCACACGGTACCCGATGATCATCGCAACGAGAGCCGCGACCTCGGTGGTGCCGTTATCCAGGTGTTTCGTGGTGGTCAGGATGTCCGGCACCGGATCGTACTGCACCTTCAGGAGGAGCCTGTACGTGTGGTAGTTGAAGGACAGGTAACGCAGCCAGGAGATGAAGGGCGGAACCCTCTGCAGATCGTCAGAGTCGAATAAGGACAATGCGAACTATTTCCGTGTGTGGTAACTGGTAACTGCTTCAGCGCTGAATCAAGTGGTGCACTCACCTTTACAAAGAAGCCTCCTGCTAGCATGAATGTCATGACTGTAACTGAAGCTAGAGTTGTTGCCTTCTTGATATCGAGCAGGGTAGCTCCAATTGCCAATCCTAGTCCCTGCATATCACTTTTGTTGAGAGTCTGCTAGTAATGGAATTAACCACTGTTGTTATCTTCTTGTAATACATCTAAACATTCACAAATTAGTTATACGGGCTATTAGGTTATGACTGGAGAAAGAAACATCCTCAGGTTTATCTTCCATCTCTCATCCGTCTCTTTTCCTTTCTAAACCTATTAAGGGTTCCATATGGTTGGTTTACATTGGGATTTTCACAATCTTATACGTGGAACCATATGGGCTATGGCACGTATTTGTAGTTAGTTAACCAGAATTTATTCTCTTTTGGAGAATTAAAGTTGCAAGCATGGCGTTCAATGTCCAGCTTTCTACTTTTAGAAAGGCTAAAAGAAGAGATGGGAACAGTGATGCATGATGAGATTAGCTCTGAATTTAGTACCTGAGCAGCAATTATGCTGAGAAAGACAGTCAACGTGCTAAGAAAGAAATGTGTGGCAGTTGCTTTGAGGCCTGCCATGAAGTAGACGATCACCATAAATATAACGGGGAGGAAAAGGTCAAGTGGTAGATCACTTGTTGTTCTGGCCAAGAAGTATGCACTGAGCTTGTACATGTCAACTGCACGCTCCTTGTTCAACATTGCCCTCTCTTGAGGGAATGTGAAGATTGCAGTAAACACAGGAAAGAAACCCCAAAATACTGCAATGAAAAACAGTAGACCAGCCTGCATACACAAAATGTCATCCCCTTATGCTAAGATATACCGATTAGTCGTATGGGAACAAGCTTATCCAATTGAGCTTATTTACAGTAGTCAAATAGCAAGTTTTGCGTTTATACCTGATCTTCTAGACCTTTTAGTGTGCTGGGATCAGAGTGCCACCACAATAGGCCTAAGATAATCGATGTAGCTATGACCTGGGTGATTCTCATCCAGCTCAAATAATCATGCCGTCTTTCCTTGATCCCTCTACAAAATAGGATGGAATATTGCTGCCACCAGCTTGTGCCCCACTCTCGCTTCGAATGTGTTATCGTTGCCTTCAGATCATCAGTGATTGGAAGTGGTGCTAGAAGTTTCTTCTTCTCCTTAAAAGCTACTCGAGTCTCATAGGCATCTACCAAATACTGCATAACAGCACATATAAATCGTATTCAATACAATTAAAAAACAATTCAAATATCATAACATCAGCACAATTGTATCATGCTTCACCTCATGAACATCTTGTGCTGATGGCCTGTGGTCATTCTTGGTATTATTATTCTCCAAATTGTGATTTTCCATGTGCACCTTGTCATCTAATTCTGAAGGGACTGAAACATCATTAGTGTTGCCATTGGCAAGATCCAGTAGAAACTCTGCTGGGTTCATCGCAATAAGTGGGGTGCATCCAATGGACTGGAAGTAGGGCATGGCTTCAGCCGCCTTCCCAAAGTATAGCAAACTTCCTTTGCCCAAGAGGATAAGCTTGTCAAACTTATGAAACAACCTGCTAGACGGTTGGTGAATTGTGGTGACCACCGTCTTCCCATCCTGCAGAAATCAACTAAATTAAATATGAACTGAGCCGATGACAACTCTACTCATCAGTAGTTACTTCCACATCACCTCAGCTATTTCATGAAGAAGTTGAACGATCCTTAGGGCTGTAGTTGAATCCAGCCCAGATGTTGGCTCATCCAGGAACAGTAAAGATGGATTGATTAAAATCTCATTTCCAATACAAACTCTTTTCCTTTCACCCCCTGAAACCCCACGTACAAAAGATCCTCCAATCATTGTGTCCTGGCACCTTTGAACACAAAGCAACCTTTTATAACAATAGAATTATAGAACACATCAAAAAACAATGAGGGGAATGTAAGATGTGCAGTCTACCTTTCAAGGCCAAGCTCATATATGATGTCCATTGCCCGTTCTTTCTTTTGTTGTCTTGTCATTGTTCTTGGGAGACGAAGTAGTGCCGCATAAGTCAATGTCTCCTTCACAGTAAGATGGGTAAAGAGAACATCATCTTGAGTCACAAATCCTATCCTGTAACAAATATGAGCCGGAGCATATGTCAACATGCGTACGCCAAGTCATGAATTATGAAGCGACAGTTATATATTAAGTATACTGGAGGACCACCATCAGCATAAGTCAGCACAGTACAACCCTGAAGTGGAAAAAAAACATCACTGGCAACGATAAATTGTTTATGGACTGCTGCCCACTTCCAGGTTCATTTCTACTCTTTAACCTTCCCAAATTCTCCCTTTTGGAGAAAAGAAACTTGGCGTATCCATTAACTTTATCTCTCAAGGTTTCTACTTGTACACTCTACAGAGTATTCAAGACCCCCAAAATTATTTCATGTCATTGATCAATATAACACTTTAGCTGTCTCCTCATCTCTACTGTCCACATTTTTTTGAAGACATCGTCATCGTGAGGCTCCTTCCTCAAGGGAACTGCATGTCTTATGCCACCTGACAATTATAAGAGGTTGCATCTCTTGTTATAAATTGTAAATCAAGTGCTAGTTTTACCTAATTATCAATTTGTCCAAGCGGAAGTAAGAAAAAAGCACATATGGTAGGTGCCCTTTCTTGGTTTCTCCCTAAGGACCCACCTACTGAGAGACCAGCAATCACAAGGCTTTTATCAACAGGTACAGCTAAAACGACTAGGATTGGGCAGACGCAAAGACGGAGGCAGTCCTTGCGACAGTGACAGGCATGAGGAGCATCATCATTCACATTTCACACGAATGGTGGTCCGAGCATCCAACGTTTCGGGAGATGTTGACGTCTAGACACGGAGACTTCCTTGCACGCTCAACGGGCGCGAGGCTCAGCCGTGTTAACCACGGTTGACAAAGGAAATTTGTCGAGCAGGCTGCAGGCACGCGCGGGATTGGCATAGTTGTACCGCATTCTGCGGCTAGGAGATCAAGTTAGTGGTTCTTACTCATTGGATCGGCGAGCGAGGCATAAACCCTAGATCTCACCGCTGAATCCATGGCCATGAGCCAGCGCTAACAGATTGTGCTTGGGCCACCCACCGATCGTAGGGCGATAGGTGCGAACATTGGTAGCCGCGGAGTCTCCAGAATACCGCAACATGGTACGGACGGTTCAATCGGCGGAAGCCGTCTGCGATTCAGGGGTGGTGTTCGCCGCATCGCCATGGCCGACGAACGAATTCGCGGGGGCAGCTGGCCTGAAGTGATGGAACCAAGCCGATGGGAGAGGCTCCGGGCTCCGCCCCAAAATAGACGTGTGCCCGTGTGACTGGGCCGGACGTAGAAGTTCCACTCGCACTCACGCCTTGGCCCAAGCGCCCGAGACCTAGTTTTGGGCCAGGCCGTCTGCTGGGCTAGAGGAGGCGAAAGTGACAACTGACAAGGGTCAATCACATGAGTGGCAACGGGCGTAGTACAGTAACAGTGCCGATAAGGACAGTGATGACCCATGAGTCATCCACAGCAAAAGGCTGCATGAACAGTGATCCAGAGAGAGAATCCATGCATGAGCAATTAGCAAACTAGCAAGATAACCGTGAGCCCCCTAGCGAAGCTAGCTGTCCTCCTGCGTGCATGGAGTCCACCTGTAGCTCCGAGCAACACCTCATCAGCGGCCGATGGGCCCACTTAACTTCCCGAAAGCTACTACTGACCGCACAATTAGTTAAGCGTGTACTAGTACTGTACACAGGCAGCTAATTATTCGTAACTCTGCCCCAGACCCAGAGAAACAAATAAATCGAAGTACTAGTAATTAATGAGCCCGCCCGACGAGAGCTAGCTACTACATCAACAGTGTCCAGTGGTGTCGTGTCATCAACGACACGGCGATGGATCGGATGACGATGATGCTGGATGGGTAGGTTTATTACCTGCGCTTGAGGGACTTGCTGTAGGGCTCGTCGTTGTAGGAGATGCAGCCGTCGACGGCGCCGGCGCCGGCCCTCCCGCCCAGGATGCTCAGCAGCGTCGTCTTGCCGCTGCCGGACGGGCCCATCAGCGCCAGCACCTCGCCGGGGGACACCGACCCCGATATCCCGCACAGGATCTCCCTCGACGACGACACCCTGTACTTCACCTCCGAGAACTGCATGGACGCACGAAGCTTTTTATCTGCGGCAACATGCATGGTGTCTCTGGGGCCTGTTGGGGCTCTAGTCTCGCTGTGTATGTTTTACCTTGAGGTATATCGGCAAGGTCGGCTCCGTCATCAGCTTCTTGCGCCTTGTAGTGCCGGCCTCGATGTCCATGGCTGCACAGGAGGCATACGGTTATTATAGGAGCTAGCAGCTAGCGGACATGCATGCATGCATGCGATCGTCGTCAACGTACTCTCGTCGTCGCTGAAGGGCGGCGGGTCGGCGGAGCACATGTACTGGGGCGGCGGGGTGAAGCCGGTGAAGGTGAAGGAGAAGCCGAGGCTGGCGCTGGAGGCGCGGCTGAGCGCGGCGCCGGCGCTGCTGACGAGGTCCTCCTTGTCCAGCTTCAGCTGCACGCTCCGCGACTTGCGGATGTGGCTGTGGCTGTGGCCGCCGCCGCCCACCGACGCCGACCGCCGCTTCGTCCTCCCGAAGCTGGACTTGCGCGACAGGCTCGCCGCCGAGGTGTCCGCCGGCGTGCTCTGCACCGTGTCCCCCGACGCCGTCCGGCTCAGCGACTGCGACGGCGCCACCAGCTGGTCCGACTTGGTCCGCCCGATCATCCCTTCTCCTCCAGCGCCGCCGGCAACGACGGCGTCCACCGTCGTGGGCTTCTCTTGTATCGACTCCATCATCGATCAGCTACGTACGTACCGAGGTTGCTACGTGCGTGCGTGAGGCCGTGATGAGCGCGCGCGCACAGCCGCTCGCTCGCTCAACTGTACCTTTTACACGGGCCGCGTCGCGTCGCGGCTGATATATACGCGCGCCGGCGCCCTGCGGCGTGCCAGCCCAGCCCAGAGCCCCAGACCGCGACGACGACGACGGACAAGCGCAGCGAGCGATGGACCCGGGGCCAGACAAGAAGCAGCGGCGACGGACAAGCTGTGGCGGGGGGCCGGGGGCGGTGGCGAGAGCGACGGCGCGGCGCAACGGAGGGGCAAGGGCTTGCCAGCGCGCCGCGGCGGGTGACCCGCGCATTGATGGCCCGGGAAAGTGGCCGCCATCCACACATGCCGGCCTCGCGACGACGTATCGCCCAGGGCACTGCACTGCTGCTGCACCGCGCGCGCGCTCGGCCGACTGCGACAGGGGATCAGGTCGAGCGAGGACTCGAGGTGTGGGTGTTGGTGGGGGTGGCCGGGTGCCCTCCGCGACCCGGCGCGCCATTTGGCGGCCTCCTGCTGGCTGCTGCCTTCACCGGCTCCATCTCCTATTCATCAAGCTTGCACAGTGTCCACGGCTAGCTCGACCGCCGTCTAGGGCTTAGCTACCGGACAATGCAAGCTAGCCACAGCCAGGATCGATGCTGATCGCCCGACCCGCTGGCGGCGCCCAGCTGGTCTCTGAACGGGCCTGAAAATTTGCACGCGCATGCCAATTTTCATTTGGTTTAGTTACACGGCGAGGGAATTTCGAACAGTTTTAGGCCTGTTTGGAAGCAGAACGGCTCCTTCTATCGATTTTCAGTCTTGCATGTTGCAAACAGTGCATCACAGGGCTCGTTTGAAATGCTGAAATTTCATTCAAACTATGCAGGAATTTCATAGAAAAAATAATGGGGGAAATTCTCGCATTCCAATAAGATCCGTGGGACTTGCACGTAGGAAAATCTTGCGGGATTCCTTTGAGGCAGCACACGCAACAATTGCACGCGATGGATGCCAAATTGCCAACTCTGAGCTCTGACGGTTCACCAAATCACAATGCCACCCCGAGCACGGGGAGCGGCTATCGTCAGTCGTCGTCAACCTCGCATTCCATTTGCATCAGTCATCACAGTCACAGCAGCAGGGGACTGATGTCTGATCAGCTGAATGTTCGTAGCCAGCTACTCAAAGAATTGAATAGTTGCAGGGCTCCGTCGATCACACATCACAGTACGGCGAGACGCCTGGTCCTTCCCTTTTTTTTTTTTTTGACGGTCTCCGGGGGGGGGGGGGGGGGGGAGTCCCCACCTGAATTTTCATTGATCATCGGCCCAACACGGCCCGTAGGATTACAACACGAAGAACATAGATTACAAAAGAAGAGAAACAGCAAAAGTGACAATGGCCCAACACGGTCCATAGGGTTACAATGAAGCCAACCTAAAGGCAAAGCAAAAACGATGGCACCAACCAAAACCACTACCAAGCGACAACACTTCAGCGACCTCCATTCCCCGCGACTGTAAGGCTTCGAGTCAAAACAGACAGACGACAGCCGTGACTACATCATCTTAGGAGAGCACATCCGAGGCCCATTCGACGCCCACCAACGCCCCTTGAGGGGAGAAAACCTCCACGGAGGGAGGACCGCCTAATGGAGAACGAGGAGATCCAAGAGAGGGACCATGGTCTCGCAAACCCGGCATTTGATGAGAAAATTTGATCAAGGACCTGGAGAATGGCTGAAGCAGTCACCAGCAACAGAATCACGATGCGGCCATCATATGCCTGGCAACAGGGAGACGAGAACAGAGTCACTGGCAACGACCCATAACGAGAGCACATCAAATGCCGCCGGCCGATGGAACCATCGAGCACCTGGACTCCGACGATCCCCAGTACACATGACCGTAAAGCATTGAGCTAGGAATAGCAGACGACAGCCTTTTGATTACACCGTCTTTGTGAGCACATCCGGGATCCAATCATCGCCCACCAACGCCCACTAAGGGGAGGAAGCCTTAGTGGAGGGAGACAGACGACAAGAGAAACAGGGAGATCCAAGAGAGGAGATCATGGCCCTGCCAACCCGGCAGATGATGAGACGATACAACCAGGCACCAGGAAGATGGTGGGGGCAGAGGCACTGATGGGAACACAAGCCAACAAACGATGAGAGCGAACATCCGAGGGCGAAGATAACAGAGGCAGATCTTTAGAATGACATCACGGACCAAAGTAGAGGGTTCTACGATGGGAGCATGATGAGGGAATCACTGTCACGACGCCTCCAAGCGGGTAAGCGGCGCTCGAGAGCGTCACCCGTCGCATGGCTTTCGCCTGTAATCCCCTAGACCCACAACCAGAATGTAGAGATCCCAGGGAGGCTCTAGGTCACTGCGCCCACGGTGAGCTTGAGTTGGTGACCGGAGTGCCTGATTCGGAGATTGAACCCAACACTGGTAGTGTACCTCCGGAAGCCAAGCGGCAGAGGAGGGCCTGGGTGTGCTATGACCTGGGGTGGCGGATCCGGCGACGGATGCCGGGGGTGGCAGAGAAGCCCAGCAATGGGGAGCCCAAGTGCCTCCTAGCCGTGACGAGAGGGCCTGCAGCACATTTCGACGACAAATGGTATGGATCGGGGGAGATCTTGGCTCGTGGGTGCCTTACTGGCGATTGGACGCCGAAGGTGGCGGCGCTGCCCCAGAAACACAGCGACGGGAAGGCCTGCTCCGTCCTGAAGCCCAGCGCCGGGGAGCCGGATCCAGCAAGTGAAGCCGTCCTAGGCAGCGCAGCCCCGGCTGCCCGGAGACGAAGAGGGCCCGAGTTCCTCCTGTTTGATGGAGCGTAGATCCACGCCCGGGGAAGCCGGATCCGTCGAAGAAGGCCTGCGACGCGCTCGCCGGGGGCAGGGGTGGTAACGCGGTGGTGGTGCCAAGCCGGGGAAGACAGAGGGAGGTGGGACTGGGGAAGGTGGTGTGCCCGCCGGATCTGGCTGCCACCCGGCAGTGCCAGCCGCCGCCGGCGAGGGAGCCCCACCGCAACGCCAGAGGGATGCCGAGCGCCGTGCACCATCCTTCGCGCGGACGGGGAGCATACCAAGGAGATGCGCCTCGCCACCGCCATCACGAAAGGACGCTCGGGCCTCCCGGCGGCCTTCTCCGGCGGCGGCAAGGCGGGGAGAGGGCGGGCGAGCTGGCGGTGGCGGCTAGGGTTTGGCCGCCGCCCGAGCTGCCTGCGCGAGAGGCCTGGTCCTTCCCGTGACCCAGCGTGCGGCGCGCATCAAGAACCGACAGGGAAATGCTCGTCCAACAACGTGAACCGGCCCATGGCCATGGCCTCGTGTGGAAGCAGTGCGCCGGGACATTGACCAAGCACCGACCAGTTGCTCAACTGGGAGGTAGGAGATGGCAATATGGCATCGGCACAACGGCGATCCTGTACCTGACGCCGACACCTTCGTGTCCTGTTCATGCACGCCTGCACGGGCACGGAACGGAGGGGAAGATGGTCTCACCCGCCGGCCGCGGCCGAGGAAAAAGGACTTGTCAGCGGCAGAAAAGTAACGGCGGCTCTCTACTGCAACTTGGCAGAAATTTCTGTCCGAAAACGGCGGAGATATATGAACTGCACCAGACGATCGGGAGAGGTAGGGAAGAAGAAGAGAAAATTCTCTACGTACCACTGGAAGATTGCGAAATTCTCTAATCACCACGCGAAAAACGTTGTAGCCGGGAAAGTCATCGAACAAGTTTTTTGGTTCTCGTCGTGCCACTGCCGTCAGCTCCGTGAGGATGTAGCGGCTGAAGTGGTTACGTGGAGGTAGTGTATTTTTGTATATGACCCTTTTGCCCATGTACGTGGAGGCCTATGTAGCGGCTGAAATAGACGAGAGGCCGCCGCCCCGCAGCCTTATCCAGTGGCATTTGTTTCCTCCCCCAACGCTTGAACCGAGCTCCCCCGGCGGTGCATCGATCCAAGCTCAAACCCCCACCGAATCGATGCATTCAGGAGCCAATCGAAGCGATGGGGTAGTGGGCGTGCACAGCTTCGTTGGTTGGAGGCACGGCGAGCAGCAGAGGAGGCACCGCGAGCTGCAGAGGAGGACTTGCTCGCGGGGAACAGAAGGATATGACGTCCATGGATCCGGCTCCGCCCGCTTGGCTACCAGCAGGGTAAGTTGCTGAGATCTTTAGGCCCCGTTTGGAACGGAGTTTTGTCGTAGGTGTTGGACGATATTTTGTGCAAAGTTTTGCCAAGATTATAAGCAATAGCCTAAGTGCAAGCACATGATATATTAGTGCTTAATAATGACCCTAGTTTCTGTACGTGCTGAGATGTGCATGTGCTTGCATGGGGCCGGTGGCAAACTACATGTACACGGAGGATAAAACACATGCATGCATGGCCCATGCAAATGACCGTGTATCGCAGGGCGGGAGACAAGAAGCTAGCAGGCGAGATGACCATGCACATACATACGGCCGCCCGTATGAGCCAAAAGGACCACGCATATACGCGTCCGGCCGCGCGGTACCCGCTGAACGCGTAGTCGACGCGGGGAAGAAACTTCCAGAAGGACGGCAAAGCGAGGAGGCCCACGGCCCAGTACGTATGCCGTCGGGATCAAGCCGGATGCTCTTATCGCTTCCTGCCAAATAGGATCGGGGGCGCCCCGGGCGAACCAACTAGGCGCCCTCCACCGACCTACCACGCGCCTATATAAGGAGAGCCCATCCCACGGCAACACGGGCGGCTCTCGGAAGGACCCAGACTCCAGGCTCGTCAGTCTCGGCATGGCAGCGCCGCGATGGCGCTGCCTGGTCTCCCCCAGGCGATTGAGGTGCCGCCGCCAAACGCTTCCTCAACCGGCAGAGTGCAGCTAGCAGCGAGACAGTATCGCCGTCGCCATCACGCGACACGTGAAGCGCGGCCTGCCGACTCGCCGGGGACGGAGCGCAGTCGACTCGCTGGGGACGGAGCCCCTGACCATGCCATCTCCTCGTTCCGGCCGATCTGCATCATCTGGACGTGGACGAGATGCACCAACATGGACGAAACGGAGTCTGGAAGCAGATGGACCTAGGCATGGCAGGGCCTCACGATCTCATCGCCGATCCAGCCGCAGGACGCTGCCACCGGCCACCATCAAGGCCGCCGATGAACTCCGAACACTCCCACTTCAAGATCGGATCCCACGACGACTGGCAGGAGACCCGGCGCCCTTCCGCTGCTGATCGCCATCTGCAGCCGAGGCTGTCCAAGCTGTCCACGCCGCCGGCCACCTGCCTCTCCCGGGCGAAGCTGCCACTGGCCATCTACGACTCTCCAAAGGGCTGATCCTATAACGACTGGCTGATCCGGAGAGCTCGAACCCCGCGCGTCCGGCGTGGCGGCCGGCAGCACCTACGTGCGCCGGGGAATCTCCATTGGGTGGACGGACCGCTACGTACCCCACGCGGCCATGCGCGGATCGTCAGCCGCCAACACGCGGCGGCTCGCGCTCGTCGACGGCGCACAGGGCAGCACCTAGCCGGCGCCCCTAGAAGCCGGCGCTAGCAGCACGGAGGCGCCACCATCACGCGAGTGCGACCTCGATCGCGCACCAGCACTCTGGCTGATCTGCATCATCTGGACGTGAACGAGGCTGGGCTGCTGCCCACCTGCTGATCTGCATCAACAGTCGGAAGCCACAGGCCGGCAGGAAGATCGGCACCCATCTGCAGTCTTGGCCCGGCGGCGCCTCGATGGCGGGCCGCACGATCATGTCCCCCACAAGCGTGCCGACCCTGCGTCACCGAAGATCGCCTTCACGCGTACCTCGCGGGTCATCGGCAACCACCGCTCCAACCCATCGGCAGCAGGCGGATCCCATCGTCGACCTCCCCGAAGGTCTGCGTACACGCCGCCGGCATGCGTCGAGGATTCCCCGAAGGGCTGCGCGCACAGCGCGTCCGGTCGGCCGCCATCTGCTCTGCGTCGACCAGCCGCCGTCCGCGAAACATCTATCCCAGGCGAAGCCGCCGCCAGGACTAGAAGCAGAGCTGCGCGTCGGCACCGCCTAGACTGAAGCTCGCCGCCGGCCGCACCTCCACCCGTCTGCATCTGTCATCGCCTCATCAGCAACACCGTCCGCCTCCTACGCCGGTCACCCACGCCGCCGGACAACGATCGAGTTCCTGCCGGGCGTCTGCATCTTCCCGGCGCCTGGATTGATCCCATCGCTGGCTACCGGTCCGGCCACGCCACCGCGAGACGCCATGGGTAAGCCGATATGCTAATCTCGTTTCCATGTTTGCGATCGTGCGGGGCGCGGCAGGAGCACCCGCACCGGCGCCGTTGTCGCCGGCAAGCCGAGGCTGATATGGAGGCGGCGCCATGCAAGCGCGCCGACGCCGTACACGTACGTGTACGCCGTACGCGACAGCCGTGTTGTACGCCCCAGTAAGCAAGGAGAGACTGGGCCGCGCGCGTACCTACATGGGAAGCCCGACGTGCTGCCTTGTGCATGGCGCATGCAAGCCCCACGCTGCCTTGTGCGGCAGCATCCTGCTGCGGTATGCAGATGATACTCCAACCATCCAGCCGCCATACCCAGATGCTCCTTCAACCACTCTGCTACGTTTAACGCCAACAGATCCCACCAATGATGATGATGCTGCCATCCACGTCCGATCCAGTCCGGCTACACCAACCTACTGCATGTTGATCTACTACCTCTACAACGACAACCCTCACGCGCCGTTCGACACCGACGAGGCAGACAACACAGGGCTACACCGGCTCACGGACACCGACGAGGCCATGGATGACGCCGACACGCCCACCTCTACATCAACACCACCACATGCTAGGAGAAGTGAAGCGAAGATTGAAGACAACGACCACACGACCACAGCAGCTTAATCGGAGGTGCCTCGGCAAGTTTAACTTGCGAGGGTAATTAACCGGGAGCTTTACGAGGCCCCGGGAACCAGGAGAACACATCGCCTTAGTTAGATCTGCCCAACGGCAGGCTATGGAGCGCACTTGTACAATGAGAACCTGTATTTGTATTTTTATAATATGAATAAAGTCAGTGTTCTCTCATTTTATTTATTTTGTCTACTTTAGTAGACTGGCACGCCCGCACTATTTTTTATTTTATCTAGGCAGAGAGATCCTCCGTGATTTTTCTCTCCAAACAGTAGGAAGCCGCGTACAGAGAGAGGAACTGAGTGGAGGAAGCCGGCTGTCGTCGCGGGAGGAGAAGAGGTCGCCGCCTTCCATGCCTCGTCGCGGGGGCTGGTACGGGTGCGTTGGCGGCGGCACCGGCAAGGGGAGGAGGCGACGCGGGGTCCGACGGCTGGATCCGCGCGAGGAAGGGAGGGGAGGCCCGGATCCGGTGGCAGGCGGGGTCGGCGGCAGAGAGGGCGCCGGCGGGAAGAGGAGGCGCTGCGGGGAGAGAGGTGAGGCGCCGGTAGGGGAGGAGAGGCGACGCCGGAGGGTCGGAGGTCGCAGGTCCCGCGTCGGCCGAAGGACGAGGAGCATCAGCGAGCGGAGGCGGAAAGAGAGCTGCTGCGGGGGAGGCGTCCGCCGGAGGCCCAGAGCAAGGAGGAGGAAGACTGGGCGCCGCGGTGGGCTGGATGGGTGGGTGGGGTATGATATTATAAAATATTGTGGTTGTGGGTGGAGACACGACATTAAGTGAGAAAAATACATCATCTTAACACTAAACAGATCAGATTAGTATCACGTTCAAATTTCCTACAACTATTTAGTTCTTGCGTTCCAAACAGCAATTCCTGTGAAATTTCTGTATGGATCTCATTTTTCAAGTTTCATCCCCTGTTCATCTGTAGGATGGACCCCAAAACAAGTTTCTTCCTCGAAATGCGTCTCTTTGGTAACAATAGTAGACCAGATTGCAGCTGGTATAGTTGCAGCACTGTGGTAGACTCAGATACAACCAATTTCAAGGACTTTGTTGATGATATATTGCGCACTTATCCATGTGTTCCAACAGAGGTAGTGAAGATATACTACTTTTGCAAACAATCTAACTCCCACACAGAAGTCACAACTGACCAGGAACTAGTTGATATGTTTGACAAACATGAAGACACCAAATTTATCCGCTTATCTGTTGGTTACTTTGATGCTAGCAAGCCTGTTGTGCCCATACCTGATTGGGGTTCAACTAATCCAGAACCCAGTGAGCCTGCTTCTGAGAATATCACAGTTGTCCCTGGCATCGGCACATTAAGCCTAACTAGTGAACCAAACCAATCTGCTGATAATGCTAGCCATCCTGCTGTTGATGAGGAAGTTGACACTTATCTTATCAATCAATTTCCTGAATTCGAGCACGTTGGAATTGATGAGGAGGGGCTTTATAGTGATGATGACAATGCTGACAAAGTAAAACCTACAAAGGATCATGAGGATGAGTATGTACCTAGCTTTGAATCTGACTCAGAGATAGCCTCTGATGATGAGGAGCAGCAGGATCCATCACTACCTCATGAACCTGAATATGTGCATGATGCCAATGACCCATCCATGACTGTGGGGAGCATATATCCCAACATGGATGTGTTTAGGTTGGCTCTTGCACAACATTCCATCAAACATGAGTTTGAGTATAACATTCAAGTGAGTGAACCAGGGAGATTCAGGGCATACTGCTGTGCCAAATCTGAAGAATGTAAGTGGAGGATTCATGCTTCAAAGATGCAAGACGATGTATCAATTCAGGTAACCAACTGCCTTTTGCTTTCCATCAATTCAGGTAACCAATCTGATTATTTGGCATCCTCCTTTGTAGGTGAAGGTGAACCCTTTTACGCATGATTGTCGAAGTACTAGAAGGAGTGGTAAAGTGAAGCAAGCCATCAAGTTCTGGGTGGCTGAGAAGGTTAAGGATTGGTTAATGGATGATGATAAGCTTGGACCAAAGGAGCTGCAGAGAAGAATTAAAGATGAGCATAAGGTTGTAGTGTCATATAAAAGAATTTTTTATGGTAAGGAGCTAGCAATGCAGCAGCTACATGGTGATTGGCATGATAGTTTTAACAACCTGTATAGATTCAAAGCAGCTGTAGAAGAGGCTAGCCCTGGCAGTTTTGTAGTGATAGATCACCATGAAGTGAATGAGAAGCCCAGATTTAATAGGGTTTTCTTTGCACTGAAAGCTTGTATAGATGGGTTTCTTAATGGATGCAGACCATATCTAGCTATAGATAGCACCTTTTTGACTGGAAAGTTCAAGGGCCAGTTAGCAGTAGCTTGTGCTGTAGATGGTCACAACTGGTTGTACCCAGTTGCATTTGGGGTTTTTGACTTGGAGACCATTGAGAATTGGTCTTGGTTCATGGAAAAACTGAAGGATGCAATAGGCATTCCACCAGGATTGGCCATTTGTACTGATACAGGTCAGTCAGTCATGGAAGGTGTTAAAGCTGTGTTCCCTACTGCAGAACATAGGGAGTGCATGGTTCATTTGGTTAGCAACTTCAAAAAGAGATACCGTGGCAAAGTATTTGATGACAACCTATGGCCGGCAGCCTATGCTTACAACCCATACTACTTTCAAAAGCATTGGAAGGCAATGGCTGATGCCAAACCAGCCGCTGTGAAGTACTTGAGGGACAACCACACAAAATTATGGACAAGAAGCCAATTCAACACTTTGTGCAAGGTAGATTATGTGACAAACAATCTTGCAGAGAGCTGCAACAATTGGGTCAAGGGCCATAAGGGTATGCATCTGGATAGCTTGTTGGACATGTTAAGGAGGAAACTAATGCTGAAGTTTAACAAAAGAAGGAAAATAGCCCAGAAAATGGAAGGGAAGATACTAGATCATATTGTGAAGCATTTGAAAGAGAGAAGCAGGAACTTGAACATGGATGTAGAATTCGGCTCACCTGACATTGGAGAGGTTTCATGGAGGGGGGGCTCTGGCTATAGATATGCTGTCAATCTCAAAGAGAGGACATGTACATGCACAGAGTGGCAGATTTCAGGCAAACCTTGCCTGCATGCAATAGCTATGATCACCTCCATCAGAAATGAGAAGTTAGAGGATTTTGTAGACATGTACTACTCAGTGGAGAAGTTTAGAGCTGCTTATGCTGGTTTAATTCCAGCTTTGCCAGACAAGTCTCAATGGCCTGAATCCTCTCATGATTTCTTCTTGTATCCTCCACTATTGAAGCCTGTAGCTGGTAGAAGGAAGACACAAAGGCATAAGGGATCTGCAGAGGGTGGTAGTGGTAGAAAAGGCAAGCACAAATGTCCAATTTGCAAGAACCTTGGTCATCATTGGTACACTTGCAAAGAAGGAGATCCTAATGATATTGCAGAAATGCTAGCTACTAGGTAATGTTTACATATCCTAATCATTAGTAGTTTGGTTGTAATGACCACAATAACTTGTGTATCGAACTTTTACAGGGGTCCACCCAAGCCTAGAAAAAGGAAGGCAACTACTGAGACAAGCACTGCAGCTGGCTCTGCTGCATCTACACCTACCCCAAATCAACCTCTCTCTATGACCTTCTCACCTGAGACAAGCACTGAACTTGCAATAGTTCCTGCTAAGAAGAGGAAGAAGACTATTCCAACTTCCTACTCAGGTTCACTCACGTAAGTTGTGGTTACTTTGGTTGTCATGCTCTATTTCTGATTCGATCATTAATAGCAAATTTCTTTATGGTATAGGCTGTCAGGCTCAGGTTCCAACCAAGTTAGTGCTATCCCATTATCAGTTGCGTTCCCAACTTCTGAAGTAGAGTCAGAACAACAGAAGGCAGCCAAGGAAAAGAAGGCAAGTGAGAAGAATCCCAAGGCCACCAAAGCAAAGAAGGCTGCCAAGAGAGCAAATGAGAAGAAGCCGAAGGAGACAGATCAGGTTCCTCGTGATAGCCCTGCAATGTACACTAGAAGCAAGGGGACAGCGGAAAGTCCAGCTATGAGCACTAGGAGCAAAAGGAAGCTCCAGATCTGAAGGGCACTTCATCTCTTTTGAACATGTGATCTTTGAAGTTTGTAACTTGTGATCTATTCCAAGTTATCTGGACTTGTAATCTTTTGAACTTACTAAGTAATCTAGATGCAGCATCATTTGGCTAGGCTATACCATGATGCTAATTTATGTTCTAGAACTTTGGAACTGTAGTGGTCTGTAAGAATCTATCAGCATTGTGGACATCTATCACTTGCTGTTTCTATTAATGCGAACTCGTACTGTAACATTGGGACCTCTGAAGCCTTAGGTATTGGATTACTCTTAGCATCTTAGATAGATATTAGATCAAACAAGTCTTGCCATGCATTACATTTCAGAAACATTGGAAGTCTGTCAGATAAACACTAGTCCAGCAATGCTCACTACTTTAACACCGGCACATGCTCTACTTTGCGATGATTTTGCCGCCAAGTGAGGTTGCTGGCGGGAAGTTTTGCCGCCCAAGCCAATTGCTGGCAGTGGCATGGGGAGAAACAAAAAATTACTTGCATATCCGCTCAACTGAGGGCAACCTCGTCATTCTACTCACCCATAAGCAGCCGTTACCGCTACAGCTGACGTGAGTGGCACGAGGAGAACCAAAAAACTTGTTCGATGACTTTCCCGGCTACAACGTTTTTCGAGTGGTGATTAGAGAATTTCGTAAACTTCCGATGGTACGTAGAGAATTCTCTCGAAGAAGAAACAGGAGAGGGAGATGCTGCTGCACTCGGCGAAGACGACAACAGTGAAGGCAGCAGAGCATTGCTCCAAGAACAGATTTAGGCTTAGTTTGGGTATTTTTAGAATGAGGGCTTGTTTGGATACAAACAAAATCCCTCCAAATCCACATGAAAATCTTCCAAACTACTATTGCACTTGCACAAAAGAAAGATCCAACAACATTTACTTGCAGAATTCAGAACAACATTTACTTGCAGAACTGAGGCCTCAGTCACTGGCTAATGAGCCTCGTATGAATGTCTCGTTCACTGTTGCATGGAAGTGACAATTCACTCGCTAATCTCCTAATTTTGAAATGAAGTTCTGAAAAATACTATTTCCATTCACGAATGCACGACGTGATTGATTTTATTAAAACTTTGATCCTCCTATTTATTAAACAAAAGTTTCTCAAACATATAAAAATATAAATTATACCCAAAATATATTTAATTTAATGATAAATCAAATAACATCGAAATAAACCCTCGCCAAGTCGCCAACCGACTAGCCCCACTGCTTCCTCTGTTTCTTCTCCGCCTCATTGCTCTCCATCTGCCCGCGCGGCGGCGGCACGATGGCAGACAAGGAGACCAAGGCCAAGGCGGAAGCGGCGGCGGCTGCTGCTGCGTCATCCTCCACCTCCGAGCCGGAGGTGGAGGCGCAGGTCAAGCAGATCGAGGCCCTCTCCATCGAAGGAACGGGCTGCCCTCCAGATCCCCCTTCCGCCATCCACCGTATCGCGCCTACCACGCCGCCGGTGCACTCGCCGGAGCCCGTGGCCATGCACTCGCCGGAGCCCTCTTCCTCTTCTCCGGTCCTCCTCAACATAGGTTGGTGCCTTCCCCGACCCCGATCCACCGCCCCCACCCCCTCTCGTTCGGGCGCGAATCAGAGTCTCATTCGTGTACGGTGATGCAGGGGGCAGGAAGTACACGACGACTGTGGAGACGCTGACGCAGCGGGAACCCGACTCCATGCTCGGCGCCATGTTCAGCGGGCGTCACACGCTCCCGCACCAACGCGCCACGGTACGGCCGCTGCTTCTTTCAGTCGCGTGTTCTCAGCGGCGGATGAGTTGAATGTCTTGTGCCATTGTGTCTAGGGGATGGTGTTCGTGGACAGGGACGGGAAGCACTTCCGGCACGTGCTCAACTGGCTCAGGGACGGCGCCATCCCCGTGCTGTCGGAGTCCGAGTACCAGCAGCTGCTGCGAGAGGCAGAGTACTACCAGTTGCTCGTAAACAGAATAACACTCAATTGTGTTTCGTTTTCTCATAAATTCCGATTTGATCCAACTGTTGTTCATAAGGTGATGGTTTCTGCTCTAGGGTTTAGCTGATTGCATAAACGAGAGGCTCGGTTGGAAGAAAATCGAAAGTTCAGAGGCTGAATTGACACGAAAGGACGTGATCAAGAGCATCCAGGCACAGAGAGTTAGGTTCCGCGGCGTGAATCTGTCTGGCCTTGATCTTTCTAAGCTTGTAAGATATTGGTATACTTGCTCCTGTTGTTCTCTACTGGCATTACTGAGTACTGACCATTGTTTCTCTGTCATTATAGCTGTTGCTAAGCTTGTACAAGCTGTTACTCTTATTTCTAGCACTCTACTACGGTCCTGTTTGGAAATTTTTTAGCTCCAACTAAAAATTAGCTAGCTAACAATTAGCTAGATAAAAAATAACTATGCATGTTTGGATACCTCATCCAATATATGGCTGGATTCCTAGTAGATAGGCCATTTCCCACCAATTAGCTGAAATTAGCTGGGTTCCATCAACTAACAACTAATTTTTAGCTAGGGGGTGGGCTAACAATTAGCTGCACATTAGCTGGTCTGTTTGGATGCAACATAGCTAATTTTTAGCAGCTCATTATTAATTGGGGGTATCCAAACAGGGGCTATATCATCTTTGTGTCGTGTCATGAGAAATTTGACAGTATAGATGTTAACATTCGCTGTTCTTAAGAATAGTTGTAATTCACAACTTGCACTCTGAAAATTTTGTTCCTTTCTCTGCAGGACTTGTCAGAGGTGGACTTCAGTTATGCATGCATAAAGAACACTGATTTTTCATGTGCTAACCTTCACAAAGCAAAATTTGGGGTAAATCAGCTGCACCAAAATCCTTTATTGCTAATTTAGTCGCCTGTGACTGCATTAAATGTTTCAAGTCCGGGTCATCATTTTAAAATGAGCTTCTCTTTGTTCTGTTCTTAGCTATGATTATTGCTATATATAAAAAAAGAAACATTTTACTGATAATACCTAGCTCTATATTCTTATTATCAGCAGGTGGAAGCTTCATCATCGTCTTTCCGAAACGCATATTTGCGTGAGTAAGACACTCCAACAAGCTACTTAAATGGGCTCTATAATAATACTGTCATTTCTCTGTTTCCCTTCGGAATTTGCTGCAATTTGGCATTCATTTTGTTCACCACTTCGGGATAACAGGTGTGAGTTTATTGGAGCGGATCTTCAAGAATCTGTTCTGGATGGAGCAAACCTTCGAAGTGCAAACTTGCAAGGTAGCAATGCGCACATTGATCCTGTTCCTTCATTTCTTGGTTCCTGACAACTGTAAAATTGTTCTAGATCATTGTCAATTGTACTATCTCTATACCACTGGGTATGCCATTTGATATGAGCCATCATTGAGTTGCTATAAACTAATAGCGTTTCATAAATTCTAATATCAGTTGATGATCAAAAGAATGATGTATACTCTGTTTATTTTGCAGATGCACGCTTAACGCAATGTAGCTTCATTGAAACAGATCTTCATTCTGCACATTTACAGGTATGCAAACTTTTGTGCTGTGCATGGAACTCAACATATTGAGTCCCTGTGCACATACATTAAGTTCAATGTAAGCTTATGAACAGTGGAATCACTCATGGTCTATCCTTATTTTGCTCTGGTGTTGGATGTTAGTGCTAGTGCTTCTGTGTTTGTTTATCCCTAGTTCATCCCTGCTATGTGTTGCAAGCATCCAAATGTGGCAGCAGAATCCAGTGGATGCAAGGGGCATGCCTATTTGTTTTCCTTCATAGGGAATTAGGGATAATGCTTTGTTATTTCCCTATATTGGCACAATAGAAGATTCATATGAACTGTTCTTTAGTAGGCCAGAAACCAAAAATCTTTGAAGCTGATTATGACCTGTGCATCTAATTGTCCATTCAAATGGATTTTCAGACTGCTAACCTTACGGGTGCCAACTTGAGGGGAGCTAACCTTGAAGCCGCCAATCTCAAGGTAAAAATTGGAACTTCATGTCAGACACGCGCACGCACACGCATACGCTTTCTGATTGTACACACCTATGTGACTACCTCCATGGCACTTTTTTTTAGTTTTAATCATTTCTTTCCTGATACACAGCTACATGTAAGCACAGCTTCTTTTCCCCAATGCCTACTTTGTAAAACGTGCAACAATTTACGTATACACTGTACTAACCCTCAAGAAGCTGTGATGAAACTGAAAGCTCTACCATGCCCAGCTTATTGAGTATAACACCAGTTCTTATTCACAGTTATACTAATCCTCATTATCTTTATGTTATTGAAATCTACTTTGTATGAATGTGCTGAAGCTTATTCTGATTTGCAGGGTGCTAAGTTGTCTGGTACAAACTTGCAAGGTGCAAATCTTCAGAGAGCTTACTTGCGGGAAGTTGATTTGCGTGACACCGTATGTTCTTGCCTCGTGTTCCATTTGCTAGTTTGCTCCAATCTACATTAATTACAAAGCCTAAAGGGTCTTGGCCCCTTCTGTTTACAGTTTACCTCATTTTGTGCAACTAGTTTCTAAGGTTGAATTTTAACTACGTTTACTTTGGTTAACAGCAATTAACCGGTGCTAAGCTTGGAGGTGCAAATCTGCTTGGAGCTATCAGATGATCTACAGTTTGATTGTGCAGCTTCATGTATACTGTACAATTTCATTCGATGTAATGGCTGCAACACGATCGTCTGTGCAATACTGGTCCCAGTTGGCTGCAATTGAGGACACAAATACATCGTGAGTAATATATTGGCGGAATGTTGTCTGGTGCCCGAGCCGGTCAGATGTACTTCCTCCATCTCAAATTGTAAGAGGTTTTATGTCTCTCCTAGATTCATTCGTTATTCTATGTATGTGATCAATATGTCTTATCAACATCCATATGAACGTAGGACGGAGGGAGGAACGTAGGAAGGAGGGAGTACTACGGAATAGAGTCATCTATGTGCTTCATTATATCTAGCTGGTCCTCTGATTGGAACGTTAGGATTCATTGGGTGAAATGTAAAGTAACTGTTAGATATCAGAGCTGAACCATCAGTCCATCACCATCTGAAGCAACCACATTTCCTGTGGACAGACGTATCTGTATCGTTGTGGTTTCGATCTTGGTGTCATTATCGTGTTATCATATTATGGCATATGTGGAGGTAGTCTGCGCGCTATTTCGATTGCTGATGTATTACCACTGTTATCACAATGTTGAACACAGGCACGATCTAGCATACAATTTGCATGGCACAAACAAGCATAGTTACCATACCAATTCAAAGGATGGGAGGAGCCACTCTTGACATTGCAGCTACAATTTCTTAAAGAGGCCTAGATGAGAAATGATTTCAAATTCAAGTACAGTAGTAGTTTAGGGACCACATTTGTAAAGCATCAACCTGGACGCTCCTGAGAGCTAGGTTGTCTACACCTCCCTCGGTACTCGGATTCAGGCGAAGAGGACCTTGAGACCAAGGTCACCAAAAGGCATATGGGGATGTAAAACACTGTTTGCGCACTGTAAAAAATAGTTGGAATAGTGGATGCACGTCCTTGATGCCCCTCCTGATGACCCCGGTCTGACAGCAGCACCCACCTCCCATGGAAAGCCGAGATTGGTCAGCCGCAACGGCTCAAATCGACACGGACGGCCCGCAGAGATTTTAGGGTGGGCCGCGCGGTGACTGCGTCATCCGCTCTACTTCCATGCCATGAGCAAGTGAACCGGTGGAAGAAGTGGAACCGAGGAGGACGTGGCTAGCGGGCGCAGGGGACGCGTGCAGCGGAAGCCGGGGCGAGGTGGCGACCTGCATGTGCTCATGCACGGCCAGCCACGCACCGACGAATAGGCGCACGCGCGGAGCCCGATGCACCTCCACGGCCGCAGACGCATCCACCATCCAGGCAGCGCGCACCAGCAGCCCACGCCATGGACGACATGGGTGTCGAGAGACAGAAGAATTTGCCGGCCGACGATGCCGGAGGAGCCGTGCCGGCGGCGGCGGGTGCTGGAGCTAGAAGCAAGCCGCCGGGCGGCGGCGGAGGAGGACGGAAGCACCTCTCCTCCATCGCCAAGCACGTGCTCCGGCAATGTTCCCTGTGCGTGCAGTGCACTGTTCGTCGTCCTCTTTGTTGGTTTGCTAATTTGGACAGTTCTTGCAATTGGTCGCTGTGCAGTCCTGGATCATGTAGAAGTAGAACTATCATAGCGAACCAAGTCAATCACAAGTTCAGAACTTAATTTTCTTTTCCTGTTGTGCGACTTGTGTCAAGTTATCCTTGTTTGTGTGGTGGTATACAGCACGTACTTTGTTTGGATGTCAATTGGTTGCATATATGCCTACATAGCCCAAAATGGGGCCATGGGGTCAACACCCAGTATACAAAACTTCCAAAATGGTCAGAACTCAAACTTTTCTGTTGCAGGTTTAGTTTGGAATATATGCTTGGACATTTGGTGACCTGAAAATTGCAAACTCTGTGACGTGTCAGTACTCATACTCAAAACTTGTTTGTTGCAGATTTAGTTTGGAACTTTGGATGTAATATTGTTAAACTACAGATGGAGACAGACTTGAATAATCAATATAAGTATCTTGTATTGAAACCTTAATGCTTAGGACATAATTTTTTGGTTAAATTCTTATATTAATTCATCAGTTTAGAAGGTTTTTAAAAATACGAAGGAGGGTTGTGTGTCTTTGTATTAGATAGAAAATAGTGTTTGCTTAGAATGCAGCGGACAAAGTGCTCGCGCAGATCCAGGATCCATTAGTGCAATCACACAGGGATTATACTTGCACGCAACACAACCAAAGAAAGGAAGGGGCTAAGGCTAAGTAAAAGCTCAGCATCCCAATAAGGGCTAGTTTGGGAACCACATTTTTCCAAAGGATTTCCGTTTTTCTAAGAAAAAATAAACTATTTTCTTCTCAATTCTTTAAAATTCCTTGGGAAAATGGGGTTGCCAAACTATTCATCCCAGCCTGATGTGAGAGCGTTGCCTCCACTAGTACGCAATTGGTGAGGTCTGCTTCAGATGTTATCGATTCTACCCGGTTGGACATGTGTGCAAATTTGGTCGGACCTCCAAAAACTCCTCCATCTAGCATCCTGAATTAAATGATTTGTTGCATATTGTATATGGCTTTGTGTTTCTCCATATATCATTTTGGTTATTAGAATGGAGCAAGTGACTGACATACTTATCCTATTTCTTAAAAAACTGGCAACTAATATGTTACTGCCACACAGGACACTGGGCAGGAGTGTCAATGATTTGGTCACAGACTTCGAGTTAGGCTTGAAGACTGCTGTAGTTGGCAACTACTCAAGAAAACTAGTTGAGTTTTGTAGTCTTCAAGCCCTGCAAATCATCACATCTCATGATATAGGAGAAAAAATAAGTGAGGGTTCGCTTAGTCGACTCACTTTTGATATGATGCTAGCTTGGGAAACTCCCACTCCTTCGGATCAACAGATTACCATGGTTGGTGATTAAGCATACATATATGTCACACAGGAAAATTAATGTTTGGATCCTGAAATGACTGACGTGCTAAATTTTACAGGAGAGCATAGCAAAAGAAAAAGAAGATAGAAAGGAGCCACTTGGAGCAAATGAAGCAGTGATGGGTGATGAGACTTCACTGTTCTATTCAGACATCATGCCTCTTCTTGTAAGTGTGTCAAAGACATTACTGATTACCGGGATATGATGGTCAGTTTGCTCTAAGCCATCAATTGGTTAACAGGTTAATGAAGAACCAAGTGTTGGAGAGGAAGCGTACGTGTGGTTTGGATCTGTATTCCCTTTGGCTTGTGACGTGGTCAATGCTCGTTTCACTTTTGAAGCTCTGACTGCTACCACAGCTAACAGGCTGCATTATCCAGCTTATGACAAATTCCTGAAAGAAATGGATAAGTATGCCGCCTATTCCACCATTGGATCAAATATTTTTTTTGTTTCTCGACATAATTGTCAAATGCATTAAGCATGAAATTTTCATTTTATTTTCTCTAGTTCATTCAAGTTCTTGCAAAATTTGCCAACTCCGACTGGAGTTGAATTAGCTGAAGACGAATTCATTTTGCACATGGAGGGCACAGCAGGAACACAAAGGGTAGTGAGGCACATTGGAACCACTAGTTGGCCAGGTAATCAATCTGATCATTTTGTTTCTGGTTACTTTTTTCTCATATTCTAGTAATCTGAATTGCTTGTCCCCCTCATTAGTAAATACAGTATAATCATGTTTTATATTGCAACATTTGGTGTTTGGGGTTATTTAGGTCGAGCAACTATGACAAACAAGGCGCTATATTTTGAGGCTTCTGGCAAAATCTCATACGAATCCGCTATCAAGGTTGATCTTTCAGACACTGGAATACAGCACCAAATTAACAGGGCTTCAACAGGTCCTTTTGGCGTGCCTTTGTTTGACAAAGCCATCGTGTTTGAGTCACTGTGAGTTCCATCTTACATAGATCCTCTTTGGTGTTCATACGAATAGATCCTCTTTGGTGTTCATACGAATATCTTAGACTTATCGATAATCCGAAAAATATATATAAGACCTTAATCATTCATCTCTGCAGATCAGAACCTCTGGTTTTGGAGTTCCCCGAGATGACTAGCTCAATAAGGCGCGATATGTGGCTTACTTTGATAAGAGAAGTAGTCTTCATTCATCGTTTTATATCTATGTACGACATAGAATCCCCCGTTCACAGATGGGAGGTACACTCTAGAATTATACTGGGAGTAATAAGGCTCCATGCTGCAAGAGAGATGCTACGGATGTCGCCGCCGCCCCCTTCTAGCTTCTTAGTGTTCTCACTGTACGATGACCTGCCTAAAGGTGATTTTGTACTAGAACAACTAGCGAGCAACCTGAAACAGACCTCCACCATAACCCGATTGAGCGCATCCTATGTGTTCAAGGGTTTAAGCAAATCTTATGTGGCGCCATCTTTGAGTGCGGAGATAGCAGCAGATCATGACACAGACTCCAGTAGCCACGAGCAGCCCCTGGCGTCCCTAGAAGACAAGATCGATCAAGCGAAAGATGAGGCCAGGGAAGTCACCACTGCCAATGCTTCCATTGAAGGGATGAAGGAGGAAGGCGTCACCGACAGCCTTCTTTTACTGGTGGTATGATCAATTCCTTAATGTTTACTTGGTATCTTGTTTGCTCTTGTTGGGATCACTTAATTAAACAAGCATCCTCTTCCTTTCATGCAGGGGTTGGTCAGCCCGATTGGCAAATTGCGTCCAGTCATCCAGCAGATAACCTCGTGGGAGCGGCCGCTTGTTACTGGCAGCATCCTTGCTGTAACTTTGCTAACCATATACAAGTAAGCCTACACACATCACCAAAACTGACCATCTTGGCCATGTGTCTGTCTGAATACAATGGAATCAGAGATTGGAACAGGAAACACACATAATACGGTTCTTTTCCATCGTGCAGTGAGTGGTTCAGCTACGTGTTGGCCGCATCCCTGGTACTGGCAGTTGGCGTGATGGTCTGGTCTAGACAGAGGAAGATCGGCAAGATATGCTCGGAAGTGATCATCGATACTTCGTCGGACAAGACGACAATGGAGAGCATAGTGGAAGCACAACAGAGCCTGAAGAAACTGCACGAGTACATCAAGACGGCAAACGTCGTCATCCTCAGGCTGTGGTCGATTGCGCTGGCGAGGTCACCAAAGGTATCATCGTCGTAGCTGGCCGTGTGGTTGTTTGATCCTTCTTCCGTTTGGTTGCTGAGCTATCGTGTTCTAAAATTTCACCGTGTGTTCCGTTTGCCCTATATATGCAGCACACGGAGACGATGATACGGATGCTGACGGGGTCGGCGGTGGTGGTGGCCGTGATCCCATTCAAGTACATTCTGATCGGGCTGATAGCCGGCGGCTTCGTGGCGAACACGAGGATCGCGAGGGCCGTGTCGAATCCGCAGGGCGGCCGGCGGTGGAGGGAGTGGTGGGAGTCCATACCTGCCATCCCGGTTCGGACGGTTGACGAGAGTGAGCTGTGAAATAGCTTGACAAACCTGCAAGAACTCCAGGTCCAAGTGTTCCTATACTCTCCATAGTCATCCTACAGGCCACAGCTTCGGGAATGATCTGCAGGGAAAGTGTAAAATGGTGTGGACTTACTTGTATGTATATTTGTAGAGTGTTCAAACCTCCTAAAGAAACTCGTTAAGGGTCTGCTGTTGAGGAATAAGTCGTCAAGGTCCGAGCTGAGAATAAACGATGTCTTTTAAAGGATCTAATACTCTTTGCATTTATGCTGTTCACTTGTGGGTATACTAAACGATGTCTTCTGAAGGGATATTCTTGCCTCTGCTAAAAATGATTTTATCATTTATGTCAAAATATCTCCAATAATACCCTCAATATCATGTTCTCGTACCCACATTTTAATACTCTATCCGTTTCGGTTTCGATTCATAGGTCATTGACTTTTTTAACACTAAATTTGCCAACTCGCCTTATTAAAAAAATACGAAATTATGAAAAAAATTAGAATCATAGCTAAAATATATTATATGATCAACTAAATCTCAATGTAAACTATGCGGTGGTTATGAATTTTTTTAAATAAGATAAGAAAAGTAAATTTGGTGTCAAAATAGTCAAACAATGTATAAATTGGGATGGAGAAGCATTCTATATCGCATCTCTTGCAACTATATTCTCCGTCTGGTGATGCACATGGCCGCCGGCAACCTTGATTATCTGTTAATGGGGTTTCGATGATCATGAGGCCAATCGTCTGTTGATGCACGTAAATCTGCCATGTATTGGATGGATTGGTGGTGTGGATTGGAATTGTTTGCCATCACTATATAGGAGGACGCGTTGTACCAAGATTTCAACAACTACTGAGTCCTGAAAAGCTTGGGAAGGTTGGATTAGTCAGGGATTTCAGTCATTTGGAACATGGACATACGTGATGCTTTGCATTGAGAGATGTGCCAATTCCAGGACTGTAACTATTTTCATTCGTGGTGAAAACAAGATGATGATTGCGGAGAGAAAGCGCAGTTGCTGTGCGTGTGGCGATGAATCTGACCCGCGATAACTCAATTGTGTTGTGGCGCAGCAGAGATATCTTCCTCAATTGCTGTTGAGAGTGCTGAAATCGACACCCTGGAGCGAGCAATATGCTATCAGGTATTAAGTGGTTTGCTGACTAGAGTATTTCATATGTTAACTGTGGTAAACTTAAGTTGATCGAGGAGAGCAACCCCCACTCTGTTGGCATAGACTGCAATAATTAACGTCATTGAGACCAATTTGTTTATTTCAGCTACTGTATATATCTAGATACCGTACAGTACATACCAAAAGCAGATGGATCGAATCAATTCATTCATTCATTCAGCAGACATCTGAATGCCAGTTCTAGGATCGATAATAATGGTGGGTGGAGTTGGGGGTCTCCAACGTTGGGCGAAAGCCCTCACCGCTCTGATCCTCGCCTCCCTCTCCTCGTCCACCACCTCCTCCTCCTCCTCCTCCTCCTCCTCCTCCTCCTCAGTGCCGTCCTGCAGGTTGATGACGGCATCACCAAGCGACCTAATGTAACGATCCTCCTCGTCGAGGGTGTAGAACGTCCTCCCATGGACCGTCATCGACGGATGAGTGGTGGGCAGCGCGTGGCGACAGAGAGGGCATACGGCGTTACGGCTCAGCCACTGGAAGATGCAGCGCTGGTGGAAGGCGTGGGAGCAGGGCATGGCCCTGATCGGATCCGGGTCCTCCGACGATGACGGTGGATGCACGAGCAGCAAACTCGTGAGGCAGATGGCGCAGTCGTCGGCATCTCCGGCCGTCAAGTCCGAGGGCATGATCTGTCGAAGTTGCAGCCCCTGCATGGTTTCGTAGGAGGCGGCGATGCAAGCACGCTTGCTCGGCGGCGGCGGCGGCGCATCCTCCTCCTCCTCCTCCTCGACCGGCTCATATTCAACACCCGGCGGCAGTGCTGGCTGGACGAGGTAATCATAAGGTGTAACAGCACGGTGGGTCGGAACTGTTGGTGGCGGCGGGGACAACAAGGACGACGACGACGACGACGCGGGGCTCCTCGGCCGCCGGCGCCGCTGCGCCTGCGCATGCCGGCCCCCTTCCTCCTCCATGGGATGGGATAGTCGAGTCGAGACTCGAGAAGGGATGCGATGGGATGGGATCGATACGATCGATGGGGCAAAGCGCGGCGGCGGTTCTTGGATCCTCTTGCGATCGGCAACAGCAGGTATAGTATAAATAGGGGTCCGCCGCCTAATGTGTGTATATAGGGAAGGGGCCCACCCGGGGGACCCGATCCGAGTCCGATAGCTAGCAAAGAAGGAAAGATGCCATGCCCGGCCCAACTGGTTGCCGTGAGTTGTAAGCCCAGCTAGCGCATTCTAGTTGAAGCTTGGCAGCCGTAATAATGTTTTTCCCCTCAAAAAAAAAAAGCCGTAATAATGTTTAGCTAGAGACTATTTCAAGGCACACGGAATTCAGTACAAATAATTCTAGACTTAATTAGTTATTTGGACAGATTTATTTGTCTTATTTATCCATTTGTCATTTCAACACAAATCATTTTAAATAACAAAAGAATCGCACCCCTACATGTCGGGTGGTACCCACCTTTATGATGAGATATCCATAATCTCGTCTTCTAGTGGTCGAATCTTAGACCTTGCGCTACAAACATGAACAGCCAAAAGACCTTGATCTAGAAAAATGTTACGCAGACTAAATATTTGAAAACAATTGTTTGAAATGCGAGAAGAAACGTACACGGTGGGTTTATTTATCCAAATTTAAAAAAGAGACACGAATCTCTAAAATTTACGACTGCTAGCTTTCTACTGGCCCACCAACATTGCAGGCCCAGATAGAATGTACAATGGTCTATGGAGGTGCGGCCCAAAGGAAAGAAATAGTACTCATCCTCGCGCGGCTGTGTTCGGCGACAGACATTGCCCCCCACCATTGTACCCAACCGCCACGGCCCGACCCCGACCACCTCCTCGCTCGCACACCATTGCGCTTGCGCGGCCGACTCCGTTCAAGTCCGGCGGAGCAGTATGGAGCAGGTCGGGGGGAGGCCGGCGAAGCGGTTCCTGGGCGGTGCCGCCGTAGAGGGGACGCGCGCCGCCAAGAGAGCTCGGGCGGCGGCGGCGGAGTTAGCCCTCAAGAACCCGAGCCCGGGCGAAGAGGCGGTGCGGGCGGGGAACGGCGACAGCGGCAAGAAGCCGACGGTGGTGGAGGCGGAGCGGGCGGGGAACGGCGACAGCGGCAAGAAGCCGACGGTGGTGGAGGCGGAGCGGGCGTGGAACGGCGACAGCGGCAAGAAGCCGACGGTGGTGGAGGCGGAGCGGGCGGGGAACGGCGACAGAGGCAAGAAGCCGACGGTGGTGGAGGCGGAGCGGGCGGGGAACGGCGACAGCGGCAAGAAGCCGACGATGGTGGAGATGGAGCGGGCGGGGAACGGCGACAAGATCAACGGTCCTATGGGGAATGGGATGCTGCTGCTGCGGGATAGCAACAATGTCCAACAAAAGGCTGCGGACAAGAACGGGACGCCACGGGGTCGCAAGAAGGGAGCGATGGTGCCTCGCCTTCGCCGCACGCCGGCCACCATTCGTCAGGCGCTGGATGCTGTGCCAAGAGAGCCAGCACCGCGGAGATGGGTCATCTGCGGAGGGCCAAGCCTGGAGCGAGTTTGGGAGGATCCAGTCGGCGTGGCGCTGCTGTACCGCGGCATCCTCCCTGAGAACTGGTACGACCCAACGCTGGATTACATTCTTCTTGGTTACCCGGTCACCGACTTCTGGCGGAGGGTATGGGCTAGCGCACCCCTGCATCTGCACGATGCCTCACTCGTGCCGGGGATCGATTGGCGTGATCCGCGACTCATGAGGGACAGCACCTACGCCGACACTGATGTGGGAGGCACGATGTTGACTGTGCTTAAGAGTCATCCTGGGCCCGTGGGAAGCTTCAGACTCGACAGCTCGCAATGTCCGATGCCTGAGGAACTTGCAGACATGTTGGAGGTCTTGGCGCAGAAACAGACCCATGAGGTGTTGATGGTGAATTTGACGAGGCCGATTGAGGACCGGTTCTCGCTGCCGAGGCTGAGCTGCAGCGGTTGTCGGCGCCTAGCGCTCGCTTTCTTGGCCCTGTTTAGGACCCCAATTTTCTCCTAAAATTCACTATGCAAAAAGAAGATTCTCCGTCACATCAAAATACCGGCACATACATGGAATACTAAATGTAGACGAAATAAAAAAATAATTGCACAGTTTAGATGTACTTTGCGAGACGAATCTTTTGAGCCTAGTTAGACCATAGTAGGACAATATTTACCACAAACAAACGAAAAGTGCTACAGTGATTCTACAGTGCTTTTCAGTTCGGAACAGTGTTTTTTTCAACGGGTGTGTTTAGATGGTTGAAAAAAACACTGTTCCGAACTGAAAAACACTGTAGAACCACTGTAGCACTTTTCGTTTGTTTGTGGTAAATATTGTCCTACTATGGCCTAACTAGGCTCAAAAGATTCGTCTCGCAAAGTATATCTAAACTGTGCAATTATTTTTTTATTTCATCTACATTTAGTATTCCATACATGTGCCGACATTTTGATGTGCCGGCATTTTGATGTGACGAGAAATCTTTTTTTTTGCATAGTGAATTTTGGGAGAAAATTTGGGTACTAAACATGGCCCATCTAAACACACCCCTTCTCCATCGACCTGCACAGAGCCCAAGAGGAGGCAGGCGCCCACGATTGCGATGACGACAGGTGGTTTTCGGCTTTGACAGACCTCAGATTGATTGGGTGCAGATTCGAGCCGCAGGCACTGTCCGCCGCTCTCTTGGAGATGAGAAGCCTCCGCGATCTGTCACTAGGCATCTGCAGCCTCGCCGACGGCATCACCTTCGACTCCACCAGCCTCGTCTCATTACGCCTTTGGGATTGTTGGGCCAGCAGCGGCGGTATCACTTTGCGGTATGTGCCTCGTTTGGGACTTCTTTCAGCTGGAGTGCTCCCTGCCTCCTCCGCGATGGTATGCATACGGCTCGGGACAGTCTGCAACACCCTGCGTGATCTCACCTGTGTGGACCTACACCATCACAATGTGAAAGTAGATGGATCATATAGCGTCACTATTGCCAGAAGGCGACTACTCTCTATCCCTTATCTGCAATCTCTGTCTGTGAGCTTACACATGTCTAGCGCTCGGGAAAAGACTACACTGGTTACAATGCTTTGCCGACTACCTCTGCTCAAGGAGCTCACTCTGCTGGTAGCTCCTCCTCCTCCTCCTCCTCCTCCTTCCAGTTCAATTCGACGTACTCTCGCATATTATCGCATACTGAATATTTCTCTCTGCTACAGCGTGTCGACGGCGTCCAGGACGATGAGGATGAGTTCCCCCCATTCTCACATGTGCCTTGCTTGGAAGAGAAAGTTCAGAACATCACCTTCCGCGGCTTTACAAATGGAAAGGTGGATCGCTTCTTCGTTGACGGCGTCCTCGCCATCGCCCGCTCCCTCCGCTGCATCACGGTGCAAGCGCACTCCTCCATGAGAGGAACGCTGCTAGACGTATTGGCTCACCTCAAGCCCCTCCCAAGAGCCTCCAGCGGCTGCAGAATTGTTCTGCTCTCTTATGATGATTAGGATATGCTCATCACTATTCACTAGCTAGGGCTGTGACTTGTGAAACTGATAGATTAGGAATATTGTGACACGTCTGCATTGAGACAACATTGCCCTCTGCCACTGTCTTCAGGCTGTACAAGCCATATTGCGTGGCGCACACTTTCTTGCCATATGTGCATAAGTTTTCATTCTCATATCCTGAAAGCAAGCAGATGCAAATAAACTCATTATCGCACCCCCTGTCTGGTGAGTCGTGAACTTTCAGTGATAGGTGTCATTATTCGTGCATCCTTTGAAATATGCTGGGGGCTATGTTTCTGTAACTGTATTGCATCGGCCAATGGTACAACTTGAACTTCAGATTACATGGAGTGGAGGTATAGTACTTGGCTTAGCATGTAATGTAGGGTTCTATATACACCTTACTTGTGCGTTGACCTTTCTGAATCCCAATGAAATTATTGTGATGCCTGCTTGTTCGTTAATTATACGGAGAGGGATGTACTTTCTACGACATGCCATGGACTCTGCTTCCTTTTGATCAATCATCGGAACCATGTTTTATTGGTGTGTTTGATCGCCATTAATCAAGCGCTTTTCATACTAATTTTGACTGACATTTCATAGTATACTTTTGAGGACTCTGAACTTCCATGCTCGAGTTAGGCACTGCACTTTACAACTGGCAACCCAATTTTCTACGCTCTGATTCTTCTCTAATATAAAGCATGACCAAACCTAGCATGGTCTCTAATAGTAACATTTGATTCTTAGCACCTCTTGTGCTATGATTTTTGTAGTAAAAAAACTCTATCCATATTAAAGTAGTTCTAAACACAAAATCCAATGATATATGATCTTCATAAGACATTTTTAGTACACAATACTCCGACAGTAGTTAAATACATTCATAAAAAAAAATTTATATATGTGTTTTGTCCGTATGAATGTGGCGGAAAGAGAGAATTATAAACACTACAATTTGTTCGGTACTTAGTGAGAGTACGGGTACACGATGCCACGTTTGCCTTATCCAGCTAGCTGTCTTTTGCTCCATGTGTTTAACTTGTATCATGCCATTCGATTGATAGTTAAGTCTCGGTTAAAATTGATGACGTTGGTGGTATTGGTCGTCTAGATTCAACCGGTTAAAATTATTTTAGCCGCCGAAAGTTCTCGTATTTCTTGTAGTTACTCCAACAGATCTTGCTTGCCACTATACAGCGTGGTGAACAGATGCTACTCAAGACTTGACGACGTGATCTCGCCATTCGTACTGATGAAGCTCGGGGAGAAATAAAAGTCGTGCTTGGTGACATCTGACATGTAGGCGATGAGTAATCTTCAGTATGTTTTTTTAGAAGTCCAGTTGGACATCAAGAGTTCAACACTCGGGACACGCTTCATGGGAGGAGGGTCGCCAGTGGCCAACCAATGCTCTAACTTCTACGCCAGAGTTTCGAGCCAGGCCAAGCCTAAGCAGGGTGCAAAGCGTGCAGGCTTGCAGAATATGCTTCCATGCCTCGAGTTGATTCGATCAGGACTACAAACACGAACCGAAACGTTACAGGGTCGCTGCACCGACCAGCCTAGGATACATTAGCATGCATGCAGTAGTGCAAAAGAGTACATATATTATTTACTGCAGACAATGCCTGGCAGATCGAACCGATTTGTTTATTCAGCTATATATCTAGCTTCCGTACATACCAAAAGCAGACGGATCGAATCAATTCATTCATTCATTCATTCAGCAGACATCTGAATGCCAGTTCTAGGATCAATAATAATGGTGGGTGGAGTTGGGGGTCTCCAACGTTGGGCGAAAGCCCTCGCCGCTCTGATCCTCGCCTCCCTCTCCTCGTCCACCACCACCTCCTCCTCCTCCTCAGTGCCATCCTGTAGGTTGATGATGGCATCACCAAGTGACCTAATGTAACGATCCTCCTCGTCGAGGGTGTAGAAGGTCCTCCCATGGACCGTCATCGACGGATGAGTGGTGGGCAGCGCGTGGCGACAGAGAGGGCATACGGCGTTACGGTTCAGCCACTGGAAGATGCAGCGCTGGTGGAAGGCGTGGGAGCAGGGCATGGCCCTGATCGGATCCGGGTCCTCCGACGATGACGATGGATGCACGAGCAGCAAACTCGTGAGGCAGATGGCGCAGTCGTCGGCATCTCCGGCCGTCAAGTCCGAGGGCATGACATGTCGCAGTTGCAGCCCCTGCATGGCTTCGTAGGAGGCGGCGATGCAAGCGCGCTTGCTCGGCGGCGGCGGCTCCTCCTCCTCGACCGGCGGCAGTGCTAGCTGGACGAGGTAATCATAAGGTGTTGTTACAGCATGGTGGGTGGGAGCTGTTGGTGGCGGCGGGGACAACAAGGACGACGACGACGACGACGCGGGGCTCCTCGGCCGCCGGCGCCGCTGCGCCTGCGCATGCCGGCCCACTTCCTCCTCCATCTCCATGGGATGGGATGGGATTGGGATAGTCGAGTCGAGAGGGGATGCACGCGCGATGGATCGATACGATCGATCGGAGCAAAGCGCGGCGGCGGTTCTTGCGTTCGGCAACAGCATGTGTATATATAAGGATAAGGAAGGGGCCCACCCGATCCGAGTCCGATAGCAAGCAAGAAAAGATGCCCCGCCCACTGCAACCTCTGACCATTATACAACCTCCGTCGGACCCCTTCCAAGAGCCCAACGTCTGGTAAACTTGGACATGAGGCACCGAGCTGCAGGGCCTGCAGTACAAAAGCTTCTGCGTTGACCTTTCTGAATCCCGATGAAATTATCGTGATGTCTGTTTGTTCGTTAATTATACGAAGAAGGATATACCTTTATACGACATGCCATGGAAACATGTTTTATCAGTGTGCTTGATTGCCATTGATAAAGCGCTTTTCATACTAAGGCCTCGTTTGGCAGGGCTCCGACTCCTCAAAAAATGGCTTCAGCTCTGGTTTCACTGGTGGAGGAGCTTCTTCGATGAAGCCAAAGCCGTTTATAGAAACTGTTTGGCAAAACAGCTTATTTGTTTTTATTGAATAAATTATATTGGCTAATTGTCTACAATGCCCCTGGTGGTACGGTGCTCTGTTTGTACGCTGCCTCAAAAAGCAACTCTGTTGTACACGTATGGAATCAAAGTCCTATCGATCACTGGACTGTACATATTCTTCTCCGACTACTAGTACTATGCTAAAAAATTATTTTTCGGCGGCTTGCTTAAGTTATTGAATAGAACTGCGTACAGAATGATCTGAATGTTATTTATAAAAGTGCAACAATGCAAGTTAAACTATAGATTAAATAATATGGATGATATAATAAATAAATGTAATATCTACAAATTTTAAAAGAACTAGTACATAAAAAGTATACAAGTCATGACAGCATCTTCCAAACATACACAATCACGACCGTCTAGATAGAAATATTTCCCTTGCAATGTCATCCCGGAATTTATCCATGGTCCGATCATTAGCGTGGGAGGTTGATGTGTCCGAAGAATTTTGTGATGACAGATTTCTTCCGTATTTTGGTGTGCGTCGAGCTGTACGCTTAGTAGAGGTCCTTGAAGGCCCCGGCGCCTGGTTGCTGATGCCACCTTGAGGCTGTTGTGTTGCATTTGCCGACGATTGTCCTCGTTCCTGAGTGCTTCAGCGGCAGGGTCAGATGTTAGCTAGTTCGGTCCAAGAGCAGCTGTGCCCGCGCTATTCATCCACTCCGGAATTACACTTTCTTCAGGCCTGGAATTTGCTCCTGCTCCTGGAGCCAGTCCGGTCTGCGCACCGGTGAGGCCAGCAGCGTAGCCGCCCGCGTGTCCGCCAGCCAGTCCGGCAAGGGCCGCGGCTGGAAATGCACTCTGGGAACCGGCCAGGCCAGGCAGAGATGCGCCGGGGTAGCCGCTCAGGGCGCCGGCCAGGGGCGTCGCGGGAAAGCTGCTCTGCATGCCGGCCAGGCCATGGAGTGTCGCGGCGGGGAAACTGACCTGTGCACTGGTGAGACTGCCCAGGTATGTGGCGGCGATGTGTCCACCCACACATGGGCCGGGGATCTCCGGACGCCTGCCGGCATTCGATGCGGCGGGGACGTCGACACCATCGACGGCTGGAGCTGCAGCGGTGACGTTCGCCTGCTCATTGTCCGCGGCAGCAGGAGCGCCGCCGGTCCCCAAACCTTCCATCGCGGTCGTCTTCCCCGTGTTCTTCTTGCCGCTCGACGGTGGGCGACGAAGATGATTCATCCGCCGCTGGCCCGCCGCCCCACGACTACCCGTACAGCCTATTCCAACGGAAGCTGAGAGGATAAGATGTCGATGGCAGATCGACGTAAATAATGCAATAATGATGTCCTTTTAGGATTTGAAGATGAGAGGAGCCGCTGGAAGCCTCTTTTTTCCGGCTTCGCCTACGCAGTACAATGTACCGATCGGTTTCTCCCGAAAAAAAAGGAAAGAGCCGAAACTGTTGCGTCGTTTGGGCAGAAAAATTACGGAGCCGCTGTAGAAGCCGTTTGAGGAGCCCTGCCAAACGGGCTCTAATTTTGACTGACATTTCATACTCTTTGAGGACTCTGAACTTCCATGCTCGAGTTAGGCACTGAACTTTACAACTGGCAATCCAATTTTCTACACTCTTATTCTTCTCTATATCTCTACTACTTATTAAGCGCGTAGTGTAGGCGTCGACACCCGCCGTGCCCTCGCTCCCCCGCACGCCCTCGCTCTCGCCCCGCCCGCGCGATGGAATCGACGGCGCCCGATCCCGCCCGCCATTACCGGGATGCTCCTCTCGTCGCCCGCCATTTCCGCGCCATCCTAGCCCACCCTTGCCATCCTCTCGTCGCTCGACCAGATCCTAGACGCCTGGCTTCGCCAAGCCCCAACCCCGCCGTGAAGCGCCATCGCTGCGCCCCCGACTCGCTCTGCGTCGCCCCCGACCTGGGTCCCGATTCGCTCCGCGTCGCCGCGAAAAGCCGTCGCGGCTGCCGACTCGCCCGGCTGCCGCGGTCACCGACAAGAGTCGCCGCGTCGGACGCGCGCCGCCGCGCCCAGGCCTCCTCCGACGCGCGCATCCGCGGCTTCCGCGCGGCCGTCGACAAGCGCCGCCGCACCCCCGAGTAGCCAGTGCCGCACGGTCGCCGACATGCGCCACCGCGTCCCCGACTTGCGCCACCGCGTCCCCGACTTGCCCACGCCGCCGCGGCCTCCTTGCGCCTCCTTGCCCCCGACTCACCCATAGCCGTCGCGCCGCCGCCTCAGACACGCGCACCAAACCACGATCTGTCTGGCCCTGCGACGCTGCCTCCACGCAGCGATGTGCCGTGGAAGCCGTCGACGGCGAACTACGCCTCAGTGCCCTAGCCGAATCTGACAACGGTGGACGTGGCCAGTGCCTCGCCAAGATGATCTTCAGGTACTGAATCTACTCTTAGATTTACAGATTGCAAAATGTGCCTCACCTGTATTGTATACATAAACGATCTTCAGGTGTTGGGTCAACCGTGGGCGCATTGAGCCATTTGTAGGAATCTTGGTTTGCTTACTGAAAATATATGGGCAGAACCATAAGAAAATTTGTTTCATTGTAGTAGCAGCCAAGCCGATTTTGTGTACTACACCTAATACATTGTCAATGTTCAATAATAAATAATATAAAAGAACTAAAGATGAGCACTTGCAAGATTTTTTATGTAGCGGACCTATGCCAATTATTGCACCTGCTTAAACTGCATGAATGGATAATCAAATATCATGGTACTTCTACTTCGCAGAGAGGGAGGACCTTGGACCATGACTTCTTTCTAGAGTAATCGTGTATTTTCAGTTATCAAAGTCTGCTAAATAAATCCAGTATCAAAGTCTGCTAATTAAATCCAGTAAACCACAGGCCTATGTTGCCACATATGTAATCAACCAAGAATCCTATGCTGATTGCACATCCAGAAAGCACAAGTAATTTCCGGATATTCTAATTGTACCTTTGTTTTTTATTGAGTGGTTATACTAACCAGATGGCACTTTGTGATATGCTTAGGTTATACTTTTGCCCCATCAGGAAACATATTTAACCCTACTGCCCTCCAAAAGTTAAGTCCTAAGCATGATATGTCCATAAAACTATATGAATGCCATTAGTGGATGAGTACTTATCAATCGTTGTTGGTATCTATAGACTATAGCCTCTACTTACAACAGGTAAAAGAAGAGACAAAACAACTTGCCTGAGTTTTTTAAACCATCGGGCTTTCAAGATTCCTCGCTTTCAAGATTCCTCGCAAAGGTGAAAAAGGAAAACATATCTTTTGGAGGCAAGTTCTAATCATCATCTTTCATCTATCTTCTATTTTTTTTAGTATCAGACTATCAGTTTTCTGACAAACCCTTTCCTATGCACAGAGTAATGGCACATGATGTCATTGACATAAAGTCGCAACTTAATAGGTAGTTCATCCTCCTAACTCCTGAGCATGCTTAATTGTGTTTCTCATTAGTATTGCTTTTCTTACTGCTGGCAAGCAGAGTCATGCAGGGATGTTGACAAGAGGCTGGTGGCAGTTCCAGAAATCTGTGAAATCGGAGAATATGTTGCTGAGATTAAGCTTCAATCGGATGTGATGGCTCGAGTAAGGGTGAATGTCTATGCTAAATGAGCTCTGTAGTTACAGAACTTTGAGTGGATTATGGGCATTGGTGAAGCCTGATTTTGTGGTGAGTTCATTTGCTATTACCCTGTCTCTGAGATTTGGCTCCTAAAGTTCTGCTGGTCTTACTCCTAAATAGTTGCTTTTCACTTTCAATGGATGGAACTGCCTTAGCTTTGGCTCAGGTCATTCGAAATAACAAGCAAGACAAGTGTGCGGTGGAAGTCACGGAGGCCATCATCCGCTAACACGTATCGTCTCCTCTCCTCTACTTTAATTCATACTCTTGTAATAGCACTACCTCTTGAGGTGACAGATTCAACTGAGATGCCCTTTTAAAGCATATTACGACATATAAATTGTAGAGTCTGAAGCCTAACATCATTAGTCATGCAGGAGCTCATTCAGCAAGTGCGAATGTGCAGTACACCAGAGTGGCATTCATGGGTCTCCTGTAGGTATGTGAGAGAGCTTGAAGCTTTGCTGTGGACGTAGTCTTTAGTTTGTTATCTTGCTGTGGACACAGCCTAATGCTCAATGTATGCTACTTCTAAGAGGACAAGCATTTAGAGCTGCCACTCAGAGAGTAAACCTTGATTTTACTGTCAAGTGTTTTTGGTGGAGGGAGCAATGTATTGGATGCTATGACTTTTTTTTTTCAAAACACAATAGGCAAAACAAGTTCCTCACGCGAGATAATGAAAATACGAAATGCACAGTTCTAGGTTTCAATTGATATCCAAGATTGTATTTCGCATTGTGCAACTTTGTATCTTATGTGTGTCTTAGAAAAAGTACCGTCTCCTCAAAAACATCATATATTAATGACCGGAGGGAGTAGCTCAAAGATAATGTTATACTCCCTCTATCCCATAAAATAAGGCGTGCATGTTTTTGGAAAAGTCAACTCTTTAAATCTTTGACTAATAATTCAGTCAAAAATATATATGTTTAGTGGATGCATGTTATATATTTGGATTCGTATTCAAAAGCACTTTAATATAATGCTAATTTTGTATTTGTAGATCACATATTTTAGAAGTAATAAATGGTCAAAGTTCTGCTTTAAAGACCGTGCTAAAAACATGCACGACTTATATTATGGGATAGAGGGAGTATTGTTTTTTATACTCCCTGTGCACCTGAACAAAAGCTGCAAGAAACTGAATTGTTTGTGTTTTAACCTAGATGTGCAGTCAGCGCCATGGATGAATTGCTGCGCCACCATCTGACATCATCCCTGAAGAGAGACAGATAGACCATGTTGCCAGCTGTGAGTTTTTCCTGCTTGGTTGCAACACCGATACCTGAGAATGGCAAACAGTTTTCCGGCGTCATGAGGTATGCCCTAGGGCCTCCGGCTGGCTTCTTCAATTTTCTGCTTGGTCAAAAGAAACAGTCTATGCCTATGCACAACAAACATGATTGCTTCTACTGCTGCATAGTTGATACTACATACTCATCTTCTTATTGCCAAATGCCAATGATAACATCATGAACCTAGACTTGCCTTCTCTTGTGTGTGTTTTTCTTGAGAAATTTGACATACAGCATAAAACACACTGTTGGTAACCCTCCCTCTGACCCTGTTCTGTGCTCAAACATGTGATGGACTGAACTTCCTGTGTGCCAATTCGTTCTCAAGAAATATATGCATATAGATCAACATCACTTACAAGTGGAAAATATACTTTCACTAACCCCTTTCAATAATTAGTTGCCTATTTCTACTGGATGAACCAACATTATTGAAAGAAATGCCCATGCAAGTATTCGTTTTTCAATGTATGCCAACCTGTAAACCAGCCACAAAATAACTAAGTTTAGAAAAAAATGATGTCATACTTAACTCAGTTCAGTGGTATCCATCTATATGAGGGCCCAATAGTAATACCTGGACATGAATGAAAATAGTTCAGAATAGGTTCGGGATGAATTTAGATTATATAAGTTTCAAACTTCAATTATCTGCCATGCCCATCTTTTTTACAGTCGTATGTATCATCTAACGAATGATTCAGTCTTTGTTTGTTGTAGGTGACCTTAAGGAGGAGACATATATGGGGAAGGTGTATATATGTTTGATTTCTAGATGAAAGTAAAAACTAAAAAGTCTAGAGATGGTTGTAAGCAACATTTTCCATGTATTTTTACATCTATATTATTGTTCAATTTTTCCTTTTTCTTTAATTTCATCAGCTTGTTAAAGACTACCACACTTGGGCTTCTGGTGATGTCAGTAATAAAATATGAAGCTGCCGAGTGCCTAAGGAATGATAGTTTACTTGTGATAGACGATACCGATAGCTCCCTTTTCTATTGAACTTGGTTCAAATTAGCCATTGCTGGCGGGTTTTTTTATTGCAGCGTCACAATTGTGCTGTATTACCTTGTATGATTCATTTCCTTCCCTCTATACATTGTTTTTAGATGGCAAATCAAGCATTCACAAGTATACAAACTGTCATTTGCGCCGCCACATGCTCCCTTTTTTTGATAATGCACATGTGTACATTTTGTATATTAGTCAGGTTTTTTTGGGTGTTTTTCACACAATCGTTTTCATCTTTTAAAGGCGTTAGCTCCTTTTGTTGTGTCATATTTATCGGTTCCCGTGGCAACGCACGGGCATATACCTAGTCCATCATGAAATGTAAAGAATGGTCAAACCTTGCATGGTCTCTAATACTAACATTTGATTCTTAATAACACTTATGCTATGATGTTTTTAGTAAAAAACCTCTATCCATATGAAAGTAGTTCTAAACACAAAACCCAATGATATATAATTTTTATAAGAGCACTATTAATTATAGGTGAAAATTTTAAACTTTATTACATGCACGTCTTCCATAGGTGTTTTAAACGTCAAACAAACATAAATGAAGACAATTGTTTAATACTCCATCCCCTCCAAATTGTAAGGTTGAGGTCGCCAAAACGTTTGTACGTGCAAAACACCATATGCACATTGTAGACAGAATATAATTTAAAAGGTGAAATAAAAGGGCTAGTAAAGTTAGTCTAAGAGGTTCTAGAATTTGAATAAAATCATTAAAAAATTATATATGTGTGTTTGTGAGTATGAATGTGGATGAAAAGAATAAGAATAAAAAACACCACATTTTGGTGCTGAGTGAGAGTACGGGTACACAATGACAAGTTTGCCTTTTTGTCTTATCCAGCTACCTATGTTTTGCTTCAAATTTGCCTTTTATTATGCCATTCGATTAATAATCTCTAATTTCTACCTAATATTAAAGAGAATAAGGTTTCTTGGTCCGTCCTGACGGTGGACCCCACCCGTCAGCTGGCCCTCCTCTCCGTGTCGTCTTCGATAGCGCAGCACCCTTCACTTCGCCACCGTCCGCCGCTCCCTTCCAAACGGAATCTACGAATTGGAATTCTTGAACAGAGCTCTAATCGAACTCCATCTTCATCATCAGCCCATACTAGCCTATCTCGATTGCGCTTCATGGGCCGCTAAGATTTCTCCAGGTTCTTGGTCAAGGTAGAAAAAAACATTAATTCCAAGCCATGGAAAAATACCACATCGCCCGTGAAGATATATGTATATGCTCATAACTGGTTGCTATTGCCCATAGGAGTACAACGGAACCAAAAAAGCTCGGATTCAGAAGTCGTCCATTGAGAAAGAGAAAGAGATAAGGGTGCACCATGAATGAATTACAACAAGAAGTTCAAGAAAAAAATGGCTGCTGCAGAGGAAAAATGAAACAAAAATCCAAGAAGCAAAGAGATAGCACTGGCCCTGCACCATATCTGAGAAGAGGGGGAGCCCTGCCGGAGAACAGGGGCATGGAGCCTCCGAAGCTCGACTCCGCGGGAGGAGGAGCGGCCCCGCACGCACCGTGGGTGGAGGAGCGGAGCCCTGCCGGAGAACAGGGGCATGGAGCCTCCGAAGCTCGACTCCGCGGGAGGAGGAGCGGCCCCGCACGCACCGTGGGTGGAGGAGCGGCCGGCGCGGCGGCCCGGCGCCGTGGGTGGCGGCCGGGAGTCGGCTAGGTTCCCGTGCCGACCAGCCCTAGAGCCAGTGGCACGCATACAACCCGCCGGCGCGGCCAGGAGCCCGGCAGCGAGGAAGTGGCGACGACGACCGACTGTGAGGGAAGAGCACAGGGGCGGATTGGAGAGTGACAAGACGAGGGATCGAGAAGCTCCGAAGCATTTTGGCCCGGACGATGAGCCCACTGGCCCGTTTTTTCAAGAAGTCTCTCTTTTTTATATTTTTACTCTCTACTTTGCAACGGTCCCAGATTTATTTTCATGAACATTGTGATTATTCATGTTTGTTTGTACCTCAAATTCAATAACACGTAAATTCACACACTGTAAAATTAACATTATTTAGGATGCTTGCTCACGGATCACATATAATTAGTCCACCTATCCCACCGGCTATATTTCAAACTCTATTATTTCTGCATTATGCATATAGTGTTTTGTCCAGATTGATATAACTCTATTTGTGGGCCCACCTGTCAGAACCTATCCCCGCGCACGGTCTCCGCGCAATAGAGTCCGAGTGCGTGCCCACACCCAGGCCTCCGCCCGCGCTGGCAAGCCGATCTGCCCCTGGCCTCATCGTTTGTAGCCTCATCGTTCGCAAAAGATCCAAATTGACATCGATACACAACATGCATTTATGACGGCCCAATAATCCTATTCGTCTATTCTTAACGGCCCAACAGTGAACAAGTAAACAAAATATACAAATATCATCTATAATAATACCACATCGCTCATGGAACTTGGGACATTCAATATTGCACTTCTAATCGCTTGGGCCTTTACGACAACATGGAGGGCCTTCTATGCGGACATCACCGTGGCTCAGATACTAGGATTGAGGTATCGACAGCTTTTAATAGTGAAGACATACTAGGAGCATGGATACTATAACGAGTAACTTTATAAAGGCCCAACAATTTTCTTTTCTGTACCGAGACTCATACCGAAACCAATGCAATTGTACGGAGTGAACTACACCAGTTGTATGTGCATCGCTGTTCCTTACAGAGTTATGAGGAGCAAATCACAAATATAAAAAATATAAAACTAAAAAAACCGTAGCAACGCACGGGCATTTTTACGAGTAATATTAAAGCAAATAAGGTTTCATGGTCCGTCATGACAGGTGAGGCCCACCTGTCAATCTCATAACCCGGACGAACGTCCACTGCTGGCTTCCGTACCCATGGGTGAAACAACCGGTCCGTCTAGAGTCCTAGTCCGATCTTACCGGGCCGACCGAGATGCATGTGGCCCAATACATTGGGCAAACATCACGTCAAGTAATAATTCACATCGGCATAATAATTCATGTCATAATAATCCCACATCGATCGTACGATTCAAGAAATATCTGCTTATAATCAGCATTTTATCCCACCAAAAACAAGCTTCGTAGGAAAAGCAAGCCGGGATGTATAGATGCATGAGTGGAACTATTTGGAGAAATTTAAGAAAAGAAGGAGCTCTCTGAAATCAAAGGGCTTGGATGGCTGCGGGCAAGAGAAGGAAACAACTGAAGAATAAAGAAACGAGAGTGACGGAGAAAGCCGGCCTTGTTTTCTGCAGCCCCTACCAGCCGTCCCACGGTATCTCTCATAATTGTTAAATATCGGTTAAATTACCAAAAGTAGTGGGACCGGTAGCCATATTTTTTATTTTTTAATTTTACAAAGGTTATAAAGGTTTTTAAAAAATGGTGGTACCGCTGGATAGCGGTGGGTTCTCTTCCAACCAGCGTAAAATCTTTCATAATTGTTAAATATCGGTTAAATTGATGATGCTGGTGCTATTGCTTGTCTACATTCAGCCGGATTCTCTTAATAATCCATGGAACGAAAGTTACCAAAAACGTCTACCGAATCGATTCCCTGACATTATGACAGGATTATTTTCCGCTCAATAAATAATTACTAGATATTTGTTTAGGTTGACGCGCCATCCTGATCCAGATCCCGAGGCTTTTTGTCCGCCGGCCGGCGCATGAACACGGCCACGGCCAGTCAGAGTCAGCAGCTTAACACACGGCATCAGAAGTACCGCCTGAGCTGCGGAGGCGGGCAACCATCATCATCGCGCACCTCCTCCTCGCCGTCGCCCGTCGGTCGGTGCGGTGCCAATAAAAGCGAGGAACCCCCCGCAGGAGAAACCGCCAGCCGTTCCCCCCACCCCCACCTCAATTCCACACCCGCGGCGAGGTTCACGCACGCCGCGGGACCAAAACCCTAGCCCTCCCCGACATCCACCGCGGCCGTCGGCCCCGGGTCCTCTTCGCCGCGCGCTCGCCGCTTGTCCCGGTGGGGGTTAGGATCAGCAAGGCAACGCGTGCTCGCGGATGCGCGCGGCCTGCTCATGGACCCCGACGACGCCCCGCGCGCGCGCCGCGGCTCCTCCGCGGACGAGCCCGAGAGCGTGAGGGGGGGAGAGGAGGCCGGCGACCCCGAGCCCGAGGAGGCGGGGGACGGGTTCCAGCTCGTGACGCATGGCAAGAAGAAGAAGAGGGCCAGCGGCGGCCAGGATGGCGGGCCCGCTGATGGCTCTGGCGCCGTCCTCGGGGCCGGCTCGGTGCGGGCGTTGACTAAGGACAAGGGGGCCGCGGCGCCGGGGACGAAGCCGAAGGTGCCCTTCCACGATCCGAGCATCCCGCGGCCTCAGGATGTGTACAAAATCATAGTGGATAACTACAAACCGTTTGAGCATGTCTGGCTAGAGCGCAGCGAAGACGGCACCCGACGTGTTCACCCGCTGGTCAGTGCTCCGTTTTGTTTTGTCCGTTAGTGACTCTCCTGTCTCCGCTTTTTCCCCCTTTTTTGGTTTGGTTTGGTGTGTTCGATCAGAATGGAGGAGCTATGAATTCCTTGACCAAATGTGTGAGACATGACTCGAGTAAAATAGTTTGCATTGCCATGTTTAATCGAGTTGACTCTTTGACCAAATGGTCTGATAGCTGCTGTTTGGGTTAAATTTATAATCGAACATTGGAAGGTGCCTTTTATGACAACATGTGTATAGTTAAAAGAGGAAATCCTGAGTATTAGTTGAGATGCTATTTTTGCAGTTGCAGAACAGGGATATTGTTTGTTCTTGAAAAACAATAGTAAACGGTGAGCATGTTGAGTTGTTTGCTGAGGAAGTAGGTTCGTTTGGTATAAGAAAATTGGTATGCATGTTGATTTTTAAAAGCTAAAAGTACTTTCCTCATGTACAATGATATGTACCAGGTGAAAAGAAAATCGGCGTGTTGTTTTTCTTTTTAAAATCATAGGATTGCTCTAAGTCTAGTGCTTATCTTCTGTATTCTTATGTCAGTGTCCAAATGATTTTCTTGCATCCATGTCCATGTACCATAAGTTAAAACTCTTTTCTTGCAGGAAAAACTGCCTGTTGAACAGTTTGTTGACAGAAATGTTCCTGAGACTGAACCAGTAAAGCCAGCTGATTTAGAGGATACACCATTTACACTGGTTGATGATCACAAAGGCCTGATGGAATTAGCTAAAAAGTTGAAGAATGTAACTGAATTTGCTGTAAGCATTTGTAATTAAGTTTTTTCTTTTAATTTCAAGTGAACTGATGTCATGCTTATCTGCCTCTTATGTTTTTCTGAGTACTGAAATTTGATCGTCAAGTATTTTGTTCTGTGTTGCATAATGTTTTATCCGCAGATATATAAGCATGCCCTCCCTGGCATTTGCCCCTGCAAAGTATATATCACGCGCACAAATAATCACAGCAGTTCTTAAGGATATGTTTATTTTGTGATTCGTCGCTGTAGTTATTGTTACACGTTAGTGGTTGTGTGATGTGTATGAACTTAACAGTTTTGTACTAGCACTATTGGAAATTCTTAAGCCACTTTACTTTTCTAACTGTTTAACAAAAGCACCTATCCTACTGACCATGTTAGTGTTAAATATAAGATCTTATATTGTAGCATTCTATTCTGGAATTCAAATGAAACCAATGTTTCATACTTTCTTGTTCCCTTGTATGATTTTTTGGAGAAAGTTTCTTCTGTATGATGGATTGCTGCTTACATACATGTGTTCCTTGTCTCAAGCTTTGAACACTACCCTGCCTTCCTGCCATGAACAACATGTTGCAATTTTGACGGATATTTAACATGAGATCATGTCCCATATATTTGTTTCTTCGTCTTATGGAAGAACCCTTTTACGCCCTAGGCTATCTGACATGGAATAGAACAACTTCCATTGACTTTGTGATTTTACCAAATGAATGATTGTCTTTCTTTTGTTTCATTTTCAGGTAGATTTGGAGCACAATCAATATAGGTCATTTCAGGGTTTGACCTGCTTAATGCAGATTTCAACAAGAACAGAAGACTTTATTGTGGACACTCTTAAGCTACGCATATACATTGGTCTCTACTTGCAAGAACCTTTTAAGGATCCAACAAAGAGAAAGGTTTTGAAGGACTCTCAAATAGTGTCCGTCTATATGTATTTTTTAGATAAAAAGTGTCTGTCTATATATGCTCTAAAACTTCTGTCTTCTCATTTGTTCTTGGTCAAGTAGGTAATGCATGGTGCAGATCGTGATATAATGTGGCTCCAACGGGATTTCCACATCTATGTGTGCAATCTTTTTGACACAGGACAGGTCATGTGAATTAGGACCAATAATACCATGATTTTAATTGTGCTGACCAATTTGCTTCTTTCTATATTCCTCTTGAAGCCCTACTTTTGATGTTTAATAGACTGAAGCTTGTTTTTTCTTTCTAATCTCAATCAGGCTTCGAGGGTCTTACAGATGGAGAGAAACAGCCTTGAGCACCTATTGCTTCACTTCTGTGGAGTGACAGCAAAGAAGGAGTGCGACTCTATCCAATAAATTTACAATGATCCACTCTGACACCTCCCCGGTTATCTACTATGAGATTTTTCTGAATAACGAATTCCTTTTCTTGTAGATATCAAAATGCAGACTGGAGATCAAGGCCACTTCCTGATGAAATGATCAAGTATTGTGCATATAAACTATATTCTGGATTTTTTTATCTACTCCTTTTAATTATTGCTGGCTTGCCATCAATTATACACTACTGACATTACTGCTGTCCAGGTATGCTAGAGAAGATACACACTATCTGCTGTACATATATGACTTAATGAGACGGAGATTACAAAGGGAGTCTACATTTGAAAATGATCTTCTTCTAGAGGTAAAAAAAGCCCTTTGTTTGATCTGATTCCCATCTTGTCTGTTGAGTTCATATGAGAGTGCATGGTTTGATATTATCCACCTCTTTGAATGAAGCATTAAATCTAGCACTCCAGCTTTCTAAACATTAACTTTTCTTTCAGTCAAGTTCATTAGGGCCTGTTTGATTGGGCGTGTGGGAGAGGCACCTGGCCCAGGCAGCAACCTCAGATGTCTGATTTTTATGCCTGGGGTTGGATGCATTGCCTGGGCCAGGTCGCCATCCAAACACGCCTGACAGAGCATAAATGTTGGTCCTCATGTTATTTTATTCAACTTGTGTGCACTCTCTTTGTTATTTGTGATTTCTGAATTGAATCGATTGTTATTTGGGCTGACATGTACCAGATGTCATGTCCTATGTGTGGTTTTGGGGGATTTTTATATGAATTCTGTTACTGCAGGTTCATAAGCGCAGTAATGAAATTTGCTTACAGTTCTATGAAAAGGAGATGCTGACAGATACGTCATATCTCCATATATATGGGTTTGTATGCTGCTGCCTTCAGTTCCTTCTCTCGGTTCTATTGTAAACAGATAATCTTTTGTATCTTGAAAATACGTACCTCACCTTTGTAATTTCATGTTTGTATCCAGTTAAATGAACTATATTATTGCAGGTTGCAGGAACATGAACTGAATGCAAAACAGCTGGCTGTTGTTTCTGTAAGAATATACTTTATATATTCTCTTATATGATTACTCTTCCTTGAATAGGTCCAGTATCCAACGTAGCATTTCGTTGGAAATTGTTTTGTACTCTCCTGTTAGATACCAAATCTTTCTATAGACTGTTATGTTTTGAAATTATTGCTAGACTTCATAAAGATATGCATGTGTCAACCTTCATAAAGTCATATTAAGACATCATTTTAGTTTTTTTCATTTTGTCTATGTCTGTAAGACAGTAAGAGCATATTTGTATTCAGTTTATTATATTGAAATGTTGCCTGTATAATAAGCATCTCATATATCTTCGTAAACCCCTTATTCAGGCTCTACATGAGTGGAGAGATCGTATAGCTCGTCGGGAGGATGAGAGCACTGGCTATATACTGCCAAATAAGGCTTTAATTGAGATAGGTATTGCGGTTTTCTTTAGATTGTTATATAGTGCAAAAAACTGGATATGTAACTTTGCTGACTCTTCCATTGCCCTCCATTTTGGATTCAAAGCAAAGCAGATGCCTACAGATACTGGGCATTTGAAAAGAATTGTGAAATCAAAATATCCATGTGTTGAGAGCCATCTTGACGAAATCGTATACACCATCTGGAATGCGCTCAAGTATTCTTATGCCTTTGAAGGAATAGCTGAGCAACTGAAGAAGGAACGGCTGGAACAGGTTTGTTAGGTTGAACTTCTGTTGATTTCACTTTATGTTCATTCACTCTGAAATCTGAATACTTAAGGACGGTGCTGACTGCTGAGTTATTTTTTTTTTAGTAAATTTTAACCGCTGAGTCTAGCACCTGTGAAACTAATATCTTATCTTGTGCAGTTGGCATTGAAAAGTGCTCAGGCCAGTGAAGTGGCTCCTTTGGATGCTGACGTTGATAGGAGTAATTCTGATCCCTCAGATCAGCATTATGTTGCTCCTTCGTCAACTGCAAATGTCAATATTGCTTCTGGCACTGGTGCTGGTTTGATCAATGGCGTCCACCTGGAGGACAAGACTCAAACCATATCATCAACTAAAACCTCTGAGACCTTGTCAGGCCTGATCAGACCAGTGAATAAGGAAGTCCTGAGCAATAATAAATATCAGCAGGTAAGAAATATATGTAACATCTTAATCTTTTTTACTTTATTATTCTGTATTTATATTGCTGCATTATGTATGTGGCTCAGGCTAGTCAAGATCTGAAGAGACACACTTTAGGAGCTTTAATAGGAAACTCAGCATCTGGAAGACAGACTGAAATATTTGGAGGGTTTTCAAATGAGCAGGTACAGATAAACTATTGCTGAGCAATGAAAATACTAAAGCAGGCATTGTGAACACATTATTTTCTGTGTCAATCTACTTTTTTCTGTTTAAATGTTGCCGAAGAGTTGCAATAGTGCATATTTGGTCACATTGTCTTTTGGTTTGTCTACTGTTGATGTTATGCAACTTGGTGTTGTAAAAATATTAAACCAGTCATTGTGAGAATAAATATGATTTTCTATTTAGCAATCTATTTTCTGTTGAAATGTTGTCGAAAAGTTGCTTATAGTACATATTCGGTCGCACTGGCCTTTTGGTTTGTCTACTGTTAACAGTATGCAACTTGGTGGTGTTCCGAATGCTTGTCTTTACTACTCCATGTTTTGGGTTTTGAGAGGAAGTCTTTACTATAGGTCAGCCTGGAATATTCATACAAGATGTCTTTACTTGGGTTTTCAGTCTTGTTTAACCTTCTAATTCTTGATATGTTTTGCCTCGTCATTCTGTTTGTTTATTTTCATGAAAGAATCACATTTTCTCTCTATATTTCTGTCTATTGTTGTTCAGTTGCATCCTGGGAACAATGTGGATAACTTCAATTCTTCTGTTCTTCCTTTCCAGCAGTTAACTGGCAGGGTGAAATCAGCTGCTATTGAGCCTTCGGAACCATATTACCCGAACCTTGGAATGCACAGTGACAATGTTTGGATTCAATCAACTCAGATGAATGAGGCAATGCAGATGGGCAACACAACTTACTACCCACAGCTTTCTGGATATGGAACTGAAGTTGTAGGGAGCCATTATGAGCCTGAAGGCATGCAGATGTCCGGGTACCTATCTGGTTTTGAGCCTGGCTCTCAGTCAATAAACCAAAGGAGTACAGGAACAGGACAGCCTCATGGTAGACATAACGGAGTTAGTTTCCAGAGCTCAGCAAGACGAAAATCTTTCCCATTTTCAGGCTACAGAAGTGATAGTACATACCAGTAGCAGCTCTGATGCATAACAGCAGCCAAGGAAAATATATAGTCGTGCATTGATCTTTTTGTGCAGACATTGTCCATGTATAGAGAACAGAGAGTCAAAGACCTAGGACTCTTTTACTTGCCCTCTGAGTGCCTCCCTGGATATTCGGCATTCATCTAACTGGAAGGTGAGAAACACAACATTGACGGTAGATGCAGGGTATGGGAAATCTCATTGGCTCATGTAACCAAGTGTTGCGGGGCGGGCTGGACTAACAAACTTGTGTTGTGGTTCAATGGTGAATTCTGGAATGGAACAGGATGGTATACTGTAATATTGCTATAGTAGCACCTAAATGCAAAATACCAACGAGCAACTTTGTTCTATCTTTTCACCATTTTCCTGTTGATTTCTTTATCGAAGTACTCTCCGTCTCCCTCCCTCTCTCTCTCTCTCTAGTAAAATGTATAAATTTTATAAAATTAGCTCTTTTCACCCTTTTCCTGTTGAATCTGGCATGATTGCTCAACTTGGTGCGTGACCATGAGGTGAGTCAAACCTCTGATTTCCTGTACGAGGTTGTCATGGATACCTTTGTATTTGTAGAAAAGAATGTATATATTAATCAGGCAAAGTTTTACAACCAAGAATGAGGAACTCACACTATGGTCTGCACCAATTGAGCTAATTCATGAGCCACTCTATTGCACTCTTCAATTTTCCTGACCACCTCTGGAAGACGGGAAGTAAAGCATTACGCTCTGCTATGGATGCTACCACTAACGTACAATTTGATTCTAGGTTCACTGTATTCGACAGCGACTTTTTAACGCACAATCTGATTCTAGGATCACTGTATTTTATACCCAATCGACAGCGACTATCAAGCCGTTCAAACAAGAAAACAAAAGGACGCCAAACCATGTAGGCCCGATTGGCGTGCCCGATCGGTAATGTTTATCGGGCACTACAGGCCGATATACAGAGCACTGAATGAATGACTACAGATTAGAAATGTTTTTTTAGAACATGTGGAGCATGTTTTTTCATTAAGAAGGAGAGAGTTTAGAAATATTGAAATCGGTCTAAGAGTTCCAACCTAATAATGCACTTTAATTACTGTAACATAAATAAATACTAGTGTATCATAATTCAGAGGTATGAGCAGGAAACAAATATTTGCGTTTTCCGTGCCCAGCAACGATACAATCTTTCTGATCGAGACAGTTCAGCGGTTGGCCCATTATGTCAGTACAGAAGCCCACAAAGAAACGGCAGCCGGAAGCCTGAAACCATCACGCCCCCTAAGCAAGGAGTGAAAGAAAGAACAGGCGCTGATGCACACGCTCCAGACCGCAATCACAAGAACCAGATAACCGACACCTTTGCTTATTGTGGTGTGGAAATCAGCAGTTGAAGCATGCCAACAACTCACCAGATGAGCCTTTATATTCGAGGCTTGGATGGAATGGAGATGGTGGCATGGACATGGAGCTACCCAGATGATCCAATACGGTCTTGGACGAAACCAGCAGAAGATCTACCACGGATTTGCAACCTGAACACAGTCAGGCGGCGGCTACTCAACTCAAGTTGATTGCAAGTTTGCAACTTGGACGCAGGCCCATCGCAAAGCCAATTTCCTCCGGCAGAGCGTTTAATCACCAGGCAGCAGGCAGCGGCACCAACCCCCGATTCTGACGTCTCCCCCTCCCACTCCACTCTCTATAGATCGCGCCGCCCTCCTTTCCCATTCCGCACCAAGCAGGCAGGCCCCCCAAAACCCTCCTCTCCTCTCATCTCCCTCCCACCATGGCCGCCGCCGCCGCCGCCACCACGCCGCACTCCCTCCTCCTCCAGCGCCCCGCGAGCCCCGCCGCGAGGAGGGCCACCTCGATCCGCCTCCCGGCGCGGGCCGCCAGGATCTCCTGCGCGGCGGTGGCGGCTCCGTCCCCGTCCTCTTCCGCCGCCGCCGCGGGCGAGGCGGAGCGGGGCGTCTACAACTTCGCGGCGGGCCCGGCGACGCTCCCGCTCTCGGTGCTCAAGCGCGCGCAGGCGGAGCTCGTCGACTACCGCGGCTCCGGGATGAGCATCATGGAGATGAGCCACCGCGGGAAGGAGTTCGACGCCGCCATCAAGAAGGCCGAGGCCGACCTGCGCACGCTCCTCGCCGTGCCCGACACCCACGCCGTGCTCTTCCTCCAGGGCGGCGCCACCACGCAGTTCGCCGCCGTGCCGCTCAACCTCTGCGCGGGGCCATCCGACCCCGCCGATTTCGTCGTCTCGGGGTCCTGGAGCGACAAGGCCTTCAAGGAGGCCAAGAAGTTCTCCGCCGCCGCCGTCGCCTGGTCGGGGAAAGACGCCAAGTACACGGGGCTCCCGCCCTTCGACGCCATCCAGCAGAACCCGGAGGCCCGGTTCCTCCACATCTGCTCCAACGAGACCATCCACGGCGTCGAGTTCAAGGACTACCCGGAGCCCCGCAACAAGTCGGGCATCCTCGTCGCCGACATGTCCTCGAACTTCTGCTCCAAGCCCGTCGACGTCTCCCGCTTCGGCGTCATCTACGCCGGCGCGCAGAAGAACGTCGGGCCCTCCGGCGTCACCATCGCCATCGTGCGCAAGGACCTCATCGGCAACGCGCAGCCCATCACGCCCGTCATGCTCGACTTCAAGACGCACGCCGACAACGCCTCGCTCTACAACACCCCGCCCTGCTTCGCCATCTACATCTGCGGCCTCGTCTTCGAGGACCTGCTTGCGCAGGGCGGCCTCACCGAGGTCGAGAAGAAGAACGCCCACAAGGCTGGCATCTTATACGACACCATCGACGCCAGCGCCGGCTACTATGTCTGCCCTGTGGAGAAGTCCGTGCGGTCGCTCATGAACGTTCCATTCACGCTGGCCAAAGGTGCGGACTTTGAGAAACAGTTCATCGCTGAGGCGGCCAAGGAAGGCATGGTGCAGCTCAAGGGACACAGGTCGGTCGGCGGCGTGCGCGCATCTATCTACAACGCCATGCCGCTCGCAGGTGTGGAGAAGCTTGTCGCGTTCATGAAGGATTTCCAAGCTAGGAACCCATAATTGGCTTGGCAGGCTTATGGTCGTCTGGTATTGCTGCCCTTGTAGCAGGATGTTTTGTTCTTCATGGCATAAGTGGGCTCTGTGCAAGAGCTACTCTGCGCATTGCGATCTACTATTGTTATCTGTAGTATTAGTAGCCTAATAACTAGTACTTGTTTTGCAATTTTTCTTTTCAGTTTTTGGTGGTCATGGGATTTCATTTCCATGGCTCACCATTGTGGTTGGAATGTGTTTTTGCTGGGAATAAGGAATAAGGTAGATGGTCAGTCGTCGCTAGAGCAGGTGATGCTGCTGTTTGTGTATCCTTCAAGGTTGTCAGGGCTTATAAAACACTAATTTGAAATTTGGTTTGGTTTTGCTTCTCGAAACAAAGCAAGTTTTGATGGTTTCTTTTCTGATCATTTTCCGACTTTAGTAAGATTCTGGAGGAAATTACGTAGATCGGGTGAACGTATGCATTGCTGTTGTTTTCAGATAGGTTGGTATTTGTCAAGGTTGGTAAGCAGTGACTCAATGAGCTCTTCAGAGTTTGGTGATGAAGTATCTTTGCTGGTTCGTGTGTCGTCGTCTTGCTGATTCACAGCTGATACCAAAAACAGGTGTAGTACTTATAGTTTCAGATTGGTCGTTTGTTGTACTACTTCCATTTTTGAATATTTGTCGCCCACCAGTTCATTTTTAACTAAAGAAAAAGAATGGAGGGAGCATGCCATAGGGCAAAGCAAAATGTTTATGGTTCTTGATTCCAAATGACAAGGTTTTTTTGTCCTTTTACCAGTCCAAATTATGACTCCATAGTTTTGTGAAGTTTTTTGTTGGTTCTAGTGACAGTGGCTTGACTGAAATCACTAAGCTGATACCGGGCACAAATGTAGGTGTAGTGTGAGACAGTTTTCAAATTGCAAATCTGTTGCAAAACAAGCTCTCCGATTTATGTTCTTTTCTAATTCGAGTTTCTAGTTTCTAGTCAAGTTGACCCTTTTGTTGCGACATGTAATTCTCTTTTAACTCATGTTACTATCTTTTTATTGAGAAGACGTGAAGAATCTGAAGGCCGAATTAAAGTGTTTATTATCTGATTCGGGTGAACCATCCATCCTTAACCTGCAGATTACTATTATATTGTGGGCAGCACGACACAACCACTTGGATATCATTATGTCATCCATGATTCATGTCACTGGATTCTTCGCTAGGAAGTGCTAATCTATTCAGCCGAGTGGGGAAGAAGTTCTCTGATTGTTTTTTTGGGTGCAACAGCGCAAGTGATTTTTTATGGCTGCTTGAATGTACACACTGCAAGTTCCATTAATCTGGTCATATAAGTGGGTACAAAAGAAAACAATATAGGAGTTCTCGACTGTAGGATGACTGTAGGATTTGTGGCAAATCTAGATGTATCAATCAACTGGTAGACCATGATTCGATGGTAGCCAAAAGGAGGAGATGCTGAATCGTTGATTGCTGTACGCACCGGAGATGGAACTCCCAGTGGAGACGGTATGGCGGGCCTGCAAAAATGCGGAACTGCTTGCAATGAAGACGACATTTCTTGGCTGGCATTGGCAGCTTGGCACGGTAGAATGCAGGCTTGGCCCACTGCGGCGGCCCCAGAAATGCCAGCCCGACGGCTGCTGGGAAGAACTCGCGGGTGAAAATCTAGGCCGCTTCTTCCAGGGACCGGCCTTCTCGTTGTCATCAGCGTGGGCTGCGTCATTGTTGTCCCGAGGATCGTGGGGCCTGATTGGATCAAGGATTCAAGGCCAGTTGATCAGGCCAAATTTTAAATAAATTTGACCATATTTGAATTTCAAAAAATATTTGGTTTCTAAAGTTTGATTTGACCAACTATGGTCTTCATTCAATTAGACTTTGAACCTGAGCATGGGCAACGACAGGGGGAGTAGGGGTGGTGCTAAGCTATAGCCCTATTTCGCTGGCACATAGGTGGAAACGAGATCGGCTGCTGTTGCCCTAGTTGCCAATGGCAGCCAGCGGTACACCATAATAGGTGTAGATATCCTTCCATAGCCGACGACAGATGAAGGCGGTGTTTGGATGTAGGGACTAAACTTTAGCCCACGTCACATGGCATATTTAGATGCTAGTTAGAAGTATTAAATATAGTTTAATTTAATTAGAAAACTAATTAACAACTAAACGACAAGACGAATTTATTAAGCCTAATTAATCCATGATTAACGAATTGTTAACGTAGCATCACATCTACTGATCATAAATTAATTAGGCTTAATAAATTCGTATCGCTGTTTAGTCCTCGTATGTAATTAGTTTTATAATTAAACTTTCTACCCCTTTAAAATATTTACAGTGTTCCAACTCATCCTGAATCCGCTCCCCCGCCCGCACCCGCGCCCCCCGGCCTACCACACCGCCCCACAACAGACTTTCGCCCCCCGCCGCCATCGCTCCGCTCTGTTGCCATCCACCAACACGCCCGTCCACCTCTTCCTCCTCTCCTCTCCTCTCCTCGACAGTCGACACCCAGATCCGCCGACGCCGCCACCACCTCCTCCTCGACGGGCTTCCTCCCTCCACATTAGCACACTACCGCGCACACTTCGCCGGCACCACCCTCCTCCTTCCGCCTTCCACCCCCAGCTGCCATCGAGCTACACGGAGTCTGGGCTCGAGGAGGAGGCCACTTCCCTGGGCTGCTGCAGGATCTGTAAACGACGAGGCGGCCCTGGGACGGCAGAGGAGGGAGACGACGCTGGGGCCGACGTCCATGGACGAGGGAGACGATGCGGTGGACGGATCCCCTACTCCAGCGATGCGGAGGTGGATCTGGCACAGGGGGTGCAGACGAGCAGTGCTTCACGCTGCACCTCTGTCCCTCAGTTGGCCGGCGCCCAGTCCCGCGCGGCCACGCCGCACCAAGGTCAATCCTTACCCACAACTGGTACTCTGTTATTCTCCTGGAGCGCACCATGGTCAGTCTGCCGGACGGCCTCCAGCCTGGAGCGGAGGCCGATCCTTCCTGCTCCCCTCACTGGACCTCACCAAGGTCAAGCTCACCCACAACTGGTACTATGTTATTCTCTCCCTTTTGGCGTGTACAGTATATACGAACATGATTTATATACTTCTCTATTTGATATTTGATCTGCATTACCGGAAAAGACTGATTGATTTGCATCCATGGACAAGAGTGATTGAAAGCTTGTTGAAATCCAACGACAAATTGACTGTAGTAGATTATTTTTTTCCCAAAACAAAAAGGGGAGAAACTAATGACAACAATGTTGTGTTGATTTGGAAATCTCATCACCGGTTAGGATTCGTGGGTTTTGGTTCATACTCTGTCAACAAATTGTGTCAGAGGTCTGTTTTGGTTCGGATGTTCCACAGATGCCTAAACTAATCAAATAGCTATCCAATGCCTACGCCATTGCATACGTTGGTGAATGATTTGGAAATAAGTTAGTGTCATATTGCTTCTGAAACCAAATGCCTATGATGGCTATATAAACCATTGTAAAAAAAAGTGAGGTATGTTAAATGTATGCCACCACTAATCCCTAATCATATTTGAATTGATTTGTGCTTAGTTACATACCATAACATCATTTACCTATGTTTCAGAAAGAGTGTTCAGAGATGACTATTCAGGCAGCAACAGAGAGGATGATATGATCAGAAAAATTGATCCCAAAGAAAAAAAAAACGGATGAATATTCACACAACAGCATATAGGATCAGAAAAAAAAGGACACACATAATATAAGATATAAGATGAGGTTTGCCATTCTCCATAAAGTAGAATGGCAAACCTACTTTAGATGATCTATCAAAGTAGCTATTTCTTAGAGATTTTACAATCAACTAATACCAACTTGATGTTTAATCTGCGATGATCATGTGGAGCAACATGAAGGACCAGCAGACAGCCGTGAACATGAAGTGCAAGGCCTGCACCAAGGTCGCCATCTGCTTCCTCCCTCAACGTCGACCTCCCCAAGGACAGCTCCAAGCCTGACCTGGTCGCTTACCCCGCTGTACATGGCACCGCTTCCTTGATTATCTTCACCATTGCTAATAGTATCTGCATGGTTCAGATGCTGGAGTCTCACCCAAGCAAGTGCCACAATGCAATTCCAAAGGACAATGCTTGAGCTCTGTGACGCCATTGCATCTGACTCAGAGGCACTCCAAATGTTTAGAATTGTCTTAGGGGAACTCTTCAACTAGGATATTGAACTAATATCTGGAATTGTCAAACTGGAGGACCTGAACAAGACGTATGACAGAATCAACTACACCCTTCACAAGTGTAATTATGTACTCTTCTTCGATGATTAATTATTCAGTTTACTATGTTGGTTCATTTGCTCAATTGGTTTGATGTTGGCATGATTAAAATTGTATGGTTTCTTATACAGGCTGGCTGTAAAATAGTAAACACTCACTAGCTATGCCACTTTGGCTCTTCCTATGTTTAATTTGAACCGTAGGGTTTAATGTATTGTTAACTAAGTTGAAACTATATAGCAGTGACAAGATGAACAATCATACAATTTTTTTTTTGTCCGTAGCAACGGACGGGCCATTACCTAGTGTATTTAATACTTCTAACCAGTGTTGAAACACACGTGACGGGGCTAAATTTTAGCCGAAGACATCCGAACATCCCCTCGGAAAGGCGGGCGTCGTTGGATAACAACGAACGTTGCGGATGAGGTGGACGCAGAGACGTGCTTTGCCGATGCCGTTGGAGTTCTGCGCACGCCGTCGTACCCACCCCGCTGCCGCTGTATCAGGCTTCCGCGTGAAGTGGACGCAAGCCGCGATGCGCGCGCACGCACAGAAGCCGAGTGTCAGCCTAGGAGTCGGCGAGAGGCTACTTCTCCCGTGCATATAGGGTAGACTATATATTTGCCGCTCTAGTCCCCCGCCGCCGCCTCGACCGCCGTCCGGCTGCCCTGCGCCCGCTCCCCGGCTCCCTTTGCATCTCTATCGGTGAGCGCTTCGTCTTCGCACCTCTCATCTCTTTTCCTGACCTTTGCTTCTAGGGTAGGAAGTCGATTGCAAAGCGGTTATTTGGTGGATCTGTCGTGTTCTTACTCAAATTGTAGCGTATTTCTGGGAATACACAGGAATCAATATAGATCCGCCCCTGGGCGGCGGCGGCGGCACGATGGCCGACAAGGCGTCCCCAGAGAAGAAGTCCTGGGCCGACGTGGAGGAGGAGGAGGAGGCCAAGGCCAAGGCGGAAGCGGAAGCGGCGGCTGCTGCTGCTGCTGCTGCATCCTCGTCATCTTCCACCTCCGAGACGGCGGTGGAGGCGCAGGCCAAGCAGATCGAGGCGCTCTCCATCGCCGCCCCGGAGGACGACGCCCCAGGGGAAGAGGGCCCGCCCCTCCTTGATGACTCCGACGAATCGCAAATCCAAGCCGTACGCTCCCGCCCCCGCCTCCGCCCCTATTTCCGCCCGCCGACTGCGCTAGCCCTAGCCAGTCTCGGTCGCCTCGGGTTTTGCTGATCGGTTGATGTGGTTCTGATCTGGCTGCTCTCCAGGTGACTTCGGGTGGCACGGTGTACGAGTCGGCCACCACGTTCGAGGATCTGAAGCTGTCGCCCGAGCTGCTCAAGGGGCTGCACGACGAGATGGGGTTCAGCCGCCCGAGCAAGATCCAGGCGATTACCCTGCCCATGATCCTCACGCCACCCTACAAGGACCTAGTCGCTCAGGCGCACAACGGCTCCGGCAAGACTACCTGCTTCGTGCTCGGCATGCTCAGCCGTGTTGACCCGAAACGCAAGGTCCCCCAGGCCATCTGCATTTGCCCCACTAGGGAGCTCGCCCAGCAGGTAACTTGAAGGCGCTGTACTTGTACTATGTTCTCATGTGGGGTAGCACAATCCCTGGTTGTTATTAGATGGAACTCTGTAATTGATAGTGCTGAATTTGCTTGATTGAACTGTGCAGAATAAGGCGGTTCTCATGAGGATGGGCAAGTTTACTGGCATTACCTGTGCCTGTGCAATCCCGCCAGCCCAAAAAGATTATGTGCCAATCTCTAGAATGGCTCCAATTACTGACCAGATCGTGATCGGCACATCTGGTACCCTCATCAAATGGATTACCAATAAGAAGCTGGCCACAAGGGAAATCAAGATACTTGTGTTTGACGAGGCAGATCATATGCTTGCTGAGGTACATTTGATTTCCTTTGTGATTTTGTTATCACTTCCATGTCTGATAATGCCTAGGGCTGTCAGTATTTAGGACACCTTATTGGTAGTCTGTTTGGTGAGATAGCTGTAAGGAGCAATGCATCAAGAAGCATGCTAAGCTACTCTGATTATCCTTTCTTCTAAAAACTGACAAGTCGCCTCATGCCCAACTGGTTAAGTGGTTATTGAAAAATCGTCAAAGTAGAGGAAAGCAACGCACTTGTGTACAATTATACTACTTGCTATGATATCACCCTTTTTTTCCAAATTTCAAATAGATATTGTTACTCTCATGGTATGGAGCAGGTTATTTTTGTCATCTCTAAATTTAAATGATTTGATCCTTTACAGCCCCCCTAGTAGTGCCTAACCTATACTAAATGCTGGCAGACAACTCATTTGGTCTGGTAGTGTGCAGTACATTCTAGTTCTGAGTACAATGAAAAGAAGATATCTATTTCCTTACTGTAGAAGGATTTTTGTCCATTCCATGTTTATGTTTCTAAAACTAGAAGTGGTGTCCTTGTCTTCAACTTTATTTTCTAGCATGATGATTCTTTTATAGCTGGAGCTGTATTAAAAAAATCGGGAACTAACGATCCGATCCGTTTCTATGTGTGCTGTTGTCCATGACCATGTTATGTGTGCTGTTGTCCATGACCATGTTTCTTAATTATCATGTGAGCTTAGAGTCTTATAAATCTATGTAGTTGTTTGATACAGTGGTGAATGCCTTCTTGTAGGATGGCTTTAGGAGTGATTCTGAAAGGATCATGAGGGATATACAAAGAAGCGCTGGTGGTTGTCAGGTAATTCTTTTTTGCCTCTTTTAACTTCATCACATGAAACAGCTTGAATGCGACTTAAGATGCTTTGATCAAAATCATGTGTATATGTCCATCATTCTTTTAAGAGGATATCTGGGAGGTGTTAAGGAAAGCAATTCCGACCTAGGGAAACAACCTTTCCCTAATGATGGAAACTGGGCTTATTATCACCCCTGACTTCAATTTACTCACTTTATCTGTGCAAATTCAACCCATATTGGCATTGTTTTCTTATAAAAAACTTGTGCATACATTGGTCATTTGTTATGTTGCTAGTTGTAGACCTCTGTTCTCTGTACTTGGGATATTCTTATATTTATTGGGGATTCAATTCTCTGCTAAAATATGCATTTACGTCCATTTGATGGATCATATTTTGAGTTTCCTTTAACCATTGATATATCTTGTACCTGCCATACGATGCTGATGTTTTGTTGGCTTATGTGTTTTTGGGAGCTATTTTTAAATTTTGCATTTTTGTTTGCCAGGTCCTTCTCTTTTCTGCGACCTTCAATGAGAAGGTTAAGGATTTTGTTACAAAGGTCATTAGGGATGGGAATCAAATATTCGTCAAGAAGGAAGATCTTACTTTGGAAAAAGTAAAGCAATACAAAGTTCAAGTCCCTGATGAGGCAGCAAAAATAGAGGTCATAAGGGACAAGATTTTTGAGTTTGGACAAAAAGTTGGCCAGGTTATCATATTTGTTAGAACAAAGCAGAGTACCAAGAATGTTCACAATGCTCTGACGAGAGAGGACTATGTGTGTTCCTCAATTCAAGGATCCCTTGACCAATCAGAGAGAGAAAAGATAATACAGGAATTCAAAGATGGGCTCACCAAGGTTCTTATATCAACTGATGTTCTTGCTCGAGGTTTTGACCAAGCACAGGTACTATTTGTGTGGCACTTGTTTTATGATGCAGGAAGTACATTTCTTTCTCCTTCTAACTTTGTTGCTTTTGAAAGGTTAACCTGGTCATCAACTATGACATGCCAATCAAGTTTGGTACAAGAGATGAACCTGATTACGAGGTGTACTTGCACAGAATCGGCAGAGCTGGGCGCTTTGGCCGAAAAGGTAATTTGTATCTATGGTTTATTCTAGAATTGGATACATATTTAGTAGCACTGGTTTTGCTTTAGTGTCACAGGCAGCAATTAGGTATGGTGATCTGCATCGTAGCAGATAATCATGGTGTTATTACAAATAAATTGAATTTGGGATCATGCTAATACGCTGGACATGGACCGAAGCTGAACCTATGTCCATGTTAGGCAACCATGCTGCCTTTTTTCAACTGTAATGTGTGTTTATAAATTATAAAGTTTCATAAAGAGTTTTGAGATGTTTAGGGAAAAGCTGTTAGCAGCTTTTGTTGTTTACAATTGAGATCCTTCAAAGTTTCTGGTTTCATTCAATTGTTCCTTTGGCTTATGATAAGAAACCCCTTAAAGTGGCTAATCAGAAAACAAATAACATAGTTTTTCCCCTAGTTGACAAGGTGCATGACTGTGAATTGTTGCTGGTGACAGGTGCTGTGTTCAACTTGCTTTGTGGTGAAACAGATAATGTTGTGATGAACAAGATTGAGAACTACTTCCAGCACAACGTACCTGAGGTATATGTAATTGATATCTTGTAGTGTCTTTTATCCTATGCGCTCTTAAGCGTATACTTACCATATTGTGTTAATTATAGGTTCGAAATTGGGAAAAAGAGGAAGATTTTGAGACTGCTCTCAAGGATGCAGGTCTGCTTTGAGCTACCTCTGAAAGTTCGTTATCAACTGCTCTCTCGACTCTGGACAATTTGCTGTTGATTGTTTTGCTGAGCCTGCTGCCACGTCATCACCATGTTCATGTGTTCATCATGGTGGCAGCATCTAGTTGTCTGTAGCGGAGTTGTTGAAGGACTCGAAACAATTTTGGTGCTCTGGGAGCTTGTATGAAGCAGATAGTTGTTGAAAGGTGCTTCTTTGCCAATGTACTCGCTATTGGTGAAGTAGCGACAGTTATGAGTATTATCATTTAAACTGTAAATTCTTGTTGAACAGTCAGCTTTCTTTTAATACATGCGTTTGGACGATCTTTTGCGATAATAATGTGATTGTGTTGAAAAAAAATATGTATCATCAACGTACTCTTCTGCTTGCTTCATTTCCTGGCTGCAAGCAAAACTGTTCCAGAGGGGTTCTCTGGCCTGTGGATTCAGGACGGAAGTCCATTCAGGACAGGTTCAGGCTGGCTAGCGGATCATTGCATTGGCCAGCCGCGGTGGATCGTGTCATGTGACCGACGACGGGGCCCGGCTCACACCGACGCGCCGTCGACCACAGCCGGGCAAAGACATGCTGCCATGCTGGCCGTCGCTCGTGGCATAGAGCTATACCGATACCGTGACCGGAGCGAGGACATATATAGCACAGCAGGCTGTTTCACAGGAAAGATGTATCATGTATATGTATATAAATCTATATCTGACTGGCACCGAGCAATTACAGGAAACCGAGACCTGTCAACACGGCGACATGTATAAGAGAACGTAGACGACGAGCCATTCGACCATTCTGTTTGTTCGCCGAAAGAGAAAAAAAAGGGCTACAAGTTGTCGTGCTCGATAACCTGCGCCGCCCTCCACTCATCGCCGGGGTTGACAACCACGGGCACCAGCATGGACGCCGGCCCCGTGCACAGGAAGTAGTCCTTGCCGAACTTGTCGTACAGGCCTCCCGGGCTGCACAGGTACATGTCCTCGAACCCCATCCTCACCAGCCTGAACCCCAGCCCGCTATACTGAGGAGACGCAGGTGCCAAGAATTTCGTGTCAGTTTCAGCATCGAGAAGAGCAATCCATTATGCATCAATGTTGCTCTGCCTGTGCGTGCTTGGCTGAAGGAGAAGCAGTAGTACCTGATCAATGGTGGTGAACTTGGACGGCGCGGTGCTGTAGATGCGCTTCTTCCTCTCCTCCGGCGGCACCGCGTACACCCGGCTCACCTTCTTCTTGAGCGTGGTGTAGTGGTCCTCCTCCACGGTCCAGACGCCCTGCCGGGGCTCCTCGGGGCCGCCGAAGAACCACCCGGGCTCCTCCCGCTGCATGGCCTCGGCCGGGGACAGGATGCCGAAGCCGGCGGCCGGCGGCGGGTGGGAGCAGTAGGGGCAGCCGATCAGGCCCTCCACCGCCGTGCCGCTCCGCTTGTCGAACTTGATGTGGCTCAGCACCGCGCTCGTCAGCTCCACCGGCTTGGTCCCCGTGTTCCGGACGATCACCGCCGTCGCCATGCTCAGCGTGTACAGGGTCACCACGTACGAGATGTCCAGCTTCCCCTTGGTGCACCCGAGCTCAACCTGCAGCACGATAGATAGATGGGGGTAGGGGGTACGATCATTCATACGGTGAGTCATTTTTCAGGCATTTCTGACTTGTTAAAAAACAGAGGGGCGCTCAATGGCAACATGTGAAGTCATGGAATGAAATTGCTGTGGAATTTATCATGCGTTTGGGGCATAAACTGTTTGCAAATTTTTCATGCCAACTAGTAATTCTTAGTGATGTACTAATGTTGAAGAAGTATGTTATGACAACAAATTCTTTCAGGTTCATGATAATAATTAATTAATATTCCACAAAACATCCAATCCAAACAAATCATAGTAAGTAATCCACCCAACCTGCACTGCGTCGAAGGAGTCGGAGTCGACGTCCCTGACGGCCCACCCGGCCCCGTCGAGCAGCGACGACGACTGGGCGCCGGCGCCGGCGCCGGACGAGGACACCTCGTTGAGCACGAGGCCGACGCCGCCCTTGACGCCGCCGCCGGGTCCCGCCACCGTGTGCAGCACCTCCCTGCAGCCGTCGTCCTTCCAGTACACCTTGGGCCTGTAGGACGTGACGAGGCCGTCGCCGAGGCGGAGGTGCAGCGAGCTGCCGTTGCGCACGCTGAGCTCTGCGGTGGGAGCGCCCCCGGCCGGGTCGGCCACGAACCTCAGGCCCTTCCGGCCGAACGCCTCCTCCAGGGACTGCGTGGTCGTCGCCGCCGGTGCCGGGGGCGCCGCCGCGGACGACGCGCGCACGGCGGTGGCCCGGCGCGTGCAGGACGGGAGGTGGAGCGGGAGGACGGAGGAGGTGGCCATTGGCGCGGGAGTGGGGGGGAGAGTGTGGAGTGGGATGGGGTGGGAGAGGAGGAGAGGACTAGAGGAGACGAACGCGGGCGCGGCGTTCACTGCAGCCTCAGATCCTGGGGCTCCTCAGGATAGAAAGTAAGGTTACTTTCTTTCCTCCTGAGCTGTCGCGTCCTTCTCTCCCTTTCTTGTGCTCTTTTCAGCGGAGAAGATACTATCTCGTCGTGACAGGAAAAAACGTGGTAGTAGTGTGCACGAGCGGCACCTTACGTGCATCATCCTTTGGCACTTCTCAGGGTTGCATACGAGTAACCTTACGAGAAAGATTAACCGGCAATTTTTATTGTATTAACATAGGATTACGTGCAACATGTACATGTTGTGAGATAATCAAGCAGACAATAATAAAAAAAAGAGTTCTGATTGATCAGCGTAACTCCTTTCTCATTAAAACCAAGAGAGAAAAAAAATAACAGATGGGTATAAAATGAGGTGAAAAATAAATAGAGAAAGTGGATGAAACATTTTGCATCTGTGGTTTTGGACCTTTTCATCTTTTTTCAATATTTTCCAAACTGCACAGTAAGATCAGCGTGAGGGGTATGCCTATGCCTTTGTAGGTAAAAAATTTTTTAGAAAACTACTCTTTCATAGCGTATATAAGCAGTGGCAGGTACGGTACATTAATATGCTTAAATTATGCTATATAGTATTTGGTGGGATCCAAAGCAATAAGGTCAGGATGGCCGAGTGGTCTAAGGCGCCAGACTCAAGTTCTGGTCCTCTAACGAGGGCGTGGGTTCAAATCCCACTTCTGACAGTTTTTTTTTTTGTTTTAATTTTTGCCCCTTCGAGCTCCTTTTCTTTTCTCAAGAAGAGTTTAAATCTTTTCCAATTTCCACCTTGCCAAATGGCTACCTAAAACAAAACTGCCAAAAATGAGGGCGAAAGGTTGTCCATTTGCAATTGTGCTCAACAGGTTGCTGCCCGGGCAGGTTCATCGTCTTAACGCTTCCAGGAGCTCCGAATCCAATCCAGGAGCATGGAAAACTGGAATCAAAATTGGCCTCCCAAGATGTGCACTAGGGACGAACATGAAAGTCGAAAAGGCCAACCTACAAATTTGTCAAAACACTCGATGCAACTCTCATGAACACGAACACACACACTTTACCTCTAGGAGCCGTCTTCAGCCGTTCAGGGAGAAAGAAGCCGATTATAGGGGGTAAAACGGCGAACGACGGCGAGCTGCGTCGATTCCTTCTAACTTTAATGTTCGTTTTATGTGTTCTTCAGAATTGCATCGGGTGTGTGATATAAAACGCACAGGTTTCCGGCTTGCCTCGTCAGTGGCAGCGCCGCACCGCGCGCATTGATCTCTCTGCCCTTCGTTAAGGGACATTGGGACAAGGACGCCGCAACGGCGCAACCTGAAGGGTGAATGCAATTCAGGCAACGTGCCAAGGCACGGGAGCACTTGCAGGCAGCCAGACGCCACTACCGACCATCAGAGACCTCTGGGGCTCTGGGCTTTGGTGCTGGCCATAGCTTCGAGCCACCAAGTGATGCAAGCTATGCAAAGCAGATTATCCGGCAAAGGCGGCCTCTTTGCTTCGTCATCTTTGCAACTAATCCCTCTCTCGTCCGGTGGTCTCTAGAGGTAATGGGAGTGGAGCACCAGAAATAATTCATGGGCACCATCATCAGATGATAGATAAAAAATGCAAGAGACATTATCCCGCCATAATCAAACCAATAAAGGGAAAAAGGCTTTCAATCTAACCCACTTTCATTCAGATCCACTCAATATAACGACGAACATGACGGGGTATACTCGACCGAATCACAACGCAACACGCACGCACCCAGCCAGACGCGGCCTTCGCAATTCCTTGTCCAGCCACAGGTCTCTGGCGTTTTGGATGACGGGGACGATACTAGATGATGAGGATGGTACTACAGTATAAAGGAGTCTTCAGAAACAGAAACGGGAATAAGGCAAAAAGAGGAAGCTAGGGGGAAAAGCTAAACACTAGCCAGCTGCTCTCCAGTAGCGCGACGAAGCAGGCTCTTGGGGCCATGATGTCAGATCCAACAGGGTAGCCTCACTAGATCACCGATTCTCCTTGGGACGACACTTGAGTTCGAGTCTTCTGGACATCCATCCTTGCAGCAGCTAGCCACCGAGCATTGGATATGCGATCGAGCTAACCAGTCTTAGCAGTTCCGTTGGCAAGAGCAGGTTTCTCGGTTGCTGTTTGGGCCACCTTTGCAGCATAGGAAACAGCAGGAGTGGTGCCGTTCTCCACAGGAGCCTTCACCTCTCCGTTGACACCGTTCGGTACAGATGGCTTTGGCTTCCCATTAGCAGCTTCCTGCTGTTGCTCCCCAGTTACAACAGGAGCCCGGCTGTCCCAGACCTGAATGATTTAAGATGGGTCAAGACAGAGGTATTGGAAAATAAGGACAAAATGATGAAACCAGGAACTGACAAATATATTTCAATTGTACCTGCTTTTGGATCTGCTGCTGTTTCACCCTTTTGTCCTGCATCAACTTCTGGCGGCTCTCATAGAAGGCGAAGTCATCCAGGATGGAGGTCTTACTGACATGCTCCTTGAATATCTTGAGCATCTGAAGGCCTTGCTCAAGGTGTACCTAGATTATTGTAGGAAAGGTAAAAAGGCAGTACAGGAATTTTGCAAGCCAGTTAGCAGATTATTGTAGTAAAGGTAAAAAGGCAGTACAGGAATTTTGCAAGCCAGTTAGCTTGAAGGAAAGTATGGAACATGCTTTACCTCTTGTGTGTCACGGCTATTCGTGACAGGCTTGTTCTCATTGTTCTCAAGGATGATATGTTTGAGAATATTGTTAGGCACATCCTTGACAATGTGCCACTTAACAGAGAAGGAACCATTCCACTTGTCCTGTTGCCAGTACTCCAGGGTTTTCTCAAAATCAACAGCGCCGCTCATTTCAGCAACACCAACAAACTGCCCACTTGTATTCACCTGAAATTCATGTCAAACGGCATATCAGGCAAAGAAATGTAACCTGGCATTCATTATGAATACCAAATGAGGAAAAAATCCTTACTGAGAAAAACAAGAATATAGGACATGCAGAGCCCTTTGACTGTGCTTCTTGATAAGCAGCATCAAGCTTCTTGTTTCCATTGGTTGTACTTGCCCACACATTATATTTTATACTCTTGTGGATATCATCCTCGCTGTATGATTTAATGACAAAGAACTTTGCTGCATCATATTGAACAGGGAAGTCATCTTTGTTGAACTGTGCTCTGTCAGGTACAGCACTATCGTTCTTGCCTTCACCAGAAGGCAGACTCTGCCCTTTCACCGCAATGGTAACAGTATGGCCATATAGTTTCTGGTTCTTGAAACGGCCAGATCTAGGACCTCTGTTTAACTCAATTGTTCCATCCTGACTCTCATTGCCATAACCATAGTATCCATTAGCACGTCCCCTAGGCCTGTACCTGTTGTCCATACCAAGACCCCATCGACCATATATCCTGGAATCGTAACCATTACCCCCATATGGAAGACCGGTTTTTATTGAATTCCCATACTGGGTGTAAGGTCGGGAGCTAGGGTACATCCTATTGGTATATGTAGGAGCTACAGATCCCGTTGTAGTTGTAGGTCTTCTGTTCTGCACACCCTGCTTGAAGACAATACAGGGAGAACATATGAGTCAGCCTGCCAACAAATGGTCGGCACAATAAAGTTGATAGTCACTATCAGGCCAAATTAGAAGCAAAAAGGTAATCAAACAGTAAACCGCTTACCAGAAAGCAAATATTTCATATACTGGCAAGCCTAGTGCCCTAGTATGCTCATGAAATGTTAAAGCTGAATTACAGAATGTTATTATGTTTCCCATCTGGATAAACTAAGAGCCATGAAAAGTGAAATATAAGATACATTTATCTTCTGGCGACTACAAAGCAGCTGGAGTTATTAGGGTTTAGGGTTTACATAAGCATAAGAAAATACATAAACGCCACAGCTGCAATTAGTAACAATATCATCAAAATGTTTTATCTCAGCTCACCATTTGCAGCGTTGTAGGGCTCTTGTTCTGATTTCTTGCCGAGGAACCATTACCACTGAATGTTGAGGATGGCATATAATTGGTTGTAGGTGTTCTTTGTTGTCCATTTGCATAAGCAGAGCCATCATACCATGCAAAGTGTGCTCCTGTGGTGTCATACCCATATGTTGTGTCCAGGTAACCAGGAGAAGGAACTCCACCTAGCAAGGGTGCCCTATAAGTTCCATCAGGCGTCAGTGACGAATTTTGGTGGCTTGGCGCAAGGGGTACAGTTCCGCTGTTACTGTGGGCAGTACCATTAGGAACACTGTTGGCAACTGTCTTGGCAGGATCCGCTTTAGCTGCTGGCTTTTCAGGATTGACAGAAGACTGAAGATCGCCTTGAGTGGTAGAAGGAACTGGTGTAGGGGGCTGATAATACGCAGTTGGATACTGGTAATGCTGTGCACTAGCCATCTGACCATCAACTGTTGGAACTGGGGAGCTGGCAGGAGAGTATGCCCCATAAGGAGCATACCCATAGCCATAAATATCTCCATATACTGCCTGTAAAAATCAAAAGGCCCATGGTTAATCGTGATGTTTCTGAGAATAGCACAAAAATGAGTGAAGCATCAAAATACAAGATGCAGAAACTTTCATGACGAGATGTTAGTGGCAGACAGGAAGAACAATCTTTGGAACCAGATGTACAGTGCCGAGAGCACAAGGAAAAGTGAAAACCAACCAAAGCAGAAACCATACCCAAAAAGAGGCTGTATAGCTTTCCATTTAGTACATGTCCAACAATAGACTTGACAGTACAGGTATGTGAGTAGACAATAATAGCAAGCAATTTTTGACCATTTCTACATTAAGAATATGTCGTAGGATGCAAAATAATCATGGGAAGGATCACATGCCAAGTTAAAGGAAAATATCTTATAGGGTAACCTACTGGGGCAATCTCCACTCCATCTTGGCTTAGATATCTAGGATAATCATCCCACTCGCTCATGGAACCGTCGTAGCCTGCAAGAGAAGAAGCAGCGCAATTCAGAACTTCCAGACCAGCAAACAATTTAATTTCTATAATCGGGCACCACAAGACAGAAAGCTCCAATCAACTTGCTAAGATACTCGTTCTTGCAAGGACAAGACCACCATAAGCATTTCCGTGGCCCTCACCTCCATAGTAATATGCTGGCAGATAGAACAGGTTGGGATCCATAAAGTCCTGAAGCACCGGCGTGATGGACCGTTCCGGCGGAATCGCCACGCTCAGCGGCTGGCTCGTCGCGGCGCCCTGCTGATTTGAACAGCACAGACAAGCGAGTCAATCAGAACCACAACCCATATAGAGATGATGATGAGAACGGACTAGACGAAAACCCAAGGGCGCTTCTGCTTCATCTCTAGTTGTCTACCTTCTTGGTGCCAGCAGGCTCTGTTGCGTCCGACGCCTTGGGCTCCAGCGACAGCTTCTGCAGCAGATCCGTGGTTTCTTCGCGCAGTTAAATCGACGAATTAAGGCGTCACAAGAGTATATACAGATCCAATAGGCTTGCAGACTACTAAATCCAATCGAGCGGTAGCGATAAACCAATCACAAAACAACGGTAAAAATATGTTTTTAATTTTTTTTTAAAAAAAAAACAGATTTTGTTGCTTGCAACCAACAGGTAAAAGAGTAACAAGGACAGTAAGTAAAAACACATCGATCTGTACAAGCCAAGCGAACGAGGCGGGGCAAAGGACAGACAAGAGCGCCGGACACGGTGTCGCCCGGCCGGCCACGGACGGCGCAGCAAAGACCTTGCCAACCAGAGCGGCCAAACCCTCCCTCCCAAAGGGCAAAACCTTTTAAGCAAGCAGGAAGCAGCACCGAAAGGATACGATCCGCGACAGGGACGGCGGCAGGAGGAGCCGGAGCAGCGCCGGCGGCGGTTGGTGCCGGCGCGGCGGGCGCGGGTGCCGGGGCCGGCGCGACAGCAGCCATGGCGCGAGCGAGATCCCAACGGACGGAGGAGGCAGCGGCGAGATCCGGTAGCGCCCGCACGACCGACCGACCGGCCTTTCCTCTTCTCTCTCCTTCGGATACGTAGCTGGCTACGCGCGAGCTGTGGGTAGTAGAGAGAGACGAGAGGTGGAGGCGGCGGCGGCGGCGGGTGGGGATGGGGGAGGGAGGCGAGCCGCCACGAGAGGAGCAGCGCGGCGGCTAGTGGTAGCAGTACTACTCCCGGTACTGGTACAGGGGGTGTGAAGGGGAAAAAGGGGGAGATTTTGGGTGGGGTGCGGGGCTCATATAGCACGGGGAGGGGGAGTTCGGGAGGAGCACGCCTCTCGCCCTGCCCTGAGTCCGCTTTGGATTCCTCTCCTCTGCCTCTACGTTTCTTCATTATTTAGATAATTGTATGGACTATATTATATTATTATAACAAAAACTATTTTTACAGTATTTGTCATGCTCTCTGCACTACTCTTTGCGTCTGCTCTGTGCCTTTTTCTTCCGAGGTTTATTTGGGCGGACGGGCGGGTGAGTGATAGATCAATGGATGGATTAGGATTGCGATTAGGATTAGTTTAGTGGGTAATCGTGGTCGCGACTGCTGGGTTCAGATCCCTTTCTTAGCCTGGTGGGTTTGGAGCCCATCATGTGTGGGGTGGTGTGTACTACAGTATGTCAAGACTCAAAAGAGTCAACAGAGTGGCCCGTCACTCTTCTGCTCTGGTGACAGCGTCTTGACGGAGTCGCTGCTTCGGTGGTCTGGTCTCTGGTCTCCTTGCTCCTATTTCTGGCGTTTGTCTTGCGGCTTGTTTATCCTCTGTTATTTTAATCAACGCCTTTAATGAGCGCCACGTGTTAATAGCTATTTCTAGCGTATAATCTGCCGATACAGCTATACTATGTCGATTTTTGGCTATTTCTAGGTTAACCGTATGTTAATTTATTGTGTGTTTGACTAAGTTTGTGGACAAGTATTGAAATTTGTGACATCCGGCTAAGTAATTGTACATAAACTCAAGGAAGATCTAAAAATAGCTACATTTTAGCAACGAGGGGCCGGGTACATCGTATTAGGCACAAAGAGTATGAGTCCATATATCGTGAGGAGAGGACCACAAATTATTTTAGTTAAATCGAGTTATCTTCATTAACTCACTCAATTTCCCATATTTTCTTAAGATACATCTCACCGCACCTTGAGGGCTTGATGGAGGAATTTTTTAGATTCAAATCTTACAAGGAATTTTTCTGTGGTGGCCCTTTGGGACAAAAGATTGAATTCCTACCAATCCTATGAAATTTCTATGGAACGGATCATTGCATTGAGATTTTGGAGGAATCTTAACATGAGATCCAACCTCTTAGAAACTTTCTTTTGTGTCTATCTCTCCTCTAATTCATGTGTTTTCTTTGCACTGCATCCAAATCCTTAATTAGAAACTTTCCTGCGTTTTCAATTCCTATAAGATTACGAGTGACATACAACTCTATTCCTATGTTTTAGAAATCTTGTATTCCAAAAGAAGCCTTAATGATTAGAATATAACCTCGTCACAAGCCTCGTACGTTGCACGACAAGGCTTTTGAGCTTAAAAACCATGGTTCAAATTCATATAGACTTCACATGGTTTTGCAACAACAAAAAATTAGGCCCCTTCTGGAACGTTGGAGAAATTCCCGAATTTTACATATTTCGTGTTTTTTTAGCAATTTAATGTGAAATTTTTGTGTTGTCGATCACTTGTACGGGTAGTATAAAAATGAAAATTAATGGAAGTGTATGTATGTGCCCATGAACAGCCCGGTGATGCTTATTTTACTATGACCTAGCATTAGCTATTGTAGTTCTCAAACGAAGCTTCCTTGCGAAATACTGTATTTGTCATTTAGGTAAGTTGTGTTTACATTCAATATGATCTTAAAAATCATGGAAAATATCATCTAAAACCATAGTTTGAAAACTAACCTTATAGTGAAAAAAAAAATCATAGAAAATGAGATTAGCTCAATTGGTTAGGTGGAAAGACCATCATGCACCTAACTACCTAAGTTTGAGTCCTCTCTAACTCGGATTTTGGTGCCTAATTCTTCTTATTGAAAAAACGCCTAGTTGCTCCTATGTTATGTGGATTAAATTCAAAATCGTTATACCGCTCAAAAAACTTTATTCTGATGTTCTCTGACATGCATAGTCAACATAGTGATATTTGCCTATTTGGGTTTATACAATATATATTTGTTGGTAACATTAAATCATACAAAGTGTTGAGTCACTCGCGGAGTGCCGGGTCTGATACCAATAAATCTGTTAACAAAAGTCTACATGGCATTCTGACGAACAGAGTCACCTATATTACCCCTCGGACATTTTAAACTATGTAAAACCATGCAAATAACTTGTATGATGGTTTTACTACAGTTGCATACGACCTTTACATGGACAGCAAGATGGCTCCCAAACAATATAATTTTTTGTCCTTTTTTGTCTCTTACGCCGGAGAATTGAAGACGAAAATGGTATGCAGTGCCACAATGTAAGAAAGAGAGAGAGACAAAAACATCTTGCTTGTTGACTCAGAGCCACATCACCATCCACGTGGTGAAACAAGGCTAGTTAGCGTACTATGATGATGAAACCACTCTAGAAAACCATTTTAGAGCTTTTTAGGTTAGGGGATTGAAGGGACCAAGGTGCAGTTTGTGCGGATTTTGCCGTAACTATTTCCTGACTCGCTCCAACCCGACCCATCACCGGAAACTGTTTTCAATCATCCCCAGCCTGACTGGCATGATTGTCCCTGTTCTCTAGCGTCTCTGTAGCTTGCAGTCCAGATATACCAACGCTTGACGCTTCTAAACTACCAGCAGCTTCCCCGTGTATGAATGAAAAGAGGAAACAAGAGAAGCCTCGTCAACGAAGGAAAACCCCAAAGCAGTAGCAGCAGTGCAGTGTGGTCACTAGGCTGGAGCTGTGGTGCGTCTTCTTTTTTTTTCGGTTTCCCCATTTCTGCAATGAAAATGGGGCCGCGTGGCAGCTGCCGGCTTTTGCTCGTTTTCTCCTCTCTTCGTTTCAGAAAACAAGTCGTTCTAAATTTGTCTTAAGTCAAATTTTGTAAAGTTTAATCAAATTTATAAAAAAATATATCATCATTTACACAACCAAATTGATACTTAATGAAAATTTATGTGACAAGAAATCTAACAATACTCATTTGGTACTATAAATATTTACATTTTTTCATATAAATTTGGACAAACTTTAGATAGTTTGATTTAGAACAAACTTAGAATGACTTGGACAGAGGAGGATTCTACTACTGCCGGCCTCTTTTTTCTTCCAGCATTGCAGGGTGATTCGAAGCACTGTTATTTTTATCAAAAAAAGAAAGAAAAAGAGGTGGAAGATAAGGTGTCGCACGTGCCGCGCCCGCCACGCTGCCGCCCGCAACTTGCCCGGCAGGCAGCCCCACAAAAGCCCAAAGGGGAATTCGTTGGATCTGGCCCGGCCGGTCCCCGTTTCCGTGGCCGTGCGTGGGCCCTGCGCGTACGGGATGTAGGAATCCACGTCGATCTCGCGCGGACCAGAACTCCCAAGGCAAAAACAACCTCGTCTAGCAAATGCAATGCAAGGCGAGCCTGGCGATCCGGAGCCGCTACGTGGCACTACCAAGTGTACAAGTTTGGGTCGTCAAGCTCGAGTGCTGCCCTCTGCCCTGGCCTTTCGACCACCAGACACAGGTTTGACTCTCCCAGGCCCAGTGTAGGTGGCTGGTGACATGGCGCCGATCCTTTCTTCTAATCCGCTGACAGGAGGAACTGATGACCCCGATCCGATCGATCGAACCGCACCCCCGCAAACAAAAGAAGCGTCTGGCAGGCCTGATCATGCACCACGTTTTGTTTTGGTACATACACCACCGTTGTTGTCGTGCCACCTCACGGCCTCACGGCCACGGGGAGTCAGCGTCAGGAGTGGCCGTCCCACGACAAGGACTAGAGATTCATCATCTCCTCCCTCCACGCTGTTCCGCTGATCGCGTCCGACCTGACGCAGGAGACATGCAGCAGTGCGCCGCCCGGCCGCTCGTCGGCCTGGCTTGCCGTGCCTTGCACAAATTCCCCTGCTCTGACTGGCGTCTCGTCTCAGATCAGGAGGAGCACGTCTCCATCAATTCTCCCAAACTCACAAGGTGAATCACCAACAATAATTACGTTTAAAAAAAATCACCAACAATAATCCGGGCATGATGGAGTGGGCTGTGCCTGTGGAAGTAGCAGCTCTGGAGAGAACTATCACCCCGCTGACAGCGACAGCGACGTCCTGGAATTGGCAATCACACACACCACCAGCACACACGACACGACGCAACGACCCCAAGAAAATGTACTGTAGCAATCCACACAAAAACCCACGCGCAAAATATCTGGAACCGAGCGGGCCCCGATCGACTCCAGAGATGCAAGAACCGGCTAGTCTAGGCGGCCTGCAGATCGGCGGCGGCGCCACGGCGCTCCTCGTGGCCGCCGGCGTCGTCCGGCAGGTTGTTCACCCTGACGACGAGCGGCGTCCGGACGCGGTGGAAGCCGTCGGACCACACCACCTCGCCGAAGTCGAACCGGCCGCGGGACAGCTTCGCGGGCGTCACGGTCACGTAGTAGGACGCCTGCGCGGCGCCGCCGCCGCCGTGGCGGCGCGGGGGGAAGACCAGCTCCCGGGGCCACACCTCGGCGCGCGCGCCCTGCGGGCTGGCCACGCTCGCGCGGTACACGGCGCCGCCGCGGCCCGCCGCGCCCACGTTCGTCACCGTGCGCTTCACGGTCACCGCGGCGCGCAGGTCCGGGAGCACGATGGCCGGGTAGTTGAGGTCGGCGGCGGCGTGCTGGGGGCAGGTCGCGTCGAGGGACGGGCGCGGGAGCACCATCCGCCGGATCTGCGACTCCGGGTACCCCAGGCTGCAGAGGAAGAGAACGTGGTCGCGGGCGCCCGCGTCGTACACCAGACCCGGGTCCAGCGCGCGCAGCGGGTCCACGTGCCCCGCGCCCACGTCGAACGCGTCCGCCGCCTTCAGCGTCCCACCCGCCAGCATCGCGTCCGACGTGTCGTCCCACATGTACGCTGCATGCATGCACCCGTCGGTCGGTTATCGCCCAAGATTACGAGCTTGACGATGATAATAACTACTAATAAATAGAGATGCAAAATATGTCGAACCTGTGGTCATGAGCGCGGACTTGACGGCGGCCGGCGACCAGGTCGGGTGCACGGACCTGACGACGGCGGCGATGCCGGAGACGTGTGGGCACGACATGGACGTCCCCGAGTCGAAGTTCCACTCGGTCTCGCGCTTGTCAAGGGGGAGCACCGTCGGCGACGATTTGGGCGGCCATGCCGCCAGTATGTTCACGCCGGGAGCCGTCACGTCGGGCTGCCATGCTCATCCACCCACCAGCGTCAGCGTACGTAAGAATCCTCACAATGGACCCCGGCTGGCCATATTTTCTCAAAGAAAGATAAAAATTCACCTTGAGGATGTTTGGAGAGATGGAGCTGGGCCCTCTGGAAGAGAAGTAGACCACAGCCGGCGCCGGCGTCCTGCCGACGACGGTCTTGCTCGGAGAAATGTGCACCGTCGCCATCATCTGTGCAGCGCTACAGAGGCCGTCGTTGTACTCCAGTTAGAGATCGAGCTGCATGCCGGCCGAGCAGATGGACCGGGTTTCGCTTGGACCATGGTTACGCTACGTGAGCAGTCAATTCACCTGGCCGCGCGGATGTAGTAGAGGATCTGGGTGCCCTGGTGCAGGTCGACGTGGACGGTGGGCAAGAAGCTGTCCTGGATCGACTTCCGGCTCAGGCTATCGGCGAAGATCACGCCGGCGCCATTGCTGGCGTACACCGCCAGCGCCGCGATGTCGCTGGACACCATTCCCGTGGTGCCAAAGCACAGCACGATCTTCCGCGACGCGGCCGTGCGGTTGATCAGCTGATCGAATGTGCACGTTCTTTGTCCAGGGGAGGAAAGAAGCAGAGAAAGGTATGCATGTCTTGGCCAGATCAGATGCCATCACCAATTCACACGCATAGCAAGAATGCAAAGATCAGAGGTTACTGATTACCCGTCGGCGAAGACGCTGCTGCTCTCTACCAGATCCTTCCTCATGTCTTTCTCAAGGAAGCCCTCACCCTGCGCGAGAGTACGCCACGCACGCTCCACGCTGTGATCAGCAAATGCATACACACGCCACTCTATATAGGAGCAAGAAGAAACTCACCACGATGGAGGCGTTGTTCCCCAGCGTGATCACCGTGGGGAACCTCCTGTCGATGGTGCTGGCGGCGACGGTGAGCCCCCACGGCGACACGTTCTGCACCATCCCCGCGTCCGGCCCGTCGTTCCCGGCCGAGAACACCGTCACGACGCCGCGCTGCATCGCGTGGAACGCCCCGATCTCGGTGCTCGTCTTGAACAGCGGCATCAGCGGCGGGGGCGACCCGAGGGACGCCGAAACCACGTGCACGCCGTCGCACAGCGCGTCGTCGAACGCCGCCAGGATGTCCGCGTCGCTGCACTGCCCCGTCAGGTCCCTGTACCAGCACACCTTGTACACCGCCAGACGCGCCCTGGGCGCGCCGCCGCGCGCGACCCCCCGCCCCAGCCCGCCGAAGTAGCTCGCGTTGGGCACCACGTTCCCCACGGCCGTGGACGCCGTGTGCGTGCCGTGCCCGACGCGGTCGCGCGGCGAACGGTACTCCAAGCCGCCGCTGGTGTTCAGCGGGCCGAGCTCGCTCTCGATTCCGGCGAGGTAGTAGCGCGCGCCGATGAGCTTGCGGTTGCATGCGGCGGCCGGGTCGAACTTGTCGCCTCGCACGCACGTGCCGCGCCATGACGACGGGATAGGGCCGTAGTGGGGGTCATCCCGGAAGCTCTCGGATTCAGGCCACACTCCTGAGGGCACATGAAAAGCTCAGATGTCTCCAGCATCCAAGTGGAATGTCAAGGACCACACTTTGCAACAACTACCACGAATGAGTGCTATGGGGAAAAAAATTTCAAATTCAGATATTTGCAATCGCAGGGCATGCTAATCATTCTATCTTTCATGTCAAGGTTGCTCAATTCTATGCAGGTATGAGCGAGCGAGATCACCACTCAATTATCTCCAGCAACTTTGTGGATGAATACTATTTTTTTTCAAGTTGTTGAGGAAGTGCAGGAAAAATAGGATTTCGTTTTTTTATTTTTTATTTTGAAAATACAGTATTTGCAGCATTGGAGAAATAGGAATAAGTACCTGTATCAAGGACGCCAACGATCACATCATCTCCAAATTTCAAATGCATTTGGTGGGCTGATTGCTCCATTTGCATGTGCAGGCTGAGGCCCATGAAATCCCAGCTCCTTGTTGTATGGAGCTCCAGAATACGACTCCTGAATACTGATATGACCCCTTCTGTTTCTGCTTGTGATGATTGTGAGCTTTGTTGTAAGTGCACGTCAATAATGAACTGCTAGATGCATGTATCTTCTGACAACAAGCAACGAATACAGGGTTAACACCTTACCGGACAAGGTGGCAGCCTGTGTTGAATTGAGCAATGCAGCAAAACCAGAGAATTCACAGCTGTAGCTGTACAGGATAGCTTCTCTTGCTTCATCCGTCCTGCAATGTCACACAAGCGTCTTTAGTACAAAAAAAATACCAATCAGACAAAGCATGTGTAATTGAATTGAATGAGGTAACGTTCTTAATAGTCTAAAGCAGTAAATTAATTGCTTGAAGTTTAGCATGCTATGCAACTTGGATAGATATGAGAAGCAAATGTACTCCGTAGTAGTTATATGCCAGGATATAAATACACAAAACTAGATGACCTGCATTGTTACCTTTTGTTTTATTGACGTGTTACCACTGTATCTGGCAATGCAGCAGCGTTACATAATTGATCGAGGAAGTTAGATTAGAAAATGCTTAATAAAGTATGAAGGTCATGCACTACAATTAGTTAAATCAACTTTACTAGAGCATGTATTTCATTAGTTCCCTGATTTGTTCACCAACTACAGCCAGAGAAAAGAGAAACGATTACTTTGAAAAGACTCTTGACAGAAGTTGCAGATGAGACCGCGAAGTTAGAGAAGGACTGAGGCCATTGTTGTGGCCCAAGTACACAATGTGAACCTGCAAGAGAACAGAAATAAGGCATGTATAATTGGAACACATGATTTGATCAAAAGATAAAAATGACAGAAAACTCTATGAAAGAATAGTACTTGTGCATGAGATGCTGGACTAGATTGAACGGGATAAACTGCAAAGGAAAGAGAGAAAACAACAATCAGCAGCAGAAAAACTGCCATTGTGCTTTACAGTTTACACGATGGCTTTACTGGAATGGCAGGGGTATATATAGGGAGATAGACAAAGGACGACATATGATTCTGTGGGGGCATGTGTTCGTGCCATGCTGTAGGGTGCTTGCAAGACAAGCTTTGCAAAGCTACAATTGCCTCTGACAGTCCTCCATGGCTGCATCATGCCCCCTGCCTTATTCATCTAGTGACCTAGTCCATAGACCACTGATGCGATGATTAAGCCTATCGAGTTAAGTACAGAGTCTAGCTACTGTACAATGTCTAAGATAACTAACAGACCTAAGCTTGTTCACAGGGACCTAACCTCCTTTCCCTCATGTTTTAATCATCTGATCTAATGGTTTTGTTTTACTTCATACAGAGAAGAGATGCAAGATCCAACTGTTAGCTATAGTCTATACTCTATAGTCAAGTTAGAATGTTGTAGCTTCTGAAATTCTCTAAAGGCTAACCTCAACCTTTCAGTTTAACTTACTAAAAGGCTAAACTCCAAGGTCTAGACTCTAGACTTTCAAAGGTATAGGCAAGTGTTGAGTTATGAGCATCACATGTTTGCTCATATCATTAGACCTTAAAGATCCAATTTAGTGACAAGACAAACATGAAACATTACAGATACCATACAGGTTCTAGTAATCTACAACGACTGTTTGTACTGCATTTGCATAGAATTTATAATATACAGTAGGTTACTTGAAACTAACATGAAAGGGCTTTTCTCGTCTGTTGCCAATCATGTTGTGCTACAGTAGGATTAAAAAAGTGCAGCTTGTGTGATGCAACAGGATTTTTCCTGTGCATGTTGCTGCTGTAAACCATTATACTCTGGTCTCTGGGCAAGCATTATGCATTTGTTGAACATAAAAAAGCAATGCAATCTCCACAAATGAGGAACACCCGTGGTTTACTACTTTACCCTAATACTTAATCTGCATGGAGCATGTTTCACGCGTGGTCGTCATTCAGCTTATGTATTCAGCACCGTGTAATTGCTTGACTTGTAATAAATAGGTTGTGCAGTGCATCTAGCATGCTCCATAGTAATTGGTAAACCTCTCATCAAGGTCATGGTTCTATTTCATATATGGCTTTGTGTTTCTCGTTAGGCAGAAGCCGAAAGTTGTATCCTAAGACTTTGCGACTGTAAGGTTCTTGATTTAATAATACCTTTCTTTTCTAAAAATATAATATTCAAGGGGCATTTGTGAGCTGAAACTTATCCTTGTACATGTCATTATTGTTCATAAGAATATGACGGACAGTATTACAACAGAGATTCAAAGGAAACGGAAACCTGCTGATGAATCTTACCAAACACTCGGCTAACTATTCAGCAAAACACAGATAAAGCATTATCTAAAGGACAACTATTCAGTATCATTGCAGGTAAAGAAAAAGTGTACCAAACATACAGTATGAATCTTATTAAACACTCCCTTTGGCATGAGTTTGGTTCATCCAGGCATGCTTCACAGACAGTCAATCTTTTCACTTTTTATATGCATTATTATTACATCGAAATTTGCATCATTTGATGCAACACAGCAGAAATTGTTTTCCACATGTGTTTGGCTACTCATGTTAATGCAGGTGAATTATGTGCACCCTCCAAGGCTCCATATACCAAATGTTCTTTTTGTTTCATGGGAGGCACAGAGCAATGACAAGACACAGACAACTGAGGATGCATTTTGATAGTGGCAAATGGGCCTTCAGTGGAGTGCCTGAAGACCAAACAGACAATTATACCTCCTTATATGCCCCCTACAAAGATTTGCATGGCCCAGTGCACACAAGTTTCCGTTCATGGTTCCATGAAGACCAAACAGGCAACACCACCTCCTTACCTGCTGCACAAAGATTTCCATGGCCTAATATACACAAGTTCCTTTTGTGACAGCATGAACTCCTAAGTTTTTTCGAACTGCCTTGCCAAACCACTCATGAAGCAGACCAGACCATTGTTACCAAAACAAGGTACCACTTGGATGATGTTACAAAATGCATACTGCAGAAATATAGGGATGGAACACCGTTCTACCTGTGTATGTGCTTTCACACATAATCAGGATGGCATCATAATCCTTGGTAGCATATGGACATGGATATATGGTCTCCCTGAAAATGCTAGACTTTTCTCTCCAGTCCCCACACTCCCTTCAAAACAGACTCATCAAAGCTCTACACAGGATATCATAATGGAGAAATACAAAGGAGAAGATAATTTGGAGTTTTTTCTGACAATATTTCGACTAATAAGAAAAATAGATAGTCCATTAGACCATATTGTTCAGGATGTACAGATAATACGATTCTATAGAACCATACAGAACCGTGGATCAATGTAACAGTTTATGACTTTCTCGAAGGTCATTGTGATTTTCAGAAAGCACATTCTCCTGGTTTCGATTTTTAGATGATGATAACCTATGGACCATTACCTTCCAAGGAAAAGGAACATCTCAACTGAACATTTTTCGAACTTGACCACACAAAGCTTTTCTTTGAGAATAAACAAGAGAGCTGTACATCTTGTATCAAAATAGAAGCAAACAAGTTTTTACTAGTCAAATAAAGCAACAACCCCACAAACAACAATCTCGCCGACCCTCTTTGTTGACTCAGGTAGGCTCCTTGCTCTGGTTGGTCCATAGAAAAAAATAAAATAAGCAAACAACAGAAATAAAACACCAACTCAGCAGCTAACCGCAAGAGACTACCCACTACTTTGCAATCAACCCCATGAGTCTTGCCGGTGTAATTTGAATTAACAAAATTAAGCCAAACATGAAAGTTGAAAGATACTAATTGAGTGTGCCTGAAACTTGCTGGGTAAAACTCATTCAATGAACTGAAAGTGGAACAGATGTCGGCAAGTTGTGTAACTAGATAAATTCTCCGTGCATTGCCGCGGGTTTTTAAGTGATACTCCACGCGTATATCATATAGAAGTATTGCATGTATAAAGCCATAGGAAATTGATATAAATATGAGACTTAGTGGTTGTTGACATGGCATGCAATTAGTGGAGTCTTGAGATGATGTGGCTTCATGCATGTCAAGAGAAATCATGTGGTGGGGTGTACCTATTTAGGCATAAAAGATAACACAGAAGGGATGTAGGAGCAAAAATGAAGAGGAACGATAAAGGCATGACTCAGAATACGTAGCTTGTAGCCTGTAGATTATAATCAGTATTCAGGGCCACAAAAAGCAACACAGTACCATTAGAGCTAATACTAGATATCTAGACCTAAATGAGTAGGATTTCGATTCCCAAATGACAAGTTTTCTCAGACACTACTTGTGTAAACTGCCTTGTAGGAGAATCTAGACAATGATCTTTTCCAGTGCGACCAGCAAATTAGGTTAACTTTAGGGTTTTCTAGAATCAGACAACTAAGGAAGTCCCAAGTGGAGCCTGTTTCCTTGACGTGTAACTATCAAGATGCAAGAGTAAAAAGGCATGTGGCTTGTAAAGGCCTGTATCTTTTAAGTTTTGAAAAATAAAAATCCCAAGTGTGCTATTTTGATAAGATGACAAATACGACCTACTACAGGTGACTTTCTAGCCCATCAAAATATCAGCATTCACCAAGGTATGACGGAACAGTATAATCGATCTACTCATTATTTTCGCCCCAATCACAGACAAAAGCTGCTGGCACCCTCAAGGTTCATGTAGTCATGCAAAATCCAAAGACAAGTTGAATTCTTACATTACAGCAACCGATGCCGACATAGTTAGGAAAGACATAAAATGGACAGCACGATAGCTGTGTGTTTACTAGCTGGATCTCATAGTACCATCACCGAGAATTTAAGCTGTATTTAGGCCCTGGCAAACCCAAAACTGAGCAGCCCAAAAATGAATTATCTACTATATGCAAAGCCTATCATGCTAGCACTAGCACCACAAAGTCTCACAAGCAATCAATCAAACATGTGGGTGGTCACAAAATTATCCTCAAGCAGATTTGTCCACACTATCATCCAGTTAGCTATAATCTTCCGATCACACCGACAGGCTCCACTTTGCTAATACTACTGTTTGACTGGGAATGGAATGAGAAACTATTTATGTTCATGGACAATTAATTCACACTATGCTGCTGAACCTCCATGGGACATAAACGCCAGACACCTCCCCTGGCAGCTGGAGGGTCACTAGTACTAAAAAGGGATCTTTCTGCAATCCCTCACATGTAGGAACAGCGTAACTGTCTCTAGTGATGGGCCCTTTGTGTTATAATCTGTTGCCCAGACCAAACACCATCTTAAGTAATCCAAAGCCGTGTACCTTTGCCAACCTTAATTAATGAGATCAACCAAACCTAAGCATGGCAATTGGCTGGGCAAAAGACAGTGATGTTGACGCTCCCAGCAATAGACGGAGGGGGATTTCTGACCAAATGCGATGGGAAGGAACAGAGGTAAATGGTTGGTGCCTCGGTGGGTGCGACTGAACTTGGAAGACCGGCACTGGTCCAGCCGTCCAGGTATCACCCTCACCCTCACGCCCACCAAACCAAAAGAGCGGCCAGAACAAAACAACGCAAGTGAGTTGCCCAAGCAAATTCCCACAGCAACACAACTCCGCAAGGATTGAAACATCTCCCCTGGAGAAAGGTCGTCAGAGATAGAAAAACTGGCTGCGTGATTCAGACATCCACTTGCCCAGCAGCAGCAAAGGTTGGTTAATCATCATAAGGGGAGCGAAAGCGAATTCCACGAGAATATTATAGAATTCCTTTGCAGCAAGGAGATGGGAAAATATAATTAGTGCAGCGATTAGTCTTGCCTGTGGCTGTAGTTATTGGTTAGTGGGAGTGTGGGATGGGCACCACCACCACCGCCACTCCACCAAGAAACCCCATCATTTCATATCCCTGAAAGATCAAGAAGATGCAAGTCCCAACCACAACCCAGAAAGCAATTTGGAAAGGAGTGAGGGCAAAGCAACCAAGGTCAAGGCCTCAAGGCCCTCACGGACAGTACAGTGGAATCTAGGATGATTGCTGGCGAGGAGCGGAGAGGGGCAGAGATAGCCACAACTGCAATCCCCATTGCCCCCACTCGAACTCGAGTGCACCCTTGTCTTGGTGCCTTTACCTGATGTCTGGTCGCTTCATTCCCCCACCGGCCCACCCCCTTTTCCTTCTCCTTCACAAGCCAAAACCCACAGAAACGCATAGAGGAAAATATAAAATAAATGCAGAAAAGGAGAAATCTTCCGTTGCCCTTCTTAAATGCAAGATTTATGCCGTCTCGATATAAAGGATGCATACAGAGGAAACGGCCTACCAGAATTGAACTGTTCCGTTTCTTTTCCTCCTTGGAGTTTTGTTCTCATTCAATAGAGAAAAGGATGGTTCACTTGAGGCTTTCCTTTGTGCTAGGTGTGCCTTCTGTGTAGCTTTCCGGAGAATAAAAAACCCGCACCTCCTCTCGCACCAGCGTCTTTTCTTCTTCCTTCGTTTTATGCAGAGAACTAGGGCTGATCTTCAGGAGAGCCTATTGTTGGTCCAATTCCTGAGAGTGATGCATAGTTCTGGGATTGTACGTCGGCGTCTTTCTGTATTTTTGGTGTTCATCCGTTGCTAAAGAAGCAAGCCATCGATCCACCAGCTTATTGCAAGCACTCTTTTGCTTCCTTTTCGGTTCTCGGTGCTCTTGGTGAGACAAAGTGGCAGGCAGAGTTTCTTCTTTAGGAGTTGTGCACTATGGGCAATTGCTGGTTTAAGGGGAATCCATACTTCAACAGGGTTTCTTCCAATGCAACCAAATCAGGTACCACTATTATATCTTGGTTTAATCTCTGCAATTATGTATCTGCAACTGTTGTATGAAGAAATTTCAGTTATTTGTTTTATCCCCTTAATTTAAGCATTAACAAAGCTCTTGCTAATTTCATAGCAAAAATAAGGGAATGTTTTCTTATCTTTTGATACCATCAGTGAACATGCCCTCGGTCTTGCTTGATCAAATTGTGGTCATTTCGGTACTTTAGATTTAATTTGATCCAATCCAATTTTGCTTTCCAGTATGGATAGTTGATTGTATGGCTATTCCATTTAATGATCAGACTTTTTGTTCTGACAGGCCCATATGAAATTGTTGTTCATCTTTTGGTGACTGATTTTACAAAGTCCTGTATTTCAGCCTCCGTATTTGACTGCCTATTTGTTTGCTGCAGAATCTCCCAAAATTCAGAGCCCATCGGAGAGAATAAAAAAGGAAGATAGCCAGCTGCCATCCAACCCCAAAGAGGTTGAGGCGCTGAGAAAGGATACAGCTCGCAATCCTTTGATAGCATTCACATTTGAGGAGCTCAAGAGGATTACCAAAAATTTCAGGCAAGATTCATTAATAGGGGGTGGTGGATTTGGCAGAGTCTACAAAGGTTCCATCACCAAGGATGTCCGCGAAGGGTTAGAGATAGAAGAGCCCCTGAGAGTTGCTGTTAAGGTCCATGATGGTGACAATAGCTTCCAGGGCCACAGGGAGTGGCTGGTAAATCTGCATCTCTGAATATACTATAAGAACGCTTTTACTTTGTTGTTATCTTCAGTTGTTTTGGCATGCTTTGCTTTGATGTTTTCAGATATTAAAATTTTTATCCATGTTTGCAGGCTGAAGTTATCTTTCTTGGGCAGCTCTCTCACCCAAATTTAGTGAAGTTGATTGGCTATTGTTGTGAAGATGACCATAGGGTTCTTGTTTACGAGTTCATGCCACTGGGAAGTGTGGAGTCTCATCTATTTTCAAGTAATTCTGATCCTATTCTTGACATACTTTTGCTTGGTTTTCTAAAGTTTATTGTCGTTTTGTCATATTGACTAGGGTACATCCAGACATAGCATTCATGCAAAGTTCTCATACCCAAAGCTGAAAAAGTATACCCCTTCAAAATGAGCAGAAACCTGTCCGCTGTCCTGCACCCTGGTCCTCAACTAGCATAACTTAACGGCGTCTTTGATGAAGTATTTGAACTTCCAATGCAGGGGTTATGATACCACTCCCATGGTCAACCAGGATGAAAATTGCGCTTGGTGCTGCAAAAGGACTTGCTTTTCTGCATGAAGCTGAGAAGCCGGTCATCTATCGGGACTTTAAAACGTCAAACATATTGCTCGATGAGGTAGGCTAACTTGTTTTTATGTTGTTATTACACTTCAATTCCGCTTGCTGTAAACTAAAATACAGTAAACAGAGGGAAAATTCACCCGTAAGCAATGGTTTCTTGCTTATCAGCATCTTCTTTAAACAAAAAAAAAATACAGGAGTATAATGCAAAATTATCCGACTTTGGGCTTGCAAAAGACGGACCTGTTGGCGACAAGTCCCATGTTTCAACTCGTATTATGGGTACCTACGGTTATGCAGCACCGGAGTACATTATGACAGGTAATGCGTTCCTCACGTTGTGTATCTAACTCAAGAACAAGCCTAACTACCACAAAGTTGAGTTTCCAAAAAAGAAAAAGGCTAGTTAGCCTAGGCTAATCCAACTGTTTACTCAAGGCCTTGTGGTCGTGACCTGAGACTGAACTTTACATATAAGCAAAGGCTATGAATCTTGTACACTTAGCTAGACCGATTTGTCAATGTGTTTGTTCATTTGCTACTCCAGGGCATCTCACAGCAATGAGCGACGTCTACAGCTATGGTGTTGTACTCCTGGAGCTCCTCACAGGCCGGAAGTCGCTGGACAAGTCCCGGCCAGTCAGGGAGCAGACGCTGGCAGATTGGGCATTCCCGTTGTTGATACAAAAGAAGAAGGTACTTGGTATAGTAGACCCAAGGCTTGCCGAGGACTACCCAGTGAAGGCGGTGCAGAAGACGGCAATGCTAGCATACCATTGCCTTAACCGCAACCCAAAGGCTAGGCCACTGATGCGCGACATCGTCGCCACCTTGGAGCCTCTTCAGCAGCTGGAGGAGAACCCCAGTGACAGTTTGCTCAGTGCCACTTGAAGTGCTCACTTCACACAGCTCGGTAAAACAGAAACGCCATGTACTTACATATGCGTGTGTCGATAGTGGCTAGCTGGTGTTCTTGATCTGCAGATGATATCTCAATTGTTTAGTCCATGGATACACGAGTTTTGCTGAGTAGGAGGTTTGTAGTGTATCTTTGTAGGTTTGGGTGTGTATACGGCCCTGGCATGGCATGTTTCGACATTTCAGGTGTGAGAAGTAAGTTTGTGTGTAAGCTGCAGTGTTTTTTCCTCACCAAGCTTGCCTGCCAGTGCCAGTGTATGTAACGTAGCAGCTCATGATCTATGGTAATGTAGATATATATTCCATGGAACTACGTAAGGCCCTGTGGCCCTTGGATCACGGGATTTACAGCTCTCGCCAATTGCTCAGTAGAGAATGGATAGCTGCAGCAGATGACGATTCGCTAATCACCAGAACACTAATCAGCGCGTTACAAGATAAGCGATGATAGAGGCACCAAGATCAGATCAGGCAATGCAACCTAAAACATTGTTCACATTCCAGTTCCCATTTTGCAAACACAATCAGGGCAGTTAAGCGTCAGCATCCAGGGAGAACGATTCAGAAATGTTCCGAGGTGACGTGAGGTTCATACTCAATCGCGTGGATACTATCTTGTAGTATGATCTATCCGAAAATAAAACTGTATTTAGTACATCAGCAAAAATGCCTACAGGAACTATTAGACTCTGCTTGGCCACATCTCACATTACAGCCTGGAAACTACTATCGACTCACTAGCACCACAACTCTGAAACAAATAAAGAAAAGAGGCCGATGGTTTGTACAACCTATTTGAAGCAGGATACCACGTTCTCATGCATGACTTCTGCAGGAATATGGGCTAACATGGAAACTCGAAGATCTCTAATCTCTTACTTCAGGAAGGTTGATGATATGAAAAGGAGAGCATAAGTAACGCATGCAGTGCTCACTTCCAAGTTTCTTGGGCCAGAGAGTATAGGAGGAATTACAGATACCATCAAGAAGGTGCCCAGGAACCAGGAAACAAAGAAGGATCCAAACCTGCATAAAACCATGCGTCAGGAATCACGTAGAACAGAAAGAATCAATATTGAAAAACAATCACCTTAAGCAGAATGTACACAGACGTTGATAAACACAAATGACTATTTTTGGACGCTAGAGACCGCCTATTATTTCATAAAGATTAAAACAGAATGCACGCAATGGTTAATAATCACCTAGAGCACTGAGAAGTGTATGCAACCTCAGCAATAGCAATTATAATAAATTGACAGGAAATGTAAGCAGCACCACTGGAAATGCCATTATTAACCAACATTGTTATGCTCTGGTTCTTATTATCCAAGATTACGATAGCTTGAAATGACCAAAAAGCAAACTAAATAAAGAAATGTCAACTTCTTGTGACAAATGACTACCCTCTAGCTCACCCCAGTGGCTGCCTCAGAGCACATGGCCTGCCTCTGCAAGCACTTGCACACTTTTTTTTTTGTATATTTATGCATCAAAAAACGGATGCATTTACGGAGCTATGAACTGGCATTATTGGCATCCCCAAGTTGCCAGGACTCCAACCACTTGTGAGCAACTAGACAAAGATGTTTTTATTATTATATGATCAATGGATGAACGTCATAAGTTATATCAGCAAAGAGACAGTCTGGGAGCATGGGGCTCATAAAAACAAGTCCTCAAGATCCAAGAATATTCTGGTTAAGAAAACTTTCATAAAAGAATATGCTTACACCACAAAATTGTCAAGTCTGGTTTGCTCCTAGAATGGTAAACTATATTGTATTAGGGGTAAATACCCATTTCCCACTCCATGAAAGGATCATTTAGGATTTGCAACTACTTCTGTTGTAGTTTATATAATAATACATATGCCACCCCATAACCCAAATCTATGTCAATTTAGCTTTGTCCTAAGTCAAACTACTTTAGTTTGACCATCGATGACTAAAATGTTATATAGATTGACAACATGAGGTTGGTGTTACTACTTACTACGTTCAGAAACATTCTTTCATAATATCTAGCCCTTTCAAATAAAAATAATATATTCTTAAAGATACTATTGGTCAGAGTGCAATACTATCAAACCATGGTAGATCTACAGGCCAACCTACAAGCTCAAATTACTTTTTGCTTCCAAACTAAGGTGCTAAGTTGCTAAGCTAACTGTATATAAAACCCTACATTACATGCCAAGCCAAGTACTATACCTCCACTCCATGTATTCTGAAGTTCAAGTTCTACCATTGGCCAATGCAATACAGTCACAGAAACATAGCTCCCAGCATATTTCTAAGGATGCACGAATAATGACACTTATAACTGAAAGTTCACGACTCACCAGACATGGGTACGATAATGAGTTAAGGCAATCTGCTTCGCATCTGCTTGCTTTCAGGATATGAGAACGAAAACTTCTTTTATATACCATAGTACCATACACATGGTAAGGAAATGTGTACCAGGAGGGCAATGTTGTCTCAATGCAGAAAAGAAACTAGGGTCATCAGAGTAGATGTACTTAGCACCACTGTCAGGAGAAAGAAAAATGTTCTTCTGGTAGTATGTCCTATTCCCTCTAGGTCCGAAGTTCATGTCGTTTTGGACAATGATTGAGTCAAACATTTTAAACTTTGACTATAAATAACTTTTAAATTATTTGGTTTTGAAACTTTAATGTCATATCATTTGATTTGTCTTAAAAAGTGCTTTATGTTTTGAAAACCGTGTCATTGTCCAAAATGACATGAATTTGGGACCTGGAGGGAGTACAAGGCTACAAGGCTAGAATTGTGGGCTGTCCGGCTCAAATACCACATTAGGATTCTTGATGCCTTTTTAATGGAAACAAGAATATGGACACGTGACTACTGTGTATAATGTAGACCAAAAGGTGCATATATAATATACATAGTAAATGGCATCAAAACAAATGCAGTAATACTAAGAGCAACTAATCATAGGTCAATGCAGATATATCGGTAACAAACTAAAAAACTATAATAAGAAGAAAGCATACCCATAAAAGAATGCTCGCCATCCACTTCTCACCCTCTGATAAATGAAATAAATATTTGCTGCACAAGATATGGCCACCTGGAGGGTTGGTCCATCTTCAGTAGGGAAAGCAAGGGTAAGAATTCCAAGCAAGATAAATGTAATTGCTGTCTGCCAAATGACTTTGCCACGTGGTGTTTGAAATCTGCCTTGAATAGCCTTCACCGCACGTGACTGACTAAGTTCCCTAAATTTTTTCTTGAGGTTCATTTTTGGTTTTTTTCTATCAACGAAACTCTGCATGATAATCCTGTCATGGGCAGACTCAATTGCATCAACGCTTGGCTTATGGCCAGCATACTTGCTTATTTGATAGTTCCTAGCAGCTCGAATTTCTTCTTCAGATGCTTCCCTGCTGACTCCAAGACGCTGATATGGATCCTTGACATGAATTCTGGGAAAGATCGCTGAAATAAAACCAAGTGGTTAAAAAGGATTCTTCAGGATTATTATATGGAAGAACTGTTCCAAACAACAAAACCAAAAGGGCGAGCACATGTACATGTGATTAAAAAACAAGGACAGGGAAGAAATAGGTGACACCAATTATCAAAACTATTCATTGCCTGCATACATGACAAGCCTTATAGGAATTCATCATGAAAGAAGTGATACACCATCTCAATTCTCTAGTGTATAAAATGATTAGGTTTTCTCTTGCCATAGATGGGAAACAAATACTCACGAGTAGAAGAATCCGACATGTCCCCAAATGATGCAGTTGCCAGTGGTGTGATTCTGACATTTCTCTGTGCATACAAGAAAGGGCTGTTGTGTTTTGTGTATCTGCATCAAAGGATTTGGATGAGAAATTGTATTTCCCACATCAGAAACTAGACAGCAGATAACATAAAGAGTGTAGTAACAAGTGTAAGATACCATACCTATCCGAATTGATGAAGATTTTGTTCTTTTCAATGGATCCCCTATTGAAACTCAACGAAGAGACAAGACCCAACGGTGCACTTGGAACTCTTGAAGTAGCTGGACATCGCAAAGTCCTTGAGGGATCAGTTGCTAGACCATGAGGCAACATGTCTAGAAATATCGTAATAGCTTAGACTCCAGGTCGCTTTCCCTGCAAAGTAAAACAAAACAAAAAATAAATAAATCAACAGCTAGTAAAGAATAAAGCTAAATCCGTAAATGCCCAAATATAGACATTATTGGCGGAATTTAGAAAAAAACATGTATGATAATTCTAAAAAAACATGTATGGCATATTTCTATATGGCAAAAATCTATAGACTCTTACTGTAATAAACATCCCCCATTTAGCGCGATTAGTATTTCAATCTCAACATACTCCTAAGGCATTGTTCTAGCTAGTGTTTGGTTGCAGAACAAAGTTGAATGCGAGGAATCGATCCCTTTATTTATTGTGGAATGGCCGGCCGGCCGGCGGCGCGTCTCGCCTCGCTGCCCTCGATCCGCCACCGCCGCCCCAGGACATTCCTCTGAGACCTCCCGCTATGGATCCCTCCTAAAAAAACACCGAACACGACCCCCATACCCTAATCCACCCAACACGGTACCTCAATCAAATGGTGAGAAGGACCTACCTCGTGGCTGGCCTTCCGCCGCTTCCACAGGAGCTGGCCGAGTACACGAACTAGAGGAGGAGACGGACGAGCGCGTGAGATCGGGAGAGGAGCAGCGCGATGGAGGGCGGCGCGCCGCCGCCGATTCCTCTGCACGTCGTGAGCGCTTGACAGGAGGAAGGACGATTGGAACTTGGAAAGGATAACACCGATAAATTTTCACACACTTTCTGGCTTGTTGTCTGGCTGTTCTGGGCCGTCGGCTCCTGTGGGTTGTTTTGGTTTAGACAGACGCAGCCCATGGACGTGTTTTTCTTGTTTTTGGCACTTTTCGAAAACCTGTTTCGCGAAATAAACCTAAATAAACCACCGCGTACATGATGAAACGCCAAGATATAGCAAATCGCGCTATGTCAATTAATGTCAACCCCGAAGCTCGGCGTCCTTAATATTGGTGCTGCATGGATTCACGTAAAGTTACACTAATATTTTTTTATAAAATATGTCAGCATAATATATTAGTATCAACTCACCTCACATCAAGATGTGAAAATCCAACGGTGCAAGTTGATTATCTCCGTTCTAGCAAGTTTATGCAAATCATAAAAAATAAATTCGCTCCTGATTGATATAAGATCAACTTGATTTTATTCATGATGTTATTTTGTAATAATAAGCATATTGGCTCACAAAATATTTATGAAATTTCTGGAAATGATTTGTTAGATATATCTTGTTCAATTCATAGTTGATTAGTTAATATTTTGCATGACATTATTGTGTCACCGTCGCATTTTTAAACTTAACTATCTGATTTTGGTAATGTTGTACTAGTTCCAGTAAATTTGTACCTTTAGCTGTTCAATTGTAGAGAAGTCATACTTTGTGCAATTTTAATATGCATTTTTTGCTCGGATTGTTCCCCCAAACAACGGGCAGGTAAACATGTTGCAAACTAAGCCTAAAGAGACACTAACTAACCATTTTACCATATATGTGGTGAGGGGTATGTGCAAAATAAAACAAGTTTTTTAATAACCATGGGAATTCTGATTGATTCGTAAAGACGTTGCTCCGAAGCGATTATTTCCGTTGTGTTGTGCGGTCATTAGAGCAGTAGTCAAATCACTAGTAGTTGTTGGATAATTTACTCAAATGTGGATAGATGGCTTGCTCCAACCGCCACAACCACCCACAATAATCAGTAGCACTTCCGATCAGGGCCAATTGTTCAAACATCATTGTGTGTTTCTTTGCATGAGCTTTTTCTTTTCTGATGTTTCTTGGATAAAGTTTTTATGAGGCATATCAGCATTAAGATATATGCCGCATTATCTATTTTGCTTACATGATATTCTAGAGAATAATATTAGACATGTTACATTAGATTATGAACAAACGATATGATGTTGTGTTGCTATTTTCCCCCAATGAGTCATTAAGGCAGAGAATTATCAACTAAATAACAATAAGATCACATTGAGGTTCTAAAGAGTAAATTGATAAAAAGGTGTTACAAAATACTGGTTAATGATCAATGTAGACAAATGGTGATGTTATTAGCAGTTGCTAACGACTAAAAGACCCTTTCAGCAATCCTCTTGAAGGCATCTATATACACATATACACAGAATTCAACTATTTCCCTTGTGATTATCTCTAGTGTTTTTTATTACTACTTGTAGCATCTGGTTCATTCTCGCTGCTTATCATCGTATTGCTCAACACCAGTCAGCAGGCATCAATTCCATGGCCTATCGCCCTCCTTCAACTCCAACCCTCAAGCGCCACACCTTCCATCTTCCTTTATCCCGAGAAATGGATAGCCTTGTGATTATTAGGCTATCTCTAGTGCAAAGTATTATAATACGATATAAAAATGTCGTAAACGATGAATAATATGATAATGTTAAGAAGAAATACTGTCCACCATGTATAGTATCACACATAACTGTTTAACATAATTAATTAATGTGGTGTTATGAAACTGGACACTATGATATTAGATTTTGTACCATAGGCTAAAATACCTTGCTAAAGTAGCGTCTTGTTGAAAACACAACTTTCTTTTTCCTAATATTAAATGCTGTGCGACGTTAACTAAAAAAGTATATGTAGCATTTAATAATTAATTAATAGGTATAATACTCTTCTCGAACAATAGCCTCACTCGTATATGCTCTTGGAGTCTTGGTCGATTGAGGTACAATACTAGCTTACGGTGTTGCAAAATGTGATGTTAAGATGTTTCTAATGGTGGTTTTCGGATGTTGCGATACACACATATACAAGTACGCTTTGCAGCCTTGCTTGCGTAACTCGTAGATTCACCTTCAAGCCTCGTCACCAACCTGCCGCTGGCCACTGCTTTGCTTCGTTGGTCGGACGCCGTCTCCGACGCAAGCCAAATCCAGTCCCATCCGCGCTCCGCGGATCCGCCCCCAAATCCACAGTTCTATTCCATCGCGATCGCCTCTCCAGCTAAGCGATGAAGAACCCTAACCCTCCTCCCGCGAGGCCTTCCGCCGCAGGCAAGCCCCCCGCAGCCATGGCGCCAGCCCGCAAATCTCGCTGGGGCCCACCGCCACCGGGCGCTGCTGGCACCGCCGCGGCCGGAGACAAGGCCGCGCCGTCCACCTCCGCACGCACCCCGACCCCTACCCAGCCAGCGGACTCCAGGCGCCATCCGGGACCTCCCGCACCCGCGCCACACGCCCGCAACCCCGCGTCGCCGGCGACCGCGCTCCGACCGCCACACGCGCAGGCTCAGCCGCAGCCGGCGGCTGAGACTCCTCCCCCGCCGCCGTACGGCTTCCACAACCTCGATCGCCGCACCATTCTCCTCGCTGACGGCACCGTCCGCACCTACTTCGCCCTGCCCCCTGACTACCTCTTCGACCCCGCGCCGCTGCCACCCCTCCCGCACCTCCTCCTCCCCCGCGCCGCCCCGGACCTGTGGCCACCGCATCAGCCGCCCCCGCCGCAAATGCCCATGCCGATGCAGATGCCGCCGCACGAGGGTAGGCGCAAGCACCCCGCCGACCAGGACGAGGGCTTCCAGAGGCACCCCAAGCAGCAGCGGCTTCACGCGCCGCATCACCCACCGCAGCTGCCAAATGCCACGGTGGACCGGCACGCGCTCAGGAAGGCATTCCTCAAGTACGCCAAGATGCTCAACGAGAGCTCCGCGCAGAGGCGGAGCTACTTCGAGGGTGGCCGGGTCCCGTGCCTCGCCTGTGGCAGGTTTGGTGATCCCACATTACTTGCTGCCTCCTTCCTGGCGAGCTTTCTAGTATCATTTGTATTCAAGTTCCTGTGTTGGTTTATCTCTATTGCGGAGCTCGCCCTTACCCTTTGACTTGATACGACACAACTTTTTTCCAGCTATTATCTACAGATCTAGTTAAACTGGGACTGATTATGTTATGTCTATGCCTTGGGGGAGGGAATCCTCCGTAAAACATCACATTTCTGTTTTTTGTTTCTTTTGCTGCCAATATATCTTTATATAGTATATCGTGCTGCTTAATTGGCATGCATTTTATCTAGTAGTTCCCTGTGGCTGACTATGAGCTAACATCTAGATATCATTTAGCAGTACTAGGAGTGATGAGGTTAATCTATATACTGTGTTGCTTAGTTTTATTTTATCTGATACTGGCATTACAGTTGCCAGATGTGTCTTACAACAGATTATCTGCCTTTTGCTACTCGGTATAGTGCTATCATTGCTCCAAGGGTTATTTTTAACTTATGAGTTATTCGAAGTTTTTGTGTTCCAATAGCAAACCATATATTTATCACCAGTGCTTATGCGCATCTTTTGATTTCGTTTTGTATACTAATACTAATAAGCTTGTTCTGGACATATGTTTTCTTATATCTCTTTTCTACCCACTGAATATTGAATTCTGTTTCTTTTCTATCGACCAAAGATTGAATTAAAGTGATATTTTACTTGTGCGATCAAAATTATAGAGAATTATAGAACCACAATGGTTTCTTCTCTGCTTTTGGCATCTAATATGAAACTGCACACTGTCTTCATGAGATTGCTAATATCCTTGATTTTTAATAAGAGCTACGTTGGTGTGCGGGGTTTTCTAAGCACAGTGTTCTGAAAATATATCTAGTCTGTATACCCTGCTTCACTTTTTGCCAGTTGTTACATGTGGTGGCAACTGGCAAGGTCAGAATGACAGATCGTTTGATATGCTATTAATTCTTTATTCATCGATTGCTTGATTGCAATTGGGTTCTGGAGAATGTTTGTTTGATCTTGTAGCAGAATTTTTTGTTTGTATTAAGACGTGGATATTTGGCAGGTTATGATACAGTGGCATGCATATTTTGTGATTAATTGGTTATTGAGGTTGTGGTGTGGGGTTTTCAGTTTTTTCATTGTTTTGTAGCTTGTGGTGCTAGAAGTATCCTATCTCTTCATGCTTTGTACTTCGATTGCTGGCATGATTTATTATAATATTTTCTTTCCGAACATAACTCAGGCACCAGTTTTCTGAAGTATTCACTTGGGCTTCAGATGGTTCTATAACACTAGCGATTTCTGGCAGAGTTTTGTTCTCAGTTTCTGGACTCTGCACCATAGTAGAGTTCAGTTTTAGATTTTATCTAAGTACCACACTTAAGGCCCGCTACTTGATGGCATATTCAATTTGGGAGTTGAGGCTGCTAGATCATGTGGATGTTGGACATTGCTTATCAGAACATCAAGGTAGTTTAAGCCAATAGCAGGAGTTTAGGTTTGTTATTTTATTTAAACGAGATGTATTTTGATGAACTGTCCAATAATATTCGAGTGATAGTACTCTGCAGCATGGTTTTAAAGGCGTTGCCTAGGCAACTAGGCGTCCAGGCACTCGCGTGGTGCTGGGCGTCCGTGTCACCTTTCCCAAATCAATGAGAAAGAGGTGTTGAGGCTGTGAGGGAGGGAGGAGGAGGAGAAGAATGGGAGGGGAATAGGAGACCAAGAATCAACGACCTTCCCACCCCTAGCAGCTCCAGCGCCAGTGGACGGTGGTTGGAGGAGAGCCGCAGACCTCCCTCTGGTCAGCTGACGCTGATCGATCTGGAAGGGTCCTGCGGTGGCCGATCTGAAAGGGGAGTGGTGTTGGGGATCCATCTGAGAGCCGGGGAAGTGGTGGAGGGGCTGAAGGCTGGCGGAAGAAGATGGGCAAGACTGTGGCGGTGCTGAAACGAGAGTCGAGGAGACAACAGAAGCATGGAGAAGGCCAGAAGGGAGTGAGGGCTTCTGGAGAAGAGGGCATCGCTACCTGGACCTGGGCTGCCTATGGAAGTAAGATATGGGCTGCTTGGTGCAGTGTTTTCAAATCGCGAATAGGATCCTAGTCGCATGGGCATCGACTAGGTGATTAATCGGGACTATGCATCGACTAGTCGTGATTAGTTTAGGCTAGTCGAACAAGTCGACAAATCGACCTAGGCAGTATATAGCAGTACTATGCCTTATTAATTGGTTATCCAAATAGGGTTTAGGACACAAAAGATGGAGTAGAAGTAGAACAAATTGACACAAAGTTCAAGAGTGGGTCACTTACTTGGTTTGAAAACAACAAGTGATAGTTTTCGGTGTCTCTGTTTGCTTGCAATTGGGAATCTAGGTCAAATAACAGGGCTCTAGGATATATATGGCCGTAGGGGGCCCCGGGTCTTATGTGCTGCTGGGGTGAAAGCCTAATGTGTTGGTCTGTCCAGCTAGTTGAACGACTAGATAAGTTCGATTAGTCATGACTAATCAACGACTAGATGGCTGATCGCTCGACTAGGCGGACTAATTGAATCGAAGCACCTAATCATGCAGGGAGTGATTTGTTGATTAATCATTGATAAATCGTGATTAATCGAATGATTTGAAAACACTGGCTTGGTGCGCTGGGCCAATCCCTTCCCTTCTTTTTCTCTTCTTTCCTTTTCCTTTTCCCCTTTGTTCAGTCCTCCCCAACTTCTGCTGCTACTGCTTAGACAGGTATAAGGCATCGCCTTGCCTCGCCTAGGCGTCCGGAAGGTGGTGGAACACCGCACCTCGCCTTACCACCTCAAGAACTTTGCTCTCTCTATACAATTATTCACACGACCTTCCTGGACTAAGTAGCTGAACTAACGCAGGCATGAATTGCTTGTATGTTCATTCTAGCTGGCATGTTGATGGTTGATGAAACATTATAAAGTCGCAGTTCAGGCAAAACTATAAAAGTTGAATTATTAAAGTATTTCAATATCTTGATTGGTGTGATCCTGTAGCTGCTGCTGCTGCTAGAAGACAAACTATTGCAGTCTGTAAGTACTGTTGAAAACAAGCAGCAGCCATCTTTACCAATCATAGCCGATTAGTAACTTTGGGATAATGTTTTCGAATCGAAAAGTCGAGTCTAGTCGCCTCAGTATCGACTAGGCCTCTTAATTGCGACTAGTTGGGTGACTTCCGACTAATCGTGGTAAAAAGCAAGCCGCCTCAGTACCGACTAGGATGACTAATCGCGATTAGTCGGACGACTTGATTACTTGAAAACACTGAGTTGGGGGACAATCATCTCTTGTTGCCATGTTTTCATCATAAACTGGATCAGTTGAAGAGGATTGTGCTTTTAGGATATGGTGCATGCCAGTCTAGCCAATTGGAGTTTTTTTGTGTGTGTGTGCGTGTGTGTGTGTGGGGGGGGGGGGGGGGGGGGGGGTCTGAGACCAAGTTTCAAGTCTGTGTATTGATAGGCTGAGTTCACATTGTTTAGAGCCTAACTATGCTACCTCACTAATTAAATGTCCTGTGCTTATCTGATGTCTCAAGCACTTTAAGTACATCTAAGATCTGAAACAAGCCATTCTTTGCGGTGTTGTAGTTATTTGAAATATCAGATGTATAGTTTTATATGCTATTGTGTAATTGTTTCTCCTGAAGTTATGCCACTTTGTTTCCTTCCGTTGTTTGTTACCGGGCTTCTTTGCATGATGTGATACAGTATGAAATTCATTCCATGGCTGACATGCTAATTACAATATTGAATATTCCTAATTTTATCTTTGTATGTAGACCTTGTTTTTTGCCTTATATTGTTGATAAGCCCTCACATGCACAAGCGGAGCTGTGTATAGGCCAACCTGTAGACAAAATTCCAGCGATTCTAGACTGGACTTGTGGGAGAGGTTCGCAGAAGCACACTACGGCAGTCTGTCTACTTGGCAGGTGTTGCGCGTTGCCGGACTCCTGGAGTCCAGGTCCACCTGCACGTTCGTTGCGCTCTCTAGCTACTGGCCTGCTGGCTTCCACTGTCACACACCCCAATCGTCATGGACTGAAGTAATCACAGAAAGCCTCCAAGGCTGACAATGTAGGGGCAACATTTTTTCTTCAAACTGGTTCTTGCTTGCTTGTTCTTGCTTTACGCTTTTAATTTTGGAACCTAGAGAGCTGGATCGAGTAATGAGTAGGGTAATATAAAATTGGCCCCCTTTGTGTTTTGATTCTGGCTCCGCCACTGCTCACATGGCTTCTACAACTGACCAGTATTGGCAGTATTGACACTTAACCCCCATGGGAAGATGCCCCTGCCCTTTTGGTTGTGTTTGGCCTAAACTGCACAGTCTGCGTGTCCACTATGCCTGTTTGAGACGAGCTGCAGCCTGCAGCCTGTGTCGGGCCTTCTCTGCCCTTCTCAACCTGCACTGCCATGCTTGCATTATGCCACTCACAACTACATACTTGAGATGAATAGGACAGCTCCACCAATTGAGAGGCCATGATAGCTTTGTTAGTGGTGGGTGGTGAGACCGGGGTCACCAGGAGGGGGCAAAAAAAGTGCATCCGTACTGCATCCGTACTTTTCCACTCTGTGTATAGTGCGCAAACAGTGTTTAACAGTGTTTTACACCCCCATATGCCCTGTCTGGTGACCCCGGTCTGACGTCTAGGGAAGTTCAGAGGATGATAACGGTGATGAAAATCCATGAAAATATCATGGGAGAGCAAGGAATTTGTTGAGTATTAGAATGGAGTTTGTTAGAAGATAATTCATTTGAATTTTTCTCTCCATATTTTTGTTGGAGGTTTTTGGAGAGGTTAAAGGTATGTGTGATGATGTGGCGTACCACGCCACTCACCAGCCAGACCTTTGATTGTATCTTTGTAGTAAAGATACATTAAGCTGGCATGATGGTATCCATAAACCACAGCCTGTTTATTGAAATATGTGGTGATACAGCCAGAATGTAGAAGCTTGGTCGAATCTTTCAATATCTTGGAATAGCAAAACCATCAATGCTTTATCCTGATATAAATTCTTACTCAGTGCAAAGGCCCAAATGTTATACATAGTAGCATATAATCCTGTGGGGAACCATAGGATTGTTAAGTGCCCGTTTTTTGGCAACCTGAACATCTCCTTCCCCCCAAAGTACATCATATGCATGGAAATCTCCCTTCTAAAGCCCCAGCTTCCCCCTACCCCAAAAATGATTTCATGTGTGATTAAAGCACAGTTGACTGTACCGTGACTGCATAAGGTTGAATGAAACCAATGCTTCCTGATGCAACAGTAGAATCCCTTTTTTTTGCAACTTACCTTAAACAATGAACCATAGGAATGTTAAGTGCCCGTTTTTTGGCAACCTAAACATCTCCTTCCCCCAAAAGTACATCATATGCATGGAAATCTCCCTTCTAAGCCCCAGCTTCCCCCTACCCCAAAAATGATTTCATGCATGATTAAAGCACAGTTGACTGTACCGTGGCTGCATAAGGTTGGATGAAACCAATGCTTCCTGATGCAACAGTAGAATCCCTTTTTTTGCAACTTACCTTAAACAATGACGATTCCTGGCAAAAATGTTACTGCACTGCTATAGAGTTATATTTGCAACCAAGTATCCCAGCCAGCCAGCCTTGGTGCATACTTCATATAAAACTGCTTATTAGCCCTTACAAAGTTTTCCAGTGGGAGTTCATAACCATCCCTTATTACTGTGTAGCGGAACTGCTGAAGATCCATGGCATGTCCCCCTAGGCTGCTTCATTCCATAAAATCCTTATAGCTCCAGAGCTGTCAACGAACCTATTGCAGTATGTTGTTTCACCAGTGCCTGGATATGTCTAAAATTGTTTATCTCGACAAATATTTCTTTGGCATAGAATCCTATCTTGCTGTTTTCTTATGGGCGATGACTGCTATGCAATCAGGCAAGTGGTGCACTCATGCAATCAGGCCACATAACTCACAAGATTATCATCCAACGGTGGCAGCGTAATTTGCAAAAAAGACCCTGCACTTCTCCATTGATGGGCAAACTGGAAAAAAACAATCAGCGAGTCTCTGCTGTGCTGTGATGGAACACAGCTGCACGCGCCGCCGGCCACCGTCCTGCTTGAGGAAACGACAGAGCCTGACGAGCACCTCATGTGTCGTTGCTCTAGGCATCCACATTGTTTGACAAGCCCTGCTGGCACTCCGTCGTCACCCCTCATATCTAACGTACTCTGCTTGGAGTTCATCTCTTGCCTCACGCCCTCATTGCCTCTATTTCAAAGGCAATGAGATTTCTCGGGCTCTTGGCCATGCTTTCCTGCACACAGCGAGCGAATTTGGCCAAGTATTGTTCTGGACCATAGGTGTTGACACATTCGTCTCCCACATTTAATTAATTAAAATCTACGTCATTTCCCAAAATGAATGATCAATCGTGTTTCGTATTCCTAGTACTATGATGTTGCGCGCATTGCTAGGAATTTCATCTTCAAGATGAGCCTCTTCATGAGGTATATCACCAGCAGGGTGAGTTCATCGGAGGAGAGTTTCACATACAGCGTGAATCTGCATCAAGAGCATATGCTTGACTGAGGCCGTCGAATCATATTCGCAAGCTTTCCGCAGAATTAGATCAAATGCCAATAAGTCAACTATGGATATGATATTGATCCCGGATATATCCATATCTACTTTAGGTAGAAGCATTCACAATGTATCACAACAGATACGGTTACTCAACGATTTACAATGAACAACATGTTCAGTTCGGCTTTTGTGCGTATTAGTATGCTTTGAAATATATCGGCATGACGACATTAGGGGGAGATAAAAGCCCATCTTGTGTGATGCCTTGCGATCTGGATCATCTTCTCCTGCATCATTGATAGGAAAGAACTCCACGTTGAACGGTGTTAGTGGCGTCACCGGCACGTGTAGTTGACATGGCAAGCTCGTTTTTCACTGAAGCGTCGGACGGGCATCTCAGGGCACAACATGGCTCTTCAGGTGGCACAGAAGCCTCGACCACCGATGCAGGATGCGTTTTGTCGAGCAGGCACGGCTGGCAGGACACCGAACCATGCATCAGCCAGCAGACCTCTAGCGGCAGTGCGACATTATTCCATGGGCCATGGCTGCAGACTCGTGGAGGGTTTTCTTTTTGTTCATTTTGGTCATGATCCGAGGGAGGTGTGGGGTGTTTTTCGCAATTTACACTGCCACCGTTTGATGATAATCTTGTGACGTATGTGGCCTGATTGCTTGAGTGCACCGTTTGCCTGATTGCATAGCAGTTGTCGCCTTTCTTATGATAGTTTGTGATAGACTTGTTTTGGGGATATGTCAGTTGACATTCTCTCTCATTTCTAAATCCTGTTGCACTGTATCTGTAATGAAGGCTGTGTTTAGCTGACTAGTTTCCAGCTGCCATTCGTTGCATCTTAACTTTATTTGTGATTGTTTCTGGTCAATCTGCACTATTCCAGGTCTTCTAAGGACTTTGCTGATGTGCATGGACTTGTCATGCATGCTTACAACCCACGCAATGCAGATTCACTTGTTGATCATCTTGGTCTGCACAAGGCATTGTGTGTCCTTATGGGATGGGATTATACAAAAGTCCCTGAGAACTCTAAGGGATACCAATCTTTACCTGCTGACCTTGTCCGAGCAAGTAGGGAAGACCTTATTGTGTGGCCGCCAACTGTTATCATTCACAATACTGCGACTGGGAGGAAGAAGGATGGTCGTGTTGAGGGTTTAGGGAACAAAGACATGGATAAGAAAATAACAGGTATATTTATATCACAGCCTTTAACTTATGAGAATGCAGTGTTTGCATGCAAGCACCTGTGGCGTAGTATGCTTTATAAACACTCAATATATTTTATCAACACACCATCTTAATTGGCTTACTGCTGTTAAGCAAAGCCCAGATTTTGCTGTTATCTTGTTTCTTGCTGGGTTCTAGAGCAGCTCTTCCTTTGCTGATTGTACATAGTTGCCAATTGCAAGGCAGTACTTATGAGGTGCTATGGCAGGTACATTAGTCCATGTAAGCCGTCTCAGAGGTGGCCTCATGTATTGTCGTGTAGGATTTTAGGCGGTGTGGAGGAGAGGGTGGGAGGTGAGCGAAAGAGGCTGTTATCTCGCAATACAAGTACATCATAAGCCAGTAAGCCACAAAGCACCACGAGCCAACTCATACACCATTGTTCAATGTCACTGCGATGGATTTGTTTACTTTCTTCCACCAATCCACAAATTAAGGGGACATATAAAGTTGCTATGAGGCAACTGAAAATACAGCCACTGTCTCAAGATTACGTGGAGGCTATGATGTGGCTTTTAAGGTGGCACCATCGTATTTGCCCTCAAATACCCAGTGGTTTGTTTGTTCAGCTTGACATCAGGAAGAGTAGTGCTGGCGTTGTTGGGTCTTGAGTGTTTTGTCAGGCTACGATTATTAAGTGCATCCAATGCTTGATTGGATTGTTTCTGCTAAATGCGCAGTAGCTAAATGCGACTAATGCCTAGGCAACTGCAGAGACAGTGTGGGTATGTCAGTATGTTATTGCATTTTGTGTGCAGCAGTGGCCTGACCTCAAGGGGTTTAATTATGTTCTGTCTTGTCAATGCAACTGCCATATGATACGATTGATCTTCAAGCAGGTTTATTTGTTCCTTTGGTCAGATCTGGAAGATAGCATTTCTCTGTCCAATATTTTGTCTTGCCACGATTCTGGAAGACCTGTAGTATCATTGTGGGGTTCATATTCGTTGCTTAATTAAAATATCTAGTGTAAGCAAAGTAGCAATGCCATTCAGTTCTTGGGTTGTTCAAGGCTGCAAGCTAGAATTAAGCCATATTTGGAGCAGTGACATAAAATCACTCGAGAATACTGTTCCCATTTATGAAATCATGCCTCTGCTAAGCACATTTTTTTGGAGTAATGACATATATCACAGGTGTCATTCTCGTATCTTTGTTTTCAGAGCTAGGGTTTTCTGGTGGCAAATCAAAGTCCTTGTATGGAAAGGAAGGGCACCTGGGTTTGACACTTATCAAGTTCGCAAACAACCCAGCTGGCTTGAAGGAGGCTGATCGTCTTGCTGAGTTCCTTGAGAGGCAAGATCATGGACGTATAGCTTGGTCACGTGTGCATGCCACTCATTCTATAGATTCTGATCAGAACCCTTTGTTTGTCGAGACGGATGCCAGGACAGGTGAGAGAAAGAGGATACTTTATGGGTACCTAGCAATCGCATCTGATCTGGATGAACTAGACTCAGATTCTAGGAAAAGGGCTTTCCTCAAGAGCAGAAGAGAATTCGACCCAAGTGACTAGTCTCTTGTCGTAAGGCTCATCTCCGTCAGTATACCTATATCTAAGGCCAACTCCACAGATTCATGCTGCGACTGTGCGTGGAAGCTCAGCTCTTGAATACTATACATGCAGCTAGGTGTGTCATATATAATTACTAGTTCTGGAAACTATGATGCTGGCCTTGCATAGGGTATTTTCGTTTGATCTTTTCGATACTGTAGCATTTCACTTGATTCTTGACTTGCCATGAAGATTTGAATTTCCCTTAAGATGCTAGTCATTACATATTCCTGGGAACTTTTTGGTGGTCTTGACAGTGACGATGTGATGTGTTTCCTGTTTTCCAGTTCGTGCCAGCACCATTGAGTAGGGTGGTACCATTCTTTGTTTGTACTGTTATCTATATCAATTCTCGTGCAAGTGTCTCTGTGGAAATAGAAGGGGGCAAGCCACATAAGGCTTTATTTGGCATTTGATGGATTGGAGCGGGTTGAAATAGATTGGAAGGGAATCAGGAAAATTTTAATTTATTGTGGATTTAAACCTACTTTAATCTCTCCAATCCACTTCAATTTACCTGTTGCCAAGCGAGCCCTAAATGCTAATTAATGTTATGCCTTTTAACTTGTTCTTTTCTTTGTATTTGTCTTTAAATGTACTCCTTTGTCCTAAATTGTAAGGGCTCTAGCTCTTTTTTATCTGTTTATATTCATATTGATGACAATGAATCTAGACATATATTGAACTAGAGTAATGAATGAATCTATTAGAGGTCTAGAACCTCTTGCAATTTGGGATGAGGGAGTATTTACATTATTAACTTTGGGCCACAACGCTTGACATTTGTCTTATTGAGTGCAAGTGTTATTTATTTTGCTCTAACTTGTTTTATAATTAATGGTAATTGTAAAGCATGACTAGTATCGTTGTGCAAAACTTCTAAATAAGATGAATGGTGAAATTTGATTTCCAAAAGTCAGTGGTGTCATGCGTTAAACAAATGGAGGCAGTACGTGATTGTTGAGTTATTTTGTTCTTGTTTATGCAACCTGGCTCCATAACTTCCATGTCAATCAAAGTTTGAAGCAGAAAAGTCAAGAGTGGATGGATGGCCGAGAAATCATGGTTGTGGTTTTAAATTTCGAAGTTGTTGGATACATATTTAGGATTTCTTTGGGATGGAGTATCAAAAAATAATCTTTCCCCTATGTTTTTTCTATGCTCCAAATTGGATAGATATGAGATGGAAGTGATGCAGAGGTCACTTAGATGACAGCTGCAAGCTTATGCGTGTTTGTTCTGACGCTATAGGCTTTCCATATGTTATATCGTTAACTCTTCTGCGATCCAGTAAATATACTTTGTTACGTTCTTTGTAATTTGCTCCAGCCCTAACTGGAGATCCAAGACTCCAGAGTAGATAAGGTTAACTACTGCTTGCAAAATGATGCGCCTGACCTTCCTGAAGGCTGTGTTGCATCTCTGCCACGGCGCCAAAGCTGCTGTGCTCGAAGTTTTTCTTGTCGGTGTAACACTGTAGCTGCGGCGGTGAAGATGCCGGTAATGCTCATTCTGCTGCCTGTGTGCTGTGCACACTGGGGGTGTCTGTTTCTCACACGGCTTTGTGCCTGGCCATCGGAGATTATTTTGTCGGTGTCACTGCCGGTCTGAAAGAAAAAGGTTCACGGCCTCACAGGTGAGAATGCTGGGAACACAGTGATGGCCGGTGGTGGAATGCTGGGTGCATAGTGTAGTGATGTAGTGATGGCCGGTGGTGGATCAGATCGTGCCTCTTTCTGCTTTGCAGGATGCTGCGCCCCTGTGCTGTTTGCTGCTCCAAGGTTGTCGATGGTGTTTCAGGGATCGCAACAAAGCATGGGTGCGCCAGCTTAGTGCTGTTCGCCTTGTGAATTTGCTTTCCGTGTGTTGCCGAGAAGGCGGGCGCACGGCTTAGCGTCGGCTGGACAGCCCGTCTTGTTCACGACTTCACGGTTGCCATGTCAATGTCTGCCGCCAACGGCCTGATTGCTTTGCTATCCTTGCATAGACAACTACTGTGCTGCTCTTTCCTCCCCATCCCACGGGTGGTTCGTTTCTGACACTTTGTGGGTGCATGGGTCCTATCGCGCATGTCTTCTACTGTACGGAGATGGACGCGTATACGTAGTGACGACGATGCTTTGCTTGCTCTACAGATGCGATCCATCCAACTACGCGGCGGCCATGTGTAGGCTGCAAGCGGCCTGCAGCTCCTGTACTGCGCCGATTGGTTTTGCACGGCGCCTTGTTTATTATCGCTGCCTGTGGCTAGATCCCAAGGCCTCGCTCACCTCAAGGGAGGATGCCTCGTTTGTAGGGTAGTTTATGAGGAAGTAATGTTGTCAATTGAAAGATTGGGTTGGGGACTCCAACTTACAAGTTACATCTAGATGATCGTAGTGAAAACCTTGCCGAAGCTCTCTACTTTGCCAGGGCTCTTTAGAGAGTAACGAAGGAATATAGCTAGCTAGCTATCAGCTATCTGAAGGAAATTACTCGACCAACCATGAATGTTATTATTTGGTACGGTACGGCATCATAGAGGTTACAATCAAATCACGACACAAAGCATCCTTTGGCATGGCCTAGCCAGATAGCACAACTGCACAAGCAAGTTTAGCCTTGAGGTGCCCCCAAAGGGGATCAGAAAGCTAAAGAGCTGAGCAGTAAAAGAGCAGAGATGGCCAAAAACAAAAAGGAGCAAAGGCAAAGGCAAACACAAAGCGGGCACCTTTGTTTGTCGAAGCTGGACGTATTCTATCGTCGCTAGCACGCTCACTTCACTGCTCACAAGTCACAACACACCCAGAGAAAAGTTAAGCAAAATGCTGTGCATACAAAACAGAAATCTCAGCTACCAAATTCTGGAGGCAGTATTTACAGTCAGTTGATAGATCTTCTTCAGAGCTTGGTCCGCCCTCAAGGTTTCGGTTATTTGGCAGCTATTGCAGAGAATTTTCGACTGTCGTGCCAAAAAACTGTCCGTATGCATGGCGACGTACTCATCAGTCATCACAGGCTCCAGAGAAAGAATTGTTGCTTGCTAGTGGTAGGAGTAGCTGCTAGTACGAGTAGTCAGTCGTGGCGCTCGTCGTCGTCGTCGAGGCCGGCGACGGCGGTGAGGCGGAGGAGGAGGTCGGTGAAGGCGCTGACGACGTACTTGTGCGCGCGCCGGTCGTTGAGCGCGAGGTAGCAGAGCAGCAGCTCGTGGAGGCGCGCCCTGTCGCCGCGCCGCCGCGCGTCCAGGCGCAGCGCCGCGGCCATCTCCTCCATGGACCGGAGGAAGTCGGCGTGCGGGTCCGGCGAGTACGTGGGCACCGCCACCCCGGCCGCGCCCACGCCCACGCCCTGTCCCTGCCCCAGGGCGGCACCGCCGTGCGCCGACGAGTCCACGATGGAGTTGGAGCGGCCCGGGGAGGAGAGGAAGAAACGGCGCGACGCGATGGCCGAGGACAGCCCGGACTCGGACAGCGCGGACGGGTCGTCGTTCTTGCCTACCTTCACCGCGCCGCCGGCGCCGTTCTTGCAGTGGGCCGAGGACGAGGAGGAGCACGGCGAGGTGGAGCCCGCCGCGGAGGTCGACGCCGCCGACGTGGACGCGTCGTCGGACCCCGCCGGCATGGGCTCCGGCGCCGGCGACCCCGTCGGCCGTCGCAGCCGGGAGAAGCACCCGAGCATCGTGCTTTGTTTGTTTGCTTGCTCGCTCGATCTAGTGGCACGAGCGCTTAATTTCTTGGCTTTGTTTGGAAGCAAGGCGTGGGCACCGATGAGAGGACACAACAAGGACGAGGAGCTCTGGCAGTCTGGCCCGTGAACGGAGTGTGGAGTGAGAAGTTGGTATCTGACGCTGCGAGGAGTTTATAGGCCAGAGAAGCAAGGCAGTGGCATTTTCTGGACAAAGAGGGCTCGATCGCCTGTCATTATTGGATGACCCGAGTTGAGTGGAAGCTGAAAAAGTCTCATTTTCTGGACAAGATTTTGGTTGCTACTGCCTGCTTAATTAAATTAACAAGTGGCACAAGGGAAAAAAAATCGGTCGACAGATCTCCCACCGAAGTTGAGATACCCACAGACTCCAGGTGGTCAATGTATCTCGATCCACAGGCCTACAAACGGACAGGGCAAAAATTATACGACAGTGTCAGTGTACGTTTTGACCTCTTCATATCTGTACTGTCGAGATGGCTTTCAGTTTTAGGGGGTATCCAAACACCCCCTTAGTGGATGCACACACATTCTGGTGGCTGGTGCATTACCTAGGGTAAGTAGGAGTATTTGTCTAGGGTAGAATTATTGGATTCTTTTTATTTTGACACACGGATGATGTAGTACGTACATACACGGTACACATGCCATGGAATTATACCATTACTCCCTCGTGCAATGTACAACTACGACCATACCTACATCGGTCGCAACTTGAATGTTCAACAACCACATTAGCTTGAGGGTACAACACACAAGCAATTGGCACTGGTCCAGAATTGACAGAAGTGGCCAGTTACTATCTCGCCGAATTCATCAACTTCAACTCGCTATATGTGTTTGTGTATGCTAGCTCTGCCTGCCAGCAGCACTGGTCCAGCTCGGACAGACTGTACCACGTACGCCGCCTGTACGCGCGAGTGTGTGCCGTGTGTCAGTGTGTGTATCAGGCCATTCCAGTAGGATTTTCATTCTCGTTAAATAGTACGACACATTGTAGGTTTGGTGACATGGCAATGCATTTATGAAAAAAAGAGATAAAAGAGAGCCAGAGAGTTCCATAGAAAGAGAGAATGTTTCATGGATGAAACTCAGAATGTACAAATATCTAAACAAAATATGATGTGGCACTGTTGATAAGTGTACAATAAAACCTTCTACTGAGAATGGGCTCAGCGTGTTCATGCCTTCATTTTTCACTGAGCCTGCCCTGCTGTACCACGTAGCTACTAGTGCACATGACCATCTTCTTGCCGATGCCTTTGCATGCTGTGCTAAATGTTGCTGCGACTGATTCTGGATGCTGCCAGCCTGCCACGACGTCCTGCGTGTGTTTGGTAGATAGCAAGCAAAGAAACTGCGTCAAGAAGGATCAGGGCCGGGGCGTGATCTGCATGCATGGCGTATTGGCATGGCAGAGGTGTACTACGCTAGCTGCCTGGTTGGTTGGTGCATGGATGCATGCATAGGGAAAGAGAGGCGTGTACATGTGTGGTTGGGTGCTCACATGATCTTGCCACCCCAAACTCGATCCGGGAGGCAGCGCGTGCATTGAAGTCTGAAGATCTAAAGCGGGCGTATCAGGAACTGGAGCGCATAAATGTCAACCGCAATGTGTGTCTCCTGCTGCATGCAGCTCGATTATTTGCTTGTGTTTTAAGAATAAGAAAACAAAACGAGGAGAGGAGAATGTATATACAAGTATATCTTCCTACTTATTATAGCTAGCTAGCGTGTTTCATGCAGCCAGCCATACCATATAATTGCCACCCCCGGTGCTACATTATCCTAAACATCTTTTTTTTCTCTCTTTATGTTGCTACACGCATTATCCCATAGTATGTTGCTCGGAGTCAGAGAAGTTTCATCAGGGCTCGTTAATTTACACCAGATGTACGGTTATTGTTTTACCAACTGGTACATTTATTCGTTAGCAAAGAAAGCACGTTCGTTCGCAGGACGGACGGAGATGTTCATGCTGCTGACATGCTCATCCTGCATAGGATCAGGGCTGCAGCCTGCAGGTTCCTCGTGCACGCGTACCTTTCCTAGTTTTCCCTGCTTCACACACTACGCGCAGTGCACGGGGCAGCAGCGATCGCGGAGGCGAGAGCAACAAGCCAACAACCTATCGGTAGAGTGACAGCAACACGTAACAAGATTACTCGCTCAAAAGTGGGCGGCGTCACTCTCTGAGACTGATAGTCTGGAGTACCTCGTCACCTAAACGGGACCATCAAAATGAATGGCCGAAATGTACGTGCTAGTACTAGTAGTATTTAGTACGTACGTCAGTTTGTTTACGGGGGTCCTGTTGAGTGCTGATGGCCGGCCGATACATGTGACCGACCGTCGTCGTCTCCTCCGATCCGATCCCCCTTTTTGCTGGATCCCCCACGCAATCACAATGCAATTATTAATAATGCCCTTTGCCATACCAATTATACATCATGTAAAGAAATTTGTCAGCAGATTTAATTAGGAGCGACGACATTACGTACTGATGGATCTCATGGCCGGCGGCGCGCGGAGGTTTGTGCATTATTTGTTCTTGTCTGGGAGAGCTAGCACCACGCGGGTCCATCTACTTCCGGTGATTTTACATTATATGCAATAATGCAGGAAGTCGGATAAAAACCGTTGATCGTGTGCTTGATGGGGCCGGCCGGCGTCGTACAAGCTTCCGCTGGCATGGATGATGTGTGAACCATGACGGTGTGGAGCGCCGGGCCAGGGCGCATGCGACGACGGAGCACGCAACGCAGGCAGTTGCATCACATCGTGGATGATTGGTGGGTTGGATCTTGCGACATGATCTTGCTGTATAGCTAAACAGTCTATTTGGTGGCCCGTACGATTATTGGTATATGGATGATTGGTGGTTTCCCATTTCAATTATTTACAAGACGTGTGATTACGGATTACCTGCGCGCGCATTCTATTTCCAACACCGTACCAAGCGGCCGGCCGGGCCGGCGGCACGCATACATGGGCATCTATCACATATAGCGCCCTGTACTACCGGAGACTGATGTCTCATCATCACACCGGCAGGGTTGCAGCCATGCCGGCCGGCCGGCGAAGTCGTGCGCGCGGTCACGCACGGCCGGGGGCAGACAAGATCCGTGTTGCGCGTGTGGCCAGCCGCGCCGTGGATTCTTGGCGTTTGCCCCGGCGGGCAGGGCGACATGATGATGGTTCGTTCCGTTCACCCCCGGTAGCCGTACGTGTGCGGGGATCGGATCGATCGAGCCGGAGGCGGACGGGCACCATACCGTTGATACAAAATAAACGCGTAATATAGACGGTGAAATAGACGAACCGATGACACCAGACTTTAACACCCGAAACACTCCACGCACACCCTGATGCGTCGTGGCCTCGTGGCGGCCCGTGCGGAGACGCCGCGCGCGCGCGTTTGCTGCCACGAGCGCGCGGGGTTGGCAGAGGGTTGGGCGCGTTGGTATCGCACCGCCACCGGCTTGCGCGCGCTAATAAAAGCGCCGTTGCGGCCGCTTGCACGATCGAGCCTAGACGAGTAGTCCACGGCCGGGCAGGGCAGGCCGCAGCAGCACGTCGTCGCATCAGCCATGCGGGGGCGCCCGGAGCGGACATGCAGGATGAATGGCACCCGATGCAAGGGTCAAGAGTGTCGCCGTAGCAATCTACTACATTCACCCCTTCTAGTACTCCTTTTTTTTTACCATCAATTCACCATTAACACGCATGCCGGTCGCTACTGCACTGGTGGTGTCTTATCTTACATTGATCGATCACGCATATCTTACATTATTGCACGTGCGCGCAGGGGACACGCACGTACGGCGCTCCCCTGACGCCGGTTACACACACACACACCCATATTTGAGACAGACACACTGACACACGGTGCTACGTACTTACTCTAATTTGCAGCTGCGTGGAAGCCGTGAAGCAGAGCGAACTGAAAAACAGAGAGACGACGGATGCATGCTAAACTAGCGACGGAAACCAAGCAGTACTGCCGCCGCCATATGCCGACGTACTGCGCGCACGTACGCTTCTTCGATCACTCGTCCCACACCGCCTCGTCGCGGTTGAGCCGCGCGGCCGCCGCCATGGACGCCGCCACGCCGCCGGGCCTCGCCCCCGCCGCGTCGCCCTGCCTGTTGCGGTTCTCCGCGCCGGCCACCCTCACCGCGTCCGCGCTCTCCACCGGCTTGTCCGCCACCAGCTTCGCCGCCGCGTCCTGCGTCGACCCAAAACCGACCATCGTCACTTCGTCACTTGCAATCGTACATACACATATACAGGCCAGGCGGCACCGGCACGGAGAAAAAAGGAATGCTTGTTATATTATTACCGCGAGGACGTCGCCGAGCGTGGCCTTGTCCTCGTCGCGAGACGCCCACGCGTTGGCCGCCGCGGCTGACTGCGCCTGCGCGGCCAGCCCGCCGGGGACGGTCGCGTCCAGCCCGGTGGCCCTTGCCTCCGCCGCCTGGATGGCGGCCGCGTCGCTGCGCTCCACTGGCATGTCGCCCGCGGCGAGCGCCGTCGCCTCCAGCGCCTCACCGATCGTCACCTTCGTGGTGTCCGCCACCCCGGCAGCGCCGCCGGCGCCTCGTGCTGTAGCACCTCCTGCTGCTCCGGCGGCGCCGCCGCCGCTAGCCGCGCCATCGTCTCGCTCGAGGTACTGCCCAACAGCCTGCGAACACGTGCGACACATGCATGGACATACGTTACGCATACATGCATGTACACACAGAAAAAAGATGCATGTGTACGTCGTCGTGCAATAAGGCGCTAACTTTTTATTGCTACCAGTACCTGGCCAGCGACGAACTCGGTGACGATGCGGCCGCCAGGGACGAGGGTCTCGGACACGGTGACACCCCGCACGGCGGTGGCGTCCGTGGCCTGGTCGTGGCCGACGGCGCCCATGCGCTCGTTCGCGGTGGCCGCCGACTGCATAGCCGCCGCGGGCCCGCCCCTCAGCGTCTGCCCGAACACCAGGTTCTCCGCCGACTGCATCGTGGCCGCGTCCTGCGGCGCCACGGCCTCCCGCGCGAGCCCGCCGCTCACCGCCGGGAACACGTCGCCGTAGCGGACGGCGCCGCCGTGCTGCCCTCCGCTTGCTGCCTCCTCCTGCAGGTCCGCCGGCCTCCTCGGCTGTTCCTGGCTCATTCTCTCGAGTCTCGACGACGAACTGGTGGTGGCCTACGATTTGTGTGTATCACTAATTCACTGTCACGTACTTGTAACACTAATGCGACCGCTGTTTGACTTGTTGGACCCTGATGAGATTTGTGTGTGCTTACACAACACGACCGGTGGATTGGATCGCAGCGATTTTATGCGGTGTACGTGCAGCTCGAGGAAGGACATGTGTGCAGGGGCCGGAGACGTGGAGGCCAGCAAGAGGAGGCGCGTCGCGGCTGCGTGGCCATGTGGCGCGCGTCCAAGGGCAGGACGGCGGGACGAAGCTCCCGGACGGGACACATCAGCGTGCCAGCGGTTAGGTGGCAGCATGGAGAGATAATATGGGCCGCCAGCGTCGTCCTTTACTTGCAGGCCCAACCGTACTAGAATCCTAAGGTGGGCTCGTCTTCGGTACATGTGTACATGAGATTTACTGGGCCGGCTTAGTACTACACCCGTTAGGCCCGCTACCCACCCACTGCGGCCGAAGTTGCCGGAACCGCGCTGTCGATGGCCATCGCCGCCGCTCGCCGGTGCCTGTGGCGCGGGATGGGGACGGCGGCGTTCTCGGGGACGGACGGGACTCTGCTCACTCGCCTGGTCTCGGAGCCGGAGAGTCGCGTCAAGGCGACCATGGAGGAGGCGGCCTCCTCGGCGACGCACCGTGACGGCGCCTTCTGGGAGCCCCTCGCCGCCGCGCTCCTCCGCACGTCGTCTCCGGCCAAGGCGCACCTCGTGAGTCGCTTGTCTCCTCGACTCCTCCACTCCTCCTCACTCACCAGGACCTTCGGCCAAGCTGGTGGTTGGTCTAACTAATCAGTTCTTACTGCTTCGGCAGAAGGAAATAAAATTCTGGTTTTCCCAACGGGTCAGAAATCACATTGCGGTTTGGTTATGCATATCACTAGCTGTTTTGTCCTATTTTCATGTGAGCTTTATAATACGAGTACATGGTTGTAGTATCATGTAACTAACCGAGTCGGTTTTGTTTTGTAAACACATTTGATTTGTGACTTAACATGGTTTGATTTGTGAACATTGGATCAGATATTGGAATGGAAGCTAGAGAAGCTATTGAAGGAAGAGATTCATGATTGCGAGCCCTACTCAAGGATAATCCATTTCTGTGGTAAGACAAGGAATGCAGCTCTTGCAATGAGAGTTTTTGAATGTGTAGAGGCGCAGGGGATTCAGCTGAATACTAGCATTTTCAATGCCCTTCTCAATGCTTTCTTGTCGGACGGAGACCTCCTTTCTGCAATGACCTTATACGAGACAATGGAAGGTATGGATGGTTGCAAGCCCAGTTCCGCTACATACGATGCATTCATATGTGCATTTTCGCTGCTCGGGAGTGGCCATGCGATGATGAGCTGGTACATAGCTGCAAAGAATGCTGGGTTTACGCCAAGTATTCAAGCTTTTGAATATTTGATCGCAGGGTTTGTTCGGTTGAACATGCTAGATGATGCCAAAACGGTGTTTGAGGAAATGATTTCCTTGGGCATTAAACCAACCTCTGCTATTTTGGAGGCCAATCTTGAGATGCTTTCTAGAAAAGAAGAGGCTGACAGAGTAAGAGTCTTTTTAAAATGTGCGAGTGATGGCAATTGGGAGTTGAACAAAGCTATATTTGAGAGGCTAGTGAGAATATGCTTGGATGGCGGTGAAATAGATGAAATGGAGGATCTGCTTGCCTTAATACAGAAGGGAACACACTTGAGTTCTGAAACACAACTGCACTGTGGAATTATCCGGTTCTATGCTAAGGCAGATCGATTGGCAGATATGGAGCATGCCATTTGCCGGATGTTGGACAGTGGTGTGATGTTTATGTGCCCGGAGGATGTTGAGGTCATTATCTGTTCTTATTTTCGTCACAAGGAATTTGATAGGTTGGAACTCTTCTTAAATCGCATTCGAGGTTTGTTCAAGCTCAATAAGCCTACATATGATATATTGGTTGCTGGATATCGAAGGTTTGATTTACATGAAAGACTTGATTCAATCATAGCTGATATGAGGGAAGCTGGATTTGCTTGAGCTCATGAAGGACTATCTGTGCCCTATAACTTTCTGCAGTAATACTTCCAGAAGCCTTAAGCGCATCTGAGCCTGCAAAATGAAATCTGGGTTAAAAGTTTTTTTTGCATGCAGTTCAGTTCAAAGTTGTTTGATCTGTTCTATCATGGGAAATATCTCGGGTTCAGATAAATTATGATGTCTCAGACTATTGATGTTACATATGTGCATCTGAGAAGCACAAAGTTACATGGATGCTATGTTGAGGTCGCAGAAGATATATTAACGGGAGGTTCGTTGAGAGCTTGAGATGGATTTATGGTTACCTGACTTTTCATTTTGTTATGTACTACCTCCACTTACAAACCTTTGTCACTCACTAGTTCACTTTTGAACTAGGCAGCATCAAACAATAAAAATAGAGGTCGTACTATATATATGATACCTTGGCTTCTCCAGGTGTTAGCATGTTTCACCATTTTAAGACTGATTTCTTTCAGCAACCTATCATGTAGACTGTAGTCAAGTCATAGCTTTAAATGGGATTGAGACAATCTATTTTTCAAAGTCAGATTCCAGAATTCTAATAATTTCGCACGCAGACTTCTCAAGCACTTTACTGTACAGTGTACAGTGTTCAGCACAAACTTAGAAATTTTACTAGTGTTGACAAGATACAATACTCTGCTGCTTCAAACCCTCTCCCTTTGATTTGGCCGTCCCTCTTGGACGATAAGATGGAGCTATGAGCTGCATGTCTTGTTATCTCAAAGAAGCAAATCTACTTTTCCCCCACTTGCTCTGTACTTTAGAAATAGAACATGTATTACGAGCGGGCACTAAGATTGACCTTTGGTTTGGATCGGTTGATGCCTGATGGGCACCTTATTCATTCAGTAGTTGGTCCATTCAGCGAATGATCGTGTCATTTCCTAGCTGGCTCAACAGGCACCAGTTGCTTATACGAAGCTAGGAAGAGCCTCGACTACAGCTTTACCAAAGAAAATGGTACTAGATGCCATGTGTTAACTTAACCTGTGTAGCAGTTGTTTAGTGCTTTATAGCAAAAATGACTTTGCGTTGCAACGGAAAAAAAAATCCTTAAACACTTATAGATCAATATATATAAGAATAGCCTCGCAAATAAATTTTATAGCATATTGTTTCGATTTTTTTCTTGCTGTGACCGAAATTTAGGTGGTGTCAGTTTGGTAAAAAATATTTTTTTTGTTTTTCTACAGTATATAGAACATAAAAAACGGAGTCCATATACGACATGGGTATCCGTTTTCACGTAAGTTGCTACTTCCATCTGAATTGAGTTTTTGAATAAATTGTAGGCCATATTGTCCTGACGATATTGGCAAGATTGTTATTTTACCTTTCTATTGATATATAGAACGTCAAAAATGAAGTCCTTATGCGATTTGGGCATCCGTTTTCGCGTGGACGGCTCCTGCACTCCGGGCTCACGAATAAATTTTACATCATATTGTTTCAAAGATTTCCGTTGACTGAGACCGAATTTTAATATGGTTTTAGTTTGGTTGGAAATGTTATTATTTTAGCTTTCCATCGATACATAGAACATTTAAAACGGAGTCCACATGCGACTTGGGCGTCCGTTTTCGCGTGGGCTCCTTTTGCGGTCCGAATCTGGTTCGTATTGTAGCTGTGATTTGGATTATCGGATACAGGATGGGGAGAGGCTAACCAGCCGGATCCACGTGTCATAACGGATCGAAAAACCGAAACAAAAAAACTTTATTTGCTTTAATATTAATAGATATATATGTGGGTATTGCCCCGATTGTCTGGACACTGGGCTATATGTCTTCCCTGATTGTTATAGTCAAAATAAAATAATCCCAAACCCATATTTCTATTAAATTGCTAGGACTAGGACAGGAGCCATTGTGATATTACCCACCGTATTGATATTATAAATTTATAGGTAAAAGTAGTGACCGTCAAATGGATTTCATCCTTCTAGTAGTGATCACAAAGCAATTTTTGGTGCTTTGGCTTGATATGGATCGCCACATAGATGTATATATGATTCGTGAACAACAACTTGGGTGGTCCATTTGATCTTGATAGGGTTCGCCTACTCTTGTCCATCATGCAGTCGACACTTTACCAAACTGGGTACCCCCTTTGTTAGGCACGATTCTTTAAATTAGTATCATTGCATGTTTTCCCTTTCCGTCAGCTGTTCGACGTTCTTTGTATTACGAAACCGTTCCCTTTATTTACAACTTGAACTGAAGTCTGTGGAAATAAGCACACATATAGTATAGTATAGCCAGTGAAAGAAAGTTTATCAATTGCAAGTGCCCGGTATATTCATATTTCATAATCCCTCCTGTGGAATTTTGACTTTTGCAGCATGATGGCCAAGTCAACAGTGCAAATGCATCATCTAGCAATGTTGGAATAATTAAATTCATATCTTGATGAAATATTGGATATTGTTTTGTCCACAACTCCATACTTCACCAAAATCATTTTTTGTGGAGTCATACATCAAGTATTTCTTTTATGTTTGCGTATTAAGTTGTGCTGTTTCGATGTAGAAAGATAACAAATGGATTTATTTCGTGGAAGACCATTGTGCAGGAACTGCCATTCATCCACGGTTTTCTGATATTATTGATTAATTGACCTATCATAATTTAACGTTTTAAGCTCCGGATGAAGTGAAAGCGAGTGGCAAATGTATTCTGACTGGAACTCAGAATATCAGGTGAACGCTGACTTCAGTTGAGCTAGTTACATAAGAAATGGCAACTGGGAACACAGTAGCGTACAAAAGAATTGCGGAGAGAAGGGTCTTGAGCACGTACGGAGGTAGAAAAAACAGTACTCTTCTTGAACATGGATCATCGAGTCACGGTGCCTTCGGTTTTGTAGCAGTAAAAAAACATACTTTCCTGGAACCCCTTGTATTTTTGCAATTTCTATGGCTTTGTGCCAGAATGATTATCATTGGTCGGACTAACAGACACTAGGCTTCAAACTGTGGGCCATCAAAACGGAGAGATTTGATGAATCCATGTGACACGCAGCAGTCAGCACCAACCAAGTGGTCCACTCTGCATCTGATCTTCAGAAACAGTAACAGTAAGTGACCAAACGTGGCCTACACATTACGCTCTGCTGAATCTTATCTACCATGATAAGATAAGATCCAAGTTGCATCAAGTGGGCACACAAAGATAAGGATAGCTCACAGAGTTCACAGTTTCACCTAGAATTTACACTTGGTTTCAAGGCAGCAGAAAGAATTTACAGTAGCTGCTTCCATATGCTTAAGAACCAGCAGCAAGATTCTACTAGCTCATGAAACATCTGTTGCTAAAACCAGGCAAGGAAATAAAACAACATAGTAGTATAAACAGCCCATCTTTTAACAAAAAAACAAAGATGGAAAGACATTACTAGAGTAGTAGTAAATTAAAGATGAACCAGGCCAGGCTACTTCACTCCTACTTCTACTGTACAACCACCAGTCTTCCACTGATCTTCCCTCCACTGCAGCCCCTCCAGGTAACCTCACCTTCGCCGGCGGCGGCAGCGGCCTCACCACCGTCACCCCGTCCTTTGGGCACCGTGACAACAAGCTGGCCGTCGACGTACCCGGCCACGGCCATGGCCGGGCAGCTCGCCTCGGGCAGCCTGGACCGCCACCTGTCGAGCTCCATCTCGTCGGCGCCGTCGGTCTCCTCCCGCCCCCCTCCGTCGCCTCCCGCCTGCACCACCACCTTGGTGACCCCCGGGTGGATCCTGACAGTGCGCACGTGCACGACGCCTGCGCCGGCGCCGCCACGCGCCCCGGCCGCGACGAAGTGGAAGGCGTCGGGGCCCTCGAGCACGGAGACGTCGGTGTCCGCCGGGAGCGGCAGCTCGAGCACCTTGCTGTACACGTGCGGCAGCCGGCGCAGGTCCTTCTTGCCGCCGGTGGGAGCTGCTGCTGCTGCTGCTGGGTGGATCCTCATGTGCTCGCGAGAACAACCCAAGAAGTTTTTTTCCCCTCAAAGGCGAAGCTTTTCTCTGCCAGTTCCTTTCGCGGCGCGGCGTCTCTCCTCTAGCTATCTGTGGTAGGAGTAGTATCTGAACTGCAGGGAGAGGACCGAGGCCGGGATTTATAGGGCGGCAAGAGGCCGAGGATGCGGGTGGAGGTGTCACAGCCTCACCCTCACACAGCCAGGGTTGTTGACGTGTGGGGAAGGGAAGGGAAGGGAGATCGATAAGCTCAGGAGAGTGGAGAGGAGTCGTCAGGAAAAAAGCGAGGATGGATGGAGACGGGCGGGGATAGGAGGCGGGGATAGGAGGGAAAAAAGCGAGGATCGATAAGCCGCGTTGTGTGCTTGTCTGCTCGTTGCCGGTAGGCACGTCACGCCGTGGGCTCTGAAGATAAGGCAGCGAAAACATGGGGCTGCCTCCAACGGTTTCAGCGCCCAATCCGCTCCGGCGTTCCATGCCCGGCCTGGGTTCTCTCTGGACCGGACGTCGCTTTGCCGTTTTGATTGTGGTTGCTGTCGAAATGAAACCACACTGATACGGCCGGTAACAGTAACAGGTCAGTTCAGGCCATGGTATGATGGTACACGGCGCGGGGACTGATGAAAGCTGCATGGGAATGGGCTGCCCGCACTTGGAGGAAAAGGAAATCCTCCTCGGCTGCAACGCACAGCACAACGCAGGCTGCTTCTGGCGCAGGCAACGCTTGTCCTGCATGCATGGAAAGTATTTTTGGAGCGTCAGATACGGCGCGGCGCGGCGCCTTTGCGGTTCAGGCAAGGCACCTGGCCCTCACGCAGGGCATCGGTATGGATGGCCGTGCCCACGGCCAGTACGAGAGGCGCCGCGCTCTGTCTGGTCTCGTCATGCTGTTGGTTGAGTGTTTGGATGCGGCGCATCGGTGAGCGCGGAGCTTATCGCCTGAAGCGCCGCGCCGTACGTACAGAGGGTTTGGTGCCGCGTCAGCTCACACTTGTTTTGCTTATCTGATCTGGAAGATATGCATCAGTAGTGTGCCGAACCAGTGATAAGCTTCAATAAGTTCCTTTCCATTTCTCTGGCGCAGTACTGTGTGGAACTATGGGTATTCTTTTGCTAGTGCTAGTGCTAGTCCCCGAAAAAAAAGGCTGTACCTGTCCGGGTCTCGTCACTACGCGGATCGTTAATTTCAATCTAGCTAGATGTTCGTGGAAGGAGAGAGTAGAGTAGTGGTCCTGTCAAAACGCGTTCGCCCGTGAAAGAAAAGAAAGAGAAAAGCTAAACAACAACCGTGTGATGGGAAGCTTCCAATCACACGGTTGAACGTCGGTGGGGATAGGACGGCGCGGGCGCCGGCCGGGGAAGCGGGAGGAGCGAGCGACGGTGGAGGAGCGGCGGCGGGCGGGAGGCGGAGCAGCGACGGCGGAGGAGGAGCCGCGACGGCGGGCGGGGGAGGAGCGCCAGAGGAGCGGCGGCGCGCCGGCGCCGGATCTGGCGGGGTTGCGGGGTGCGGGCGGTGGAGGTGGGGGTAGGTAGGGGTAGGGGAGTTACACTGTAATTACAGTGTAATCCTAGCCATCTATCTTAGATCTAATGGCTAAAAATACAGGTGTTGGAATGCATTACAATCACCTGATGGTGGTGGTGGTTATTGTATAGACAGACTCAAAAGAAAACCAACGTCGAATATATTTGTTGGCCGACCCTCTGCCTTTGTTGACATCCAAGCAAAAGGAAAAGGAAGGGAAGACACTAGCTAAAAATTACATCAGCCTCTGCCCGTCGGCGTCGACATCCAAAGCACGAAAAGGAAAGGGAAAACACTAAAAATCAGCTAGCCTGCCCGTCGACATGCATGGGTGATCAATGCAGCGTTAACAGAACCTGTCAACCTCCAACAAAACATCGTGATCTCTAACTCTAACTACGTGTTTCATCGCGGATCAGGGAGAAAAATCGCACCGGCAATTCGTTCGCCTCCCGGGCCGGGCTTCACATCACTCGCCTTTCACGCTGCGCGCGCCCGACATCCCGCCGTCCCGTCCAGCAGTTAAGGAAGCTTCCGGCCATCCCACCGTGATAGCTTCGCACGAACCACCGTGATAGCTAGGTTAATCATCAAAGGCCCGGGCTTCGCTTTCCTTCCTGACGATGGCCGCATCAACCGTATGCAAAGCTCACGGCGACGAATCTGGAGCGGCTGACTGCAACATAATAATGTTAAGGTCGACCAAAGTGGTAAGGTCGGGATAATTGAACAACGCTGATCATGTCACATGTGCTCCTTTGGTGACGCCAACAAGCTAATTTTTAGGGTCAATGGACTAACTCAAAGACCGCCGCCGCTGCTGGTGGCATTGGAATCATAAACAATCCTTTTTTACACGCACAAAATCGAGGAATAATTGTGTCGCTAAATCTCTACAAGACATCAAGATTGCCTATCAAGCAATGTTCACAGCACAATTTGTTGGCTTCCTTCGAATCATATGTGTGTGCATGCTACCTCAGTTACTCATTTATTTTCCATTGGCCGATTGGTCCAATTCAACCTGCAAGGCTGCAACTAACCGTGTCACGGAATCCTTATAAAAAACCAAAACCGTGTCAAGGACGAAGATGAAAAATCAGAGACGTCTTTTTGCGCTTTTGCCGATTTCTATAATTTTTTGGTTTCCTGTAACTTGGCCTTTCTGGTATTTGGCTCTTTTCTTTTTCAATAGAAACGGACACACCGTCGTGTCGTTCTTTAAAAAAGAAAATCAGAGGCTCCGCATTGTCGTCTCGCCGTCGATATTTTTCCATTGGATGGAGAATTTACCTGCACGGGCCCTGCGTACTCTCCTCCATTTGATCACAAGACGAGACAGGCCCCGTTGTCTTGTCTTTTGGACAAGAGGCCGTCGGGGCCCTACCCACGATGATCGGCGGCCGCCCCGTCCCCTGGCTCAGTCTCAGTCGCGTCCCGATCTCCATCCCTGGTCTCCGCGTAAACTACTCCGTCCGGTGGTTCCTTAGGTAATTAACGCCAAACCCCAGCCCCCATAATCAAACAACCACAAGTACTAGCCCAGTAGAGCCCGCAGGCCGCAACGCACTGACCCAGCAGCCCAAGCAGCCGCGCCATTTTTTTCAGTCACACCCCTGGGGGACTCCCCCCGCGTTCTTCCTTGGCCTTCGCGTTCCCCCACCTGCTCGCTCGCCTCCCCTGCTTCCGCTCCCCGCACCCGCCCGTGGCTTCCTCGTCACGACTCACAAGTCGTCGTCGTCGTCGTCTCGTCCCCTCTTCGCCGACCGCGCCGCGCCGCGCGGGGCGGACGATCGAGCGGGGCCGAACCCTAGCCGAGCTCCCGGGGGGGCCGGGGAGATGAAGAACCTGTTCAAGAGTAAGATCAGGTGGCAGCACCGGTCCAACGACCCCGCCGCGTCCCCAGCGGGGCAGCCGCAGCCGGCGCAGGGGCAGCCGCCGTCTCCGTCGCCCGCGAGCTCTCCGTCGGGGACGGGCGCGACCCCGGCGCTCTCGGTCTCGACGGCCTCCTCCTCGCCCCCCTCCGCGGCGGCCACGCCCACGGGGGCGGGGGCGGCGGCCGCGGGAGGAGGTGGAGGGGAGGACTACATATCGTCGGAGGAGGAGTTCCAGATGCAGCTCGCGATGGCGCTGTCGGCGTCTTCCAACAGCGACTTCGTGGGGGACCCCGACGGGGATCAGATCAGGAAGGCCAAGCTCATGAGCCTCGATCGCTTCGCCGCGCACCGGGACGAGGGACACACCGCGGACTCGCTCTCCCGGCGATACTGGGTGAGCCTTCTCGATCCCGGGACTGGCGGGTACAATACCTGAGTTCCAGTGCCTACGCGAGACGCTCGCTTCTCTGTGGTTTTATTAGGCTTAATGTGGACCACCGATGGCGTTGTCGGATCGCTTCCTACCTAGTATTTGGCAATTACTAGTATGGAGTCATTTCCGATGATCCCATCTGTTGTTGGAGTGTTCATCATGCACATGCTAATCCTTCGTTGGACTCAGTATTACCTTATATGACTATGCCCACAGCATGGCAAATCACACATAGCGAAGAAATCCTATGTACCACGGATAAGTTTCATGCTGGCTAGTAAGCATTGCATTAGAAGATGCTTGCTCCGATCACAGATATAAGTCCATTTAGCTTTGCCCTAAGTCAAATATTTTAGCTTAAATCATCAATGCCTAACTTTCACAGAGATTGGCAACACAAGATTGTCGCTACTAGATTCGTCATGAAATATATATTTTTCCATGTAGAACTCCTATATGAGACATATATGTTTGTGGATCTTAGTATCTTACTAGTCAAAGTGTCATATAGAGCAAGTATTAGGTTGAGTCTTCTGTGGAAACCAGCAGTTATAAGCTTCCTCGATCACATAAAACCATTGTTTTCCCGATCACGCTATACTGATATGTTAAAACACTTCACTCATTTGCTAAACCGTCGTTGTTTCCTATTTATGGCTTTTGCTTGACCAAGCAAATAGCCGCCTTGCTCTACCTTGCTATATTATTTATTAGGTTATAACACTCGGGGAATCCTATGTACCATTTAATGCTGTTAGCTACTGTGAATTAAGTCCCTGTTGGCGTACTACCTTATGTGTTACTTGTTATCAAGACTCACCTCAGTCGAGGACTAGGAAATGCTACTTACTATTTAGAGGCTGCCCGCATGCATGCAAAAGGTACTGATATATTCGCAGTGGTAAATGACTGGTTCCTGGTGTGCCACTACTAGGAAAGAAGGAATTGTTCCCAATGGCGCACTGCTAGAAGAAAAAAAAATAGATAACCAAAGAAAAGGAATTTGCGTCTGAGCAACGGATGTCAAAAATAGACAGCGTTGTAGGCTTATATATGGCGTGAAAACCTAGGTAAACAAAAGGCAACTGTGTGCATGCTAGTGTATCATGGAGTTGGAAGATAGTTAACCAAGGAAGAGGATGATCAGATAGCGTTATTTTTTTTTTTTCCTTCTCAAAAGCAATGTAGGGTTGCTTGGACATATCATGCTGTGGTGTTTTATATGTTGTGTTTATGCCAGTCAAATATTTGGTGAGCCCATATTTATCGGGATTCTTCTTGGAGATGCAATATTAGTGTTTTTATTTTAACCAAAAATTTGTTTGCTCTGTTGGTGTGTCTAGTTTGCTCGCATACTCATCATAATACTATGCACTGGTATGTACGAGTGTACCAGTTGACTTGTAACACTCATGCTCCATTATGACTTACGATTTTTAACTTCTTTCAGGACTATAACTTTCTTGATTATCATGAGAAAGTTATTGATGGCTTCTATGACATTTTTGGCTCCTCTATGGAATCCTCTAGGCAGGGGAAGATGCCATCACTAGCAGATCTACAAACAGGCATAGGGGACCTAGGCTTTGAAGTCATTGTAATCAACCGTGCCATTGATAGTACCTTGCAGGAGATGGAGCAAGTGGCACAGTGCATCCTATTGGACTTCCCTGTTGCCAATATTGCACTCTTAGTGCAAAGGATTGCTGAGCTTGTTACAGACAATATGGGTGGACCTGTAAAAGACGCCAACGACATTCTCACAAAGTGGTTGGAGAAGAGTACTGAGCTGAGAACCTCACTACAAACAAGTTTGTTGCCTATTGGCTGCATCAAGATAGGTCTATCGCGTCACCGTGCCCTACTTTTCAAGGTCCCCTTCTTCTTTCCTCTCTCTCCCCTATGCGTGCACTCAAGCACGAATGCAAGCAATAAGCTAGAGTTACTAAAAAGTATATTTGAGCTGAGAAGCACACACTTATGACCATGCAGATCCTTGCCGATAGTGTTGGTATTCCATGCAAGCTTGTCAAAGGGAGCAATTATACTGGTGGCGATGATGATGACGCTATAAACATAATTAAGGTGGACAATGAAAGGTACTGATGTTTAATTGTTGTACTCTGTTCATAGCATGGATACTTGGTGAAAGACACTTCCAAGTATGCTATCCATTAGTCCATGTGGTCTTATTTATATATTTCAATTCATTTGCTAAGCAGTTTTGCTAATTGTGATTTCTCTGTAGGGAGTTTTTGGTTGATCTGATGGCTGCTCCTGGTGCTCTTATTCCAGCAGATATCTTAAGTTGGAAGGGCAATTCATTAAATTCTAATAGAAAGCTCGGCCTGAATCAGACAGCTGGATCATCGAATGCCAATGATGTTAAGCTGGATCCTAGTGTATTGCCACTTGTACCTAAAGGTGGTCAACTGCCTTTGTTTAGCAGTGGTGATTGGATATCAGACAGTGGATCTGGATATGAGATAGCAACAGCTGCGGCATCTTCTCAAACCACTTTGGGTGGCACATCATCTGATCCTGCTGGAAGTGTCCTTGACAGTTCATGGACACTAGTTTCTCATGGGCAATCAGATGCGCCATCCACTTCTGCTGGTACATCATCCCAGCAGAAAGTTGTACCTCAAGGCGAACATCCACAGAATTTAAATCGTCTTCCAAATTTACAGGAAAATTCAGAGTCAAAAAACCTTTTTGCTGACCTTAATCCTTTTGGGGGTATCGAGTCCAAGAAAACATCAATACCATTCAAAGGGCCAGATCACAGGAACAATGAGCTGCAAAAGCGTAGAGAGAACGTAGTCCCTAATGCTGGAAGACCACAGCAGCGGTTAGTTATGAAAAACTGGTCTCCCTACAATGACGTCTCCAACAACAAACAGTACAATTATGTTGAGGATTCATTTGCACGTAGAAATGTTGGCAATAATCCCACATCATCATCTTCCCAGATGCCACGACCAGCAGCAAGGAATACTAATCTTAATACTGGGTTGCGTAATGATACATCATATGTGGCATCACCTCATAATTATGATAGTATTATTGCTGGCACCTCTGCCATGAAGATTACTCCTTCAACTGAGACTGGGAAGGTTCCTGAAAGGGTTCTCCGTGGCGATTTGGACAAAGGTCCTACAAAGTCTAGACTGGAGGATCAACATGATCTAGTTCAACCACCACAGGAAAGACTTCCATGGTGTAATCCTGCAGAAGGAAGAGTTCCAATGAATAGAGTTCAGAATCAAGCAAAGCAACACATGGAAAACCTTGATGTAAAGCAAGATCACAGGAAATTACTCCCTGATCCAAAAAAGTCTCCCCTTGACAGATTCATGGACACATCAATACCATCAAGAAACACAGACGTTAGGTCACAAAGGCTTGACTTTGATGATGTGTCTGAATGTGAAATTCCTTGGGAAGATCTTGTGATTGGTGAAAGGATTGGCTTAGGTACTTTTTTGTTACCGAGTTTTGATATATGCTCTGCCGCCTTTTAAATAACAATTCTGTTTCGGATTCAAATCTTAAATGTGCTAAACTGTAGTTCAAGTTATTAGCACTGGTGGGCATGGTTTTCATTCATTGAGTAGGAGTGTTGGCTGCATGAACTTGCATCTTTCATCTTTGTGTTCTCTGTGAGAAAACAACTGATTGAATTGCTTCCTTACAATAGGTTCATATGGAGAGGTTTACCGCGCAGACTGGAATGGAACGGTAAGGAGTTCATTGTCCCTATTTTATTCTTTGCACCTTGAGCTTGGCCGTTTATTCTACGTGCTCTGTGGAAGTCGTAAAGAAACCTAGATGAGAAATCAAATCATGGTCCATGCATTGAAGTTTTTGTTCATTTGCAGGAAGTAGCTGTAAAAAAATTCTTGGATCAAGATTTTTATGGTGATGCTCTGGATGAATTTAGAAGTGAAGTAGGTGATCTTTTATCTGTTTCTGTCGAGTTTTCCTCAACATCATCCAATTTTCATATTTACTCATCCATTGTTGTTGGATTGTTTGATAATGCTGATGCACTTTATTTACAAGGTCCAAATTATGCGTCGGCTGCGTCATCCAAATATTGTTCTCTTTATGGGTGCTGTTACACGCCCTCCAAATTTATCTATTGTATCTGAATATCTTCCAAGGTATAATACTTACTTTTCCTGCACAATTGGTGTTTATATCGTGGAATTAACGTTTCAAGTATCCCAGTTTAGACAACACAGAAGTTGTAGCTGGCATGCGTGAACTGAAAGTTCTTTTAACAACTACTTTTATGGTAATGCATGCTATTAAATGAGTATGTTCTTGCAATACCGAAGTTCAAATGCTACATAACATGCGCTCCCTTCAGTTTTATATGTTTTGAAGCAAAATAGTATAAATTTGTGCTAATAAACGTAAAAAAAACTAGAGGCCGTATGTACTCACGCTCATCAGATCTATACAAAAAATAATCTAAAGAGGTTCATGGTTGATTATTCACTGTGGCTCATGATTATGTCTTTGTTTAGGGGAAGCTTGTATAAGATCCTTCACCGCCCTAATTGCCTAATTGATGAAAAGCGAAGGATCAAGATGGCCCTTGATGTGGTAAGGATCTCGTATCTTTTGTGACATATGTTTCCTTCTCTGTTTGTGCTCATACCCCCCCCCCCCCCACCCCCAGGCCAAAGGTATGAACTGCCTGCACGCGAGTGTACCTACAATTGTTCATCGAGATCTGAAATCGCCAAACTTGCTGGTTGACAATAATTGGAATGTAAAGGTATGTGCTCTTGCCCACAATTCATACTTTGCTCTCGACAATAAATCATACCAATGTATGCAATAAAACAGGTCTGCGACTTTGGACTTTCACGGTTGAAGCACAGCACGTTTTTGTCATCCAAATCCACTGCTGGAACAGTAAGTAGCGCATCTGGATGACAAATTATGCTTTTTATTTTCTGCTTTCTTTCTTTCCCTTGAAACATGAGCTGGTAATTACTTTAATTGTTTTTTTGGTATCATGTATCAGCCTGAGTGGATGGCACCTGAGGTTTTGCGGAATGAACAATCAAATGAAAAGTAAGTGATTTTCTGTGGCTTTCATTTAATTGTTAGTTCTTAGTCCTATCTTATTCTGGATGTTCTGCTGAAATTATTCAGCATGTCCATGTATAGAGGAGTCTTATCTTCTACTGAATGCTTGTGCCTTGCTCAAACTTTTGGCTTCTTGATAGTTGGATATGATATACTGCTTTGTGTTTTTCATTTTCTGGGATCCTGCAGCTATCTAGTCAGGCTTTCATATGCTCTATATAATTTGTACCTCATATACAAAAATCTTATCACAGACCTGGTAGGATTGGGTAGGCTTTGTTCGGTTAGCCTCGGATTGGAGGGGATTAACAGAGGGGTACTAACAGAAGGGAAGCGAAGATCTTCTTCTACTAACCCTAAACCCTAACCCTAAAGTTTACCTGACTAGTAAGGGGTTCTAGCTCTCTTTTTATTTGTCCACATTTATATAGATGTTGATGAATCTAGACATATATTGGACACACATACATGAAGGAATGAATGAATCTATTTGAGGCCTAGAACCCCTTACAATTTGGGACGGAGGGAGTAATAAATCTATCTTACCTCAAGAATTAGATGTTTACCTCTTTCGCTTGATCTCTTTCAGTATCTTCTTATACTTTACAGAAGGGAAGTATGATTGGATCTTCACCGGTTTCCTTAATTAAAATCAGACTCATCCACTACCTGAATTTTGTGCAGGTGTGATGTTTACAGCTTTGGTGTTATCTTATGGGAACTGGCAACTCTTAGAATGCCATGGAGTGGGATGAATCCAATGCAAGTCGTGGGGGCAGTTGGCTTCCAGGACCGGCGGCTTGATATTCCCAAGGAAGTTGATCCTCTGGTTGCAAGGATCATTTACGAATGTTGGCAGAAGTGAGTTTTCAAAATTCATGGCGTTGGAAATAAAGTGGCAACTCAATATTTGACTTTGATGTGGTCAATATGTGCTGATTTGTTGTTTGGTATAACTGGCAGGGATCCGAATCTGCGCCCATCATTTGCACAGTTAACAAGTGCTCTAAAGACTGTTCAAAGATTAGTGTCCCCTTCTCATCTGGAGACTCAGAGCCCCCCAGTTCATCAAGAAATCTCAGTGAATTCTACCACCCCTTGAGGGGAGGGACCGTCCACTTTCCGTTGTGTGTAATCTTTTATTCCTGATACTTGTGTTTGTCCAAGGTCTGCAGATGCGGGTGCACCTTGTAGATTGAGCACCCCAAGTGGTAGACAACCTGCTGCCGCAACAAGGCCTCCGCGGCAAAATATGTATAGAGTCGTTCATCAAACAGAAATCCACTTGAACCACATTTTTATGTCGGTGTCAATATGTCACCTGTACATCCACCCAAGTGCGAGCCCTCTGGAAAGCAGTGAGAGCTCATTGTGTCCATTGTGAAGTGTCTGGCTGTGTTCAAGTGGATTTCTGGCTTGCTGCGCAAAAGACAGCAATATTTGAAAGCTGAAAGTGTTGTAACTCTGTACAGCAATATCTGAAAGTTGAAAATGTTGCAACTTTGTACAATCAAAACACGAGAATTTGGGATGCATTACTTTCCAAAGATGGACTACCTTTGTTCTCAAATATTTGTCACTGACCTTACTGGATGAGCTGTTTGTTGGCATGTGCCGCTGTGCCTTGAGTAGATGCGTCAGATGGATTCCTTGATTCGCTGTTTATTTACCTGGAGAATTTTCGTCCGCCAGATGGTAACATCGACCATCTTATAATTTTTCATTTTATCGAGATTGATAGATATTGTCTGCACGATGGCTGTTTGAACCATTTGATTTTTGGATTGCTGAGAATTTCATTTAAAGTAATTTAAACCCCCTTTTGCATTTTGAGATCCCTGGTAGAGAAATAGGATTTATTTAAAAAAAAACTATCAAAATACCCGTTGCAAAATACCCGTCACGAATAAATTCCATATCCTATTTTTTTCAAATTATCCCCTTGCATGTGACCGAAATTTATGTGGTGTAAGTTTGTTTAAAAATATTATTTTTTAGCTTTCCAGCAATATATAGAACATCGAAAACGGAGTCCATATACGACATGGGTCTCCATTTTTACGTAGGCTCTCCTGCCGTCTGAACCGGGTTTCCGAATCAATTGTAGGCCATATTGTCTTGACAATTTTCATTAAGTGTAAGTGAATTTTAGAATGCTGTCAGTTGGGTTGGAAATGTTGTTATTTTAGCTTTTTTTCGACATATAGAACGTAAAAAACGAAGTCCACGTGCGATCTGGACGTTCGTTTTCCCATAGCCTGCTCCTGCACTTTAAACTCGCAAATAAATTTCACGTCATATTATTTCAAAGATTTCTGTTGACTGAGACTTAATTTTAAAATGGTTTAGTTGAGTTGAAAAGGCTATTATTTTAGCTTTTCTATGTAGAACATCGAAAATAGAATTTGGTTTGTAATGTATCCGTGAAACCTTATTTATTTTAATATTAAAAAAATAGATGATAAGGATTTAGACTCTAAAATGCGTTCCTTTTGCTAACGTACATTTATTTCGAGCAGATTTAGTTCATTTCCTTCTGTTTTTCTATATATAGTTCATGTCGTTCTGAAACTACGTTAAGCTGTGAACAGTGAAACCGTGACACTATACACAAAAATACTTTACCACCTGCAGGGAAAAAAAGCCGTCCGGCCAAAAAGTCCATTGGACCGTTTGGATGCAGAGACAGACAGAATTGTCACGGCTTGTTTGGGTACAGAATTGGAAACGACTTTTCCAAACCAAGAGTGAGTTTTTTCAATACCATTTTTACTTAACGAAAATCTATGCACCTCTCGCATTGGCTATACTGCGTAAGACCAAATCCAACAGATCGTCTATATACTCATCTAGAGTATAAAATGCGATGTATCTAGTAGAATTTGAATATAAACGATGTGACAGAGGATTTTCTGGACTGAGCCTAGAAAGATCTGAAATAGTTCAAAAGGGTAAAAGAAGATAAAAAGAAAATCTCTTCTTCTACCCATACCCATATGATGCTATAAACCATCCCAATCAAACAGGTCTACTTCTTTTCAATTTTTTCTCTCTTTCCTTCCCCTCTTTCCTGATTGATTGGTCGGTCAGCTCTTTTCTTTCCCACAACGTCTATTCGTTTCTTACGCGATTTTTGCCGTTACCTATATAGGATGAGACACGGTTCACAATGAGCATACCATACCTTATACGTACATCTATGTCAATAGTTTGAGATGTGTAGCTTGAATCCAATTCGTAGGCTAAATAGCGGAAACCAATTCCATTTGCCTTTCCTCTCGCTTCCGTCCTCGAGCCCTCATCCTCCACCTCAGACCGAATTTGAGTGAAACCTTGACATTTTATTGGTGACCTCGGCTCCAATTCGCATGTCCACAAGCCGCCTACTTCCGCTCCGCATGTCCTCGCCATCATCTGCTCCGCACATCCCCTTCGTCATCTTGTCATAGTAAATTGTCTTGACTGCCTCTCATGCCAAGTCCAGCAGATCGTCTATACAGTCGTCTATAGTATGAAAATGACACTGTAGCTACACTGTACAGAGTGAAGTTTGAATATAGATAATGTGACAATGATCCGCTGGACTCAACCTTAATGCTGATGTGTCATGTGTGTATATAGCGATTGCAAATCTATAACGACATTGATTCTTTGCTATCCAATTAAACGGACACATTTCCTAGTTAGCCGAACTAAAAAATGATTTCGAATGACACTCCAGCCAATTCAACTTCTAACGGAATTTGAAATAGAGCAAAATTCAGGGAATAAAAGTTTCAATTCGGATGACCCAAACGGGCCGATACGAAGGGTATTTGAGCACAGCACGACGGTAACCGAGGCCCAGTGGCATTTGTCGTAGATAACCCCAATCCCTCTGCCCATTTTCCCTCTCGGCTCCACGCTTATCCACAACAGACGCATACGTCGCCTCCCCACCACGCGTCCTCCTGATCACCGTCCACCCGCGCCGACCGCCGGGATCCAACGGCCGAATCCCCCCACCCTGAAGGAATAATCCCGTGCGGGCCGGCCCAGCGCACGGACTCTTCTCGAACCCTATTAAACCCGGCTTTGTGCCGGCCGTTTCGGGTCCGTCGTCGTGTAGCTCCCACCGTGTCAGACCACCCAGCTCCTTCCTCCCCACACCACTAACCCAACCACCGCCTCCGCCACCTAATCGTCCGTCCGCCCGCGCCCACCCTCCCTGCTCCGCGAGCGCGATCCCGTCCGCGGTAGCAGCCGGATCCGCCCGGCCGCGCCACCGATCGGTCCTTCCGCCTCCTTTCCCGGTTCAGCGGGCGCCGTTTCTCGGAGAACCCCGCTGGTCGTGGGGGATCGATCTGGTGAGTTGGGGGCTGGGCTCGGATCCGAGGGTTTTCTGTTGTGAGGGCGTTTTGTTGATCGGTGGTGACGGTTTGCTTTGCCGATGCAGATTCCGCTCGCGCTGCGTGTGGATCCGGTCTGGAACGGAGGAGAGAAGTGCGGAGGTCATCGTGTGAGGAGGGACGCCATCAGTGGAAGGTTCTGGGGTTCGGTCTGTTCGTCGTCTGTAGATCTGGAAGGTATGTGCCAGTAGGTCTATATCTCTGCTTCTAAGCTTTGATTTGGCGGTTTGCACACACTGGAAGCAATTAAAAGTTGGTATTGATATGCTTCCGCGTTTGATTTTCCTTTTTTTTTTTCGCTATAGGGCTACGCTCTCTCTCAGTTAGAGCACCTACATCCTGGCCATGGGGACTCTGGTCATCTCCGAGAATCGCAGCCACCAGGTCAACCACTCCTATGGTCGCCGGAAGAAGGCGCCATCAGCGTCGCCCCACTTCTCCTCGCCTCAGCCCATACGCGGCTACCAAGCCGGCAACTGCCGTGCCTTCCACTCCGGCATCACCATCGGCATCCTGCCGTCGCCTGTGACCGCACGGACCCGCTCCTCTCCTGAGCCGAAGACACCGAAGCAGCAGCTGCACCATGGGAAGAAGCGGGGCCGAGCAATCTCTATAAGCCCTTCGACATCCCCTCCCTCTCGCCCTGAGCTCTGGGCTGGCCCGGCATTCTCCAACTCACCACCTCCCAGCTCTCTGCCAATACCCAAGTTCTCCCTCCACCAGAAGCGCAGTGTCTCCCTTGACTTGCCACCTGCTGACCGGTCAGATGGTGAAGAGCTGCCTGTGCGTTCCAAGTCAGTGCCTTCATCACCGACGGCTGGCTCAGGTGTTACCGTCTTTGGTGGTAACGATGCTGCCATTGCGACGGAGAATCTGAGGAGGATCCTTCACTTGAAAATCGAGGATCACTGAATGGCGGGTGGGCGGTTGTGTACATACGTTAACTACAACTGACCTTGGTAGTCTGTATAGCATAGCTCAGAGTAACCACCGTGCGCCTGATGGTAGTTGTTTGTCAATTGGAGTACTGTAGGTGGTTAGCAAGCACAGCGAGAGGGTTAAGAAGCATGAAACTGCCGTGGCGGGTGTGGCGGTGGTGGATATTGGTGGATCTGTATGACAGTACGAGGTCCCCAGCTCACCGCAGTTTCTTCTGAGTCACCTTTGTAGCTTGTACCTTGTAGTCACCTATTAGTTGCCAATGTTCCTTTTTAGGTGTTGGTTCTTTAGGCATTTGGTATTCATTTGCATCTTAGGTACCCATCAAAACTAGTAGTGGTAGCCTACATAATCCTTGCTTATGTCAGGCAGGGCATTGTAGGTTAGTACTCTTCAGGTTCTAGATAACTTTAGTTTACAACCTGCCATAGTGCCATATGTGTAGTCATGTGTAGCATGGCTGCATCTCTCGGAACTTGCATCCTATCTCATATTGCATCCTTCTGACTAACCTCCCTTCATAACATCTCCTTTTGTTCTGCAAAGCACGCAAGGATCTCTAGCACTTCTGTTTTTTGGAAGGAAGATGCTCAGAGAGTTGTTATGAAGTCCCAGTTCATTGTTCTCTCTTCCATGTCTCTACTGATTTGATCTATGCATCTCCTTTGCATCTCCTTTGTTCGTCAGTTCGCTGCATTTCTAGCATGTCAAATTGCATTCCCTTAGTCCATTGTCCATTTCGTATCGTTGATCCCAGAGTTGCATCTTCTGGTGGTTTTGCCTCCGTAGGCATCCTTTGTGCCTTCGTTCATGTTCCTGAGCACACTCAGGATTCTAATATCCTTCATGTATTCTCATAAAGAACTTCAAGTGCCAGATATCTCCAGGTGCTCAAATCTGAAATATGGTACTATCTGTTTCTTTGCCTTTTTTGCTCACTGTCATAAATATGATATTGCAGTTGCTAATTGTGATGTCTGGACTTCTTGTGCTGCAGGTCTGCTCTCCATTTCACATTTCAGTTCTTTGTATCCATATTCCATACCTGGTGTCTAGAATTCACCAAGTGTTTACCATATGGTTATCTGTTTTCTTCATAGCCCAGTGTTGTGCTAGACTGTTATTTTTGTGTGTTGTTAATGGGCTAGTTGTTTCTGGTACTGTGTTAAGTGCTACTACTCGTCTATAGCATCAGTGTAGTGTTTTATGTGGCTGTACTGTGGCATCCTGCTGCATTCCGCTTAACTACTACTACGTTATACCTTATTGTTAATTTTGGTCCACTTTCTGTGATACAAGTTTTATGTTGTACTCGTCGCATGTTATTTCCCAAAAGATCGAATGTGGATTGCCTGCAGCTTTTTGTGTGGGTGGCCTTAATCATCGAGTGAGAAATGGTGGTTATTGTAATTATGGTCCTTTTTTTAGTATATGTCAGCATTGTGATGGCATGTTGGGCTGGAAGGATCACGATTCTGACCATACAATTTGTGTGAGAGGAGACATTCCAATGATTTTGCTGCTGCAATAGTATGTTGTTTATTTAGGGTTCTTGATTTTAGATAGTTGATGAGACGGATGTTGCTTGATTCTGGAGCTCGTGAAAGAACTGTTAGTCGCGTTCACAATTACGGTCTAGCTGTTGTGGAGAGACAGCCAATATGTTTGTCCACGTTGTTGATGAATCGGTTTCTGTTTGCACCGATGTTCGATTGCGTTTTGGGATTACAGTTGATGCTTATCTCTTGACTGGACTCATCATCCTCTGCACTGCAAGTTGAGTTAACGATGGGAATGCCAGCTCAGCATGGTCCCCATGATTGATGTATCCGATTTTTGCATCAAGTGTTCTGGAAGATGGCTGGACGAAGTTGCCAAACATTTCAGGTATGACCATCGCGGGGCGTCGAGATAGCCAGCCCACGGGGTGTGACCCCGGCAACAGAGGTAGGTGCCAATCTGCCATGATGGCTTCAACCATAGCATCCGGAGGGGGAGATGGTGAATTGTCACAAATCACGAGCTGTTAAGGTAGCCGAAGTTGTGCTTGGCTGCTAGCAATAAAAAAAGTGCTTAGGCTGCTAGCAAGATGGCTAGGAGACTGGCATGGCAACTGTTGGGCGTCAGCTGTCGGTTAGTTTGCATCTTGTCGATCAGTTGTGATCATGGGACTGCTCGTCCGAATTATTCATCGGAGATGACGCCAAACTAACAACCAACCATCCAGGAATCCTGCTCGATCGGCAACTTTCTCCCACAGTATGACGTATACACTTGTTTGTATGCTTGCCGTTGCCGTCTTATACAGCGGCAATCCAACATGCATGCTTCTAGAATGGAGTAGTAGTTGTAGTTAGTTTTGAGCCTAGCCCCAGGGGCACGCAGAGGACATGGTATGGCTGCCAATCTGCCATGCCATAACTTGGCTTGAATCGACAATCCCCGAGTGCTCCATCAGTGTGGTAGCTTGTAGGGAGGAGATGGACATTGGACAATGAGCAATGCAGGTGCAGCTAGCAGCCTTCAGTGCAGCTTGAACTGTGGATGATTAATTATTACTAAGCATGGAGCAGCCATCAGGATTCAGGGCAACAACTGTCACATACAGATATATGATATATCCGTCCTCCTGAGGAAACAAACAAATATGCATCGCGTGCGGCAGGAGACGCTGAATGTCTACACGTACTACTCGTGCCCTGCATCTGCAGATCAACGACGACGATGTAGCGGCGTTCTAGCTAAGCCTATAGTACTAACACACCAAAACTGCTGTGCCATTTCCTTCCACATGATGATAATGCTACCTCACTACTGCACAGAAGTAATGGCGTGTGCTCTGATCTTGCTGATCGGATCGTCATTATGCAAAAAGGCTAGGCGACGCCGCCCCGCGCCTCTGCCGCCGTCACTTGGAGCACCTGCGCAGCATCTGCCGCATGCCGTCGGCGACCCGGAACGCGGGGCTGCGCCTGCACTTGCCGCAGAAGGCCATGTGGTCCCGGAGCGCCTCCTCCAGCCCCGCCCCTGCCCCCGCGGCGGCCGCGCCACCTGCAGGGCTCCTCCGCGTCGTCGCCGTCGCCGTCGCCCCCCTGGCCGCCTCATCACGCACCGCCTCCGCGCAGAGCCCGCAGAGCCACCGCCCGCCGAAGGCCGCGCGCACGCCCAGGATGTAGTCCCGGGTGCAGTCCTCGGCCAGCCCGCAGCACTCGCACTTGGCGCACTCCACTGCTCCTACCTCCATGGCCTGCGCGGCGCGCCTGGATCGGAACCAGAAGGAAGAGAGAGCCTCCAGGCCAGGAGCAGGTGGAGCTGCGTGGTTAGTGTGTGTGCGAGTGAGAGAGGGCTGCTGTATTTAAGCAGAGGAGGGCTACGAGAGGTTGACGCTGCATGTCGATGCTGCAGCCGGACACAGTTCTTCTGAACCAACCACGCGATCCGTGCTCTTTTGTTTGCATTGCACATGGGGTTTACTAGCTCTGAAGTTTTTAAAGCGGCGCGTCAGTTGAAGTGTGTCATCTTCATTCTTCTGTTTCTGTCTTAGATTGAAGTTCACTTGGAGGCTCAAGTGTACTAGAGTTCATGATCTGGGTTGCACCACCTAGTCTTCTTGGCTTGGCTTTATATCTGATACAACGTTGCTAGCTGATTAGCTCACTTGTGGAAATCTTTGCAGATTTACATAAGGTTTATAGTCTGATGTATAAGACGTGTTGTGTGCTTTGAGAGAGAGAGAGACATCTTACTTGGTATGATTTATGAACAAGACACTTGTCACTCTAAAAAGATTGCAAAAATAGGAACCATCAGTCATGCATATGCTAGGAATATTACAATATATATTCCCAAGATCTCTTGGAACTCGAGCTCTAAAAATGTAGGAAGACAGAATCGCTAAGGATCTTATCTTGGCGAATTTTACTCTACAGCCTCCATAAACTCTGAACCAAAACCTGATACAACACCTTTAGTTACTGTCGACCTTAGGACCACCCGGCAGAATCTCTTTTCGTCGCTTGCGCTAGATTTCAAACACTGTTCATGATACGGCCTTGTCGAATCGGTTGTTACGTGGTCGACTCACGGTAATGACACCGCGATTTAATTAATTTGCAACGAACACACAATCACTCTTTCACTCCTGCTACCACGCCTAGTGTTCTCGGAAAGGATCAGTTCGTCTTGAACCTGCATCAGCTACTATCCAACAACAACACAGAGGCCAGGCAACTCAACACCAGTGGCTCATATTGCATACCTGCCATGCCATTAGTGACAGTGTAGGGTTACCATCGGTGCCAAGTCCTGCATTCTTTGGGGGAGGGGAGCCCTGCTTCTATGGACCGTGTATGCAATTTGGTCAAGTAGTTTCAAGATGTATATGCCAAATGCAAGTCTGTACTGATCTACTGATTTATGAGCTGCAAAGGTTGTTGCTGATGCAAATGCAGCTCATTGATAAAAAAACTTCTGCGTTGTCAATTTGTACAGCTGGGGTGCTTGGTCCATGGAGGGCAGAAAATGGGAGCACCAGCTGTCGTATGTGTACAGCCATTGCTTATTGTCCTTCTTTTAGATACAATGCATTGCTTATTGTCCTAGGATCAAGAAGCAGTTGTACCACGAAGAAGTACAATGAAGCACACAGACCAAACCTAGTGCCTCTTCTGTCTTCCTTCTCTACAGCTCTCACCTTTTGTCTCTTCCTCATAAGGTAGCCCAGCACAGCAGTGCATTAAGCTTACACTGCAGAGTCTGAACAAAGTGCAGCTTGTTTTAAGCAAAGTTTTATGGCGTATACATCCCACGCCAATTCAGCACGCTTCGCACAGGCTCGCTCTTACGCAGATTGTGAAGTTGCAGAAACGAACGAAATGCTGTTGTTCGTTGCTGAAAGCATGCAGCAGGCCAACAGCCACTGCTGATGAAGACCCCACCTCTCTTCTGAGTTATGGAGCCCCAATACTATTAATAAGGAGACGACAATGCCTGATAAGCTGACATATTCTCTTGGCATTATGAAACTGTCTGGAGACTTGGATCGACACGGCCTCAATTATGTTATTTGCAAGCGTTTGTTGCGCGTCCTCCATCAGAGCCCATGGAGATGGAGGGCAAGTTCTAGCAGATACTGATTGCGCTGCGATCCTCCCACATGATCGCCACATGCACTTGTCCGGTCAGCTCCCGGTGAATTACCTCAGTTAACGTCCAACTCGTTTGTAGTACGTAGTAAATTGTACTAGTATACAAGCACACTTGTTTGCTGTCAATCATCATTGTCGGACGGACATGTAGCTATGAGCTACCGAAATTGATATTGGAACTCGACACCACTGTTGTGTTAACCACGAGTTTGTCGAGTGTGATAACCACGACCAAGAGTTGTAGTGTCAAGTGTGTAAACTACAAGCTGTGTGAGCGCGCGCTAACTACGAGCACCACCGCTTCAGCCACACATAAGCAAATTAACTGCTCAGCATGGCACGCAGTAAGACAAGTCGACACAGCCACACAGGACACCAGGTCCTCCCATGTCACCAACATCAGGTACAGACGACCTACTAAACACATAGACGCAGTTCACTCACACTTCAACAAGTGTTCAACAGTGAGCTGAATGAAGGCTTGATGCAAGGGACACTCGCTAATCTCACAAGGTCACCAGCCTTAGTTATTCTACCAATTCTACCAATGGCCCCTTTGACCGGCGATTGCAGGTCTGATCAATCACCCCAGCCTGTTGCTGGGATGCTCAAAACGTCGCACCAATACTTTGCCGGGTACACGTCCTGGAGCTGGCCGTCATTGGCCGATAACTGGTCAGCAGGCTGCGCAGCCCCTTCCTCGAAGGGCTGCTTCGACATCTCCTCAAGGTCTGCTTGGGGGTCACTGAGTGGCTGGTTGTCATTTTCAGGCAGCTCGTCTGACAATAATACTTGATTCCCAGAGGCAGGTTGAGCCCCATCATCACGCCTCAAACCGAATTCAGATGGTTCAGATTCTTGGTTGTAGTCCCACCCAGCAGATTCACCTTGGTCTTCATCATACTTGGAAAAAGAATTGGTTTCATCTGAATAAGAATGAGACTCTGGTGGCGGAAGGGGGCATCCTTGATAAGAGCCATTGTCAGCGCAATACCGCAGGAGCCTATCCCAGTGCCGATCCTACAGTTTAAGAGTTGTTAGTTTGACAAAATATACATAACAGTGCATGGTGTCAACTATCAGCTAGAGGAGATACAATGAACGGCGGAGATAATACCTTGGTGATAATGTAAGGGTTTCCAACGATGATGAGCAACGACTTTGCGCGAGTGATAGCAACATTGAACCTTCTATGGTTGCTCAAGAATCCCAGGTTAAAGAATTTATCAAACTCGTTGTGCTTTACAGTTGACCTGACCGTAGAGATGATTATCACTTCCCTCTCTTGGCCCTGGAATTGTTCAACACTTCCGACTTTCAAGTCAGGCATTTCAAATGCCTCCAAGGCTTTCTTTATCTTCGCAACTTGCTGACGATATGGAGTAATTACTCCTATATCAGATTCACCAGCATCACCGCTCCTTGTCAGGTTCCTGATGATACTTACTACTTTACTAACTTCAATCCTATTGAACCATGACGGATTATTGCCTTCCCTCTCATCGCATCCTTGAATTCCAATAAAAAGAACAGGGAAGGACTTGTTAGGAAGGCCAATGCAATCATATTCACACGGCACTTCATCTTCTTTACAGGCAATCAATTCACTCTCATAGAAAAGCTCTGATGGTAGCTCTAGGATTGCAGGATGGCACCGATAATTCCTCACCAACTTTGTCACATAGTTAGGATTCCCTGTTCGGTACTGATCGAAGTCAAAAAGCCTTTGCAGATACGATATCCCAAGACCATCCTTCTCTGCTTGCTTACAATAAACAACTGGCCCTAATTGCATTGGATCTCCTGCTAACACAACCACAGTGTCTCGTCCACACAGCCCCGAGAGAGGAACCATTGCCTCTGGTTCAGAGGCTTGACCAGCCTCATCCAAGAAAATGTGTGTAAAATGTCCTCGGCGAATGCCCTCGGCCTGCAGCAGGTATGAACTTGTATAGGTCGATATAACTATCTTGTACCTCAACAATGCTTGCAAGGGAGGACACTTGAATATTCGATCTTGAAAGAAGCAAAACCGGATGAAATCAGCATTGACATCCTCATATTGACGGCTCTGAGCATTTAGCCTAAAGATATCGCTAGGGCGGATCAGATAGCTAGCATGAAGGAGCTTTTCCAGTACATGGTCCGCTGCAGTATTGGAAGCCGCACAGATGAGAATATTTGCCTTCTTCTTGGCTGTATAAAGCTGCAAAACAGCCTCTATAATGGTCATGGTCTTGCCAGTTCCTGGAGGTCCATGTATCACATATGGTGGAACGCCTCTGCAGCCAAGTATCTTCGCAACAGCATCAGTTTGCTCGGTATTTACATGCGGATTCAGAGGCTTAAATGGCCATCTTTTCACAGTTCTACAAGGTGATTGACATGGAAACAAAATGCTAGGTCCCAAAAATTCTGCATCATGAATTGACTTGTAAAGCCTTCTCATGCTCACTCTATTATACATGAAGCTAACATGATACAGGTTCCTGTCATGGTGATTAAGGTGAAACTGGTGGTCAAATTGTAAAAATATCTCATCAGCTTCAACCTTGTGGATGTAACCCTGGAGAAACAAACCAACATACCATTATTCATTGAGCATATGAACCTAGTAATGCCTAAAAAAATGGTTGATGCCTAACTTTGCCACAGCAAAGTGTATCAGCCAAAAATAAACGTGTCAGCTACAAAAGAATGTGGCAGCCACAAAAAAGTGTGGCCAAACAGATTGGGCACCACACTTGTGGCGATGTTTGACAGGAAAATGACTCTGACAAGTAGGGCATAGGGCTAAGAAAGTTTGGCGCGCTGTAGTTGTGGTGTGAACCAAACACATGCCTAAGAAATTGCAGCATGCCTAACTTGTGGCATGGCAAGCTGTGCACACAAACCAAACAGGTCAATTGTCAAGGAAAGGGGACTAACTTGGTAAGGTCGAGCATCATTTCCAGCATATCTAGCAACTATAAAATCTCCTTGGACTAGTGATGGCCTTTTTTCGGCCAAACCAGGGACCTCAAGGGACAAAAAGTTCATCCCCCTCCTTCTCATTGATACGCCGTCCATGTCATATGTTCTCATCTCCTCCTGCAAATAGGCATTTAAAGTTAGCAAACCAGGACAAAGCTTAATATTTAAGACAACTACAAGCTTTGAAATACCTCCAAATTGATTTCTTCCATGACTAAAAGAGTGCTGAAAAATTGTGCATAGTTTCTCATGCTCAACTGTTCAGATAGGACATCAGGTCTCTGTTTACTTTCAATGAGTTCACGGATGTCTGCAGGTATTGCAAACTGCGGAAGCCTATGTTTGAATCCTTGAGTGTGCTGCGAAGTTGGACGGCAACCTGGCACAATTGGAGAAGGCTCAAGTTTCTTATTTTGACCACGTTTCCTGTAGTAAGGTTTATCAGCAAATAAGGCCTTGGAGACATTGTCATCTGCCAACAGAAAAGCCACACGCTCGATCTTCTCATCACCGATATCAACATGCACAATTGATGTATGCAAACCAATATCTTTTGGTGTACAAGAAAGCCAAATTGTAAGGGTTTGACCAGGCAAAAGCGTACGATCTTCCACAGAGGTCAAGCCAAGAAAAGCATGCTTTGCCTCCTCATCAGCATCGTTTTGTGGTGGTCTCATCATTGATAGCACATAGCTGTCTTCTGGGTTTGAAGAGAATATTCTTACACTCCACAAATTTACAGGATCAGGAGAGGTATTCTCAATGTGAATGGTATCAGCCGATGTTTCCCCAACAAGTACAGATTTTGGTTTTCCATCCTCAAAAGGGAAAGGAGATGTAACAACCACAGGGCCATCTTCAGATGCATAATCCTGAAGACTTTGGTCATTTTGGAAATCCATGAACTCTACCTCTGGCTTCTCGCCAGCAACTGAGAATTCATCGTCTGAATGGTTCCGAAGATAAGTTCCCATCTTGAATCTTGCGAAGCAAAAAATGTTGTAACAAATTAAAAACAGTTCCACTGACCAAAAATAATCATTCAGAATTAGATACGGAACAAGAAAGAAACATTCTATATCTGTGAACACCCTTTGCATCATTTACAGCTAGGAACAATCATACACACTGATATTAATTTAAGACTTGCTATTTTGTTGATCTTGCTTCAAGTTGCTGCATCCCTAGATAATCATTTTTTTTGCTTGTGGAACACTGGAGAAATGTGTTTTGTCTCACGCACACCACAGAAGTCGATTTTGTCTCATGCACACCGTGGAAACAAGTGTCTGGTCTACAACATACCGCGCCGAATAAAAAATAACTCCGAGCCTGTGAAAGGTGAGAGGGTAAGAAATGACATTTATGCCACATCTTCTTTCTTCCCTGTCCGTGTGTGCTGCTGGCCTACTGCTCACCAGTTCCGCCTCCATGGCGCCCCTCTTGCCTTTGCTCTTCCGCTACAGGGAACCACCACCATAATAGAGCCACGTCCATATCAGCCCCTCCACGCTGGACTTGGATAAGCATTGGCTTGCGCCCTTGGTGCCATCAGTAAGCCGCCACTACGAGCCTGCTTTGCTGTTAAGCAGATCCTTCCCATCCAAATCCACCGCCGCCACCAAATCCAAGCAACCCCCACGGCCCGAGCAGCAGCAACTTGGACTTCTCTATTCTCCTTGAATCTAAACATGCAGCACAGCTAGCAGTTACTGCTACAATGCAAGCAGTGTGTGACCTCGTGTGTGCAGAATCAGCGGCCACAACCTCATATGGACAAGGCCAAGGCGCCGTGTGACCTCCTTGGTCGTCATGGCTAGGCAAGCTCTACTATGCTGCTCCCAGTCATGGGTATGGTCACGGTGTCGTTGCTGGGTGGAGGCAAGGAGAGAGAGAGAGAGAGCAAGGAAGGATAAAAGAAGATGAGAGCCGGACCTGCACCAAGGGCATGTGGTCTTTTACTAGGCACTCTCACTCCACCCAGATTGAAAAATGTAGTTTTTAATAGGGGTGGTGTGTTGTGCACCATGTTTTGCAGTGTCCAGAGGCCTAAAACGACGAGTGAAGTGTGCTCTGCATAAACCCATGCTTTCTTGGTATCCTAGAGATAAAAAAACTAACGATTTCGCACTAACTATTCACAGAGGCATTTTGTCACTACATTACTCAAATTTCCTTCTTTGCGCATGATTTAAATGACGGAGCAACTATGCGATTAGACATGAAAAAAGAGGAAAGAATTTCCACAGAAGCATCTTGCCATTGCATTACAACGATTTGCTTCTTTCCACACGACTTTAACAATGAAGCATCTATGAAATTAGAGATAACGGAGTTTAAAGTTCCCAATCTTCATATCCACATTAGTCCAGTGCTGATTCCACTGGATAAAAAGTGAGCCATAAACAGGTGGCAAGAGCCTAACCCTAGCTAATTAATTAATAAAACAGAACAAGTTGGTCAGCTTGGGTCCTTGCACACTCAAATCTGAACAAACCCTAACTTCCCTCTTTGTCCCTCCCTTCCTTCTCCAGCCACCAGGGGCAGACCCGGTACAAGACGTGATACACCCAATAATATTTGTGAAAAGATCGAAGTAGTATGCATATTTCACATATAAACTTTAACTACAAAATACAAATACAGCAGTGACAGAACTAGGATTTGAAGCTAAGGGTATGCCCAACCAAAATTTTCAATATGCAATGCGGTAGAAGACAATACACAATTCGGAAACATAACTATAAAATTCTCCAACAAGTTGCTATACGGGTATAAAATAACCAAAAGTGCGATACATATTTGAAAAGTATTATAATTCCTTCAATCCAACAAATAAATTTGAAACTTGCACTAATTACAATACAAAATAGTTTGAACATAGATAAGGTCTTGCATAAATAGAAGATTACAATACTAGTCTAAGGCTTTCGATTTATGCTTTCCTCATGGCCATGAAAGTGTGAACTATGTCATCCTCACTTACATTGGAGAAAAAATGGCATACTGGACTCACAGTGAAGTGCTATGACATATTCAGAATCACAATTTCACAATCCATAACTCCGTAAGCACACACCATTTCAGTGAAGGGCCATATGCGCATACATGAACCTAAGATGCTTCTGAACTGAACAATTCCCTCTCAGCAGTAATAGTTGAGCAACAGAAACTTGTAACTCATTTACTCGCAGGGTAAATACTACACCAAGGTGCTCAAAACGAGGCCACAAATTTTCCCAGATTGTATCAGCATGAAAAGAAAGAAGCCGCACACCTCTCTCATGGACCAAAGTAATCAGGCTAGCAAATCTATCGACCTCTTCTACCATTCCTTTTTTTTTTATAAGACTTCTACCATTCCTTTACCATGGCACTGAAACTACAAAAGGCAAGTTATGGAAAGATATTTTTAGGGAACATATGTTTTTTTTCCCAGGCACCGATTCAATTTCCACTGGGTATGGCCGCCGCATGACATTCCTACTGCAGGGATATATCACAGTTCCATGGGTGCCCGTGCCATCAACAGGCATTTAAAAAAATTCGGAGGGCACGCCGCACAAATGATGAGGGGATGAACCCATCAGGGCCGGGTGGGGGGATAGCCGCGGATGCGGGGCGAATCCGCGGATGACGGCTGGTGGCGGCGTCGCGCAATGCACCGGGGCACGGGGCCGGCTGGCCTGGGCGGCGGGCGAGGCGAGGGTTGGGTTGGCCGTCGGCCAATGAAGAATTACAGATATCTCACATTACGGTCTGGTGCTGAGTCCGAGTTTCACACAGCAGGAAGAGAGGGGAAAGGGGTGGGAAGAGACCTGGCGAAGGGCCCGGCGAAGACTTCGGCACCTAGCGTAGGGCGGCGGCGGCGATCGCCCAGTCGTCGACGCCAGAGGGAGAGAGAGGAACGGGGATGGATTATCAGAGGCTGCCCACGACGCCGGCACGACCGCACGAGGTTGGCGCTGCGAGTGCGAGGGAGAAGAATCCCAGTGGTTTAAGTACTGTAGTACATGTATGTTTGTTTTTTTTTGTTTTTTTTGAGGGGGGGTAGAGTGGTACATGTATATACTGGAGTAGGTGACAAATTAATGGAGGCAAGGACTATTCATAAAACCCATCGATTTTCTGCAAAAGTGCAAATTCGGCGAGCTGATAAAAGTACTGCGGCTCATCCACGGTTTTTGTTTAGGCTATTTTCAATCCATTTTTTTTTGTCACAGTATCCAAAGTTGCTATGTTACATGATACTACACGAGATACAACTATCTCAATGCATAGTATCATGTGTTGTTTCGTAGTTCTCACAAGACACTTAAATGTTACATGATTGTGAGAATATGAATTGTGGACCATTCTCATAGTTTATGATTCAATGCATATGATCTCGTGCTCAAGTGGTATCTCCTACAAGATATAGATTTCTTCTCTCCTCTCTTAACTCACTTGACACGTCAGCAAAAAAGCTTACGTGACATACATTTAATGCATATGTTACTATGCACTGAGAATAGTCTTAGTGAGCTGAGTACACGCGGCTCCCTATGTTTTTTTTACAACCACAAGTTCCACGGGCATTCTGAGATTTGTAATAGTAACATTTCATAATAATAAAAAATCTCTGGTCCTAATACAAATTCCAACATGCATAACCTGTTTGTCTCTATTGGGATGGTGCGGCAAACTGGTGCAATGCACGAGATCACCAAAAGGCATGGACAGACGAGTCAGCAAAGGTCGTGACGACGCGTGCACGGGTCTCTTGTGTGGGAGTGTAAGATCTGCCATATGCGGCAGCTGCAACAGGCTCAGGCGGCAAGGTCTAGAACACCGCACATTCCATCAATATTGGGGGAGTTAGGGTGATTATTACGGTATCCCCTAACTAATGGAGTTGAGAAATGGGGACTGATTGAGGGATAAATTTGGGTTTCAGCACCAAAAGTTGTACTTGGAGAGTATCGAGAAGGAAAATGTTGAAGAGCTCCAAGGATGTTCTTAATGGATATCCACATAGGTTAGCCATGTCCATACAGAATTACAGATAGAGGAGAGAGATGAAAAGGAGCCTAGCTGCTGCGGATGAACAAAGCATTGGGCCAGAAATAGACGAACAAAGCAGCAAAAAACTCCACGGGATATGATAACTCCATGGGCTATTGTTTTTTCTCTAACGCGGCGTTTGGATGCACATCAGGTTAGGGACAGGAATATCAACTGGGATATGGTTGGGTGGGTTATGGATACGTTTTTCCCTTTCCCAAGTTTGTTTGCAGGGTTACGGATAGACAAATCGTGTCGTTCTTATATAAAAATAATAATACTCGGCGACCTGCAGAATGGCCAGAGGCCCACATGCTGCACATGACCGCATCGTCCTCCGGCCGCACATCCAGACATTTCTCGTCCCACGCCCGGCGGATAGAGCGGAAGCGCGAGCGTGGGCTCACGACTCCGGTGACTCTGGCCGTCCGGCGCCGTTGGTCCCCACGGCCGGCGGATTGAGCGGAGGTGCAAGCACGGGCTCATGGCTCTGGTGACTCTAGCCGTCCGGCGCCTGCGGCGGCCTGGCCTGTGCGTCGGCAAGAAGTGCCTCCGGCAGCGGCGGCGGCCGGTGCGTCCGCGGGCGGCACATCCAGCAGCGGCTGCAAGACTGCGCGTCGGCAAGCGGCGCTTCAAGCTCATATCCCAGCCATATATAACCCACCTCTCACATCGGGATACAATCGGTGCTCCATTTCCCCCATGAACCAAATAGCAGAAAAGGTATCCGTCTAGCCTCATTTCACTTTCCCACCTTCCATATCCCATGATCCAAACGCCACCTAAAATTAATAAGACTCAAGGTTGTCGTATTCATGGTACTTGTGAGAAAGTCATAGTATCATTAGCTAATGGTAGATTTACGAATGATAGTGGGCGATGGTGTGGCATCAAGAGAAAATTTAAGGACATTCTTTTCAAATAAAGAAATCTTTAATTCATTTAGAGATTTATGATTTTTATAGTTAAACGTTGTATTTGACCTAATAAAGAAGTAAGTAACAACAGAAAGAAAGAACAAGGATAACATGTAGCTCAAACTAGCTATCAACAGTTCAACACACAACTAATTTTAAATAAAGGTTTAACGCGAAGTTCTCCGAACTCCATCGTCCTCCCGCATGAATATTGCATCTAAAACATTTCACACATCTGCAAACTTTATCCATAATTTACCAATTAATCAACCAATATATCATGTCAGGTAACCACATTATGATAGATAAAATTATGTTTTAGACTTTTGAGGTGGTATACCTGTTGTCGCGTAGGATTTGGCAGCAACAGTACCCAACACAATAACACATTCTAAATAAAAAAAGATGTTAGTGGCTGGTGGGAAGGCAAATAGTACATGCAGTTTGAAGTAGGGTTATTAGAATGTGTGTAGATGATAAGATTAGTAACTATACTACTGTATTGATTATTGAAGACATTAAACTTGTGAGATATAGTAGAAAATAGATGGATGCTATTTTATGTCATATTACAGCCACGAGATTTTTCTTTGGGTTTCATATCACATTTATTTTCTCTTCTAACTAAATGTGCAATACATGCAAGAAGTATGCCATAACTACAAAGATTCTAACATTTATTCGATCCCTTTTACAAAGGCATCACCAATCATTTTATTTTTCATTCATTGGTTAACATGTGGTTCATGGGCATTGTTGAAAAAAAATGAGTCAATATAAGCACTCGGATGCCTAGAGTACAGTCAACACATGATTATGGATTTCTAGATCTAAAATGGACGACTTAGGTCAACTATATATATGATCCCTCATTTATCTTTTTCCTTTGTCATCACCTTTCATCACGCGAGTGTGACTTGTCATGTAGCCTACCGTCGCCCACGACCAATCCCACATGTTATCTTATTTCATATATCTTATTCTGTCATGCCCACACTGGGAAGGCCCATAGCTGGAGGTCAAGGGCCATCTGGCTGCTGATGAAGATGATAGCGGAGATCCTATCTCTAACGCGCTCATGCTGAGATGATCCAAGGCTGGAGGTCAAGGGCCATCTGGTAGCTGATGATGATAGCAGAGACGGGAGATCCTATCCGTTGTGCTAATACAGGAGATGTTCTAGGGCTTGAGGTCCAGGGCCGCAATGACAAACTTCATCTGATGCCCGCTAAGATCGCTTTACGCCCATTCTGGATATGATCCAAGCCTAGAGGTCAAAGACCGCAATGCTGAACTTTGCCCATCAACCAACAATGTTGATGAGGGAAAGGACAAGATCCTCTCCGCCGTCTGCCCTCTAGCAAAACTAACTTTGTGTTAACTTTGTGATGGTGTTGTTCCTTATCATCCTGCTAGTGGCTCTGCTACTTCCAAAGATGTGTGCAAATGTGTATGTGGATTTATCTATCACTGTGCTATGTGACACCTATCTCTGACCTATGGGCCTTTGGCTTTGAGTAGCTCCGGTGCCCCTTAACAATTCAATTTGTGCTTGTTCGCAGTGGCGAAGTCCTTTAGAACTAAAAGTGTTGCTTTCCCTTTGCACCATTTTTGTTTGTAGGGGCTGAGGGTTTGAGACGCTTGCTGTCTTGCGCCTCCCTCAATCTCGAAGAAGAATCTGCCTGGTGAGTGCTCAATTTCTTCCCGTCTTGGTCTTGGTTTTTCCCTCCTCAATCGTTGCTGCTTGCTTTGTCACAGCGCCTGATCGCCATGTATCCGCCGCCTCGGACTCGTCATGGACACCCAACTGGGCGTCCACTTCAGCGCCACGCCATTCCCCCACCGCCGCAGTCCTTCATAACCACACAAACCTTTTCTGTGCACTGACAGTCATTCATCTTGCTTGAGGGTGAAGTACATCCCATGGCGGGGTCACATATGACCGTATATTTGTTTGGATTCACAGTCGTCTTATTTCTATCTTGTGGACGGTGTCAGTACTCCTATGGTCTTATTTCATCTAGTGGATTTGCACATTCACCCACACTAGGTGTTGTTCCTTGTCATCCCGCTAGCGGCTCTACTGCTTACAGAGATGTGTCATGCGGGAACTAGTAAGTTGCTGCTGCAGTACGTCTTTATTGTGTGGATGGTACACCTCGGCACTACTTGGTCTATTGGGCTACTCATTTATGCATTTGCAGAGTATTGCATGCGTACCGGTAGTGAACGAATATTATCTTAGCTTCTCGGATGATGCGGATGATGTTTTCCCCAACCTACAACTATGAGCATACTCACATATCCATTTTTGAGCTCTCATGCATCGTATGGTGGATATTTTGCTCGTGGACCATTATTATTATCCGTTGGTTGCTACATAAAACTCAAGTATCCATCCATTTCATAATGCATCTTATCTAGTACCATGTTGGTTTGTTTCTTTCAAACATAATGTTTGTTGTGGTGAGCTATTCGCTATGGATGTACTCTTTTGGACTAGAGATGATAGTGATAACAATATTTTTTTTGATATGCCTTTGCTATCAAAGTGGGCCACAAGAAAATCTTGGCAAAGTAACTTTAAAAATTTCGCTTTTGTCAACTTGTCATAGAACAATGCTTCATTTGGTGGTCTGTTTATCTGCATGAAGGTTAAAAACACAAAGACAAAAGTTAGTAGCATAACTTACTTATTATGTACCGAGTCACAACAACTTGCTCTTAAACCCTTGTTCTCAGGGCCATATTTGTAGAGGTGGTTATTTATATATTTTTTTCTAAAAATTCTAGAATTACAAATAGGTACTCTCCCAACTTGGACTGGCCATTTCATGGGCCTGTCCTTCAAGGGGCTGGGCCTGTGAAGGCTTTATTTTGTTTTTTGTGGTGCTAGAAACATTGATGTTGGTGTTAGAAAGAATTTCGTAGCAGGTGATGAGGAGAAAGATGTTAATTCTCCTGAAACCATCGTTGGTTCTTCCAAAGGCCATTCATTGTGATGAAGAGGGTCTGCATTAAAAAAAGGAGTGGATTCTTTGGATGAGTCTGTAAAGTAGGGACGGGATGCAACAAAGTAGCTTATTAGTTAGCTCAATTAGCTAAACGTAATAAGCATTCTGCAGTGTGGCGATTTCAGTCACCTTCTTGTATTCATGAGCTACTTTACCATGATTGTAAACACCCGTAAAATTAATGATGTGCACTCGCCTTCTTAAAAAAAGGTGTGTGTTGGATTTTCCCTTTTCTTTTTAATATCACCACTTCTCAATTAATACTTTCCGCTATCTGTGATCTGTTTGCTCCATACTGGTTTGCGCTGCTTTTGTTACTTTAGGAGAGGGTTAACTTGCTTAAGGACGATGTTATCGTGCGACGCGTCGCTTCGCCGCCTCCTATCTTCTTCCGCCGCCGGTTCCTCCCTTCCCCTACAGCTCCTCCGCGCCGCGCTGCCTCTTTCCTCCGCCGTCGGCGCCTCCCTCCCTCGCGACCGCCGGCGCCTGCCTCCCCCGGCGGCGGAACCTCCATCCCCAGTCGCGGCGCCTCCCTCCCCGACCGCGGCACTCCCCTCTAATGACAGCGACATCCCCTACGTCGACCGCGTCGCCTCTCTATTGTGACAAGTTCATTGAAATCTGTAGAAAGTTCGTACAAAAATTGGTAGTAAGTTCATAGAAATCGGTGGCAAGTTATGTACAAAGATAGTCTAAAAAGCTCAGTAAGTTATGTATGAAAAAGATGTAGCAAGTTCTGTACGAAAAGATGTAACAAGTTATGTAGATGTCTGAAAACTTCCATGCGATTATGTAGCAAATTCATAAGATCATGTAGCGCAAGTTCCTGCTGTGGCAAATTCATGTGATTGTGTAGTGTAATGTCTAGCAAGTCTATATGATTATGTAGAAACTTCATGGAAGTCAGAATGTTTTTAAAAACAATAACAAGTTGTGTACGTAGTATCACAATACGTAAAGATGGTCTAAAAAATCAGTAAATTATTGTAAAACGGCTTGAGAGTTGGAGGTGTGCGGAGATGAAAGTTGTTGTAAAACTAACAAGCTATTGCAAAATGAGGTGCAAGTTGTGTACGTAGATGATCTAAAAAATCAGCAACTTATTGCAAAATGAGGTGCAAATTGGAGTCGCGAGGAAGAGAGTTGAAGGCCCAACTCTTCACAGGGCGCGCGGGCCAACAGGCCGAAGCGGGCGGGCGGGCAGGCGCGTGGGCCAAGCAGGCTGGAGGCGCGGACGTGCGCGCGGGCCAGAACGCACAAAGGTGCGGGGTGAGCAGGCCACGAGCACGTGGGCCGAAGGCGCGGGGTCACGCGGTCGGCTTCCTGCACGACCCTGACGCGGGTTAAACTTTCCGTTGCTTAAATGTTGAAAGGACACAAGTGTATCAAAGTATTCTTAATTCCCCTCCAAACAACAAAAAGGACAACAACAGTGGTGCAAAGTACTACGTAGTTTTGTTCTTTCTTAGTATAGTACAACCAATTTCACTAGCAGTCACGGACGGAGACCCCGCGCCTCCGCCGGCCATCCACCTCCTCACCGCCGTCAGAGCATGCGAAGGCGGCAACGGGGCGTCCTTTCTTCCTTCCCCGCATCCCTTCCTCTCCTGGCTCTACCGGCATCCATGTCTCCGTCGTCGTCGACGCTCCACCGTTAGCCAGATCCGGCGCCGCCGGGGACAGATCTGGTGTATCCCGGGGCGGTCCGGTGAGAATCTGCTGTCTCGGGCCACCGGTGTCGCTCGCCTCTCGCTGCAGCACATCCTTGTGCCGGCGGTGCAGAGGTCCGCGGCGGCAGGATACCCCAGATCCTCAACGGTCCCAGATCCCCATTCTCATCACGATTCAAGGGACCGCAACCGCCGGCGTCTTCCAGTGCCAAATTTGGTTGCCCGGCACCGTCGGATCTTGCTCTGCTTCCCTCTCGGGGGGCGGCTGCGCGTTCGCTTTCCCTGGGCTCCGGCGGCAAGGGGTTTCGCCTCCGGATACGATCTAGTCCGGCAACGGCACATACGTTTCTGTCACCGGCGGACTACGTGGGGGCAGCGGTGGCGCTCTTGGCATCTCACTAGCGATGACCTTCTCCTAGCAATGGGTCGGTACACACATGGATAGTTTTGCAGGGCTGAAATCATTGGTGAAAACCACGCTAGATTTTATTTGGCATGACGACGGCGATGCTCTTGGGTGTGGTGCCCTCCATGGAGGCATCGTCACGATCTCAGCACCTCTGCGTTGTTCTACAAGGTGAAGACCTCGTCCTTTTGGACGGACGGCAGCGGTGTTCCGCGTCGTATCCTTTACGAAGGTGTCGTTGTGGAAGCCTTCTATGTCTGCAGATTTTGTTGCTGAGATTTCGCTCGGTGAGGCGGGCTTCTCTACTCTCAACATATTCAACAATCCTCGGTGTCGTCAGATCCTTATATCTTTTGGTGGCCATGTAAGGTCTTTTATGGTGGTTTGTTTTTGGTTGTCGGAGTAGAATCGACTCACGCTGTGAAAGACGTTCTTCAGCAGGAGTGGCATTGACTCATGCCCTCTTCTGCTTTCTAGTGTTTGATGAAGGCTATTAGAAAATGATTTGTTTAGAGAAGGCTTATCAAAACAAGCCATTTAAATTGTATACTGGATTATTATGTTGAAGTTTTTCTGTTTTTTTTCTCTTAATGTTTTGGCTATATAACCTAGATTATGTGCCAACACTATGTAATAATTTGGTCTCATGCATTATATTTGGATCGTGGTCAAAGCCGAAATATATTTTCATTATTAAAAAAAAGTAGCTGGACTTGTAGTATCATGCATGGAACTCGTGCACAACGGGGGTTCGCGTTTCCGCCAATGAACCGCTTGGCGCGGCCCTAGGATGGCAACGGGTTCACCGCCCGATGGGTAGTGTCAGCCCACACCCGTCAAATAAAAATTTCCCCGTTAGAATATCCGTGCCCGCCCTACCTCCTCCCTAGCTCCCGCGGGCCGAGATGGCCAAATTCTCTGGGCGACTGGGCGTCTGGGCCGCACTGCTGCTGGTGCGAGGTAGCTGAGCTGCGGCGCTTGCCGGCTTTTCTCGGTGGCATGCAGGGCCGAGGCGAGGCCCTCCTCTGCACAGTGCACGATCGAACATATGGTTGGCGTGCGAGCTATGGGAATGAACAACTTTCGGTTGCAGAGCAGTACAACACATGGATCCCGTATACTGTTTGCATGGATTTGCTGCGTGCATCCGCCGATCGATCCCATCTTGAAAGTCTTGACGATGACGACGTCAACACCGACAACGGATCGGATATATAACCATGAACACACGCGCCCACCCCCCACCTGGAGTGCCGGTCGATCGATCAATGCGAAGTGGAGTACTACCTATTTCTTCTTGTGGTTGTTCTCCTCTTTTGCCTTTGGGCGAGCGAGCGAGCGAGATGTGACTGTTGCTGCTTGCTGTGATCGGTGTTGTCGTCCACGTTCCGTGCGCGCGTGGTTTTGGAATGGAAGGCATGCATGGCCCCCACACATGTACACACGCATGTGGCCCACTCACGTACGCATCCCGTCCGTACGTGACGGGCCCCTCGCGCGTACGTCAACGGTGGCCGGCCGGTGCACTGACACGCATGCAAGCATGCAGGTCGCAGGAGTTCACAGGATCGACTAGAGACTAGGGACACGATGGCACCGGAGACTATTGCGCACACGGCACACATGCATGCAGATATGCATGCCATTGCCTCTGCATGCATGCATGCGCTGTGGAATGTGTGTGTGTGGATGGGTCTGTATGCATGCACTGAAGTGATCGATGAATTGAAGGGACTAGAGAGGGTGCATGCACGATGTGTAGTGTACAGAGCGCTCTAGCTCCTGACAGCTTCTGCGCTACGCAAAAAATGGCAGGCACTTGCAAAAGCCAAAGGGGTAGGGTAGCTCGCTAGTCTTTTCTCTGCTAGCTATCCGTGCTCGCAAAGCGCGAAAGATGTGCGCTGTGTCGTCGACTTGAACGCCAGACGCTAGCTGAATGTTGCCCCTCTGCACGCCGCGTGCCCAAACTTCTCTGCTGCTCCCTTCACTCTTCCGCTTCCCTCGACGTTAGGGCTGGGCATTCGGTTAGGGTAATTCGGTTCGGTCTATTCGGGTTCTTCAAATTTCGGGTTCCAAAAACTGAGGACCGAAGTTTTTAAAAAATTTAGAGGAACCGAACCCTAATAGACTGAAAATTTCGGTTCGGTTTTTCGGTCCACCGAAATAACCGAGAAGAGGTGAGCAGGAAGATGGGGAGAAAGGACTTACGTTGAGGAGGTCCCGGCGACCCGGCCTCTGCAGGCAGATCCAGCGTAGGCTCGGGCAGATCCGGCCGCGTGGGGAGGAGGCGGCGGCGCGGCGTCTAGGCCGCCCCGCTTGGAGACGGCGGCGCCGTCCGGCCACACGGGAAGGAGGCGGCGTGGCATCCCGACGCAAGGGAGGAGCCGAGGAGGCGGCGGCGCGGCGTCTAGGCCACACCGCTTGGAGGCGGCGGCGCCGTCCGGCCACACTGGAAGGAGGCGGCACGGCATCCCAACGCGAGGGAGGAGCCGAGGAGGCGGCGGCACGGTGTACCGGACGCGGGGAGGAGCCGAGGAGGCGGCGGCGCGGTGTGCCGGACGCGGGAAGGACCGGAGAATCATGAGGAGGCGGCGGCGCGGTGTGCCTGCGCGAGGGGGGGAGCCGAGGAGGCTGCGGCACAGTGTGCCGGCGCGAGGGAGGACTGGAGGAGCAAGGAGCCAGGCGTGAGAAGCCTTGGAGACGGAGGGAGCTAGGGTTAGGGAGTTGGGCTTGCCACTTGGGCCGTCGTCCTGGGCCTTGCCTTGCCTTCTGCTATTGTATTTCGGTTTTTTAGGTCTATATTCGGGTTCCACGAGCCAGGAACCGAAACCGAAACCGAAAACCGAATTATCTGATTTTAGGAACCGAACCGAACACCGGAAACCGAATAGACCGACGGTTCGGGTTCGGGTTTGGTGTGTCGGGTTTGGATGCCCAGCCCTACTCGACATCGTCGACCGTACCGTATTGTGTTTTCTTTTAATCTTCAACTGAAAAATCACACCTAGGATGTGTTGGTTTCAAATATTCAGGACACAACTTCGTGGACATGCCGCAAAATCCCTCAAACGACATTGTACGACGTGTATATAGGTCACTCTAGTCTAGCTGAAGAGAGATCTATTTTGCCACGCCTCACCTAAAACCACACACCCACTCTCATCGTCATCGCCTCTTCATGCATGGTGGTGTTTGTAGCATTATCACTCCTCGCACGACTTTGCATGATTGCAGCACGGTCCGAGTAACCATGCATTGGCCCTTGCTTCAATGGCACGTATGGGTGCAGCATGACGAGACAAGGCCACTCTTTAGCAGTCTCTCCATGCATCGTCGTCGTGCTCTCGATGCAATGCAAGCATCGATTCTTCGAATGATAGTAGAGTCGATCTTTAGACTTTAAGGAACATGCCCTGTACTGTTTCACCCATGCACGAGGAGGTTGTTCGATTCAAAAGTACAGTAGCAATGTTGTCCATTGTTTGCATGCACCGCCTGGCCGTTAAGTTACGTACTCTCTCCGTATTTAAATATAGGTCGTGGTTGATTTTTTTTTCTAAAACTTCGATCATTCATCTTATATATAAACATGCTCAGACTATCTAATAAAATGAATCGCAGCGAAATAAATTACAAAATGAATAACAAATTACAAACTATCTGCAACCAGTATAAAGGATACGCGCTGGTATTTCCTGTCACTGAACACCTCGATCATGGAGTCGTAGCTAGATTGTTAAAGGCTACACGCTCTTTGCTAATTCTGGAGCGAAAGTGCTTGCTGTCGACGAGAGCACTCTCCCTGCAGACTGCACATATGCAGTAGGAGGTGGTGGTGGACATGATGGCCTCGGTTTTCTGAGTCCTGCGAGAAGGGAGCTAGAGCGATGACATCAGCCATCATCATCTGCTCTTCTCCTCCTCCAGATCCAGGCCGCATCGACGGTGACCGCCGGCAATTGATGCTTCTTGCACGTTGCCACCACGATGCCGGAGAAGCATAGCATATAATCGCCTCACTTCTCGATCATATCCCTGTCTCTCTACTTGAACAGCCCGATCCATCTGTTCCATACCTATCCTACTCAGGAGTCGTCCATTTCGTTCCCCTTCCCTCCCTTCTTCGACTAAAATATCGAGCTGCTACGTGTTTTATTCACATACATTTTTTCTAAAGGAAGAACTGAAATTTTTTTTAAAAAAAGTAAAATGAAGAGGGATGATATATACTCCCTCTGTCCCAAAAAACTTGTCACATGCCTTGATTTCAGTGTATGAAAAATCGCTCGTCTTATTCAAAAAATATTTGAAAATTTTATTTATTTTCTGACAATTATGTTTGTAATCATATTACAAACATAATTATAAAAAAATAAAAAATATTTATAAATTTTTTTGAATAAGACGAATGATTTACCGTAAACGAAAATCGAAATAGGCGACAAGTATTTTGGGACGGAGAAAATATATGTTTACACGTATGTGCACACAGTTGCATGCTGCAAAAAGAGCAGCAGCAAACGCAGCATGCAGTCCAGTCATGGATCATGAGACACTGTTGCAGCGGCCGATCCAATGATTAACGGGTTGCTAGGGACACAATCACCCCAGGGATGCATGCAGAATCCGATCGTCGTCGAGTGGGAGAAATCCGGCCTTGATGATGAATCTTGGCTGCATATATATGATCCACAAGACACACACTCGTTGTTTTAATTTGGGACCATATGCATGCAGAAATCCGGCCATTATCTGCTCGGTCGCTGTTCTTGATCGATCACGCGTCTGGCCTCTCTCTCTCTCTCTCTCTCTCTCTCTCTCTCTCTCTCTCTCTCTCTCTCTCTCTCTCCCTTCCTCCCTACTCGTCATGTCCTCTCATGCATGCATAGCATATGCTTTTCCACCAATCACCTCAACGCCCAAAGGGTGCAATATGTCACAGCCATTTTGCTCCATGCCGATCGAGATTCTTTTATCCCCAATCCTGAAATGTTACATTCACCCGGCACACATGAACACATACGCTAGCTGCCTAGTATCTCCGCCCTATATCTAATATATGGACGCCACCCACACAAAAAAAAAAAAACATTACGGTATGCGTAGCCAACAAACAGTTGTTTACTTGGAATGCAATAAAAACCACTGTACGTGGTAGCCAATCGGACTTCATCAGAAAGATCATGGCTTGGTAACTTCAAATAACCTTGTTCGATGGTTAACGATCGATTCCGACTGCTTGTTGACAGTAGATAGCTAGCTACTTTTGGTAAAATTTAGAGTGGTTTCAGACAGACCCACCACGCACACCGCACAGCGCGCGGTAAAAAGAAGGCGAAAGACGGCTGTCATTTCCTCCCAGCTCACTCCTTTTGAGGCGCGGTCAGGGTTAGCTAGCTAGGTAGGTTTATCTTCTGTTAACGGCTAACACACGGATCAAGAATAACTGTATGGAGGAAAGCAGGTCAGGTTCTTCGGCAGGAAATGAGGTTAAAGCGGCCTAGATCTCTGCATCTCCCCTGTTGAAACATTGGGATCACAACGGCCGTGTGATCTGTTGGTAGTCGTCAATGTCGACCACAGCAACTAGCCTTTTTTTGTTCTCTGTGGACCAAATATCTGCTTCAGTAATGGTTACATCTTCATTACTCATCAGCAGCTCAGCAGGTTATAACCTTTCAAAAAAGAACGAAAGAGAACTCAACAGGTTATAACGTACAGTGCCTGAACTTTGAGTTCCTCTGCAGTTTCAGCTGACGATGCCAAAGACTGAATCCACACTACATGCATGTCCAATGGGAACGGTCTGGACTGCACACCACTGATGCATGTTCAGGCTGCACTCAGTCTGACCATCATGCAGTGCACACCAACTGCTAGACAAATCATTCCATGCTAGACCTCGTCACGGCGTGCGCTTGCACTTGCAACACAAACAAGAAAGTGTACCGCAGGTGTCTCTGCAGGTTCCAGCAGCAATTTTTTTTTAAGCCTAGCCCCTTGCCAGGAACAGTGAAAAGAGGGGGTAGAACACAAATTTTTTTCCCTGCAGAGCGACGGCTGGAGAAAATGTGACAGGTAGCCTTTTTGTCAGCTCAACTGATTCAGACGATGATGCTCATAAAACAAAAACATGGCAATGATGGCCTACACACCCTTTTTCCATCCATGGAAATGATACGAGCTATGCAGACGTTCATGGGCCTTTTTTTTACAGCTTTAAAATAACCACAGAGAACTAAACTACGCAAAGGATTCCTTGTCGTTACTGTCTGAAAATGCTGCCCTACAATGTACAGGCAAAAAAGAAATCTGGTGCACGCTCGCCGTTGCTGTCAGTAGTATCTTTGCTGTGACCAAAGTCTCCTGGGCTTATGATTGAATATCGTACTGTATGCCCAAAAAACCGAACCGTTTGCTGTAATAAGTGGCCATCTTGCTGCGTATTCTCTTTCAAGTCAGTGAGCCACGCCACGCCCCAGTTGCAGTAATAAGCAACTTTGTTCAGAGTTCGCAGGACATGGCCCTCGGCTGCAAAAGGGAGGGAATAACTCGTCGGGCCTCTCATTCTCATGCACCAGAAATTTAGCTCCGCTAACTTGAAACTGAACATTTTCGATCGTACCTTGTCTCCATCAGTAAAATCTTGCATACCATCCGAGCACTTAATAGGATGTCCAAGGCGCAAGTCTGCGATTTGACTAAATCCAATCAATTGTCAAGTGCTTAATGAGTCAATTGTATTGATCATGATATATGAGTGGAGCTTACCGACAATCATAAGCTGAAGCTTTGGTCCAACAAATCTTGGATCTTAATTAACGATACAACCTGACATTGGAAAAATTATCAGTGTATTGATGCAATGTATTACATATACATTTCAAGTACGAACCAAAGTCACTCTCCAAGGCCTACCTTTGCATCGCTAGTTTCAGGATTCACAGCATTCAAAGGAGTTTAGGTCAGTATATCCATATGGGTTGATGTCAGTAGAAGTTTAGGTCAGTATATCCATATGGGTTGATGTCAGTGTATCCATATGAGTAAGGCAGCAGTTCTTCAATGTCCAGCTGAGAACTTGAGCAGCTCATCTTTTGGATCCGGCTATGATTGATTGATTCAACTTCTGCACTGAACACGCTGTAGACCGGCCTATGGTCCGAAAAGCGAGATTCACCTCGTACGTAGGACAGTTGACCAAGGCCTCTTCCACACCACAAAATACGGTCACACCTGCGTGTCAAGATTACTGAATTTACTTGACTGTACAAAATTCAGCAAAAAAGGCACTTCATTCTTGCAACTCAAATACCATGCAGGAGTTCTCCGCTTTTCCTTCTGGTTCATGTCATCTCCGGCGTACTTGTCAGAATTGTTCGAGTACTTGTATGTTGGGGGGAAATAAATATTCCCCTCATTCCACCCAACAAATACTCTTCCACCCCTTTGCTCGATCCTTAGCTGAAAGTGCCAAGTTAAAATCAGTTTCATAATGGACACAATAACTCTTTTGCTTTTGCCAAGCTATCAGAAATCTTGTAACATGATAAAGTAAAAGAACGACAAGACTAAAGGCATGAATTGTCTCTGGCACAAGAATTTTACTGCTTTCTAGAGCTTCAATGCTACATACACGCACACATTGTTCTCAAGAAGTGTTACCAAGTTCTCACCTGATCTTTCTCCAGTAATGCTTTCCAATTGCGCATCTCCACAAGGGCCTTCACTGACCGATAGGAAAGCGCGATTCGGTAATTTAGGTCCCCGAGCCAGATGATTCGACTGCAACGGAAGGCAAAACAAGGGACCCAATGTCACACCAAATGCACATGGAGACATGGAGTAAACTTCAATGAATCTGGTGTAAGGTTCTTTGCTTACTCATGCTCCAAGATTGTTTGTGGTGAACGCTCATACTGCCCACAGACCATTGGAAACCTGGTCTTTCTGAGGATTTCCAGTACATCAGAGTTCCTCCGCAACTCATCACCTTCCTTCTGCCCCGAAGTTAGGTGGCTGCAGACGAAGCAGAAGCTTGTTTGGTGCAATGACATGCTAATCGAAATTGAACCCTGGAAAACAAATCCTTTACCTATAAGGATTTCTTGTTAGCCTAGAATATCTAAGCTAACAAGATTTCTTGTTCGTGATCTATAAGGTAAACGGAAAAGAACAACAAAAATCTCGTGATCAGGTAGTGTTAGAACACTATGACTAACCTTATTCCCAAGGTAGCCCATCAGTCCTCTCCCAACACAAGAAACTTTCAGATTTCTTATGTCATCTCTTATGTCTTTTCGAGCCCAAACCATCAGAAACAATCCCACCATTTGCTTGCTTGCCACCAGACAGTATCTGAACATCCAGTTACAACAAAAAAATCCACTAAATCTTATGATAATAATGGGCTGGAGTTTTGCTTCAGGAATGAAAATTTTCAAGCTAAAACTTACCTAGTTTGACCAGCTCGTCTCTGACTATCTTCCAGAGATGGCGCGTTGCCATATCCATATGACATCGGTGAATACACCGTACTCGGTGACTCTCCGTTATTATTCTCGTCATCTGATGATCCACCCCACCTGTAGTTGTTCTCATAGTCACTAGGCCTACGGCCATATATTGCTCGATCACATACACTGTACCGACGTTCCAGCCTTGGCTGGGGAGCAAGAATGTCGCCCTCGAGCCTCAAACTCCGACTAAGGCCGGCCTGGAAAGACCGACGATGAAAAAATGGTGCGTTGTTCTGCCTCGATGACAAACCCTCAAAATCATCATCAATCTCCACCACCGGATTAGGTGCTGGAGATGGTGTCCGGAAGCTCCCATTGCCACTAGTGCCCGGCAAATTGTTCAGTGTCCTCCTGACCAGTGACACCCACCTCCTCGCTGGGCCATTGTCCTCTGTCCCAAGAACGTTCCCAGCATTCAGTGGGACAATTTCTTGAAACCTAAACACAATACCATCAACAAAATCAGTGATATCTTACTATTGCTTGAAAGCACAGCCAGAAGATTTCAGACATGAGAACACATAGAGATGAAAAAAAATTACCCCAGGACATAGATGTCAGCAGGAGGTGCAGCGTGCAGCCAGTCCTCAAGGCTCATGTTATTTGGTGGGGAACGACCACCAACATTCCATGTAGCAACAAATATCCTACTTCACGAACAAGAGGAGTTATTTACAGTCCGAGTTTGGGAGTGGGTTTGAGCACTTACTCAGCATGACAATTGAAGAGTATACCTATAGTCCAATGTCACTGTAGCTTCGGCGGCATCAAGGTCGATCTTGCCCCGCCTTGAGTGCCCATTGCTCCTCCTCAAGGACCTCTCTGAATCAACATGCCACGGCATTGAAGAAATAATCCAGAAATGTGGCCATTCAGATAGCAAATAAACAGAGTCTTAGTTTGCTCACCTGTCTTGCTCTTCTTGACTGTGCTAGGCTCCCTGCGGGTGAAGCTGCTGCCCCTCCACTCATCATCACCCCCTCCTGCAACTGAAGCAAGAAACCATCGATCAGGACAACAGCCAAGGTAGCAACCCATCTCGCGCCAATAATTTTTGTAACAAGAACTTGGAGAAGCATGGAAGCTGGGTGCTTGGTGTAAAAGAGAAACAAGACAAGAAAGGGGAGCAATCGGGCATTCAGGCCCACAACTACCAACACACAGAGAAGAACTCACAGAAACACACACCTGTCCTCCCAATGGCAGCTACATCGTCGGCATGGAAGTCATGGGCCTTGCTCCTGATGTTGAACCACTTCCTCACCAAGCTCTTGGACCATGACAGCTACAAGCCACAGCAACATCAAGGAACGACCCATTGAAGCAGACTGCAGGGCTCAGTGAAGGTCGAGGAATGGGAAGATACCTTGCTCTTCTTGGTGGTGTTGCTGCCTTCTCTCATTGTTGCTCAGGGGAACACTCATGCAGCCGAAGAGACTGTTGCTTGCTGCAAAATGGATAGCTGATGTAGGTAGAAGAAGCCAAGCAGAGGCAGAGACAACTGTTTGTTTCTATAAACAAAGCTTGTGATTTGATGGAAAGGAGAGAGAGAGAAGAGAATTGAGGATGAGAACAAAATCTGGATTCTGTTTGGAGGAAAGAGTCCAGTAACACCAATGTTCTAACTGGCTCCTGAAGCAAAGGAAGAAGAACAGAATGTGATGCTATGCTACACTAGGCTACAGCTTCACAGGCTGTGTATGTTTGTATGTTGTGTGTGTGTCGAGGGAGGAAGAGCTAGAAGGTAAAGTTGGAGCGAGTTGAAGGTGGGCGACTGGAATGCTGGAGAGCTCCCTGTCTTCCCCCCTCCTTGAAAAACTTGGGTCTCGGAGGTGAAATTGTGTGAGTAGCCTAAATACTACGTAGTCTGGGAGAGAATAAAGTGAAGAGGAATCTTAGGATGGACAGTCTCTTCTGCTCTATGCTGGTGTTGCAAAACCAAGGAGGGTAATATATACGTAGAACTGTAGCAGCGCACAGAGTGCATACAAGCACAGTACCCTTCGGATGAAAAGTACTGCAGTGTTTAGCATGTGAAGACTCCATGAGAGGGAAAAAAGGAACTGGTGTACTGTGCTGTATTCATTAACTCCTTACATCAAATACGTACATATTTAAACATTTTTATGTATTCTTTTATAGTTTTTATTTAAAATGCAATGAATATACACCCCTCAAAAAATAATTAAAGTAAATCCCACAGCAGCGCATGCGCACATAACAGTAGCTGTAGCAGTTTCAAATATAGTATTCTGGAGGCTCACCCCTAAAAAGGATATTGTGTGAAGCAGTGTACTAGTACTGCAGTGCTGCCGTGTACCTTTGATCCCTCCCTCCCCTCCCTCTGGCCAGTGGCTACTGGCTCGTCAGGCACCAAGAAAGAAACGGAGAGCAGTTGGGAAGGAGCAGAAAAGATAAAGCCAGGAGAGGGAGAGGCTGCTCACACCTCACCGAGACCCTGCTTTTCTCCCTTCCAAGGCGTTTTTCCCTGTGTTTTTCGGCACCCGGTGTGATACACCCCCCCCCCCCCCTATTTTTGTTTGTTTTTCTTTGTTCCTTTCTTTTGATATGCTTCGGTACTTCGGCTCGAGGAGATTGGTCTTCCCTCTTTGGCCTGCTGGATTTTGTGTCCCTGTACGGCGAGAGTGTGAGGTGGAATTCGAGATGCTTTCATTCATGTCCTGTTCTTAGCAGCTGCAGCTCACGTCAAAAAATAAAATAAAACTGATAGCTCAATGCAAATAACATCTACTACCTGGGGTCTTCACGGGTACAAGTGCCAGGAGGCTACTTGGAATGGAGCTACCAGTCACAGCCACAGGGATGTTGGAGGACTCTTGTTCCGCGGGCACTTGGGTCACTGGGCGCGTGCCTTTTGAGTTTTGAGAGCGACGCCGCTGGAATCTGGATAGATGGAGGTGATTGCACATTAGTCCCTACTTCCTAGATTTCACTGGGAATGTTGGGCTTGTCAGCACCTTCAGTCCAAGCGACTCACTCTTCTTTTCATGTGCTCAAGAATCAAGTGCGTGCCGTCTTGGTAAAAGAAAACAGCAATGAAAAAAAAGAAGAAGTGGGCTATATGCCACATCTGATCGAATCAGATCGAGATAGAAACAAATGAACTGAATAAAATACACCCTTAATGCAAATCTGCACACCTATATGCCACATCTGTATTGGTGCTGCTATCCTCTTTGTAAAAATGCTAGAACTATAGATTATAGACTACAACATTATGACAAACTTTTATTATGTGAGGCCGTTTATAGTCGTGGTACTTTTTTCTTTTGATAAATATAGTCGTGGTACTTGGCAAGGAGGTAACACTTGGGGACCAACTTTCCACCGAGTAATAAGTCAGCTGCAACGTACTTACCGAAGGACGCGGACCGGGGGGATCACAATACGGACTTGGAAATAAGGGAGCTGATCTCAGCAGTAAAACAGCCAGAGGTTGATTCCTCTGCACCCATTTTGACTGACAAGGTTCGAGTGTCGCACTGCACTGATGTTTTACCTACCCCATTCACATGTGTTCTTTCTTGGTACAATGCCAAAACTGCCAGTACATTAATTGTTTCAGTGCAGTTAGCGATTGCCGTGAGGCTTTCTTGTAGGGAAAAAAAAAAATCATTCAAGACAGTCATGGGCATGATTCGTGAAGTTGGCACAAACATCAATTCTTTTATAATTTTGTCCATACATATGGTACTACAGATTTAGCACATTAGCGATCTTGAAAACTGACCAAGAGATAACGAGCAAAATGACAAGAATTACCTTGAGAAGAGGCTAAACCTTCTTGCCAATCACGGGACATTCATTTTTTTAATGATCATGTGCTCGGAAGGCAGGAGGGTCTTACCAGAAGTGACCGATCCATCTGAACTCTGAACCGGCCAATAATTAACAATTAGCATCATAATACTGGAACCAAGAGATTATGACCAGGGTTATCTGGTAATCTCCATCCAAAGCCGTGCAAAGCCCCATCCTTTCTACTTAGTTTATCCCAGAATTCCCACGGGTGTATGGCAGCTCAGAGAAAGTATGTCTGAGTAGAGTAGGAGCAGATTTGTTCTTGTTCTCTCTGTTCCAAGTTTATGCGATCATGAACTAAATAGCATGCTGCCAACTGGATACTTACTGCCCCAATCATGGCCGAGCTAACAACTTTTGTCTTCAACATTTGCATACGCACTAGATTCATATGTACAACACTAACCATATACTATGCTGTGTAGTTTATATACCAATGCTACATCTACATGCCTACAAGTCAGGTTGTATACTGAATTCATGGCCCCACTGTCCTAGAATATACTGCACGAATGGGCGGAAAAGATGGTTAGTATTCAAATGATCGCTCAGGACAGCCATAAGCATGGGTACAATATGTGATTAGACTAGTGCATAGGTTGATTAATCAATCAAAAAGCACATTCTTGGCTAGTTGTTGTGCACATTTGCTCCCTTCCCCAAGACAGGGCCAATCTTCTTGAGCTGCGAGTAGACTTGACCAAGAATAAGAGCTTGGGAACTGATTCATTATAATGTTAGAACCCCATAGAGCCTTGTGTTCAGACTTGAAACAGCACAAGAGGGCACTTACATTTGTCTATCTAGGAGATTAGGGGCATTAAGCTTGAAATGATTGATTGCATAGAGTATGTGTCAGGCTAATGGCAGGGAAAAGCAGATTACAGGGTCTAGATTAGCTATAAAGGCCATCTTGGGCACGCATGTCTAACCTAATCTCCAAAATGGGCATCCCTACATCTCCCTTTTTTTGTTCATTACTGAGGCATCCGGATTAGTTTAAGAGAAAATTATTTTTTTTGGCCCTAAAAAAACCGATGCTTACTTCTTTGGCCTAAAATTTTTTCATCTTCCCTATGTGACTCAAAATTTTGGACTCTTTCCTTCTTTGGCCTTTCCATCCAGACCGTTAGTCTTTCCGTCCGCGGACGAAAAAACTAACGGCTTGGACGGAAAGGCCAAGGAAGAAACGAGTCCAAAATTTTGGGACACGTAGGTAAGATGAAAAAAATTTTAGGCCAACAAAGTTAGCATAAGTTGTTTTAGGGCCAAGAAAGTATTTTTCTCTTAGTTTAACTCAGTAAGAGTGTGGTCCTTTTATCAAAATTTCTGCTCTCGTCATAATTTCCATAATGATTACAGTGATAACCGTATCATTAGGCCATCCAACAATCTGTATGTTCACTATATTTTTAAAATATTGATAATGCTAAGCTGAATGCATACCAAGTTAGCTGTACAGGTAATGTTTATAACATATGATAACCAAGTCTTAAATTGCAGTACCTTTTGCTATAAACTTTACTGTATGATCAAAACTTCCCATAAGCATTAATGGATAGTGAAATTAAATGAAAACTACAAAATAAAAGAAAACAGAAATAGGACAAGTGCAACCAAATTGCTGAAACCGAATTGAAGAAATGGGGAAGGTGTCCCCTGTGGAGTCAGTCAAAACAGGATCCACGTCCCATGCTTTGGCTAAAGTGTTCCTCTTTGTCTTTTGCTTTTCAGCTTTGCAGCCCCTCAGGCCCCCATTTACTCCAATCCCGTTCCCTCCCTCCCTCTCTCTCTAACTGTAACAGAGGAGGCCAGCAACTTATGTTGAGATAGAAACCCAGGGGGGAGGGGGTGCATGCTTCAAAAAAATGATGTGCTGCTGTGAGCTGCGATATTCTTATGCAAAAGTGTACTGCATTTTTTCAGTAGCTAAGCTGGATAGATTTAAGTGATCACAGCTCCCTCTCACACACTCCCCCTTGTGTCACTGTCTGAAACCCTCTAGTTGATAGGGATGTATACAGAGGATGACCTCTAAAGCCTCTTTGGAACAAGGATAGTTGCTGATTTGCTGTTATTGATAGATCTACCACGTACTCCCCTTTTAAAACCCAAGCAAGTCATGCGTTCTCTATGTCTCTATCTTCCTTTTCCCATGCACACACAGTCATACACTCTCTGCTGCCACTCCACCCTTTTGTCCCCATCCTTGACAGCTCCCTTTCTCTCTCTACATCTGCACCACACTGCATCCACCGTTTCTGTTGTTGTAAAAGGATCTCTCTCCAACTGGACCCCAGTATTGATAAACCCATCAAGTGACCATCATTGGCAAAGCCTTGGAATCTGGCCCACACTTGGTTGCCAGATGAGCGTGCCCATGAAAGTCCAGAGTATAGCACTTACGTACGCCCTTTACAACATGCATACTCTCATCACCCCCATTCTAACTCGAAACAGTAAGAGAATGAGATTTTGAAAGCATTATGACTAGGAGATTTCACACCATAGTCTCTTAATGCGACAATGGTGAATTTTCAAGCCACATAACCTACAAACATTTACATGGAAACAACATATATAGATTCTGCATTATGAACTCCACAATTCTGCCTACGGATACATAGTATTTTGCAATTGTAGTCCCTCATCTATGAAATATGTAGAGAACCCATCTACAGTTAGCCTATCGGAACACCCAGTAAGGCCTGGACTGCAGAAAACAAACGAACACAATACAAACTATCCTACCAAGTCATCAAGTTGTTACAACAGTAAGAAGCAAATAAACCAAAAACTCAAGTTACAAGTCAGAGCAACATATTAAGTGGCAAGGCGACAGTGTTTCCTCACCTACAGTGCTTTCTGCACACGTACAGCCACGCGAGGGCTGGATTCTTGCCATCTCTGAACCTTCCAAAGAAAAAACGACTTCAGTGGTCCATCCTCTTCTGCAGCTGCCATGCTCCAGCTTAAAAGAGAAAACCAATCCTGAAATCAGCAATGTGCACAAGGACTAGTTACATATGTCGCGCGTGATCAAGATGCAGGACCACATGAATAGTAGCATTGTAACAAACTTGACCGGTTATAGCATGGACAACTGACCAGAAATGATATGCAGCAACCTTGTGAAAGAGTGGGAAGATTTGATTCCCAGATTTGAAAAAAGGACAGCTTAAAATGGTTCCTTTGATCAAGTCCACTATATGTTCATAAAATTTGTGAGCTTTGAGATAGCCTAATCCAATCATAGAATGAGCAGCTATCATTCACAATATTTTTTGCATCAGTGCATCAGCAGTCAGGACAGTATAAGTAGAGTGAACTATCTGACTGGTAAATAACATTGGGAGCTACATGGAGAAGCAATATTGTAAACTTCTGCTAATCAGATATAGTTTTGCCTGTCCCAGCAGGAGTTGCTGACGATCGCGTCTCATGTGGATACACTTCAGAAAGATCTATAAGACATGTGCCATTTATAGACTCCTGAGATTGCACTTGAATAATTCACTTTCTCAACAGCAATATTCCATTCCACACTAATTTGTCCCCTACCACAGAACAATTTGCCAATATGATCAATGTTGGCATATGGGCTAACAATTCACAATTATATGATAGAGTGGTTGTTGAAACTAGAAAGGGAACATCGGTATATCTTCCTGGGCACACACTTCAATCAGAGTGACAAAGTGGTAAAATAAAGACAGCAGTTGGATCAAATACAAATTTCCTGGGGAGTATAATACTATAATTTTCAAACTTGAGGCACAGAATTGAGTAGATTACCAATTAATTACTGCCTCTTTGACATTGTCGACTGAACCAGATGTTAGGGAGTGTTTTGCTGCCGCAAATGGTGACAAACTACAAGCGGGGGTGGTTTACCATGCTTTGTGCGCGGGTGATGGAAAGCTGGATACAGCAGCAAAGTTTGTGTGGAAGAACAGCGCGCCACCGAGAGTGCGCTTCTTTGGATGGCTGGCACGCCGCGGGAGAATTCAGTGCAGGGCGAATCTGGCAGCCAAGCGCATCGTGGAAAATGCGGAATGTGAAATTTGCCATGCAGAGGAGGAGACGACGCCGCATATCCTTTTTCACTGTGACTTTGCGAGGCAATTGTGGAGTCAGCTGCAGGTGATGCCCCCTGAGCACGCGCACTGCGCGCTGCTGCACTTGGTGCCGCGCCCTCCATCCCTCTGCCTGCTCTACATTTCAATACATTCGTCTTGCTGTGCTGCTGGGTCTTGTGGAAACGAAGGAACAAAATAATCTTCGATGGAGTAGCAATGAGCATGCAAGAATTCCTGTTATCCACTAGAACTGAAGCTGAGCTCTGGAGACACAGAATGAAGCCCGGGGATCGTTGGGTAGTCGATGTTTGGTGTGAAAATTTGACAGTGGCAATGTAAGGCCCTATGATGTAACTTCTTATTTCCAAATCCTCATGTAATCTCCACAATGTGGGCCGTTCAAGGGCCGAGCCAGGTGGGGGATTCCACACCCCCCCCCCCCACCCCCGGTGACAGTAAAAAAAAAGAATTGAGTAGATTCAAGGAAATAATGCATAGCATGACACAACGACCAATAAGACCCTGCCCAATAAAATGTAAAACGGCATGCTAGTGATCATGAACAGTCTTGCTGACACAAAACTTCTGAGATCTTAGTTATGAAATAAACAGACTTATCTGTGGAGGACAAAAAAAAATCATCGTGATTGGTTCTGTCCTTGATAGTTGATACTCACAAGGGACACTGAAAAATACCATGAATGAGGCCAAAGCTCACCAACCATAATCCTTGTCTTATGTTCCTTTAAAAAAAATCATCGTCTGATGTATCAATATCTTAACTCATTCATCCGCCGTGCAGCGGACAGAAGAAAAACTAAGTATATTCTTCACAGACCAGGAATTGTTGAAACTCCTGAGACTAATTTACATCATATAGAATTGAGTGGAAGATCAGGGTGAGTTGTTCCTACAATGAGATGAATTTCCTAGTTCCTACTCCCTCTGTCCCATAAAATAAGGCGTGCATGTTTTTTAAAAAGTCAACTCTTTAAATCTTTGACTAATAATTCAGTTAAAAATATATATGTTTAGTGGATGCATGTTATATATTTGGATTCGTATTCAAAAGCACTTTAATATAATGCTAATTTTGTATTTGTAGATCACATATTTTAGAAGTAATAAATGATCAAAGTTCTGCTTTAAAGACCGTGCTAAAAACATGCACGCCTTATATTATGGGATAGAGGGAGTACTACATAGTACATACAGTACAGAGATGAAACTAGGAATTTAAGGAGCTTACCATTCCCCAGGAACAATATCATGTCCTTTGCATGGAAACCAAATCAACTCTCGTGGCTAGCAATGTTGGGTTAAATCTCTTCCTTGTTACCTGGGTGAAGCTAGGCACATGGATCAATTCGAGAAGTATACAAGAGATGAGTAAACTAGCCGCCGCTGCTTACCTAGCACTAGCACGCGACAATACAGGAACTACCATACCAATAATCAATCCACACACTGTTCTACCAAGTAACTAAACATTAGGCATGATTTCCACCATGAGAAGACTAGTTCGAAATTTCGAATGCAGGCCCCTACCGCTTGGTAACCAGCGCCGAGGGCCAGGGAGGCGACGCACGTGACGCAAGTGATGGCGCCTCCAGAGGTCCAGCCTCCGTTGAGAGGGAGGTGGAGACAAAAAGGCCCGGCGAGGCCGGTCCCGCGACGGCAGTCGGCACACCCTCACCGCCGCCGCCATTGGACCGGCCTGTTCCGAGGAAGGGGACGGCCGCAATCAGATCTGGACCGTGGACATTAAATCTGACGGCTCCCATGGACCTAAATCGGACTGAGGTTCTCACGCACTCAGGGACTTTTGTGCAAAACAGTGACGTTTTATTATCTGATGAAAAACGTACTCCGTCCAATCAAATTTATATCTATGTGTATATCTGTACCCTAATATTAAAGAGAATAAAATTTTTTGGTTCGTCTCCTCACAACCATGACATGTGGAGCCGGTCTTAACTACGGGCCAGTCCGATTCAGTCCGTCGCGACGGCTGTCTGCTCGTGCCTTCCTCCGATCCTGACTCTAAGTTCTTGTCCGTATGGGAGCAACTCTCGTCAAGCACTGTTTATTAAATTACCGTCATCATCAGCATGGGCACCACCACCAGTTCCACCACCAACGCGACGGCACCATGTAAGTCGCGTTCTCGCCGACGGCGGAGTCCGGGCGTGGTGTTCACAGTGATGGGGCATGGCAACGAGGTGGCCGTGGTCGAGAAGGACAACGCGGCCGCGCGTTCTGTGGCTGCCAGCGAGAGCTTCTTGGATGCGGACACATGCACGCGACACCACCTCGTGGACGTGGACGTGGACGTGCAGGGGAACGTCGAGGCATCGTTGTTCCTGGTGACTGTGTGCGAGGACCAGCGCCGCGTCGTCGCCGTCCACGCGTACGGGGTGGCTGCGACGAGGGCGTGGTGTTTACCGTAACGGAGCGCAGGAGGTGGCCGTGGTCAAGGCCTCAAGGGCAGCGGTCCGCATGCTGGGCAGCGAGAGCTTCTTGGACGCGGCGGGCTCGCGGACCGCGGAGGAAGCACTTTTAGTGGACATGCAGGGGAAGGCCGACGCCATGCTGTTCCTGATGTCCGTCGTGCGCGACGACCACCGTCGCGTCATCGTCGTCCAGAGGTACTTATAATTATAAAATAAATAAAATGTATGAAAAATTAGAGGATCCTTACTCTTCTGTCTCTATGGCTTAGGATTCTTTGTCCGTCAATAAACTCGACCCACTGTGACGTCTAGATATCTAATTTCTGCCAGACTTCTTACGTCCACGTAGGCAGCCTGTCCCGACGTGCTGAAGATGTGCTCATTCTGCATGAATTGATAATGATTTGGATTCCACGTAATAAAAATTGGGAGACAGACTTGTTCATCTGCATAGATCATCAACGATTTGGCTACCCCATATGAACATTCTTTCTAGGCTTCATTGGTCGCGCTGCGATCGTCAAGCAGATCCATCATTCGCAGCTTAAGCACCAGCAACGACACATAATTTCGATGTAGATTGAGCATGTGAAAAATTCTTTCAAAATTATTAGTTTAGGGTTTTGAACCGTTGTTTTCCCGTTACAGCATATTTGCTAGTACACTGCAAAACATCATATATTAATGACTAGAAATAGTAATAAAAGCTTTATTCTGTACTACTAGGGCCTCCTTTGTAAAATAAAAAATGTGGGTCGTTTCACGACACATAGCCATCGTACTAAAAAATGTAAAAACAAATCACAAGAGGTCGGGAGATAAATGTTCAAAATATTTCAAATATGCGGCCTCGTAAAAACTTTACCAAAGATCATAAATATCCCAAATATTTCGTGTAGTTTGCAAACCATACGTGGGCCTGGGGAGCAGCACCTTGCACAATTTGCTTTGAGTTGCAACAGTGGAAAGGAAAAAGTCCAGCTTCTAGCCGAATCCGAGTTTCGTCTTTGAAGTAGAAAACCGGATACCGCGGGCCCCTGATCTTGTCAAACCGAATATGCTAGGTCCTTGGATGAAACCAACGGTGATTTCTGCTGATGTGGACACATGAAATGCTATGTCATCCTGTCTACGTGGATTGGGCCCACGTGCCAGGGTCAGGACCGGTTGTATCCGCCCCAGTCGCCGTATGAAGCTGCCTTTCTTTCTCCCGAAGCCTCTCCCAGTCTCCCTGGCGTGCACTGCGGGTGTCCGCGTGCGTGGTCGGCTCCCGGTTAGAGCGAGCGCGGCCGGCTGCCCCTGGTGGCAGCACGACGCGTACCGCCCCCGACCCGGCGGCGGCGCGCGCGGCCGGCCCCCAGCACGGCCGAACTGAAGAATCGAAGGCACCGCCTCGCCCTCCTACTGCTGACGACGCTCTACTCCAGGCGCCGATGCTGCCCCGCGTGTGTCGTGCCAAGCATGGGAAGAGGTGCAGGGGTGGGTCGGCCATGGGCACCATGGCCATCGGCCCTAGGTGCTCGTGGAGGTCTCTGCTCGAGCATGCGAAGTAGAAATTGATGGTGGCGAGGGTAGATGAGGGTGGTGTGGTGCTCCTCGCCGATCTAATTGAACAGGGGTGGCTCGGGTGTGGAGAACACTGCGCGCCGTGTTCTTGGGCAAGAACACCGAGGAAGCGAAGTGGATGCAGGAAGAAGGTAAGAGGCAGAGCGGTAGGGCTCGGCGGCTTGGTGCAGGTGGGAGAGGAGGAGGAGTTCGTTGGGGTGCGGCTGATGTCACTCATTGGTGGCAGCCCAGAGCGCGGAGAGAGAGGGAGAGCAGGGGAGCGACGAGGCACTGGCGAGACAGGCTCGCGCTCGCAGGGTCGGAGGCGGCCAGCACACCTTGTACGCGGCCAGGCACGCCTTGGGCGCCATCCCGGTGGTGACATCGCGCGTGTACCCAAGCGTGGAGGCTGAGAACACGTACCTCCCCGCGGCGATGGAGGCGGTATGCTTGCCGTGCCCGTCCATGTCCAGCGGCGACCGGACCTCTGTCGTCTCGTTCATTCGCCCCGAGGTGGCCTCGTACCCCTGGGAGAAGAAGCGCGCACCGACAAGCTTGCAGTTGCAGGAGCCCAGCGGGAACCCTGGCCCAGACGCGCACACCGCGCGCCACCTGCTCGGCACGGGTCCTAGACCCCGGTCGTGGAAGATGCGATTCGCTGGAGAGATGCCGGTGTCGACGACGATGAGGTCGGCGCCGAAGTTGGAGTTCGCCACAAGTGCGGAGAGCGGGGAGGAGAGCAGCCCCACGAACCTGGGCGAGCGCGTGGTGGTGAGCCGCCGTACGCACTCGATATAACGAACTCCTCTACTGACAGGTGGGTCCAATCCACGTTGGCAGGGTGACATGGCAGGGAAGTGGTCCAAGTAGCCTTAAACCGACGTCGGTTTCGGCTAGGGACTAGCTGTGACCGTTTTCACAAATTCGAGGACCCACCGTACCCAGTTTTCGACTTCAACGACGAATCTCAAATTCATCTACAGGTTCAAGGACCCATGATGGGCTTTTTCCTAGTGGAAACGTTAAATGGAACATAGCCCCTGGCTCTATTTGGATGTTGAAGTTTTGAAGAATTATGGTATTAAAAAACTGCAGTTTTAAAACAGGAGATACAAAAACCATGGTTTAAAAAAAGTCTAGAGTGAAGTTTCTAAAATTCTAAAAAAAACTTTAGTTTTGATAATACCATGGTTTATAAAACTACATGGTTTGTCCATCCAAACGCCTCATGGCTCCTTAGAACCAAAGTATTTTAAAAAAATATAGTACTTTAAAACTTTAAAAATACTTTACAATCGAACAGGGCCATAGTATCTCATGGACTACAAAATTTAAAGCATACGTAGCAATTGCCAATATAAATAAGCAGAAAAATTCTCTTCTCTCGGCCCATTAACAGGATCGTGTACAAGAAATTTATGCAGAAGTGAATCTACCAATCCGATGCACTTTCTCCTAGGAAAAGTGGTTTCCATGGCGATGACAACGTATAGAAAAGGTTAAAAATAAAACAATACATACTTAATATATCCTTAAACAAATGCATGCCTTGTCACTCTTTCGCAGTTAGATTGCTGAAAGAAACTCATCTAGATATTGTGAAGGCATTGGTTGGTACTACATTACTTAATCTTCGTCGACTAGCACTGTTGGGAAGTTGATGGCTGAGATCAAAGGTTTCAAGAAAAATCATGTAATAGTTGGCCACAAAGGTGGAGTTGCTAAAGAAGGATCGTGAGGATTAAGGGACAACTTTGGTCTAGTACAAAATTTTACAAGCTTTAATATGTTCCCTGTGTTGATTACTTTCTTGCAATCCAATTGAGCGATATGTTACGTACATTTCAGCAAAGTTGCTTTATTTTACTAGAAAAATGTAGAACAACCATTCACCCCACTTCCGCTCCTCTAGGTAACATCAGCAAGTGCTTCTAAGGGGAGCTAAAAAAACTCCCAAAGAATCTAACAAGAATCACTAATCTCAGCTAAGACTGAGTGTTAAAATCCGAAGCTTTATTTTCTTTCCACCCGCTCAATTGCTCAAACAAGTCACAAAAGATCCCAAGTGGATAACTCTTGGGTTAGGGTATACAACTATATATACATTGGAGAAGAATGAAAAACCAGACATTGGAAAATTCCAAGGGGAAGGGAACAAGATATTACAGGTACCGCTCTCTACCTGCACCGGGGCATCCGATGCTCTTGAATCTTCTTGGCTAAGCTGTTTTTAAAAAGTCCAGTGCTGGCTTCAGTATATTAATATACCACTAGACCCATCCGGTGCTTACTGACTTTGTTTCGTTTGAACATTTAATTTGACAACAGGATGTTTCAAATTGTCCAATGAAGTGTTTTGTCCATGATCATCTGATGCACTATACTGTGCTTCCACATCGCTCACCATGCATAGTGATTTGAGCATTTGAAGTCTAGACATGTTTGACTAGGCTCTTATGCTTTTAAATATAAGTCGCGGTTGATTTTTTTCAAAACTTTGACCATTCGTCTTATTTAAAAAATTTGTTTAAATACATAAAATTACAAATTATGATCAAACTAACCTTGGTAATAAACCAAATCACAACAAAATAAATGGTAACTTGTAATTTTTTTTGAATAAAACGAATGGTCAAAGTTTAAAAAAAAAAGTTAACCGCGACTTATATTTAAAACCGGAGGGAGTATATATAATATGATGTAAATAGTCTGTTGATTGGTAGAGTGTGGAGAAATGGTAGCGGCGGCACAAAGGGCCATTTAGGACTTGAGAAACGATGGCGGAGGAGAAATAGGTGCACCGGTAGTCGGTAGAGGAGGTGTCAGAGTGGGGCAGCGGTTTCCGGTCTGGCTCGTTCAGCGTCCACAAGCCGCAGTCACTAGGCCCATATAGTGGATCACCTATAGCCTCCAAACCAATCTACGATCCTTCGTTGTATCACACATCGACCTCACATCCATAGCACAACCAGCTCGTGGTGTCATGATGTCAATATTGTCACGGTCGCATCGGCTCCAATCTCTTCGAGCTTTTCCACGTTTGGACCGTCTGGTCTGATCCCAAACACCGAGATCGTCACCTATCACGATCTCGCTGGGCACTGTGTCTACCGGTCTCTGGCTTTGGCGCCTTGCTGCACGTTGCTACCCTTCCACGCAGAGAATTTGCTACCGGATCGATACAGGCGAAGGTGCGGGTTCGTGTCGCAGCGCACAGGCGGTAAAGGCGAGGACACACGGGAGGTGCTCGTGTGGAGCGCGGGCGTATGGCTCTGCACGTGATGCGGACGGACTCGGGGCGTGTCCACGTGGGATGGTAGCGCGGTTTCTTGGAAGCGATTCGTGTACAGGAGTCGAAGGGCAGATGCGCCGGGGCGACACGCAGAGTCAGACGGCTTTGGTTACGGGATTTTGAGTTGTATTAGTGGGATTTTAAGTTGTATTAGCAGTATAGGATAGAGTCTTAGTCAAACTTTGTAATCTGGACATTCTCATAAACTAGTATAAGTTGGCCGCGCAAGTAGCGCGGGAAGCTAGTCTTTTAACATTTTTTTGTTTAGCCTTATGTTTTTCCTTTTATCCTTAATGTTTTAATTAATTGTCCATGATATTTTCTTTATTTACATATCTTTTGTTATAGTTGTGTGCTTTCCTTTCCTAGTCCTCATCTTTTGATGTTGAAACCAAGTAATATATGCAACGTAAATACTGTGGATAGTTTTCTTTTGGATATTTTAGCAATGCTTGAATTTAATATTTTTTACTTTTATGTTCAGCTTTATGTTTGTTGTTTTTTCTAATGGGATCAAACAATAAAAATCATCCATACATTTTTAGAGTTTGTATGTTACTTAATTGGATTTATATTCAAACTTAGTGCAATATGATTGTAATTATATTTTTGTTGATGGCACGATTTTTTTTAAAAAGTAGATGTTCAAAGTCCTGCTTCAAAGACTATAAGCCTTTTTGAGACAGAGGGAATAGTTCTTTTATACAATTTACCTATTTAGCATTCACTAAATAATTTTTATTTGAAACGGTGTCTTTTTTTTTTTGTTAGCAGTTAACGTTGTGTGGTATAAATTAGGAATAGTTGTGATCTTTTTTATATGAAGTTCATTAGTTCAAAATTCAACTAATCAACGTAATACATAAAGGATTGAAGGTTGTGTTTTGGTCAAAGTAGAAAGTACGTATTCGCTCAAAACAACAGATGCGTGCTAGCAGCTTTCAGTCGAGTGCCGAGAGATCTTTTCCTTTTCGTTGGCTCGATTCCACTTCGTGTCTTCGGCGTCCGTTAAGCGTCAAGCCCCACACTGTGAACACCTGCCCCCTTGTTTGGCCTGCTGCCGTCCGCTTGGTTGGCCTGCTAGATTTGCTTCAGCCATCGTTGTAGGCTTGTAGCAGCAGGCAGCAACACACCGCGCCATCGTGAGGAGTAGGGAGGAGACAGCAGCTCACCGTCCGGCTACAGCACGACAACCACTGATCGGCACACCCTGCAGGCCTGCACTTCATCCGTACCTCTTTAATTGGGGTGCGATTTCTTCTTGGCTACATACCTACATCGATGAAAGGATACTGTTGTATTTATTGGAGCTAAAAGTTCCTATTAGATTCAGATACATTAACCTTTTTTTAAGTCAATGGATGTTATAAGTAAGATTTTTTTTCTTTCGGAGTCAGAGTCCATAGATAGATGTCGACTTACTTCTTTCGGAAACAAAATATGGCGAGTTGTGTATGAATCGAACTCGTGACAAACTATCTGTATCATACAAACCGTTAGATTTCATAAAATCTGACGGTTGAGAGTTTTTTTTCGATTAACGTGAGAATTTCTAGACCCTCTTGACGAATCTGGTGGTTTCTTTTAACACTTCAATATTAATATAATAATAGATAGATATGAGGAAAGGGCTGTTGTCAGACCCGTCGATTGGGTACCTGTTGACGCGGCTTAAGTACTAAATTTATGTTATAATTTCATATGATTTTATGCCGTTTAATGAATTAATATTGTGATTTATTATTATTTTACTAACAATTAACCCCGTTTTCGAGAATGCTCTTTGTTTTTGTGCATTATTCATTTTTTGCAGGAAATCAGGTAATAATTGATATATTTGAAGAATTCTCGGAAATAGGATTTATGCTAAGATGAGCAAAGCCCAAGTGCAAAAGGATAATGAAGCCCAATTGAAGGATAAAGCCCAAATTAAAGGAGTATTCTAGAAGATGAAGGTTGCTAGGAAAGGCAATTCCTGAAATATTCGCGAAGTCAATAACAGCAGCAACTTGTGGGCCCAATTTGGAGACCTTAACGACGTCAAATGAAGAAAGTTTGAATACCAAAGTTGTAGATCTCTTCGAGCTCTACAATTTAGAGTCCGAGTTTGCATTTATTGGACTTCGGAAGGCAAAGTTATGGTCGATTTACTACAAGTTGCAGAACCGGGAAGGTTTATTTCGGGAATTAAAGAGAGAAGACTTCGTCATCAAGCAAGGAAAGATATGGACGACCGGGACTCTTCTAGAAGCTTGATTATACTTGGAAATAGATGTATGAGGTGTTCTAGGACTCTTAGAACCGACCTATTAGTTTCCATGTATAGGGTTTCCTTCGAGATATAAATAGAGGGCTCCATCTAGGGAGATGAGGGAGAGACTCGCCACAAATCCATTGTAACCGAGAGGCTAGGGCAGAGCTCGAGGGCCAAAGGAGTTCAACTCGGCGGGAGGAACATCTCGGCGAAAGGAGGAAGCAAGAGGAGGCAGGACCCAGGGAGGTCGGCCGACCCCTAGGGGTCTGGCTCGGCCGACCCCTGGCATCCCGAGGGCAGATCGAGTTCGTCTTTCGTCGACTTCTTCGTCTAGTTCATCTCGACGACTTTGGGTCACGAATTCCGATGTATCTTGAGTAAACCCCTCGAACTTCTTCTGTACTATGATAAAACCTTGATTATGGATCTATAAAGTTGTCTTTTAGACTTTGCTTCTTGTTTATGCTTGTTCATGATCTATGCTTAGCAATGCTTGTTGTCTAATTGTGTAAATCAGTGGCCACTGTTAAGTACTTCACATGTCTTTTAGTAGATTTAATCTGCTCATGTTAGGCATAGTTAGGGTTTACTAGTTCGTCGATTACCTGGTTACCAGTGACAGTGGAGCCCGGGGAAAGGTTCGAGTAGGTTCTTGACATTCATGTTCATGCTTATTCTATGCTTAATGTTTAGATCTAAGTCAAGGTGGTTCGTAGTACTTTAGTAGTTTGTCTCATATCTCTTGTGGATCCTTTTGCCTGTTTAAATCCTATATACCCCGAGTTTAAGTCTTTGCTTATACCTTTTATGCAATAGATTAGAATATAGATTAGATCTTGATTAGAGTAGAATTAGAGTCTTTATTAGTTGTAATTAGATAACTTTTATCTCTTATTTAAGCTTATTAGATATATTAGAATTAGATAGTAATATTGTTAATAATTGATTAATAGCATTTTAAACATAATTAATCCCGGATTGATAAACCCAAGATACTCATCCTGGGGAAAAGCTACCGCGATACTGTGCGCTTGCAGTATAAGGATTTGGCATGCTTAAGTGCTGTCAACAAGCTTTTCTGGCGCCATTGCCGGGGAATAATTATCGTTTAAATTATTATTAATCTTTTATTAAGTTTTGCTACTTCTAGTTTTAATATTTAGTTTTGTTTATTGTTTTTAGTTAATTTTGTTATTAATTAGTGTTTTAGATTTATTTTATTTTACAATTTTCGAAATTAGGAGTAATTTTTAAAATTCTGAAATTTTAAATTCTGTTATTTTGTTTGGATTTAATTTGGTCTAAAGTACAGCAAATTTTTGCTGTCATAGATCTTTGTTTTTGTTTTTGTTTAAATTTCAGGTATGACTACGTTGGGCAGAAAATTGACGCTTGGGGAGTTTTTAACTCCAAGAGCGGAAGATTTGAAGTTCCAAAGATCAAATCTGCAGCCGGAATCAGGATCCTACGAGCTGAAGCCAGGAATCATCCGAATTGCTGCCGAACATCCGTTCAGTGGTGAAGACGATGAGAACCCGTACACTCACTTGAAGAGGCTAGTGCAAGTGTGTCGCACATTCCATCAAGACGGAGTTCCAGAAGAATGGGTTTTGTGGAATCTCTTTCCGTTTACATTGGAAGACAGAGCCAGAAAGTGGTACGACACTGTATCAATAGAAGCTGAAGGCGATTGGGACGCTCTCAAAGTGAAGTTCACCAAAAGATTCTTTTCTCCAATAAAAGTACACCTGTTGAAGAAAGCAATCATAAACTTCAAGCAACTTGAGAGTGAAGACCTTGATGAAGCATGGGACAGACTGGAAGAACTGAGGACACAAGGACCACCCATTAACTTTGACGAGGAGACAATCATTTCAACCTTCTACTTCAGTCTAAACACTAGAGACTTCAAGCAAGTGAACATCTGTGCTGGAGGATCACTGCTGAGCCGAAATGTAGATGAAGCTATGAAGATTCTGTCAGATTGCTGCTTGACCGCGAAGGCTGAAAGAGATAGGAGGGAGAGTGAAGAGCAGAAGCTAGCAGGAGTGACGTCTACATATGCTATCTACAAGGAGCAACAACCTGCCAGAAAGACTCCAGTGTCTTATGCAGCTGAGGAAGAGGAGTACGAGTGTTTTGCACCACAAGTGAAGACAGAGTGTTCAGATTTTGGAAGCCTTGCTAGTGCAAAACCACTGACAGAATTCGACAAGACGAGCTGGATGCCAGTAGATTTTGGAGATACACTGACATGTGCAGGACCACTTCCACTGGAGGTCTTAGAAGAAGAAGAAGAGCTGTTTCCACCAGAGGTATCACTAAGGAGAAGCTCAGATGATCTAAGTACAGGGGAGGTACTACAGAAATTATTCCAAGAAGAGGAGCTGGACAGTGACTTTGTCTCTGAAGTGAAGCGGGTGATTGGTGTCAAGCCGGAGTCATCACTAACTGAGGAGGTTATCGTCCACCTGGAGCCAGAAGAATCTTCGACTGGTATTTCTTGCTCCATCAACAAAGAAGACTTCAACAATATTCACTGCTCTATGGAAGCCCAGGTAAGTACTATGAGCTATGAAGTTTATTGTACTTTAAGTAATAAACCACACTTAGTTTCTACTAGTATTAAGATTAAACTTCCTAATAATGAAATAATTCGACCTGTAGGCTTAATTAAAGATGTTGAAGTTAACTTTGCTAATAATATTATACCAACTGATTTTTATATAATTAATGTCTACGATAATGATATTAATATAATTCTTGGTAGACCTTTTCTTAAGTTGGTTAATGCCGTAGTAAATAATGATAAAGGAAAAATCAATATTAATATTAATGGATTAAAATATGACTTTGATTTCCTACCGGCATCTAAAGTGCCTATTAATCTCACTCCCGATATAGAGGAGATAGAGAGTATTAATTATATTAATGCCTTTAGAGAGCCATTAAAATTAGTATTAGAAGGAGGAGAAGAAGGATTCTTCTCTGAGGAAACAACCATTGCCACTAAACAACTTGACCTTAATCAAGAAGAAACCAAAGACATTCCTGTAGAACCATTAGGAGACCTTAATCCACAGGAGGCGCCCGATGTTGAGCTTAAACCACTACCCGAAGGACTTAAGTATGAATTCTTAGGAAAAGATAAAACCTATCCTGTAATAATTAGTGACCAGCTAAGTCCAGAAGAGGTGGAAAGACTGCTAGGAATGTTGAGGGAACATAAGAAGGCAATAGGTTATTCTCTAGCAGATCTTAAAGGAATTAGCCCAGCATTTTGTACTCATAGGATTCCAATGGAAGAAGACCACAAACCAGTGGTAGACAATCAAAGGAGACTGAGTAACGAAATGAGATCTGTAGTGAAGAAGGAAGTAATCAAATTACTAAACGCCGGAATTATCTACCCAGTACCAACTAGTGAGTGGGTTAGCCCAGTTCATTGTGTGCCTAAGAAGGGAGGTTTAACTGTAGTTAAAAATGAGAATAATGAATTAATTCCACAAAGGACTGTCACTGGTTGGAGAATGTGTATAGATTACCGGAAGCTTAATAAAGCCACTAAGAAAGATCACTTCCCTTTACCCTTTATTGACGAAATGCTAGAGAGACTTGCTAAGAATACCCATTTTTGCTATTTAGATGGTTATTCTGGATTCTTTCAAATCCCTATCCATCCAGACGATCAACACAAGACAACTTTCACTTGTCCTTATGGAACCTTTGCCTATAGGAGAATGCCCTTTGGATTATGCAATGCACCAGCGTCATTTCAACGGTGTATGATGGCCATTTTCTCAGACTTCATTGAGGATATCATGGAGGTTTTCATGGACGATTTCTCAGTTCACGGCACTAGTTTTGACCACTGTCTAAAGAATTTAGAGAAAGTTCTGAAGAGATGTGGAGAAGTAGACTTAGTGTTGAATTGGGAGAAGTGTCATTTTATGGTGAGAAGAGGACTTGTGTTGGGACACATCATTTCTGAGAAAGGAATTGAAGTAGATAAAGCCAAGATAGAGACTGTAGAAAGATTGCCACCACCTACAGATATTAGATCTCTTAGAAGCTTTCTCGGACATGCTGGGTTTTATAGGAGATTTATTAAGGATTTTTCTAAAATAGCTGAGCCACTGAATTACCTACTCCAGAAGGACGTTCCATTTGAGTTTACTGATGAGTGTGAAGTAGCCTTTAGAAAAATTAAGGAATTACTAGTTAAGGCACCTATCATTCAACCACCTGATTGGAATTTACCCTTTGAGATCATGTGTGATGCCAGTGACTATGCCGTAGGAGCTGTGCTGGGGCAGAGAAAAGACGGAAGAGTACATGCCATTTATTATGCCAGCAAGACTCTTAACGAGGCCCAAGTTAATTATGCAACCACTGAAAAGGAGTTATTAGCAGTAGTTTTTGCCTTTGAGAAATTTAGATCCTACATAGTTAATTCAAAGGTTATAGTCTACACTGATCATGCTGCTATCAAATACCTTTTAACTAAAAAAGATGCTAAACCTCGTTTAATTAGATGGATCCTTATGCTACAAGAATTCGATGTAGAGATCAGAGACAAGAAGGGAGTTGAGAACGTAGTGGCAGATCACTTGTCTAGGATGAGCCATAGTAAAGGAGGTCCACCAATTGAAGATGCATTAAGAGACGACACCCTTTATGCAGTTATAGACAAGGACTCTTGGATGTTAGACGTAATTAGAGCCATTAAAGGAGAGCCATTGACTCATCTCAACTATAATTCAAAAAGGAAATTCCTTGCCGAAGCCAAGAAATTTTATTGGAATTCACCCTACTTATATAGATTTGGATCTGATGGAGTCCTCAGAAGATGCGTACCTGCAGATGAGAGAAGTGAGATTTTGAGAAAGTGTCACGCTGCAGAATATGGGGGGCATCATGGACATTTCAGAACCCAGGCTAAGATATGGGCGAGTGGATTCTATTGGCCAGGAATGCATGAAGATGCAAGGAAATTTGTCGCTTCTTGTCCTGAGTGTCAGAGAACTGGAAATATAACAGCTAGAAATTCTATGCCTTTGACATACAATCTACAGATTGATTTATTTGATGTTTGGGGAATGGATTTTATGGGACCCTTTGAGAATTCACATGGATATGAGTATATTTTAGTAACCGTGGATTATGTCTCAAAGTGGGTAGAAGCCTTGCCATGTAAGAAAGCGTCAACGCAAGAGTCCATAGAGATGATCAAGAATAACATCTTTCCAAGATATGGAGTACCTAGAGTAATTATCTCTGATGGAGGATCGCATTTTATTGGTAAGGAGTTTACGGATTATCTGGCTAAGATGGGAATTGAACATAGAGTTTCTACAGCTTATCACCCACAGACTAATGGCCAAGCCGAAACATCAAATAAACAATTAAAAGAAATCCTTAAAAAGACGATAATTAAAGGAGGCAAAAATTGGTCAAAGAAGCTTAATGATGCTCTTTGGGCTTATAGGACTGCATTTAAAGCACCTATTGGAATGACACCCTATCAATTAGTTTATGGAAAGACTTGTCATTTACCAGTTGAGCTAGAACATAAAGCTTATTGGGCAATTAAGGAATTAAATTTAGACCTAGATGCCGCCTTAGTTAAAAGAAGGATTCAATTAAGTACCCTTGATGAAGCTCGTTTGCAAGCCTATCATAATGCTACCATTTATAAGGAGAGGATTAAGAGATGGTTTGACAAGAAGCTCGTCAAGAAGGAGTTTAAGCCAGGTGATAAGGTTCTTCTTTATAATTCAAGATTCAAATTATTTGGAAAAGGAAAATTACAAAGTAAATGGGATGGACCTTATATTGTTCATGACGTATCACCTGCCGGAGCTGTTACCATTATGGATTTTGAAGGGAACAAGTATATGGTAAATGGACAAAGATTGAAGGTCTACGTTGAAGAGGAAAAATTTGACATCAATTATATCGAGACTTTCATTTTCAAAGAAGTTAGAGTTGGTTACCATAGATATGACCCTTAGATTTCCATAAGTAACTTATCCTTTGTATATATTTTAGTTGCGTAGTTTAAATATTTTTCAAATTTTTCTGTACATAAATATTTTTATTTAATAAATAAACCTTCCGACCAAACCTGAGGCCCAGCAGCCAGAAGGGGGGCCCAGGTCGGCCGACCAGAGAGGCCCAACTCGGCCGACATGGGGGGTTTTCGGGTCGGATTCATTTCAATTTTTGGTATACGATGTCTCGCGGTGTTCTGAGTTGTTTTGGATTGGAGTTCGAGTCGGATTGGAAATTTTTCCTGCCAAAACTATCGTTTCTCCGGAGTATAAAACCATAGGCAGACCTTTGCATCAAGACATAAAAATCAAACACAACCAAACCATAGCCACAACAATTTCCAGAGACATGGAGAAACAGCCCGAGAAGAACGGAGGCGAGGAGAGCAACAAGGAAGGGGGCTCGGCCGACCAGAAGGCCCAGGCTCGGCCGACCTACCTCGTTTTCAAGGGTGCTCGCAACAATTTTTCTCAGGTTGTCTTCTCTGATGATGAGGAACTTGAGAGGGTATGTGCTGCAGCTGGAAGACGTCGTGATGTTTCGAAGAGGTTAGCCAAGCTATCCATTGAGCCGGTAGAGATGAAGCGGTCCAAGCGGAATGAAGGCAAGAAGAAGATCAATTATGCGGAGTCTTCAGTCAGCGAAGGAGGGACCATCCACTCTGATGAAAGTGATTATCCAGAAGAGGTTGACTGTGAAGAAGTAAGTTCAGTGCATGTTGTCCCTAGAATTGACACTTACCATCTGGGGGGTACAAGTGGGGATGGACAACGTTGCTGTGCCAAGTGTAGAGAGGCCATTAGAGCTCTTGTACAAAAGAATAGTGACACCTTCGCCGTTATAGATGATCTCGAAAACAGGCTTTCCACTGAGATGATCGGAATCAGGAGAGATGTTGAGAGTTTCACTAGGCGCATGAAGGGAGAAGTGGGCTTTCTACTGAGGGAGATGCAACACCTGAACAATGCTCTTGAGAACATCAACTTCAAGCTGAATAATCCATATTATCAACCAAATGAAGTTTGGGATGAGCCAGAGGATGAAGAGCCCGATTTCTACGGACCAGAGGAAGATCCACTCGATCCAGAGGATGGCTGGGAGTGGGACATCGAAGATGATTAGGACACTTAGCATTAGCTAAGTGTGGGGATGTATTTTCCCCATTAGAAGAATAAAGCGTTTGATATAATAACGCCCATTTATCATTTATCTTTTTCATTTATCATTTTTTTCTTTTATTATTAGGTGTGATGGCGTTATTATATTCTTTATTATATTATTAATAAAAGTATTAGTGTTAGTGATAATTTTGTCTCGCTTTATTTAAGTTTATTCTATGCAATTACTTTGATATTTAATTTTGCCTAAGTTATCATGATTAGAGTAATATGGGAATTACTAAAATAATTAATAATGTATAACCCATGTTCTGTTGGGAGATGATGTTTTATAGCTTTGCCAAAGTTTCCAATTAAGAAAAAATTAGAGGGGTTTATAAAAATCTTTTGTTTAAAATTATCTTTATTTGATCAAGTTTTACATCCCTTAATCAAGAGAGAGTTTCTAAATACCTATTAGAGCTTAGTTTTAAGTCCACTTTATAAGCAAGTTATTTCATGTGAGTTTGATTAAGTTTGATTTCTTTAGTAATTTTGATCATTTAAAATAATTCTTGGTCATTGATATTTTTCATCGTTTGCTAGCCTTATTATATTTCAATTGCTTAAAAATAATAAGCAATTCCTTTACCTTATAAACCTTTCATCTCATTTGTCTATCTTTACCTATTTAAGTGAGGTTTTTGCTCATTAATTAAAATTGAAATAAAAAGGGACTTTTTGAGATGAAAAAGGAGAAGAGGTTCTAGTTAAAAAAAAAAGGAAAGACCAAGTTGTCGAAATTAAAAAAAAAAAAAGAGAAGGAAAAAAAATGGAGGGAGAAAATAATGGCCAAGTGGCCGAAATAAATAAAAAAGGGTAAGGAAAAGAGAGGTAGAATTAGGAAAAAGGAGAAAAGGGGGAGAAAATTTATATAAAATTAAAAGTTAGTTTCTTTGAAAGTCTCACATATTGTTGTTTAAAAATTAATGGGCAAAGACTTTCACTTTTTCCAACCATGTGCAAAAATTCCGGAATTTATTCCAATTTCATCATCTATATGCACATGTCCACTATCTATATCTTCTTTTCCTTTGTCTATATATATTATTTTCTTTATTCTCGATGACCAAGGTTGTTTAATTTGATTGATTGAGCTTTAGAAAGATAACTTATTTGAACAATAAAATGTTTAACTTTGCTAGACCTTTACCAAGCTCCACATATATTTCCTTTGTGAGAGAGAGAGAGTGTTATCTTTTAAGATAGCCACCTATATAGAGTGTCTTTTTGAGAGCTTGATTAAAAGGGATTAGTAATTTCTTGATCATTTGAAGAGTTTTTGCTTTTTCTAAAAAAATATATTGAAAAACCTCTTTTATATTCTGAAAAGAGACTTTGGCATAGTTATGATTTATTTAATCTCGATAAATCTTGTGGGGATCTATATGCATGAAAGTTAAATAAATATTCCCATGTTATGATTTGAGTGATTTCTGAAGTAAAGTTATTTTTGATGGGTATTTGTTTAGAATGAACATAAATTTAGTTGAGAGTTTATTTTAAGATTTATCGATCCTATGCTCGAGGACTAGCATGATCTAAGTGTGGGGATATTGTTGACGCGGCTTAAGTACTAAATTTATGTTATAATTTCATATGATTTTATGCCGTTTAATGAATTAATATTGTGATTTATTATTATTTTACTAACAATTAACCCCGTTTTCGAGAATGCTCTTTGTTTTTGTGCATTATTCATTTTTTGCAGGAAATCAGGTAATAATTGATATATTTGAAGAATTCTCGGAAATAGGATTTATGCTAAGATGAGCAAAGCCCAAGTGCAAAAGGATAATGAAGCCCAATTGAAGGATAAAGCCCAAATTAAAGGAGTATTCTAGAAGATGAAGGTTGCTAGGAAAGGCAATTCCTGAAATATTCGCGAAGTCAATAACAGCAGCAACTTGTGGGCCCAATTTGGAGACCTTAACGACGTCAAATGAAGAAAGTTTGAATACCAAAGTTGTAGATCTCTTCGAGCTCTACAATTTAGAGTCCGAGTTTGCATTTATTGGACTTCGGAAGGCAAAGTTATGGTCGATTTACTACAAGTTGCAGAACCGGGAAGGTTTATTTCGGGAATTAAAGAGAGAAGACTTCGTCATCAAGCAAGGAAAGATATGGACGACCGGGACTCTTCTAGAAGCTTGATTATACTTGGAAATAGATGTATGAGGTGTTCTAGGACTCTTAGAACCGACCTATTAGTTTCCATGTATAGGGTTTCCTTCGAGATATAAATAGAGGGCTCCATCTAGGGAGATGAGGGAGAGACTCGCCACAAATCCATTGTAACCGAGAGGCTAGGGCAGAGCTCGAGGGCCAAAGGAGTTCAACTCGGCGGGAGGAACATCTCGGCGAAAGGAGGAAGCAAGAGGAGGCAGGACCCAGGGAGGTCGGCCGACCCCTAGGGGTCTGGCTCGGCCGACCCCTGGCATCCCGAGGGCAGATCGAGTTCGTCTTTCGTCGACTTCTTCGTCTAGTTCATCTCGACGACTTTGGGTCACGAATTCCGATGTATCTTGAGTAAACCCCTCGAACTTCTTCTGTACTATGATAAAACCTTGATTATGGATCTATAAAGTTGTCTTTTAGACTTTGCTTCTTGTTTATGCTTGTTCATGATCTATGCTTAGCAATGCTTGTTGTCTAATTGTGTAAATCAGTGGCCACTGTTAAGTACTTCACATGTCTTTTAGTAGATTTAATCTGCTCATGTTAGGCATAGTTAGGGTTTACTAGTTCGTCGATTACCTGGTTACCAGTGACAGTGGAGCCCGGGGAAAGGTTCGAGTAGGTTCTTGACATTCATGTTCATGCTTATTCTATGCTTAATGTTTAGATCTAAGTCAAGGTGGTTCGTAGTACTTTAGTAGTTTGTCTCATATCTCTTGTGGATCCTTTTGCCTGTTTAAATCCTATATACCCCGAGTTTAAGTCTTTGCTTATACCTTTTATGCAATAGATTAGAATATAGATTAGATCTTGATTAGAGTAGAATTAGAGTCTTTATTAGTTGTAATTAGATAACTTTTATCTCTTATTTAAGCTTATTAGATATATTAGAATTAGATAGTAATATTGTTAATAATTGATTAATAGCATTTTAAACATAATTAATCCCGGATTGATAAACCCAAGATACTCATCCTGGGGAAAAGCTACCGCGATACTGTGCGCTTGCAGTATAAGGATTTGGCATGCTTAAGTGCTGTCAACAGTACCGCGAGTGGCGCGACGGAACGGGGCCACCAAAAAATTAGGGCCTTCAAAACCATTATTAAAATAATACTAGTACACTTAGACTAGTTAAAATGTATTTTGATTTATGTTCTCTGGTTGTCATTTGTTTGCGTTCGCGTCTTAATTGTCACATCATCTTCTAAATTTTGATTTATTTAGTTTTAACAACTCCATCATGGTCTGTTCACGTATATAATTTTCATCTCTTACTTTGATAACATAAATACATATTGTGTTTCTTTGTGTTATAAGAACATATAGTTAAATCATATAACAAAAAATATTTTTAAATTATATGCTTTATAAAAGTAGTGTTCTAATTTGTGTATCGCACTGGGGCTCAAAATCTTAGGTACTGTCCTGGTTGTTGTTGTAACTATGATGACTAGATAGCTTGGCGTGAGGGTATGGCATTGCCGCAGTATACCTGGATACTGACGTAGCTATGTGATAATGTGAGGAGCGTCCATAGTCATGCCCTGGGACGTAGGCTTCGGTTGAACCTCGTTAACAAACATCGTGTTTTTCAAATCGTATGTGATTGAGCATAGGCGTTTCCGCGTGCTTGTTTTCTTACAGAAAGGGTGGCGGAGAAGGAGCAATTGCACCGGTGTAGAGGTGGTATGTAGTAGGACTGATGGTTGTGTGATGAATCACACACGGCGCAAAAAGCCCCTGAGGCCGTGTGCAGCCATTTGTAGGTGCAATGGCGGCAGTGATGATGCGGAGGAGGAGGAGGTCACCAGACAGGGTATATAGGGGTGCAAAACACTGTTTGCGCACTGTAGATAAAGATGAGGGTAGTTGGAATAGTGGATGCACCCCTTAGATACCCTTCCTGGTGACCCTGGTCTAACAATGTTACTTTATAGGAGAGGCCAAGGTACAGAGAAAGTAACCGCTGTCTCCAGCAACGAATAAACAAGATCTAAAGAGATAAGGAACAAAATGGGGCAAAAAAAAAAAAGGGTCAGACGTCGCACTCAGCTCAGCTGGTGTTAACTTTCCAGATAGCCCAAGGAAATGGTGAAATTATCAAAGTTATCTTGCTTACTACCCACGTACGGCTCTTTTGATTACTAATTCACTACATACATCAGAAGTATTACTATGAGCGAGCACACTTGGGAATCAAGAAACCAGGGGAGGAAAACTAGAAGCCAGTAGCAGTGTGAGCACGCACACAGGGTGACTCGAAAGCTGAACTAGTAGCAACGGATCAACAAGTGACACAGACACCCAGCTCGCAAGTCGCAGCATAAAAACAAAAAAACAAGTGAGCTGGGCTGAACCTGAACTAGAAATTAGTTTAAGCTACCACCGACGGCAACCCGTGCGGTGCGTTTATCTTTGGTATATGTTGGCAATGGGCATGGATGGTGCACGCAGATCGATTGTGATGGATCGATCGATGAGATACCCATGCGCGCGATGTCTGCGAGCAGAGCTGCGGTAGAATCCTGCGCTTTTGCCTGTTATTTTCAGTAAAGTGTGCGTGCAAACGCCGCACGCAGCCGGTGAATCTAAAAAATATCTTTTTTCTCTTTAACAAATATCTAAAAAATGAGTGGAATGGTTCGTGTACGTGGGGGCGATGACGGTTCCCCTCGCTAAAATATGACGATGAAGCATCTTAAAGCTAGAGGGGGTACGGTGTTCAAACAATAGAAAACCTGGCATGTGATGCCTGCCTGCCATACACTAGTAATCTAGTATCAAGAAGTAGCAACTAGCAACAACGTGAGGATGTCGCAAACGCGGCACCAGCAACCGGGTCGTTGGGTTTAATTTGTTGCTTAATTTAACTACCACTAGTGCACTGCCACCACCTACTCGTACCACCACTATTCCTTGAGCATTTGAATAAGTATAAGATAAGATTTTGGTTTGGCACTCGATCGCCATCTGAACGCAACTCGGCAACTAAAAATAACGCGGGGGCCGTGGAGTAGCCGGGTCGTCTCTCCTCCACTGTCCTAAAGCTGGCATATTAGCTTGTGCTTGTGCTACACCAGTGTGCAGCAGCTGTCGTAATTGCACTCGTAAGGTTTCAATCCAGTCGGTGGTCTCCGATTTTCGGACGGAGGGAGCGAAAATATGGCTGTGTTTACATCCAAAATTTTGAGGGACAAAATGTACTGTAGCGCCGAAAAATATACTGTAACACTTTTCGTTTATTTATGGTAAATATTGTTCTACTATGGTCTAACTAGGCTCAAAAGATTCGTCTCGCAAAGTACATCTAAACTGTGCAATTAAATTTTTATTTTATCTATATTTAGTACTCCATGCATGTGCCGGTATTTTAATGTGATGGAAAATCTTCTTTTTCATAGTGAAATTTGGGAGAAATTTTGAGATCTAAACAGAGTCTATAACGAAACGTGACGTCTTCTTTGGTACCAATTCGGTCAGATCGGATGGACCATCCATGTCAGTAACCAGTTGAAATACGAATACTGCATGTTCCTAGTTTGCTTGAAAAATGAGAACAAATTTGCGTGGTATCTGAATACCGTATGACACGACACGGCGGTTTGGTATCAGATTCTGATTCTCACTTGACAAGGGTGACTAGGGGAGGGAGGACGAAGCAATAAGATCACGGCGAGCTTTTCTTCCATTTTTCCGATTCAGCAACTCCCCAACCAAGAACCAACCAAATGAAGCACTAGCACCGAGTGAACTCGAAAAAGATGAGAGATTTGGCTCAAATTCAAGTTTTTCCCCCATCTTTCTCACAACACGTACCCCAATTTGTTCTGTACAACGAACGAGCCTCGCCAGGCGCCACGAACGCGGCGGCCGCCCACCCGCCTCTATCTAAATCTACCCGGCCACCGATCCGGTCAGCCGGACATCACGCCGCCGGCGAGGTACTCGTACGGCGCGTCCCGCCGCGGTCGGTCGGCCACGACCGCGCCTGCGACGCCAGCGCTGGTCCCCGGTGCCCGCGCGGGCTTCGCGCGGCCGGCGGCGCCCGCCTCGTCCTCGGCGGGCTCCCTGGGCGGGAGCTCGGCGCGGCAGAGCGGGCAGGTGGCCCGGATCCCGAGCCACGGCGCGATGCAGCCGTCGTGGTACCAGTGCGCGCAGGGCAGCCGCACGACGGCGTCCGCCGCCGCGATGTCCTCCGTGCACACCGCGCACACCGTGCCGGCCACGCCCGCGGGCGCCCGCACCGCCGGCGGGGCTGAGACGGCCGGGCGGCCGGCGGCGGCCGCCGAGGCGGAGCGGGGAGGAGGGTCGTCGTCCACGGGGAAGGACTCCTCGTCGACGTAGTCCACCACCAGCGGGTTCCGCCCCATAAGCGACGAGAGTAGGTACCTCGCCGTGATCCAGTCGCCGTCTTCGTCCATGGTGCAAGGTGATGATTGGTGATCGATGCCCACAGCACAGCACAGCACAGCAGCAGAGAGGGCTTCGATTCCTACAAAGTGGTTAGCAAGTGTGGCCATAAGAATATCGGCATGGGTTTAAGGCCCAGTGAATACTATTTTAAGCATTAAAGTTTGATGGGCTTAATGTGGCCCATCAAGCCAACCATGTCTTGAGCCGGTTTAGCACAGAACGAGGGGCAATCGTCGTGCCTGGCTTGGCCCATATGTATGGCACAGGCGCACAGCTCGCTTGCTTTCCTCCCCTAAAAAAAAAAAAAAAAACTCGCTTGCTTTCCTGTCCCTCAAAAAAAAAGAGAAAAGCTAGAGCCCAACACCCGGCTGCCTCCTTCTCCGCAGACGGCGGCGCGCCGCCTCTCGCCTCTCCTCCGCCTCTCCCGCCATCGGCGCGCTGCGCTCCTCCGTCGGTCGTGCCTCCCCCAATGGTCATCCGTGCCTCCTCCCTCGCCGGCCACCCACGCCTCCTGTCGGCCGTGCGCCACCGCCCCCGCGCCCGCCCTCGGCCGCCGCCGGGGAGAGCGCCGCCCCCACTCCCGCCCTCGGCCGCCGCTGGGGAGAAGGCTACGAGGCCGGCCTCGGAGGCGAGGATGAGGCCCGCGCCGGCGGGGCTGGAGGCGGAGGGGAGGAGGCGCGGGGCGGCGGGCCGGAGGCGGAGGGGAGGAGGTGCGCGGCGGCGGGCCGGAGGTGGAAGCGGAGGGGAGGAGGCGTGCGCCGGCGACGACGGAGCCACGGCGGGAGAGGGCGCGGCGGCGGATCTGGCGGCCGGGAGCGAGCTCATGGGGTTGGAGGATGGGGGATGGAGGGGGAGTTACACTGTAATTACAGTGTACTACACTGTAGTTACAGTGTAATTCCAGCCATTCATCCAAGATCCTATGGTCAAAAATTCAGGTGTTGGACTCAGTTGATGTATAGACACACTCAAAAAAAAGCTCGCTTGCTTTCCTTCGTGACGTTTGCCTTGCTTGGAATTCTTACCCTTGCTTTTCCCTACCTGAAGAGGGCCAGGCCAAGGCCAAGCCTCCCTGGATGCTGCAGCTCAACTGTCCTGATTGCGTTTGCAAGATGGGAGCGGGAGGAATATCTTAATCTTAGGCTGCTACATAAGCCTGATCTCATCCTTGGTATCACTTGAGAGTTGTTGTGCCGGCTTTGTCGTCTCATAATGTGCCCCATTAGCTCGATCGTTGGTGATTGGCGAATCGTCATCTGTTTGCATCCTATCCATTCTCTACTGAGAAGAGAAATGGGCCAGACCGCCAGAGCTCTGAATCCCGTGACCCAGAGGCCAGAGCCAATAATGTCTGGAACAACCCGTGACCCAGAGGCCAGAGCCAATAATGTCTGGAACAATTCAGAGATCACTCCGAGAGGACGTACCACTTAGTACTGGTGGGGCTTTGTCATTAGGCTATTTAATAACTACGCCTTGATCTCTCGCGGTCAGTAACAGGGGTGGATGTCCTCCACCCCCCAATCATCTCTGCCTCTGAGAATATCCATTACTCCCTTCGTCCACAAAAAAATGAAATCCTGAGTTTGTCCTAAGTCAAACTATCGTAAGTTTGACCAAGTTTATATAAAAATGTAATAACATTTATGATATCAATTATGTATAATATGAAAATACATTTCAACACGAATCTAATGATACTAATTTGGTAGCATAACTTTTAATATATTTTGATATAAACTTAGTCAAAGTTACGAAAATTTGACTTAGGACAAAGCCAGGATTTCATTCTTTTGTGGACGGAGGGAGTAATTTTTACAAAGCACAAGGCGGTACGGTGATTAGGGTTTTGGATAGATAGAATAATTATCGTCTTGTAAGCCGCCGCCGTCAGCGCGGCGTTCCTATAAACACTTCAAAATATAGTGAAAGTGTGGCTGGCTGGTGCCCGTGGTTTTTCTCTTCGCCTTGAAGGGTTTTTCACGTAAAAATCTGCGTGTCGTGCTCTGTGTTTGGTTGATCTTCGTTGTTTGTCTGTCGATTTGCTAACAGTACGTGCAACTAACCTGCAATGACACGTGCAGCGAACCTTGGGTTGTCAGCTGGTGAACTTTCCCTGCACCTATCTAGGTGTGCCGTTGAACATCAGGAAGCTGAGACGCGGCGATGAGCAGGCGATTGTTGATAAGGTTGCTGCCCGGATTCCAAAGTGGAAAGGTAATTTGTTGAACCTTGCAGGAAGAACTGTCCTGGTCAAGTCTACCCTGTCTGCGATACCTGTTCATGTGGCGATCGCATCTTGCCTGTCTGCTTGGGCAATTGGTGCTATCGATAAGCTGCGACGTTCGTTTTTGTGGACGGGGTCTGCAATTTCGGTCCCTGGCCGTTGTAAAGTGGCCTGGATTAGGCTATGTCGCCCTATTCAGTTTGGTGGTTTGGGTATTCCCGACCTACACCTGATGGGATTAGCGCTCAGGGTGCGGTGGCTTTGGCTGCAGCGCACCGATTGTTCAAGGGTGTGGACAGGGCTGCCGCTTGCTGTTGATAAACAGGTGCGTGCGTTGTTCAGGGCCGGTATCGAAGTTATCGTTGGGAATGGTTCCACGGCCCTGTTCTGGCAGGATAATTGGCTTGATGGCATGGCTATTGACCTTATCTCCCCGATTATTGTTCACCTTCCCGAACAGCTCGCCCCACCGAAACTCTCCGCTGCGCCGCGCCCCTACGCCGCGCCGCGCTCACCGAAACTCGCCGCTGCGCCGCGCTCCTACGCCGCGCCGCGATCCTACGCCGAGGCGGTCATGGCTGGCGGGCACGGAGGACGTCGTGGAGTTCCTGAAAGCAGTCGGGCGCACCGTGGGAGGGGGACGCATCCAGGGCGCCACCCATACGGACATACGGCGGTCGGGAGCGATGCTGCGCCGGCGCCGGCTGCCGAGGACAATCTTCCCCTCCCCAACCGTGGTGGTGGCCGCGTTCCCGGGCGAGGGGACCCCCGCGGCGGCACTGCCCGCGGCGGCGCCGGCAACGCTGCTGCGCATCCTCCAAGGGGTGCACCGGCGGGGCGCCAGTATGGCCGCCCATCGGCAGGCGCTGGAACAAGCGGTGAGAGTGCACGGCAGATGGCGATGGGGACACCCCTACAGGATGCGGAAGCTGACCAAGGCCTGCAGACGAGAAAGCGCAAGATGGAGACTGCGGTAAAACTAGAATGCTCAATCTGTCTGGATGATCATTATACCAACAGGTGCCCTCTTCTCAGGGGACCAAAACCGGCAGTCGCATATTGTGCTGCTGCTGCAGATGGCATGGGCTTCTTCATGATTCAGCAAGCTAGACCGAATGAGATCGTTACGGTGGATGCTTCGGAGTTCTCTGCGCTAGTCACTGTGGAACATGGCAACGTTTCAGCCGAACTGCTACAGTCTGAGTTGGCAAGAATCCTCCCTGTAAAGTGGACGTGGTCAGCACAGGTGAATGGGGACAAATCTTATATTGTTCCTTTCCCCTGCAAGGAAGAATTGGATAGAATGGTTGCTATTCGCCACATCACTACCAAAAACCAGGAGGGAACAATTCGTTTTGAGGTGCTTGAGGCAGATGTCCAACCCATCAGGGTGTTGGATCAGGTCTCGGTGACGGTAACCAATGTTCCCCGGATTCTCAAGTCCTATTTGACGCTTTGGGCAGTGGGTTCTTGCATAGGTGCGACCCAGAAGGTAGACATGGTTCATCTTCGGAAGACGGGTGAATGCCGTATTTTAGTGGCAGCGTTTGATGTCAAGGCGATTGCAAAGCAAGTGGATGTCTGTGTTAACAGGAGCATTTACCGCCTATATTTCACGGTTGATGCCGAGGCGACTGATATTTCTTTCAATCCGGATGATGATGACTTGTTAGATGATGACTCCAACAAGGGCCTGGATGGCAATGGTGATCATCATACGGAAGAGGGCCTGGATGGCACTGGAGATCATCACATGGAAGATGCCACGCAAGACATTAACAAGACTCAACAATCAGCTGATGCCAACAACCAGACAATGGGGAAACAAACCATTCATCATGCTGCAGTGGTTGAAGATACTCATACTGCTTTGGTTAAGGACGCGCCACCATCGGCGGACGAGGATGCGAGCCTGGAAGCAATTATTCATGGGCCAGGGCTGCAGGACATTACATCACATTTTTCTCTGTAATACCCCGGGTTTTATCTACCTCAAAATGCACCTCTAAATGCACCCGGTTTTCAAATTGTTTGCAAAACTCTCCCTCAAATCTCCACAGTTCGATCTCTAAAATCAAATTCACAAATATGAAAAACCTTTTCTACCTTCCCGGGCCGAAATTTCCTTCTCCTTCCCCTTCCCTCTCTCTTTCAGCCCGGCCCAGCGCCCCCTTCTCTCCCTGTCAGCCTGGCCCAGCGCCCCCTTCCCTCTCTCTGTCAGCCCGGCCCAGCGCCCCCTTCCCTCTCTCTTTCAGCCCGGCCCAGCGCCCCCATCTCTCTCTTCCTCCCCTCCCGCATGGGCCGAGCCCAGCCGGCGATCCCAGCTCCCGCTCCTTCTCCGGCCAACGGCCCACTCGCTCGCACCCGTCCCCTACCTCCAGCGCGCGCCAGCGACGACGCGTGCACGCGCGCGACGCCGTCGTCGCCGCGCCGTCCCCCACCTCTCTGCGCCGCCGCAGCACCTCGGCCAGGCACTCGAGCGCCCTAGTCACCGCCCTAGCCCGGCCGCGGCACGCAAGCCGCTACCCCCCCACGGGAGTGCCCGGTCCCCGCCGGCTCGGCACGCCATGCCGGCGCGCCACGACGCCGCGTCGCCTGCGGCCAAGGTCGCACGCGCACACTGCCACACTCACGCTCGCGGACGCGCCCACTTCACCCGTGCACGGGCACGCCCTTCTCCCCAGAGCGCGCCACGCCTCCCCTCCCCTGCTCCGGGACCCGCCGGACGGCGTCGGCCCCGCCTCGACGCCGCCGCGCCGCCACCTATAAAAGGGGCAAGCCCCCGCGCCGGCTCTTCCTCCCGCTTACCCCGACGCACGCACCCACCACCTCCACCCTCGGCAAGCGCCTCAGCGCGAACGCCCCGTCCACCCCGTCCCGGTGCCCGCCTTTGCCGACCACCTCCCTCTCCGATTCCGGAGCTCCGAGCTACCCCGAAGCTCCATTAGGTGAGCACCGCGTCCCTGGTAAGGGCGCGCACCTTTCCCCTCTCTCTCTCGGCCCGGCCCCGCCCCGGCCTCGCCGGAGCGCCGCCGCGCCTTGACCCTCCACCTCGGCGCTCGCCGTTGAGCTCCCACACCGCGCCATCCACGTCCACGTCTACATCAACCTTCTCAGCTTGGATCCGCCTCGCTCCTGGGACGGTCCCCGGCGACGGAACCGGATCACCGGCGGCAAGCCGCCGGTGAACCGCTCCGCCCCCGGCGACCGGCTCAATCAAGACCCGGACCGGCTCGGGCCGGACGGCCGTCACCGTCGCCCCCTGTCGCCGTAAGGCTGACAGGTGGGGCCGGGTGGACGCCGTTCGCCCGCCGTCCCTCCCCTCCGCGCGGCCAGTGGGCCGGCCTGCTAAGGCCCACGGGCGCGGTGAGGGGATGGGCCGAGCCGTTTCGGAGGAAGGGGTTGGGCTGCGCGCGCTATTTCGGCCCGCGTGGTTTTTCCCTTTTCCAAATGATTTTTGAATATTCCAGAAATTGAAATGTGTATATCTCGGTCATTTTAACTCCGAATCAAGTGATTCTTCCACCTAAATTCATCTAAAATCACCCTCTACCCATCCACATAATTTCCACTCTGTTTTGAATATGTATGCATGTATGTTTACTTGTGTGTTTGTTTTGCGGTAGACGAAACGCCCGAGAACCCGCCGGAACCGGAAGTGACTGCTATCGACACCGAGCCCGAGGAAGCAACTCCCGAGCTTCGCTGTGACGAAGAGCTTGACGACGGCAAGTCCACTGAATTCCCCGTGCTTGATGCATAAAAATACCTAATTTCGTCAATACAACCCCGGCCTAGGTTCATAACACAAAAACCCTGCATGTTTTGCTAGCTAAGGACTACCCCAATAAAGTAGCCTCCTAAGCCATAATAGAAGTAGCGTGCATAGGTGGGATCGCTCATATGCTATACCATTTATAATTCCTCGCTTGGAAAATGAATTATGGATGGGCGGAAAAGAAAAGGAAAGTGTTTTGGTGTAAAACATGGGGAAAGACCCCGGCAGACGACTTCGGTTGTTGAAGCCACATTTGGGGGTAGAAACCCTGGGGTGACGTGATCACGGAAGCCCCGGAGTCCGGCCCTTGTTGCGAGGGTCGGGCAGGTGATAGCTCAGTTGATGAGCGAATGTGGGAGCTCTACCCTTAAGGACCGAGTTTACGTCTCATCTCACCTAACCCGCTTGTGCAACCACTCGAGGTTGTATGCGGCAACCCGTGGTCGGACCCCGCAAGGACCAACCGGACGTAGACCGGTGTGCTGGGATGCATGAGAGATTGGGAAATGGGCGCGGTTGCATGGCTGCGGTCAGGGGTCAACAGTCGCGTGGCTGCGGGTCTGAGCGACAGGTGGTCCCGCGTCTCTCATGGTTGAAGTCTGGGGAAGCCTTGCACGGGAATGGCCTAGATAGGATTGATATGATATGGTCGCTCCTATCATGATATCCGAACTTGTGGGTAAAGTGCACATCTCTGATCAGAGTTTAAAATCTATCCGGATAGTCCAGTGTCCATTGTTATGGACGGGGTTACGGTTTGGTCTCGGAAACTAGCTTCTTACAAAATGTGGGATGGGAAGGGTTAAAAAGAATGGTTTTGAGGCAGCTGGGGTTGCCGAGGAGGAGTGTGTGAAAAATGTGGTGGCCGGTGAGCCACGAGCCGCCCGGACCGGCCAGTCCGACGGCAAGTATTTGTTCTGGGGGAATAAAACCGTTTTCCTAAACTAAAACATTCCAACTAGTTATCCCATGCATGCGCAACTCTTATCATGGCAAACACCCTAAGCTACAGATATTCCCTTGCATGTACTAATAGGTCTTTACCCGTCCCTCCGCGAGGAGTGAGGTGGGCTTGCGGAGTACGAAGTACTCACCCTTGCTTTGTTGTCGTTTTTCAGAGGACTTCGACGCGTTCGCTGAAGCGTTCTTCGGCTAGGTCGTGCTCTTATCCCCAACCGCCTGTGGAGTTGGGTCGAATAAAAGATGCTCGTTTTATTTACCGCTTCCGCTGATTTATGTAATGTTGTGTTGTAATCGCTAAGTCAGACTCTTTACTGCTTTGAATAAATGTGTAGCTAGCCTCCTGGGACTAGCTTTTGTATCACATTTAGCTTCTGAGAAATCAGGGGCACTTCAGGTGGTATCAGAGCCGTAGGTTGGCCGTAAGACGCGACCCTAAGTCCAATAACGTTTCTGAGTCCAAATTCTTTTATAAAACTTTCTTGGTGCTTATCCATCTATTTACTCCTGCTTGTTCCTTCTCCAGATGGCCCCGGCGATTCCAGCTCTCGCGACCAGTGAGCACGGAGAGACTGACTTCGTCACACTCTTGCTCCATTGCACTCGGCTACTCGACATTCCCAAAGAGCCTTACTACAAAATTGTAGAATTCCACAAGCCTGACACCATAGGGTGTGCCATAACCGTATACATAGAAGCCAGCAAGAAACACCCCGGCTTTGCAGTAACCACCCCTGGCCATGACCCAAACCTTACCAAGCACACCGCAGCTCTCAACACCCTTCGCCGCCTCTGCAACATCTATGAAAAAGAAATCGAGCACACCAGCGTACGGTTCTTCCCAGCGGAAGACCGAACCACTCCCTTATGGAAGAGACGCCTAACCCCAGTAGTAGAAGCTAGGATATCCAACAAAAACCCCACCATATCCAGCTTGACCAACTACCTTTACGCCTTAGACACCCATTTCCAAAAGCTAGACAAGCAACTGTTCAAAACCCACCGTCGAGTGCTAGCCAGTGAAATGGAGGCCAGAGAGCTGAGAATCCAGAATGCTTCCCTACGTACTAGATTAGCGGCTACTGAGGACAAGGAAAGGGCAGCTTGGGAGATGGTGAGGAGCACGCGCAACAAGTACAAGGCAAAGATGGAACGCATGGCAAAAAGGACCAGAATCGAGCCTGAAAAGCCAGCAACGGAAGAACACACCACAAAGAAGGCCAGGACGGAGCCTGAGGAACCCGCACAAAACAAGGAGACAGAGGAACGCCAGGATGCTGACTTAGCCAGTCTAGAGTTAGATTGGAGTCTTTTTCCTCCAGCTAGTGAGGCTTTCCCTGACGACGATATTGATATCGACCTCTCTGCTTTCGAGATGCTTCCCCGAGAGGGTACCCCAACTCCCTTGGAGGAATTAATAGACCTCCTCGAATAGAGTCAACCATGGTGTCCTAGGGCATGCTTTGCCCCCTTGTATCGCTAGAACGGCTGTTTGAATAAAATAAAATTTTGAAAACCTCGTGATATGGTCTACCAACGAAGAACACTTAATCTCTATCTTAAACACCACCCTTGTCTTTCAGATGGCATCTCACAACTCGGGCAACGCCGACAATGTGGTGCCAGAAGCAGTGGCAGAAGGGCAGGGTGACAATGGCCAGCCAGCAGCAGCAGCAGCAGCAGCAGTAGCGGCTGTTCAGAACCCAACAGCAACAGGTGAACAAAGTAGAAACAGTGGAGCAGAAAGTCACACTCATCCGTCTCAACGGGCCCGTACTCCACCTCCACCACCCAATCCGATCGTGGAACTGACTCAGAATTTGGTCCGTTGCATAGAAGGAATAGCTCAAAGGGCACCGCCACCCCAGCAAGGCAGAGCTCAGAATCTGATGGGGGAGTTCATGAAATTAAGACCCACACCTTTTGCTGGATCCCACGATCCCCTTGAAGCTTATGACTGGATCAAGACTATTGAAAGAAAGTTGGAAATTATTAACTGTGATGAGCCAACCAAGGTAGCCCTGGCCACTCATCAACTCACTGGGGCAGCACTGGCCTGGTGGGAAAGTTACCGTGAAGCTCACAGAGGGCAAGTTACCTGGGAAGGATTCCTGGAAGACTTCCGCAAATATCATGTTCCAGAAGCTGCAAGAGATCTTAAGGCAGAAGAATTCAGGAAGCTGAAGCAGAACACCATGACCATGCAAGAGTACATTGAGAAGTTCACCACTCTGTCCCGTTATGCACCGGAAGAAGTCAACACTGATCCTAAGAAGTGCAAGTGTTTCATTCGGGGACTGAACCCTGAAATCAAGTCTATAGTTCACTCAAATGAAGCACCAAGCTTCGCAACACTGATCAACCGAGTCATCCAGATAGAAGAAGATAAGCGCGAAGAGAAAAGTCAGCTCAAAAGGAAGTTTATGGAGATCAAGTCCCAGCGCCAGGAACGCCGTTTCCGTCAGAAGAGCTTTGGTGGGCAAGTGTCACGGGGCTCGTATGGTGTGCCCCCCAGAAACACTATTTCGAACCCGTCACGCTTTGCTCCAACTCAAAGCAGCTATCAGACTCAGCAGTATGACCCTCGTACCTGCTTCAAGTGTGGCAAGCCTGGGCATTTTCAGTTCAGCTGTCCTCAACCGATGCGACCAGCAGCATCCACCTTCTCCAACTCAGTAAATGGGCCAAAACAGACCAGTGCTACCGGGAACCGTCCTGCGACGAGTACTCAGTCCGGCAAGCCACCCCTGCCACCAGCTAACAGGGCCCGCATCAACCATGTCGAAGCGCAGGAAGCACAGCAGGCTACTGGTGTGGCTCTCGGTGAGTTCCTGGTAAACTCAGTTAAAGCAACTATTCTATTTGATTCTGGTGCATCACATTCATTTATATCCTCATCCTTCGTCGAGAAACACAACATCCCCACCATACCACTCAAAAAGCCACTCCTGACCCGAACACCCGGGGCTGACATCCCGTGTCAACTCGGGTGTGTCGGGGTCCAAATCCTTCTAAGAGGGGTAGTGTTCACCGCAAACCTCATAGTGATCAAGTCCCAGGACATTGACGTCATTCCGGGCATGAACTGGTTGAGCTCTCACCAGGGCGTCATAACCTGCAAAAACAAAACTGTGCACCTAGTCCACCCTGATGGAACCAGAGTATTCTTCCACGTCGATAAACCTACCCGCGACCCCATGAACTTCCACGTACAAATCCAGACCATCCATGATGTACCTATAACCCGAGAGTACCCAGATGTCTTCCCTGATGAGCTACCCGGGATGCCCCCAGACAGAGATATAGAATTTATAATTGATCTTTACCCCGGAACTCCACCCATTGCCAAGAGACCATACAGAATGTCAGCAAAGGAACTAGTGGAACTGAAAGAACAGCTCAGAGACCTGCAGGAGAAGGGCTTTGTCAGACCCAGTTCTTCCCCATGGGGAGCCCCTGTGCTCTTTGTATCCAAGAAAGATGGAAGTATGAGAATGTGTATAGATTACCGATCCCTGAACGAGATGACCATCAAAAACAAGTACCCTCTTCCGCGGATCGATGATCTATTCGACCAGCTGAAGGGAGCAAAGTATTTCTCCAAGATAGACTTGAGGTCAGGTTACCATCAGCTCAAGATCAGAGAGGAAGATATACACAAGACTGCTTTCGTTACCAGATATGGCCAGTATGAATTCACAGTGATGCCTTTTGGACTCACCAATGCCCCGGCTTACTTCATGAACCTCATGAATAAGATATTTATGGACGAATTAGACAAGCACGTCATAGTTTTCATTGATGATATACTTGTCTATTCCAAGACAATCGAGGAGCATGAAGAACACCTCCGGAAAGTACTGGAGAAATTAAGAAGCCACCGGTTGTATGCTAAATTCAGTAAATGCGAGTTCTGGTTAGAAAGAATTTCATACCTGGGGCATATCATCACAGCAGAAGGGGTAACAGTGGACCCTGAAAAGGTAGAGGCAGTAATGGAATGGCCACAGCCGACTAATGTAAGCGAAGTCCGCAGTTTCATTGGATTGGCGGGATTTTACCGCCGTTTCATTGGGGGCTTTGCGAAAATTGCCAAGCCCATGACAGCGCTCCAGAAAAAGGGTGCCCGGTTCGAATGGACCGAGGCCTGCGAGAAAAGCTTTCAAGAGCTGAAAGCCAAACTAACCTCAGCCCCAGTCTTAGTACTGCCTGACATTCACCGGGACTTCGTCATATACTGTGACGCGTCTCGGCAAGGGTTGGGTTGCGTCCTCATGCAGGACGACAAGGTGATAGCTTATGCCTCCCGGCAACTCAAGGATCATGAGCAAAATTACCCCACGCACGACCTTGAGTTAGCTGCGGTGGTACATGCACTGAAAGTATGGAGACACTATCTGATTGGCAACAAGTGTGAGGTGTATACTGACCACAAGAGCCTCAAGTACATTTTCACCCAGCCTGACCTGAATCTGAGGCAACGCAGATGGCTAGAACTAATCAAAGATTTTGATATGAGCATTCAGTACCATCCAGGCAAGGCAAATGTGGTAGCAGATGCATTGAGCAGAAAAGCATATGGCAAGGAGTGGATCCCAAGGAATAAACACTTAAAAGAGGACCTGTTGAAACTCAACATGCACATTGTACAAGAACCCAAACAAGGCCTGTTGGCAGTTCAACCAACCTTGGTAGAACAAATAAGGCAAGACCAGAAGGCAGACGGAGAAATTCAGAAGGCAATCCAGCGCATCGGTACCGGGCCAGTCACCGGACTTCGGGTTGATGAGAAAGGCACCCTATGGTTTAAAAACAGAATCTGTGTGCCGAAAACAGGAGTAACCAGGAAAATTGTGATGGAAGAAGCCCATAACTCAGCCTACTCTATTCACCCAGGGTCTACCAAGATGTACCTGGACCTAAAAACAGATTACTGGTGGAAGGGCATGAAGGCAGATATCGCAAGATATGTGGCACGATGTGACGTTTGCCAGAGAGTAAAAGCAGAACATCAGAAACCAGCAGGTCTATTGCAACCCCTACCCATCCCTATGTGGAAATGGGATGAGATAGGTATGGACTTCGTGACAGGGTTACCAAGAACACCAAAAGGGAATGATGCCATATGGGTCATTATTGATAGACTCACAAAAACTGCTCATTTCCTGCCTGTGCGAACCACCTATAATGGAGCAAAGTTAGCCCAGCTCTACATCGAGAATGTGGTAAAGTTGCATGGGATACCCAGCAGAATAGTGTCAGATAGAGGGACACAGTTCACCTCCAAGTTCTGGAAAAGTCTTCAAGAAGCAATGGGCACAAAGTTAGACTTCAGCACCGCATACCACCCACAGACAGATGGCCAGACAGAAAGGGTAAATCAAGTCATGGAAGATATGTTGAGAGCGTGCGCTCTCACCTATGGCACCAACTGGGAAGCCAGCCTTCCGTTTGCAGAGTTTTCGTACAACAATGGACGCCAAGCCAGCTTAGGTATGGCGCCATTTGAAGCTCTATATGGAAGAAAATGTAGAACCCCGCTGATGTGGCATGAAGTGGGAGAACGATCCTTAGTAGGACCTGCCTTAATTAAAGAAGCAGAAGAAAAGGTGGCAGAAGTCAGAGCAAGACTGAAGGAAGCTCAATCCCGACAGAAGAGTTATGCCGATGGCAGAAGACGGGAACTTAGTTTTGAAGAGGGAGACTCAGTGTACCTAAAGGTGTCACCTATTCGAGGGACAAAGAGATTCCAGATCAAAGGAAAACTCGCACCCCGCTACATCGGACCCTACAAGGTGGTTCGGCGAATAGGAAAGGTCGCCTATAAGTTGGAGCTGCCAGAATCGATGCGTGACATACACGACGTGTTTCACGTATCCCAACTAAGAAAGTGCCTGAAAGTACCGGACCAACAAATAAACCTGACTGCCGAAGAGTTACAACCGGATCTAGTTTATCAAGAGAGACCAATCAAAATTTTGGATACAGTCGCCCGGAAAACACGGACTACAACAACCAAGTTATGCAGAGTTCTTTGGAGCCGTCACGGCGAAGAGGAGGCAACCTGGGAAAGAGAAGATGCTCTCAGGAAAGAACACCCCCATCTGTTCGAAAACCAACCCGATCTCGAGGACGAGATCTCTTCTAAGGGGGGTAGGTTTGTAATACCCCGGGTTTTATCTACCTCAAAATGCACCTCTAAATGCACCCGGTTTTCAAATTGTTTGCAAAACTCTCCCTCAAATCTCCACAGTTCGATCTCTAAAATCAAATTCACAAATATGAAAAACCTTTTCTACCTTCCCGGGCCGAAATTTCCTTCTCCTTCCCCTTCCCTCTCTCTTTCAGCCCGGCCCAACGCCCCCTTCTCTCCCTGTCAGCCTGGCCCAGCGCCCCCTTCCCTCTCTCTGTCAGCCCGGCCCAGCGCCCCCTTCCCTCTCTCTTTCAGCCCGGCCCAGCGCCCCCATCTCTCTCTTCCTCCCCTCCCGCATGGGCCGAGCCCAGCCGGCGATCCCAGCTCCCGCTCCTTCTCCGGCCAACGGCCCACTCGCTCGCACCCGTCCCCTACCTCCAGCGCGCGCCAGCGACGACGCGTGCACGCGCGCGACGCCGTCGTCGCCGCGCCGTCCCCCACCTCTCTGCGCCGCCGCAGCACCTCGGCCAGGCACTCGAGCGCCCTAGTCACCGCCCTAGCCCGGCCGCGGCACGCAAGCCGCTACCCCCCCACGGGAGTGCCCGGTCCCCGCCGGCTCGGCACGCCATGCCGGCGCGCCACGACGCCGCGTCGCCTGCGGCCAAGGTCGCACGCGCACACTGCCACACTCACGCTCGCGGACGCGCCCACTTCACCCGTGCACGGGCACGCCCTTCTCCCCAGAGCGCGCCACGCCTCCCCTCCCCTGCTCCGGGACCCGCCGGACGGCGTCGGCCCCGCCTCGACGCCGCCGCGCCGCCACCTATAAAAGGGGCAAGCCCCCGCGCCGGCTCTTCCTCCCGCTTACCCCGACGCACGCACCCACCACCTCCACCCTCGGCAAGCGCCTCAGCGCGAACGCCCCGTCCACCCCGTCCCGGTGCCCGCCTTTGCCGACCACCTCCCTCTCCGATTCCGGAGCTCCGAGCTACCCCGAAGCTCCATTAGGTGAGCACCGCGTCCCTGGTAAGGGCGCGCACCTTTCCCCTCTCTCTCTCGGCCCGGCCCCGCCCCGGCCTCGCCGGAGCGCCGCCGCGCCTTGACCCTCCACCTCGGCGCTCGCCGTTGAGCTCCCACACCGCGCCATCCACGTCCACGTCTACATCAACCTTCTCAGCTTGGATCCGCCTCGCTCCTGGGACGGTCCCCGGCGACGGAACCGGATCACCGGCGGCAAGCCGCCGGTGAACCGCTCCGCCCCCGGCGACCGGCTCAATCAAGACCCGGACCGGCTCGGGCCGGACGGCCGTCACCGTCGCCCCCTGTCGCCGTAAGGCTGACAGGTGGGGCCGGGTGGACGCCGTTCGCCCGCCGTCCCTCCCCTCCGCGCGGCCAGTGGGCCGGCCTGCTAAGGCCCACGGGCGCGGTGAGGGGATGGGCCGAGCCGTTTCGGAGGAAGGGGTTGGGCTGCGCGCGCTATTTCGGCCCGCGTGGTTTTTCCCTTTTCCAAATGATTTTTGAATATTCCAGAAATTGAAATGTGTATATCTCGGTCATTTTAACTCCGAATCAAGTGATTCTTCCACCTAAATTCATCTAAAATCACCCTCTACCCATCCACATAATTTCCACTCTGTTTTGAATATGTATGCATGTATGTTTACTTGTGTGTTTGTTTTGCGGTAGACGAAACGCCCGAGAACCCGCCGGAACCGGAAGTGACTGCTATCGACACCGAGCCCGAGGAAGCAACTCCCGAGCTTCGCTGTGACGAAGAGCTTGACGACGGCAAGTCCACTGAATTCCCCGTGCTTGATGCATAAAAATACCTAATTTCGTCAATACAACCCCGGCCTAGGTTCATAACACAAAAACCCTGCATGTTTTGCTAGCTAAGGACTACCCCAATAAAGTAGCCTCCTAAGCCATAATAGAAGTAGCGTGCATAGGTGGGATCGCTCATATGCTATACCATTTATAATTCCTCGCTTGGAAAATGAATTATGGATGGGCGGAAAAGAAAAGGAAAGTGTTTTGGTGTAAAACATGGGGAAAGACCCCGGCAGACGACTTCGGTTGTTGAAGCCACATTTGGGGGTAGAAACCCTGGGGTGACGTGATCACGGAAGCCCCAGAGTCCGGCCCTTGTTGCGAGGGTCGGGCAGGTGATAGCTCAGTTGATGAGCGAATGTGGGAGCTCTACCCTTAAGGACCGAGTTTACGTCTCATCTCACCTAACCCGCTTGTGCAACCACTCGAGGTTGTATGCGGCAACCCGTGGTCGGACCCCGCAAGGACCAACCGGACGTAGACCGGTGTGCTGGGATGCATGAGAGATTGGGAAATGGGCGCGGTTGCATGGCTGCGGTCAGGGGTCAACAGTCGCGTGGCTGTGGGTCTGAGCGACAGGTGGTCCCGCGTCTCTCATGGTTGAAGTCTGGGGAAGCCTTGCACGGGAATGGCCTAGATAGGATTGATATGATATGGTCGCTCCTATCATGATATCCGAACTTGTGGGTAAAGTGCACATCTCTGATCAGAGTTTAAAATCTATCCGGATAGTCCAGTGTCCATTGTTATGGACGGGGTTACGGTTTGGTCTCGGAAACTAGCTTCTTACAAAATGTGGGATGGGAAGGGTTAAAAAGAATGGTTTTGAGGCAGCTGGGGTTGCCGAGGAGGAGTGTGTGAAAAATGTGGTGGCCGGTGAGCCACGAGCCGCCCGGACCGGCCAGTCCGACGGCAAGTATTTGTTCTGGGGGAATAAAACCGTTTTCCTAAACTAAAACATTCCAACTAGTTATCCCATGCATGCGCAACTCTTATCATGGCAAACACCCTAAGCTACAGATATTCCCTTGCATGTACTAATAGGTCTTTACCCGTCCCTCCGCGAGGAGTGAGGTGGGCTTGCGGAGTACGAAGTACTCACCCTTGCTTTGTTGTCGTTTTTCAGAGGACTTCGACGCGTTCGCTGAAGCGTTCTTCGGCTAGGTCGTGCTCTTATCCCCAACCGCCTGTGGAGTTGGGTCGAATAAAAGATGCTCGTTTTATTTACCGCTTCCGCTGATTTATGTAATGTTGTGTTGTAATCGCTAAGTCAGACTCTTTACTGCTTTGAATAAATGTGTAGCTAGCCTCCTGGGACTAGCTTTTGTATCACATTTAGCTTCTGAGAAATCAGGGGCACTTCATTCTCCTTGTGTTTCAGCTCAGGATACAGGGTCGGCTGCTTCTGAGGGGGTAGCACACGTGGTGGAGGCCGGCAACCTCTCAGCCTACAAGGCGGCCGGCACCCCGTTGACGTCGCCACCGGCGATGAGCGCCGGCTCCGGCGGGCTGGCTGCTTCTGAGGGGGTCGCAGCGAAGGATCCGCAGTCGGCAGTTATGGAGGCCGGCAACCTGGCCTGCATGGCAGCCGGCACCCTGCTGCCGTCGTCACCGGTGTTGAGCGCCGACTCCGGCGGGCTCTCTGCGGCGGGGTCCGGGCAACTCGTGTCGCCGTTGGTCTCATGCGCGGGAGGGCTAGAGCAGCCAGCCGAGCGTGTCGAGGCACTATCTGGCGAGGGGACCAACAAGGCCGTGTTAGCTCTGTTGGCGCACCACGGGATGCCGCCATATACTGCGGTGCAGCCAGAACTTGAGCCAATCAAAGCACCTTCCGGTACTGTTGGCCCTGAGGCGAATCAGCAAGCCAAGGGCCGGAACCCGGGGGAGGAGCCCGCAGTGCGCAGGAGCGTCAGAAACAAGCCTACGGCTGATGAACATACCTTGGCAAAGACTGCGAGGATGGCAGTTAAGAAGAACCTCGAATCTACAGGTGTGTCTTCTACTAGCCTTTCAATTAATCGCATTGCTTCGAACCTAAATAATGTAGGCATTAAATCTTCTTCTGTTGCTATCAAGAAGTTAGAGATTGATAGGTGGACTCTACAGGCTAGCAAAAAATTAGATAAATCAAAAAAAATTTCTAGTCATGCCGAGAGTGATGAGGAGAAGGAAGATAGACTAGAAGCAGTTCTCAGCCATTTGTGTGGTAATCTAAATGAGAACATGCAAGACACGGAGGAGGATCAAATTATTGACCTGTCTCCTGTCCGTAGAAAGAAAAAGACTATCACTGCCAAAAATCACAAAAATGGCAGACCCCCGAAAAAACCGAAAACTCCTTCCAAAATTAAACTCAAATGAAAGGAGTTTTTTGGAATAGCAGAGGTCTTGGAGACTTGGCTAAACACAGATTTTTGGAGAAATTAGTAAAAGAGGAGCAAATAAATTTTATTGCTCTCTCTGAAACTGGGAGGGACGTGTTTCCTGATCATTTATTAAAAAAGTTGGGCGCAGGCCGGGATTTCATCTGGCACTGTATGGCACCTCACGGCAGATCAGGGAGCATCCTCCTTGGGGTGGATCTTGAGGTCTTTGATATTGGAGCCATCGCAGAGGGTGATTTTTATGTGAAATTTACCCTACGATCCAAACACGATGACTTCAAATTTGTGCTGTACACGGTGTACGGTCCGGCACAACAGCAAAACAAACAAGCTTTTTTGGCTGAAATGGTTAACACTTGCTCTAAAGAAACACTCCCGTATCTAATGGGGGGGGGGGATTTCAATATTATGAGAGGTCCGGAGGATAAAAGCTCTGGAGTTTTTGATTTCAAATGGCCTAACTTGTTTAATGCTGTTATTGACTCGCTTGACCTCAAAGAGATTGTCATGTCTGGTCGCCAATTCACTTGGGCGGGTCCGGGCGAGGATCCGATTTTTGAAAAGCTTGATAGAGTTCTTGTTAGCACAGATTGGGAAATTAAATACCCACTCTCAACTGTAGAACCAAGGGATAGGAATATCTCTGACCATACTCCTCTTATACTGAATACGAGAGCCTCTACCCACCACCCTGTTCAACCTTCCTTTAAATTTGAGAGGGGATGGTTGATTAGGGATGGGTTCTATGATATGGTCGCCAATCTATGGAGATCAGAGAACTCAGGGCGTTCGTCTCTGGAGCGGTGGCAAAATAAAATACGTAGGCTCAGACAATATCTTAGAGGTTGGGCTAAACACACCGCTGGAACTTATAGAAAGGAAAAGAAAAGACTTCTCTCTGTTCTTGAGCAACTAGATAAGAAGGCGGAGACGAATCTTCTCTCTGCTCAGGAGTTGGACCTCAAGCAATATTTAAAAGAGAGACTTGTGTCTTTGTTAAGAGAAGAAGAGTTAAAATGGTATGAAAGGGCCAAGGTCAAAACGCTACTAGAAGGAGACAATAATACTAGGTTTTTTCATCTAGTAGCTAATAGTAAACATAGAAAACAACATATCTTCAAACTTGAAAATGATCAAGGCAGAGTTATCGGGGTTGACCAGCTCAAAGGCCATATCACCGGCTATTATAAAAATCTTTTTGGACCACCTGAGGATTCGGACTTGTCGCTGCGGGAGGATCTAACCGGGGATATTCCTCAAGTCTCCCTGGAGAAAAATCAGTTCCTCACTAGTCAATTTGATGAAGGCGAAGTCCGAACTGCAGTGTTTCAGATGGAGCATAATAAGGCTCCAGGACCTGACGGATTCCCTGTAGAATTCTATCAGGTTTTCTGGAATGTGATCAAAGATGACCTTATGGCTCTCTTTTCGGATTTCCACCGGGGGGATCTAAACCTGTTCAGTCTAAATTTTGGGATCATCACACTTATCCCGAAAGTGGCGGACGCTACGATGATTCAACAATATAGGCCTATTTGTGTTCTTAATGTCAGCTTTAAAATATTCACTAAAGTTGCCACAAATAGGCTGAATCATGTAGCGAAGACGGTGGTCAGTCCCACTCAAACAGCTTTTATGCCTGGTAGGAACATCATGGAAGGAGTCGTCATATTACACGAAACTGTCCATGAATTACATACCAAAAATCGAGATGGGATCATTCTTAAGATAGACTTCGAAAAGGCATATGATAAGGTCAAATGGCCTTTCCTACAGCAAACCCTACGCATGAAAGGCTTTTCCTCAGAATGGTGTAGGTGGATTGAATGTATGGTGACAGGAGGAAGTGTGGGAATCAAGGTTAACGATGAGATCGGTCCTTACTTCCAATCTAAGAGGGGTCTCCGCCAAGGGGATCCTATGTCACCTATCTTATTTAATATCGTGGCAGATATGCTAAATCTCCTGATTAATAGAGCAAAAGCCGATAATCAAATTAGAGGTGTTATCCCCCATCTTGTAGAGGATGGTTTATCGATTTTACAATATGCGGATGATACTATCATTTTCATCGATCATGACCTGGAACAAGCAGAAAATCTTAGACTTCTGCTTTGTGCTTTCGAGCAATTATTAGGTCTCAAAATCAACTTTCACAAGAGCGAGCTTTTTTGTTTTGGGGCCGCCAAGGATTTTAAAGATATTTACACTAATCTCTTTGGCTGCAATGCTGGTGAATTTCCCTTCAGATATTTAGGGATCCCTATGCACCACAGGCAACTCCTAAATTCTGAATGGAGAAAAATAGAGGATCGCTTTGAGAAAAAGTTAACTGGCTGGAAAGCTAAACATCTGTCTTATGGAGGAAGGCTTGTCCTCTTAAATTCAGTGCTTAGCAGCCTACCTATGTTTATGGTGTCCTTCTTTGAGATTCCTAAAGGGGTGCTTAAAAACCTTGACAAATTTAGATCACGATTTTTTTGGCAAGGATCATCGGATAAACATAAGTACAGACTTGTCAAGTGGGACATCTTGTGTCGTCCTAAGGACCAAGGAGGACTTGGAATTTTAAATCTGCAAGTGCAGAATAAGTGCTTATTGGCTAAGTGGTTGGTTAACTTGCTGAATACTGATGGCATGTGGCAACAACTGCTAACTAATAAGTATCTACATTCCACGTCACTTACCCAGGTTAAGGCTAGACCCTATGACTCCCATTTTTGGAGAGGCCTCATGAAGATTAAAGATGAGGTTTTTAGCCTTGGCTCTTTTGTAGTAAAGAATGGTTCTAAAACCAGATTCTGGGAAGATACTTGGATAGGAGACATACCTTTCAAAGTTAAATATCCATCAATTTATAATATAGTGAGAGAGCCTCACGCAACCGTGGCTAAAGTTATGGCCACTTCGCCTCTCCAGGTATCCTTTAGGAGAAGCTTGGTGGATAATAAACTGATTGAATGGCAAAGCCTTGTAGCACAAATCACCCATGTCAACTTGGTGGATGAGTCTGATATTTTCAACTGGAATATGACCTCATCTAAGTTATATACAGTTCGCTCTCACTATCTTCATCTCATAGATAGAAACCCACCTTTTCGACATAAGGGTATTTGGAAAATAAAGATTCCTCTCAAAATTAAGATCTTTCTTTGGTATCTGCAGAAGGGAGTGATTTTAACAAAAGATAATCTTGCTAAAAAGAATTGGATGGGTAGCCAAAAATGTTGCGGCTGTAATATTAATGAGACTATAGAACATCTGTTCTTATTTTGTCCGTATGCGAGAATGGTCTGGAGATTAATTTTTTACGCTACAGGCTTAACTCCACCTATTTCGATTAGCCATATGTTTGGCCCTTGGCTTTCTAATCAATCTAAAAAGATTAGGAATCTGATTTGGGTGGGAGTGGCTGCTGCTTGCTGGGCGATCTGGAGATGTCGGAATGATATAATTTTTCACAAAATCAAAGTTATTTTCAGGAGAACATATTGGTTACGTTTTTGGGCACGGCTGCAGCGTGAGGAGCAAGCCAAATCCGCACTCTCCTTGTTGGGCAGAAACATAGAGGCTATAGCTTTGGAGTTCATCAAGAGTGGATGGCACACTTTTTATCGTTTGCTGTAATTTTCTTAGTGAACGGTTGTGTGTTCCTTTTTCCCATTTTGCGAACTTTGTAATAATTGGCTGCGTACGCTCTTGGCGTAGAGGCCGGATGTTTCTTTCATCCATTATCTAAAAATCATGGCACCAAATCTGATGAAGGCTGTCCCCCCTCGCTTTCGAAGCCGCACTGTTCGTGAAGGGCTTCACAACAGAACGTGGATTTCAGATATCAAAGATGCTCTGAATGAGGTCATGGTTGCTGAATATGTGGAGGTTTGGGAAAAGGTGCAACATATTTCTCTTAATGATGGTGTACCAGACCAGTTCCGATGGCGGTGGACATCTAATGGAGTTTACTCGTTGGCTTCAGCTTAACAAGTCTGTTTCTTGGGTTCAACACTTTTTCTGGGGGCCAAGTACATTTGGAAGGCTAAAGTTCCGCCCAAAGTCAAGTTTTTTGCTTGGTTGGCAGCTCAGGATCGCTGTTGGACGTCGGAAAGACGTCGTCGTCATGGGTTGCAGTCCGATGATGCTTGTGCATTGTGTGACCAGGAATCTGAATCGATTGACCACCTGCTCTTGCAGTGCTCCTTCTCGAGGCAGGTCTGGTTTATTGTGCTTGAGAAGCTCTCGTGACAGCAGGTAACACCGGCGCCGACTGACACTTTGATGGATTGGTGGTCCTTGGTCAGAAAAAGGACGGTCAAGGAACATAGAAAAGGACTCGATGCTCTGGTGCTGCTTGTTTTTTGGCTGATTTGGAAAGAACGGAATGCTCGGGTCTTTAATCGAGGATCGTCGTCACCTCAGGAGGTCGTCGTTGTGAAGCTGTTGGCAGAAGCCAGACTTTGGTGTATTGCTGGATTCAATTCTATCCTGAGCCTTTCCTCCTTGCTGCCGGCTAGCTCTAGCAACCTGGATGACGACGACGACGTTGATCCCCCTCGGTCGCCAATCATTGATGTAATATAGAACTTGTGACTCTTTTCCGTGTGCGCTTTTGGCAAGCCTAGGCTTACCATCTCTCTTGTTGGTTGTAAATTTCTATTCCTCTTAATGAAAAACGAGCGTAGCTCCGCTTGCTCGCAAAAAAAAGATGCCATCGTCTTGTTCATCTCTAGTCCTCCTAAAATGCTCCCTCGCTCTACAGTCTTGCCGTCCAGCCTATAATGATCTTGCCACGCCTTTTTGTTTTCTGGCCATTCCATCGCTTCTGTCCTATTTTGTGATCTATGCTCGGATCTTTCTTGAGCGCTTCGATCGACAAACGCAGACACACACCACTTGCCGAATGTCACTGTTGTGGTGATTATTTTCGCCTCTAGCCTTTAGGAGCAATTGCATGGCTGATGGCTCTGTAGTGTTTAAGTGAGAATATTTGTTCTCGGTCCTACTACGATTAAACAAGAGTCTGTCTACTAGTGGTGAAATACCATGTGGACAACGTCGTCCAAGATGCCATCTTGTTCACCTACACCCTTCTTTTTATCGTGCTGATACCTTCTAGTGCGAATATACATTGTCATCCAGCGATCGTATGTCGCCTTCGGCAATCTTGCCACGCTCTCCTGACCTTTATCAGGCAGTGGTGGACTTGCGCTGTGGTAGTGCGGCACTGTTGCTGTATGTGTAGCTAGAAAAAAACCGGCGAGAAAAAGAAATGCTGGGAGTGAACATACACAACCTTTCGGCGCCGCGCTGGGTTTCATACGGACAGATCCATCGATCGACCCGTGTCACGGTGGCGCAAGGTGGAGCACCACTCCACGCACGGTCCGAGCCATGCCATGCTAACCCATCGCGATCGGCGTTCCGGCGCACGGCGCTCGCTGCTGAAGCGCTGATCGGCATGCCACGCACTCTGGCGCTCGCCATCGCTGGCTGTTCCTGTCGCGCGGCCTCCAAGGGACGCTAGGCATCCGTCACGCACTGCCAGCCAGCCAGAACCCCACCTGCCCACCACCACCGTCGTCGCCCCCCGCTGATGATCTTGCATTATTGCAAAAAATGTGTCCGCGTCACTCTCGCGCTCGCCGTGCTCATCCGCTTGCTTCCCCGGCTCGTCGCGGCAGCGGCTTCAAATATAATTGACTAGTAATTTTCTGCGCGCCCATGCGCGCTTAGGACCCGTGTGAACTCTACGCTTGCCAGACATGTTTTCTATCTAGGTTAGAGTTAGGAATGAGTGATACACGGAGTCCACTGAGCATCGTTCTGTAAAAAGTCCACATAGCATTGTTCTATAAAAGACAGCACAGGAGACAGGACACAGGATGAAGTTCACTAATGCATTAGATTACATAAACGACAATGTCTTGGAGCGTAGTGATAACTGCGTCTAGGCAGGATTACACACACAGGAATACAGGATACATTAAATTATATAAACGACAGGTTTTGGAGCACATCAACAATGATAGAGAATTAGCTAATCCCACAATGCCGGCATCACTGTGATAGTCACCATGATTGTTATTGATGTAAAGATTGGACTTTCATCATTGAGAGGATAGGCAGTCAACCTGTTAACTTGTCTTTGTCCTCAGCTGTTATGTAAGATGTATACAATGGCTAATCATGGAAGGACGAACAGTATTGAAACGCAGGAGGGCGGGATACTTTACGCGACGCAGTAAAGAGCAAGTGGATTTCTGGATTTTTCTCTGGGCCTAATCAAGGAGCTCCCCGTCCACACCAAACTCCACTGCATGAAAAAATTATGCGGCATATATCAGTCTAGAACAGCAAGGTCAATGCTAGACTGCAAAGGTTGTTCCACTCCTTCAGGAACAAATGAACGGCTAGTGGCAAATAGCCGTAGGAGTCTTGATACATAGGAACGATTATGGCACTATAGAACAAAATATTGATTCAGGATAATAAATAAATAAATAAATAAATAAAGCAGCATTTTTCAGCGTTGGGCAGTAAAAAAGCAAAATTTCCAATCATAGCACATCCATCTGCCTAATAGGGACAGAGAAACAAAATTCCAGGCTCCCCTATAACTGCCCTTGCTAGCAGAGAATTCTTGATTCCAGGAGAACCACCAAGCAGAACACCACTGGGCAATTTTGTTCCAATCTTTGTAGTTCAGTGAGCCATGAGGAATTTAGGACATCTAATTATCTACATTGGGAAAAAAAATACAATGCTCTACTAAAGGTTTTTGATGTCCATCGGCTAGATTGAGTCAGCAGCAATACAAAATGTATTCTTGCAAGGGGAAAACCAATTTATAGCAGTATAACTCCTTTTTCTGGTAAAAAGCTCATCACAAAATAATTTGTGAAGGACATTATTTGGGTCAACATAACTGGAAGATGGGAGGAGAGATTATTTGGGGTCACAACATAACCGTTCACTAATATGTCATCCATCTTCCTACTAATTAGAAAGCTGCATCATCAAAATCCACAAGCTATGAAAGAAGAGGAAACATGTGCTGTCGAGAAACTCAAGGTGGCCAATCTAGGAACGTTAGCCCAGATAAAATTGGCACTGCTGGTGGTAAGCACAGGGAAAAATATATATCACCACACCCGGTGAGATCACGGGAGGGGAGATGATTTTAATAAAAACATGAAACTAATTTAGTGCAAGGTATATTTCACAAGACATGCTGATAAGAACATGGAACTCACCATCCAGTTCGAGCCAGTGCATGTATTGGTACAGTTTGTCTTAGACAAACACAAAATGGAACTTTGATATTCCTACAGACCAAGGAAAAATAAAAATGTGTCAAAACAATGATTAAGTACCACAAGATAATCGAAGCAGCAAACAAATATGATTCAATAATAGAAGAAATATGGGCCATCTTTGTGCAAAAGAATGCATATACCTGCAGCTGCTATGTATATATATGAATCTAGGATAAACCAGAGAAGATAGAGATATCTCAAGAGTTAAGACAGAGAACGATAACAGATATACCAACAAGCTAGGTTTTTATAGTGACAGCAATGATCTGGACAACAATAATACTGATGGCCATCTAGTGATTAATGCGAGCGTGCTGCCATCCCTCTTGCATATATGCAATCTGAAATGTCAATAATAAATATCTATGCTGAAGTCTTTACTTTATTCTCCCTTTTCTGGGGATATTCACAAGAGCACTGGGGTTGTCTCTCAAAGTTTGCATCTGAAGATTGTAAAGAAGTGCATATATGTTGGCTGGTATGTCCACTGTTGCAATGGGAGCATGCTGAACAATTTAGTATAGACCTGCAGAATATAAGGGTGAGATTTACTTACTACTCTCTGAAGTTTAAGAAATGTAACCAACTAATGTAGTCCACACAACATTTCTCTTAATTTCACCTTCTTTATTACATTCCATGATCTATCATTTTTAATAAGAACCTCTAACTCGAATACATATATTTCAGCAGTGAACATCGCCATGTACATTTATCTCATTCAGGTAAACAAAGCAGCAGCACACCACGTCTATGTTTTCCTAGCATTGTTAACTATCCAGCTTTCCTTTATTATAATTCCTAAAAAAATATGTTATTTTATTTTATTTATTTAACAATAATTCACTCCAGCCGTCCTTCACAAATTATTAAACAAAAAAAAGTGAAGTTTCTTCTATATGACCAGCTGCAGTGGATACAAGAAACTTTCAAGCCTTTAGCCCCCTTTGACAGTTAAAGAGAGAATAATATGTTAAAACAGGGGCGGCACATCACATAGCCTGCAGAAATCCATGGATTTACAGGACATATGAGATTCTACTGGCAGCCAAAATTTTGATTGTTGCCTCAGACAAATGCTCAATTCACATATTCCACCCATCACTCATGGCCGATCGTCAAACTGGATAAATAAATCGTGTGCATCCTATCAAATCTAGCAGTTGACTGAGGACCGCTTTGTTCTCTTCAGTTATTGCTAGATTCACTTGCTGTAGCTAGAAAGCTACGATCTTGTAATCAGGGTCTAGTTGTAGAGACCAAAACTCAAAATAAAATATCTTAGTCACCAAAAACAAGAATGATGTTCATTCTAAAACATTTTGTATAATTATTCATATAGAAAAGCAATGTCATACGGACAATAGTTCATATGGAGAAGCAAAGTAATATGTCCACTGAGAATTCATATGAATCAAACTAACCCTCGAAGATATTACCTTCAATCGTATGACGGTGGCTACAACTTGCTTTTGCAGCATAGGGGAAGCAGAATGTGTGTGACCTCCAACCTGTGAAATAGCACACAAAATAAGCATCTAGCATAAGAAACATTGCAATGGACCTCACCGACATTACTGAAGCTCACCAGACACCGTGAATGGCAAGGAGATTTGAAATACAGGCATGATGGCAATTGCTTGATGGAGGAAAACAATTACCTTAAACTCTCAAATAAAACGTTGAACCTTTAGAAATTAGTACCTAGAAACTTTCCCAAATGCATAGGTCTTTCACTAAATCCAAAAAAGGGTATAAACATACAAGAAGTACAGTCCTTAGGCAGCTGCATCCAGATTTTGCATACAGATAAGGAAATAAAACATGCATTGCCTAATACAATAACCGCAAATAGGAGTAGTCTCCCAGGATGTTTCTCGTTAAACAAATGTATTCTTATACAGATGTTTCTGGTTAAAACAGAGGTATTCTTATATGTATAGGTATTAAACAACAACAAAACTGCATTCATAAAGGACAGTTCATGTATGGAGAGGGGATGAGAGAAGCGGAAATGCCAATCATCACTGTCTCGGAGCAAGGACCATCCAACATTACCTCTGCAGGAGGAAGGCAAGGTCCCAAATGGCAGCCTACACCTCTTTTCCTTGCGAGCTACGCAGATCAGGAGCAATCATCGAGCTCTCTGCACAAATGATTTTAAAAAAAAGGAAAGTTAAGGTACAAATGGTGAGTGCTCTTAACGAGATTGCTCCACACCTCCGTCGATCTGTGTCCAGAAAAGGTCAGAGGAGAACAAATGGTGCAAGAAAAAAGAGAACTCTGTCGATTAATGTCCAATGGAGGTGAGAGGAGAGCAGATGGTGCAGGGAAGAAGAGAATGAAGGTTGGTAAGATTAGGAGAGGAGTGGCGACGAGGATAGTGTGGGAGGAGCAGCGAGCACGGAAGCGGCTCATGGCCTCACCATGAAGGGCACCGCTGGTCTGCTGTGGCGATGCTGCCGCGGGTGCCTTGCCAGGCGGTCACCATGCGTGCCGAACCACAACCACCGCAGGGCTGCGTCGCTGGCCTCATGCGCGACCGCTGAGCTGCCGTCGTGCGCACCACCCTCACCACCGGCGCGCGCAGGGGAGGATGGCTCGGAACCCGCCGCCGGCTGCGCGCCGCCGCCGGCCTGCCAGCCGGGCCTGCGCGCTCCGCCGGGTCCGCGCGGCGGCTTCCCCGACCACGCCGCGCCAGATCCGCGCGCGCCGCCCCTGGCCCGCCCGTCGGCTCTGGCCGCGCCGCCTGCGCGCTCCGTGGCCGGCCGCAGGGGCTGTGGGGAGGGAGGAAAAAGCGAGGACAACGCACCTAAAGCGAGACGGAGTGGAGCCAGGAGGGGGCAAGGCTGCCGTGGAGAAGACCTTTATCCACGCCCGACCTCCGAGGCGCGCGGCGCCGGGCCCCGCGGGGTGGCCTCCTGCTCGTCCGCCAGCGAACAGGAGGTCGACACGGCACCCGTCGCAGAGGAGGCAGCCAACGGGAGGTCGACAGCAGCGGTCGGAGCCCTCGGACGCTACGCCGGCCAGGCCCACCACGCGCCGCGGCGAAGGGGGCCGCCGACGGGGTGAACAGGGTGCACGGCGACCCTGCTCCACCGCGGGCCCAGGACGAGAGGTGCGGGTCCACCGGCGCGCGGCGAGGCCGAATGGACGCGAGGCACGTGGGCGGCCTGGGCGCGGCGCACGGGCATCGCAGCGGCGCGGGCGCACGGCGGGGAGCGCGCGTACGGCGGAGACGGAGGCCGCAGGACGCGGATCCGGCGGTGAACAGTGATTTTGGATGGCGTGGACACCGCGAGGGACCAGGCCGGCGCGCGGATTGCTTGTTTAGTAATTTCCAGGTCTCTGGTACGTGCAAAAGAACCACATCTGCCGAGAAAGGGACCAGGATTAAGATCCGGACTGTCCGTGCTTGCTAATGGTAACCCTTGCAAGCAAAAAACTATCCCGGACGGCCGGTGCCTGATCTATCTGATCCCAATCCACGTACGCGACCAATCGCGTTCGCTGACATCACTTACCCCTGTTTCCACGACGCCCAGACCTCCTCCGCCGCGCCCCGGCCCAACTAACAGGAAGGCTAGGTAATCTAAACCAAGACGCGCACTCCATTTAATAACGAAACACAAAAAGAATCAAGACGAAGATGGTGACGCGTGGCACAACCATCCGAAGCGCCAAAATGCTGCTCGCCGGTCTCAGCCGCTCCACCTCGTCGCTGGCTTCCTCCACCCCCAAGTCCCAGCCGGTCGGCATCGTCGGCGCACGCGCGTCGCAAAGGGACAAGACTTGAGAGGCGCGTTTCGTCGCCGCGCGCGCGCTGCACACGTACACCGGACACGACGAATAGACCGGCGCGCGGCGGAAGACAATCCACTCGATCAGATGCTCGAGTCAGGCGCACAGGCAGCACAGTGACGCCGCAGCTACTCATCATCGGCGGGGCGCTCTGTCTTCGCAGGATGGGAGGCAATAGTGACTGCGCTGCGTGCGGGCTCTGAATGAACATCCTGCTTCACCCGTGGCGCGGCGGCGTTCTTTATTATCCGCTACGGCGCCACTGGATTGGATAGACTTGTGTCTTGTGTGAGATCGGAAACGCACGCCGCTCGGGGAGACAGACGCCGGGGGATATTCGGGGCGCTCAGACAGAGTATCTGGCCGTCCTGGACTCCTGCTTCGATCTCTGAAACTCTGTTTTTTTCATGCCAACAAAGAACTCGGACGGCAGTTGCTTCGGAGCACGGTGGAGCGTGGACAGTCTGCGGGAGCCACGGGTCACAATGGATCTGAGGGAGTTGATGCTTTCGGTTGCGTGGACGTGGATACGCTCCACAACGGTGTTTCAGACGTATGGAGTTGTCGATTGTCAGTGACGAGCACCGACCGCCATTAACTTGGCTCTGGGAGTCGCAACCCAACCACCATTCGCAGCCGTTCTCTCCGGCGCACGAGGAAATGGTGCCCATCATTTGACTCTGTCGATCGAAGCAGCTTCAGTGGGTTAGGCAGGCTATGATTCGGTGTTGCCCTTCTCAGTTCTCGGACAAACGGACACGTCCGTCCAGGCCAATCTGATCAGGCGCAGAGTCAACGCGATGGACGACGATAAGATAGGCGCGATAGCCACTGACGATGTGTAGTAGCAGAAAACATATAGAAGGCGTGCTTTTTGACTGGCGAGATCGAGCGGGCACCTTTTCCTTTCCCTTCGTTTTGGTTAGATAAGAGCCATGGATCCGGGCTTGTTTGGTTTCAGCTCCCAGGCAGGTCCGGCCACCAGGCAGCATCCCCAGGCGTTCGATTTCGATCGCCTGGGGCCAGGATCGCTTGCCTGGCCCAGGCAAACTAACCCGTGTCACGTTCGTGTGTTGTTTGGTCGAGATTTCCAAGCCTCCAGAAACTGAAGGTACTCCTCTACTATTGTTGTTGTTCGGGAGGAGTAGCAGCAGTTGCAGCACATGATTCCCATGGATGGAGACACCATTGCTGACGAAGAAAGAACCAAATAAGCATGCGCTGGCCCAAGAAACCTCTAGCCGAGTAGAGTACAGTAGAGTACTTTGATGTGCGGTCTGACGCGCCTTTCGATCATCAGAAAAATCTCAAGAGAGCTACTCTGTGTATGTCTGTGTGTGTGGAAGAACAAACAGCCTTCGTTACAGAAGTATCCCAAGGGTACAGTACTGCAGCGGCCTCCTTGATGGTTAAACCCACAGCCACGTCATACTGTGAGGGCAAGTAACTGCGTGGGTACGGAGAATTGAAGCCAGCCGTCTCGTGCGGGCCTTTCTTTAGCCTAATTACAATTTTCCAGTGTCCTCCTGCCCTGTCCTGAATTCAGAGAGGCCACTTCCTTTTTCTTTCCCCTGACCTGACGCCACGGCACGAGTGCGTGTGCGGTGCGGCGACAGCCGGGCCCTGCCCCCCTGCCTGCCTTGGTACCGTACTACGTCGCGGCAGCCATTTCCCCCGCCGCGCCCTGACCTGACATGACCTACTATACTACCACCGCCTTTTACTCCGGTCTCCGGCCAAGTTCAGGCCCCGGGCGAAACACAAGCGGAGCTGAGCCTGAGCCCAGACAAGATGCGCCTCCCCTCGTGCCACAGCTGACAGTGGTGGGCTATAGCACTAGCAGCGATGCAGCGTATGATATGCGTCACTACACTAGAGCACGCAGCAAGGCGCGAAGGGAAGCGACAGCGCCGTCCGGCCCTTGACCTCGATCAACCCCAGCTAGTGCTAGCCGCACGCAGTAGAGCGGCTCTGCGTCGGAGCGCGAGGTAAACAAGCGACAACGCCGGTCGGTCACGGCTCACGACCCCTGTCTGTCGGTCGGTCGACCACTATCACTCGCGGGCGGCCTTTTCCCTCCTCTCCTTTTTTATGCTCCGCCTCAGCTTCTCCTTCTTCTTTATTCCCGTGTGAGAGAGTGAGTATGGCCGATGCCGACTCCACATGCCGCTGAACGGATGCTGGAGCGGCCACAGCAGCGTCTTTGCGGTAGTGAGCAACAAAGATGTGGCAGCAGCGTTAACTTACTGGACCCGCCCACGTCGTGTGTACCACCCAACCATCACGCCCTCCTTGATCCGCAGCAGCTGGTCCATTTCCTTTCACTGAAGCGGAGGTGTGACTCCTCTCCTCCTCCCCCATAGGCCGTAGCAGTGGCATTTGCTGTTGCTTGCAAGAAGCAGAGTCCTTGTGTCTCTCTCTGCCTGGAGTGCCGTCCGGCGGTCCGGGGCAGAGACCGCCGCGCCGGCGCCGGCCCAGGAAGGAGGAAACATCTCCGATTGACGTTGCCGCCCATTTTTAACCGCGCCGCAGCGGCACCGCCACCACCGCAACACGCCGCGCAGCAAGGAAACAAGCCCAGAAAGCGATCGGATTCTGTTAGCAATCCCTTGATCACCAACTCAATCACGTATCACAACAAGCAGTTTATCAATGGAAATCCGATACAGAATGTGAGAAATAGAGTTTAGAACATGTAGCACAGTAAGGTAATGAGAGTTAGACTAGAGATACATCCGTGATGGAAGCTTAGAGGTGAGATCTAGAGGAGGAAGAAAAACAGTATAGAAAGAGGCTTGAAGAGGAAGGACCAAAGGAGAAGACGTTCCGCTTCTGAATAATCTCTTCGATGCCCCTTCCGTCGTTGCCTGGTACTTGTAGTCTTGGAAAGACAGTCCAGGCTCAGCCCATGGTCCATATGACAGCACAACCATGTGTACTCGCTAACAGATTCCGATCGGTCCGGTCGCTGCAGTAGCAGGAGCCGTGGCAGCCGGGGGGGCTCGGGCCGCCGGGGTGTTTTCTTTTCTAATTTTCCTCTGGTTCGGGTGCCGCCCCCACCACCACCACCGAGCGACTCCTCCTCCACTCCGGCTGGGAGGAGCCAGTCCAGGCCAACGCCTCGCGCTCACTCCACCTCCAGCGGCTACTACTCCTACTAATACCCGGGCCGGGCGGTGCCTTTTAGCCAGTACACCGAACGCGCCGCGTCCCGGAGGCGGTGGCCTGCTGCTGCTCTGTCCCTCTCCTCTCTCTCTCCCGTCTCTCCAGGGCGTGGCGGCAATGGCGCCCGCCGCGCTGGTTCTGCCCGCCGCGGCGGCACTGGTGGTGGTGGTGGTGCTGCTGCTGCTCTGCCACGCCGGCGGCTCGCGGGCGGCCAACGTCACGTACGACCACCGCGCGCTGGTCATCGACGGCGTGCGCCGCGTCCTCGTCTCCGGCTCCATCCACTACCCGCGGAGCACCCCCGACGTGCGCGTGCATTCTCTCTATCTGTCTCGTTCATCTCGGCGTGCTCCTCCTCTGTTCTTGCTGCTTGGTAAGAGAGGGCGGGTTCCTTGATACGCACTGACGCTGGCATGTCGTTGTCTTCGTCGTCGGCAGATGTGGCCGGGGCTGATCCAGAAGGCCAAGGACGGCGGCCTGGACGTCATCGACACCTACGTCTTCTGGGACATCCACGAGCCCGTCCGGGGACAGGCACGTGAAATACGATATACTTACGAGATAGCATCATCAACCTCTCATTCAGTGCTGTTATTCTCTAGTACCAGTATAGTATCTCTATTACGCATCTTTTTTTTTTAACTTTTCCAATCATCTCCTGCTCCTGGGCTCCTGGCCACCATCATCATCTGCCTCTGCTCCTGGTTTTCTTTGCTTCTCGTGTCGTGCTGTTGTTGCTTTTATTTATTTGCCTATATATAACAAAGATGGATTGCTAAAAGCCAGTCTGACGGGCAAGAGGTTACCGACATGGCAGTACGACTTCGAGGGCCGCAAGGACCTGGCCGCGTTCGTCAAGGCCGTCGCCGATGCCGGCCTCTACGTGCACCTCCGCATCGGCCCCTACGTCGGCGCCGAGTGGAACTACGGGTCAGCAGCTTCGCATGATCGCTTCACTCCCATTCAGTTCATCAGTCCGAGGAAGAAGAACAAGGCTCGCGAAATGAAACGAAACGAAATGAAATGAAACGTATCGGCGTGCTTCTCGTGCTGCAGAGGCTTCCCGCTGTGGCTGCACTTCATCCCCGGCATCAAGTTCCGCACCGACAACGAGCCCTTCAAGACGGAGATGCAGCGCTTCACCACCAAGGTGGTGGACACCATGAAGGGGGCGGGCCTCTACGCGTCGCAGGGCGGGCCCATCATCCTGTCCCAGGTCTGTCGTTGCTGAGACTCACTCATCAGAGGTTGCATTGCTGCCGTGGTGGTGGTGCCCTGCCGTGCGCGGCGACAGTGATGTTGACCCCCTGCGTCGCGGCGTGGTGTGGCAGATCGAGAACGAGTACGGCAACATCGACTCGGCGTACGGGGCGCCCGGGAAGGCGTACATGCGGTGGGCGGCCGGGATGGCCGTCTCGCTCGACACCGGCGTGCCGTGGGTCATGTGCCAGCAGGCCGACGCGCCGGACCCCCTCGTACGTGATCGCTCCATTCCTCGCTGCATCCTCTTTCTATGAACGCTGAACGGAATGGACTGCCTGACCACCACGCGTGAGGTGATTGCAGATCAACACCTGCAACGGCTTCTACTGCGACCAGTTCACGCCCAACTCCGCGGCCAAGCCCAAGATGTGGACCGAGAACTGGAGCGGCTGGTTCCTCTCCTTCGGCGACGCCGTGCCCTACCGCCCCGTCGAGGACCTCGCCTTCGCCGTCGCGCGCTTCTACCAGCGCGGCGGCACCTTCCAGAACTACTACATGGTAAGCAAGTTCATTCTTCCCTGCGCTGCCACCGTCCGTTTGCCGCGGCACGGCGATGCTCCCCCGCCAGGCCGCCAGCCTGCTTGACCGAATGCAGGAGCAGTTGAGGGTCCTGCCGCAGCATTTCTTCTAACTCTGGATCTTGTCGTCGCAGTACCACGGGGGGACCAACCTCCACCGCAGCTCCGGGGGACCCTTCATCGCCACGAGCTACGACTACGATGCTCCCATCGACGAGTACGGTAAGGAAAGCTTTTGGATTGCCTCGGCGGGTCTACTTTTGTTTTAAGCTAGTGAACATCATGTATAGTCCCTTTGTTGACTACTAAAGCATAGAGTATGACATTTTGGGTAGAGTATCGCATCACATATAGACGGCTATTGAAAAAAGAACGGGCCGAGAATATCTCAACTGCTCCGGGACCCTTCATCGCCACGAGCTACGACTACGATGCTCCCATCGACGAGTACGGTAAAGAAAGCTTTTGGATTGCCTCGGCGGGTCTACTTTTGTTTTAAGCTAGTGAACATTTTTTTTTAATCATGTATAGTCCCTTTGTTGACTACTTTAAAGCATAGAGTATGACATTTTGGGTAGAGTATCGCATCACATATAGACGGCTATTGAAAAAAGAACGGGCCGAGAATATCTCAACTGCTCCAGTTAAGTCCGGCAGCGACATTTCCTGGGGAAAATAATGTCCGCATGTGACAAAATACCCTGATGCTCCCCGAACGTAGTTTCATCTTAAATTAAATTTAGAGAAAAGCTAAACCTCACCCGGTTGTTTGGAGGCGTTCCCTCACCCGCCTCCCCGCAGCCGCGCCCTGCTCGGTGCCGCCGCCGCACGCCCTGCCCGGGAGCCGCCGTCGCTGTCGCTCCTGCCCAGGGGAGCCGCGCCACCGCCGCGCGCCTGCCCGAGGAGCCGCCGCCGCTGTCGCCATCGCCCTGCCCGGGGGAAGCCGCGCCCGCCGCCACGCCGCGTCCCCCACTGTAACCGGATGATTTACACTGTAACTCCATGTATTTACACTGTAAATTGTATGGATTTACACTGTAATCGGATGGATTTACACTGTAATTGTCGCCGGAGACGAGCGGGCCGGCGGGGGCGAGGAGCACGGGGGGCGACGGCGACGAGGTGAGGCGCGTGGGGTCGGGGGAGGCGCGCGGGGCCGTCGGTGGCAGGCGGTGGCGACGGCGCCGAGATGGAGGCCTGCGAGGCCGGCGGTGGAAGGCGGGGGCGACGGCGGCGAGGTGGAGGCGCGCGAGGTCGGGGCGGCGGCAGCTCGAGTGGAGACGACGCGAGGCGGGGTGGAGGCGGAAGGCAGGTGATGGGGTAGGGTTTTCGGCCGGCCGCGCGTGAGCCGTTGGATGGGCGATGTGGACGCGCGTGGGCCATCCGATTTCGGGTGATGGGAGGCAATCCATCACCCGGGTGACGAGTAGACAGACTCTAAATTTATCTAACTTTAACTAAATAAACAGACTACTTAAACATATTTCATGGTAGATTTAATTAAAATAACTTGATGTCATAAAAGCTGGCGTATTCTCCTAAAAGTTCGATCAGAATTAAAAGAAATCAGTCTTAGAACAAACTAAAACGAACTATGTTTAAAATGAGGAGTATATTCCCCCTAGGGGGTCATTGGCATGTCACATTAGTATGGGTAAGTATCAAGAGGGCAGTTTTTTCTTTTTTTACCCAAACAATATTCAACTATGATTGATGTGCCCCTTTTTCATATGTGATTCAGGACTAGTCAGGCAGCCAAAGTGGGGCCACTTAAGGGATGTGCACAAGGCCATAAAGCTCTGCGAACCAGCACTCATAGCAACTGATCCATCATACACCTCACTAGGTCAAAATGCTGAGGTATGTCCTGCTTTACAAAAGCATCCTTCTTTTTCAAGTAAAAGCATCTTTTAAATGGCAAACGACAAACATTCAGTTTCAGTGTTGGAAAAAATAAATTTACCTTCATTGTCTGGCCGGGTATATAAGAATGTTTGCATTCTTCTACTTTCAGGCAGCGGTATACAAGGCTGGTTCAGCTTGCGCAGCATTCCTAGCCAACATAGATGGCCAATCTGATAAAACTGTCACCTTCAATGGCAAAACATACAACCTCCCTGCATGGTCCGTCAGCATCCTTCCTGACTGCAAGAATGTGGTACTGAACACGGCTCAGGTATATGAATTTACACGTAAGTTGCTTGCACTGGCTTTTGGAAAGAAAAAACAACCATCAAACCGATTCGAGGCATGCATTGCAGATCAATTCTCAGGTGACTAATTCAGAAATGAGATACTTGGAATCGAGCACCATAGCATCAGACGGCTCATTCACCACACCAGAACTCTTGGTATCTGGCTGGAGCTACGCCATAGAGCCTGTTGGTATAACAAAGGACAATGCACTAACAAAACCAGGACTGATGGAGCAGATAAACACCACAGCAGATGCCAGTGATTTCCTCTGGTACTCAACAAGGTACATGATTTAGATGGCTTGCTGTGATTGTGCAGACAGTAGTGTTCACTGACAAAACCAATATACTCACCCTTTGTGCTATTAATGCGCAGCATCGATGTTAAAGGTGATGAACCTTATCTAAACGGCAGCCAGTCCAATCTGCTTGTAAATTCACTTGGACATGTTCTTCAGGTCTACATCAATGGTAAAATTGCAGGTACTGCTTGAGATGATAGCACAAATTCCTTCATATCTAGCATTTGAGTTGTGATGCTGATTTTTCTGAACTGGTCATTTATACATAGCTTATATTTGTGTTCTGAAATATATGTATTAAAATCTTACAGGAAGCGCTCAAGGTAGTGCTAGCAGCTCACTCATCTCATGGCAGAAACCAATTACACTTGTACCTGGGAAGAACAAAATAGATCTTCTGAGTGCAACAGTTGGGCTGTCGGTAATTCATCTTCACTTTGAGAAAAATGCAATATGGATTATTCCAATCCATTTTTGCTAGGCATGTGACCTGGCATCTTCAGCATATGTACTCAGAAATGGCAAGCTATAACAGTATACTAAAATCCTTTTTCCCTCCACTTCTTGGATACTACAGAATTATGGTGCATTCTTTGACCTGGTAGGTGCCGGAATTACTGGCCCAGTAAAACTGAGTGGACCAAATGGTGCTGTTGATCTGTCTTCTGCATATTGGACATACCAGGTAATCTAGACTCTGCCTGCTATTTCTGAATTGATTAAAATATGGCAAAAAGATTAGCACCCTTTACTAGCTACCTCAACCATAGGTACAATATAGTTGACTTTTCATGATCATAACTTTGCTACTTCAGGTTGGACTGAGAGGAGAAGACTTGCATCTATATGATCCTTCAGAAGCATCTCCAGAATGGGTCTCAGCTAATGCTTACCCGACCAATCAACCATTGATCTGGTACAAGGTCAGTATGATCATCGGATCATAAAATCAAGCTATGTATGGCTTTCGCATGCTTGCAGCATGAGCTTTAAACGGCCAGAAATGTTTATTCTACCTATTCGACACCTTTTTGCCTAATTCATTTCCTTGGGTAATGCACCAAGTGCAGACCAAGTTCACTGCTCCTGCAGGTGACGATCCTGTAGCCATAGACTTCACAGGAATGGGGAAAGGGGAGGCATGGGTGAACGGACAGAGCATCGGTAGATACTGGCCAACAAATCTGGCTCCACAGAGCGGTTGTGTTAGCTCATGCAACTACAGAGGCAGCTACAGTTCAAGCAAGTGCCTCAAGAAATGTGGGCAGCCATCACAGACTCTGTAAGAATTGCACAGAGACCTCCAAATATGCTCTCTAGTATCTAATATTTTACTTACTACATACCTAGTTAACTACATGCAGAGCCAGTTCCTGTATTTCCCTACTCATGTGTTCCCCTCTGAAGGAGATCTACTCTTCTGGGGAAAGTTTCATAGCAATTACATTTTCTCTCAAGATTTAAGCACAGCTAGATATTTCAAAACTGAAACTAGACATGGAAGCATGTGATTTCAAGATTAGTAGTGTTAGTGCTCATTGTGATGAAGCGCTTGCCGCTTGAGCACTATGTTTGTGTATTATGGCAACGCACAAAAATAGAGCAACTGCAGGAACTGAATTACTAATTGAATTTCTTACCTGATAGGTACCATGTTCCACGTTCATTTCTCCAGCCAGGCAGCAATGATCTTGTCCTTTTCGAGCAGTTTGGTGGTGACCCAAGCAAGATATCCATTGTTACAAGGCAGGCTGGCAGTGTGTGTGCACAAGTGTCAGAGGCGCATCCAGCCCAAATCGATAGCTGGATTTCTCCTCAACAGAAGATGCAGAGATCTGGACCTGCACTTCGCCTGGCATGCCCGAAAGAAAACCAGGTCATCAGTACCATCAAGTTTGCAAGCTTCGGGACACCGAGCGGCACATGTGGGAGCTACAGCCATGGTGAATGCAGCAGCACTCAGGCTCTCTCAGTTGTTCAGGAGGTAAATACAAGCTGATCCACACTTCTCATGTCTCAATGTGTATATTGATTCTTATGAGTCGCTGATAGTGTTGCTGGGTTCTCTGCAGGCCTGCATCGGGGTGAGCAGCTGCAGTTTGCCAGTGTCGTCAAATCATTTTGGAGATCCATGCACAGGGGTCACAAAAAGCCTTGCGGTTGAAGCCGCATGTTCATGACATGACTGATAAGTATTGGTTCGTAGGAAGTAAAATCAGTTACAAGAAGGTGAAACCTTCTCTGTGTAGGCAAGCAGGCAAAAAGGAATAAATGTTCCTATGATGGTCAAAAGGAATAAATATTTCCAAAATTGCTACATCCAAATTATTAGATTGTGTGCTTAGAAAGGGGGGTTTCCTTGTTAAGATGATAAATCCATCCACCGTGACAAGAATGTGATCCTTTTGTAATCCATCTTTTAAAAAAAAAGATTTTGTATTTTTAATTACATGTTCTCGCAAAAAAAGTTCTCTGTGATGGTAAGCTGTCATACTCAAAGTACACAGTTGGAGTCCAAAAAATTATTGGAGTCCACAGGTAGTTGTTTGTCACTGCAGGAAAGAAAAGACATTATCAAACCTCAATAACATGTACCCTTCTAAGTGAATTGCTGAAGAGTGCACCTTAATAGAACTCCTAGGTTCCCATGATGATTGTAGCATAATGGTTCAGCGCGCAGTACTTTGCTTCAGCCTCTTAAAAGTGCCTTACCTCTAGGGACAGCTTTCATGATCTTATAGGGTGCAAAGACTATCACAGATTGATGAAGAACATTTAGCAGGCATGGCACGGCGATGCATCATGCTGCAAAATACAATGATAGAACACAGGTCGAAAACAAGTTTTGGCTTGCAATGCAGTTTTGAAAAATTACAGAAGGAACTGACAAGGGCCAAGAACATTGTAATATATTTACCTATATACAGTCTCCATTCTGCACTGATCAAGGCATCTAGCAAACCAAGGAGTCAAGGACAATAGTTTTAACTAAACAAGTAGTCGTCAATATTAACTGGTAATGGATCAAAAGTGGGATGCCAGTATAAACTGGAAAACATTGCCTCACAGCTCTTTAAGAAAAAAAATGCCAGTATAAACTGGAAAACATTGCCTCACAGCTCTTTAAGGAAAAAAAAAGAAACAATCTCTTTAAGAAAAAAAAAAGAAACAATCAGCTACAGGCATCAGCAGGACATGTCAACCGATGATCTTGAACCTTTGTATGTAACCGAGAGATCTAAAAACACCATCTCCGACCAATTACAGTTAGCGAGCTACCTCCTATGGTAAAACAGGTACAGCCAAATTTTCCCCTTCCTGATCTCTCACCAGTCATCTCAGAAGAAACACATCGTTACCAAGAAAGAGAGAGGGAAACTTTTATTTCCCATGTACAAGTTACAGCCCCAATAAATGGCAGATGCAAATGGAACCATATGCACTTAAACCACAAGGAACAAGATGAAAGATAGGTATGCAGCAGAAGCATATCATCAATCAACAACTGAAACCAGGATGTCAGCATAATCTTGCAACTAAAGGTGTCTCACTTCTGAATTGCTAACTAGATGGTAAGCTGGGTTATTCACTATCATATGCACAAGATGACGAGCATCCAGCTTGCTACAACTGACAAAAAGGTCACAGGATACAATAGAGCTACCAACAGTTACGGTCCATCTGCAATACTAAAACCTAGCTGTTTAGTTGTACTGCCTGTTCTAAGAACATGCATGATTACATGTTGATGTAAACAAAGGATGCCTTCTTTCCAAACAATTGGCTTACAGAGCTAGACGATCAAACTACCCCACATGCATACCACCTCCCATAAAGTAAGTGTTAGTTTCCATATTTGGTCTCTTATTCGCATCCATGGCCTGATCTCTCATATCGAGAAGTTGCTTGGGATGATGATAAACTGGTGGGTGCGGATGCATTTGCATAAAATCTGTTGCGGCCATCGGCAAAGAGCCACTCTCCAAGTTTACATTCACCAAATCAAAAGTATGCATTCCATTCTGAGAAGTCGACACCATATTCATATCCACTCTGGCATCTCCCTGTATCAGATGAGGGGATGCCATGTTCATATCAACCCTTCTGTCCCCATGTATCAAATGTGGAGATGTCAGGTTCATATCGACTCTTCTGTCACTGTGTATGAAGTGGGGTGATGCCAAGTTCATATCAACTCTTCTGTCCCCTTGTATCAGGTGTGGTGACGCCATATCCATGTTCATGTCCACTCCTCTCCCTCTGCATCAAGTGCGGAGATGCCATGTTCATGTCAACTCTTCCCTCTTTATGAACTAGCAGGGCGGCCTGCGCAAATAGCGCGGGCAGCTAGTTTTTCTCTTGGAATTTCGGTTTTATTTGAAATTAGTTTTCTTTGATTATCCTTATTTAATTTTTTATGTTATCTTTTCTCTATTTACTAATCAACAATACGCCTTGTATTTGTCATAATCGGACCCCCTCCTAATTTTCTATAAGGTATATACTCCTACGTTTGGGTGTTTGTTAGCCACTCAATATCATATAAGCTAAATTATATAATTTATAAAGTAAACCGACATACTTTTACATATGCTAGTGTGTCCAGGATCAGTAATTTTTTACGGGATTGTTGTGTTGTCGAGATTTGATTATTATTGAAATCAATCCTAGCCCACAAACAATATTAAACTTTTCTTTGTTTTGTTTCTTGCGCATGGATTTGTCGGTGGCTCTGACATAGGTGGTTTGTTCAGGTCCGCTTTATTGATGGTTGCCACATCTACGGTGGTATCATTGTGTGGTGGAAGATGTTGGTTCAGTCAAGGAGTTGGGCGTGAGGGTAGCATGCTGAGGCAATAGGGCATAGACTGCAGAGGACTTACATTGTGTGACAGTGTCAATGGTAGATGATCTTAGGAATTCAGAGGTTTGCGAGGGAGGCCAGCGGTCACGGATCTAGCAGTGGGGACAACTTGGAGACAATTCTATAGGGTGAGGCGAGGTAGAATGTGTGGCGGAACCGCCGATTTAATCTGGGCTAAGTACACCTGCTACCATTAGCTCGCAGTGTACTTAGACCGTACTAAACCCGGTCGTCCGTTGAGAAGTCCTCGGCTCTCGATTTGCACCAAATCCCAGAGAAACCGACATCATACACATCTGACCCTCGATGGAGCCACAACAGTTACATCATCACAGGCAGTTGAATAAGGAGAATAAATAGATTTAATTTACAAGCCAAAGATGGTTAATCAAATACAGGTTCAAAATACAGCGGAAACGTTTTCAAAATAATCTCGCAGCGGAAATTTCAAAGATCACAGTTCACGATAAACAAAAGACTTGCAGAAACAGAGCAACATCATGCCCACTGATGTTACTCCAGTGCCAATTCATAACGCTTCTCACTCCTGATGATAACAGGCCCCTCCTCCAACACAAACACAGAAGAGGAACTCCACACCTGAAATCTAAATGTTTGGGGGCAAAACCCTGAGTACTAATTAATCAGAGGACTTAATGGACAGGTTTTACGGCTGACGCAAAGCTTGCTTACTAGGGGGTTGGTCCTTAGCCGTTGCATTTTACACAAAGTTATGATCATAAAGTAGCAGGATTTGACAGCCGCTACCTTTCGTGATAACTAGGCCTTTGCAGTTTATGAACATCATAGAATCTTGCATGAATGTAAAGCATATAAGAGTCAAGCATGTAGCATTCAAAATCATGGATCATAATGTACCATATCAAAGTTATTACTACGTTGCCCGTCAGTGACATTTGGCACTCTCACACCTGGTGAGCATCAGCGATTCGAATCGATTTCTAATTCCTGGGAATAACTAAAAATGCCAGGGGCCCATATGCTTACTCACACGACGGCTTTCCTACATATAATCCCCCTCCTCCACTTGTCCCATCCCAAGTTCGATTCACTCCCGCCTGACTCCCGGGTTGTGCCCCCATGACGAGCCTACCGACATCTCGGTCTCCCCATCATGAGTACCAAGCTCCCCCGTGCCACCTTCCTCTCAACCAGTAGATATGAACGTGTTTCTGTTCTTCGGATGGCACAAGTAAGGTTTCACCGGCCTCATAAACCGGATAAGCACTTTAGCAATGTTATGCCAATCAGCAGGCGAACAGCGAACGGGCCTTATGCGACTCAGGCGGAGCCATTACACCGCAACAACGCACACCGCGAAATATAAACTTAATCTCCGCTCGGTCTCCGATTAATCATCAACATAATAAAACATCTTAGCATAGACAGTGTTATCTTTCTTTTCAAAACACCTACGTGACGAGTGACATCTCACTCGTATCTAGTCGAGCCTAACATTTCTAGGCAACTCGTCCTACGTACCTAGTGTAGATGCTAGGGCCAGGGCGGTCAAGGAGTCTAATGCAATAAGGTTCCAGTCAACACCTAATGCATATGCGTAATCATAAATCATTATTAGCTGGGAGAATATGGTCCTGCCTATCTTCTTTTTCGCTAGGGTTAGTCTCCTCGGCGGCGGGGTCAGTGGTTGGCTGCTGGTTCTCTTGCTCTTCCTCGGGTTCTTCGATCAGAGGTTCTTACTGCACCGTCTCTTCTTCGATCGCGGGATCTATATGCATGAAAGGTGCAGTCATGAGTGCATATGAATGCAGATGTATACATTTGCTGTAGATGAAACGTAGATGACAGCATGCGGTATATACTTCATGGAAAGATGACATGTGTGTAGTAGTTAAACTACTGTACATGCATATGCTTAGTGTAAATCATACTCATTTGTGAATTAAATTATGCATCTGAGTTCTAACAGTTTAACAATTCCAAATGAGACCAAACTTTTATGACATACATATACTTTATATTTAAAGCTACTGCCAAAATTTCAGCCCAATTGGAGTTATAATTATTTTATTAAAATTCCAGTAAGTTTTCAGCCCTACACATTATCAGAATTTTCATAAATTATAGGACGGTTTCTGAAGGTGGAATTTTACCAATGAGATATACTTAGCATAAACTGCATGTACAAAAATTTACAGGTAAAAACCCCAAGTTTGACACCTATTTTCCATATATTAATCTTGTGTGAAATTTAAATGTACATATGAACAGTGTGAATAGCCAACTAATTTTCCAGAGAATTTATCTTGCACATCAGAACCCATTTTTCCATTTATCTAGTTCTCCAAGTCAAGATTTGTCATTTTCAAATCACCATCAAAACTTAACATGCAGGGGTTCATATTGTAACAGTGGACTACACATACTGTGCAAAGTCCATGAGAAATACTAGAGAGTCATTTTGAGCATCTTTTATACAGCACCCAACTCACACTACAATAAATACATGTAATTATCATGATAATGGAAAAACATCATGTAATTGAGCAATGCTAGGGCTACAAAAATTCATACACTGTCCAAATACTCTAGACATGCTACTGTCCAAGTTTCATAGCATTTGGAGATCATCTATATCACTTTTGGTATTTACTTTGCTTTAACATACATGCAACAAAACCAGGGGTAAAATGGTACATTCACAGATCCACATCATACCTAGCCTGTAGATCTACTCAAGAGGAACACAATGCAACAAAGTTTGTCTTTTTACGATTTTTATTTGATTTATTATGAATTTCCAAAGTTCAAACCAAAAAATAATAAAGAAAAAGGGAAATAACCCTAGATCCGGGGCCTATACGCAAATAAACTATAGATCCAGGGGCTAGCGCGTAAGATCTACAAGACACAGTGCACTGTGGGAGGATTAAAACGTAAAATGAAGAAAAGACAGGGGTCGGATCTGAAAAATGACCAGCCCCTTCTTCCTCTTCGCGTCGGCGAGCTGGGGCTCGCCGGAGCCGCGATGTGGGGCGCCGGAGGTGCGCGGGGGCGAGGGCTACCTCCTGGTGTAGCTCTCGTCGGTGGCGGAGGCGAGGTAGAGGCGGAAAGCACGGCGAACCGACGGTGAACCGGAGCGACGGCGGCGCGGGCTTGACGTCGAGCGGAGGTGGATCTCCGCGTCGGGTGGGGGAGAGGCGACGAGATCAAGGGCTACGGGTGCGCGGTGGAGCGGTGGTTGCAATGGTGGTGGTCTCGGGGCGAGCGGAGGCCAGACGGCGGGGGCGCGAGCTCGAACCCGAGCTCGCGGCCGGCAATGGCGGCTCGGCTTGGAGCGCGGCGCGCGGGGTGGAGAGTGCACGGGAGAGAGTGGAGTGGTTAGGGTTTGGAGAGGGGGTCCACTTCTCCCCCTTATGACGCGCTCGGGGCGGCCGGCCGGGGCTCGCCGTACTCCCTGTACGCCAGCGAGCCACGCGGCGCGCGCCGGTCCGCGCCGTGCGCGTTCCCGGGGATCGCGGGCCCCACCTGTCAGCGACTCGTGATTTTGAAAAAATGGAAACTGTGTTTTCTATGCCTCTGTATTTCGCTGTTTTGGCATATTTAGAGGCTGAATTTGGAAAGGCCCCAATTGGAAGAATTGTTATACTCTCAGAGATCTACAATTTTGTCAAAATGGGAAACCCCAAAATCCAAATGTAAGTATGATTTAAATTCAAAATTGTCTAGCAGCCCTAGTTGTGTACAGGGGACCTTTGCTGTTTGGAAAAATGAAAAGTCCTATTTCCAAGCCTTTTAACCCAAAGTACCTTTTGGATAAATTGCTTAGAATTTCAATACCTACAACTCATTCAATGGAAACATTGCATGAAAATGACTGTAAGCTAGAGAAATTTTGAATTTATTATGCAAGTCAGATTTGAGTTGGTTTTCTAGGTTGGCAAAGAATGACCCTAACCATTGTATAAACCTCATCCAATGCCCAAACCCCAATTTACCAAGTTGTTCAACACTCCATTATCTACACTTTTGGTAATATAAGTCTCACCTAGATCTCAAAGGAAAGTAGATTTACATTAGCAAACATGAAATCACACATGTGTAGACAAGGCTAAACAAGGTTGCATTTTTTCCCAGTTTTGACCATGCTTTACTAACCATGGCTATGACATGATGCTTATGATGAATGATTAATGCACGATTACTTTAATTAGGTATCTGAGATGCCGGAGCATCACAGCATGGGTCATCACTGCGGCACATGAAAATAATCCACATACTTTGTTCATAAGAGAAATATTTTTGCCCAACAAATTGATTTACGCCAAAAAACGTGTTTCATCCAAAATGTTCCCATATACAGTCCAAAAAACCTTTGCATGTTTGAGTCCTCAATAAAAATTGTATAATACCCGCGGGTCTTACAGTACTCAAATTTAAAATGAAGTCCCATCCTGCAGCAAAGTAGCTATACAACTCTCGTCTTAACACGTCTGAATGTCGTTAATCCAAAATTGTCTAGACCGAGAAGCGGTTGTGGGTCAAGCATCAAGCTATCATGGGGTCCTTTTTTAATTTTAATCTAAAAATTCTATCATATGAAAATACATTTACCAAACTTTTCTCCTAAGTCGATATCTCGAACACATGAGTAGAAACATAGTTATGTGAGCGCATTGAATTCTGCCGAAAGACAATCTTGATAACATCTATACCAGAATAAAAGATGAGGTGGAATGTTCGCCACATGACCACCATTAGTGTAGACCTTTATTTTGATATATAATTTAATATAGATCATTAGGTGTTCATAAAATTCAATGTTCATTTTCTTTCCTTTTTATTAATTGATATGGCAACTTGTATGTTTTGTGGACGATCGTGGTGACTTCTTTTACCATTTTTTTGTTAAGGTATCAAACATAATTTTTGGTCTATTAGATGATTAGATGTTGTTAAAATTTGATAATGCAGTTTTTTTATTAACGTGGTTATTTTAGTACCCTCTTGTAAAATGTTAGTGATTTATTTTTAAAGTTACTTATTAATTCAGATAATAAATAATGGTGAAGAGTTTTATCTATCTTTTTTTTGAAAAAGTAGGCTCTTTTGTTAGTTGTAATATGATTCATGATTGGTCAATATATTAGAAAAATAAAGATCTAGCAATGGTCGTCATATAAGGGTTTCAGTCATCAATGCATTAATTCATAGACATTTTACATGGTTACTTTTTGTTTCTTGGTTGGGAGGCTATATTGTTCATATGTGTTAATGCTCAGAAGGGTATGGGAGGTTTAGTAGCGTGACAACAATAACAATGTAACGTAGCATTTTGGAGATGACCTCATATTTCAAAGAGTAGTTAATTAGGATATACATGTGTTTTCTACATGTGTGGCCACCTAGTTTATGCCATTTCCTTTTTTAGTTGTTGGGCCTTGCGTCACTCTATCTCCGTCTGCAGTTTAAGGTCTGCCTGGGAGCTAACAACACCAATGAGCTATATACTATTTTAATCTAAAGCATTAGAGCCTCAAACGACACGTATTTCATATGGAGATTTATGTTTCCTCGTGGTCATCAAATTTGGAGACAAAAAGTATTTGGATCAATCTATAATGTTTGATAATAGTAATACCAATGCCATATACCTTTATTTTTCATCTGTATATGATATATAATTTAATGTATAACGTTAGATCTTCATGAAATCCAATGTTGGAGGGTTTTTCTTTTTAACACCTTTGATATGGTATTTCAACTGTGAATTTATTTTCGGTTGGGAAGTGCAGTGCATATTGTATTGATTGAACTTTTGGATAAATTAATGTTATTTTCTTATAATTAGTGTACGAAATAGCGCGCTATAGCGTTTGTACAAACTTGACCCTAGTACTATTGCAGTATGAAATAGAGCGCTATTGCGTGCTAATAGCGTTTTTGGAACCCTGACACTAAATTCTATAGCGCACTATTTTGTACATTGCTTATGATCCATATCTTTGAATTTTATTTCTTTGTCCACAATTTCTTTTCTAGATGTGAATGAGAACATAAAGTTGTTGATCTAATGTTTTGTTGGGAGTTTTTTAATATTTTCTTCACCATAAAAAATATCGAAGTAATGCGATGGTATTTTGCAAAGAGATAGTCTAAATTTTCCTTGTTTGCATTTGAGTGATGGGATTTCTTTTATGATTTTTTTACAATTAATGTGGAAGTTTCTTATGACATATTCATTCTTTATTTGTAACGTAAACCTCATGAATACTTACCTATATGTCAGCATCAATGATTTAGATTTTTAAAACAAATTTCATATGGGATGATGCTAATACTCCTGGTGTCTATAAATGTATAAGGTGGCAGAATTTTTTTTCAAAACATTGAGTATTCGTCTTGTTTAAAAAATAATAAGTTATCATTTATTTTGTTGTCATTTGATTTATTTATTATTAAAAGTAATTAAAGTATGATTCACAATTTCACATTTTGAATAAGTTTTTAAAATAAGGCAAAGGATTAAAATTGTGAAAAAAAGTTAACCGCACCATACATTTGTGAACGAAGGTAGTAATATTTTTATATAACATAGATATACGACTGGTTAGCTAATTTTTTCCCTATGGAGAATGGGAATAGTTCATTTCCCTGAACCCATCATTTTTTTACTCATTATCTTAGGATTGTAATATATAGTATTTTTATCGGCAAGCAAATTTGGTCGTAATTCTGCTGGGCAATGTAAAGTGTAGTGGTTTTTTCTTTACGACTATAAGTTCGTATCGGACAAATATTACGCACTCCTTTTGGATTCTTTTGAATAATGTTAATAATATACTATTTTCACTTTCGGACAACATATAGAAAACATATCTAGCATAGTCTACTGCATTGATGTATTGAATTTAGACCTGTACAAATCTTTCTTTTTTACGTCACGTGGAACAACCGCGGACAATACAAATCGTTTACGTCACATGGAACACTTACCATACTGTGGACCGTACCATATATACGAAGATTTATTTATTTGCATGGTATAATTCTAAATTGAACGTGGACCATTAGATCTTCATAAAATCTAACGGTGGAGAACTTTTCTTTTTTCCGATTAACGTGAGAATTTCTTTGCCCTCTCGGCGAACGTGGTGATTTCTTTTAACACTCCCTTATTAATATAACTAGCAAGGTGACCCACGCAAATAGCGCGGGTATCTAGTTTTTTTTTTCAATTATTTGTGTTATAATTTTTCTTTACGTTGTCGCATTTATTAGGTGCTTAAGTGATGATTTATTATACGCAAAGTGGTCATCTTCAATTGCGCGGGCATTAGTGTTTTTTTTCCATTTCTTAGTTTGCTTTTTTTTTTGTTGTCACATTTAGGTGGTGCTTATATTATGCACTAATTTTTCTTTTTGTTCTCCTGGTCGAATTAGTATATTCATGTGTTCCAATTGCCATAAATTGTTATTTGTATTATATATAGTTTTTATTTGTGTAGGTTGTTTTTACCAATATATTTTGTTATGAGTTAAGTCTGTCCCATCATTTTTATATTGTCTTTGTTTTTTTTATTATAGGGGTCGATCGACCGTGTATCCATGATTGATACTGGATCCATAAACCTTCGAAATTTTTTAATAGTTGCCATAAACCAAGAAATATGTCCAGTGCTATTTTAAATAGCTTTTAAATAGAAAAAAGAACATATTGATGATGTATGGTAGTGATATGGCCAACAAATAGTGTGGGTATTTAATGTTTGTTTGTTTGTTTGTTATCTTTTGTTTTGAAATGGTGTCAAACCGATAGTTTATTGTTCTTGTTAGCGATTAAAATTCAATGGTATTTAGTATGTATATTTTATAAATTAGTATAGTACTCCTTTAGCCAAAATACTACTACTTAGAAATAAATTATTTATGCCCTGTTTGGATACTAAGTATTTTTTGAGTTTTAGGATAACATCGTGGTTTTGCAAAAATACTTTGGTTTTAGAAGGAGATGGAGCGTTTGGATGAAATTAGAATTGTAGTTTTACAAACCATGATATTTGCTAAAACTAAAGTATTTTTGGAGTTTTAGAAATTCCACTCTAGACTTTTTTTTTCTAAAATCATGGTTTTTGTGTCTTTTGTTTTAAAACTACAATTTTCTAATACCACGGGTTTTCAAAACTGCAACATCCAAACAGTGCTTCCTAGCTCCTTTCAGTCGATTTCCTACGGTGCATTTCCTTTCCTTTCTTTCGATGCACGTCGGCTTGGTGTCCTTAAATTTTGCTTCTAAAAAAAATATTCAAGTTCCCCGTAAAACGATTTTCTTTTCATATCACATTTTTCTCCAACACCCGTTATGCATCCTCTTTACCCTACCATATTATATTCTATTCATATCACTTAAGTTTCCTTTCCAACATAATAAAAAATTTATGTAGTGTCATAATTAGATTTGTAAATTGCAATTATGGGCTCCCCTCTTGGTCGTGTGCCTCCGGCCGCAGACCTCCGGCTCCATCTTCGCTCGACTTTGAGGGCCGCCCTTCGATACCTGCTCGCGTGCGGCTGCCACCTCCTCCATCGCGCTCTGGCCCTCTACCTGTTTCTTTCTTCTGTGTGGATGTCGTCTTCTCGGATCAAGCAGCGCGACCGTTGTCATCTCTGAGAAAGCGGCACCCTCTTCCTACGCATCTTCGAGCTCTGCCGGTTGAGGCCACATCGTCGTCGGCTGCCGCTCGTTTGCATCGCCATATTCATCTAGCCATTGCCGTTTGCACCAGGCAGCAGGCGCTATCGCCAGCAGCAGGGTGGAGGCAGCAGCTTCGCGGTTCATCCGGCCGGACGCAGTAGTATACCCGTGGATCTTCCGTCCCTAGGGACCTCTACCGCTCTACGCCCCATTGGTCCCCTTCCTGCTTGGATAAACCGTCCTGATCTTGGCAAGATTGTTTCGATGATATTGTCTAGTTGATTCTGGGTTTATGCTATGATCGACGTAGGGCTGTGGTATTGTATTTATTGAAGCAAAAACGTTTCCTATTACTGTTAGATTAGGATACAATTTTCTTAGAAAGGTAGAGCTGAATACAGATAAGGATACGTCATGTTAAATTAAATTCAATACTTCAATGTTTTTGGTAATCAGGCACGGACTTCCGAATCGATTTGTTCTTTCATTATTGTTTTATATATGTGATCAGAGTTATTATCTACTACATGCATATAGTATAGTTTTTAGTGAACGTGGACCGTTAGATCTTAATAAAATCCGACGGTGGAGGGCTTTTCTTTTTTCTGATTAACGTGGGAATTTCTTGATCCTCTCGGCGAACGTGGTGGCTTCTTTTAACATTCCCTTATTAATATAATAGATAGATAAGGTGGCGTGTTGGCATTTTCATATCAACTCTTCCATCCCTAAGAATCAGGCCAGTGGCATTTGATGTCATGGTATCGCCATGAACTAAGGATGGCGCATTTGATGATATGTTCGCATCAACCCTTCTGTCCCCCTGAATCAGGGCTGAGGTGTGTGATGCCATATTCACATCAACTCTTGTGTCTGTGGACAACTGACCAGTAACAGTCATATTTACATCAACACGTTGGTCACCTTGCTGGGTGTGATCAGGCCTGATCACTCTGTCCTTTGCTTCCTTCATGGCTGACAACACAAACTCCTTCAGCTCAGGTTCTCTTGCTCCAATGTCAATGACATCTTCAAAATACTCATGGCCACGAAAATAGAGGTCATCATAAATACCCAGATTTCTATCTGATTCCGTACAATTTACGTTTGCAGATGAATTAAGTATCCTGAAATCCTTCCTCCAGCGGTCCAGGATGTACTTTGATGGTAGCATCAGTACATTCTCTTGCTTCAGAACAGCCAATGCATGGCTGCAAAGAATGCCCCGTGAGGGAAAGGAGCGACAAATACACCAAACATCCTTGTCAGCATTGTTGTATACGACTGTATAATCAACCTTCTTTCCCTGTATTAACTCACTGACCATGTAAGTAATTGAGTTCCCGCTTCTGTCCACCTCTTTACAAATAGCATGCATCAACTGCTTAATCTCATCTTGGAACGACTGAAACATGGTTACTGTGTAGACCTCCACAAGTTGCTCCTCAAAGGGCAATCCCGACAGCAAAGTGAGTCTAGAATAGTATGACCGCAAATCATCTTACGCCTCCCTTTCCAACTTCCCTTTCAAGTTAGTCTCATATTGCTCAAGGAAAACTGGAAGGGTAGTTTTAGCCACGACACCATCAAAGTATGGATCAGGTTTTTCAACCTTCCTGATGGCAGAGGTGCCAGTCCAGAATGAATGATTGACATACCCAGGTGCCCACTGTTTCCGGCAGCTGTACAAAGCAGAGAACCACTCATTGTCTTTGAGGTTGTACTGGTCAACCATTGCTCCCCACTCTTTCTCAAAGTCAGTAAGAGTGACGCTATCATAAACAACCTCCTTGAACCTTGAGGAGATTGCCTCTTTCTCATGTGTGCGTCCCACATTTTCAAGTAGTTTCTTCAAGATATGCCAAAAGCAGAAGCGGTGCCTTGCATTTGGAAACACCTCAGCCACGGCCTCTGCGATGACATTTGAATAGCCGGTCGTGATCGCTTCCGGATGCTTGCCATTCATACAGCTCAACCATCTCTTCAACAACCAAACATAGTTCTCCTTGCTATCACCGGATAGGAGACCACAGCCGAGAAGCACAAGGTGGCCATGGTTGTTCACCCCAAGGAGTGTGGCTAATGGGAGACTGGCGCGTGTGTGCTGTAAATATATCACATCAAGTGTAATAACGTCACTGAAGTAGCGGTATTGCACCTGGGCCCTAGTATCAGTCCAAAATAAATTCTTCGCACGACTTTCCCGGTCAAGATCCCAGCTGTGGATAAAGTTAGGTTTCCTGCATTGCATTGTCTCAATGAACTTCTTGAGTGAGTTGAGGTCATCCTCCCCAAAACGTTGCACAAAACTCTCGATCCTACTAAACCTCTGGCTGCCAACAGCAGCCACACCACTAGCACCCCTCTTGGGTCGTGTCGGGAACTTCCTTGTCTCAGCAATCTCACTCAGCGATTTCTCCACCATCCCATCCATCTCATCTGTAATATTTGCCTTCTTCTTTGCTGACTCTGGAATCTCCCTGTGCGCACCGACGAGCTTGCAGTTTTTTTTTTTTGATAATTTTTTTTTGATAATTAGCTTGCAGTTGTAGGAGCCTGGTGGGAACCTTGGCCCAGACGCGCACACCGCGCGCCACCTGCTCGGCACGGGTCCTAGACCCCGGTCGTGGAAGATGCGATTCGCTGGAGAGATGCCGGCGTCGACGACGATGAGGTCGGCACCGAAGTTGGAGTTCGCCACAAGTGCGGAGAGCGGGGAGGAGAGCAGCCCCAGGAACCTGGGCGAGCGCGTGGTGGTGAGCCGCCGTACGCACTCGATATAACGAACTCCTCTACTGACAGGTGGGTCCAATCCACGTTGGCAGGGTGACATGGCAGGGAAGTGGTCCAAGTAGCCTTAAACCGACGTCGGTTTCGGCTAGGGACTAGCTGTGACCGGTTTCACAAATTCGAGGACCCACCGTCTACGGGTTCAGGGACCCATGATAGACTTTTTCCTAGTGGAAACGTTAAATGAAACATAGCCCCTGGCTCTATTTGGATGTTGAAGTTTTGAAGAATTATGGTATTAGAAAACCGCAGTTTTAAAACAGGAGATACAAAAACCATGGTTTAAAAAAGTCTAGAGTGAAGTTTCTAAAATTCTAAAAAAAACCTTTAGTTTTGATAATACCATGGTTTGTAAAACTACATGGTTTGTCCCATCCAAACGCCTCATGGCTCCTTAGAACCAAAGTATTTTTAAAAAATATAGTACTTACCTTAAAATTTTAAAAATACTTTACAATCGAACAGAGCCATAGTATCTCATGGACTACAAAATTTAAAGCATACGTAGCCATTGCCAATATAAATAAGCAGAAAAATTCTCTTCTCTCGGCCCATTAACAGGATCGTGTACAAGAAATTTATGCAGAAGTGAATCTACCAATCCGATGCACTTTCTCCTAGGAAAAGTGGTTTCCATGGCGATGACAACGTATAGAAAAGGTTAAAAATAAAACAATACATACTTAAAATATCCTTAAACAAATGGCATTTGCTACGGTACACTGGAATTAATGTGGACCGTACATTATACCAGATCTGGATAGATAAAATGAAGTGTCACCTCCTAAGAGGTAATAGTTTAAAGAAAGAAATATCCCTAATAAATCTAACTAACTCATTCCACTGTGACTACTTTGTATTGAACGTAACAACTACCTAATTATTTTTCAACAACAATTTATAACGTGGCAACTGCACTATAAATTAAAATATATGCATAATGAGTATACTAAATTAAAATATGGTAAGCACACGTGAATAGCATCAATTAACGTCGGTATGGGCAGCGAATTACTGGTATTCTTCACACAGAATGCGTGCTTAGAACTGATACGCACAATAATCGTGCTATTTTCCCGCTCTCAATAATCAATTTATATATCTTAAAATTTATTTGTCTGTTTCAAATATATAATGAATATGGGAATATCACATTTGATTATATTGGATCTAATAACGTGAAAATCTAATAACATGGGTTTTCTCTTAATTTTTTCATACACGAGATGTAACATGCTTTTTTTTCCTAGTGTCTTTTGAGACACGATACGGCCATACGGGTAGAATGTTTCATAAACAAAGCTATTAGCTTTCGCAGCCATTACTTCGTCTGTTAAGATCCTAATTAACCGGCATGCACGCCTTTTTCCGTTGAAACGGCGTACGGCAACGTGATTTAAGGACCATGCAAATATAAATGGAGATTTTTCTTTTTTCTAATTGTTTTTCCTTTTTAAAATCAAAGGTCTAGATTTGCCCAGACATCTTACCTCCTTCAAAGTAAAATGTGTACCGGAGCACAGCCCTAAACAAATGCATGCCTTGTCACACTCTTTCGCAGTTAGATTGCTGAAAGAAACTCATCTAGATATTGTGAAGGCATTTGTTGGTACTACATTACTTAATCTTCGTCGACTAGCACTGTTGGGAAGTTGATGGCTGAGATCAAAGGTTTCAAGAAAAATCATGTAATAGTTGGCCACAAAGGTGGAGTTGCTAAAGAAGGATCGTGAGGATTAAGGGACAACTTTGGTCTAGTACAAAATTTTACAAGCTTAATATGTTCCCTGTGTTGATTACTTTCTTGCAATCCAATTGAGCGATATGTTACGTACATTTCAGCAAAGTTGCTTTATTTTACTAGAAAAATGTAGAACAACCATTCACCCCACTTCGCTCCTCTAGGTAACATTAGCAAGTGCTTCTAAGGGGAGCTAAAAAAAACCCCCAAAGAATCTAACAAGAATCACTAATCTCAGCTAAGACTGAGTGTTAAAATCCGAAGCTTTATTTTCTTTCCACCCGCTCAATTGCTCAAACAAGTCACAAAAGATCCCAAGTGGATAACTCTTGGGTTAGGGGTATACAACTATACATTGGAGAAGAATGAAAAACCAGACTTTGGAAAATTCCAAGGGAACAAGATATTTAAAACCAGGAGAGGGGCTGGAGCTTCCGGGCGCTGGGGGCAGCTCCGGCCGCTCCCCGCCCACAGCCGCCCGATCCGGCGATCTGCGGCCGCCGGTGCGCGGGGAGCCGCTCCGCGCGGGAGCGGGGGCGCGGCGCTCCCCTCGGGAGCCGCTCCGCGTGGGGCCCGGTCGCCGGCGCCCGTTGCGGCCGCGCCGTTCTCGGCGTCGCCGCTCGACGCGTGCCCACGCGGGTCCTAGTGCAGCAGTGCTAGGCGGAGGTGGCATGCGCTTGTTGGCCGGTGGCTGCCTCCCTCGTCCTTCGCCGTTGTGGTCACAGTGCGCCTCCGTCCTCCGCCGCTGTGGCCACAGGGCGCGGTATGGAGTGCCGGGGTGGTTGGCCGGCGCCGTGGCCATAATAAGAGTGCCTCCCTCTTGCAGCTTTGCCCAGTCCCAGTGCGTTCCTCTCCTCCTCGCGCTTTTCCCTCTCCATTTTCGCTTGCTGGAGGAGAACGCGGCAGTGCGGGTGCGGGGGAGCCAGCGGAGCCTCCGCTGGACATGGAGGAGTCCAGATCCGGCGCCGGTGGACATGGAGGCCGGATCTGTTCCCATGGCCAGCTGGCCAAGCAGCGGTGCGGCCTAGCGGTGGCAAAGGTGAGCGACACAGGGGAGCCACTGGCGCTGCCACCTACGGCGCGAAGGAGCTAGCAGCGGCTCGGAAAAGCGGCGCTCAGCCTAGGCTACGGCACAAACGAACCGCCGGTGGCCTAGGCAAACAGCGCTCAAGCTACCTGCCGGCGTCGTGGCCGATTGCCACTTAGGTGAGCCATCGGGGAGGCGGACGAACCGTCGGCAGCCCTTCCCCTCCATGGCCTCTGCCGCAGCTCCTCCACGAGCCTGGCGCGGCTCTCCGAGGACCCGGCAGGCGCGGTGGCGGCCTCGGCCGCGACCTTCCATGTGGCGCCGCGGCGCCTCATCTCCCAGCCAGTGTCCATGTCGCCCGTGACCATGAGCTCCGATGTGGTCCTGGTGTCGGACGGCCTCGACAAGGAGGTGGGCGCGCTTGAGGCCTTCTAGCGTGCGGCGAGCGACAGCCTGGCATGGCACGGGCAGCTGGCGCGGGCGAACCCTTGATGCTTCCCGTCGCCTTCCCCGGCGTCGATTCTGTGGTGATAAGCGTCTCTGGAAACTAGCGGTCCCTGCTTGTCCTCATCCGAGTTCTTTGCTGCTTTTCTTACTATATTCTTGGGTGCTTTCGTTCTCTGCCGTAGTGGGCTAATGGCTGCCTTGATTCTGATTTATTTCTTGCTGATGCAGCGGCCTTTCGAAGGGGGATTTCACGGCTTCAATGTCTGCAGTGCCACGGTCTTGCTCCTCCCAGACTCACGGTTGTTGGAATCCTAGAATCCTAATCTCCATTCAAGGTACAGACATTAGGTAATCTTTTTCATCTCAGCTAGCCTTTATTTGGTTTCAGTCTTCTACGGTTGTTTTCTGATCTAGCGATTGGACCTTCTCTGCACAACCAACTGTTCTTTCAATAGGTGTATTCCATAAAGCTTCACAACTGTTTCTAAAGTGCAGATATATATTTTACTGCCTGTGTTGCGTGCTGGCTATGCATAATATATTTTTAAAGGAGCTAACTAAGCATAGTAGATGTGCGCTCGATAATCATTGCCTAAGGCTAAACATCACTTTTGTTTGGTTTGAAGAAAATAGAGGTGATGCTAAGCCACGGATAAAAGAGTGTTTGCGCTTACTGCTTGTAGGTAGAATTCCTGTCTCAACTTGAACTACAAAAGTATTGCCTCCAGTTTCTCATGTGTTTTATGAAATGTGTTTGCTTTACGATTTGTGTATACTAATTTCATGGCTTTGCTTCTAATGCCCAAGTATGTGAGTCTATGCACAGTCCTTAAATTTTTGTTGCTTTAGTAATGCCTCTTGCTTCTTGCATTTTGCTTCTGATGTGGAGTATGGGTGCTTATATTGAGGCATGGTATGTAAATTTGATATGATGTATGTGCAGTGTAGTAGACTATATGCTCTAGAATGGTAGAGTGATAATGTTACCTCTTAATTTTTGGAAGACAGCTGCTGATTTCTATGCTGAATTTACACTTACCCCTTGTTAATTCCTGCATGCTTGGCCTGCAATTCAGTTCGAAAATATTGGCTCCATAGATAAAAAGGACAAATTGGTGAGCTCATCTCTGTTGCTCTATTTCAGCCGGCTTGTGCTTGTTGGAGTATGCCCTTCATTTGATAGGTGGAGGATGGAACTTCTCTATGCAGTGAGGCTCAGTCTGCCTTCCTCTAGGGTCGTGGGGCATAATGTTCTTTTGGACACCTACGGATCCAGGGTATGGCTAGGACCTCTCCTATTTGCAGAGTATGCATGGGTTCCTTGTTGAATATAAATTCCAATGCCTGATGCTATATACTAAAAATATACAAAAATATACACCGCGCCGTGGTTCTTGTTGCAACATTGTCCATTTGGCGTACGCAAGAAATGAAGATATAGCTTAGATTTATATTGCTACTATTCTGTTCATCTCCCTATATTTAAGTATATAACTACTTTGGAGAACATGCCACGGCAGTGTGAGGGTATGTACTCAATTTAGTGTCTACTTCATTTATCGGGTGTGGCCTACCTGCTTTGGAGGCATCATCGATTATGCTACCATACTGTAAGACTGTGAGTGCTGCTTAAATCTCTTGTCGATCACATGGTCCATTCCACAGTATTACCCTTTTAATCTAAAGTTAGTTATGTTGCTCAGCTTCTTGCAGGATTTAAAGACAGGCTGAGCCAATCAGGTTATGTGTGTTTGATCTTTGGTTGATCCTACCTTTGCTGCTGCTTTCGTAATAAGACGGCTTCTTTACCTTCCTTGTCAAGGTGCCTTGTTTATTTAGCCCTGTTTAGTTTGATCTAGCAAGATCTTTTGTTCGATGGTCGTATTTTTCTTGTACCCTACCATGCCATATGTTTGTGATATTGTCTAGGAAAAGGTTAGACTACTCTCATTCACTCTGGCATCCCATACATACAGTTTGACACCTCTGGTGTTCTGTAACATGTTCGTTGCTGAAAGCTTGGCTCAATTCCACATATTTTTCTACTGAAAGCGTGACTCAATTCCAGGACAAAAGAACAGTAGTAGAACTTTGGGTGACAAATGTACTGCTTTGTTCAAAGAAAAAGCCTAGGATCCACCTCTTCTGATGATTGGGTTTGGCCAGGTTTCCAGCTGGCTATATTTATTCCATGGATCATAATGGTGGCATTGGTGTCTTGGTCTGGTTCTTGCTGGTACAAAATGGTTTGCTTGTCTGACAAAAAATATGAACATTTTTTACCTTCTATGTACCACTCTTTTAGGTTTCAGTTGTGTTGAGATGATCCCAAGTTGAATTACCTGATGTTATTTTCCTTGGAAGCAGAGGCCACACTTGGTGATGCAAACTCTCGAGCATAGAAAGGTAAGACATTCTTATCTTTTCTTTATGTGCATCTGTATCCTATCCCGTTTCCAGTCCAATGATTTCAGTTGTGTTTTTTTCATATAAAATATATGCCCCTGTAACGAGAAACTTTACAAAAGGACAGTAGTTCTGTTCAAGATATTGGTGTTCCCTACAAACCTTTGCTTGCATTTATATTTTCTGTTCCCTCTTGATTGCCTATTACAGGTACCTGTGTCGCCTGCATATCCCTTTCTCCCCCTGGTTATGCTTTGTGGTAAGTGCTAATCGTTGTCTCTGTTCCAGCGTGCTGATCCAAGAGACTTCTCTGCTCGATGATAGCTCCTTCCATCCACCTGCTGATTTTCTTCAGAGGAACGGCTAAACCTGGTATACTTACTTCTGCTCTGTACTTTCGACCTTTGGTGATATCAGATATAGGCGGATAGCATGTTCATCACCCAAAGAAAGGTGTAGCTTGTCCCACAGAAGCATCCAGCTTTGCTAAGAAGCATGAACAATGTCTTATCTTTTGTAGCACTGAGCCATTTTCTGCTTTCTTTTTTGGTCCAGATCTTCCTTGATGGTAGTCACACTGTGCGCATGAAATTTTTGACTCTTAGTTCCTAAAATTTACCTCCATATTAATTCTGTAAATTATGTATTTGTTTAGTCAAATTAAAATGTTTGCTTGCCCATGTCTGCTTTTAAATTTGTATAAATATGGCTGCTTACCTGCATGTTCGGTTAACTAGAGTTCAAAACTCTTTTGTTTGTTCATCTAGACTAAAGGTGTAATTCTGCTCCTACACCTTTATTTTATTGTACTTTGTAGGTTTAGGTCCTAGATTTAGGCTCCAACACTACAAATGTTGGTGTAGTATCTGTGTACATATGCATTTGCTTGTAAATTACATACAATGATACTTGATATTCCGCTTTGCCATCACAGGAGAAGATGCTTATAACGCTGGTCTAAATCCCGATGAGACATTCTTCATTGGGTATGGCACAGGTTAGATAAACATAGCACAATTCTTAGGTACAACCGCACACAAAAATCAACACTTCATATAAAGCTTCATGCACCAATCATGCCTGTTACCAAACGGAGCAATGCAAGAGGCTCTACCATATCAGTACCTAGGATAGCAAATGCCCCAGTTCAAATATTAAGTATACCTTATTATGTCTGCATAAACATAATGCAGGAGCATAATGCAGAAGGACATGCCCATCTTTCCTTGTAAGATACCGCAGCGTGCTTTCCTTATGTATGAAAACCATAGCCAATATTATCAGTGCATAAAAGATCTAACAAGACATGCTATATTTTGTTGTACAAATAACAACAGACAATAGCGCTTCAATGTAAGGTGGAACTGAGTTTATGCTCGTATTCATAATTCTATAGATAGATGAAAAAGTATGATCTGATAACTTTGGTTTACCATCAACGCCCATACACTTGGATAAACAATTGCTTTGCTTCCATGCTATCTTCTGAATAGATGACTAAATACTCGCACAACGCCAATAGATTGCTTGCTTTACTTAGAACTGTTCTTCATTATTTAACTACGATATACAACAATCGTTGAATAATTGTTGCATCACGCAATCTTTTAAACACTTACTTTTACTCACGGTTCTCCATCCAATATACACCAACGCGTGACATGCGCGCGCGAAGCGCGCAGACATACACTAGTACAACTATACATTGGAGAAGAATGAAAAACCAGACTTTGGAAAATTCCAAGGGAACAAGATATTACAGGTACCGCTCTCTACCTGCACCGGGGCATCCGATGCTCTTGAATCTTCTTGGCTAAGCTGTTTTTAAAAAGTCCAGTGCTGGCTTCAGTATATATTAATATACCACTAGACCCATCCGGTGCTTACTGACTTTGTTTCGTTTGAACATTTAATTTGACAACAGGATGTTTCAAATTGTCCAATGAAGTGTTTTGTCCATGATCATCTGATGCACTATACTGTGCTTCCACATCGCTCACCATGCATAGTGATTTGAGCATTTGAAGTCTAGACATGTTTGACTAGGCTCTTATGCTTCATCGAGCGATGCCGCCGGAGCATCCGGTGCTTTAAACTGCACCAGCATATATATATAATATGATGTAAATAGTCTGTTGATTGGTAGAGTGTGGAGAAGTGGTAGCGGCGGCACAAAGGGCCATTGAGGACTCGAGAAACAATGGCGGAGGAGAAACAGGTGCACCGGTAGTCGGTAGAGGAGGTGCTAGAGTGGGGCAGCGGTTTCCGGTCTGGCTCGTTCGGTGTCAACAAGCCGCAGCCCACCAAACCCATATAGCGGATCACCTGTAGCCTCCAAACCAATCTACAATTATTCGTTGTGTCACACTTGGACCTCACATCCATAGCACAATCAGCTCGTAGTGTTATGATATCAACATTGTCACGGTCGCATCGCTGCTTCCATCGGCTCCGATCTCTTCGAGTTTTTCCACGTTTGGACCGCCTGGTCTAATCCCGAGCGCCGAAGTTGTCACCTGTCACGATCTCGCTGGGCACTGTGTCTACTGGGTCTCTGGCTTTGGCGCCTTGCTGCACGTTGCGCAAACTATCTCCTAGCCTCGATCCGTGTACACTTCCACGCAGAGAATTTGCTGCCGGATCGATACAGGCGAAGGTGCGGGTTCGTGTGGAGCGCAGGCGTATGGCCTCTGCACGTGATGCGGACGGACTTGGGGCGTGTCCAGGTGGGATGGTAACGCGGTTTCTTGGAAGCGATTCGCGTACAGGAGTCGAAGGGCAGATGTGCCGGGGCGACATGCATAGCGAGACGGATTTGGTTACGGTAGCACTTTGATTGTATTAGCAGTATAGGGTAGAGTTCTAGTCAAACTTTGTAACTTGAAATTTTTTCATAAATATGAGGGAAGGGCTGTTGTCAGACCCGTCGATTGGGCATCGCGAGTGGCGCGACGGAACGGGACCACCAAAAAATTAGGGCTTCCAAAACCATTATTAAAATAATACTAGTACACCTACTAGTTAAAATGTATTTTGATTTATATTCTCTGGTTGTCATTTGTTTGCAACGTTCGCGTCTTAATTGTCACATCATCTTCTAAATTTTGATTTATCTAGTTCTACCAACTCCATCATAATCTGTTCACGTATATAATTTTCATCTCTTACTTTGATTAACATAAATACATATTGTGTTTCTTTGTGTTATAAGAACATATAGTTAAATCATATAACAAAAAATATTTTTAAATTATATATTTTATAAAAGTAGTGTTCTAATTTGTGTATCGCACTGGGGCTCAAAATCCTAGGTATGGCCCTGGCTGTTGTTGTAACTATGATGACTAGATAGTTTGGAGTAGGGGTGCAGCATTGTCGAAGTATACCTGGATGCCGACATAGCTATGTGATAATGTAAGGAGCGTCCATAGTCATGCCCCGGGATGTAGGCTTCGGTCGAACCTCGTTGACAAATATCGTGCCTTTTAAGTTGTATATGATTGTGCATGGATATCTTGATCGATCCATAAACGTTTCTGCATGCTTGTTTTCTTACAAAGGGGTGGCGGAGAAGGAGCAATTGCACCGGTGGAGTAAAGGTGGTATGTAGTAGGACCGATGGTTGTGTGATGAATCACACACGGCGCAAAAAGCCCCTAAGGCTTTCTCCAACCGAAGACCTATATCCATAAATGGGTTACGATTTGGAGATCTAAACCTAAAAATTGTCTCCAACCGATGACCCAAACACGCTACCCATTTTGAGTTTGAGGAGAGAAGTGACCTAAAAATGGGTTCCGCCTCTCTGCGTACTGAAAATGGGTCTTCGGTTGGAGACGCCGATAAATACGTCTTCACTGCGTGACCTAAACAACCAATATGAGTCTCCTAAAATGGCTACTCGGTTGGAGAAAGTCTGAGGCCATGTGCAGCCATTTGTAGGTGCAACTGCGGCAGTGAGGATGCGGAGGAGGGCGCCGATGGCGTCGGGAAGAACCTATTGGGAGAGAAAGAAAGGAATGTATGAAAAAGATAATTTGTTAATCAAGGTATGGATGATTTTTTGTTATACATGATTTTGATACGGGGGGAAAAGATATTTAGAGGAGCCTAACAATGTTATTTTATAGGAGAGGCCAAGGTACACAGAAAGTAACCGCTGTCTCCAGCAACGAATAAACAAGAACTAAAGAGATAAGGAACAAAATGGGGCAAAAAAAAAAAAGGGTCAGACGTCGCACTCAGCTCAGCTGGTGTTAACTTTCCAGATAGCCCATGGAAATGCTGAAATTATCAAAGTTATCTTGCTTACTACTACCCACGTACGCTCTTTTGATTACTAATTCACTACATACATCAGAAGTATTACTATGAGCGAGCACACTTGGGAATCAAGAAACCAGGGGAGGAAAACTAGAAGCCAGTAGCAGTGTGAGCACGCACACAGGGTGACTCGAAAGCTGAACTAGTAGCAACGGATCAACAAGTGACACAGACACCCAGCTCGCAAGTCGCAGCATAAAAACAAAAAAACAAGTGAGCTGGGCTGAACCTGAACTAGAAATTAGTTTAAGCTACCACCGACGGCAACCCGTGCGGTGCGTTTATCTTTGGTATATGTTGGCAATGGGCATGGATGGTGCACGCAGATCGATTGTGATGGATCGATCGATGAGATACCCATGCGCGCGATGTCTGCGAGCAGAGCTGCGGTAGAATCCTGCGCTTTTGCCTGTTATTTTCAGTAAAGTGTGCGTGCAAACGCCGCACGCAGCCGGTGAATCTAAAAAATATCTTTTTTCTCTTTAACAAATATCTAAAAAATGAGTGGAATGGTTCGTGTACGTGGGGGCGATGACGGTTCCCCTCGCTAAAATATGACGATGAAGCATCTTAAAGCTAGAGGGGGTACGGTGTTCAAACAATAGAAAACCTGGCATGTGATGCCTGCCTGCCATACACTAGTAATCTAGTATCAAGAAGTAGCAACTAGCAACAACGTGAGGATGTCGCAAACGCGGCACCAGCAACCGGGTCGTTGGGTTTAATTTGTTGCTTAATTTAACTACCACTAGTGCACTGCCACCACCTACTCGTACCACCACTATTCCTTGAGCATTTGAATAAGTATAAGATTTTGGTTTGGCACTCGATCGCCATCTGAACGCAACTCGGCAACTAAAAATAACGCGGGGGCCGTGGAGTAGCCGGGTCGTCTCTCCTCCACTGTCCTAAAGCTGGCATATTAGCTTGTGCTTGTGCTACACCAGTGTGCAGCAGCTGTCGTAATTGCACTCGTAAGGTTTCAATCCAGTCGGTGGTCTCCGATTTTCGGACGGAGGGAGCGAAATTATAACGAAACGTGTCGTCTTCTTTGGTACCAATTCGGTCAGATCGGATGGACCATCCATGTCAGTAACCAGTTGAAATATGAATACTGCATGTTCCTAGTTTGCTTGAAAAATGAGAACAAATTTGCGTGGTATCTGAATACCGTATGACACGACACGGCGGTTTGGTATCAGATTCTGATTCTCACTTGACAAGGGTGACTAGGGGAGGGAGGACGAAGCAATAAGATCACGGCGAGCTTTTCTTCCATTTTTCCGATTTCAGCAACTCCCCAACCAAGAACCAACCAAATGAAGCACTAGCACCGAGTGAACTTGAAAAAGATGAGAGATTTGGCTCAAATTCAAGTTTTCCCCCCATCTTTCTCACAACACGTACCCCAATTTGTTCTGTACAACGAACGAGCCTCGCCAGGCGCCACGAACGCGGCGGCCGCCCACCCGCCTCTATCTAAATCTACCCGGCCACCGATCCGGTCAGCCGGACATCACGCCGCCGGCGAGGTACTCGTACGGCGCGTCCCGCCGCGGTCGGTCGGCCACGACCGCGCCTGCGACGCCAGCGCTGGTCCCCGGTGCCCGCGCGGGCTTCGCGCGGCCGGCGGCGCCCGCCTCGTCCTCGGCGGGCTCCCTGGGCGGGAGCTCGGCGCGGCAGAGCGGGCAGGTGGCCCGGATCCCGAGCCACGGCGCGATGCAGCCGTCGTGGTACCAGTGCGCGCAGGGCAGCCGCACGACGGCGTCCGCCGCCGCGATGTCCTCCGTGCACACCGCGCACACCGTGCCGGCCACGCCCGCGGGCGCCCGCACCGCCGGCGGGGCTGAGACGGCCGGGCGGCCGGCGGCGGCCGCCGAGGCGGAGCGGGGAGGAGGGTCGTCGTCCACGGGGAAGGACTCCTCGTCGACGTAGTCCACCACCAGCGGGTTTCGCCCCATAAGCGACGAGAGCAGGTACCTCGCCGTGATCCAGTCGCCGTCTTCGTCCATGGTGCAGGTGATGATTGGTGATCGATGCCCACAGCACAGCACAGCACAGCAGCAGAGAGGGTTTCGATTCCTACAAAGATCTCAGCGAGAAGGAGAGGGGGAGAGAGATGACGAGAGAGGAGAGACGGGGAGGGTGCTGGGTGGGGGATTAAATAGCGCCATAGGAGGGGCTTTAGCATTTGAGAGACACGAATATGACACGCCAAAATAGCACGTCCTTGTCATCAGGACTGCTCAAAAGGCGATTTACTATGGTTTACTGCCAGCTCTAATCATACACACATCTAGTGTATAGTAGGTTTAAAATAATACTAACAAATTGTCTAATCGAGTACGTACTAATTTTAAAGTACAGCTCTCTATTAGATTCTAGAACCAGTTAGTAGTTCCATGCATTGTTTAAAAGCTGGCGCGGTGTAAAATTTTATCCGTAATGACGTGGACATCGGCCCTTGTCTACTTGTGCCTAAATTGGTCGCCGTGTTCGTGCAACAAAGTCATTGAAGATGATAACCTTATCACTTAGGTTGTTGTGCTATCTACCACTGCAGATGCAGTTTCACATTTACCACTTAAATTCTTGTAAATGTATTCCCATATAGAGTTAGAGTTAGATAGAGTACCTTCGTGTGCGGTAATTGTGTTTGAGTCGGTCGTCTCTCTCTGTAGCAGAAGGCTGATTAAGCAACCGTTCTGTTGACTGGGCAGTGACTGGGACAGGTTATCAGAAGATAAGATAGGGATCGCCCTGCCCGAGCAGATAAGACCCGCAGCACATCGATTGCGGTGATTCAGGCGGCTCCGCGGGGTGCATCTTCGTTCGGTGTTTGTCCGACCAACCAAGAACCAACCCATATACGTGCATGACGTGGACCTGACCGTGGGCCGTGGGGTAGGACCGTAGTAGTAGCTATCCGATCTATCCGGTGCCAATTCTGTGGGCTCTGTTCTTATCAACAAAAAAAAAAAAATTCTGTGGGCTCTGCCTGGCATGGCATCGATCCACGGAGGAGAGGATAGAAAGAAGGCGCATGGGCAGAGTCCATGCAAGTTTGGCGCATCGGAATAATCCCTGTAGAAAAATCACCTCACGCGTTCCGTTTCATCGTTTCCGTCGCCCCCGCTCCGTGTCCGCTCCTCTCCTGTCAGAATATGCGCCGGCGCCAGATCTTCCGTCCACTCCGCTCTCGCACCGCAACCGCTCCGCGCCTCCGCCGAGCCTTCCTCCCGCCCCAGCATGGCACCTGCCTTCTCCCATGGCCGTCGCCCGCGCATCCCACCTCACCCTCCGCTTGCCTCTGTCTGAGCAAGCAGGGACATCTCCCACCACCTCTCACCGACGCTTGACTGGCGCTTTGGTCATCAAACTGCCAATTAAAAGGACCATGCTTTGACTGCTATGTTCTTGTTACCGGTTTTGATGCTGATTCTGCGTTCGTTGATATTATAGCATCTCAAATTTCTGTTCTTTCTTTTTTGGTGCTTGCAGATGGAAATGTTGTGACTATTGTTGATGTTCTTCGCATAAATCATGCTGCAATTGCCATGGTCAGTGCCAACTTCCTTCTCCTTGAATATAGTTCAGAATTATTGTCCTTCCATTTTACCCCTATGCACATATGTTGGTTTAATATTGTGCCAAATGGAGTTCCATGAAGGCGTTTTTGTCATCTGCAATTGTTATAAGCTGCGAGGCAACCTTTAATAAGATGCAGTACCTGCAGGGTTATATGGATCATTATGTCCGTATGCATTATCTCCTCAACTGTGTAGGTGCCTTTCTTTAAGTGACGAAAAGGTGGGGTATTTACCACTGCTGATTATAACCATTAAGGCCATCAGCTGAAGAGGCATTACAATGTCTTAAATGGCATAATGATTGGCCAACAAACAGTTCGGCTTTCATGGAGCCTAAGTCCTGCAAAGTAAACATGTATAGTCTATCTTATAAAAAAAAATTCTGCATAAACCTATGGCATTCAGTAAATCTCTTCAACCTCAGACCTGGCGAGAAATCAAGTGGAGGCGGTTGTTGGAGCTTTGCACCGATAAGCATGTTACAGAAGATTTCGCTCAGTGATGACACTTAGAATTGAGAAGTAAGCAGAACCACATGATCTGTCTTAGGTGATTGTCTGATAGAGGATTACTTGTGTGATGTAGTAGTGTTTGTTTCCCAGCAGTATTTCTTCATTTTTTTTCTTTTAAAAGTTGTCATTTTTTTTTCTGGATATGGAAACTTCTGTGGTTTTTACCTAATGGGATCTCTTCAATGGAAGCTATTGCTTTTTATTTATTACACCATGAAACAATGTGCAGGGCCCATCAAGTCAGCAAGCAGATTCAAATCAGTGGTAAAATTCCACCTCTCCTATGGTGTTTGGAAAATTCCAAGAGGTAAAATTCCTCAATTGTGGTGTTTGATGGCAAAGGTCTGTGCAGATTTGCATCTCCTTGGTTATTGGTTATTACTAGTAATTTGCCCGTGCGTTGCAACGGGAGATAACAAAACTTCAAAACGATATACACATTGCCATGTAAGAATATCTGAAATAGCAATTCTCGTGCATAACCATAAAGCACGTGTTTGAAGGTACACGTTGAACACGTTAAATTCATTACAAATTTCGAGCCCAAATCCAAAGTTTGTATACAAATCCAAAAAAAATACACAAACCTAGATATCATAGATAAACACAATGTCGAGCCCTATTGTCAATCAATGCATAGTGTGTGCACAAATCAATAAATATTGTAATGTGATGGTATGTTGTAACACCCCGAAAATTTACCATGATAAATTACCCTCCAATCTCCCCCTTAATTCAAAATAAATTCCGAGTGCGAGTGTGCAGTTCTGAGCTCACCTAAAATCACCTCAACCTCCTCTGAATATTTTCAAAAATATTCCCCACTTTCCCTTCTCAAAATCCATTCAAATTCTTTGTTCAAATCCAAATCTGAAAAATGGAGAATCCTCTCTCTTTCTCACTTGGGCCGAAACCCACTCCCCCCCCCCGGCCCGCTTCGCCTCCCCTTCTCCTTCGGCCCAAGACGAATGGCCCAGCCAGCCATCCTCTTCCTTCTTCCTCCTTCCCCACGCTGCTGCCGAGCGCGTGCCGCGCCCGACGCCGCGCCGGGCCCCGGGCCCCGGGCAGCGCTGCCTGCCGCCGCGCGCATCGCGCCAACGCCGCCCTGCCTGCGCCCGTCCGCGCCCACACCCGGGCCCCTGCTGCGAGCGCCCCTCCCACGGCACGCTCGCGCCACACCGTGCCAGCGCACGCCGCGCCCGTTCGCCCGCTCGCCGCGTCCTTTAAACGGAGCAGCCAGCCTCCGCTTCCCCCCCTCTCTCTTTCCCTCCTGCTTCCACTCGCGCCGCCCGCGCCGCTCGCCCCCGCGACGAGCCGCGCCGACGTCGCCGCCCTCCCTCACCTCGCACTACTCTACCGCGGATCTTTCCCTCGCCTCGGCCGACCCCGGTTCGCCACGACCCGGAGCCGCCCGACGCGAGCACCCCTTCCCCACTCTCCCTCGCCGTTCGCCATGAACACCCGCCGCCGCGCGAGGAAATACTCCACCCACGCGCCACCTCGGTCCAATCCACTGCACAGAGAGTACCACAGCACCACCCTCCACCCTCGCCCGCCTCTAATTCCTCCTTCCCTAGCTTGGGCAGAGCCGCCCACGGAGCCCCGTGCCGCCTCCAATGGCGCCCCGTGGACAGCCCAACGCCGTGCCTCTTCCCGTGCCCGGAAGGCCTTGGATGGGTTCGCGCCACCTTCCTCTACACGCCGGCGCTCTCGGTCCCGGGAGTGGAGGACGAGCGCGGCCGCTCCGGTGAGCTCCGGCGAGCGAGCCCGGCGGCGACCGGGCGAGCGCTCTGGTCGAGCGAGCCGCTCGCTCGGCGCGCCTGCCTGCCCTCGCCCCGCGCCACATGGGCCGGCCCAAGACTCCCCCTGTGCGCGTAAGAGAAGAAAGAAAAAGGAAAGAAAAGGAGGCCCTGTGGGCCGAATGTTCTCCCTCGGCCCAGATCCATTTCCTACTCGAGCCAGAACCAGAGTTTGCCACCAAAGTCTGTTCCACCCCCCTGAGCTATCCAGGAAGCTCCAATCTACCCCCCTGTCACGAAACGTTCCATATCTCTTCCGTTCTAGCTCCGATTTATGTAATTCTTGTACCAAAATTCTCTGTAAATCAAGCTCTATCTATTCATGTAATTCTTGTAATATTCCCACACACTCCGCCGACCACGACACACGAAGATTCACGGTCTACGTCATTTTTGGGTCGACCCGCGACGACGGAACTAGGACACCTGTGGCAAGCCACTTGTGCATTAGTTCCGCCCTCGCCGATCGGTTCACTGAAGACCCGGTTTGGTTGAACCGAACCGGACGGTTGTCAAACTCTACCCCTGTCCCCGTAATGCGGACGACAGGTGGGGATGGTTGGCACCGCCCGAGTTCGTCGTTCTCTCCCTCACCGCGATGTAAGCCCATCGCGCTGTGGGAGTAGACCGAGCCCAACCGGAAGGAAGAGTTGGACCGCACGCGCCAGGATTTGGCCCGTGTCGTCTCTCTCTTCTTCCAAATTAATCTTTATTGCCGACATGCTGCCCTCATGCTGCCGGAAAATCCGTCTCATGGGCTCGGCATGGATGGCACTAAAGATCAAACTCTTGATATCTAAAAGGGAGGCCAAACGCGCCATTTATCCGTTTGACTCTCGCTCTATTCATATGCAAAACCCTAAGGACATCTTTAGCTCCACAAAACCCATATCAAGATGAGCTCAGATTGTACCTTGATTTGGTGTGTTTTGCTTGTCTGTACGTGTAGGCTTTCGCGGAGAGCCGCTCGGTTCCGTCTCTGAAATGGTTGATTCAGAGACCGGGACAGGAATTTAATGGTGCAACGACCGTCGTACCGGCTACCTCGACGGAATGAATGCAAGTCCACTGGAATCCTCACTTGATGCATAAATTACCCAGTTTTTATATACACATCCTATTGCCTTGTATGAACGATAAAACTTGCATGTTTTGCTGGCTAAGGTAAACATAGTAGGATATAGCCTCCTGAGCCACCTTAGAGGTAGTGCGCTTAGGTGGATCGCTCACTCAATTATATACATTAATCTTGATGAAAATGATGGGAATATGGTGATGGGTGTGGACGGATGTTTTCAGTAAAACATGGGGTAAGACCCTGGCAGACGACTTCGGTTGTTGAAGCCACTACGGGGTAGAAACCCCAGGGATACGTTATCACGGATGCCCCGGTGTCCGGTCCTTGTTGCGAGGGCCGGACTGGTGTTGGCTCAGATGATGAGCATGTGTGGGAGCTCTACCCTGAAGGACCGAGTTGACGTTTCATCTTGCCTAACTCATTTAGTGCAACCACTCGAGGTTGTATGCGGCAACCCTCGGTTAGAACCCGCTTTGGACAAACCAGGCGTAAGCCGGTGTGCTGGGATGCATGAGAGATTGGGAAAGGGGCGCGGTTGCATGGCTGCGGTCAGGGGTCAACAGTCGTGTGGCTGCGGGTCTGAGCGACAGGTGGTCCCGCGTTTCTCATGGCTGAAGTCTGGGGGCGCCTTGCGGGGGAAAAACCGGCGAGCGGAAAGGGGCCACATGACGATGTGTGTCCTGGACCAAACTTGTGGGTAAAGTGTGCACCTCTGGCCAGAGTATAATTAAATCTATCATGATAGTCCGCTGTCCACTGGTATGGACAAACGAGTTACGGCTTGGTTTCTGAAACTAGCATCTTATAAAATGTGGGTTTTTGGGATGGGATCAAAATGATGGTTTTGAGGCAGCTGCGGTTGCCGAGGAGGTGTGTGTGTGGAAAATGTGATGGCATGCGTGCCATGAGCCGCGATGGACCGGCAAGTCCAGTGGCAACCTCTTTTGGGAAAAAGATGTTTTCTCAATTAAAACTGAGAACTAAGGAACCCTGCATATGCAAATGTTTTACTGCAAATTTATCCTTCAGCTCCAGATATATCTTGCATATAGTGATAGCTTTTACCCCCCCTCTTCCTATGGAGGAAGGTGGGCTTGCGGAGTACGTTTGTACTCACCCTTGCTTTGTTGTTGGTTTACAGAGCAAAGAAGACCATGGACGTGTGAGGGTTACGGCCTGCTTCCCAACTGTGTTCGTGTGGGAAAGTATGGGTCGCGCTTTAAAGTTTTCCGCTGCAGTGTTTTTGGGCTGCGCCCCGTTTGGTCTGTCCCGTTAGGGCGGATCTGTATACATCTGATGAACAAATGTGGTTACCATAACTCCTGGGAATGGTAATAATACACATTTTAGTCCTGCTTAAGGGCTGGGACGCTTCATATGTGCGCAAATAACAGTAAAAGAGACATCAACTTGTATATTGATTTCATACCTTAGTTATAGAGTTAGAACCTCCTTATAAACAATGTTCTTAGTATAAGTTTCACTCTGGATGTGGCTTTTATTGGTCTTGTCTTGCCTTGATATTTTGTTTTTCTTATCTTTATCATCAGGTGCAGATAGGACCTTGATGTTACTCCTAGCAGTGGCTCTAGACAATGCCACATAAAGCTGGCCATGGGAGAACACAGGCTCAGGCAAGTACACACCAGCATGTGCAATTGTCTGTCCTTGTGCCTTATTTATCGTCATAGCAAAACTGAGCCTGATAGGAAACTGCTTCTTCTTAAATCTAAAAGGGAACATCTCATCATCAGAGGGGCACAACGGGATTCGGGGTAGGAAGACCCTCTTCCGAGCATGCTGCCCCAACACGATCTCTGCATCGATAGCATTTTTCTGGAAACCCCGAACAATGAGCCTTGTACCGTTGCAGAGCCCATTAGCTGGATCAATATTTCTTAATAGTATGATTGGACAATTTATCTTGAGCCTCAAAACATGGGGAGGCAGACCGTTAGGTGTCAAAGAGTTGAGGAACTCTGGCGGATAGTAGTTGTGGGGGTCATCTTCTGCCCGATCGAAGCTGTGGTATACCATCTCCTCCCCTCGGAAACGATGGATCATCCGCATATTGATCCTGTCCACACAGTCATTCCGCGTGGATAAGATGGCTCTTGATGTGATATAGTCTGGATCCGTCATGTTATCATCAAGCATCGGAAACACATTCTCTATTAGTCTATGCAGATCTGTATCCTCTCCTGTGCAAGGCACACATATTTCATCAGGCAAACGTATGCACCCATGACCATCGTCCTCCTCAGTCCCATTACCGACTCGCAATAGGTATTTTGCGAACCATGGGTCGCTCTGTGCCCTCATGTTGCGTACCAACTTTAGGTGACGCATGGACTCCCAAAGGTATGACCTACGTAGGGATGCGTCGACTATCTGAGCCCTCGACCCCTTTCTGATAACCGGAAGGACTTGTCTAAAATCTCCTCCAAAAACAACTGTCTTCCCGCCGAAGGGCCGATCCGGCGCATTCATTATGTCCCTCATACTATTGTCAAGTGCCTCGACTGCCTGTCTCGTAGTCATAGTGGCTTCATCCCATATGATCAAGGATGCTTCCTTTAGAAGCTTAGCTGTCCCGCTCTGTTTCGTGAAACTACATGACAACCCATCATAGATAGTCAAAGGTATCTTGAACCGTGAGTGCGCGGTCCTTCCTCCGGGCATTATGGAAGCAGCAACACCGGATGTAGCTGTCGCAACGGCAATGTTACCTAGGCCTCGGACCGTGGCCAATAATGCCTTGTATAGGAAAGTCTTGCCCGTGCCTCCGGGGCCATCAACGAAGAACACACCTCCTTCGCAGCTATCCACAGCAGCTAGAATCTCATCATAGGCAGACCTTTGCTCAACATTGAGCGAGGTCGCTAGTGTTTCATGGTCAGGGTCCACCTCAATAATCGATTCCTCGTATATCTCTCTATCCACACCGTGAGATGAGTCATGTTCCTCATCGATGTCAGGAAGAGGGTAAGATCTAATGTCCTTGCCCATTGATTGTAGCATGTTCCTTATATCTATCAACACCATATTCTGTACTGCTTGCACAGACAAATTTGTGCGGCAGTAGTCCTCCGACATTGCCTCTCGATGTTTGTTCCATAGGCCTCTTACGTCGGAAGCCTCACAATGCACAAGTATCGTTGCAAATAGCCTTCTGAGTGCCGACGGCATTTGGAATGTCTCAGCCTCAGTGAGGTAGTCATCCAGAGTGGTGTCTGCCTCAATTAGACCCCTTCTTTCTGCGGCTTCATGGAAGGATGGCACCATCTGACCATCGATAGTTCTAAGGTCCTCAAACGAGGTAGCACCCGCCACATGGTTTAGAAGAACCCTGAGGAAGTAGCGTTCCCCTTCGGCTGGATGGGCCGATATGATTCTACCAATCTGTTTCACACCCTCCCTTTTTCTCTTTTGCCAGAATTTTGCCTTCTTGCATTTTTGCCAAGTGAAATACTCTGGAAAATCACGGTAAAGGATACCTCGCGCTTCAGGATATTTCATGTTTGCCTCAAAGTACTCTGTTAGCATTGACTTTTCTGCTCCTTCCCTATCAAGTATCTCCTGGATATCTTGACCTTCTTCATATGTAACCATGTGCATACCAGGGAGATGTAGCTGTAGTTGCATTACAGGTGGACTGTTCTTGCTTAGGTCAAAGCCGTATATCCTCCACAATGCTTCCGGAGGAGTCACCCACCTAGCTTCCTTATACATCTTGATCTCATCGACATTCCCTTGACCATCTGCCTCATTCACAGATATAGACGCACGGTCGTGGCCTTTGTATAGGTACTTGTAGAGGTATTTGACAGCCTTGATGCTCGAGCAAACCTCGACGTTGATATGGCAATTGAAATACCTTAAAAGGAAAGGGTTGTAAGGAACAACCCATCTATTGTCTAGGTCGTGCCCTCGAACCTTTTCTTTACGCCCATCTTCACGTCTCCTATACACTGGATAAGAGTCCTTTCCTTGTAAGGTGGCCATGTTGAAAGGACGTGGATAATGGTTCCTGCATTTGCCACTTGACTTTGTGCAAGGGCAATTAGGATTCAACATACCACAAGGACCATGCATCATATGCTTAATAACCATTTTGTAGAGCTCTGGGTACTTGCATTTGTTTGGCCGCTCGGCGGAGATGATAGAGTCGTACTGCTCTGGGCACGTGAGTTTGTACTTTCCTTGCATGATCAATAGGAAGTGGGCATGTGGTAGGCCCCTCTTTTGAAACTCCACCACATAAACATATGCCTGCACCTTGCCAAGAATTCCCTCCTCTAGCAAGAGTCTCTTCATTTCCTCTAGCTTTGCTCTAAAAACACGCACGGCAAGGTCTGGACGATCTTGGGGTATCTGACCAACCTCAAGCTCACGCTTGATCTCCTCCCAGTTAGGGTTACATGTCATTGTCAGGAAAATATCATGTTTCCCATATTTTCTTACTAATGCCATGGCATCGAGGTACCGACGCCTCATATCTCGAGGCCCCCCAATGAATGACCCTGGTAGAACGGTCCGCCTACCGACCGCGTCAGCTCGTGTTTCTCCCCTATGAAGGCAATCCATTAAGCCCTGGTACAAATCTGCCCGTATCTCTTTTTGATGAAACCATATGTAGTCTAATCGTGAGCTCTCAATCTTTATGTATGTATCGACCGCGAATTGTTGAAAAAGACGCTTGCCAAATAGGATTGGGTTGAATATCCCTGGTCGCATCTAGAACTTGTAGCAGTAGTAGTCCCTCACGGATACACATAGACGGTTAGCACTATCTGCGTATTATATGACATCGAAGGTTAGGGCACGTCATCTAAGTGAGAGAAGCACAGAAAATCACAATTGCATATAGATTTCGACAAGCATTCAAGAATATAACCTAGGTTTCCTTGACCATTGGCACGTGCAGCACGAACAACATTGACCGCATTGTTAGAATCACCATGTTTAGGTATACCAGAATGCCAGCCGCTTTCACCTCTCGGGAAAAACAAAGGGTATGCCAATGGATCATAAGATGCATGATAGGACCTGATTCCATATTCTTGCTTGTTGTTCCCATAGAGCACGACTCCATAGTCGAATTTCCTACGTTGCTCGGTCCCCTCAACCCATACTGCAGCCACCTCTGAAGTGAGAGGTACATTATGCGTTCTTTGGTCCATGTGATAATCAAGGTTGAATGTAATACGATAGTCCGCTAGGTCCTCGATCTGTCCCATCCGTTTGAGCTGCTTAGAGTATGGGTTGTCTTTCAGTATATCAACGAGTTGTCGAATGACTTGTTGATCCTTCTGGTACTTCTTTTGGCGCAGTGGTGATACCGATGTTCTAGGCTGGGATCATCATCATAAAAGTACATCTCTAGAGGATTTCCGGCCTTGCGACTCACAGCAAGATCAGCTATGGTATGGTACATTTGTCCATGCGCTCGAAATGTGTAAACTCCACTTTTCCTAATGTCTACGGTGTCCTGATCAAGTGTGCAGTGGAGGGATGTGAACGCGAAATGGCCATTGAAAAACCTAATGCTGTCACGAAAGTGCCGAGCGTCAGAATCTGTGCTTGTCCATAGCCGCATGAGCTCAGGTGGCGTTTCAATGTTGGAAAGTCTAATTTTGCCATCTCGACAACAGAAACCCTTAGGCTCTTTGTGGAACCTCTTCGCACCGCAATGCCTACAATTTGGCACATCTTCCAACACATGTGTGTTTTTAGGTATGTTACTATACACATGGTCATGTGGGTCTTCGACGCTAGAACTCATAGTGGAGGCATCATCAGTTACATCAATTACAATGTCCTCGTCATTCTCGTCGTCTGGTAAGTTTAGGTTTTACACTGTCAATCAATATATGAAAGGGTAGAGGCAAGGGAGACAATGGTAGGGTTAATGTACCTTGGCCTGCAAACATGTAGCCATCCTCACTTTGGTCTTCTTCAAATATGATTCCATCGCCACACTGATCTTGAACATGTGATTGTGTTGGAGACATTGTATCATCAGCATCTTGTACATCTAGAGTAGAATTAGTGAGTTGTATTGTAGGTTCTATAAGACTTGCGTATTGTGAGATTGGTGTAGGATCCCCTGATGCACTTTTACACCTATGAGCAATCGTCTTGGCAAATGTCTGGTTACGGCGAGCTATAAGCGTAGCCCTTTGCCCTGGTGATATATTATTTATTTGCTTCCTTTTAAGAGTTTCCCCAACGCCAATATCAAAATCTGTTAAGTATTAAAAATAGTTTTTTACAATATTTGATTAGAGCTAAGCATAATTTGAGATGAATACATCTGTTAGTTATGGCACTAACCTCTGTCATTATCAGTGGAAGCTGAAAAATCAACAGTGACCGCGGATCCAATCGGGATGGATGAGCTAGAAGGAAATACCACGTCTGGTGTATTATACATAGGGTTTTCCATGGCTATTGAACATTGACTTGGAGTGTTGCGTCGCAGAACACGAAGCGCAGACCCACGGCTTATCTTTTCGTGTTTCCTATCAGAACTCATACTTACATAACGTGTCTTATCTTTAGCACGCACCATAGCTTTCTTTTGCTGACGGTAATCACGTTGCTTTTCGAGTAGTTCCTTTTTTGCTTGAGGAGTCATTTGTGCATAGCGATTCCGATCATATTGCCTCTTTTGATCCCTGAGATTTGTTGGTCGGGCATCCAAACTGGATGTCGAGGGTCCACTAATATTGGTGACATCGACACCAGCTAAAACACACAAGCATTTAGCTATGGAATATTAGGAACTTGCGACAAATAATTGAGATATAATAAGTACCAGTTAATCGAATATCAAAATCAGATTCCTGAGTATTAGCCACTTGAAAGCTTGATGTCGGGGGGCCACTAACATTGGTGACATCGACACCAGCTAAAACACACAAGCATTTAGCTGTGGAATAGTAGGAACTTGCGATAGATAATATAATATGTAGTTATAATAAGTACCAGGCAATCGAATATCAAAACCAAATTCCTGAGTATTAGTTATAATGGTATCACATTGAGGCATCACTTGACTGATAATGGTGCCACCAACTTTCTTTTGTTTATGTTGTTCGCGACGTTTTTTTAGTAAAGCCTGCTTCTGATCTGCAGAAATTTGCGCATACTTCTCCCTATCACGTTGTCTCTTACGTTCCCTAGGATCATCAATTGCCTCATGTTCAACCGTGGAGTTGGTTGTATCTTTAATATCTTTAAATAGAGGGCGTTCTGTTTGTTGGAAGGTGTCATCTGCAATAGTTTTCTAATTAGATGCCATTAAAATAGAATACGTGTTTTTTCCATGGAGATTGGAGAATCATGTTCAGCTGACAACACATATAACCTACAATCTATCACCACATACACTACTAAAAACTCTCATACCTAACTTGTGAAGCAAATGAGGACCATATAATTGATTCATCAATCTAACAGTAGCAGTCCATAATTAAAGCAATTGTACATCAACAACATTTCATCGGAGCATATTCTTAGAACGCGATACATTTGAAAATAACCATTGATTCAAAGTACAATATCCTTACAAGAACACTTGGCAAAGCAAGTTCTATAATAACCTTGCCCAAGTAAACCTTGCATGTGGCAACCTAAATCATAACCTGGATGATCTTAGGCCTCAGTACTGTATGATGTTTATTGTGACTTGACTCACGATAAGTAACAATAATGCTCAGGGCAGTAATCTAAACCACGGAGTTCGTCATCTAATCAAGCCCGGACCAAAAAAACCACTCTGTGTTGGGGAAAAAGATAGAGCAGATCGAAAACGGTGTGCTACTTACAGTAGTAGCCGCTGCTTGCGTCCGCCTCTACCTCCAGTGGCTTCGGGAAGAGATGTAGCCGTTGTTCCCCTTCCGCGCTGGAGAAGGGGACGCCGTAGTAGGGGTGGAGGCCGGATCCCGGCGGCTCGTGCGAGGAGGTGGCGGCGGTTCCGGTGGGAGTCAGCGGGAGCACCTGAAGCCACGCAGCCCCGCCTCGCGTCGCGGAGGAGCCGGACGGAGTGACCTCGAGGTGGACGGAGTGACCACGCGTTGAGGAGGGAGATCGACCGTCACCGGTGAAACGGGGCCGTTGTCGCGCGTCGTCCCGCCGGCGGTTTAAGGTGGGGATGCGGACCCGTCAGATCGGTCGCGGCGGCAGGCCGGCGGCGCGTAGAGGGGGAATCTCGGGCCACCCTTGCGCTGCTCCTCCTGGCGGCGCAGGGCGGGCTCGAGCGCGTGGATCCGCGCCCCCGTGGTGGCCTTGAAGGCGGCCACGGGGTCCTCGGGCGGCGGCGGAGGCGGGTGGAGGTGGGACTCCTTTGGCTGTAAGGCGGATGGGAGGAGCGGGTAGGCGGAGGGGAGGGAGCTGTGGCCGAAGCGGAGGAAGTCGAGGGAGGTCGTCGCGTCGCGCGGGGGTGGGAAGCGGGCGCGGTGAGGGAACTGAAGACGGCGGCCGGCGGCCGACGGCGGCGTGACGCGGGGATGGGCCTGACGTCGCTTGCGCCGCCAAGAAGAGGGAATCGGAGAGAAACCGAGAGGGATGCGACGGCCGGGCGAGGGGTTGCAGTAAATAGGTGGATTGAGGCGGTGGGGAGAGCTACCGTGATTTTGAATTCTGAGGGCGCCGATGGAAGTCGGTGGTGATGGGAGGGAGCGGACGATGGAAGTGAAGTGGGAAGCGGTGTAGATTTTTTAAGTAGGAGAGAATAGCATTGCTCCCTTTATTGAAAAAACAAATTTATGTTGCCCATTCCTTTGTTGGATTTAGCCCTAACTATTTATATAATCTAAAAAAAGGTAGATCTTAGGATTAAAAAAAAAAAAAGAGGTAGATCTTGCAGTTGAACTTCTGGATGATCTTCTGGGTATCATCCAGTGTATGCATAGTGGAAACTTAGCAGTGCTCTAAATTTTGAGGTTTGCCTTTGATTCATGTAACCTGGTGCATTTGTATCCCTCCATAATTCTATAGGTGTTCGACTTTTGTTACTGTACCTAATGATGTTATGCTTTAATTTTCTTAAATGTATGCATCTGTATTTGTGATGAAACAATAAGTTTATTCATAACTAAAAGTCTAAAACCGATGTTATTGTGGTAGTACTCGATCATGATTGCAATGCATTCCTTCGTGATAGCCTAAATTGACAAATCAATTATCTGTTTTGTAAAACTACTTCAGGACCTTCTAAGTTGATTGTCACTCCATATTTGTATGATGAACCAATGACTTTGATTTTTGTCATATTTGTATGATGAACCAATGACTTTGATTGTTGTCATGTTAGAAAGCTGGCCGGTCCCTTGCTCGTTCTCATGCAGTGCCGAAGTATGTTGTATTGGCAATTTCCAGTATATGGACGATGTGATCACATTGTAAAGAAAATTCATGGTTGATGCACGCTAGCATACTTTATCATTATTGAATAGCTACTTTTCTACTCACACTCACGAATTAATTATCATCATGTATTGATGTGTAAATTTGTCTGCCACTTCCACACAAAGCTTAAGTGGCCAGGTTAAAACAGTAGGAGTAGATTCGTCACAAAGGATAATTCTGTGTAATATCGATATTCACATATACATTTTGTTTAGTTATATGATAAAAAATTATGTTTCAGCTTGGCGTGTTTTGTCAAAACACATGAAGATTATTGAATTGATCAATTGAACTGAAGAAGTCATAGCTATTCTTACTCAGGTCTGGAAACATTTGTGTCAGTTGTCTTGTCCAGTATTTTACGAGTGATTTACGCTTTACAACTTTACGACCTCCATGTGATTGAGAGAAATTGGGATGAGGAAATATTTACAACCGTATGCTTTTATCTCAATTACGATCAGGTTTATATACAAGAGGGTACCATGGGCCAACCAAATTAGTTGGGCCTAATGGACAAAGAAGTAGTACAGACAAACATGCACTTAATAGTGATTGATGAATGAATGAATTTTAAAATCTAGTTTGAGTCCTTGATGCAAATTTCTGAACCATGCGTGCATGCATTTTACGCCATAGATGGCAAGCAATCTGTAGAAATTTCACCAGAAGCTCTACAGTTTCCTGATGATGTAACTTTGGTCTGAACTCAGAAAGAACCAGGCTATGTTCTGCCACTTAAGCTGGGTAGTGAAATTCTTCTCAAGGGCTTGTTGGTCAGCTCCATCCTGTCAGCCAGGTCACGCAGTGCAAATTCAGTGTTTCCTTTCAGCCTTTCAGTCCATCATGTGAGTTGTAAATTGCTTGGGTAGGTCACTAGGTTGGTCTGTCATCGGTGTTCAGACTAGCAAATTGCAACCACAGTCCACAGCACGTACAGAAATGTCAGGTTGAGATGGGTTTCTCTTCATCACCCTAAAACGGGTGGGTTTCTTTCTCTCAATTTCCTTGATGATGCAGGTGTACAATACTCGAGATGCCTTATATCCATCTCGGTTCTCGCTCGACGACAAGTTACGTCAGACTCACTGAACAAAACTACACAGTACAACACACACGATCGATCCTCCTATCAGTTAGACCATGTTCTCATGGGCTGCCGCACTGTCCATGACCATGCCCGGCTTATGCGAGTGCAGAATGTAGCCACACGACGCCACTGCCTCGCCCACCGTCGGGAAGATCCACTCGTGGCCGATCAGCTCGAGCACCTTGGAGCTGTCCAGCTTCTTCATGATCTCGCTGCCCGGGTTTGCCAGCACAATCTGAAAGGAACACGGAGGAAGAGCACTGAATCAGACAAGGTTCTTGCCATGACACTCTCTTCAAGTTCAGAATAATAAAGCTCGTGCCATCAGGATGGCAGTACTATTCTTCTTACCTGCGTTCCCCTTCTGTCCAAGGACTTCTTGAGTTCATCCATCATGCTCGTCCCGCTCGTGTCGATGCTACCGACAGCTGCAGCAAGAAGGAAGACAGATCAGGCTTCATGCACGGTTCTGTCTCAGATGCAGAGTTTCAGAGTTCAGACAGGAGCCAGCAACTCACCACCCATGTCAAGGACGACATACTGCACACCCATCTCGCCCTTGCCCTTGGTGCGTTCCTCCTCGTCGTCGATCCACCTCGATATCCTGAAATATTGATTACGGTAAGGTCACGAAACATTTATCACCGGGGGAGTTGCTTGACATTGTTGATCAGCTGCTCACCTCTCCCGCAGGTAGCTCGCGTTGGCGAAGTAGATGGGCGCGTCGACGCGCAGCACGAGCACGCCGGGCACCGTCTGGGCCTCGGCGTACTGGTCCATCCTCCGGTAGATCATGGAGTTGGGGATGTTGCCGAGCACGGTGGTCCTCGGGCGCGCGATGAACAGCAGCACCCTCAAGATGGAGATGGTGACGGCGACGACGAGCCCGAGCTCGACGCTGCCGAAGACGACGCCGAGGTAGGCGCCGATGCAGACGCAGAAGTCCACCTTGTCGACCTGCCACAGGTGGGCAGCGGCCTGGTAGTCGATGAGCCCCAGCATGGCGGACATGATGATCGCCGACAGCACCACCAGCGGGGTGTAGTGGAACAGCGGGGTCAGGAACAGCAGCGTGATCATCACCGCCACCGACATGATCACGTTCGACATGGCCGTCTTGCACCCGGCGTTGTAGTTCACGGCGGACCGCGAGAAGGGGCCGGTGGTGAGGTAGCAGGACGTGAATGATCCAAGGATGTTCATCGTCCCGATGGCGATCATCTCCTTGTTGCCGTCGATGTTGTAGTTCTTGAACATGGCGAAGCTCCTCCCCACGGCAATGCCTTCCTGCATTTGACCGAAGAAACCACTGTAAGTAAGTACTGTACTAGGGTTGTCGATGAGAATCTTGCAGACATTTGTGTGCTGACTAGTGACACGATCGAGGATAGTATTCATAGGAGCCTTACCGCGAGGGCAATGACGCCGGTGATGATCCCGGTCTTGAGCGCCAGCATCATGTACGGTGGCGAGAACAACAGGCTCGTCACCGATGGTGGGTTCAGACCCTTCTTGAGGTAGCCGATCTATACGATGTAGGAAGAAAAAAAAAAGGTCAGAAATCAGTAGTTTGACAATGTGATGCTTGTATCAGAGTCAGAATTCAGAGGTTGTGCTCACCACTTGAATGCCATGGTTTTCAGCATGAGTGAGGTACACCAGAACACTCCCAAGGATTACCGATGTCAACGGCGCCGCCGCGGATATCCAGAAAAGCTTGGGCCGCCTCTTGCTCTGCCAAAAGAAGTCAGATCACGTTAAACTTGACAACTTCTAATAATTATAGGAGTTTTTGTGCTAAAATATGCAACAATTGACCTGTTAGTTACAATTCTACTCTGTTTGTTTAATTGAAGCGTAAAATCCTAAAAGTTCAGACCAAGAAGCCCTGACAATATAATGCAGATTTCTGAATCTTTTTTGAAAGATAGATTTCAGAATCTTCGGAGACAGCTGACAGGACATGGAGAGTTTATTCATTCTTGCACAAGCCAAACAGGTTTGATTGTGTCAAGAAACAAGATGGTTTAGAGACTTGGACTGATGAGCCGATGACGCCACATATATTTCGATCAGTCTAAAATAATATGGAAAAGTTGATGCTAACAATACACAAGAGTGGCGGGTGGACCTTGGCCTTTTGCAATTATTGCATATTCTTTTTTTTTTTTCACTACCCATGAAACTGGATCCGATCACTTTTGATGCATTGGGAAGTCAAAAGCTCTTTCTGCCTAAAAGCTGATCGTCTGATGCAATCATGCAACTTCACCCCCTTTGTGCTCACGGGCACACTCCTAAGCCCTAAGCCTGAAAGATACTAATTCTGACCCTTTCATTAGCATCTTGAACACGAAACTGAGTTCTTTTTTTTAGTATAGACTGAAGATCAAATTGGATTATGAAAAGTTTGCATATTTAATATATTGATATGGAGGCCAATTAATCCTTTCAGTTGGGAAGAAATATAGAGGATATAAGGCTGGGTAGGGAGATGCATGAAGCCAAAGATGGACAGACAGATTAGGTCGTTGCCGATGCATCTGTACGCTAGCCAAAGCAGGTGCATGATGGATCGATTCCTTTGTCGCCCACCAATCCGGTCACGGGATGGCGTCCTTATATATGCGTTTGGCTCCAAGTCATGACTCATGACTTGACAAACTTTCTTCTCTTTGTTTGTTGCATCTCTAGCAGGCTTCAGGCCTGTGAGCTGATAACACTAGATGTGGCCACGGCTAGCAGCTGCATGCAGATTCAGTAGTCACGGATTCACTAGGCTTGCTGGGCTAAGCTAGAGCCGCTAGACTACATGGACCGACCTTGCTTCTTCTTTCTCAAATATTGGATTACTAGGAGACACTTGTTCCAACTTTGCTTAGATTTTCTACAGGATAAACAGATCAATTTAATTACTAGCAGGTAAGATATTTTACTATGCAATTTTTTGTAACAATTTATCCAGAAAATCGCGAGACAAAACCAAGCTGGCTATCTATCTCTAGTCGCAGTCTTAGTACAAGTGCGGTACTACATCATGATCAATTAAGCACAAAGTGTGGGAAGGAAAAAGGTGGAAATTTTTTTTCCCATGACTAGACGATCTCTTGTGGCCCTCATATATGCTTGTTTTAGTATGATTGGGCTAGGCATTTCCAGAGATTCTCTTGCCTAACCAACCTTTTCTTGCTGCCAAGCAGCAGTAGGAGTATATCCTTTGTCATGCTTTAGACGAAATTCTAAGAGAGACTAGAACTCTTCATCCCAGGTAAAAATGGGTCATATATACGTCTATAAATTGCAGAAGCTATGTTTATTTCATAGTTAATTGAATAGTACTGTAGTAATAAATTACTGTCGCACTTACGATGAAGCGGGTGACGAGGAGGAAGAAGAGGAAGCCGCAGCCGAGCACGACACTCTCCCACCGCCACTGCAAAAACAACCAAACGGATCGGACGCGTCAGGCACAGGACCACGAGCCGGGGATCAGTTGGCAGATTAACATCCCGAAATCGAATTCTCGACAGCGACGGGGACAAAATCAAGGTGGATCGTGTCTGTCGCCCGTGACATTTGAGCCCCGCCCTTCAGCAAGCAAGCTACGATACGAGCGTGCGACTGCAGTGCAGGCAGGACTGGCCTAGAATGGCCGGAGGCGTGCCATTCATGTCCCTGTCGCCGGCACTGCCCTGGCCGCTTGCCGGACATGCACGCAACGTAGCGTCGCCTTCTTGCTGCAGGGCCGGCAGGCCAACTCTGACGACAGCAGCTGAACCGTACCTGGTGTGTCTGGGAGAAGACGGAATCCATGACGGAGACGATGTCGGTGGAGGTGGTGAAGCGGATGAGGCCCAGCACGCCCTTGAGCTGCTGCAGGCACACCACCGTGGCGGCGCCGGCCATGAACCCCACGATCCCCGCGTGCGACAGGAAGTCCACGATGAAGCCCAGCCTGCACAAGGTAAAGGACAGATGCACAAGGTCAGTCGCAGATTCACCAAAAAGTTTATATTACTAGAACGAAACCTCCCTAAAAATTCTAATTAATATATGTAGTAGAGTGAGTGGTTCTAGAATAACAGTCACTCTACTATCCAGGAATGAACAATTGACTTTTGACAACTATAGCTGTTACTATAAGCTAGCTACTGATGCACTTTTACTTGTGCTTTCCACCAACTGCATGCTCTTTGCAGTTGGGAATTTGGAGGCGAGGGAGCAAGGAGGTATTAGCTGGCTTAACCCACAAGAGACGACATCAATTAGTAGTACGGTACCTGAGGAGGCCGAGCGAGGCCTGGAAGACGCCGGCGAAGAAGGTAGCGGTGAAGGCGAGGTGCAGGTAGAGCGCGGGGTTGTCCGTGGGCGACACCTCGCTGCCGAGCATGGATCCGATGAGCAGCGACGCCACGGCCACCGTCCCCACCGCCAGGTCCTTGGAGCTCCCCATCAGCGCGTACACCAGCGGCGGCACGAAGCTCGAGTCTGTATATATATACGCATCAGGCATATGCATGCGTCAGTATATATAGAGTATTATATATACAAAAAACAAACAGAAGCAGCTAGTAGCTGAAGACGATACGGTCGACGACTAGGTAGCTAGCAGCTTACAGAGTCCGAGGACGGGCGGCAGGTTGGCGAGCTTGGCGTAGCTGATCCCCTGCGGGATGGCGAGGCTGGCGATGGTGATGCCGGCGATGAGGTCGGACTTGAAGGCCCCCAGCGTGTACGCCGGCGCCCACTCGAGGAACGGGAAGAAGTAGCGCAGCGCGGCCACGGTGCGGCGCCCGGCCCCGCGCTCCCGCACCACCGACCGGAACGGGTCGTCCGGGAACAAGGTCTCCTTCAGGTTCCCCCGGAACGTGTCCAGGAACGGCCGCGCCGGCGGCACCGGCACCCGCACCGCCGCCGCCGCCGCCGCCCCGCCGCCGTTCGCCTCCGCGCTCGCGCCCCCCATGGCTACGACGACGATCCTCGCTCTCTGGCTTTCTGCTGATGCGAGCGAGATCGAGCCGCGAGCTTTCTTCTTCCGAGGAATTAAGCGCAGCGCAGAGCTATCGAGCTTACTGGCTTAGCTTGCTCAAGCTCAGCTGCTGTCTAGTGTGTGTGTCAGCTGCTTGCTCTGCGTTGGGACGGTGGACTTGGTGGTGATGTCTCGGTGAGGCGTCTGGGCTGGTTATATATAGGCGGCGGGTTCAGGAGCGCAACGACGCAGCGCGCGAGCGATTCGAGGGCGATATGGGGGTTGGGTGGGGCCCGCCCGGCTGCCGCGTCACTCCGGCCGGGTGCGGTGGCGGGGCAGGCGGAGCACCCCGGCCGGGCCCCGCTCGCCAGCGACATGGGGGGTGGTTTATTTTGTCCACGTGGGCGAGGCGCGCACGTGGAAAGTGGAAGCGAGCGAGGTGGGCGGCTGTGCGCCGGCCGCCACACGGCGCACGCGCGGGTCTCGTTGCTTCTCGTGCGTGCGGGTTGGCGAGGCTGTCGAGATCGACGGCAGGGCAGGGCGCGTTCGCCGGCGGCGATCGGACGCCGGGACGCGGAGGGGTTCGGTTCGTGTCGCGGCCGGGGAAATCTGCGGAGACGCGTCAGATGCTCGACGACGGCCGCTGGTTCTGGGCGTGGCGGCAATAATAACGAGTTTTTTTTTTTTTTTGGTGAAACGCGCGCATGTGCGGGCGCTCGTTTTGGTATCGTGCTATTTCCTGATTTAGGAGCTGATGCGAAGCTAGCCTACCTAGTTGGAGTTGATCCTAGGATTTGGGTAACCGTGACATCCGCCTAAGATACGAAGTGTGTTATGTATCGTGCTACAAATATCTGTGCCGCCGTGTTTCCGCAGGTTCAATTAAACTCTCACGTGCTACAGATCGGACCACGAAACACGGACACACCACACAGCCACATGCATGCGGCATCTTCTCTTCCATTAATACGTGTGCCATTTTCTCCGTCCCAATTTATAAGATGTTTGATTTTTTTTTTCGACGCCATATTCGATGTATTTGTCTTATTTTTTTCTGAAAACACAGTACAAACACAGAGATTTACACAAACAAAACCGTTAAATTCTGAAATAATTCGCTCCCAACGAAAATGGATCCTAATGAAGACGTCAGAAAAGCATGCTTACCCTTATTTAATATTTGACAGCATCTTCGAATCATATTTGCATTTATGCAAAGCTGAAAGTTAGAGACGTGCGAAATTTTCGCCGTGGAGTGATGAAAGCCATTAACCCGGAGGCTGCAAATCAAAAGTGTCGTTATTAGATACTCGGCTAAGATAATAAGGTGGTAGTTACTCGTACAATCCAGTGATTAGACTCCAGCCACACGGATGGAGGAGCGTGCTGGTGGTGGTGGCAACGGGAAATGCGCATCAGCATCACCCTGACACAACCACTAGCTTAGCTAATCGCAGCATTTAGCATGCGTTAACACGTGCTCACCGTTCTGAAAATAGAACTCCCGATAGATTGAGGCTCCGTTCGATTGGTCGTTACGATACGATACAGCTGCGATACGATACATACAAGCTTGTCCCCTGCCGCCCGATGCACTACACTGACCGTCTAGATGCTTCTGCGAGCTATCGGCCAGTTATCGTATCGGATCCTAACGGATGAACGAACGGAGCCTGAGTCCGAGTGGCCGCTACCCCATGTAAACACTCGATCGGCCACTTCCACTTGTGGCCCTCTGCCTCTCCGGTGCCAGCAGCACCGCTTTTTACTCGATAGATGCTCCTATCGTGCCATCGTGCGAGGATTCGTAACTAAAACTGCTGCTCGACGTGACGTGGCCCGTCAGATCGACGGTGGCAAATCTATTGACTCGTCGAGCGATCGATCGGATTGGATCGTCGCCTCGCTCTCGTGTTAAATGATCTTCTGGACACTGGTGACGGATCGGATTTTGATAATCACTAGCAGCTCGCAGCGCTGTGTTTGCAGATCAGATGCTACATCGCTTCGCTAGTGGCCACAGTCGCCGGCCTGGCTTATTAGGCTAATTGACCTCTAGCTAGCTCGTGGAGTCGTCGTGGTCGTGGATGCGTAAGACTACAAGAACACGCAAATTCAATTCTCCCCGCGTCCTAATCAAATCATTGACCACGCCTGCGTACGTACGCCGTGTGCATCAGTTACATCCTGCTCCAGTGTACAGTATATATACAGTATATTTGCCCCCCCAGTGGGCTACTGGACCCATGCACGCTAATAATAGAGGGGTACGTACGTATATGCATACCGGTACGTGTATGTATACCCATGCAACCATGCATACACAGCATGCATCACGTACGTAATCGTTTTCCGATGTGCTCAAGCAGGCATTATTGCACGCGCCATGCATGATCACTGCACGCAACACGCGATGGTGATGCGTACGTGTGAAGGAGGGAAACTAAAAGGATGCGGATGATTCCGAATCGCTGCACGTCGGCAGTAGTCGGCATCCAGAGCGTACGTGTACGCCACTGTGATCGTCCGGCCGGCAGGGCCGGGGTCATATTATTAGACGCGTATCAGCTTATCGTCGTCGGGTCACAAGGTGCACTAAGCCGTTGACCTTATTAGCTTTCTGATGAGAGGAGGAGCTCTGGGTTATCACCAAGTGCGCGCGCGCGATACCAAATGCCGCATGAGTACAGGCATACAGCACATGCTCATGTTCCATATATGCTGGGGACATTATTATTAAGACGCTAGCCGCATGCAGATTGAATCTGATGCCCATCGACAAGTGACGTGGTGGCCAGGAATGTGTAGTGTGTGTTTCCCACTTACCAGAATTGTTTTACATACAGTAATTAAATCGATCGGTAATAAAAAAAAAACTGGGAGGGTATATATATATTGCACTGTCGTCCCTGCTCTATGTGCTGCTCTCAGTAAAATGGAAAACGCTGCTAGATCATCTCAGTAGCTGTTTGATTTGGTGGGTGGGCAAAAGGTGATTATTACAGGATTGACATATACTATAATTTAATCTTCTTTGTAGATACCTTTTTCTGAACTCAAAGTTGTACTCCTATTTGCATTTAGACAGAGATGCCTGAGTCCTAAGTGTGATCACCTAACCTGTGAATCTGTGACCAGCTTCCCTTGCCAACCCTGCTGGTCGACTTTCAGATACTCTCACCTTCCAACATGCTACTATTTTTTTTATCAGGCCCTTATTAATTGTACCTGGCATATAGTAGTATACAAATACTAGTGTGTGATGGATGGATGATCAGCACCCACGACGATTCCATGAAGATTATTATTGAACTACTCCTACAGCGACAGGAGAGATGCATGGTTCTGAACGCCAAACACGGCATTGGTCAAAAAGCCAGAGCCCAGAGGCTTCCGGAACCTCGCGCTCGATCAGGCGGGATAATAATCGATCCGTTTGATTGGACATCGTCAGCATAACAGTGCTGGTGGTGCACTGCTGCCACAGCGGCAGGTCGATCTGCCAGAAGCGGCGGGGCACTAGTGATCCAGCTTTGTTGGGTGGTTAGTGGCTCTTCACTTCAGTGTACACACGGCACTGCAATCTGCAAAGGGACTATCATATCGGTTGACTCCAACAGATCTGCCGTCTGCGAGCCCAAATTCTCCTCCTGACATGCAATCATAGCTGATGATAATACTGATAGAGAATTCAGTTTTAAGCTCTCCTTCAGAGTTACTTCAAACTGCCAAAATATGATGATCCACCCGCCTCTCGAGCTGATGAACATGTGTCCAATCTGACCATCTGATTCTGATGTCGCTGGAGTACATACTTGGACGCCAAAACTACTATCCGTCGTGGAATCTGCCTTTTCGGTCTCAGAAAATTCAGAGTTTTCCCTGACGCGAAAACATATACGCCAATCTGATCGAATCTTCTATCTCTTCTCCTCCTCCAGATGAAGTATAAAACATGGTTTGCCCATCATTTTCGGCCTTATCTATCCACAAGGCCCACGAGATATTCGCCTCCACACGGCTTCCGACAAGAAGAGCGTTGTTCCGGGCTGAGATGGATGGATGCATCTCTTGGACGACGAACAAAAAATGGTGCGGAACAGGTGACGCATTATCCAATCATATCTGGATCTTCATTTCGTTCCCGCGCGGCGCCATTCCTCTCATCATAAGAGTGCTGGTTCACGTCTCCACGACAGAGTGGGATTGTGGGAACGGAGATGTGGCGTTGTAGAGACGGATCGAGTCGCGGAGACGACAGCGATTTATCCGCAGGCACACATTCTGCGAGCGAGATATACATATATGTATCTCCGCTTTCACTTTTACGGATTGGGTGATCACGAGTGTTCACCTGCAATTGCGTCTCCTGGCATATGCTATTGGTGCTGTGGCTTTCAGGTTAACTTCAGAAATATTTACGCCGTCTGCTAGGTACATTAAATTCTTTTGACCCCGGTCGTGCTGCGAGCAGATGTCACTTTGGGAGGGGAGAATGGGGGGGAAGCATTGCATGTTTCTGACTTCTGAGTGGCAGAAAATATGCAAAGACAGGAACAGCTAGCTTGGTGGTGCATTAGCTCTGCCTTTCCCTTCCTGAAGGAAAGGTAACAAAAGGTAACGCTTTCAGTTCAGACATGTACTTTTTCGTGTACGAATTGCTCCTCGCCACATGTAAAGATTAAACTGCTCACGTCAGATGAATTTTAGTGTGAACATCCTTACTTCCGGCCTGCGCGCTGAAATCGTAAAGATGAAGAATTCCTTCTGAATCTTTTACAATCATTTTCACGGCTTGCTGGTTACTTCCACATCTTCAGTTTTATCTCTGAAAAAACTAGTATTTAGTATTAGCATGAACTGTGAACAGACGCATTTCTCCATGTTCCATCAACAACATCCTCTCAGTTAAAAGATCCTGCATCTTGACCAGGTACAACCTTCCTCAGACAGATCGTTGTGCTTGTGCAGACGATATATTTTTAGTAAGGACGTGTCATCTCAATTATCATTATCCATATTAAAGCAGGTCCTCAAATGGCATTCTCAAGGAGTCAACGTGGGCCGGCTAACTCTGCAGACGAAAAGAGCCATCATCAGCGATTAGCCAATGGAGTATTCCTTCACCTACTACAGGCTCGAATTCTACGCCGTTTGGCAATGCCGCATGACTTGAAGGGATAAAGGTTATGCTGGAGCAAATATGAGGTTATGTGGACAAACTGACTCCTTGAACTGAAAGGATCAACTTTGCTTGATTGGAGAAGTGGAAAGCTTGACAAGGAAGTGTTGAAGCAGTAACTACTACTCAGTATAGCCTTCCCTGGATATGGCTGGATGGGCTAGGGTTTGCCTCGTCAGGTCAAAAATAAAGGAACAATGCGCAATAGCAAATGACAGAGATAGGCTACATATACTCTACAATCTTTACTTGACAAAAGAAAGCAAAACATGTATATCCATAACATAGAATAGGTGTTTCACTATGTGCAAGAAAGTCATAACGCTTCCATTTTTGATCTGCGATTTAGACCTGCTCGAATCATGCAAAAGCACTATTGTGAATATGACGTTCAGAATGCCCGCACTTGAAAAAAGAGAGTCAACGTTGATATTGGCAACAAACAGTGCGTAGCCCACATATGTAATAATTCAGACAAAAGCTAAGCTCCTTTTTCAATTTTCACCGTGTTTAGATGTATATGTCAGTAAATACTTAGCTGAAGGAGTTTAGCTTAGCTGACAGGAGAAACCATGAGGGGTTTGATTCCTTGTCGACATTTTTCAGCTGATGGATTTCGGTTCAGATACGCTGAGCAGCATATCATCAGTGAAGCAACGCCTAGTGTTTACATTTTCAGACAGTTTCCAGAGGAATATGTCCTCCTTTAATTTTAAGTTGCATTATTGCAGCTGCCTGCCGGTGGTGCCACTGAAAGTGGTTCCTGGCGCAGATGACGTTCTCCCATAGGTTCAGTGGATCACCAAATTGTTCAGAGGTCAGCCCTATAGGCGACTAGATCGTATCATGCAGTTGCAAAACAGGATCCGGACACAAATAAGCATTCCCGGATCGCCTGCGGTTGTGCTTGTCGGCTGCATAATTGAGCATGGAATGATGGATAATCGCTGGGTGGCGACTCCTGTAGCCCCATGCTTTGCGTCAGCAGCGCAAGGCAACGATTCCCTGCTCATCTGTGCCTGGGTGTTCAGCCTTCGGCCTCAGCCTCAGGCAGAGATCGATCTGCGGCTATTTTTCTCCACCAACAGAATCCCATCACTGTGCATCACGATGCCCATCCTCCTTCACCCGTGTCTCTGTGCTGCAAATTGGAGGAGCATGCACCTACCACCATGAACTGAGACTGATAGCCCGACATGTGTGCAGAGAACAGCTCAGAGGTCATTTTCGAGGTATAAGCATTGCAGTGGAACTTGACCTTCTGAAACCAAAATTGAATTGAACAGACTCTTGCATCACGCTAAGGTCGTTCTCTCGAGATGGATCGGACGAGCAAGAATGAGTGTCACTGGTCCTCTGGTAAAAGACAGCTAGTAAATGATAAGCTGATGGACAGTTGATGCAGAAACAGTCAAATGTTATGCCTCCTTCCATTGTTCTGAAGAAGCAATGGACCTGCCGCCTGCCGGTCTAGTCACTGCGTGACGATGTGACATTCTAGAAGCAGCAATCAATATATTCTCCTGCGTCCACTCCAGGAGCTTTGCACTGGAGCTGCTGTCGCCAAAAGAGCCGGGACCTCTTCCTCGACGTCTGCTTCAGGAGGCTGCTACTGCTACTGACCTCCACTCCGGGCTTTGGGTTGGGCACCCACACACCACAATTCTACTTTCTACATCTCGCGCCTCACCGTCGCTGCGTCCTCCACCACAGAGCAACGGCAGAGGCCCTGCATCGCACCTCCAAAAGGCCATGGAAACACACTTGAGCTGAGCCCATGTGAGCCACAGCGACGGCGGCGAGAGAGGCGTTTCTTGGACCGCAGCTACCCGAGGACGAAGACGCGCACACACGCACGAACATATGCAGACCGACGTGCCCATCTCTTGGGAAATGGGAACTTGAGGCGCGGATCAGCATCGTACGCCGCACGCACTCGGGCGGGCGCTGTGTGGTGCCGGACTGCCGGTGCGCGGGTGGGCGCCGTGGCAGCACTGTGGCACATGGACATGGCGACGACGGCCAACGGCGCGCGCGTCCGGCGAGCTCGTGCCATGAGTGTTTGACTTGTGCAGTCGGGAGCTATGTCCAGAGGAGGAATCAGGAATCTCCCGTGTTTCCGATGGCGGGTCCGCCCGTGATCGATCATTGATCCCACTGGGGCCTGAATTATTGCACAAAAGGCGTAATGCTTCTTACAGTTCTCCATCTAGCTCTCTAGCTCTTCCTCCTCTCCTATTCTGTTCTTATCGCTGAAACTGAAACGTTCAGCAGAGTTCGAGAAGGACTATGAACTGTGCCGTGGTCCGTGCTGCAGGAAAAATGTAGATAACATCATAAAGGGATCGACTCGAGAAGAAAAATAATGAGAATTGACTTGGTGATCGTGTTCCAGTGCTGAAGAACATTGTAAAGTATGGATTGAGGCCGTAGTATGCCCGTATTCGAATAAGTTTCACAGTTATCATTGTGACCAACTGAAACAATACTCCCTCCCATCATAAATACATTTCCCATCAAATTTTTAGTAAACTATATATATAAACATGCATTCGTTCAAAAATATACAAATATTCACGGGCTAGGATCGTAGGGGACTACTAAATATTCTAGATAAATTTTTTAAGTTATGGTGACTATTACATATTCATAGATGAATTTTTAAGTTACTACTAATTAGAATTCCTTGTTATTACACACACTCTCTTTGCTTTGTTTTCTAACGCAATATCCGTATACTACCAAGTTGTGAAAAACTTAACAATTACTCCATGGGCTTTCTCATTGTCTTCTTCCCTTTGCATCACACCATCATATATTTTCAATGTGTGTCTAGTTGATACCTTAGCGTGAGTTGTGTAAACTCATCTTACAATCATATGTCATGACATTATGACTCTAGATTTTGGCTTCAAATTTTCATTCTATCAGTTGTTGTAATATTTTTCCTTTGCATATCAAGTCAAAACTCTTATGATTATAATATATCATATTATAAAACATCGTATTTTATTTAAATATAGGTCCTAGCTTATAAACTACGATCACAATAGATGCTCCAGGCTACACTATGGCACTCAAGATACTGAATATTCTCTAGTGAATATTTATGTGAATAGTAGTATATATTTAAAAATAGATAAAATTATCACATAAATATGCTATATTATTCCAAAAAATATTTATTAAATTAAAATTTATATAATCATCCTTGTGGAATATTTTATAATTTAAACGAATTGTAGAGTCATCGGTGCTTAATTAAGGTGACATTTTTAACGTTTACTAAACCATATAAATATATACTTATAACTCGTGTAATCATTAGATGTTATGATCATCCAGCCATTTGTACTCATCTAAATATTTTATACCAATTACATTTAATAAAGTAGCTAAGTCTTAAAAAAAAGTGATAAAGATCGCCACCATCTATCTATTAACTTATCAAGGGTGTTAAAAGAACATTAGCGCTTTAATTATATAACTTAAAAATGTCCACACCATTGCTTGCTATGATCTTCCAATAATATAGATTAATCAAAATACTATATACTAAATACAACCGATAAAAAATCATGTTAAGATAGAGATCTCCATCTATCTATTATCTTAATATGCTAGTGTTATAATAAGTCATTATGTTTGCCAATAGGGTCTAGATTTTCTCACATTAATAAAAAATATAAAATCTGCACCAATAGATTTTATGAACGTCTAACAGTTTATAGTAAATCAAATATTTTATATCTAATACTACTAAAAAAGGGAAAGATATATATCATTAATATTGTGATTACCCAATAGTCTGAGTTAATCCAAATATTTCTTAATTTCCCATGAAAAGAAAAAATGGCATTTATAAGAGTGTTAAATATATCATTTCATTGGTCAAAAGGGTAAGAAATTGTCACATCAATCGAAAACAAGAAAAAAATTACACCAGGTATTATAAATTTATAATCCACGTCAAATGTTCTATGTGGACGTGTGCATCGTCCCTAGCTGGCTCAATCGCACAACCACCGCTTCCTCGCACATGTGGTCGCAGTCCGTCAAGCCTCTCTCCATAGTTAAATGAAGTGATTCACATGTAACCTTGGATGAAACTATTGTGCGAAAGACCTCCAACAAGCTACTTGTGTCAGTTTGCATAAATGATGGCGAACACTCAAATAGATCCGAAGATCTTTCAAAAAAATCCATCTTCGTCTAAGGCTCTAAGAAAAGTGGTGTTGAATAAGCCATGACCGTAGATGAAACTATTGTTAATGAATCCACCGCTTTAGGATAAGGATGCTAAGACTTTTGTGCAGACTAATCCAACCTCGATCAAGATGATATTTAGAGGAAGATGAAGATGATGCCTTCGATGGTTTTAGAAATTAGGCAAAAAAAAATGAGATGACGTCTTTTGCATTGTCGCAAAGATTCAACGCTCAGTTGGAGGAGTTAAGCTAACAATTGTTTTTAACAATATACGTTGTTGTCAAAATATATAGATGGCGCAACTTGAGGGAGAAGTTCACTCAGCAAGATTTTATAATGATGGGGTCAAGGATTATTAATTCATGTGGGGTGTCGAGTAAGCCATGTCTGATTGTCTTTTAATGCGAAGGTTTTCTAACATATCTCAATTCTCAATCGGCTATATTATTTGATGAGTTTATGGTGACAAATCATTTTAATCATGTCCTAACGTTACGTTACATCTTTGTATTTCATATGGAAGGGACTAACATATTTCTTCCACTATTATTATACCTCATTGCATAAAAAAACATAAGATACTAGCAATGTGCGGCAAGTTGGGTACAAAATATGTTGGATTTTTTTCATTAGTATTGTGATAGTTGACTAATTAGTAACATCGTCAGTGACTAGTTGCACTGATATTGTTAATTTGTACCCTTTGTATATACATATATCTTCTAAAATTAATCATATGACATCATAGCCTATCCATCCACACATTTAGCATTATTGTGTAACTATATTTATGAGCATATAAGTCGATTCTAGGGGTGGAGGAAATGTCGACCCTACTGCATCACATCATCATATCCTCACACTCGCCCACCATGTCATCATTTTTCAATTCCTGGAAATACACATCGGGCAATGTCTAATGCTTTCTAATATTTCACCATCATTGACGAAGGTGGTTAATCAAAACAAGAGCAGCAAAAATGCAACACATATCCAAGATAGTAAGTATCATCAATACTATGAGGGGTGAGTTTGGCGATAAACGTTTTTAACTTGATCTATGCCCACCAAAACCCAAAAATGTACATTGTCCCCATAAACAAGACAACAGGGCCACCAAAAAGACCAAAAATGGGTGACGCCTTACGCGCAGCGGAAATACCCACCAAGACCTAAAGATGTACAATATCCCCACAAACCAGACACCAAAAAACGGGTTACGCACAGCGGAATGCAAGTTCCTATCGTGCAAATCGTCCAGGCGTCAGGCTTCCTCTCCATATTGTTTTTCACTAGATTCATATACCCACCTTTTCACTAGATTCATATACCCGCCTGCCACACGTGTTCTTGCCCATCATCACGCCAAGAGCATGAAAATTTAGTCCATTTAGATCTTGCCACGTGACTCTGGTCCGAGAGGAAGTGAGAGAGGAGTGAAGGGGAAGAAGAGAGAGGGGAGGGTAGTCAGATGCGGTCAGGGTAGTGTTTTGCCTCACATTTTTAAGCCAGGGCGACGGCCAACCCTGGCCATCCATCTCGATGGACGGTTAAGGGCGTCCTCTCGGGGAAGCAGCTGAGCCGGGTCTAGCCGCTTTCAGTAGGCATTGTGTGTAGTTCACGGGCCACATTGAAGATGGGATCGTCGACCAAATTTAGTTTTTTTCTATTTCAAATTCTAGAATCGTTTATTTTTACATTCATTTCGTAATTTAAATTATATGCCGGGAGCTGTGGAGATGGGTGGACGAGTGAAGAGTTGTGACTCATTTAGAGTTGTCTAAAACCTAAAAATCATTAATGTTCCATGATTGCCATAACTTCAGACAAAGAACATACTTAAAAAACTAATTGCTTTGTTCACAACTTCCTCGTCATCTATGTATGCACCAAGCAAATCGAGCTTTTCCTTTGAACACATTTGGATGGCAATTACAAGTACTAAGCTCGGCAAACTCGACCGCACATCCGTGACAGCCAACCGAGGAATGGGTCCGCGAATGGGTCCGCGCATGGAGAGGCTGATTTCACGTGGAGAAGGCTGATTGCATTGTGGAGTTGAGGGCACGTTCGCGGCAGCAACTGAGGGGCGGCGATGCCTCAAATCCAGTGCAGCACATCACAAAACTCCACAAGGACGAGGGCCACTAGAGGATCCTCATGGTATGGTCGAGGTAATGGTCGAGTCTAGTACGGTTCAAAGGCAGTGTGCGCTGTTAACGGCTACGTAGTCCATGAGGACGACCTAAAGCGCACATGAGAGCAGTTTTCGGTTTGATCCGTGAGATAAATCATAGTGCACAATTGTCATGATACCTTCAATATCATTTATTTTACTATATAAAATCTAATCTAAAATACTTTAAAAATATCAGTGGTACCTATCAATTTTACCAAAAATATTGATGGTACATTTCAACCACAGTAAAAGAGCTCATATGGTGATATAAAAAATAAATTTGGATACTTGTAAAGATTTATATGAGTGAGTGAGGAATCTCGTGGCAAAGAGAAAAAATAGATAAAATCCATATTTGAAATTAATCGACAACAATAGGAAGGAGTCTGCACTATCCCCTAGTTCTTATTATAGGAGAGAGTGCTAGTTTATGTTTCTTCCCCTACATGTATCTAGAATTATATACAAATTCTCTCTTGTTACATGGGTCATTTATCTCAGGACGTGGGCTTTCGATGGGTTTGGCCTTATTCCACTAACAGTAGCTCCTACTTGGTTGTGATGGTGCATCAAAGCAAAGTAGTTAAAAATAAAAGAAAAAGGCCTTGACATTACTTTGACATATGTTGTGAGAAGTGCCCTCACACCCTACCCATGCATAGGTCTCACTAAAATAGTCATCCTAAAAATGCATTGGGAAAAATGATATGGTAATATATTTGTGTGGTGTGTGGAGTGGCGGAATCAGGATTTTAACCAAGTTAGCAGAATGTACCAAGCAGTGCTTCGAATAGAGAGTTATGTGTATAATCCATAAAAACAAGGTATACAACGTAATTTTTTTACCAACTCTGAGGAGATTATTGCAAAGTGTTGCATTTGGAATAAATTATTTTTAACTTTATTTGCAATTAATTATTCTTCAATTTGCAAACTGAGCGGAGCTTACTTGGTTAGATTCCTTATGGTCAAACCTATCCAACCAAATTTAACTCCTCAATTTGGCACAAGTGCTCATATTTAGAATTTAATGGTATTATTCTTTAGGCTTCGGTTCACATGAACGATAGAATGTGTTGTGATGCCCCTACGAAGGGCAGTTACGCTAGTGATATATTGCAAATCTGATTCATGAGTGGTGTCTGAGCAGAGTATTAGGCTTATTTGTTCTTGTGTTTTTTTTTTTCATTTCATTACGGTTTCATTTCTCGCAGTCAAGACATGGAGGGTTTTTTACTTTCCACAACTACACAAACTACTTCCTCCCATCCCAACGATTAATGAAAAGGAGATTGAATGTGGTGACTAGGAAAAAAATAGATCTTTTTGTAGCTTGTCATTTATTGGGAAAAATAAAAAAGGACCCTCATCACCTGTCTATAGCAAACCGATTGACACATGAAGAAATAGTTTCTTGATTTAGTTCGATCTGTGGAGGTTATCTGACTGATTTTACAGTTGAAGGAAGAAAAGGTAACAATTGTGATAGTTTAGGGAAGTAACATGGACTTTTTATAAAATGGTGAGTACGTGAAAGGGATGGGCTTTTTGGGCCATCTAGGTTTTGGTCCATAGATAATTCTTCCTCTTACTTCAAATTTGATTAGGGTTTGTGATGATTCAGATCTTAATGATTTTATGTAAAACTCATATATATGCACAAGCAGCCAAGCAGTGCATACATATGAGTTTTATGTAATGTTCGGTTTAAAAAATACATTTGTGGCTATAGACCCTATCATATTTATTTAGATTTTAATAATAAAATATAAACTCAAATGTTTTATATGTATGATTTCTAAATGATTTCATCTGGTGAGTTTCCTCACCTTCATCAATACAATTATTATTAGATGCAGAAACAGGATTTCTATGCAAAGATTGGAGTTGACCATCTTCAGCGAATCATATATCCATCTTTGCCTATCACTATTCCATCACCTCTCTTTTTTACTATAGGTAGTCCATATATACGATGCGCTGGAGACGTCCTGTAGGTAGCCCATATATTGCCCCAAGCATCACTACCGGTTCTTACTAGCTTTGTTGATTGCTCAGCTTGGACCCATTAAACTAGTGGCAATAATGACGCTGCAATAGTGTCGGTTCATCGCCAACGCATAACGATGCACCGGGCCTGATGATGGGCCCTTCTCTAATCTCTACCGGTATTTCTCCACAGCTGACCAATATATTCCATTCCACGAGGGTTTGCAATCAGAGCTTATTACAGTGTGTGTCGCAGTATCCGTTTATATACTGCCTTGGAAGTTGCAACCATCACAGTGGGGTAACAAAAATGTACATTTTGAAACGCGACTATGTATGTACCACTCTGAACTGGCCACACCGGCCCATCGACGAGACTAGCAGCTGCAAATTGATCACAGGCATTTGCTCTGCTCGAAGCTCCCAATCTGGAACCATCTGAAGAACTGAAGCTGGCACCAATGGCAGACGCCAGGGGACAAGAACTCAGTACAGCCCACGGCGCACCTGGAGCAGGAACAGCGGGAAGAATCATTTGTGTCACGAGAAAATGGCAAAATGATCTGCAGAGAGAGAGGTTCGTCGTCGTAGTCACTTTCTCACCTCGAAGCCGACGAGCGACCGCGTCCGGCTGTACACGGTGGCGGCGGTGAGCACGGAGCTGGTGGATCCGCACTCGCTGTCCCTGAGCGAGGCGCTGGACACGTCCAGCCTGACGCCCGCCGACCACGGGGCCGAGTGTCCGGCTCCGGCGCCGGCCCCGGCGCCGGCCAGCGACGACGAGCGCTGCATCTTGGCGGCCCTGGGCGGGGTCCCTTTCCTCCGGCTGGGCTGGCGCTCCAGCGCGTCGGTGCGCTGGCGGGGCGCGCTCTGGGACCGCGCCTTGGCGCGCGACGACTCCGTGTTGGCCATGTAGCCCGGGCACGCCTCGCCCCGCGGGCTGCTCTGCGCCGTCCCCAGCGACAGCTCGTCGAAGTGGCCGCTGTACGCCCTCGGGCTCATCTCCGTCACCGCCGACGGCGCCGGCGAGCAGCGGCCGTGGTGGTGGTGTGAGTGCGACTCCGCCGGGAACGGCCCGTCCTTTCGCCGCACTAGTGGCTCGCCGATGTCCATCTCCACGATCTTGGCGTGCTCCTCGCACGACCTGTCCATCTCCTGCGTTCATCATTCGTGGTTTCGCACCAAAAGGAGTAATTCAGCCATTGCTGTATACGGATCTTGCTGGAATGATCAGTCGAGCTTACGTAGGAGCGTCGGTGCCTCGGGTGCTGCGGCGAATGCCGCGGCCTGGGCGGCGGCGGGTGGTGGTGGTGGTGGTGGTGGTCCTGGACCTGGTGGAGAGCGAGCATCCGGCGCGCGCGCAGGTGGGACTGCGCCGTGAGCAGCGCCTGCATGCACCGGAGCGTGGCGCTGGCCTGCTTCCTCACCAGCTGGCCTCGCACCAGCGCCTGCAGCTTCACGATGCCCCGCAGCGCGCACAGAGCCGTCCGCGCCTGCCACGCCAGACCCAGACCAATTGAGTTGAGCCCACGGTCGATGGCGACGCGCACGTGGGGTGCCGTATCGTACGTGCTCAAGAACAAACGGGAACGCATTATCTACGGCGTACCAGATAGCCTCTGAAGGTGGCCTGGATCCTGACCGCCGCCGCGTCCTCGCCGAGTCCCGGCGGCGCGTGCGCCCTGCGCGAGGACAGGCGCGCCACCGCGGCCGCCGCCTGCGCCGCCGCCACCGCCGCGTCGGCCGCGGCCGCCGTCGCCGCCGCCACCGCCACGGCGCGCTTCTCCTGGCGGTCGAACTCGGCGTCCGGCGCACAACCAAGCCCCCCGCCAGCCGTCGCCACGGCGGCCTTCCCTTCCTGCCCCGGCCGCCTGAAGCTCCACCTCTTGTCCTTGGGAGCCGCCGCCTCGGCCTGCGGCGGCGGCCTGCTGTCCTTCTTGCCCGACGACAGGAAGCTCTTGAGCCACCGCCCCGCCTTCCCCATCCCTGCAAGCACGCAACGCGATGACTCCACCCCGCCGCACGTTCACAGTTGACAGACACGAAACGAAAAGGAGACAGCGCGTGCGCCATAGATGCATGGCGTAATCCACGGCGCGCACCTAACCGGATGCGACGACGCCGCGGCCAACCACCGCGCGCGACCGACCGGCTCAACTCATCCGAGGGCCGGCCACGTGAAGCGGGCGGGCGCGAACATGGATGCCTGCCTGCCCGCCCGTGGATGATCTTGGGTGTCAGAATCTTTTTAATACGGGAATGCGGCAGCATTATTGGAACTGTGTCCGGCCGGGACGGAACGGGTCCATCCACGTCAATCATTCCCGGATCGGTCGCCCTGTGTTGCGTTGTTTGCGTCCTTCCTGAGGATTGCGAAACCTGAGCTGTGCGTGAACGATGCATGCCACAGCCCTAGCTTCCCGCCGCCTGGTCAGTGGGTCAGCATGTCCATTTTTTTTTTATCCATCCGATACTCTTGTCAGTCTGCAGGTGCTTTTGTTTGCTGCCTGCTTGCAATCTGCGTGCGAGTTTGACATGGTTGACCGTGGTTTGTTTATCAGATTTGAGTGTGTCAGGTTCGGATTTTGGTGCCAAAGAACTCACATGCTCCGGTCTCTCCCTCCCAACGCTTGCTGATCTCCCATCCCATGCATGCTTGTACCTGTAATCCTGTATCCACTGCCATGCAACCCTTGTGTGTTCCTCCGTCCTCTCCTCGCGACGGCGACGGGGCACCTGTGCGCCGTACGGCCGGACCCCGCCCGGCCCCTCCCTCTCCCTGACCAATTCAAGACCCTGGCCGGCCGGGCCTCCTGCTGTCCTGCGGTGTTCCGGTTCAGGTTCATCGACGGGCGAGGTTCGCCGTCCGCTTAGCTGTGCGTGGGCGTGGCGGTGACCCGCCTGACGTGGACGTACTGTCCCGTACCGGCGTCCTCGCTGGATGCTCCGGGCCCCCTGGATGGATCCGCGGCATGTGCACAGCCGCCTCTGCTCTCGCCTTTAATAACCGCATGGACGGAGACGGAGACGGAGCTGCTGAAGCTTCCTCCTCGCCCGCGCCACGCCGGCCTGCTGTCGGTGACTCACTGCTCCGAATCAAAGCTTGCTATCATCATTCCACCACAGACTTGGTCCAGAGATGTCAAGAGAGAACCCTGGAGAGGCTCGAAATATGCTCCTGATGTTTTCAAACTCGTCGACACATTATTTCCCAGCTGGCCTGCTCCAATGCTCGAACTGTTAACGACTCAACCTCTCTTGAGACCAAGCTCGAGTAAATTCCTGTATTACTGCTAGTTCTAGCCATATAAACGTGCTGTTGTATCTCTACTGACTTTTCTTTGTCCAAGCCCTCCAGGGCCAACAAACAAGACAAAGGCCCAAAACCCATTTAGGCATTTACTCTTTATATAAAGGAAAAAGTCCATCTGATCACCCTTAACTTTGGCTGTAGTTCAATTTTGCACCTCAAACTACAAAACCAGGAATCTTTGCTCCTGCAACTATTGAAACCGGGTACCTCACTGTGATGCCCCTGGCATCTCAGAAGCCGTACACACAATTATACGTAAACTAATGATGAATTAAGACTAAATCATGCTTAAGAGAGTAATGAGGAATTGGTAGATAAACCACTAAGTCAAAATTTCTCAAATCTGAAATTTTAGCTCATCCCCAAATTGATTCTGAAATTTCTTTTGATTGGACTATACAACTCAAGAATTTTCTTTTGTATGAAATGGAATTGAACTCATCACCTTTCAAATGCATCTATTGTGGGTGTATTTGGACTTCATTTGATATTTCAAAAGATCAAAACAAGAAAAGCTTTACTTAGAGTAAATCTGCTGTTTTACCAAAATCCTAAACAAGATTAGGGTTGTATTTCAAAATATGTTGTGATTTAGAGGAGGATCATATTAACAAAGTTGTAGGTAATGATCCAGGAAACAACTTTGTCAATATGAGTCTGGTCATAATATGAATTCAAATTGGTCTTTTCAACCAAATTTTGTCAGCCCAAATAACCAACCCAAACCAGCCTGGTTTTGAAAACCCAAGTTTGTACAAACCTACAGCCACTTTCATGAAATACTCCCATTGAACCAAATGTAGACCATAAAATTCTACACAACTTTCCCAAAAGGCACATGAGGTGTAAATGGCTAGAAAAGGGATTTTTAGAATTTTTAAGATGAGGCATCCTGCTGGTCAAACCTGAGGCAGCAACTCAAATTCAAATTTAGACCAAACTCGACCATAGAACTGGGGGTCAAAGTTTATAACAAAGTTGTAGCTTACAAAATTTTGAACACTTCTTGTATTTTGAGTTTCATCTAAATCGGCCTCTAAGATGCTCAAAAACGCAAATAGAAAAGATGTGTCTCAGCAGTCAAAGGGGATTTTTCCATTTTTAGATTTTCTTTTTTCCCTCTCTCTATGACAGGTGGGTCCCACCTGTCGGGTTCCCGCCCGCGGCGTCCGAATTGGGCCGGCCCGCGCCAATTCGGCCCTCGCCCCGTAGACCCAGTCCACCGCGCCCATCTCTCCGTCTCGCGTCTTGGCCCCACCTGTCAGCGGCTCGCGGCTCATGCACGCGGTCCGCGCCGCGCGGCGCGTCGTCCTCCCGCGTACGACGGTGGCCACGCGGCCGACGGGCACCGCCGCGGCCGTCCGGCCACCGCCCACGCCCCTCCGCCCTGCCCGCGCTGCCCGACGCCTGGCCCCTAAAAGGGGAGGAGCCCCGCGCCCCCAAAACCCTAACGCCCCCGCTCCTCTGCCTCTCTCCGCCCCGCCCCGAGCCTTTTTCGCCGCGACCGCCATAGCCGGCGGCGAGCTCGAACCCGAGCTCGCGCCGCCGCCATCCGCCTTTCCCAGCCCCCGACACCACCCCCGCCACAACCGCCTCGTCGCGCCGCCTCGCCTCCGCCAACCCTCGTCGCCGTCCGAGCCCCCGGCGAGGAGATCAAGCCGCGGCTCGACGTCGCGTCGCGCCGGGAGCTTCAAGTCGCCGCCGCCGTTCGTCGCCGTTCCCCGCCGACCCGAGCCGCCTCCGCCGTCCACTTCACGCCCACGGTGAGCGCCGCCCCGCCCCGCGTCCCCTCGACCCCGCGTCGCGGCTCCGGCGAGCCCGAGCTCGCCGGCGCGCGCGAGCGCGCCGCGCGCGCGCGTCGCGCGACCGCGCCTGGCGCGGGGAGGGAGACGACCGGGGGCGCTTTTGCGAGCTAGCCCCCGGATTTTCCCCTATTTCCAAGCCGGTCCTCCCGCCTGTTTACCGAGTCTTGTAGATCTTACGTCTAGGCCCTCGGATCTATAGGATAATTATGCAATAGCCCTTGGATCTGAGTAATTTTCATTTAAAATGGATTTATTTCGGCTGAAACTTTGATAAATCATATAAAATCGAATAAAAATCCTAAAAAGGAAAATCTTGTTGTTCTGGAACCACAGTAAAATGATCTATGCAATGGATACGATATGGATCTGTGCATGTCAACTTTTGTTCACAATTTTTGCACATGCATGTTCTATGTTGTAAATAGGAAAAAGTATATCTAATGAACTCTAATGAACTTGAGGCCTTGACAGTGGCTATAACAGGGTAGTTAGGTTCTGAGTACTATGTTTAGCACCCTAGCATTAATCAAGTTATATGTGTTTTGCTATTTACCATTTAAATGTGACTTGGAAAATGTTGCTACATAAAAAGTGCATAAAATGAGTCATATATATTTTTCCTAAGTTCTATATAGCATAGTTAGCTCCCTGGTGAAATTTCTTGGTCGGGTCATGTACGGATAATTTATAATAAATCTGAGAAGAGTTAGGGCTAATAACTTTCTGAAATTTTTATAAATTCATTATTGGTCCATTTAAGCTGAAATTGTTATGGCAAGCTCCTGTACCTGAGAACAGTACACTGTAAAATTTTGAAGTCAATTGGTGTAGGGTAGCTATTTAAACTCAGTCACCCTTTTTAAATAAATAAAAGGGGTTATCTGGTAGTAATAAAATGGTTAGCAAGTATTTCGTTATGTCCTATTAATACATGGCCGTGTTATGAACTGCTCTTCTTTCTGTTATGCCTAGGGTCTAAGTGTATGATTAGAAGTAAAGGGATTTCCTTTTATAGTAGGGGTGAATGCATGATATGTTGGGTGAAAATAAGTTAGCCCATTGTCACGCTTTTGTGACATTTGCATTGTCTCCGTGCATTCTGTACGCTCATTGCATACACTTGGCATGCATATAGACCCCGCGCCCGAGGAGCAGGAGATTCCGGTGATCGAGGAGCCAGAAGACCCGGAACCCGAGCTGCAGCAAGAAGAGTACCCGCAGGCCGCACCTGACTTCACCGCCGAGGAAGCTAACCCTAGCGAGGAAGGTAGGCAGGCTCACATGATTCCCAGCAAAAATATGAATTTTGTTACGCATATGCATTAGGAGTTGATTGATACCTTACTGCATTAGATTCCTTGGCCGCCCTGGCCCTAGCACCAATAATAGGTCCGTAGGACGAGTTGCATAGAAATGATAGGGCCGAGTAGACACGAGTGAATGGTCACTCGTCACGTAGGTTGACCTTGAAAAGAAAATGATACACTGGAAACTGCCTTGATGGCTTTACTGTTGATGATTAAAAGGAGACCGGGCGGAGATTAAGTTTAATTTTCGCGGTGTGCGTTGTTGTTGTGTGATGGCTCCGCCCGAGTCGTATAAGGCCCGTCCGCTGTTCGCCTGCTGATTGGCATAACATTGCTGGAGTGCTTATCCGGTTAATGGGGCCGGTGAAACCTTACTTGTGCCATCCCGAGTATAGAGACACGTTCCTGCCCACTGGGTGCGAGGAAGGTGGCCCGGGGGAGCTTGGTACTCATGACGGGGAGACCGGGATGCCGGCAGGATCGTCATGGGGGCACAACCCGGGGGTCAGGTGGGAGTGAATCGCGCTTGGGATAGGACGAGTGGAGGTGGGAACCATATGTGGGAAAGCCGTCGTGTCAGTAAGCATATGGGACCTGGCATTTTTAGTTATTCTCGGGAATTAAAATCGATTCGAATCGCTGATGCTCACCAGGTGTGAGAATGCCAAATATCACTGACGGGCAACGTAGTAATAACCTTAATATTCTGCAATATGATTCATGGTTTTGGATATCAAGTGGTTGATTATTATTTGAGACTCAGATATTTCATAATGATGATAGCTATGTACTTGCAAATGATTATCTCTTTCTTTCACAAGGGTAGTGGCTATTAAATCCCACTATCCGTAGATGAACTTTTGAGCTAAGAATCAAAGGCTAAGGATCCAATGATAGTAAGCAAGCTTTGCGTCAGCCGTAAGCCTTGCCATTAAGTCCTCTGAGTAATTAGTACTCAGGGTTTGCCCCCAACATTTGGATTTCAGGTATGGAGTTCCTCTTCTGCGCCTGTGTTGGCGGGGGAGCCTGTTATCATCAGGAGTGACAGGAGTCATGTCATGGCATGGGGGTGACATCAGTGGGCGTGATGTCACTCATCTACTGCATTTCTTTTGGTTTAAGCATGACCTATGGTCTTAGACTTCCGCTGTGAGACATTATTTCGAAATTCGGCCGATGTTGGCCCTATGTTGAACTTATTTACTTCAGAACCTGGTTTGTAACTTAAAGACTTATTTCTATCTATTAGACTGCCTGTGATGATGTAACTGTTGTGACTCCTTCGAGGGTCGGTGGTGTATGATGTCGGTTCTCTCGGAAATGGTGCTATCGGGAGTCAGAAATGGCTCTCGACGGATAGCCGAGTTTAGCACGGCCTAAGTACATTGCGAGCCAGAGGTGGCAGGTGTGCTTAGTCCGTACTAAATTGGGCGGTTCCGCCACAGCTGGTATCAGAGCCGATCATACACCGACAACAGTCATATCATCGAGTTTTGATTTGAAAAACTATTTTTGAACACCCCTTCCAAGTAATTTAAAAATGAGAGTAAACGATAAGCCCGTACTAAGGATGTTAGTGTATATTCAGGTGACATCACTAACATTTTGACCTAGATAGAACTCATATGCATATTCGGTGCTTTGAGAAACAACTTTTCGGCCATTAGCCCTCCCCAGTACTGGTGGAAGCTATTGGAAGTTTTGCGATTAGTTGTGAACTCTGCATTCATGCTGGTAGGATAGAAATTTTAAGGGGGGTGGTCACCTTTGCGGTGTTTGTGACCACTCTTCTGTTGTGACGCAGCAAGAATTCAATTTGCTTGCGTAGGTGCCAGCCCGGTCTAGCAGAGGACCGTACAGATACGTTGTCCACGCGGCGCAAATTGCGTGGGTGCCACTTTTAGGCTTAGAGTGGTAATGTTGAGAGCATGCATTCTTCTGCAGGTACACTAACCACGTGCGAAAGTAAGAACGACTAGATGACGACTAGTTGCATTAAGGAGAGACGTGGATACATGTCACCGAAATATCGCTAGTTATATATAACATACATAGGATGTGTGGTGCGAGATCGGATAGGGCGAATCATGCATCATTCCATCTCATCTCATGTGCCTTGATATGTGTTTGTTTGGGAACAATGTCTTTGGAATGTGATTGGAATTTGTGTTACTGTTGTTTTGATGTGTGACTTAAGCTGCACACAGAATCAGGAGAAACTTTATACAATATAATTGTAGAATGCAAAGTTTTTACTCACTTTGCTGTAGGATGTTTCCTCTAAAGATGCTTGAATTTTGAAACCCAACCTAAAACACATTAAAACCGAAATCTACACTTACATGGCCTACAGCTTTGAAATTTCAAAACTAGTAATGCCCTAAACACATTTAATGAGAACTTTCTGTACCCAAGTAGTAGGGGATGACAAAACAAGCAAGTCTCGTATATTGACCTTGTTGTAAAATGCACGTAAGGATGCCCTATAGTCGTTTCAAGTCGAAGCTAGAACCTAGATAGACTTGGGCTAGCTGACTAGATCGAGTTCTAGAATCATTATGAAGTAGAGCCAGCAAGCACTTTCTATATCAACAACGTATGATATATTTTGCGTTGCACACGAAATTTTAGTTTCTAGAACGACCAGAGATATGCCTCCAAGTTCTAGCTAGACACCGTATACGTTAGAAAAGGATGCAATATATGGGTGCCATCATACTGCTAGGAATTCACTTATAAGGCGTATTTTCTTCGACACACGAATACAAATTGCTCTAAGATCACATTAGACCTCTGGAACTTGTGAATTAACTAAAGCCTTAATCTTCCTGCCACAGATGTCGCAGCCCTCGACACCGCCTTTCGACTTATGTCCTGGCCACCATGAATCCATGACAGCTAAAACCATAATACCTGAAGGTGGCATGAAGAGAAAAGCGGGAGAGCCCTCCACCGATGCAGCTTCGGTTCAACCTCTACGACCCGGCATGGTTCTACTGAAGGGATTTGTCAAGCCTGAAGATCAAGTCGAAATAGTTCGTACGTGCTGGCAACTAGGGATGGGTCCCGGAGGATTCTATAGACCTAGCTACAAAAACGGTGCCAAGCTGAAGTTATGGATGATGTCTCTAGGAAAGAACTGGGATCTGACTACCCGCTCGTATGGACCAACACGTCCATTCGATGGTGCACAAGCCCCTGCGATACCAGAAGCTCTCAAGACAATTGCTCAAGCTGCAAATTCTACTGTAAGCGAGCTTCCTCAAATCGACCATGACATATGCATCGTCAACTACTACACCAACTCCGGGAAGCTCGGTCTCCATCAAGACAAGGATGAATCAAAGAGTAGCATCAACCAAGGCCTACCTTTCATCTCCATCTCCATAGGCGACACCGCCGAGTTCATGTTCGGTGACACTAGAGACAAGGACAAAGCGACTAAGATCGACCTCGAATCTGGCGATGTCCTCATACTCGGTGGAGAATCAAGGTTACTATTTCATGGCATTTCCCACGTGAAGACCAACACTACACCAACTTGGTTGAAGGAAGCAACAGGCCTTCGTCCTGGACGCATCAATCTTACGTTTAGGCAGTACTAGCTAGTTACGAGTTGGAGTGCTAGCAGTCATCGTAGACTTTTGTAATGAGAGGATGCTGACCCTCCTAACTTTTGAAATTTTCATATATCCAACTATTTGCAGTCGGCATGTGTCCCACCCTCATGATTAATGTAACTCTATTTTCAATGGAGCATTCGGAACTCTTGTAGTTTTCGCGTTTCATACTTTTGTCATTCAGGCACTTCAGTCCTTATAATCCATGACACTCTCCTTGTTCATGTCTTTTTATAACCCTGTGTTATTCGCATATCCCCTGAGGTTGGAAGGAAATACCGCACTTTGATGGGGTGTCTAACCGAGTAGTCTATGGTGCCGCGACGGAACCTAGGGTCCTGTGTGCACGGCCGTCACACGGTTCCACTAGGGGCGCACTGGTATCAAGACATGCAAAGGCATGACACCGCTTCAATTGTGGAACATTCCTATCTATCTTCAAACGCTTTGATGACCTTGTACATTAAATTCGTGGAAATGGTTTACTCTATTTTCACTACCACATTTTATCATTCCTTGCTTTGTTTCAACTTGCCTTTCTTGATCTGAAGGAAAGATTTATCTCAATCCCCCCAGCTTGATTGTATCTCATCATTCCTAGATTAACCTTGTCTATCCTAATTCATACGGTTGATCGGATCCACCTCCATGGTACCTTTACATCCATCAGTCCGAATCCCAGACTTCTCCATGCTTACCTAGTGTATCTTCAACAACTCGCATCCGTGGGAGTGCTTGATTTCATATCCACTGGCTTGTCACATCGCCCCCTTGTATCCTCCGAATTGCCTCTTTTATCTTGTGGGAACAATCAGTCTGTTCCAATGCCTTCTCTAATGTTTCCTTCTGGGTACGTAAGGAACCTTATTTCCTGAAGATGACCTTCCGCATCATTCACCGTGCTGGCTTTTGCTCTCGGCTAGTGCTCGTATCATATCATCTTCTTATAAGTTGTTTTCCTCCATCCTTGAAATTATCCTCAAAGGTGGGCCTACTAACATTATCGATGGTTCCGTTAGTAAGCACAAATCATCTACCTGTATTTTTCTTGGTCAGACTTGACCAATCTTATGGAATCATACAAACCATCACTTTGTCTAGGTGAATATGTCCTACTTTCTTCCCATGTTATCTTTCTTGAGGCAATGAGTAGTGTGTGCTATGTATCGCCACACCTTACTCTTTGAAATTATTTGGATTTGATATCTTATATGTGTACGCGGTCCCCATCAAATGAAATGAATGTGCCTCCCAACAACACATCCATTGTTGTTTTCATAACTCGCGAGATTTTTGCTTCATTCAAACCCCCTACTGCGTATGCTTTGCTTCTCATTGTTCAAATAAATCAGATGTTTATTATGCTCCTAAACTCGGTGTCAAAGACAGGAAGTAACCCTCTCGTCGTGCTTGAACCCATCATGTCATTCGCTCGCTGCCACCACGTTCTCTTCGTGGTTTGTTCATTCCCTCTCATATGAGACGTGAATTATCGAGTACCTTAAAGAAACCATCCTAGTCAACCAAATGATGCTTTGTAACTACCTTGTGTTAGGAAGATACTAACCACTCACCCGGTCATTAACAAAGCCAACAAAGGACAAAGGAAGAGTTAAAGTGCGTTTGCAACTATTAAAAGAGTCCCGAGCCCCAAGATGCGGGTAGTATCTTTTCACCTTACGACATAGAACCCGGCCTCTTTCAAAATCTCGGGACGAGATTTCTTTAAGGGGGGTGGGTTGTGATGCCCCTGGAATCTCAGAAGCCGCACACACAATTATACGTAAACTAATGATGAATTAAGACTAAATCATGCTTAAGAGAGTAATGAGGAATTGGTAGATAAACCACTAAGTCAAAATTTCTCAAATCTGAAATTTTAGCTCATCCCCAAATTGATTCTGAAATTTCTTTTGATTGGACTATACAACTCAAGAATTTTCTTTTGTATGAAATGGAATTGAACTCATCACCTTTCAAATGCATCTATTGTGGGTGTATTTGGACTTCATTTGATATTTCAAAAGATCAAAACAAGAAAAGCTTTACATAGAGTAAATCTGCTGTTTTACCAAAATCCTAAACAAGATTAGGGTTGTATTTCAAAATATGTTGTGATTTAGAGGAGGATCATATTAACAAAGTTGTAGGTAATGATCCAGGAAACAACTTTGTCAATATGAGTCTGGTCATAATATGAATTCAAATTGGTCTTTTCAACCAAATTTTGTCAGCCCAAATAACCAACCCAAACCAGCCTGGTTTTGAAAACCCAAGTTTGTACAAACCTACAGCCACTTTCATGAAATACTCCCATTAAACCAAATGTAGACCATAAAATTCTACACAACTTTCCCAAAAGGCACATGAGGTGTAAATGGCTAGACAAGGGATTTTTAGAATTTTTAAGATGAGGCATCCTGCTGGTCAAACCTGAGGCAGCAACTCAAATTCAAATTTAGACCAAACTCGACCATAGAACTGGGGGTCAAAGTTTATAACAAAGTTGTAGCTTACAAAATTTTGAACACTTCTTGTATTTTGAGTTTCATCTAAATCGGCCTCTAAGATGCTCAAAAACGCAAATAGAAAAGATGTGTCTCAGCAGTCAAAGGGGATTTTTCCATTTTTGGATTTTCTTTTTTCCCTCTCTCTATGACAGGTGGGTCCCACCTGTCGGGTTCCCGCCCGCGGCGTCCGAATTGGGCCGGCCCGCGCCAATTCGGCCCTCGCCTCGTAGACCCAGTCCACCGCGCCCATCTCTCCGTCTCGCGTCTTGGCCCCACCCGTCAGCGGCTCGCGGCTCATGGACGCGGTCCGCGCCGCGCGGCGCGTCGTCCTCCCGCGTACGACGGCGGCCACGCGGCCGACGGGCACCGCCGCGGCCGTCCGGCCACCGCCCACGCCCCTCCGCCCTGCCCGCGCTGCCCGACGCCCGGCCCCTAAAAGGGGAGGAGCCCCGCGCCCCCAAAACCCTAACGCCCCCCGCTCCTCTGCCTCTCTCCGCCCCGCCCCGAGCCTTTTTCGCCGCGACCGCCATAGCCGGCGGCGAGCTCGAACCCGAGCTCGCGCCGCCGCCATCCGCCTTTCCCAGCCCCCGACACCACCCCCGCCACAACCGCCTCGTCGCGCCGCCTCGCCTCCGCCAACCCTCGTCGCCGTCCGAGCCCCCGGCGAGGAGATCAAGCCGCGGCTCGACGTCGCGTCGCGCCGGGAGCTTCAAGTCGCCGCCGCCGTTCGTCGCCGTTCCCCGCCGACCCGAGCCGCCTCCGCCGTCCACTTCACGCCCACGGTGAGCGCCGCCCCGCCCCGCCCCGCGTCCCCTCGACCCCGCGTCGCGGCTTCGGCGAGCCCGAGCTCGCCGGCGCGCGCGTCGCGCGACCGCGCCTGGCGCGGGGAGGGAGACGACCGGGGGCGCTTTTGCGAGCTAGCCCCCGGATTTCCCCTATTTCCAAGCCGGTCCTCCCGCCTGTTTACCGAGTCTTGTAGATCTTACGTCTAGGCCCTCGGATCTATAGGATAATTATGCAATAGCCCCTGGATCTGAGTAATTTTCATCTAAAATGGATTTATTTCGGTTGAAACTTTGATAAATCATATAAAATCGAATAAAAATCCTAAAAAGGAAAATCGTGTTGTTCTGGAACCACAGTAAAATGATCTATGCAATGGATACGATATGGATCTGTGCATGTCAACTTTTGTTCACAATTTTTGCACATGCATGTTCTATGTTGTAAATAGGAAAAAGTATATCTAATGAACTCTAATGAACTTGAGGCCTTGATAGTGGCTATAACAGGGTAGTTAGGTTCTGAGTACTATGTTTAGCACCCTAGCATTAATCAAGTTATATGTGTTTTGCTATTTACCATTTAAATGTGACTTGGAAAATGTTGCTATATAAAAAGTGCATAAAATGAGTCATATATATTTTTCCTAAGTTCTATATAGCATAGTTAGCTCCCTGGTGAAATTTCTTGGTCGGGTCATGTACGGATAATTTATAATAAATCTGAGAAGAGTTAGGGCTAATAACTTTCTGAAATTTTTATAAATTCATTATTGGTCCATTTAAGCTGAAATTGTTATGGCAAGCTCCTGTACCTGAGAACAGTACACTGTAAAATTTTGAAGTCAATTGGTGTAGGGTAGCTATTTAAACTCAGTCACCTTTTTTAAATAAATAAAAGGGGTTATCTGATAGTAATAAAATGGTTAGCAAGTATTTCGTTATGTCCTATTAATACATGGCCATGTTATGAACTGCTCTTCTTTCTGTTATGCCTAGGGTCTAAGTGTATGCTTAGAAGTAAAGGGATTTCCTTTTATAGTAGGGGTGAATGCATGATAAGTTGGGTGAAAATAAGTTAGCCCATTGTCACGCTTTTGTGACATTTGCATTGTCTCCGTGCATTCTGTACGCTCATTGCATACACTTGGTATGCATATAGACCCCGCGCCCGAGGAGCAGGAGATTCCGGTGATCGAGGAGCCAGAAGACCCAGAACCCGAGCTGCAGCAAGAAGAGTACCCGCAGGCCGCACCTGACTTCACCGCCGAGGAAGCTAACCCTAGCGAGGAAGGTAGGCAGGCTCACATGATTCCCAGCAAAAATATGAATTTTGTTACGCATATGCATTAGGAGTTGATTGATACCTTACTGCATTAGATTCCTTGGCCGTCCTGGCCCTAGCACCAATAATAGGTCCGTAGGACGAGTTGCATAGAAATGATAGGGCCGAGTAGACACGAGTGAATGGTCACTCGTCACGTAGGTTGACCTTGAAAAGAAAATGATACACTGGAAACTGCCTTGATGGCTTTACTGTTGATGATTAAAAGGAGACCGGGCGGAGATTAAGTTTAATTTTCGCGGTGTGCGTTGTTGTTGTGTGATGGCTCCGCCCGAGTCGTATAAGGCCCGTCCGCTGTTCGCCTGCTGATTGGCATAACATTGCTGGAGTGCTTATCCGGTTAATGGGGCCGGTGAAACCTTACTTGTGCCATCCCGAGTATAGAGACACGTTCCTGCTCACTGGGTGCGAGGAAGGTGGCCCGGGGGAGCTTGGTACTCATGACGGGGAGACCGGGATGCCGGCAGGATCGTCATGGGGGCACAACCCGGGGGTCAGGTGGGAGTGAATCGCGCTTGGGATGGGACGAGTGGAGGTGGGAACCATATGTGGGAAAGCGGTCGTGTCAGTAAGCATATGGGACCTGGCATTTTTAGTTATTCCCGGGAATTAAAATCGATTCGAATCGCTGATGCTCACCAGGTGTGAGAATGCCAAATATCACTGACGGGCAACGTAGTAATAACCTTAATATTCTGCAATATGATTCATGGTTTTGGATATCAAGTGGTTGATTATTATTTGAGACTCAGATATTTCATAATGATGATAGCTATGTACTTGCAAATGATTATCTCTTTCTTTCACAAGGGTAGTGGCTGTTAAATCCCACTATCCGTAGATGAACTTTTGAGCTAAGAATCAAAGGCTAAGGATCCAATGATAGTAAGCAAGCTTTGCGTCAGCCGTAAGCCTTGCCATTAAGTCCTCTGAGTAATTAGTACTCAGGGTTTGCCCCCAACATTTGGATTTCAGGTATGGAGTTCCTCTTCTGCGCCTGTGTTGGCGGGGGAGCCTGTTATCATCAGGAGTGACAGGAGTCATGTCATGGCATGGGGGTGACATCAGTGGGCGTGATGTCACTCATCTACTGCATTTCTTTTGGTTTAAGCATGACCTATGGTCTTAGACTTCCGCTGTGAGACATTATTTCGAAATTCGGCCGATGTTGGCCCTATGTTGAACTTATTTACTTCAGAACCTGGTTTGTAACTTAAAGACTTATTTCTATCTATTAGACTGCCTGTGATGATGTAACTGTTGTGACTCCTTCGAGGGTCGGTGGTGTATGATGTCGGTTCTCTCGGAAATGGTGCTATCGGGAGTCAGAAATGGCTCTCGACGGATAGCCGAGTTTAGCACGGCCTAAGTACATTGCGAGCCAGAGGTGGCAGGTGTGCTTAGTCCGTACTAAATTGGGCGGTTCCGCCACAGCTGGTATCAGAGCCGATCATACACCGACAACAGTCATATCATCGAGTTTTGATTTGAAAAACTATTTTTGAACACCCCTTCCAAGTAATTTAAAAATGAGAGTAAACGATAAGCCCGTACTAAGGATGTTAGTGTATATTCAGGTGACATCACTAACATTTTGACCTAGATAGAACTCATATGCATATTCGGTGCTTTGAGAAACAACTTTTCGGCCATTAGCCCTCCCCAGTACTGGTGGAAGCTATTGGAAGTTTTGCGATTAGTTGTGAACTCTGCATTCATGCTGGTAGGATAGAAATTTTAAGGGGGGTGGTCACCTTTGCGGTGTTTGTGACCACTCTTCTGTTGTGACGCAGCAAGAATTCAATTTGCTTGCGTAGGTGCCAGCCCGGTCTAGCAGAGGACCGTACAGATACGTTGTCCACGCGGCGCAAATTGCGTGGGTGCCACTTTTAGGCTTAGAGTGGTAATGTTGAGAGCATGCATTCTTCTGCAGGTACACTAACCACGTGCGAAAGTAAGAACGACTAGATGACGACTAGTTGCATTAAGGAGAGACGTGGATACTGTCACCGAAATATCGCTAGTTATATATAACATACATAGGATGTGTGGTGCGAGATCGGATAGGGCGAATCATGCATCATTCCATCTCATCTCATGTGCCTTGATATGTGTTTGTTTGGGAACAATGTCTTTGGAATGTGATTGGAATTTGTGTTACTGTTGTTTTGATGTGTGACTTAAGCTGCACACAGAATCAGGAGAAACTTTATACAATATAATTGTAGAATGCAAAGGTTTTACTCACTTTGCTGTAGGATGTTTCCTCTAAAGATGCTTGAATTTTGAAACCCAACCTAAAACACATTAAAACCGAAATCTACACTTACATGGCCTACAGCTTTGAAATTTCAAAACTAGTAATGCCCTAAACACATTTAATGAGAACTTTCTGTACCCAAGTAGTAGGGGATGACAAAACAAGCAAGTCTCGTATATTGACCTTGTTGTAAAATGCACGTAAGGATGCCCTATAGTCGTTTCAAGTCGAAGCTAGAACCTAGATAGACTTGGGCTAGCTGACTAGATCGAGTTCTAGAATCATTATGAAGTAGAGCCAGCAAGCACTTTCTATATCAACAACGTATGATATATTTTGCGTTGCACACGAAATTTTAGTTTCTAGAACGACCAGAGATATGCCTCCAAGTTCTAGCTAGACACCGTATACGTTAGAAAAGGATGCAATATATGGGTGCCATCATACTGCTAGGAATTCACTTATAAGGCGTATTTTCTTCGACACACGAATACAAATTGCTCTAAGATCACATTAGACCTCTGGAACTTGTGAATTAACTAAAGCCTTAATCTTCCTGCCACAGATGTCGCAGCCCTCGACACCGCCTTTCGACTTATGTCCTGGCCACCATGAATCCATGACAGCTAAAACCATAATACCTGAAGGTGGCATGAAGAGAAAAGCGGGAGAGCCCTCCACCGATGCAGCTTCGGTTCAACCTCTACGACCCGGCATGGTTCTACTGAAGGGATTTGTCAAGCCTGAAGATCAAGTCGAAATAGTTCGTACGTGCTGGCAACTAGGGATGGGTCCCGGAGGATTCTATAGACCTAGCTACAAAAACGGTGCCAAGCTGAAGTTATGGATGATGTCTCTAGGAAAGAACTGGGATCTGACTACCCGCTCGTATGGACCAACACGTCCATTCGATGGTGCACAAGCCCCTGCGATACCAGAAGCTCTCAAGACAATTGCTCAAGCTGCAAATTCTACTGTAAGCGAGCTTCCTCAAATCGACCATGACATATGCATCGTCAACTACTACACCAACTCCGGGAAGCTCGGTCTCCATCAAGACAAGGATGAATCAAAGAGTAGCATCAACCAAGGCCTACCTTTCATCTCCATCTCCATAGGCGACACCGCCGAGTTCATGTTCGGTGACACTAGAGACAAGGACAAAGCGACTAAGATCGACCTCGAATCTGGCGATGTCCTCATACTCGGTGGAGAATCAAGGTTACTATTTCATGGCATTTCCCACGTGAAGACCAACACTACACCAACTTGGTTGAAGGAAGCAACAGGCCTTCGTCCTGGACGCATCAATCTTACGTTTAGGCAGTACTAGCTAGTTACGAGTTGGAGTGCTAGCAGTCATCGTAGACTTTTGTAATGAGAGGATGCTGACCCTCCTAACTTTTGAAATTTTCATATATCCAACTATTTGCAGTCGGCATGTGTCCCACCCTCATGATTAATGTAACTCTATTTTCAATGGAGCATTCGGAACTCTTGTAGTTTTCGCGTTTCATACTTTTGTCATTCAGGCACTTCAGTCCTTATAATCCATGACACTCTCCTTGTTCATGTCTTTTTATAACCCTGTGTTATTCGCATATCCCCTGAGGTTGGAAGGAAATACCGCACTTTGATGGGGTGTCTAACCGAGTAGTCTATGGTGCCGCGACGGAACCTAGGGTCCTGTGTGCACGGCCGTCACACGGTTCCACTAGGGGCGCACTGGTATCAAGACATGCAAAGGCATGACACCGCTTCAATTGTGGAACATTCCTATCTATCTTCAAACGCTTTGATGACCTTGTACATTAAATTCGTGGAAATGGTTTACTCTATTTTCACTACCACATTTTATCATTCCTTGCTTTGTTTCAACTTGCCTTTCTTGATCTGAAGGAAAGATTTATCTCAATCCCCCCAGCTTGATTGTATCTCATCATTCCTAGATTAACCTTGTCTATCCTAATTCATACGGTTGATCGGATCCACCTCCATGGTACCTTTACATCCATCAGTCCGAATCCCAGACTTCTCCATGCTTACCTAGTGTATCTTCAACAACTCGCATCCGTGGGAGTGCTTGATTTCATATCCACTGGCTTGTCACATCGCCCCCTTGTATCCTCCGAATTGCCTCTTTTATCTTGTGGGAACAATCAGTCTGTTCCAATGCCTTCTCTAATGTTTCCTTCTGGGTACGTAAGGAACCTTATTTCCTGAAGATGACCTTCCGCATCATTCACCGTGCTGGCTTTTGCTCTCGGCTAGTGCTCGTATCATATCATCTTCTTATAAGTTGTTTTCCTCCATCCTTGAAATTATCCTCAAAGGTGGGCCTACTAACATTATCGATGGTTCCGTTAGTAAGCACAAATCATCTACCTGTATTTTTCTTGGTCAGACTTGACCAATCTTATGGAATCATACAAACCATCACTTTGTCTAGGTGAATATGTCCTACTTTCTTCCCATGTTATCTTTCTTGAGGCAATGAGTAGTGTGTGCTATGTATCGCCACACCTTACTCTTTGAAATTATTTGGATTTGATATCTTATATGTGTACGCGGTCCCCATCAAATGAAATGAATGTGCCTCCCAACAACACATCCATTGTTGTTTTCATAACTCGCGAGATTTTTGCTTCATTCAAACCCCCTACTGCGTATGCTTTGCTTCTCATTGTTCAAATAAATCAGATGTTTATTATGCTCCTAAACTCGGTGTCAAAGACAGGAAGTAACCCTCTCGTCGTGCTTGAACCCATCATGTCATTCGCTCGCTGCCACCACGTTCTCTTCGTGGTTTGTTCATTCCCTCTCATATGAGACGTGAATTATCGAGTACCTTAAAGAAACCATCCTAGTCAACCAAATGATGCTTTGTAACTACCTTGTGTTAGGAAGATACTAACCACTCACCCGGTCGTTAACAAAGCCAACAAAGGACAAAGGAAGAGTTAAAGTGCGTTTGCAACTATTAAAAGAGTCCCGAGCCCCAAGATGCGGGTAGTATCTTTTCACCTTACGACATAGAACCCGGCCTCTTTCAAAATCTCGGGACGAGATTTCTTTAAGGGGGGTGGGTTGTGATGCCCCTGGAATCTCAGAAGCCGCACACACAATTATACGTAAACTAATGATGAATTAAGACTAAATCATGCTTAAGAGAGTAATGAGGAATTGGTAGATAAACCACTAAGTCAAAATTTCTCAAATCTGAAATTTTAGCTCATCCCCAAATTGATTCTGAAATTTCTTTTGATTGGACTATACAACTCAAGAATTTTCTTTTGTATGAAATGGAATTGAACTCATCACCTTTCAAATGCATCTATTGTGGGTGTATTTGGACTTCATTTGATATTTCAAAAGATCAAAACAAGAAAAGCTTTACATAGAGTAAATCTGCTGTTTTACCAAAATCCTAAACAAGATTAGGGTTGTATTTCAAAATATGTTGTGATTTAGAGGAGGATCATATTAACAAAGTTGTAGGTAATGATCCAGGAAACAACTTTGTCAATATGAGTCTGGTCATAATATGAATTCAAATTGGTCTTTTCAACCAAATTTTGTCAGCCCAAATAACCAACCCAAACCAGCCTGGTTTTGAAAACCCAAGTTTGTACAAACCTACAGCCACTTTCATGAAATACTCCCATTAAACCAAATGTAGACCATAAAATTCTACACAACTTTCCCAAAAGGCACATGAGGTGTAAATGGCTAGACAAGGGATTTTTAGAATTTTTAAGATGAGGCATCCTGCTGGTCAAACCTGAGGCAGCAACTCAAATTCAAATTTAGACCAAACTCGACCATAGAACTGGGGGTCAAAGTTTATAACAAAGTTGTAGCTTACAAAATTTTGAACACTTCTTGTATTTTGAGTTTCATCTAAATCGGCCTCTAAGATGCTCAAAAACGCAAATAGAAAAGATGTGTCTCAGCAGTCAAAGGGGATTTTTCCATTTTTGGATTTTCTTTTTTCCCTCTCTCTATGACAGGTGGGTCCCACCTGTCGGGTTCCCGCCCGCGGCGTCCGAATTGGGCCGGCCCGCGCCAATTCGGCCCTCGCCTCGTAGACCCAGTCCACCGCGCCCATCTCTCCGTCTCGCGTCTTGGCCCCACCCGTCAGCGGCTCGCGGCTCATGGACGCGGTCCGCGCCGCGCGGCGCGTCGTCCTCCCGCGTACGACGGCGGCCACGCGGCCGACGGGCACCGCCGCGGCCGTCCGGCCACCGCCCACGCCCCTCCGCCCTGCCCGCGCTGCCCGACGCCCGGCCCCTAAAAGGGGAGGAGCCCCGCGCCCCCAAAACCCTAACGCCCCCCGCTCCTCTGCCTCTCTCCGCCCCGCCCCGAGCCTTTTTCGCCGCGACCGCCATAGCCGGCGGCGAGCTCGAACCCGAGCTCGCGCCGCCGCCATCCGCCTTTCCCAGCCCCCGACACCACCCCCGCCACAACCGCCTCGTCGCGCCGCCTCGCCTCCGCCAACCCTCGTCGCCGTCCGAGCCCCCGGCGAGGAGATCAAGCCGCGGCTCGACGTCGCGTCGCGCCGGGAGCTTCAAGTCGCCGCCGCCGTTCGTCGCCGTTCCCCGCCGACCCGAGCCGCCTCCGCCGTCCACTTCACGCCCACGGTGAGCGCCGCCCCGCCCCGCCCCGCGTCCCCTCGACCCCGCGTCGCGGCTTCGGCGAGCCCGAGCTCGCCGGCGCGCGCGTCGCGCGACCGCGCCTGGCGCGGGGAGGGAGACGACCGGGGGCGCTTTTGCGAGCTAGCCCCCGGATTTCCCCTATTTCCAAGCCGGTCCTCCCGCCTGTTTACCGAGTCTTGTAGATCTTACGTCTAGGCCCTCGGATCTATAGGATAATTATGCAATAGCCCCTGGATCTGAGTAATTTTCATCTAAAATGGATTTATTTCGGTTGAAACTTTGATAAATCATATAAAATCGAATAAAAATCCTAAAAAGGAAAATCGTGTTGTTCTGGAACCACAGTAAAATGATCTATGCAATGGATACGATATGGATCTGTGCATGTCAACTTTTGTTCACAATTTTTGCACATGCATGTTCTATGTTGTAAATAGGAAAAAGTATATCTAATGAACTCTAATGAACTTGAGGCCTTGATAGTGGCTATAACAGGGTAGTTAGGTTCTGAGTACTATGTTTAGCACCCTAGCATTAATCAAGTTATATGTGTTTTGCTATTTACCATTTAAATGTGACTTGGAAAATGTTGCTATATAAAAAGTGCATAAAATGAGTCATATATATTTTTCCTAAGTTCTATATAGCATAGTTAGCTCCCTGGTGAAATTTCTTGGTCGGGTCATGTACGGATAATTTATAATAAATCTGAGAAGAGTTAGGGCTAATAACTTTCTGAAATTTTTATAAATTCATTATTGGTCCATTTAAGCTGAAATTGTTATGGCAAGCTCCTGTACCTGAGAACAGTACACTGTAAAATTTTGAAGTCAATTGGTGTAGGGTAGCTATTTAAACTCAGTCACCTTTTTTAAATAAATAAAAGGGGTTATCTGATAGTAATAAAATGGTTAGCAAGTATTTCGTTATGTCCTATTAATACATGGCCATGTTATGAACTGCTCTTCTTTCTGTTATGCCTAGGGTCTAAGTGTATGCTTAGAAGTAAAGGGATTTCCTTTTATAGTAGGGGTGAATGCATGATAAGTTGGGTGAAAATAAGTTAGCCCATTGTCACGCTTTTGTGACATTTGCATTGTCTCCGTGCATTCTGTACGCTCATTGCATACACTTGGTATGCATATAGACCCCGCGCCCGAGGAGCAGGAGATTCCGGTGATCGAGGAGCCAGAAGACCCAGAACCCGAGCTGCAGCAAGAAGAGTACCCGCAGGCCGCACCTGACTTCACCGCCGAGGAAGCTAACCCTAGCGAGGAAGGTAGGCAGGCTCACATGATTCCCAGCAAAAATATGAATTTTGTTACGCATATGCATTAGGAGTTGATTGATACCTTACTGCATTAGATTCCTTGGCCGTCCTGGCCCTAGCACCAATAATAGGTCCGTAGGACGAGTTGCATAGAAATGATAGGGCCGAGTAGACACGAGTGAATGGTCACTCGTCACGTAGGTTGACCTTGAAAAGAAAATGATACACTGGAAACTGCCTTGATGGCTTTACTGTTGATGATTAAAAGGAGACCGGGCGGAGATTAAGTTTAATTTTCGCGGTGTGCGTTGTTGTTGTGTGATGGCTCCGCCCGAGTCGTATAAGGCCCGTCCGCTGTTCGCCTGCTGATTGGCATAACATTGCTGGAGTGCTTATCCGGTTAATGGGGCCGGTGAAACCTTACTTGTGCCATCCCGAGTATAGAGACACGTTCCTGCTCACTGGGTGCGAGGAAGGTGGCCCGGGGGAGCTTGGTACTCATGACGGGGAGACCGGGATGCCGGCAGGATCGTCATGGGGGCACAACCCGGGGGTCAGGTGGGAGTGAATCGCGCTTGGGATGGGACGAGTGGAGGTGGGAACCATATGTGGGAAAGCGGTCGTGTCAGTAAGCATATGGGACCTGGCATTTTTAGTTATTCCCGGGAATTAAAATCGATTCGAATCGCTGATGCTCACCAGGTGTGAGAATGCCAAATATCACTGACGGGCAACGTAGTAATAACCTTAATATTCTGCAATATGATTCATGGTTTTGGATATCAAGTGGTTGATTATTATTTGAGACTCAGATATTTCATAATGATGATAGCTATGTACTTGCAAATGATTATCTCTTTCTTTCACAAGGGTAGTGGCTGTTAAATCCCACTATCCGTAGATGAACTTTTGAGCTAAGAATCAAAGGCTAAGGATCCAATGATAGTAAGCAAGCTTTGCGTCAGCCGTAAGCCTTGCCATTAAGTCCTCTGAGTAATTAGTACTCAGGGTTTGCCCCCAACATTTGGATTTCAGGTATGGAGTTCCTCTTCTGCGCCTGTGTTGGCGGGGGAGCCTGTTATCATCAGGAGTGACAGGAGTCATGTCATGGCATGGGGGTGACATCAGTGGGCGTGATGTCACTCATCTACTGCATTTCTTTTGGTTTAAGCATGACCTATGGTCTTAGACTTCCGCTGTGAGACATTATTTCGAAATTCGGCCGATGTTGGCCCTATGTTGAACTTATTTACTTCAGAACCTGGTTTGTAACTTAAAGACTTATTTCTATCTATTAGACTGCCTGTGATGATGTAACTGTTGTGACTCCTTCGAGGGTCGGTGGTGTATGATGTCGGTTCTCTCGGAAATGGTGCTATCGGGAGTCAGAAATGGCTCTCGACGGATAGCCGAGTTTAGCACGGCCTAAGTACATTGCGAGCCAGAGGTGGCAGGTGTGCTTAGTCCGTACTAAATTGGGCGGTTCCGCCACAGCTGGTATCAGAGCCGATCATACACCGACAACAGTCATATCATCGAGTTTTGATTTGAAAAACTATTTTTGAACACCCCTTCCAAGTAATTTAAAAATGAGAGTAAACGATAAGCCCGTACTAAGGATGTTAGTGTATATTCAGGTGACATCACTAACATTTTGACCTAGATAGAACTCATATGCATATTCGGTGCTTTGAGAAACAACTTTTCGGCCATTAGCCCTCCCCAGTACTGGTGGAAGCTATTGGAAGTTTTGCGATTAGTTGTGAACTCTGCATTCATGCTGGTAGGATAGAAATTTTAAGGGGGGTGGTCACCTTTGCGGTGTTTGTGACCACTCTTCTGTTGTGACGCAGCAAGAATTCAATTTGCTTGCGTAGGTGCCAGCCCGGTCTAGCAGAGGACCGTACAGATACGTTGTCCACGCGGCGCAAATTGCGTGGGTGCCACTTTTAGGCTTAGAGTGGTAATGTTGAGAGCATGCATTCTTCTGCAGGTACACTAACCACGTGCGAAAGTAAGAACGACTAGATGACGACTAGTTGCATTAAGGAGAGACGTGGATACTGTCACCGAAATATCGCTAGTTATATATAACATACATAGGATGTGTGGTGCGAGATCGGATAGGGCGAATCATGCATCATTCCATCTCATCTCATGTGCCTTGATATGTGTTTGTTTGGGAACAATGTCTTTGGAATGTGATTGGAATTTGTGTTACTGTTGTTTTGATGTGTGACTTAAGCTGCACACAGAATCAGGAGAAACTTTATACAATATAATTGTAGAATGCAAAGTTTTTACTCACTTTGCTGTAGGATGTTTCCTCTAAAGATGCTTGAATTTTGAAACCCAACCTAAAACACATTAAAACCGAAATCTACACTTACATGGCCTACAGCTTTGAAATTTCAAAACTAGTAATGCCCTAAACACATTTAATGAGAACTTTCTGTACCCAAGTAGTAGGGGATGACAAAACAAGCAAGTCTCGTATATTGACCTTGTTGTAAAATGCACGTAAGGATGCCCTATAGTCGTTTCAAGTCGAAGCTAGAACCTAGATAGACTTGGGCTAGCTGACTAGATCGAGTTCTAGAATCATTATGAAGTAGAGCCAGCAAGCACTTTCTATATCAACAACGTATGATATATTTTGCGTTGCACACGAAATTTTAGTTTCTAGAACGACCAGAGATATGCCTCCAAGTTCTAGCTAGACACCGTATACGTTAGAAAAGGATGCAATATATGGGTGCCATCATACTGCTAGGAATTCACTTATAAGGCGTATTTTCTTCGACACACGAATACAAATTGCTCTAAGATCACATTAGACCTCTGGAACTTGTGAATTAACTAAAGCCTTAATCTTCCTGCCACAGATGTCGCAGCCCTCGACACCGCCTTTCGACTTATGTCCTGGCCACCATGAATCCATGACAGCTAAAACCATAATACCTGAAGGTGGCATGAAGAGAAAAGCGGGAGAGCCCTCCACCGATGCAGCTTCGGTTCAACCTCTACGACCCGGCATGGTTCTACTGAAGGGATTTGTCAAGCCTGAAGATCAAGTCGAAATAGTTCGTACGTGCTGGCAACTAGGGATGGGTCCCGGAGGATTCTATAGACCTAGCTACAAAAACGGTGCCAAGCTGAAGTTATGGATGATGTCTCTAGGAAAGAACTGGGATCTGACTACCCGCTCGTATGGACCAACACGTCCATTCGATGGTGCACAAGCCCCTGCGATACCAGAAGCTCTCAAGACAATTGCTCAAGCTGCAAATTCTACTGTAAGCGAGCTTCCTCAAATCGACCATGACATATGCATCGTCAACTACTACACCAACTCCGGGAAGCTCGGTCTCCATCAAGACAAGGATGAATCAAAGAGTAGCATCAACCAAGGCCTACCTTTCATCTCCATCTCCATAGGCGACACCGCCGAGTTCATGTTCGGTGACACTAGAGACAAGGACAAAGCGACTAAGATCGACCTCGAATCTGGCGATGTCCTCATACTCGGTGGAGAATCAAGGTTACTATTTCATGGCATTTCCCACGTGAAGACCAACACTACACCAACTTGGTTGAAGGAAGCAACAGGCCTTCGTCCTGGACGCATCAATCTTACGTTTAGGCAGTACTAGCTAGTTACGAGTTGGAGTGCTAGCAGTCATCGTAGACTTTTGTAATGAGAGGATGCTGACCCTCCTAACTTTTGAAATTTTCATATATCCAACTATTTGCAGTCGGCATGTGTCCCACCCTCATGATTAATGTAACTCTATTTTCAATGGAGCATTCGGAACTCTTGTAGTTTTCGCGTTTCATACTTTTGTCATTCAGGCACTTCAGTCCTTATAATCCATGACACTCTCCTTGTTCATGTCTTTTTATAACCCTGTGTTATTCGCATATCCCCTGAGGTTGGAAGGAAATACCGCACTTTGATGGGGTGTCTAACCGAGTAGTCTATGGTGCCGCGACGGAACCTAGGGTCCTGTGTGCACGGCCGTCACACGGTTCCACTAGGGGCGCACTGGTATCAAGACATGCAAAGGCATGACACCGCTTCAATTGTGGAACATTCCTATCTATCTTCAAACGCTTTGATGACCTTGTACATTAAATTCGTGGAAATGGTTTACTCTATTTTCACTACCACATTTTATCATTCCTTGCTTTGTTTCAACTTGCCTTTCTTGATCTGAAGGAAAGATTTATCTCAATCCCCCCAGCTTGATTGTATCTCATCATTCCTAGATTAACCTTGTCTATCCTAATTCATACGGTTGATCGGATCCACCTCCATGGTACCTTTACATCCATCAGTCCGAATCCCAGACTTCTCCATGCTTACCTAGTGTATCTTCAACAACTCGCATCCGTGGGAGTGCTTGATTTCATATCCACTGGCTTGTCACATCGCCCCCTTGTATCCTCCGAATTGCCTCTTTTATCTTGTGGGAACAATCAGTCTGTTCCAATGCCTTCTCTAATGTTTCCTTCTGGGTACGTAAGGAACCTTATTTCCTGAAGATGACCTTCCGCATCATTCACCGTGCTGGCTTTTGCTCTCGGCTAGTGCTCGTATCATATCATCTTCTTATAAGTTGTTTTCCTCCATCCTTGAAATTATCCTCAAAGGTGGGCCTACTAACATTATCGATGGTTCCGTTAGTAAGCACAAATCATCTACCTGTATTTTTCTTGGTCAGACTTGACCAATCTTATAGAATCATACAAACCATCACTTTGTCTAGGTGAATATGTCCTACTTTCTTCCCATGTTATCTTTCTTGAGGCAATGAGTAGTGTGTGCTATGTATCGCCACACCTTACTCTTTGAAATTATTTGGATTTGATATCTTATATGTGTACGCGGTCCCCATCAAATGAAATGAATGTGCCTCCCAACAACACATCCATTGTTGTTTTCATAACTCGCGAGATTTTTGCTTCATTCAAACCCCCTACTGCGTATGCTTTGCTTCTCATTGTTCAAATAAATCAGATGTTTATTATGCTCCTAAACTCGGTGTCAAAGACAGGAAGTAACCCTCTCGTCGTGCTTGAACCCATCATGTCATTCGCTCGCTGCCACCACGTTCTCTTCGTGGTTTGTTCATTCCCTCTCATATGAGACGTGAATTATCGAGTACCTTAAAGAAACCATCCTAGTCAACCAAATGATGCTTTGTAACTACCTTGTGTTAGGAAGATACTAACCACTCACCCGGTCGTTAACAAAGCCAACAAAGGACAAAGGAAGAGTTAAAGTGCGTTTGCAACTATTAAAAGAGTCCCGAGCCCCAAGATGCGGGTAGTATCTTTTCACCTTACGACATAGAACCCGGCCTCTTTCAAAATCTCGGGACGAGATTTCTTTAAGGGGGGTGGGTTGTGATGCCCCTGGAATCTCAGAAGCCGTACACACAATTATACGTAAACTAATGATGAATTAAGACTAAATCATGCTTAAGAGAGTAATGAGGAATTGGTAGATAAACCACTAAGTCAAAATTTCTCAAATCTGAAATTTTAGCTCATCCCCAAATTGATTCTGAAATTTCTTTTGATTGGACTATACAACTCAAGAATTTTCTTTTGTATGAAATGGAATTGAACTCATCACCTTTCAAATGCATCTATTGTGGGTGTATTTGGACTTCATTTGATATTTCAAAAGATCAAAACAAGAAAAGCTTTACATAGAGTAAATCTGCTGTTTTACCAAAATCCTAAACAAGATTAGGGTTGTATTTCAAAATATGTTGTGATTTAGAGGAGGATCATATTAACAAAGTTGTAGGTAATGATCCAGGAAACAACTTTGTCAATATGAGTCTGGTCATAATATGAATTCAAATTGGTCTTTTCAACCAAATTTTGTCAGCCCAAATAACCAACCCAAACCAGCCTGGTTTTGAAAACCCAAGTTTGTACAAACCTACAGCCACTTTCATGAAATACTCCCATTGAACCAAATGTAGACCATAAAATTCTACACAACTTTCCCAAAAGGCACATGAGGTGTAAATGGCTAGACAAGGGATTTTTAGAATTTTTAAGATGAGGCATCCTGCTGGTCAAACCTGAGGCAGCAACTCAAATTCAAATTTAGACCAAACTCGACCATAGAACTGGGGGTCAAAGTTTATAACAAAGTTGTAGCTTACAAAATTTTGAACACTTCTTGTATTTTGAGTTTCATCTAAATCGGCCTCTAAGATGCTCAAAAACGCAAATAGAAAAGATGTGTCTCAGCAGTCAAAGGGGATTTTTCCATTTTTAGATTTTCTTTTTTCCCTCTCTCTATGACAGGTGGGTCCCACCTGTCGGGTTCCCGCCCGCGGCGTCCGAATTGGGCCGGCCCGCGCCAATTCGGCCCTCGCCCCGTAGACCCAGTCCACCGCGCCCATCTCTCCGTCTCGCGTCTTGGCCCCACCCGTCAGCGGCTCGCGGCTCATGGACGCGGTCCGCGCCGCGCGGCGCGTCGTCCTCCCGCGTACGACGGCGGCCACGCGGCCGACGGGCACCGCCGCGGCCGTCCGGCCACCGCCCACGCCCCTCCGCCCTGCCCGCGCTGCCCGACGCCCGGCCCCTAAAAGGGGAGGAGCCCCGCGCCCCCAAAACCCTAACGCCCCCCGCTCCTCTGCCTCTCTCCGCCCCGCCCCGAGCCTTTTTCGCCGCGACCGCCATAGCCGGCGGCGAGCTCGAACCCGAGCTCGCGCCGCCGCCATCCGCCTTTCCCAGCCCCCGACACCACCCCCGCCACAACCGCCTCGTCGCGCCGCCTCGCCTCCGCCAACCCTCGTCGCCGTCCGAGCCCCCGGCGAGGAGATCAAGCCGCGGCTCGACGTCGCGTCGCGCCGGGAGCTTCAAGTCGCCGCCGCCGTTCGTCGCCGTTCCCCGCCGACCCGAGCCGCCTCCGCCGTCCACTTCACGCCCACGGTGAGCGCCGCCCCGCCCCGCCCCGCGTCCCCTCGACCCCGCGTCGCGGCTTCGGCGAGCCCGAGCTCGCCGGCGCGCGCGTCGCGCGACCGCGCCTGGCGCGGGGAGGGAGACGACCGGGGGCGCTTTTGCGAGCTAGCCCCCGGATTTCCCCTATTTCCAAGCCGGTCCTCCCGCCTGTTTACCGAGTCTTGTAGATCTTACGTCTAGGCCCTCGGATCTATAGGATAATTATGCAATAGCCCCTGGATCTGAGTAATTTTCATCTAAAATGGATTTATTTCGGTTGAAACTTTGATAAATCATATAAAATCGAATAAAAATCCTAAAAAGGAAAATCGTGTTGTTCTGGAACCACAGTAAAATGATCTATGCAATGGATACGATATGGATCTGTGCATGTCAACTTTTGTTCACAATTTTTGCACATGCATGTTCTATGTTGTAAATAGGAAAAAGTATATCTAATGAACTCTAATGAACTTGAGGCCTTGATAGTGGCTATAACAGGGTAGTTAGGTTCTGAGTACTATGTTTAGCACCCTAGCATTAATCAAGTTATATGTGTTTTGCTATTTACCATTTAAATGTGACTTGGAAAATGTTGCTATATAAAAAGTGCATAAAATGAGTCATATATATTTTTCCTAAGTTCTATATAGCATAGTTAGCTCCCTGGTGAAATTTCTTGGTCGGGTCATGTACGGATAATTTATAATAAATCTGAGAAGAGTTAGGGCTAATAACTTTCTGAAATTTTTATAAATTCATTATTGGTCCATTTAAGCTGAAATTGTTATGGCAAGCTCCTGTACCTGAGAACAGTACACTGTAAAATTTTGAAGTCAATTGGTGTAGGGTAGCTATTTAAACTCAGTCACCTTTTTTAAATAAATAAAAGGGGTTATCTGGTAGTAATAAAATGGTTAGCAAGTATTTCGTTATGTCCTATTAATACATGGCCATGTTATGAACTGCTCTTCTTTCTGTTATGCCTAGGGTCTAAGTGTATGCTTAGAAGTAAAGGGATTTCCTTTTATAGTAGGGGTGAATGCATGATAAGTTGGGTGAAAATAAGTTAGCCCATTGTCACGCTTTTGTGACATTTGCATTGTCTCCGTGCATTCTGTACGCTCATTGCATACACTTGGTATGCATATAGACCCCGCGCCCGAGGAGCAGGAGATTCCGGTGATCGAGGAGCCAGAAGACCCAGAACCCGAGCTGCAGCAAGAAGAGTACCCGCAGGCCGCACCTGACTTCACCGCCGAGGAAGCTAACCCTAGCGAGGAAGGTAGGCAGGCTCACATGATTCCCAGCAAAAATATGAATTTTGTTACGCATATGCATTAGGAGTTGATTGATACCTTACTGCATTAGATTCCTTGGCCGTCCTGGCCCTAGCACCAATAATAGGTCCGTAGGACGAGTTGCATAGAAATGATAGGGCCGAGTAGACACGAGTGAATGGTCACTCGTCACGTAGGTTGACCTTGAAAAGAAAATGATACACTGGAAACTGCCTTGATGGCTTTACTGTTGATGATTAAAAGGAGACCGGGCGGAGATTAAGTTTAATTTTCGCGGTGTGCGTTGTTGTTGTGTGATGGCTCCGCCCGAGTCGTATAAGGCCCGTCCGCTGTTCGCCTGCTGATTGGCATAACATTGCTGGAGTGCTTATCCGGTTAATGGGGCCGGTGAAACCTTACTTGTGCCATCCCGAGTATAGAGACACGTTCCTGCTCACTGGGTGCGAGGAAGGTGGCCCGGGGGAGCTTGGTACTCATGACGGGGAGACCGGGATGCCGGCAGGATCGTCATGGGGGCACAACCCGGGGGTCAGGTGGGAGTGAATCGCGCTTGGGATGGGACGAGTGGAGGTGGGAACCATATGTGGGAAAGCGGTCGTGTCAGTAAGCATATGGGACCTGGCATTTTTAGTTATTCCCGGGAATTAAAATCGATTCGAATCGCTGATGCTCACCAGGTGTGAGAATGCCAAATATCACTGACGGGCAACGTAGTAATAACCTTAATATTCTGCAATATGATTCATGGTTTTGGATATCAAGTGGTTGATTATTATTTGAGACTCAGATATTTCATAATGATGATAGCTATGTACTTGCAAATGATTATCTCTTTCTTTCACAAGGGTAGTGGCTGTTAAATCCCACTATCCGTAGATGAACTTTTGAGTTAAGAATCAAAGGCTAAGGATCCAATGATAGTAAGCAAGCTTTGCGTCAGCCGTAAGCCTTGCCATTAAGTCCTCTGAGTAATTAGTACTCAGGGTTTGCCCCCAACATTTGGATTTCAGGTATGGAGTTCCTCTTCTGCGCCTGTGTTGGCGGGGGAGCCTGTTATCATCAGGAGTGACAGGAGTCATGTCATGGCATGGGGGTGACATCAGTGAGCGTGATGTCACTCATCTACTGCATTTCTTTTGGTTTAAGCATGACCTATGGTCTTAGACTTCCGCTGTGAGACATTATTTCGAAATTCGGCCGATGTTGGCCCTATGTTGAACTTATTTACTTCAGAACCTGGTTTGTAACTTAAAGACTTATTTCTATCTATTAGACTGCCTGTGATGATGTAACTGTTGTGACTCCTTCGAGGGTCGGTGGTGTATGATGTCGGTTCTCTCGGAAATGGTGCTATCGGGAGTCAGAAATGGCTCTCGACGGATAGCCGAGTTTAGCACGGCCTAAGTACATTGCGAGCCAGAGGTGGCAGGTGTGCTTAGTCCGTACTAAATTGGGCGGTTCCGCCACTGAAGCGTCCCAGCCCTTAAGCAGGACTAAAATGTGTATTATTACCATTCCCAGGAGTTATGGTAATCACATTTGTACATCAGATGTATTCAGATCCGCCCTAACGGGACAGACCAAACGGGGCGCAGCCCGAAAACACTGCAGCGGAAAACTTTAAAGCGCGACCCATACTTTCCCACAACACACAGTTGGGAAGCAGGCCGTAACCCTCACACGTCCATGATCTTCTTTGCTCTGTAAACCAACAACAAAGCAAGGGTGAGTACATACGTACTCCGCAAGTCCACCTTCTTCCATAGGAAGGGGGATATAAGCTATCATTACATGCAAGATATATCTGGAGCTGAAGGTAAATTTGCAGTAAAACATTTGATATGCAGGGTTCCTTAGTTCTCAGTTTTAATTGAGAAAACATCTTTATCCCAAAAGAGGTTGCCACTGGACTTGCCGGTCCATCGCGGCTCGTGGCACGCATGCCATCACATTTTCCACACACACACCTCCTCGGCAACCGCAGCTGCCTCAAAACCATCATTTTGATCCCAACCCGAAACCATATTTTTATAAGAAGCTAGTTCAGAAACCAAGCCGTAACTCGTTTGTCCATACCAGTGGACAGCGGACTATCATGATAGATTTAGTTATACTCTGGCCAGAGGTGCACACTTTACCCACAAGTTTGGTCCAGGCACTCATGATCAGTGAGCCCCTTTCCGCTCGCCGGTTTTTCCCCCGCAAGGCGCTCCCCAGACTTCAGCCATGAGAGAGTACGGGCCCACCTGTCGCTCAGACCCGCAGCCACGCGACTGTTGACCCCTGACCGCAGCCATGCAACCGCGCCCATCCACCCAATCTCTCATGCATCCCAGCACACCGGCTTACGCCTGGTTCGTCCAAAGCGGGTTCTAACCGAGGGTTGCCGCATACAACCTCGAGTGGTTGCGCTAGATGAGTTAGGCAAGATGAAACGTCAACTCGGTCCTTCAGGGTGGAACTCCCACAATGCTCACGCATGAGCAACACCAGCCCAGTCCTCACAACAAGGACCAGGTTTCCACCCCGTGAATGGCTTCAACAACCGAAGTCGTCTGCCAGGGTCTTACCCTATGTTTTACTGAAAAACAACCGCCCATACCCACCATCATATTCCCATCATTTTCATCAAGATTAATGTATATAATTGAGTGAGCGATCCACCTAAGCGCACTACATCTAAAGTGGCTCAGGAGGCTATATCCTACTATGTTTTACCTTAGCCAGCAAAACATGCAAGTTTTCTTGTTTTACAAGGCAATAGGATGTGTATATAAAAACATGGGTAATTTATGCATCAAGTGAGGATTCCAGTGGACTTGCCTTCATTCGCCGAGGTAGCCGGTACGACGGTCGTTACACCATTGGACTCCTGTTCCGGTCTCTGAGTCAACCATTTCAGAGACGGAACCGAACGGCTCTCCGAGAAAGCCTACACGTACAGACAAGCAAAACACACCAAATCAAGGTACGCTCTGAGCTCATCAAGATATGGGCTTTGTGGAGCTAAAGATATCCTTATGGTTTTCCATGTGATCAGAACGAGAGTCAAACGGATAACTGGCGCGTTTGGCATCCCTTTTAGATATCAAGAGTTTGATCTTTAGCGCCATCCATGCCGAGCTCACGAAACGGATTTTCCGGCAGCATGAGGGCAGCATGTCGGCAATAAAGATTAATTTGGAAGAAGAGAGAGACGACACGGGCCAAACCCCGGCACGTGCGGTCCAACTCTTCCTTCCGGTTGGGCTCGGTCTACTCCCGCAGCGCGATGGGCTTACATCGCGGTGAGGGAGAGAACGACGAACTCGGGCGGTGCTAACCATCTCCTCCTGTCGTCCGCAGTACGGGGACAGGGGTAGAGTTTGGCAACCGTCCGGTTCGGTTCAACCAAACCGGGTCTTCAGTGAACCGATCGGCGAGGGCGGAACTAACACACAAGTGGCTTGCCACAGGTGCCCTAGTTCCGTCGTCGCGGGTCGACCCAAAATGACGCAGATCGTGAATCTTCAAGTGTCGTGGTCGGCGGAGTATGTGAGGATATTATGAAAAGTACGTGAATAGATAGAGCTTGATTTTCAGAGAATTTAGGTGCAAGAATCACATAAATCGGAGCTAGAACGGAGAAGATACGGGGTATTTTGTGGCAGGGGGTAGATATGAACTTCCTGGATAGTTGAGGGGGTAGGATTAGACTTTTTGGTGGCAACTTCTAATCTGGCCCGAAGGGGAAAGCAACTTGGGCCTGGGATAGCTTTCGGCCCACGAGGCCATTCTTTTTCATTTGGCCTACGCGCCCTAAGGAAGCTTTTGGGCTGGCCCATTTGGCCAAGCGAGAGGCAGGCCGGCTCGGGCGAACCGGGGCTCGGGTTGGACCGCCGGCGGCGGTACGGCGGCGGCTCGCCGCCGTCCGGCCGGTTCCGGCGAGGGGGCCGAGTTGGCGACGACGAGACCGGCGCGGCGAAGTTCGCGGCGCGGGTCCCGTGGCCGGAGGAGAAGCGGAGCGGGAAGATCCACGGCACCGGCGGCCATGGCCGCGGGTGAGCATGAGGAGAGCTCCGCTCGGGCGTGGGGAGCGGAAATTGGCGGAGGCCGAGGGGGAAGGGGAGGGATGTGGTGCTCTGTGTCGGAGGGATCGAGCCGGGGTGGCTCCAGCGCGGAGAATTTCTGCGGTGGTCACGCGCGTGCGATTGCTGAGCAGGGAGGGGGGGTGGCGTCCGTGGCGGGCGGCGTCCGGGTGGAGCCGAAGGCGGTCCGCGGCGAACGGCGAGTGGTGCGCATGGTGTGTGTGGTGGTGGCTGTTTTGGCGAGGCAGTGGGGGGACGGCGACGTCGGCGCGGCTCGCCGCAAGGGCGAGCGGCGCGGGCGGCGCGACGTGAGTGAGAGGAAGGGAGAAGGGGGAAATGGCTCGCCAGGGCTCGTCTTTATGGGCACGGAACAGGGCGGAAGGGGAAGGATAGAGGTGGCGACGGGGCGTCGGGTAGTAGGGGCCGGTCACCGGGGGGAGAAGTGTGCACGCGCGTGGCGCGGTGGTGATGCGGGGTCATGGCGTCGTCCGGGGCCCGGGGCCCGGCGACAGTGCGCGGCGGGGGGAAGCGCGCGTGGCGCGAGGGCGCGGCGTGATGAGCACGGGGTCCGGCGCGGGGGCGCTGGCGCGGCAAGGGAGGCAGCGCGTGGCGCGGCGCGGTAGGCGGCAGAGGGAGAAGGGGGAAGGAGGAGGACGGCGGCCGGGCCATCGTCTCGGGCCGAATGGGCGGAGGGAGGCGAAGCGGGCCGTACAGGTGAGGCCCACGCGGGAACGGGAGAGGGAGAAAGGAGTTGGGCCGCGGGGAGGCAGGCCGGGAGAGGGAAAAGGGGATGGGCTGTGGCCCGAATAGGAGAGGAATGATTTTCCCATTTCCGATTTGGAATTTGGATGGATTTTGTGGAAGGAAAATTGAGGAATATTTTGGGAAAGGTTTGAGAGGATCTTTCCCGGAATATTCGAGGGACTTGAGATGATTTTTATGAGCTCATAGTGTACACTTCACAACAAGCAGGTTTTCAAAATCATATTTTGAATTTAGACGAGAGATTAGAGGATAATTTCTTAGGGTCAAATTTCGGGGTGTTACAGCCACACTCACTCTCCCCCTCTCGTACCTCACCGCCGCCGCCGTCTCATCCTCCCTCTCCGCCTCTGCCCCTCCCTCGCCGCCGCTAGAGCCGACCCGAGCTGCGCCCCCCGCCACTCCGGCTGCGGCAACGCCCCCAGCCACAACGACCTCGGCGTCGACCCGAGCCGTCGGCCGCAGTGGCCTCTGCCGCCGGCGCCGCGGCTCTCTCTCTTGCTCTGTTCCGCTTCGTTCGGCGCCGGCGAGCTCCCCGTCGCAGCTCACGGATGTCCAGCGGCACCTTGTTCACGCCCTTCATCACCGACCCGTAGATCTTGCGCCACCGCTCGAACCCCGTCGAGTTGAAGTAAGCGCGCACCGCCTCCTTGTCCCCACCGCCCTCTGTCTTCGCCTGCGCGCGCGCCGCCTGCGCTCCGGGTCCGACAGTGTGGCCGCCGCGGTCGAGAGGGAGAGCGGCGGGAGGTCGGCGGCCGTCGGAAGCGCCGCGACGGCGGCCGTGGGAGGCCTGCGCTGCGGGTGGAGGAAGACATGGGACCGCAGGTGCCGGAGGAGCTCGGCGGGCCGAGGTGGCAGCGAGTGCAGGCCGAGGAACGGGTGCCCAGCGAGCGGCGGCGGGGGAGCTCGGTGTGGGCGGGGGAGCGGCGGTGAGGAGGGGCAGAGGCGGAGAGGGAGGACGAGACGACGGCGACGGTGAGGTACGAGAGAGGAAGAGGGAGGAAAAAGATGGTTGTGCCACTGTCACGTGGGGCCCGCTGCCACGTGTCATCTGACAGGTGGGACCCACTGCCACGTGACACGAAACCGCCTTCGTATACCGCTCAGGGTGTAAAAATACCCGGTTTCAATAGTTGCGGGGGCAAACATTCCTGGTTTTGCAGTTTGAGGTGCAAAATCGAACTGCGGCCAAAATTAAGGGTGGTCAGATGGACTTTTTCCTTATATAAACTGTGGCTAACAAAGATCAAGGCCTTCAAGATTCTCAAGTCCAGTAAGTAACCACTCGTGTTCAGCGTGTCCTAGCCCCATTTGGATCCGTGCAGGTAATAGTTCTAGTGGACCAGGCCGATCTTGAGTTCTTCACGGACCGGGCTGGACGGAGCTAGAAACTGAAATTCTTGTGTGCTCGCATCTTCCAAAATGGGAGCCCGCAGTGGCCTGTTTGGAGTAGATTTCGGACGTCCCGGAGGCCTGGGCCGTTGTTGTGAGGCCTCCAAAAACTGTGTGCAGCAGCCCATGGCGGAGGGGGAAACGGCGGAGACATGCGGGTTTCATGGTTTGGGATAGCCAATGCGACATTTTGGTTCCTTCCTGCATCTGATCATCTGGGTCACTGGGTGTCAGTAGTGGACTGATGGTAAAGACATTGCCAAGTGCGAACACAGCACAGCTTGGAACCTCTCTTCAGTTCAAAGGAGAAAAGTTGTCCAGTGAGAACCACGCGTTCAACTCCTGTCTCTGTGTATATGAAGCTAATCCGTACGCGTTAAGCTGACTGTCCACGATGCAGTCTGTGCTGTTCTAGGACACGCCATTTTTGAATAATCCAATCGGCAATCGCAGGAAGCCGTGTGCCAATAACACATGTTGGCGTGGCGCGTGCGGTTTTTTTTTCCCTGGCAGATATCGGATTATTGGTAGCGTCCATTTCCAGGGCGGCGACGATCCAATCCAATCAATCAACTGCACCGCGTTGCTTTCGTGTTTGGAAGGCTGAGATGAGAGAGAGGATAAGCATCGCCGTCGCTGCGGATGCACGACGAATGTTCAGGGCCAACTGCAACATGTCGAGCAGGGACGGTGAGTAGAGTCTCCTATGGCTCGCCACTCGTGACTATAATAATTAACTCAACTGGAGAGAGAAAGGGGAGGAGCCTTTAGCTGAATGTCTGCTGAAGGTTTCATATGAACACAAGACGAAGGAGGCAGCCTGAATTAACGAGACCATCAGAAACCAAACCCTATTTAATGGGGAGGCACATCTGATGGCACGAGAACCAGCGGTCATGATCCATATCACCTATTCACCTTGCAGAAGACGAGTGACACGCCTGTGAAAACGATGCGCGAGTGAGCTCATGGGCGCCACTGCTTTGACTTGGCCACTTCCTCCTCCTGACTCGCGCCCGCCCGCCCGCCCGCCGCCCGCTCATAAAACCAAACCCCTCGTCTCGTCGCCTGCCAACCAACCGCCTCTCCCTCCCAGTCTCCCACTTAAACGCAACCGCCGAAAAAAGCGCCGCGGCGAGGCGACCCAACCGTAGCAGCCGGACCCGCCGGAGCACCCGAACGAAGCAAGCGAGATCCAACCGAGGCGACCGGCCAAGATGCCCGCGTCGTCGGGGACGAGCCCGTGCGTTGTCGCGGCGCTCCTCCTCCTCGCCGCCGGCGCCGGGGCGGCCTCCGCCGACGACTTCTTCTCCCCGCTCGCCCCCGTCTTCGCCCCCGTCATCAGTAAGCGCGCGTCCTCCGGCCGCCGCGACGTGCGCGCCGTGTTCGTTTGCTATTGTTGGTGTTGCTTGACGACTGCCGTCGTTGTTTTGGTCATCGATCTCTGATCTTGCTTCGCGGGGCAGACTCGATATGCAGCACGGTGGCGTGCGGCAAGGGGAACTGCACGGTGGCGCCGGGCACGCTGGGGTACAGGTGCGACTGCGACCCGGGGTGGACGCAGCTCCACGTCGCCGACAACCTCAGGTTCCTGCCCTGCGTCATCCCCAACTGTAAGTACTCCAGTCTACAACACTACAATCGCGCCTCTCTCTCTTCCTCTGTTGTAGTAGTAAGTAAGCAGGACGGCAATTGCAGACATATGCTGAGTTCCGCTTTGCTATTAGTGTTCGCTGTCGTCGCGTCCGGCTCCGGCGTTGCGTAGCTGTGCAGGCCAGGATGATCACGGATGCCCCAGCTCAGCTCATGCGATCCGCCCTTGCTCTTTTGTCGCGTCAGGGACTCAGGGTCGGCGCGTAACTGCATGCCAGCTTCCCTTACCTGGCGTGGCGTGTCAATTTAAAAAGATCGGCGACTTTGCTTTGTTTAGTCTCTGTGGAATCTATAGCACGACCGATTACGGTCCCAGTGCGTACGGAACCACGTATATCGGGGGTGTTGTGCGTACTCATGCATCATCACTGGGTAGGTAGGCTAGCTGGTACTGTTCCTGCAACCTCAAAGGTCTTCGGAGTGGAGAGATATCTGAATTTGTGGTAGAAATAGAACGACCGAATTTCAGTGCATAAAGACGCACCTTGATGTTTTGGAAGCTGTAGTTGTGCTACTTAGCACGCATCGGGCATCCAGACGTGTAGCGTGCAAACTCAAGAGCACTCATGTTCGGCAAGTGGCCCTTTTTCAGTCATCTTTAAAAGGATTACAGGGATCGCTCGCCCGTCTTTAGCATCGTCCTTCAAGACAGGAAGCTTTTTTTAGTCAACTTTGGAAATGTTTTTTTTTTTTTCAGTAGCAGAAGTCTCAGTGCGCATAATCTTCATTGGCCCATCTCTATGCTTGTGCCAATTCCGTTTCGTAGTCAGTCTACCGCCTCTTCTGCTAGAACAGAAGACGGTTTCGTGTATTTGGAGCACGTCTCCATCAGAAAGAAAAAGGATGGATTTCTTTGCCGTGTTTTGGTCTAGTATCGTTTTCAGAGTGGCTTCAAGCCTTTTACTCCACCACGAACACATCTGAAAATTACACGGTGCCTTTTATTAGTTTATTCTGCCCTTTATATCTCAAATTCAGTCTGAACCTTCATGTGGCTTCAGAAGGAGCTTCTGCAGTTTTTCTGGGACCAACAGCACATAGATATTTAACCAGATGTCCACACTATTACCTAGGACCAACAGTTTTTTCTTTTCGTGCTGCCAACAACTTTATTAACCTGTGCTCATACCATTTCAAGTGACCGAATAACAACAGTTCCTTTCCAGGTTCCATTGACAGCTCATGTTCCAACAGTTCGTCAGCGCCTGCACCAACGCCTTTGCCAGCGCCTAAAAACTTCTCGCTCGACCGTAATCGCCACATCTCATCAGTACCCCCTGAAAGATAAACAGTTTTTGACGTTACCATGATGTTTCCATGCCTTGTGTGTTAATTTCAATTCTGCCTCTGCCATTCCATACCTACAGCTTGTGATTTGGCATACTGCGGCACCGGAGGCACGTGCAGGAACGGCTCTGGTCTCAGCTACCACTGCGAGTGCAAGGACGGTTACAGCAACCTTCTCAACATGACCACAATGCCTTGTTTTCAGAACTGTAAGATCAAGCGCCACAGGCAATCTTCCCTCAAAACACAGGCTGCCGAATTTCATCCCCAAGCACTAACATGGCGCAACTGCAGGTTCCATTGGCGCGAACTGCGCGAGCTTAGGGATCAGTCCCTTGTCAAACTCCTCGAACGGGTCCCCAGCACCACCTGGCTCCGAGAGCATTTCCAACCACGGCGATGAAGCATCACCAGGTACAGAGTTCTTTCAGATGTCAGTGAGGATATGCATGTGTGCTTTCGTGCAAGCATTCAGATAACTAACGCTACTGGCGATGCATACTCTACAGGACCTATTTCGCAGCAAATTCTACTGCCATTGCTGCTGGTGGTCTCACTGGCCGTGGGTCAGGCCATATAGATCGAGACTGGAGCATCACACGGTACGGTAGCACCACGCTGTTCTTACCCACGGAACAGGATAGGGTTGATTAGCTTGTTAGGGATACACTTTTGGATGTGTCAGGATGTGTGTTGTACTGCTGCACGGTTACATTTGATGATTGAGTGCCAGTCCAGGGTAGGAGATGTCGAGATTTGATCATTCTATGTTGATATGGAATAAAATGTTTCTGTGAATACTGGCTGGAATAAACTGATCCTTCACTGCAACTGGGCCTAGATTTCTTCTGAACTTGGGATCGCGCATATGAAAGTCTGACGGGGTTCTGCTTCATAGGATAGTTGATAGTGCATCTTTTCTTTTTCTAAACCAAATATGGTTCTGGAGACTGGAGGTTGGAGAAAGAGACCTGATTAGATTTTTTTTTTCCTTGTAGCTGGTCGAATTTATATCAGAAAAATCACTCCAAAGGACCGGGCTCAAAAGTCGGCCATGGCCGGATGGCCAGCCCAATTACGTACATAGTGGCGCGTCGCTGGGCTAGCTGGGCCGATTCTTCGCGCTCGGTGAGGAAGCCCAGAACAGAACCACCGAAAACGGTGAATGGGCCGAGACCTGTAAACGGCCCAACAAGTGCTAGCTCCATTTCATGGGCTGATGAAACATCCATCACATACGTGGGGAGCGCATGTGCGTCGCCGGCGTGCGTACGTCGCCCAACGGTCCTAGGATGGATGGAAACACCGAACGGAAGGTAGGCAACTGGATACCCTGCATTTGTGCCAAAAAATTTAACGCTAGTTTGGCAACTCATGGATTGAGAGCGATTGGAGTGGATTGAAAAAAATTGCGCTAGTTTGACAACTCATATATTGAGAGCGATTGGAGTGGATTGGGAAAAATTGAAAAAGATTTTATAACTTGTGTGGATTTAAACCTACTTCAATCTATTCTCACCCAAACCATTTCAATCGAAGTGCTCAAACTAGCCTTTAGTGATGAAATGGATCGTGTATGCAAGTCTTACAATTCTTCAAGTTTTCATGTTCCAAAGTACTCCTTGTCCTTCCGTAGTTCCGTTCGGCAATGTTTGACGCTGGTTAGTACTATTTTGTACTGGCTAATGTCGAACAAAAATAAATGGAGGGAGTATCTCAAAGCTCTGAACCCAGAAACCACTCATTTTCTTTCTAGCCACGCAACAAGCGGAAAATATTGTACATAAACAATTGAAAAAGTATCCTACCTTCCGCTTTGCATCCATCCACACCATGAACATATGTTTACACTGTGCAACTGACAAGGCTAACAGCTGCTGCCCATCACACCATCGTGTACGGTTCTCCAAATCAGCAGTAGGCATTCCAGTGCTTGCATATTGCGCTCCGGGACGCGCAGATCGCTCCCCCTGTTGCGCCGCTGCAGAAAGCCCTCCTGTCCTGCATCGGACAAGAAAGATGCCCATTGTGCTACGAACAGCTCGGGGTTTTATCCTTTTCAGACTGTGTTACTGCTCCGTGTTCATGTTCATCTTGGTTCTGCGTGGAGGGAATCGGGGAAGTCGTTGCACTACTCACTAACAGGAACAGGGGCGAGCATTGCTGCGAGACCAAGCGACCTCACGCCACTCCCGAGGATACTGTTCGGCAGCTGCGCCGGCACAAACTGCGAAGGCGCCCACGCCCTTTTCGTTTCAGAGAGGAAAAAAAGGGGGCCGTTGATCAGCCGTTGAGCTATTTAATTGTTTTTCGGTACGAGAAATCATTTTCAAAATATCAAGTATTTGTAGAGTGAGCAGATAAAAGGCTCTTCCAAGGATGGTGATGGATGAACCCTGTTTTCAGGGGAGCATCATCGGTTGCGCGTGCGCCTGGAATGGTGGATCTCATTAACCACACAGGTTTTGCTCCTCCTACGTACCGTGCTTAGACTATGTGTAGTGGGTTGGGTAAATGTATTGCCTATGCACTGTAGTGATACTGTTCATAGAGAGAAAAGTAGTTGGAATAGTAGATACACAATGCATTTACACATTCTGCTGCACATATAGCCTTAATCTTCGCTCCTCGGCGACTTCTTTTGTTTATGCTTGTGGTGAATTGAAAGAGCAGCAGTTTTCAGCTAATTACCCAGCACATATATTTACTTCTCTTATCATCATCTCTTTACTGCTTGTGGTGAAAGAGCGGCAGTTTTGAGTTAATTGCCCAGCACATCTCTTGTCTTGTCATTATCCAGCAGTAGCTGTGCACCTAGCAAACCTTGCTACAGAAGGGTGACGCATTAGTACTTGACTTTAGTGTTTTTTCCCCGAGCAATGGGTACTTGACGAGTTGACGAGGAGCAGTAAGCTTTTTGGTGCCGTAAGCTGTAAAACCCTTAGGCTATCTTCAGTGAATGGAGTAAATGAGATGTCTGTATTACTGACTGTTTGACACTGTGTATTAGACATGGCGGGGATGGTCTTAGGACTCTTGTACCATCTCCGGCCAGCTTCGCAGTAGGCTTTTTAAAAATGCCCGAGGACAAGGCTCCGTGTCAATCACTGGCAGGAGTTAGTATGCCCAAAAAAATTTCTTTTTATTTATCCTCAATCTTATCTTACTATTATTAATTGGAGGTTCTAAAAATTGCACCAATTTTAAAGTGCGCTAAAAAAAGATAAATTCTAGAAATTCTCACAATAATCAGAAACATCCGACCATTAATTGTCATATTAGAATATTAGTAGCCATCAGATCTATTTTCTAAGTAATTACCTACCTCTGTCATTGTGAAAGGTCTTGAGTTCAACTCTCAACGAAAGTAAATATCCTCTTTTTTTTATTATATATATTTTCTAAGTAATTACGCACCTCTGCCATTATGAAAGATCTTGAGTTCAGTTCTCAACGAAAGCAAATATCTTCTTCTTTTTTAGATTTTTCCTATTTTCAAATTTACCTTTAGTTTTTGTCTTTTTTCATTAAAGATACTAGAAATATTTCCATGAAACAGATATTTTGTAGACTCTTTTTGAAATTTTCACGTCAATCCTCACAAAATGCGCTAGAAAAAAAATAAAATCATAGAAATTCTCATAATAATAAAAAATACTCTATCATCAATGGACAAGTTGGAATCTTAATAGCCATTAGATCTGTTTTCTAATTAAGTAATCATCCAACTTTGCCATTATCAAAATAATATTAAATAACCCCTAAAACTACATATTAATTACCCACTCTGCCAATATAAAAGAAAATATGAAATAATATCCTAAATTTATATCTAATTGCTCACATTTGCTGTTTTAATAGGGTAATACTAAGTATCCCCTTTAATTTATATTTAAATTGTTTCTCACCTTAGTTATTATAACTGTTAATATGATGAAAATAACCCCTCAAAATTATATTAAAATCACCTATTTTTGCAATCGATCAAAGATTATCTAAATCAATTAAGCATATCTATAAAGTACGAAGATATGCTATTATAAAAACCTAAGTATAAAAATAAATCTATATATATTGTACGGTTATGCATAATACATTTAAGACTCTAACCCGTGCTTTCGCACGGATTGATTGAATACAGAGAGAAACTGCCGTGACGCAGCTCCAAATTTGAAGCGTCCATGCCTCCATGGCGAGAAGACTGACCAAAGGTTCAAGAGACTGAGAGCAAGCAAAGCCACCATTCTCGCAAAGCTGCAGCCCGCGCTGGCCTCATGGTGCGTGCCTGAATGGCACAAAATAGTGGGAGCCTAGTCTGCCAAGGAGCTACTACTAGTAGGAAGGATTATAATGCAACGATGATTGAACTAGCCCCAGGCCTGCACATAAGCCTAGCTCGTGTACTCAGTATACAACTCGGCATTGGCACCTAGTAGTAAAATATTTTTTTCTTCAGTCAGGCCTCTCTAGGGAACTTATGTTGATTTGACGTGAGTAAAGCAGCAGCTGCAGTGGCAGTAAACATAAATTAGTGCCACTGGCAGAGAGGAAAAGACCGGCGTAGCTCACTGTTCCTTGACATTTTGTATATGCACACAGCCTTTGTTTCCTTTATTTCTAGCTTTCTGTAAAAGCTGGGCTGGAGTACTGTGCATCTACAACCTCCTGCTATTGCTATGCTATCCGAGAGCTCCACATCCTTTGGGTTGGGGGGTTGCTTGAGCTGCTTTTCTGTAGTTTTCTGCGCAGTCTTATACGCTGCAAACCACATTCTCTGCCATGCCACGTAAAAAGTTCAGGTTTCTCATTCGATGGGGAAATGGAAATCTCTTTCCATCTGGACTAAAGTCTGTGCGAGACAAAACAATTGCTTGTTTGAGTACAGCCCGCAATGCAAGAACACTGACGACAGCAAAGAAGCTGAAGGAAGAAGCGGGGTTTTCAGGTCTCATCTCACCCCATCAATCTAGAGCAACGAGATGCTGACAAAATTTTTGAAAAAATTAAGAGTACAATTAAGATGGTTTGGTTTGTCCCGAAGACCAAAAAGCTCAGTCACGCAGCACATAACATAATCCGCAGGGAAACCACAAAATGTCCCCAGAACAGAAAGGAAGCCAAGAACCAAGGACCGAAGAAGCAGAGCGAAGGCCCGAAAACAAGAACAAAAATGGCGACATCCTCTCTTTGTACACACAACACATGACCGGTTACTTTACAACAGACTACACTCGTATGAAAGAAATCTCCAAGAACTCGGCAATGCTCTCCCAATCAAATCCTCGTTTAATTTCTTGGGCAAATCTCTCTTCATCTTGTGCCGTCGTCTCTCCGTGTTCATCAGGTTTCTTCTTGCTCGCCGCGTGTTCTTCTCCAGCAGCATGTCTCTTCTCGACAACAGTAGTACTCGTACAGGGTACAGCTAGCCCGGCCCCCTGCTGCGTGCAATGCAGCCACCGGCCACTACGCCGACGCACCTGTTGCTACGACCTTGACGAGCGAGCTAGAGCTACACCTACACCTAGCTTCTTCCTTCAGCGAGCGAGCAGCTTCCTGGTCAGGGCATGAAGAGCTTGTTGCCGCATTTGCAGCGCCAGGCTTCCGGGTAGTACTCGAGCGGGAAGCTCCGGCCTGGCTGGATGGCGACGTGGACGGGGCGGCACGGGTGGCACCCCCCGCAGCGGCTGTGGCACGTGGGCGGCGACGAGCCCGGCCCCACCAGCCCGCGCCGCGCCGCCGCCGTCCCGGGGTCCCAGGAGTAGCCGTCCTCCGGCGCCACCCTCGCCCTCGCCGCCGACGTGCACGTCCCTGCGCAGGAGAAAACAATGACGACGCGTGTCAGCTTATATTGCGCAGTGACCAGTGACGCAAAGAACTCGCAGAGAACTAAGGCTCGCCGCGTGCTGCGTGCGCCGGTGAGTTCAGTACCGAGCGCGGCGAGGAAGTGGAGGAGGAGCAGGAGCAGCAGCGCGGCGGAGAGCGAGACGCCCCGACGCCGGGCCCGGCCCCGGCCGCCGCTCGGCCAGCCCGCCATGGCCGGACGCCCGTGGTCGTAGTAGCTCGCCCAGCAGGCAGAGAAAGCAGATCTCGTGCGCGCCGCCGGGCTCCGAGAGGCGACGCGAGGTAACTGTAGCTGACAAGCTCTAGGCCCCGAGCAGCCGAGAGCTAATGGTGCGGAAGCGAGTGACTGACAGAAATCGAGCTTGTGTTGTGCGCGTGTGGCCGTGTGGGCGCGCGCGCGCGAGTCAATTCGCACGCATGCGTAGCTAGACCGTGCATGCACTCCGCGCCCGGGAGAGCCAAGGGATCCAGCAGTCTCCAGAGGGAGACCGAGAGAGAGGCTGCTGCGCGCGGTGAGGCTGGGGGAGCTAGGGGGGCGTCTGCGTCTGGGCGGGGGGCAGCCGCGGTGGCTCCCTTTGCTATTTGGAGCAGGTAGCGTGAGCTGAAGGGAGAAGGAAGACGAGCGAGCGAGGTGGTTTTGGCGTCGCGGCGTGCGGGCGGCAGGCAGCCAGGCTTCCCCCCCTCCCTCTCTCCGTCGTCGTCGTCCCTCGTGCGCCTGGCCCAGGGGGCGCAGGAGGAGGCGCAGCAATTCGGCTCGCAGTCAGGGCGGGCCCGTGCGCCTCGCGATTCGTGAGGGGGCCGGGCGGCCGGCCGGCGCGCCGGGGCCTGGCACGGCACGGGCGGCGCGGTGGGCAGGCGGGCAGGCAGGCCGGTTGCGTTGCCGTGCCGTGCCGTGCTCGTGCATGCCGTGCGTGTGTGCAGTGCACCGCCCGCCGGATCGGTACGTGCGTGCTCTGACTCCCTGCCCGCCTTTTTTCCTTCCAGGAGGGAAATAACACTGCTATCTACCTGCAACGCGGCCGGGGAGACCCCTGCCACGCATGTGTGTTCCAGTGTTCGTAAAACAGAAGCGTGCTTAATTCACCTCACCTGATTAATTACATCACCGCTGCTTAATTAATCTCGCTCAACGCCAGGGGATGGGATCTACAGCCACTGTTTGGGGTAGTAGTACAAACCATCTACTACAGTGGATCACCATCACTCCCACCCGGCCCGGATGGGGGTGGACATTTATAGGCTTTACCTAGATTCCTCCTAGCAGCAAAAAGGCCATCACATCGCAAATTGCCATGCATCCGTGTCCGCGCGATCCAAAATGGAGGAGCTTTATTTTATCCGCGATTAATAATAATAAAAAAATTCGAAAACGATTACAGTACATACAGTAGTGCAGAGGACAAAGTACACTTGGTGGCACATGCGTGGCTCTGACAGCGTCCGCATGCTCTTCTTGACACGTCCGGCGGTCAATCCGCAAAGTTGGCAACAGGGTACCGCTGCAAATGGCGCGCTTTGTACAGCCGTGCGAGTAACTTTAATTTGGGCAGAGTCCAAATGGCGCGTACGTATGCTCTCGTCGCAGCGCTTGTGGACCAACAAATTGAAGCTATCAGTGTTACATTTAGGATTGAATTTGCGGATAGAGCTATGTATAGGAAATTTATTGAGACCTTACATTTATTCGTAAATTTCTAGAATGTGGAGTGTGCAAGTTGTTTGGATAAATACATAGTTTGGATGCTATCCGTGTTTGGATATCTAGACTAAATTTTAGTCTCATCACATCGGATGTTTGGACGCTAGTTAGAAGTATTAAATATAGTATAATTATAAAACTAATTACACAGATGAGAATTAAATGGCGAGACGAATTTATTAAGGCTAATTAATCTATGATTAGCAAATGTGATGCTACAGTAAAAATCCGTTAATCATGGATTAATTAGGCTTAATAAATTCGTCTCGTCGTTTAGTCCTCGTCTATGTAATTAGTTTTCTAATTAAACCATATTTAATATTTTTAACTAGCATCCAAACTTCCGATATAACGTGGGCTAAAGTTTTACCCCTGGATCGAAACAGTACTTCGCCTGAATTTTTGCCCCTACGGACGCTAGGCATCAGATTGGAAGACTGGAGTCACCAGAAGAGGCATCCAAGGGATGCATCAAATATTTCAACTACTTTTTTTTCTGTATACAGTGCGCAAACAGTGTTTTGCATGCCGGTGACCTTGGTCGAAGCAGCTACGTGCACGCTCCCTGCACCTCGTGAAGCTAGCCTCAGCCATGCAACTCCGTACACATCTGATCCCCGCACCGCGCGCCGACGGCGCCGCCGGTCAGGCAGCTCGATGCGTGGCCGCCGGCCGGCCGGTACGGTGTCTCCGGCTCTCCGCCGCGCGCTCCGATGCATCCATGGACATCCACCCCCGCGTCCCTCTCGCCTGTCTAGCTAGCCAGCCTATCTGTCTACCTGAATCCGCGCTCTGATAATTTTTACTCGATCAGCTCCTAGGTGAAGCGACGAACACCGACGAAACCGAAAGCAGCTAGCGACGCCGATAGGCACGCACGGCAGTACTGCACGTTCCACAACACTTGGCAGCGCAGACGACGATCGACGACGACGCTTGCTCTCTGCGCGCTGCTGAACCGATCGAACACGGCCGGCGGGCGTCCTCTGCTCTGCTCTGCTAGTCTGCCGGTGCACGCCGCCGTACCGTACTCCCCCCGAGAAGGGATCGGAGCCATCGTCAAATCAACTGCTAGCCGCGCGACATGTCCCAACAACTCTCCTGGTAGCTAGCGTCGTCAATCAATGCGCGCGCTGGTCATGGTCTCATGGAGTCATGGAGATCGATATATCGAGGCCAGGCCAGCATGCAGGAGCACGAAAGGCGAAGCGGGGGCGATCGAGGGACACGATCGATCCAGTCGATTGTCCGGCCGGTCGGTTGCTCGTCGATGGGTGGGAGCCCGGCAGCGAGTAGCTCCGATCCAGCTTGGTGTGGTCAAACTCAAACGGGACCTCCTAATCGAAGAAGGTGCACCAACGACCCTATATATAGGTGGCGAGCGAGCGAAGGGGGCGCGCATGACACATCACGTCTGTCGCCACTGCTGCCCAAGGATTAATTTAACGCGTTGAATGCAACTGCCACAAAATTAAACTCGTGTGTGGCTTCCAAACTTAACAGCACCACATCGATCGTGTTATGCTCCGATCGAAAACCATTGAAATCGAACGGCCGATTGGACGATTGAATTGAAGCAGGATTTTAAACCATAGGTGTTCCATCCACCCAAAAAGGCAAAACGACCTTATTTCCTAGTCTGTCGTAGTGTTAGACCATTTTTCTTTGGAGTAGGAGTACTAAATTACTCATTCTGAATTATGGGCTGTCTAGTATTTTCTTATGCTACTTATGGCCACTCGTCTAATTCAAAAAATTGGCAGGCATAATTAAAGTATGTTATATCGCAAGACTAACAATAAGTATTTTTTTTTAAAAAAATAATAAACCAAGTGGTTAAAGGTAGCGTCTAAAAACTCAAATGACTGACACAATATAATTGAACAATGCCTCAAAGAGGTTATCGATGAAGCTTTTGATAATCGTGGATAAATCTATATAAGCTATATAAATGAAGCCCACTATATCTCATTAACTCTATTTCTCTTGACATGCAGATTATCCACGTCATCGAGCATTCCAACGGTCTATCCGTCCAGTTCACGAGGCCATCCAACTTTCACCCCGTCATCCCCTCTTGGCCGCTCCACTTGGCCGCAAGCCAATGAATCCCACCCGCCGCCTGCGTGATCCCAGAGCCAAGCCATCGCCCCTCGCCTTCCCTCCACCTGCCGCTTGCGGCCTTGCCAGGAAGAACCGTCGTCACCCCTTTGTCTTCCCTCTGCCTGCCGCTCACCTTGAGTAACTGATGGCCAGGTTCGGCCCCTCCCCTCTGCGTTTGCCACGGACACAGCCAAGCAGCCGCTGAGCACCCAGGCAACCGAGCAGGAGAAAGGAAACGGAGCATGCTAATTAAGAGGAAACTGCCATCGCTAGATATGGCTGCCACCTCTGTGCAATTAAGGGGAAAGATGAACCGTTCACTATGCCACGTCTTATATTGCATCTATTGTTTCTTCCACTATACTCCTTCACAGGTTTGTGCCGATACTTTCTATCCTCTATTTCTGATTTGTTTAGATTGTCACTGATTATTCCTTACTCCCATTTATTTGTGGAATTGAATAGGTTTTTTCAGCACGTAGAACTGTGATGCCCAAGTAAGATTTCTAAGCAGGTAAGCCTTACATTTCTATAGAGGTATTTGCATTTCTTTCCATGATAATTAAGTAAGGTATTTGCATTTCTTTCCGTGATAATTAAATAAATATTCCACGTAAATATTAATTAGATTGTCCTCTACTTTTTTCCGTTTGCCTTGTGATAAATCTCTAGGAAACTATCTCTTATCTTTTACATAAATCTACCATATACCCATTTAATTTTGAGACTCATGCGCACATTGACAAAATCTCTTCGCTTGCCTCCACTTTTACCCTAATGCCTCAATCGATTTGTCTCTACAGGCTTCGGTCGACATGCCGAGGAGTGGGGATGAACGGAGCGGCTTGCTCTTGCTGAGGGTATCACACTCGATAGAGCTCCATCGATCGAGAGCCATGGCGCCTAACGATGGACAAATACACGAGAGTGATCAATGTGTGGAGTGCGCGCAAGACAGGGACAACAACATCGTTGTACTCTCCAGCTACTGCTCGGCATGAGAGTATCATATTTGGATTCCAGTTTTTGTTTACATATTGGAATTTTTGCTCAATTCCGATTCGGGAGTAATGCTAAGCTTCTCAACACGACCCTTCCGATGATCTCTGAATCTGGCATGAGTGAAGTTAGAATGCTTTCTTCGACTAAAAAATAAAAATGATGATTCTAAAGATCATTCTAGAGTCAACAATATATTTTTTTGGATTCTTGGACATTTGCATGGTCCATCCATTCATCTTCTATAGGCTTCGTTGTTTAGATTTTCTTTACATTTCTTTCTGTTTTTATCATGTGATTTTATTTAATTTTTTTGCTATTATTACTTTTGTTTTGTATTTATATATGTTATTTAGATTTCATGAAAAAATGTTATGTCCACGACTATTTTCCATACTACATACCTTCTTCATATTCATAGATGAAGCCATATACTTTTTTAGATCTCATCTAAATTGTCCATAAATCCCGCAGCAACGCGCGGAGGATTCATCTTGTTGATTCTGATTTGACATCACAAGTGTCGATTCCGTTCCCTGAAAAAGTATGCTCAATAAATATAAGAAATGCCAACGTGTAAACACGCACAGGACGTTAACATGGGTGTGCCGGCAACCGGTTCCGATCGGGTGGGGGGCAACGGGTCGCATCGAAACAATAGAAACGAAGCAAGCATACATGCATGGATGGACGCAGCTAGCTGGACCACCGGCCATCGATCGGCCGAGCAGCTAGCTAGCTATAGCAACCGGTGGATCATATCGGGCCAGAAAAAGGGTCAAGCAAGCAAACACGCCGCCCCCGTCGCCTCGCCCTGCACGGCGCACGCACCCATCACACGTTTCGACGACCGTGGATCCGATCCGGCCGGCCGGTGCACGACGCCTGTCTTCTTCTTGCACTACACCGATCCCCTCAGCGTAGGGCGGTTGTAGGGGCCAGGCCAATTGCCATGCACGTGAGCAGTGCGGCTATGCTATGCCCCTAGGTTAGGCCATAGCCCCCAGCTAGGCTAGGCCCCAAGTAGTAGGCTACCTAAGCTAGGGTATGATTAGAAGGACACAGTACCCCTACGACGACGTGGGACTTGGCTGCCTGCGTGCAAGCAGATGCAGGGCGTCCATCAGCGTGCATGGGTGCTGGGTGGGCAGCTGTGGTTCGTGCACCGGCGGACGCTGTTGCCCGGCGATTGGCGCGGCACGCGTGTGATGGACAGCGAGACTCGCTGCACCTGTACTGTACCTCTACGTGCGGTGCGGGGGAGAAGGAGAAGTGGCCGACGATTTCCGCCCACTCCGGGCGCGGCCCTGTCTGATCTGGTGGTCTGACCCCACACCATCTGCATCGGCAGAGATGGGATCGCTCCCCTTCTCCTCGCCGCTCGCTCGCTGCTTTCTCAGTCTCGTGCACCTACGTACGCACGTACGAGAGATGAGGAGACACCAGAGGCGTTTAATTTGGTTTGCCTTAATTAATGCGCTGCCTGAGGCACGCACTTGATCACCCCTTAATTACAGGATCCTGGTGTCTCGGTGATCCCCACATACTGGCACTGTCCATCCCCATCCTGGGGACTGGGGCGTCCTACGGCTATAGTATACGTACTGCTGCCTCTTGCGACACAACACAATCGTAGCTAGCCACACCGAGACGAAGACGAGGACCGCAGGTCGAGTCGTTCCGTCGTTCGTTCACTCGTACGCCATGCACTGCATGCAGTGTGCTACTGGTGGTATAGCGCCAAAAGAGCGACGGACACGTCTTGCGCAGCCAGCGAGAGTGCCGACTGCAGAGTGAGGTTTGAGGCCGCGGGGAGGAAAGGCGAAGGCCGGCAAAGGCGCTGTGCCTTCTCCTGCCCGTGAAAAGAACGGAATTGAAGAGGGGGCCAGCCACGAGACGCCGTGGGGGCCACCCTCGCTCTGCCACACGTGCAAACCCACACGGGTGGACTGCAAAACGTCTGACACTCGTGCGGGACCATCACGCTTTGCTACTACTAGCACTGACACTCGTGAGTACAGTGCAAATGTGCAGCCGCATTGGTGGCCTGTGCCTACTTTTATATTGTTGGCGCGTTGGCAGGTAGATGTAGCGTTGTGCATGTAGGCTGTTTGCTACATGTAGGCAGTTTGCTCCTAAGATTCAGACGTTATTAGTAGGAGTACTCAATAATGGTAGAAGTTATTAGTACTCAATAATGGCTTCGTTGATCTTAAAACGAGCTGGCTCAGTCTCTCCAATGAATGTGCCGTAGTACCGATGAAGTGTGTAAACGTGCATTCAGAACTATACGTGTGTGTTTTTTATTGGAGTTGTCTTATTTTACAGAACAATAACGTGATAAGCCTGCCATTGTCGTTTTTTGTTCTGTTCTCGACCGACGTGCACTCGCATCGCAGTAGCCAGGCCAGTTCGCTTCGCCCTACCGCTAGCCTACACAAACAAAGCAAAGTGCCGTAGTATATAGCAAGCAATACATCATTCCTGTCCACGACAGCTCAAAAGTGAGAATCCTCTGCTTTACCACCGTACGTACCCCCGTTGCGGCAGTGTTGTGTTGCTCCTCAACCTATCACTCGTTGGTGAAGCCGCTCCGCTCCGTCCGTCCCGTGAAGGCCGGTGACCACGCGAGCCGAGTATGGAAGCAGCAGGGGCAGGGGCGCATCCAAGGTACCTGTCCATTTTCTCTGGTGGATTGCGCTTTGCCTTCTTGCACTGCGTAATTTTCCATGGCGCCTCACTCCAGTCCATGCCGGCTGCCTGGTGGGACCGGCGAGCCAGCCGGCACCGGAGACAAGAGAGAGGCAGAGAGCCCCCCACCCGCGGGCCCGCACCACGTGCGGCTCTCCCACTGGCACACGGGCCCGGGTGTCTCTCTTCCGCTGACCGTTGACCGCAGCATCCGAACTGTTCCAGCGCGGTGGAGGGAGAGCACCGTGGACCGGGTCTACAGATGCGGATCGCGGGATCGGAGCGGGCGCGGGCCCGGGCGCCGCGGGGCCCAGGCGCGGTGGTGGTCTTGACCGCGCCGAGCGTGCGGTCGCAGCGGGGGCCACGGCCACCGCCAGCGCGCGGGAATCGTCCCCGACACGTGGTCCCGCCATGTGCCTGGCGCGCCCGTGTCCGTCACCTCGGCAGCATGGGGCGCACGAGGCCGTGGGTGCCCCCCCGTGCCCATCGGCCCGCCAATCACTGGCCGTCTGGCCCTGGCTCCTTCTTCTTCGCGTGCACCACCCAACGCCAACGCGGCTCGCGTCCGGTCGGCGGGACGTGACACAGCCACAGCCCAGCCCACGGGCTCGCTCATGGGTGACGGCCACATTTGGCGTGGCCGCGGACGCCCGCCCGCATTGTGGCCGTGCACGTCTATAGTGGTGGTAGGTTCATGTCCCGCGCGGGGCACGTCGCATGCATCACCTCCAAGGCACAGTGCGTGCGGGAGGCAGGGAGCATAAGACCATCCAACCATTATCTAAAAAACCTTTTCTATCTACTATTCCAATTACCCTCCTCTCTATCTACAGTAGCGCTACAGTGTCAAACAGTGTTATAGGTAGCCCATATACCCAATGGCTGGGGATAGCCTAAGGGGAGTACGATTAGCATTGGTCTTTGTCACGCTCGCACAGTGGGAAACCTATTTGGAACCACTCCGGCTCAAATATCGTCGGTCGATCAGGACGCTAGCTAGGAGCCAAGCGTGCGCGCAGGGATTGTTGGGGAGGAGTTTTGTTGTGGCGTACTGTGTGTGTGTATATATATAGACATATATATAAGATAGACATATATATATATGACAAATTGATCACGAGGCATGGGCTACCTGCGACGTACGTAGTACGTGCGCGCATACTGCAAAAGTGTACAGCTACGAGACCTGCTGCCTACATACACGTACGGAAAAAAGGCAAACAGTGCACGAGAGCACGTGCGTGCGTGCCGTGCATATACGTACGGGCATTGCACTCTGGTTTGGAGTACACCGGCCATGCAAACGCTTGTGAGATGACGCGACGGTATAAGTTTTGGTCGGCGTGGCCTGGCCGGCCGGGCTGCCGCGGCACGTATAGCTAGACGAACAGTAGCGCATGGCACTGTGCGTACGTACGTGCGCATGGCTGTAGGCTGTAGCATGTCGACTCGGGCACGCCATCCACTTGCTGGATCGGCTTGGAATCCGTGGCCATGGACATATGCATGCATGCATGCATGCATGTATCCACCTCCGTCGGTCGATCGGTGACACATCGATCGGTCGACCTTATTGACTCCGACCTTGAGTCCTTGACCAGCACACTCTCCTCTCGCCCTTCCTCTCGGCCACACATCTTGCACGTATATACCTCCAATATACGACAGATCGGGGACACTGTTGGTGAATTCTTCCGCTGGCATCACCGTCGTTTCGTCGTCGGCCACACCGACCTTGGTATATCTAGCTTGAGCTGCCGGCCTTACTGCTCGCTGCATCCAAATTCCAACGAATGGCGCCTGCGCGTTGCGTGCCTCCATCCGGTCCGTTCTACTACTAATTACTGAGCTGCAAGTAGCCTGCAACTACCACGCGTGCCAGCCAGCTGCCGGCTGCCGCCAAGGCAAACGGCCGGAAGGAGACACAGGCACGTCCGCACGTACGAGCTAGTCCTGGCGCGCGCACGGGCGGCTGCCGCTGCCTGCGTGCATGCGCTCAGAAGGAGCTCCCAATTCATGAGTTTGTCGAGGACGATGAGGACCACCCCAGCAACGCAGACTCGACGCAGAGAGGAACTGGCCATCATCATCAGGACCCAGGACGGACGGTGCTCTGCTAGCTAGGAGTAGTAGTTTGCGCGGATGGTTGCTTTATACGAACAACACACGTCATCCAGCAGCAATATAATCAATGGAAGAAGCCGGCCGTGGCGCCGTGCCATTATTCCCGGTCGTCGTAAATCAACAATGTGCGCGCGTCTATGCTGCGTGAACATGTGCGCGCGCCCTTCTCTCTTAATGCAACAAGGGGCCTTTATTGAATTTGCAGATAACGTGCAGTGCGCGGGGATCACCCTGTCAGCGGCGGCATTGCCAGGTCCGTGAATAAGCGGCCGCCTGCCCTTTATTTGTGAAGCAAAGTAGCAAACACGCACGCATGCATGCAACAGCCGCAGAGACGCAGTAGCCGCCAGGAGCCCAGGATCATACCACTAGCTGGTAGTATTGATCGCGTCGACGACGACGACGACGTCGGGGACTGGTCGCCGGCGGCCAGCTGCTCCGCAGACTGCGGCGAGGGGCACCTGTCCTTTCATCGTTTCCCGAACGGGGCGGCCGGCCGCTCTGTCTGGCGACGCACGGGCGCGGGCGCGGGCGCGGCACACGTCCGCGTCGCCTGCCGTCCTGGTGTAAAGGGGGAATGCAAGGGGAGGCCGCTTTCAGGTTCAGGGAGCGCGGAAGCGGCGCGGTGAATATATCATCAGAGTTTCAGAGTATCAGAAGATCGATCGTGTCGTGTGAGACATGCATGCATGACAGTGCGCTGCAGGGTGCAGGTACGCGTTCAGTGCGCAGCTGCTGCTTTGCATGCGTTCCATTCATGGATCGGGCACGCACGCCTACCCGGGGCGCGCCAGTCGTGACGCTCTGACGGATGGTATGTGTGAATGTGTCCATGTCCATGGAATGGAACCCATTCCGGAATGCCCAAGGACGACCACCGCCTGACGAGCTCTCAACTTGTGTGTGCAGGTGGCCTGACTTGGCAAGACGAAAACTCTCACGACGTCCTTCTTTCCTCGGCTCAGAAACAGGGGATCGCAGGAAGCAATCGTCGGGGAGAGCCCAACTGAATTCCTAGGAGCAGGCCTTTCAGGAAAGGGCCCGTTAAAGGCTGGCTGGGCTCAAAATATGCCACCGCCAATCTCGTTTCTGGATAAAAAAATAATAATAATCATGGAGCTGATTTCGCAGGAAAGGAAAACGCATTGGAGGCTTGGAGCTCAGCTGGTGGTAGCGAGCCATTTTGCATTGTGCTTCCGTCATCAATATTCGGAAATCGGGTGCTATAAAAAATAGTCGTACAGCTCGGCTAGCATGTACTAAATTTTTTGGATAATGAATAAAATATATAGAACGAGTAGTTTTTGAGTGTCAATGATTTGGGAAAGAAAGGTAGGAAAAGTAGAAGAATGCATCGGGAGGAGCAGCAGAATTCATGCAGCAATCAGGCGACCGCACCTACACTGGTTTTGATCATTGTCGTTACATGTTGAACGGGACAACCCTGCCACCGCATCCACATCTGCCATCATGTTTCATGCAGATAGAATAAAATAAAACACATTTCCATCGTAGCACACGATGCAACAACAAATTGCAGCCATGTCCTCACACAAGACGGAACCGTGAAAGGTGGGCGCATTCACAGTACGTACCAATAGACACTGTTACTACGTTAGGCTATCTCTAACGCTCCGTGCCTCCGTGCAAAACTCGTCCAATAATACTTTATCCTTTGACATTGCCACTAGTCTCAACCCCATCCAATAAGAACAAAAATCCAGAGTATATCTGATCTAATTTTAAATAACCAATGAAGATAATATTAGGGCCTGCTTAGTAGCACAACATTTTTACTTGTTTTAGGTCATGGATATCATAGCATTTTGTACCGTGTTTGGTTACCTAGCAAAAGTCTATGTTTAAGAAGAATATTTCTTTTGGTAGATGCCATTGATTTTTAGGACAATTTAAAACTCTACCCCAAATTTTCACTAAAATACCGTGGCATTGCGATGTTTATATCCAAACAATCTGGAGTTTTAAAAAATACCACTATTTTAATATAGCTAGATACAAACTTAATATTTATGTCAAGACAATTACAATGTTTAGCATTCTAACACCATATTCAAGAAAAATACTACTCCTGCCAATCATGCCCTTGAAGGGGAATCCGTCTAAACTGAAGATCTACGAGGGGCGATCTAGAAAAGGTGCCGGTTTGCGTTCAGTCCAAGCTGCTGATAAGAAACGCAGCCCCCCGCTCCAGATTCTACGCTTTCAGGAGGATTCGGGAAGACGAAGGCAAAGAGCAGCGATACTGCATACAGGCTTCAGACATGGAGGGCCAGTTCCAGGTACGGGCGACTCTCTGTTCTATTCCATTTCCTCCTCGTTCTTGTTTCTATCCTGGATGTCGAGAAATTGGGCGTCATATACTATTTTCCGCGCATGTATCGTCAGGTTTTTTTTTTGTTCATCTTGATTGCAAGATTAACTAGGAATGGCGGAAATACCCATGTTTGAATCCAATCCCAGGATCATAGGGATTTGGATCCCTCCCCTGTATGGGATTATTCGAGAAGGCTGCTATATAGTCTGGGATGCAGACTAACTATCCGGGCGAATTAGATTTAGATTTGACCTATCCCTTTCGATTGTTGGATTTGCCGGATAGGGATTTGAAGCATGCCAAAGTGGGTATTTATCTCTTGAACACGGTAGCAGCCCTAAAATTTTTGATATATAGAGGTGAGAAGGCACAGTAATATAATACCCTAGAAAATTAAATGGCCATAGTAATTAAAATATTGTCAAGTTGTAATTTGTTTACCAGAAAAAACTTTGCACTGTCATAATCATACCAACACACGTCCTATGTCGGGTAGTATATACTCCTACTTCGGTAGGTTTCTCCAGTAGAGTCCACAGTCCAGAGCCCCTCCCAAGTGTTCTGCTACCTCGGTTTACTTCATGTAGTCTGACTACATATAACTAAAACGGTACATGCTATTTCTTAGAAAGGTTGCTTTTATAAGGCACACGAAACTACCAGATTACAAATTTAAGCACACGGTGTTAGACACACAACCAACCAAGATGGAACTACCACAAAAGCACTAACAGTCTAACACCATCTGGAAGAGTAGCCAACAGGAGCAATTACAATAGGTCATCTATGTCAGCTTCTCTCGGACTTTGCAGGAAGGGCGACAACCACGCCTTAGCATTGCCTACAACTAGTACATGTTGTTACTTGGGTTAATCTTTTTCTTTTGTTTAATTTGGGACTATCCACCTGTTGTAGAACTATGTTTGTTGGGTCCAGTTCAGACATGGTTTGTCAGGATCATAAGCACAAACCTCTGAGGTCAATGATAATAGCTTAACGCGACATGTTTGATCAATTCATATCTGCATTAGGTTGTACATAGCCTCATATTTGCTTTGCTTGTGTGCACAAGTTATAATTACGCATTGTCTACAAACTATGATGCATATATTTACAATATGGTATCTGGCTGTTGCTAACGTTAGGTCATGGTTCCCTTCTCTGAACATGCTTGTATTTGTCAGATTATGCATCCTAACTATATGGTATCATTTGAATGGTTATAACCAACATAGGATGGCAAGGAGGAGGTTATCCAAGCATGGTACATGGATGACAGCGAAGAGGACCAGAGGCTTCCTCATCATCGCGAGCCCAAAGAATTCATTCCTCTTGACAAGCTTTCAGGTTTGTGGATGCCCTGCTCTAAACCTGAACCCATATGACATGTTGATAGACTTAATGATTTTGAAATGTTTCCATCTTGGACACCCAGAGCTAGGAATTTTAAGTTGGCGCCTCAATGCTGATGACTGGGAGAATGATGAGAATCTCAAGAAAATTCGTGAAGCCAGGGGTTACTCATACATGGTTTGCCAATAAGTTTTTATTTGGCCACTTGTTGTTTTTGTATTCAAACTTGTATGATAAACATTTTCCTTGTGCAGGACATCTGTGATGTGTGCCCAGAGAAGTTGCCAAACTACGAGGCTAGGCTAAAGAATTTCTTTGAAGAACACTTGCATACTGATGAAGAGATACGATATTGTCTTGAGGGTAGTGGTAGGTGCCTTTGTTTTCATTTAGAGGATTCTTCCGAAGACGGGAAATCTATTTCCTGGTTTAAAATAAGTAATAGTCAACATGTTTCCTTTCTATTTATTTGTACATCTTTAACCTTTTTTCCTCATGTTCTCAAGGCTACTTTGATGTGAGGGACCAGAATAATCAGTGGATCCGTATAGCGGTGAAGATGGGAGGCATGATTGTTTTGCCTGCAGGAATGTATCACCGCTTTACATTGGACTCTGACAACTACATCAAGGTATCTTTGACTTCTTTCCCTGTTCCTACCATGGATTTTGGTCTCCGTAAATCTGGAATTTGCTAAATTGATTAGATGAAGATGAGATTTCTTCATGAAACCATCTACTATATTATTTGCTCTTGAATTAGCCAGATAGCTAAAATTATTTCAAGTGAAAAATAATGCACATTTAGTTCTGGAGGGCAGATTATCTTTTTATGATATGTAATTATGCATGTTACACCGGCCTTGCAAATTTCGATGTTCAGTCTTCTGTTACTTTCTTAAACTCACCTCAAATCTTATATAAAGAAGCACCAACAAATAACAAACATTAGGGGATCATGGCCTCATATGAATTTTTTTTCCTGTTGTGATTCCGCAGGCAATGCGGCTCTTTGTGGGTGAGCCTGTCTGGACACCATACAATCGTCCCCATGACCATCTCCCAGCCAGGTACCTTATGTGAACTGAACCCTGAAGCTCAAGCACAATTCTGCTCCATTCTTTGTTTCTTAGGTTGTCGTTCCACTTTCTTCTCTCGGTTTATTTTCTCTGGTTTTCATTAACTCGGATGGAAATTTCACATGATTTCAGGAAGGAGTACGTCGATAGAATCATCAACCGAGGCAAAAACGAAGCTGTAGAAGCTCGTTGATGGCATCTCTGCATTTGCTGCCGAGTCTGCCTGGTGCGCCACACCCTGCTACTGCAAGTACTGCCCAATAGACCTACTATTGAAATCTGCCCATATCAGCATCATATCGTTTATCTAAAAGAACCATCATACTGTAGTACTATCAGTCAATATTCTGCATACAGAAATGGAACTTCCCTAGGTATGTTGTAATCTGAATAATTTGGGTGTTTGACAAGTGGCGATGATGATTCAGACTCCCTGGCCATGTCAAACCTGTGTAATTTTTGCATTGGTTGGCAGCGCCCATCACCGCCCAAGAACATTTGTGATCTCGATGAAATGCTTAATTTGTGTGTTGCTTAACAATGCCACGCAAAATCCCCATACTCCGTGGTTACATGCATTTTCTTGTTTGTTTCATTTTTTTTTCCGGGCGAGTAACAGTAGCACCGATCGTCAGGAGACCATCATTCATTCTTGTTCAGTCACAGGTACTACCAACCAAACACGCAGCTTCAGGTCAGATGCATTTCGTAGGTGTTTGGCAGCGCTCTCTCAGCTCCGCTCCACGCGAGAATCGCTCTCTGGCAGCCAAACGGAAAAGGTAGCAACAGCTCCCACCGTTAATCACTCCCTCTGCTCCTCTCGTTTTGCACTACACCCGTGGAGCCAAAATACCCGTTCCCCCAGATCCTTCCCATGATTCTTCGTGTGTTGGCCTGCTGGTGCATGCAGGAGCAGCAGGGAGTGAATCAGGTCTGCCAAACGGGTGTAGGAGTATATAGGAGCAGCGTGGAGTGGGAGCAGCGGGAAGTAAGGAGCAGAGCAGAGCCACGAAGTAGCGACCACAGAGACGCGATAGTTGACCCAGAGCACTCCTGTCCAAAACTCTCTTCTCCTCGGCCACAACGCTCGTACCTAGACAGCCAGACAGATCGTGGTACCGTTGGAGAATTCCACTAGCATCATCGTCGTCGACTCGTTGGTCGTCGCCCAAACCCCATGAACACCCAAATGCATTGTTGGTCGGGATGTAAAACACAGAGAAATCCGTGAGAAAAAAAAACTATTGCCAAGGCCGGCACTCACAGTGCTTGCTCTTTTTTCTTACTTAATGTCATCTCCAACAGCATACTCAACTAATTTCTCAAATTTCAAATCACACTCTGTTACGATGCCAGTGCCAGAATAGTGTTAGAATTTTCAAATTGAGATGACCGTTGGAGCTAACCTAACTAGCCCCTCTTGACAACCCTGACACTATTCATGTAGATGGTCAGGTTCATGGCTTTGATCTCATGCACAGGCAGGAAGAGAAAGAGACGCCTACCAACCTGGGAGGCCGATAAGGTCCATTGCGAGTACATCAACAGCTAAAGGACATCGTGTTTCCCCCATTTCTTGATATTTTGATGCAAATCAAAATTGCAAAATGTTATTGGTTTGTTTGGAATGTGAAATTTCATGTTAATATGGGTTTCGAAGGGAATTTCAAAAAATTCTACATGAATTGTGCTTAACAGCTTAACTCATTCGTGCAAAATTCATCCATTTCATATGGGACATGCATGTTTCATGTCGATCACCTCCTGAATAATAAGAATGGCATACAATGCGTTCCATAGCAAGGCATGGGCACCCTACAACTGCTGGCAAGCAGTGAGCTAATGACATGAATTTGTCCTCTTCGGTTTTGCTGTTTTTGTCAAAAATGTTTTGACGACAATACTCTATATGGTTAGTGCTTAGTTCTACAGGACAAGAAAGACGAAATGCATGTGATTTCCCGCATTCTTTTGTGAGCGGGGAATGAATTTGCACTGAATGCTAAATTTGGAACATTGTCAGCATGCAACCAGCTTTTCAGTTTTGACAAAATGTACATATAAACCACGTCAGCATAAATGATTGGTTCTAATTTCTAAATAAGCACATCGGCAGAACTGAAAGCATAGCTTACACACTGTGAATAATGTTAACCATCTGCCAAGGATCCGAGTCATAAAGGTTTCCAGGAGTGTTCCTTGCTAAAATTCTGAGTCTTGAAACACACATGGAACTACCGCGAGAGTCTAGTTGCATTTACATCTTACAAACCAACCAGATACAGGTTTAACTTAAATCCACAGCAATGATCTCATCTCGAGCATCGAAAAGAGAGTAAACATCCTGCGCGATAAATGCATGAGAATACAGTATCATGGACCCAATCTATGATTTAACTAGGCACAGGCAGTACCAGCATACGTTAGATTGGACTTGTCTTGATCAGCTTAGGTGCAGCACCTACCACCTCTGGATACAGGTCGCTTATATTCTTCAAGAAGCTTCCAGCCAGCATACTGCAGCGGCAAAAGCAAACACAAGGCAATATGTCTTAAAAAGAACAGTTACATCTGTAATTTTGACATAAGAGTTATGGTAAGGAAATTGTTTTCATCGTGCCAAGATCATTGCAAAGCGCTATACAGGCTACAGCCATTCAGCATGTTTATGATTGAATAACAGGTGCACAGATGTCCTTCCAATAACTGTCCAGGGAGAAAGGTTATGGAGCTCAAGTCTTTTCCACTTTTTCTCAACCCCTCATTACCCCCACCCACACTCACACACAAAATTCACTCATTAATCCTATGTCCAGTGTTCCAATAGGCGATGTTGAGCAGCACCTACCAGCTAATGTTGAGAATAGGTGGCAGCATAATAGGCAGGATAAATATGCTATAGGTGGTGGTCAAGGAGGGACACTGCTAATGTCAAATGTTGAGCAATCAATCGTATAGAACATTAGAATTGCACTGAAGTGACTGAATACAATTCTGAGTAATTTGACCACAAGGTAAACCCTATCACTCCGGCCCATACTTCCCGACGACGAGCCTATGCTTCGCTTGCCAACTTGACCACCTCCATAAGAATTTGAATCATAATTCAACAATCATCACCGGTGGACGAGTGCGACCAACAGTGGCCAGGCACACAGGTGTACAAGCGCAACTAGTGGCACTAGCATTCTAAAAAAAAAAAACTAGCAGCCCTAGCGGGCAGGCACACCGACCGTTGCCGGCGGGCGAATGAGGTTATGAGGGTCGACGGCTGGGTGAGCACGGCTACCTGAGCTAGCAAGCAGGCCGCTGGTGCTAGACTATTAAACACAAATGGCATTACATCGAGATGTTTTTCACAAGATATGAGCACTTGCTTTATATGTGTGGTGCCATATGAGAAGTACATAGCATGAAACCAGGAATGAATACAATACCTTTGCAGATGAGTCGAGGACTCCATCTTCGATTTTCTTGGATACTGTTCTAGCGGCCTTAATGAACGGCTGCACCAGGACATGATGAGTTTTTTTAAGTGGAACACACTGCAGTTGTACCAGAAGCTAGCACTAGGGGTAAATAAACCATACCTCCTCCACATTTTGTGCAGTTTTTGCTGACGACTCCATAAAAAAGAGGCCGTACATCTTGGCAAAACTTTCGCCCTCCTCATAGCTGACAGCGCGTCTATCGGACAGATCACATTTGTTTCCAACTAGAACCGTGGTCAAATTGGGTGGTGCACTCTCCATCGCATCTTTCAGCCACAATGCAGCATCATCAAAAGTGTCCCTCCTGTCAGTCAGGTTAGTCAAGCATATGTATGGAGGTATGTTATGTATGCAAAAATCTAAGCTGCACAGCAGGATACCTGGTGATGTCATAGACCAATATGGCCACCGCAGCTCCTCTGTAGAATACTCTACTAATAGATCTGTGTAATTCTTGGCCAGACTGTAGACGAAGAGAAAACAATAGCATGAGCAGGGTAATGGAATAATTGCATTGTAGATCAGCCGATCAATTTACACCCTCGACAGATAAAAAAGGTTGGGTGGATGCAAGCAAGGATGGATGATTTGAACAGAGACCGTGTCCCAAATCTGGAGCTTGGTGGGCTTGCCGTCGATATCGACGATGCGCGAGCCAAACTCGCAACTAATGGTGGGATCGAGCTCAGATCGGAACCTTTGGTCCGTGAACTGCAGCATCAGGCACGACTTCCCCACACCTGAGCGAAGCAATCAAGAGAATTACTAGTTTTCTCTGAGCCCATAGAACAAGAGGAGCAACACCTATCCAGACCATGAGACTGATACCTGCGTCTCCGATGACGATGCACTTGAATACTTGGACCGACGAGACTTGCGGTCCCGTCGTCTCCATCGGCAGCAGCGGTTCCATCTAGGTTTGGAGAGGAAGAACACAGGCGACCGGCGGGAGACCGAAATCACTTGTACTTGGATCCTAATTAGCCCCATCACATCGGATGTTTGACATTAGTTTAAAATATTAAATATAGTCTAATTATAAAACTAATTACACAGATGAGGACTAAACGGCGAGACGAATTTATTAAGCCTAATTAATCTATGATTAGCAAATGTGATACTACAGTACCCATTCATTAATCATTGATTAATTAGGTTTAATAAATTCATCTCGTCGTTTAGTCTTTAATTAAATCGTATTTAATATTTCTAATCAGTGTCCGGATATCCGACGGACTAAAATTTAGTTTCAGATCCAAACACCCTCCTACAGTCACCGGCAGCAGAGGCGCCCTCGAATTCGATTAGATGGCAGCGGAAATCGGGGAGCGAGCGCCGAGCAGACAAGACAAGATGTGAGGAGGAAAGTTGGGAAAGGTGGAGTACTGGAGCGGAGTACGCCGATGCAAGACGAGGCGGAGGCGGCGCCGCCAACGAGTCCTAGCCGCCTAGCCGGTTCCTTCGGTGGACTGCAGACGTGGTCACGTGATCCACCGGAGCCTGGTTTCATCGCTAGGATATTGACGGTCTAATTCCAACTAGGAGTAGTATTTTTTAGTTTACTTTAAGTCAAACTTTTTTTTTATTTTGAGTGGTTGACTTTTTTTTTTCAAAACTTAATTCTTCGTTTTATTTAAAAATTTTCATTAAGGAGTGTTTATCATTTTTTTTGTTGTTACTACGTTTATTATTAGGTGTACTTGGAGTATAATTTGAATTTTCATATGTTTGGATAAAATTTTTTAATAAGTCGAAGGATTAAAGTTTTGAAAAAAAAATCCAACCACATCAAATAGAAACAATGGAGGGAGTATTTTGATACCAGATCTTTGTCATTTTTTTTACGAAGAAGTCCATTTTCGACCATCCAACTATCGCGAAAATCTGGATTTGGCCATCCAACTGCAAAACCAAGTATATCCGACCATCCAACTATTGAAAACCAGACAAATTTGGTCCTCAGGTGGTTTTAAGGGCGGTTTTCATTTTAAAAATAATAAAAAAATCTATTTAAACTTTAAAAAATCATAACTAATTTATTTTAAATCAGAAAAATACAAAACCAGTACCAAAAAAATTCTAAAAATGTAATCTATCCAGTAATGCTATACTTAAAGTCATATGGATCTTATTTATTACCCTCCTGGTATTTTATCCACACATCCGGGTCGCCTGCCGTCCTGGTGTAAAGGGCGCAAGCGGAGGCCGTTTTCAGGTTCAGGGAGCGCGGAAACGGCGCGGTGAATATTTCATCAGAGATTCAGAGTATCAGAAGATCATATCGATCGTGTGAGACATGCACGCTTGACGGTGCGCCGCAGGGTGTAGAGTGCAGGTACGCGTTCAGTGCGCAGCTGCTGCTTTGCATGCGTTCCATTCATGGATCGGGCACGCACGCCTAGCCTGGGCACCAGTCCTGACGCTCTAACGGATGGATGGTATGTGTCCATGGAATGGAATGGAACCCATTCCGGAAAGCCCGAGGACCAGCACCACCGCCTGACGAGCTCTCAACCTGTGTGCAGGTGGCCTGACTTGGCAAGACGAAAACTCTCACGAGGCTCGCGGCTTGTCAGGATTTTTTTTTCGTTTTTTGGCACAACACGACTACACGAGCGAGCTTGTCACGTGCTTCTTTCCTCTGCTCAGAATCAGGCTCCGTTCTCTTCGGAGTCTGCGTCGGCCAGACGCTGCGTGCACAGCACTCTGAAAGTATCTCGGCCCTTGCTTTTTTAAATCGGATGGCACGCCCGAAACGAAGCACTGTACTGCGTAGCGTTTCCACGCCGTAGACTCTAGACGGAACAGAGCCTCAGTCGCAGGAAGCAATCGTCGGGGAGAGCCCAACTGAACTCCTAGGTGCAGGCCTTTCAGGAAAGGGCCCGTCAAAGGCCTGCAGCACTCCGAGAGGTTTGGGGGGCTTTGGGCTTTCCATCGGGCTGGCTGTGCTAAATAATAGGAAAAAGTCCATCTGACCACCCGTAACTTTGGCCGCAGTTCGATGTTACACCTCAAACTGCAAAACCAGGAATCTTTGCCCCCGCAACTATTGAAACCGGGTATTTTTACACCCTGTGCGGTATACGAAGGCGGTTTCGTGTGACGTGGCAGTGGGTCCCACCTGTCAGAAGACACGTGGCAGCGGGCCCCACGTGACAGTGGCACAACCGTCTTTTTCCTCCCTCTTCCTCTCTCGTACCTTACCGTCGCCGCCGTCTCGTCCTCCCTCTCCGCCTCTGCCCTTCCTCACCGCCGCTCCCCCGCAACCACCGAGCTCCCCCGCCGCCGCTCGCTGGGCACCCGCTCCTCGGCCTGCACTCGCTGCCCCCTTGGCCCGCCGCACTCCTCCGGCACCTGCGGTCCCTCGTCCACGTCCTCCTCCACCCGCAGCGCAGGCCTCCCACGGCCGCCGTCGCGGCGCTTCCGACGGCCGCCGGCCTCCCGCCGCTCTCCCTCCCGGCCGCGGCGGCCACACTGCCTGCGGTGGTGTCGCTCTCGGACCCGGAGCGCAGGCGGTGCGCGCAGGCGGAGGCGGCGGGCGGCGGGGACAAGGAGGCGGTGCGCGCTTACTTCAACTCGACGGGGTTCGAGCGGTGGCGCGAGATCTACGGATCGATGATGAAGGGCGTGAACAAGGTGCAGCTGGACATCCGCGAGCTGCGACGGGGAGCTTGCCGGTGCCGAACGAAGCGGCAGAGGCCACTGCCCCACGCTCCCGTCCTCACCGCGCCGCTGCCACTGCGCCCGTCCCCATCGCGGCATGGCGCGGCCGGCGGCTCGGCTCGGCGCCAGCGGCGGTGAGGGAGGGGCAGAGGCGGAGAGGCAGAGAAGGAGGATGAGACGGCGGCGACGGTGAGGTACGAGAAGGGGAGAGTGAGGTAAAAGATGGTTGTGCCACTGCCACGTGAGGCCCGCTGCCACGTGACACCTGACAAGTGGGACCCACTGCCACGTCACACAAAACCGCATTCGTATACCACCCAAGGTGTAAAAATACCCAGTTTCAATAGTTACGGGAGCAAAGATTTCTGGTTTTGTAGTTTGAGATGCAAAATCGAACTACAGTCAAAGTTAAGGATGGTCAGATGGACTTTTTCCTAAATAATATGCCACCGCCAATCCCGACAAAATTCGGAGGAGCTGGCTAAGGCTGGCCCTCGTTTGATGAAAATCATGAAGCTGATTTAGCAGGAAAAGAGGGGCCTGATGGATGCTAAACCTTTGATATGTCAAAATTTTGACAATTTGACTATATTTGAATCTAGATAAAAATGTTAATCAAATAATAAAATTTTATTTTGATTGGTTGTTTGGACTCCAAATAACTCATCTGAATGAGAAAAATTGTTGATTGGTCAAATTTTAGTCTAAACTCGAACACAGTCAAAATTAATGAAATTTTGGCATGCCAAAAATTTAACATCAAACCAAGCTAGCCCAGAAAACGCGTTGAAGCTCAGCTGGCGGTAGCGAGCCATTTTGCATTGCGCTTCCGTCATGGATATTCGGAAATCGGGTGCTATAAAAAAAAGTCGTGCGGCTCGGCTAGTAAGTCTTTTCATGGTCACCGCTGTTAATATATTTTTTGGATAACGAATAAAAAATATATAGAACGAGTAGTTTTGAGGGTCAATGATTTGGGAAAAGGCAGACGAATGCATCGGGAGGCGCAGCAGACTTCATGCCGCGATCATGCGGGCGCGCCTACACTGGTTTTGATGATTGCCTTTACATGTTGAACGCGACAATCCTGCCACCACATCTGCCATCATGTTTCATGCAGCTACAATAAAATAAAAACACATTTCAATCGTAGCCCAGGATGCAACAGCAATTGCAGCCATGTCCTCAAACAAGACGGAACTGTCTTATTACTCAAAATTCTATGCCATGGTCATGAATATCATAGCATTTTATACCGTGTTTGGTTACCTAGCAAAAGTCTATGTTTAAGAATAATATTTCTTTTTGGTAGATGCCATTGATTTTTAGCACAATTTAAAACTCTAGCCCAATTTTTCACTAAAATACCTTGGCTTTGCAAAGTTTACACCCAAACAATCTGGAGTTTAATAAATACCACTATTTTAATATAGCTAGATACAAACTTGATATTTATGTCAAGATAATTACGGAGTTTAGCATTCTAACTATATTCAAGAAAGTTACTGCTCCTTCCAATCATGCCCTTGAAGGGGAATCCGTGAAAACTGAAGATCTACGAGGGGCAATCTATAAAAAGTGCCGGTTTGCGTTCAGTCCAAGCTGCTGATAAGAAACGCAGCCCCCCGCTCCAGATTCTACGCTTTCAGGAGGATTCGGGAAGACGAAGGCAAAGAGCAGCGATACTGCATACAGGCTTCAGACATGGAGGGCCAGTTCCAGGTACGGCCGATTCTCTGTTCTATTCCATTTCCATGTTCTTGTTTCCATCCCGGATGTCGAGGTATTGGGCGTCATATATTAAGCGCATGTTTCGTCAGGGTTTTTTTTGTTCGCCTTGTTTGCAATGATTCGCAAAAAAAAAAAAGATTAACTAGGAATAGTACCCATGTTTGAATCGAAGCCCTAGGAACATGGGGATTTGAATCCCTCCCCTGTATGGATATTCAAGAAGGTATGCGGACTAACTATTAGAGTGAATTAAATTTAGATTTGACCTATCCCTTTCGACTATTGGATTTGCCGATAGGGATTTTAAGCACGCTAAAGTGGGATATTTGGAATAAGACTGTCTCTTGAGCACCGCGTTCTCGCCTGTATGAGTAAATGAGTAATCACAATTCATAAAGCAACCCTAAAATTTCGATATATAGAGGTGAGAAGGCACAGTAATACCCTAGTAAATTAAATAGTCAGAGTAATTAATATCGTGTCAAGTTGTTATTTGTTTAACAGAAAAACTTTGCACTGTCATCATCATACCAACACATGTCCTATGTCAGGTAGTTTATACTTCAGTAGCATCTCCTGTTTCTTCAGTAGAGTCCAGAGCCCCCTTCCAAGTGTGCTGTTACTTGGGTTTACTTGATTAGTATTATGTGTAACTAAAACAAGTACATGTTGTTTTTAAGAATGGTTTCCCTGTTATTATATAAAACACATCGAACTACCAGCTTACAAATTTAAGCACACAATGCTAGACACAGAACCAAAACAAGACGGAACTACCTCAAAAGCACTAACACCATCTGGAAAGAGTAGCCAACAGGAGCAATTACAATAGGCCATCTATGCCAGCTTCTCTCGGACTTTGCAGGAAGGCCAACAGCCATGCCTTAGCTTTGCCTACAACTAGTACATGTTACTTGGGTTAATCTTTTTTATTTGGGATCATCCACCTGTAGAATTATGTTTGTTAGGTCCAGTTCAGACCAAGTTTTTCAGGATCATTAGCATAAACCACTGAGATCAATAGACAATAGTAATAGCTTAATGCAACGTATTTGATTAATTCATATTTGCATAGAGCTGTACATAGCCTCATATTTGCTTCTTGTGTGTGCCAGTTATAATCATGCACTGTTTATGAATTATATATGATGCATATGTTTTACATTATGGTATCTAGGTGTTGCTAATGATAGGTCATGGTTCCTTTCTCTGAACATGCTTGCACTTGTCAGATTATGCATCCTAACTATATGGTATCATTTGAATGGTTATAACCAACATAGGATGGCAAGGAGGAGGTCATTCAAGCATGGTACATGGATGACAGTGAAGAGGACCAGAGGCTTCCTCATCATCGCGAGCCCAAAGAATTCATTCCTCTTGACAAACTTTCAGGTTTGTGGATGCTCTGCTATAAACCTAAACACATACGACATGTTTTGATAGACTTATGATGTTGAAATGTTACCATCTTGGACACCCAGAGCTAGGAATTTTAAGCTGGCGCCTGAATGCTAACGACTGGGAGAATGATGAGAACCTCAAGAAAATTCGTGAAGCCAGGGGTTACTCATACATGGTTTGCCAATAAGTTTTTATTTGGCTACTTGTTATTTTGATATTCAAATTTGAATGATAAACATTTTCCTTGTGCAGGACATTTGTGATGTGTGCCCAGAGAAGTTGCCAAACTACGAGGCTAAGCTAAAGAATTTCTTTGAAGAACACTTGCATACTGATGAAGAGATACGATATTGTCTTGAGGGCAGTGGTAGGCGCCTTTGTTTTTCATTTAGAGGATTCTTTCAAAGATGAGAAATCTAGTTTCTGGTTTAAAATAAGTAATTGTCAACATGTTTCCTTTCTATTTATTGTACATCTTTAACTTTTTTCTTATGTTCTCAAGGCTACTTTGATGTGAGGGACCAAAATGATCAGTGGATTCGTATAGCGGTGAAGAAAGGGGGCATGATTGTTTTGCCTGCAGGAATGTATCACCGCTTTACATTGGACTCTGACAACTACATCAAGGTATCCTTGGCTTCTTTCCCTGTTCCTACCATGGAGATTTTGGTCTCCTAAATCTGGATTTGCTAAATTGATAATATGAAGATGACATTTCTTCATGAAACCATGTACTATATTATTTGCTCTTGAATTAGTCAGGTAGCTAAAAATATCTCTAGTGGAAAATAGTGCACATTTAGTTCTGTAGGGCAGATTATCTTTTTATGGTATGTAATTATGCATGTTATACCGTCCTTGCAAATTTCGATGTTCAGTCTTCTGTCACTTAGTCAGGTAGCTAAAAATATCTCAAGTGGAAAATAGTGCACATTTAGTTCTGTAGGGTAGATTATCTTTTTATGGTATGTAATTATGCATGTTATACCGTCCTTGCAAATTTCGATGTTCAGTCTTCTGTCACTTTCTTAATCTCATCTCAAATAACGAGATTAGTGGATCATGGCCTCATATGATTATTTTTCGTGTTGTGATTCCTCAGGCAATGCGGCTCTTTGTTGGTGAGCCTGTCTGGACACCATACAATCGTCCCCATGACCATCTCCCGGCCAGGTACCTTATGTGAACTGAACCCTGTTCTTCTCTCGGTTTATTCTCTGGTTCTCATTGACCTTGATGGAAATTCCACATGATTTCAGGAAGGAGTACGTCGATAGAATCATCAACCGAGGCAGAAACGAAGCTGTAGAAGCTCGTTGATGGCGTCTCTGCATTTGCTACCGAGTCTGCCTGGTGCCCTACACCCTGCTACTGCAAGTACTACCCATTAAGACCTGCTGTTGCAATCTGCCCATACCACCATCATACAGCAGCTTGGCTATAAATACTCCTTGAATGTGGTGGCTGGACACTCGTTTATCTGAAAGAATCATCATACTGTAGTACTATCAATGAATATCCTGCACACAGAAACGGCTTATTACATTCCCTGGGTATTTTTTAATCTGAATAATTTGGGTGTTAGACCAATGGTAATGATGATTCAGATTTCAGACCCCCTGACCGTGTCAAATCCGCGTAATGTTTGCATTGGCCTGCACCGATCGCTGCCCAAGCACATTTGTGATCTCGATGAAATGCTTAATTATGTGTTGCTTTAACAATGCCACGCAAAATCCCCATACTTCCGGGTTACGTGCATTTTCTTGTTTGTTTGATTTTTTCCCCTGAAGAGTAACAGGAGCACCGATCGTCAGGTGACCAACATTCATTCTTGTTCACAGTCACAGGTACGACTACCAACAAAACACGCAGCTTCCGTTCAGATTAATTTCGTAGTAGCGACAACAGAGACGCCAGAGAGTACTTGACGCAAGAGCACTCCTGTCGAACACACTCTTCTCCTCGGCCACAACGCTGGTACCTAGACAGATCGTGGACACTGTTGGAGAATTCCGCTAGCATTCGGTCACACCCCATGAACATTTGTTTTTCCAGGGAGCACCGAGCTTTATTCAGTTGCTTAGGCTATTCTCAATGGATAGTATCGTGCTCATTAATGAGATGCCACATATGATTTTCAGCTGATGTGGCACACCATTTAATACGAGGAAAAAGAAAACTGTATCTCGAGGAAGGTACTATTTTGGCACGATATCTTAGACCATACCATAAAATCTAATACTATGGATCCATTTTTATAGACACAAACATCACTCTAATTAATTACTTTGAACATTTATGTACGATACTATGCATTGTGAATGATGTTTCTTCCTAATAGTATCGTATTTTTCATCCTATGGCATTTTTGGATACTGTAGTACAATACTTTGGACTAGGAATAGCCTTATGGGTCTAGAGAAGTCCGTGAAGAAAACCTATCGCCAGGGCCACAATTGCTTTGCATTCATAGTTGCTCTTTTCCCTGACCAAACTAGGACTTTCTCCTCTTGACAACCCTGACACGGTAGATGGACAGTTTCATGGCTTTGATCTAATGCACAAGCAGGAAGAGCATTATTTGTGCACTATAAACAGAATGGAATTTGAAACGATGGGATAGACGAGCCCGTGACAACAACCTTACCGAGTTGGGAGGTCGTACATTGCAAGTACATCAACAGCTAAAATCTCAAGGACGTCACGTTTTCCCCATTTTTTCTTGATATTTTGATTCAAACCAAAATTGCAAAATGTTTTTGGTTTGTTTGAAATGCGAAATTTCATGTTAACATGTGTTTTCTTAACAATGAATTTCGAAAAAAATTCTACATGAGTTTTTACTCATTCGTGCAAAATTCATTCATTTCATATGGGACATGTATGTTTCATGTCGACCACCTCTTGAATAATAAGAATGGCATACAATGCGTTCCAGAGCAAGGCTCTACAAATTCTGGCAAGCAGTGAGCTAGCGACATAAATCTGGCCTCTTTGGTTTTGATGTTTTTGTCAGAAATCTTTTAACGACAATACTCTATAGGGTTAGTGCTTAGTTCTACAGGACAAGATAAACGAAATGCATGTGATTCCCCTTCGTTCTTTTGTGAGCGGGGATTGAATTTGCACTGATGCTAAATTTGAAAACATTGTCAGCATGCAACCAGCTTTTCAGTTTTGACAAAATGTACATATAGACCACGTCAGCATAAATTATTGGTTCTAAATAAGCACATCGGCAGAACCGAAAGCATAGCTTATTACACGCTGTGAATAATGAACCATCTGCCGAGGATCCGAGTCATAAAGATTTCTAGGTGTGTTCCTTGCTAAAATTCTGAGTCTCGAAACACAAATGGAACTACCTCGAGAGCCTAGTTGCATTTACATCTTACAAACCAACCAGCTTAAATCCACAGCACCTGATCTCATCGAGCATCGAAAAGAGAGTAAACATCCTGTGCGATAAATGCATGAGAATTCAGTATCATGGACCCAATCTATGATTTATTAACTAGGCATAGGCAGTACCAGCATACCTTAGATTGGAGTTGTCTTGATCAGCTTAGGTGCAGCACCTACCACCTATGAATACAATGGGCTTAGGGTCGTCATAAAGCTTCCAGCCACCATTCTGCAGCGGTAAAAGAAAATACAAGGCAATACGTCTTAAAAAAGAACAGTTACATATGCAATTTTTTGACATAAGAGTTATTGTAAGGAAATTGTTTTCATCGTGCCAAGATCATTGCAAAGCTCTATACAGGCTACAGCCATTCAGCATTTTTATGATTGAATAACAGGTGCACAAACGTCCTTCCAATAACTGTCCAAGGAGAAAGGTTATGGAGCTCCCAAGTCATTTCACTTTTTCTCAACCCCTCCTCACTCCCACCCACCCACACAAAATTCACTCATTAATCCTATGTCCAGTGTTCCAATAGGCGATACTTTAGCAGTAGAGCATCACCTACCAGCTAATGTTGAGCATAGGTGGCAGCATAGGAAGGATAAATATGCTATAGGTGGTGGTCAAGGAGGGACGACACTGCTAATGTCAAATGTTGAGCAATCAACCATATATAACTTAAGAATTGCACTGAAGTGACTGAACACAATTCTAAGTAATTTGAAGATTAAATAGTAAACCCTATCGCTCCGGCCCAAGCATCCCAACGACGAGGCTCTGCTTCGTTTGCCACCTTGACCACCTTCATAAGAATTTGGATCATAATTCAACAATCATCACCGGTGGGCGTGTGCGACCAACAGTGGCCAGGCACACACGGGTGCACAAGCGCAACTAGCTGCGCTAGCGGGCAGGCATATCGACCGTTGCCAGAGAGCGAATGAGGTTATGAGTGTAGACGGCTGGGTGAGCACGGGAACTAGCTGCGCTAGCAAGCAGGCCGCTGGTTGCTAGACTCTTTTAACACAAATGACATCACATCGAGATGTTGTTCACAAGATATGAACATTTTTTTGATGTCTAATAAAAACACAACATTAGACGTGTGGCGCCATATGAGAAGTACATAGCATGGAACCAGGAATGAATACAATACCATCGCAGATGAGTCGAGGACTCCATCTTCGATTTTCTTGGATACTGTTCTAGCGGCTTCAATGAACGGCTGCACCAGGACATGATGTGTTTTTTTTAAGAGGAACACACTGCAGTTGTTACCAGAAGCACTAGGGATAAATAAACCATACCTCCTCCACATTTTGTGCAGTTTTTGCTGACGACTCCATAAAGAAGAGACCGTGCGTCTTGGCAAAACTTTCGCCCTCCTCATAGCTGACAGTGCGTCTATCGGACAGATCACATTTGTTTCCAACTAGAACCTTGGTCAGATTGGGTGGTGCACTCTCCATTGCATCTTTCAGCCACAATGCAGCATCATCAAAAGTGTCTCTCCTGTCAGTCAGGTTAGTCAAAGCATAGTAGGTATGGAGCACGGTATGTTATGTACGCTAATAAGCTGCAGGATTACCTGGTGATGTCATAGACCAATATGGCCGCCGCAGCTCCTCTATAGAATACTCTACTAATAGATCTGTGTAATTCTTGGCCAGACTGTAGACGAAGTGAAAACAATAGCATGATCAGGTACTAGAATAATAATTGCATCGTAGATCAGCCGATCAATTTCCACCCTCGACAGATAAAAAAAGTTGGATGGATGCAAGCAAGGATGGATGATTTTGAACAGATACCGTGTCCCAAATCTGAAGCTTGGTGGGCTTGCCGTCGATGTCGACGATGCGCGAGCCAAACTCGGAACCAATGGTGGGATCGAGCTCAGATCGGAACCTCTGGTCCGTGAACTGCAGCATCAGGCACGACTTCCCTACACCTGATCGAGCGAAGCAATCGAGAGAATAATTATTAGTTTCCTCTGAGCCCATGAATGAACAAGAGGAGCAACAGCAGATCATGAGGCTTGATACCTGCGTCTCCGATGACGATGCACTTGAATACTTGGACCCACGAGACTTGCGGTGCCGGCGTCTCCATCGGCAGCAGTAGTTCTATCTAGGTTTGGCGAGTAAAAATACAGGCGACCGGCGGCAGGACCGAAATCACCCTACAGAGCCGCCGTCGAATTTGATTAGACGGACGCGGAAATCGGGGGAGCGAGCGCCGGGACGTGAAGCGAATAGGAAAAAGTATATATACAACCTGAGGTAACACCCTAATCTTTATTATCTGTATATAATAATAGTAGGAGATTTTGTGGTCAACCTCTCATATATTTCGTCAACAATTTATTCGCAAGTTTGATTCGAACAGTATAAAACCATACACATAGATCGCATAGGGATTCAGTTTTCGACATTCTATACATTGATAAAAAACAAAGATAACTTTTTCAACCTAACCGACATCGTCCTAAAATTCTCTAGGAACCGTAAAAACAATATAACATACTCTTTTCGTCTTAATTTATAGGTCGTTTCACTTTTTTAACACCGAGTTTGACCAACTTGTCTTATTCAAAAAAATTTACGAAAATATGAAAAAATTCAAGTTGTAGTTAAGTATATTATATGCTATAAACTAAATCTCAATGAAAATAAATGGTAATCATGAAATTTTTTGAATAAGACGAGTAAGTCAAATTTTGCGTTGGAAAAGTCAAACGATATATAAATGGAGACGGATAAACTTTCTAGTCCAACTAACATCACCCTAAAGTTCACTTTTAGTCAAACTCTTAGTCAATGGGAATCACTGAAACAACATGCCATGAATATTTATCATGGTGATGCATAAGAGACCAAAAACGGTCACCCATATCATAATAAAATTATTTTTCAAAAAAGTTTATATTTTACAAAAGAATTGTATTTATATATGGAACATTACTTTTTATTCTGTTTATTTTTATGCATTCAGTGTTACTTGTTACAAATAAAAGTAACTAGATTTTATTTAAAATTTTACTTTTCTATTACAGTACATATTAAATGTTACTTCCTTGTCACACGATAAAGTTACTTTTTTTACTCATAACAAAATTATCTTTCAACATCTACAATCATAAATTTAATTTTTCTAGTATTCATGAGCTATCATGCATAAAAAAACAAGTTAGATTTTCCTAAAAGAAACAATTAGATCATATGTTTTTAACTTTTTATTTTAGAAAATTTTGAGATGTCATCCTTTAACCCTAAACGTAGAGCCCTCTTGGGTTATCTAAAACCAGTAAATATGCAAGTGCGTTCCGCACGTGTCTAACCATTGTTTGGCAAATTAGTGTTTATTTTCAAACACTTATCGATGTGCAACAAGATATGGCTAAAATGTTTTTTTTTAAGAATTTGTAATTTTCTATATGTGTTGATATACAGTTAAGACAAATAATATCTTGGTAAAGTATTGGCAGTGGTAGTATAAATAACAATGACGACGATGATGATAATAGTGTATTGGGATTGTGTGCAAAGTTTTGATTTAAATTTAAAGAATCGTAGAAGGGTAGCCCAATCGAAGATGTGCTTAAAATCCAATATGTCACAAGCAGAACGCGCAGAGAGACTGCCTGCTATTCCTGCATAAGTGTGCTACTTAGATAAAAGTATAACCGACCACGACAATATGTCAAGTCAAATTAAATTGGAAGCAGAGATAATCTTCTTAGAACACATATCACCTTTTTGGCTGCACTTTCTAGCTTATCTCCATCTGTTTGTTCATAATGCATTGAACCCTTTAGTATCAACAACCAATAGGAACAACAAAACCTCTTCTTGTGAGCCCTGTAGGCTTTCTTCTCCAGCAGAAGCTAAGACGGAGAGGGACATCTGCATGATCTAAGCCACCAGATGCTTTCAAAACTAATCGCTTACCGACCATGGTGTCGGGGACATTGATGTTTTAGAAATCTGATCGAAGAGGGAAGGAGAACAATTGGCATGTGGAAGGTGTGTGATGGGGATCAGGGGTGCCTGATCTTCCGTCGGGTGGAGATAACTGTCTATTTGGCGGAGGCACGACACACAATTCAGTTCCCAATCAACATGATTTGATCCCTGTAATTGCAACACTACATCTCCTCTGGTTATCAATCTTGCACACACAACTGACCCCACCAGGAAAGGCTTATCCTTGCCTGCGAATCGAAACACACACAAAACACACGCTAGATGCAAATTCAAATTGCAAATAAAGATGGAGCTGGCCCAGTTGAGGTTCCACAAAGCGATACACGGTGAAACTGTTCAGTGACAGAATAATTTAAGCAAAAACCCCAAACCTAACATAATGATTGCTGCTGAATATATAGAAAAGAGATGTCTAGATAGCAGCCAAGGGGTGACCAAATAACCCTAAGGCGGACAAGGCCTTTGGGTCTAAAAACCGGTGTCGCCGCATCGTGACAGATTATGGACGTTATTTTTTTTTCGATGATTCCCGTCGACTCGGAAATTATTTGGATGTGGGAACCGATGGGTTGGAAAGCTTATCTCCTTAGCTTTCTGTACATCTACACTGTAAAAGAGTGAGTTTTCTAAAAATCTTTTTTACCTACAAAGGCATAGGTATACCCCTCACGCTGATCCCACTGCGCAGTTTGGAAAAGGTTGAAAAAAGGTGGAAAGGCCCAAAACCCATAAATACAAAATGTTTCATCCACTTTCTCTCTTTATTTCTCATCTCATTTTATGCCCATATCCACCTGTTATTTTTCTTCTTTTGGTTTTAATGAAAAAGGAATGACGCTAATCAATCAGGACTCCTTCCTTTTAATTTTATTTTCCTTTTTTTTTCTATTGTCTGCTTGATTATCTCACAACACGTGCATGTTGCACGTACATTTATGCTAGTATGTATAACGGCTAAAGCGGAATCCGTATATGACCCGAGAGTCCGTTTTATTAAGACCTACTCCTGTAGTTCAAACCGGCGACGAGAATAGATTAGACTTTAATTCGGATTGTGTTTGAGGCTCTATCTTAACTTGGGCCTTGGTCATGGGTATGAGTAGGTAATAGGGTGAAAAAACATAACGAAAAATGTCACGATAGATGATTAATATGGGCAAGAACGAGTTCCGTTCGTGTAACTCGTTTTCAGCCGTTTTTTGCGGACCTTTTTGCTTTACGGTGGGGACACATCAAAATTATGGGTCTTGGTGGGTATAGATTTCTTAAAGTAAAAAACTCTTTACAGTATAGATAGATAGATAGATAGACAGACTAGCATCGTACAAAAGCACTATTAGTCAATATTTTGCACACGGAAACTGCTTATAACCTTCCCTAGATATTCTGTAATCAGAATAATTTGGTTGATTTGGCGATTGACGATGACGATTTAGACCCATTCTGCTGACTGGCCGTCGTGGTGCTGCTAGCCAGCAAATATTTTTTGCCTAATCATAGTACAGTTCTAGTGCAATTGATCGCTGGAGGGTCGGTGAAGATCGATGATGCTGGCCGCTTGGTGGCGCCTGGAATCAATGCCGGGATCGTACTAGGTCTCCCGGAGCCGTAGGAAATGTGTGCTGACTAAAACGAACACGTTGCGCGCCTGTGGTCTAGTCACTCTGCGAGCAGTGGTCGGCAGCGCCGATCACCGACCAAGCACATTTGTGATCTCGATGAACTACTCGATTCTGTGTTGCTCAACAGTGCCACGCGAAACCTCCATACTCCCTGGCGATGTGCCTTTCCTTGTTTGTTTGATTTTTTTTTTCGACGAGTAACAGTAGAACCGATCATCAGGTGACCATCATTCAGTTGATACCTGATCACAGTCACAGGCACTTATTACTACTGCTAACCAAACACGCAGGCTTCAGTTCAGTTCAGATGCACCTTTTGTATAGTAGGTGGTAGCGACGCGAGAGAGGACTTGAAGCAGATCAGAGCACTCATGTCCTGCGTAGTACTTGATGCAGGCGTGAAAAGATGAGGCCGGGAACACATCGCTTTCAGGGCGAACGCGTCGTATCTCGGCGGCGGATCGGCGGTGCAAGTTGCAGCCAATCACGAGGCCGGGGCAGCAATCAAATCCCGCGTGCAGGCGATGCCCGCCGCAGCAGCGTCCCGGATCAGAAAAAAACTTATGCACCCGTCGCCGTCGCCTTCCTCCTGTCGGCTGCCGGTGGGTTCGGGGCGGGGGTGCCTCTGCTTCTGCCCTCTCGCCCCACTTGCGAGTTCAACCCCAGCCACACCCCACCATCGCCTCGGCTCCAGAACCTTCCGCCCCCTCGCGGCGCCGCGCGCTCTAGAACGTTCCATTCCCCTCCTGACCAGTCTCGTACGGGCACCGCAAAGGTCAAGCCGCCGGGCCGTGTATATAGCACCGCCGGCCGCCACCGCTCCCGCGGGGCAGGAGGAGGCTCTCTCCGCTGTGCACGTTTTACCGCGCGGCTCGCTCTGGGCACGCGCGCGCTGGATTCGTCGGTGGCTGCCGCCGGGTTTTCTAATTCCTGGGGATCGCTGCTGCCTCGTCGCGGTTTGGACGATCATTGGCTGCTGGGCGGTAGTGGTGGTGGCGGCGCCATGGACCCGCTGGTGGCCGTGAAGCAAGAGTGGCCGCCGGGGGAGGAGGAGGAGGAGGACGACGAGGAGGTGGTGGAGGACGTGGACGCAGCTGCGGGGGCGCCGCGGCCCATGGAGGGGCTGCACGAGGTGGGGCCGCCGCCGTTCCTGACCAAGACGTTCGACCTGGTGGCCGACCCGGCCACGGACGAGGTCGTCTCCTGGGGCCGCGCCTGCAACAGCTTCGTGGTGTGGGATCCCCACGTCTTCGCCGCCGTGCTGCTGCCCAGGTTCTTCAAGCACAGCAACTTCTCCAGCTTCGTACGCCAGCTCAACACCTACGTGAGTGTCCTTCCTCCGTCCTAGCTTCTTCTTCTTCTTCTTGTCGTTGTGAAATTAAAATCTGTTTGTGGGTGGCTTGTGCTTGCGAGCTGCATCTGCATGTCCTCTTGCATTGTGGAGCGCAGACTTCATGAGCGATAGATCACAAATCCATTAAACTTGTTTCGATGCTATACAGAGTATGAATGGAATTCCGTCCTGAGCAACGTAACATTTGCTGGTCATGTATTTCTCCGGTGGACAGTTGTGGCGTCTAAAACTAAAACAGCTACTAATCCGCTAATGTTCTTGAATGGTTCAGAAACAGAACGATGATGACGGGAGACTGCATGCTCGACCTGCGTCTCCATGACCAGCCGTTAATGTTTCTGACATGTGCTCTTTGTTCACCTTGTTACTGTGTAGCTAGATGAGATGGATCAAGACACCGGATGAAAGAAGAAGCAAGATGAAACAAACAAACAAACAAACAAACTGGTCGTTTGTCCTAGAACGAAGACTCACATCACCACTCGCCACAAAAAGCAATATAGTAGTATACCACTGCCCACCTGTTCTTTCGCCTGCCAGCAAATTACTGTATATTACATTCGATCGCAAAACTCTTACAAAAGTTCTACATAAATTTGCCGTCTTTCCTTGTCTGAAACTAACTATAACTGCCCTTGTCTGATGGGCAACCACCTGCAGGGTTTCAGAAAGATCGATCCAGACCGATGGGAGTTCGCCAACGAAGCTTTCGTCAGGGGCCAGCGACACCTCCTGCGACTGATCAAGCGTCGGCGGCCCCCGGCGTCGCACCACCACCATCATCATCAACACCCGCAGCAGGGGGGATCGGGAGGGCCGCCGTGCTGCCTGGAGGTGGGGCAGTTCGGCGGAGGTGGGCTGGACGGGGAGATGGACCGCCTGCGGCGCGACAAGAGCATCCTGCTGGCGGAGGTGGTGAGGCTGCGGCAGGAGCAGCAGAGCACGCGCGCGGGCGTGCAGGCCATGGAGGCGCGGCTGCAGCGCGCGGAGCAGCGGCAGGTTCAGATGATGGGGTTCCTGGCGCGGGCCATGCAGAACCCGGACTTCTTCCAGCACCTGGCGCTGCACCAGGAGCGGCGGAGGGAGCTGGAGGACGCGCTGTCCCGGAAGCGCCGCCGGCCCGCCATCGACGCCGCCGCCGAGCTGCAGATGATGGACGAGTTCGAGGGGCTGCAGCAGGGCGAGGAGGTAGTAGGGGCCTCGGAGCTGGAGAGACTGGCGCTCAACATCCAGGGCCTCGGGACGAAGCGCGATCATAAGCAGCAGGAGGACGAGAAGCAGGGGAGAGGCGTTGGGCGGAGGAGCCATCATCAGGAGGCCGCCAGTGGTGATGCGGCCGAGCTGACGGATGACTTCTGGGAGGAGTTGCTGAACGAAGGGATGAGGGGACCCGGGGCTCATCAGGCGGTGGCGGTGCCGCCGGAGAGGAGGCGGCCGGCGGCGGGTCGGGCGCAGGACCTGACCTTCATGAGCAATAAGCGATAAACAGCACGGACAAGTAGAGTTCAGTTTTTACTACTCCATCCATAGTCCATATTAACCCTCCTCCGATTCGTTGAACCGACGTTAGTGAATAGGCCCATTATATTGCTGTATGTATAGTTACCGCAGTAACAGTATTGCTCTGGTTGCATTGTGTAGTAGTAGTAGTATAGCAGCAGTACTGCCCGTGCTGCAGAAATATGATTACCCCGGCGCGATTTTATATTGCAGAGCCGCCGGGCCGTGTCATTGTTCTTGGTGGTAACTGTTGGTGCAATTGACATTCTTTCGACTGCTAGTACCATTTCAGATTTTCAGCTGCAATGGTGCATGTGTGATGAGCTTCAGTCTGCTGCTTAAGATTCTGAACCGAAACGTCGATCATTGTTCTTTTTTATTTTATCATCAGACGCCGATGGTGCGTCTGCTAGACTGCTACTCTGTTTGGTGGAGGCCGCCGTTCCATTCTCCGCGATTGTGGTCGTGGGCGGCCGCGACGGCACGGCGGGAGCCAACGATCACCCTCGCGTGGTGGCGCAGGCGATTCCCGCGCTTGCTGCCTCCCTTCTCAGCGGGCCACGCGTGAGGCAGCGTTGCGAAGTCTCGAGGCCGTTCTCGGGCCGCGGATACATCACCATGAGGCTGGCCTCGCCGACAGTCTGGATGCCAAAGGTGGCGGCCCACCACGCGGCAGAACACTCGTCCTCCTTGAACTTGTAAAACTATTCAGTTTTCCTCCCCAATATAGTATGGTTGTGGCCCCCCACCCGATCGTGCAACGTTCCTTTTTTTTTCTCTCTCTCTTTATAATTTTTCTCCTCTCCCTTTTCTTCTTCACCCTTTCCCTGCAATCCTCTCTAAAACGACGGCATCATCTCCATCTCACACTGGCAATGTAACGCACGGCCCAACGGAAAAAAAAAAGCAACGAGGCTAGAGATGCGAGTACAGTACAAATCATCCCGGCCGGACGTTGCTGCATCAAGGGTGCAAAGAAACATCGTCGTAGCATGGTCCGAGCACATGAAGTGAAGCATTTTTTCAAGCGCGTACAAAGCCTAATTAATTAATACCGGTGAACTGCCACCCATGTACTTGTGCCGCTTGGCAAAGTAAAAATGTCTTTATGATTGATGAGTAATTATCTCTAGCGTAGTTTAATTTGTTTGGAGATTACTCAAATCCGGCAATCCGTGTTCGACTGCTTGTGCTATGTGCAGCCCTACTGGCCAATGGAGCCACAACACACAGGCCTCAGTACGTTTTGATATGGATACCCCAGAGAATAGCATATAGCATAGACGGTACTCTTTCTGGATCCGATATAGCCGAATTTGAAACTATATATAGTAGCCTGTACTAATTCGATCAGTAGATCAGATCAGAGTAGTCCTACATCTACGTGCATGCATGCACGATTAACAGCTCGAGGCAAACTTTATTCTTCTCTCCGTTACTTAATGATCAAGTGCAGACATACTCCGTCCGACAGGTCTCAAAAGATGGAGTACTACCAAAAAAAAAAGGGCAAACTAATAGTATTGTGGTGCCACCTGACCTGACGCTTGAACCTTTGCATCTCGACGACGAGGGAGGCACGAGTCGATAATCCGCGTGCGCTCGGTTGCAGCCGAAAGGGCGACACGTACCTAGGGCGCACACGAATCTCACGCCTATAAAGATCAAGCCGGGATCAGCTCCAAATTTAGGTATGGACGCATGCATCAAAGGCCCCCATCAAGTGCATAGGGCCTTTTTCTTTTCCAAAGCCCCACCGTAGAGGTTTGTTTAATTAATCCAAGGGTACCAAACCCCTTTGGCATGCATATGCTGATACGATAATTGATAGCGACCCGAGGTATAAGTGTGTGCGTTGGGGAGGCGGATGCGTTGCAACAACTGCAGAGGGAGAGGGCATGCAAGTGTGCGCGACATAATATAGGTAGATCAAGCGGGATAAGATGCACACTGACAAACAATTAAGGTTTTATTCTCATTAAATGCCATGACACATCAGCACAGTTGATTACATGGTAACATAGTTACGATGAGAGAGATAGAGAAAGTTTCATGGATGGTAAGAGAGTTTCATCTAGATGAACCCAAAATACGCGGCTATTATTTAGACTAAAGCTGATGTAGTACTTTTGATAACTGTGCAATGAAATCCTTCACTCTAAATGGCTCTAGTGGAACAAGAGTGTTAGTAGCACATTGCCAGTTGACAAATGTTGGAGCCAATTTGTCCACGTTGCGGTAATAGCACCTCTGGCTAGCTTAGCAATTTTACACAAAACGAGAATGAAAGTTTTGGCTCAGGTGTTGTTCGGTGATGGTGAAACTAAAGACTTGTTTGATTACTCGCTGACGAACTATAGATGACGTTGTATTTTCTTTTATTTATTATTTTTATAGGTAGTGTTCATCTTTGCTTTGCTCTGTAGAGGTCATAATAAGTGATCTCCATACATTTTTATTATATTGATGTAATTACGTGACATCAATTAAAAGCTTCCGGATGAGGGAGCATGCATGCCATATTCTACTTTCTTTGCATCTTCCTTCTCGATCGGGACCACTGCACTAATCTCTCTCCACGGCCTTTACATTATTCTTCTTCCCTGCGCATCGGCTTTGGGAGATAGTACAAACAAACAAAAGATTAGCACGAAAAGGACTCCATAAAAAGCCCTGTGTAATCCCCAACAATGCCCTCACCATCAAGCCCCCGCCAATGCTAATCTCCCTACCTCCCTCCCTCCCTCTCTCTCTCTCTCTCTCTCTCTCTCTCTCTCTCTCTCTCTCTCTCTCTCTCTCTCTCTCTCTCTCTCTCTCGTGGTGAAGTGTGTTCTTCAGTCAGTTTAGTTTGTGCAGCGCAAGAAGATGAAGCTGCCAGCATGATCTGAGAGCATGTGTGTTCCTGATCACTATGCCAATTAAGGGAAAAATGCCTGGAAACCAGACGATCAGATCATCCGGCAGCTTCATTTTCTCGTGGCAGCATACCTTGCATGCATGTTTGCTGGAAACCCTAGAGGCTAGAGGCAGGCGCGCCCATAATTTTCTTCAACCAGTGGCATATGGATTCTGGAAGAAGGAGCAGCAGGCAGCCAAGATCTGTGTGTAAGGTCCGTTACGATTCACACGTAACTTTCTCTCTTTAACGAAACATGTAGGGTTTTCAGGAAGAAGAAGCATTCTGACTTTGCAGATGATCGTCGATTTTGATGCATACTAATAATAGCTTATTACGGTAGCGCGTTCTTGATTAATTTCGTTTCTTCAGATCTACTTGTACTAGTGTTCTAGCTTTATTAAGGCGTGTTTGGATCTATGCCGTCTTCTTCAAACTTCATCCAGGAGAAGAACTAACAGATATATACCAGAAGAAACTATACATAGGTCCACCTGCTGGATGAGATCAAGCTGTCGATCAAGTAGGAATAATCACTCACTCACTATCTTCACATGCCCAAACATAATTCAGTATTCTCTATCGTTCCATCGACAGGGAGATGCATGCATGCATATGACCACATAAATGGAATTAATTCAAAAACAAAAAAATAATTTTTGTACCGTAGCAATCGCCAATAATTTTTTTCTCATGATAAATGGCCCCTCAGGCTAATCATCTGCAACCACAGTTACATAGGAAGGGCATATCCGCATATATATGTGCTACAAGTCACTCACTGCTGAGTTAAACCATTTGATAATAAGTCACACCCTGATACCAGGAGTACCTTTCTTTATATGTCAAGTCTAATATTTGACAGTACATTTATTAGATGTCGTACGGTTGAGCCTGGACCTGGCAGCACTTGCCACTTGACGTTCCATCTTGAAAGGATACATAGATTTACTAGAAGTATGAATCGTGATATTCTCGGGGATATTCATGGATATTGCCGTCCTCAAAAAGATTTCAAGGATGCTGATTGGGTAGTGGTACAGCTAAGTTCTTTAACTCGTTTTTACTTGTTTATCTTCTAATCATCATTTGTTAAATTGTCGCTCACCTTTTGTATATGCCTCTTCAACTATTTACTCCTTGTTTAACCTGAGTAAAAAAGTCACGATTTTATATTACCTGGTTTGAGACTGAATGTCTGAATACTCCTATCTACATATTAGGCTGCATCAGGAATTCAGAACACGAGGAGCCTGAAATTCACAAACAAGCCACTTGCTTCTCATTAGCTCCTCTCCAGTTTCCTTGCATCATCGCTCTCTGCATCTCTAATCACAGTTGACCTGATCAAGTCGAGACGTCAGTGCTGCTTGCAGCACTTCTGTACTGTTCCAATTCCACCGAACCAACCTTTTTTGCATTGCAACAAGCCCACAACGACAAAAGACTCTGCAATCATAACCGCGGCGAAGTGGACTTCCAATAATATGCATGGAACGGCTGACCATGGAATAGATGCACTACATCCTGCGGCCGGCATCATATTGCCTGTCCATTCACACAGTAGCGGATAAAACTCAAAAGACAGGCAGAAGCTCAGAATGGTAAAAGGCCTTGTTCTGTTCTATTGACAAATCGACACCGTAGTGTAAAAAAAAAAAAGGATAGTCTGAACTTTCCTTTGCATTGATCGTAAGAAACACACAAACATCTATGCAAGAAGAATTAATTTGTAGATACTACTATATGAGTATGACCAATTATGCATGGGGTTGGGGCTACGAACAGTTGCACTGCTCCGCGCTGACAAAGTGACAAGTGCATCATTAGAATTGGGGCGAGACAAGTGCTAAATCTGTAAAGAGCGTGTATATCTTTCATTGATCCTACTAGGAATATGATTAGGGCTACTCAGCAGCTAAGCAAGGCATATTCAGCTCTGAATTGTGATCACAAGGTGTCAATGTGATAATATTTTCTATAGAGTATTGGTACCTCGTTGGATAAGATCCTCACTCGCGAGCATAATAATGTCTGCATAATTGGGTTTCGATTCCTTCAAATCTGTACACATAAAAGGACATATCAAACTTTACTCATGCCGTAATCAATCTTCTGTGTGTCCTTCTCATCGCCTGTAACTGCAGCACCACCAGCCTTCAGACTGGTAGCGTACTTGCTTTATCTGTTTTCAGCATGCGAAGACGGACTTTAGATTATATTCGCCTTCACAAGAATACCCGTGTTCTCGTTTGGAAAGCGTATACTTTTGATCCCATGGCATCTTACTGTTACTAATTAGACGTTCTAAAAGTTGCGCTAATTTCAAAGCACGCTAGAAAAAAAGATAAATGCTAGAAATTCTCACAATAATCAAAAACATCCGACCATCAATTGGCAAATTGGAATATTAATAGCCATAAGATCTGTTTTCTAAGTAATTACCCACCTCTGCCATTATGAAATGTTTTGAGTTCAACTCTCAACGAAATCAAATATCCTTTTTTTTCATTATATATATTTTCTAAGTAATTACTCACCTCTGTCGTTACAAAAGATGTTGAGTTCAATTCTCAACGAAACCAAATATCTTCTATTTTTTTTTAGATTTTTTCCATTTTCAAATTTACCTTCAGTTTTTGTTCTTTTTTCCATTAAAAATGCTATAAACCTTTCCACGAAATAGATATTTTGTAGACTCTTTTTGATATTTTCATGTCAATCCTCACAAGAAGAAAAAAAATAAAATCATAGAAATTCTCACAATAATAAAAAAAATACCGTATCATTAATTGATAGGTTGGAATCTTAATAGCCATTAGATCTGTTTTCTGATTAGGTAATCACTCACCTTTGCCATTATCAAAATAATATTAAATAACCCCTAAAACTACATGTTAATTACCCACTCTGCCAATATAAAAGAAAAAATGAAATAACACTCTAAATTTATATCTAATTGCTCACATTTGCTATTTTGATATGATAATACCAAATATCCCTTTTAATTTATATTTGAATTGTTCACCTTAGTTATTATGATTGATAATATAATGAAAGTAACCCCTTAAAATTATATTAAAAACACCTATTTTTGCAATCGATCAAAGATTATCTAAATCAATTAAGCATACATATAAAATAGCAAGATATGCTATATTTGTTATACGGTTACACATACATTTAAGACTCACGGGTTGATTGAATAGTGTCGCGCAATTCTTTATGTTGCGTGGTGGAGCACTGCTTGCGGCATGGCGATCTCGAGAAACGGAACGGTGATTTCTTGCACGGGAGGTAAATTCCAGATGTGTATGATCAGTTCATCAGTTTTTTTATAAGATCAGTTCATCAGTTGGTTCATCAAATCTGTCATGCGATCCAGGCGTGCCGCTGATGCCCCAAGACTGGGCACTCTGGTGACACGCGCGCCAATATTATGTTCGACGAAATGCCTCACCATCCGGAGGATTGTATTTACGAAAATTTGAAGGCTCAGGTATGTTTCGGCTGCAGACACAATTTCTCTCTGCGAAATTCTCTCTGATGTGTTAACTCATAGATTCAATCTGACATCTAGGAGGGATGGTACGTACAGAGGAACTGCTTGGCAAAGAACCTTGCCCCCTGGGATGAATTCTTTAATGGATGCAGGCGGTAAACTGAAGTTGTAGGTACCCCGTACTCTATTATCTGAAATGCAAACCTATTTTTAACTGAAATTTTGTTGATTATGTTTGCTTAGTTGCCATTCATGTTCACGTTGTCTTTACAGGCTGAGATTTAGTTTGACAAGAGTTTTTTAATGTTTCTGACTTTATGTTATCCCTATTATATTTATCTAGCAAGTCATTCATATCGTCATGCTGCAACTTCATCATGGTATCCATGTTTGCCAAGCATCTTTAAGAAAAAGAATAATGTCTGACTCTTTTATTCTTTCATTTCTTCTTTATGAGTTGAACTGAAAGTACCATGATCTAACTATCCACAACCTCCAAACACAACAGCTAATATTTCAGTAAGATGGAGCAGCAGCCCCTCCTGCTATTGAATCCCTGCACATCATGCAACGTGTTCAATGTGAACATCCATGTGCTCGTGGGATCTGTGAGTAGCTGTAGTGTCCTCAACCTCTCGATGAACATTGCAGAGTTCGTCACCATACCACCAACTTCTTTATTACATAATTGTGTTAATAATTGGATTATGTCACACCTTGTGGAGACAGGGGGGGGGCTAGACCAAACAGAGCATCTGATGAATCTGTAACTTTAGTTCGTTTGCATCAGAGAGATTCAGTACCCGTGGTTTACTTCTTCCTTATCTGACGATCCATATGAGAGTCAAAGTAAACCGTTAGAAATCGCAATAATGAGCCCAGGTCTCTGCCCCCTATGTGTCCTTCCTCCCTGCTTCCTATTCCACTAAGCTTGTTCATTAGTCCAATTGCGAAATTAGTTAGCAATTAGTAGGCCCTAAGTAGCTAGGCGATAGGATGTTGATAAAGTATAAGGCCTGAAGATCTTCTGGATCTTATATTTAAGCAAAAGGGTTGACCCAGTCTGTCTGTCAAAGTACAGCAGAATGTCCCAATTCAGGACTCCCTACTTGCCAGCAATTTTCTAGAGGTATGCTCTACCAAGTTATTCAGAAGAAAGCACATTTTGTATATATTTCTGCGCTATGGATATGGCGGCGGTACCCATGTTTATATATAATTCAGAGAAGAAGGAAATCCATGATTGTTAATTGGTTGAGTGAACAGAGACCAAGGACCACTTTGAACGATTCACCTTAAGATCCGCGGAAGCAACACGGGGAACAATGTTCATGCATATGCTGGCAATGGCGCGTACACGGTTAGCCTGTCGAAATGCAGTGCATTGCATGACAGGATCTCATATCAGATTCGCTGATCTCTGAGTTCAAGGAGTTCCTGCATGCAGAGAGAAACATACATCTTCTTGAAAACAGATATGAATCGAAGTAATAAACCAAGAGAGAAAGAAAAAAAAAACTCTCTACTTTTTTTATGCCCTGAAAAGATTGGCGGCAATCATTCCATACAGTGGTGATAAAAATGGGCCCTTGTACAATGTAAGCAGTCCTTTTTACATTTCACCGCCTCTCCTTATATATAGGGGAGAGGGACCCTCGGCCTGAGCTCACCACACCCTTTTCACCCATTTTCAACCCCCTCCGTGCTTGCACTGTCACTGTAGTGCATGCAAGAGGAGTGGTAAAAAGACGTTGGCCGTAGCAGCGCAGCTCGTCGCAGCAGGCAGGGACGGCGTGGTGTCTTGCCTGGCTCTCCCGCGTGCCCTACACCTTCAGCTAGCTCTCCTCTCATCGTCCATCAGAGCCAGACACACAGCATACGGATCGATGATGGTGCCCATCCTTTCCTAGGATGACTAGGAGGTGTCGCTTCCATTGCATCACCTGCTGCGTGCACGTTTACAAAGCTAGCGACCTTAGCAGTTAGCTGCTCTAGCTAGTTAGTAGCTCCTCATTGGTTGCTGGCTGCTTAGCTTGTCGTCGCGCCGGCTGTGTGTGGCCGCCATCTCGATCGCCATGCAGGGGCAGGAAGAAGCTGCAGCTGGTAGCCCGGCGGAGAGCTGCCAGATCGTGCACGTGCGTGGCCCCATCATCGTCGGCGCGGGTCCTTCCGGGCTCGCCGTGGCGGCGACGCTGAGCCGCCACGCGGTGCCCTTCACGGTGCTGGAGCGGTCCGACGGCATCGCGGACCTGTGGACGAACCGCACGTACGACCGCCTCCGCCTGCACCTCCCAAAGGTGTTCTGCGAGCTCCCGCACGCGCGCTTCCCCGCCGACTTCCCCGCGTACCCGAGCAAGCACGACTTCCTCCGGTACCTCCGCTCCTACGCCGCGCGCTTCGGCGTGGCGCCGCTGTTCAGGCGCACGGTGACGCGCGCGCGCTTCGACGCGGCCGCGGCGCTGTGGCGCGTGACGGCGGTGGTCTCGGCGGGCGGCCGCGCCGCCGCGACCGAGCACTACGCGTCGCCGTGGCTGGTGGTGGCCACGGGGGAGAACGCGGAGGTGGTGGTGCCGAGGGTGAAGGGGCGGGAGAGGTTCACCGGCGAGGTGCTGCACTCCAGCGCCTACAGGAGCGGGGAGAGGTTCAAGGGCAAGAGGGTGCTGGTCGTGGGCTGCGGCAACTCCGGGATGGAGATGTGCTTGGATCTCTGCGAGCGCGGTGCAACGCCCTTCATGTCCGTCAGGAGCGGGGTACGTAATTCCTACTATATATACAGCACATATATGCAATATACTTGATCACACCATCTTTACTAGTATATATATATATATAAATCTTGTTCACCGGGATAGATGTCGGGATGTCTGAAACGTACAGGTGCACGTTCTTCCAAGAGAGATGTTCGGGAGGTCGACGTTCGGCATCGCCATGAGCCTACTGAAGTGGCGGCTGCCGATCAAGCTGGTGGACTGGCTGCTGCTCCTGGTGGCAAGGCTGGTCCTGGGGGACACGGCGAAGCACGGGCTGAGGAGGCCCAAGCTGGGCCCGCTGGAGATCAAGAACATCACCGGCAAGAGCCCTGTGCTGGACGTGGGAGCATGGTCATTGATCAAATCTGGAAACATCAAGGTGAGGGGCTGAGGTCTGGCTTGTCAAAGCCGTATGCTATGCTATGCTATGCCACCTTCCTTTCCTTTCCTTTCCCATGTCATGCCAACGCTACCTAGCTTTTTACATTCCCCTTTGTTTGTTGCATTGGGCGAGCAATATCTTTTACAGTTTTATCTCTTTCGCCCTGTCATGTCTCCATGGGTTTTTTTTTTTTTTACCCCGGCCACCCTGTACATTGGCCTGCCTGGCCTGGTGTGCAGTGCAGGCGTCTGTACTTTGGGTCACAGTAGTAGCTCATGCATCGCGTTCGTTCATTCACAAATGATGCATGCTGATCGAGGCGTAGCATGCATATCATGCATATGAAAACAAAACAACTCTGCTACCTGAACAAAAATAGCATCCCCTCCCATATGCCTGGACCATTCTCTAGCACTAGACTACTAGTATGTGTACGTGTTTTGCGTGATCCCTAGCGACTTCGTTTGTGCTGTGGTCTCACTACTTCAAGTAATATACTAGTTAGCATGTACTACTAGCCTTACGAGCACTTATACGTGTCGTGTAGCGAGTACGTACATGTCTTGTAGTAGTAGCTAGTGTGTGCATTACGTTTGACTTGAAACCATTACATTGTATATTCTGTTCATACACATGGATACATGATACATGCATACATACAAATGTATCCGCCGACCGCCGCTGCATCTGCACAATTCTGACGATGCTGCTGCAATGCTCGCATATCAGATCGTTCCAGAGGTGGAGTCGTTCATCAGCGGCAACGGGGTGAGGTTCGTGGACGGCAACGAGATGGCGTTCGACGCCGTCATCTTCGCCACCGGCTACAGAAGCAACGTCCCTTCATGGCTCAAGGTACGTACGTACGTCGCCACCACCGCCTCGTAGCCAACAAACTAACACCACCCAGGTCCCTGTTTCGTACTAGTAGTCTAGTACTAATGATTGTGCAAATAATATATATATACACTAATATGTTTATATGTTGGCCTGGCCACAGACGCAGCAGCAGCAGCAGGACGACGGCGAGCTGTTCACTGAGGACGGCAATAAGGCAAAGGCTCAGCAGCAGCAGCAGCAGACGAGCAACGGCCACTGGCTGGGTCCCAAGGGGCTGTACTGCGTGGGATTCTCCGGCCGGGGCCTGCTGGGCGCTGGCGCCGACGCGCTGAGCGCCGCCGCCGACATCGCCGGGAGGTGGCAGGAGTGGGCGGCAGCGGCGCCTGGACCCAAGATCTCCTCGTCCGTATAGCCATGCATCCAGTCGTCCTCCACATGCATGGCATGGTGCTGTTGCGCTCGCCTGCTGCTCAGCTTGCATCGTCATCCTGTGCGTACGTGACGATGAGCTAGAGAGAGCGCTTCTGCATTGCTGCAACTGCAAGCTCTGTATGTATGTTGTATGTAGCAACTAGCAAGTAGGGAGACGACGACGACGTACTGGTGACTATACTGGGCGTGAGCAAACGAGGCTCGGCTCAGCTCAGCTCTGATCAGCTTAGCAGGTGCCTGATGGCGCTGTGCGCTGCTGCGTGCTGAAACAGGCTGCAGCTGCGCGCTCTCCGATCCAGTCCTGGCAGATGCAGATGCAGGGGGCCGCCGGGCTGTGACAAAATTTTGCATAGGGCGTCGTTTGTCTCATGTACCCGTGCATGCACATAGGGATGAAATAGTGCAGGCGTCTTTTTTTTTGTTCAAGGATGCAGGCCGTGGTGTCGTCCGATCCGCATTGCTTTACGCCCCCAATTCCAACACCCTTTGCTTGTGGTTCGTCCCCACCCCCACACCCACACTGCACTGCACTCTCACTCTGCTGCCTCTTTTCGCAGCCCTCTCTGCTCCAGCCTCCAATGCGTGGTGATATAATAACATGCCATTTCTTCCAGACCAGAAACTCTTCTTTACAAGAGGCATGTTATTGCTAACAACTAAACAACGGCAGAGTGTTTATTTTATTAGGGGCATGATGAACATGTGATTTTCTTCTTCGGATATATAGTACAATCGTACGTAATTTACATTGTCTTCTATCGCATCCCATCCCACATCTCCGGTGACGTCTCCGCCGCAGAGCCCACCAAGGCGACGCGCGCGGCCACTGGACGCAAGAGCTGGAGGGTTGGTCAATGCAAGATAGGCAAGACCGCAAGACTTGATCCGTATACTCTATCAAGTGTATTTGAGTTTTGCATTTCGTTGCCAAGAATAGAATTAAGCACAAAACTAAAACCCATCGTAGAATCTCTAGCAGTGCCTTGAAAACATTTCAATAATCTAGGTTTAGGATGTTCCCAAAAGCTATTTAGATTTTTTTTTAAATGTCCTCCAAGAGCTCCCAAATTTGGTGAAAACTGAGGCAAGCGCCAAAAATTTATTACCCACTCACTTTGGGAATATACATGGTGGTGAACGTGAGTTAAAAACATAAAAAAAAAAAGCTTTGCACAAGGTTCTTTATTTAGCAATTGATAGTAATTAACAAAACATTGCATCAATTACATCTAAATTTCAAATTAAATCATAGGCATTTCCTAAAAAGCGTTCCTCCATTATGGATGCATGTATGCATATTCTTTTTTTTTAAATGTTAGCTCATGGTGGCCGGTGGCCCCATATATACGGGCTGATGACTGCTCCCTCCGTTCCAAAATACTTGTCGCCTATTTTGATTTCTGTGCATGATAAATCGTTCATCTTATTCAAAAAATATAAATCGTTCATCTTATTCAAAAAATATTTAGAAATATTCTTTATTTTTTTATAACTACGTTTGTAATATGATTACAAACATAATTGTTAAAAAATAAATAAAATTTTTAAATATTTTTTGAATAAAACGAAAGGCATGTGATAAATTTTTTGGGACAGAGGGAGTACCAGTAATAACCAGTTCCGCCGCTGGTGTGTTGACAAGGAGATGAGTTTTTGAACCCAGGCGGCGTACTAGCCACTGGTCTGACCATGGTGCTATACAGGTTCGCATACATATGTGTACACTGTAGACTACTCAGGCCGACTTGCACTGTATGAGCAACTGGTAACGAGCAGTATACTGTACTGTACCCTTTGGGTACGTCACAGCTAGCTTGTCAAACATGTACACATGGATCAATCAGTCCATTTCACCTGAATTTTAATTATTTTTCTTCTGCAAACTAGCTAGCTAGAAGCTAGGTGGTGCGTACTATAATGAAATATGCAAAAATGTATGTGTTTACTTGGTACTTACGCACATATATATGTATCATATTTTCAATTGGATATACCATTGTACGTGTTCCAAAAAAAATTTTTTGGGTATACTATAGTAACGACTAAACGACTCATCGTCTCTCTCTGGTATGTGGTCTCTGCAACCTGCATCGATCGTCTGATGAGCGGCTACTAGCTGGGGGGTATAGCTAGCTGCACTCTTTTGTTCCATATCTACGAAGTCGAAGAACTTTTTTTTTTTTACCACCGATCAGCACAGGGACAGGTCCACACACACGCACACGCACACGCACAGAAGGAAGAACTGTGAGAGTGAGACGACCATGCATATGCAGTCAGGTATAGCTGTACTAGCAAACAACGCTCCGATTCCAATCTGTGCGCTGCGTGCGTACGGACGGACGCAGTGCAGTGATGGATTATTATTGATCGATGATCCGGCCGGCCGCCTCATCGTCGTCGACGTCGAGCGGCGCTTTGTCACCTTGCTCTCCTCGGAGGGTTTTCGGCTGCCACACACCTGACGACGACTCGTCCTCCCGGCCTGAACGCTGCATTGTCCTCGTCTGCATTCCTCGGTCGCCTCTCCCCTTCGATCAGGTGCCACCGTGCATGCATGCGTACGTACCTGCTGCAGGCTCAGCAGCTGACCTGCTGTGAATTATTGAAAGCACGTAAACACATATACGTACGACTAGCTACTGTGTACCTGTGCATGCATGCAATGCATGTATACCCTTCATACTATACTACCACTGGGTGTCCGTGTCGTCAGTGATGAACGAAGAAGGCGTTCGTAGCTCGCGTGCCCGCCGCATCGTGTGTAGTACAGTACAGTATTTATATATATATATATACTGTTATAGTAGATCGATCTACACTACGGAGTAGAACAGTACGCCATGACGCTGCTGTACGTCAGCTAGCGGGGTCAATCAGATAGAGTGGCGTTGGCGTACGTACGTCGTCAAACGAATGGTTGGCCGGCCGCCAACAGTGTAAACAGTAGATCCTGAACGACGTCCGGTCCGATCATTCACAAGCAAACGTCGATCGTCGCTTCACACAGCGAATGGTGCAGCACTGCACCACTCTCTAGGGCTACAATATGCATGCATGCATGTGTACATATGATCGTTGTTGTGTGATGCATGACACTGACAGCTCGACGTACTATACACACATGGGATGGCAGGGTACGTTACCTATGGGCTCTTAGGCTATCCACCATGGATTTTTTTCAAATCTCACTCTCCTTCACTATTCTAACTATTTCTCTCTCTGTCTACAGTGCAGTATTTATGTTAAACAGTATCAAACAGTGTTTTAAAACATCTTTCTAGAAAGCCCATAGCGTTATCTAGGAGTACTCCTGAGTCAGCTACCTCTGGTCGATCTCCAACAGTCCAACGCAAGCCAACGGGGGAGACTGGAGAGTCGTCGTCGTCTCGCGCGGCGTCACACGATGCATGCATGTATGCATGTCATGTGTGCCGCCAGCTTCAGTCTATGCATGCATGCCTTGCCTGTGCATGCAAGACATTGATGAATGCCCTTGCCACCTAGGGCTGCCAACTCGATCATATGGCCAGGCCAATCAATCGTCATCGGTTTTCGATGATCGAGAACGACGTACCACTACCACTGCGCAGTACTAGTATTTTGCAGGCTGCAGTGTATAGTCATGTCGTCGAGTCCGACGACGAGAGAGAGACCGATGAATTTTACGGTGTGTTTGTTTCGCCGCGTAATCTTCGATGCAGTCTATCTAGGTATACTTTTTCGGTGTTTGTTTCTCCGCACATGGGATTTATACAGGCTTAGGCTCTGTTTGCAATGCAAGAATTTTACAACAATTATACAGGAATTTCACAGGAAACAGTTTAATTTTAAAGAAAAAACGCAGGAACGGGGAGAAAATCCCGCATTCCAAACGGGGCCTTAAGCAATGCAAAGAAGTTGCATATGCTGCACGCTGGCGACGGAGAAATTGGACGTGCATCTTGTGAAGGCTAGCACTTGCACCCACAATGCAACTAGCGTGGGCGAATGAACCCCCCTTGGCGCTTGGATTACCGCTCCTCCCCTTCCCCCCTTTGGTCCTCGGCCGCTCGAGGCGGCGGGACGGAGGCGGCCGAGAGCAGGTCGTGCAGTGGCGGATGACGGTCGGCAGCCGCTGCGGCGGGGCGAAGGCGGCGGCGGCCATCTGGAGGAAAGGCGAGGCCGGCCGTCGTGAGGAGAGGCGGCATGGTCAGAGGGGTGGCGCGAGAAGTAACGGACCAGGAGAGGAGTGCAGTGAGGTGGATCCGGTAAGGAAGCTGACCGGCGTTGGTAAAGGAGCGGGCCAGCATGAGGCATGGCGGATCTAGTCCTCCGCTGGCGAGCAGCGCAGTGTGGGAGAGCCCGTATGGAGGTGGTCCTCGGTCTCGGAGGAGGAGGCGGCGGGCGCATCCGGTTCTCTGCCGGCAAACGACGCAGCGGGGGAGGCCCTCGGTCTTGGAGGATGCGGCACAAAGAAGACCAGCTAGAGCACGGAGACAGAGAAAATGAGGGGTAAACTCACCGGACTTTTTCACTAGGGTGAGCCCAACTCAGAATTGTACAGGAAGCAAACACAATCTTCCCCAATCCGTATATAATATATGGGCGAAACAAAAATTGAGACACTGTATCTTATCACCTATTCTACTTGAGCTGCATATCTTCTAATCCAAACTACCCTTAGTGCAGGAAACAAACAAACTCTTAGTGTGCAGTATCTGCACTGCATCAAGGGCAGAGACAAAAAGAGGTCGGTTTAACGATTGCAGAGATACAGCTAGCCGGCCGGGGTCCAGTACTCCAGCACTACTCTCAAGCAGCAAGCAAGGGAGCCCAGCATGCTACATGACGAAGCTCTCTCGTCATTACTATTCGCAGCTACTGCCTAGCGCCTGCTAGCTGTGCTGCTGGCCTCTATCTCTGTGGTACATTCTGTAGCTGCAAAGAGACTATAGCTAGCTAGGCCCATAGCTAAGCAATATTGTTTTCATTATTTTTACTTGCTTATATTAACGATGGAAACTAATCAACATAGAAGTACCGGCGTGTTAATTTCATACTGCCATCATGCAGCAATAACTAGTCAAACTAGCAAAGCAAACAAAAGATAAAGTCATAAAGACTTTTGTCTGCCAAGCACAGAAGCAAGAATATCACTTTGTCGGCCGCAAGAGGGTGTGCGAACAAAAACACAGGTGTTGTTAGGGCTTTTGGGGTCATCCTCGTCAGCTCACATTGGCGATGCAAACACACGTTCAATCCCTTCGTGCAGGTCACCCTACCTCACACAAAAATCACACTCAATCTACGTACACCAACAGCGCCGAAAACCCATGGCTGCCACTGCCCTCGTCTTGCTGTATATCCCTACATGCCCAAGACACTCCCTCTAGGGCTACCGCCCCCTCCCACATCCCCACGCACCCACCACCACCATCCGTGCATGCATAGCCAATTGCCATTCCGCCCATCCATTAAACCCCAAACCATCCTTCCCGCACCCCGGTCTGATCTCATGCGTAAGTGCATAATGCTTATTCCTTTCAGATCCGAAATTCTTGTCGTTTTGGACAATAATACGGTCTTGAAAACATAACATAGTTTTGACCAATGTTTTCTATTAGAATATAAACGAATTTTCTATCAAATTTATATTTTATATGACCTTAAAGTTTCAAAACCAAATAATTTTAAAGTTATTTATAGTCAAAGTTTAAAATGTTTAAATTAATCATTGTCCAAAATGAAAAGAATTTCGGACCTAGAGGGAGTACACCATATAGTCTCATCCCACGACACAACGATTACAATCAGCACCGCCTCCTGCCTCTCCTAGCTGTGTTGCCCTCTACTCCAAATCTCAATTCTACTAAACGCGTACTCCCTCCAGGTCCAAATTAGTTGTCAACACATATAAACCCTAGCTTCTCTGTTGACAACATCTCTAACACAAAACCAATAAAATAACCAAGCTAACTAGCATTATCTCGCAACTCACTCAACAACTCAGAGCTATTAGCCACCCTCAAAACATAAAGAAAACATCTATCGTTCACAAAATAGAAATATCATCACCTCTTAACTCAATCCCTTACTCAAAAATCGTTTTATATATGTTGGTTCACCAAACTCAAAACCTTCTCCAGATATGATCCACCACCAATCGGTTGATACTGTCCAAAGTACAAAACACTTTCCAGCTTTTACGAGACCACAAACATCCTTCTTCGCATCTGCCATCTCATGCACTCCATCACCCACCCTGAAAACTGAAGTCATGCTATACGGTTTCCATGAAGAGTTGCAGAACTATATAATTAACAAGATGCACCAGGTCGAACAGAATTTTTATTACTGCATAGACAACATTTATTACCTACTGACTTATGTGTTCTCCAATTTAAATGTTATGAACTTCAAAGATATCAATACTACACAATATTTGCCTAATAGTAGCTGCACAACACCATCTACTGCAGGTACTTAGAGCAGCGAATTTCCTCTGAAATTGATGATTTGTAGAGACCCTGTGAAGAACAAAAACCACTAACACCGAACCATTTTTTGCATGGAATATCCTAAAAAAAAGCTCTCAAATTCTGGATAGGCAGATGCCTACACATAGATCGACTAGATTATTACCCTAAATAACCAGTTGTCCACTTGTCCTTCTTCTAGAATGTAATACTCTTACTATTATGATCTTGTTCCATCTGAGACAGTGATCGGATCAGCTGCATGCAGCTCCTCCCTCTGATTTGTGCTAGAAAATATAATATAGAAAAATGTTTGAAAAAAAAAAACACGAACTCTGCAAACTTGTTGTTGGGCCACCGCTCTCGATCGGATACGACTGCACGAAAATACGAATCGCTGTGGCCGGTCAGACCGCAGCGCAGAGAGAAATGAGGAGAGAAGTTTTAAGGTTCACGTGAAGGATTGGAGCTATGTAGAGCGATGGGGGTGCATACAGCATATATACAGGCTACTGACGGCCGGGCTGCTGGGGGCCGGCCTGCTGGTGCAGGCAGCAGGAGGATGCGAGGGGGTTGGTGACGCGTTTGATGACCTCAGGACGGAATGTGATGGAGCATGTGCCCACGTACTTGGATCTTTCTTGGAAGACATGAACAAAACAATCCCTTTTGCATGGACCAGCAGCTGGGAAACGGGGCAATGCGTGCAGGGAGGTAGACCGATCGATCTTGCATTGGAATATAAAGTATCACGGCTTCTTTGCTAATAATGCATCATGTGGATGAAGTATGAGAGAGAGAGAGAGAGGCGTGCTGGCAAGTGGCAACTCCATGATCGATGAGGCGTCTGCATGCGTCGGGGGCCTGCGCAAGGGAGAGCTGCACTGCACCGCACGGCGCACACAGATGAAGAGGCAGGCGTCGAAACCGGCCGGCCAATGCATGGAATGGATGGGTCCAAAATATTTATGTGCATGGCGCCAAGAAACACCGATCGATGGATTCCATCTCGATCTCTCTCATCGATGGATGCATGATCGGTCGTCTCGTCACCCCGGCGCCCTCCTCGCTCGATCTCCGTCCTGCTGCGCCCCATTTGCATTATTGCATGCATGCATGCGTCGGTCGTGCTGCCTGCCTGTGCGTGGTGGCATCGCATAGCATAGGTGGCATGGGTAGATGGACCCAAATTTGGCCAAGCCGTGGGTGGCTACAAATGACCAAGCCACCAAGCCATCGGTTCTTCGATCGGTCGGTCCTATCGCTGACCTCTGCATGCAGGTGTAGGTGGTACCAGAAGCAGATAGAGGCCTCTGCATCGCACCGCACGCCACCCATGCGTTCGGTCCAGAGTCCAGACTGCCGTGTGTGCGCGCCAAGCATCAAGCATGGGGTCCGTGTACAGGAGTATATACATGACCGCCCATCAATCAATCAGTCCAAGAGTATTCATTCCCCACAACCTAGCTATACGAATGCACGTAAGACCGAGGTCCCCGCACAGAGCGTGAGAGTGTAAAACACTATTAAATACTGTTTGCGTACTGTACGTAGAGTGAAAAAATACGGATGCATTTTTTTTTTCCTTCGTAAACGTAACGTCACACAACAGGCAGTGCGTGACTGCGTCGTCGTCGTCCCATGCCATGTGCGCGCGCGGCAGGCACGTACACGGCACCGGCGGTGCGCGTGCTGCTGCCCGCTGCGCTGCTCGCCGGCCGGCGCGCGGACGCACGTAGTACGTGTGCACCCACAGGACTCGGACTCCGCTCCTCGCGCCAAATCACGCACCGATCATGGCCTCATCATGCATGCATGGCAGCCTGCCCCGCGCCCAGCCCTCTCACGCATGTGCGGTCACGCACTGCTGGCACTTTGCGCCTACGGACCCCCATCTCCGTACGTATCGATCCATGCGCCGCCCGCCCGTGTGCTAGTACGTGTGCCCCCTGCAGTGCACGCAGCTGGATCCATCCACGTACGACGCCCGGCCCTCTCTGGCGGCCGCCTTCGTTCTACTTATGGCACCACTCCGATGAAACGGAGATCGAGTACTAGTCCTACTACTGTGGCACGCGAGGCGCGCTTCGCCACGCGGGACGAATCCAACGCAACAACGTACGGTACCACATGGACCCCGCCACGACCTGCAAGCACCATGCATGGAAGGCAAACCCGCGTCGGAATGCGCAAAGGAGAGGAACGAATCGTGGGAAAGGAGAGAGCAATCGACGGCAGATCGAGGAGGCCACGCCGCCACGGGCGTCGGCGAACGGCCGGCGGGAGATCCTGGCTCACCAGGATGTGCATTTTGTCAGGCCTTGCATTTTAAACCTGTGTACACTGTACCTATTACAGTATTAATTATGCACACACATCTAATCTAATTTAATTTAATTTACACGCTGCTCTAGTTCTGTTCGAGTACGTTGTTTCATTTGGCATCTTGCTCGCTACGTACATGCTCTCTCCCGCTGCTCCGTGGACCTGTATGCGTCTCTGCGCGTGTGCCCACCGTCTTTCGCGTCGTCGCTGGTGATAAGTTGTCAGATACTCAGATGGAGGAGCAGCGCTATACCAGCTAGTACATCACCACAGTACGTACGTGTGACCAGACGGAGGCGGTGTCCGGTGTGCCCGGCTGCCAAGAGCTGCGCTGCCTGCCGCCGTGCCGCGCCTCTCAGGCCAATTTCACGGTTAAAAGTTAAAAGAAAAAAAATCCTTCCCACCGGCTCTACCTCAACTATATATCCTCCTAGTCCCATTTTTCTCTTTATCAATTAGAAAAAGCACATTGGTGCCGTATAATGGCACTGCTCACGGTAGGTCGCAGTACCGTTAGTGTTGAATTCGCTATCGGTACTACGAAATCGGCACTAATGTCTCTCAAGATTAATACCGGTTCGTATAATGGCACTACTCACATAAGGTCACAATACCGTTAGTGTTGAATTCGCTATCAGTACTACGAAATCGGCACTAATGTCCAGTGGCGGAGCCATGATTTTAGTATTGGGGGGGTGGGGGGGTGCAATTCACTAACTATATAAAACAACAAAAATACGCATGATATAAACACATGCATATACTAACTTTCATATAGCAAAAATAATAACTAAATCAATAAGTTTTACAATAAAATCACCTACCAATTAAATCCAATAGATATAAAAATAATGTAGTATAACAAGAGAGCCAATCTTTGCTGCTAAATTATCACAATATAAAGAAATTACGTTATTTAAACTATCTAGGTAAAAAACAAATGTCATTCGACAACAAATCAATGTCTTAATTCAATTAAGTCAAGCCTAGGGCGTCACTGAATCAAGCATTAGAAATTTGATGTAGTTAGAGAGGGCTAATCAATAGAATTAGTACTGCACTGGTTGTCTGGTGGGCTGATGAGCCATGCATGGGCCAATATTATATTTCCTCTGTCCCAGAAAACAAGTCATTTTGGGTTTATCCTAAGTCAAATTTTCTAAAGTTTGACCAAATTTATACGGAAAAATGTAAATGTTTATAGTACCAAATGAGTATTGTTAGATTCTTTGTCACATATATTTTCTTTAGGTATCAATTAGGTTTTGTAAATAACGATATATTGCTTTATAAATTTAGTCAAACTTTATGAAGCTTGACTTAGGACAAACCTAGAATGACTTGTTTTCTGGGACGGAGGGAGTATCATTTAATGAAGTTAAGAAGGCCTAATAAATAGGATTAGTGCTAAATTTATGGGATCATTAGGGGGCCTGCCCCTGCGCGCCCCCTTTGCCTCCGCCACTGCTAATGTCTCTCAAGATTAATACCGGTCCCCTTGCCTCCGCCACTGCTAATGTCTCTCAAGATTAATACCGGTTCGTATAATGGCACTACTCACAGAGGTCGCAGTACCGTTAGTGTTGAATTTGCTATCGATACTGTGTTGAGTTCGCGATCGGTACTACGAAATCGGCACTAATGTCTCTCAAGATTTAAACCAGTTGTAGAAACACGGTAGAAACCGGTACCAAAAGTTCGTAATATGTTTTTGTTGGAGCTCGAACTCGAGATCAATAGCATTGTGCGCGAACCAACCAATCAACCACTACACCACACAATCATATCTGACTACACAGGAGATGCTCTTTTTTCTATCGTAAGTATCTGGAAGACTTGTGTATCGGCGGTTAAGGCTTTAGTATGAGTTGGCGCTAAGAACCGATACTAAAGGCCTAAAGGGTACCTTTTACTACCAGTTAGTAACAGCAACCAACACTAAAAGTCTTCATCAGCATTAATGTCTGTGCACCTTTCCATTCGGTACTAAAAGATACCTTTATGAATTTGTATTGCCAACTGATACTAATATCTCTCCAGGGACCAACACCTTTTTACCCGGTACAAGATACCTTTTAGTACTGTTTTGTATTGCCAACCGGACCAACACCTTTCCACCATGTACTAATAAAGACAATATCTGTACCGGGTGCAGATGTTGGCTGATTTCTTTGTCAAATTGGAACTCATCCGAAGCCTCATTCTCCAGTAGTAGGTATAATCATTCCCACATAATAATCTTGAAATAAACTTAACATAAAACATCTATGAGACCGGTTGCAAACAACTCGTATAACAGTGGGGAAGTAGTCACATAATCTTGAATTTTAGTTCATATGAGACCGGTTGCTTTGCAAAGCAGGCACTTCTTTCTCTTAATTACCTCCATCTCTCTCCTCCACATCTCAAATCTAATATGTAACGACAGTGCATAAGATTAAGACGACCTCTTAGACGATTCATATGTGTAGCAATGTACCTAATGTAATAGTAAAATGAGATATTTTTGTTCGTTCAACTTTGAAAACCTATCATTTTCACCTCTTGATGGTTTAACACGGTGCTTTTAGCCTATGTGGCACCTTGTCATTTTTGTAGTTGTCACTATTTTATCGTTTTTGTAGTTATGCATGTTATTTATTTAAATTGCTGTTGTGTTGATTGTATCATTACTTGGTTGCATGATGTTTCGCCCTTCTCAAATTAAACATATCACCAAATCATGCGAACAAGATAAAGCAAATAGCTATTATATCGAAGCAGTACCTAGTTAATAAGATCGGTATGTGTTGCACACTTGGACCATAGCGGCCGTGAGGTTGGTGTCATTTTCTCTATATTATGTGTACATATGGTACAATGTAGGGGCGGAGACAGGGAGGGGCCAAGGCCCCCCATATGGATCAAAATTTTACACTAAAATTTTTAAAATTCAAATAAATTTTTAAAATTTAATGCTATTGGCCCCTTCTAACACCAAAATATTTAAGTGTCTGGCTCCGCCACTGGTACAATGGATCATGGTTATTTATCCTGGGTTCAATATATATAGCACAAATTTCATGGACAATTATGAACGATAAAATAAATGTCAGTGAAAGCGAACAATAATATCCAGATAACTGTCAATGGAGTACTAATACCTATAATTTTTTTTAGGAAAGTCAGCACTACTAGCTCCGTATTTCATTTTTCAAAATGGAAGGACACGTTAACATTGCGTGTTCAAAGCACAGGCAGAACCAGTAAAGAGGAAGATCGAACTGTTATTAAGGTTGGAGAAAAACCTGTCTTCTGTGTGGGAAGAACACTAGTGTACGTGCATAGCATTGGTTGGGCCTGCCATCACCTACTTACTTGTATCTGCCGCACTTACTGTATGGAGTAATAGCGTAGGCCGCTTCCCAGCCCAGATATCAAAGCGCCGCACGTCTGGGCCGCACACACCCGGCTGGGCTTTGTACTCCCTCAGCTCAACCCAGCCCACCCACAACTCCTCCAATTTTTTCGCGCGCGGCAGACCGCCAAAAAAACGTGGCGCGCGCGCCCTCGCCGCCCACCAGATTCGAACTGGAGCCCAAAATTTTCCGCCCCGCGCCATTAAGACCTCTGCCCCCCGCACTGAACAGGGGAGGGGAAAGCTTCGAAACGCCGCAAAGAACCTCGCGCGTCCGGCCTCGCCCCCACCACCAGCCCCAAGCAGTTGCTCCCAGGCTAGCTAGGGTTTCCGGCGGCGATGGCGGGCAAGGGAGGGAAGGGTCTGCTGGCGGCGAAGACGACGGCGGCCAAGAGCACCGACAAGGACAAGAAGAAGGCCCCCGTCTCCCGCTCCTCCCGCGCCGGGCTCCAGGTAACACTCCCCGCGTCTTCTCTCGGTTCGCTTCCGCGCTCTGTTCTAGAGATTTTGTCAGATCTGGGGTTCCTTCCGGTGAAATTTCCGCGCTAACCGCCGATTCGTGTCTGCAGTTCCCGGTGGGCCGCATCCACCGCCAGCTCAAGTCGCGCGCCTCCGCCAACGGCCGTGTCGGCGCCACCGCCGCCGTCTACTCCGCCGCCATCCTCGAGTACCTGACCGCGGAGGTCCTCGAGCTGGCCGGCAACGCCAGCAAGGACCTCAAGGTGAAGCGCATCACCCCGCGCCACCTGCAGCTCGCCATCCGCGGGGACGAGGAGCTCGACACGCTCATCAAGGGCACCATCGCCGGCGGCGGCGTCATCCCGCACATCCACAAGTCGCTCATCAACAAGACCGCCAAGGAGTGAAGCGTCTCACCTTGTGACGCTGCCTCCGCCTGAGTACCGTCCCATGTACTTGTGCCGTGTTGATTTGTGTGTCTGTCTGTCGTCACAGTTGTGGTATGTTGTTTACCAGTGCTTGTATGTGTTAATTTCTCTTCTGCCAGATGTTCTCTTATTTTTAGTAGGATTTCTTTGAAATTATCTTCTGTGTGTTTGCACAAGTATCTCAAGTTCTAAAAATTCTGGCGCTTAGCTGTCCAGTGTTCAGTCTTATTTTTGTCAGAGTAATATGCAAACTTTGATCAACTTATCTATTGCTGTTTTGCTCGAGTATAAGTATTGTTTCGAAAGTGTTGTTTTTTGTGGCCGACACAGTAGCTTTTCACACAAGCTTCCACAAGCGAATTATTCCGCACGCCACAAAGAACTCAGGCGGACAACTTGGTGAATGTTTGGAACGCAGCAGTACTAGTAGCATCTGACTATCTGTAGCGAAGCGATCAAAATTGAGCACTTGGTTCCACAGGGGGAGAGATTTTGCGATTTCGCATGCCTCACTGGATTTGACACTCAATTCGCAGCTCTTCCAAAATTTGACACCGGTCACGCGAACTTCTTCAATTCGAGGGACTTTCTATTTTTCTCATTTTACTTGCCCTTTTACCCCTGCTTCCATTCCACCGCTGCTGCGCTCGAGCCTTCGGCGCCGCGGGGAAGCAGCATAGCGCCAGCACGGAGGAATCGTGCCGGTGCACGCGTCTGGAGGTCGTTCGCCGCACGCCGGCGTCCGCCCGCCTCGGCCCACGCCGCCGCCCGACTCCCCAGCCTCGACCCGCGCCGCATCGGCTCTTTGTGTGCGCGTCGGGCTCGCGGCGGAAAAGGAGGAGGCGCCGCCAGTGAAGTGGGAGAGGAGGCGCCGGCGGGGAGGAGGCGCGGCACGGCTTTTCGGGAAGAGGTGGGTCGGAGGAGGAGGCGGCGGGCCGGTGAGCGGCACGGGGAGCAGGAACAAGGGAGGCGGGGAGGAGGAGGAGGAGGGCGCAGGGAGGCTCCCGCCGGTGGGAAGCCGAGCGTGGGGAGGCCTGCGGCAGCGAGGAGCCGAGGAGGCGGGCATGGGGCGATGGGTAGGAGGCTGGCGCGGTGGAGAGGCAACGCGGCGAAGGGAAAAATGAGGGTAGAACCGCCTATTCACAGGGGCTGGAGTGAAGAGTCCCCTGGATCGAAAAAGTTCGCGCGAGCGGTGTCAAATTTTGGAAGTGCTGCGAATTGGGTGTCAAATCTGGTGAGACGTGCGAATTCGGTGTCAAATATCGAAATCTCTATGGGAGTGTTTGGTAGCTGCACCAGGGCCCAAGCCCGGCCACGGTAGGCCAAGGTCCATGTTTGGAACGTCCCGGCCCCGCGTGACCCCCGTGAGCCCCCAAGGCAGGCTCCGCTGGGATCACCAAATCGGCGATTCCTAGCTGGCCTGGCCTCTCCCGACCCCTGCGTGATAGTATGCTTGGAAAGCTTTCTTCGGTCTGTGCTGTGAAACTAAAATGAAGGCAACGGATGAACTGAAGCCGAAGCAAAATTTCAATAAAAAAGTAGGGATCTGGAAAGATGTTCTTATTATCTTCCAGTTTGTTGTAATTGTAGCCTTAGTTTTGTACATCTTCATGTGAAACTGATGTAATTGGTATGATCCAGTTGCTGTTTGTTAAACTAAGGAAACTACTGCTGCTTCAAGTGCTTCTGAAATTCAAAGCGATGGACGTTGGTCGATGGATATTGCAATGAGGTCAACAATATGTGCTAATTTGTATCGTCAAAAACAAAGTTCCGACGCTTATATGTCATTTCATGCACCATGGTCTTGACAATGGAAGTTTGCTCATGTGCACTGTTCATTGGGACTTAGTCATATTTTAACTGAAAAACTGAGGCCTGGAACAACCAAACAAAAACTAACTGTGGTCTTTGGGTGGAAGCCTATAAACAAACATAGTCTATCTCTAGACGAGCTACTGCTGGATGCGCACCAAACAGGAGCTCCAGACCTACAAAAGACTGGCCGGGACTAGCCTGGCCAAAATCTGGGGGCTGGCTACGCTAAGAAAGATTGCCAAATAGACTTTTGCATTTGTACTTGTGCCGTGTTGATTTATGTGTTTGTCTGTCTGTCGTCACAGTTGTGGTATGTTGTTTACCGGTGCTTGTATGTGTTAATTTCTCTTGTGCCAGATGTTCTCTTATTTTTAGTAGGATTTCTTTGAAATTATCTTCTGCGTGTTTGCACAAGTATCTCAAGTTCTAAAAATTCTGGCGCTTAGTTGTCCAGTGTTCAGTCTTATTTTTGTCATAGAGTAATATGCAAACTTTGATCAACTTATCTATTGCTGTTTTGCTCGAGTATAAGTATTGTTTCGAAAGTGTTGCTTTTTGTGGCCGACACAGTAGCTGTTCACACTAGCTTCCTCAAGTGAATTATTCCGCATGCTATCTCCCAAAGAACTCAGGCGGACAACTTGGTGAATGTTTGGAACGCAGCAGTACTAGTAGCATCTCTGACTATCTGTAGCAAAGCGATCAAATTTGAGCAGTTGGTTCCATACTCTTTTGCATTTGTACTGTGCCAAAAACAGGTCCCATAGGCTGTTTGTTCGCCGTTTCTCCATTGGAGAGCTAGGAGGCCCGGAGCCTCTTCGGCATGGTTTATTCATCGACTTTTGGTGAAGTCCGTGCACAGTGATTTGGGCGGTCTTTTGGATGCCACTGGTGAGCATGGTCTTAAGTCTTAACAAACGAATTCACAAGCCTTTAAAAGTAGCTCTACCGTTGGAAGCTAAAAAAGTTGGACATCTTCGGTTTCGCCTATGAGAAACCATTTTAGTGGACGACCTCAAGCTAGAACCATTTTGGGAGGATCCAAAGCCCACCAAACGAGCTCGGTTTGTTAGGCTATGTCCAACGGAGTGTGTAAAGTGAGCGTTTATAGTACAAATCGATACTATAGCGCTACTGTAGCCAGAGAAAAAAGTAGTTGGAATGTGATAGACAGTCTTTAGGGCCCCTTTGGCAGCACTCCGCTTCCAGATTCTGCGGAGTGAATCTGGGGTACGCTGCCAAACGGGGTGATCTCCATCTGTTGCTCCCAAGAATCAGAAAGAATCACTTCTCTCATTTGTATAGGGAACCGGGAGCCAAAAATACCTGCTCTCCGCAGATTCTTGGTCTGTGCCTGTCTCACATGGGGGAGTCACATGGGAGCAAAGTTGCATGGGCTGCCAAACGGTACGAGAAGCAGCATGGAGTGGTAGGGAGCGGGAGCAGCAGCGAGTGGGGAGCAAAGCGGAGCGGAGTCCCATGGGAGAGCTGCCAAACGTCCCCTTAGTCAGTCCGCTGGGATGGTCACTCGGACATAGTCAACTACTACTAATAATTAACGTAGAAATAAAAAAATAGTTGGTTTAGATGCAACCGGGTTGAACTAATAAAACATTAAATATGATCTTGCTAGCTAAGACTTTTTTCTTTAATACTCCTAGCTAAAGTTTAGCTGTATGTAAACCCCTACCTAAAGTTTAGCTGTATGTAAAAAAAGGCCCATTTTGTCCGTTGGTGAATTGAGTTGGGTTCTCAGCCCCCACCACGCCGGTCCATGACAGCCCACTGGGCAGTGTGGCAGCGTCGCTTCATCAGACATCACACAAAACCACTCCAAATGATCCGTTCGCATCGGCTTCTCTAGATATTTTCAGCTGGAGGGAATATTTATTTAGTAATCGGACAAATTTAAACAAAATACGAATGGGACAACAAGTTTAATAAATTAAGGGTATGTTTGGTTAGAGGAATGAGCAGGGATAGGATGAGACGATCCCACTTTTGCTGCTGTTTGTTTGGAGGGACCAAAAGGGATGGAATCATCCTGGAACGGAAGCTCTTCCGAAAACAGGGGACGGCGTCGTCCCTCCAAATCGGCGGGACGACACCATCCCTCTTTGACGGTGCGCCCTACCTGCTCTCGCCCCGCCCGCCGGCGCGCTCCACCTGCGCTCGCCCTCGCCAGCCCACCGGCTTGCTCGGCCCGCGCTAGCCCTCTGGTGAGCTCGGCGCACCCCACCCGCCGTGGAGCTCGCCCTGCCCCGCCCTCGCTCGCCCTCGCTCGCGCGCCGGCGAGCTCGCCCCGGGTGCGGGAGGAGCCGCGGGGCCGCGACGGGGAGTTGGAGAGGGGCGGCGCTGGCGAGCGAAGGGAGGCGTTGCTGGTCCGCGCGACGCGGCGAGGAGGGGTGGAGTCGGACGACGTGCGGCGGCGAGGGGGGAGGAGCCAGACGGCGTGACGGCGGCGAGGGGGGGCCCTTCCCCTCCTGCTCGGCGAGCTCTAGGCGCCCTTCCCCTCCAGATGCGGCGACCTCGTCGCTTCTCTTTAGTTGATATTTGTTTATCCATTGATCATATTGTTTTATGTCTGTTTTGTTAAATTATTATATATATAATAAATACTATTTATTGTTGAAATATTTTTTTATATTGTGTTATGTAATTTTGATATATAACTAATGGACTGAACTTCATAAATCACCTATGTAATAGTTTAAAATGCGATTGATAGATGGTCATGTGCATCGGATGGTTGTAAAATGTGAATGATCGAAAGTTATATATCGGTGATACGATGAGGAGACACATAAAAAAATATAGGCACGTAATATTAAAAAGTTCTAGAAATTTTAATCCGAACTAGAAACAAAGAAAAATAATTTGTTAATATCTTTTTTTCCTTCATGAACAACTGGTGATACTAAGTATAAAACAAGTTTACACTTTTTGGTTGTTGTTAAATGGTAGTTATATATTGTTAGTTAAATGAATACAATTTTTTCACTTGTGTATTAATATCTTTTTTATAATTCTTATATTTATCTGCAATCAATCTTACCTGGTAAGTATAAAACAAGTTTACACCTTTTGGTTGTCGTTAAATGGTAGTTATATATTGTTAGTTAAATGAATACAATTTTTTCACGTGTGTATTAATATCTTTTTTATAATTCTTATATTTATCTGCAATCAATCTTACCTGATGAATGATTAAGTATAGTTAGAATTTCTATTTTGACATTGCATTGTACTCGTACAAACCAGATTCACATGAGGAACTTCTGGCAAAAATTGTAGAGGTGTATATCATTTCAAAACTGCAGTTCAATTGCTTTCGGAGGTAGTAGTATTATCTTATTTTAACGTTTTAGAATAGTTACATTATCTTTTGTATCGCCCTCATCCAATATGGGGGCATCCAAGTGAGGGGGTGTTTAGATCCAGGAGCTAAACTTTAGCCCGCATCACATCGGAGGTAAGTTTTTTTTTAAGAAGTACGTTTAATAGCAATGAAAGCTTCTGGTGGATTATGTACGACAACCTTGATGTGACATTTCTTGAACAGGGAATTGATTTGAAGCTTAAGCACGTCTCTGCAATGGGCGTTTACGGATGGAACAGCATTGGTGATACAGTAGCTGCAGAATGGTTGGAAGATATTTCTAAAAATCAGGTCCTTATCTCCCCTTGCATTCCTGTACTTTCAGATGTCTGCTCTTGCATGCATGAATGTGGAACATGTAAAAACTTAATTTGGAAAAAGTCAAAAGAAATAGAGGTGAATTTTGCACTGCTCCATTTGGGCATACCTACACAGATATACATGTGCATATAGAGAAAATGCTAAGACTCCACTTGATTTACTAGTAAAATCCCATGTGAACTAAAAAAATGTTACTTGTTTAGGTCCACAAATTGCTGAAAGGCCTTCCTCCGATAAGATCACTAGTTGCTGTCGGTTCAGGGACTAAGAAATTGGTCTCTTTACCTATTAGAAGCTACAAGAAGGACCGGAAATTGCTTAAAGGAATGCAAAGAGGTAAGATAGATATATATCAGCTACTGTTTTTATTTAAAGTGTGCTTATGCAATGACATTGTGAGCTGTATGATGATGACACTCATCTTCAATTACCACTAAAAATATGACTTTGATTTCTTATTTGGCAGGCGCAGTGGCTTTTATAAGAAGTATTACCATTGAAGCAGTAGGGCTTGGTGTCCATTTGGCTGCAGGGGCTCATAATATGCCTGTGAAGACAGAAAGTGCCCTTACAGCTATTCCACCACCTTTAGCCTCATGTGAAACAAAACGAACAAAGCACAACAACATAAGAGGTAACCAACCTGAAAGTGCACAACAAGGAATGAAACAGGTAATGAATTACTCAGTATTGCATTACAACTGTTGTCGTTTGGGATTGGTTTCAGACTTTCATCCCTTTGCATTATTTGGAACTATAATTTATGTTTTGGAACAAATTTTGAAACCCATCTTGTCTCTGAATGATGAGTAGCCCTGAGGCCTTGGTGGTTAACAACTACTAGCTCCCTTCATGTAGTGCTTTAGTATTTAACTCTAATTTTTTTCAGGCATATGAAAGTTTAACTGATGGATTAGGAAGGACTGCCTCTGCTTTGATTGGCAATCCTTTTAAAGTTTATAACCGTGGGGCTGGTGCCGGATCAGCTCTGGCTACTGCAATCTGTGGAGCACCAGCTGCTGCAGTAGCTCCTGTCTCGGCATCTGCTCGTGCTTTACATTATGCACTTCTTGGGCTGAGGAACAGGTCAAGTTTTTCTCATTCTAAACTCACCCTTAGCTATTTTTATTTGTATATGCCTTGGGTGCAGCGGTAGAGCCTACCGTCTGTAACCGGAAGGTCCCGGGTTCGAGCCCCAGCCTCTGCATATTATGCGGGTAAGGCCTGGCGTTTAAAGATACCCTTCCCCAGACCCCGCTCGGTGCGGGAAGCCTACGGCACTGGGTACGCCCTTTATATGCCTTGGGTCATCTATAGAATTTTATTCACATGAAACATGAGTACCAAGGAGCCTGCATTTGTAATTGGAGATTTTTTGTAACATCAGATAAGAAATTATCTTGTCCAGGTTTATAAACTGCCACATCAATACTTGTTCTTCCAATTATGAGTTTATTTGTGAAGACCAACCCTTGATGACAATAACAATATTTATATATGTTTGTCAAAAAAAATACGATCTACTTGATACTCTACTTTTAGTGTCTGTTAAAGATTCAGCAACAGAAAGTAACAAACTCACTGTTTAGTCACTAAATCAACAAAGCGGGTGAGTAGTTTTGATGGTTTTGTAGAAGCCCATAATATTATTGTATATGAGGCTAAATTCATTACCTGAGAAACATTTTTGAAGGATCGATTGTGCCCTGACTTAGTGAAAGTAATCATGTCTTGTCCTGCTATTTATGTCCACTAAATATTTTTTCCACATTTGCAGCCTTGATCCTGAGCAGAAGAAAGAATCCATGTACAAATACCATGGACCTTCCGAAACATAGAATTTGTTGAGAACACGAGGTTGGATCGCCCATTGGTCTCTTTACTCTTCGGCACGTCTGTCCCTTTACTCTTTGGCACACCTCGCATATTCTCTCGCTAGACCAACTGGTTGAGGAACACCAATGCGGCTGTCTCCTCCAATGGCAAGCGGTAAACTTGTGCAGTGTAAGCCAGAATCGCTGTTATAAATATTTACATTTTTTAGAATTGGCATTATCTGGTGTGTCGTAACAGACGTTTTGATTCGTCTGCGCAGGTTTACAGATCGAGGACAGGTTATATGCGGTGTCAAAGCCATCCACCACGCCATGTATAAAATTACTGACACATATCAGTACATAGGGTTGTAAACTTGTAATTACCACAAGCCTTTTCCACCCGCGCAGGCCGGTGGAAGTTTTGTAACCCCTCGTGAGTAGTTTAGGAGGATGGCCTAGGGCCGCCTGGCATGACCGGCTTCCAATGTACAAAATGTGCTTGCTCTGTGAGTTGTGCGGATGTAAATCTCTTTGCATCGTTCGTGAGTGTGTGCCTGTTAGCTTGCCAAATCGCTGAAGGCAACTTCTCACGTTTGGCAAATGTAAATATTACCATTAATGTACAGAATGTTAGAGTTGTTCCTTTGACTAAAAGCAAAATGCAAAAAGAAAACGTGCACCATATTACTGTTGCTTGTTCCAATATCTGAGTGAATATGGTATACTAGGCCGACTCGCGCGCTTTGCCGCGCCTGCTATGGATGTCTGCGCTGGTGCTTGGCTGCTTGCTAGTATATGCTATGTCACCGAATATGGAAAATATAACACAAACCTATGATATCTATAGAACATAATGAGGCCGTTCCAGTGAAGGTGGCGTCCAAGATTGTTCCCACGATCCTTGTGCGGTGAAGGTTGGGTCATCTAGAATGGCTCAGTGTTGGTGCTGCTCTGAGCCTCTGACCACCGGCAGCCTCTAGGGAGCACAGTTAACGCTACTGTAGAGACATAACATAAGTTGGAACAGTGGATAGGCAAGATTTTTAGGTATGCCGTTAGAAACGGTTTTAAAAATCTAAGGATCATCAGGTCAGGTCTCACACTAGCTAAGCTCCAGTTCTGATTTGTTTCTTAACGTCATGGCTTGCTCGTACGACCTTTGCACCATTGCGGCGGTTTTACCAAATTCCAAGGAAACGCGAGCGCCATTTCAGTTCAGCGCCCCTCGACAAAGGAAGGCGTTCCTTTCGCCCAGGAACCAGGCGATGTTTCGTGCTCAGCTCATCCGAGCGCCAACCGCAAACCTGATGCGCGGGGTGGGAGGTTACACCTAACCGCCGGTGATGGTGGGCACTCATGAGTCCCTCCCGGCCTCTCGGCGGGGACCGACGGACCGTGTGCGTCCGCGCGCACGCAAGCAGGCACGCGGGTACACGCCCGCGGCCCGCCCGCCTGCCTGCCCCCAAGCCCCCGATCGATCAAGGCTAGCTCGATGCTCGCTCGCCATGGCCGTCGGGCCACGCCGCCACGGGCGCGCGGGGCAATGATCCGCTCATCTTTTCCCCTCCATCCGTACTAGGCCGTGCAGCGCGCGGGGCCGGCACGTAGCGCTGAGTGCGAGGGCCCGGCCGGCGACGGTCACGCCTCGCGTCGCGGCCGGCCCCGAGGCGCGAGGCAGGATATCACCACGACTCGCGGCAGGCGATATGATTCCGCCCCCGGGCAAATGATCGCGCGCTGTCTCACGACCCACGACGCGAGCGAGCGAGAGAGAGCGGCCGGCTACGTGGTTCTTGGCTTGGCTGTTGGCAGCACTGCCAGTGGCACTCGAGTTGGGGTCCGGGGACCGCGCGCGCGTGATGCGCCCTGTCGCCACGACCCCGGCTCCGGCTCGGCTCCCGTCTGCGTGCAAGCAGCTAGCTTCTCCGCCCCCTTCTTCCCTGCCGCCCGCGTGCTGCCGGCGATCGAATCGGCAGCCGTGATGATGCCGCGATCCGGGCCCCGTACCGTTCGTCCGTTCCGGTGGGAATCATGGGCGACGGGACGGGACGGGAGGGACTCAGGGACCCCATGGAAAAGGGCATTTTGGTCGCCTGCTCCTCTCCCTTTCCGCGCTAGTACAGTAGTACGTGAGCTTCGGCACGCACAGGCCGTGACTTGCCTTTGCTAGCTCTGTGATGATCTCTCCGTCCATGTCCGTGCAGTCGGTTGCGCGGGGGCGCGTCGTCGCCGTGCATGCTGAACCGCATCGACTTGCAGCGTTGCAGATGCAGAATTGCAGATGCAGGGCGTGCAGGACAGGGAAGCCATCGAGGGGATAGCATAGCATTGAATGCGTGGTGCGCCCGCGTGACCCGACCCCGACCGTCCATGGTCTCGCTTCGCTTGCTTGCCTGATTGGAAGTACGACCTCTCGGCCTGTTGGTATCGTCTTCCGCGACGGAAAGGAGGCCGGGTACGGTCCCTTTCAGACATGCGTCTCGTGTCTGCGTATGGCCGTGGTGCAACTGTACGAGCTACAGTAGTTTTTATTATTTTTTTTCTACAGCTGCTAGCAGTCGTGGATTGGGCCATTGAAATTGAAGCAGTTCGGCTCCGAATTGGTTTGGCTCGCCGCCGTGACGTCCTCTGGCTCTGTGCAGTGCAGCCATGCAGGGGGACAAATTCGCTGATCAGCAGCGTCGTCGACCCGAGCCGCGTCTTGTGGCCGGGCATCACTTGACGGCCGACGCGTCATGCGTGGCAACGGGGGGCGCCATAGGACAGCCTGCAACGCTACTCCAACCGCGGCAATCTGCCCACGCGCGCCCGGACATGGGCGAGGAGAGCTGGCGAAGGCGACGCTGAATTCTCCAGTTTACCCCTGCCGATCGGCCTCTTTCTCGCCGCTCGACGCCGGGGACACCAGTCCAGCAGGCGAATATTCCGGCCGACGCGCAGGTGCAGACATTCGGAAGCACGCGGCGACAGATGCACCAGCGCGTGCGTGCGTGAGCAGTGATCGACGGCCCAGGCGGGGCCTTTGCTGCTGCCGCCTGCCTGCCTGCCTGAAGAACAGTACCAGCTGAGCTGAACCAGGGAATATCTGCGAGCGACGGCGAGCCCGAGCAGAGCACCAGAGCAACATTCTGTAGGTACTCATCACTGCCTATAATCACCGAGGTTCCAGCGAGAGAAGCCGGGGAAGCAAGCGATGATTGGAGGCGCAAATGCCACCCCCAAACCCTACGCGAGCGCGTCGCTTGCGCCTGCGTGCTCATCTTCTCTCTACATTCGGCAACAGCCAACCCGGATAACCAAAACAGCGCCCACCAGGCCACCACCCAGGCGCACCGATTCCTTGCGCCTGCAGCCAGCCAGCCAGCCAGCGGCCGGCCGGCCGTACTAGAACTGGCGGGCCTGCCGCGCGGCTCGCTGCACGATCCGTGGCAAGCAACCGCCGGGGGCGCAAGCTTCCGCGGCCGATTGGGCGAGGACGAGGCCGAGAGCCCCCACCAGGCCACCAGGCGTGGGTCGTGTGCGCGGCCACCCCCACTTGCGAGTCCGCGACGCGTCTGTCGTTGCATCTCATTGGCACGCGAAATGCCGCGGGCGTTGAGGCTTGGAGTTGGACGCCAAGGATTGCCTTTGCCGGCTTGCCCCCCGTTCTCCGCGCTCGTTTTGCTTCCCTTCCTTGTTGCATCATGACCCACCCAGCGGCCATGAGTGACGAGCATCAGAAATTAAGCAGCGACTCCATCAAATGATTAATGGAGCAGCAGCAGCTCGTTCCCCCCGCAAGTGGAATCGATGGAGCTCGCTCAAGGTTTCCCGTCCGGCAAGTGGGCCGCGCTAACTCATGAAAACTCGCCAAATCCATGGATGTGCCATTTCTCTAGAGCGTTTTTGTCGGCGAATGCGAATTTTCAAACCCTCCACCCAATTATTCTCTAGAGCGAGGTCAGACGCCGTGCCCCACTGACAAACGGGGTCTTAAGAATTCATTCAGGCTCTTGCCCGTCAGCAGTACCAGCGAATGGGGTCTTCAATTCAAGGACACATAAGCCATCATGCTAATGGCGCCTTCCTTCTTCTCCCTTAAAATATCTGACTGGGGCAATAATTGGGGCGCAAAAAACGACTTAGACTGAGTCCAATGGAGTTCTTCAAATCCCATTCTCTATCACTATTCCACCTATTTCCCTCTCTATCTACAGTGCAGCATTTATGTTAAATAGTACAAAAAAAAATATTTTGAAAAACCCATTTAGAAAACCGGACTCAGCCTTAGAAATCACTGGTACTACTGGTACTACCGTATACTGATCACCTGCAGGAAATGCGGATAGCAAATGGAGCCTTCTTTTCCTCCCCCTCTTCCAAGTTGCCTGCAAAAAAAAGATCTGCAGAGCACACAGACTCCGCGTGAGGTCGCCGGTCGCAACCTCCGTTTCTCCTGTCACCTACAGAATACCGAAAGCGCCCATGCCCAGTCGAAGTATCAGCGGCTTTGCCACTGAGCCCCATCACGCCGCGACGCTAGAGGCCAACAAGGGGTACCACCGTCATTTCGGTGTGGAGCCCACTAGGCGGTGGACACGTAGGACACGGTTCACCCCCACACCGCGCCTGCCACGCCTCGCTCCCGTCCGCCACGGCATCGCCCGCGGCTCCTTTAAAACTCGGGTGCCCTGATCTGATGCCCCCCAACTTCGTATTCTTCCGAAGAAGATCAAGCCCAACACAAGGTAAAATCGCAATTCCGTAAAAGAGAGAAGAAAAAAACCAACAACCCTAGCCCGCAGCACCGATCGAGGAGTCAATCTCCGCGCCGGCGACGGGGCTATGCCTGCGGCGATCCGCGCAGGCCGAGACCGACGCCTCCAGTGACGCTGCGGCCTGCGGGTGCCGGTGCCGCCGAGTCTCTCTGATCCGCTCCTGTGGTCACATCATGAGGGCAGCGCAGATGGATCCGCCCTTTGCGGCGGCGCCCAAGTCGCGCCTCAAGCGGCTCTTCGAGCGCCAGGTGCTGCGGGTGTCGCCGGCGGAGCGGCTCGCGCTGCCGCTCCCGGCGCCTCCGCCTCCGCCGCCGCCGCCGCCGGGCCCGGAGAAGGAGAAGGACGAGTCGTTGGAGCCCAGCTCGCTGTGCCTGGACGGCATGGTGCGGAGCTTCCTGGAGGACGGAGGAGGCGGCGGAGCCGGGGAACGGGGCGCGGCCGCGCGGTGCTGCAACTGCTTCCACGCCGGCGACACCTCCTCCGACGACGACGACGGCCCCGCCGCGGCCGACGCCGCGGCTGCAGACATCGCGGACACCATCACGGTACTGCACTGCACTCGTGGAGGCTCGGCGGTTCTGAATTGTGGTCGTGGGCGCCTGGGCGACGAAGCCGAGAGCTGACATCATTTCTGTTCTGTGCCGCGCGTGCGTGCAGGGCCTCGTCCACTGCGCTAGCATCCGTGAGCGGAACCTCCTGGCGGACGTGTCCACGCAGGTGGAGCGGCACCGCGTGACGGGCGCGCGCCGGCTCGACCTCCTCCGCCTGCTGGCCGCGTCCCTCCGCGCGTCGGGCCACGACGCCGCCGTCTGCGTCTCCCGCTGGGACAAGTCGCCCTCGCACCCCGCCGGCGAGCACGCGTACGTCGACGTGCTTCTCCCCGCGGCGTCCGACCGCGGCGAGCGCGAGCGCGTGCTGGTGGACGTCGACTTCCGGTCCGCGTTCGAGGTGGCGCGGCCCACCAAGGCGTACCGCGCCGTGCTGCAGCGCCTGCCGTCCGTGTTCGTCGGGCGGGACGACCGTCTGCGCCTCCTCGTGGCCGCCGCCGCCGACGCCGCCCGCGCCAGCCTGAGGAAGCGCGGCCTCCACCTCCCGCCCTGGCGCAAGCCCGAGTACATGCGCGCCAAGTGGCTTTCACCCTACGATCGCGAGGCGCCGCCTCCGCCTCCAACTCCGCCGGCGCAGCCTGAGGCCACCGCCACCACCGGTGAGCTCGCCGGCGACGGCGAGGGAGGTGATGGGCCCGCTGCTTGACAGAGGCCGTTTTTGGAATCTCTCTCTTCCTGCCCTTGTTCTTCTGGAATTTGCGGTGTGGTCCTTTGTACAGGGACTGGACGCAAATGTTCTGCTTTGTTTTTTTCTCTCCCCCTTTGCTTTATTCTTTCTTCCCTTTTTACCCTTTTGATGGGGGTTCCATTCCATCCAATCCATTCCCCCCACGGCGGCGTAGTGGTAGTGTTACTGTAGTAACTAGTGCTGGTAATTATGGAGGAGAAAGGGGACAAAAAAAAGTGTAGCTTTAGTAGTTTTTTTTTTTTTGATAATGAGCTTTAGTAGATTGAAATGAAGGAAGAGATATAAGGAAAAGGGATTCCGGACTGTCTGATTGCTCTGGGTTCCGTCCTTGTTCCGGGCCGCGGAACCTGACAACGGAGAAACAACGCAGGCGACGATGATTTGCTGCGTTTGCTTTCCTGACAATTCTGGCATGGCTTATTTCGTTCGCAGACTGACAGCGCGACGCCCTCGGGTCCGAATCCCTTTGGCTTGGAGTTTCTGCACAGCGACGGGCGATATTTTGGTGTTTGTTTCCAAGGCCCTGTTTAGATCCCAAAATTTCTCGCAAGGCTCTGTTTAGATCCAAAATTTTCTTCTAAATTTCACTATGCAAAAAGAAGATTCTCCATCACATCAAAATGCTGCACATGCATAGAGTACTAAATGTAGATGAAATAAAAAATTAATTGCACAGTTTAGATGTACTTTGCGAGACGAATATTTTGAGCCTAGTTAGACCATAGTAGGACAATATTTACAACAAACAAATGAAAAGTGCTACAGTGTATTTTTCAGCGCTACGGTGCATTTCAGTCCCAATTTCAGCGGATCTAAACACAGCCCAAATTTCACTATGCAAAAAGTAGATTTTCCGTCACATCAAAATGCCGGCACATGCATGGAGTACTAAATGTAGATGAAATAAAAAATTAATTGCACAGTTTAGATGTACTTTGCGAGACGAATCTTTTGTGACTAGTTAGGCCATAATAGGACAATATTTACCACAAACAAACAAAAAGTGCTACAGTATATTTTTCAGCGTTACAGTGCATTTTGGCCCTCAAAATTTTGGATCTAAACACAGCACAAGCGCCATTACCCGGCGAAATAACTTGAAATCCATGGGTCGGACGGACCTGCTGTCGTGCTGACGAAGTCGTGCATCGAAACCGCAGCAGCTTGCGCGGAGACAACGGCGTGTAGGACTTGTTTAGGGCAGGGTGGTGCGAAGTATTACGTACTCTACAAGCTAATAATCTCAGGTGGGATTAATGGGGATCGGGGAAGAAGGCAGCAACAAAGAGCGAGCAAGAAGAGGATAAGGCTTGCAGGTGCCTCGGCAGACGGGCGTTCTCTCTTCCCAACCCAAGTTGTTTATCGGCAGCGCTTTTGTTTATTTTTGCGTCGCCCCGCGGCGCGCGCGCGTAAACAAAATGCCGTAATCCGAATCTGGATCCTGGGATTATCTGGGGCAGGTCGTGAGCGCGGTGGATTTGCTGCGACAGGCTGAGCATGTGTGGAGATCTACGCAACCGATAATTCAGCGGCTCTGGATTTGCTGCGACGATGTGTGCGTGCTATCATACGCTTCCCCCCACGGTCTCGCTCGACGGGGGATAATTATAAGCAACACATGATTGGGGAAAGAACAGATTAGTATGGGCTATGGAGTGGTTATCCTGCCTTTTTTTAACCTGATGGAACGCATGGTTTCTTTCATAATACCCACAATAATCTGCGTGCCGCGATACGAGCGATGACGCTAGCACTGGGGATGAAACCTGATCGAGTTTTCGTAAAGGTGCGTTCGATTAGGAGAAATTTCTAGAAGATTTAATCTCTTTCTATTTAAAATTGACTAGCAAAGGATTTAATTTCCTCCAATCTCCTTTAAAACCGGGCAAACCAAACAACCCCTTTGGGGGTGCAGGTGCTTCTTACCATATTCTTAGTGCGAGATTATTTGACGCTGTCTGGCTGCGGTGAGGGAGACAAGGTAATTAATTAGACTGTCAAGACAAGGACGGACCCGCCCGACGGGAAGCTTTTGCCGAGTCGTGTGTCGCGCGCGCCCACCCGCGCCCTCTATCAATCACGACGAAAGAAAAGCACACAGACAGCAGTGACCCATCCGGGGAACGGAAGGGAAGGGAAGCACAAGGCAGAAGCATGCACTTGGGTGGCCGGGCGGGCAGGCTCGCCACGCAACGCCCGTGTCGACGCCATCCCCCGGTGCCGAGAGCTGCTCCCCCGCGCGGCGCGCGCCGACGGATCGCATCGCATCGATCGCGTCCGGGTCCGGCAGTCCGGCTGCGTCATCAGGTAACTACACTAGGGCTGCTCCGCCGGCCCGGTACGTACGAGCGGGTTCACGCGCGCGGCGCCGTGGTGACATCGCCTCGCGGTCGCGGAGGCTTTGTGGTGGACGGTGGAGGGCTGGGACCCCTGCCGGTGGAGAGGGCGGGCGGGCGTGAGCGTGACCACAGCAGCAGCGCAGCTGCCACGCCCCCCACGCCACCTGCGCTGCCGCTGCGGTACGTGACCGCATCACCACATCACCTGTGCCCCGCACATTACTCTCGGTCGCCGTCTGGCCGTTCTCTCGCGGCGCGGGGCGTCCAGCCGTGCTAGGTGCGGGTGGGAGATCCGAGAGCCGGGTCCAACCGTTTTTTGAAATCGCGCGGAGCAGGTTCCGTTGCGTCCCCCTTTTTTTTTGGGGTGCAGTTTCCGTTCCATGTCGGGTTTTTTTTTTTTTCATTTCTTTCGAATCGATGGCCCGCCCTTTTCACGATTCTGAGCCCATTTCGTTTTCCCTTAATCGTTTCTGGCGGGCCGATCTGACCTGACCTCCAAACGCGTGCAGATCTTTATCTCGTGACTCTCAATCAGGAGCCAGGAGCGCGGCTTCATGGTGGCATGCATGGGCGACGGGGCACTGCATTGATCGCCTGCCTTATCTGGGCTCACTGTCGTCGTCTTCCCGACGATCACGTACGATCCGCGGCGCGACCTCCACCATCCATCGATGGACTGCTGCTGTAATTGAAGCGATACACGACAGGGGAACGGACGGGGGCAAATGGCGCACTACGTAGCTGCGCTGCGATTCGATATGACGCGCCAGTGACTGGTGTGCCTGCTAGTACCTGCATGGCGCCGCGCCAGCCAGTGCGTACCATCACCGATCCGACCTGCCGGGGGTACTAGAGTCTACAGGGGCCGGGTCGCGTCTGCTCTGAGGGCCCTGCTCTGTTCCGTTCGGTTTTTTCGGTTAAAAATGCCCAGGCCTACTAATTATTGCTCCGTCAGTCCGTGGCCCGTGACCAGCAGGGGCGGCCGCGTCGTACAGGTACAGCCAAACTGTGTGCGGAGTATAGGGCCCCGCCGCCGCCGGCAAGGTTCACCAGCCGAGTCGTAGCACGAACTACAGTAGCATATTCACCCACAAGCACGGCCACTGCACAGGAAGGCGATGGCTGCTGCACCTGTTGCTCGTACCCCTCCGGCCCTCCGTCGCTCTGTACTAGCGCCGTCCGGCCGGTGCTGCTGCGCCTACCCGGACTGCGGTGATCAAGACCCACGACGATCGAGCGAGGTAGCTTAGGCTGTCAACACTCCTCAAATTCCATTCCCTATCACTATTTCAACTAACTTTTTCTCTGTCTACAGTGCAGCATTTATATCAAACAGTACAAAACAATGTTTTAAGAAATCCTTTTAGAGATTCCCATTGCGGACAGCCTTATACGTTGCTGCTTATGCTCTCTGTATCGGATCCTCTAGGTTCATGGATATATACAGACGTTTTATATGGGTGGTGGTCACATCACCGAAAACAGCAAAAAGGGTGATGGACACAGACGATGAGATGCTTCCGTTGTTCCTGAGACAGCCGCAAGGGCAGACAAGAGCCTATTCTCTCTGACGACTGACCTCTCAATGAGATACCACATACAAAACCGAGTCCAAGTTTATCCTAATAGTTTTTATAAATAAAAATCAACGATGCGCGCTTTACTTTTGGGTCCTTTTTTTGCCCAATAAAATAGTCTAGTGCGCTGGTAGGCTCTTTTTTGCATTCGCTGCTTGTCCTTTCGCTTTGGACACAGACGGAGACCTGCCAGCTTTTGGCTGAGTTGACACATGACAGTATCTTGTGCGTGAAACGGGGACAGCCCTTCATGGTACGCTTGCCCGGTACGTACACACTTTCCAGACACGAGAGAACAAGATAGCAGTAGTATATCATGGAAAAGGGCCAAAGTCATATGCGTGCATGCATGCCCGAGCACACAGACACAGCGCCGTGTGCATGACATGCTAGACGGCAGACGCTCGACGTGCGCATCATCGCATAGGGGGTACTGTCTCGTCATGCCCCTGTGGCCTGTGAGCAACCAGAGGCTTCCTCAACCTCGAGGCTGTACATGTAGTACTGTACGAGCACGTAGTACGTACTCCGGAGGAGTCATGTTTGTACGTACGTACCTTGGTCCTTGCTTGTTTACTGAGTGTACTTGTACATGTGTAGCTGCAGGTTGATCAAGCAAGGAGCGCGTAATTAAAAGAATTGCAAAGCATTTCATATGTACATGCACACTCTGTGGAACCTGCCGTTGGTACGGTGTCTCTGTATATATATACTAATTAATAAAGTAGCTAGGGCTTTGGATCTCAAGTCCCGATCAATCCAACCCAAATAGGAATGGGGTTCAGAGGGTAAAAATACTATAGTAGGAACCGAGAATATGTGAGCATCTCGGATCTAGCGACGCACACGCACATGAACGTCAGGCACGAGCCTCGCGCCCCGTGGATTATCGTTATAGATTACTCGCCAAGTGATCGATGAAGAAGCCTAAAACAATGCGTATATGATTCATCGCTCAGAAAGTAAACAAGCATTTCGCCGTAGTACGTACTCCTGTACTAATGATATTCTACGCTGCACATGAGCAAAAAAAAAAAAAGAAGAAGGGAAAGCAGATGGATAAGAAGGAATCACTTGCATGCAAATACTACGTACTCCAATCAACAACCAACTTGGCGGATAAACAATAAAAGAAACATTGATGGAGACTGTAGCTGGCTTGCGTAGGGGACGGGACACACGCAGGACAGCCGCACCATCAGTTGCCTCGAGACTTGCACCAATTGCATCATCATCATCACACATGCATATGCCTTGCCTCCTAGCTACAGTAGGTGCCTAGGTCCTACTGTAGCTAGCTGACTGTATAGCTGCTAATCCAATGCTTAATATAGCATGTGCTAACCAATAGTATAATCATTCCTAGTTAATCTCTGGTGATTAACGGAGACGTAAAGCTAAACACAGCGCGGTGGTTGGAGGAGCGAGCGAGAGACGAGCTAGCGTGCGCTAGCATCAGTGACAGAAGGGACAAATTGACAGAGGGTGGGGGTGGGGTTTAAACAAAACTTGGCTGGATTTGACAGAGCGAGGCGAAAGGAAGCATTTTGCATTTGACGAGGGAATCTTACATCCATCCGTCAGGTGGTCCTCCACTCCAGTGCCGGACGGACGGGATGATGATGTCTGCTGCATCCAAAAAGGTCGACGAGGTCCTTTCCCTTGATTCCCGCTCGCCTTTGGATCTACCTAGCCACCCCCCGGCCCCGCTTCGTCTTCCTTCGTTCTCTGTTTATATCTGTTGTGTGGAGTTGTTGCCCCCTGCTCCAACCTTGGAGATCTGCATGCATGCACACTGGCCAGCTTGCTTGTGCTCTAGGCACCTTGCCGTATAGACAGAGGAAGCAAGAGGACGTTACGGTTTTCCATGCGCCGTTCCCTCTCTCTTTTCGATAAAAACAATTTGTTGCTTTATCGTCGCATTAAAAAGGATAACTGTAACAGAGTACAGGATCCAGGCCAGAGGAGCACCCTGGCCAAACAAAACAAACGAGGAAATTACTCGAGCAAAACACTAGCGAGAGCTGCAGCCCCAGCTTCAAGTAACTTGGATTGGATTTTTCTTTCTTTCCTTCTAGTATATGGTCGTCACGGAGGCCTTGTAACTTGCGTTGCGACCAAGCTTCTGGTGTCGCCTGAGACGGACTTGTATCACGTATGTACGTACCCCACGGCCGTCCAATTCGCCCGGTGGTGTCAGCCTCAGCCGCGCAGCACATATACTTCCAACAACAATTCAACGGCCTTCCTTTATCCGCGGAAATGGCCCGATGCCAGCCAGCCTGTCATCAAAATGCTAAGCCCACGAGGGCCTGTACCAGCTTTTGACCCGTTATCGAGCGCTTGCGACTCTTTCTATTCCTTTGCCCATCGGGTGGGGTCGGCCCAGCATGCTGTGAAGCCCACTGCGCGGCTGGGGCCCTACCCGTCGCGGACGAGGAGGCTGGAGATGGGCCAAGCGCCCGCGTCGCCTGTGTGCCGGCCCTAATTACTGTTCTTGTACCTGCGGTTTTTTTTTTTTTGAACTGAAAGGCCAATCAAAGTTAGTGTGGTGCCGTCGTGTTAGATTTCTTTTTTTTTGTACGATGAAATTTTAACGGTAGAGATGTAGTATATATAGTATAATTTATTTTGGGGACAATGGAGAGCGTGTACAGAGCACGTTGGCATATGTCATCAAGCAGGCATTGGGAAATCGGACTGTATCCTCATTGAGCTCGATCAGCGTCTACCTAGGTGGGGCTCCAGTCTTTGTAATGAATGGTTTTATTCTCTAGTGGCTAATGATTTGGTTGACGCGTTGAGCTGACTGCATGCGGAGTCTTCCTAATGCAAGCTGATTCCATTCAATCATTCGGTCGTCGATGTTGATCGATGAGGCCCGGGGGCAGCAAGTACACTTGCCGACTTGCGAGTACGCTAGCTAACTGCAGCTGCCGCTGCCCCTGCCCATGGATATTACTATTCACCAAACAAAACGGCGCCTGGATCAAAGAAGAGAACAATAATCGATCCGCTCCGTCCTCTTATTCCAATACTCCGTGCAGCTATGATGCGCAGCGCGTACGTACAGCTGGTCAGTTGCAGTGGTGATGCATCAGTAATCGTGTACGATCGAGCCGCACAGCAACCGTGTCGTGTGCCAACATGGCGGCACAGTAACGTGACTACTGTATGCATTGCCGGGCCGGTCGCGTTTGGACACGTACGGACGACATGAATTGAATCGATCATGATGCATGAGCCTCCAGGCTGCAGCAGCGTGGTACACGTACGTCCACCACTAGTGCATGCATGGCGTCCGTCAGGTCCCCAGCTGGCTAGCTAGCTGACACTGACAGACAGGCATCTGGAACTGATGAAGACGACGTATAGTACGAGAGATGTATGATCGAGTCCAGCTCTGGGATTGGATGGCCGCGCGTGCAATGCTAGTACGTGCATAATCGCATCATTCCACATTTCCACCTCGCTCCATCCCCTTCCTCTCGTCTTCGACTGCGGCTGCATGCTACTCTCCTGATGAATGATAGATCGCCGGCCGGGCGGGCAGTACGTCAAGATCGGCGATTCATTAGGCTAATTCCAGCAGTCCGGGTATATGGCCGGGTATAGTACAAAATGACACTGTAGCGACACTGTTCACAGAGAGAAAAGTAGTTGGAATAGTTGTTTACCCACCCCTTTGCCTTAGCTGCTGACTTCGGCCTTATTCATTGCTCTCCGCAGCTAAGACCATGGTCACCAGCTAGTGCATTTGTACCATATATAGTGCGTAATCATTGTTTGTCCACTCTGGTGTACAGTGCGCAAACAGTGTTTTAATTTTCACACACATTTTCACTCTCTCGTGATCATGGCCTAAGTAGCATATATTCTGCATGTACTGTGGGCCGGCCATCATAAGCACACAGTAGTGCAGTGCTGTGCAGTGGCTTAATTGGATCCTTGTGTGCGAGGGGAAGACAGCTCGATCCATCCATCCATTGTTGGCAAGGACCAACGTGCGTGGACCGACGTGTGTCCAAGTACACTGTCGTCGATCGCTTAGCCTTGGTCCTAAATTGCGGCAAGACACGCGCGACGGGCAGGGGCAGGCGGGCAGCAAGCGCCATTGGGGGAAAAAACGACGGCGCCCCTGTCAAATTTTCAGCATGCGATCGAGCTGATTCGCAAGCCGCCGAGAAACGGACGGAGCGAGCAGCTCCATCATCGACCGATGTCAAACTAATAACAACGGAGCATGTGATCCAGCCCTCCATGCAGATGCATGGATCATCGGAGGACATGCATGAGGAGTGACGGCCGGTTATTATGGGTATGTTTGGCAGCTCTTCTCCGCGTAGTCTGGCTTTAGTCCGTGGCCACGCTATTGCAGTGCAGGAGCTTTTGTTTGGTTGCATTGCCCACGTAGTGTGTTATGTAGAAGCTCTTGTTTGGCTGTCCAGATCTCTCCCGTCTCTCTCCCCTCCGCTCTCCCTCTCCTCTGGCACCTGCCGCCGCCAGCCGTCCTCCACTGCGCCGCCCTTCCATCCCCCACGGCCGTCGGTGGCCCGCGCCGCCCTCCCCTCCCCCACGGCCGTCGGTGGCCCGCGCCGCCCTCTCCTCTCCCACGGCCGTCGGTAGCCCACGCTGTCCTCCCCTCCCCCACGGACGCTGACGAGGTCGCAGCGGGCGCCCGCAGCCTCGCGCCGCCCTCCCTCCCCCATGGACGCCGACAAGGTCGCAGCGAGCCGCGCCGCCGTCACCTCCCCTGCAGACGCCGGTGAGGTCGTACCGGGCCGCGCCGCCCTCACCTCCCTTGCGGAAGCCGGCCTCCCTTCCTCCACGGACGCCAATGAGCTTGCAGCGGGCCGCGCCGACCTCCTTCCCCTGCGGAAGCCGGCGACTCCGAAGGGCACGACACACAGCGACAAGGGGGCCTGGCAAACAACGATGAGGTGGAGGAGCAAGCGTGCCCGCGATGGCTCAGCAGGGGCAACGGAGGCCTGACCAAGGGAGAATGGCCGATTTGGCCATTTCCCCGAAGCCACCCTCGAGGGCTAGCACGGGCTGGGCTAGAAGTTGGCGCAGGCAGCCAAACAGTGAGCCTCGCGCTGCGGTGGTCTGGCTAGTCTTTTGGCTCACCTACCAAACAGCCCCTTATGTATTAGTTACTCTTGAATACCATGTGCATGCTCGCTCGCAGCAGTTTCAGGTTCTGCATGCATTGCATTATTATTTGCACCTCGACCATCCAGTCGTCAGCAGAAACCAGCAGCGGCTGCTCGATCGATCCACCGAGCAGTGGGGCTCGTACTTGCTTTTATAGTGCTAGTAATGTGCTGTGCCCACAGTGTGCGTATATTGTCGACTTGGCGGCTCTGTCCGTCCGGGTCCTTCTCCTTCATGCATGCCACAAGCACCGCACGCCAATGCGCGCGCCGGCACCCGGCGGCAGTGCGTGCGTGCATGCACGGACGCCTGCACACTGTGCGCCTCTCTCTGAATAATTAGTTACATGTGGTCATCTGCCCGTCCATTTAATCGCGTCCATGTTCCTTGAGTAATGGTGCATGCATGCGTGCTTCGTCCCCCCGGCCGGCAACCTAATTGAGTCGACTCAGAGTGCTAGAGTAGTGTGGTCTCAGTCTAAGCAAACCGTATGTGGTCCTGTACAGGTGCCAATTCAATACTCGATTCTTTTTACATGCATGCATATATCTCTTGAACGAACGAACGATGATCACTTTCTAGCTGGAACGGTATGATCACTTAAATGGCTACTTGAATAGAGAGAGCTCTATTAGCTATCTAATTATAATCTGTTGAATTTAGGCACCCTGTTCATATCTTGCCATCTATCTCTATCACTACTACAACATGATAAATCTCTCGAGATATGATGATAGTTGAATGGTCACTTTCTGACCAATCTTATATCCCTTTTTATAGCACCGTGTAACAAAGGGGACCGAGCCTAATGGCTGATCAAGGCATCTGCGTGGGCTATTATAAGCTATGAGCTCTCAAATAACTCAGTCATTCTGACCAGTCGAGATCAACAACCCAACAAACAATATCTTAGATCCACGGGCTCACATAATAATAAAAAATCTTGCTCTACAAGGACATATACATAGGATAGGCAATGTTAATATTTTTTCTTGACAAAAGGAAGCATCCCGAAACTGAAACTGTTTTTTAAGGTCCATGTGCTACATGCTCCTGGTATATATATCCAGCCCCACCGTATTTCAAATCGAATCCAAGCAAAATTCTTGCAAATAATGTGTGGCCATTTTTTCTAACTAATTGGAAATGTGACACTAAAAAAATCATGTAAACTATACAAAAAGAAACATCATCAATTTGCTACACTCTGATCATCATTAATATCACGTACAATCATTAGACGTATTTCATTTTCTAAGTTACCTATCTCTAATTTATCATTATACCGAACAATATAGAGTAACCTCCTTGTGAAATAATAGAGTAATCCCTTAATTTTGTATCTAAATAACTCACCTCTATCATTATGAAAGATAATACTATGAACATGCCCCTGAATTTGCCTTGCCACATGTGTCATTAGTAAATAATAATGTAAAGGAAAAAGTCCAAACTGGTCAAGGAATCTGTTTTTCAACCTCGTGCTACGAAACCGGATATTCTGCACCCTCAAACTGACAGAAAAGTCTGATTTACAATCCCAAGCACTGTTGAAAGCGGTTCCTAAGGAGGTTTTGCTGACGTGGCCGCCTTAGAATCTATCTTCAATAGTGCTCGGGGTTATATTTCGGACGATTTGGTCATCAGTTCGATCGTCCAGGTTACCCGATGTCGTAATTGAAGGTTGAAAATCGGACTATCGTACCAATTCAAGGGTGTCAAATGGACTTTTTCCTAATATGAAATAACCCCCTAAATTTTTTATGTAAATCATACACCTCTATGTAAATGTTAGTAAAATTACCTTAATGCATCTAATTATTAACTATATATAAAGGTCCTGCTGTGAAGAAGAGGAGAATCAGAGACTGAATTGTCTCTTAGAAAGAAGGTACTATATGCGTCGCTAGCCGTTTTCCCTTTTCCGGAACTCCAGACAATTTTGGTAAGGCTGCCTCTGTCCACATAGCACATTCAGGAGTGTTTTTTTTCCAAGGCGTAGTAAATCAAAACCGAGTCAATCAATACAATACAATACAACAAACGTGCTGTCACACTAGCAGCAGCGACTACCAGCTCACAACCTGATGAAGGGCGGACGCATCGCCTGTCCGCTCCCACATTCTCCTGAATTGACAACAGGACGAGTATCTTGAAGAAAGCATATCCAGACAGATCGTCAATATATATAATTGCGCGCACGCCACAGATGATGCCAAATTATCACGGTGACAAACAAGCAAGCTACTGTGAGATCGGAAAGCAACAGAACAAAATGCCTATACAGGTGAAAACCTGTACGTGCAAGGAAAGAGCTTGTTTTATTCAGAACTCTGAAATAACACAGTGTTTAGGATCCCAGAAAGGGGTGGTTCAGAAGTCTGAACTCGTGGGGGCATCAGGGCATGCAGTGTGTTCAGCACTGTTCAACAAGCGTCCAAAAAATAATTCCCGGCATTTCCAGGTTCTGTGAAGAAGAAAACCCCATCACCGACCTCCTCATCATGCATTCATTCATGCCATGCATCTTGTATCTTCTGAGAAATGCATCATCTACAGGTCCATTTCAGAGCGCGCGGCCGGGCGGCACCGGCACGCGGCGTGCCCATCCGGTCTAGCTCGGAGTGGGAGTGTGGCAAGCAGTAGGCACAGGCGCGTGCTGCCTCTATCCACACGGTCGGTCTGCCGGCCGGCCGACGGCATGGCACCACGCCGACGCCCATCTCCTCCATCGTCGAACTCGCCGTTCGCCGCGCCGTGTCGTCCGCGGTGGCCGGCGCATGCACCGAAACGGTCAGCGCGCGCGCGCGCGTTTCTTCGGCGGCTCTGCTTGCAGACACCGAACGTGGGGCTACCGGCCGGCATAACTTCGCCGGGACCTGCTGCCGCCTGCACTGCATCGATCTCTGCATCAGGAGAGAGGCCGGCTGATCGAGCGATCCGCGGCCTGACGGGACGGAGCTGCGGCTACAGGGACCGGATCGGACTCCGACCACGCGGCGTGCGGCGGCGTGTCTGTACGCTGTACGACCTCACCGGCCGTCCCTAGCGAGCACTATGTGGCCCTTGTTAACTCTTAAGAAGCATGGTGGTGGTAGCTAGGTAGCTGATGGAATCTCGTCTGATCGGAGGAGCGAGGTCAATGCGGCTTATTAGCTGCCGGCTGCATTTACGCACGTACGTGCGAGATGCGTGCATCTGCCGGCCGCGGGCGGAGTCGTCGAACGACTCACTCGATCGCAGCATGGCGGGTTTGCTCGGCGCATGCTGGTTGCCGAAATGCGTTCATGCATGCTAGAAAGAATCTCAGTTTGAGTTGAGCACAGGCAGCATGGGGCCTGAAAAGGATGGTGCAGGCGCAGCTAAGCTAGCAAGCACAATTCAAGCCGCCCATCATCATCTATCATCATCCAATAAGCTCTGTCTGCAGCATGTCTAGTAGTCTAGCTGGTGGAATGGAATGGAAGATTGGAAGAATGCATGGACGCACGACAGATACAGCAATGGCGCAGAGGCTTCGTTCTCGCCGGTTGCTACTAGACCGATGATCGATGTACCTTTTGTTAAGTTTCCAACACGGTCGTCACACAGTAACATGCATATACGCAGGCGACATCACGTGATATATATATATGTCGAAGTCGCGCGGCCGGGGAGCAAATACGGCCCGGAAATCGTGAGGGGGTCGGGCCGCATGCATCACAACACATGGCCGCGTGCGTGAAACCTAGAACCACGCGGTAATCGTGAGGTGCCGCCGTGCAGCGCGCGCGTTTAAGCTGGGCCCCGTAGAAGAAACACAGCTACAGTTTGCTAGCTACGCATCACCGATCACACTGCAGCACGTTTAGGTTTCGGTCAAAAGATAACACAATGGGTGCGCCAACTAAACTCACGCTGATCAAGTTTACCTTGGCACGATGATCAAGTTTTTTGAAACTGGCGTTACACCAACGATCAACCGCAACGCGACCGCGCGTATAGTACAACGATTCCTTCACCCATTCCTTCCTAGGAATGGTGAACGGGGGCTAGTAGGTAGGCGGCTAGCTGCGAATGCAAGTACATGACCCAGTTGTACGAGTCGTTATGACGTAATTTGCTAGTGTCTGTCCTCGCGACCAACCAATGACTAGGGCGTACTAGCGCGTTGGACTACTTGTGTTGTGTTTAATATGACACATACGACCTCGCTTATTTTTCTTTTTATTATTTTGACTATTCATAATTTTGAAAATATATATCGCTTATTTTGTTGTAATTTGTTTTACATTTACTCCACGGCTAGCTCCGAATGACGGTGGTTTTATATTCCGGCCCCCAGAGGCCAGCCCATGTGTAGAAACAAGAAGGTGGTGCTACGGCTCGAAAAGAGCTAGGGCCAGAGGAGTACATTTTACAAATTGGCATGCCAGTCGCAGCACGTACTACAAGGTACCCTGCACATGCAACATTCATCTGCGGGGGTACCGGTGCCTCCATTGCCCCGCGGCGTACAAGCCTACACACTGCCTGTCAGATATCACTGTGCGTACTGCTAAAATCGACGAGGGGAATGCAGTGCAGTGCAGCCAGGCCACCGTCAACTTGGTACGCACGGTGGGTCAGCCAAGCCAGCCGGCCTCATCACATCCCATGCATTCATGCATGAACGCCAACGATGAACCGCAACGAGCGATACCGCGTAGTATTCCAATGATTCCTTCCTCAGTCATCCTTCACTCGTTCAACAATTCGCCAGAATGAACATGCCATTGCCATCCATCCATCCATTTTCGTTCCATCCAGTGAAAGTGTGAAACCGTCCACAGCACAGGGAGGTAGGGACAGGAACATGGCATGGCCATGGTCGCCCGCGCGCCCAGTAACCGTTACCTCCGCAACAGCCGCCCGCCATTACTGCTCGCCCTGGCCCCGGCCACGCGCGGCCGGCCCGCCAATCCCCTCCCTTCCCTTCCCGCGCGTATAAAATCCGCCGTGCTGCACCGCGACCTGGCACACCTCGCTCACAGTCATCACAGTACTGCCTACTCTGTCGCCTCGACAGAGCTAGCGTTGTTTCCATGGCGAGCCAGCACCAGCACCAGCACCAGCACCACCTCCGGTCCGCCGCCATGGACAGCAGGGAGCTGTTCCGGACGGTGAGGCGGGCGGCGCTGAACCACGCCAGGCAGCTGCACCACCGCCTCCTCACCCGCCTCCCGCACCTCCTCGCCGTCACCCTCCTCGTGGCCGCGTCCCAGCTCGTGCCGCCGCCGCCCACCTCCTCGTCCTCCCCGCTCGCGGCCGCCCGGGCGCTCTGTCGCGAGGCGTGGCGCTCCTCCGCCACCACCGCGCTGGCCGCGCCGTCGTGCGCGGCCGCCGCCGCCGCGCTGCTCGCGTGCTTCCTGGCGTACGCGGCGTCGCGGCCGCGGCCCGTGTACCTGGTGGAGCTGGCGGCGTACAAGCCGGGCGCCGCGCACCGGGCCACCCGGGCGCAGTCCATCCGGCAGTTCGCGCGCGCGGGGCGGTCCTTCACCGCCGACAGCATCGCGTTCCAGACGCGGATGCTGGAGCGCGCCGGGGTGGGCGAGGCCACGCACTTCCCGGCGTCGCTGCTCACGCTGCCCATCGACATGAGCCTCCGCACGGCCAGGGAGGAGTCCGAGGCCGTCGTCTTCGGCGCCGTCGACGGCGTGCTGGCCAGGGCCGGCGTGCGCGCCGCCGACGTCGGCGTCGTCGTCGTCAACTCCAGCCTCTACAGCCCCACGCCGTCCTTCACGGCGCTGCTTGTCAACCGCTACCGCATGAGGCACGACGTCGTCACGCACAACCTCAGCGGCATGGGGTGCAGCGCCGGCATCATCGCCATTGACCTCGCGAAGCGCCTGCTGCAGGTACGTACGTACTACGACACTACGTACAGTACGCAAGAGTATATCGGCCTTTTTTTTTTCACATATATATAAGCGCGTATACGTGTCAACTGTCAACATCGTTCGACGCGTTCTTCTTTGCATTGGTACGTGCAACACGCGCACCGTCATGAGTTCGTAACGACTGATGCGCATGACCACGGCACATCGAAAGAACTGCATGCATGTGCACGCGAATTGAACGACAGGCCGGCGAATGATCTTGGTGCGTGTCATCGTTTGTCATGTCATTGGACAAATTAAGCACTTGGTCCGACATGCTCAACACCATGCATGTGCATGCATGATGTCGCAATTAATCTCCAAGTATTGGGCAGGTAGGATTACACGCCCCAGACAGAACAGTATTATTAGGAGGTTTATTCCTCTGAGCGTGTGTGTGTTTCTCTGCTATTAAGAGCCTGCTGTTCAGGCACACGGATCTGATCGCATAGGGCCATCACTTGGTGTGGATCCACGCACCTATCACTTCATAGTTCATACATAGTGATCGCATATATATATGGTGGAGGCCGATCATGACATGTACTCTAGCAGTTCGGTGACAGATCGATTTGATGTCAAGCCTCATGCATCCTAGCTAGTAGACAGGCAAGATTATTTCAGCTGGGATTGCCCCACTCTGGCATCAGGCGGTTTCTCCATTTATCATTACTGTATTCAAGCCAACCTTTTTGCACTGATAAGACAAAGGTCATCGGAGAGTGAAAATGGACGTGTAAAACACTGTTTGCGCACTGTATACAGAGTCAAAAAATAATGATTGCGCACTGTGCACAGTATGTATGCATTTTCTGATGACCCTGGTCTAATAGATCAAATAGCAACCTAGACTGTACGTAGCTTGGCTAATTAATGGGCTTCCACATGGTAACGCGGCTGCTAATTTCAGAGCTAAAATTAGATCCTAATTAAACACTCCTACCATGCTCCTAACAGCAGGGTGAGCAAATTGTACGTGTTCATAAACTTTTTTTAATAGTGGGGTTGTTTTAAGGTAGTAGTACATACGTGCATTCATGGCCGACCTTACCACGTCCAAGCGCGGCCAGAAAACCGTCCGTAGACGACGGTGTATCCTCTGCCCCTCTGCCTCCCATAATCAATTTGAGCAGCTAGCACCGACATGCATGTCTTCTGACGACAGTGGGGAAAAAACGTTGCCATTGTAAGAAAGAACCAAACAAAGCCAATGATGAATCGTGCAAAGGAGACGTTGCGTGGATCCAATAACAAGTCCAGGCGTGGACCATCCAAGAGCCACCTGATCGACGCGACTCGAGCTACCATCAAAGGCTCGCTTCGCTCGGTCGGTTGGGCCTAACAACTTTTGCAATTTTTTTTATCTTAATACGTAACATAGTACGTAGTAGATTAGAAGAAAAATTAACAAAGAGAGGTTGGGGTTCACAGCAACAGTAAAAATAACAAGGAGAGGGAGTGGTAGAGATTAAAAAACTGAAAGAGCAGTGCTGTTGTAAACCTAGCTAGAATTCGGCCACTTTATTATTCATAACTTTAATTTGGAAGACTTCACACATCGATCAGCAGGCAGGTCGCATAAATAACGTTAACCTTGGTGTCAGAACAGAGCCAGTTTGCCTGGGCCCCTTGCACCTTGCAGGTCCAGAGCGGCCCAGGCGCCCAGGCGAGTGCAGTCCCCAGGCATAGTAATTGTGGTTGGATGGCAGTTAGTTACTGGCCCGCCCTGTTTAGATCTAAACTTTTCTTTCAAATTCTACTATGAAAAAGAAGATTTTTACATCAAAATGCCGGCACATGCATAGAGTACTAAATGTAGATGAAATAAAAAATTAATTGCACAGTTTAGATGTACTTTGCGAGACGAATCTTTTGAGCCTAGTTAGGCCATAGTAGGACAATATTTACCACAAACAAACGAAAAATGCTACAGTGTATTTTTCAGCGCTACAGTGTATTTCAGTCCCAATTTCAGCGGGGCCATGTTTAGTTCCAAAAAATTTTTCCTAAATTCTACTATGCAAAAAGAAGATTCTCCTTCACATCAAAATGCCGCCACATGCATGGAGTACTAAATGTAGATGAAATAAAAAAATAATTGCACAGTTTAGATGTACTTTGCGAGACGAATCTTTTAAGCCTAGTTAGACCATGGTAGGACAATATTTACCACAAAAAAACGAAAAATGCTACAGTGCTTTTCAGTTCAGAACAGTGCCAGTTTTCAGGGATCTAAACACACCCCGGATCTAAACACAGCCACTATTAGGTTAGGCACACAGTGCCGCCGCAGCGCTAGCTCTCTGGAGTCTGGACTCTTGCAAGTTGCAAATCTGAGATGCGAATTCCTTTCGTCGTTGGCTGTGTTTAGATCCGCTGAAATTGGGACTGAAATGGACTGGAGCGCTGAAAAATACACTGTAGCATTTTTCGTTTGTTTGTGGTAAATATTGTCCTACTATGGCCTAACTAGGCTCAAAAGATTCGTCTCGCAAAGTACATCTAAACTGTACAATTAATTTTTTATTTTATCTACATTTAGTACTCCATGCATGTACCGGTATTTTGATGTGACGGAGATTTTTCTTTTTGCATAGTAAAATTTAGAAGAAAAGTTTGGATCTACACAGGCCGTTGATCGATAGAGTAACTGCAAATCAGGCCCCGCCCGGCTCTTGGCCGTAGACTCATTGCAGACGGTAATAACTCAACGAACAGCGTCATACCCATGGCAATGAATGCACAGCGCAGCTCGCCCTGCTCCAGCTTCAGAAATGAGGTCAGTTTGGTTCCCGGGAGAGGCTTTCCTTGCCTGGCTGCACGCACAACGAGAAGCTTGACAGTCCAGGCAAGCCAATTACACTCTCCTGCGCCAGCAAACAAATTCTTGCCTGCACAATCTCCGAGAGAACCTTGCTACATCCAAACGTTGCAATTTTCTGTTTGTCCTAGCCTGGCAAGGAGATACAGTGCTTTGAAATGAAACCAAACATGCCCGAAAAAATCACCATGGCCGGCGGCCGGACCACCCATGATCGGCGTTGCATTTGCATCGGATCAGGTCGCCACCCAGCCTGGGCTCCAGCACCACCATAGCATCATCATCAACTGGCCCCTAGCACTATTATCTTGCATTGCTTGACTGATCAACTAACTGACCTTGCCTGACCTTCAATTCCACTGAACTGATTATCTGCAGGTGCACCCGGACACGTACGCGCTGGTGGTGAGCACGGAGAACATCACCCTGAACGCGTACCTGGGCAACCACCGTCCGATGCTGGTGAGCAACGCGCTGTTCCGGATGGGCGGCGCGGCGGTGCTGCTGTCCAACCGCCGCGCGGACGCCCGGCGCGCCAAGTACCAGCTGCTGCACACGGTGCGCACGCACCGCGGCGGCGCCAGCGACCGCAGCTACGGCTGCGTGACGCAGGAGGAGGACGCGGAGGGCCACGTGGGTGTCTCCCTCTCCAAGGAGCTCATGTCCGTGGCCGGCGACGCGCTGCGCACCAACATCACCACGCTGGGCCCGCTCGTGCTCCCGCTCTCGGAGCAGCTCCGCTTCCTGGCCGCCGTGCTGCGCCGCCGCCTGCTCCTCCGCCACGACGCCAAGCCCTACGTGCCCGACTTCAAGCTCGCGCTCGACCACTTCTGCGTCCACGCGGGCGGGCGCGGCGTGCTGGACGAGCTGGAGCGCAGCCTGGGGCTCAGCGACTGGCACATGGAGCCCTCCAGGATGACGCTCTACCGCTTCGGCAACACCTCCAGCAGCTCGCTCTGGTACGAGCTCGCCTACTGCGAGGCCAAGGGACGGATCAAGAAGGGGGACCGCGTCTGGCAGATCGCCTTCGGGTCGGGCTTCAAGTGCAACAGCGCCGTCTGGAAGGCGCTCAGGACGGTGGACGAGGCCGGGGACGACACCAACCCATGGGCGGCCGACATCGACCAGCTGCCGGTGCACGTGCCCAAAGTGGCGCCCCTCGATCCTCCAGAGGACGACGACGACGACCAGCAGACGGCCTAAGCCAAGCCGCCTATCTATCTTGTGATGAGGTCTGGCCGGCCGGGCTAATTATTGGCCATGGCCGCCTTGATTTATACTGTACGTACAACAGGGCATTGTTGTTTTTCTGATGATCTAGTAATACTACGTACGTACCTACTGCTAGTGTGTAAATCGTTGTCTATCGGTAAGCAGGCCTCGAGAGCTAGCAAGTGTGAGTGTTTTTTTTTTTAATCAAAGCAGGCCTTTAGATATAAACCCAAGGCCGACTTGCAGAGGAGAGAAGGAGGTGGATGGAAACACCAAGGTTGGTAGGTGGCTAATCCTCTGACGAGGCTAGCCTAAAACAGTATTTGGTTGTTTGGTTGCTCAATTCGAAAGTCAGGCTCAGATTATACAAAAGCCTCATCTAGTTTGGCTCCCTAGAGATGGTAGAATCGAGTGTTTTATCCTGACAATGCTTGACCAGTACAGAATCTTGTGCGCGCTGAAGTCGAAACATCTTTTCTCTCATTTTATGATATATCTCGTTATTAAAATATGAAATCACCAAAACGATTTTTATATTTATGTTTGTTACATTTTTACCAAGAAAACTACACCAAACTTGCCACATCATTTAAAAAAAACAATTTTATTATCTATTTAGTTTTATTGTAGGTTGTGACAATCAAACATAGACATCATCGAAACAACCATGCTGGCTAGAAAACCAAAATAACGCCCGTGTAGCTTATTTAACACAACATGAATGGTCTATCTTAGCACCCTAGCCTGGTTCAACCTTTGGAGAGACCTCGAGGGGTTTTTGGATGGTGGGATATAAAAAGGATGAGACATTGATAAAAAAAGTGAGATAAGTTTTATACTACCATGTTTAAGGCCCCTTTTGGTAGGGATTCTTAGACAGCCCTGGCTCTACGTGAAGTCCTGCCAGAAGGTGACAAAAAACAGCTTTTCTCCGAGAGTTAGAAAGAGCCTTTTGTGTTAGGAACCGGACCACCAAAAAACCAAGTTTCTACCGTCTCTCCCTGCCTTCTTGTTTCCATTCCCCTTTGCCTCTCCTCTCCGCACGTGCTGTGGGTGGGATGCCCACACTGGTGCGCGCGTAGGGCGTGCTGCCTGCATTGGGGGCGCACAGGTCTCGAACACACCTCGACCGCTCGTGCTGGGGCACGCTGCGGCCCCACTGCCATGCCCAACAACAACCAATTGAAGAAGCATGTGTCTTTTTGCGAAAATGTTCTTTAGAACTTTGTAGTTTTTACATTATATGTTTCTTGTAATGCTACGAAAAGACCCTTATAGATATGTATTTTGTAAAATTTTCTATTATTCTCCATACTATATACTAGGATTTTCATATGAAGGATGGAATTGTTTTAGGGAGTAAAATTTAGGTGATAATCAACATATGTACAACAAAATAAAAGAGACAAGGGCACTATGGACATTTGTCCCTTGCATTATTGCAAAAAGATACAGAAAAGTCGTTTTGCCAAACGATTTGTAAAAAAAACTCTGAGGAGCTGTGGTAAAGGAGGCATAAATAACATATTACCTCTGTTTTCGAATATTTGTTGCCCTAAAATTGATTTATTTTTAAACTGAAATACAATAACTAGAAAAGAATAGAGAGTGGGATAGAGAAATGAACATGAGCGATGCACTGTCACATCTCTTATTTTCCTATCGGAAAAGGTCTATATAATGCCCTAATAAAGAATATATGGCGGAACACATCACCCCTTGAATTATGAAATCGGATGTTTTGCGCCTTAAAGTATCAAAAACCGGTCAAATAACCCCCAGAGTGGTTTTGATGACGTGACATGATGATGCATTCAAATCATTCCTCCAACTATTTCAGCCAGTGCTTCATTTCTCTATGTACAAATTAAGTTTAGAGTTTAAATTTTGTAATGTCATGGAAAACATTATAACTTATGCAAAAAATATTTATGATGATTTTATCATAATTTTTTAGTTAGACATTTAATAATAAATTAACTTTGCTAACATAAAATTGTAAAGAAACATAATCACAAAAGATCACCATTTATTTTTCTAATATAAGTTATGACCCATCTATCACCTTGCAAAATTTAAAGTTCAAATTCACATTGTGGACGATGAAACAAAAAATATAAATTTATCAAAGGGTAGAATGTACCAACTGAAATAGTTGGAGGGGTGATTTAAACACATCAGCACGTCACGTCATCAAAACCGCCCATCAAAATCACACAGGGGTTATTTAATCAGTTTTTGATACTTTAAGATGCAAAACATCCGATTTCGTAGTTTAGAGATTGATGTTGCGTCGTATATGCTTCGGAGGATTATACAGACCTCTTCCTTTTCCTATCCCGAACCCAATTTATCCAAACGGCACCCAAGCCATCTTCCTCCTCGGGTCTTGACATTTCGCTGGATCCTCTCACGTGTGACACCGGCCGCCCTACCGCTCCCCGGCCCCGGCCGCTCGCCTCCCTGCGCCCCCTCCCCGTCCGGCCGACCCCGCCCCACGGACCCGGCCGCCCGCCTCCCTGCGCCCCTCCCCGTCCGGCCGCCACCGCCCCCACGGACCCGGCCGCCCGCCTCCCTGCCGGCTCCCCTTGCATCTACGTGCCTCCGCGGCCGGCGGCCGGCCCCCTGGTGCTGTCTCGACGGGGAGCCAAGGACATTAGTGAGCAATGCATATCTCCCCCTCGCTTCTTTCTTCTCTCATGTGACCTTAGCTTCTAGCGAAGGCGACTGCAAAGCGGTTACATGATACAATATTTGGTGGATTGTATTATTGGCTAAAATTGGGTATTCCTGGGAATACCCAGGAATCACTATAGCTCCGCCCCTCGAACCTTTCCAACTCGATTTCTCAAATGCTTGAACAAAATAGTAGTAACAAAACTGTCATTACACTCTTTTTTTTTTCCACGGCAGGGCGAGATGCTGATCCCTTGCGATTGCTTCCTCTATGTCCCCACTCCACCGTTGACTCCGCTGCCGAATCTTGTACCATCAGCACCCTGCAGAGATAAATTTCTCACCTTCCAGATTAACGCTGTCTCTGTGCCAGCTAGGACCGCTGAAATTTCCCCGGAATTGGCAGTTCCATGCACGGCTGCCAGACAGTCTGCCAAAGGGAAGATGAAGAAAGGCAACTGGGTTCGCTACGGGGGATCGCTTCCGGCAATGCTGGAAGCATTAGAGCGTGCCCAGGAAGTTGGGGAAGCGCTCTGGCCATGGAAGGGCACACTGAGCAACCGGGAGACAACGATCATCCTCAAGGAGCAGAAAGATTGGAGACGGGCAGTCGAGATATTTGACTGGCTTCGTGGGGAGAGTGGCCATGGGCTCAATGTGATTCACTACAATGTTATGCTCTGTACAGTTGGGAGGGCAAGGAGATGGGACATTGTTCTGAGGCTGTGGCATGATATGCACTCCTGTGGTGTGGCGCCGGATAACACAACCTATGGTACGCTGATTGATGTATGTTCCAAAGGGGGGAGAGAGCGGGCGGTGTTTCCATGGCTTGGGGACATGTGCAAGCGGGGTTTGATGCCTGATGAGGTCACCATGAGTACTGTGCTCCAGGCGCATAAGAAGTCTGGAGAGTTTGAGACGGCTGAGCTTTTCTTCAGAAGGTGGTCTTCGAATTCAGGTAGAAGGGTGGAGGGACATCCTCGCTACAACTTGTATACTTACAACACCTTGATTGATACTTATGGGAAAGCTGGTAAACTTAGCAAAGTATCCGACACATTCAACCAAATGTTGAGAGACGGTGTTGCCCCAAATGTTGTTACCTTCAACACGATGATTCATGTTTGGGGTAGGCACCATAGGATGGAGCAAGTATCTTCTTTGGTGAGGATGATGGAGGAGTTCCAGTGCTTTCCTGACACTAGGACTTACAACATACTTATCTCACTATACAGAGAAAGCAATGATATCGATGTGGCAGAGTACTACTTCTGGAAGATGAAAGCAGAAAACTTGGTACCGGATGTTGTGAGCTACCGCACGCTCTTATATGGATTCTCTGTCGGGGGTATGGTCACTAAAGCGGAAGACCTACTAAAAGAGATGGATGAGATGGGCTTTGCGATAGATGAATATACACAATCAGCTTTGACAAGGATGTATGTAAATGCTGGGATGCTTGAACAAGCATGGCATTGGTTTGATAGCTTCCATGACCAGATGAACTCTGAGTGCTTTTCTGCAAATATTGATGCATTCGGAGAGAAAGGATGCATACTTCTTGCAGAGAAGGCTTTTATATGCTGCATAAAGAAGAATATGCTCAGTGTTTCTGCGTGCAATGTTATGATCAAAGCATATGGGCTAGTAGAGAAACTGGATGAGGCATGTGTGGTAGCTGATGGAATGGAGAGGTATGGCATTTTGCCTGATTTTGTGACTTACAGTTCTCTCATTCAACTTCTGGCAACTGCAAAACTGCCAAATAAGGCGCTCTACTACTTGAAAAAAATGCAAGCAGCAAAGTTGCTGTCAGATTGTGTTCCATATGCTGTGGTGATTAATAGCTTTGCTAATGATGGAGATTTACGAATGGTTGAATACCTATTTAGAGAAATGATCACTTCAGGCATCCGTGCTGATATTTTTCTCTACTCTATCCTAATTGATGCATATGCTGAATTTGGAAATGTCCAACAAGCTGCAGCATATTTTGGTTTAATGAAAAAGGATGGTCTATGTGAGAGTGCTGCAATCTGCAATTCTCTGATAAAGCTCTACAAGAAGGTAGGATATGTTGCAGAGGCCCGAGAAACATACAAGCTACTAATATCATTGGATATCGATGCCAGCCTTTATGCATCGAATTGCATGATTGATCTCTATAGTGATCATTGTATGGTGAAGGAAGCACGTGAGGTTTTTGAAAGTTTGAAGATCAGGGGAAGTGCAAATGAATTCTCGCATGCAATGATGGTTTGTTTGTACAAGAAAGTTGGTCGTTATGACCTAGCTCACAGGATTTGCAAGGAAATGCAAGCTTTAGGGCTTCTAACTCAGGCATTAAGCTACAATTCTGTGATCCAAATGTATGTTTCTTGTGGAAGAATGGAGGAGGCTCTAAAAATATTTAAGAAGATGTTGGCGTCAAACACACCACCAAATGATGCGACATTCAAGGCACTAAAAGTTATTTTAATAAAAAGCGGAGTTACAAAGGATGAGACTAGAAGGTTAGAATTGCTAAGAAATAGTTCTCACGATTGCTTGCACCAATGGTATAAGGCACTATCTTCAGCTGTAAGATTAAGTCCAAGCTCTTTCGAACACAGTATTATTGACCAATCTGCCACAAGGATACTCCCTAATGACATTGACAAGCGCAAGAATAGAAAAAAGGGTACAAGAAAGAAAGTAACTTCAGAACTCATTTCAAATGGTTGAAATCTTAGATATAGATAGATACACCATTGTACACAGAGATTAGAGATGGTGTATACAATCTTTGAGAAAATGTTTGATAGTTGGTTGGCTAATGAACAGGGAATTCATAGAAATATTTTTCACATGGGTATGAATCCTGTTAGGTTTCTTCAGGGCTGCAGGTGACTTCTGTTAACATTATCAGGTTTCTGCATACCAGCATATATAGTGATTAGCATATTCTTTCTGTTATTAAAATTGAATCACTTTAGCCTTAGATAGAGCTGCTTAGAAAGCAGCTATCCACGTGGCTGAGCCTTGATTAGGCTCTTCTTTGTCCTTCTTGCCAAATAAAACTTTTGAAACCCTTGTTTTCTTGTTAAAAGATTTCTCTTCAAAAAGTTAAAAAAAATCCCTCTTCTAGCGGTTTGGTTTGGGTTTCAACTCTAGCCTATTCCAACTTGCTTGGGATTAAAAGGCTATGTTGTTGTTGTTGGTGGTGGTGGTTATAATCTCCAACATTTCAGTGCCCTTTTCAAGTTCCACCTGTTTTAATTTCATTTTGTGGCTACACTACATCTCAGTTTGCAACATAAATATTCTATTGACAACAATTTACTTCTCGCGATATCTTATTCATAATTCTACCGTGATAAACATGCAATATCTTTTTAGTTGTGGCTCCTATATTCAATAATTGGTAAATTTCAGATGTGATGGAACATGGAAAATGACCAATGGGTTGCTAAATTCAGACATGCATACGTTTCATTGTTAATATTGAAGGAGTTATGTTATACATGTGATCAGTGAGAGGTTGTGAGTTATTCTCAAGCCCACAAATCACCAAGGAAGAAATCAGGATTTCATGCATTTACATGTATTTTTCTGGTTGGGCAATGTGACAAAGCTCATGTCTCAGTGTGGTTATAGTCTATTGAGTAGGAGCGCTATCTGGAGACCTGGTGGCATTGGTGCTTAAACTTTTCTCTTTTTTGTTGCTAGCTCAACTTACCACTTCCTGCCTTATTCATCAATTATTTCTTGCTGTACACTGTTCTAATATTCTTTTCTGTGCATATTATTTGGTTTAGAGTTCTAATTATCCATTGCTTCGCTGCTATATGTTAAGCATCCATTTTGCACGTATGTGCTAAATTTATTGCAGCTACATGAAGACAGGAGTTTATGGTTTGAAGAGGCAGCGCTTCTCTAGTTGTTTTGAACCTAGGGTGATGATTCTGCACCTTTTGAATTCCTTTTGGATTCACTTATGAGTTGTTTAATGTGAGATTTATTCTTGTATTTTCATTCTGTATTTAGATTTAGGGCATTCGTTTTCTCCAGAGCTTTCCATGTATGTGATTTTGTCGTTTAGGGCCTGATTGGATCAAGGCAAAAGTTGGAATGGCTAAAATTTGCCAAATTTGACTATGTTTGAATTTTTTAAAAAATATTTAGTCAAATGATAATTTTTTTGTTTGTAGACCTTATTTAGGTGTCAAATAACTATTTCACCAAATATTTTTTAAAATTCAAATATTGTCAAATTTGATCAAAGTTTGACCTTAATCCAATCAGACCCTTACAACCATTTTGGAGCGGTCAAGAGTAATGCCTTCGAGCTTTGGGTGGCATGATATGTTTGGAAAATGCTACATCGTAGGAAAACAGTAGGATAAGACCAGCCCAATGGAATGAGCAAAAGCATTATCAATTTCTATTCATTCACTGTTTCAACTATCTTTCTCTTTGTCGAAGCGTTACAGTGTTAATAATGTAAGACAATTTTTTTACTCCACTGTTAGGATAGCCTTAACAATATATTTGTAACAATATTGTTTGTGGAGGCGCGGGTTCAGAAATAGAGCATATATATGGGCCCTGCTGCTGACCCTGTTGTAATCATGGCCTGGCCGCACCTTTGTTGCTGCCTGTTGTCCTTGTACTGTATTTTTTGTAATCTGTCCTCTCGATATCAAAGACGCACGCATATCCTCTGCTGTCTTCTGCTCTGCATCTGCTTGCTTGGCCTGTCCTTGTGCCAACCCATGGAACGCCCAGCATAAATGTTTGGTACTGTTTAGATCCCAAATTTTTTTTCAAATTCCACTACGCAAAAAGAAAGTCCCTCATCACATCAAAATACCAGCACATGCATGGAGTAATAAATATAGATAAAATAAAAAATTAATTGCACAGTTTAGATGTACTTTGCGAGACGAATCTTTTGAGCCTAGTTAGACCATATTAGGACAATATTTACCACAAACAAACGAAAAGTGCTACAGTGTATTTTTCATCGATACAGTGTATTTTTTACCTCAAAATTCTGGATCTAAACACAGCTTTTGTTATTTGTGCACTTGGATTACTGTCTGGTACGATTGCTGGTTTGGCAAATCATCCCCCCCTCCCGTTCATGATTAAGCTGATCCCTGACACGTTTCAGCTTTCAGGTTCAGGGCCACTTGGCGCTTTCAGAATTCAGAAGACAGCGCATCATTACACGTCTGGCCTCGCGATCCCATCTGATGCTGCTGCGTATGCCTCTCTGCTGCGCCTGCCGGCTGCCAACGCCAGCTCTTCTAGCCCACGTCAACCTGAGCTCCTTTGCTTCTCCACGCAAACCATCACAGCTCACCTCCATCCCACCCACGCCCCATCTCAAATCGTAGACAAGACCCCCCCCCCCCCCCCCCCCCCGCCGCCTCGATCTCCGCGCTCCTCCGCATCCGTGTCTCACTCTCGCCGGCGGCAGCCTCGTTCGATCCGGGAAGAGGGGCGTGTTCTGCCCTACTCCTACCTCCCTGCCGCAGTGGGCCCCCACCGGTCTCTGGGCGGGGGGCACAAGTGTGCAAGGGAAGCAAGGTCGCCGGCTGCCGAGACGGCGGCTGGAAGTTACCGCCCTGCCCTCCCCCGCGTGGGCCACCTGCCGGGGGCGCCGCGTCGTCTTGGGCGGGGGCAGGAGCGTCAAAACACCGCGCCGCGCTCGCGCGGGAAATCCGGAGGGGGGCGGGTGGTGTGGTACTTGTGTATCACCCAGCTCGCTCTGTTCCGCTTCGGCACAACTGCTCTGCTCTGCGCTGCCCAGAGCCCTGCTGCTGCCCCCCACTCCTCCCTCCCCTCCCCCGCGGGCCTGGCCTGGGGGCTTGGAAGGGGGTTAGGGTTTCGTGCTCGCCTCCCCCGGCTTCGGGGGCCACGTCGCTGTCCGTTCACGTGCCGCCGGCTGCCGCTCGATAGCGACCGCGTCGTCGTCCGGGAAAGAGGATCGATCTGAGCGCGCCCTGTGGCCCCGCGCTTCGATCGACTTCGCCGCCTCGTGATCTCCAGCCCGATCGTGATCCCTGGGCGCGATCGATTCCAAGGTACGCGCATCCAGCGCTCCCCCCCTTCGCTCTAGCATGCGTCGTGATGGCCGCGTGATCGAATGGTCGTGTATGCTCACATTTTTTGGGGGGGCTTGTCTAGCGGCGCTGTCTATGCGCTATGAATTTTGGGGGCTTGTGTTGCTTAGATTGGAATGTTCTGCGGGTGTTATTGGGCGGCTCGGTAGTCATTGGTTCTATGTCGATGTTTTCCACTTTGTTCTCATCTCAGGGCCTTTTTGTTCTGTGCTGGTGTATGATTCGAAAATGGGTTGGTCGGGTGGTGTGCTGGGGGCATCAGGCTATTGGTTCAGATTTTGATGCTCGGATTGAGTGTTCTGGCTTGTGGGTGTTACGTATGGGATGCTGGCTGATGGATAGATTGGGGAAAAAAGGTGATAGGCTCTGGGTGGACTGCGCCTGACACAGTAGTTTCATATTCTGTTGCTGCTACTTCAAAATATATTCTTCTACGAAAAACTAACTGGTTAAAGTGCCTTGAATTCTAATTCTATACTTCTTAGCCTGCACATTCAGATCATTAACAGTTTTGGTTTCCTCAAGGATAACTGAATAAGCAGCTCTCTGGGTGGTTTGGACGTTTGGTTTATTCTTGTAGTCTGTTTAGTGATGGTCGAAAGCGCCACATTGTTGAATCATAGGAGTCGCACTAATTGGCTATGAGAACCAGATCATGGTACATTGTGGGTACAAGCCTAGTATCTGGTGATTGTTTTGCTGACTGGGTAAGGTGAGTGGCTGATGGATGGGTTTTCCTACATGTCAATCAGCACTAGGAGGCTCTGGAAAACTGATGTTGAAATGTCACCTGTTGGTGGGCCTTCGTTTGAGATAGCCTGATTAGTTGACATCAGATTAGATGGGATGTTAGCATTATGGTATCAATCTTTATAGAGCTCCATCATGAAACTTAGATGACTCCAAGCCAGAGACATTTCTATATCTGATGATGCTATGGTTGCTATGGTCGCTTACAACAAATGTGACAATAACTCGTGCGGTGCGTGGCGTGGGCAAGTCATGAAGTTTGAACATATAACGTTCATATTGCTGGCTTGCTGTTATGCCGATTTACTTAACATCCAGTTTAACCTATGAGTATTTTATTATGCCCATGACCTCTTGAAAACAGGCCATGCTACATAACTTGTGCATTCATCACTGATATTTGGGTATTTGGTTTGTTTATGCCACTCTCTGGTGCTCATAATTATCCTGCTCTTGGTTGTTTTGTGTTGCTACACCTGTGAAAAGCTAGTGTTTGAGCAAGCGAAGACGTTGAGGAGTTCTTTATTGAATACTGCAAAATTAAACAGCCAAACCCCATAGATATTGAATTCCGATGAAAAACGGACAAACTCTGTAATGAGGCTAAATAATGGTGCACAACTAGTGCGGGACTTGTGTCTTTGGATTGCTAGACTAGTCAGCTGATGCTTTATATTGAAGTGAATCTGTTTTGTTTGTAGTCTCACATAATGATCGAGTCAATTCTCTTTTGTTTGATTCTGAGAGTAAAGCCAACTACTGGTATATCAACAGTTTAAAATTTATTCTGCCAATCTAAATGTGTGATGAGTGTTCTACCGATTTCAAATTTGCATGAGTACAGGGTTACTAAGGTGATAATTCATGAAGAACTACATTAGTGGTCTACCTTCCAAACTGAGTTGTGATTATTGTCCTCAAATATAAGGGACTTTAGGCTTTTTTTGAACAATTTAATGTGGACAGGAAGTCGTATGTGCCCCTTGTTATTTATGTGGGGGAAAGGCGGGCACATTGATTAATGATAAGGAGTCTTAATTTACTCACAATCCCTTGTGTTCAGGGGCTAATTTCAAACAGTTTGATCCCCTTAATATTTCAGGTCGGAGGGTGTAGGCAGGATGTTTGTTTGTCCAAGTACTAGGTCATTAATTGCTATATAAGTTCTCTGTTGAGGAGTCAAGGTCTAGATCACCAGACTGGAACATGTAGTGGCCCAGTAGCTGCAGGCCATTATTTCTGCTGGACCCATTTTCCTAAAAGAATTTTGCTACAACCGTAGAAGAATTTATTTATTTTTGGCAGTGTGCTGCCTGTTGCATGTGTGTATAGTTAAGTACTATCTCCAATCCTTTTTTATGACGCTCACCGAGCTAAAAAATGGACTGTTTGGCTTCATTTATAAAAGATAGGAGGGAGTCTTATTTGGGCTCCACTTTCTCCAGAAGTGGCTTATCCGGAGTCAAGCTCCAAGCAGAGTTTGTTTTATCTTTCTTGTGGATCATTTGTGGTTACTGTCGGTTTCTTGTTTTGCCGTATCGATCCTAGTCGATTTCTTGTTTTACAGCATCGATCCTATATGCTTACTGCATAAGATTTAAAGGCTGCAAATATCATTGCTACTTTGCTTATGTTTCTTAACCAAGGATTGCTGCAGTGTTTCACCAAAAACACTTGTTTGAGTAAGGCATTGGTCCTCGTTTGCAGGGTAAGGCCATGGAGAGAGGAGCCAATCCTGGTGATGGTAGGGAATGGCAGCTGAAGCCCCCGGGAGCATTCCTTGTACATGCCGCACTCTTCTTGGGCTTGGAGAAGATCACCTGAGGCCCTCTCAGGCCAAGCCCCAACGCAGCTGACCCCTCGTAAGAGGAGTTATTCGTCTGCACGTGCCCATCAACAACTCCTGCAGCTATTCTCCACACTAACACTGATGAACTCATCCGGGTGGTTCTCCATCAAGTTGAGGTCTAGTGATAGCTAACTATATACTAGTATGCTACTACCACCCTCAGTTCATTTCATATCTGCAAGTGACAGCGCATTTTATTTTGTTCTGCTCGCCCCCCCAGCAAGGTGAGCTACTGCCCCATGTCTGTGCTGTGTGCCCAAGATGACTTCGGAAGCGTTGTGCTGTGTGTTTTTGGTGCGAATGTATTGTAGAATGGGTGCCAGGTGCTTTGCCTTGCCATGTCTGTGTGCTTTGCCTTGCCAGGTGCCAGCCGCCACTGCACCCCGGTAGACCAATTTGTAGACTGGAGATTGGTGGACTGTGAATGCTTATTAGACTCTGCTATGTAATCATGAACCGTCGTGTCACTAATCACGCAATGTAATTCATTCTGATGGTGTGGTCGTGAGGGGAAATGTTCTCCATTTGCTCTGCAGGAGTTCTTTTTTTGGTGGCAGCAAATAGCACTAAGTGCCTTTTGCTTGAGGGACGGTGCTGGCGTGTCACATTGTGCAGTGAGTTGATAGGATCCGAGCAGGTAAAACAAGCGTGGGACTACGATGTCTTGGCTTGACCTTGATGTTGCTCGAACGCTTTCGTGGCATGTTCCTTTCTGGTCCAAACATACAAATTCCAAAAGAAAAAAATGAGTCCAGATTCCAGCGTGACGGGAGTGGCCGAGTGGGGTTGGGCTGTTGAGACCCCAGAGAAGCCCCAGCCACCCCATGTCCGCGGCCCTCAGCCTCATCCTGTATCCAGTGCAGGCTGCTTTAGCCCTTTTGCCCCAACCTCCTCTGCCTCGTACCTCTCGTCAGTCGTCATTACTACTGTCGACTGAGGGGCGCCGGCCTCGTCACCGTCTCGCAGCCGATACGCCCGAGACCGCGCGCGCGGAGCGACCGAGAGGGAAGGCGAAGGCGATGAGGTCGCAGCTCAACGCGGCCGTGTCACCGTCGCCGTCGCTACCGCCTCCGACGCCCTCGTTCCGGCGGGCTCTCCCCTTCGCCACGCCCTGCGGCGCCGGCGCCGTCAGGTACGCCGCGCCCGCCACCCTTCGTTTCTGCTCGGCAGAACAGCGGAGAGAGAGTGACCGCATAGCGCTCTCTGACTCTTCCAAGGTCCCGCGCGTTCCCGTGGCGGTTCCGCGTTCACCACCACCACGGCCGCGGCGCAGGAGCTCGCCGCGCCAGCAGTCTGCTCGCCAACCAAGGTTCGGTGAATCGGCTGTCTGGTCTGTCATTTTTGCCTCGCCTGCTCGTACGTTGTTGTTTAAGCTTTCTGCCTTAACTAGGAGCGGCAGCGTTCACCTCCGAGAGGAGGCCCGGTGATGACGACGCGCCTGTGAAAAATGCAGAAGCGCCCAACACTTCAACGGCCACCGCGAATTCCTTGCGCTTTCCCACACAGGTGTTTTTTTTTCTCTCTTAATGGTTGTTCGCTGCAGTTGTGAGCCAGCCAACTACTACTATATATTCTGGTGCCACTGGCTACCATGTGATCTGTAGGAATCGTATAAACAATTAAACTGAATAGACTAGCACATGACAAATGGGTTAAGATGTATGCTTGTTTTCTATGGCATTGTTTTTCAACTTGAGCTTTTTTTGGAGTATATAAGTGTGCTTCATGGGCAGTGAACATGCGCTGCTTCTGACTTCCGAGCTGCATAGATGTGAATTTATAACAGTGAATTTGAAATTTTGTGGAATGTTTCCTCTGCTAGACTAGTCAGCAACCAGTGAATTGGAGCTGTATGATACTACTTCAGATGTTCACTCTGAGCACTTTGCAGTGAATCGTTCGTATCTTAACATTATGTTTGCTTCATGTTTTTGTTCCATTTTTCCAGGGAAATTGCAACATGGCTGCCATTATAAGCATAGCGTTCTGCTTTCTACACAGAATTCTTTCTGGGCGTACACAGTTGATGGCGAATTTTCTCCCGTGGATATCAAATGGAATTACAAGTTTGCCATTTGCTTGCATATCCGATCCTATCAGAAAACCCATACCTCTTAAGCTAGATGTGACTTTTCCACCACTGCCTGATGTCAGATGGAATTTTTCACGATTGTACTATCTGTTCAATTCTCAGCTTGATCGGAACATTGCCTTGTAAGTGTGGTTCTGTGATGATGCATCTAACTGTGTACTATCTTTATGATGCCATTCCATGCTTCTTTTGTCATTTTTTTTCTTGAAACATTGCGTTGTAAGTGTGCTTGTCATTGAGCTGTCACTTCTTCGCACATTTCGAAAAATTATTAACTCCTTAGGTATGCCTAATAATTAAGTTCTCAATTAAAGTTTATTAAATTCACATTGTCTCGATTATCTTTGCAGGTCTATTATCACTTTGCTCGTCACATGCTTTTCATTTGTCGTTATTGGAGGATTACTGTTTCATAGGGTCAGGTCTGTATTTATCCTTTAAATATGTATGGATTTTCTCCGTTGTTTTTCCCAGAGGATATCCTATCTCCGTTTCTAATTCAGGAAGAAGCAACAATCCTTGGAGGACTGCCTTTGGGAAGCTTGGGCATGTCTATGCTCATCATCGACCCATCTAAGGGTAAGTAATAAGTAGGGACAAGGAGATTGCTGCCAGTTTCTGTGAGGCTTAAGGAACTGATATGTTTTTCCTAGACGTTATCCTCGCCATTTCTTTAAAATTTCCGCTTTAATGATCCCTATATAATCTGTTATTTTTGCTTGTTTGGACTTTGGACAGCAAAAGACACGTATTGAGCGTGTGATTGGGTTCTTTCTTGCTATCTGGGGTATATTATTCTATTCTCGTTTACTAAGCGCAATGACAGAACAATTTAGAGTGAGTTGTTTTGACATTATCTGGAATTGAGATGAAAAACTTCTATGGTGATGTGTTTTTTTTTTTTTTTTTTGACATATGGTCGCCTGGTTGTCCACAGATCCAGATGCATAGAGTAAGGGAAGGGGCACAGATGCAGGTTATTGAGGATAATCATATCATTGTCTGTGGAGTCAATAGTCATCTGATGTCCATATTGACCCAATTGAATAAGTTCCATGAATCAGCAATTCGCTTAGGTCTAGCTAAAGCAAGGTAACTGAATGTTGACATATCATTTTGGTTGGCTTCCTTTTATTCTCGAGGATCAGTAAGATCTATCTATATTATCGAATGCAGCTGATAGTTTTCTTATGAACAATGTCAAGGAAGCAGAGAATCCTTCTTCTCTCAGATCTTCCAAGGAAACAGGTTGACAAGCTCGCAGATAGCGTGGCCAAAGATTTAAACCATATTGATGTTGTCACCAAGAGGTAAGGGATTACTCATCATGGTGTTGCTTTTCTGAATAAGTGCCAACGTTTTTGATCTGTTTACCTTCCTGTTTCACTTTTCTGGAGAACATGAGTACAGCCCATGAACACAAATATTTGCTTTGATTTGTGAATATTGAAAGCATGTTGAGGCTTCGCATTTTGACTTGCAGTTGTAGCCTTAGCATGTCAAAATCATTTGAGAGAGCAGCAGTACACAAAGCAAAGTCTATAATCATCTTGCCAGCAAAGAATGATCGGTATGTATGCATCATGAATCTTCGACTTTGCTTATTGTTGGAGCATATGCATGTATTAGGCCCATGGAGGCCCATGTACATTGACTATATCACCACCCTTCCATCCAATCATTTACAACATGGTATCATTTGCCTAGGGTTTCCTGGGTTTCCACCTCTCTATCCTCTCCCTCTTCCTCCCTACTAGCCGCTGCCGGCCGCCGCCGCCGCGCCATGACCGGCAGCCGGCCGCCGCCACCCCCCCCCCCCCACCTACCTCCTCCTTTCCTCCCCTTCTCTCCTCCTCCTCGGATCTCACCGCCGTCACCTCCATCGGCCCTAGCGCGGGTGCGGGCGGCCGCCGCTCGGCCTGGGGCCCTTCCCTGCGGGCGCAGCCGCCGCTGGCCTGCCAGGCGAGAGCAGGGGCCCCCTGGCCGGCCTGCCAGGCGCGGGCCTCCCTGCCCCCGGCCAATGGGCCCCTGCGACGGCCTTCATCGCCGACGATTCCCCTCCTCCAGGCACCGGCGACCCCCCTCGACGACCGGCAGCTGCCTCTCCACAACGGCTCGCCTCCGTTCCTTCCTGGTGACACGTCGACGGCCTCTCCGGACACCGAAGCTGGGGGTGGCAACGCCACTGCCACGGACAGTGCTGCTGCGACCGCGGGGGCGAACCCAGTGTTGTTCGTCCTCCTCGACGGCACCGCCGTCTACCAGCCGTCTGCTGGTGCTGCGCTCGCCGCCCCTCTCCTCGCCGCCAAGACACAGGCTGCGGCGGCTTAGGAGCGCGTTCGCACCGCTGCCCTCGCCTGGGAACGTGAGCGCACTGCGGCCGCGGCTCTTGCTCGCCGGGTTGCCGAAGCGGTGCACTACCTCTTCGGCTCTTCTGCCCGGCCGCCCTTCGTCGACTACTTTGCGATTGCGCCACCTCCAGGCCGCGGGTGTCCAGAACATCCGGGCCCTGGTTCCCGTTGTCCTCGACCCCGCGTCATCCTCCTATGGGCGTTGGCGGGACCTGGTCCTCCTCACCCTCCGCCGTTATGCCCTCGACGACCACGTCCTCCTCGACACGCCGGTCATGGCTCGGGACCCTGCGTGGCAGCGCCTCGACAGCGTCGCCTTATCCTGGATCTTTGGGACCCTCTCCTTAGATCTTCAGGACATTGTCCGAGCTCCCAGAGGCATTGCACGCCAGGCCTGCCTTCAGGTACGGGACGATCTCGCTCTTGAGGAGATCACCAAGGGCCACTCGACGGGACCCTCCTCCTCCACAGCCCTCGTCGCCGCTCCTCCGAGCTCCTCCGCCCCGCCTGCCGCTCCTCCGGCATCCTTTCTACTCAGTGCTCCTCCCCCCCCCCCGAGCCAAGCGGTGGTGGAGGGGGCCGCGGTGGATGTCGTCGTCGGGGTGCGCGGTGGCGCAGGTCGTGGGAGTACGATGACGCCACCTCTCCCTGCTGCTGTTGGTGCGCCTTGGCCATCCTTCAGCGACCCATGGTCAGGGCACATCTCGATGTGGCCGTACCAGGCCCCAGGGGGGGTCCTCGCCCTCAGTACCAGTCAGCGGCCATGTTCGCTGGTGCCGCTCCTCCTGCGCCGACCTGGGCCCCGCCTGCACTGCCTCGCCCTTCTACGCCCACCTGGCCTGCGGGGTGGGACCAAACTGCGCTGGCTCAGTCCTTCAGCACATGGGGCTGACACCTCCAGTCACTACCGATTGGATCGCTGACTCGGGCGCCTCCTTCCACACTACGCCTGATGTTGGTATTCTTTCTTCTGTCCGACCTCTCCACCCTTCTTGCCCCTCTTCTATCATGGTCGGCAATGGTTCTTGTCTTCCTGTCACCTCTGTGGGTAGTGCGGGTGCTCCTGGTTCTTTTTGTCTTCCCAATGTTCTTGTTGCTCCCAATATGGTTCATAATCTTCTTTCTATTCGCTAATTCACAGCTGACAATTCCTGTTCTGCCGAATTTGACTCTTCTAGTCTTACTGTGAAGGATTCGGCTTCCCGGCGTCCTCTCCTCCGATGTGACAGCTCGGGGCCCCTTTACACGCTTCGGCTTCCCACTTCCGCTGCACCGACTTCGGCTTCTCCTTCACCCTCTTCGTCAGCTGCATTCACCGCCACTCCTTCGTCTACCACCTGGCACCGTCGCCTTGGTCACCTTGGCCGCGATGTTTTGGCTCAGCTTAGTCGTAGTGCAGATGTTCCTTGTACTAGGGCTCCTGATGAGCATCTTTGTCATGCGTGCCAGTTGGGTCGTCATGTTAGACTCCCTTTTCCTACTTCTCATGCGGATCACATTTTTGATCTGTGGACTTCTCCTGTACTCAGCATATCTGGCTATAAGTACTTTCTGGTGGTGTTGGATGATTTCTTTCATTATTCTTGGACTTTTCCTTTGCGCTCTAAGTCTGAGGCGTTCTCCACGATCTCACACTTCTTTGCCTGGGTGTCCACTCAATTTAGCCTCACCATTAAGGCCGTTCAGTGTGACAATGGGCGTGAGTTCGTTAACAACGCCTCCCGCTCCTCCTTCCTCACTCGGGGTGTCTAGCTACGCATGTCTTGTCCGCATACCTCTTCCCAGAACGGCAAGGCTGAGCGGATGATTCGTACCACCAACGATGTCATGCGCACCCTTCTGTTCCAGGGCTCCCTTCCTGCTCGCTTCTGGGCAGAGAGTCTCCACACCGCCACCTACTTGCTCAACCGTTTACCCTCCACCGCTTCCTCAGCTCCCACTCCACACCACGCTCTTTTTGGTACCCCTCCTCGCTACGATCACCTCCGTGTCTTCGGGTGTGCGTGTTACCCTAACACCTCCGCCACTGCTTCCCACAAGCTGCGCCCTGTTCGACTCGGTGTGTGTTTCTTGGTTACTCCCCTGACCACAAGGGGTACCGCTTTTTTTGACCTCACATCTCGGCGCATCCTGATCTCCCGACACGTTGTGTTTGACGAGTCGGATTTCCCTTTCTCCACCACCTTCACCCCAGCCTCCGACCACGAGTTGGCGACCTTGTTTCCGATTGACCCGGTGGTTCAGCCACCCTTGTCTGAGTGTACAGGTTCCCCACCGGCGTCTTTCCATATACGCTGGCACCACTTCCGTCAGTCCTTGCTGCGCCACGCGCGGCACCGACACCCCTTGCTGCGCCATGCTCGGCACCGACGCCCCCCACTGCGCCACGCGCGGCCCTGATGGCGCCAGCTCCGGCGCCTCCCGCGTAGTTGTGCCGCCCCCGGCGCCGGCACCACCGTCTCCAGCGGCCCCGGTGGCACCTCCCGCGCGCTATGCGCAACTCATGCGCGTCTACCAGCGCCATCCGACGTCGACGTCGACACCGCCACCACCGGCACTGCCTCCTTCGCTGGAGCTGGCACCGCCGTCGACACCGACACCACCGGCGGTGCCCGCTTCGCTAGAGCCGCCTGCCCGTGCCCCGACTCGCTCTCGGGCCACGACGCCGGTATACCACCCGCCCGTCCTCTACCGGGATTCGAACCACGTTCACCACATGGTGACGTGGCGGGCGGCTGGTGTTCTCTGGCCCAGGGTCCTCTCGGCTGCTGCCACTTAGCCGCAAGTCTCTCCTGTGCCCTCTTCCGTCCGTGACGCCCTGGCGGACCCCCACTGGCGCCGTGCCCATGCGATGGAAGAGGAGTACGCGGCGCTTCTTCCCAACCAGACATGGGACCTGGTGCCGCGTCCGTCTGGTTGCAATGTGGTCACTGGCAAGTGGATTTGGACGCATAAGCATCGAGCTGATGGCACCCTGGATCGCTACAAGGCTCGTTGGGTTCTCCGGGGCTTCACCCAGTGCGCCGGGGTAGACTATGATGAGACTTTCAGCCCAGTGGTGAAGCCTGCTCACAGTTCTTTCGCTGGCTCTCTCCCGCTCCTGGCCTGTGCACCAACTGGACGTGAAGAATGCGTTTCTTCACGGCACTCTGACTGAGACAGTCTACTGCAGCCAGCCAGCGGGGTTTGTGGATCCTGCTCGTCCTGAGATGGTCTGCCGGCTCAACAAGTCCCTCTACGGCTTGCAGCAGACTCCTCGGGCTTGGTACTCTCGGTTTGCCTCGTTCCTGGTGACTTTGGGGTTCACTGAGGCCAAGTCAGACACATCTCTGTTCGTCTACCGCCGTGGGGATGAGACTGCATATCTGCTGCTCTATGTTGATGATATTGTTCTCACGGCCTCCAGTCAGCGCTTGCTTCAGCGCATCATCACCTCCCTGTAGCAGGAGTTTGCTATGAAGGACCTTGGTGTGCTCCACCACTTCTTGGGTGTTACTTGGAGCCCCGCCCTTCCGGTCTTCTTCTCCACCAGCGGCAGTATACTCTGGATATCTTGGAGCAGGCGGGATGACTGACTGCAACCCCTGTTCCACCCCTGTTGACACCCAGGCTAAGCTGTCTGAGGATGCGGGCACCCTAGTGGTTGATCCTACTGCCTATCGGAGTCTTGCAGGTGCCCTGCAGTATCTTACCTTCACCAGGCCGGACATCACATACACAGTTTAGCAAATCTATCTTCATATGCATGATCCTCAGGAGCCACATCTCACTGCTCTGAAGCGTCTCCTACGCTACCTCCGTGGCACTGTTGACCACGGCCTGCTTCTCCACCGGCCTTCCTCCGGTTACTGGGCTGAGCTCGTCGTCTACGCCGACACTGACTAGGCTGGGTGTCCAGACACTCGTCGGCCTACCTCCGGTTTTGCCGTCTTTCTGGGTGGCAACCTTGTCTCTTGGTCGTCCAAGCGGCAGCCGGTCGTCTCCCGCTCCAGTGCTGAGGCGGATTACCGGGCTGTCGCCAACGGCATGGCAGAGGCTTCCTGGCTCCGACAGCTCTTGGCTGAGCTCCACAGCCCGCTCGCCAAGAGCACTCTCGTCTACTACGACAACGTCAGCGCGATGTACCTCTCCACCAACCCGGTTCAGCACCAGCGGACCAAGCACGTGGAGATCGACTTGCACTTCGTTCGCGACCGGATCGCTATCGGCGACGTTCGGGTTCTCCATGTCCCGACCACTTCCCAGTTTGCAGATATCTTCACCAAGGGACTACCCTCTTCGACCTTCTCCGAGTTCCGTTCCAGCCTCAACATCAGCCGTGGCTAGAGTTATGACTGCGGGGTGGGTGGGTGGGTTGGCCTTGTGTGCTTTCTTTCTTGTCCAGTCTTAAACTCCGCTGCGCCGGAAGTTCATACTGCGGGGGAGGGGGGGTGTTGGAGTATATGCATGTATTAGGCCCATGGACACTAGACTATATCACCACCCTTCTAGAGTTGGGAATAATCCATCCAATCATTTCCAACACTTATGTTACCATGTTATTTTTTGATGAATTTACTACATGATGTTTCCAGTAGTGATCATTTGAGAGAAGGGCAGTTTTTCTTATTTCACATAGCATTCCTTTATGTTAATGAATCAAAATTTTGTAGACAACTAGCAAGAATTATAAAGCTGGTCATACTGCTCTTTTTATATATGATTTAGATCTATCTTATTAAACATTGAATGGGAGTTGGGACTTGGGATACGTGTCACTCTAACTTGACTTTTTGAATGAAACAGAAACTTGTTTCTAATGCTTAAAAATATACCGAGACAAGTTCTTTGCATCATGCGGACTTTACCACCACTTGCTCATGTTTGAATTATGTTTATATGTGCTGTCAGCTATTTTGTAAACCAGGTTGCGTTGATGCTTGATATTTACTTTTATATCTAACCCGATGAACCTGATCAGATACGAAGTGGATACAGATGCATTTATCTCTCTATTGGCTCTGCAACCTGTTACGCAGATTGCATCTATCCCTATCATTGTTGAGGTATATGCACATTCACATTCACAATCTATACTATCACCTTTTGCCAACATTTAGGCCTTTACGCTAAATTTATATCAATGTAGGCTTCTAACTCAACCACCTGTGAACTTCTGAAATCAATCACTGGTTTAAATGTGCAACCAGTGGAGATGGTTGCTTCTAAGCTGTTTGTGCAGTGCTCAAGGCAAAAGGGCCTCCTGAAAATCTACAAGCACCTGCTTAACCAGCGCAGTAATGTTCTTATCTTTCTTATATATGTTTGTGGACAACAACTTATGCAGGCTATATTGTTGCATTTTTTTTTTTGCCATTCTTCTTTTAACCAATGATCTAGCAAATAATTTTCTACTGCTATCTCCTGATCATATACCCATACATACAACCAAACAACCAACAACCAAGCGTTTCAGTACCAAGCAAGTTGGGGTAGGCTAGAGTTGAAACTCAATGAGAGTCACTATCATATACCCATACAGATGTTTGGTTTTTTTTATGGTCGGCAAGTACCAGAGGAGTCGTCGGAATTAGTCTAAGCTATATTGGATTAGGAGTCTAGTTTGAATTACCATTAAATTCTGCTTTTCTGGCTCTATTAAATTTGTTGTGGCAGTGTCCTAAGTACTTTTGGGTTCTAGTCTTCTAGATAGAGATAGTTATCCTAATTGGTTTGTTACACTTACTGTGTCCTGCAGAGAATGTTTTCAACCTTTTCAGCCTGCCTGAATTAGGGGGCATGGAATATATGGATGTGAGACGTAAAATCCATGATGTAATGTTCTTTCCAATATATCGGTCCAACTCTGCAATCTTCGTCACTTCTTTGCTATTACATTTCCCCTTTATGTTCATGGTCAGGCAGTCGTTTGTGGCATCTTCAGGTCTGGAAAGATTCATTTTCACCCAAGCGAGGATGAACTGCTGAAAGAAACAGACAAAGTATGTACCTTTCTGGATGCTGGTTGTTATATTGATGCCAGCTAGTAGCAAATTGTTTCATAGGGTTCCATGAGAACAGTGTGATTGTTAAAATTTTGAAGCCCTTGTCATTATTATTCTGAATCATCCATCAAAATAAGCTAACAAAATATTGCTATGGGCCTAAAACAGCAGCTTGCCCAACAGCTGCTCTCCAAACCAGCTTCATCAACTTGGAAGCCAAGTTATCAGTTATTAATGTATCTACTGTGAATTAGGAAGGATTGGACCATCTCTTAAACTATAAGATATTAAGATCCCATTTCTAGTTTACTTAAGGTGAACTCTGTATATAAAGAGAGAGGATGTATCGTAGCTCATTAAGCAAGTAAAAGGAAGCCATTCAAAGTTCTTTTCCTAATGAGTGAAAACTATTTTCCTTGCAAAAATTGAAAGTAGTATATGTAAACATCCATTCCATGTTAGCAATCCATATTGCTCCCTTGGCATGTAGTGGCTTATTCAAGACAATACAAATATCTTTGAACTATGAATATGTTGTAAATATTGCAGCATTTTTCTCAATGAAACTAAACTATTCTAAAGAACCATTTATGGGAAACAGAAAAATTAAACATAAGACATAAAGAAATTGGGATGCATATTTTAGAAAATTTAGCACCAGTCAAGTAGATCCCTGGTGTCTTGTATTTAGTTGTTGGCTTGACATGCACTTGATTATGTTTCTTTTTTTCTTCACAGTTGCTTCTTATTGCTCCTGTCCATGGGAGAAGACCACAATTTACAGTGTTAAGTGTACCGACAGAAACACAAACAGAGCCAAGAGAAGATCAAGGATCATTTAGTATGCCTACTGGCACGGAGAAGGAAACACGGCTAAAGAACATTGTAAAACGCCCCTCAAAATCACTCTCTAAGGTAAAGTTTGATCTACTCATGCATCTATGGGAAGGCATCCCTTTCCAAATTATGGGTTCATCTATGGTTTATTTTATGCAGACCAGTGATTATATGCTGGGACCAAAAGAATGCGTGCTTATTGTTGGTTGGCGACCAAAAGTTACCGAGATGATACGGGAGTATGATAGTTACCTTGGACCTGGTAGTACAGTGGTATGTATAGGCAGTGACAACAATAAAAAAGTTTGTGCTAATCTCACATTTAATCATGGCAAAATAAAAGTGATCATACACTGATACATGTACTCCCTTCCAAGTTAGGGTAGAACTTGACTAACAAATTTACTTCCATGTGCAGGAAATCTTGTCAGAAACCCCTGTTAAAGAGCGGAGCAGTATTGTCAACCCGCTTTTGCAGAGCCAGCTTAAGAATGTTAAAGTTTCTCATCGGGTATATCTCTCATTCTCTACCTTTGTTATTGTGCTTGGACAAACAAATATGTTACCGTCTCAAATATTTCTGAAATATACCAAAACAGGTGGGCTGTCCATTGGACTATGATACTCTCAAGGAAACGATAATTAACATACGGAAATCTGCCAAGCATGATAAGAAAGTTCCACTTTCAATCGTTGTGATATCTGACAGAGACTGGCTCATTGGAGGTACCAGTAAAATACTATGGTCTTTCTTCATTGTTGTCTTCATCATCATTGCTGTTGTTTTTGTAGTTGTAGTGGTTATGATCATTATTATAAGTGAGTTTTATTTGTGACTCTGATTTGAGCAGATGCTTCACATGCTGATAAACAGTTGGCATATACCCTTCTGCTAGCTGAGACTATTTGCCAGAAACATGGCATTCTGGTCGGTTCTTTTTACTGATAATTAACTAATAATTTTTGAACGCAAGGTATGTATGTGTTTGAATTATCTGATTTTTCACTTGAAGTGCTTTTCAGGTTGAGAATCTTGTATCAGAAATTGTTGACACTGGACTGGGAAAGCAAGTAAGAATTTCTGATATGTTAATTTCTCTAATCATGAAATCTGTTTAAATTTGGAAGAAAGTTATTGATTTTTGCATTTTATACAGATATCTAAAATAAGACCCACCCTTTCATTTATTGGAGCAGAGGAAATAATGAGTCGTGTGACAGCACAAGGTTGGTTGTCCTTATTGTTTCATTTTCTTTGAATTTTTTTTTTCTCATGACTCATGATAAACAATAAAATGTAGTTGCGGAAACCTGTGAGCTGAATGAAGTATGGAAGGATATCCTGGATGCTGAAGGCGATGAGATATATATTAAGGTATTATGGCCATAATTGGTGTTCCCAGCATATTACAGGCTGCTTGAGGTCTTTGAATCATGTGCCCAGATGCCTTTATTTCATTTTAGGAAATTGGGCTATACATGAAGGAAGGAGAGAGAGTATCATTCTCAGAACTTTCTGAAAGAGCAGTTTTACGTCGTGAAGTTGCGATTGGTTACGTCAAGGACGGCAAGCAGGTATTTCCCCTTGTTATTTGTTCGTTTATGATGAAATGATTTTCTAAGTATACAAGGTCTTGTCAAGATCGTTTTTCTTTTGTTCAGATGCCACTGAAGTTCTATTGACTTGATATGTTTAGATATGAGCCATGAGGTTCTTTTCGTTTTGAATATGAGCAACCATAGTTGTTAGGTGCTAATAATGAGTATTTATTTTGTCCCCATGACAGCATATAAATCCTACCAACAAGTTGGATCCACTATCTCTTGAAATGACTGATTCACTCATCGTGATATCGGAGTTTGAAGGTGAACAGCCAATTGTGATGAACAGAGAGACTTCCAGATAGAACTTTCAGCTGGCATGTCTTCGTAGAAGCTGTAAGCTGCTGCTACTACGAAGAGATGACATATAGCCTGTTGATAGTTTCTTTTTTCTTTTCATACAAAAGGAAAACAAAATCTCTACCACTAAAAAGAGGCAATAGCTCAAAGGCCATGAACTAAATTTTGTTCCTTTGATAGCTGTAGAACTTCTATGGTGCACCTTCTTTAATATGCAGTTTGACTGCACAATATTTTTTATTTATCTGTAAACATAGTGAATAGTGGCAGTCCACTTGTATCATGTTTATGTCTGAATAAAGAAAGTCCAAAGGAAAATTGAGTATCTCCTTTTGTTTCCTTCTGACTAATGAATTCAATGTTTCCATCTTTTTTTTTTCAATCTTGGAGTCAGACAAAATCAGCTGGGTGTGGCCTTGCTATTTTCCTTGGGACATAAATTTTCTTCCAGTTCCAGCATTTGGCATAGAATAAATATGTTTTACCTTTAGCTTCATTCACCAAACCTTACTACTGCATCATCTGTATGAGATCTGTCTTTGCCCGTGCAACTAAGAGGTCAGTTAAACATTCTTGTTTGCTTGCTTGTCCATATGTTTTATATTACAGGCTGTAGCTGACTTACATCTCTACATATAAGATGCACAGGATGGGAAAAGTGATGGCCACTGCCAACAGGGAGAGTGACGAAACTTTAAGTCTGACAACTCAGAACCTCGAGTTACCACTGGGCGCATATGAAAATGGCATTGTTTGCATGCCTTGTGACCCACAGGGGCTTATAATCTCGAAGCTATCTGCATTCAGCCTTACTTCCATTCATCTACTCCCCAAACTTGAGGTGAATGTAACAAAACAATCGCTGCTGCGTGCCTTTGGCCCAAGAATTCCCACTTAGACTGGCACAGGTGATTGACATGAAGACATCGTTCTGATGCTTCTGTTTGATGTATGGTTCATTATCCACCCTATCATGGTATGATGGGAAGAAAGGAGTACACAGAGTAAGTATACTGGGCACTTGGATGCTGGATATCTGGAGGATGAGGAATATGAAACTCTCCAGTGGGAAATGCCCTGGGAGGGGAGTTTGGTTGCCATTGGCATGCTTCTAAAGTTCTAATGGAGAGCCAGGTTCCTTTCGTTGCTGTCGGATCTTGTTTGGCATTCTTTATACAGAGCATGACAAAGCTGTTGACCTCACAGGGCATGGACATGGAGCATGTTGAAGAAGTATCTCCCAGCTCCAGCTGGAATAGTGCCTCCCTCACTCTTCCATCCCCACGAGAATTTGAAGCTAGACAGCAGACTGGAGAATCTGCCAACTCCACCGGCATCTGGCATGGATCCTGCATAGAAGCCTCAGACTGATCACTGATAGTATCGTATCAAAACACAGAATGAGGTGGCATTGGTGGCCTTCGAGTTGTTTTCAGGAGCCGTTCAGATTACTGGACACGGATTCAGCCTGAATTCTGACCACTGGACACGGAGTGCCTATCCAGCGAAGTTCTCTGCACAACCTGAACTCTCTCCTTCAGGCCAGAGGTGAAGCAGGAAGTGTGACCATTGCCATAGGTACCTCAGCAGATTGATGAATGATGTTGGACTAGAAAATAAAGCACCCTATCGGGCGCTCTACCAAACACATGTATCGAAATTAATAGACATAATTGCCAACAATATAACACATCAATCTGAGTCATGCAGATACGCAACCATCCAAACCATTGATACACAGAAAGAATGTTTTTATTGTTTTATCAAGTCCAATGTAACAACTTTAATATATTTTACAACAGAGCCATTATATACATTCTTGTCAAGAAAGCATATGCTGTTTCCATACATTTTGCTCCAAGATTTGTCTGGTAAATAAAGCGTAGACATATACCACATTTGTCGCAGCTAGGATGTCCCTAGATATTCAATTAAAACAACAACAAATCGACTGTCTCTTATATACATTGGTAGCAAGTAATCATATATAGCAAGCGATTCCAATTGCACAGATGTCTGAACCACTTCCTGTCCTCAGCTCCACTTGCATGACCAGCAATCCGGTGTACAGCGCCTTGAAGATGGGAAAGCTCAATAATCTGTTTTCACTTACCAAACTACGGAGGCCGAATTGTTAGAGCTCCATGCTTCACTTTGCACATATGTACTACCTCATCAATTGTGCATTTCTGATTTTCACTGTATGATCAGCAATCTGGGAACAACAGAAGCTTTGATGATTAGAAATTAGACTATCATTAATTGTAAGCCTAGCAAACAAATGAACCAGAAGTATCTAAAGTCACAACAGAAACTAATCAATACAGAAGGACTCCGATATAAACAAAGGAGCACAAGAATTCAAAAATAAAAAGAATATTCTACTGCTGGTCTATAGTGTCATTGTAGTATACTCTCTCCAATATCAAAATAATATACATTTTGGACAGTGACACGGTCACCAAGACATCAGTTTGACCATCAATTAATAGTACTAATGTATATTCAAAATATACTAAGTTTGTAATATTTTGAAACTACAGTTGAAGACGAATCCAACCACACCAATTTTGAAATGTGAATTGAAATATGTAAAGAGAGATTTATGGTCAAAACTATAACATGTTGACTATACACAAAGCAAAACGTCCATTATTGTAAAACTGGAGGGAGTATTAGTTTGGCAAGACATGCATGGTATTTAGCATCATTGTCGTTCTGCTTAGAAGAACATTAACAATACTTGCATCTCAGCTGAGCATAGAGTGTGACACAAGATGAGTGAATTGATACCAGAATGGTCCATATTAAAATTGGCATACCCTCTTAGACCTATGCAGCCCTGCTTTTGTTGGTGGAGGCAAGAACATGTAACATGTACTGCACTTTCCTGAAGCCAAAATATGGAGTCACTCAAAACAGCAATTGTGTAGGCGATCACACATCAAAAGGTATGGCTACAACTGGGAAGACAAAAGACTTGCATCCACCTCTCTGCAAATAAACATCATTGCTTTCACTGCAAACAAGGGAAAACATTAGAGATATGTAGGGATATGTGTTGCCATGCATAGCCAACCAATTTATAAAAGAAAACAACTGAGATATGATAGAAACTCTATATCCGTGGCGCTCGTCCTCCCCGAGGCCACCGTCACGTCGCAACAGTGTTGGCCACTCCTTCGCACACCGAAGAGGAGGGCACGGTGCCCCTCTCCACCAGCCTCAGGTTAGTAGCCTACTCTCCCTTTATTATCCTCTTCTCCGATGGATGCATCTCTCACTCCGCATTGCAAACCCTAGATCTAAACATGTATGAGTATGACTAACAGGTATAAAAGGATAAGGAAAATACCCGGACTCAGCAGTGTCATCTGCACAACCTTGATCAGCACGGCCCCCATCATCTTCATCAGTAAAATGTTTCTTCACAGTTGCCTTGTTAGGCAATGAGCGTGACCTAAAAATAAACCACAACAATCTAGTCAATTAAAAATGCAACCTAACATAGCTGGGGAAAAAGTGAGCATGGCTTTTATCTACGAGTCTCAGTACCAATATACAACAAAAAAATTCAGATGGCCATCATATAAGTGCAGACCTTTCGAGAAAAAAAATATAAATGCAGAACAAATGTAAACTAGCACATAAATATACATGTGAATGTGTTGAAAAATATACCATTTGGAGAGCTTTAGGGAAATTTTCGGAGCATTTGTCGTCCTTCGTACATGGACATTTTTTGTTGTCATTGCCACATGGTCTATGCATCATGAACTCATCGACCAAAGCATATCCTAGAGGGTTGATGCTGGCATTAGGAATTTCAGCGCAGATGAAGTCATTAAAAACAGAAGCACTGAACTCCTTGCTGCCATCAGCTAACCACACACGGCAATGTATATGCGGTAAGCCATGTTTTTGGAACTCAACAGTGGAAAGAACAGCAAGAACAGGACCAAAGGTCCTGCCTTCCATAATATCTGCTATGAACTCATCGACTTTCATATGGAAGACCCACATAATCAAATCGGAAGGATTGCATGGCTGCTGCCTAGGCTCAAAGCGCAAGACATCCATTATCTCTCTCCATTTGGTATTGCACGTGAAATTCACAAAGAGGTCAGGAGGGCCATAGAACCTGCATATATTCATTGCATTTCAATAATTCATCACGTGTCACCTCCTCCCGCCAGTGAAATTGGCAGGCACGATTACTCTACCACCCAGAAACACCCAACTAATCTGCATAATTTTACAATCAATCAAGGGTTACACGCATGTAGCAAGCATAGTCACAAAACAAACAAATACTTACAAAGAGGAATTAGGGTGCAACACATAGGTATATAAATAAACAAACTAACCTATCAAAAGACAGAAGGAAAGACCATCCTCCCGTAGGATCCTTCAACAATCACCTAGCTAGAAAGGGGAAAATGAACTGTATCCAATTAGCTACATAAGGCACCACACACTGGTAAGGCACCACACACTGCTAAGGCACCACGCACTGCAGTAGCAGACAGACGATTAATATCACAAGTATAGGACCCAAGGCACCGACCTGTGATGAAATAGATCATAAAAATATCCCTCTCCTTGTTCCTGCATTTCAACAAATGCTCAGACGAGCGCTACCGAAGAACCAACAAACAAAAATACACTCCAAACCGGTCAAAAAAAAATATAGGAGTACACTTTAGATAGAAAGTCACAACCCGAAGCTATAAAGACCTTCAGAGTTCAGAGGTTCAGGTCACCCACACCATCAGAAGCACAACATGAGCCCCCATGGTGACGATGCTTTGCTTCGGTGCAATGCTAGTAACACGAGCCAAAAAACGGTGAGGGTGTCCTAAGGCAAGCAAGAGAATTTTAGATCTAGGATTTGCAATGCGGAAAGTGAGTGTCCAATGGAGAAATAGAGAAGAGGCCTTTCACCTGAGTCCAGCAGCAAGGCCGAGGTGGTCACCGCGCCTGTCACCCCTACGGCGAGGTAGCCGCAGAGGCCTGATACCGTTGCTATGCGAGTGCGACGGTGTTGTTTTTGGAGAGGATGAGCGGTAGCGTCGTGTAATAGGATTTTTTTTTCGCAGCGAGAGAGGATGAGCGGCGCGCCATTCCTGAACGGCGCCCTTGTTGGAGACGATGAACATGCCTGGCAGAGCAATTGATTGCCCTTGTACACCTACACTCTTTTTTCCCGATAGCCATGCACGACCTGTAGACTCCCCACACCATTTCCCCCGCGGCACGAGCACGCCTGGGCTCAACGCGCACGCCTGATACGCCCACGCGGCCACGCGGGAGTGGCTGCCAGCGGGACCCGCGCACGAAAGACCCCACCGGTCATCCACCTGACAGTAGCAGAGGTGTCCAAAACCGGAGGCGAGGCGAGGCGCGATCGGAAGGACGAGCACGCGAGAGCTAGATCCAATGAAAATTTCGGATCCGTTGCAAGCTCTTGCATCCGCGGTGCACACGTCCTGGCTCCCTACCATCCATCGCTGCATGTAGGCCCAAACACAACCGTGTCCCACCGGTCATCCACGGAAGGCTTGCATTGCGAGACGACCACGTAAGCGAGCGAGACCCGTGAGCTCTCATGCTCAGTCGCAAGACGTCCACCACGCGTCGATCAGTGGAGAGCTCAAGGAAGGCACGGAGCGCTTTGGTGAAAACAATCCTCCTCAAATTTTAAGATCTCTGATATGGTCCTGTACAAGGAGACAAGTGCCAGCACGGAAGAAGATGCCGATGCCACACGCCCTGCTATTAATCGAATTGCTAGTTTTGTCAAGGCACATGGTTTCTTAGTGATGACCGAAGGTTGCCATGCAACTTTTTTTTAGAAGTATTCCATGTAAGCTGTACTCCTATATTGTAGACAACCGAAGCTGTCTTGTCTTCGGTGAACCATGTGCCTTTTGCTGCTCAGGTTTGATTTGCGTCTTTGAGACAAAAAGAGAGCCTACTGCTGTGCTGCGATTTGCTTCATCAGTTTTTTTTTTTTAACTAAACAGCAGGAGCACTGCTATATATTAGTATCATATAATGAGGAGCATGCGGAATTTTTACAAAGTTTTGCACCGCGCCGCGCTCGGCAAAGGAACGCTGGCTTAGGGTAGAGATGTCAATGGAGAATTCTTTACCGGATTTCAGCACTCCATACCTATCCCATCAGACTATAGCCATCTCTATCTCCATAACCATCTTGGTATAAAACTCATTCCATATCCATTCCTGTTCGGATATCGGGTCCCCGTTAAAGTCCCATCCACTAAAAAAATACGCGAGCATATAAAAAAATCGACAGAAAACATGCAAGGATAGTATATAACCGCTGAATTTAACATGTAAATAGCTTGGGTGGATGATTAGATAAATAGTGCAAATGTACTGTGTAGAGTTAGGTTAAATCGACAGAAAACATGCAAGTTTAATATTTGTTGGATCTTGGTTGGGTTTAACTTGTTTGATAGGCCACATATTAAACTTAGACCCGCCCAAATTTTACTGGTGTATATTCTCCATGGATAATCGGGTTCGGATGTTGCCTCTTCACACCCATACCTTCATACCCGATGGGGAAAGAATTCCTTCCATATGTGTACCCATGGAGAACAAATTCTCTCAGCATCCTAACCATAATAAAAGAATTTTCTATGGATAAACGGGTATCGGGTCTCCGTTGACACCAGGTTGAACACTTGTTCCCGTGTCAGAGACTCAAGAGCTGCAGACATGAGAAATGCAGCCGTTGTTCTCTGCTGGTTCGCACTTTGCCCTTGCAGGGATGAGGTCATCGTGTTCGGGAGTTCAGAAGCTTCTTTGGCGAATGGGCATTGAATTCTCTTTTGAGTTAAAATAGGTATGCCGAATATGCATGTAATCCTCAGATGTTGTCCATATTTACGTAATTATGCCATATATATTGTGCCATTTTTTATATGTGTATCTCGCCAATTCTCCACAAGCCCAGAGTCTAGTTCTGATTGAGCAGGTCATCCTATTTTACACCAGACCAGCCTACAGTATAAATATGGAGCCATGTCAATTGGTTCCTGCCTCATTTAACCAAGATGAGTGTTAGAATTTTGCTTTGCCTCCCCAACGACATAAAATTTACAACCTGACCATTTGTTTACAAGAATATGGAGTCCTTGTTATAAAAAAAAAACCCTCCGTCCGCCGATGACTTTTTTGACACCAAATTCGACCACCGCATTTTATTCAAAAACTTTGTGAAAATATGAAAACAATTAAAATAATAGTTACAGTATATTATTTATTAAATTTAATCACAATAAAAAATAAATGATAATTATAACTTTTAATAAGACGGGTAAATGAAATTTCGTTTCATAAAAAAGTTAAACGACGTATGAAACGGGACTGATGGAGTAGTCGAGAGGATTACGGAATGGGATTCTAAAACTTCGTCAAAATGTAACACGCCTGTGTCCTCCCTCTCTGCACGACTTCGACCTCTCCAGTGTGAGGCCGGCAAGGCAAATTTGTTTACGTAACCTAGCCACAATCCGCCTTCACAGCTGTTTGGCGCATTCACCTCCCGTTTCCAACACAGCAGAGCAGACGAATCTTCTATCTGACCTTGCTCCTCTCCCCTCCCCACACTCTCGGAAGCGGCGGCGCTGCCGCTGCGGTGAGAGGTCGGCAAGCGCCGCAGCCAGCCATGGCGGCGCACGCGACGCTCCCCTTCTCCTGCTCCTCCACGCTCCAAACCCTGACCCGCACTCTCTCCCCGCGCGGGTCCCTCCAGCTCCCCCGCGGCGGCTTCCTCCGCCTCCCCTCCCTCGCCGCCCTCCCGAGGCTCCCCCGCCCCTGCCGCCGCCACATATCCGCGTCCGCCGCCGCGGCTCCCAACGGTGCATCCTCCGAGGGAGAGTACGACTTCGACCTCTTCACCATCGGCGCCGGGAGCGGCGGCGTGCGCGCCTCCCGCTTCGCCTCCGCGCTCTACGGCGCGCGCGTCGCCATCTGTGAGATGCCCTTCGCCACCGTGGCCTCGGACGAGCACGGAGGCCTCGGCGGCACGTAAGGGGACGCTCCTTCTCCTGTTCATGTATCTTACTCCGTGTATTTTCGCTTGGTTATTGCTAGTTAGTTGGTTTGATCATGAAACCAATGCATTATTACTAACTCGACATTGATTGATTGCCTAGCAAACTACTGGCTGTTCTGTAATTCCATTGCGTTTAATTGCTAGTGTTGTTTGGTTTATGGATATTTTTGCTGGGACTACAGTACTACCATGTGCATTAGTAGTTTGTTTAACTGGGTATTTGGACTGAGAATATGACATGTTAATCGCATATTAAAACAACATGATTTTTTTTATGATTTTGCCAGTCTAGGATTAGTTACTGACGATGTCTCTTCTTGTGATGGTGATGTTGGCCTGATGTTACATCGGTGTTTGAGCTAAATGCACTTGCACAATTTGTTGTTTTGCAACTTTTGTCCAGCGGCAAATCTATGCTCGTGAAACTCTGATATAGTGCTTATGTCTCTCTGTTTCTATTAGATTAATGATTGAGTAAAGATTTTCATGGATATACAATACAATGACTCACCTGCAGAAGTTGCACACTGTTTTGTGCTGCCATGCCCCTGTAAATGTAACCTGTTTCAGCATTGCTCCAGCATTTTGTAGTTTAAGAACAGAGATAACACATTTGATGACCCTCTACTAATTACTGTTGAGGAGTTGCAAATTTTCCTAGATTCTCACCTAGGTCCATAAACTCACCAACTGAGTATCTGGGTCCTTGAACTTTTCATGCGGTTCATTCTAAGTTCACTCTAGGTCCAAGCATGGACCTGGATCTTACTTGGGAAATGGGAATGAATCACTTAAAAAGCTGAAGGACCCTGATGCTCATTTTGAGAGTTTGCAAAAAAAAAAAAAAAAAAAAAAAAAAAAATAAAAAAATTCAAGGACCCTGAGAGCACTTTACTCTTTCAAAATCTACCAAATGACTATAACATGCCTTTTTCTGTCTAATATGTGTATTCTTAGGATGTTAACCATTTAGCATAACATATATTTCTGGGAATATCCTTAGCTTGTTTATTCTGTGTTTGCCCATGATTTCTATTTCATGAAGCCTGCTTAGCACTTATCAATCACTTCTATATTTAGCCTTCAAATATGCTTTAGTTGTTGACTTCTGATGTATAGCATAATGCATTTTATTTTGCACCACAGATGTGTGCTGCGTGGATGTGTTCCAAAGAAATTGTTGGTGTATGCATCCAAGTACTCTCATGAGTTTGAAGAGTCTCATGGCTTTGGATGGTCATACGATACTGATCCCAAGCATGACTGGAGCACTCTCATAGCCAACAAAAATACAGAACTGCAGCGCCTAGTTGGCATTTACAAGAACATTTTAAACAATGCAGGAGTCACTCTGATTGAAGGTCGTGGAAAGGTTGGGTGATGTTTGTACATCAGGTTATATATTTAGGATAGGACTATTTTCTGAAATGAATACTATATAAAAAGGTGCCTTTGCTCATGTATTCATTTTCTTACTTGTACAGATAGTTGATCCTCATACTGTTAGTGTGAATGGTAAGCTCTACACGGCTAAGCACATACTAGTTGGTGTTGGTGGCCGACCATCTCTGCCAGATATGCCCGGTATAGAACATGTTATAGACTCGGATGCTGCATTGGATTTGCCTTCAAAACCTGAGAAAATCGCAATAGTGGGAGGTGGGTACATCGCTTTGGAGTTTGCTGGCATTTTCAATGGGTTAAAAAGCGAAGTCCATGTGTTTATTCGGCAGAAGAAGGTTTTAAGAGGGTTTGATGAAGAGGTGAGCATACATATACCATTTAGATTTAGAAGAGCAAAGATAGAATTGACAACAAATCAATTGCATCACTTCTTTGTTAAATTTTGCCTTTCTGTTTTGGATGCGCAGGTTAGAGATTTCCTTGCTGAACAAATGTCTTTACGGGGCATCACATTTCATACTGAACAGACCCCTGAAGCTATAACTAAATCGAATGATGGTCTGTTATCGCTGAAGACAAATAAAGAAACTATCGGTGGGCTCTCACATGTAATGTTTGCAACAGGTCGCAAACCAAATACAAAGGTAGTAACTGCAGTTGCATTTTTTGAGATCTTATACATATGTTTATTGATGGATTCATTCTAATTCCTAACATAGTTGCTATCCTTGTAGAACCTTGGACTTGAAGAGGCGGGGGTTGAAATGGATAAGAATGGTGCGATAGTGGTAGGTAAACAATAAAATGGTGCCTAGTTTATCTGATTTTGTTTGTCGCTGTGTAATGTTTGGAGCTTTTGGAACAATTTTGTGCTAGGTTGATGAATATTCTCGTACCTCAGTCGATTCTATTTGGGCCGTGGGAGATGTTACCAATAGGATCAACCTGACTCCTGTTGCACTGATGGAGGGTGGGGCATTTGCAAAAACTGTCTTTGGCAATGAACCTTCTAAACCAGATTACAGGTATACATATTTATCATATCATCATCAGGAACCTTGAACACCACATATTTGAGGGAACTGATTCTTTTGTTGTACCACAAAGGCTACTTAATAATTTGACCCTGAATGAACACATCTGCTGCATTTTTACCTGAGAAGCATCATGGTACAATCTTGTTTTTATCCCCTTATACCCTGCGGCCATTCTGACATGGGCATTCATGTTTTCCTGTATCCTATATTTGAGAGCATGCTTGCAGTGCCTTTATTCGTCCTGGGTCCAACTATTCACTTTTTACTCCAGCAGAGTTCCCTCCACGACACCCATTCTTACTTTCTCTCGCCTGCACCTATATGTTTTTGGGTTTGGGTACTCTGTTTGAGAGGATATAGATACATGTAGGGAGGTTTTTTTTTTTTTTTTTTTGATAAGATACATGTAGGGAGGTTAATATGCAAATGGAGATTGTGGGTGCCGAATTTTAGGCATGCTGTTGGAGTTAGTAGATTTTTGTGTATTTCTCTTCATGTTTGCTGCACTGATGGCTCATTTGCCTTGCACATCCAGCCAGAGAAATGTTGAGCTTTCTACTGAAAATCATAATTGATCTCACTATCTTGTGGATATCAATTGGGGTACTCTTTCATTGTGAATTGCAATTTTTGACAGAGCTGTACCTTCTGCTGTGTTCTCCCAACCACCAATTGGACAAATTGGTCTTACTGAGGAGCAGGTGATGATACATGGCCTGCATTGTATTGTTTTCTTTTTGAAAAAAATAGTGTTACAGGTAAATAAATGCATATTTTTTCAGGCCATTGAAGAGTACGGAGATGTTGATGTCTTTGTTGCCAACTTCAGGCCTCTCAAGGCCACTCTCTCTGGACTACCTGACCGTGTATTAATGAAGATTCTTGTGTGCGCTGTAACAAACAAAGTCATTGGAGTGCACATGTGTGGTGATGACGCACCTGAAATAATTCAGGTTTGCACGATTTCATACATCTTTGCTTGTCATTTCTGTTTCATTCCACTAGGTTCCTGAATTCAAACGGACAATGTCAGGGAATTGCAATTGCTGTCAAGGCTGGGTTGACAAAGCAAGATTTTGATGCCACTATCGGCATTCATCCAACATCAGCTGAGGAATTCGTCACAATGAGGAATGCAACTAGAAAAATTCGGAAAAAACCTGCAGATCAGGTTCAGAATGCCATACTGAAATGAAGCTTTACCTTGGCATACTGGCATATTTACTGGGACATATATCTTGTCAGCATAACTTGCTTTCAACAACAATTGTTATTTCTTCTTGTCTTTTATATGTTTGATTACCCTTTTCCCCTTTTAATTTCAGGTAGAATCAAAAGATGAGGTTGTAACTAAGTAGATACCGTTTTACATAGGAGGTAAGCATATAATTCTTTTGGATTGGCATTGGAAGCTATTTTTCTTTGCTTGCACATTGATGTTAGAGTGGCGGTACATTGTTTTAAAGCTTTTGTTATTAAAAACATCTTAACACACTGATTGATGAATTTTATTTAGGTGGTGGGGATTTCACATCTTTATGGACTCCTCTGTATTACTGTGCTCTTTTATCTTCATGCCACTAGTTAGAGTATAGACTAGAGATTTAGCAAAACCCACTAGCCATTCTGAATGAAATCGAATTATAGGTAGTTATTGTTTCTTCTGTTCTTTTTTTTTTTGAAAAGTGGATTAGTGAACCCTGTTGTTATCAAATGCCCTTTGATACCTCTCACCGCCAAAGAAATGTTTATATTAGCTTAGTCTTTATTATTTAGTTTCATGCTGCAGACATTGTCGGAGGAAGTATTGCTGTTGCAGGACAATGGCCAAATGGAGTTTTGGAAATGCACAGGCGTGTAGCAGATTTGGAAATTGCTAGGAATTTCTGGGAAATCCATGTTTTGGAACCGGCGATGGTGTATCATAGAAATGGCTGTATATCCCTGTCAGCTGAGCTATTTTCCTACGTCTTCTATTCGTTGAAATAAAATGCTGCAAATGTTTGCCTTAAAGTGTGAAAATTTTGTAATAAGCAATGCACCTTTCTAAGAATTCGGTTGTTATTTTGGGCAAACATTTTTTAGGAATTCAGCTAATGATCTTAACATTTCTAGATATGTTTCTTGTACAGTAAAATATGGATTTACTTCGGAACAGCCCATTACAACAGTGCTTCATCTTGCCGTCTTGATGTACTGGCATTTAGGTATTGTAGGTTTGCGAGCATTTTGACTTCTTCACATCGTGTTTCCCGTGTTATGAATGAGCTTGTTCTGTAGAGAGAAAGTATGTACGTGTACGTGTATCATGCCTTTCAGTACGTGTGCGTAAACAAACACTCTTGGGTTTGAACATTGAAGTCTCATGTCTTCGTTGCGGCGTTCCCTACTCAGAATCATGTCTGGTCTGGGCAATAGTCTTTCCCTCGGCTCGGTCTAGTCCTGTGTTTGCAAATGGTCCCTGTCAAAAAAAAAAAAAAAAAAAAAAACCTATACTTGTGTCTACAATATATTATATACTTTGACCCGACCAACTACTATAAATGAGTTTCTATAATTTTCCTTCTGCGATGGGTTTTTGTAGTGAGGCAAATATTATTATAGCTATGGAGTTTGTCAAGTTTTTTTTTTTTTTTCAGATTATAGCGGGAATAACAAGTTAAATTTACATAGATGTCAAAGGGCAAACAGATATTCCACGGCATGTGGCAGGACATTACTACTGTACTGTTCCAATCACAGGGGCTTGCGTGTACCAGTTTCGCGTGACTACTAAGTGGATCAGGTCTATTCGGTACACCTGGTCCTGGATACACGACTACGCGTAAACCATCAAGCCACTGTCTCGCTGAGGCACCGCTGCTCAATCCTGAGTTGGAAACTAGCGTGCGAGGGCAACTGAATATTCATCGTCTGAATTTTTCTTCTTCAAATTCTGCGTGATTATTCTAGTTCAAAGGAATATACTATGAACGTCGTACCAGTTCAACCTTTTATTTTCTTTGCTGTTCAAAGAAGTAAACCCATTTTTTGCTAAAAAAATTCAACGTTGAAATACGCCTTCGTTGCTACCAAGTGCTGTGCATGTCAATTTAGAATCAGTCGCGGTCCATCGGCACGGTCCCGTGTCTCCGCAGCTGCAGGAATGAGAAATCAGCATGGCCGCCAACACAATGGACCTGACTATCTCTGAACGTCAAACTGTAAAAGAGTATAATTCCACAGCATGCACAGGAATTTTCTCCATCTTTAGTATAATGTTTGAACCAAGGGAGATCGAGGTTACTTCCATCTATTGTCTCTCATGACTCGGATTAGGTCCATTGATTATTTTACACACATGACTAGTCACTACACTTCCCTTGATCATCACTGTTATGACATCTTTTAGTCGTAGCAAGCTAAGTAGAAGGCAATATCATAGCCCACTCCAAAAGGAATGCCATGGATTTATCAATTGAAAACTTGGCCACCTTCTCTCCCAATAGTAAACGCATCTCTAGTCATTATGGAGACTTGCATGTAATCCTACTATTTTTTAAAGAAGAATAGTCATACAGAAATCTATTCTAATTGCTAAGAATGAGGTGACTATTGTGAGGACAACTGTGTCGTCAAAAGGCCGGGCTTGCAGTGTATCCTTCTTTCAGTGTCAATGAAACTGGTTACGTGTTCCACTTTCTTAAAAAAGCTAAGCACCTTCTAAAATAACCATGTATATATATCTTGAACATCAGTAAAAAAAATAAGGGCCAGGAAGTGACCAGAGAGTCGTTCGTACTGCCCGAAGAAGTAACCCATTTCTCTTGGACCAACCCCTACACAGCCGGGGGATATTCACGAAATTAATTAGCGTCAGGAGAATGGTCTCCCGAAATAAAGAAAGAGAGGAAAATATCCTTTGGTCACACGAGCGGTACCTCAATCAAGTCTGAACACCTAATAATAACAATAACAACAATTAAGCAATTCTGAACTCTGAACAATCTGCCTTGGTCAGAGTACGTGCGAGCGTTTTGTTTAAACAACCTTCATATATACTGTATTTTACTTGTGTTCAATAATAGAAATAATTTCACTACGACATCAATGGGTTCATAAAGGGGTTCCGAACAATCTCACCCTATGTGCATGGCGGTAAGTTTTAATTACAGTATAAGTGCCGGTAACAACCTAGGTGCTGTTTGCGTTGTTTAATGCTGTGGCCAGTGGAAGCAGACGCCACCTTTGTACTAGAGGTAGTAGGTCGCTCGCACATGTTGACCTTTCGTTCCGTTGCTGATCGAGCGAGTCCTGATTATTCTCGTAACTGTTTGTCAACGTGTCAAACAGTTACGGGCCGGGGTTAGGTTATATCGATCTTCATGGTTATTACATCATGCATGTTCGTCATGCATGATTGATTCTCCGGCGGCGATTCACTCAGTCCGAGGCAATGCATGGTCAAAATGCTTGAAAAGTATAGTGTATATATACAGGTCTTTTTCTGGCAATAATGGTCAAAATACTTGAAATGTGTATACACACAGATCAGAATGAGTATGTATACAAATTTTTGAGCCCTAACATAATACACTACACACAAAAATTAACTAGTACTACACACCTGAGAGAGGGCAGCAGAGAAACTCCACGCACTTTTGCATGGAATTAATCACTTAATTACAAATCCTAAATAGGTACCGTACCCCTTGCTAGAAAGAACGAATGAAAAGGACAATACTACTCTCTAGTTAATGGTGTTCGGAACGAAAGAGACAAGGTGGTGGTGCATGCCCTGCTTTAACCGCCAAAAAATATGAGAGCGGCCGGACCAGGTCTATTCTTCGATTCCTATGTTGTAGGTACTGTTAGTAAGCATCGATGATCTGGTGATCCTCTGCTGATCAAGCAAGCGCAAGCACCGGAGTACGCGGTTTTCAGTGCTCGGTCCTCTTTCGACATCAATTTTTCAATTCATAAGGTTGATCAGACGTCTTGTACGTAGTAGTAGTGTTATAGTTATATTAGAACTATCAGATTTGACCCTCCAATTATTCACACCTCACTGGTCACTGCACGTCCCTTGATCAAGGTCACGTGCCTTGGACATTTTGGTGGGTGCAAAGCTTGCTAGAGGACAACTGATCAGCTGACTATTCTTTGTTTCTGAATTACGATCAAGCAATACTCTATATATAGGAGTAGTGCGTAGTTCAAAGGAGGATGCCGTGAAATTACTAAATTTAGACCTTAATTACGGGACCTGGTATCGCATGGCTAGATGTGTTGAAAGAAAAGGTCTAAATTTATAGTATAATTAGTATACTATATATACTAATGCATGTTTTTACTGCTTTTTATAAAATGCATGCGTTTTTACTCCAATTATTCTTTGTTTCTGAATTAAGTGGCATGCGTTTACTATAATTTGGAACAGCTGGTGGCATGCATTTTTTATAAAAAGCAGTAAAAACATGCATTAGTATATAAAAAGATTATAATTCACTCATTTTGGACAAAAGTATTTAAGCAATACCAAATTCTCTAAATTATTATTGATTCCTTCGCACTCTAATGGATTCATGTGGATCTCTTTCCATTTTCCAAGTGTTTTATTATTTTTTCACACCCATTATTTACTTCAATTATCATTTTACATTGCATTAGACCCTAAAAATTGACCAAAGGGATCCGGCAGACTAAGAGAGTGTTGCTCACCTTGGATGAGAGTGGTGCTCACCTTTGATGAGTGTTGTTCTAGCTTAGAGCCTATTATGTCCAAGGGTTTGGCTTGGGTCGAAAATCCATAAAAAAAGGCATGGCATAAAGCCAAAACCAAAGTGTAAAAATTCATAGTTTTTCATGTATAACCAATCTTAATGATGCACATTTCATGGTGTAATTAATATAAAATAGGGTATAAAATATATGTATAGTGAGAATTGCTCCTCCTAATAAAATTCTGAATTTGACTCCAACATATTTGGTGCTCTATTTGGAGTAAGGATATTCTTAGTCGATCTTTGAGTGTCTGGTATAGTGCTAAAATATAAATAAATAAATAATATGCATGCGTATGAATAAAAGAGGAAAAAATACTAGTAGCATATATAATAGCATCCTAATCGAGCACCAATACGTTTGATTATATGTTTGGAAATTAGAAAAATATAGTAATCATTTAATATATTTCTAACGTTAAATAAATTATATTTGAATTCCTAGATATTAAACTATTTTATTATTTTTGAAAATACGTATGGTAAAAGTGTGAACAATTTGCCAAAGGGCCTGTAGGCTAGTGGTTGCAGCAGCTCGAGCGGCATCTGAGGTTCTAGGTTCGACTCCCGCTGGGAGCGAATTATTTCGGGATTTAACGGCTTTGTTCATTAAGTGGTAGCCGACGTTCCCGTCGACAGCGAGGCGCCCGGGGTGACTTCGTTATTCTCAAAATCTGCCGGTCCAGTCTTTCGGAGGTGCTCATAGGAGCTGCGTGCGTACAGTCATATGGGTGAGTGTGCGTGCGTGTGTGAACGTCTGCATTTGTGCTGTGTTTCTCAAAAAAAAAAGTGTGAACAATTTGACTCGGTATTGTCAACGTGTGGTGTCTATTGCAATGGTCAGAGTCAAACAAATGTGCTTAATCAAACGCACGACAGGGTTAGAGCACTGTTCCGCCCCGCGCGCTACAGTAGCCGTAACGTAGTATTGCATTCAGGGGTTGAATGTAAATTAGAAAAGTCGCTCGCACATAAACGTTGACATTTCCTTTTCATTGAGATCAAGCGTATGTGTAAAGGTCAAAGTGATGTCAAACAGTTGGGAAGTGTGTACATATGGACTGGTTTTCTCTGATGGTGACTAAATAAATAAATATATTTTTCTTTTGAAGAAAAGAATAACGATTAAACCTTCGATTGCAAATCGCTCTCGAAGGAAATAACAATTAGGCTTTCTTTGGAGCACAGGATTTTTATGGAAACAGTGCAGAAATTTATAGAAAATAATCCAATTTATAGAAACACAGAAATAGAAAAACTTTCTTCCATTAAACAGGGCCTTAATTCTGTGACAGAGGCGGAGACTCTGTGCATTTTTGCACGGAATTCATCCATTGATAATTACAAATTATGAACAGCTACTTAGCTTTGATAGAAAGAACGAATTAAATGAACCAAACATTCTCTTCATACACAACTACTACACATGTACAGGTTAAACTAAGGTCAATTACGCGCCGCCTACACATCAGAAAAACCGGGCGGGCATCATGCCGTTGATCGAGTCGCCCGCCGTGGTAGGTAGGTTAGCTTCGTGGTGGTGCCCGGCCGGCCCCTGGTCCGCCACGCCGACGGCAGCCTCCAGTCGCGAGCCGGGGTTGCTGCCGGCCGGTCGATTGGCCGGAAAGATTACGGGTGTCCGGAACCTTGCCAGTCGCCGTTGGCGCTCGGCCCGTTTAGCATCTGCAGGATCAGCCCCAGCCAGCCGCCGTCGTCATGCCGGACTCCGCCGGCCACCGTCGTTGGTGCTTCCAACAACGGCCTCGCCGCGACGATCACGTTGCAGCACTGTATCAGCACGACGACGGCCACAAGCACCGCCGCCCTCGCCATTACCGCCGTGGCCGACGACGACGACGCCATATATAGGAGTACTTGTGTCAGAGCAGCCCGTCCCTTATAGGGACACGGAGCTACTTGGCAATGTGATGGCAGACGACGATGAAGGTCGGTTGAGTTGGAGTTTGAGCAGTGGCACGTTCAATTCGTGGATTGGAATTGGATGGGATGCCCTTGGAATTGTTGTTGGAAGAGAGACAAGGTGGTGGCCTTTATATACAGGTACAGGAGTTCAGCAGCCTAGCTCGATCGTCAAGTATGACAGCGGACCGGGTCGGTCTACTCTCCCCACGGCTGAAGCGCAAGCGAGGACGTACGCGGTTTTCGGCGCCGGGTACAGTTCAATTTCAGTTCGCAAAGGTTGAAAAATCAAATCGATCAAAGCTACGGTGGTGCCAGCCTACTGAGACTTATTAAGCCCTGTTTGTTTGTTTACTCCATAAATAAATCATACAGTATAATCCAGCTAGCTAATATAGTCAGTCTACACAATGAATTTCCTCAAAAAATATATAATCTAAAATTAATAACAAACAAAGAGAATGGTTTATTATATGGATTATTTAATCTAGGGGAGCAGATTATGATAATAATTCATAAGCTTGCGAATGAATACTTATTACAACTTATTTTTCTAACTATTTTACTATAGTAGGCAATATACCAGTTCGAGTAGTTATCCACTATTTATAAAGTAATCTAGATTATATAATATATACCTAAATAAATAAGACGGAGTATTAGCTTTTGCAGTAGTATTACTTGTGTGTTTTTACAAACAGTTCCTCCCTGTTACAAATTAGTGACAACATTATTCCGTGCTTGTCTCCTCGTCAATCGAAAGTTCAAAATTTTAGTTACAAATTATTTTTACGTCAACTTTGTACATTTAAATCGTATAAATATATTTTACATTTGAAATGATTTTATGAAAGCGTAATTCTATAAATATTTCATCAAAACTATATATTGCACGAAAACGCTATTTACAGTGTCCGAAGGAATTGTTTCAATTTTATCATGACTAGAGGGAGTAGTGATAGTTTTTCGGACTTACACAGATAGAGCGTCTTATCGGGTGCGATCGGCTTTGGTTATTTTGGCTGCGGCTGGTTGTTTGCACAGTCCATACGGTCTACCACTACGGCACTTCGAGCAGCTATGCGGTTGAGGACTACCGATCGGAGCTAGCTAATTCGCACTATAGCAAAAGTATCAGTGGTCTGCGCTAGCTCCATTTACTTGACCAATCGGCAGGTCAATCCCAGGCATGCATATACATTAGTATTTGAAAACTCTGGTACGTACGTGTTTAGATTTCTCGGTCAATTTCAATAATTTGGTCGCCGCGGACTCATTGATCGGGCAGTACCTACCTCGTTTGCCCTGCATGCTGTTCTGACTTGGTTCTGCTCAACTCCTCTCCTCAGAACGGTACAAGTAGCAGACTAGCAGGACATATCGAGTGCGTGCGTGCACACAAATTAACGACGCTACAAATTTTGTCAATTAATGTGGAAGTTGCTACTCCAGTTAGAAGGTTGTTCAAATCACAGCTTAACCGATCGAGCTGCATGTGTATACACACGATGCAATTGTATGTTCAGACTAGGGGCGTACAGTACTATATATCCATCTTTAATTTACTGCACGCCGAAAAATTAAAGTCAGAGGACGGACCGGGCCGGTCAGTTCCTTTACACACCCTGCTGTATCTCTATGCTTAGGCAGCGTTTGGCTGGTGGGGTGAGGTAGGATGGGATGGAATGGGACGAACCCACTTTTCATAGCGTTTGGTTCGGGGACGAAGAGGGACAGGACCAACCCACATGGGAATATTCCCACGAGATGCCGTCCCTCGCCATCCCTCTCAAAAACAGGGATCACGCTGTCCCTCTTCTTCACTGCGCGCTTCTCTCTTTTCTTTCTCGCCGGGCGACGCGGGGCGAGGTGGCTCGCCGGGGTGAAGCGGGCGGCGCTTGAGGTGGAGACAGGGGCGGCGCGACGCGAGGTGGCTCGCCGGAGTGGAGCAGAGGCGGGCGGCGCGGGGGCTCGCCGGGGAGGAGGCGGGCGACGCGGGGCGAGGTGGCTCGCCGGAGTGGAGCGGAGGCAACCGGCGCGGGGCGAGAAGGCTCGCCGGAGCGGAGCGGGCGGCGCTGGAGGAGGAGACAGGTGGCGGCGCGGGGCGCAGGGCTTGCCGGAGCCGAGCGGGCGGCGCTGGAGGAGGAGACAGGGGGCGGCGCGGGGCGCGGGGGCTCGCCGGAGCCGAGCGGGTGGCGCTGGAGGAGGCAGGGGCGGGGTGGGGTGCTCGCTCGAGGTAACTCAAGGAACAAGAAGACCGGATGAGAGACTGCCAGGAAAGACCCACCTATCATACGACTTTGATCCCATTTATTTTGTCTCCAAACCAAACAGAGATCAAATGAGATGGAGCTATCCCCAAAATCAAAGATAGGATGGGATGGAGCCATTCCATCCTCCGTTGTCTCCCAACCAAACGCTACCTTAATTCGTAGGATTAGTGCCAGTGCCTGCAGTCTGCAGACATGCGGTGTTGTTCTCTGCAGGTCCAGCACTGCATAGGTACGCGGATTCAATTTCAGGTCCCATAAGCTTGAAGTCGATCCTAACGACCAAGCAAGTGCCTGCCTGTCTGCCTCTGCCTGTCGACGTCGTCAACACATCCGCTGCCATATTGCTTGGTTTTCTGAATTCTCGGTCCATCTCCATCAGCTCTCAGCTGAACTCTTAATTATATTCATCCAGTGTGTTTCACTGTTCACAGGCCGCTAGCTACTCTTTGCTTGGACCAACCTATACTGTCAGGGGATTTAGAGGAATACCGTACCGTCCTGTCCACCAGTCGTGCATTCAAATTCAACAAAGCCCTGTGGACGGATTTCTGCCGGCCGACCGGCTAGCTGTTGCTTCGATTCCGTGAAAGTTGCGGCGCGTGCAGGCTTTCGCTGCTTCCTCATTCGGTACTGACTGGTGAATGGCAGACCAAAATTGCTTGGTCGGTCGGCTGCAACTGCAACTCAGGGCACATACGGCAAAAATTACTACACTACAATTACATACTGCTTTGCGTGATGCAAATTCGTGCGCGTAGATGTGAACTTCACTTGTGCGGTGAAAAAACAAATTCGTGTAGATATGAACTCCACTTCTTATATGGAAAAACGGTTCAGTAAAAACTATAAGCAACATGTACAGCTGCAGCCAATTTAAAAGAAGTCTCCAAAGTAACAACGAATTATTGACTAGCTACTGATACGAACAAAAATAGGATACATTTCATTTCAATTCGAATATAAACATATAAAAAAAGCACAACATATATAGCACACATGAGAACAAATAAGCAAGCCCTGCATGCAACTTTTCAGAACAGATTATTTCTCCATAGGTTGCACAAGCAAAAATCAATTCAGATATGACATATGTAAATTAAAGACAGATCAATAAAACACACACAAAAGTTAAAAGGGGATAAGGGTTTGCCAACATTTTTTGTATATTTTGAAAAAAAAAAGAATTATCAACATCACAAAAATACACACACACACACACACACACACACACACACACACACACACACACACACACACACGTCTCAAGGCATATAATCCATCACTTAAACATTTAAAAGATATCTTTAGAAATGTCTGTCTACAGATGTATACCAGATTTTTAAATCTTTTTTATCTATCTTATATCAAAATAAGATATTCTACTCATTATTGGGAACTTTTTCTTGTGTGTGTAGCCAATATGTGATGCATATATAGGACATGTTGGAATATGATAAGTTTTCCTCGAATTTTCTTGCAAAAATAAGTGTTTTTTTGTGAAAGAAATTTTTTTTGAGAGTTTATCTCTGTTGCCAAAGGGTTTTTTTCATTGACAATTTATTTGTTTCTTCTCTCTTACCAATTCGTTTTATTTAGTGTAATTGTATTTTCCTTCTCTAATTAGTTGAACCATTTTTTATTGTATATATGCTCTCCAGTGCACAAACATGTAGGGATGCTGAAACATGGCCAGGTCTTTTTAGGGAAAATTGAAATATGATACTTCAATGTTACTAATTGGAGCATGATGAGCTTTAATTTTCAAGATAGAAATTAAAGGATACTTGGCTTATTGGTAAAAGAAATGAACGAATAATAATACATCCATGACACTGTGTATAAATATATTTGAAGATACTATTGCCTTATCGGTAAAAATAAATGAATGAAGATACAGCCATGTATGAGTGCTGACGAGTCGTACTTTTCTACCCCGAAACCTAAAATTAACTTGAGTCTCCTCATATTTAAATTAATTCCACCTAACAAGCTAACCATCTGTATAGTTTGATGTTTTATTGTCACCTCGCATGCACTAGTGTCGATCAGCTATTGCCAGTAAAAACACTTCCAGATAATCCATTCTTACATGGAAGCGGGTCGAAAAAAAAAAACACAATTTAGCTAGCGTTCGCCGCTCGATGAGTCAGGGAGTACTACTACTATAGCCTCCGGCCGCCGGGCTCCATATAATTAATTCATGAGCAGCCGGCGTTGTTGCCACCCTGCCAGCTCGGATTGGGGCAAGGACCCCCACCACTAAGAACTTGCATGATCAGCGTCCCGGCGCCGCCGAGCCGCCCCAGCCAGCGGCCGCCGCCGTTCCCCGCCGTCGTCACGTCCAGCAACGGCCTCGCCGCGAGGATCACGTTGAAGCATTGCAGCAGCAGCACGGCCACCACCGCTGCCCTCGCCGTCGTCGTTGGTGCCATATTATGACGTCGACCAACTATACTATATATATATATGATCAGGTGTCGTTGTTTATGCGATCTCTTGTGTGCTCTTTGTGCAGTTTGTAGAGAAAAGAAGCAGCGGCAGGGGTGGCTCGCTGGCTACTATACTAGCACGCACAAACTGATGAGAATATGTGTTTAGTGTAGTAGGAGTAGCTGGTTTGTCGGAATGGAGGCAGCTTGGTTTCCTTTTATAGTTTGTTAATTACCAGCCGAAAGGTGCAAGGACGGACCCAGTCAGTTCTTCACCTCGTACTCGTCTCTCTGGTCCAGCTAGCAAAAGTAGGCGCCTACGCGGTTTTCAATTCAGCGCGCGGTCGAACGCGGGTCGTTCGTCCATTTTGAAAAATTGAATTCAAGCGTCCAAAGTTTGAAGTCGATGGTAACCATGCATGCAAGACGCTATACTACGTACGTGCGTACGAGGTCTGTTAACGAGCAAGCAATGCAATGCAAACTGGAGATAGAGATCTTGCGGGTGCCCGCTAGCTGAAATGGTTCCGTTTTGCATCATGTGTTGGTGGGTTCGGACTTTGGAGGAAGTCTTAGTACGTACGTGACCGTATGCATAATGAATTTGGAGGGAATTAAGGGAGGCAATATAGAGCTCGTATGTAAGCGTGCCTTGTTGCTTGGTTTGTGTATTGTTATACTCTCGGTCGTCGTCGATCGATCTCACCAGCTGATGACTGATTGACTCTATCGTACGTAGTACCCTAGCTACCCTTTATTTGGTTTGGACCGTCCGTGGCGTCGATCGAGTCGTACGTATCAACGAGGTAGAGACTGATTCATCAGTTCACAACAGCAACCTAGCCCGCCCGGCCGGTATATATTGTTCCGACTTGTTTCTGCTGGCCGGCCGTGTTGCTCGCAGCACACTCGCTAGCTTCCGAGAAAGTGGCGGCGCGTGCAGCTCGCAGACGACAAGTCGGTTACCGCCTGGTCTATCGAGTACTAGAATTCTACCCTCACGTTTTGAATGCTTTGATATTCAGTATTGTCCACGTGATTGTAAATAGAGTAGCCCACGAGATTGCTAAGCTTGTAATCCGGTCTCCTCAAAACAACGCCCTATTTTGGGACGGTACTCTCCCGGGAGTTGAGTTGATGGCTGGCGATTCTGCCGCGCGTTCAGTCTAATGGAAATTTGGTTTCCAGTCGAAAAAAAAAGAATTCTACCCTCACTACAGAAAAAAAGTTCCGCCACAAAATAGAAATCATACCATCTTCATATGAAAAATGCCCCCACAATAAAAGCCACTTATATTTGGTGAAAGTTATGAAATTGGAGTTTCTTTTACTACTAAATAAAAGCACCTACATTAATTTGGACCGTAGCCCTCGTGCCCTCATTTGATTTTTAAAACCATGTATAATTCATGATTAGTGCTCTAATAAGCCATACAATTGTATGTACTCCCTCCGGTTAAAAATGTAATTGTTATTTATTTTTACTAGTCAATCAACCCGTGCGAAAATCTTAAATGTATTATGCGTAACCGTACAACAAATATAGATCTATTTTTATACTTAGGTTTTTATAATAACATATCTTGCTACTTTATATGTATGCTTAATTGATTTAGATAATATTTGATCGATTGCAAAAATAGGTGTTTTTAATATAATTTTGAGGGGTTATTTTTATCATATTATCAGTCATAATAACTAAGGCGAACAATTCAAATATAAATTAAAAGAGATATTTGGTATTATCCTATCAAAATAGCAAATGTGAGCAATTAGATATAAATTTAGGGTGTTATTTCATATTTTCTTTTATATTGGCAGAGTGGGTAATTAATATGTAGTTTAAGGGATTATTTAATATTATTTTGATAATAGCAAAGGTGGGTGATTACCTAATTAGAAAACAGATCTAATGGCTATTAAGATTCGAACCTATCAATGATAGGGTATTTTTTTATTATTGTGAGAATTTTTATGATTTTATTTTTTCTAGCGCATCTTGTAAGGATTGACATGGAAATTTTTAAAAAAGTCTACAAAATATCTGTTTCATGGAAAGGTTTATAGCATCTTTAATGAAAAAAAGAAAAAAATTGAAGGTAAATCTGAAAATGGAAAAAATCTAAAAAAAAAGATATTTGCTTTCGTTGAGAATTGAACTCAAGATCTTTCGTAATGGCAGAGGTGGGTAATTATTTAGAAAATATACATAATGAAAAAAGGAGGATATTTGCTTTCGTTGAGAGTTGAACTTAAAACCTTTCATAATGACAGGGGTGGGCAATTACTTACAAAACAGATCTAATGTCCAATCTGCCAATTGATGGTCGGATGTTTCTGATTATTGTGAGAATTTCTAGGATTTATCTTTTTTTCTAGCGCGTTTTGAAATTGGTGCAACTTTTAGAACCTCCAATTAGTAAGAGTAAGATTGTGATTAATTTAGTTTATCGTATCATATATCTTAAATAAAGACTTGATTTTTTTTTCAAATTCTTAAAAAAGGCATGTAGTCAAACTTAGCGTTAAAAAGTCAAACAACTTATAAAGTAGGATGGAGTAGTAAATTATTTGTTATTATTTCTATTATGGACCTAAGCTTATCTTCCATATATCGAGCGTGCCCACACACCTGCGGTACAAAATGTTTGGGCGTGATTGGAATTGAATCGATTCTTGTGTTTGTTTGGCCGCGGCTGTACAATCTGGCTGCTTTGCTAGAGCAGTGTGGTCTTTTTTAGTGCGCGTCTAACCTTTCTAAACCAAATAATGCTTCTCATTTGTTTAGATCGTGGCTACAAAGAATTTCTAGCATCTTACTATTACTAATTAGAAATTTCTTTTAGAGCCTCCATATTAATCCTTACCAGACACTCTAAAAAAAAGATAAATCCTAGAAATTTTCACAAAAATCTTATGTTAAAAAAAATTCTCACAAAAATCACAAACATCCATCCGTTCATCATGTAGTTCTAATAATAATAGTTATTAGATCTATCATATTTTCTAAAAAATTACCCACCATACCATTATGAAAAATGAGATAAAATGACAACATAAATTTATCTAAAAATTACCCACCATACCATTATGAAAGATAAGATAAATAACCTCCTAAATTTACATAAAAATTACACGCCATGATATTATGAAAGATGAAATAAAATAACCCCCAAAATTTATATAAAAATTACCCATCATACCATTATAAATATATATAAGATAAGATAAATAACCCCCTAAATTATATAAAAATTACCCACCATACCATTATAAATATAAGATAAGATAAATAACCCTCTAAATTTATAAAAAAATTACACGCCATGATATTATGGAAGATGAAATAAAATAACCCCCTAAGTTTATATAAAAATTATCCACCATACCATTTGTAAAATAAATTAAAATAATCCCCTAAATTTGCATAAAAATTACCCGACATGCCATTATAAAATATAAATTGAATTACCCCCTAAATTTTTATATAAATTACTAATCATGTCACTATAAAAGATGAATTAAAATAAACCCTACATCTACATATAAATTACCCAATATGCCATCATAAAAGATGAATTAAAATAATTCCTAAATTTGCATATAAATTACCATAATGCCATTACAAAAGATGAATAATCACCTCTAATATTTCTAAGGACTAAAGCTATGGCAAATTATTATTATTCTTGGAGCGACAACTTTATGCTAGTCTATTTGAATAATGTTTTTTTGTTCCGGGTGGTGGTTGCGGCTGATCAGCCGCAGCAGCTGCGCAGCCACAGCGATCTGATCCGATCAGCCCCAACTGTTGAGTTGTGTTGGTTAGTGAAAAGGATTTGTCAGCCGCATGCAAGACAAGGCAAAATACGTGCGTGAATTCTCGCCACACACTGGCATCATTTTCTCCGTTCACCTAATAAGCTAGTAGCAGTAGTACACAGTATATGGCACCGTCGGACATGGAGCTAGCGTGGCGGGAGAGGATGGCTGGGAACCAACAAACACGTCCAATTGTTTGATTTGTTTGTCATGGTCTTGGCCTTTTGAGAACCGTGTTGCGGATGGGCCCAACGAGCAACTTTTTAAGTCCTAATCAGACTCGACGTGTCACACAGTTTATGGCCAGCAGTGGACCAACATGCATGCATGCTGTTATTTTGACGTAATTAAAAAGCCGTTGAATATATATAATTTGGTCTGTGCCCATTTATATTACCGGCCAGTATGTATGTATAACACCAACTCTGTGTCGTCGTTCTTTCTGTTCGACGGCAAGGACTGGCTGGTACCACGCATCGGTCTACATTCGTATGCTCGTGATTCTCCAACGATTCATTCGCTTTGAGCCGGCGGTCAAAACGCTTGAAAAAGTGTATATATAATGCATGATTATTTTTCGTTCGGCGGGACTTGAACGTACGTAGTCTAGTCATACATATATCCATTTGAATACTGATTGAACAGAGACCTTATTAGTTCCGAATCGACCTCTCTTAAAAGTCTCAAAAAAGTTACACGAAATTACTTAAGAAACTCCACGCATTTTTGCACGGATTGGAATTAATTGGTTAATTACATACAGATTGTATTCTGAACAGCTAACTAGCTATAGAAAGAACGAATTGAATGAACAAAACTACTCTCGCATGCGATCGATCGAGCCGGCCGGGTTGCTTATGGTGGTGGGTGGCCGGAACCTTGCCAGTGGCCGTTGGCGCTCGGCCCGTTTAGCACCTGCATGATGAGCCTCAGCCAGCCGCCGCCGTCCTCTGCCGCCGCTACCGCCGCCGGTGCTTCCAACAGTGGCCTCGCCGCGACGATCACGTTGCAGCACCGCAACAGCAAGACGGCGGCCACCAGCGCCGCCCTCGCCATCACCGCGGACGACGACGATGACGACGATGCCATGTATGTCGTATATATCGGAGATCAGGCGATCCTTATTGTCGTGTGATCGGTAGATGAGCACGTTCGTCTGCGCTAGCTGTGCTGGACGAGTTTGCTGCGCTGATGCCTTTAATTTGGAGCTTATTTGGAGTAGACACGAGGGAGGTCGATCGAGCTACAACAACAGTACAATGTTACCAGAGTTTATCTGAGTTCGTAGACCGGATGATGAACTAAACTGGGAATGGTTGTTGCTGGAAGAGATCAGACAAAGGTGGTGGCTTTTTATAGCTTCTCATTACGCAATCTAATAATTAATAACGGCCAAAAAGTACGAGAGCGGACCGGGTCTATTCTTCGCCTTGGACTTTCGAAGCCCTTTTCTGGCATTAAATAAAGCACGAGCACGCAGCTAGCACGGGGTTTTCAGCGCTCCGACCAGTTCAATTCACAAAGGTTGAAAACTAATAATCGATCAAAGGCAGGTGTGCATGCCATGCGTGCTATGACGGCGTTTTTTTATACGTCCCCATTTTAAATTAGGGATGAATTTAAATTATTTTTAGTCGTTTTAAATAATAATTAAAAAACAAACGTTTATGAGCTACATTTGCCACCGTACCGACCGGCCGGGGTCTACTTGAACGAATGCCTCGCCTCGATCATACATACAAATACAAGCGTGATTGATCATTTCGTCCTGATCGTTCTTAGCAGCAGGTCTACGCTAGCTACGCGGTTTCCTGCGGCCGGGCACGGTACGGTCCATTTCAAGTTTTCAACTCATTCCTAGTCGCAGATATGATCGATCTCCAATGGGGTCGCCGGCGGCGGACCGGACGTCTGACGACGACGGAGATTGATGCAAATTCACGAGGCGCGCTAGCTTTTTTCTGCTCTGACGAGCGACGGCGACTTATTTCTCTGCTGGCCGGCCGGCCGTTGCTCCGAGCTAGCTAGAGAAAGCGGCCTTCTTCCTTAATTTGGCGCCGACAGATTTGCATTGGTCAGCCAGAACTCAAGACTACGTGATGTCAAGGTCCGGTCTGTGCTTCCCGCGTCGTCCCGGCCGGCCGCGCCCTGGCTTTTGCAAGTGCCGTACGTCAACTGCAGCTCCGTTCCCTCTCCAGAGGCGCAACTAGAATTCAGACCTCGGATATTTAGGAATACAGTAAAGATTCAAATAATTTTAAACTTAGAAAATGTATGTGTACATTATTTGTTTTAAAAAAAATGGGTATTCGCGGCCCGCGTGCCCATGTTTCCCTCGCCCCTAAAAAGGACGGAACTGAGTAATTCCGTTCTATGATACTCAGTGTTTCAGATCAAACGTGAGAGAACGAAAGAGGACTAGTACGAAGTGGCTCGAGCTAGCTAAAGTTTGTTAAGTTCTTTTTGGTGGCTTGTTTAGAGTCTTTCACTTGAGGCAGTTTTTTTTTTTTTTTTTTTGAAAAAAAAGAAGCTTCATTAACCGTGCCCTCCAAGATCAATACATTAAGTTTATACTGACCTACTGACCTAACCAATCATCATCTATATATATACAAATTGGTGATTTATTTATGATCATTGCATGCACTTGCACTACTCTTTTTTACACTACAAATCCAAAAACAAGCTAGCAGCGCCAGCCAGCTAGCGCTGGAGCAAGCAATGCCAGGCGTGCCCTTCCGGCCGGACTACTTACGGTGGGCAGGGGGCGCCGAAGTGACCCTGCCACTGAGTGTTACCACAAGTAGGACCCTGAAGGACCTGCATGATCAGCAGCGGCGGCGTCCCCGTCGACCCGGCGGCGCTGCCGAGCCCCGCCAGCCACCGGCCGCCGCTCCCTGCCGCCGCAGCAGCATCTAGCAACAGCCTCGCCGCGAGGATGACGTTGAAGCATTGTAGCAGCAGCACGGCCAGCACCGCAGCCCTAGCCGCCATTGTTGCCATACCAATTAAAACTCAACTACTGACAACCAGGCTGTTTCTTGCAGACCAATTAAGCAACAGGTGGCTCGATGGATCGCTTGTAGTATAGCACGTAGTACTATCTAGGTGTATGCAGGTAAGCCAAGCAGGTGGTTTGTGAGAGTGGAGGCAGCTTGCTTTCCTCTTATAGTCACTTGTTAAGCTCTGGAACTGGAATTTGGTGGGAAAGTGCAGTGCCAGTCAGTTTTTTTTTTTTTTTTTTTGAACGAAGTGTACAGTCAGTTCGTCAGGTCATTCTACTTTTAAGACTGAGACCTGGTAATAAAACAACTGTTCTCAGCTGAATCTTTGGTCTAGCACGAGTTCTTGAGCACGGCCGGAGCACCTATCTATGTACGCGGGGCTCGTTTTTTCAGCCCGGCCGCGCGCGGTCCGTTATACATATTTGAATTCAAACCCCGTTAGTTTGAAGTCGATCTGCTATACAGACCGTTCAAGACGCTACTGTTGACGGTCGCAAGTGTTTCGTCGTCAGTATATGTGAACCAAATTAAAGTGGCGCCTGTCAACAAGTAAGTGATGCATGTTTTTCCCTTCTTGCAGAGCAAGACGTACTACGACGACGACGGGTGGTGTGGTGCCCGTGGCCCCGCTGAAATGTTTCAGCTTGCTTGCCAAGGTAGTTAGGTTTGGGAGAAATTAAAGTCCCAGTAGCCGCGGCGTGCGTGCATCTCGGAGAGTACTTACTATACTATTACTAGAGTCAGTGAGTATGCATTAGTGTGGCTATAGCTTAGCTACCTTGCTGCTTGGGTTTATAACTTTATATCATATATCTATATGAATAATTAATTCCCGGACAATCAATCTCTGCGCTATCTGTGTGTCTTACCACCTTTATTTACATGGACGTACGGTATGGGACAGCCGTATCATCAAACGAGACTGCCTCATCCAGTTCACAAGCTATTCGTCGTGACTTGTCTAATTTCTGCTTGTTCCCATCAACGACGACACGTTTGATGGTTCCCGGAAACTGGCAGCGCTTAGTGTTGTGACTTGTGACCACTGTTCCGAATACTTAGGCTAGCTCCAGGGGTACAGTGCCTCCATTTTCTATCTCCATCACTGTTACAAAACATTGTTACACACTGTACACATAGTGATGGGTGGTTAGAACAACGATGTGGGATGGAGGATTGAAGAACCGTTGGACACAGCCTTATTATTGCATTATATTTACGTAATGCTCACCGGGCTCTAAGGTTGATCGAGTCTAGCTAATGTGAGAAATAATGCTGTACTACCTTTGGGTTTTAATGTATGATGTTATTTGACTTTTTGGCATTATTTTTAAATATTTGATTTATTCAAAAATAATATAGACTAAGTTTCCTTATTTATTTTTGATTTATTCAAAAATAATATATAATAAGTTTCCTTATTTATTTTGTTATATAACTTGTTTATCACATTAATGGTACTTTAAGCCTGGCTTACACTTCTATATATATTTTGCCCAAAACTTTTCAAGGGTGTTATATATTAAAAAAACAGATGCAGTATTTATAGAATATTTGACTAAACCCAAACCTCATCTGAATATTAGAAATGCATCACAAAATTAATAATCCATTTGTTTCAAATTGTAGGTCATTTCATTTTATTGAAAAAAATGTGAAAAAAAATCACCGTGAAGATAATTTTTAATAGAAAATACATTAACGAGTGTTTAAGCTTTTATTTCTTGCCACGTGGAATTCTTTTTAAATTATCGTTGCGCGGCAGTTGAAGTAAATCCTGCTCTTCGAGTGGTTCTGTGAAAAAAATAGCACGCATTAAGTGATTATTTGGTGGAAATTGTCTTCTACATTGAAATGTGAAAGACCCTTAAATGTTTATTCACGAGTTTAAAAAAACGATGCACATTTGTAAATTGTAATGCATCAATGATTTGTGTCTTCTGCTAGTGGGTGCACACTTGTTTCAGATTTAAAAAAACTTTCAAGTTTGTCTTTAAAGAATTGAGATAGAATGACAATCTGATAAAAAAATTAACACCACAACTACAGCCTGCGGTACTATACGAACTGCTCATAGTTAGTACTCCCTCCGTCCACAAAAGAATGAAATCCTGAGTTTGTCCTAAGTCAAACTATTGTAAGTTTGACCAAGTTTATATAAAAATGTACTAACATTTACGATATCAATTATGTATGATATGAAAATACATTTCAACACGAATCTAATGATACTAATTTGATAGCATAACTTTTAATATATTTTGATATAAACTTGGTCAAAGTTACGAAAGTTTGACTTAGGACAAAACCAGAATTTCATTCTTTTGTGGACGGAGGGAGTACAGAGTACCTTCCAAATCTGAATAGTTACCCTCTAATCATCTGTACAATTTATTCGCTCCCACCATGGCACCATATACGAAATCATGTCAAAGACTGATCTAATTAATTACAGTATTAGAGATAATCAATACTCCTGCTAATAATGTGTAGTAGTCAGCTAGAGTTATCTCTAGCAGCCTCCGCGGGGGTGGTGAGGATCTTGCCAGCCGCCGTTGTTTCCCCCGCCCGGCTGGGAGCAGCCCCCCTTGTCGAGGACCTGCATGATGAGCGCCCCGGCGCCGCCCTGCTCCATAATCTGCCACCGCCCGCCGCCGCCGCCGTCCATGAGAGGCCTCGCCGCGAGGATCACGTTGCAGCATTGCACCAACACCACGGCCACCAACACCGCCCTCGCCGACATCATCGCCGTCGTCGTCTTCATCGTCGTCGTCAGTGCCACGTATATATCTTGCGTACGTGCTATATATTGCAACAATGCAGGAGCAAGGTGGATGCTAGCTGTTATTATTAGCTGTATGTAGCTAGCGTCACCACTCGTGTACGTCGCTCGAATTTACTTACTACGCCTTGAACTGGTTTGCTGATAGGAGACATGCATGACGATCGTATATATAGACATGGTTTCGACACACTACACATGCACTCTGGATCAACGTGACCGCGGAGAAAAAAAAAAGGGTAAAAGATTGACCAGGTCAGTTCCTTGATCGATCGCCTCGTACTTTTAAGCTAGCCAGCCTTTGATCAAGTACACATGCTCTCACTTCTCAGCAGGTCAAGCAAGCAAGCCTAGTATAGGTACGTACTTACGTCGTGCGTAGTAGCTATAACTACGTACGTACGTACATACGCACGCTGTTTTTTAATTTCAAATTATCAACACGTACGTACGAGCGCATGCGCTGATGATGAACACGCAATTATACGTACGTACGTATTCTTCGATTCCGATCCTGTAACGGTCGTATATGTAAGCGTGCCTTGTTGCTAAATAAGGTTTATTAGTCTGCGAATTGAATTCTAATATTCTATATATCTGCCCTGGACCGTTTCCATGCATTCTTGTATGAATCAGTAGTACGTTTGGACGTTACTAGCTAGAGGCTCAGGTTGGTCATCATCGGTCGGGTCCAGTGGGTCACCGCGGCGGATTGTCCGGACTGCGGACGGTTAATTAGTTGGTCAAATTCATGAGCCGCTAGCTCTTTGCTCTTTGTCCAAACTACCTTCTGCCCGCCATGGCAGCAAAACTCCAACAAAGTGGCGCCGGGCATCCTTCTTAATTTCGTGGCGACAACCCATATTATATTAGCCAGTCTAGTCCGGCCAGATAACTCGCGATCAGAAATCTACCTAAATCTTTTTTTTCTTTTATTTTTTTGAAACATATTGGGTGTTTTTGGATCCGGTGGTTAAAATTTAGCCCACGTCACACCGAATGTTTGAATGTTAGTTAGAAGTATTAAATACAATTTAATTAGAAATTTAATTACACGGTCGAGTAATAAACAACGAGACGAATTTATTAAGCATAATTAATCCATAATTAACGAATGGTTATTGTAGCATCACATTTGCTAATCATAGATTAATTAGGGTTAATAAAATCGTCTCGTCATTTATTCCTCATCTGTGTAAATAGTTTTATAATTAGACTATATTTAATCTTACTATTACTGATTAGAAGTTGAAAAAGAAGCACAGATTGCGAAGCGCGCCAGAAAAATAGATAAATCCTAGAAATTCCCACAAAAGTCAGAAACATATAACCATCTATCAGGTAGTATCAATAATACTAGCCATTTGATTTATTATATTTTTTCTAAAAATACTCACCATACCATTATGAAAGACCATTAAAGTAACCCCCTATATTTCCATATAAATTACCCAAAATGCCATTACGAAAGACCATTAAAATAACCCCCTAAATTTTTAATATAAATTACCCACCATGCCATTATGAAAAACAATTAAAACAACCCCATAAATTTGCATATAAATTAGCCATGATGCCATTATGAAAGATGAATTAAATTAATTTTGAAATTTGAATATTAATTAACCACCGTACTATTATTAGAGCTGAATTAAAGTGTATAAAAATGAATCAAAGATATCTCCTAATTTGTATATAAATTACAGCTATTGTGTTATTATGAAGAGGCAATTTCAAACATCCCGTAAATTTACATGTAAATTACTGTTATGCCATTATAAAATATAAATATTAATTCGGTAGAGTCTGTTATAGAAAAATAAATGATGTTCTATTAAGTTATGAATATGAGTAGATATTAATAATAGAATTTTATTTAACTGCGGTCTTAAATTTATAAATAAATTAATAATACTAATGTTTTATGCTAGTCCGTGCTTTGCACGGGGTTGATGTGCTAGTACTTCTAGCACCCCCATAGTGTGTAAGCGTCTACGTTTATACTGGGTTTCACGATATCAGCAAAACCAACGTCGTTTTTCATGTTCTCTAGTAAAATTTATCCCTTATTTCTTCTTTCATTTGGCCCAACGTTACAATTTGTAAGATCCACAAGCTCCATTTTGTTAAAGCCACTAATTTGGCAGCGCGGCATGCAAAGCATAACAGGTCTGCTGATATGTCAGCTTAATTAGACAATATTAAACTTCAGAAAATTTGCGGACTGTTAAGGAGGGGAAAATGGACTTTTGCGCGTCGTGGAGACTGAATGGCTGAGATTACGCTCGCTCTCTCTCTCTCTCTCTCTCTGACCGTGCAGACGACAGTTGCCTGTGCAAAATACGCACTTTACTACAGACATAGCCTTATTAATTGTAACCATTTCAGCCAAAGCCTCAAAGCTAATGAAAGAGTAGTGCGATAATCATTTATTATTGTGACAATGTGACTTGTGTGTGAGACGGTAGGCATTCTTCCCTAGGTAATAATAGTCCAACAATGTTGCGTAAATTCGATCATGAACTTTCTGTATGTATACTTTTCAAGATAGAATAAATATTTGTCTGGGAAAACAAGGAATTAATAAATACAATCACCATATATAGTTACGAGATACACTGTTTGCAGTTCTACTTGCTTGGAAACTTGAATTAATTAATTCACAAGTCCATATCTGCCGATACATATATAAGTGAACTACTGACCTATAACTAATTAATCATCTAGTAGGAGTATATACATATATACAACTTGCATGCACTACGTACATACACCATCCATTTTTATATGGAAATGGAGGGGCCTGTCAAATTAACGCACGAATCCGATCAAACCAAAAACTTCGAAAGGAACACGAGCTAGCTGCAGGGCGGCGGCAGAGCTCGAGTCGTAGCTAGGGAAGTACGTACGACCGGCTGCCGGCGGCCGGGGCCGGCCGGGGCTATATTTACGGCGAGCAGCCGGCGTTGTTGCCACCCTGCCAGCCCTGATTTGGGCAAGGACCCCCACCACTAAGAACTTGCATGATCAGCGTCCCGGCGCCGCCGAGCCGCCCCAGCCAGCGGCCGCCGTTCCCCGCCGTCGTCGCGTCCAGCAACGGCCTGGCCGCGAGGATCACGTTGAAGCATTGCAACAGCAGCACGGCCACCACCGCAGCCCTCGCCGTCGTCGTCATCGCCGCCATATGCACACACCAACTGATGAATTACTGGCCGGGGTTAGTTCTTCTTCGATCTTGCAGTTTCAGACAAATTAATAAAGCAGGGAACAATTAAGCCAAGCTCTGGTTGTTTGTGGGAATGGAGGCAGCTTGCGCTTTCTTTTTATAGCGAAGCTGGCGGGTGGCTACGCGGCCGGAAAAGTACAAGGACCGGGCGGGGGAAGTCAGTTGGTCAGCTCTTGCTACTTTTAAGCCTGACCTGGTAATAACTGTTTTTTCTCTCTAGCTCTCAGCTGGTCTAGCACGAGTTCTTGAGCACCGCGCCTTACGCGGGGTTTTTTCAGCGCCCGCGCGCGCGGTCCATTATGTATATTTGAATTCAAATCCCATTAGTTTGAAGCCGACATATATATAGTAGCCGTTCAACTATTTGAAGACGTGCAAACACACGGTGTATAAGTGACTTATTAACAAGCTATATAGTATACGGACTATGATGTACTCCCTTCGTATTTGAATATAAGTCGCGGTTGACTTTTTTTTTTCAAATTTCAAACTTTCGTCTTATTCAAAAAATTCGATGAGTTATCATTTATTTGATGTGATTTGTTTTATCATAGTATAGAGTTTAAGCATGACTTGTTTTCTTATATGTTTACATAATTTTTTTAATATGACGAGTGATAAGTTTTGAAAAAAAATCAACCGTGGCTTACATTTAAATATGGAGGGAGTATGAAAACCACTAATCTAATTAAGTGATGCCTGTCAACGAGAATGCGCGCGCGTACTAACGTGTTCATTCCTTCGCTGAGCAAGACCGACATACGGGTGGTGGCTGGTGCCCGCTGAAATGGTTCGGAAAAAGTCGCGGTGACCGCCGTATCTATATAATATTGTAGAGCTAGTAATTAGTGCTACTGTAGAGTTGGTGTGCATGGTACGGTTGTACTTTACCTAAACATTATGACAAAAATATCTAGTATATATACCTCATAATATATTCTATATACATTCCCATATACTAATAAAAAGTCTTATAACATATTAACATTCAAAAAAATACAAAGCACTAAGTGCCAACCAAGAGCAAAACAACCATATAAATACAATAGAAAATTCTTGTTCTATATTTTTTTCTATTAGATACTACATATATAACATCATTAGATAGTTTTTGTTGAATTTTAGTGAACGACCTGTTGAATTTACTTGGACGCTGTGGGCCGTGTGAAACGGGAGTGGTTCATCCAGTTCACAAGCCGCTATATCGTCGTGACTTGTCTGCGGCCGATCGACCGTTGTTCATAAATCATAACACACATTCGATGGTTCCCGGAAACTGGCGGCGCTTTATAGTCAGTGTTGTGACCGTTGTTCGGCCTCCTTAATGCTAACCGCACGCTCTACGGTGCTGTTGATCGATCGAGTCTACTATATAACAATATAATGTTATTATACTACAAGGTATTTATATTCTTTTTTTAATTAATCTATGATGTTGTTGACTTTTTGAAAGGGCATTTCAACATTTGTTTCATTCAAAATCATACATATACGGGCAAGATAAGTAATGTTATTTATTTTGTTTTAATTATTTTACCATTAATGATATTTTAGGTAAATATGATTTATATTTTTTATATTTACGAAAAAAAAGTGAATCCATGATGAGCGGGATGACGAGCGATGGTGAGGGGATGAAGACGTATGTACTCCCTCCAAATCCTCCACTCCTAGAGCAGCACTTTATTACATTTGTAAAGCATCCATGATTTTGTGTCCTACGCCAGTGGAGCAGTGGTGCGCTCCGCTACGTGAATTCCTCGCGCGTTGCTTCGGAAATTTGAGCAATCCCTATGTGTACTGAAGGTAGGACCGACGTGTAAGAGGGGGTGAATTAGAATTTCTAAAAATAAGGCTCGCTAAAAACTACAACTAGCTAGTAAAACCTATGCAAATAAATTTAGCTATGTGCACTAAGTTTTTGCTAAGTGTTGCTACTTCTACTGTGGCCAAGTCTTGCAACCTAGTTCCACCTAGAAACTAACCTATCAAGCTAGTCTGGAAAGTAAGCACACAATTGCAAAAAAGTAAATGCGGAAGCTAAAGAGATGGGATAGAAAGTGCAAACTCCCGATGATGATGATGGTAGCACACAGTGAGGACACGGCGATGTTTTTCCCGAGGTTCGGAGAGACTCGCGGTCTCTACCCCCTACGTCCTCGTTGGTGCTCTACTAAAGGTTTTGCACTCGCGTAGTCCTCAAAGGAATACGGCATCGCCCTTTGCAAGGGTGGAGGTTGGCAAAGTGACTTCCGCGGAAGTCAAGCCACCACGGTCGGGTCTCCGGATATCCTCGGTACACACCCACCCGAACCTATCTCTCGCGTGGTCCTTCCGTACCACGGCCTCGCCCACGCAAGGGTGGAGGATGGATAGATCGCTGGGGTCTTCCGAGTCCTTCTCGCGGAGCTACCCCGCCGTCTCCACTAAGGGAAGCTTTGGCCAAAATACCGAGGGCTTTCCTCCCTCTCACAAGGTGGTGGCGGCCACTCCACACTCCGGAGGGTCTCGCAAGACTTACAACTGCACACACACAAGGGTAAACGTGCACGCAGGCACGGGAAATAGACAAGGTAGCCTAAGCAAGGATGCACTAAGCACTAGCTATGCCGGATGTATCTAATTTTGCTCTTGTGGTTGTTGGGCTCTCAAATGGTGTTGCTACACTTCAAATGGGCATGGAAATGTGTCTCAACACTTCTGCTAGGCTCAGGATACTCCAACCACAATGGGGAGACCGGCCAAGGGGTTATCTATAGGCCTCACTTCCAAAATTAGCCGTTGGGGGCTTTTTCAGCTTTTCTGCTTACCCACCACCGGACTGTCCGGTGCGTGTAATTTGCCCCTCCTTCGAGTCGACCGTTGCTCTGACAATGTGACCGTTGGAGCCACCGGACTGTCCGGTGGCACCACCGGACAGTCCGACGGTGAGCCACCGGACTGTCCGGTGCGTCGTAGCGCCGGGTCTTCAACTTGAATTATCCTCGGTCTATATCGTCCGGTGGCACCGTCGGACTGTCCTGTAGTGAGCCGCCGGACTGTCCGGCGGAGGGTTTTGTCCCGGACTTTGCCTTTGCCTTCTTCAGTCCATAGCGTCCGACGGGTTCGTCGGACGGTATTTTACCGTCCGGTGTATGGAAATTTGCACCGGTTCTTCAGCTTTTGGCTTGGCTCCTTGTAGGCACCGGATTGTCCGGTGCTGCACCACCGGACTGTCCGGGACCGCCGAGTCAGGACCTTCGCTTGCACCTTGATGGCGACTTGGGTCTTTTCTTGTGTCTTTTAGATCCTCCTTTGAGGTGTTTGTACCCCAAGCCCACCAGTTACACCCTGAGACTTTAGATAAAAACACTCGCGCATAAATATTAGTCCCGTGGCACGTGTTGTCAGTTCAACCATCAAAATCACATATGGAGACTAAGCACAAGGCTTAGGACCCATTTTCCTTACATGTACGACACAAAAAAGCATAGCATGCATGAAGCCAAAACAGATCGATGGAAGATATAAATATAGGACTTAATGGATGATAGGTGGATAGTGACATGGCAATGAACTTGGTAAAGTTTTGAGATGACATGGCTTCACGCATGTCTAAAGAAATAGTGTAGTGGGGTGTACCTATTTAGCTACATAAAATATGGATATTTATAAAATGAGTTTGCAACCCAAGTTTTACAACGAGTTGAATCTATGGATGTGTATCGTTCTGATTTTTTATAGAAACTTTTACATACAATATTTAGAGGATTTTTATATTTAAACTGATCATTTTGGGGCCATCTTACTATTATTAATCAGAGGGTTTTTTTGGAGCCTCCACGTCGTTTCTCATTGGATGCGCTAGAAAAAAAGGAAATTCAAGAAATTCTCACAAAAAAGAGAAACATGTGTCCATCCATCAGGTGACTCTGATAGTAATAACCATTAGATCTATTATATTTTTTCTAAAAAATTATCCACCGTGCCATTAAGAAAGATGAATTAAAATAACCTCTAAATTTGCATAGAAATTAGCCACCATGCCATTATGAAAGATTAATTAAAATAACCCCCTAAATTTTCATAGGAATTACCCACCATATACCACTATAAAACATGAATATATCCCCTAAATTTGTACGATTTAAAGTAAATCTCTTATTTGTATATAAAATATCCACTATGCTACAATGAAATACAAAGATTAACTAGAGAATGCATGTTATATGTTTTCCTAGTGTATCAACTGGTGCTCTCGCATATATCCCCTAAACTTGTACGATTTTAATTTATCTCTCAAGATAGCATATAGGTTAATTTATATGGACTTTTAGGGATGATTTTTAATTTATCTTTTATAATGACATGGTGGATAAATTTTATGCAAATTTAGGGAGTTATTTTAATTTGTATTCTATAATGATATTGTAGGTAAATTTTATATATATTCAGGGGTTATTTGATTTTATCTTTATAATGGCATTGTGTGTAATTTTTAGAAAATATAATAGACCGAATGGTTACAATTATTAGAGCTATATGATGGATGGCTGGATGTTTCTATTTTTTGTGAGAAATTTTAGGATTTATCTTTTTTTTTTCTACGTGAGGATTAACGTAGAGGTTTCAAAAGAAACCTCCAATTAGTAAGATTAAAAAAGTTTAGAAATTATTTTTATTTATCTTTCGTGATGACATATTGGGTAATTTATATGCAGATTAAAGACTTATTTTAATTCATTTTTTACAATGGCATGGTGAGTAATTTATATGCAAATTTAGATTGTTATTTAGTTCATATTTTACAATGGCATGGTGGGTAATTTTTATGCAAATTTAAAGGGTTATTTAATTTATATTTCATAATAGTATGATGGACAATTTTTATATATACAAATTTAGGGGATTATTTTATTTCATCTTTCGTAATGTCATAGTGGGTAATTTTTAAAAATTATAATGGATATAATGACTATTATTATTAAAGCTACATGACGGATGACAGATCTATAATTAGAGCTACATGATTTATGGTGGGATGTTAATTACATAGAAAACATATCTAATGGCTATTAAGATTTCAATCTACAATCAATGATAGGATGTTTCTGATTATTGTCAGAATTTCTATGATTTTATTTTTTATTTAGGTATAAAGATTTCTACCGTCTTTATAAAAAAAAGTTACGGGATCATTTAGTAGCGTAAATTCGCAAATGAGAAAAAAATTGACAAAAAACTACGAGTAAATTGAAAATGAAAGAAATCTGCCAAAAAAATTTTGCTTTCGTTGAGAGTTAATCTCATAACCTTTCATAATGGCAAATGTGGGTAATTATTTAAAAAAAAATTAAAATGGGAAAATCTGCAAAAAAAATTGCTTCCGTTGAGAATTGAACTCGAAACCTTTCATAATGGCAGATGTGGGTAATTACTTAGAAAACAGATCTAATTGTTGGATGTTTCTAGCGTGCTTTGAAATTAGTACAGCTTTTGCTTTGAAATTAGTGCAATTTTTGAAACCTTCAATTAGTAACAGTAAGATAGATATTGTCAAAATGTATATTGATTTTCTATTAATGTATAAACACATGAGAAATAATTAGTAAAAAAATTAATTTATTGTGTATACAAATTTATAACATTTATGTTTGATAATGATACTGCCCGTGCATAGCACGGGCTGACGTACTAGTTAAATGATAATTGAGAAATATATAGACGATGCCACAGTGGATCTACTAATTAACTGTCGTACTAGTTAAATGATAATTGAGAAATATATAGACGATGCCACAGTGGATCTACTAATTAACTGTAGTGCGAACTGCTCATTTGTAACTAGCTAGCTAGGCTACCAAACATCAAATCCATCGATCTAAATTAATATCACCGTAATAACCAATAATTCACTTTAATCATATGTATGTACATTTATTCTTTACATACAAAACAACTTATGTCAGAGAGACCGATCTAATTAACTGTTAGATAATAATCAACTGTAGTTAGCTACCGGCCTACCAAAGATAATCCATTTCCGCACATGATGAAACCATCGTCATCTGTGCAAGCCTCTGAATGCAAGGTACGTATGAACAAGTTAATTGATCACCAACAAGGCAACAAGTACTGGGGCAGGCAGCAAATGGAGATTGGCCGGCCGGAAAGCAGTTAGCAGCCTCCGCTGCGGTGGTGGGGATCTTGATAGCCGCTGTTGTTTCCCCCTCCCGGCTGGGAGCAGCCCCCCTTGTCGAGGACCTGCATGATGAGCGCCCCGGCGCCGCCCTGCTCCATCTGCCACCGCCCGCTGCCGCCGTCCATCAGAGGCCTCGCCGCGAGGATCAGGTTGCAGCATTGCACCAACAGCACGGCCACCAACACCGCCCTTGCCAGCATTGCCGCCGTCGTCGTCTTCATCGATCAGTGCCGCAGATGTATCTCAGATATTGTCGATCAGATCTTAATATATAGCTTACGTGTGCGTGCTATATATATTGCAGGCAAGCTAATAAGGTGGATGTGTATGTATATAGCAGCTTAATTAGCTGTTGTGCTGTGTTACCGCGCGTACGTCGCTCGAATTTAGAGCCTTGAACTGCTGGTCGTTTTGTTGATAGGGGACACGATGATATAGAGTTCCTTTTATACATGGTGTCACAATACATGACACATGCCTGCATGCATGCTGGATCAACGTAACCGCGGCGAAAAACAAAAGTAAAAGGTAGGACCAGGTCAGTTCCTCACCCTCGTACTTTTATTTAAGCTCTGTTCCGATCGATGTTCGTTCTCAGTCTCAGCAGGGTAAGTTAAGCAAGCCTATAGTAATAATATAATTAAGTGCGTATTTGTCGTGCGTAGCTAACAACAACATACTACGCTGTTTTCAAAGTCTCGGCACGAGCGAGGGGTATGTGTGCGCTAAGTGCTAACCGATGCAAGTAGGCAACTATGCGACGGCCGCCACACCTGTAACGGTCGCCGTATATTGTGCGTACGCGTGCCTTGTTACTAGGGTTTCGCGAGTCGTTGTCGATCAAATTCATGGCCTGCGCTGTGACCGTTTCCGTTTCTTGCATGAATCAGTCAGTGCCTGTACCTTTAATTTGGACGTACGCTCAGCAGCAGGTAGATATATACTGTACATCGTCAGTCGGATCCAGTGGGTCGCCACGCCGGACTGCGGACTACTGCGCGCGGCCGGACGATTGGTCAAATTCACCAGCCCTTCTTTATTTGCTCTGACCAAATTACTTCTGCCGGCCATAGGGATGGCTATGGATGGGCACCCGGCGGGTGGAGCAAACACCCATCCGTATTGACATCCGTTACATCAAGGTACACCCGCATCCATACTCGCTGGATCCCTTTGGGCGACCGATATTTGCATACTTAGAAATGTAGCACCACACACCATACCATAAATAGCATGTAAAAACATACATATAATATATAGGAAGTCAATTCATCAACATATAGCATGTAATCTATTGGCAATTCACATGGTAATAATGTTCCAAACTCAATTTAGCCACATAACAGTGTTGTAGGAGGCTTAACGATAGGTCAAATCAAATTTTTCATATTTCAGATTAGTAATGGTGAAATGACACTCGATAAAACAATAGCTATTACATGTTCAAATAACTGATAAGCATCAGAACGAAGAGAAACAAGGTTCAAACACAATAGAATTTTATACCAGTGAGTTAGGATAAATTCAATCCATCAAGGATTATGATTTAGGACAATATATTATTATTTAGAGAGAATTATCTATTTGGCCCAAAAAAAATTGGCGTTTCCTTCTTTGGCCTAAAAATTTTTTTTGTTCCCTACTCGATCTAGAAATTTTGTTCCGTTCCTTTCTTGACACTTCGGTCCATTTAGAGCCATAACAGTGTTAAATAGAGTCACAAAAAAAATCTCCAAAAATACTTTCTGGTTTCTATACATAACTAACCTGCTTCTAGATTTTTAATGGAATTTATTACGCACAATATATAAACATTTCTCTATTATCTAATTTTATCTCAACATTATTATCATTTTCAAAACACCCATTAAGTTTTATATGCTGAGGTTCAAACTTTTACGATAAGTTACATATACAATAAAGGGAACATACAATTTTTTTTTGTAATATTTTGAGCACTTTTCCTATAGCAAGTATTTTTCAATTCAATTTTATATATAAAAACAAAGACAAGGGTATATATGCCATTTAACTGTAAATTCTAGGACTGCAAAATCATGACATGGCCAAATTATCATATGAAATCTATTGTCCTAGTTTCATGATTTTTGGAGTTCATTTAGCCTATTTTTAGCATTTGTTTTGTTTTAGATAACACGCAATAAACTAAGGGCATAAAAATCTTTTCATGGATCCCCATCTTTACCATTCTGTAGATCTACTAACAAGGAATACAGCTCTATAAAATTGAATTTTTAGCATTTTTATTCGACTTTTAATGTATTTTCAAACATTTTCAAATGGACAGAAGTGTCAAGAAAAAAACAAAACAAACTTTTTGGGTCGAGTAGGGAACGAAAAATTTTTCTAGACCAAAGAAGGAAACGCCAAATTTTTTAGGCCAAATAGGTAATTCTCTTTATTGTTTATGGGGCCCAATGGGCACCCGCGGGTGGAAATCTACACCCGCACCCGACCCGCGGGTCTAATTTGACACCCGTACCAGCACCCATGGGTCTAATTTGACACCCGCATCCGCACCCAATGGGTGTGAAATCCGTAGACACCCACACCCGTGGGTCCGACTGCATCCCTAGCCGGCCATGCTGGCAGCATTACTCCGAGCTCCAACAGAGTGTCAAGCTGACCTGTTTGGGACTGTTTCGCTCCAACTAATATAAATCTATCTCTCCAACTTCATCATAGAGCAAGTATACGTTGGACTTGGAATGGATACCTAGAGAAGTAACTCCCGCTTCTAAAAACATGGTTTCAATTGTGCCCGGTAGAAACCCACGATCGTCCATCGGGCGGGCCTCCGTATGTAAAGAGCGGGGCTACAAAGAGCTGACACATCAACCCATTGGTTACCAACCATGGCATTATGAATGATGAAATAAAATAAGTCTCTAAATTTGTATAAAATTATCCACCATGTTATTATAAAATACGAATCTAAATAACCCTCTAAATTTGTATAAAAATTACCCATCATATCATTATAAAATATGGATTAAATAATCCTCTAAATTTATATATAAATTAATTACTCATCATGTCATTATAAAAGATGAATTAAAATCAGCATAATTCTGCATATAAATTATCAAATATGTTATCATATAAAAGATAAAATAAAATAATATTTAAATTTGCACGTAAATCATCCACAACGTCATTACGAAAAATAAACTAAATTAACCACCTCTAATATTAATAAAAATTAGATATATATTTTCTAGTAAAATTCTAACCTCTGCGTGTGTACGGACTGAGGGACTAGTATATATAAGGCTGTCCCCAATGGGGTTCTTCAAATTGGTTCCCTAAAACACTGTAGCGGCATTGTTTGACACTGTTTTGTACTGTTCTGCACTGCAGCTGAGATGACGTAGAAAGTGAGATGGGATTTGAGGAAGTGCAGCTGAGATGACGCAGAAAGTGAGGTGGGATTTGAGGAAGTGGGACGAAGAGTGTCGTTGAGGACAGCCTAAATGCAAATTCACGAGGCGCGCTGGCTTTTTTCTGCTCCGACGACGAGCGACGACTTATTTCTCTGCTGCCGGCCGGCTGTTGCTCCGAGCTAGAGAAAGCGGCCTTCTTCATTAATTTGGCGCCGACAGATTTGCATTGGTCACTGGTCAGCCAGAACTCAAGGCTACGTGACGTCAAGGTCTGGTCTGTAGGCATCCCGAGTCGTCCCGGCTGGCCGCGCCCAAGTGCCGTACGTCAACTGCAGCTCCGTTCCCTCTCCAGAGGCGCAACCACAAAGCCTCCACAGCTAAACCATGTGATTCTGGAGAATATCTCATGTACAAATCCAAATAAATAGCTGAGAAGATAACATGTATAGGGGAGCACTTTTTTCTTTCAAATACTAAATCATTCTTACATGCACAACTATATATTGAGTAGGAAACTACAAAGGCTCCAAAAAGAATAAGTTGTTGCAAATTGCTAGAAAAACTCCATGCCCTTCCCAAGAACCCAAACATGTGACGAGCAGAAATATAATTAGGTAAACTAGAAGTAGGAAAAAGGACCACTGGGAAAGTAGCGGTCAAAGAATGAATTCTTAATTCTTTCATCCTTATGGATAAAGCAACAAGTCTTATTGTTTTACCAGTTACTTTTAGCGAGATTATCTTGGATCCTCTTCTATTATATAAGTACCAAAGAAGGATTTTTATTTTCATATTGGTGCCTTAATCTTCCGTAGCCTTATAATTTTGTTTAATATGTACTTCAGCATGTGTTAGAGCTTGGCAATTAATCAAACTTCTTCGAGAATTGCCCATTTCGGATTAAACTCCAATGAAACACACACCGGGTTTCTACAGCAAGACAATAATAGCAATACGTGGTAACAAACAGTTCCAAGCTGTCAATTTGAGACCGACAAGATCTCTTCACCGGCCATGAAAGATTAGGTGGAAAAGAAATTAGCGCTTCTATACAATCGTAATATACTTTGGTGTAGCCATATATGTCGTTATATATACGGACCGAGGTAGTAGCCATGGTACTCCTCATGCAAAGTTATTGATGTGCCCAGCCATTTATCCTCGCCCAACAATAATGAACATGTGACCCATAACGTAGATCATCTAGCTTGGCCTTCATTTGACCAAATTCGATCGGTGTATATTTCATTCAAGATGGCATAAATATTTGTCTGGCAAAACAATGAATTAATATAATACAACCATACTGACCTACTGACGTAACTAATCATCATCTATACATATACATACAAACTGGTGATTTATTTATGATCATTGCATGCACAGACGACACTATCCATTTTTACGTTACGAATCCAAAAACCGGGAAACTAAGGGCAAGCAATGCCAGGCGTGCCCTGCCGGCCGGACTATTTACGGTGGGCAGGGGGCGCCATTGTGACCCTGCCAGTCGTTGTTACCACAAGTAGGACCCTGAAGGACCTGCATGATCAGCAGCCGCGGCGTCCCCGGCCCGTCCACCCGGCGGCGGCGCTGCCGAACCCCGCCAGCCACCGGCCGCCGCCGCTCTCCCTGCCCCCGTGCCGCAGCATCTAGCAACGGCCTCGCCGCGAGGATGACGTTGAAGCATTGTAGCAGCAGCACGGCCAGCACCGCAGCCCTCGCCGCCATTGTTGTCATACCAATAATTAAAACTCAACTACTGACAACCAGGCTTTTCTTGCAGACCAATTAAGCAGCAGGTGGCTGGATCGATCGCTTGTAGTATAGCACGTAGTACTATGAGATAATTCTCTATAGACCATCGAATAATTGGGAAATTCTCTATCTACCATCAGAAAATGGCTCTGGCTGTGTGAACCATCAAACAAGTTTTCTCGTTCTCCACGTACCACTGCCGTCAACTCCGTTAGCTTCCAGTGCCGTTAGCAGTGTTTTGGAGGTAAAATGTTTCAGTTTCTGACTATTTTGCCCCTCCTCTTCGGGTTCCAGTTGAAGCAGCACGGTTGGAAGCGGGCGTCGGCCGGGCAGTTGCGGCGAGGGCCCAGGGTCGTCGGGGCAGCGAGGCCGGATCTGGGGCGCCGGAGCGGTGAGGCTGGGCGGCGGCGACGAGGCTGGGGCATTGGGCGCGTCGGGGCCTCTCCGCGCTCCCGGGCTCGCTCCGCGACGATGGCCGCCTCCACACGGCATGAGGCCCCCACCCACCGCTACCGCTCCACTCCCGCTCCGATCCGCCGCCGCCTCTCCATGCTCCCACGCTGCCGCCGCCTCGTTCGCCTCCTCGTCGTGCTCCTACTGCACGCGGTCGCCGCCGCCCGGGGCCAGCCCCAGCCGTCGCCCCTCGCACCGCAGGATGCCGCCGCGCTGCACGGCCTACGCGCGTCGCTGGGGGTGCGCATGCGCGACTGGACTGCGCGGGCGGACCCCTGCGCTGCCTGGGCCGGCTTCGTCAGCCGCGCGGGCCGCGTCACGGAGCTCCACCTCGACCTGCTGCGGGCGCTCACTGTGCCTCCACCTGCGCGGGGGACGGGCGCGCGGCAGCGCGAGGGGCCATGGCCACCGGCGCTGGCGACGGAGCCGCGGCGTTGGGTGCGGGAGCGGCAGCTGCGGCCTCGACTGTGACGGCGAGCTTCATGCCGCCGGCGCAGTGACCGGGCACGCCGCAGATGAAGTAGCGCGTGACGCCGGCGGCGGGGAGCGGGACGGTGTCGTCGCCGGTGGAGGTGGTGGAGAGCGCCGCCGTGGTGGAGCACGCATCGTACACCGCCTTGCTCACCTCCATCACGGTGTGCGCGCCGCGCGGGTACTTGAACACTGCATTCATGGGATTATTAGTTGGTCCTGTCCGTGTCGACGAACAGCTGAGGCAGAAGCATGCATGAGAGATTGATCGGGGATTTGGGGTGCGTACCAAGCTGGTCGCCGGCGCCAGAAGGTGATGCCGGAAGCCCAGAGGGTGTAGTTGGTGGCGAGGTCCCAGGACCCGGCCAGCGCGCCGACGGTGTAGCTGGCGCCGTGCGCTGTCCCGAGCACAGCCGCCACGGCCACCGCGACGAGGAACAGAGCTCTAGTAGCTGAGGGTAACATTGTCTTTTTACCATTCTGCAGACCTCCGTTACCGCTAAAAGTGACAGCAGTGGCCTCCAGAGAACGAGAAAACTTATTTGATGGTTTACACAGCCAGAGATGTTTTCTGATGGTAGATAGAGAATTTTGCAAGTATTCGGTGGGCTGCAGGGAATTGGCTCTAGTACTATCTGCTAGTATGCAGGTAAGCCAAGCAGGTGGTTTGTGAGAGTGGAGGCAGCTTGCTTTCCTCTTAAGCTGGAACTGGAAGTTGGTGGGAAAGTGCAGTGTACACTGTATAGGAGTACAGTCAGTTCGTCAGGCCATTCTACTTTTAAGACTGAGACCTGGTAATAAAATAACTGTTCTCAGCTGAATCGATCTTTGGTCTTGCACGAGTTCTTGAGCACGGCCGGAGCACTTATCTACGTATGCGGGGTTCGTTTTTTCAGCCCGGCCGGCCGCGCGCGGTCCGTTATGCATATTTGAATTCAAAGCCCGTTAGCTTGAAGTCGACCTGCTATACAAACCGTTCAAGACGCTACTCCTGACGGTCGCAAGTGTTTATTAAGTAGGCATATCTGAACCAAATTAAAGTGGCGCCTGTCAACAAGTAAGTGCATGGTTTCCCTTCTTGCAGAGCAAGACGTACACTATGACGCGACGGGTGGTGTGTGGTGCCCGTGCCCCGGCCCGCTGAAATGTTTCGGCTTGTTTGCCAAGGTAGGTATTAGTTAGGTTTTGGAGAAATTAAAGTCCCAGTAGCCGGTGCGTGCGTGCATCTCGGAGAGTACTTACTATATTAGTACAGTACTAGATTATAGTTAGTGTTGTGAGTTGTGACTGCTGTTTGGCCTACTTATTATTGCATTATATTTACGTAATGCTCACCGGGCTCTACGGTTGATCGAGTCTAGCTAATGTAAGAATAATGTTGTACTTTGGGTATTAATGTATGATGTTATTTGACTTTTTGACATTATTTTTAAAAATTTTGATTTATTAAAAAAATATTATATAATAAGTTTCCTTATTTATTTTTTTATATATAACTTGTTTATCACATTAATGGTACTTTAAGCCTGGCTTACACTTCTATATATTTCGCCTAAAACTTTTCAAGGGTGTTATATATGAAAAAGAAAAAGATGCAGTATTTATAGACTATTGGACCAACCCCAAACCTCATCTGAATATTAGAAATGCATCACAAATTAATAATCCATTTGTTTCAAATTGTAGGTCATTTCATTTTATTGAAAGAAATTGCGAAAAAAAAACAAAAAATCACCGTGAAGATAAATAATATTAATTTTTAATAGGAAATACATATATCAAGCGTTTAAGCTTTTATTTCTTGCCACGTGGAATTCTTTTTAAATTATCGTTGCAGTGGCAGTTGAAGTAAATCCTGCTCTTCAAGTGGTTCTGTTAAAAAAAATTGCACGCATAAAGTGATTATTTGGTGGAAATCTTCTTCTACATAGAAATGTGAAAGAGCCTTAAATGTTTATTCACGAATTAAAAAAAAAAACGATGCACGTTTGTAATGCATCAATGATTTGTGTCTTCTGCTAGGGGGGTGCACTTGTTTCAGATTTTATTAAAAAAAAACTTTCAAGTTTCGAACTCCATGTTTTCACATAATATTTTGCCTTTAAAGAACTGAGATAGAATGACAATCTGATAAAAAAAATTAACACAACAGCTACAGCCTGCGGTACTATACGAACTGCTCATAGCTAGTACAGAGCACCTTCCAAATCTGAAATCGATCTAAATTAAATGTCATCGTAATCAGTAGTTACCACTCTAAACATCTGTACAATTTATTCGTTCCCACCATACAACAATAATCATGTCAGAGACTGATCTAATTATTAGAGATAGACAATAATTAAGTAATGTGCAGTAGTCAGCTAGAGCTATCTGGATGATCTAGCAGCCTCCGCCGGGGTTGTGGGGATCTTGCCAGCCTCCGTTGTTTCCCCCGCCCGGCTGGGAGCAGCCCGACCCCTTGTCGAGGACCTGCATGATGAGCGCCCCGGCGCCGCCCTGCTCCATCCTCCACCGCCCGCCGCCGCCGTCCATGAGAGGCCTCGCCGCGAGGATCACGTTGCAGCATTGCACCAACACCACGGCCACCAACACCGCCCTCGCCAACATCATCGCCGTCGTCGTCTTCATCGCCGTCAGTGCCGTATATATCCTGCGCACGCACGACGTACGTGCTACTATATTGCAGCAGGCAAGGTGGATGCGCTTATTAATTAGCTGTATATGTAGCTAGCGTTACCACGCGTACGTCCGTCGCTTGAAATTACTTACGCCTTGAACTGGTTTGCTGTTAGGAGACATGCATGACGATCATATATATAGACATGGTTTCACAGCACACTACACTGGATCAACGTGACCGCGCGCGCGGCGAAAGGAAAAAAAAGGTAAAAGGTAGGAACAGGTCAGTTCCTCGATCGACCCCCTCGTATGTACTTTTAAGCGCTAGCTGGCCTTTGATCAAGTATACATATATGCTCGATCTCAGCAGGTCAAGCAAGCAAGCCCTAATACAGGTCCGTACTTACGTGGTGCGTAGCTAACAGCTAGCCACGTATGTACGTACGTACGCTGGTTTCAAAGTATCAACACGTTACACGTCGTACGAGCGCTGCTGATGATGCACACGCAATTATACGTACGTATGCCGTATTCTTCGATTCCGATCCTGCAACGGTCGTCGTCGTATATATATGCATGTATGCGCGCGTGCCTTGTCTGTGAATTGAATTCTAATATTCTAGTATATATCTATCTGCCCTGGACCGTTTCCATGCATTCTTGCATGAGTTTATCAGTAGTACGTTTGGACGCACTAGCTAGGTTCAGGTCGGGTCTGTCATCGGTCGGGTCCAGTAGGTCACCACGGCGGATCGGCCGGATCGGACTGCGGACGGTTGGTCAAATTCATGAGCCTCTTTGTCGTCCAAACTACCGTCTGCCGCCATGGCAGCAAAACTCCAACAAAGTGGCGCCGGGCAACCTTCCTTAAACTTTTTGGGTGGGGGGAGACAATATAATTATTAGCCGGGCCGGTCCGGTCTGTCAGCCAGAGCTCGATCAGAAATTAACTTTGTTTTGCTAGTCTACGTCTGTACTGTGTTTCAAAAATATCAGAAAAACAACGTCATTTTGCATGCCCTCTAGTAAAATTTATCCCTTTTATTTTTCTTCTTTCATTTGGGCCAACCTTACAATTTGTAAGACCCGCATGCAAGGTCCATTTTGTTAAAGCCACTAATTTGACAGCGCAGCATGCAAATTATAACAGGTCCGCTGATATGTCACCTTAGACAATATTCAAACTTGAGAAATTTTGGACTGTTAAGGACGGAAAATGGACATTTGCGCTTGGACCATTAATTTCAGCCCAATGCTCAAAGTTGAAGAAACAGTACTCTCTTCGGCCTCTCTCTTCGCCACACCCAAGCCAAAAAAAATGATGAAGACGAGGCAGAAACACGAAAAGTGGAGGGCGCAACGTGAATTTGGTGTTGTGCTTTTAGTCTTCACTAGGTTCTTGCTCGCTGTTGCTGCTTCCTCGTTGCTTTTGGGCTTCCGAGGAGGCTAGGGGTCAAGGTTTAGGGATTCTAAGTGAAAACTATCTTACCCTGTTGAGGGTGTTATCACTTTTACCCTGTACCTTGCTAGGCGAAAGCCCTGGTCTATTGAACTGGCGACGGCGGCGCCTTATGCGTCGCTTCCTTGTTGAAGGCGTAGTCTGTTTTCCCTCTCCGTTGGCAAACAACCTTAGTATCTTTGTCCTTTCGTAGAGGTGTCGTTTAGGTGGTTTTGGTGTGTTGGGAGTCTTCTTTTCCTTTTATTTGGTCTTTATGGTTCGTAAGCTGTGGTTTACTTTTGTAGTTGTAATTTTTCTACCCTCTTAATGAAAAACATGTCATTGACGCGATCGCAAAAAAAAGAGGGCGCAACGTGTTTGTCATGACACATCTCCGACATAACGGAAATAAACAAACACATGATACCCGACATATATATACAGTACAAAAGGGGAGAGTATATGGAAAAACTAGATTCTATCTTAATTTATTTGCATTTTGTTTTAACCGCTCACAGTAAGTTTTAGAGACACTTACGATTGTCCTCTTTTTAGGGAGCTACCGTTTCGATTTCTCTAGGCAAGTCTAACAATGTTGCCTAAATTTTATCATGAACTTTCTGTATGTATACTTTTCAAGGTAGAATAAATACTTGTCTCGGAAAACAAGGAATTAATACAACTGCCATATATAGCTACGAGTTACACTGTTTACTTGCTTGGAAACTTGAATTAATCCATAAGTTTATGTCTCTCTAGATACATAAGTAACCTAGCTACTGACCTATAACTAATCATCTAGCAGGAGTAATATATACAACTTGCATGCACTGCGTACATACACCATCCATTTTTTGTATTGAAATGGAGGAGCCTGCTGTCAAATTAACGCACACGAATCCGATCAAACCAAAAACTTCGAAAAGAACACAAGCTAGCTGCAGCCTGCAGGGCGCGGCGGCGCCAGCGCTCGAGTAGCTAGGGAAGTACGGGCGGGTGCCGGCGGCCGGGGCCGAGGCCGGCCGGGGGGGCTATATTTACGGCGGGCAGCCGGCGTTGTTGTGACCCTGCCACTTCTGATTTGGGCAAGGACCCCCACCACTAAGAACTTGCATGATCAGCGTCCCGGCGCCGCCGAGCCGCCCCAGCCAGCGGCCGCCGCCGTTCCCAGACGCCGTCGCGTCTAGCAACGGCCTGGCCGCGAGGATCACGTTGAAGCACTGCAACAGCAGCACGGCCACCACCGCAGCCCTCGCCGTCGTCGTCATCGCCGCCATATACACACACCAACTGATGAACTGAGGGTTTTCTTCGATCTTGCAGTTTCAGACAAATTAATAAAGCAGGGAACAATTAAGGCAAGCTCTGGTTTGTAGGAATGGAGGCAGCTTGCGCTTTGCTTTTATAGCGAACCCTGGCTGTGGTTACGCCGCCGGAAAAGTACAAGGACCGGACGGGGGAAGTCAGTTGGTCAGCTCATGCTACTTTTAGGCCTGACCTGACCTGGTAATAACTGTTTTTTCTCTCTAGCTCTCGGCTGGTCTAGCACGAGTTCTTGAGCACCGCGCCTTACGCGGGGTTTTTTCAGCGCCCGCGCGCGCGGGGTCCATTATGTATATTTGAATTCAAATCCCATTAGTTTGAAGTCGACATATATATAGTAAGCCGTTCAACTGTTGAAGACGTGCAAACACACGGTGTATAAGTGACATACCATTAACAAGTATACTAGTGCTATGAAGTAGTATGAACCAAGCAAGCTAATTATTAAGTGCCGTGCCGCCTGTCAACGAGAATGCGCGCGTACGTACGTGTTCATTTCTTCCCTGAGCAACACGTACTACGGGTGGTGCCCGCTGAAAAGGTTTGGAGAAAAGTCCCGGTGACCGCCGTATGTATAATTGTAGAGCTAGTAGTGCTATTGTAGAGTTGGTGTGCATGGTACAGTTGTACCCCAAAAATTATGACAAAAATATCTAGTATATATACCTCCTAATATATTATATATGCAATCGATCCTATATACAAATAAAAAGTCATATAGCATATATTAACATTAAAAAAATACAAAGTACTAAGTGCCAACCAACAGCAAATTAAAACAACCATATAAATACTATAAAAAATTCTAGTTCTATATTTTTTTCTATTAGATACTACATATGTAACATCATTAGGATAATTTTTTGTTGAATTTTAATGAACGAACTGTTGAATTTACTTGGACGCTGTGGGCCGTGTCAAACGGGACTGGTTCATCCAATTCACAATTAAGCTGCTATATCGACGTGACTTGTCTGCGGCCGATCGTCGAGTCGTCGACTGTTGTTCGTAACACACGTTCGATGGTTCCCAGAAACTGGCGGCGCTTATACAGTCAGTGTTGTGACCGCTGTTTGGCCTACTTAATGCTAACCGCGCGCTCTACGGTACTCGGTACGTACGGTTACGTTGATCGATCGAGCTAGTCTACTATAACAATATAATGTTATTATACTACTATATAGGTATATATATATTCGGTTTTTTAATTAATCTATGATGTTGTTGACTTTTTGAACAGGCATTTCAACATTTGTTTCATTCAAAATCATACATATACGGGCTAGATAAGTAATGTTATTTATTTTGTTATAATTATTTTACCATTAATGATACTTTTAGGTAAATGTGGTTTATATTTTTTATATCTAGAAAAATTTTTAATAAGACGATGATGTGGGCCACCCGACACCAGCGCAGTCCGCAGTGGCGATGATGCGTGGGATGCCGGGATGATGTACATGTACTCCCTCGAATCCTCCACTCCTCCGATCCTAGAGGATCCATGATTTTGTGTCCTACTGTCCTGCGCTAGTGGTGCGCTCACATGAAAATATGGATATTTATAAAATGAGTTTGCATCATATCCCAAGTTTTACAACGAGTTGAATCTATGGATGTGTATCGTTCTGAAATGTCTAAAAAACTTTTACATACAATATTTAGAGGATTTTTATATTTCCACTGAGTATATTTTGGGCGCTATTATATAATAATAATTGAGAAATATATAGACGATGGCTATCTGCCCTGAACAAAAAGTAACACCACTACTACAGTCTACGAGCTAGTGCGAGCTGTGCTCATTTATAACTAGCTAGGTAGTGTTACCACACATAAAAAAATCCATCGATTTATAAATTAATATCACCGCAATAATCACTTTAATCATATGTATGTACATTTATTCCTTTTCCTTCCATATATACAACAATCATGTTAGTGAGACCGATCTAACTAACTATTAGATAATAATCAGCTGTAGTTAGCTACCAAAGATAATCCATTGCCACATGATGAAACCATCGTCATCTGCGCAACAAGCCTCTGCAAGGTATGAACAAATTAATCGATCACCATAGCAAATGGAGCAGCTAGCTGGCTGGCTTGGCTGCCACTAGCAGCCTCCGCTGGGGTGGTGGGGATCTTGCCAGCCGCCGTTGTTTCCCCCGCCCGGCTGGGAGCAGCCCGACCCCTTGTCGAGGACCTGCATGATGAGCGCCCCGGCGCCGCCCTGCTCCATCTGCCACCGCCCGCCGCCGCTGTCCATCAGAGGCCTCGCCGCGAGGATCACGTTGCAGCATTGCACCAGCAGCACGGCCACCAACACCGCCCTCGCCAACATCGCCGCCGTCGTCGTCTTCATCAGTGCCGTAGTATGTATAGCTTACGTGTGTGTGTGCGCTATATATATATTGCAGGCAAGCTAAGGTGGATATATATGTAGCAGATTAATTCGCTGCTGTAGTGTTACCACGCGTACGTCGCTCGAATTACGCCTTCAACTGCTGGCCGGTTTGCTGATAGGGGACAGGATGATATAGAGTTCCTTTTATACATGGTTTAAACAAAACATGACACACGCCTGCATGCATGCTGGATCAACGTAACCGCGGCGAAAAACAAAAGTAAAAGGTAGGACCAGGTCAGTTCCTCACCCTCGTACGTACTTTTATTTAAGCTCTGTTCCGATCGATCGATGTTCGTTCTCAGTCTCAGCAGGGTCAAGCAATCCTATAGTAATATAATTAAGTGCGTACTTGTCGTGCGTAGCTAACAACAACATACTACGCTGTTTTCAAAGTCTCGGCACGAGCGAGGGGTATGTGTGTGCAAGTAGGCAACTAGACGACGGTCGCCACTCCTGTAACGGTCGCCGTATATATTGTACGTACGCGTGCCTTGTTACTAGGGTTTCGTGAGTCGTTTTCGATCAAATTCATGGGCTGCGCTGTGACCGTTTCCGTTTCTTGCATGAATCAGTCAGTGTCTGTGCCTTTAATTTGGACGTACGCTCAGCAGCAGGTTGATATATCCATCGTCAGTCGGATCCAGTGGGTCGCCACGGCGGACTACTGCGGCCGGACGATTAATTGGTCAAATTCACGAGCCGCTCTTTGCTCTGACCAAATTACTTCTGCGGTTCTGCCGGCCATGCTGGCCGCGCGCAATATATACTCCAAAGCTCCAATACAGTGGCGGAGGAGCCGGGCATATATATATTCAGGACCTGTTTAGAACTGTTCCGCTCCAACTAATATAATTCTATTTATAGAGCAGCTCTACTTTAGACTAAGAGTGGATAGACAGAGTGTTTGGTTTGCTAAATAACTGTGATCCTAAAAACATGGTTTTATTGTGAATGGACAATTGTGCCCAGTAGAAGCCCACAGTGTCGTCCATGGGGAGGGCCTCCGTGGATAAAAGAGCTGCCATGCATGGTCACATCAGCCCGTTGTTGAGCTTGACAATTCGATCGGGCCAACTTAATTATATTCCATCCAGCTACAAGTGGACTAGGCCATTTTAATTAGTGGCTTCAATTATATTCATCTTTGCTTCTTCTCCCAAAAGCCAAATGATCATTTTTGTTTTGATATTCTATATTTAAACAGTGGCATCTCTAGATTCTTATGAAGGCCACGCCGTTGTAAGGCCCACTATTCACCAGAATCCTTATAAATGGCTTACGTTGATTTTCTATGGCTAACAACACACATACGCTCAAGAGAAGCAACAAAACATTCATGATTTTAGTAATGAATCAACTTATTATATTATATATTTGACAGTCTTCATGGTGTATTAAATAAAAAATTTGTCAACAACATTAGTATAGATATTGCTGAGTACTGCAACTTTAATATAGAGCAGGGCATCAAATTTGTTTTTTTCTTAAATTTGATCCTAAATTGTCTCAATATGAAAGTTTCTCTAGTAAAAGTTCTCGACCTCATCAAGCACTACAATCACTATAATCTATAGGTGATCATCTTAAAGATCTACTTTATTATTTTTATAGGTGATCATCTTAAGATAACTGCCTCTAAAAATATTGAGATAAAGGTATTTCTAGCTGTGGTTATATCTTAGGGTGTGTTGGATTGAAGCCACGCAGTGATGCCACACCGAACTTTGGCATATGCCACACATATTTAGGGTAGCATTTAGCTCAGTTCCACACCTTTGGTTGCCAAAGAAAACTAGGCACCTGAGTGCTTTTTCATGCCAAATCACGCCAAAGTTCTGGCGCTCTTTTTGAGCGCCAAACTTGCGTGCGTCGTGGCCACTATAGATGGCCAAACGGGTGGCACGGCACGGCCCGGCACGGGCACGGCGGGCCAACCGTGCTGTGCCGGCCAGCACTGCGTGCCTGCAACACTAGACCTCTTGCATAAGATGCTTAAAGCTAGCCAAATAAGCTTGCATTCTTTTATATTTGAGATTAGATAATATATTTTCATATACATATATTAATAAAAAATAAATAAAAAATACATAATCGTGCCGTGCTAGCCGTCCATTTGGCCTGGCCCATTTGGCCATCTATAGTGGCCACACTCTGGCTTGGCTACGTTTAGGTAGCAAAGCAAACAGGTCCTTAGTACGTCAACTTCTGTCATTGATTTTAGAAGCCAATAAAAGATCTCGTTAATTAGCTCCCTACCTTACTATACACGTGTGTGCAAATTTTGGCCTCCTAAAAAGGGGGACACTGGGAAACCATGTCTTATTTTGTAGTGTCTCTGAACTTCTTTTAGCAAATATAAAGCCATTGCACAAGTAGCCAAACATTCTTTCATCTCCAAGTTACAAAGAAGAATAATGAAAAAAAAAATACAACCATATAGGTGCTATTGAGACCTTTATTTACTTTTGTTAAGCCTGAAAGAATTCAACAGTAATCTAAGTCGCCTCATATCTCCTAATCAAACTGTACAATTTAATTGGTTGCAGTCCTGTTCCATCTCAGACAGAAACTGTTTTATTCTCGCTTTGTCTGCACTAAACTAGCTAGTATGGTAGTATCAATCTACGTACTGTACAAACAGCTTCCAGAGAATACATCATCGTTCCATGGAAGCCCTTGAGAAGAAGCTGGCATGCATGATGATCAGATCAATTGTCTTGCTTACTGCGATGGCGGGCAGGGTGGGTGGTGGGGATCCGTAAAGTGGCGGCAGTTGGGACCCGGGCCGCTCGGCGGCCCCTTGTCTAGCACCTCCATGATGGTTGCCCCGGCGTCGTCCTTCTCCAGCTGCCACTGATGCCAGTACCCACGGCCACCGTCGTCCCCCGCCGCATCAGCATGCAGCAGCAGCAATGGTCTCGCCGGGAGTAACACGCTGCAGCACTGCATCAGCATCAGGGCCACCGCCGCCGCCCTCACCGTCATCGCCGCAGTCGTTGGTGCCATTTCACCGCAACCAAATCGATGGATCGTCCCTTGTGCACTCACGTACTACAGTATAGTCTAGATACGTACTACGGGTACGTTTGGTTACTGCAGACTGCAGACAATACGTACAAAACAGGATGCGTTGCTGGCTAGCTAGTGTAGAGAGAGCGAGAGCGAGTACGTAGGTGGAATAGCTGAAGCGTTGCAGTGGTTAAGTTTGTTGGAAGGAAACATGCATGCTGGCTTCCTTTTATAGGGAAAGCTCTTTTACGCATGTATATGGGCCGGGGACGTGATGTCTGATCAACAGCTGAAAAATTACTGCAGTAGCTAATCAGGACGGGACCGGGTCAGTTCTTGACATCTTACCCGTTTTCGAGACTTCTTAATTTTGTTCATTCCCTGGTCAAGCCAAAAGCTTGCTACGCGGTTTTCAATTTCCATTATTCGATCCATCAGCGCGGTCCGTTCGAAGTCCATGCATGCAAGCTTTTGGTCGATGAATGAATTAACGTGAGCGCTGTTTGGTTCACAGTATTTTTCTTACTAACAAATAAAAAAAATCTGTTAGCAGTGATAGCTAATTCCCTTAAATCGCGTTTGTTTTAGCTGGTCGCACTGCAGTCAGATACAGACAATAATCGACGACATGCATGAGGAAATTCACAGTCGATCGTCTCTGCCTCCTGTTGGACCGGTTCATTCGTGAATATCGATCTATCTGTGCTGTTCGGTCGTATTGTTTATATTATTCACCGCGGACTGATTATATAATCGATCATCGAGGGAATGAATTGTCTATCCGTTTTAGGTCTGTAGTTCCCTTTTTTTTTGAGCGAACTGGAGGGGTTTTCCCCCTACTGGTCTGTAGTTCCTAACTACTCCCGTCAAGCCCGTTTGCTTCTGCACCGGCAATTGTTGTTAGCGGACATAAACGATACTATAAGTTTACATACAAAATTGAGACCTACAACTAATCAAATTTTTTATTCCTAAATATTATTTCTCGTTACACTTACTTCACACTAATAGAATACTCATGTAATTAAATATTGTTTTATATTTATCCATTTGCGATGGACTCCATTTAATACTATAATACTTGGAGTTAGTTTTTTCACTATATATTATTAGTGGTAGATATGTCTAAATTACAAACAAATATATATATATATATATAAGCATATTCTTAATTTATCTAATTTCATCTATTGCAGTACAATTTACATGTAGATTTGAGAGGACATTTTGTTTATATTTAACAATGACAGAGGTGGAGATATCCTAAATGGTTATTCAAATTTGCTATTACTAGTCAATCAACCCGTGCGAATGCACGGGTTAGAGTCTTAAATGTGTTATGCGTAACCGTACAACATATATATAGATCTATTTTTATACTTAGGTTTTTATAATAACATATCTTGCTACTTTATATGTATGCTTAATTGATTTAGATAATCTTTGATCGATTGCAAAAATAGATTATTTTAATATAATTTGAGGGGTTACTTTCATCATATTATCGGTTATAATAACTAATATGAACAATTCAAATATAAATTAAAGGGGATATTTGGTATTATCCTATCAAAATAGCAAATGTGAGCAATTAGATATAAAATTTATGGTGTTATTTCATATTTTCCTTTATATTGGCAGAGTGGGTAATTAATATGTAGTTTTAGGGGTTATTTAATATTATTTTGATAATGGCAAAGGTGGGTGGTTACTTAATTAGAAAACAGATCTAATGACTATTAAGATTCCAACATGTTAATTGATGATAGGGTATTTTTTATTATTGTGAGAATTTTTATAATTTAATTTTTTTCTAGCGCATCTTGTGAGGATTGACATGGAAATTTCAAAAAGTCTACAAAATATCTGTTTCATGGAAAGGTTTCTAGCATCTTTAATGGAAAAAAAGACAAAAACTGAAGGTAATTTTGAAAATAGGAAAAATCTAAAAAAAAAGAAGATATTTGCTTTCGTTGAGAATTGAACTCAGATCTTTCGTAATGCCAGAGGTGGGTAATTACTTAGAAAATATATATAATAAAAAAAAGAGGATATTTGCTTTCGTTGAGAGTTGAACTCAAGACCTCATAATGGCAGAGGTGGGTAATTACTTAGAAAACAGATCTAATGGCTATTAATATTCCAATCTGCCAATTGATGGTCGGGTCTTTCTGATTATTGTGAGAATTTTTTGGATTTATCTTTTTTCTAGCCCGCTTTGAAATTGGTGCAACTTTTAGAACCTCCAATTAGTAAGAGTAAGATAAGATAATCGTAAATGTGAATAATTTATGCAAAAATAGTTTAAATTGTCTTCCATCAATTGTACTGTTTATTTAGTTTTTACTACAGATTTTTAGCAGTAGATTTGGATAATTTAGAGACATACCTAGGTGTTATACAAATTTTGTTATAGCAGATGTTGGTAATATTTAGGTGTAGATTTAAGAGATCTTTTTTGTTTTTAATAACGAGAACGGTGATGTGCGTCATTTTAAATTTCTTGAAAGCTTTAAATTCGATGGTTTTCAGTAGATTAGTTCCCATATATTTCACCAAATATTGTAAATTATGTAATTGAGATAGAACGACTGTCTTCCATGCATGAACACCAATAACACTACACAGTCTACAGGTGCGAGAGATGCTCACTGATCATTTATATACTTATACGTACCAGCAGGTACTTTGCAAACCTGGAATCGATCAAACAAATCTCATCATACTAATAATCAATTGCAACACTCATGTCAAAGACTGATCTAATCACTCCGTATTAGATAATTAAGTGTAGCCAGCAAATAATTAATGGAAATCAGTAGCTAGCGGCAGCGCCTCCGCCGGGGTGGCTAAACTATCATCGTAACCGCGCGCGGCGAAGGAAAAGGTAAAAAGGAACGACCAGGTCACACAAGTCGTATTCTTGTCGTGCATATGACCTAGTAACTAACCATAGTACGCTGTTTTCAAAATCTCAACACGTACGTACGAGCGTACGAAGAGGCCATGCTAACCGATCGATCGCGCGCGATATGCACGCACGCGAAAATTAACGTTAATACTACGTACGGTACGTATTACTTAGATTCCTTCATTCTCATCGATCGGTCGCTAGCTAAGCTGTATGTATGCGTGCGTGTGGCTTGTTGCTAGGGTTTATTTATTTATTAGTAGCTAGTCTAGCTTGGAATCCTCTTTGCGCTGGACCGTTTCCATTCTTGTATGCATATATTAGTACTTACTACGTATGATATGATGAAGAGTAATCAGTCAGTCTTTGTTACAGACAGTCTGTACCTTTGAACGTACATACACTGTACGTTCTTCAGGTTATTGGTAGTCTGTCGCCGGTTCGGTCGGATCCAGTGGTTCACCGGCGCGGCGGACTGAATCTGCATGCGACGATTATTTATTTGGTCAAATTCACGAGCCAGCTGGCGCTAAAGCCCTTCTCCCAAAACAAAAAAAAACTACGACGGCCACCGCGGCAATGCTCCAACAAATTGAAGTAGCGGCGGCACGGGCCTTAACACTGGCTGCCTGGCGTCGATCGGTGGTGACAAAATTGGCCCATGTACGTAGTGAGTGGGCCTCCATGCAAGAGCGTTCCTTTCTGAAACATCTGCCATGGTCAACATCAGACCGGTGTTGTACTTTTGTTTTAGGTAAATGAAAGCCCAGCTTGTACTTTGGCTAGACATTCGGCCCAACTACAACATGCAGATTAGGTCATTTATTTACTGGATGTATATTCATCTGTGCTTCTTTCTCTAGCTCAAGAGGAAAATGCTCATTTGTTCTGTGCTGATTCAGTCAACAGCATATCCGCCACCAGTCGTGGATACCAGAAAGAAAATAGTCCGTGCTAGATTAAAATAATGATGAGGAAGTCGATTTCGACGATTCAAATGTAAATCCATGTTCTAAAAAAAATGTAGCAAAATATGTAGTTTTCTACCGGCGACAAGTCGTAGATTTGTAATTTGGTAGGAGGGACTTTGTGGACTGCCGTCCTGATGGTCAAACCATCAAGGCTCGAGAAATGCACGCGAGAGAGGAAGACGAGGAGATTTAGAGTGGTTCGGGATAAATCCCTACCTCACTATATGTGTTAGGCTTGTATTGATCATTCTTGGTGTTACAGATGAACTACAACTACAACAGGTGGACTAGGTCATTTTAATTAGTGGCCTTAATTATATTCATCTTTGCTTCTTCTCTCAAAAGCAAAATGATCATTTTGTTCTGATCTTCTATATTTAAACAGCAGTCTCTATAGATTCTTATGAAGCCACACCGTCGTAAATGGCTCATAGTGATTTCTATGGTTAACAACACACATATATACGCACACAACAGAAGCAACAAAACATTCATGATTTTAGTAATGAATCAACTTACTATACAATAGATTTGACACTCTCCATGGTGTATTAAATAAAAAAAAGTTGTCAACAACACTAGAGATATCGTTGAGTACTGCAACTTTAACATAGAGCAGGGCATCAGGAAATTTTGTTTTTTTCTTGAATTTATTCCTAAATTGTCTCAATATGAAAGTTCTCTAGCAAAAGTTTTTGACCTCATGGAGCTCTACAATCACTATAATATATAGGGGGTCGACTCTACTCTATTTTTTTTATAGGTGATCATCGTAAGATAGCTGCCTCTAAAAATATCGAAATAGAGGTATTTCTAGCTGTGGTTATATATATATCTTAAGGTCCGTTCTTTTATTACTCCGGCTGCGGCGCGTTGCGTCTGCCGTCAGCAGGCTGCCCACGCCCCGGACCGCTGACGGCGCCGAAGCCGGACGGCGCCGCAGCCAGGCCTCCAAACGAACGGAGCCTTAGTACGTCAACCTCTGCCACTGATTTTAGAAGCCAATAAAAGATCGTTAGCTCCCTACCTTACTATACACGTGTGTGCAAATTTTGGCCTCCTAAAGAGGGGATAATAATGGGAAACCATTTCTTATTTTGTAGTGTCTGCGAATTTTCTTTTAACAAATATAAAGTCATTGCACGTGTAGCCCAACATTCTTTCATCTCCAAGTTACAAAGAAGAAGAATGAACAAATACAACCATATAAGTGCTATTGCGACCTTTATTTATTTTTGTTAAGCCTGAAAGATCGAATTCAACAATAATCTAACTCGCCTTATATATCTCCTAGCTAATCAAAATGTACAATTTAATTGGTTGCAAAGTCTTGTTCTATCTCAGAGACTGTTTTATTCTCGCTTTGTCTGCACTAATCTAAGCTAGTACGTACGGTATCAATCTGCTGTACAAACAGCAGCTTTCCAGAGAATACATCGTTCCATTCCATGGAAGCCCTTGAGAAGGCCTGCACATTTTTTAGATAAAGGAGTGACCTCCGGTCTCTGCAAATGCATACAAACTGTTTCTGCAGTATTTTAACCATAATATTAGTCACAAATGACAAAAAAAACAACACTATATAATTAGAAGCATAGTATATTATTGCTTCGATCTTTATCCATTGTTGGCGAAAATCTTCAATGCAACGACCTGCCCCACGATGATCAGTTGCCTGCTTACTGCGATGGCGGGCAGGGTGGGTGGTGGGGATCCGTAAAGTGGCGGCAGTTGGGACCCGGGCCGCTCGGCGGCCCCTTGTCTAGCACCTCCGTGATGGTTGCCCCGGTGCCGTCCTTCTCCAGCTGCTGCTGCCAGTACCCGCGGCCGTCGTCGTCCCCCGCCGCAGCATCTGCATGCAACAGCAACGGCCTCGCCGCGAGTAACACGCTGCAGCAATGCATCAGCATCAGGGCCACCGCCGCCGCCCTCACCATCTTCATCGCCGCAGTCGGTGCCATTTCACGCAACCAAATTAATCGATGGAACTGGTCCCTTGTGCACTCACTGACTCACGCACTGTACGTATAGGTACGGGTACGTTTGGTTGCAGATTGCAGAACAATACAACGCTAGGACCTAGGTGCGTTGCTGGTTAGTGTAGAGAGCGAGTACGTAGGTGGATTTATTAAAGCGTTGGAATGGCTGCTAGTTTTTTTTTGAAAGGAAGAATGGCTGCTAGTTTGTTGGAGGGAAACATGCATGATGGCTTCCTTTTATAGTGGAATGAAAGCTCTTTTGCACATATGGACATGTCTGTGTCTGATCAACGTAGTAACTGCCGAAAAAGTACAGTATACTAAGGACGACCGGGTCATTTCTTTGCCTCTTACCGCTTTCGAGACTTCTTAATTTTATTCTCAGGCCAAGCCTATTACGCCTAGCTTGCTACGCGGTTTTCAATTTCCATCTGAACGACGATCAGCGCGGTCCATTCGAATTAATATCCCTGAAGTTAAGTGTCCATGCAACATGCAAGTATCGTAAACAAAATAAAGCATACACAGTATATATGATCGATGAATGAACTAATTAATGACGCGCGCTGCTTTTGGTTCAGTATTTTACTATTTTTCTTATAACAAAATCTGTTAACAGCGATAGCCAATTCCATTGAATCGGGTGTGTACGTTTTAGCTGGTCACACTGCAGTCAGGTACTGACGACGACGTGCATGGGGGAATTCACAGTCCATCGTCTCTGCCTACTGTTGGACCGGTTCATTCGTGAATATCTGTGTTGTTCGGTCGTATTGTTTGTATATATTATTCGCCGCGGACTGATTAATCGATCATCGATGGAATGGATTAAGTTTGTATGCGGCCTTGCTGCTCTGATTTTGTATGCTTTGGAGAAGCAACAACACAGTATTTTATTTACTATTTTTTCGCTCGAAACGAGTCATGTTCATATTTAACGTATGAACTTCCCGCAACAATGCACAATCTTATCTTAGTATTACTAATTGGAAGTTCTAAAAGTTGCACTAATTTCAAAGCGTGCTAGAAAAAAAAAGATAAATCCTAAAAATTCTCACAATAATCAGAAACATCCGACCATCAATTGGCAGATTGGAATATTAATAGCCATTAGATCTGTTTTCTAAGTAATTACCCACCTCTGCCATTACGAAATGTTTTGAGTTCAACTCTCAACGAAAACAAATATCCTTTTTTTATTATATATATTTTCTAAATAATTACTCACCTGTGCCATTACGAAAGATTTTGAGTTCAATTCTCAACGAAAGCAAATGTCTTCTTTTTTTTTTAGATTTTTCCCATTTTCAAATTTATCTTCAGTTTTTGTCCTTTTTTCATTAAAGATGCTATAAACCTTTCCACGAAATAGATATTTTGTAGACTTTTTTTTAAATTTCCATGTCAATCCTCACAAGAAGAAAAAAATAAAATCATAGAAATTCTCACAATAATAAAAAAAATACCCTATCATCAATTGACAGGTTGGAATCTTAATAGCCATTAGATCTGTTTTCTAATTAGGTAATCATCCACTTTTGCCATTATCAAAATAATATTAAATAACCCCTAAAACTACATGTTAATTACCCACTCTGACAATATAAAAGGAAAAAATGAAATAACAACCTAAATTTATATCTAATTGCTCACATTTGCTATTTTGATATGATAATACCAAATATCTCTTTTAATTTATATTTGAATTGTTCACCTTAGTTATTATGACTGGTAATATAATGAAAGTAACCCCTTAAAATTATATTTAAAACACCTATTTTTGCAATCGATCAAAGATTATCTAAATCAATTAAGCATACATATAAAGTAGCAAGATTTGCTATATTTGTTATACGGTTATGCATAATACATTTAAGACTCTGACCGGTTGATTGACTAGTGTATCGTAATCTAGTTTCAATCATGAACGGCTTACTTACGGGCCGTAGCATTCACTCATTCACCTCATGTGTGTGAAATTTCCACCGCAACATGTTTGATTTGAGGAATATTAACTCATGTAGGATGGGGGGTAGTGATGACTGATAAATCAACTTATATTATATATTTGACACACTCCATGGTATTAAATAAAAAGGTGTCGACTACACTATATAGATATCGTTGAGTACTGTCCGTCCCAGGGCACCTGCTGCGAATTTTGTTTTTCTTAAATTTGATCTTAAATTGTCTCGAATGAAAAGTTTTCGACCTCGTTGAGCTCTACAGTCATATTTAAGACATTACTTCTTTTAGGTGATCGACTTAAAGATGGTAGCATCTAAAAATATTGAAACAGAGGTATGTGTAGATATGGTTACATCAACCTCTGGCATTGATTTTAGAAGCCTATAAAAGAGAGATCAATGGCTCTTTACCTTAGATCGACTTCCAACACCTTGTCTATCGCATTATCCATTATGCATAGCCTAACACATTGTTTCCGCTCTCCCTCTCTTTAACATGCACGATCTATTCGACTATCTAATAACCGATCATCTAAAACGCATTTGCATAGTCATTTGCACGACCTGCCGCACTTTGATCTTATTATACACGTGTGTGCTAATCTGGCCTCAGTTCCTAAAAAGGGAAAACTTTGGAACCCATTTCTTTGTAGTGTCTGCTATCTTTCTTTTTTTAAAAAAAAAATTGTATACATAGCTAAACATTCTTTCACCCCCAAGTTATAAAAAGAATAATGAAAGAATTTTATTTATTTATTTATTTTTGTTAAGCCTCAAAGAATTCAACAATAATCTAAGTTGCCTCATCATATTTCCTAGCTAGCTAATTAAACTGAACAACTTAATTGGCTGCAAAGTCTGGACCTATATCAGAGACTGTTTTATTCTCGCTTAATTTTGTCTGCACTAAAATAGCTAGTATCTTATCAATCTACTGTACAAACAGCTAAGCTTCCAGAGAATACATTTTTCCATGGAAGCCCTTGACAGGGCATGTATGATGATGACATCCAAAACCAAGAGAAGCAGCGCACGATCAGCCATCAGAGATGATGTTTACAGCGATGGCGGGCAGGGTGGGTGGTGGGGATCCGTATAGTTGCAGTTGGGATTGCCGGGGCCGCTTGGCGGCCCCTTGTCTAGCACCCCCATGATCATGCTGGTTGCCCCGGCGTCGTCCTTCTCTGCCAGCTTCCACTGCCAGTACGACCCGCGGCCATCGTCCCCCGTCGCAGGAGCATGCAGTGGCAATGGCCTCGCCGCGAGGATCAAGCTGCAGCACTGCATCAGCATCACGGCCACCGCCGCCGCCCTCACCGTCGTCGCCGCAGTCGGTGCCATTTCAGTCACGCAAACCAAATTGATCGATTAACCCTTTGTTGTGCACTCACGTACTACAGTCAGTATAGATACGGGTGCCGGGCGTGCGTTTGTTTTTGCAGACTGCAGACAATACAAAGCTAGGTGCGTTGCTGGCTAGTGTGCAGAGAGCAAGTATGTACGTGGAGGTGGAATTGGAGCGTTGGAATGGCTAGTTTGTTAAGTTGGAGGGAAACATGCATGATGGCTTCCTTTTATAGTGGAAAGCTCTCTACACATATAGACGTGATGTCTGATCAACTGCTGAAAAAGTACAGTACTCCAGCTAATAAGGACGAGACCGGGTCAGTTCTTCACATCTTACCGTTTTCGAGACCTTTTAATTTTCTTCTCAGGTCAAGCCTAATACGCCTAGCTTGCTACGCGGTTTTCAATTTCCATTTCATCGATCAGGGCAGTCCATTCGAATTCAAATGCTGAAGTTTTGAAGTCCATGAAGGTTTTTGGTTCAGTATTTTTTTTTTTAACAAAATCTGTTAGCAGCGATAGCTAATTCCACTAATAATAAATCACATTTGTTTTTATAATAGTAGATGTTGGTAATTTAGGTGTAGATTCAAGAGTTTCTTTTTGTTTTTAATAACGACAACGGTGGTGGATAATTTCTATGCGCGCTTGTGGTTACAAATGCATCCATGCATGCATATATGGCTGCAGGATGTGAGTCGTTTTCAATTTCTAGAAAGCTTTAAATTTTTAGAGGATTTCCGTATTTTCAATAAATATTTTAATCTAAGAGATTTTACAATGGTTGGAAAATGTACCACCAGTATCAGGCGGTGCCGCTCCTTTTTTTATTTTTAATGACTTTATGTCCTACCATTTTTATTACCGCACACTCTTATTTGGTATTGCCTGATACCGGTACCGTATCACCGACTATTTCTAAATGGTTAGATCTCCTGTAACGGACGGCTTCTATTTTTTTTCAACTACCACAGTAAAATTTGTATTTTAATTTATGTAATTGAGAATTTGAGGTAGAATGACTATATGTCTTCCATGAACACCAATATAATACTACACAGTCTATACAATTGCAACACTCAGGTCAGAGACTGATCTAATTATTAATTAGAGTACTAATTATAACTGCAGCAGCAACAAGCAGCAAATAATGGAGCAGCTAGCTAGCGCCTAGCTATCACTAGCGGCGGCAGTCTCCGATCCGTTGTTTCCCCCGCTCGATCGGCTAAGGCGTCCTAAATCATCGTCGTAATAACCGCGGTGAAGGAAAAATTAAAAAGGAACGACCAGGTCAGTTGTTCCTCGCTCGTACTTAAATTCTAAGATAGCCTTTATCGATCAAGTACGTACTCTTGTCGCGCATATAGTACCTAGTAATTAACTAACGCTGTTTTCAAAGTCTCAACACGTACGTACGTAGAGATATGCTAGCCGATCTCGATCGATGCACGCGTAAACATATTAGATTTTCCTTCATTCTCATCGATCGATCGGTCGCTAGATATATGTATGTATATGCCGTGTGGCTTGTTGTTGCTCGGGTTTATTTATTTAGCATAGTCTTGGAATGAATGATTCTCTTTGTTTCCATTCTTACTAGAAAGCTGGTCGCGGCTTCGCCGCGTACTGGGCTAGGGACCCTGCTTTAATATTGTCCCCCCATCGCCAACTCTATAGATGGTATGGGTACATATATGTGACCTGTTGATCCAAGTACGTGGCTTTGGTGATAGGATAAGTACTTAAATTAAAATACGATATATTATACAATGTCTTAGTTGGCATTAATATCGAGAAGAGGTGAAGAACATAGCATTTGACGTAGCTGAGTGTTGGCATGACTACAATAGGATATAACGTTTATATCATTTTAGAGAGATTTCAAGTGGATTAACCACACATAGATACATCGAAAGCTTGGCCATCCTGCTACGTAGGAAAAGGTGAACTGTAGTCCACTAATTTATACAGCAAAAGTTATCTGTAGGTTTAGTTGACAACAGATGTGCTCTGGTGTAAGACTGATATATGCTCTTTGGTAGTTCGATAAAGTTGGAAGCCTACAGGATACCTGTTATATAACAAGGAATGGTTTAATGACAAAATAATTTTAATGTGTAGAGAAGAAGCATGGTAGATAAGGTTTTTGGGAATATTTCTTACATTTCAGGTTGCTGGATTATTTCTTCCTTTTCTTTCGCTTGTCAAGGTCAAGTGGATCATCAGATAATTCATTATCAGAATCATTGATTCTTTCAAAACCTCGCTTGGCATCATCCTCAAGGAAGCTGTTAAATTTAGTTTTAAATGGATTAAGATTTAGAAATATGTATCAATGGTAAGAGATATAAGGTAAGATTGTAGATGAAGCATACTTGCTCTGATCAATTTCCATTTGCTGAATATCATGAGGTGACATATGATGGGTAGGTGGAGCCTGTTCAAAGAAAAAGGATGTGATAATTGATACAACATGAAATAAAGTGTATAGATAATACAATGCATACCTGATTATCTTCTTTGTTGAATTGTACAGGAACAAGGGGTGGCAGGTTGGTAGTCTGTGAGGACAAAGCATCTAGAAGAGTGGCGGTTTGCTCACTCTTGAATACACATGGTGCTAAATCTTTTCCATGTCTCTTTTTGATGCTGAGTATATCGAAAGTTGGGTCTTTATTATTTCTCTTAGCTCCCTTCCTATCAATGGTTTTGCTTGGTTGGATCTTTGCAACCACGGTCATTTTTTCTCCAACGAGTGATTGTATTTGTGGTGGCATCTCAAACCTGCTGTAATGTTAGTAGTTTCTCTGCAGGTGCTCCAATCAGTGATGTTCCTCTGTCATCAAAGAGCATGAATTCTAATTCCCATGTTCCATCTGTTCCATGCAGTGATATTGTGTATCTGTTTTTTTTTTTTTTTTGTTTGGAGACAAATGTCTATATTAGGACATTTGTATATGGCAATATGTAAAATTTAAGTGTACAAATGAAATAGAACTGCTTTTGTAAGGAAAGCACCTGTAGTTTGGTTGAGAGCATACATGCCCTTGCTTGTGGCAAATATAGCTATTTCCCTCGTGTCTTGTTGATGAGTTGCATTTTGTGCACCCTGGATAACACCATGATTGATTTTCACCAAGCTTTGAAATTGTAATTGTACATTCGAATCTTTTGGTCTGTTTGAGAAAATGATGAGTGCGATCAGAACAATGTAAAAGCGTCATGGTATGCAAGGAAGTGTGCACATGGATACAGTAACGAATATGTACGAACTCAATAAACTAATGGTTATGGGTTGATGTTGGCCTAACAGTAAGTTTTGGACTGAGCAGATTTGACAGCCAATAACATGGAGGTTGTGCACAGTACCGTTTAATTTCCTGAGAGATACTGAGTTAGGAGGAAAAGAAGATGACATGCCTGTCCTGTATTTGGGCCATTGTAAAATAGAGTAAGCTAGTATATTGTGTGAACTAAGAACTTACCAGATTGTCGAATGGGTCAATGGACCTAAGTTCGAGCAGTGTTTTTTTCTCAATCATATTGTGGACTTCATTGGCATTCTCCAAAGAAATTTTCTGAATTGGTTGTGACCCTTGTCCAATGCTGTGTATATACAGTGGCATTAGAATGTGATGGCGGATATAATATGAAGACATAAGGTAAAGGCAATGTGTTGAGGTATACCTTATGTAAAATGCTGTGATTTCAGGAATTTCTGGAATATTAATGTACCACCGACATGCAGCTGTTCCACTAAGAAATGGCCGAGAACCGTTCAATGTTTTGACTAAAGTTCCGACAAATATAGCGATGACATGATTTGTTTTGCTAGCTTCATAAACTTGTTGTCTTGGAAATTCGTCGGCTCTTGGTCCCCATAGTGATACCTCTACTGTGTTTCCCCTTTTTTTATTTGCAATTGGAGTTAGGAAATATGAGTTAACATGAGTATGTAATGCCAATGTATATTTTTTTCTGTGAAGTACAAAATTTGTAAAATAATTTACCTCAAGTCCATAAGATGAATGAGTCGTTTCATGCGCACGATCCCAGCATTAGTTGATATTGGTGTTGCATCAGAAAGAGCTGTTATGCGTCCAATCACATCTGTTATTCATTGTTAACATAAATGTTAAGATAGAGATAATTTATTGCAATACATTGTTATAAAAGAGAGGGAAAATATTGTACCGATGAAATACTCAGGGTTTCCCTCTAGCTGTGGTAGCTGCATGAATGGTGTGAGAAAGAAAGTGTATTTTGGAATATCCTTAGGCTCAGGATGCACATCTTCAAGTATGGTTTTGTCATTGAGTCTGATCATGTGCAATCCACAGACTGGTTTGAAAGAAGGTTTAGCTTTGTGAATGCTGATTTTTCTCATTTTTAGTATTTTGCCTTCTTTTAGGTGTGGCTGGAGCACTGATACGGCATCATCAGGTACCTCTGCATACATTGCTGTTCCCTATATAGAAAGAAGATGTAACATAAGTGGCAGTGAAATAATAAAATCTGTTGTGAGTAGTGCTATTGTAGAGTAACCGTTATTCCCCATACAGAAACGAGATGGGACATAAGTGGCAATGAAATAATAAAATCTGATATGAGTAACACCATTACACAGTAACTTTCAAAATTTAAATAAAGCTTCATTCATAAGAAACCGATAATGGACAGAGATTGATCACCATGTGCACAAGCAGCAGAAGGAAAAACAAGGAGAATCAACTGTTGATTTATAATAATTTAGTGGCTAGCATCTTTTTGTCTGAGGAACTAAGATTTTTATTAGTTCGTGCAATATTCTAAAATGCAAGGTTATATTCATGGTATTTGCTAGCCTTTATGGATGAATGTGAGATTATCAAAGATGTGAAGACCATTATATTGCTCTCTTTCTATTTCCATTATATATAATAACACAGATGAGGAACTGGTCATAATTTCGATCAGTAGGTAGCTGCAAGCTAAAACTCAAGTGGAATAATTACTGTTGTGTGTCCATGTGGCCTACTCAGGTCATTTGAATTGGTTAAAGCAGGAATGACTACAAATGCATGTACAAGCAGGAGCAGGACTGTAACTTCTAAATTGAGGCATCGATAACACTGAGACAAACAGCAGTGGTCGAGAGTTTGGATATTGTTTACCTGCTGGTCAATGACAACGAGGTCTAAATGCTTGATTGGTTCATCATCATTTCTACCATGAAACTCCCAGACTCTTGAAACTCGAACAATGATAACATAGGAGTAGATTCCTGGACGGAGCTGCGATAATGGTGTGATGTCCATCTGCATTTGAAAAAAGGCAGATAGTTTGGTTTTGTAGATCTTTCTCTTTCAATACATTGTAGTACCTCCCTATATACAATATTCTCTGTGGTTGATCCACATGAACCATCATCATTTTCTATCAAAATTTTGAGCCCTTTTTTGTTTGTAACGCGTGAGACTGCCACGTATAACTGTCCATGTGTGAAGACCTTTTTCTTTAGGTATATTCCAACATTTGTTAATGTTTGCCCTTGGCTTTTGTTAATAGTCATAGAATAACATAGTTTTATTGGAAATTGTCGACGACATAGTGTGAAAGGCCATTTATTTCCTTTTGTAGTAAGATTGATACGAGGTATATGTGTCTTTTCACCGATATGTGCACCGGTTATTATTGTTCCCTCTAAAAGTGTGTCCCCTAATTTGGTAATCATAATTCTTGTCCCATTACATAGCCCCAAATGTTGATTTAAATTTCTTAGTAGCAATACTGGAGTTCCTACCTTAAGTGTAAGCTTGTGTGGAGGGAAATTATTAGCATTCAAAGTATTAAGGTACTCAACAGGATACAAAATATTTGCATCATTAGGAGCATCTACACATTTAGAAATAGTATCTGCGCTATAATATTCTCTCCCATCTGTTGGTAACAGATTTACCATGTAGTTATTTATTTCATCAACAATATCATTTGTGGTTGCTAATATAGCTCTTGTGCTAACATAATCTGGATTATAATAATTTTTTCCAAAATCTGGGTACGTTGATTCAAGTAATGCCTGAATTTTTGGTCCTTCAGTCTGTATTAGAAATTCCTTTGGTATCTCAACAACTATAGAGTCAGATTCAGTTTTAGTATAGTTGGGTGAAATAGGTAGGTCATTTCCAATATTTAGAATCCAACTATTGAAAGATTGTAGATCCTTGTACTCATCTTCTGTCAAATTTTTTCTTTGAAGTCGCATGTTCTCAGTAAAAAGTAGGATTTTAGTATGTGGCCATAGGTGTGAACTAATAATGGAAACGTTTATTATTTGCTGCTTGTTCCCATTTTCTATAACAGGTAGTATTTGTTTTGGGTCACCACCCAGAACAATTACTTTGCCACCAAAAGGTATATGTGTAGCATGCTCATCTTTTTCTGCCATTATATCTGTAAGAGATCTGTCGAATGTCTCGAAGCATTGTTTGTTTGTCATGAGCGCTTCGTCCCATATGATTACGCTTGTTTCAATTAAAAGGTTTGCAAGGTTTGTACCTCTCTTTATATCACACATTGATAATTCATCTATATCTATTGGTATACGGAATCTTGAATGTGCTGTACGGCCATTTGGAAGCAGTAGAGAAGCAACTCCTGATGATGCAACTGTGAAAACGATCTTTTTTTTAGATCTAAGGTATGATACAATAGAGTTCCATAGAAATGTTTTGCCTGTTCCTCCATGGCCTGAGATAAAATAGAGATTTGGTCTGTTGTCAAGAACAGAATTAATTATTTCAAAAAAAATATGTTTTTGATCATTATTTAGTTGTATATATAATTTGTTGGCCTCTTCTTCTAAATATTCTGTATTATAACTCATTTCTTTTTCAATTAGTCTATTTGTACTGCGTATCTCTTTCAGTCTACATTGTTTTGGCAGATTGTAATTATTAATTTCTTGACCATTTTTTTAGAAGATTTCTTCTAGTTCTTGAAGCAATAGATTTTGTAATTCGGCTTCAGAAGGTACATATTTAATAGGATAGTACTTTGATATTATGTTTTTTTCAATGTCATCGATCATCTTTCGCCATACTTTATTCTTAAGCTTGTGTGGAGGAAAATTATTAGCATTCAAAGTATTAAGGTACTCAACAGGGTACAAAATATTTGCATCATTAGGAGCATCTATACATTTAGAAATAGTATCTGCGCTATAATATTCTCTCCCTTCTGTTGTTAGCAGATTTACCATGTAGTTATTTATTTCATCAACAATATCATTTGTGGTTGCTAATATAGCTCTTGTGCTAACATAATCTGGATTATAATAATTTTTTCCAAAATCTGGGTTCGTTGATTCAACTAATGCCTGAATTTTTGGTCCTCAGTCTGTATTAGAAATTCCTTTGGTATCTCAACAACTATAGAGTCAGATTCAGTTTTAGTACAGTTGGGTGAAATAGGTAGGCCATTTCCAATATTTAGAATCCAACTATTGAAAGATTGTAGATCCTTGTATTCATCTTCTGTCAAATTTTTTTCTTTGAAGTCGCATGTTCTCAGTAAGAAGTAGGATTTTAGTATGTGGCCATAGGTGTGAACTAATAATGGAAGCGTTTATTATTTGCTGCTTGGTCCCATTTTCTATAACAGGTAGTATTTGTTTTGGGTCACCACCTAGAACAATTACTTTGCCGCCAAAAGGTATATGTGTAGCATGCTCATCTTTTTCTGCCATTATATCTCTAAGAGATCTGTCGAATGCCTCGAAGCATTGTTTGTTTGTCATGAGCGCTTCGTCCCATATGATTACGCTTGTTTCAATTAAAAGGTTTGCAAGGTTTGTACCTCTCTTTATATCGCACATTGATAATTCATCTATATCTATTGGTATATGGAATCTTGAATGTGCTGTACGGCCATTTGGAAGCAGTAGAGAAGCAACTCCTGATGATGCAACTGTGAGAACGATCTTTTTTTTAGATCTAAAGTATGATACAATAGAGTTCCATAGAAATGTTTTGCCTGTTCCTCCATGGCCTGAGATAAAATAGAGATTTGGTCTGTCGTCGAGAACAGAATTAATTATTTCATGAAAAATATGTTTTTGATCATTATTTAGTTGTATATATAATTTGTTGGCCTCTTCTTCTAAATATTCTGTATTATAACTCATTTTTTCTTCAATTAGTCTATTTGTACTGCGTATCTCTTTCAGTCTACATTGTTTTGGCAGGTTGTAATTATTAATTTCTTGACCATTTTTTGAGAAGATTTCTTCTCGTTCTTGAAGCAATAGATTTTGTAATTCGGCTTCAGAAGGTACATATTTAATAGGATAGTACTTTGATATTATGTTTTTTTCAATGTCATCGATCATCTTTCGCCATACTTTATTAAAGAATTCTTTTTCATCTTTTATTTCACAAAAAGTTAGAATTATAGTAAATAGATTACGTAGTTCAAAAGATGATGCCCAATTTGTAGCTTCTTGAAATGTATGGTACCATTCGTTATCATCATCTAATAAGCCTCGAGCTGCACAAGCTTCTTTAAAGGTTTGAAAGACAACACCATTATATGTGCGAAGTTCTTCATAGTTTTTGGCACCTTTAACTATCATTAGAAGCATTCTTAGGTAGAAACGTTCACCTTCAGCAGGGTTAACATAATATAATCGTCCAATTTTGAACCCATGTTTTCGTTTTTTCCATTCTCTTTTCTTATTATCCCAACACCATTTACGTGGAAACTCATAGTATGTTAACTCATTGGCCTCGTTGTATTTTGTGTTAGCATTGAACCATTCGGTTAACATGGTTTTCGTGTTTCTTGGATCTTTAGCTATGTCTGTAAGTTTTGCATTTGATTTCATTTTAATAATATTCATGAGTGGTAAATGAACTGGTAGTCTTTCTACCGCTGGCCAATGATGGTGTACTTCAAAACCTAGTAGTCTCCAAAGAGCATCTTGCTCACATATATATCTACAATCTAGATACTCCTTTACCTCATCTATTGTATCTACCTCATTATTATTGTGTCCTTTTTTAATTTGTTCAAATATGATTTTAGCATGATCAGGCCCTTTGTTTACATATTTGCATAAATATTTTAGTACTTTACTCTTGTTTACATACTCGACATTTATATGTGCTTGGTATCTTTTTAGTAACTCTAGATTATGTGGAACAACCCATCTATTATCTAAATTGTGTTGATCTCTTCGTATAAATATTCCGGTGTCCCTCCTTCGGTACATTGTAAAACCATTTTCTGTGAATATAGTATTTTCTTGAAATTCTTTGGGATAAAATTTAGAGCATCTTGATTTTTTTCATACAAGGACAATTCCAGTTTTTATCTCTACAGGGTCCATGCATCATATGTTCAGCCACGAGGACATATGCCAGTGGATCTATTGTCGGGTCTGGTATTTCAGCAGATATCCAGGAATCCACTATGTTTGATGTCACCTCGATTTCTTTCTTTTCTATCCATACTAAAATATGCACGTGTGGTAGTCCTCTTTTTTGAAATTCTATAGAACACAGTAGTGCTAATACAGGTCCAAAAAATTTCCCGTAGATTATCTAATAATTGCTGAAGTTTCATATGGAAAACACGTATAATAATATCAGGTCTATCATTTGGTTGTTGTCCCTGTGATAAAGCTATTGTTATTTCAGACCATTTAGGATTGCAGGTAAACGTGATAAATAGGTCTGGAGGTCCATAAACACAACAAATAGCTATTCCATCATGGTAATTTTGTATCATATATCGTCTAGAACCAACATGGCTGGATGGTAACATCACTTTCTTTCCTATTTGGCTTGCTTCATATATTCCCTTTTCCACGGCGTCGAAAACACCTTGTATATACTCAGCTCTTAATTTTGGTTGATTTCTAACTATATAATCAAGGCAATCTTCATCTTCCATTGCCCGTGCATCTACTATCGCTTGTTTTGATAATCGACCATAGCACAACCAAGGGTTTGGTTGATCAGGTCTGTAGTGCATGTGATATTTCAAAAATTCATGAAGTGTCATTGTATCTCTTTTTGGGTCATCCCTATTTGAATTTGTGTTTGTACCATGGTATTTTATACCTAGTTGGAAGCCTCTTTCACCATATGGGAATAAAAGTGGGTATTGCAAAGGCATGTATGCTGGATGGAAAATAGATACTCGTCGTAGCCCATTATTACATGTACTAACAATTATATCTCGCTTATAATTCTCTAGCGATAAATCACCAACAATTATTATAGCTAGTTCTTCTTGATGTGGCATCTCATATTGTATTTTGTCACCTTTGTCTGCACCTACAATTTTAATACTAATATCAATGCCTTTATGTTCTTCAATTAGATCACGAGCATGTCTGAATATTTTCACTAATGGATTTGATTCGTCAAGCATTTTCTGCAGACCTTCAATTATTTCTGGATCTAGATTTGTCTCATCTGGTTCTTCTTTTGTTAAAGCTCTTATTCGATTTTCAATTTCGTTTTTTGTATCAAATATGTATAGTTCGGCAAACTTAGGATATGTGTTTGGTTGGGGTAATAGTGATCCGATTCGATGATGTATTTGCCCATTGATACGAAACACATATGGTCCTTTTCCGTCATTTATTTGCTTGTCAATATTGCCACCCATTGATGTGAATGCAAACATACTATTGTATTGTCTAATTTTTTGTAAAAAGTGTTTAGATCTGCTCCCTGTTTTTGGATCAAGTAAATTTATCAACTAAGTTGGAGGTTCCTTGTACTTTGGTATTTTGATTTTTCCATTCTTGCAGCAATTTGAGTATACTACCTGTTGATTGTTGCGTCCTGTCATGCATTTGTTTCGTTCATTGAACCAAAAGATAGCATTGCAGTGTTTGCATTTGTATTCTGGTTTTCCGAGATATGATTTTTCCGGATATGATTCTTTCAGATATTGAATATACTCTGATGGAAAAGTGACCATTCCCTCTGAGGAGGTGGAGTAGTCAACATTTATTCTTTTGTTTTTGGTTTCTAGGTTTTCTTCATGTTTCCTTCTCATTTTGTTTTTTCTTTGTACGCGTCTATCTTTTGTATTTTCACCAAACAGAGTTGTATTCTCGGTAACATGTATGTATTTTCTCCTCTCATGCGTTGTGGACACTTGGGTTGTTTTTTATTTTCTCTAATTATTTTGGTCATATCTATATTCGTAAACAACCCATGTACAAGACAAAGAAAGGAGATGCACATTAGTATTTTATTTTAGCAATCAACACGTAAGATAAATAAAGGGGGAAAATGGATAGTAGTTATAAACATATAGCAGGACAAATATGCAACAGAGAAATACATAATAAAAAGTTGAAAATAAAATGTATACAAAGTATGGTACATGACAGACAGTAGAGTACAACTAGCTTAGTAAAGTTTGTAGTTTTCTTTTTTCATGCTCGATGTGCATTAGCACAACTGGAAACAATTATTTATTACCTTTTTTTTTCCTTCTAATCCCTTCTTTTCTGATTGTTTTTTTTTTTCCAATGTTGTTTCCAACTTCTTGCCTGTAGATAAGCCTGTATGTGAGCAAATAAGACATTGGGATGCAGATATTAGGGAGCAAAAATGATATCGTTATCTACTACATGTGTTATCAGTTGGAGGCCCCACACAGGTGCTGATGTGCCCCTTTACTGTGCTTGAGCTACGGTAGTTAGAGTAGATGGACCATCTGGTGAATGGAGGAGAAGAGAGAACCAGGAAGAGCCAGAGAGAGATGAGGCAGTTGGAATTTGTCTGAATGTAATCAATCTATTGAGAAGACGTTAAGCATCAATTGATGGATTTGCTCAGCTGTGCAGGATTACAATACAAGCTGTTGGGTGTACCAGGGGAGTACACGCGGATGATACGGGCCAGCCGACAGGTCTACGGAGGCCGGTCAAGCAGCCAGTTTGCCACCAGTACGGAGGAAATGACGAGGAAGCGCAGTGGCCAGTGGACACCGGTGGAGGACGAGGCCGATGCCGAGAGAAACCAAGGTTGCGATGGCTGTCGTGATTAGCGGAGGGGAAGGAGAGTTTCTCTACCGGCCACCGCGTCGCTGGCACCTTGCGCACCGTCCGCTCGCGAGTTTGGATGGATAGGCTTCGGGGATGCGGGGGTTTTTTTTTTTCTAGATGATTGATGAGTTTGCGGCGGTGATGAGCTGGTAGCTGCAGCCGGCTGAGGAAGACGAGGAGGCGCCACGCTCCAAATCCAGGCCATGGCGAGGAGTAGTGAGGACATGGCGACGAGCAAGAGTGCGGTTATGGCGGCGAGGCCACCGTGATGGGGGAGGATCCGCGTGGTGGAGGGGCAGGCTCATGCTGTGGCGGAACCGCCCTGCTTAATCCAGACTAAGCACACCTGCCACCTCTGGCTCGCAGTGCACTTAGACTAGACTAAACCCGGTAGTCCGTCGAGAGTCCTCCGGGCTCTCGATGTCACCATTTCCCAGAGGAACCGACGTCATACACATCCGACTCTCGATGGAGCCACAACAGATTACAACATCGCAGGCAGTTGAATAGATATTACATAAACTTTAGTTACAAACCAAGTTCGAAATCAAATACAGTTCAACATAATGTCTGATAGTAACATAGTTCAAACAGTCTCTCGCAGCGGAAATTTGAAGTTCAGTTTCATGGTACTCAAAATACTTGCATAAAAGAACGAGCATCGAGCCCACCGATGCCGCTCCTTGCCAGATCACGACTCTGCTTATTCTTGATGGGGACACGACCCTCCACCAACACAGGCACAGAAGAGGAACTCCGTACCTGTAAGCCAAAAGTGGGGGCAAACCCTGAGTACTAATTACTCAGTAGGACTTAATGGATGAGGCTTACGGCTGACGCGAAGCTTGCTTACTAACATCTGAGTCCTTAGCCATTTCTTTTATACAGTATCAAGCTTAAAACCGTGGAAGCAGGATTTGACAGCTGCTTACATTATTGCACCCGAGCAGGATTTAACAGCTGCTTGAGTCATCAAAATTGGTGGAACATAATAGATAGGGTGTAGCATGGCATGAAAGTAAAGCTTGTATCAAAAGTGTGACAAATATTTCACAAGATAAAACAGGCATATCCAAGTACGTAGTTGTCAAAACCATGAATTCTCAATACAACATATTCATATGGATTACTACTTTGCCCGTCAGTGGTATTGGCATTCTCACACCTGGTGAGCATCAGCGATTCGAATCGATTTTTATATTCCCGGGAATAACTAGAAGCACCAGGATGGCATATGCTTACTAACTCCCAGCGTTCCACATATGCTTCCCCCATCTCCACATGTCCCGTCTCAAGTTCGATGACCACTCCCGCCTAACTCCCGGAGCGCGTTGTCGCAGGAGCGGTACCTCGGTTACGTCGGGTTCTGCCCTCCTTTGACACCCGCCTCCGCGGCCACCTTCCTCTCAACCAGTGGGTAGGAACGTGCCCCTTGCTTGAGACGTCACAAGTAAGACTTTCACCGGCCCATAGATTCCGGATAAGCACCCTAGCAATGTTATGCCGACCAATAGGCGAACAACGACCGGCCTTATGCGACTCAGGCGGAGTCCACCACACATTATCTCAATTCTCAACATTCATACCCATATCTCCGCCCGGTCTTCATTTAAAAATATATCAAAATCATGGCATGATAATAATAACTTTCATAGTGAGACTTTTTCTTTTGAAAAGTAATACCTACGCGACGAGTGACCTTTATTCACTCATGTCTACTCGTACCTAGCCATTCTAGGCACTCGCCCTACGAACTCTAGGTATAGGTGCTAGGGCCAGGCGGCCAAGGGATCTAATGCAAATGGGTTCCATACAACACCTAATGCATATGCGTAATGAACAGGTATTTTATTTGCTGGGAATTGTATGATCCTGCCTACCTTCTTCCTCGTTAGGGTTAGTCTCTTCGGTGGTGACGTCAGCGGTCGGCAGCAAGTCCTCCTGCTCCTCTTCGGGTTCCTCGACTAGGGGTTGCTCCTGCACTGTCTCTTCGATCGCGGGGTCTATATGCATGAGAAGTACCGACATGAGCGTCTATGAATGCAGATGCATGCATTTGATGTAGACGAAGTGCAGATGCCAGTATGCGGTATAAACTTCGTGGAAAACGATATGAGCATAGCAGTTAAATCAATCTTCATGCATATATTTAGTGTAAACCATGTGCATTTGTGAATTAAATATGCATCTGAGATCTGGCAGTTCATCTAACTCAAATGGTACCAAAATTTTATGACAAGCAGATATTTCATACCCAAGGCTACTGTCAAAATTTCAGCTCAATTGGAGTTATAAATATTTTATTAAAATTCCAGCAAGTTTTCAGCCCTACACATTGTCAGAATTTTCATAATTTATTGGCATGGTTTCTGAAGACGAAATTTTACCAGTGAGCTATCCTTAGTATGAACTACCTGTACAAAAATCTACAAGCTAAAACTCCAAATTTTTGACAGGACATATATTTCCATATGTAAAACTAGTGCAAATTAAGATGTACATATAAACAGTGAGAATAGCCCCCAAGCATATACTTTCTGGACTCTTCGGTACTCCCACATGCTACTAGAATTTTGGTAGAATTTATCTTGCACATTAGGACTCATTTTTCCATTTATCAAGTTCTCCAAGTCCAGATTTGTCATTTTCAAATCACCATCAAAACTATACATGCAGGGGCTCATATTTTACCAGGGGTGTTCACAAGCTATATAGAACCTAAGAAAAATACTAATAGGTCTTATTTCACATGTTTTGCATGGACCTTATTTTCAAATTATCAAATAATGCATAATGTACATATAGAACAGTAAAACCATGAATGAACAATAGAGTTTTGATTCACCAGAAATTACCACAGTATCACAACACCCTAAAAAGGCTACTGACCAAGTTTCAAGATTTTTAGACTCCATTTAGACCATATTTTGTATTTATCCCCTTCTCATATGCATGCCAAGATCCAGGGGCAAAACAGTCTTTTCACACAACTACATCATACCTATTGTGTAGATCTATTTACCAGGAGTACAATGCAACTGAGTTTACCTTTTTACGATTTTTATTCGATTTTATATGAATTTCCAAAGTTTCAGCCGAAAATGAAATGGAAAAATAGAACCGAGGACTAGAACACAATTAACCCTATACTCCAGGGGCTAGCACGTAAGAATACCGAGACTCAGTAAACAGCGCGTGGGCTAAATTGCAAATACATTAAACTCCGGGGGTAGCATGCAAAGCTCCCCCCTTTCTTCCTCCTCCCGCCGCGCGCGACGGCGCGGCGGCGCGCGCGCGCCGGCGAGCTCCGGCTCGCCGGGGCCGCGACGCGGGGCGCGTCGGGTGCGCGGGGATACGGGGCTCACCCTGGGGTAGGTCTCGGCGTCGGGGAGGGCGCGGGCGAGGCGGCGTGGCGGTGAACCGAAGGGGGTCGGCGGCGTGGACGGCGCCGTGAGCGACGTCGAGGCGGAGAGGATCCGGGCGTCGCGGGGGTGAGCGGCGACGAGGAGGGGCGCGTCGGGTGCGCGGGAGTGAGCCGAGTGCGGTGGGGTAGATCTAGGGGCGCGAGAGGCGGCGGAGTGGGCGGCGCGAGCTCGAGCTTGAGCTCGGCTCGGTAATGGCGGTCGGGCGGGGTCGCGAGTCGATCTCGCGGCCTAGGGCGGTAGCGGCGGCGAGAGTGGGCGGAGGAGAGGCGGACGGGCGAGGCGAAGGCGGTGGTGGGGTCGGGAGGCACGGGGAGGGTCAGAGGCGGCCGGCGTGGGAACTCGAAGCCGGCGGCTATGGCGGTGGCTCGGGCGAGAGCGAGCGAGGCGAGGCGAGGCGTGAGCGAGGGAATGGACGGGGGAATGTACCTGGACGGGTACGCGGTCGAGTTTAGGCCGAGGGGCGCGGCCGGCGATCCGTGGGCGCGCCGGCGTGACCGTACGCCGGCGGCCGCGTGTCGGGCGACGCCCCGGACACGGTGGTCGCCCGGCGGAGGCGGGCCCACCTGTCAGCGACCCCGGGGGAAAGGAAATAAAAGAAAATGAAAAATGTGTTTCCTTCTTCTCTGAAAATCGAGATTTTGACCTATTTAGAGCCCGATTTTGAAAAAGCGCCAATTATATGAAATGTTCTACTCTTTGAGTTCTACAACTTTGTCAAAAGGCTCTGCCCCCAAATCAGCTTGCAAATATGAATTAAATTTGAATTTGTATAGCAGCTCTAGTTGGGGCAGAACATATTTATTTCTTGTGAAGGGGAAAACTCCCATTTCTGGTTTCTAACTTCCAAAACTCCCATTGACAAGTTTGTTTAAAATTAAATCCTACATATTTCATTCTATTTGGGTTTGACATGAAAATGACTTTAAGTTGGAGAAAAACCCAGTTTACCAACTGGTCAGATTTAAACTGTGTTTCTAGGCTGGCAGAAAATGGCTCAAATCATCAACTAGAATTCATTTCCTAACCAGACCCCAATTGAAAGAGTTGCTCCTTAGATCATTTCCTACAACTTCTCTAATTTGAGCTTTGCATGAAAGTGACTGTAGATCAGGGTAAACTTAGAATTTCAAACCAGCCCCAATTTGAACTGGTTTTCTGTACTGTCATTAAATGACCCGAAACACCTTCTAAACCTCATTATCAGACAAGACTCCATTTAGAAAAGTTGTTCATATCATGTTGACCTACAGCTTTGCCAATATGAATTTCACCCAGATCTCAACAGGATAAAAGATATGATCATAAACATGGCATCGCACATGAAATGACAGTGTTTTTCACCATGCAATATAAACTAAACTTGTTTCCAATGCACCCACACATGTTATGCCATGATGCTCAAGATGAATGCTTCATGTAAGATGAGTGATTATGCACTTGAGATGCCGGAGCATCACAACCCACCCCCCTTAAAGAAATCTCGTCCCGAGATTTGTTGATGTGATGTGGGTGGATAAGGTAATTTAGGATGCAGTGCATTGTGTAAGATTTCGAATAAGAATTTGTATTTTGATGGTTATACGTACTCGTTTGTAGTAGCTGAAAGGAAACCCGGGTATTTGGTTTGCAAGTATTCTTCTTGCTCCCAAGTCGCTTCTTCTTCGGAGTGATTACTCCATTGTACTTTGTAAAAGTTGATTGCTCTTCTTCTTGTTGCTCTTTGTTTCTGGTCGAGGATTTTTATAGGACGTTCCTCATAGGTGAGGTCAGGCTCAATTTGAATTTGCGAGGTGTCCACTGCTTCTTCCGGCACTCTCAAACACTTCTTAAGTTGCGAGACATGAAATACGTCATGAACCGCAGCCAGATGTGGAGGTAGCTCCAACCGGTAAGCAACTGGCCCGCACTGCTCCGTGATCTTAAACGGACCTACGTATCTCGGGGCTAACTTCCCTTTCACACCAAAACGATGTACCCCTTTCATTGGTGACACCCGAAGGTACACATGATCATTAACTTCAAAGACCAACGGTCGTCTTCTTTTGTCAGAGTAGCTCTTTTGCCTAGATTGTGCTCTTTTCAAGTTGCTATGTATAAATTTAACTTGCTCCTCGGCTTGTGTTACCAAATCAGGGCCAAAGATGAGCCGTTCTCCTGGTTCGGACCAGTTGAGGGGTGTTCTGCATCTTCTCCCATATAGAGCTTCGAAAGGAGCCATTTCTAAGCTCTTTTGGTAGCTGTTGTTATAGGCGAACTCAGCTAGAGGAAGACACTCCTCCCATTTGGTGGAATAAGTTAATGCACAAGCTCTCAACATGTCTTCTAGGATTTGATTTACCCTCTCGACTTGGCCACTGGTTTGTGGATGGTATGCAGAACTGCGAATCAAAGTGGTGCCTAGAGCGGCCTGTAGGTGCTCCCAAAAGCGGGATACAAACAGAGAGCCTCTATCTGAAGTGATCGACCGAGGAACACCATGTAAGGAGACTATCCTTGCGATGTATAATTCAGCATAGGTCTTGGCGTGGTAGATTGTTTTCACGGGAATAAAGTGAGCCGATTTTGTGAGTCGGTCAATGATCACCCATATGGAATCATAGCCCTTCTGAGTGCGAGGCAAACCCACAATGAAATCCATGTGTATATCTTCCCACTTCCAAGATGGTACGGCTAGCGGTTGAAGCATTCCCGCCGGTTTTAGATGGTCGGCTTTTACTCTCTGGCACACGTCACACTCGGACACGTATTTGGCGATCTCCCGTTTCATACGGGTCCACCAAAACTTTTGTTTTAGATCTTGATACATCTTGTTGCTACCCGGGTGTATGGTGAACATGGAGGTGTGGGCTTCGTCTAGGATTTTCTTTCTCAACTCCATGTCTCTTGGTACCACTAAGCGACCCTTGAACCATAGGACGCCTTGGTCATCAAGCGTGAAGCACGCTCTCTTCTCTTCATTTATACCTTCCCGAATGTATGCCATACTTTTATCTTGTTTCTGTGCCGCTATAATTTGTTCTTTTATGGTAGGCTCTATGATCAAGCTGTAAAGTTCTGCCATTTGCTCAGTGATTACTTCGATCTCATTTATCTCACAACAGATCACCCTTGCCATGGGTCGGACTTCAAGCATATGGCAATGAGCCCGACGGCTTAGTGCATCTGCTACGACATTTGCTTTGCCGGGATGATAATGGATTTCCAGGTCATAGTCCTTTATCAGTTCTAGCCATCGTCGTTGTCTCATGTTAAGTTCAGGCTGCGTGAGGATGTATTTGAGACTCTTATGATCTGTGTATATGTGACAAGTATTGCCCAGCAGATAATGTCTCCATATCTTTAGGGCGTGTACCACTGCTGCTAGCTCCAGATCATGCGTTGCGTAGTTGGCTTCATGTTTTCTTAACTGGCGTGACGCATAGGCAATTACTCTTCCCTCTTGCATTAAGACACAGCCAAGCCCATTGCCGGAGGCATCACAATATACGTCGAAGGGTTTAGTGACGTCCGGTTGAGCTAGCACTGGTGCGGAGGTTAATGACTTTTTCAAGCTTGTGAAGGCCTCTTCACACTTTGGATCCCATAGATACTTCGCGTTTTTCTTGGTCAGGGATGTCATTGGCTTTGCAGTTTTGGAGAAGTCCTTGATAAAGCGGCGGTAGTAGCCCGCTAAACTGAGGAAGCTCCTAATTTCTGTTACTGTTTCGGGTTGTTTCCAATTCAGTACATCCTCCACTTTACTCGGATCGACGGCTACCCCCTTTTCGGACAAGATGTGGCCAAGGAAACTCACTTCTCTTAGCCAGAATGCACATTTGCTGAACTTGGCGTAGAGTTGGTGTTCTCTCAGCCGGGTGAGTACCGTTCGCAAGTGATCCTCGTGCTCTTCCTCGTTTTTAGAGTAGACGAGGATGTCGTCAATAAATACGACTACAAATTTATCCAGCTCGTTCATGAATACTGAGTTCATCATATACATGAAGAAGGCTGGTGCATTGGTTAACCCAAAGGACATGACCAGGTATTCATATAGGCCGTATCTGGTAGAGAAGGCCGTCTTGGGTATATCTTCTTCCCTGATCTTTATTTGATAGTAGCCTGACCTTAAATCAATTTTTGAAAACACCTTGGCTCCTGCTAGCTGATCGAACAGGATGTCAATGTGAGGGAGTGGGTACTTATTTTTGATCGTGACTGCGTTTAATGGTCTATAGTCCACGCACAATCTCTTACCACCTTGGTCTTTCTTCTCTACAAAGAGAGCAGGACAGCCCCAAGGTGATGAGCTAGGACGAATGAACCCTTTATCCAATTGTTCTTGTAATTGTGTTTTTAATTCCTTGAGTTCATCTGGTGCCATTCTGTACGGCCTCCTTGAAACAGGTGCCGTTCCTGGAATGAGGTCTATCTTAAACTCCACATCCCTATCTGGAGGAAGCCCAGGAAGCTCCTCCGGAAACACATCCGGGAAATCACATACTACCGGTATCTTCCTAATCTCTTGAAGTTCAGATGTATTTACTGTGGCCTCTAGATGTTTCTGTTCTGGTATGTGCACCTTTAGTATCTTTCCAGTGACCTTAGACTTTAATTGCACTTCCCTGCTGCCAACATGTAGGATTGCATCGTTTTCTACCATCCAATTCATACCCAAAATAACGTCAATCCCTTGGTGTGGCAGCACCACAGGATTTATGACAAAGCTCTCGGGACCGATGTCTACCTTCAGTTGTCTGGCCATTAAACCAGTGGCGACAGGGGACCCCGGTGCGGTGATGTGATAATCTTCCTTTAACTTGTACATTTTTATCCCGTGCTTCAATGCATATGACTTGCTAAGAAATGTATGTGTGGCTCCTGAATCAAATAACACGACGGCCGGATGACCGTTGACGGTGAACGTACCAGCAAGTACCGGCTCTCCGGCTGGGACCTGGTCCATGTGGATGAAGTGAACTCGGCCCGTCTTAGAGTTGGACCCCTTTTGCTTCCCCTGGCTGCCACCCGCAGGGGTGGGACCCTGGATGCGACGAGGTGCTCTGCAGTCCTTACTGAAGTGTCCAGTCTTGCCGCAGTTAAAGCAAGGACCCCAAGCTCCCTGTGAGAAAGGAGCACGAGGTGCCGGAAGCTGTGCCTGATGGGATGGTGCGCGGTAGGTAGGGAACCTCTGCTGCTGCGGTGCCCTGTGAATCCAACCCGACTGATTGGGCCGGACTACAAAGCGAGGCTGCTGGTGGTACTGCTGTGGCTGCTGATAGTTGGCCTTCTGCTTCTGAGATGACCCTGGTGCATTGTTGGCCTGGCGTTTCCGCTTTTGATCCTCATTTGCAACACGGAGGCGATTCTCCATGTCCAGTGCAGTGTCGACCAGCGCCGAGAAGCTCTGGTATTCACGCCCCAGATGCGTCAGAAGTGTAGAGTCAAACCCACTCAAGAGCCTAGCTGCCCTGCTAGGATCATCAGCCACGTCTTCTGGTGAATATTGCGACAAGTGTATGAACGACTGCACGTACTGCATGACCGTTCGGTTGCCCTGCTTTAGTTCCCTGAACTCCCTCTGCTTCTGCTCCATAAGACTCTTCGGGATGTAGTGGGCCCGAAAAGCTGTACGGAGCTCCTCCCACGAGATGATGTGCCCTTGCGGCTGCATAGCCTGGAACGTGGCATACCACGCTCCGGCTGGGCCCTGAAGTAGCTGTGCCGCAAACCGAGCCTTCTCTTGCTCGGTCAACCCTGGAAGCAGTGTGAACTTGGACTCGATCGTGCGGAGCCAATCGTTTGCTGCCAGTGGCTCAGGGCACGTGGTGAAGACTGGAGGGCGCAAATCCTCAAAGTCCTTGTAGGTGATCCCGCGGGGTTGGTGTTCCCGCGGCCGCTGCTGCCCCTGAGCTTGTCTTTCCTCTCTCATGAGGCGGATCAGCTCGCCCTGCTGCACGACCAGGGTGGCCAACTCCGGCGGGGGTGGTGCATCGTGTGGCTGCTGGCCTGAGGTCTGCCCATTGCGCGTGTTCACCATCTGCAAGAATGAAGCTAACAGTGTTCAGTCCAACTACTTTAAAGCAATTAAATGCGCCGAAACACAGTTACTCAAAACATGTAAGACGGAAACATATAATTGCAGAAAAGTGTTAGCTTCCTTCTTGCAGCGGTTCGACCATTGTCACATTTAGTCATAGCTCGTTGTGTTGGTGTTTAGCGGTCGGCTATCGCATGAATTTCTGGACAGCCATGACTGTACCGGTGTGCTGCTCCTAAACCGTGCATCTTTTGATTATACTCCCCTTAGCAAAGTTATTTCTCGTTCTGTGGTCTTTCACTTTCATATAGAATGTTTTTGGTGATTCCACTTGTAGCCCATTCGAAATTTAGTCTACGTCAGCATATACTAGTTCAGTTCAGATTTCAGTGACCGTGTGATTTCAGTCATATCTCCCAAATGAGTCGTATTTAGGAGAAGCTTTGTATAACAAAGTTGTTCTACACTTCCAGATCTACTACTTTGACAACATGCTCTCAGTTCAGTTCTTGCACTAAGGGTGTGAAAAATAGGATTTTTCCTACTGGTGCTACTTCAGTCCAGATTACAGGTTCTTAAGAAATTTGACCATAACTCCAGATCTGAGCACAATTAGAGGAAGCTCCAATTGGCAAGGTTGTGCACCAGACAGTTCTCCACAACTTTGCTATTCAACTCTTGGCTCAAATCCTTACACAACTTAAGATAACTTCAGTTTTTGGCTGCAGCTGCGAAAAATTTCCAGATTGCAAGGTGCAATCCAAAACGAGGTGCAACTCACAAATCCATACATACAACCATCTCAAAGGCCAGTACGACGTAAAACCAACATCAGTGCCACTTAGAAAAGTTCAATTACCGCTAAAGAGTCTTAGGTTTACATCATAGGATGGTGGCTACATCAACCAACCATCGAATAGTGCGTAATAAAATGGTCCATCATAACATCAAATGGTGTACGGAATGAGCTCTCACAACTCACCAATGTTTTTGTACAACCATGAGTCTAAACGCGGAGCGGATTATTACAAAACATCGCTTTCAACGCGTAACTAACTTAATGCTTAACTTCCTCCCATCAATCCATCAAACGCCCTGCACCCTGGAGTTAGCGTCAGAGGGGTCGTTCTCCCCCTCCTCTTCCACCTCCATGGGCTCCGAGGACTCCTCCTCCTCCTCCTCCTCCAAGGGCGCGGGCTGCTGCGGCGGCTCGTACTCGGCCAGACGCTGCTGCAGCTGCGCCACCCGGGTCTCTAACTCCTCCACACGGGTACGGGTCTCCGTGTACCTGGAAAAGTAGAAGCGGCTCCTGTTCTCCGCGCGCTGATACATCCCGTGCGCCTCACGTGCATAGTCCATGCACGCTACCAAGGGCCGAGAGCCGTTCCTGTCCCGAAGCCACCCACGGCGCTCCTGCCAAGCGTGGTCGAGGTCGCGTGTGGGGAGGAAGCGCAGGACCGTGTGGTCTGCCTCCCACCTGGAGCTCAACGAGGTGAGGGCTCCCATCACCGCCTTACGGTAAGCCTCCTCCTCATTGGCCCCGTAGGTGGTGAGGGTCTGCTGGCCTGCGAACGTCCCCCGTGGAAGGACAACCTGGGCCATGCAGTTGCCCTCCGCGTGCACCGTCTGCACCGAGATGAAGGGACAAGGACGACGCCCCATCTCCCTCAGGGCCCTGCACAGCAACTGGGACAGGGGGCACTCCTCCCTGCAGCGAGTGTGGAGCAACCCATCCTCCACCACAGGGGGAGTGTGGGTCACGTCAGGGAGAACGGTGGTCCTGGCTCCGGTGGCCTTGCGTGCGGTCTGCTTGGTCCTGGCCATCTGTTTTAGGTAGACAAGGTTGTGCATTAGTGAGGGATATATTTTTCATACGAGATATTAAGCCAAGGGTACAATAGTGCATCATATGGAAGGTAAACTTTTAAAATTTACGATTTATTTCATAGCATTTTAATAATATCCCACCATAAATAAAAACAGTAAACATGATGCATGAATCGTATCTAAACGGTCTCACATCACACATCTAAAAGAAGAGTACATATAGCTATCGTTATTTCGGTGACACATATGCACGGCACTCTCTAATGCAACTAGTCGTTCCCTGGCCGTTCTTAGTTTTCGCACGTAGTTAGTGTACCTGCAGAAGAATGCATGCTCATACATTACCACATAGTGTGGCATCCACGCGTGACCGCTGCGTGGACAACGTTGGTGGGCCGATGCACCTTTTCCTCAAAGCCTGACTTACCACCAGTACTGGGGATTGTCAAGGAAAAGATGGATCCCAAATCCGAATGTAAGTGTGGTGGGTATGAAAGCCTCAAACATGCCCACCACCCTTAAAGAGCTTTTACTTATACAGCATGAATGCAGAGTTCACAACCGTTCGCAAAACCCGATAGCTTCCACCAGTACTGGGGATAGCTATGGCCGAAAAGTTGTTTCTCAAAGCGCCGAACATGCATATGAGTCCTATCTAGGTTAGAATGTCAGTGATGTCACCTGAATAACACTAACATCCTTATATGGGCATAGCGTATACTCTCATTTTTCAATTACTTGAAAAGGGCTTTCGAAAATAGTTTTTGTAAACCAAAACTAGATGATGTAACTGTTGTCTGTGTATGATCGGCTCTGATACCAGCTGTGGCGGAACCGCCCTGCTTAATCCAGACTAAGCACACCTGCCACCTCTGGCTCGCAGTGCACTTAGACTAGACTAAACCCGGTAGTCCGTCGAGAGTCCTCCGGGCTCTCGATGTCACCATTTCCCAGAGGAACCGACGTCATACACATCCGACTCTCGATGGAGCCACAACAGATTACAACATCGCAGGCAGTTGAATAGATATTACATAAACTTTAGTTACAAACCAAGTTCGAAATCAAATACAGTTCAACATAATGTCTGATAGTAACATAGTTCAAACAGTCTCTCGCAGCGGAAATTTGAAGTTCAGTTTCATGGTACTCAAAATACTTTGCATAAAAGAACGAGCATCGAGCCCACCGATGCCGCTCCTTGCCAGATCACGACTCTGCTTATTCTTGATGGGGACACGACCCTCCACCAACACAGGCACAGAAGAGGAACTCCGTACCTGTAAGCCAAAAGTGGGGGCAAACCCTGAGTACTAATTACTCAGTAGGACTTAATGGATGAGGCTTACGGCTGACGCGAAGCTTGCTTACTAACATCTGAGTCCTTAGCCATTTCTTTTATACAGTATCAAGCTTAAAACCGTGGAAGCAGGATTTGACAGCTGCTTACATTATTGCACCCGAGCAGGATTTAACAGCTGCTTGAGTCATCAAAATTGGTGGAACATAATAGATAGGGTGTAGCATGGCATGAAAGTAAAGCTTGTATCAAAAGTGTGACAAATATTTCACAAGATAAAACAGGCATATCCAAGTACGTAGTTGTCAAAACCATGAATTCTCAATACAACATATTCATATGGATTACTACTTTGCCCGTCAGTGGTATTGGCATTCTCACACCTGGTGAGCATCAGCGATTCGAATCGATTTTTATATTCCCGGGAATAACTAGAAGCACCAGGATGGCATATGCTTACTAACTCCCAGCGTTCCACATATGCTTCCCCCATCTCCACATGTCCCGTCTCAAGTTCGATGACCACTCCCGCCTAACTCCCGGAGCGCGTTGTCGCAGGAGCGGTACCTCGGTTACGTCGGGTTCTGCCCTCCTTTGACACCCGCCTCCGCGGCCACCTTCCTCTCAACCAGTGGGTAGGAACGTGCCCCTTGCTTGAGACGTCACAAGTAAGACTTTCACCGGCCCATAGATTCCGGATAAGCACCCTAGCAATGTTATGCCGACCAATAGGCGAACAACGACCGGCCTTATGCGACTCAGGCGGAGTCCACCACACATTATCTCAATTCTCAACATTCATACCCATATCTCCGCCCGGTCTTCATTTAAAAATATATCAAAATCATGGCATGATAATAATAACTTTCATAGTGAGACTTTTTCTTTTGAAAAGTAATACCTACGCGACGAGTGACCTTTATTCACTCATGTCTACTCGTACCTAGCCATTCTAGGCACTCGCCCTACGAACTCTAGGTATAGGTGCTAGGGCCAGGCGGCCAAGGGATCTAATGCAAATGGGTTCCATACAACACCTAATGCATATGCGTAATGAACAGGTATTTTATTTGCTGGGAATTGTATGATCCTGCCTACCTTCTTCCTCGTTAGGGTTAGTCTCTTCGGTGGTGACGTCAGCGGTCGGCAGCAAGTCCTCCTGCTCCTCTTCGGGTTCCTCGACTAGGGGTTGCTCCTGCACTGTCTCTTCGATCGCGGGGTCTATATGCATGAGAAGTACCGACATGAGCGTCTATGAATGCAGATGCATGCATTTGATGTAGACGAAGTGCAGATGCCAGTATGCGGTATAAACTTCGTGGAAAACGATATGAGCATAGCAGTTAAATCAATCTTCATGCATATATTTAGTGTAAACCATGTGCATTTGTGAATTAAATATGCATCTGAGATCTGGCAGTTCATCTAACTCAAATGGTACCAAAATTTTATGACAAGCAGATATTTCATACCCAAGGCTACTGTCAAAATTTCAGCTCAATTGGAGTTATAAATATTTTATTAAAATTCCAGCAAGTTTTCAGCCCTACACATTGTCAGAATTTTCATAATTTATTGGCATGGTTTCTGAAGACGAAATTTTACCAGTGAGCTATCCTTAGTATGAACTACCTGTACAAAAATCTACAAGCTAAAACTCCAAATTTTTGACAGGACATATATTTCCATATGTAAAACTAGTGCAAATTAAGATGTACATATAAACAGTGAGAATAGCCCCCAAGCATATACTTTCTGGACTCTTCGGTACTCCCACATGCTACTAGAATTTTGGTAGAATTTATCTTGCACATTAGGACTCATTTTTCCATTTATCAAGTTCTCCAAGTCCAGATTTGTCATTTTCAAATCACCATCAAAACTATACATGCAGGGGCTCATATTTTACCAGGGGTGTTCACAAGCTATATAGAACCTAAGAAAAATACTAATAGGTCTTATTTCACATGTTTTGCATGGACCTTATTTTCAAATTATCAAATAATGCATAATGTACATATAGAACAGTAAAACCATGAATGAACAATAGAGTTTTGATTCACCAGAAATTACCACAGTATCACAACACCCTAAAAAGGCTACTGACCAAGTTTCAAGATTTTTAGACTCCATTTAGACCATATTTTGTATTTATCCCCTTCTCATATGCATGCCAAGATCCAGGGGCAAAACAGTCTTTTCACACAACTACATCATACCTATTGTGTAGATCTATTTACCAGGAGTACAATGCAACTGAGTTTACCTTTTTACGATTTTTATTCGATTTTATATGAATTTCCAAAGTTTCAGCCGAAAATGAAATGGAAAAATAGAACCGAGGACTAGAACACAATTAACCCTATACTCCAGGGGCTAGCACGTAAGAATACCGAGACTCAGTAAACAGCGCGTGGGCTAAATTGCAAATACATTAAACTCCGGGGGTAGCATGCAAAGCTCCCCCCTTTCTTCCTCCTCCCGCCGCGCGCGACGGCGCGGCGGCGCGCGCGCGCGCGCCGGCGAGCTCCGGCTCGCCGGGGCCGCGACGCGGGGCGCGTCGGGTGCGCGGGGATACGGGGCTCACCCTGGGGTAGGTCTCGGCGTCGGGGAGGGCGCGGGCGAGGCGGCGTGGCGGTGAACCGAAGGGGGTCGGCGGCGTGGACGGCGCCGTGAGCGACGTCGAGGCGGAGAGGATCCGGGCGTCGCGGGGGTGAGCGGCGACGAGGAGGGGCGCGTCGGGTGCGCGGGAGTGAGCCGAGTGCGGTGGGGTAGATCTAAGGGCGCGAGAGGCGGCGGAGTGGGCGGCGCGAGCTCGAGCTTGAGCTCGGCTCGGTAATGGCGGTCGGGCGGGGTCGCGAGTCGATCTCGCGGCCTAGGGCGGTAGCGGCGGCGAGAGTGGGCGGAGGAGAGGCGGACGGGCGAGGCGAAGGCGGTGGTGGGGTCGGGAGGCACGGGGAGGGTCGGAGGCGGCCGGCGTGGGAACTCGAAGCCGGCGGCTATGGCGGTGGCTCGGGCGAGAGCGAGCGAGGCGAGGCGAGGCGTGAGCGAGGGAATGGACGGGGGAATGTACCTGGACGGGTACGCGGTCGAGTTTAGGCCGAGGGGCGCGGCCGGCGATCCGTGGGCGCGCCGGCGTGACCGTACGCCGGCGGCCGCGTGTCGGGCGACGCCCCGGACACGGTGGTCGCCCGGCGGAGGCGGGCCCACCTGTCAGCGACCCCGGGGGAAAGGAAATAAAAGAAAATGAAAAATGTGTTTCCTTCTTCTCTGAAAATCGAGATTTTGACCTATTTAGAGCCCGATTTTGAAAAAGCGCCAATTATATGAAATGTTCTACTCTTTGAGTTCTACAACTTTGTCAAAAGGCTCTGCCCCCAAATCAGCTTGCAAATATGAATTAAATTTGAATTTGTATAGCAGCTCTAGTTGGGGCAGAACATATTTATTTCTTGTGAAGGGGAAAACTCCCATTTCTGGTTTCTAACTTCCAAAACTCCCATTGACAAGTTTGTTTAAAATTAAATCCTACATATTTCATTCTATTTGGGTTTGACATGAAAATGACTTTAAGTTGGAGAAAAACCCAGTTTACCAACTGGTCAGATTTAAACTGTGTTTCTAGGCTGGCAGAAAATGGCTCAAATCATCAACTAGAATTCATTTCCTAACCAGACCCCAATTGAAAGAGTTGCTCCTTAGATCATTTCCTACAACTTCTCTAATTTGAGCTTTGCATGAAAGTGACTGTAGATCAGGGTAAACTTAGAATTTCAAACCAGCCCCAATTTGAACTGGTTTTCTGTACTGTCATTAAATGACCCGAAACACCTTCTAAACCTCATTATCAGACAAGACTCCATTTAGAAAAGTTGTTCATATCATGTTGACCTACAGCTTTGCCAATATGAATTTCACCCAGATCTCAACAGGATAAAAGATATGATCATAAACATGGCATCGCACATGAAATGACAGTGTTTTTCACCATGCAATATAAACTAAACTTGTTTCCAATGCACCCACACATGTTATGCCATGATGCTCAAGATGAATGCTTCATGTAAGATGAGTGATTATGCACTTGAGATGCCGGAGCATCACACATGCCGTCGTGCTCGTCGACTGGAGCGGCGACGGCGAGGCAAGGAGACGCTGGCGGGAGAGGAGGAGGCACGCAAAGGAAAGTCGGGATGAATCGTACCTTCGTTTTCCTCTTCTTCTTTGATTTTTGGATGCTGTACCGCTCACTGAGGACTCGTGCGGAAAGAGACAGGACAAAAAGATCAGCTTCCTTTTTTATACCGTGTGAACGAGCCAGAGCGAGACAACGGACGACCCTTCGCCTTCTGCAGCCTAGCCACGTGTGACGCTCGCGTCTCTTCGTTTCATTCGCGCGTGGTTTCTAGACTATTCGTGTGGACCCTGGATGTATCTGTGCCATGCCTATTTCATCCGACGGACCATATTGAACGCTGGTTCCATCGGACGTCATCAAAACGTCATGACGACGTGGAGCCCTTGGCTTTTTGACTTCGCGATGAGGATTCGTGTTAAGAGATTGCATACTGTATACATGCATGAAGAGTAATCAGGTGTCTGTACCTTTGGACGGAGGTACGTACGTACGTTCTTCAGGTTATTGGTGGTCTGTCATCGATCGGTTCGGTCGGATCCAGCCAGTGGTTCACCGCGCGACGGACTGCATGTCTGCATCTGCATCTGCAATGCATGCGACGATTATTTTTATTTGGTCAAGATTCACGAGCCAGCTGGCGCGATAGCCTTTTGCTTTGCTCTGACCAAACTACGTACTAGTCTACGACTGCTGCCGCGGCCATGGCGGGCAATTGCTCCAACAAATTGAAGAAGCGATGGCACGGGCCTTAACACTGGCTGGCGGTCGATCGGTGGTGACAAAATTGGCCCATGTACGTAGTGGGCCTCCATCCAATCTGCCATCTTGTGCTTTTGTTAGCTTGGCTAGACATTCGGCCCAACTACAACATGCAGAGTAGGTCATTTAATTACTGGTCTGCAGTGCACGGGAGCGATGAACAACACATAAACTTTCATCAACAATTCTAGGACCACAACAATGGTGCTAGAACTGTTTCAGTACCGGCGCCATTTTTTTATCACACCGGTGTCATTTGGTTATAGCAGTCTGTGGTGTATATATCCTTTCCTCTCTTTGCAAGCTAAATGCTCCGGGTATGTGCAAGATTACCGCGCCAGAGTCGTGTTTTACCAAGTTTTACCTTCTTGTCTTATTTACATTTTTACAAAAATATATAAACGTTCAAATCATGCTTAAAAGTATGTTATATGGTAAACTAAATTACAGTGAAAATAAATAGTTATTATGATTTTTTTTAATATATAAGAGTGTAGGTTAAAGTTGATATTAAAAAAACCAAACAAACTATAATTTGAAACCAAGGGAGTAATAACATTACTGATTACTTAACCGTCGATATGGTTTAGGTTCCAAAAAAACATCTCAATATCTCATCAAGTCGGTCACTAGCTGTATATAATAAACACTGCAGGTGTGGAGTGCTTTATTCTATCTGGCCGAGCGGAATAATATGTTGCCAAATGCCAGCCACAGCCAAGACAAAGAGGCAGGTTCTTTCATTCCGCGGCCAGCCGACATGAAATATTCCGTGGTGGACGGCACTAAAACGCACGGCTTTGCGGCTAGGACGGGTACATGACACACGCGCACACACGCACGCATGCGCACGGGCACACCGAGATAAATCTATATAACCTATATAAGTGAAGTCCACTAACAATTATTAAATCTATTTTTCTCAACATGCAATCTATCCACATCATCCATGAGTCCACCAAATTCTAAGCCACCTCACTATCCACTAAGGCCTTTTATTAAAGTATTTTATCAATTTTCTATGGCTAATAGTATCCATGTATGCACCTATTAGTTCACACACTATGCTACACCTATTAGTTTACACACCATGCTACAAAATTTCTAAAGTCAGGGATCGATCATTTGAAAGTCGATCTCTCTCAACTAATATGAAAATACTATAAATTATGATGTATATATAAAAAATGTTCTTTGTAATCGAATTAGTATTTTCACCTTTAGATTTTACTTTAAAAATTAATGTAAAATTTCAATCTATATAAATGAAGCCCACTAACAATCATTAAATCTATTTCTCTCAACATGCAAACTATCCACATCATCCATGAGTCCACCAAATTCTAAGTTACCTCACCATCCACTAAGCCTTTTTATTAAAGTCTTTTGTCAATTTTTTATAGCTAATAGCATCCATGCATGCACCTATTAGTTCACACATCATGCTACAAAATTTCTAAAACCAAGGATCGATCATTTAAAAGTCAATCTCTCTCAACTAATATGAAAATACTATAAAATACATTGTATATATAAAAATGTTTTTTTAATCGAATTAGTATTTTCATCTTTAGATTTTACTTTAAAAATTAATGTAAAATTTCAATCTTAAAATAGTTTAAGGATTTCCGCAGCACCACGCGGATATCAGCTATTTAAATATATATATATCGCACCGGCCGTCCACTGACGGATTTGGCGGCACGCACACGTACGCGCCCGCAGGCATGCAATCCAGTTTCGATCGATCCTGCCTGTTGGAGATGACCGCGCGATCCTGCCTGTTGGAGATGACCGCGAGAGATAACATAGTACGTACGACACGGGTTTGCTGAATCCAACCATTCTCCTATTCTCATCTCCTATCCAATCCAAATTAATTGCTCACAGTGCGCTACAGTGGCATAGGGAAGGCGGATGCGGGAGCCGCTGGTTTCAGCCTAAGACTATCCACAATGGGAGACCCTATATGTAAGTCAGCATCTCAGTCACGTCACGGCGCATATGCATCGCCACCGCGCACCGCACACGTCATTTGGATAACGACGGCTAGTTCAATGGGCTGTGATGGTAAATTAACATTGGATGACCCAGTACGTGTAGAATAAGCTGTTATATTAAACGCACCAAACCATGCATCTGGTGCTCGATCACATGTCCCAAATTAAGCTTGCATGCAGCTATAGATCACACACTCCAAGGCATGCAGTACTGTTAACACCGCACCGAAGGATTCGTCTTTACGTACGTGGAAGCCGACCGGCCGTCTCACATAAGAAATGGATGGATATTTTCTTTTTCCAACACACAGAGGAGCTGCATATCTTTTGTACCCCTATAAGAAATGGATAGATTTAAACAGCAACAAACATCAACAAATTAAAGAACACTAACGTTGGAGTGGGCAGCTGCGTGGTGATATATATATATTAATAAGCGCCCGCCGTTTTAATTATGGGTGTGTGTGCGGCGGCCCGCTTCCGACCTTGTACTGCTTGCTTGACGTTGACGACGGGTGATGCTGATCCTGCCAGCCATAGGGGTTGCCATGGCCCGGGCCACTGCGCAGCGCAGCAGCCTTGGCGAGAGCCTGCGCGGCTCCGGCTCCGGCTCCGGCTCCGGCGCCCTCGCCGCCTCGCGGCCATCCAAGTGTGCCGTCCGCCGCCGCGGCATCATCCGGCAACGGCCTCGCTGCAGCGAGGACGATGACGTGAGAGCACAGCATAAGCGTCAGCATGCAGCACAGCCACACCGCCGCGGGCCTCACCATCGTCTTCTCCGGCGTCGGCGTCGTCGTCCTTTCCATGTGTGATAAATGCACTACTCGCAACTGTATATATATATATGTAGCTATATGGCAGATCGATCAATCCTAGTGTTGTTTGTAAAACACCAACACTGTCGATCGATCAGATGATGCAGATCACGCCAAGTGATTGACCACCAATTAATGCAAGTACGTACGTACGTACTATATATTTGTGTGTCAGTACTGCAAATAAACAAGGGGCCGGGTGGGGTGGTGTACTGCGTGGATTGTGTCGAATGCATGGTACTACGGTGGTTTTATAGGAACGACACTCGACGTACGGCTGTGCGCGTGCCTGGCATGTCGACCATATCCTAATTAGCACGGTTGACAGTTGTCTTTATTCCTCGCGACAGTGTGGCCTAGCTAGCCGGAGCGGCTGAATTATTAATCGCGTGCTTTGTTTACTTTAGTTCAGCCGTGGTAAGTGGTACTCCCTCCGGCTCAAATTTCAGAGGTTTTAAACCTCTATTAAATTCATCAATTGCTTTATATATATGTTTAGTTTTTGTCTGAATTCATCTATATATCTATATGAGTGTGGGCGAATAAATAGAGTCAGAACCCTCATATTTTTAGACGGATAGAGCAATTAATAACCAGCAGCCTGCTCACCGAGTCATCTCTGTACGTTATTCCGCCGCGGCGCCGCATTCGTTTGCGTCGTGCACGTACGCTGACGGCCGGTGTGATTACATCACGGGCAAAATTAAAACTGACCCAAATCCAACCAGACATGACAGAGACTTCATCCTATGATCTTTCCGCGCAGCTCGCGAGTCGCGATGCCTTCTCGATAATTAGTCGGCGCTCGCGCCGTCGCGTGCCACGCCCACATGCGGCACACGCTAGTCAGAGGAGAACCGGCTGTCGGCCGCGAGAAGGATGTCGGCCGGCCCATTCTTTTGGAAAAGGGCCCCATGGACGGTGGCCACTTTGTGGTTACGGCCGGCGGTGGCCAAGTTGAACACATCGCCTTGATGATGCTCCAGCCATTGCCACTATTTTATTTTACTAACAAAAATATCCATACATGCTGCAATGTACCGATTTATTTTTCTAATGTTGTCCAATGTGTGTTTTCTTTAATTTGGATGTACCATAAAGACATAGTTTGGTACCAAAGAAGCTACGGCGGTTGATAATAGAGGCAGAGCGTACATGTCGTCGTGGGGGTACAGACCAAGCATTCATCTTTTATGGTGTCATTTTGTTTCGACAATTTCAAGCAAATGTGAGCCAATTTTGGGTTCATGCGCATTGAGTTGGAAAATGTGAGCCAATTTCAAGAAGAGACTTTCATTTGAATGTAATTTACCTTGTTGAGTATGAAGCTGAAGAGAAAAATGCAAACACAGTAAAAAATACGTCCCCACAGGACGTGGTTGCTTCCTGAGCGCTAAGCTCTGCGTTCCCTCTTGCGCAAGCACTTCTGAATCTTGACTCAGATGACATGGGAAAACAGAGCTTCAGCCATCAGTTAGTGAATTCAGAAAGCACTGAACAAACGTACATCAGTTCAGTTCGTTCTTCCAAGGCCCTGTTTAGATCCAAACTTTTCTTCCAAATTTCACTATACAAAAAGAAGATTCCGCATCACATCAAATACCGGCACATGCATAGAGTAGTAAATGTAGATAAAATAAAAAATTAATTGCACAGTTTAGATGTACTTTGCGAGACGAATCTTTTGAGGCTAGTTAAGACATAGTAGGACAATATTTACCACAAACAAACGAAAAGTGCTACAGTGTATTTTTCAGCGCTACAGTGCATTTCAGTCCCAATTTCAGCGGATCTAAACACAGCCTAAAAAACACACATCAGTTCCAATGCCAGAAAGCCTAGAGCAGCACCATTTCACACCAATCTCATCAATTCTGAACTGGGACTGAACTCAGAGGAAGAGAATGAGTAGGGGAAGGGAAGGGAAGGAGAGGGGGATCCGGGGAGGCGCACCTAGATCTACTGGCCACCACCCTAGAGACGCCGGCGTCGAGCAGGAGTCACGGAGCTCGGGGTCGGGGAGCACCCCGGTGTAGAAGTGACCGGGTTAGACGCGTGGGAGACCGGGGACCGTGGCCGCGTGGGTCCTCGGCAGCGGCGCAGGAGGCCGCGGGGTGGTGACGAGAGCCCTCGGTAGGCGGCGTTGGAGACCGGGGCAGCGAGGGCCGTCTGGTGCAGCGGCTGAACTGGAGTCGCGGGAGACCGGGGGACGTGGCCAGCGCAGGGCCTCGACCGGCGGCGCGGGAGGCCGGGGGGCGCAGGCAACGCGGAGCCTCGGCCGGTGGCACAGGAACGGCGGTTGGGCCGGAGGCGCGCGGGGAAGGTCGAGGTACGGGGCTGGCGGTGCACGGGGCGCGCGGGGCCAAACGCGGTACAGAGCGCGTGGGGCGAGGAGACGGAAAGGGAAACAGTAGAAACTTTTAAGGCCCTCTTTGAAATACAAGAAAAATTATCTGCTCTTGCGTTTTTTTTAAATTTCTGCACAATTTTTACGAAAATCCTGCGTTGCAGAGTGGGTGCAGCAGAGATTTCCCTCTCCCCCTCCCTCGCTGGAGAATCTGACGCTCCCACCCGACCACCCCCACCGTCTCCGGGCCACCTCACGCCCCGTCCCGTACCGTCCTCACCCGGGGCGGCCTCCGCTTCCAATCTTCCATGGCGCTCCAAACCCTAAACCCTCACCGGCGCCCGGCCCCGTCGCCGCTTCCGCGCCGCGGCCACCCTCCGCAGCCCCTCCTCCACCTCCCTCCCCGCCGCCGCCTCGCGGGCGCCGCCGCCCGGCCCCGCGCCGCGGCGGCCGCCGTCTCGGGGGCCGTCAACGAGGCGCGGAGGCCCGGGTGCCCGCGCGAGGGCGGGGAGGAGGGCGCCAAGGAGACGGACCTCGCCACGCTCGGGAACCTCTGCGTCGACGTCGTCCTCAGCGTGCCCCAGCTCCCGCCGGCGCCGCGGGAGGAGCGCCAGGCCTACATGGAGCGCCTCGCCGCCTCGCCGCCCGATCAGGTACCGTTGCGAAATCGCCGTTCTTTAGCTGTATTTAGCTTTAGACTGTGTGGGTGGAGAGGGGCTAGGTGGGGACTTCCAGTGACAACTAGATGTGGACATTCAATATGGATAAGCTTGCAACTAGTTTCTGTTTTTGTGAGGTTCATCGTGGTTTCCAGAAATGGAGCAGGAAAAATGTATTTGTAGGCTAGTAGCTAGTACTCTCCTATATTTTTGGCTGCTGGTTTCTGTAGAGGTTCATCTACTTGGGAGAAATGTGGAGAACTGCATAATATGTTTACTGTTCTACCATCATATATGAAGGCTGTGATTGGTAGTGCTGGCTGCAGCTGTTGCTGTGCAGCCAAGCGAAGAAGCCACAGCCAACCACAGGACCTACAGCCAATTAACAAGGCGCAGCCACCCAACCCAAGCTGCTCAGCCGATGTGGCTGGGGGGTGGTACTTCAAGTTATAATACTGTCTGTGCGTGGCCTTCAGCCGAGCGGCTTCGCTGGACAGCCCAGCCTAAAACGCCGCAAAAATCTCTACCAGTCGCAGCCGAACACTAGGAGTGGTTTATTTCTGATGTATGCTCCACGAGCCCCACGTAATGCACTATCTGGCTTTGGTATGTTCTGAATGTTTTGCATTCTGTCACTTGAACAGAAATTTTGGGAGGCTGGTGGAAACTGCAATTTAGCTTTTGCTGCAGCTAGGCTCGGCCTTAGCTGTTCCACACTGGGGCATGTAGGAGAGGAATCATATGGGAAATTCCTTCTTGATGTGCTTCAGGCAGAGGGCATCAGTGTTGTTGGGATGCTTGAAAATACTAATGCTAATGCATGCCGCCAGGCCTATGAAACACTTCTATGTTGGGTTCTCGTAGACCCATTTCAGAAACATGGTTTCTGCAGGTCAGTTTGACATATGCACTCTATTCTCTGGAACAGAGATTCTTCTTCACGTTTCAATTACAGTTGCAAAATTCATTTGAGCTTATCCTTTTTGCTGGCTTTATGTTCTTAGCCATTCATCAGTGTTGATTCCTTTGCAATGCCAGCCGTGCAGACTTCAGCGAAGAGCCAGCTTTCAGTTGGATACGTAAACTCCCAGCAGAGATCAAGACAGCTATTCATCACTCCAAAATACTGTTTTGTAATGGCTATGCTTTTGACGAGTTCTTCCCTGATGTGATTGCATCCTCTATTGACTGCGCGGTTGATGCGGGAACAGCAGTGTTTTTTGATCCTGGTCCCCGTGGAAAATCTCTCTTGCATGGGACCCTGGATGAGCAGAGAGCACTTGAGCATGCGCTGAGGCTTAGTGATGTTATCCTTTTGACATCGGATGAGGTTAGTTGACATATATGTTGTATTTTCCATGTACTACTCTACAGTAATTTTGCTGCTGCTTTCTATTGATGAAAATCAATTTTTCATATACAGCACAACAGATCTCTTGTAGTCATTCTTTACGACATTCTTTAGAAAGGCTGGGCGAGCAATATATGATTTATGTTTTGTAATTTCTATCTGTAACTCTTTTGATTGGCAAAACCTGAATATTCCCGCCTTTTTTTTCTGTTTCTTTGTTCTAAAAAAGGATTTACAACATAAAACATTTCAACTGTTTGTCTTGTCAAAACATGCTTATTAAAATAGTTTGTTGATGAACCTGACTGGTTTAGAACACATTTTCATGACTGTTGCATGTTCTATTTTTTCTTATACTGATGCTTATCTGTTTCACAGGCTGAATCTCTAACCAACATTGGAAACCCTATTCAAGCTGGGCAAGAGTTGCTAAAAAGAGGGATCCGCACAAAGCAGGTTGTCATCAAAATGGGTTCAAAGGGATCAATAATGATCACGAAGAACGCTGTTTCCTGTGCACCTGCTTTCAAGGTACTCATTGCGCTGATAAATGGCCTTCATCTGTATCAAAGTTACATTCTGATTTAATGCAATGTTAATACTCACTATGTTCTATGCTTTCATTAGATTAATGTTGTGGACACAGTTGGATGCGGAGATAGTTTTACTGCTGCTATAGCTTTCGGGTTCCTCTATGACTTGCCAGCAGTTAACACATTAGCATTAGCAAATGCAGTTGGTGCTGCAACTGCCACTGGCTATGGGGCTGGCAGAAATGTTGCTCACCTGGATAAAGTATTAGAGCTCTTGAGAGAAGCCAATCTGAATGAGGAAGACAAATTATGGACTGAGCTGATTGAAGGAAACTCTCTCTGTACTGAAGTCTTAATTCTGTCTGGGATGGCAATAAATGGTTTTAGCGAGTGGGCTGTGCATGTTCCTATTAGCAAAGTGGTTTCTGACCTTTTGCCTATGTTCGAAGCAGTGTCAGAGAGCACTGTTCAGGCTTGATTCGGTACCGAATAGATGGATGTATTCATTTTGTCATTCATATAGATTCTTCTTTTCCTGCCACCATCGTGCTGTTTCAGGTGATGAGTGATAGTTGGGGACCAGCCTCCAGGTAAAGTTATTTGCTGAAAAAAATTGGCTGCTCTGAAGCTATTGATAGCTGTACAGCTGTGGCCTCGCATGGAATGGGTGGTAGCATCTGTAGTTTTGTTCTAACCTGAGCACGCTATATTGCTAAAATGTATCTTACTGGCTCATGAGTTATTTTCTTCTGATTGCTCTTGGCTCTCCGTTACAAGTGTAATGGCACCAAACATTTTTGTTCTTGAAAATTTTAGTATCCATTTTAAAGATCGGTGTTGCAGATTATCAAACAAGCACCCACAGGAAATAGACAGGAAAATTGCATTCATGCAAAGCCAAAAGGTGCTGAACTTATGAACAAGACCCTCCGTCATCCCTATTGCTTCATGCTATGCTCTAAAAAAGCATTACCATTCATCCTCTCATTTTCCATTAGAGCAAAAGCAAGCTCAAAATCTAGAAACTGTGTTTGCAGCTGAAAGAAGACTTCCATCTAGCTTTGACGCCCCGTTTGGATGTAGATTTGGAGTTTGGTTTCTTGAATTCTGTTGTTTGGTTGTCTCTGGAATTCAGAGTTTGAATCAGGAATCAAAACTCAATTCTTTGGTATTGGACTAATAACTAGAAGTTGTCTCTCCCAATTCAGTCTGGCACCTTGGTGTTCGGTGGAATTGGATTCCAACACACCTCGGTATTGGTGGTATTGGGTGGAATTAGATTCCAGCTAATAATTTCTTTGCACCCAAACAATAGATTTGGAATTGCAAACCAATTCCAATATTTGGTATTGAACCCAATTCAATTCCACCATCTCAAATATTTACATGCAAACGGACTCTGAGGCGGATCCCTGAGGTGAAATGCAGAGTAGGAAATGCCTTGCTGTTTGAGCAAAAACTTGTTGCGTGTTTAATCGTTGGATGGCGATATGGCCACGGTGGGAAGAAATCGTCCTACTGTCAACATTCGAGAATCAGGATGTTATCCTCAACAAAACGTGACGTCCATAAATTGTGGATACGGACGTGCTGTAGGATCTGTGTCCCATGAATAGAGGAACCCATGTACAATGATTTAACAACCAGTTAGTTAACTGAGCTAGTCTCGACAGTGCCTGGAAATTTTAATTACAGCCTCAAAGTAACTCCTAACAAGTAACAACCACAACCATATGACAATGTACAAGAAATATCCATTTCTCAGCAGTTATCTACACAACCAGATGACAATGTACAAGAAATATCCATTTCTCAGCAGTTATCTATACCGAAAACATCACAGGTCCCTATGAATTTTGTCAAATATCTGAGATGTATATGATCTGCATTCCCATGCCAAGCAAAATCATGTCTGGTGATCCTCTGCCACTGCCATTTGTCAAGTCTCCGAGCTGGAGCTTCATGCTGCCACGAAGTTCGCTATCATGGTGCAGGAACAGTAGCGGCTCAACGGCAGAAACTGAAAGAAGAGGTTGGATCAAGATCCTTATATTAGAAAACATGATTTGACAAAAGAAACTATGAGCGTTGCTAATGCAGATTGGAAAGAAAAAAAACAAGCAATGCCAACTGTTCAGCGATACAGCAGAAAATAATCTAAAGATGCACTAACATGACCCAGTGAGTTCCATGATCTTGAAGAAGCTTTGACCGAAATAACGGGCAGATCCAATTATTTTTCAAGATAATATATATTTTTATTTTGAAGGCTTGTTCTAAAACATTCAAATAATTGCTCGTTGATAATTGATAAACTACAAATAATTACCTTTAGCGTAATCAATCATGAGCTCATAAAAATGACACGTCCCTTTGCTCTGCCATGATTCTTCGCAGCTCTCGCAAATGGCTAGTTATCTCCTGAACACATTGGACTCCATCACTGCTAACATTAAGAGAGCTTAGTATCTGCTTGAGAAAATTCTGATCTGCTTCAAGTGCCATGAATCTAGCATTCAGGAGAGAAATGTCGTGCTTAACACCTGTCATAGTATGGATCTTTTCGTCATCCAGGTGGGAACACGAGGTTACATTCTTTTGGTTCTCAACAAATTCAATCTCATCATTGTGCTCAGAAGATACTGATTCACTAATCAATACCTGCCTAGGCAATCGCAAACTCCCCAACTCTGAGTTTTCTATATACTGGCTACCGATCTGTAGAGCATCAATTGCACCACCCATATTGAGTCTATTTGTGGAGGACATCCCAAGTGTTTCCTCCAATTTGTGCAAGGACTCCAAAATCTTTGCCTTTTCATCTTCAAAATCAAACATGGTATGCCTCATGAAATCTGAGCCATCAAAAACCCCAAGTGTCATAGCTCCATCAATAGCACCAAATTTTCCAACATCAAACGGTTCGTCATGAAGCTTTCTCTGGTAACCCTCAAGTTCAGCTTCCAGGTCAAGTAATTCTTTCTCCCTTTCTGTAAGCAAGTCATTTAACTTTTCAATCGCTTCCTGGTCATGATCAGCTTGCTCTTCCATCATCCGGAGATACTGCAGTGCTTCCATGTGCATTGCAGCCTTTTCCTCTTGCAACCTGTTGATCATAGCCATCGCTTCGCTAGCTGCCACTGCTGAAGCACTTCGTTCTGCCTCGAGCTCCTTATAAAGAATACTCATTTTTTTCCTATTAAACTCAACCTTCTGCCTCAAGCGTTCAACTGAAATTTCACCTTCATCTTCACTAGTGGCATTGACATCAAATGGCTCCAAATTTGAGCTGTTCCTCTCAAGAAATGACATCATACCAGCAGCATCATACTGTCTGTACTCATCAATCTGAGGGCTGATTCTGGGGCTACAAGTAGTCTCATTCAAAGGGCCATCAAAACCTCGTGCAGAAGACAACTGTGACAGAAATGTCTTCACCTCTTCATTTGTTTTTGAATTGGTGTCCCTAGCTGAGATTATTTCAGATAAACGAGGAGATTTAAGGTAGCCTCTACTGACAGAAGCATTTCTCATGCTATTATTCCGGTTGACATGAGTGTCTGCACTTGAACTTGTTTCTGCGTTTGCAGAAGCAGCAAAATCCTTTGTAGCTCCCTTATCAGGGCTTCCTGAAACACCCGGAAAAGAGTCACCAACTTCCTCGATACCAACAAGAAAAGCTACAATGAAAATTTGACATACTCAGAAATAGCTCAAGTTAGATAAGGATGACAACATGTTAGATAACATACATACTTTTCTCTTTTGGAAGCTCTGCACAAACTTGTTCAGGTGTAAGTTTTAACTGCATGTCAGTATTGTTGTCACTTGCATTGATTTGACTCCAGTTGATTTCATCCAAACCATGCCCAATAGCACGATCCAAAGATTTTGCAACCTTGGTATCACGATTGTCAGTATCTCTTGCATTGGTGATCATTGGTTGCAGCTGCGCATCATGATTTGAGATGTGATTGGCTCTTTCTCTAGCTTTGTGATGTGCTGCATTGCCATCATCGTCATCAACATCTGAGATGTGCATCTCAGATTCAGAATCATGGCCAACCTTTAGCTTTCTGTAACCTTCATAAGGCAAGTGATCAGAGCCGTTATCTGAAGAATGCCCAATACTTGCCATGGATATGCTTTCTTTTAATTTGCTCACATCAACATCTGGAAACTTGCTACTTGCAACGTCAGGTAGCCTGTGTGAATCCCGTCTCTTCTTGAACAGCACTGAACAACAAGAACATAGCTGTTTGCGCCTAGATCTTGACCGAGACTTCACCTTCTCCCTGGCATTCATGTCTGGCAGGTTACCAGGCTTACCATCTGAGGTAGTGCAAGAAAGCAGGCACTTATCACACATATTGTCAGACCGAGCAAGCTTGTTATGACTCTGGCAATGTGACAAAAGTGAGATTTCCAGCCTGTGTGCAGCACAAACTAGTTCTTCAGAGAACCAGGCCTTATCATGTAGAAACCGATCCAATCTCGAGCACAGCATACATGGTGATCGGAGCCTGCACATGCGTGCAAACCTTGTGGCCATGTATGACAGCATGGCAGTTGCAACGAGCATTATGATCAGGCAGCACTCGCTGACAGCATGGCGAAGCACGGGCCAGAATTGCCGCGAAAAGTTTGGCGGCCTTGCACGAGCCTGCGCCATGGGAAGCTCAATGCTCCCCCAATTCGCATGTAGTTTGCTGCAAAAATCTATTCTTTCTTATGAAGTTCTCTTCAGTGCGGCACAAAGATACTAAAATCACACCACATCGTTGATGAGGAACGATCAGTGTCAGAATCTTGGTCACCCATGCCAATCTGTGGTTCCAAAAGATGAAAATTTACAGAGACAAACTTCACCAATGCAGAAGATGCAGCAGGTACCAGGTTGCTCTGAATGGCACGCCAATGCTCACAAAAATCGATCTCAAGAACCAAATATATCCACCAATGGATCGCAGGATCCTATCTTTCCTGCCAAACAGTCGCCCAAATGTAGCATTTAGGGTTTCACATTCGCCCCCAGATTGTTCAGATTCAAATAAGGGGGACGCATTTCGGAACATACCAGAGTTGCGGATCTTCGATCAAGAAGCTGCGTTTCCCTAAATCACCGATTTGATAACATAATGGGTGCAAATAACGAAAGCGATACAGTGGAATCAACCAAAAGGTTAGGGGGGAAATCCTGAGAAATTTGGGGAAAATATTTCTGGTTGCAAAGAGGAGGCAAAATGGCTCCCCCTCTCTCGGTGTAGGATTCGGGAGGGGAGAGAGAGGGAACAGATGTCCGCCATCTCCACCCTAAACCCCGCATTTCTCTCTCTAGCCTTTGCATGTGGGGGTGAGGTTGAGAGATTTAAGCATGGCCTCTCGTTACAATGGGGAAAGACCACCAGAAGCTGAAGAAAGAAGGCAAAAGAATGCACAGTGGAAATCAAATCAACGCAGTGGCGATGACAAAAAAGACTTGTGTTCCTTCGAATCATTAACTGAAATATTGAGCTCTACAGCATTGTGACACTTTCTTGAAATGCAGTAACAGTAACAGTTTATTGGAGGACATATGCTGTGCAGTGTTAGCCTAAACGGTAAACGGTAAACAGTCGGTCACCCATTGTTTAGCTATTATTCGGTGCTAAACGGCCGTTTAAACGGGTTTAAACGGTGTAAATGGCCAATTAAACGGAAACGGTGAGCCACTATTTAACGTTTAAACGGTGTTTAAACGGGCTAAACGACCGTTTAGGCGAACAGTGATGCTGTGTAGTCGTGCAATTAACAAATATCAAGCCTCAGATTTAAATCCAATGGTTGCGCCATTTTTCACTTTACCCCTCTATGTCCTCTGTAAGCCTGATTGCACTTACGACAGCGACTGTTGGATTTAGATCCGAGGTTTGATATTTGTTGATTATACGATTGGATCGTAAGTCTGATTGTGTTTGTTCTCCGATCATTGGTACTGTTTTTTTTATAAGGGCTATTGGTACCGCTTTGAGGACGTGACAGGCAGCACTGGATCTTCCTTTTACTGTTTTATGAAAAAAAAAACAATGAAATTCCATGGTGCAATCTAGTTAGTTCAAATTCATTAAACACCTGCTTGTTTGGACTGTATAAGTTTGGCATTATTTTTTGCCCCAGGGATTTGACATAATAGACTAGTCTTGCCCTAACATGAAGTTAAAAAACTAATTTGCTTCTGCTGTGATCTTGGCAAATGAGCGATGCATCATTTCAACTAGGAATGCAACAGTATGTGTGTAGCCACTAGCCAGGGAGGAGTTGCAGTTCTTCCGAGAATCCGAGGTCCGTCCAAGTCCAAGAGGCGATGAGCAAGCACCAAGCAGAATGTCAAAGAGGTGCTCTGTCACATTATATACTGCAAGTGTTACCAAGTACGACTACTAGTAGTAGTAGTAGGTAGGTTGCCATTTGGAGCGAGCTTGCCATTTGGAAGGCTTCCTCCTGACCACCCACAGCCACAGCATTCCCGGCTCCAGCTAGCGAAATTCTTCCTGCCCTACACCACAAATCAAGAACTCTCTCCATGAGTCCCTGTCATACAATTTATACAAAGAGGCAGCCAAATAATTAAAGCTGTTCTTCCATGAGCCCCTGTCGTTGCTATTCCAATATTCGCACAAATCAAGCGCGCGGCGGATATCTTCACGGGTACGACGATCGAATTAGCACCACAGGCGGCCGTTTCACTTTCCTTTTTCACCGCATCCCTACCACCCCCGTTTGCTCTCTGTCTTTCAAAGCCCCCACAAGAAGAAAAGCTCCCTTTGCTGCGTTCAGGCAAGAGTTTCTTAAGCGCTAAGCTTGGAATCAAAACAACTGGGCAGGCAGGCAGCCCAGGCCAGCCAGCGCGTTGTCGCAGACTACTCTCGCAGGCATCAGTACGTGTACGTGCAAAGCAAAAGAAATCCTTTGCTTGGGAATAAAACCATGTAGGAGTAGCATGCATGCTGCAGCAGCAGCAGCTAGCGTGGCCTTCCTTCTCAAACGAAGGAAGACACCATCCAGCCTGTTTTTTTTCAGATGCGAATTATTACTGCTTGATCTGCCAACATAATTAATTACATGCACGATAGATCATGCGTCTTAGAGAAGATCGAGCCGTAGATTGTTTAATTTGTCAACGTCGTCTGACTATCCTAAATGGCGGCTGTAATAATAAAAATGTTCATCAGAAAGTATAGAGCTGCTAGTCGTCATGGACTCATCATGGCTCTGATGACGTGCTCACGTTGGGACGCATGGCTATAAAACGTTGTGAGAGGAGAGCTAGTTTGACTTGAAGTTCTAGAAAAGATCGTGATCAGCGTGCGTACGTACGGCGCCCTAGCTCCGATCTGTTCTTCACCCAAGATGTAGTGTGAAAGCCACGACAGCGAAAGAAGCATCTTGTATATACCTATCGATCTCACGATCTAGTTAACATAAGGCTGTGGATAAAGCACGCACCGACCTTGCCCCGGCCGGCCGGCGATGATAACACAAGCTTCCCTGTGCCTTCTCTCTCTCTCTCTCCAAACACACTCATCGCTGAACCTACATGAACACACAAATTAAGCCTTGCTCTCGACGATCTCTGTCTAGCTCGCTCGTATATGGCAGTTGAGGGGAATGTTGTCTGGTCGGAGACCTAACACCGCGGATCGATATGATCGATCCATGAGCTAACAGCATGGTGGGATGGTTTCGGACCAGGCTTCATTCCCCCCAACTCAACTGCATCTTCTTTCCGGTCGCCTTCTCGGAGGATCACCAGGGAGAGGGACGACGACGGTGGTCCTCTCAAGGATGATTCACCCTCCGTTCTTCAGCAGATCTCATGGTCGTCCAACTCTCTCCTGATACTAATTGGACCAACAACACGCCACAATTCTCATCAGTAAGACAGCGTGTTGCCTTGATCCTCTCATAAATTATCTCGGCTTTTGCATGATCTAGTGTCAGACTGGCACTGAATTTTTTTGCTATCCTTCGATTATTCCTTGCATTAGTTTGCAGATTTGCATTATCAATGGTAACTTGACAACTTCACTGGTCTTCTTAGACGTTAGCCTCTACTTTGCTAGTAATTTTTTCCAAGACAACTCTTTCCCATTATTATCTCTTTCTACAAACGCATTGGGTTTTTCAAGTTTTTAAGCCTGATATGCATGACTGAAGAAGTTTATTTCCTTCCCCCCGCATGAGAGAGAGAGAGAGAGATTAAAGCATAATATACCCTAACATATAAAGTCGCTTTGGCAACATAATTATCTAGAAGCTTGTCCAGTAACATTCAGACGAAATGAGAGTAACAAGATCACTATTGTACTTCAACGTGCAGTAATAATAGCTCGTATCTTAGATTTCTGCTTTTGACAAGAGCTTTACTATGTGGGCGTGGGCAACAACCAACCATGATCGCAAAAGCAGCTTATATAGCTTGGGCTGGTGTCGTCCTCGTTACGAATCTTTCCGATCATGGAAAGATCGCTTCCAAGATTTTTCATTTTTTTTAGATTTTTCATGTGTGTCAACTGAAGCATCTCTGCAAAGCCATGCCGTTGCCGACACCGTTAGGTAGGGTGGAACCCAAGCACCAACTCAAGCAAAAAAGCCCATCATTTATATTCCCATTGACCTGCTTAGATTCCAGATCAAAATAACAAACGTATTATTGATTACAGCTAATCTTCCTTGGTTAGGAAGAGTCTCCAGCAGATCGTCTATCCTCATCGTCTGTTTCAAACTTCACTCTGTCTACAGTGTAGCTGCAACATCGTTTTTGTACTATACATGATCTGCTGGACACGGTCTTAGTAGCGAGAACAAGCTATGTTTTGTTTTTTTAACTTTGAAACACAGTGCAAGAACAAGGGTTTACTTTGTTTGTACCTCTGGTATATATAATTTGATTTGGCGTTCTTCACCTACTCAAATTGTCCTAAACTTAGACTTTGAACCATGAGAGCTCTCATAATATAATGTTTGTGCAACAAAATTATACCCATAATTTCGTTGTTATTTCAAAGACAAATCTAATATTGATTATATCATGTTTATATAACACCATTTACATTTATTAGATTTGAATCTTCAAATCTAATAAATTTCTAGTCCAAGTTTTTATCTCAAAATAAATAACATTGCCATTTTAAAGTAAGAATCCAAAGTTTATGATAATAATCTCAGTACTTGCGGTAGTGTTGTGCTTTGAAAAAAATGATGATTGAATGGCCAATGGCTGGCCCCTTTGTTCTGCCTTATTCCTCATTAATATTCTTTCAAAATTCCTATGGAATTGACATAGGTAGTGCATGGTTGATGGAACGGAACCATCCCATTCCACTAATTCCGATGTTTGGTTGAAAAGCAGGGGAATGGATCGGTTTTAGAAAAGAGGATATTCTTTTTAAATTCGGGACGGACATGTTCCACAAAAATTCTGAATTGCTTTTCACTTGGAATGTGAGACTAAGAGTGGACCCAAGCTTTGAATTTGGAACGGAACCATTCCATTCCTAAAATCTGAGACGGAAGCATTCAATTCTACCTTGGAATACTTTCTCTGTTCCAAATTATAACTCGTTTGACTTTTCAACAACAAATTTGACTAACTCATGTTATTAAAAAAAATCACAATTATCATTTATTTTCACTATGATTTAGTTTACCATACAATGTACTTTAAGTATGACTTGAATTGTTGCATATTTTTGTAAATTTTTGAATAAGGCGAGAAACTCAAACTTGATGTAAAAAAAATCAAGCAACATATAATTTGAAACAGATAGGGTAGTACTTTAAGAAAAAAAACAGTAAGTCCATGCATTTATACGTGTAATTGCCAAAATGTGTCATCTTTGAGTTTTTTTCTATACAGAATTTTAACTACGGTCTACGAGCACTATTTTTTCTTATTAGAATGTATAACTAGTAACATAAATGATACTATGAATACATCTAAATGTTTTAAAACCCACTTATGACCGAAGTCTAAATGTTTGAGCAGATTTTGGTCGAAGCGTCACATATTTTATGGCTATAATATTTTATAGTGGTTTTAATAAAACAAATTTGATGGTATAGATGTTGATATGTTTTTTCTATAAGCTCGATCAAGGTTATACAAGTTCCTCTGGTTTGAAACGGAGGTTAGTTTTCTGCAGCATGCAGTGGATGGATGTACCAGCCCACAATATCAAAGAATGCGACTTGACAAGAACAGTGGCATGATGGTAACAATGCAACTGTGCAAGGAAAAAGCGATGCCTTGATCCAGTTTTTCCGCTGAACTTTTGACCGGAGAAAAACTCCACAGCTGACGAGATGATAAAATTCCGAAGGAGCAATGAGGATCGCAGGTGTTGGAAGGAACTTTTACACGGGCGTCCCATGTCACCACACGAACTTTTCGAAGATGCCATCATTTGATCATCGCGCACAAAGCACCCGGGTCTAAACAGTTTTCAACGTCGAGTTTGAGCAAGCACCGTGGGTATCTTTTTTCATTCCCCTCCCCCAGCAGGCCAGCACTGTGATCCCCGGCAAGAGCTGCTTGCAAGCCTTGGTGTCAAATATCGTAGAAGCGAGTATCAGAGTATGATGAAATGTTGCTTCATGCCCCGGTGATCAGGACTTGAGGCGGCATCGCGTCGGGGGCATGGTGGGGTCCCCGGTTTGGTCACGGCTTGCACAAGCTAGGGGCGGAAGCCGGGGTACTCGCCCACGTCCAATCATAGGACTTTGTTTGGATAAACTAGTCAATCAACCTGTGTGAATGCACGGGTTAGAGTTTTAAATATGTTATTCGTAACCGTACAACATATATATAGATCTATTTTTATACTTAGGTTTTTATAATAACATATCTTGCTACTTTATATGTATGTTTAATTGATTTAGATAATCTTTGATCGATTGCAAAAATAGATGATTTTAATATAATTTTAAGGGGTTATTTTCATCATATTATCAGTCATAATAACTAAGATGAACAATTCAAATATAAATTAAAGGAGATATTTGGTATTATCCTATCAAAATAGCATGTGAGCAATTAGATATAAAATTTATGGTGTTATTTCATATTTTTCTTTATATTGGCAAAGTGGGTAATTAATATGTAGTTTTAGGGGTTATTTAATATTATTTTGATAATGGCAAAGGTGGGTGGTTACTTAATTAGAAAACAGATCTAATGGCTATTAAGATTCCAACATGTTAATTGATGATAGAGTATTTTTTATTATGATGAGAATTTCTATAATTTAATTTTTTTCTAGCGCAACTTGTGAGGATTGACATGGAAATTTCAAAAAGTAAACAAAATATCTATTTCATAGAAAGGTTTCTAGTATCTTTAATGAAAAAAAAAAGACAAAAACTGAATGTAATTTTGAAAATGGGAAAATCTAAAAAAAAAGATATTTGCTTTCGTTGAGAATTGGACTCAGATTTTTCGTAATGCCAGAGGTGGGTAATTACTTGAAAAATATATATAATGAAAAAAAGAGGATATTTGCTTTCGTTGAGAGTTGAACTCAATACCTTTCATAATGATAGAGGTGGGTAATTACTTAAAAAACAGATCTAATGGCTATTAATATTCCAATCTGCCAATTGATGGTCGGATCTTTCTGATTATTGTGAGAATTTTTTAGATTTATCTTTTTTTCTAGCACGCTTTGAAATTAATACAACTTTTAAAACTTCTAATTAGTAATAGTAAGATACAATCCATAAGGTGGAGGTGGATTGAAGAGATTTGGAGTTTAAATTCCCCCTTAATCCATATGGATTGAAGGGTTTTTAGCTAGTATTGAGGCGTCAGTTTGGCCCAGCGAACGTAGAATTCGGCAAGGATGCGCCGCCACCGCCGCTGCGCTTGTCATCACGCGTGACGCATCCCGTCAGATCAAGGAGACTTCCGGCTCACGCAGAGTTTCCCAACGTGTAAATTCTAGCACAATTGTACAAGTATACATATGGGGATGGGCCGGGTGCCTTGAGCGGTCGTCTCCGCCAAGTAGCGTCATTTTGCGCACTGCGTAGCCGCACTTGGCCTCGTATCTGAAAGTTGTGCAATGGGTAGGTGCACCTGAATTCCATCGACCTCGTATCTGGAACTAAACCTGGAAGAAAATAAAAACCGGAGGCTTCAGCGTTTGGCGGACACCGCCGGTCTCTGTACACGCACGCATACCCGCAGCGGGCGAACCCCACTGGTAACTATCTCCGGTTCGGGCAGGCGTTGGCGAAGTGGGTAGGATCGCCACAGATAAAGCAGCAGCCGGACACTGGGTCGCCCGTCGCTGAAACGAACATCCCGCCATCAGCATTGTTACGGCCTCGGCCCCTCCGCCCTCGCGCTTGGGTGCCGCCTCTCCGTCCTGCAGATGCAGACGCCTGCCTGCCGCTACCGCGCCCCCCGCGCCCGCGGTGGCCTCTCAGCGTAGAGTTGTCCAGTTCGTCTGCCCATCTGTGTCCAAAACAAATTTCAGGTGAATGAGAAAAGAAAAGTCAGCCAACTCATGTGATCTAGGAAACTTCCATGGCGTACTAGACGAAGATTACCAGCACGAAACCAAAATAATTCTTTAAAAACTGTGGAAGCAACAGCTTAGATAAAATGTGAAAGAAAAATGTATTTACTCTCTTGCTCAATGTCCGAATGTTATTTGTTCAAACTAGTAGTAGCACCTATGAAAGCAGGTTAAGCCACCCTTGCCCAACAAGCTGCACAGACAATGATATGCTACACGCAAGTGTAATGGTAAAAATAATTTTATTCTCTATGATACCAGCTTAATATGCATATGGCAACGTAATATTGCATAGATCAAGGGGTCGAGAGTGCCACATACTTAAAGAAGCCACAGTCAACATTGTGACATTTATAGAACCTCCTCCCTCTGTTAGCCTCTGTATTAGCAATTAGTGATATGCAAGGCTCACCACATGAACCGCACAGCACTTGACCTGCATCTGAATGTAACTCGAGATTATGTCGCAGCTCTGTATATCATTGCGGGAATGAGTAGCAAAGATAGTCACATACCTGCTGCGTTACTTGGATTTTGTGTATGGGTTGAACGGAAACCTTGAGAATGCATAGCTGATGGGTTCTCATTATTAAGTTGGCCTGCCGGACGAAAATTGGTATGTAAATCCTGTCTTGGAGTCCCCTGCCTTACACCATTTGGAGTCTGTGCTCTTGCTGTGAAGTATTATGGTCATAAAAGCAAATTGATATTTTAGAACAAAAAAAAAAAAAACACACCCATTGCAGAGTAGCAGAACATTTAGATGAGGTAGTTTCTAGTTTGAACAAAGCAAGTACCATCTTTAAAGCAACAAAAATGATGGGCCCGTATATGAATCAGAGAGCAGGGAAAAGCATCACATACCTGGAGTTGCAGCCTGGCTACGACGTCCAAACCTACTTATCTCCATAAGCTCTTTGAGTATATCATCGCATCCACCAACACAGCCTATCACAAAAATGGTCATAAGCAGATAAGCACATGGACAGAGTTAGCACAATAATTCTCTAAGTTTACGATAGTACTCCCAAATAAAAGAACATCGAAAATTAGAAATCTATTAAGCCTCTGGCTATAAAATAAAGATAAATAATTTGTTTATGGATTATGCATTTACGGCAGTTTACCAAGGTGATCAACATCGAAATTTGGTGGAATATCCCTCCGACGGAACTTAAATTGAATTTTATAAACAGGGCCTGTAAATGTGGTAGAGGCAGAGCTGTCAAACCATCTAAAACAAACAGCAAATGAACAAACTAAACAAAAACCAAAACAAATTAGCGTATCAAAAAGCAGAATACTAAAGATGACCTGGTGCACAGATAGGACAAACTTGATTAGTTACAGTTGCTTCTGAAAGAAATCCTGGGAGCCATACCACATTTCTACACTGGAAATTCAACAGGGCTATAAATATCAAAAAACATTGCTTAAAATTCAAATATTGTGTCAGTGACTGTAGTTAAAATGCCATTTTCCAGCATGTTAGGTTAGTTCTATCAAGAAACCAAGTTACTCACATTTGGATAACTGCGGCACCCAACCATATATTCACCAGTCTGAGAAAAGAAGCAAAGCTCAGGCCGATTTCCCAACAAACAAAATGTAAAGAGTCATAGGGAGACAACTTACAGGCCTTTGCTTCAGCACCATTTCAGATTCATTGCATGCACCACATGGCCTCACGACCTCTACTGGATTTTGTGCCTCATTTATAGGCCTATTAGACCTACAAAAAGAACAGGGGAAATTCAAATTAGGGAGTCATACAAAATAAATGACGATCAGTCCGACCAAACACCTTGCAAAGAATGTCCCCATCGCATCAAGGAGCTTTACTTTGTTCACCCTTGCCTGTGTTGCAACAATAACCACCATGTAGTCAAACTAGGGCATACAGATTCAGAACTGTAGCTAATAAAATAGTCACAATGTCATTGCTTCACTTCTTTTGCTATGGTTTTAATATTACAATATTTTGTACCTATGTCATGAAATGTGAGAAATTTACAGCTCAGAACTTACATCAAGAAAACAGGCTTTCATCTGCTGCAAACAACTCTGAAGTACTTCTGATTTACTCTTAGTACCAATACTAACTGATTTCATATCAGCTTCCATCATTGATCTTAAATAAGGCTTCCAAAGCTCATACCTAAAAATTAGCGTTTGAGAAAAGCAACCATGTACCAGACGGTATGGATTCAGTAACTGCAGCAATTTAATAATCAACTCACCCCATTTCATCATAACCCATCACTAATGCCTCACCCTGCATTTTGCCCAAAAATCAGAGGCTTGTTTTGTTAAAAAAAAAAAAAACAGATGTAAAAGCTGGCCACATTACTCATCAGCATTCAGCAACATAGATGAAAGGAGTAGTCTTATATAAATTGGATAAAAACTGAGCTCATTCGCAGCCATAGGCTCACAGTTCACGGTTAGTTACAAATTGCAATAAAGTGGCTTATCAGGAATTAGAAATATCTGAAGCTAAATCAATAAGATATAAGGAGAAAAGCAGAAGCAAATGCTATTAACTAATGTTAGATTAAAACATTCAATGAACAGTATGCGTCCTTAGATAAGCAGAAATGTAAAAGTTTACTTTTGCATATCAAATAAGAAAACTCTCAAGAGGATACACACAAAATCAGTGGATTTAACAGAGCATGCATAGATCTAGTAATCTGGATAAAATGCTATAGAGTATCCTAGTCAAAGCTAGAATTTAGATCCTTAAAAAAACTAGAATTTAGATATGTGTTTACACATTTTTCTAGCATAATCTTTTAAAGAGAAAAAAATCCATAATGGAGACCAACATTGAAAGAAAAAAAGATCTGAATATCTGATAAGATAGTTATATGACATTTACATACAAATGTATAATAGGTTACTGAAACTTTTTTGGCATGACATACAAGATTAGTCGGGGAGAAACGTGTGTTTTCATCTTTGGTTGCATAGTAACGATCAAGCAACTTCTTTATGTGATCATGCATGGTTGCATCAGTGCCAATTCCTGCCTGAAAATAGAATAAAGGCTGTCAAATCTGCCTGATTTTAAATTATGGATGTGTAGATTCAGTAAGTGGCATAACCCAGCAGTTCTGGATGCACAGTTATTGCCACAGAAAAGAATATATCATAGGTTAAAAGAAGGAAACTTTTTGTACTTTATCCATACAGCTAAGAAGGTCAGCTTCAGTAAGAAGAGGTGGTGGCCGAGTCACTCCAGAATCAAGTGTTAAAGTTGTCGGAATAAACTGCATGATTTTTAAATTGATAGCTAAAGTTAGTACTGTTATTAATCAATGAAAGAGACAGAGTCGGAGATCAACACCATTCTCTAATACAACTCAGGCAGCTAACCCAAAATTATATTATAATCAACAACTATTGAGCAATTCCATACATATTGCAATGAATTATACAAGGCGGCATACATTGCATTATTTTTACAACACACCATCAACAATATTAATACATAAAAAGGACCGTAATTTCAATTCAAATATGAATTTATCTGCAGTTTCTAACCAGTTTTTGTTAATACAATAAAATCTTAGCAAGAAAACAACTTAACCAAAGAAAATGTGGAGTATGAAATATAACCATAGCAAACCTGCTGCCCAATGTTGTATGTTGGAAGTAATGTTCCACCCCATGAGTCAAAGTGATAAACATCCAGATAATTTTTCTACACAAGAAGAAAACATGTCTTTTGAAAGAAAGGAAAATAAACTGATCCAGGTCAAGCAAATAACAAAAGCATCTTATTATCAAAAGGATTTTTGTGACAATACAGAAAAATATATCACAGTAAAAAAAAGGAACAAGTTCATTTTGGCCCCTCAACTCTTTCGTCTGTCCAACTCTGACTCCCAACTTTTATTTAGTCTAAACAAACCAAACACCTGAACTTACAAAACCAGTTAAACTTGGCACCTAAGCGTGTTTTGAGTGGTTTCAGGGAGATGACGTGGCAGTGGTATTGCTATTTTTTTGCCACCTAAGCAATGACGTGGCGGGCCCACCTTTCTTCTCCATCCCCTCCCTCCTGTTTCCTCTCACTGACTCTCTACTCTCCCTGCCGCTCCAGCTCTACCTCCTTTGTCACCACCGCTGAATTTCTCTCTCCTCCTCCACTGTTCGAGCCCCTGCTCCTCTTCTGTTCTCCGAGTTACCTCCCTTGTCCCTTCCCCATCGCTGCTATCTTTCCACTGTAGTGCGGTGCCACCTCGGACGATGACATCAACACATGGATGGTCGGCAGCGCACCAGTCAACGACGTGAGCCATGTGCTTTCTTATCCAGAGTCAAGGCTGTGAACTGCTCCAGCTGCAGATGGTTAATTGGCCTCTCTTTCTTGCCAGTTGCACCTTCCTTTCCCGCGTGCCAATCAGCTCGTGGCCCTGGGCCAGGGGTGCGTGACGGTCTGTGGGTTGGATGAGGACCAGCACTAGGACCTCGACGCAGCAGAGGAGGGGAAGAAGCTATGGCATGCATCCTTGGACTTGAGGTCGGTGATGGCTGGAAGAAGCAGCCTTGCAATTGGGCCCCATCACGGGGTGGGGTGGGGTGGTGGGGGGGGGTGTTGGAGGGCTTCCAGGCTTGGACTTGGAGACAGAGCTGGAGAAGGATGGACGGGATGAAGGCCTGGCCATGGCAGTAGCGGTGGAGGAGGAGGGTGGCATGGTGTAACGGTGGGGCTCGGGGGAAGAGGAAAGAGACAGAGACGGTCAAGGAGGATACGGGAGGAAGGATAGATGGGCTGCCACGTCATTGCTTATATGGCAAAAAATAGCAATACTGCTGCCATATCATCTCTGAAAAAACTCAAAACAGACTTAAGTGCCCAAGGTTAACTGGTTTTGTAAATCCAAGGGTCTGTGGACGAAATAGCAGTTGGGGGGGGGGGGGGGGGGGTCAAAGTTGAACAAACAAAAAGATATCATGTCGAATTGACCAGCATGATTGCCACTATCAACTACTTAACTAACAGTATGATGTCAATGGAACTACTTTTTTTGGATAGAATCGAAAAAAAGAAAAGGCATGCTAGTTGTTGAATTCACAGTTTGTACAAATGTCCCACCCTTTTCTTCCCTGTTTTCAATAAAATATTAAATTACCTTTGCGTAACAAAATTCTTCAAGGGTTTCACAGCTCCATGCTCATACAGAAACAACTATTCAGGCCATACGGTGCACCACCACATTATGGGAATCTGCTGATGTTACATCTCAGTACTAACTAGCCTCATTAGACCTTACTGATTACATAATTTAACCTAACCTTATATTCTACATATGTTTCACGCAATGGTGGAAGCAATTTTTCCAACAGACCCTTGAACAACACCAGAGAAAGGCATATTTTTGCTTGAATTATTGATAGTATCGGTAGCCAATTGAAGGGAAGCAGCAAAATAAGATAAAAACAAACATGATACTCACAGCTAGTACAACACGCCCTGACGCATTGAACTGTTCACCAGCTATGTCAATTTCCACGGTTGTTTCAGCTCCAACAGCTGGTTGAGAGCAACATGCAAGGAAATGGCGGACAACGAGCTCATACAATTTCTAGATGACAGAAATAAGATTTAAATAACTTTATTAGACTTGTATAGGAGCCCTTATGAAGAACACTGGAAAAGCATTTCTTTACTCAGCTGTTCAGTAGCACAACATACTCTGTGGTCTGGGCTCCAATTATTTTCGCCTTCTGAAAATTTGGTTGGATGAATAGGAGGATGTGCTTTGTCATCATGACCGCCATTGCCGGGATTTTTCCAAAGTCTTGTTTCAGGATTTAGAAGTCGCTGTGCATATGCTCCCCAAACTGAATGACTCACTTGTTCACGTACAATTGCCTATGTCAAAGGAAATCATTTAAGAGCAAAAAGGATACACAGCAAGAGCAAAAATTCAAGGATAAAAATAAATGATGGTGTAATCATTGTGAGTATGAGTGTATGACACAGACTGTATGGAGTGCATTTTGGGATTTCATCAATGAATGCCTAATTACCCATGGACTTAATGCTATGAAGATCAGCAGGGGTTAACATTCTGTTAAATGAGAACAGCAGAGAGACATGTTGCTGTGAGTGACAAAAATAAAAGACCTTGCATGCACTGTAGATAAATTATCTGAGTACAATTTCCTTTTTACTTTTCAAATAAGCTGACACTGGTGTATTGTTAACAATGTTAATTGTCGTGCAAGATATAGGTACAAATGAAAAAAATAATATAAATCATAAAAAAAACAAGAACATGAAACAAGTCACGCTAGTAAAATTCAATACTGACATGCAGATCAGTGTTTGGAGAGAAGTTATCAGTTTCTGTCCTTGGATAACTAATAAATCCAGCTTGATAAAGTTCTTCAGCCACCTGGTATTGAAAAGGAGGCCACCAAACAAAACAATCAAATATTCAAGCTACTCAGGTATGACCATTATTAGATAGTGGATCTGACAAGGGAAAATGAACCAATAAAACAAAGTATTTTAGACCTTCATTGTGCGCTCTGAACTCATTCTGAAGTACCTAGAAGCATGTTTCTGAAGTTCCACAGTACTTAATGGATATGGGGGGTATTTTAGTTTTTCTTGATTCCTAACATTTTGTACCTGCAATTAGCAAATAAAAAATCTAATAAGTAGTACTACTGACCCATTGGTAACAAAGCCATTTAAATTTCTAATTACCGATTTTAACAGAAAAGATCAGAAGGTACTCACTGTTGCCATTGGTTCTTCAACACACATTTCATAGATTATAACAGCAGATGAGTGATCAAACAAATGACCGCGTCTGACAAGAACAAGAAAATGTCACATTACTTGCATAATGAAAATGTCAGAAGAACTTCTGAAGGCATCTTACATCCAACCAAAAGATGCAGTGCCTTCATCTGAAGTATGTGTGCAATTTATCGTCCAGAACTCTTCAGGTTTATGGGCTTGAATCTCCCAGAAACGTTCAACAATGAATCCTAGGGTTGGAAACTGCAATGACAAAGAAAAATTTAGATAAAATGGAAAATCAGCATACATATGGTAGCTTCGATGCAATGTGAAGTACCTGACAAGGACCATAGCTCAGAACTAAATTTCTGTCATCCCCAGTGATATCAATTACAAATGCATCTTTTAACAGCATTGTTTGGAACCTTGTAAAGGAGGCACCAATGCGAAGGTCGATTTCCTGTACAGAGTTTCTTATTATTATCTTAGCTTATCAAAAAAGTAAGAATGATCTGAATGAAGAGGCAAATGCTCATCCATTTGAAGCAATAAAATCAGCAGAGAAAACATACTAGAAAATCTGTCCCTTTCAGATTCATTTGATGTTATTAAAAGCTACAAATATTAGAGGAAACAACAAGCAAGAGCTCATGGAGCTCAATCTCAGAGAACCAGAGCATTGATTGATAATTGAATGTTTGTGGTTCAAGTTTATTGGACATCAGCCACAATACTCATATTTAAAGCTAGTGACAACTCAAATCACCTGTCTAGCATCCACAGCATCTGCAAAGAGCTTGTTGGGCCGGACAAGATGTTGCACAGATTCATGTATTTCCCTGCAGATTCAAAATGTTTTAAGAGAAACAAACAGGAGACGCATATGAGTATGACATCCTTATAACAGAGGTAAAGAGACCATCCAGAGGAATCAATACCTGTCAATCAAAGCTGAGAAACGAGCCCTCCAAATGTCAAGACGACTGTTGGCACCTGTACAAACCTCGACCACTTCATATGCTATGTTTTCACCCTCTCTATCACAATCAAGCCATAGTACCAGCCACTGGCACCTCCTAGCTTCTTCTTCCAAAGTTTGTTTTATTGCCTGCTTGTCCTGCATGTTGAAGAGACAAATTCATGAATAGATCTAAACTGCAAAAAAAAAAAAAAAAACCATGAAACTCAACTCACATCATGGCCAGGCCACAATCCTTATCTATGAAAAATAATTTCGATACATGCACAAAATGACAGCCGAAAATAGGCAGTTGAACATACCAACCAACAAACCCATCCATATAAGAAGAGAGGAGATTACAAGAAAGAAGTAATAAAAAAATACTGATTGTGACATCATGAAGAACACCAAGAAAGCATTCTGTTAGCATTCAGTCCAATGAGGAGGTGGCCAACTATGTTCTGAGCTAGATGATTGTGTCATTAGACCTAAAGTGTCTAGTTGTTTTTTCTTGTACTTTTTACCTTTTATATTTATCTGTATGCAACACCGTTGTTCTGAGTTACGAAGATAACCATTCTAGGCTAAAATCCAGCAGGGGCTGTGTCAAATGACACTATGACAGCATTGAATAAACTTCCATCTCTATGTAATCTCTAATCTGTTTAAAGTTTAAACAAAGGCCTGAGGATTGATCCTGCCAGACAGGCTATCAGTGACTAATGACACAACTATAATACCATTCCTGCAGCAACACCCACAAGTTCAGCATTTAGTGTCCATCCCGTACTGAGATAGCGACTCCAAAATATGAGAGCCCTTCTAGTGCGCCAGGACGAGGCACATGATACTGTACACAGCAAAAACGCCACACACGCCAGCTGTTCGATGGAATTCCCACATATGGATGCCTGTAAGCCACCATCACAACCGCTAGCAACCCACCGTAAGACATCATCACAACCGCTAGCAACCCACGTGCCAAGTAATCAATCCCGAACCGATATACGCATGCCACAGCGACGCGCCCACCAGCTGTTCGGCGAAATGCACGTCCCGGACGGAGAGAGCGAGCCGAATACCTGCGGCACGGACTTCCGGACGGGGGCGTGGAAGAGCTCGGCGGGGTCGCAGGAGTGCCAGCGGCGGAAGCGGTCCTCGAATTCGAGCTCCATCAGGTGGCCCGTGACGGAGGTGACGAGCATGCGGCAGGCGCGGCCGCTGATGGCGTAGTTGAACTCGAAGATGCGGTTGTACTGGGACCGCCCCGCCCGCGACTGCATTGAGCCGCGCGACAGGATCTCCGCCACGGATTTCGCCACCGACGGCTTCTCCGCCACGTTCAGCACCCGGATCGCGGGGCCGCCGCCGCCGCCGCCGTGGTGCATCGCGATTCGCGACTTCGCGAGAGGGTGGGTTGGCGAGGCGGAGGGTTTTGTGAAAGAGGTGAAGGCCGAAGGGGCGGGAGGTTTTGGAATGGTTTTGAAATTTCCAGTCTGGAGGGGCGGGTGTTTCTCTCTCTCTTTTTTTTTTAATATTGCCAGGAGCACTGGCTATTCATATAACACTCATATTGGGTACCTGCGCCGACCGCGCGCTCAAACACAGATGAGACTGTCCAGTAGTCTAGAACGCGTCTACTGAGACCGACTCACTCCCTAACACATCTATACACACTCACACACTGCTCAGCCCTCTCAGAGAATAAATCCCCATGCAGCACCTAGGTCGCCCAGACTGGGAATCGAACCCAGGTAGGTGCCCTCTGCGACGGGAGGCTTCACCACCGCGCTGGAGGCGCGTCCGCGGTTTTCTCTCTTTTCTTTTTTTTATACGAGATACATAATTGGGCTGGGCTTTAAGGGGGTGTTTGAAGGGCACCTATCGCCTCCACTCGGGTGGACCGGACGCCCGTCCACCCAGCCCCCGCCACTCCCTCGCCACCCCCCGCCGCTCCCTCGCTCGGGCATTTGGGCCGAATGTGGCGCCAGCCCACCTTCCTCATTCCGCCGACGCCTTCTTCTTCCTCCACCCTCGCTGGCGCTGCCCCGCCCCCGCCCCCACCACCCGGAGGCCGCCGGCGCATCGGCGCCCTCGCCGCGGCCTCCCCGCCCGCCGGCCGCCTCCCCTCTCCGTGCCGACCCCGCCCGCGAGCTCCGCCACCGCCTCCTTCGACCGCCGTCGCCCCCGCCGCCAACCCCGCCCCCGGCTCCGGCGTCCCCGCCACCCTCCACACCGCCGCCACCCTAATCCGGCTTCGCCGGAGCGGCTTCGCCGTCGTCCACCATCGCCGCCGTCGCCGTGGAGCTCCCCCGGCCCAACCGGCCTCCTACCCCGCCCGGCCGGCGGCGCCCTCGCCGTCGGCCTCCCCACCACCACCGCCGGGCAGGCCTTCCTCCCCCGGCCCTCCCTCTAAGGTTGGGGAGGGAATGGAGAGGTCGCCGGCGATGGCGAACCCCCAACCCCGAATCGGAAGGCGGCGGCGGGAGCAGCGCGGCGGCGCGCGTGGAGGAAGCCGGCGTCGGAGGAGAAAGGAGGCGGCAGCGGTTAGGGGAGGAGGAGAGAGGAGTGGAGGAAGAAAGAGAGAGGGGATTTTTGGCCAATTGGGCCAATTTGGGCTGAATTGGGGTAAAAAATGTGAAGAGGGGAGGGGTGGGTGGACGGTGGATCGGGCACACCTGGGTGTACCCGATGATTTCCGGTGTTTGGATCCCTCCCGCTAAAATTTAGCCCCGTCACGTCGAATGTTTGGACGCTGGTTAAAAAATATTAAATATAGTCTAATTATAAAACTAATTATGAGGACTAAACGGCGAAACGAATTTATTAAACCTAATTAATATATCATTAGAAAATATGATGCTACAATAACCATTCGTTAATCATGAATTAATTAGGCTTAATAAATTCATCTCACCGTCCTCAGCTGTGTAATTAGTTTTCTAATTAAACAATATTTAATACATCAAACTAGCATCCAAATATCCGATGTGACGTGAGCTAAAATTTAACCCCTGGATCCAAACAGCCTTAACGGCCCAGGTACATAGAGACGTGTGGTAAGCTCAGAGAAAAAAAAGTCCGTGTGGTAAGCTCAGTAAAAAAAAAAGTCCGCGTGGCACCCTAAACAAAACGGTCCGTGTGGTGGTCTCACACGCAGGAGCAAATCACGAACGTAATCCACACCAAATTGGATTACGTGGACACGCGGTGTCACAGTCAACCAAATTTGGACAGGCTTCATATGGAATCTGCGACGAAATCAGGAATTTGAGTGAGGACACAAGCTTGCGAGGCACGCATCAGGGATGGAACGATAGAACTGGTGCAGAAAGTTGGTGCTACTGGTCTGAATTTACTTTTAAGAACAACTAAAGCTAGCATTTAGCAGCACAAACACTAAGCGATGACCTTATTTTACTTCAGAAATACGTTGTGCAACAGTGCAAGAGAGATCCTTCTGTGAACTTGTTCACGACGAGCGACGACTCTTCATGCCGCGGTCAACCTTGCTACTATTCCACATGACAGAACTGTTGAACGCGTCGAAACCGTGATCGTCAAGCAAACCAAAATCACTATAATCGAAGCCTCAAGCCCGGGATATATAGGAGCCTCGGCCTCCTAGCTTCGCACCTCACGATACGAAAGTTCAAAAGATACCACAATGTTCCAAAGAAGACAAGTTGTGCTTCTGGTTCTCATTCTCATCCTGGCCCTGGGAGCACAAGCCACCACCATTGCTGCATCCCGGGTCTTGAAGCCACAAGGACGAAGCTCGGCGTCCTTGACAGCCTCGATGCCTGGAGCGTCTGGCTGCACATTTGATCCCAATAATCCTGGAGGAAGATGCCCACACCCATAAGATTCTTCAGACATGTACAGTTATCATACATTGTTCTTCTATTCATTTCTCCATTCATGTTTTTTTTTTTCGTGCTCCTCCAGACCTCGGACTGAAGGGGACACATTTGGCCCTCTAGACTTTTTATTTAATTTTCCTTTTTTGTGCAGTAGTTTTGCTTAGTCTGCAACTCTGCATGTATAGTGTAAGTTTTTACATATGAATCCTGTAGATCTTCTGTTGAGGGCTGTTGTTAATACGTATGACAGATGAAATATAATGATATTCGTTCTTTTTTGCAAATGCCACAGTAAGTTAGGGTGGGCTCACACGATACCTTCAAGGTTTTAAATTCTAGAAGCAATTTGATTTCCATATTCAGTTTTAGCAGCACCTGATCAAAAAGATGTATTTCTTAACTTGGGGTTTTTAGGATCATCAAAGTGGTGGGAATTATCATATGCTCCATATTAAATTTAGTGAGGTACTTCTGCTTATCAAAGTTCCTCATCAGGAAGGAACGAAGGGTCCCCTACGTTGCCGTTCACACTAAAAGAAACATATCTAGATGAGTATGAAGAATAGCAATATTTGAATGTGTATGACAGTTTATAGGTAAAAAAACAGTGTAGCATTTTTCATCATAAACTATTTGCTTATTTGACCCCATTGATACTGTAATTTACTAATCAAGGGCTCAATCGAAAGATAAGATTCAGTGTGAATAAGTAGCCATATAACCGATTAACATGTTTGTTAGTTCATAAAATCTTACGGCAACATGGAATCTGTAGAACATAAATATAGCCCAGATATTACCATACTTTGTGCAGCCTCTCTCAAGTAATGGACTTTCATCAGCCTCCCCTTTTTCTGGATCTGTCCCTGAACAGGAATGAATGAACTAAACAAGTGTAGATAGAAGATAAACAAATATAACAACAGGTGGTCTAAAAAATGCAATCAAGTGATACGGCATTGTTCAACAGATATACAAAGGTTTTGTCAAATGGACTCCTTGTAAGATGGTTTAAAAAGTAATTCTAATAACCGAACTGAACTACTGAAGCATTAGGATCTAGCTGAAAGGCAACTTAGTTTGTGAAAGGTAGAATATATATGGAGGGAACACATATCTGCTGGGTGACTGGGCCCGAAGAGTACCTGCAAGGTTAAGGTATTCTATACTTCTTCTGTGCCCAGAAAACAAAAGGCATAGTTCCTGGGTCTTGGTGAAAATCCCACAAGACAATTTTATTTGCATTGAACTTTTTTGTTTCCCTTGGGTTTCCAATGGGAGACAACTTCCACAGAATTTAACCAAATCCCTAAGAAAATTATAAGCATTAGTATCATGGTACCAAGTCACAAAATCATGAAGAAGGGTAAAACACCAAAAAATCCAGGAAAGGAAAAGAATATCAATAAAGCATCACTAATATCAGAATAGCTTGTAGAGAAAACAATTTCCCATGCATTTGTTCAGAATATCAGCCATGAAACCAACTTTATTACTTGATCTGACAAAGGAAAAATATTTGTTGAATCCTACTCAGATATGTAAACCAGATATCAATTTTCATGGCTGAGTCTACTTTGGCCATGACACATGAGTATAAGGATTAAATGCAAAACTTCATGTTTAAATGCTTTATGCTAAAATTTCCCATGCTCACCTTCAACACTTCGAATTCACAAATATCTGTTGAGGTATGTTTTTCAAAGACACCGTCAAACACACAGTACATGCATTTCTCTTCCTTATATATGTCCAATAGGGCAGAAATGAATGACAGCCCTCAGAATTTGTCATCAGGTGCAAAACCTCTACAAATCATCTCATCATGAAGCTGGAATGCCTCCTTCGAGTTGCCAGCTGCAATATGACCATTTATCATAGACATGTATGTATATCTATCCGGTTCAATTCCTCTAGCACCCATTTTCTTGAAAACACAACCAGCTTCTTGCATATTGCCTTGTTCAGAAACCCCATTTATGAGCATATTGTACGTGACAACATCTGGTTGTACCATTTCCTTCTCCATTATGTTAAACACATTGAAAGCTTCATGCATGTTTTCTTCTTTTATATAACCATGGATCAGGGTGTTGAAAGTAATCAGATCAGGCAATATGTTGTCTTGCCTCATCTTTTGCAAAAACTGCTGGCCCTTTTTCACATTGCCTGATCGGCAATAACCCTTGACGATGGAATTATAGGTCATGATGTTTGGCAAAATGCCCTCACTGACCATTTCTTCCAGAAAACCGAATGCATTTTCAACTTGTCCCTTCTCACAGTGGCTATCTATCAGGATGCTGTAGGTAACATGATTGGGAAAGATCTCTTGAGCATGCATATCATCCCATAGCTCATTAGCTTTGGCCAGATCCCCTTTTCTGCACATACCATCAATCAAGCTATTGTATGTCACAACATCTGGCCTCAAATGCTGGTGCATCAATGTGTCGAACAATTGCAATGCTTTCTCGGTATTACCCTCCCTACAGTACCCATGAATCAAAGTTGTGAAAGTGCATAAATCTGGCGTGACCCCTCTCTCCTTCATCTCATTTAAAATCTCCTCTGCGTCAAGCAACCTATGCTGCTTGCAAAGTCCATTCAGCAGGGTATTGTATGTTACCACATCTGGCAGACATCCACGGCTAACCATCTCATCCCTAACTCTTAGAGCCTCTGACATTGATCCAGCCCTACAAAACCCACCTATGACCATTGTGTAAATCACACCATCAGGCACCAACCCGAAGCCCCTCATTTCCCTCAAGTACGTGGCTGCATGGTCCATCTTCCCCTTCCTTGTGAACAACCCAATCAAGCAACTAAAGCTGACCACATCAGGTGCCACTCCCCGTTGGCACATCTCCTTGTAAAGCTTCACCGCTTCCTCAGCCTCCCCAACTCTACAATATCCCCCAATCAAAATATTGAAACTCCGAACATTCGCTGCGACGCCGTAACGCTCCATTGTCCTGAACGCCTCCTTCGCTTTATCAAACCTACTTTGCTTACACAAACCCTTCAACACCGAATTGTATGTCATGATCTCAGGCCTCAACCCCTTGCTAGCCATCGAATCAACCAATGCCATTGCTTCGTCCACTTCACCAGCACGAAATCTGGCATCAACCATCACGTTATGCGTGACCACATCCGGAAACACGCATCTCTTCTCCATCTCGGAGATGACAGAGTCAACCTTATCGAACTCCAGCGTTTTGCAGTAGCTGTGGACCATGATGTTGAGCGTGTAGGCGTTTACCTCCGAGTTGGACGAGAGGACCAGGCGGTAGGCCTCTGCGGCGAGGTGAGGCCACCCGGCCCGGGAGAGCGCGGCAAGGAGGGCGTTGGACGCGGAGGCCGGGATGGGGACCCGGCGGTCGACGAGGAGGCGGAAGGCCTCGAAGGCCTCCCGGGGCTTGCGGGACTGCGTGTAGGTGCGGATGAGAAGGTCGAACACCTGCGGCTGCTGGGTGGGGGAGGAGGAGGCGGCGAGGAGGGAAGAGACGATCTCGCGTCGGGAGGCGCCGCGGCGGCGCGACATGCGGAGGAGGAGGGACTGGCACTCGGAGGCGCGGCCGGCGGCGGCGGCGGCCGTCGCCGCGGCAGCGAGGGCCGCCGTTGAAGGCCTCGCCCCGATCCCTCCGAGGTCGGCCGCGAGAGTTCCGGCCGACCGCTCGGTGGCTGCGGTGGCCGTGGCATGGCCAAGGCGAGCGAGGCGACGAGAGAGCGCCATTAGCGACGGCGAGCGGTGGTGTGGTGGACCACTGGTCCACTGGACTCGGTGTGTGTTGTGTTTTGGGGCGTGGCTCAGAACCCGTATTCGATGCATCTTTTACGTACTCCGGCAAGAAGAACACGTAAAGTAGATCTGGCGTCCGACCTCGAGTCGAAGAGCTTCCGAATTCGAATACGTTCAGCGGCGCGCCGGCGCCTTCAAGTAGCCAAGTCCGAGCACAGAACTATGCCGCACACCGCCTCACCTCGCCACGAGGCAATAACGTACGGGTCGAGGCAGCATGACAACGGGCGTGCTGGCGCCGGCGAGCTCTGGTGCCCCTGGAGCCGCCGCACCCCATGCCGTGAGACCGGCCCCTGCGCCACAGCCACCGCTCGTGCCTGCGCCGCCGAGCTCTGGTTCCTTTGGAGCTGCCGCAGGACCGGGCCCCTCCCCCGCGCCACAATCACCACGAATGCCGCTGTTCCACTACGCCGGGGTGGAGCGAGCCCCCGGCGGCGGGTGGACGGCGCGCGTGCCGGTGGACCCGGAGGGGAAACGGCATCGCGTGATCGGCCCGTTCCCGGACGAGCACGCGGCGGCGCTGGCGCACGACCGCGTGGCCATCGCGTTCCTGGGCGACGGCGCGCGCGCCAACTTCCGGGCGGCGTTCCACCCCATCGAGCAGCGGTTCCTGCGGCTGTGCCGGACGCGGGAGGGCCAGATCGACGTGTGCGCGCTGGTGGCGGACGGCACGTACGAGGACCGGTACGCCACGTTCCTCCGGGCGGTGCTGCGGCTGGACCAGTGGGGGGAGGAGTACACGGGCTTCATCCTCGACTTCTTCATCGGCCGCGCCGCCGAGATCGGGGAGGCCGCGCTGGCGGAGGGCGTGGACGAGGCGCTGGCGGCGAGGTTCGTGGAGATGCACCGCAACAAGGCCGTGCACCCGGGGTGGCGCGCCTGGTACATGGGCAAGGCCCTGCAGAAGCAGGCTCAGATCATGGAGATGCGGCGGCGGCAACAGCAGCAGCAGCAGGGCGAGGGTGGTTGTGCTTGTGCCGCCGCCGTGCAGGCCCCGCCGCAGCAGCTTCCCGACGTCAAGAGAGAACACTGATGAGCTTTTCAGAGTTTCTAGCATGTACTCGCAAGTAGTGCTGTAGTAGCATTGCAACAATACGTTTAGTGCCGTCTTGTCATAACACAGACCATCAAATTACTCCAATCGTGTGTTTGCAACTGCTGTTATGAACATCCGCCTATTCATCGAAAGGGAACAGATGTCTATTGTTGGCCAGAAATACTTAGGACTATTCATCTTCTTGATGCTGATTCTTTCTGTGGATCATGCATCTGCCTGTTGCTCGCATGTACTGAAACTGAAAGGGAGCCCTACGTCGTGAGATGCAGCTGGGCAGGGCGTGGGTCAACCCAATCCTTGATCCACCCTGCCTAGCTAATTATTTGTTTTGGGTCCAATCGATTCATTTTAGTTGGAATTTTAGTTTCTCCAACGCTGTGTTTGTCGTGGATCTTATACATTGCATACTATGCGACTGCGCTTTTGATCCACATCGTAGGTGACCCACCGTGCATCTTCTTCACCTCCGGCCGCCACGGCAACTGCAGTTAGTGTTAGGGGAATATTTAATTCACGAAAGCAGAATATTTCTTATCTTTTTTTTTTTGTAAAAAGTGGAAAATTTTCTTATGAAGATAGAATATTATATGATTATTTTTCTAGAATATTCTTGTTGTGAAGGTAGAATATTTCATTCGTTAAATTAAAACATTTCTTATTTTTCATATGTTAATTTAGTTTTTCGAAGGAAGTATATTATATTTCTAGATCTGGATTTTTTTATGAATATAGAATATTTTCCATATGAAGTTAGAATATTTCAATAGTGAAGTTATTACATTTTTCTGACATATGTAAAACAATGGTATTACAAATATAAAATATTTTTTATGAAAAATTAAATTAGAACAAAACTAGAAACTCGGTCCAATATAAAAGTCTCGAAATAGAGAAAGTGTGGTACCGATGTGAAGGGGAAGCGACCCGGGAAAATGGGCCCTTAGGCTGAATCTAGTGGAGACTGCAAAAGGCGACTGCAAAATTTAATACGGTACTGTTTGGCACTGTAGCTATGAGTGTGGGTAGTTGGAACAATGATGAGACAGAAGATGGAGGAGGAGGGATGGAGGTGGCGTTGGATTCAGCCTTAGGTGGGACCACGCTAGCTTGCAGCAGCAACAGACCAAGAAGAACCATGCGCATCTTGCCGTGGACGGCCCATCACGCTGTGCGGCAGCTTGGGCCCTCCTTTTCTCAGGCAGAAACAACACCCTGGGACAGAGTGGGTCACCCCCAACCAACTCTTCTCCTCCCTCGTCTGATCGGCTTCCCCATCTCCACCGATCATCAGGAATTCAGGAGACTCCTCAGGTTCCTCAGCTCTCCCCCCAAATGCCGCACTCTTTTGTTTGCATTTCTATGTAACTATACCTCTATATGTGTTCTTGTCTGAGTGCAATCCGTCTGTTTGTCCATGTCAGTTTTGCGCTTTGCAACCTCTCCTGGGTTTTTGGAGTGAGTTCTCCAGCTGTTTCAGAGTTCCAATCGAACTCGTTTTTTTTTTTTTCAGGTAGGCGCTGGTAGTTTCCCTTTCCTGTCTCTCTGCCTTCCCACATCGCGTGAGTAGCTCTGGCAGCAACAGGCGCTCCGCTTATCCTCGTCGCGGAATGCTACATTGCATGCCGGTCCGATCCTGCTAGCCGAGGCCTATTCTCAGTGGAGGCCAGTTCCCCTTAAAGCCAGTGCGTACGAGATTCCTGGGACGGGGCCGGCCAGGTGCGCAGGCGAAGGTCGGCGGCGGCCCTGTGGATCGCTCGCCTTTTGCGAGGAAGCAGTCGAACTGGTTAGGATTAGCTTTATCTAATACGATTTTCAAACCAAACAAAGATCCCTTTCACCTCGCTTCTGATAACAGTGTGGTCGGTTTACATCTGCATTTACGTTACCATGCCTTGCATCCAGCAGCACCTCATCTCTGGCGTGCGTTTGGTTCGACTGTCCCATTCGTTTCTGGGGTTCAGGTGGTTGCATTTGCCCCCCTCAAATTTTTAGGCCTAGTGGCTTATGCTGGTATTGTTTTCTTATGGGAGAACTATTCTTCTTGGTTCGTGACAAGGGATAGGATGTATTACAGTCCCCAAGCTGAACATAACTTCAATATGCTAGTCAGTGTGTAAAACCACACCTTCTATGACTTAGGTTTGTTTCATATTATATGAGAATGGTCATGTGAGAACTGAAATGCATAATTTATAATAAAAATTCTACTTGTTTCATGAACTGTCGCACGAACCTTTCTTTTGCTTGATATTGTTTACAGTGATCAGATTACTTACGACAATCGACAATATGTTCCTAATTTCACTTTCTGTATAAATTTAAGAGATGAGTACCTATGTGTGACAAATATGCGAGGTATATAACCAACACAAGTACTCGTACAAGAAAAAGGCATTTTTATGCTTAATATAGAACACACTTGTGGTATGTGCCTCTTAAAGAGTTTAATGATTCTTTCTGTTTTTCTGAAGGATGGATCCTGCTAGCCACAAAAGGCAGAAACTTGGCAATGAGCACGCCAGCTTGCCAAGTACCCAGTCCCAGTCAGACATCTTCCTTCACAATAGATGCCTTCGTCTCCAGTTTATTGAGAAATTCAATGGACTGAAGACTGGGAGTGCCACCAAAGATCTCAAGGCAATCAATACCAAATGGTGTGAACTTATTGGCATCATAGAAAGGCTGCAACAAGCACCTATCCAACAACCTTATGCCAGTCCACCACTCAAATCATCAGATGCAATACTGTATTACTTTGGAAAAATTGGGAATAATTATAGTTCAGATAATGTTATCGAGTTGGATGCAGACAAAAACAACACTGTATATCATACCCAAGCTAATGTGGGCAACACTGGGGCAGATTTGACAGTTTCAGCAGTTGATTCCAATAACAAGGACAGGGTAAAATCCTTTGTAGATGAGAATTCATCTTCGAATCCAAATTATAATTACGCCCAACAGCACATGCTGCTTGAGTTGCCCGTCGGTCACCAGGAAATCATCGAACTGGATAACTGTAATAGCAGTACTGACTCACAGGTTTTAGTTAACAAAGTGAAGGACAACATGGACACCGACAACTTTTCTGCTGAGGTGCGTTCAGCTTGTCATGAAAACATATTGGTTTACATAAAAGTTAAAAGTTACAAACAATTTACAATACATGGGATTACTGAGCATTTGTTATTTCCTTGATCAGCCAAATAGATTTACGTTCTAAGTAGTATTTAGTAAGCTTAATCGTGTTGATTGCATCCATTGCTAACTTGTTGCCATTTTGTTTTAAAGACCAAAATGATTATTCCATTTGATAGCCACTGTACTTCAGAGCAGCAGACGTCGGTCAAGGAAGTACGTGAAAACATAATCACTAATATTGAGGTGTGATTTTTCTTCATAAATATCGAGGTTTAATTGGTTATTTGAAATGATATATTAATCACTTTAGTTTATAATAAATTGAGAACTACAAATAACGAGCATCGTCTCGTGGCTAGCAATTGGATCATTACCCATTTACCCTACCTAAGTAGTGTAACTACCACCAGGTTATTACTCATACTGCATGTATTGGGTAAGGCTGTGGTGTGTTTCTTAAGCAACTGAATGTTGTATCTTCTATAAAAGCTGTAATGGGTAAGGCTGTGGTGTGTTTCTTAAAGCAACTGAATGTTGTATCTTCTATAAAAGTTGTAATTATTTATCCAATAGATTCATATATATAGTTTGTTCCTGATTTTCTGTATGGAAACACAAAAAAAAAAATCATGGTTTGCTTTTGTCATCTTCTTCATATACTATATGACTAGTCGGTCTCAAAAAAGATCTTGTCCATGACCTGTGTGATATATTATTGTTTCTTTTTCATGACTTGTTCAATAACGTTAACCCTTTTCTGAACAGAATGATCTTAAGAAGAAACGGAAATTCGGAACAGCTTCTTATGAAGTATCTTCTGAAGTTATACAAAATGAACCGCAATGCAACAGTGGTACTCATCAAGTCAAAGAAAGCCTGGTTGATGAGCTGGATGATATTTGGATGGGCGTGTCAGTTGCATTGGCATGTTCAGAGGTACTCAAGTCTAAAATCACTCCTTTTGTTGTAACTCTATGAAGTTAGGATCTTGTTTTATGATAGGCAGCCACAGTGCCTAGCTTCTCAATTTTATTTATGAATTATTTTGCTATTTGATCTCCACTTGTGAAGTTTTTATGTCCACAATGGAGAATATGTTATGTCATTCTAACAGTCACATGCACCATGATGTGTATTGCAAATTTTGTTGGTTCTTTTTTAATCCTTTGACATTCTTTTTACTCTTTACAATCAGAGTAGTACTGAATTATTTTGAACAGTAGACTTCTTTTTTTTTTTTTGCTCAGTTTCTTAATTGCATTATTTTTTTTACCTGAGGCTAACTCCATTTACTTTAGCAGACCAATCGAATTAATCAGAGTATAGTTCCATTAGAGAGTAATTGTGAGGAAACAGATGATGCCTGTAACCATAACTTCCTTTTGAAAGACGATTTGGGCATCGTGTGCCGTATATGTGGTCTGATCCAGCAGCGCATTGAGAGCATTTTCGAGCATTCATGGAAAAAGGTATAGAATTTCCCGTCCAGATCATTTTAATCAACTCCCTCTTTGTTAGAATCCTTCAATTACTAAAAGTCTCAATATCTTTTTTAAATATTATCTCAATCTTGGCTTCCTGCCAATTGCATTGTTACCTATTGATGTCGAATGCGATGATTTGCCTAGCAGTTATCTTGATATCGGCATATTCTTCATGAAGCTTTTTCTTTTACTCTGTTGCTGAAGTTAATTGAAATTTTATGTGGAAATTGATTTGTGCATGATTAGTCGATTACATAAACTAGCATGATTTCATGGCATCACTTGGAATAAAAAACAGAGATAATTTTATTTTTAATGAACTGATTCCATCTGACAGTTTTTTGAAATATATTCCCTGAAAAAGTATGTGTCCTTTAATCTAATTTACCACCTGCTACTATTATGCAGTTTTGTCAGTGTTTGTTCATATGTTGACAACTTGGCATGGCTTGGCGGTTGGTATCTGTATGCTACTATGCTGTAGTTATTGATCAAAACCTTTCAAAAACTCTTGTTTTTAGTGTGTTTCCGATGGAAAGCAAAACCTTTTAAGTCCTTTTCCGATATCAGGCCCTATTCTGTTTCTCATTTGCAGAACTTCTATCCCTGAGTGCTTTTTTTGGTCTTATGGTTGCCTCTTGTTGGTCCTATCGAGACCTCCTTTCCAGTCCACAAGATTGCTTCACTTCTAGCGACTAACTTCTACCCACAATAGTTATTTTTTCTGCTGGTGTTCTTAAGTTTGGTGTGTCTTTTGTGTGCATGTCCACGTGTGTATGTTTTGGCCCTCTGGGTTCTTTGTGTTTGTTCTTTTTTCTTCTCCTTAATACAATTATGGCTGGCTCTCCAACTTCTTGGCTCGTTTTGTGTTTGTTCCTTTTTATTTTTAATATGACAATGGTCAGCTCTCCTGTCATCTCGAGAAAAAAAATCCCATTTCCAAATTTCTTTTTAGAAGAACAAGATGGGTGCAATTGTTTCTTTCTTGAATAAATAGGTCTACTTGCTCTTTTTTTACGAGTTAGGGGTCTCATTTCTCACCCTTTTTTTTTTTCCTTTTGGCATGCAGCAGCGCAATCAATCATACAGAACGTACCCAGCAAAACAAAGAAACTCTAGTGATCCAGATGCAACTGAGAATCCCTTAGGAACTATTCTCAGTGTGGCCCCTGATACTCTGTCAATCCACCCACAGCATTCACAACATATGAAACCTCACCAGGTTGAAGGTTTTAATTTCTTGATCAAGAATCTAGCAGATGAGAAGAATCCAGGAGGATGTATTCTAGCACATGCGCCTGGTTCTGGAAAGACTTTTCTACTGATCAGTTTCGTCCACAGCTTTCTAGCTAGGTATCCTGCTGGGAGGCCATTGATTATGCTTCCTAAGGGTATTTTGGGAATATGGAAAAGCGAATTTCTCCGTTGGCAAGTTGACAACATTCCTTTGTATGACTTGTACTCCTCTAAAATTAAGAGCAGGTCTGAGCAGCATAAAGTTTTGAAATTGTGGGAAGAAAACAGAAGCATATTGCTTCTTGGCTATCAGCAATTTGAACACATAATTAATGATGACTCTTATGATAGACAAACCATAATGTGCAGAGAGAAGTTGCTGATGGTCCCTAGCCTTGTAATTCTAGATGAAGGACACACCTCCAGAAATGACCAAACTAATCTACTCAGTGCACTTGAAACTATCCAAACTCCTCGAAAAGTGGTGCTTTCAGGAACTTTGTTTCAGAACCACGTAAGTGAGGTTTTCAATATTTTGAACCTTGTCCGACCCAGATTCTTGAAGACACAGAGATCTCGTGCAATCATGAAGCGTATACTAACTAAGGTGGACATGTCAGGGAAGTGTGTGCGATCGAAAACTATCTCAGAAAAGGTTTTTTATGAGTTGGTCGAGGAGAACCTTCAGAATGATTCGAAAACAATGAGAGCGATGATTATCCAGAATCTACGTGAACTAACTGAGAATATTCTCCACTATTACCAAGGTGAGATCTTGAAGGAGCTACCTGGACTTGTAGATTTCACTGTTTTGCTAAATATGAGTACAAAACAGGAAGGTCTCATCGAAAGGTTGGAAGGACTGAATAGATTTGAATTACGTGCAAAATGCAATGCTGTTTCTCTTCATCCATACTTAAAGGATAAGGATGTCAAGAATGTTGATAAGAAAAATAGGAACATCAGCAAAAGGAAGATGAATTCAAGCGTGCACAGAATTGATATCAGTGATGGGGTGAAGGCAAAGTTCATATACAATCTGTTGTTTCTTTCAGAAGCTGCTGGAGAGAAGGTAATTGTGTTCAGCCAGTATGTCCGCTCGCTTGATTTCTTGGAAACGCTGTTCGCCAGAATGAAAGGATGGAAACCAGAAGTTAACACTTTCTTGATGGATGGCAGTTTAACTCAAGAGCAGCGAGAGCAGGCAGTTGAGAGATTCAACAACTCACCTGAAGCTAAAGTCTTATTTGGTTCCATCAAGGCATGTGGGGAAGGGATCTCCCTCGTTGGTGCATCTCGTGTTGTCATTTTGGATGTTCATGAGAACCCTGCTGTGATGCGCCAGGCAATCGGACGGGCATTCAGACCAGGGCAGTCTAAAGTTGTGTACTGTTACCGCCTCGTCGCTTCTGGCTCATTGGAGGAGGAGGATCACCACACTGCCTTCAAGAAAGAGCTAGTGTCAAAGCTCTGGTTCGAGTGGGATGAACATCACAACAACGAGGATTTTGAGTTGGCCAAGGTTGATGTTCAAGACAGTAAGGACAGGTTTCTTGATAGCCCTGCACTACAGGAAGATATCAAATCCCTATTTAAGAGGTACATCTCGATGGTTAATATGGATACAGTTTGACCTTTTGATATCCACTAGTATAAGGTTGAATGCAGTTCACTTCGTTTTGCAGGTAAATGCGTGCATTTGATGCTGAAAAGGTGAATTTACAGTGCATTTAACTAGTCTTAAGGTCTGGACTTTAGCAGTGGACGAGCTAGGAAAGGAAATTGATGCAAGTTTTATTCAGTGCTTCTTTGCTATGTTTGGCAAATTCAGTGCAGTGTGTGTTTGTATAAGGTTGTACAGGTATCTCGTAGTAGAAGATATTTGTAAATGTAATAAGTAACTGCTTTTGTTTGACGTCTTACGCTCTCATGAAAAAAATGTGTCCACAATTTTATTGACATACTGATTCTACTGTATGACAATTTCCTGGATACATGTGGCAACCAGATATATATTTCTGTGCTACCAATTTGTGCTGAGGGAACATTCAGGTAGCAATGGAAAATTGGGAAGTTGTAATTTATTTACGTGCTCGTATTGGTAGCCGGATATTTATGTCTTTTTTCTTTTGTACGTATTGGTGCTCTATCGTCTTAAAAAGGAATGTATTTATGTGCTGTACATTGTGGTGAGCAGATTGCTGTTAGGGGCACTGCGAGAGACCTCTGCGCATATCATGCTTGAATCAGATGATTTCCGTACCTGTTCATGAATTCAGATGCTGTTAGTGTTTAGCTGTTTTCCCTCAAATGACGTAGTATCTGTTTAGCTGCATAAGCGTAACAGAATAACCTTACCCGAGATCATGCTTAGTCCTGTGCCATGTTGTCACCGTTTCTTCACTTAAACAAATATGGGGAAAAATGATGGTAAAGAACCCAAAATGAAAGCAAGGAAGCTGGCCATGTGCTTCTGAACAATAGAACCATGCCTAATTGAGCACCGGAGAAACATGTTCCAGGGCAGAAGAGGGGGTACGGTGCTCCGGTGCGGCAGAGTTGAAATAAGTTCAGCCCATCAGACCATCACAATAGTTTTTCATACTGTCAACACGAGTGCATTGCGCGTCCCTGCCATCAAACTCCGATGCTACCCCTCAAAAAAATTCAAACTCCGATGCTCAACGCCACTGCATGCATCAATATATAGATTGTACTCTTATATTAAAAAATAATAATAAAGTTCCATATTCTTCTGATTTGTAAGGAATTAATTATGAATTCATAGATAATAAATAAGATTTTAGTATTTCAAAAAAAAAATAGAAAACCACCATTGAAACCATTTTCGATTGACCGGGGTGTGTTTTGTTTGGTTTGAAATAGTTGGGGGATCTAGATTAGCTAGTTTCATAGTCTGGAGTTGAAAATCTAATACTAACATACATATACAACGCAAAACATGAAACGTTTTGTGCCTAGGGTACAACTGGACATGGAGCACATCGATCATATGATCTGATCTGGACTTGAATCATGAGTACGCGAATCTTGATCAAGCTACCAAAAATACCAAACTAGTATTCTTTACAACAACCTACACTTACCACAGTCCATAGCTCATATACAGTTTGTCAGTTTGTATACCCACTTCCTCTCACTACTACCTCACTTATACCACACCAGTATATATGTATATACGTATATACGAACACTTGTTTGAAACCGTGTACCATGATGATGATCTGTGAGCACCGTATACCCCACCCCGCGCGGCGGCGCCGGCCGGCCATCCCAGGCTTCTGACGCCGCGCGCGTTATTCCCCGGCCAAGTACGCGTGCGCTCCAGCCGCTCACGCGACAAAATCGTGCAGCAGCTGCGACGAGCCGACGAACCGCTGCCTGTCCTCGGAGCCGTTGATGAACTCGAAGTCGCCGGCGCCGCCGTAGAGGAGGCCCTGCTGCTCGGCCGGCACGGTGCCGGCGTCGTTGCAGTGCTGCAGGCCCAGCGTCAACGACACGCTGCCGCCGTCGTAGCCGCCGAGGCCGGCCATGTCGCCATACGCCACGAACCTCGCGTCGCCGTGGTGGTGGTGCGCCAGCGCGTCCTGCAGGAGGCTGCTGCTGCTGCCGTTGCCGACGACGGCGCCAAGGTTGAGGCTGCTCGCGTACGAGCCGATGGCGCCGGCGTCGAGGCCGGGCAGGCCGGCGGCGTCCATGGCACCGATCGCCTCCGACTTGAACGTGTTGAGGTGGCCTGCGCCGCCGTGCTTATTTGCGACGACGCTCGACGGGCTCTGGAACTCGTCGTGCTCCTCCGAAGATATCGCCTCGTCCTTGCCCTTATTGTTGCCCGCGTTCTCCGACGACGAGTGCGAGTCCATCTCCGCGCCGAATTCCTCCTTGTACATCTCCTCGATCATCGGCTTCCACAGACGAACACGCGCGTTGATGAACCAGTTGGACACCTAGTAGTACGTAATAAACAAATCCACGCATAGCTTTGTATAAGAACATTGTTGTTTGATTATATATCTTCTTCTAGTGTTGAAGTAGAAACGACGGCATGCGAATATATGGCGTCGAGATTCATTCATGTCTATATTTATCTCACCTGCCCCCTTGACAAACCTGTCTGCCTTGCGAGCATCAGCTTCTCGGAATCTTTCGGATACCTGTAGTGTGCCATCGAGATCGATGGTTCATGGAACGTACATTCATGAGCAGTCAAGTGATGTATCTTCCAGAAGTCATATAATACACGAATGAAGAAAGGTGCAGCTTCTTACGGGTGGAGGAAATGCTCGAAGAGCCAGGCTCGGAGCACGGAGACGGCGGACTCCGGGAGGCCGCGCTGCGGGCGCCACGCGTGCTGCGGCTGCTGCATCATGCCGAACTGCTGCATGGCGCGCTGCTGCCGCAGCTGCTGGTCGATGTAGCGCAGCCGGGACAGCCCGCCGCCCTGCGCCGAGGTGTCCTTCTCGCCGAGGCTCCGCCGCAGCGACTGCACCTGCGCGCCGATGGCGTCACGCAGCGACCGGAAGTGGCGGGAGATCGTCTGCAGCGCCAGCGCCGTGTACGGCTTCGCCGCGCCGGCGCCGGCCACCGCGTCGAAGGACGACATCACCATCTGCATCTGGTGGTGGTAGTGCCTGTACTTCCGGTCAACCTGTACGTCGCCAAGATTATTACCCTCCATTAATTATTCACGTCAAATACCAGTATAATTCTAGCTCCAACAAACCCAAACTGCTGCGGGCTTATTTCTCACGCTTCACTTGCATTGCACCAACCAAAAGAACTGCTACTGCATGCACCACCACGCAATAACGTAACCAAGACAACCAAGGAACCCCAGTGACAGAAAAAAAAAAAAATGTTACCTGATCCAGCAGCGCCATCAGCGCCGACACTTTGTTCTGAAGGTCTTGCCTCTCCGACGGCGTCAGCTCGGTGGACGAGTTCCCCTCGTGCTCCTCGGCCTTCTCCTCTCTCTTCTCCGCGTCCTTATTGCCCTCGCCGGAATCCTTGCTCTGCTGGTTCTTGTCTCCCTTCCGCTTGATCGCGTCCCGGACATTGACGACCTCGTCTAGCAGCTCCCTCGCCGCCTTCAGGTACCTGGAGTTCTCTATGTAGATGTTCTGCGCGTTCCTGCTCGCCGCCGTCGTCTGGTTCGGGCTGAGCAACGAGGCGGCGGCGGCCATGCCTGCCTGGCCCTGGCGGTACTGGTAGAGAGACACCGGCACTCCCTGCGTGCCCAGGCTAAGCGACAGCCCTTGGTGCTGCGCTGCCGACGCGTTCGTCGTCATCAGCAGCTGCGTCTGCAGGCCCATCTCGCCGCCGCTCGACGCCCCGCCCCTCGCGTTCACGAACGCGGCCGCCTCGTCCCTGCCGTCGCCGCCGCCATGCGCGACGTGGCCCTCCGACACGATGGTGCCCGGGAAAGGCATCAGGCCGCCGGTTGGTGAGTCCGAATAGGTGTAGTGGTGGAAAGACATGTCGCCGGCGGCGGCGAGGTCCCTCTGATTGGTGGAAGTGGAGAAGAATGTGGCCATCCCCTTCAGAAGCAGCAGATGAGGCCAGCTGACAGATCGTTACAAGGATGACGGGAGACAATGACTGATTTTGTCATCGGATTGGCCGGTACTGTTATCGAAGCTGCAAAGATACTGGCTGTAAAAGAAAAAAAAATCAAACCATCAGAAATTCGGCTTTGCTCCATGCAATTGGAGCTAAAGAAAAAAAAAAGATAGTGGTAGTTCCTTTGAACATTGATGATTGAATCTGAAGTAAAACATCTCGTACATCAGGAATCAGGATACAGAATTCGTCAGAAAACGTGGTAAGTCGAATAGGCAGGCAACAATAACCGCAAATCCAACCAGGAAAAACTGCAAGAGAACTGAAGAATACATCTTCTATTGGGCGAGGTAACTAGCTTGAGAAAATCAGGACGAAAAGGAAAGGAGTGGATCCAACAGGATTTGAGGCATGTACCTCGGACGATAAACTTCAGATCGCTGCACTTCCTCAAACACAGCTACCAAAGCTTTTAAAAAGAAAGCAATCGATGCCTTTTGGGTTGTTTTGATGAAGGCAAGAGCACCTAATTTGAGCAAAAATCAGCAGTCCAATTTAGTGGCTATGAAAGTAAATGAATCCTAATTTCGGCATACAGCCAGACATTTCGAGTCAAGAACTAACTCCAGTGGAAAATTCAGTCCGGTTTCAAAGAACCTTGACTGCTGCTTGAGAAAACAAGCCAAACAAGAACCAACCTATTCAGCTGGTACACCCACTGCACCACCAAACACAAGGAGCTAACTAGAAACTGAAAGCTCAACAAGCATAAAGTAGAAGCCAAGAATTCGTATATGGCATGTGTTTTTCGCACATACAGATAAAGACGCAAAGATGAGTAATTTAAGCTTGGCAAGATAAATCTGTACCTCCACAAGAAACTCAACTTGAGACCAAGCAAGAGCAAGAGCTCTTGGCTATGACAGAAACCACCCAGCAAGGGGACAGAGCTGAGGATTCCAAGAGGGAATCAGCAAGATGAGAGAGGATTGGAATAAGAAGAAGATCAGAGATGTGTCTATTCTTTTTGTGTGTTATTTTTCCCTTTTGGTTCCCTCTCTAGACTTGAGTTGTTCTAACCCCTGACTCCTCCTACCTTGAGCAATAATATACTCCTGGCACCAATGAGGGCTGCCTAACACTATCTCCCTAAAAATCGTAAAGAAACCCCACCACTATTTTTGTTTGTTTCCTCCCTCTTATTCCTCTCTATCTCTTTCTCTCCGTCATTTTCTCTCTTTCTCTCCGTCATGTTCTCACATAGGTTTCAACTAGAATTGTTCACGGACTGCTACGCGCACGGGAAGTAGGGAATTGAACGGCTCAGATTGAAATTGCAATTTCTTTCACTTGGATGATGCTCAATCTCAGCCCTTAATTTTAAGACTGCTCACATACCTAAAGATTCTACCACACCCATATGATTTGCGCCCTCCGATCAACTCAGGTGCTCATCGATCTCCTTGTTTGCCAAGTTCCATGCCCAAGTGCTTAGTGCTTACAAATAAATCATACAGGAAATTTTAATACGCATCATGTAAATATTTTTGTTACGCTTTCATGAGCGATGAGAATGAGATGACCGCGTAACCGGACCAGCTTAGTTTTCTCCACTAAGAACACAGGAAAACAAAAGCAGTTAAATTTCTTAACTTTTACGCCCCTTGGAAATATATACTGATGATGCCATTTCACTTTCAGCAGTGCCCACTCAGCTGCCTACTAGTTCGCTTGCCGGACAGAAAGGTAGTTCCTCACTTGCTCGGTGTGTTTTTACCCGAAAAAGTCCCCAAGTTGCCATTTCAGGTGATTCATTCCCGAATGTCTCGATTGCTGGGAGGCCAATCGCCAGAGTAGGTGATGGTATCTGTTAAGCTGTATTAGTCTGGTAACCACCAGTTGGTGGACCTAAACCCTCTTTTGCCTTCTGAACCTCCCAATCTCCCAACTCATCATCATCAGATGCAAGTGCACAGGGGGATGACGACGCTGACGTCTCACAGGGCCAAGTGCATGAAGCAGGTGCAGCAACAGAAATGTACCACACCAGCAGAGGGAGATGGTGTTGCGTTGCACGCCCAAATCTCCTGCTTTTTTTTTTTTCGCTTCGTTTCGTTTCGTTTCTGGTTAAAAGTGAAGAGGCCGGGTGCCCCTAACGCACACTACCACCATATAACTAATGCTACCACCTTTTTAATTTCAGTTTGGTGGCAGCACTTGCTTTTAAAATTGGGCATGTGGTAGTGATGTGCAAGGACAAGTGTCGCATTGGTCCCTCTCCAATCATGAATTTGACCAGCTGCCAACGCCTCCCATCGACCTGCTCTGCGTGGAGTCACTGACACCGGGGCCAATCTCAGATAGACAGGATTATTCGGCAAAAACTAACGACTCGGTGAATTCATTCATAGCTAGAGCGGAATCGATAGAAGAAGATGCATATATAATTGCAGCAGGCATATATATATAATCCGTCTTTGTTCCTCTTCCTCAGACTAAAAGTTACCAGTATATACTATTGTGTGTTTTTCTCAAGATTGTGACTGTTCATACTTTTTAGCGAATGTGCTGCACCCATGCATGCATGATGGCACGATGCATAGGAAAAATCCGAGATTTTCTTTTTAGTGATATCAGCTGCTCTGCTCCGTGTGATTTATGATATGCTATAAGAAAAACAATATGTGGGTGTCGTTATCAAGCTTTAGTTGTCAAGAAGCATAGGTCACGTCAGATTTATTTATGCATTCACTCATTGTTGCGATATCTGATTGCGTTATCTAGAATTCTAGTTACTGCAGACCGGCCGGAGTACAAGACTAAATTGACCTCAGTCGGTACAGGTTTAGACAAGACATTTTTGCTCGCGGTGGTTCCAAGCTCAAGCACGCGTTATTGTCTTCGATCAGTTCTTAGATAGCTTCTTCGACTATGGGCGCTGAAACCATTATTAAGAGGTGTAATAAGATGATACTGTATACGAAACCAGCTAGTGATGGAGCACTTGATTGGTTCCAAATAAATTAAAGAATTTGTAGCGTAAAAAGTAGTAGCAAATGAACACCGGGGAAAGGAAAAAATAAATGTGAAGCTTCAAGCTCGATCACATCCCTTATTTTGGAAGAAACACACAACACACGCACGTCCACGCAAATTTATTTATGGGCGTCCCATCAGATGAGGTGGGATCAGATCACCTACAGCTAACAGATATGTCAGTTCCTGAAGCGAGGAAACCTTGACCCGGTTGCGGCGCATCTCGCTCGTTCAGATGAGAACGATCGAAGAGCTGAGGTAGGGGATTTGCTGTGCCACCCAACGCCATTGTCGGACCCTGACGTTCGTGCCTCTCTGGCCGCCTCCTACTACTACGAGAGACTACGTATATAGCCAAATTCTTTAACACGCCCTAGCGCCTTTCCCCGCGCGATCGTCCTGGTCAGTCGAGGAGGTGACCTCATCGATCGGCCCTGCCAGCTCGCCATTACAAATACAAACCCGGGCGGGCGGGCAGCTCGCCGTGTCGGCCGGCGATTCGCCGGTGGCGCATGCAGCAGGGGGATGGAAGTTTCTCATGATCGATCCGGGACCGGCCGGGACGGGAGAGTAGGCGAGCGACGACGCTGTTGGGCAATAGGCGGGAGACTCTGGGCGCTAGCTTTGCCTTGCAGTACCGGGACTGTGGGGGAGCAGTCCGCGGAAGAGGCGGTGTCCGCCCGGGATCATTGACTCACTGGCGACGAGACGACGAGCGCGTCGGACGTGGAAGCAGTAGTACTGGACGTCTGGACTGGAAGCGTCGCGTCGCGTCCAAGTGGCGGCTTCTTCACGCAGCAGGGCGATCGGCGCCGAGCAGGACAAGGCTTCGTGTTCCTCGATCGGGCGAGTGAGCTATCTGTGCTGCTGCCAAGTGTGTTTGTCATTCAGCGCATGTGGATTCAGTTAACGGTGACATTGTTGAGGATTGGAGGGGATAACAATGACTCAATGAGCGCGCCGCTTACGGTTAGTGTCTGTCCTACTGGATCAATCGAGATGAGGATTTTTTTTTTTTTGGTTAAAAAAAAGAAGGAAGTGCTAACGCCAACAACACTGACACAAGTAGTGTTTCCTGATCGTTCCACTCCTTATGGCTATGGCTGTGCCTTTTTTTACTGTTATTTTGCTGTTTTCCACAGCTGCAGCTACAGCATAATCAAGCTTTAGCGATCAGGGCCGACCTGACTGGGATTGCGTTCAGAAATGGTGCTCTCTCTACCGATCGAACGAGGATGGCGGAGGAAGAATTTTCCTGTCAAGTCACGTGAAACGCGGAGGGGATAATGCCATCAGCGCGCGTTACCTAACCCGTCGGAACGGTGGCATCATCCTTTGGAGAAGCAATAGAGTAGCGCGTAGTAGTTTCTCTCCTTAAAAAAATCAGTTTTTTTTCTCGCTTGGGGGCAGTTTGCAGTTGGAAGAAGATGCCGCGAATCATCGTCGTCCATGAGCCGCCAATGATTGTCTTGTGTGTTGGTGGTCTACTCTGGGTCGGCAGCTAGCCCTGGCTGAAACTGAAGAACGCTGCGTAGCTGTCCTTCTCTCCTTCACCGCGTGCACTCAGATAAACATTGACGAGACCGCCGCACATGGCATGGGCACGCGCAATGCACGCAAACACCGGTGTTTGAAAATATCTCATGTAATCTGGATAACGCCGAGCCTTGCATATGATAGTTGAGATTAGTCTGTAGTTTTTATCTATGTAGATTGTTGTAACTTTAGCGATCTTTATCTCAACAATCTCTATCAAGGCTCGATCTTGTACTGGCACACGTGGGGTTTTTCCACGTATATATAACAAAGGTGCGATCCTGAGAAGGGTTCAACGCTTCCAATATTTTCATTGGTATCAGAGCCGCCTCCTCTTAGATACATCTACTTTATCTTCGCCATGGCATCGTCAAGCTCCTCATCGCTGCCTTCGATTGCCACAACCTTTGCCCCAATCACCGAAAAGCTGGGCAAGACGAACTATCTCCTATGGAAGGCTCAAGTCCTCGCTGCTGTGAGAGGCGCACAACTCTACGATCTTCTATACGGCACTGCCGTCGCTCCAGAGAAGGAGATCGAGGTCGAGACGACCGATGACAAGAAGATCAAGCAGGCCAATCCGGCCAATGCACGGTGGGTGGCGTAGGAGCAGCAGTTGCTTAGCTACTTGCTGTCATCCCTGTCTCGTGAAGTATTCATGCAGGTTGTCAGTCTCCAGACGCCAACAAAGGTCTGGAAGGCGATCGAGGAGAGCTTCTCCTCCTTGACGCGCACTCGCTCGGTTAACATGAGGCTTGCGCTCACAACTACCCAGAAGGGGTCCTCCATGATCCCTGAGTACTACGCCAAGATGAAGGCATTAGCAGATGAGATTGCCTCTACAGGCAGGGCGCTTGAAGATGATGAGTTCATAGCCTATGTCCTGAACGGGCTCGTTTCCGAGTTTGATCCAATTGTCTCAGCTCTGGTGGCACGAGTAGAACCAATCTCATTGTCTGAGTTGTACTCACAACTGCTTAGCTTTGAGAATCAAGTAATTCTGAAGCGTGGAGGATAACAGTCTTCGGCCAATGCTGCATCTAGAGGCAGAGGCCGGGGACGTGGACCACCAAATCGCGGTCGCGGCCAGCCAAACTGGGGTGGTCGTGGTCGCGGACAAGGAGGACACTACAACAACAGACAAGATGATCGCCCCCAATGCCAAGTTTGCAAGAAGTTTGGACATACAGCTGATAACTGCTGGTATAGGTATGATCCTGATTTTGTGACTCCGCAGGAGAAGAGTGCATTAGCAGCCACCGCATCCTATGGAGTAGATACGAATTGGTATGCCGATACCGGGGCCACAGATCATATTACAAGTGAACTAGACAAGTTGTCCGTTCGTGACAAGTATAAGGGAACTGATCAGATTCACACAGCCAATGGAGCAGGTATGAGCATTGATCATATTGGTCATGCTATAGTATCAACCCCAAATCGAGATCTACATCTAAAAAATATTCTTCATGTACCTAAAGCCAAAAAAATCTTATTTCGGTACATCGATTTACTGCTGACAATAATACTTTTCTTGAATTTCATCCATCCTTCTTTTTTATCAAGGACCAGGCCATGAAGAAAGTACTGCATCGAGGCCAATGTAGGCGTGGCCTGTACCCGCTCTCATCAGCACCTTCCTCGACAGTCAAGCAGGCATACAATGTTGCCAAATTATCCTCCACACGGTGGCATAGTCGCCTAGGTCATCCATCTTTTTCCATTATTCAGAAAGTTGTCAGTAGTAATAGTCTTCCGTTCTTAGAGGAGTCCAATAAAGAGACAATCTGTGATGCTTGTCAGATGGCTAAGAGCCATCAATTGCCTTATTCACGTTCCTCGAGTATGTCAAAATTTCCTTTAGAACTTGTGTTTTCAAATGTGTGGGGTCCTACTATTGATTCTGTAGGACGAAAAAATTATTATGTGAGCTTTATTGATGATTATAGTAAATTCACTTGGATATATCTCCTTAAAAACAAGTCAGAAGTGTTTCAGATCTTCCTTCATTTTCTAAATCTCGTTGAAAGGCTACTTGGATATATCTCCTTAAAAACAAGTCGGAAGTGCTTCAGATCTTCCTTGATTTTCTAAATCTCATTGAAAGGCTTCTTGGTCAGAAAATCATTTCCATGCAAACTGATTAGGGTGGTGAATATCATAAACTCAATTCCTTCTTTCAAAAAATGGGAATCTCTCATCGTGTTTCATGTCCACATGCACACCACCAAAATGGCTCCGCCGAACGAAAACACAGGCACATTGTAGAAGTTGGTCTATCTCTTCTTGCTCATGCATCTATGCCCCTAAAATTTTGGGATGAAGCTTTCATCGCTGCCATGTATCTCATCAATAGAACTCCTAGCAAAGTCATTGACTTCTCAACACCCTTAGAAAAATTAATGGGGGGAAAACCTAATTATGCCTTCCTTCGTGTTTTCGGTTGCGCATGCTAGTCTAATCTTCGGTCCTTCAACACCAAGAAATTAGAATTTCGCTCTAAACAATGTGTTTTCATAGGATAGCAATATCCATAAAGGCTACAAGTGCCTAGATATTTCCACAGGCAGAGTCTATATATCCCGCGATGTCGTTTTATATGAGTCTTTTTTTCCTTTCTCCAAACTTCATCCAAATGCCGGTGCTCTTCTCCAATCTCAACTACAGCTTCTTCCTGATCTCTATCCCTCTGCATGCTCCTATGATCAAGGGGATGGTACTACAGCTGATCATATGATTAATGATTCTAACACTGCTAATTCTGACTCAAGTGTTCCAGCAATTTTTTCCAGCAGAAATCATACAGGCAGTGGTGAACAAGATAATCGCTTGCAAGCAAGTTCCGATGATAATTCTCCTTGTACAATGGAGGAACATTCAGCACTTCCAGAGAGCGAATCAGCCTTGGGATCAATTTCAGACATGACCGCGGCATCTCCTGTTCCCGTTCCTGAAGTACCTGCGTCTGCTCCTAGCGAGACATCTGGTGCACCTACAGAAGAAAATGATGGAGCAGGAGTGCCTGCTAGTTACAATCCACCAGCTGGAGTATTGTCACAGGAGCTACTACCTCAACCATCTCCATTACCGCCGAATACCAGATTTTCTACGTCAACTCAGGATCCTGTACCTTCTCGAACTATCACCCACTTGCAGCAAGGAATCAGGCTCGACCTATCACCTGCTTGCAGCAAGGAATCAGGAAGCCAAAGGTATTTTCGGATGGTACTGTCAGGTATGGCCATTTAGCCGAGAAAGAACCAGAAAACTTAGATGAAGCTCTAAGTGATAAAAATTGGAAAACAGCAATGGATGATGAATATGCTGCATTAATGAAAAACAAAACATGGCACCTAGTTCCTCCGGATAAAGGGAGAAACATGATTGACTGCAAATGGGTATATAAAATTAAAAGAAGAGCGGATGTCACTATAGATAGATACAAAGCACGCCTAGTAGCAAAGGGGTTTAAACAAAGATATGGCATTGACTATGAAGATACCTTTAGTCCAGTTGTCAAGGAAGCTAATATTAGATTAATACTCTCAATTGCAGTCTCTAGAGGATGGTCCCTTAGGCAACTAGATGTACAGAATGCGTTTCTTCATGGCATTCTTGAGGAGGATGTGTTTATGTCTCAACCACCTGGGTATGAAAAAAAGGAAGCACCAAATTTTGTGTGCAAATTAGATAAAGCTTTTTATGGCCTAAAACAAGCTCCCCGAGCCTGGTATTCAAGACTCAGTGATAAATTGAAGGAACTTGGTTTTAAAGTGTCCAAAAGTGACACTTCTCTGTTTCTGTATAACAAGGGCAGTACTACTATGTTTATGCTTATTTATGTTGATGATACCATTGTGGCTAGCTCCTCACAAAATGCAGTAACAGCTTTACTTCGTGATCTTCGCCAAGATTTTGCTCTTAAGGATCTTGGTGATCTCCACTACTTCTTGGGAATTGAGGTAATGAAGGTTGACAATGGTATTCTGTTGTCTCAAAGTAAGTATGCCAATGATATTTTGAAACGTGTTGGGATGGTGGATTGCAAGCCTGTCAGCACACCATTATCTGTCTCTGAAAGGCTGTCTGTGCAAGGGGGAGAACCCTTATCTGCAGCCAATGCAACAAAATACAGGAGCACTGTAGGCGCGCTATAGTACTTAACTCTCACCAGACCAGACATTGCCTTTTCAGTTAACAAGGTATGCCAATATTTACATGCACCCACTACCTTCCATTGGTCAGCTGTTAAAAGGAGCCTGCGATATGTTAAATTTACTAAGAATCTGGGATTGAACATTCATCGGTCATCATCTCTGTTAGTCAGTGCATTTTCAGACGCGGATTGGGCAGGTTGCCCTGATGATAGACGTTCCACAGGAGGCTTTGCTGTTTTTTATGGTTCTAATCTGATATCTTGGTGTGCTCATAAGCAAGCTACCGTTTCAAGGTCTAGCACCGAAGCTGAGTATAAGTCTCTAGGTAATGCAACGGCAGAAGTAATGTGGGTGCAAATGTTACTTGGTGAATTAGGCATACATGGTCCAAAGGCAGCAAGATTATGGTGTGATAATATTGGAGCTACGTATCTCACTTCTAATCCAGTTTTTCATGCTAGAACAAAACATATAGAAATTGACTTCCATTTTGTTCGAGAACGAGTTGCTCAGAAGTTGTTGGAGATTCGACTAATTTCCACACATGATCAAGTTGCTGATGGATTCACAAAGCCTTTGACGACCCAAAAGTTAGAAGAGTTTAGGCGCAATCTCAACCTAGCAAAGGTGTGATTGAGGGGGGAGTGTTAGAAAATATCTCATGTAATCTGGATAATGCCGAGCCTCGTATATGGTAGTTGAGATTAGTCTGCAGATCTTATCCATGTAGGTTATTGTAACTATAGCAATCTCTATCTCAACAAATTCTATCAAGGCTCGATCTTGTACTGCCACACGTGGGGCTTTTCCACGTATATATAGCAAAGGTGCGGCCCTGACAAAGGTTCAACGCTTGCGATACTTTCATAACCGGGGCATGTGGTGCAGCCCGGCAGCCATGGCATCCATCCATCGAGTTTCACCGGGGCGTGCATTGCGTGTTGCGTTGCTTCAGAAGTTTCTGCCAGTCCTGCCTGCTGCTGTAGGTTCGTGCAAGTGCTCCGCCGCTGCCCATGCAGACCTGACCTCCTGCAGGACCGTAGTACTCCAAACTACAGTCTACAGAGTGGTGAGTGGTGACTGATGGGATGGGGCGGCAAAGTGAAACCTGCGAGGAGTAGTATATAAAAAGAGAACACAGCAGCGCCCACATACTTACAGATTTTGACGGCCGGCAGGTGAAAGTAGACACTGGGCAGCTGCGCGCGCCGACGAGAGATATGATGGCCGTCCCGTCTGCACCCTCCATGCCCGGACCGGAGACCGAGAGGATCGGATCTCTCCTTTCCTTTGCGCCCCCGTATTCCTGCGCCGCTGCACGCTTTCCATCAGGAATCAGGGCCCGGCGGCGGCGCTTTCCACAAAGCCAAGCGTCGGCAGCCGATGGGAGGGCCGCGCGCGCCGGGCGTTGCACTTGCAGATGAGCCAGGGACAGGCGGAGGACCCAGCCAGCAGCAGGCGGCAGGCTCGGCAGCGTACTGCCTGCCTTGCCTGTCGATCGGGACCCCCAGAATCAGCAACAGTGTACTAGCTGTGTAGCAACAGCGTGGAATGGTCATGGCGGACACGGGGGAAGATAGGGGGTCCGTTCCGTCACAGCGACGACGCCAATGATTTGGCTCGCGCTGTGCAGGTGCAGAGGAGCGGACGAGGAGCACACCGCATGGGCGGATGCTACACCGAGAAGGCGAGGAAGGAGAGGAGAGGAAAGGAAAGCACAGGGCAAGGGACAGCCCATGTGTGGAGGACGAAGCGAATCCATCCATTCAGTCACTCGATCGCAGTTCAGTGAGGCGATGTTACTGATACTGATTAACTGATGTCTAAGTAAGTGTGTACTTGAGCCGGTGCGGCCACTGTCCACGTGCGGTGCGGGTGCCGGACATGGCCGGCGGGGCCCTCGTCCTCCGGCACGGCCGTCGGCCGGCCGCGGGTGCCGGCCGGGGGGCAGCAGGACGGTGCGGGGACACTGGCCACACCCAGAGCAGCTGAGAAGGCCACAGGGCCGGCCGTTGATCTTTTGGGAGATACGGAATAGGGAGGGATGGCCTGCATTGCATACTGGGGCCCTGTAGGAGACTCTTGGTCGGGCTCAGTTTCATCAAGATGGGCCTGGAGCGAAGCAATGGAGGCCTATGATGATGTAGAGCGGCGTTTTACGGCCAGCCCAGTGGATCGCTTCCGTGACCCGTAAGATTAGGCCCTGTGAAGCGAAGGGCTCTTTGAACGGGACTTCCGAGTGGAAGGAGCAAGCCAAATAAAAAACTTACTAGACCCAATAGCAATTTTTAATGTTGAAATATATTCATTTAACAATTGCAATTATCTAATTCAACATCTTATTTGACTGATCTAACATTTTACAAATACTACTTCAATAATTTATACGTGGAATGTTGAATTACTGTAACTGAAATGTTAAAATAGTAGTACGTAGAATATTGAATTAGTGTATCTAAAATGTTAAAACAGTAGATCGGGGAGGGTCACCGGCGGCGGCGCGCAGCAGCACGATAACGAGTGGCAGGCTCCGCAAGCGGGCGCGCGCTGCGGCAGCGGCCTCGGCGCGCGGCGGGAAGGAGCGCATGCGCGGCGACAGGCAGGCGCGCATGGCGGGCGCGGAGCGGAGCGCGGCGCTCGGGGATGGCCGGGTGGAGGGAGAAGAGAGATGAGGGAGGTGGGGATGAATGGTGGAGATGGTCTGCACGAATCTCAAACGTTGAAAGATATGTGGTGTTTTGTCCTACTGAAAGATATATAGGAAATTTGCTCTAGAACATCACGGAGTTACTACTCCACATTTATTTTTTTTTCCTTTCTGCCCATAAAGCTTGTGCTTTTCTTTACCCCGTTTCTAAATTTATTAGTTTTATTTTTTTTTCTTCTCTCTTTATTAATTTTATTATTTCAAATGTCAACTTATCATGCTCAAGTTTTCCCTTTGTTAGGCTGAACCCAACCGTTCCCTCATTTCCCATCCTCTATCATTATTCCAACTAACTTTCTCTCTATCTACACTACCGAGCCGCACAGTGTGCTACCGTGTATAGGTGAGGCTGGATGAGGGAGCCGCTGGCTCCAGCCTTACGTACTAATAATATTTTTATGACGGCTTTGTATTTATTACATAAATAATAACAAATGGTCTAACCTTTTTTTACCAGCTTCTAATTTTTCGATAGTTTTTTGTGAAGCTACAATAATTTTTCTCTTGAACTTGTACTATTATTTTTCTGCAATTAAATGTGGAAATTTTCTCATGGACCTTTCGGCCCATAAAAGAGAAGAAGGAGAAGAGCCGTCACCTCGAGTAGCGCGGGCGCATGCGCTGTCGTCTCCGTTCGTCCGGCGTGGCCGCTCCCTTCATTGAGGATAGATAGCACGGTCAGCTACAAGTCAGAACTGATCGAGCAGGCCACGCCGCCACGCCCATCAAAGTCCTCGCCAATGATAACCAGCAAAAGGCCGCACATGCTGACGCCTCCACAATGAGGAATACACTGGCCGCTCTGTTGCGCTTGCTCCCCGTCCGCGTCCTGAGACGAGACGACGGCGGCGTGGGGGCACGGCTGGCAGATCCGCCGAGCCCGAGCAGGGGAAGAGAGGGAGGGAGCACATCGTCAAAAAGGACCCTCGTTTTGTTTATTGCGATCGCAGTCGCAGCGCAGTGCGGACACCGCCTTCTGTCAGTCAGCGCGTTCTTCGCGTCCGTCAGTCAGCCAGCCCTTGTTTTTATTTTTACCAGCAGCTAGTATTTCACTTGCATGTGACCTGCTACTGCTAGAATAAATGCGGGGTTTTTCTTTTCCATCTCGCGTTTCCTTCTCGGCTCGCAGCGTAGATATCAAATGCCAACCCGTGAAGCCGTCATTGTGTCTGGTAGTCTGGTCGCTTCGGTTAGTGATGCCGGCACTGGGAGGCGTGGGAGCGCCATTGCTGCCGCATCCTGTCCTGACGATTAGTAGGCTGTTTCATCAACATCATCCCTCTGTAGCGCTGTGGCCCGGGAATGCACAACATAATCATCACTTGTTTCTCTAGTAGTACTGGAGGTGGAGGCATCATCCCCGGGGGCACATGCCTACACTATATGCTTTGCATTTCGTCTCTGTAGCTGTGCGATCATTAGGTCCGGCAGGATTAGCGGAGGGAACATGTTACCTCAGGATAAATGAATCTTCAACACTGCACTGCTCCCTGCTCTCTGACACAGAGTTCTGCAAGAATGATGGCTCATCAGCTCAACCGCGGAAAGCGCATCCAATGCTGACTGCATGAACGCATACACGTTCATGAAAACAACTCCCCAGTCCCCAGGCTTTTGTTTCCCTCGCCAATCAAAAATTTAAAACAAAAATTGAAGCAACGATAGGTTCAGCACACCGCATCATACAGTCAATTCCACTGGATTCTCCTTCAGCAAAAGCACTACCAAATCTGAGCTTCTGTCAGATAATTCCACTGTTCATTCCTTTCCGAAATTGCAACTTGCAAGTCTCCTCAGATTACCACTAGTACAACAAAAAGGCCGGGTACAATGCACACTTCACCTGCATCTTTCTCCATTCAAGAAAGACGTGATGACAGGCGTGCTGCTACTAACACAACAAGCAAAAGAATGCATCATCAATCTTTTGCACTCACTCTTCTCTCTACACTCCATTCCAGGACCAATTACAATTACCAATTGGCCGCTTTGAACAATTCATGGAGATGTAGTAGAGTATCAATCCCTAATCTGGAATTCTGACGACAATTGCTAAGTTCACGGACCTAAATCCTCCAACCACATCTACTCAAAGTCGATACTTACAATTCAACTCACCACATCGGTCTTGGTCTGTTGGCCAACTTTTTGTCAACCACCTGCAAATTTGTTGCTTCAAGAAGCAGGCTAAGCAGTGGGAGAACATACTGCCTCAACTGCAACTCTTTTCGTCATCTTCGGGCAGGGATCCCCTCCAAAGTTCTCGGGGGAGATAGCAACGATACACCTTTGCAGCCCAATGCATTTCTGTTCACATGAAACATACCATGATGTTGTGAAGCAAAGCTAATATAACATGGCAAAGCTAATACCATGATGTTGGTATTTTTTATAGTGCCAGAACTGAAATGACCAAAACAATGAACAGACCTTCTCTAGAACAGAGTGGGAGTTTACTGAATGGCAATCTCCTTGCTGGAAATTTCCACATGTTCCCATTGGTGTCCCAAAGCTTGCAAATTTGATGGCAGAAATAGACTGCCCACGTGCACATCTTAAGTGCACTTTGGCCTTGTGGTACTCGCGCTCACCATAGCTTTCAATCTGCCACTTCTTGATATTTGGATGATCCTCTGATACATCAGCGCAGACATTTGAGACTGACCTCTTCACTAGAGCAATCTTTGATGAATCCCCACCAAGTTCCTCAAAAACTACCAGTAAATTTCTAGTGGGTTGCAGCCAGGATCTTGGCACATGATACCTGCACATAACAATTTGAATATTTTGTTACAGGCTTAGAATGTAGTCGAAGCCATCATCTCACAAACACAGGCACAGACCAAAACGATAGCAGTGAACTATGACACCCCATAAGTGGTTGTCTGAAAAATCAGATTGTCATAGTTGTACTTACCACCGCTGTGTGGGCTGACCACAACCTGCTTGACACTTGGGTGCCCGGAATGTCCCAGTGTAACTGCACGCTTTGCAGTCCCCATCTGCGTATGCTGTCCAGTACCGTCCAATGCTTTGTCCATTTATCCAGATTTGGCCCTTGCCCATGCTACTCATATCCAGAGCCAATGGCTCATCCCCGCTGGGAGTCTCAAAGTAAGCCTATGAATATGAACTGTAGTAAGAATGGGGGTACAAAATGGGGCACAAGTAAATGGTGTCAGCATGAAATATTTTTCATACCCTATACCAGGCCAATGGCTGTTGGTTTTGGGCCAATAATGATCCTTGCATCCATTCAACTGAGCTCGAACCTTCTAGGGAGTTTAGATTCATCTGTTCACCTTTCAGGCCAACCTAGCAATGAGAAAGGCAAGTTTTACCTTATCCTTGTTTCTTAATAATCATTCATCAATGAAAGCATGTGATGTTAAATGTACCTGATAGGACCATGTCTGCCAAGTCAGATCTCGTGAACCTTCATCCAACCCATGAAGCACAACAGGACCAACAACACCAGTATTCCACGTCTCATAATGGACTCCAACATTCTATATCAGGACAAAAGGAAATTTGAATAGTCATGTGCCAGGTTAAGATGAGTATACACAAATCCACACAGTGATAAGGGGACAGACCGGCAGTCCACAAGCAACACTCAGTAGTGCAATTTTGTTCGAACCAGCTCGAAGGTTAGCATTGCCACTATATTTAATTCTTCGATCTTCCCTGGTACCATAAGCAGAACCTACAACGGTGAATAAAAACCAGTTTATTGAATAATAAATTTCCATGACCCTAATGTTCAGGTGATTTTGTTCAGAAGATACCTTGGAGTTGTCCATTGATAAATATATGCAAGGCGTGACCAGCAGACTGCACACTGAGAGACAGAGGTTTGCCACCTTGTAGAAAGTTTTCAGATGGGCTAACATCCACACTGTAGACAATAATAAGAGCTTTTTTAATAGACAAAAAAGATATTCTCATGTATATTGAGATGTAGAGCAACAGAGCAGAATAACAGCCCCACACTTCCATAACCAGGAACTCCAAGTAGATTCTTCAGAAGAAAAAGGGACCTCATTCTAGATCATTGCATTTGTTCAAATTGATAAAAACTGAAAGAAATGTAAACAAAATTACCTGGTGATGTACCACAGATAATCACTGCTGTCTCTTGTGACGTTCAGCTGCTCAAGCAGACCGGTAGTGGAGAGCAATGGAGCAGCAGCCAGAGAATCAACCTCTTCATCGTACCTCTCCCACATCATTGATGAGGCTCCATCTCCCCACATTTGCATTTGAGATGTCTGAACACCGACCTGCAGAGACAAACAATTTTAATTAGGTCAGATCATCATGCAGTTGTTGGGGAATGGAAGTGTAAATTGCAAGAAGAGAAGGACAATGACACAAGGTGCCATATCCAAAATAAGCATAAGTCAAACATACTGTTGCAGTGTTAAAAACCACATTCTTGCAATCAGGAAGGATGCTGATTGACCAAGGTGGAAGGCTGTAATGCTCATTGTTGAACACAACATTTGCATAAGAATTAGAATTGTAGTTTGCAATGAAAGCTGCACAACCAGATGGAGATCTGAAGACATGGGCCTGCAATACAGATGCCATATATAAGTGACAAATCAACCCATGCATGAGACACACACTTCATTAAGGGGAGACCATGACATACCTCTTGCATGGTTCCAAGGGTAGTAATAGCTGGGTCAACAGAAACCAAAGCCTGCTCACATAACTTAACAGCTCTGTGGAGTTCTTTAAGATGGCTGTGCTTTGGTTCTCTAACAAGTCCTGGACATGACAAAGCAGAGAATGTTTTAATCACACACATTGAAGATATATAAACTATAAAAACGTGGTTACAGGTAAGTCTTTGAAGGAACCAATATGATTAGACTATATGGATATGTTTCTAAAAATGGAATATTTATGTGTTTTAAGAGAAACAAAAGAGGATCATACTGTCAATGGTGCTTATAAGTACTGGTCATAAAAACTACTGAATTCCTTGTAAACTTACCATATTCATCAATTGGAGCATCATAATCATAGCTTGTTGTAATGAAGGGACCCCCAGCGGTGCGTCCAAAATTTGTTCCTCCATGATACTTCATTGGCAAAAAAAGAAAACAGTAAACCACCAATCATAAGTACCACCCGACAGTAGGCTTTAGAAAAGTACTTCAGATATATTATATGCAACTTCCTTGTTCAAGTCATACCATGTAGTAATTGATAAAAGAACCACCCTTCTGTACAAAACGAGCAACAGCAAATGCAAGATCTTCAACCGGTCGTTGGCGGATGGTCCCACCAAATTCAGTGAACCTAAATGTTGGGAGTAGTTTTTTATATCCGAAATGTCACAATTCACAAATACAATGCATATGGCCATGAATTGTCAGGAACAGGATGATAAAGGTCAGTATTAATGGATATCGTATATTTGCAGTTGCAACAATTTGACAAAGACAGCATTTCCTAAAAGAGAAGAGCTTACCAACCACTCCAAGCTTCGGTCCACATCATAGGCTTGTAAGGCTTGTTAGGAGAAAATGCATCACAGTAGAAACCATTACATGCATTGATCTGTTCAAAAGAGTCAAATAGAAGTTTAAGAATTGGTCCTAGAAGAGATAGCAATGCTAGTGCTACGGTACACATTCATCACAATCAAAAGTAACAGAGCAGACATCCATTCATTTTTTAACCTGATGTCAATGTATTCTGTATTTCTGTACCAAAAGCAGGAGACAAAAGTGCCAGAATGTAGAACCCAAGAACTACAACACTAAACTTAGTTTGTCCTGGTTACAGCCTTGATCACACAGAAACATGTAGTGAGTTTAATTCGATGCTATGAATAGTGTTAATAAATTACTAAAAATAGAATGTCAGCATTTGGAGAAACATCTGAAGTGGCATTCTTTTGAACCAGGGATGCTTAGCAAAACTGTGGTGCCATCCTTTTTTCAGGAATTATTACTGCGTAAAGTAAAGGCAATTATAACATCCAAACATTATCATAAGCATATGACTGCCATTTTACTTATTTTTTACAGCCTATTGTCTATTGACCATGAATAACATAGTGGAAATAGTTTGATTGACATAGGGATAAATTTCTGTACCACTGGATCCGGTGCATCATCCTCCTTGCACATAACCCACGGCACACCAGTGCCCAATCCCACAGCCATCTTTGCTGCCCAGTTGATATATGACTGGCCAGCGGCACCAAACTCTTTGCCTTCCGGCCCATACTCATTCTCAATCTGTGCGCCAAATAACAACAGTCAACAGCATGAATTATCGGGCACATATGCGAATGAAGACGATTGAGCTAGAAATCACTATCCAGTATCCACCAACTGCTAGTTTCAGACTTGAATCGAGGTGTAACAGCACATGCAAAGTGCTCACAGTTGTTCTCCACTTGCATAAGGTGGAGTGCTTATCCCTATATGCACTACAACTCAACCATAAACCTTCAGACCAAACCTATGGAAAATGGTTATACTTGCCTGAGAGAGGATAATAGGGCCGCCTTGGGAAGCAAAGAGGTTTTCACTCTTCATCATACTGACAATTTTCTCAGTGAAACCCTGCATTGCCGTCTGCAAAACAGAAGTCAACATTACAGCCATAACGGTGGCTCCATCTAGATGCAGAAATGTTGGTGATTTAACAGACCTTGAAAGGTTCGTTATCCGTTCTGAAGCTGATGCCTGGTACATACTTCAACCAAACTGGGAAGCCACTACAAAATTGCGTCGTAAAACAAGAAGTCAAGGCCCAAGGGAGGACAGGAGTACTGCATGAGCGTACCAAAAAACCGCAAAGGGTAAAGCCACATTTTACAGAGGTGATTTCAAGAAATGGAGAAATACCCAAAATTCCACTCGCCACAAATGTAGGGACCGATGCGGAGATGTACAAACAGCCCGGCCGTCTGGACCGTCTTTATGAATCTGACCAAATCGTACCTCTCTTCGAAATAGTACTGCACGACGCGAGAAAATACCATCGGGATTCCTGTATGGCTCAATAATGACAGCGTAACGGAAAAGGTGTAAAATTTCTTACATTTCCAGGTGTAGGCTCATGTCCATTCCAAAAGACATAAGTCTGGATCACATCCAAGCCTCCGTCTTTAGCCTTCTGAATTAGCCCTTCCCACATCTGATTGGAGAAGCAAGAAGGAGCACTCAATATAGAACAAATAGATTTTAAAATGCAATAAATCCCCAAAATAGTTCATTTTGTCAGATTTCTAGCTAGAAACACCGGTGTGCGCCAATGCCGGGCAACAAAGAGTCATTCTGAAAAACGGTTGTTGAAGGGAAAACAGAACAGAAAAGGGAAAGACAGCATCCAGAGAAAATCGCAAAACCCTTGTTTTTTGCAACCCCTTTCAAGGAACTGCCTGTGGAAGTAGGAAAGCATTTTGTTTCAGGGTCAAGAAACCGCCGTCCACAGCCTGACAGCCATAAACCACCCAAAGAACCTCCCTGGGAATTGGGGAAAAGGGAAAAAATAAGCGATTTTTGAAGAATGCAGTTACATCAGGGGTGCTCCTGGGGTAGTGTATGGATCCGGAGAAAAGAATCCGCCTCTGCCCGTCGATGAGCACCGCCTTCTTGTCGTAGGTCACCGCGCATTCCACGGCGGCCGCCAGGATGACCACCGCCACCGCGCAGCCCAGCAGGGCAGCCGCCGGCCACCACCTCCCCATGGCTAAGCTCCCCGCTCCAAGAAAGTGGTCAATGGGGAAGAAGACCCCGCACACAGAGTGCGAGTGTGTGTGAGACCTGTGGTCTTCACACACTGGTCTTCCCCTCCAGCGCCACCTCCTCCTTCAGAACTCCCCTGCTTTTGTTGCTGCCTTTCTTGGATTCTACTAGTAGGATTCTTTGGGCGGGTTCTTGGGAGGAGTGTGACAGCGGGGAGAGCTGCTCGGCACCAGTGGTGCTTTTGGCGTATGGTATGGCGTGCTACTATATAATGGCTATGGCTATGGCTCCTCCCTCTGCCTGCCCTCCGCCCGCGTAGCAAGAAGGAGAGGGCGGAGGAGAGTATCCGCGGCCCGTGTTTATGTACGGGGGCAGGGCACCGGAGACTAGGGAAGAGGAACAGTACAAAGATGGCAGCTCATCATGCTGCTGGGTGGCCATGGCTCCTAGAGATGGCGAATTCTGACAGTGGGCCGGGGCTCCTCTTTTCTGTCGCAATTCGTACCTACTCTATTCAGAAAAGCCACATGGCCCCAGGCTCCAATCTCACTACTGGCCGAAACTGTGGAAAAGGTAAAGTCAAAACTGTAACAGTAGTAATTATTGACGCTTGGTTTTTACTGCTCTCTCCGCGCACAAATGAATGAAATACTGACTTTGTCTTAAGTCAAGTTTGACTAAATTTATATAGATATGCAGCAATATTTATAATATCAAATATGTATGATGTGAAAATATATTCCAACATGAATCTAATGATACTAATTTGGTAGCATAAGTTTTAATACATTTTGATATAAATTTGGTCAAAGTTACGATCGTTTGACTTAGGACAAAGCCAAGATTTCATTCTTTTGTGGACGGAGGGAGTACTTTGGTTTTGCTCAGTAGATTATTTGAAAAATTTTATAAGAAAAACACAAATCTTTGAACTAGCATATCAACTTATGCTCTGCCATGGGCTACGCTTTAGCAGATTATCAAAAGTTTATGGATAAATTTTATGCTAACAACAAAATAGAAATTATAATTTGTTATTAGTAACTGATTTTAGGAGGCTAAACTTTGACGACTGTTCTTTTTACATAAGCTGGCTAGCTGCATAAAGACTTGGTTAATGTTCCGGCAGATAAATACTAGTAGTTTTATTCAAAGAAAGGCATCAAAACGTCGCCCAATCAATTCTATATTGTTGTATACATTTTCGGGTCGGGGAGGCGAGTGGCTTTGCACGTGTAAAGGAGAAAAAAATGGGTGGAAAGGAGAAAAAAATGGGTGGAATACATCCGCGCTGCGTTTGCAGTACACCTGTGTATATTCAGGCTGTCGGCTTAACGCCGTACAAGTGCAAAGACACGCAGAAAAGCTCTCAGGACAAATAAGAAAAGCTTGGTGCTACAGTAGTATGTTTTAGTGGGCTCGTGCCCCTCTGACGATCAAAAACCGCTTTGTTTTTAACCCAAATGCATGCGACACCTCTTATTCTGTACAAAAAAAATTGTTTTTAACCCAAATGGTGAAATGGACGCTAGGGCATCTTCCATCCGTTTTTCTTTTGTATGTAGGGATGGCCGCCAGGCTGAGGGCTGAGGCCTTTGTCATCAAGTTCGGTCTGCAGCAGCGTCACCTGCAGGGCCATCCCATCCTGAACCTGAATCTGAAGTGCCATTTTAGCAGCCCTCTGCTGCTGTACATCCTAGAGAGTGAAGACTGGCAAGTTCGTTATTCATCTACCACGCCGGTACGATCCTGTGTACGCTCACGGTAGTAGTACTAGGCATGGGCGCATGGCATAGCATCTTGATTCCGGTATGAACACGATGGCTGCAAACAGGGCGGGTTGTTGGGTGGAGGCAATTCCCAAGATGCAAGAAGATGCTACAGCTAGGTTTCAGTGAAACGGGGCCGTGCGCTGTAAATTCGCGCACGCAGACGCAGGGCCATTCAATTCAGTGGGTCGTCGCGGCAGGCAGGCTTGGATTATGGAATGGATGTGAGGTGCTTTCGGCTGGGGAGCTTGCTGCAGCAAATTTTTGTGGGATGGATTATGGAGTGGATGTGAGATGCAGAGGCCGGAGCTGCATGGTTTGTTCCGTTTAGCAGCAAGCAAGCAAGCATGCAGGCCCTACATTCTCGTCGGTCGGTGGCATTCATTCATTCATTCGGTTTTTTTTTTTTTCTGTACTAGCTAGCTACAGTAGTAGATCAAAGTCTAGAAGATCGGTGGAGTGCATGCGTGGTAGTACGTACACAGTTCGCCATAACACACCGCTCTAGCTCGCCGCGTCAGTGCGCGCGACGCACTTAATTAGCGACGTGTCGGCGTCGTCCACAGAGTATATGGCGAACGCCCAGCCGCCACAACACCACACTGACTTATCTAAAGCGCCGCACCACGTACACGTACTCCGCCTACAAAAGCCTCCACTCCATGGTAGGTTAGTTGGGGCCGCAGGGAGCTTTTGCAAAGCTAGACGATCGGATCGAGCTGTTGCATACTATACTAGTAGTCCAAAATAGAGCAGGGAAATAAAGGCGCAGCGCAGATGGATCGATTCCGTCCTATCCGGGGCAAACAACGGTTGCGCAGTGGAGGGACCAACCCGGCCGGCCCCACTACGCCGGCCCGGGCATGCCTGATGATCATGTCCACATCGTCGATGATCGCCGTTGCGTTCCTTAAATTGTCACCCAGATCAACACAGTCCAAGTGTGACTGCTGGTGCTGGTGCAGTGCGTGCCACTGCCACCTCCACCTGTGGTATGTATCACCCACATCGTCGCGCATGGTCGGCATGCACGGCTCGCACTCGCACTCGCTCGCGGGCTCTAGCTACCTCGGTGTAGCTCCGACGACGGACCCGTCGTCACACACGCGTCCACCGAGGTCCGAGCTAGCGACGCTTTGCCTGCCGCCGTCGACGGGGACCCATCCAGATGCTAGCTGGTGGTGGGCCGGGACGCGCGGGGACGGAGACGGCGACGGCGACGGCGACGAGACCGTGGCGTGAGCGTGACACGGGCCGCCGGCGGACATGCATGGGATGGGGCGGCGCATACGCGGGGCTACCTGTCTGTACGCACGTCTGTCCTGCCGCTAGCTGATGCCGCTGCGCCCCCTCACCCTGCCCATACATCGATCTGCTGCATACTAGTAGTATGGTATCTCATGCATGCGTATGATGACATCGATGCGCGCGCGCATCACACCGACACCGTGCAAGAGGACAGCGAGCCGCCGCCTGCTGAGGCACAGACACCGGCCGGATCTCTCACTCGTAACCATACAAGCTAGGTATGTATGTACACACACTGAGACACGGTAGTAGTACTCGATCAGTGTATGATCGAGATCGAGGGCGGGTACGGTACGGTGGTCCATGCTCCACCGTCGTATGCATATACGTATTGAAGAAGCGCGGCGCATACCAGTACTGGTCCAGTCCATGCATGGCTGCGTTTGCGTACGTCATTTTCGTTTTCGGTGGTACGTCACGTTGGTGTGGTGCTATGCAAATCGTTGGTGCTCTGGGGTCTGGAGCGGCAAAGGGTGTGTTTAGATGGTTGAAAAAAACACTGTTCCGAACTGAAAAGCACTGTATAACTACTGTAGCACATTTCGTTTGTTTGTGGTAAATATTATCTTACTATGGCCTAACTAGGCTCAAAAGATTCGTCTCGCAAAGTACATCTAAACTGTGCAATTATTTTTTTATTTCATCTACATTTAGTATTCCATGAATGTGCCGGCATTTTGATGTGACGAGGAATCTTTTTTTGCATAGTGAATTTTGGGAGAAATTTTGTGTACTAAACAGGCCCAAAATCGGCCGCCGCGCACCTTTACAGCAGCCTAGAGGTACACCACGGAGGGATCCGTGTCGCGGGCCGGTGGCCACATGGCTGTCAACGTCGCCTCGCCCCGCCCCGCCCCAGTAGAAAGGTCAATCCATCCCATCGGACAGTTCCCATGGCATGTCCACGTTGCTCTGCTCTGCTGCATGTGCCTGCATTGCACGCACAACACTGCCTCCTCGCACCGTACGTATTCTTTCTACCGGGCCCGCCCGTACGTCAGTAAAACGTGACCGGGCACCAGGACCACAGACACCGACGGTGGACGACGGAACGGATCACATGTCAACTATAAGGAAACGCGACGCGCGCGGCAGAGGCACAACAGACGGTCAAATAAAATCCGAGGCGTCCCGGCCCCGACATGATGATCAGATTCAGAGGAGCGTTAGTACGTTCATCACATGACCGCGTCGTGTCTACCTGTCTACTACTGTACTGTAGTACCACACTGTGATTGTGTGGTCGACCGTCGACGGCACGGCAGCGCAGCGCATGCAGGGCGCCGCCGGCTGGAGCCATGCCGCAACGCAAGCGATCGATACGCCGCCGAACGAAAGCGCGGCTCCAGTTCTCCACCAGCTCATATACCTGCCGTTGGGGAGGGTATGGGTGTGCCCAGGAGTGCCCACAACCAAACCCAAAAGCACGTTTATCCGGCGTCACCCTCCCCGTACCCTTCCCCGTCTAAAATACCCATATCCATCGGGCAATGGGTAATTCGTTGGGTAAAGTTCAATTATGCTGTCCATAAGCTAGTACTAGAACAGCATGGTTCTTCGTTCACTCCAATCAGAAACAGAGAGGCAAATTACTCCGCCATTGCATCAGCACCTGCTATTGTCGATCAGGAACAAGGTTGGTAGCAAAAATCATGCTGAGATAGATGTTGATTGTAGACAGTAAAACATTAGAAATCGTTGCATTACGACAGCAACTAAGGAAGAAATAGAGACAAACAATTCAGTGGAGAACAAACAAAGGAATTGGTTGAACGAAGGGCTGGCTCCGGTCTGGGAGGTTGGCGGTGGAAATTTACGAGCAGCATGCAATGGAGGTCAGGCAGCTCCGGTCGCCTCTCAGTCGAGCTCTGCAACGGCCAATGGAGATCCTCCGCGGCAGCATGCAGGAGCTCCGGTCGCCTCTCAGCCCGTCAGCCAAGCTCTGCAACGGCATGCAATGGCCAATGGAGATCCTCCGCGGCAGTATGCACGATATAAGGAGCCTGAACGTCATCCACAGCAAGGAGAGCTGGTCTGGACCCATACGAGTGCAGGGAGGGGAGCCGTAATGGGGAAGCGGTGGCGCGGAGGAGCCATCATTGGAGACGAAGGGGTCAATGGGTAAGGTTTGGGCAATTGGATATTCCCCTCCCCATACCCTTTAAACTGTGGATATGCCCGTTACCCTGATGAGGAAATCAATTTTCATCCATACCCTACCCGTTGCAGCGGGGATGGATTTGGGGATGGAGAATGGATGCCCAGCGACAGGTATACCAGCTCAGCCGGTCTTTGGGCTCTCGATTGGCGGGCAGGAGCAGGCAGGGGCGATGATGCTCACGCTGCCGCGCTGCTTGTCGGCGCCAATGCATGCAATCGGCAAGGATTGTGCTGGAACGGGCCGGGGCGGGAGGACCTGCATGCGATCAATCAGGCATGATCGGGGGGAGGATGAGCTGATGGCTGATGCTGACCGACCGGCCGGTATATATGTCATTGCACGTAGGGGCCAGCAGTGTGAATAGCCATCTGATTTATTTATTTCCGTGTGACCCTGCATTTTTGCTGATGGAAGCGCGTGGCGTGCGCGGTGTGTGTACGCGCGCGTCGATGATGAATGACTCTTTTTTCCCTAGCTGTAGTAGTACACAAATAAATGAACGGAGAAGCTGATGACAAAAAAGAGGGAACGCGCGCCATGCTCCCTCTCGGCTGCGTTCGTGCGTGCGTCGCAAAAAAAAAAAAAAAAAAAAAAAAATCTCATGGCGAGCCCAGTGTAGTAGCACTAAGCTACGTACAAAAAGCACATCCGATCCTCTCGGCCGGTGATGATCGACGCGACTTCGTTGATCGATCCGGCCATATATAGAATGGAGGTGCTGTCGATCCCCGGCCCCGCACCATCAGTGGGAGGAGCACTAGCACGATCGGCGGCGGCATGCAGCTCGATCCTAGGTACGGTGGCCACGGACGCCGGCCACATGGACGCTAGGTAGGTAGGTAGAGAAAAATATAACCCACCGCTAGCGCCAGTGCGAGAGACCATCAAATGGATCGGCCGGTCAGTGCCTCCTAGCTCTAGTTTATTCACGGCGGTTTGGTTGCGTCGGTGGTGGGCGACGTCGTCTCGTCGGCCAGGCCACCGAGCGACGGACGATCGACATAAATAATGGTTTCTCCTCCTCGGATCTCCCTCTTGCATGCATTGCTGCTGCTTCTTTAAGCAACAGACAGAGGCGCCGCGGGAGCGTCGGTTAACTGCATTGCCTCGCCCTCGCCGCGTATATATATAGATCTGGATCTGAGAAGCGTCCCGTACGGTACGGGTCTCGTCTCTACTGCTGCCTGCTGGGAGATCGTCTGAGGTTTGGTCGTTGGATTGGAGCCCTACTACTAAATATAATGGTGTTCTCCATTCCATCAGCAGTAGAGTAGACAACCATTTGCTCCCTCACATCACAAGCTAGAGAGGAGTTGAGAATTCTACCGCCGCACAGCACGTGCCTGCGTCGCTGCGGACGACGCTTTACTTGGGCTGCTCTTAGCCACTACTCCAGCTGGCATAACAGGCGGGCCGGGCTGAGCGCCAAACCGTGGGCCATGACATTGAAATCCCACAAACGCAGCCCTGCCATGGGGCGCCATGGAGTTTTTTTAGTCCTTAAAGATATGGAGTGCTGACCACCACGCCAAGTCGTCCACAAAACAACAATGCAGATGGTCCTACTTTTTTTTAGAAAAAATGCAGATGATCCTACTTTATCAAAAAAAAAAAAAAAGGCAGATGATCCTAAGCAGTAACCATTGCGGCCACAATCAGAAGCGAGACAGAAAAAAGGCACGGCGCCGGCCCACAAACCTCAGGAATCAGGATGATCGCGCTGCTTGCACCACCAGCTACGCTAAAATGGCCTGTCTGTCCCCCGCCATATACTACGCGCAGCTGCAGAATCGATAGAATGTCAGACTCATGCATCGTCGGAGTCGGAGCTATAAGCTGTTCGAGAACTCAATTGTCCTCCGGAGCAGTAAGCATGCTAAAGGGCTGGTGGCTGGCTTCAACCTCCAGACCGGAGTTAAGCTCTGTACACATTAATCGGCCGATTATTATTTACCCTATTCAAACAAGGCTTTAGCCTGCCCTGAATGAAACAGGTCGACTGTTTTATTAAGCGGCGTTTTATACGTTTAATTTATGTCAACGCCAGTGCTAGTACCACACACTGGGTTGACTCAAATCGGGAGAGACAAATCTCATTGCTCCCCCCCCAAGAAAGAAGAGGTTTCATACTTCCATCACAAACACATATTGCTAAAAACGCTCTACACACTACTAGGATACTGCAATTGCAAGAATGGACATCATGGAAAAGTAGCTAGAAAAATGTACTGCACTGAGGAGCAGCTTCAGACTTCAGCTGGCCTGGCCTGGTCTTATCCCCGGCGAGGAGGAGAAGAAGAGCGTCCCCGGAGCGAGTCCCAGAACACGGGCCAGTTGCGGCGCGCCTCGTTCCAGCCGAGCAGGGAGCCCTCCCTGGCGGGGTCCCAGCTCGCGGACACGATGCCGTAGCTCACCCCCGCCAGCGCCGCGCCGAAGAAGACGAAGGACACGCCGAAGGGGATCCACGTCGGCACGTCCACCTTCGCCGCCTTCTTCAGGTAGTAGAACACCGGGAAGAAGCCCACGCCCAGCGCCAGCGGCGCGCCCACCGACACGCCCACCCGCCGCATCATCCGGTTCGTCACCACCTCCGGGATCGTCGCGTCGCGATCGTCCTCGTCCTCTTCCTCCTTATCCTCCTCCTCCTCCTCCTCGTCGTCGTCCTGTTCCTTCTGCTGCTGCTTTCTGCTGCGGCGGCGCCGGCTCCGACCGGGACGCCCGAGGGTGATGATTTTCGGCTCTGCGGTGGCCGCCGCGTCCTCGTCGCTTGGGGAGTTTCTGTTCCTACGAGCGAGCAGCGGCCGCGCGCGCCGGTTCGGAGCCGCGGCGGGGTGGCAGCGGAACGCCAAGGAGACGGGAGTGGAGGCGCAGGTGAGGAGGGCGGATTGGGCGCGCGGAGGGGAGAGCGGCAGCGGCAGCTCCATGGCATGGCAATGGCCAGAGAGTCAATTCCTCACTTGATGCGACGAGGGGGCATCTTATCTCTAAGCAGACTGGGACAGTCCACTGCACTATTACTCGAACCGTGTCCGTGAGTGTGAGGCTTCCACCTCCATCCATCCTCCAAGGCTTTTTTCCCTGGCGCCAGAAATACAAAAGAGTTGATTTTTTTTAAGAAAAAAATACATATACATTGATGGTCCCTAAATTTTTCCAGCAGCGTTATTTCAAGATGTTTTGTTGGTATGCAGCTTAGATAAAGCTTACACTGATTGTAGCGATTTAAAACTCGAGTGGCGCACTCATTTATGCATTTTTAAGGTCCAAATTCTTTTCTTGCTTTTACACTTGCACTTCCAGACGAAGCAGACTGCAAATAGCCGACGATATTCTACGCAAAATGGATAAAGGAAGGCGTGAAGCTCAACAGCATAACCTAACAGCACAAAACACAGCATAACCATAGCATACGAGAGCAATCTAAGAAATGTCAGACCCAAGAAAAAGGAAGGGAGAATGTTAAACCGAACAGCAGTAGCAGCAGTTTTGGACCAGAGTACCAAGAATAGCGATAAGGATTCCTTTATTCATCGCTTGGTAACCATCTCACATAAGCTCATCGAGTCATTTTATGTAGATAGACTCATGCTTTACAGATTTCTCCGATCGTTACACATTCCCAAAGTTAGTATCATATTCCAGATGGCGTTTTTTCTACCTTTCCCCAACATTTCTCAACAGATAAGTACAGTTCACACCACATCAACCCCACCATTTCCTTAAATCAGAAACCTTCTGGCAGCAAAACAAACGCTCCTATACCCGTCTCTGCATTGTACGCACAAAATTCTATACACGATTGGTGCATAATGAAGAGCTTCAGACATTCGAATAGAATGGTTCGATGGCAGCTCATGCTCAATGCCCCCCACCCACTTGATCAGCATTGAAATCTTATTGCCATATGAAGGACCAAATAATCAGAAGTCCCTCAACTATACCCCAGGTTAAAGAAGAAAGGAGACAAGGATAAACAGCTCTATTTTTGCCCCCCCTGGTATGCTCAGCCTCTAAAGGGCTCGACAAAAGCTCAGAACGATGAAACTGTTGAATAATGCTCTATCCCCCCACTCAAAAAAGAGCTCGCTACTCTATTTCAACTCTTCACGTCCACAGGGAAAAAAACTATATCTGAGGGCATGTTAACCACTACATAGCAATTAGACTCCGAAGAATAGCTAATTTGCAGCCTCAAAGAAAAGCACTTGGGGTTGCAAATGGCCCTTTTCACACATCATGAGCACATCACCCCAACTACCTATAACCTGCACAAAAAACATGATACCAAACTAGGTCAGACTAAGAGTAGGAAACGCAGAAAAGGACGCTCGCATTATTAAGTTTATTGCGTTACCTTGACTGTCTGGTCATCATACATAACCCACCGTCCATCCTTGAAGGCAAAGCAATGATAATGCTGGCCGTAGTAACAAACCTGCAGGTGCCAAAAACAATAAGATATACATCTGGTAATGCTCGACTTGAGCTTGACAGATATTCAAACACCAGGTTTAGGTAAAGACTAGGCAATACAGCTGCAATCCATGTTAACTTGAAAAAATATCCAACATCCTCATTCTAAATCAACAATTTGGAGAAGAAAATAAATCGTTTGATAGATATAGTAGTGACTACGTTATAAACCATAGAGGAGCCGTTTACAGTACAATCCACTTCGTCCATCAGACCTCGGACAAAACTCCGGCGCAAATTACACCCCAAACTATTTCAACTGGTCCAATCTACCCCTAATGAGATTTGTCCTTTTTTCCCTTCCCGTACAAGTTCAAATCATAATTTTCAGACGCATGGTTTAGAATTTATCATCGCTGTTTTTCATACAATTTTGTCACTACAGTGTTAATTTAGTATTAGTACACCCGAGTTTACACTTTTCACCTTACCTACTGCATATCCTATCAGCTATTCAGCTCACAGTTAACATAGTTGCTCAAGTGCAGCTGTGAAAGCTCTGCATTCAGCTGATAGCACATATAATACTCACAACACAGAGTTCTCTGAAAAAAAATAGTTACGCAAGCAGGAGAGACCATCTTATTTCTGAAACTGGAGTTATTTTGGTAGTTCCCCCACCTCCTAGATATCAGTATAACAAAGACTTGCAGAAGAAAATGTGCATATTGCATACCAGAAGAGCACTAATTACAAGTTCAAGAAAACAGCTACCAACAAAAACATCTACACATTCAAGAATGAGATAGAACAAAATGAAGGATCTTTGTGGGCATACCACAGAAACCAGTGTGTGTTTGTTTCCTTGATCAAGACCACGGTAGAATATGCTAATGTCTATCTCAGTTGAAATGCCAGCCAAAGTTGCAGATATGTCGTCCACACTTTCTTTGTTGTTCTGCCATCCCAAAACTAAAATGAAAATTCAATAGGTGAGTAGAGAGGCATGTTGATAAATGATAGCATCAAAAAAAGAACATAGAAATGTTTGAGCATAGGCATGTTCGCTCACGAGGTTAAGCCTAGCAGGCAGGATTGCAGTTGCTAATTAAAGATGGTTCAACCAAGAGAATGCAGCAAAAACCATCCAACATTATTATGGCAATAACAAAACATAAAAGCATTCTGAGAATACAGCCAGATCAATATTTTGTCAAGCAACAGGTCGTTGAACATTATTAGGGCAATAATAAAACATAAAAGCATTCTGAGAATACAATCAGATCAATATTTGTCAAGCAACAGATCGATTGAACATGAAACTTCACAGGACCAAAACATTCAAGAGCAAAATGCTTACCAACTGTAAAAACATGTGGGGAACTAGAAAGAATGTGATGTATATGATTTGGTTTTCCACAGCCACCAACATCTTGATCACAAGCTAGTTGGTCATTCATTATAACAACCTTCAAAAGTTCATCAAATGAATAATCTGGACACATCATCTGAAGAAGAAGGATAGTTAGCGGAACCAGTAACTATACTGAACTTAGTATATAAGAAAACACAGATAACACGGGGGAAAATAGGGCGCATATCATAAAATTAAACCTGACAAAGGAAACTAACCTTTGCAGTTCGGAGTGAACTAGCATTGATATTGTGGAAAAATGAAGTATATTTGAGCCGCCTAGACTCCATTTTACAATCATGACAGTTCATTCTTTCATAAACATCCATTCCAAAAAGACCATGTGCTATGCAAGAAATATTTTCACAATCCCATGATCCAATAGAATTCTTCTCGTGAGATTTACCATGGCAAACTGTTCGAGAGGTGTATGACTTATGCAAACATTCAAAGATTACACCCAGTACCTCAGAAGCGTCATTCATTTGTCCCTGCACCAATAACAAAGCCTTTTAGTCCCAAGCAAGTTGGGGTAGGCTGGAGTTGAAATCCAACAAGAGCCACAATGACAACTATAAATTATTATCGGACTGATGTCAATGAACATAAGATGAAGAACTGAAGGGATTCACCCCAAAACCTTAAAAATTATTATTGGATGACACTAATCTACCTCTTGAAAGAATTTGCTGTTCGGATAGGATTTGCTTAAGGCGGTCCTCAATGAAGTAGGCGCAACAGCTTCTCCTTGACCCTTGGATGCTTTGTTCAAGTCAATGAAGATATCATATAATGCGCAGACAGCACAAGGATCTTCAACATGTTTGTGCAATGATGATGTTTTAAGGAACTCATCTCGAAAGCGCCTTATATGCCATAATGACTGCGTACAGAAGACAACAGGTAAACAAAGTAGGATTGCGTGATCCTGGAGAATAGCACATTACAAGTCTATGCTCACCTGAATAATCACATTCAAGAAACAATTGTATTCACCAGCTGCATTTTTAAGGCCAGCCCCATACACTTCTTTGCCATTTGAAATGCTTATCGTATCAGCAGGATCAACATCATACCCTTGAATGATAGAACTTAATCAGAAATTACTGTAATTACCATCATTACCACAATACTTCTAGCCAATGCAGAAAAGAGCAGACACTAAGAGGAGAGTCATCGTACACCACCAACTAGCATATAATCTCAAAGTACCTAATAGTGGTGAAGCAACTGGAAATCATAAAGTGCATATACTTGTCCATGAACTAATTAAGCTTGCATCCTAATGTAACCCAATACAACAATATAAATAATGTTTAATAGTACAGCGATCGATTATGTCAAATTACTCTTCGACATGGCAGTAGGAGTAGGACACGACATGGAAATACTCAGCAAGCCATCATAACAACAAATTAAACCAGCATGCATTTAACACGATGATAGCACATTTCATGCAGCACTATGCAGAATATTTGCAGATCATAGACACCTTAACACAAAAGGAGGTTAAATACAAATGCTCATGGATGTTCAAGAAACGAGAGCCTAAGGTACGAGCATATCCATAAAGAATGGAAGCATTCATAATAAAAAGGTTACCGAGGCTTTGGCGCACAGCTTCATCAAGGTCGTCTTGAAACCTTTTATCAAAATCATCCTCGATGCACACATCTGATGATGGTATTGCACCACTGCCAACTGGATGTCAAAGGAAATTTCACAGAAGTTGGGATCATAAATAAATAAAAAATATACATCATCAATTTCATTTTTTTGGTAATTCACAAGACATGATGTCAAGTTAAGGAACTGGAAAGCAAAGGATAATTGGACCCAATATGTAAAATAACCATAATATAACAAGGCACATACAGGTTGCTTTGGTCAAGTAACACGATGCTTTTAAAACAAGAACAATAATACTGAGAAACTAAATCTAAAATACAAAAAAAAAACTGATGATTTGATGTATTTCAATACTTTACAAGTTTTTAGCTGTATTCAGGTATTCCAAGATGTGTTTATTTGCTATCAATCTGTTAACTGAACTCAGAACTCAATTATTCATGGAACCGGTTTGTACCATAGTAACCAGAAAATACTTTCTTTTTAAACAAAAAGGCAAGCACCCGGTACTGCTAGGGCGTAGAGGCAAACTAAGAAACAATGTTGTGCTTGTACAATTTGGTACCAGGGAGGAAGAAACATCGTGATGCTCATAAAATTTGATACCATGCAGGTTATAAGGAACCACCGCATACTATCATTATGGAAGCCACTATAAGCAAATTTAGCGTGCAAAGCATAGCAGAGTATATTTAAAGCTTCAACTTATATTAATATATCAAGCACTTAAAAAATGATAGTGCAAATCATTTATATGCATAGGCTTATGGATCTACAGAACAACTACCTTTCTCAAAATCTGACTTCTCTGTTCCCAAAGAGTGACCTTTATGAACAAAAGGTGGATCTTCTGAAGGCAACACATGTAGCTGATTCTGCTTTCTATCTTTGTAGCTATGATTTGCATACGGAGCCACTTTATATGAGCTGCTCCATCTAGGAGCTTTCATACCAAATTGTGTACCAGAAGCTTTATCATCCTCATCGTCATAAATAGCACCAGGCACACCTGCAAAAGCAAACAGATACTAAATGTAAGAATTGTAACTAAAATTGATAGTGAAAGCTCTTAACTTGTGCAAGGGAAGACCCACAACCTTGCGCATACTTCTTTTGTGGTTCAGTAGCACTTTTCTTAGGCTTTTCAATGCTAGGGTTGCCCTGAGGTTTTAAATGTTGTGCATTTTTCCAAATCCCATTAACGTTCAATGAAAACTTAGAAACACTCATATCGCTGTTGGTTAATGCATGTGCCCCATCCGGGTCCAATCCCTTATGTTTCTCATTGAAATTATTCTCAGTGTAGCGAAAGTCGCCAAACTTTATCCCATCGAGATAAGCGGGCGAAGAGTTATTGGGTGCACTTCCATGGTTATCATGGCCACCTCTTAAATTCTCAGTGCTTGAAAGACCAGCTGTACCAACAACAGATGATGCATATGTACTTCGAAATTGTTGTGCTAGATGTTTCTTCTTTGCTTCATCCTCTATTCGTCGTTGATATTCCAGAGTCTCTTCCAGCTTTCTTTCCTCTGCTTCAAGTTGTACCCTATGCCTAAGTTCTTCTTCTTGTTCATTGAAGTAATCATCACTTGTTGAGAGTTTGCAATCCAAATCATCATAATCAGCAAGATCTTGACTGCAAAAATATTAGCAAGATTAAAATAATGAAAAGGACATATGACTATTTTATAAATAAATTAGGTTCCATGAAAATATTATTCTATTGCAGCTTCTTTGCCCGCATAATCTAAGAACTAAGGAACTGACTGATAAAATAAGCCTCTTTAAGTAAATTTCAATCAGAAACCAATTCAACTATATGACATGAATGATAAAAAAAATAAACATCTCAGGTACGGAAGGCCAGTAATGATGAAAAGATACAGTTTGGGTGAAGCCACATGTCAACAAGGCGTTCACCATGATTTAGCAATCAAGTAACTTCCCAGACTCATATGACTCGATACAGAGATAAACTTGGAGCACACTGTGTGGGTGGGATGGGGACAAAGTGTTGATGCAGGCCATGAATAGCGTGTGAAACGTTGATGGAGGCAACATTACAGAAATGTACAGGGATAATCCACAGTAATATAAAGGGAGCGTACAAGAGCTTTTTTTCACTGAATCCGTCTATCTTTGGATACACCAAAATATTCATAGCCCTTAAATCACTGACACACAGTAGCTCTTTTTGGGTTTGAACTCTAGCCTACCCCAACTTGACTGGGACTAAAAGGCTTTATCGTTGTTATTGATGTACCCCGTTTCAGTGTCTCCCACAGCAAATATTAGCCATTGATCATTGCAAATGAACAGTTTATATTAAATCCTTATTAGGCTGGCATTTAAAACAATCACCTAATAACTTCCCTCGGATGGTATTGTATGCATATCTCCTCACCCTTTTATCAAAACAAGTAACTAGAATTTATGTTTTAAATAATACTTGCAGATGTAGCACCATCGATGTTTCAACATTATCAGGCAACATGACTAGTTCAAGCAAAAGCGGCACAACTATTTGGTAAGGTTGACATGGTTCTGCAAGTATAGAAATTATAAGTATGCCACATAAATTTGATCCTTCCAATAGCGACCAGATGATATATAACATGTTAACAGATAAAAAAAGAGAATCAAACAAAGTAAGCTTGTAGTTATACAGCCAAACATCTTTCCAGAAGTAAATTCCAAGTAAATTCTGTTGACACACATAACCCAAGTTTCTAACGAAATAACCATAGCCTGATTAGGATGCACGTTAGTAGTACCGTGTCGCTACAGATACCCAAAAAAGGAAAGCCAAAATTCCAAAACGTTTCTCTGAGGATACACGTAGAATGCACCATACCTAATTAGCAAGAAACTTGAATAGATGTGCCTCCACACAGAGATCTCTTCTTTAGCAATTAAATTCAACAGAACATAGGTAGTACAAGAATCACTTACAGCTTCTCTGTTGTTTCCTCATCAGCACTGTCTTCGCGAACAAGATACTGGTCACTCCAGCTTGAATCCTAGGGAGAACTAAGAAGTATTATAACAAGAAAAGAAATACTTGTTATTAACATAAAAAGTTTACATGGTTTAACTCAAAATCAGAGCCACCTTGAGCTCCTTAGATCTCCAAGAATCCTTGAACTTCTTTTTATCCTTTGATTTCTCATGGGATTGTTTCATATCACCCCCTTTGCTCGCATTCTTCTTAGCATCCAAGGCAAGTTCAGCCAGAAAGGCTTCTCTTGCAGCATCAGATCTCTCTCTAGCATCCTTGTCCACCAGCTCCTCCAAACGGTGCTATATTGCATATAGCCACAGTTAAGCAATGACCAAAAAAAGGCGCTCACATATAAAAAAAAACTTGAAGCACTGAAACTGAGCTGCGTACGAACTTGCAAGAACGATCTCATGAGGGGTAAAAGAATCGTTCGATAATCGAGAGCAGAAGCAGGCCCAAGCTTGTGCTCCAGTTGATGCGTCACGGCCACATTTCGCATAATCCTAGAATCTATCTTGCTAAGCTGCAAGCAAAAAAAAAAGGTTGCAAAATGCACATTGTAAGTGCATTTGGAAGATTTTATGGAGCTCATTTAGTCAATAGAATCCAGAAGAACTGACCTCCATAGTAATTTGTTCCTTCATCTTTGAAACAACCATCTGTACCACTGAATCATTTGGATTCATAAAGTCGTGCATTCTCCAGTCATCATCTTCCCCACCATCAAAGTCAGCAAGGCGTGGGGTCATGCCAGAAAGGGCCTCGTCGTAACCAAAGTGTGATGTGTGAAGTTCCTTCAAAACAGTTGAGATAGCATCTAACTCAAATCTGCTACTGTTGGTCTGCTCCTCAGTAGTGCGCTCCAATAACTCCACCTGCCGCTTCCTAAGGAGCTCCTCGTACCCTTGGAATCCATACCGCCCCACCTGCTCCCTTCGATTTTGCTCTTCAAAAAAAAGACCCTCAACAGAAATCAAGGCGGCCTCATTTCTCAGCTGTTCAAGCTTCCGTTCACATAAGTGCTGCAAGCTGTTGAACTCCCTCTCAAGTGCTCGAATAAAGTCCATGCTCTGATTTGACCTTTCATCAAACATACGATTCCAACCCAATAGCTGGTCACAAATTGAAGATCCAGCGTACAGCCATGAAAGCAGTGCGTCAGTACCAACATTCCCAGAGTCAAAGTTTCCTGCAAAACTCTGCCCATCAATGATCAGTTCCAATGAATCAGAATTAAGTGTAACCTTCTCGAGTACATCATGATTTTTTGGGAAACTATCCCCGTCACTTAGCCCTTCACCCTTCTCTAGGTGCCTATTAAGTCCAGCGGATTGCATTAAGTCCTGCAAGAATTTTAATACTTTCCGCAGTGATGGTGCCTCCAATAAGCAAATGCAACGAGGTGACTCATCCAGCGAATGATTAAGAAATAGTGACCCAGATGGCAACCCCCTGAGTTCCTCCACAGCAAACTGAATCACCCTGTTTAGATTGCTCACTGAAAGATTATTGTTCTTCACAAGGACCTGAAACAATGAATGAATCCTCTCTAAAATGTTTGCCCTTTCGCCATCATCTGAGAGAGGCCACTTACGGTCGCCTTCCCTCATTACCACTCCAAAACCATCATTCTCCTCAGTGTGCGGGGAGGCTGAGGATTCTGACGTGTCTGACTTGTCTTTGTTACTCCAATTATCTGATGACATCGAATCTTTGTCCCTATCTGGGCAGAGATTGTCGCTTTGCTCTTCCTCCAACAGTTTCAGTGCTGCAGTAGCATCCAGTGGCCTCCAGTTCCAACCAATGAGCATCGCTGCCCAGTTAGCATCAATCTCTGGCGGCAACATATCATGCAGCTCGGATGAGAGTATGCCAACATGCTCATCCAGCACATGCCACCAGTGTGACTTCACATTTACAGACCGCTTCCGACACCTGCCACATACCCAGAACTCCCACTTGCCATTGATGGTGGCAAACTCTAGGGCCTCACTAAGCACCTCGGATGCCGCCAATGCAGCGTCTTTCTCCTTATGCGCCGCAGCAGCATAGTGTGACTTGAGCTCAGCGACGCTAGCGTTTAGGAATGAAAGCCTTTGCTCCGCTGGAATTGCGCCCCAGTAGGCACGCACCTGGTCCATGCGATCAGACGCGGACGAAGTCGCCGCTTTCCTCGACCCATTCTTTCTCCGGTCTGCGCGGTGCCCGCCACCCAGCGATGGCTGAGACGACGAGGATGGGGCCTCGTCTCCCTGTGACTGAGAAGAAGCGGGGGCGGCGGCCGCATCACCGTTGCTCTGCTGCTTCTGCTGCTGCAGCAGCCTCATCGCAGCCAGGCGTACCTCGATCTCCTGGCGGCGCTCCTCCGGGGTCTTTGTGGCCTTCTTGATCTCGTTGGGGCGGCGCGGGGAGGGCAGCGTGGGGACGAGGCGGCCCTCCATGGGTTCGTCGGCGATGCGGCGCACGGGGATGAGGCGGAGCTTGTCGTCCCCCGTGCCGCCAAGGGTTTTGACCCAGGTGGAGATGGATGCGAGGTTCGCCTTCTGGATCAGGCTACGGAGCTCGGACTGGACCTGATCGACGTCGGGTCCCGGCAGCCTGAGCGAGTGGGGCGCGGGGTCGGAGGGTTCCTCGATGCTGAGCCCGCGCTCGCACTCGGAGACGACGTCCTCGTACCCGCGCGCGTCGTTGGCGGCGTCGTAGAGCAGCATGGCGTGGAAGTGCGCGAGCTCGACGGAGTCCGGCGCGAGGTCGACGGCGCGCTGGGCCGCCTGGAGCGCGGCCCGGTGGTGGCGCGCGCGGGCGGCGGGGTCGTCGAGGACGGAGGCGGCGCGGGCGTGCACGGTGCCGTGCGCGCGCAGGAGCAGCGGCGAGGCGGCCTCCCCGTGGCGGGCCACGGCGTCCTTCATGAGCCGCAGCGCCCGCGCGTGGCTCCCGCGCTGCAGGCATGCGAGCGCCTTCTCGACCTCGGCTCGCACGGCGGCGTCATCGCTGGACCCCGGCCCCGCCGTAGCCGCCGCCGCCGCCGCCGGCCGGCGTGCGGCGTCGGGCGGGGGCGGAGTAGGGTTTGGTGCGGGGGTTCGCTTCTTTCGGCCCATCGGCGGAGCGGAATGAGATTTGGGGATGGATGGATACCCTATAAAAAAAAACAACAAACCCCACACCACACCCGGAGGCCGGAGCGGAGAGGAGCGCAGTGCTGCCGCCCTCTGCAGGTGGGTCCGGGTCTAGGTCTGCCACCACCTAACACGAGCGTGCGTGCGCCCAGCCGATGCCGATGCCGATGCCGATTCGATGGGGACTTCGGCCTGCCCGCCCTGCCCCGCTGCCCCTCTCTCTCGTGTCCATGGGCCACGTTTCCCTTTCCCTTCTGGGCTTCCGGCTCACTGCCACCTCACCACCTCACTGTACGTCACCCATGATGGTATGCCACACAACATTTTTGCGAATCGAATGCCGCAGAGTGCTGCCACCGCCGAGGGTTGGTCCAAGATATTATCGAAACAATGATCCTACAATACGCGTTGCAAAATTTTCACCAGCGTATTTATAGTTTGATCCCTGGCCTATCAATTGTAGTAAGCGGGGGTGCATGCTCAACAGCTCAAGTGTCCGTCAATTGTACACAACTACTGCAGTGCGCACAACGGCACAAGTGGGCATTATACATTCGGCAATGGAGCTATCTCGACTTTTATGAGATGCGACACAATCGACTACTTGAATGCTGGCATCTACTTCGTTGCACGATGCTCATCATTCGATTTGAGCACGTGTCGATTGTGTATCTTTTCCCTGATGATCAGAAGATGAAAAAAAAAATATAAAATGTGACTAGTTCAGTACACAAACTAGCATATACATGTGTGTGATAGGCGCCATGAAAGAAAATACCAATCTACCTGGTCAGCAAGCTAGCTATATCATCTTTTATATGAAGGCCAAAGAATATTTCGAGTTTGATCGATTATCAGAGAGGAGATCAAACAGATTGAAGAGACGGTTTCCAAATAAGTGACTGCGTTCGGAGGCAAGGCTACATGGCGACTTAATAATGGCAAGATAAGGTGAAAAAGATAAGCAAGGACTTGTCTATGGGGTATTGAGCGAGAGAGAGAGAACGAAGGGGCAAGCAGAAGGTTTGACACCAATGAACAAACTTAGGGGTGGTTTGACACCAATGAACAAACTTAGGGGTGGGTTAATGCCCAGTAGGGACTAACTACTCCATAAACGAGCCATTGTGCAGCTAAAGTATCAATCATTCTTCAAACACAAGAGGTTGAAGTGGCCTATGGACGACACAGGACAATCACAAGTCACTGTTTCGAGATGGATGAGCTCAAGGGGGGTGGGTTGAGGAAAGAAAGATAAGAAGTCAAGAGTTGAGTGTCTAAGTGTGGCAATAATCAAGAAATAAACTCAAAATGATTGAATTTGATGAGTTTTATGTGTGAACTCGAGAGGAGCTCAACCATATGTGTTAGAGATGTCTCGGAGGTGCTAAAATGCCCAACTACAAGTCTACTAAGACACATGTGAGAAATGAAGACGATAGAAAAAAGAAATAAGTCAAAGCAAGCAAAGTCAGCAAATCTGAATTGGTAGGATTGTCATGTGATGCAAAGGTTGTTCTGACTGGAGTTTAAGTATTAGTCTAGTCAGTTATGGATAATTCTATGGAAGTCAATCAATGATGCACTGACAATATTATTTGTTGCATAAGCTATTTGTGGTCGAACCTTGATGCAAGATATGAAGCTAGTGGAACAAAATGAATCGTGCTTTAAAAGATGATGAAGTGGTAGAAAGGCGTGCAATGTCGAGATTGTCATGTCAAGGACCGGTACAAGAAGCCTCCAACGGAAAGGACATGAATCAGGACATTGATTGGCTTTAGGGCTTTTCTGAGTTCTAGTGTTAATTATTGATTATTGGGACCCCTAATTTTGGAGGTCCATCCCGGTGTTCCACTTGCACCGCCCATTGTACAAATAAACTTAGTGAGTGGTACAAGATTGTGAGAGACACGATCTTTTGAGGGAAAAGATTAACCTAGTGAAGCAAATCTTGCACAAACTTCGTGATTGATTGCAAAAACTGATTAAAAGGTACCTTGACTGAAGCTTGATCACGACGATCTCTTACGACTTCCTCAACAATGAGTAAGTACGTAATTGATATGTGGCCAAACCTTTGGTCAAGATATTGCACAAAACACTTAAACCTAAACATAATAAATTAATAAAATATAAAACATATATAAATTGTTACTCCAATTTAAAAGTTCTGGCTACAATCATTGCCTGACAACAATTGAAATAGACTAAAACAGACCACTATCATTAATAAACAGATTAAGTTCCAAATAAGGATATGAAAAGCTTAGATTTAATGTATACATAGAAATACATGTCTAACAGAAGGAAAATCAACATTAATATACGAAATTATCTAGGCGTACAAGTTTTCATAGGCCACTTGCAACTTGGTTCATATTTATAAGTACATAAATGCCATTTGCAAAGATGCACACCATGGAAAACACCTTTGCTTGTTCGCCTAATGCAATATCTTCCAATTGGAAACCTAAGATGGCAAAGAGCAACTATTTGATAAACGTTCATTGGGCTAAAGAAATGAATGATTAGACAATCTTCCCCGCTTTTTTTTTATAAAAATCTTGGTTCTATATTTTTTCATTTTTAGAAAGTTACTAAGTTATGTATATACCTCTCTAAGCATGCCTTTTTACATACAAAACTTATTCCTATAGCTTTTGAACATAAGTTTTCATTTTTTTAGAGAAATTTTTTTATTTTTTTGAAAGTTAGAAGTTATGTATATAATTTCTGCAAATGTTTATTTGATAAAACTTATCATGACAACTTGTGAACCTAACCTTTTCACTTTCCTTTTTTGAAATAATCGTTTTGACGACTTTCTAGAAGTTACATATTTATGTATACTTTTTGCACCTTTTTTACACAACTTATATACATGTTTTTTCCATACCAATACGTTATAAGGATATGAGAATTTAAATGTATAATAGTAAGACAAGACAGTGGGTGGGATCGTTCATTAGAAAGTCTTGTAATCAATGGTCACCCATTTGGAGTAACGATTATTCAAGTTTACACACACGGTGACACAACAAAATGAACTTTATTGGTACTCATTGCTTTTTTCATGTGATTTCTTCTGTTTTAAAGAAAACATGCAATTTCTTCTCTTAATCAAGGATAAAGTGTTTTGAAAAAAAAAGAGAGGAAAAAAAATACAAGGAGAGCATGCAACCACAAGTGGCATGATAATCAACGCAAGTCTAAATTTAGCATCCATGTTTCCTGGCCACCACAATCCTCCACCACCTCCAGGCAGCATTGCAGCCTTCCCCCATCATCCTCCTCCCCACCACCACGTACTCCCGCGCACCCCTCCGCTCCACCACCTCCCGAGACTCCCCCGCGTAGGCCGGCGACGGTGGTCGAAGGGATGGGGCAGCAGCGCACGCTGGTGTACAGCTTCGTGGCGCGAGGCACCACCGTGCTAGCGGACCACGCCGAGGTCTCTGGCAACTTCGCCTCCGTCGCTGCACAGTGCCTGCAAAAGCTCCCCGCCAACAACAACCGCTTCAACTACAGCTGCGACGGGCACACCTTCAACTACCATGTTCATGATGGATTCAGTATGTAACGCACCGGCCATTCTCACCCTCGCTGTCTCTCTACACCTGCAATTTGCAAATCGTTGACGGCGACTTGGTTTTTGCTTCACCTTTATTTTACCTGATGGCGATCATGGAGTGTATTAGGGAACTCTTAATTTCTCTGACAAAGACAGGATGAAAACCAATTCCAAACGTTGCATTTTATTAGAAAAAATACCTAATGAATTTCAAGTGATATATTTATCACAAAGAAAATAATTATGGCATTTTAGTGCTTAGTCGCAGTGCATTACAGGTGAATTCCATGGTAATTATTCATAGCATTGTTATGGTTCTTTTTTTTTTTCCCTCTTGGAGTATGATGGGTGTCTAGAGCGTCCCTTTCCAGCACTTTGGTAAACGCAACTCTAACAGACTAATAATGGGTTAACATTTTTATACAGTAGCCTATATGTCGGCACTGATAAATTTGTTTTATTTACATTCTTACTCATTTCATCCTTTTGAAGCTGTATGGAGTCATGGATTATGTCACAGAATGGCTATCTTGCCAATCTAGAAGAAAAACCGTGCGCGCATGAAAATTATAGTTTGAGTTAGGACGGCGAGTTTATCCTTTTCACACGGGCAATGATCTTCAATTAATTTCTACATACATATTATAATGTTTCAGTATAGACAATAACAAGATCACTCTCATTCCAGATAACAAATTCTAGGGAATCATGTTGACATGTTTTTCCATGTGGCAATGTCTTTGGTCTGCAGCATACTGCGTGGTTGCTACAGAAGCAGCTGGTCGGCAACTTCCAGTTGGATTTATTGAGAGAGTCAAAGAAGATTTCTCCAAGAAATACAGCGGAGGGAAAGCCAGAAGTGCTAGTGCCAATGGCCTCAAGCGAGAATATGGGTACTTCACTAATTTCCTCTTGATATTTTGCTTAGCCTCTCTAGCTTTTTATACAAATAAACCATTCACATTATGCGTGGGAATAGGCACTAAATGGATGTCTTAATTTTCTTCCAGACCTAAACTTAAAGAGCACATGAGGTACTGTGACCAGCACCCTGAGGAGATTGACAAGCTTGCAAAAGTGAAAGCTCAGGTCACTGAGGTGAAGGGAGTAATGATGCAAAATATCGAAAAGGTTCGACACTTTTACTGCAGTGGTTACAGATTAATCCTATGTATGGTGGTCAGTACCCATGAAGAGGCTTCAAGTATCAACATATTTAAAAAAAAAAAAATTCTATACTTGCACTAGCAAACCGATACTCAAAGGACTCTATATTGGTGGTCGTCAGGTACTGGATCGTGGTGAGAAAATCGAACTGCTCGTTGATAAAACGGAGGATCTCCGATCACAGGTTCATTGATCATATGCTTGCAGCTTTGCTCTCGCCTAGAGCCCACTTCTCGCTTAATCTATCTAACTATCACCACACTCACCGCTTCAATTTCGGCTGTATTAATTAGGCACAAGATTTCAGGCAACAGGGTAAAAAGATTAGACAGAAGATGTGGTGGGAGAACATGAAGATGAAGCTCATCGTTTTCGGCATCGTGGTCGCGCTCATCCTTCTCATTGTGTTGACAGTCTGCAAGGACTTCAACTGCTGGTGATGAGAAATTGCAGAGCCCCACGCATCTCACCGGTTACTGCAATAGCCTCTGCCTTCAGCTTGATGTTGTTGTTCCTGCAGATAACAAGGAAACACAGAATGAAAAATGGAAAACAGTGTAGAGGGCGCATTACCATCGCACCACAAGGGCCAAAACCCATCGGCCGTGTGACGTTGCAGACGTTGATCGCATTGTTCTTGCTTCTTAGCTATGTCTAGATCATTGGGCTCAAAGTTCTAACAGAGCTCTCTCGTGTTTTGTAATAGTAGCATATTGTTGTGAATTGTGATTGGATAAGTTACCTGTTCAGCAGTTCATGTACTAGTAGTACTTGCTTATTATGGCTGTATTTGCGATGCTCGAGTTACCTTGGTAAATACTGCACCTTTGTACTCCCCCATTTCTGACTTTTTTATTTGTCCATATTTATACATAGGCTGATAAATCTAAGCACGTACTGAATACACATACATACAGAAATTAATGAATCTAATAGAGACATTGAACCCGTTACAATCTAAGAGGGCCGGAGGAAGTAATATTCATAACCCACACCATCTTCCACCCTCCGATGAGCATCATATAGGCTTCGTTCTTGCTCATCCCTTAGTACGGTAGCAAGTATATCCTCATCCTCCTATTCTGACTAAATATATCATATTCCGACTAAATATCCCGATTCCCGATCGAGTGGAATGCCTGCTATCAACGGCGCTTGGTGCTTGTCCCCCCATCCCCAACCCTTACTCCGATCTTTGTCAGCGTCCCTCATACTGGATCCACGCTTCCAGCCCACTCCCATCCCATTCCCATGCATATGCATGCCTCTTTATTCTCCAGAGAACTCCAGATTTCATCACCGATTAATCTTTTACCACTTTATTCTCTGTTGGATCTGGCACAAAGATATGTACACACATTTTCTATGCATCGACAAACCATGCACATACACGACATAACCAAGGCGCATACATGCACACATGCAGGCGCACAAAACATTCACAGATGCAAAAGCATGCATACGGCGCACGCGCACACGCAGTAGTAGCTTTTCTGCCTGAAACTATCTCCTGATGAGTCCGTTTCCATTGAACCATACATGCACCTAGTACGTACGGTGGAGAGTTCATCCAAAAGCTCGAAGTGTGGACAAGGCTCGATCGATCGATGATGCTGTATGCATGGAGTTGGAGGTACGGTCCTCACTCCCTAAAAAGGATGTATAAAAGCTAGTAGCAGTAGCTTCTTCTAGCAAGCCATCTGCTCCGGCCTGTACACAGGCGAGATCTCCTCGAAGACGGGCAGCCTCCTGCTGGTCTTCCGGTACGGCGTCTGCTTCACCGCCACGTCCAGCAGAGCCAGCATCTCGTTCTCGACCCACTCATCGTCCTCGTCGCTGCTCTCGCCCCCGCCGCGTCGTCCGACGACGGTGCCGCCGCCGCCGCCGCCGCCGCTCCCCGGCGACGCCGCCTGCGCCATGATCCGCGCCAGCAGCTCCTCCGCCTTCCGGACGATCTTGCCGTCCTGCGCGTCGCGGGCCTGGTACCTCCCCACGAGCACATCGGTGAGCACGAGCTCGGCGTCGGCGAGGCGGGTCTGCTCGATGAGGCAGAGCGCGAGGTTGCACGCCTTGTTGGCGTCCGGGTCGATCATCTGCGCCTTCCGGTACACCACCTCGGCCGCCATGAAGTTGCCCTGCTGCATGTACGCCCACGCGAGGTTGCCCTGCAGCATGCGCCGATGGTATATATTACACACGTGTGCATGGCCCGGTGTCAGATCGTCGATCGGACACAGCACGCATTCGGACGATGGAGACGACGACGTATGTGCACTGAAACTGAAACTGAAACTGAAACTGACACAAGATCCGTTCGTACCAGGACGCGCGAGGTCTCTTGCTTGACGGAGACGTGGATCTTGCGGCCGTGGGAGCGGGCGCGCTTGGTGGTCCTGCCATGGAACGCCTCGCCGAGGTAGATCTTGCGGAGCTTGTCCTTGAGCAGCTCGATCTCCTCCTTGGTCCGCCCGCTGGCCTTGTAGAGGTCGAGCAGGATGTTGTCGAGCGACTCCTGGGACTGGCGGGGGCACAGGTGCCGCAGCGACCTGACGGCGTCGATGGCCTCCGCCAGGTACCCGCGCTGCTTCATCACCACCGCCATGTCCTTGAGCGCGCTCACCAGCTTGTCGCCCGTGCTGATGGCCTTCCAGAACCACGCGATCGACGCGTCCAGGTCCTTCTCCACCAGCTAATTAAATGCATGATTGATTGATTATTCGGTCCATTAAGTTCATGTCATGAGGTCAATGCTAGCTGCACACACGCGTCGTCCACGCGCGCGGGGAACGAATGGTGGACAATTGATCTTGGCCAATGGCAGGAAACATAGCTGAATCGAAGAGATCTAATACTGTATGTACCTGGAAGTGCTTGGCCCTGGCGTACGGCCCGTCGCCGGACGGGATCTTGTGCGCGACGTGCGGCGCCGTCGTCGTCGGGCTCGCCGGCTGAGCCATGGCGACCACCACCAGCTGATCCATGGGGCGGCCTAGCTAGCTAATTGAGAATTATTTGAGATGGTTTTCTTCTTCTTCTTCGATTCCTCCACCAGCAGCAGGTGCAGGTAGATTAGCTAAGCTCTAGCCAATGATCGCCTAACACTTTCCTTTCCCCTCTCCCTGACGCTTCGTTCTCGACGTACGGTCTGCTGACACCATTGGCGAGGCGGAGGAGCAGTCGCCGTTTATAGCCGGCAGCGACGGCACCAAACTCTGAACCTGCCCGTGAGGCGCACGTGGCCGGGAACCCGTCCAGGTTCAGCCCTCAGCTGGGCAAATTCATCGGGCCGTGTCCAGTAGCTGGTTTGCCCCCTGATAGGATAGGAAGAGGGGACTGAACTGGCCCCTCGGCGTGACGGAAGACGTGGCAACGGAGCGAGCGATCCATCCAATGAGGCCGCTGCCGGTGCCGTGTGGGAGGGAGGATGGCCCGCTCAAAGTCTGGGTAACTTCGAATTAGAGCATTTTAAAGAGATTGAGATGCGTTTAAATTTTTAACTTATCAAAATTTCCTTCGATCCCTCCTAATCCACTTCGATCCCCTTCAATCCGATGTTATCCAAACCCTCAGCCAACGCACTGAAGGAATCCTGTTATGATGTGTCACACGAAAACGCTTGTACAGTATGATTAGCATGCATTTGCCTATCAATCTTATCTGCCAACTGCTATGATGTGGGTCTGAGATGGGATTGCAAGGAAGTTTTTATCTATAGCTGTACATGCGCAACAAGGAACACTGATGATAAGAACAAATAAACTATGCCCATTTTTTTTATTAGCAAAAATGCCCGTGCGTTGCAACGGGAAAAGCTTAACTCATACTTTGGTTGCAAATCGTTTGGATTTTATTGATTTTAATTTCTTCTCCATTGATGGGCTAGTAAGAGATTGTTGATTTGGACTATACATGTCTAATTCCTATTCGATTTGAAATTTTTTGTTGGTTGGATTCCGTTTGATTTGGCACCTACACTTTTTTTAATAAGACGAACGATTGAAGCAACGTGATGGCCAATAAAAATAAAAATTATCTATACATAATTTTTTTTAATAAGACGAACGTTTGAAACAACGTTGGCGTCATATTTTTTTCAAGCAAAACTAAATTGACCGGCTTATTTTTAGCGATCTGCAGTCCCTTCCCACACTCTGATCTGCAGGCTGGGCTGAAATTGCCGAAACAGTTCGAATTAACCCCCTTGGCAGCAGCCTGTTGAACTCGCGGCTTGCCGATACGGTTTGAATTAACACCCTTGGCAGCAGCCTGTTGAACTCGCGGCCGAGCCCGCAGGCAGCAGCCCACACAGCCCATGGCAAGCCGCCGTCCGTCAGAAGAAATACACCCTAACCCTAGTTTCAACGCTCTCTTCTCTCCCTTGGCCGGGGACTCCGCCGGCACTCCGGCCGACCACCGCGTCTCCTCTCCTTCGCCTCGCCGGCCCTCGCCATGGCTGCCGCCTGCTTCCTCGGGCAGTGGCGCGACCACCACGGTTTCCCATGTTGCTTCCTCTTGAAGGCCGCCCCCTCCCCCGCTCAGCCCATGAGAGCTCGTCGCGTCCGCAGTGCCCTTCCTCGCCGGAGCTGCCTGATCTGTCCAGCACGGGTCAGCAACTCCACGCTGTCATATGTTATTGCTTTCTTGTCCCACTGTGCTTGCTGCTGATTAGTGGCATTGCTCTGTTGTTCTTCTTCTTGTTGTTCTCTCTGTATCTTTAGATTAATATATAGAGTTGGATATTATTGTAATAGCGATTTGGGATTAAAACTCCCATGTATTCTGTATGATGTTGGGTATGATTTGGCTTTTCTATTTTTTTTGTTGGCTTCGAAATCAATCTCTATCTCTCTATTTGATGGATTGTGGGCCGGGCTACGCCTCACGGACGCCACGCCGTACACCTTATTTGATGGATTGTGGGCCGGGCTACGCCTCACGGACGCGACGCCGTACGCCTCACGGATGTGACGCCGCGTAGGGACCAGATGCACGATGCAGAGGGAGACTCAAGAGGCTTGTAGGCAGGGCCCACATGTCACGACGGACCGGAAAACCGGAAAACCTTATTTGCTTTAATATTAGGTATAGATTTCGATTAAATTGGTGCAGAACTAGATCGCCCTTGTTTATCAAATTTCATGTAGTTTTTTTATTTATTAAAAGCAAATATATACATGCGTGCATTTTTTTCTTTTTTTCAAAAGAAAAATATACGCATGCTATATGGCATGGCTATACCCAAAGACCTGAGCAGAAAGCAGGTCTTCCAAAAATACGATGTGATTACAAGAAATTGACGAACCGAGAAATGAAGCAGAACCGATACAAAATCCAATATTCAAACATGCTTTCTCTGTGACCTAGTACGGCAGCAGATTCCATGTTTTTTTCCAAAGCAAAACAATATATATATATAATATATATATATATAATATATATATATAATTTATATTAGGAGCCCTACGCTCCCAATAACTTGCAGGAAGCCCGGGTACAATGTTGCATTCGGGTTCCAGCCGAACCGAACAAAGCGCACCCAGTCGCTCGCGCCCCCCGGGCCAATCCATTCAACCCACGTCGCCTACCTGGCCCACTCAACCATGTCGCACCCCCACCCCACACATCCGCACCCCATTCACAACCCTATCCATTCGACATTTCGACCCCGCTGCCGCCCCCCGCCCGCCGTCGCCTGTCCCTCCCCGATGGATACCAGCGGAAGCCGGCGATGTTTCTCGGCGGCGTCGTGGCAGCTAGCCTCCCTCATGTTTGAGAGACGACGATGGACATGGAGCTCTATGGGTGACGGCACGCCGTGTTCGTCCTCTCTATGCCGGCAGCGACGGTGGCGGGTCAGATGGCGACGTGGTGTGGAGCCAAGGTTGGCGGGCACCTTGGTTGTCCTCTCCGGCAAGGTTCAGTGGTTCCTCCTATTACCAGCGACACGTACGGTCGACGTCTGACATTTTTTCTTCCTCATCAGATCCGGAGATCCAGCCTGCCGGCAGCTACGGCAGGCACCCTTTATCCAACCCGGCGACCGTGACTTAGCCGGCAACGGCCCGTCCCCTTAGGGACTTTGCCCGTGCGTGGATCTGGGACCTCCGTGGGTTCCTATACGGTGCCTCCATGGTATGTTCTCTTGTGAACGAAGTCTCAGCACGGCAGATCTTGCTCTCTCATGCGATGGCTCAACGATGGACGTGTCACTAGCAGCCCCTTCACACCGAGCACAAGACTTCTACTGGAGGTACTACTGCAGCTTTGCAAGATCCAAAATCTTATTGCATCCTGTAATCGCACAGCCTTACGGCACTTGTTTCATTTTAGCATGGGCGCTAGGAACATGGATGGCTTGCCGGAGGTGGAGGTTGGATCGCCCTGAAGCTGGCTAACGGCCTACCATCTCCGTACAGGCAACCTATTCGAGAAAATGCCTTTGAAGAGGTAGCTCTTTTTTCCACTCTAATCTTCAGTTATTCTGAATGTTTCTGTGCTTTTACTTTCTGGATTTTATGCTAATTAGTTTTTATGAAATTGGTACTGTATGGTTGAGTTTTCGTGCAAAATTTACCTCATTTTTATTACCTTGGGTTGAATAATTCCTTACATTACGGATCATAAAATGTGGCTGAATGCCTTTCAGTTCTTATCGTGTATCAGAATCAGATGCAAGGTCCAGCTGAGTATATGTGCTTGTCGATGCCGCTCACCTGCGGCAGGTGAGCGGTGACCCCTCGAGTGGTGAAGCTTGGTTCAACGACGGCCATCTGCAGCCTTGGGTGGTGACGATGTAGATCCAGGTCGTGGGCGCCCTATAGGCCAGCATGGAGCAAGCGGTGCCAGATGACGTTCTCCTCTTCCACCTCAGGCCGGTAAACAAAGCTCGGACCCGTCATCAACTTGGATCCCGCACAGGCATGTGAGCTCTCTCTCACTCCCCTCCCCTGTTTTCTATAATCTGATGCGTGACCAGTTGTGTCTGTGTATGCACACATGGGAGATTTAAAGGCATGTGATGTGCAAAGCAGTGATTCTTTGTTCAAAAAATACACTAGGGTCTTGTGATCTGCACTTTGTTTGTTGTAGTATTAAACTGTGTTAGTGAGGATCTATAATAAAACTCATTGTGTATATAACACTAGCATTAGCTAGCTTGTGTAGATTTGCACTAGTTCTATGATCACCACCATTACTTTTTATGTTGATTGGTATGTTTGTGCATGTAATGCGATCAATTAAATGTTGAATTAGATGCATGATGCTACTTTGCTGCTATTTAAGAATTTTCTACGATTGATATCACTTTTATCTATGTGATTGAACCAAAAAATTAACTAGCTTTTCTACCATAGAGAAAATTTGGATCTATGTATGCCTTTTTCTCTCACTGCTTCTATGTTTTTCTGCGAGATATTGCTTTCTCAGGGGGTAGCTTGGTGTGGGTAATGCATGGTACTAATTCTATGAACACATCTGATTTTATGTTGTTTCTCACAAGTCGGATATTTTATGGTCTTATTTATGATTAATAAAAAAACTGTTTAGAACGCTTTGTATCTATTGAGTGTAGAGCATGATTCACTGACTTAAACTGCAGAGCCTGGAACACTCTATGAATAAATGTTTTTTGCATAAAAGTCGATTATCTCTTTTTTTTTTTTTTTTGCATAACAGAGTTAGTGATCCGATTTCGATCAACTCATTCAATCTTGGTTTTTTGTCAAGCTATTTCTAGGTATACATGTGACTGTTTAATTTATACTCATTCATGGTTCACGTGGTTAGAAATTTCTATAATTTCATGTGATTAAAAATATTTATGCCTTTATGCCTTACATGATTGTATTAACGCCTACCATCATACTATTTATGCCTATCGTTGCACTGTTTGTATGCAAGCTGGTGTTATTTATTGCATAGGCAGCGATTTTTAAATTTCTATGATGACTGCAGATAGTTTTTATGCTTGATTACAATATAGATTGATTCATTGCATCTTTCTATGATCAATCAAAAAAAGCTATTGGTGTTTTCTAGGATCACAGAAATGTGAAACTAACTATTTTCTATGATTTCTCTTAATGCTTTCTATGCCTTTTATGCGAGGAGTGGTGGTGCGAGAAGCCGTTTGTTCTCATCCGACGTCAACGTCCTGGCTGTGCCTCTTGATGGTGTGGAGCGGGCCGAGCAGGAGCAACGTTTATCCCTTCATATGTCCCTAAGGCCACCATTTATATACTCATTTCTAATTTTATGCTTTCATATGTCACTAATTATGTCCATCAGACCACCATTTATGCAACACTATTCTAATTTTTATGTCTTCGTATGTGACTAATTATGTCCAGCAGGCCACCATTTATGCACACAGTAACTCTATTTCTGAACAGGATCATGTATCATTAATCTGTGTGTATCCAATAGTTGCTGGAAGCTAGATTAATCTCTCGCGTCAGGCTATATCTACACTTAATCTCTCGCAAGAAAGCTAGATTAATTTTAGACTTCCGTCCCATATTGCATCCTGTGAAGATTTTATGCCTTGGTAAATTCCAGCTTTTATAAATTCGCATTGGTTATATGACTACTACCACAGATTTTTATGCCTCTTTTATGCAAGGTAGTGATGAATGATAAGGTGACACGCAACACCAACACAGCTGCTGGCACCTCGTGCTGAACGGCGAGGCCCTCAACTTGACGCTGATGTGTGCTATGTTCATAATGTGCTTGTAAGCATATGGATGAGTGACAGGCAGCGGAAAACCGTAGCGAGGAAAGGGTTCTTCGACATCCTTGTATCTTTGCAGACGAATAGCTCAGGCTAAGATCACTATGCACAACCGGATCACTTGTTATGTACCGGACAGAAGCATTTTATGCTAGTTAAATATTACGTAGGTATACATTAGATGGTTGGGATTATATTTTGACCAACTGTGCACTAAACAACGAGTGCTTTATATGATAGTCTAGATTCCGAATACTTTCATGACGAAATATTTGCGTTAAGTATTTTGTATTGAACAACTCTATCATTGCACCATTTATACTGATTTATACGTATATGTATGCTCTAACGAAAAACTGTTTATGAATTGGATGTTTCAACGAAGAATTATCGTAACAAACTAGATACTGGATCAACTCAATTTATGATAGAGTTTATTGAGGTTTATGCCACGACACAAGTCATTTTTGCTGATTTTTACAAGTAATATTCTATTTTCAAATCAATTTTTCTTTAAACAAATTTGAGAAAGAAAACTGAGCAACTCCATATTTCTATACTTGTCTATTTATATTTTTATATATTTTTATATGCTCACGAACTACCCCTTTGATTAGTTATAGAATTTTCAACCTAAAAGCGTAAATTTAAAATTTAATATTTTTTGATAAATATAGTCACAATGGATGTAAAAACGTGCAGAAAAATATCAATATTCTATTGGTGAAAACCGTTTGTGAATTGGATGGATATCCGTGTGCTGAAATTTCCATCAAAATCAATAAGAAATGCAACAGGCAGAGCTGGAAAACTATCAAAAATGCACTCTTAAATACAGGAAAGATGTCCCATGGGAAACTTAACCACTCATGTCAAAATCCCAAGCAATGGTACAGGCACCATTGGCGATTATACTAAATCCGGGAAGACTGGGAAACAGCACTACAGTTCCAGCCATGGAAAATACCTTATCTTTTTTCTTTTTTGGTTCTTTTCCACTGCAATACAGAACTACAAGACTGGGTTAGAACATCCAACCCTTGATGATCTAGTAGTTTAGGTTGCCCCGCCCACGGCCACCACCCATTCGTCCACGGCCTCGCGAATAGCCCCTCCCGCCAGGTCCACCTGCACCTCTGCCACCACGGTCATATCCAGGACCTGTATAAGACCACCACAAGTTGTTTTAAGACACATTGTGCAGCAAGAAAGGACATCTAAATTATTTCCTTAATCTGAAGAGCGAGTTCCAATGAGATACTATATACAGCAAAAGTAAACCTTGTACCTTCAAAGCTGGTGCGCTGATTATAAAACAATAAAACACCCAAAATGCTGCAGTTCTACTTTTTTAATGACCTTGCTACAGGATAGTCATCATTACTAATCTAGGTAATTGCTTGGCAAAATTATCTGAGTGCACATAATCAGGGTCCAGTAAATGTGGATGGGCCTTCAGCCACACAGGCCACAGCGATGTAGATCTCATGGTTGGTACGGCGCCCCAAAGAGGGGCGTCGCCAGCCAGGCACCTGACCTGGACATGTAAACACCAAGGATTTTCATTAAAAAAAACACAGCAGGAACAACACCAACACCCCGTTTGGATGAAGGAATTCATCCAAGGAATTCGGAATTTGAATTTGCGCCTTCAATGCTGTTGTTTGGATGGATGCGAATTTGGAATTGGAAATCTCATCCAATACCGTTTGGAATTCAAAGCACCTTCTTCCCTAGCGACAAATACCGAGCTCCACCCCTCTGAATTGGCCTCCGTCCACCACACCCGCAGGCCGCAATCTCTTTCCTCATCCCGTGCCGCCTCCATCTCCTACCCGCCATCGATTACCACCTCCGCTCCCTGCTACCGCAACCGCCAGCCGCCGCCCCTGCATGTACCACCTCTCGCCGACGCTGCTCCACCACAGTAGCTGCCCTTTCCTCTTCTTCCTCGTCGCCGGCGACCCCTCATCTTCTTCTCCATTGCTGGTGTCCCCTCCTCCCTGTCGCCGTACCCCCTCTCTTCTCCCCCAAAGTCACACTTGTTTTCTTCCCTCCGCCGGTGAGGGGCTCGCCCCTAGAGAGGGCTCACCGCGACATGGGATGGGGTGGAGGACACGGCGGCCAACGACCTTGTCGCCAAAGGGGACCCCGCGCAGCCTAGGCCAAGATAAGGATGCAGTGGACGAGGACCTTGCCGCCAGGGAGGACTCTACTGCAAGAGAAGACCATGCCACCGAGCTTGACTCCGTCGTGGTCGTCCATCGAGGTCGCGCTCCTCTCAAATTCTCCGATTCCAAAAGCAAGTCATCACGCTATTTTGGAAATGAAATAGGCTCAATTTCTTCTGTGATTTCTTGTGCCATTCAAACATTACCATTGGATTTGAACCCAATTCAATACCAACTCAGATTTGGCATTAGACCCATTTCAATTCTGTGGCTCCAAATATCAACATCCAAACGGGGCCTAATATACCAATGTATGCTCATATCAAATATTTTGTGATGAATATAGCAGCCATAAAAAGTAAGGCCATGCCCCGCTCCCCTACTGCTGCCCTGCCATGTGGGCATCAGGCCAGCAATTAATGGGAGTCAAACTTCAAGCAAGACGAGTGGGCCTGGTGAATGCTGCTGACTGACTCCAACACCTAGGAAGTGCCTGGGCAACACCATGGCAAGCATGGTAGATCTCACAAGGCAGCCCATTGATGAAATTAAAGAAAACTAATACATTATTAGTTTTGACGACTTATAAAATCTATTTTAATATAAGCCCTTTAATAGTCATGATCAGAAGGATAAGTCAGTGGCAGATGTCTAAGTCATGCACAAATTTATAGAGCACTGGTTACCAAGACTGTTCATACCACCATAGCTCCAGTAGCCTCGTCCTCTGCCACCACCTCCTCCTCTGTTCCGGTTGTAGTTCCAGCCACCATTTTCTGATGACAATCATACATGGTTGTACAGAATCAACAAGATGAAACTAAGAAAAAAAACTGAACATATGAATGGAAACAATCTGGTGGTACTGAATTCCTGGTGTGGTGATTATCTGATTATAAATACTTCGGCAATGATGTTGAAAACTTAAATAATATGGTAAACACACTCATTTTAGGACTTACCATATCCTCCATATCCACCTTGGTTATAACCATAACCCCCATAACCACTTTGATGGTGGCCATATCCTCCCTGGTTGCCATATCCTCCCTGGTTGCCATATCCACCTTGATGTCCATATCCACCTTGGTGTCCATATCCACCATAACCTCCTTGGTTGTTGTCGTATTCATATCCATCATAGCCTCCACCATAGCCTCCCCTGCTACCCCAGCCTCTTCCTCGCCCCCTGCCTCTACCTCGTCCACGTCCATATGAATCTTCAATGCATTATAAACATGTTAGCACTTGATCGCAAAAATAAAATTAAATTTACTGACAAAATTGTTCACCTGTTTGACCTTGATTTTGTCTTGGCTGGTGCTGTTGATATTGCTGAGGTTGCGGATATCTTTGTGGCTTAAGTGGTTCTGAATGCAGAGGAGCTTGGTACCTGTAAAAGAGCAACAATATCACTTCAAAATAGACCAAGCGTTGCTGTATTCCAACAACCAAGCTAGTATATCAGTAGATATGCTAAAAAAAGTTACAGCAAAAGAGGCAAAACAATAAGAATACCCAGGTGAACTCTTGTTAAGGTCCTTGGGCGATAAGGAAATTGAGATCATTGAAACATGACGAGTCATCTCCAATCTGCATTAACACAACATAAGTAAATAAAAAATAAAAGGTGATGCAACAATATAACAAAAAGCAGTTTCTTGAAACTTAACGGTACAAGGCCTTCCTCAATTGGCTCCCATACATCAGTAATACTGACAGAACTGATTACTGTATCTTGATGCAATCCAGGAATCCTCTTCTGCAGTTTGGTAGAGGTGCGAGTCAAACAAACAGTCAAGAAGATGGTGTCTGAAACTAGATAGCCAATGAAATTCGCAAACCGACCTTTATGATCTCAGCAATAGCCACTGTCTTGCTTATAGCCTGTCCCATAGCCTTCAAGACAATTTCTTTCACCTGTTTTTCCTGCTTTGAAAAGCTTATAAGATAGAGAATATGGATAAATCAGGTGACTAATATGGATAAATCAGGTGACTGATATGGATGATACTGTGCTTTAAATTTTATCTAAATGTAAGGTTCTACTCCAGCAGGAATTGCAAATCAGACTTCTGCAAGAACAAAACTATCACAAGTAAAGTTCTACACGCTTGCTTGGACTTGTCATTCCCGAATTTGAGGTTGCAATCTCACATCTCAACAAATTGAATGTCAACAAAGGTTGCAGTTCCTATGGACTACAACAGTAGTTCAATGCCCCAAATAACTTGAGATGATGTCCACAGATGATGTCCAGCTGAATGCCACACATGAGCTCCAGGGCTGTGTATCATTCATGCATTATCCCATAAAAGGGCTCCCTTAGCTGATAGCTCAATCTGGTGATAGGTCCACTCTGGATGCCAACCTACTAACCTAGGCCCTAGAAGGTGATATGAGCTGCAGAAACAGTCACCATCCAGCATTCTCAGCCAACTGCAGCTTCGTCATCAAGAAAATTTCTGAGGCAAGAGGCATACTTAAAAAAAAAAAGAGTACTGTTACACACATATACATAACATACATGGGATGAGGGGGGGGCTGAGAAAAGGTAAATACAGGCATACTATATATGGGATGAGCAAGTGATTGGGCATAATGTAAATATAACTAGCATACAGCACACAGCAGAACTGGATTGACAACAGGAATGCAAAGTGACGGCAGGAGACTGACTTGTGCGACAAAGGACAGAAAGGATGGTGAAATATTTAGCATCTTGATTAGGATCTCATATCATTACATGGGTAAACGGTTAGCAGTGGGGTTATAGGAGCATAAGTTCCAGATGGATGGCTATGAAAATAAGTGTCAATCTTTATGGAGTGATTTGCGCAACAACCGCTCGATTTAGCAGCAGAAGATTGATGGACGGCAGACCATTAAAAGGCATGTTTATGGTTACACTGCATGCGACACTAAGCGCCAAACACTTGTCAATTGCACTCAGGAAGGACACACGCAATCAATTGTCGATACCCAACCTACAATGCGTAACCAACACATTACGTACCAATTACATAATCAGGCGTATCGGCAGCAATATGTCACACAAACCTTCAGAATTGCTTGAGTCTGGATAATACTAAGCAGTATCATTCATAAGAAAAATTGTCCCCACCTTATATTCCGAATAGGTGATAGATAAACCTAATTACGAATAGGTGATAGATAAACCTAAAAAAAAATGTGTACACGCTACCACAGCTCTAGCGATCACCTTGCCAAAAAAAAAAAAAAAGTGATGCGCCACAACACAAAGGGGGAGCAAACCACAGAACTGAAGTCATACCGCACCAGATAGACGTCGCAAGCAGCTAGCCAACTATATACGACACGACTCCACCACTTCTCTAAAATCACCATGCTCCGATCCAAAAACACTCACTTCCCCGCTCTCAACAATTATATCCGTCCTCCACAGGCAGTAGCGCGATCTGGTCTCGCGCACGGAGCCTAAACAGAGCGATGCAAGCCGCTTGGACAGGATCGACGAGTTGAATGGCACAACGGAAACCGGAGGGGCGTGGTACCTGAAGGAGAGAGGTGGCGTAGGTGACGTAGTTGCGGATGAGGCCCTGGGTGGTGATGCGGATCTCGTTCTCGCTGATGGCGGCGGCTTCGGGCCGCGGCTTCTCCACCCGCTGGTACCGATCCATGGCGCTTTCCTCCGGCGACGCTCCCGGCGAGTCGGTGGCGGCGGCGGCGCTGCTGCTGTTCAAGGGAAAGAGATGGAAGGGGAAGGGAAGGGCGCTCTGGGGGGCGGGTAAAACCCTAGAAATAGGGGAAGAGGTTGGAGTTAGGGTTTAACGGCATCCGGCGCTGGCGGCCGCTCGGACGGAGAGATGGATGATGCCGCGCAGGTGCCTAGAGATTCGTTTTTCTTTGTTTTCGAATTTTTTATTATTATTAGGGAATATTGATGTGTTCTTTATTATTGATAAATACTACAAAGTTAATATATGGTAGAATAGCATTCGAAGAAATTCTTTGGATGCTTATCCAAAATGTTTTTTCCTATATGAGTTTGAGCGACGAAGCCTCTTGACTAATTAACACTCTGCATCGTATATAAAAAGCGGTCCAGTGGGCTGCATCCAGGTGCCTAGTGGACTAGTAGTGGAAAAAATATATATCTACATGAGTTTGAAACTTTTAGTGCTAGTATTGAAAAAGGATCGAGGTTATATTTGTTTTTTATTTAATATCCTATTTAACCGGGTTTGACTCAATGATTTGAGTGAGTTAACTTGAGAATTTGAAGTTAGGTAGAATAATAAAGTTAGACGGTGGCTTTTGAATTAGAAGTTTGATATTTACCAATTACCAACTTATTTCAGAAAAAAGCACATAAATATGCATCTTTTGCACGGGGTAGTAAGGTTTGTCTCGAACATGGGGATTTCCTCATTTCATATGTTTTCAAGTAAAATTGAATTGTTTCATGTGACTTCTTCTTACATGGTTCATATGTTCCAAACGGACCCTAAAGGGCTTTAATTAGGGCTAGATTTTGACTATATACATTGATCAGTTACTTGTCCTAAAGAATCAATCATATTTTTTTTTTTGTAAAAAATGTAAAATGATATGTGTGCTAATGACGCAAGTTCTAACATGCAAGGAGACACTAGGGGTGTCACAGACTCGTTTGTGGTCGTGACATAATCGATGGAGCTAAAGAGGCTAAGGCATGGCGGTACCAACATGGCGCCAAGAAAGATGAATAAAGTGATATGTATCTCGTTGTGGAGCCCCATGTTGGGTTTGCCGAGACGAAGGATAGCTTGACCATGGCCACCAATAATGCGACTGCCATGGCGCTAGGAACTCATAACTCAACATGCTCACAACAATGATGCTAATTCTCTATAGGATGGCACACCAGTCTCAAATGCGTGAGTCTGACAAAGCTATTGAGTTGTGAGTTGAGGGTGTTGGATGAGGGATAAATATTTCGAGAAGGTCGAGTAAAAGAAAAAAAAAATGATTTGTACTATTGATGGGTGGGGTCCACATGTCATATAAGATTTTGTGAATGATTTATTAGGAGACTAATAAAAACTACTAATTACATTTCTGGTGAAGCATATGATACGTACGGCTCTAGCTGGTTGGCATAGATGGTCCTCCATGGCATATGTCATTGCTGAAGCTACATTTGATGTGCCAGCGACAACACATGTTCGTAAGATAGGGAGTTCGCTCTTGAGGATAGACGTTGGTTGGACGGCGAGCCTTTACATGGGAAATTGCCAGAACCTCAATGGATGCTACCCCAACATGCTTCAAGATGTTAGGCCACAGGCATTAGGGGTTCATTTCCCACTCAAGCTTTGTCCCAACATCTGCAACAAATGAGAATGATTTCAACGCATCCTCTCGACATCGATAGAAGAAGGGAATGTACTAGTATGGTGGTGGTTGTTGAGTGGTGTATTTTCCTTTAGTAGATGACAATTCTTGAGGCCAAGGAGCTTTAAGACTCGTCACATGACCCTAACCCAACGAAATAACATGTATTGTAATAATCTAGATCACTCTATATATAGGGTCAATCCTTAGAAATTGGGTAGGTTGCATCGACACATTGAGATCACCTGATCCAAGGATGATTGAACACCTACATGTAGAAGTGTCTAAAGTTGGGAGTCTTGGTTCTATTCCCTAAGCTGCTTTAGCTTGCAGTCTCTTCGTCTCGAATCGTAAGCGTGCATGTACAAGCACAATGGACCATTTGGCCCATCTAAACTGCTACTAGCACGGCCCAATGCCCAATAAGCTAGAGTCTCACTCTTCACTTTGAAGTTTGAATCTTTCCACTACTCCTACTCGGAACTAAAAAGTCTTTCTGAATACCTTCCAGGCTTCTTTTCCATACGACAGTACACCTCTGGTGGCAGATCTGACGCTTCCATCGTCTTCGTCCGGCATGATTTGAGAAATCATATGAATATTGGATGTCCTAATCCGCTGTAATTAGAATGGCTAAGATCAAGGAATGTGCCAAGCCAAAAATACCAATTCATGAGACAAAAGGACTTGGGATTTTTGTATGGTTATAATCCCTTTATTCAAGAGACTAAGGAAGATTTTAACTTGTCATAAAAAAATTAATTCTCTTCCTTTTCCTCCAATCCCCTTCAAACCAAACAAAATGTTAGTGTGGCCGGAAACCACTTTCAGGTTCGATAGTACGGATCACCATTGACCATGCATGTATACGTTAGCGGTACAATAATACAATAGTAGTATAGCTAATTAGGACAATATAATACAATAAAATAATAACTAGCAGGTTCTATATCTTGCTAGTAGCGAGCGATGCGCTTCTTGATCTATTTGTTTGCATTGACTATACCGTTGTTGTCGGCCAGTATCCTATACTTGTCCTTCCTTGTGAAGCCGGTGCACTCGTACGAAAGCTTGGAGGCTATAAGCTTCTGTACGTAGTTGGCCACCTCATGGCTGGACTTGCCGCCGCCGCCGCAGGTGACTTGAGCCGGCAGCTTGTCGAGGAAAGTGACAATGTACACGGGGGTCGGGTTCATGAGGAAGTAGAAGGGGTCCACTCCCTTCCACCCCCTCGCCGTCGTGCCGTAGAAGACGCTCATACGGCATTCCGTCGCCACAGGGACGATGTCGTCGGTGAGCTCCGCGAAGAGCGCCGAGAACCGTAGCAGGAACGGCTCCCTGCAGGTGGTGCCCTCGGGGCAGACCGTGAGGTCGTCGCCCTTGGTGAGGATGCTCCTCATGGTGGCCGCGTCGGGGGCCCGGTCGCGGGTGAGCCGCACGGTCGGGATCGGGGACACCAGCTCAGTGATGCGGGAGATGGAGTAGGTGACGGTGGTCACGGGGCGGCCGAGCGCGATGGAGAGGAAGACGGGGTCATAGGGAGTCCGGTGACTGCAGGCGAAGAGCACCCCCGCGCGCCCTGCGTCGCGGCGGTTGGGTCGTCGCGGCGGCGTGCCCCGCACGATGACGCGCACACCCAGCGCGTGGAAGGCGACGTAGAGCCATGGCATCGGGAGGATCCCCGCGGCGAGGCGAACGACCGAGAGCAGGAAGCCGACGGGAAACCACAGCACAACGAACAGTGCGACGAGCGGGGTCGGACGTTGGACAAGGCGGCCGTCGTGGAAGATGACCCTCTTCGGCAGCTTTTTTACGTCCACGGCCTCCACCGGCGTCCGTGGCACTAGGTACGCCTCCTGCGTTGCGTGATAAAAAAAAAAAAAACCCGATCATCTCAAAAGTTAGCGCTGCATGCATGCGACGACGTTCAAGGACACGCGCGCGTGCCGACCTTGCAAAGGCTCATGAAGTCGCAGTCGGAGCCCGGATCATCGCCCAGTGCGACGTCGGGCATCTCACCGTCGCCGACCATCTCTCTCAGCGCATCAGCCTTCACTTCACCTACGAGCACGCCCCGGCGCGCGTCCACCCATCCCGTGGCCCGGCCGCGCCACGTCGCGAGCTCGGTGCCGGCGACGGCGTCGGCGCCGAGGATGTCCCTCAGGAACGGCTCCGCCATCACCCGCGGCGTGGCGGTGAGCACCAGCCTCCTCCGCGCGCACGCCGCGAACACGCGCCACGCGTCCGGGCGCACGTCCTCCGCGTAGGCCTTGGGCAGCACGGCGCGCGCCGCGGACTGGATGTCCGCCACGCGGGCGCCCGCGGTGGCCGCGAAGACCAGCACCCGCACCGCCGCGGCCTCCGACACCAGGCGGTGCAGCGCGGCGGCCAGCGGCGCGAGCAGCAGCAGGAGGGCCAGGCGCGGCACGCCGCCCGTGTCGAAGGCGACCAGCGCGTAGTAGGGGAAGGCGCTGCGCGAGCGGAGCAGCGTGCCGTCTAGGTCCGACACGACCGTCGAGTGGGGGCCGAGCCGCGACGCGTCGCACTTGCCCACCGGCGGGAACGGCTTGTTGCCGCGGGTAGTAGCCTCCATTATATTGCGCTTATCAGACTGTGAACAGCTACCTGCCTCGTCGTCGCGGCCTCAGCGTACGTGCCTCCTAATGCGCTGCTGCGAACGACAACTGTACGCTGTATGTGACGGTAGATATAACAGCGCGCGACGCGAGGGGCCGGGGCTGGCGCGCGTGGGAGGAGGAGGACGAACAGCCAGGCAGAACCCGGATATAACTAGCTAAAGCTATCGGTTAGTTGGTGAGCGGTCGATGGGATGGGATGGGATGGGATGGGATGGGATGGAATGGATTCATTTCTCAAACGACGTTAGTTTTCTCCATTTTGGCATTTCCGTCAAATCCATTCCGGACGCTGCCATAATTTCGTTTAACCATCCTCTTGCACGCTACATTATTGCGAATCCATGTGAAAAACATGGCCTGGTGCACGTACAAGCAAGAGAAGCCACCGAGGCCATGTTCAGCAGAGTACCCTAGTACAGCCCAACGTAACAACAATGTAACAATGTAAAGTAGTACAGAGAGTATAGAACTTAAAATAAAGGAATGAAATGGTCCTCCCGCTGGACTTAAAAGGCAACTCAGCCGCAACGCACAGCCACGGCAGTGGTTTTGAATCTGAGCATTAAGCTTCATGGTTCTCTTCTTCGCGGCGACAAAAACATAAGCTCAAACGAGCGGTCTCTCAGAGCGGCTGTGGTGCAGTGCGTGGGAACATGTCTTCCTTTTCTCTTCTGCGGTACATGCGTACAGCAATATTGATGATGATGCAAATAGGTTAACTGGGAACCCATAAAAAATAAATAGGTTATTTTTCACGGGTTCCATGGATACCTAAAAATATATATATTTGTGGGTTGCGGGTATCCCGTTCTTAGGCTATTCTCAGTTACAACGCCTTGTCTCCGGCTTAGACTAGCTAGGCAATGTCTAACAAAGGATCCAAACATGCCCAAAATATCATACAACAGTACCTAAAAACGCCAGGCGCAGGGTGAAAAGTACGATACTATTAGAAAGAAACATGATCCACAATGCATGGTATCATATATAAATATTCAAATTAATTAATTAGGGTGATGTTTGTGTCTATAAAAATAGATCAATCGTATTAGATTTTGTACAATGGCCTAAAATATCGTGCTAAAGCAGTAGTACTCCATATTGATCAAGATTTCTTCTCCCTCCTATTAAATATTATACCACATCAGCTAAAAATCTTAAGTGTCTCTTGTTATTAACGAGTATGATATTACCATTTAGAAGCACCTATCTACCGTACTAGTACCACGGTTGTGTTCAATTCATTTCCGCAACGTGTCACTGCTACAAAAGTCTGCTACGGAAACACCACCCAAATAACACTAGGAACGACTCCAATTTATGGCCGTTTCTGCTGTGCCCAGGATGGGTCTCGCATAGTGCACCGCTTTTGCTGCAACAATAGCAGGCTAGCAGGAGCGGTTGGTAAGGTCCACCGCTCCTGCGGGTCCACCGCTCTTACCACCCGCTCCTGCTATGATCCCTACAGTAGGAGCGGTAGACCTTACTGACCGCTCCTGCTAAAGCAACAGCAGGAACGGTTCACTCTATCTACCGTTTCTATAAAATGAACTCCAAGAACCATCTACCGTTTCTATAAAATGAACTCCAAGAACGGTGAACTAGGTGCACCGATCCTGCTCTTTCAGTCTGTCCCCAAACATACAGCCGAAATTTTTGACGAACTGGCGCGAAAATCAAATCATCAACTCTCTCCTCTTTTATTGCTCCCAGGAGCCCACCACCGTCGGCCATCTCCACCTTATCTTCTCCACACTCAATTCTCACCCATCCTCGACGCGTCGCTGTGCAGCCACGCCGCCGCCGGCCTCGACGCCGATGACCCCGCCTCGGCGCCGCCGGCCCCGACCTCGACACTGCGCCACCGACCCCGACGCCGCCCCGCCTCCGCGCCGCCGGCCCCGACCCTGCCTCGGCAACGCCTCACCACCGGCGCCGGAGCCGAGCAGCGCCGCCACCTCTCCCAGCTCGGCCCCACCTCGTCGACGCGCCTCCCTCCGAGCTTGCCCCTCCCTCCCCATCCTCGATGCGCAGCGGCATCGAGGGCGCGCGCGGGGCAGCGGCGGCAGAGCGCGGCGCGGCGGCGGCCGAGTGCGCGGGGCAGCCGCGGCCGGGCGCGGCGGCGGCGACTGGGCACGCGCGGGGCCACGGCGGCAGCGCGCGGCGCGGCGGCGGCCGAGCGCGCGGGGAAGCCGCGGCCGGGCGCGGCGGCGGCGGCCGAGCGCGCGGGGCCGCGGCGGCGGCCGAGCGCGCGGGGCAGCAGCGGCCGGGCGCGGCGGCGGCGACCGGGCGCGCAGGGCAGCCGGCGCGGGGCAGCTTTTTTTTTGTTTTTTTTAATCTTGTAGTAGAAGCGGGGCATGTGGTAAACCGTTCCTGCAGTGGTCACAGCAGGAGCGGTGCAATCACGGCTCGCTCCTACTGTGATTACTGCAGGAACGGTGCAATCGTGGCCCGCTCCTGCTGTGACCACTGCAGGAACCCACGAGCGGAAACACTTGCCAAAACCGTTCCTATAAAGATGTCCAGAGCTGTTCTCATTAGACGTTACTGTAGCAGGGTGGGCTGAACGATCTGTCCTTGAGCTAGGCACCGTACCTGCACGACCCTAGCTAGCCCTAGCCATATGCATCAGCTCTCTGATCCTCTTTGAATATGGAAGCAGGGATCATGGCGGTCGCTGTTCAACTTGGTTGTCTCGCTCCACGGCGAGTAATCAGACAATGCAATAAGGCTGGTAGCAGCGGTACACCTTAAACCGTCCTGTACCTGTAAAATACCGGATGGAGGGACAAAAACTTGCCGCAGCGGACGCCCGTGAAAGGACCTATATTTTCCGGGATTGGTTCATCAACCCCCAAATCTCCAGGGAGTGAAGTGCTCCCGTATATTCTCCCACCTTGCTGCAGGCAATTGGCGGCGCTTTGGATGCGAGCTGCTGCCGTGCTGCGGTCCGTGCAGGCAGCCGGCGGCGGCATGCGTAGCAGCAGCGGCCCGCGCAGGACGACGACGACGGCGCGCACAAGAGGTGATCTAAAGCAACCTGCCCAGGCGGTCAATGGCCGCGGCCGGTGTGGTGGCGCCGGCGGCGTGCAGAGGAGGGCACTGGTGGCCCTTGCTTGTGGGCAGCACACCACGCGGGCAGCAGTGCGGCAGCAGTGCTGCTACGGAGCGTGGCGAGCAGAGGAGAGAACACCGGCGGCGCAGCGGAGCAGGGCCTGGAGGCGGCCTGCGTCCGCGGCAGCAGCCCGTTCGGCCTAGCGCTCCACGCGGGCGCGCGGACGGCGATGGGGCGGCGGCTGGCCTGCCTGGCCTCGCGATGATGGGGCAGCGGCCGCAGGCCTCACGGCACGGCGCGGCACGGCGCTGCCGATGACGTTGCGGCGGCTAGCTCGGCCTCCGGCGGGTGACGGGGTGGCGGCTGGGTTCGCCTCGGGCTGGGTGGGGACGGGGCGACGGGGCGACGGGGCGCCGACGATGGCAGCCTGCCGGCCGTCTCGGCTTCTTGGTAGGAGCAGAGAGAGAAGAAAAGGAGGAGAAAAAAATTATTGAAAAATATATCAATAGACAGGGGATGCCATTTGGAGGACATGCTGCAGGAGAAAATGATTTGGAGAATGTAAATTTGTAGAGGGACCTATAAATACACCTTTAGGGGATTGAATTTAGAGGGTGCCGCTGCTATACCATGCGTTTTATTGAGGGGCTCCGTCCTCATATTCGAGCTGATGTTCATATTCAACGCTCCAAAGACCTCGACTCTGCGTGTACCTTGGCTTTATTGCAGGAGAAGGTCGCAGAGCCAAAGAGGGAGCCTCGGCGTCTGGATTGGTCTGCATCTTCAAGGCCGTTCTAGAGGAGCCCATCGCAACATTCTCTGCCTCCCAGGGCAGAAGTTCTGGCTCCATCACCTGAAGCCAAACCCCCAGATGTCGCTCGCTCGGTTACTGACAAGTTCGCAGCGTTGCGTGCTTATCGCCGTGCTCGCGGTCTGTGCGATCATTGCGCGGAGAAATGGGCTCCGGGTCACCGCTGTGCTCAAGCTGTGCAGCTTCACGCTGTTCAGGAACTGCTGGAGTTATTCTGTCTGGAGGATGAATTGCAGTCGCCTGCCCAGTCTCAATCGTTGCTTGACTCTGATGCTCCAGAGTGCGCCACCGGAGAACAGGTGCTGTGTTTTTTATCTCAGCAAGCTTTCTCTAAAGAGTCTGCATCCCGCACTATGCGTTTGCAGGGCTCTATTCAATCTCGCTGATTGTTGATCCTGTTGGACTCGGGAAGTTCTGCTTCTTTTATCAGTTCTGCAGTGGCAGAGGGATTAGTTGGTGTTCAACCATTGCTCAAGCCTATCAACGTCAGAGTTGCCAATGGGGAGGTCCTTTCTTGCTTGTTGCATATTCCTCAGGCCAAGTGGTCACTGCAGCATTGTTAGTTTGTCTCTGATTTTAAGGTGCTTCCATTGCAACATTATGATTTAATTCTTGGGATGGATTGGTTGGAAGCTCATAGTTCGATGCAGATCCATTGGAAGTTCAAATGGCTATTAATCCCCTATCAAGGTGCGTCTGAACTTATTTGTGGGCAAGATGCTGTGGTGGCTGAGAAGATGTTGTTGTAACTGTCCCAATTGTCTGTCCCAGAGCAGCTTGATCAATTTGCTCAGTCCGTTCCCGCTGAAATTTCATCCCTGCTGCATGAATTCGCACCTCTGTTTGCCCCAGTATCGGGATTGCCCCAACAGAGGGCGTGCGACCACGTGATCCCTCTGGTGCAGGGCGCTCAGTCAGTTTCAGTTAGGCCCTATCATTATCCCCCAGCTCTCAAGGATGAAATCGAGTCCCAGGTTCGTGATCTGCTTGACAAGGGCCTCATACAACCAAGCTCTAGCCCCCTTCTCCTCCCCTGTACTGTTGGTTAAAAAGAAAGATGGCTCATGGAGGCTGGTGGTCGACTACCGATATCTCAATGCGTTGACTGTTCGCGGCAAGTTCCCTATCCCTGTATTTGATGAAATGATGGATGAGCTGGCTGGATCTTCGTGGTTTTCCTCATTGGATCTTAATTCGGGTTTCCATCAGATTCGGCTGAAGGAGGGAGAGGAGTTCAAGACCGCATTTCAGACCCATTTTGGTCACTTCGAGTTCAAGGTCATGTCCTTTGGATTATGTGGTGCACCAGGGACTTTCCAGGGTGCTATGAACGCAAACTTTACATCCAGTGTTACGGCGATGTGCCTTGGTTTTCTTCGATGATATCTTGGTCTACAGCCAGTCATTTGCTGACCATCTCACTCATCTGCGTGAAGTATTTCAGCTCCTGGCCCGTGATCAGTGGCAGGTCAAACTCAGTAAATGTACCTTTGCTCAGCGTCAGATAGCTTACCTGGGGCACGTCATTAGTCAGGAAGGTGTCTCCACTGACCCAAGTAAGGTAACTGCTATTACTGAATGGCCAACGCCGGCTAATGTGAAGGAATTGCGCAGTTTTCTCGGTCTGACAGGATATTATCGCAAGTTCGTTCGCCATTTCACGGTTATTGCTTGACCTTTGTTCAATCTCTTGAAGAAACATACTCTATTTGTTTGGACTTCAGAGCATCAATTGGCTTTTGAGACCCTGAAGGCAGCTCTCTGTTCGGCTCCTGTACTCGCTACGCCCGATTTTACTAAGCCATTTTCCATCGAAACTGATGCTTGTGGTGCCGGTATTGGTGCAGTCCTTCTCCAAGAGGGGCACCCCCTCGCGTTCATCAGTAGGCCATTGGGCCCAAAGTCTGCAGGCCTTTCTACTTACGAGAAGGAATACATGGCCATCCTTATGGCAGTAGAGCAGTGGCGATCGTATCTGCAGCATCGTGAGTTCCTGATCTTCACAGATCAACGCAGCCTCGTACACCTGTCAGACCAACGTCTCAATACCCCGTGGCAACAAAGGGTGTTCACCAAGCTGTTGGGCCTCCAGTATAAAGTGCTTTACAAGCCGGGGCCGATTAACCGGGTCGCTGATGCTCTCTCCCGACGCCCGCATGCAGATGCTGATTGCATGGCGTTGTCTGTGGCTGACCCAGTTTAGATTGCTGACATCCTCAAGGGCTATGAGTCAGATCCTGAAGCTCAATCCCTCATCGCACAGCTTGATGTTTCATCTGATTCCATTCCTCACTTCTCTTTACACGATGGCCTGCTTCGGTATGACCGTCGTATTTGGCTTGGTAATAATCATTCCTTACAACAGCAGATTCTGGAGGCTCTTCACTCGGCGCCAATGGGTGGTCACTCAGGTTTCCCAGTAACATATCGGCGCATCAAGCAATTGTTTTATTGGAAAGGTATGAAAAATGCTGTGAAGTCATATGTGGCTTCATGCCTGATCTGCTAGCAAGCTAAGCCAGATCGCTCCAAGCTTTCCGGTCTTCTGCTCCCCTTGCCGGTCCCTACTTCTGCCTGGCGGATCATTTCAATGGACTTCGTGGAAGGTTTACCTCGTTCTGCTGGGTATAATTGCATCCTGGTGGTCGTGGACAAATTTACCAAGTATGCTCACTTCCTGGCCCTCGCTCACCCATTCACTGCTGCTCGGGTTGCCAAGGTTTTCTTTGATCAGGTTTACCGGCTCCATGGGTTGCCGGAGTCCATCATCTCAGACAAGGACCGAGTCTTCACGTCCTTGTTCTGGCAGCAACTCTTTAAACTGACTGGGTTTCTCTTCGCATGAGCTCCAGTTACCATCCACAGTCAGATGGTCAGACGGAACGGGTGAATCAATGCATGGAGACATTCCTCCGTTGCTATGTGCACGCGTGTTCAGCCAAATGGTATGCCTGGTTAAGCTTAGCTGAGTACTGGTACAACACAAGACTGCATTCCGCATTGGGTACCTCTCCTTTTGAAGCTCTGTATGGGCGTCCCCCGCGCAGTTTGGGTTTGACACCAGTGCATTTTTGCCCGGCGCCCGACTTATCTCAGTGGCTGCAAGACCGCGAGCTCATGTCTCGTCTCATTCAGCAACATTTGCACCGCGCTCGGCTGCGGATGAAACGGCAGGCAGATAAGCACAGGTCTGAGCGCACATTTGAGGTTGGTGATCGTGTCTTTGTCAAGATACAACCATATGTCCAGTCCTCTCTGGCTCCTCGGTCTAACCAGAAGCTCGCCTTCAAGTTTTTCGGGCCTTTCACAGTGGAGTCTAAGATTAACGATGTTGCCTACAAGGTCTCTCTGCCAGTATCGTCGTCAGTTCACCCAGTGTTTCATGTGTCCATGCTGAAGAAAGCGCATCCAGCCGGCATCCAGCCCTCGGGGGTGATACCTGATCTGGATTCCACTTGTCAATTCCCAGTGCGAATTTTAAACAAAAGGTTCGTCCAGAAAGGTACCTCGTCTGTTTCGCAGGTTTTGGTCCAGTGGTCGGGATGGCCTGAATCAATGGCAACCTGGGAAGATCATGAAGCCCTCTTTCATCGCTTTCCAGCAGCTCCCGCCTGGGGACATGCGGGTTCTAAAGGAGGGGGGGATGTTACTACTGCTGCTACTGATGGTGCATTGCCAACCGAAGCACCTGCTGATATACCTGTGTCTGAACCAGAAGCTGAAGATGCTGCGCATCCTCTCCAGAGCAAGCCAGAAGCAGAAATGCCCAGCAGGCCACGCAGGGGCGATCGGGCTAGAAGGCCCAATGTTGGCCTCATTTCGTTAATTTCCTTTGATTGCTTGCACATGATGGATAAGCGCTGCGTGTGCTATATATAGGCCTATAGTACTTAGTACACAAGCTACACAGCACGTTCTGTACGGTACACAGCAACTCCTTTCCTTCTTCGATTACTACTAACGTACGTACAAGTACAACCAAAGCCTGTGATCTGATCGGCATACTGACTATAGCCAAGCAAATTTACTTGACGACACGAGGCATGTTTGGAGTGGAATCAAGAGTCATCAGACGTACGTGGTGCCCCGGCCGTGAATAATGTTTGCGTGCCACGAACCGCGAGACAATAGTGTATGCGTGGCTCAACACACAGTCGCACACCACAATCCACGCACTCCTCCCCAGTATCACCATATGCGATCCTGATCGATCCATCGTCCTTCTCCAACGTGAAATGCATGCTTTTACGTCATTACCAAGCTAGGACAATGATCTTCACATGCCTGTCTCATGTGATGCAAAAGAGACGTACGGCAAGTCTTTTTTAATTTTAAGTGAACTGTAACAACTAACAACATATTATAGGCTCTACGTGCCGTTGCTCAATAACGGGATTTATTTCCTCGATGGATTTGATAGCCAATACTGAGGAAAATGAGCTTTAGATTGAGAAAAATTCCATTTACAATCGCCACCGAGGTGGCCTTGTGACCAAAGCTAAAATAATTATTGTATATTTCAGAAGTTGGTAAAGAGTATTTTAGGAAAAAATGTTTTTTACTCACACTATATGGAGTATCTACAGCTTAAATTTATTCATATATTTGTAATAAAGCATAATTATCTAATTAGAAATATTATTAAAAAACATTTCATATGTGATATCAAACTTTAGTTCCATCTAGAGAAAATTGTTTTTAAACTTCAGATCAAGCTATTATTTGTAGAGTACAAACTTTAGTCGAGCCACATCAACAATTTAGTTGTTAGGGTGTTGTGTTCCTTGGAAACTCCGGGTATTCATTAGCCATTGGTTGGGGCCACAGTCACATAGAGTCCTTCCTACTCAGATTATATGTACTCGACTAATGCATATATATATATATATATATATATATATATATTTCTATATATATATATATTTCATTTGTAGCATGTCTTTTGTATGTGGTCAATTTTTTTTATGTTTTCACACAAACCTATTTGTTACACATTTCCTGTGTGCTTAGAGTTATGATTTAAACGGTGCTAACATCTATTTTTGTTGTGATGAAACCCAAGAGCGACAATAAAGTTAGTTAGCTTCATTGCCATTTTTAGGTGGAAAACTGTTGTGGCTCCAACCCTCCAATTAGGCCTACTCATATATACTGCATGTTGAGAGAAATAGGTAGTGGGTGTCTTCTATTTAGATATAGAAGATATAACACATGCATCCATTCCATTCAAAGCTGTGAAATTGTCATGTACCATCACATGTCATGTTTTCAACCATAGCTATATAATAGTTGATGTTGTATTTGAAAATTTACCAAAGAAAAATTAGCAGCTAAAACACGCAGCTTGTATGCATGTGTGTATATCTACCAAATGGTTCAGACATATGTGTAAAAAAAAGGAGTTGGTGCAAAGAAAAAGGATTACTACAAATACGTAGAACATATATTCCTTGTCTGGATAGATGTGGAAAAGGAGGGTTTTATTCATACATGTATAGTTGAGGCTGTTATTGTTTCAAAATCTGAGATAGTAACTTCTATATTGTACTAAAAACGCCATATCTATTGGGCTTCAACATTTGTGTAGCTCGATAGAAAACATGTCCAAAAACCGCACCAGCCTAATGGGTCCACAACACACAATCACAAGAACCATTATCTAAGTCGGTGGGAAATTAATAGAGAGAATTCAAGACATCAAAGTTGAGCTGTTAATTTTGCACCCAAAAGGTAGAAAAACGTGCGTGGGGGTTGAGCGCCCCGAGGCCGTGCGGGTGCAGGCGCCGGTGTCCCGCGCCGCAGCACGCGGGGGCAGGCCGCGCGGGGGAAAGGCGGCGGCGTCGGGCGTGGGGGAGGGGAGGCCGCACAGGCTAGGGGGAAGAAGACGGGTTGGATCTGGATTTGAGACCGTGAGCGGGACGGGGTGATATTTTAGGGGGATGATCCCTGTAAGTTTGTTGGGCTGGTCTAGAGGCCAACGAAATTAAGTTAATTTCGTGGATTTTGGCAGATCGACGAAGTTAACGAAATTCAAAAAATTCCGGCGATCAAATAAATTCGTCGGATGCGTGTCAGGACCGACAAACTTACTTAAATTCGTCGGGTGAGCTCCAAAACCGACAAATTTATTATAACTTCATCGGCTTTTAGGAACCGACGAAGTTAATGAACATAAATTCGTCGGCACCACTGCGCCCGATGAATTTAAAAAAAAAACCGACGAATTTTATCGCGTTTCTTGTAGTGGTGATGAATGACATTGGTCACTTTGTAGAGAAAGACCTTTAGTTCCAAAATATATTTATTCTACGCAATGTGTTATACTTTATTTAACTTATAGAGAGTTATTCAAGTTACATTATTTTTTTATAAAAAATGCTTCAAACTTTTAAAACGATTTTTTATTTTAAAATTTTGAATACTATATGTATGCTGGCTACGCAGTGGCAATGACATCATGCACACCACGTTGATAAATTTTAACTAAGGGTAATGGTTTCGATAGTTCAAGTTTTTAAAAAACGAACAATCTAGTTAACGACCTATAATTAAATGTTTTAAAATAAACTTTCATTGTTCAAATCCTCATGTTTCTTTCATGTGATTTACCTCATTATTATTAGCAGAACACGTCAACTCATCATTATAGATATGCCCTATCTTTTTTTTTTACTCTCGATATGCAGCTATCTTGCCACCACGTATCGTGAATGATAGAACTAATTATGATGGAGATGCCTGATTTTGCACACATTATTTATCTTGCTTTTGCTTTGACGTTTATACCATAGGGATCGGGTGAAAGGAAACATATAGGATGAATGGATGGATAAGACATGTTTTGTGTGCACGTGGAGTTTCATCTCGTGAGACTGATCACAACTACTTTTCTCCCGCAGCCACGATATGCCGCTAGACCACCAGGATATGCAGCAACTATCGAAGTTTTGCCACTTTGGTGCATTAGCCGCTGGACACCAATTTGTTTCTTCCTTGAGAGTTTGTGCTACGGTACACATTTTACCTCTCAAGAGGTAAGACCTCAAAGAGATCTGAGCCGTTAAATTTAGATTTAATAAAATAATTAATAGAATAGAAAAAGAAAAAGGAATAATTAAAAATCACAACATTATATTAGGTGGTCAAGGGGCGGAGGCAACCGCTCATCCTGCGCCCGCCGCAACGACGCTCTGCCAATTTCCACGTCCATGGCTTGCGTGCTCCACCATCACCACTACCAGATCGGCTTGCTCGTGGGAGTGGTTATTGCCGTCGCGGAGGTGTCCCGCTGCGCCTCGACCACCACCGATTATCCTTAGCGTCCGACGGCGGGCGGAGCCGCGGAGCAACAGGGGCACATCGGGCAGTGCGATCTCAAGCTCGCCGGAGGACTACTCCGTGCGGTCCCGGCGCTGCGCCCGCCTCGTTCACCGCGGCCTCGCCGGCGGTTGACGACTTGACGGACTGTCCGGCCACGACCGCGCCCAGCTCATCCGCCGCGGCCTCACCGGCGCTGATGACTGCATTGCTCCAAATAGCTAATCGAACAATAGAATATTCTCTGAACTTCTAAATTCAGAACTCTGAATGGTTTGCTTCATATTAATAAAAGAAGCTGCAGCTACTTAACGTATGTGAACTTAGCATTGTACTACTTATTAGTGAAGTCAGGGTTGATTACTCACTGCTGCAACTTAAGATAGTGAGCAGCCCTGTGCTTAGCATTTGGACTTAGCATTAAACGTTATTACGCAAGTCTGATCTGCTGGCGTTTGGATCATCAAGAGACAACACAAGCGTTAGTCTGTGGCAGTAGTTGATTTCATTCTGAAACTTGGTCAGTAGTTGATGCTGCTGACGCTGACACCGGAGATCCATGTTCAAAAAAATTGTCTTTGTACGTACATGTCAAATTTATCCTGACGTGCACATAATATGCTAACTGCATAGACAAGATCAACTTTTGTCAATTTATATTCTCAATATTTAGTAAAAAATAGCTACTGTTTGTTAAAGGTAACGATCTGACACGTTCTGTTCAAACTTGTAGTCACATTTGTTATTGTCGATCAAGTATCAGGTTTAGCACGTAATAGATGGATCAACTCCCCTCCATCGGAAATTTGGAAGAGATGGATCACGTAGATGCCGGCCACGATGATGGTTAGTTACGGTTATTTATTCATCATTATCCAATGCCGTTTTTATATTGCAATTTAATAAATATTTTAAATTATTTTTGAGGTATTACTTCATAGAAGGTAATACCTTCTTTTAAACCTTTAGATCTAAGGGAATGGACGGCTCACGGTTATTTTAGTGTACCGTAGCAATTGCCTTTATTCTTTTCCTATGTATTTAGTGTTTAGGTGTGGGTATGGTTTTGTCTTCTCCATGTATGTGCCGTGGGTGTTGTGTTTTAGTTATGCAACCACTAAAAGATGTAACTTCTTTGTATGTCCTTTGAGCCAGTTTGGTCCAATATGCAATATAATTTCAGATTTTCTGGTGGGATTCTCTCCCTCCCCCTCCTCCGTTAAGGGCTAATTTGGCAACTCAATTTTTCCAAAGGATTTTGGAGAATTAAGGGAAAAATAGTTTATTTTTTCTTAGAAAAATGGGAATCCTTTGGAAAAATGGGGTTGACAATCTAGCCCTAACAGTAAAAAAGATTGAGAGAGCGCACATGTGAATCATTTGCTTAATGCTGTACACAACTGGCCATGTGCGCTAACAGTAGTGGCTGTTGTATCGCAGAATTATATGTTTGAATACTACTCATATGATTTTTAACAAATGCTTATTTGAATTCTCAATTTGTCTTATTATGCTCATCAATAGTAATTTAGAATAAATATTCTACGCAAAGTGCAGAAACATCAACCTTGAAGAGAAACATGATGAAAAAATGATTTTTTTATAGCTACAAGTCAAATTGTTATAACTATATAAGAATAAAACACTACAACTTCCTGAGAAAATGTTTTAGGTTCACCACAAAATGTTACCAGTAGAGAAATGTTAATTTTTGTTCATGAGGAAATAGAAATTTCAACAAATAAGTGAAAAAAAGACAATGAAGTACAAAGTATAAAAAGGAAACACAAAAATAAGAGAATACATTCAAAATAAAATCATGAAGAGAAAAAAAAGGAAAGGAAAGTAAAAAGGAACAATTATAAATAAACAGAGAGAAAGAATTCAGAATTAAATTTGATGTGAATAAATAGAAATAAATAGAGAGAAATAAGCTTGAGGAGTCATTTTTCAGAACTATGAGTATTAAATCTGATGCAAGTTTCATGCAAAGGATGAATTTTAAATGGAATATTTCTGGACCATCCAGATTAACTCTTATTATACAATTGTGTTTCTGATAATAAAAGCTTTGAAACAAGACCACGCTTAACTTTGTTTGGAACTTTGGATACCTTTTCAAAACCCATTTTAATTATTAAACGATTTTTTATATCGTATGTATGGCTAGGACAGATAATATAACTCGTAGAGAAAAGACAGTGTATACATTAAACAATTCTACAAACTAACGGAACAAAGACGTGTACACCTTGAATAAATTATACTAGCTAGCTTGTAAAACAAATATCGATACAGTTAGAACTAATTACACGAACTTAAGAACAAAAGTCTATATACCTAAAACAACAAAACACCAACTAGTATAACAAATACACACACTAGTAAAATAAATATACACATAGAGCAAATTATATGAACTTAAGAACAAAATTTCTACAGCTAGAACAACAAAACATGTACGAAGTTGTAGAACCAGAAGAAAGAGAAATAAAACAAAGTGGAAAGAAAAATAGAGAAAAAAGAAAGGGGAAAGAAATAAAAAACCCAAGAAAGGGAAATACGGAGTAATGCAACGGTAGAGAAAAAATGATCCACTTGTGACTGGGAGAACAAATAGAAGAAAAAAGTAAGGAAGAAAACCAAAACAGAACGATAGGGCACAACACTAGGCGGGAAGAAAAATTGTCCCCCAGCAGACATGCGGCCCAAGAAGAAGAAAGAGCATGTTCCAGTCGCATATGTCGAGTAGCGAGGATAGCTGAAACCAGTCGCATATGTCGGGTGGATTGTGCCAAACGACCAGAAGCACCGAATGAAGGCCACCGAATGTGTCACCTGTTAGAGTTTGAGTAGAGATGAGGAGCAGTATAAGTGAGATGAGCAGAGCCTCTAAGACAGTGTAAAGGCCGAATAACTCATGTGGAAGTACAGCTAGTGTGGTTGCTGCTGCAAGTGCTAACCTATACAAAGGAAACAAGAGAGTGCAAAATTTTTGAAGCTTAAACAGAATGGGAATGACCGATAAAGCAGAGAAAATTTTAGCACCCGAATAATTTGTCCATTTCATAGGTAGGCTGGCGAGGCCAGCTTAGGAGTGTCAATTGGTATCACTGTACAATCACCAATCCACAGGTTATGACACAACACAATCTACGGTATTGATCTGAACCTAGTACCAAATAGCTAGGCATCTCACGCTACCAAGCGCTGTGCTTCTCCGCGCTTTACAGGGACTACGCCGTCGTTGTTGGCCAGCGCCCTGTACTTATCCTTCCTCGTGAAACCAGTGCACTCATAGGCGAGCACGGAGGCTATAAGCTTCTGTACGTAGTTGGCCACCTCGTGACTAGACTTACCGCCGCCACAGGTCCGGTCAGGTGGCAGCTTGTCGAGGAACGTGACCGTGTACGCCGGGCTCGGGTTCATGAAGAAGTAGAAGGGATCCATCCCCTTCCACCCCGTCGCCGTCGTGCCGTGGAACATGTTCATGCGGCACTCCATCGCCACCGGCACGATGTCGTCGGTGAGCTCCGCGAAGAGCGGCGAGAACCGCAGCAGGAACGGCTCCCGGCAGGTGGTCCCCTCGGGGCAGATGGCGAGGTCGCCCTCGGCGAGCGCGCTCCTGATCGTGTCCGCGTCGGCGGCGCGGTCCCGGGCGAGCCGCACCGTGCGGATCGGGGACAGGAACTCGGAGAGGCGGGAGAGCGAGTATGTGACGGCGGACACGGGGCGGCCCAGCGCGACGGACAGGAAGATGGCGTCCAGGAGCGTGCGGTGGCAGCACGCGAAGAGCACGCCGCCCGCCGCGTCGCCGTCGCGGCGGCTGCTTGTCGCTGGGCGCGGCGGCGGGGGCGCTCCCCGCACGACGACGCGAACGCCCAGCGCGTGGAAGGCGAGGTAGAGCCACGGCATCGGGAGGAGCGCCCCCGCGGCGACGCGGACGACGGAGAGCAGGAGGCCGACGGGGAACCACAGCAAGGTGAGCAGCGCGACGAGCGGGGTCGGGCGCTGCACGAGGCGGCCGTCGTGGAAGACGATCCGCTTCGGCAGCTTGTCCGCGCGCACGGCCTCCACTGGCGTCCTTGGCACCAGGTAGGCCTCCTGCGTCAACGTCATCAGAAAAGCCGTGTCAGTTTTCCATGCACTGATGTGCAGTGCAGTTAAATTGCTGTATCTGCATGATGAGGATGGGTCGACAAGTTTTTGTGCTGATAGTGATGAAGGCCAAACGCAGCCACTACTTTTGCGAAGGACGATGGTCTCTCACTTTTAGCGAGTAAACCGATGCACCAAAAAGTTTATTGTCCATGAGGATGATGTCGTACGTGGACGAAGAAGAAGAGTTAGCATGCGACCTTGCAGATGCTCATGAAAGCGTAGTCCGATGTCCGATCGCCCAGCCCGACGTCGGGCACATCCCCGTCGCGAACCATCATTTCCCGCAGCGCCTCGGCCTTCCTGTCGCCGACGAGCACGCCACGGCGCGCGTCCACCCACCCGGTGGCGCGGCCCCGCCACGTGGCGAGCTCGGTGCCCGCGACGGCGTCGACGCCGAGGTGGTCCCTGAGGAACGGCTCCGCCATCAGCCGCGGGGTGGAGGTGAGCACGAGCCTCCTGCCGCACGCGGCGAGCACGCGCCACGCGCCCGGGTGCACGTCGGCCGCGTAGAACCTGGGCAGCACGGCGCGCGCCGCGGACTCGACGTCGGCCACGCGCGCGCCCGCGGTGGCCGCGAACACCAGCACACGCACCCCCGCCGCCTCCGACACCGCGCGGGACAGCGCCGCGGCCAGCGGCGCCAGCAGCAGCAGCAGCGCCAGGCGCGCCACGCCGCCCGCCTCGAACGCCACGAGCGCGTAGTACGGGAAGGCGCTCTGCGAACGGAGCAGCGTGCCGTCGAGGTCCGCCACGGCCGTCGACTCGGGACCCAGGCGGGACGCGTCGCATTTGTCCACCGCCGGGAACGGCTCTCCTCCGCCGATCCACGCCATCGCGCTAGCTCAGCTCAACCGCCTCGCCGAGTCGTCTTTGGCGTGGCCGCGCCGCTACGATCGAGGAGCTTGAGCTGGGGATTTATAGCGGGGGGCAACGTACGTGAGGGGCCACGGCTGCGAGTGCAGGGACGACGACTGTGTCACGCTGCGGCCGTTTGGTTGGTGAGCGGTAAAAAGACGGAAGGATTCGGAGAATAGGCATCGTGAAGTTGCATGCCTCCATGGAACAGTACCCCTCACGTGTTTTTGGAGCAGTACTCCTCCATATCTGTAGGGAGGGATGTCTCTAACTCTAATGCTCATTTTGTGTTAAAGTATAGCTATAATCACATTTCCATTATAATATTTTTTTGTTTCTAGAATAAATTCCTAAATTTATGTCTAAATTATTCATCTTTACTTATATTACGATAGATCATAATGTCCTCATGCCTATGTATATCCTTTTTTTACATTCAAAGAGATATATGTATTAGCTACAAGAGCCGTTTGTACATTCGAGGTCTATCACACAAGAGAGGGGTGCTTTGCCTCAACCAAACTTCAGAGTGCGTGCTTCTCTAGCGCTGGCGTTGCCCAGCCGGCCGGCCCGAGTTCGATTCCCAGGGAATCGACTCGCGTCCCTCACCCAACCGGCCCGGGTTCGATTCCCAGGGAATCAACTCGTGTCCCTCACCGGCCTGTAGGCCAAATAAATTTCAGTGATACTGCCTCTCACGCGTGGAGCTACAATGGGACTGCGACGTGCCTCGTCGTCTACAGAGAATGACTCTGGTGATCTTTTAAGGGACGCGGTCTTCTAATCTGTGTGTAGTTGTAGGTCTGTTGGTGTACGCGTGGTGTGAGTAGGGTGTGCGTGTGTAGTGGTGAAATGCGTTGTGTACATGAGCAAATACTACAGCTGTACCCAGATGAGAGGCGTAAAAAAAAAAGCTTACTCGTTTGCGACCTTATCGTGTAGTATCTACTTGAATGTCCAATATTTATATGGTGCAGTATCTACTAGGTTTAGTAGGTACTCCTATGAATATTTCTTCTATAAGATTAGTAACATGAGATAATTTTAATTACTTTTACAAAAAAAGAAATAGCTATATATATATATATATTTGGGCAGACCGATTGACAGGTGACAAACGTACTTGCTGTGTTTGGAGCTGTTTGGTTGAGATTAGAAATGGGTTAGGGATAGAAAAACGAGGTGGAATCTACGCTATAAAAAAGCGAGTTTTCTAAATCTTTTTTATCTGCAAAGTCATAGGTATACTCTTCACGCTGATCCCACTGCGTAGTTTGAAAAAAGTTAGAAAGGGGTGGAAAAGTCCAAAACTCATAAGTGCAAAATGTTTCATCCACTTTTTCTCTTTATTTCTTACCTCATTTTATACCCATACCCACCAGTTACTTTTCTTCTTTTGGTTTTAACGAGAAAAGAACGACGCTAATCAATTGAGCCTCATTTTTTTTAATTCTATTTTTCTTTTTTTCCTTTCTATTGTCTGTTTGGTTATCTCACAACACATGCATGTTTCACGTACATCTATGCTAATATGTATAAAATCTATCTCACTATTCACTATCATTTTTCCTATCTTTATATCGAATCAAAATAAAATTTCCCACGACCCAAACACGGAATAAGAATGTGGCCAACGCAATCCTGCCGGCATCGCTTTCGTGCAACAGGGAGGGCTGCTGAATCCATATGAAAATTACATCACTTCACTGCTGCGTGATCACTGATTAGGCTGAGTTCAATGGAAGTATCTATCCCTATTTTCTATTCTCTAAACACTATTTCAACTACTTTTTCTTTTAATATTTATGTCAAACAGTACAAAACAGTATTTAGAGAACCCATACTCCTATTGGACTCAGCTTACAACCCTTAACGCTACGTACTAGAAGCAGGCGTGTGTCTGTGAAGCATGCACGCTAGTAGACCTGAGTTGTGCACGGAGTGGATTCATTCATCAATCCACGTGACAGGACTGGTCAGGCAGGAATTGAAGCAGGATTTGTGTTGGCTGTGGGTGGTTGGCCCGTGCGATCTGGAAGTATGTTTGGAGTACTAGCTAGCTAGCTTAGCCTAGCAGGCAGGGCACTGGAGGAAGGACTGTCCATGGGCTTGGACCTGGATGATGAAGCCGCCCCAGGTTTACTCTTTGTTTTTGCAGGCTGAAAAAGCCTCGGAGGGCCGAGGGCGCTGCCTCAGCGTCAGGGGGAAAAGCCGAAAATAAACCATGGGTGTGTTTAGATACCTGAAAATTGGTACTGTTCTAAACTGAAAGTACTGTAGCACTTTTCGTTTGTTTGTGGTAAATATTGTCTAACCATAGTCTGACTAGGCTCAAAAGATTCGTCTCGCAAAGTACATCTAAACTGTGCAATTATTTTTTTATTTCATCTACATTTAGTACTTCATGCATGTGTCGGCATTTTGATGTGATGGAGAATTTTTTTTCATAGTAAAATTTAGAAGAAATTTTTTTGATGTCATGTCACCACAGTTCAGCGCGAGCAATCGGCTTCTCGGTCCACACACAGCACAGGAGCAGAGCTGCCTGAGATCGACATTGCAGACGACGGTACTGCACGTACGTCAAAGGAACAGAGAATCAACGACGAGATGGTTTTGTCTAGTCATTTAGATCGTACTGTATCATCCTCCGCCCCAGGTTTTGCCTGGCCTTTGGTCCAAACAGCTCTAGAAAGTAGTAGTAGCAGAAACAAAGGTTAGTTTGTTGCGGGCGTTTGTCCTAGCTAGACTAGATAATGATTCGGTTTAGCTTTTCACCACCCATAACCATAAGCAACAACCGTGCCGGCCAGCCGCCTGCTGTGGTGCCGGTGCCCCTTTCGACCAGCAAAAAAAAAAAAAAAAATCCCAATGCCCATGTATCCGATCCAGCAGAACGAATCTCGCTTGCCGCACTGCTGAGTGCTGCGTTCCCGCTTGCCGTTGCCGAGACGGGCGCGGGACGTACGCCGGGGTCGATCTCGCGCTCGCTGCGCGCGGTCATTGCGAGCGAGAGCGACGCCGAGGACGCGCGCCCACACGCGCTGAATCGCTGGGATCCTCATCGATCTCCTCTCCCGCGGTCACAGGTCGGCGTTGGGGCAAGTACGCTGGACTATCACACGGATGGAGGCAATCATTCCGATCCCTGAGACCCTGACTGGTGGCGAGCCCCAAAAATGGAGCGGATCGGAGGCTGTGACGAGTACGTGCATGTGCCTCCTGAAAACTCAAAAGCCACGGCGAGGCGCTGTGTTAAAGCACAGACAGCACAGCACTACAGGAGGTTACGCGTCCCTCTCCGCGAGTTCGATATAATTCGATGTCATGTGCATGCGCTGTGCGCCACCGCATCGATCTCATGATTCTCACCCAGGGGATGAATGTACGGCGGGTGACACAGACGAGGGCACAATAAAGGAATAATCCTCCCTTTCCCTCCCTAGCACCTGGATCGGTGGTCCAGCACCCAGCAGCAAGTCACCTGCGCGGCACGGCGGCTGCTCGATGCACCTCGTCGTCGGCGAGGAGCCATCGCCGGTTGGTCGCGGTCGGCTGTCTCATTAGTGGCACGGCAGCATTGATCGGCATAGCGAGGACCCTCCACGACCACGAGAAGCAGGACAGGGTTGGGATGGAATTTCCAATCTATCTTCCGGTAGAAGGAAAGCTCACCAATCTTTCAGTGTTTGAGATTTGTGCACTGCTACAGAAGTGGCCAACATGAATGGTGCAAAAACCCCATTTAAGCCAATATGAATGGTGCAAAAACCCCATTTAAGAACGGTGGTAGAAAAACGTTTCTACGGCAGTGTTTCTGCTATCTCGTGTTACTAGGTACTCAAAACCGTTTCTACTGTACCGCAGTAGGAACGGTCTAATAGCAGCAACGGCTTAAAACATGGTCCGTTCCTGTATACTAATAGCAGGAACGGTGGATGATTCCATCCGTTAGGAACGGCTTAAAATATGGCCCGTTCCTGCTGTGGATTAAAAAAATAAAAAAAAGCAGGCAGGGCTGCTGCCGCCGCCCGCGCCCTGCGAGCCGCGAGCCGGGCGCCGCCGCCGTCCCCGCTATGCCGTCCGCTCGCAGTCACCGCCGTCTTGCCGTAGGCCGTGCAGCACACTGCCGTGTCCGCGCTCGCCGACGCGTCCACGCCGCCGTTGTCCGGCCCCGCAGCCTTGCCGCGCCGCCTTGGCCCGGCCGCGCTGTGCGTCTGCGACCCGTGCACCCGGCCACCACTGCTGCCACCGCCGCTGCCGAGCTTGGCCTGCGCGTCACCGTCGAGCGCCTCGCTGCCCTGCACGTGGGGAGAAAGGAAGATGCGGAAGTGAGGAGAGATAACTGAGATTACGGAGGCGACGCTCGGGGAGGATCGAGAGAGGAGGGACGAAGGCGTGCGCCGGAGTTCTCGTTGAGGATGAAGAACAGCGGCGGTACTCAATCTCAGCAGCGGTCGGCGAGGACGGCAGCGGAAATGGCGCGGGCTGAAAATTTCGGCTGGATTTAGAACTTTAAGTCTTTCTTACGTCCGCGCCCATGCTTATATAGGCGAAAACTTTATTGTCCACCGTTCCTACTACAGGTTATCCACCGTTCTTACTACAGGTTTCTTTTATAATTTTCATTTCAAATAAAACACATTGCACAAACACACATTTTACATTTATTTTTATCTTTTTTTCACATATCATATATTTATTTTTATAGGTACCTTTGTATAGTATGTTTATTGGTCTAGGTACCTTATTTACATTTTTCTATGAAAACTAGAATATTTTATGAGTTTAATTGCATTTTTAGTGATTTACCGTGGAAAAAAAACTAATAACACACGGATAGCCTAAAAAAATCACGATATTTAGGGGAGGGGCAGCATATGTCCACTTAGCATCCTCAAAAAAGTTTGGATAAAAAACTGCACAAGATGCCGGCGTTTCTTTCATATGTCTTCCACACCTTGTGTGCATTATGTATGAAGTCAATCTCACCGTCCAACTTTCAACAAGATCGATAGTTTGCTTCATCGGATTCATGCGAGGATTTGAGGTTACCCTCGTATAGTATGTTTATTGGTCTAGATACTTTATTTGTAATTTTCTGTGAAAACTAGAATATTTCATAAGTTTAATTGCATTTTTCATGATTTACCACGAAAAGAACTAATAGTACACAGATAGCCTCAAAAATTCACGATATTTGAGGAGGGGCAACATATGTACACATAGCATCCTCAAATAAGTTTAGATAAAAAACTCCACAAAATATCAGCGTTTTTTTCATACGTCTTCCACTCCTTGTGCGGGTTACGTGTGAAGTCACTCTCACCGTTCAATGTGATCACTAGTTTGCTTCATCGGATTCGCGCGAAGACTTGAGGTTACCCTCGTATAGCGTGTTTATTGGTTTAGGTACCTTATTTGCAATTTTCTATGAAAATTAGAATATTTTATGAATTTAATTGCATTTTTAGTGATTTACCACGGAAAAAACTAATAATACAATGATAGTCTCAAAAATTCGCGATATTTGCCGGAGGGGCAACATATATAAACGCAGCATCCTCAGATAAGTTTGGAGAAGAAACTCCACAGAGATGCCAGCGTTTCTTTCATACGTCTTCCACTCCTTATGCGCGTTACGTGTGAAGTCACTCACCGTCCAAGTTTCAATATGATCACTATTTTGTTTCATCGGATTCACACGTGGACTCGAGGTTACCCTCGTATAGTATGTTTATTCGTCTAGATACCTTATTTGCAATTTTCCGTGAAAACTAGAATATTTTATGAGTTTAATTGCATTTTTCACGAATTATTGTAGAAAAAATTATAGCATTAGTGTATTTATTGGAGAGGAATTAGGAGGGGAGGCTCAGAGCGTGATCTGTTTCTGCTAAGTTAATTAGCAGGAACGGTTGAAAATATGCACCGCCCTTACAAATAGCAAGAACAGTCCATACTAGCAAGCGTTCCTGCTAAGGGGCTTAGCAGAAACGGCTCATAGCAACAACCGCTCCACACATAACAGGAATGGTCGGTGCTATCAGCCGTTTCTGCTAATCCACTTAGCAGGAACGGCTGGTAGCATAGTCCGTTCCTATTATTTGTAGGGGCGGTGCATGTTTTCAACCGTTCCTAATAACCCTATAGTAGGAACGGTGGACAAGCTCGGGCCCACCCTGAGTATAGCAGGCGTGGGTATCTTTCTCAGCTGTTTCTAACCTTTCAAGGGCAGCGTTGCTGTAGCCACTTCTGTAGTAGTGGTGTACACCATCTCCACCGTGCATCTCCTACCTCTCTCCTCCTTCCTTCGCCCCGTCTTCCTTGCGCTGCGCCCGGCCGCCCCCGCGCGCTGCACCCTGCCGTCGCCGCCACTGCGTTGCCGCGCGCCTCCGCCGCTGCCGCCGCCGCCTGGGCGCCCCACCGTCGCGCTGTCGCGTGCCTATGCCGCAGCCGCCACTGCGCTACTGCGCGCCTCCGCGGCGGCGGCCCCGCCGCAACCGCGCGCCTCCGCCGTGGCCGCCGCTGCCGGGGCGCCTCCGCCGTGGCCGCCGCTGCCGGGGCGCCACCATGGCTGCTGCCACCGCCGGAGATGGTGCCGGATTCAAGTAGTTCAATATCCTATTCCACGTACATTGATTCAACATTTAGATTCAACATTTTATGTATAAATTGTTGAACTAGTATTTGTAAAATGTTGGAATCGGTTAAATGAAATGTTGAATTAGACATTGGGAATTGTTGAGATGACCGAGGTTCAAGACAAAGGAAGGTGTTTTTGGGTCTAATAGGCTTTTTATTTTGCATGTTTATTTATCCTTTTTTCGATAGATAGATAGGAAATCCCAGCCGGGATGAATGGGCTCAGAACTGGGAACACGGCTGGCTAGCGCCCGTTGGTGCATGGGCTCTCGGGCTATCTGCTGTATCGACCTCGAGCCTAGAAGCCCGCTTTCAAACATCTGGCCCATTTCAATGCCTACTTTTTAATTTTTTTAGAAAACCAGCTAGATAGTCTATCTACCGAAATAATCGATTTAGATTATTTTTTAAGTCCACAAGATTTTTTAATTTTTTTTGCTAGGGGAAAAACAATACTTTAACAATGATCTCGTAAATCATTCTAATAAAGCATGGTTATGTGTTCACCTTACATGTATTGCGCGTTTGATAAGTTCTCACATATATATTCCTAGTTCATGCTGTTATATATAGATAGAAAGGAATGATATGACAACACACAAAAAAAAACAACTTTATTTTAAATGCGCTCTGTGGATTGTGGTTTGACGTTGCTTTCTACTCCCTCTATTTTTTTTATTCGACACGGTTGGCTTTTTTTCCAAAACTTGACCTTTTGTCTTATTCAAAAATTTAATTATTTATCATTTATATATCTTCCACACATGGAGTCAAAATTTACATATAACTCCATAGGTCTATAATATGTTTTTTTTTACAAATAAGAATAGGATAGCCTAAGTTTAGTATCTAGTGGTGGACCCACGGATTACCAAAGCTCCGGACCGAATTTAATGTGACAACCATAGCGAAAAGTATTATCGTACGAAAGGTACACCAAAATGTAACCTAATAAAGGTAACATACGGATCAAGGAGCAATATATCCATTCTTAGCTATTATGAAAAACCACATATTTTAACAGTTCAAATTTATTCTCTAAAAATAATCAAATTTAAAAGCTGATTTCCAAAACCACTTTCAAAATATATGCCATTTCTTCTTAAAAAACCCACACCAAACATGCGATTAAAAAATATCCCAATGGACCTCTTTTTCTTTGCCCCGTTTCCAGCCCAGCCGGCTCCACAGCTCCCCCGGCCCACCTCCTCCAGTCCTCCCTGCCTGCCACTGCAGTCGCCTCCGCCTTTCCCTACCTCGTCGCGACAGAAGCGCCGCCCGCCGCCCGCCGCCCGTCTCCCTGCTCCCTCCTCCCCGGCTCCCCTTGCATCTACGCGAATCCGTGGCTAGCGGCGGTCCCCTTGGTGCTGACTCGACGGGGAGCCAAGGACATCGGTGAGCAATGCTATAGCTCCGCCCCTGCTCATGACCCAGGTGAAGCCCGCCCCTGGGGGAAGGATGCTGACCGTGCTGCGGGTGCACCTTCCCTCGGAGATCCCGATCGTTGGCTGTGAGATCACACCGTATGTAGTCCTGCGGCGCCCTGATGGCGTCGTCTGCACCGACGACGTGTCTGAGGCCGCGCCCATGGATGGGTACTTCATGTGCTACAAGTGGTATGCAGCCCACCTCGAACCTTTTATCTGCTCAGTTACAGTTAATACAATTTACAGTCAATCAAGCATTGTATCAGCTGCTGATAGAAATGCGTGCTGCTTCATTTAATTGTTTCATCATTTCAAAACTTGATTGTGTCTAGAAGACCATATCATGTTCTGGTTAGGAAGTATGGAAAACTCAAATGCTATACTGTTGATGATGGACGAAGTGTTTTTTTTTTGTGTGTGATACTGAACATTACTGTAATACTGTCTGCTCAGATATATCACTAGTCTGAATGCTCATTAGGACTCTTGTTATATAAATATCATATCTGCAAAATATAAGTAATTTAATGAGTTGGAGATTTGCATGACTCTTTTACTGGCATAGCCCAACCTTTTGATTTCAGCATAATCTACGAGAATGGTATTGCCATTTGCAGTAGTGCATGTTGTTTGGTAGATATATGAATAGGTGTGTGCTTAAGCCGTAGTTTAACTTGCTATGTTTCCTTATTTATGGTGCTTATTAAGGGTTAGCATACTTTTGTACAGTGTGCTTTGGATGCTTGAACATTGTCTTGAAATGGATTTACCTGTTGAGCGCGTTGTTATGAAACAACTACTGTTACAGTGTCAGTGTGGGGTCTCCATACCACTTGCGACTTAAAATAATCTTTCATTCATGAATGCCTGCCCCACCCCCACCCCCCACCTCCACCCACCCAATCCTCACTAACACAGTTTTGGAGCTTTTTAGGCAATAATACCCATGAATGCCTGAATACTAATTTTACTTTCTTGAAGGTATCGCATACAAAGCGATCGAAGAGCCGCTATCTGCAGCGTACACCCAACAGAAAAAGCAACGCTTCAGTGCATAGGGTGTCTGAAGTCAAAAATACCTGTTGCTAAGAGCTACCATTGTTCTGCTAAGTGCTTCTCTGATGCCTGGCAACACCACAGGGTTTTGCATGAACGTGCTATTAGTGCTTTAAATGAAAATGGAACTGAGGAGGACGAGTTATTTGGCAGATTTGGCAGTGGCAATTCGAGTTCAGGGATTATTAGTGCTGTGTTGTCTGGTTCAACATCAAATCTTTCACAGAACTCAGGTGTTAGTAATGGACCTACGCCTGTGTATCCAACAGACACTGAAAAGAGTTCTGGTGAAACTTGGTTTGAGGTCGGACGCTCACGAACATATACAGCAACTGATGATGATATTGGGCATGTACTAAGATTTGAATGTATAGTTGTGGGTAAGGAATCAAGGGGGGCCGTGGGAGCTCCTACTTCAATCATGACAGCCCGTGTGATCCCAGCACCAACCCCAACTCCGCGTCGCTTGATTCCTGTGAATGCAGCTGATGCAATGGGGCTCATTGATTTAGAAAGCCGGACTTCTTCTGTTGGGACATTTACTGTTCTGTCCTACAATATTCTTGCTGATACATATGCGACAAGCGATACATACAGCTATTGTCCAACTTGGGCACTTTCATGGGCTTACAGAAGACAGAATTTGCTGCGTGAAATTATTGGTTACCATGCTGATATTATCTGCCTTCAGGAGGTATTATTCTATTATTTTTCATATTTGAGGTTCAGTGCTACTTTGATTACTAATGAATTGCACCTATTATGTTCGGCGTGATGAGTTTAAGAAACTGCTGTTGGTATTGTTTTGTTCCTGTCAATTTGTGATGAACACTGGCAAAGTTTCTAGTCCTCTAGACATTGCTCCGTTGCTTCATGATACCATACTATCCCTTGCTTTTCCTTGTATTATTTATGTGCAACTAAATTGCAGTAGTTAGAACAGTAATGTTAATGTGCTTTCTTCATTAGCCCATGGTAGGATATTCGCCAAACATCTTTCTGTTATTTCTGTCTACTTCTGGATCCTCTTTAAATTCTATGAACTTTGCTACTTGATTGTGCTACATCCTCCTTTGAATTAGTGATTCATATAGCTTACGCGACACCTTACAGTTGTTCCCTTTGTCTATGGTCCATATTTTGAAGATAAAATAGAGAGTGGTTTTGTAAGCATTAACATAAAGGTGATCCTTATGTTACCATTTCCAGGTACAAAATAATCACTTTGAAGAATTTTTCGCACCAGAGCTTGATAAACATGGGTATCAAGCACTCTATAAGAAAAGGACAACAGAGGTGTGTCTGGTTCTTTATTGTTTTATGTAAAACCTCGGTATGACATGGTGCTAAATTTCTAACCATTGCTGTAACAGGTGTACACAGGAAGTCCTCAAGCAATTGATGGTTGCGCTACTTTTTTCCGACGGGACAGATTTTCGCATGTCAAAAAATACGAGGTGGGTGCCTTTGTTATTCCTGTTCCTGTATGTGTTTGGGGCTATCAGCCATCTAATAATTTCTAGACTTTGTTCTATGCAGGTCGAGTTTAATAAGGCTGCACAGTCTTTAACTGAAGCAATCATTCCTGCTGCTCAAAAAAAGTTGGCTCTAGCTCGTTTGGTTAAGGTACAACTAATTTGGAAATTACAAACATACCATGCGAGCTACACTGTTATCCGTAGCCTTACCTATTACTATGATTCTGCTAATCATTTATGTGCAATGCAGGATAATGTTGCGTTAATTGCAGTTTTAGAAGCTAAATTTGGTAACCATGGGACTGAAAATCCTAGTAAAAGACAACTTCTTTGTGTGGTGAGTGCTCCCTATTGCTTGTTAGCATTGCTAGTATCATCTCTGTGCTGTTTTGGAAGACAATCTGGTTCTCTATTCCCGAAAACCATGTATCTATTTTAAGGATATCATTCTGTGCAACCTTTTCAGGTCCTATTAATGAACATTAGAGTGCTGAGATATTCTCTCATGGTTAGAAAAATAAAATATAAAACTGAAGCAATCAATATCGTCTTTATTTAACGTAGTTGTGGTACACTAGACATGGCATTGGTCTATTTTTGCATGTTATTTCTGTTTGTAATAACACATGGGAATGTTGAGTATTATTAATATAGATTGTTTTTAGTAATCTTTACTTGTGGGCTCTTTAGGTTTTGTTATCGTTTTTGAGTTGTGAGTAGTTGATGGATCTTTACCAATGGGAAAGCTTCCATTTTCTGATCAAGGAGAAACATGATCTCTTCCACATAAATTTGGCACTTCTATTTATGAGGAGTTTAGGGTGCTACTTGTGCCACCTTCTGTTAGCCAATGTTCATTGACCATCATTTGCTTGCCATCCTTTTAATAAACCACCCTTAGGTGAGATTCTTTGAATGAAGATAAGAGGAATGATGGTGCTAGAGCGGTAGAGCCATACATTCATCAAGCCAGACTGAACTGATCTGCTGGACATGGGGAAAATGGTAATAGTTAGGGGAGTAAAGATGATATTGGAAAACTGATCGCCTGGTCCTATACGCTCTTTAGTCTGGAAGGCGGTCTACCACATTTGACCTGATGAAAGTGATAACGAAATCAAGGTCCTCACTGAACAGTGAAAAAGTAGAGAAATGCAAAACTTTCAATGATAGATTTGAAAATACTGTTCAGTTTGAGTATAGAAAGAACTTTTTTGACTAAGATTATGTCAGGTCCCCCATTGATTCTTTCTTGTGTTCTGAATTGATCTTGTTTTCTGGTGTGGGTCTCTTGTACCACCTCCATTCCTATTTACTTGTCATTTAGGTCATAAATATGATCTCCGGTTTAAGTATATGCTATCAAAATTTAGTCTTCATATCAATTTTCATGTGACAGCTAAATACATCTATGTGTAATAGTGATCAAAGTTTCTAAAGTTTGTCTATGACCATTGTAGGATGCATCTATTTAGACTTGTGATAGCAATAACATATTTTAATGTATCATGCCTTTTGGATCCCTTTCGTTTTTTAATTTTTTTTGCTTATGCTATGCAGGCAAATACACATATAAATATCCATCATGATCTTAAAGATGTGAAGCTATGGCAGGTTCAAATCATTCCTCCCTTATGACATAATGTTTCATATAATTTTCATTAACCGATGAATCTCATGCCTTGAACATTATTACAGATTCACACCCTCCTAAAAGGATTGGAAAAAATAGCTGTCAGTGCAGACATTCCAATGTTGGTCTGTGGAGATTTTAATTCAATACCTGGAAGGTTTGTTAGATATTAGCAATTTTTGTTTTTTGTTTGTGTTATAGTAGTTGCCCTTGAATGATGGTAAACAATCACAATTTCATGTAGTACATCACATGGGCTTCTTGCAAGGGGCAAAGTTGATCAATTGCATCCAGATCTGGTGGTAGATCCTCTTGGAATTTTGCACCCACTAAGCAAGCTGACACACCATCTTCCTTTGGTACCATTAGTCGCTTATTATGGCTCTTACCAATTGTTTTTTTCTGGTTGTGGCTCTGAACACAATAATGCCATTTCATAGGTCAGTGCATATTCATCGTTTGTGAGGATGGCTGGTGTTGGCTATGACTTAGATCACCAGCGAAGGAGGATGGACCCCACGACAAATGAGCCATTATTCACAAACTGCACAAGGGATTTTACTGGTACTATTGATTACATATTCTACACAGGTTAGTGCTTAAATTCCTGAACTGGTTCAAGTGCATGTGGTGTTAAGCTGGCGACGCGGTGCTTAGTGAGCTGCGCACCTGGTTGTTTGGACTGGTCTATTGACTATTGAGCAGTTCAGTTGTGGTCGTGTTGCCTAGTGTGTGCGTGGCGCATCTGTAATCCTGTGTTTTGGGGGCAGACCTCCGGGCTCCCCTTTTTTGTGTACCTTTTTTCTTCCTTAATGAAATGACACGCAGATCTCCTGCGTCGTTCGATAAAAAAATGCTGTGTTTTTAACACTTGACTATCTCTGTCGACCTGGAATAAGTAGATATTGCTAACTTTGTTTTTTTACACTGTGCTCTATTTCAGCGGATTCATTGACAGTGGAGTCATTACTGGAACTGTTGGATGAAGATAGCTTGAGAAAAGACACGGCTCTTCCTTCTCCTGAATGGTCATCAGATCATTTAGCACTCCTAGCAGAATTCCGGTGCAAGCCTAGAGTTAGACGATAATACATTAGGTATGGGCAGAATATTACTATTACTTGTTCAGTACTGCCTTTCTAAATAATAGGAAGGTCCATCCCCTATATTCTTGCAAGCGGTATGTGTGTTGCTTGATCGGGGAACTCAGCCAAATGCTTGATGGGCTGCAAACTGTGCTAGTATATGTGACCATGCCTTGACTCCTGCATGATATTCTTGCCCTAAATTGTGCTTTGTATAAGTCTGCTGGTGTGCTGATGTTGCTCCTACCTATCTTTCATGTGCAACAGGAGAAGCTGTAGGTGAGGGATTCTCAACAACTGCAAGAGAAGGTGCCCTTGTGCGCGTGCAAGCCAAAAATTATAAGCCTAAGGGAAAGAGGCTTGCGATGCTCCTCACCCTTTTAACATTTCCACCCTTGTGTTTTTAGGGGCCCTAGCGACTTCCTATAGAAGATATATCTTTTGCACAGATAAATAATTTAATAGATTTGAATATCATTCTTAGTTTTTCCAACTTCACATTATCGACCCCCACCTTCAATGTGTGTTCCCGGTCCACATTTTTGTTTCCTACCGTGGAATCTAGTTCTGACAAACTGGAAAAGACCCCTTTGATCGTGTATGCCTAACTTTGTGACATGTAAATTCTCTTGTGTGCGGGGGTTGGCTTCTGTTCTGAAGACGTAGTTACCCTAAAGATGCTTATGTAACTGCAAAGTGCGGTTGCCGGTTATCCCATGAAGGATATGGAACAGCACCTGGTGATGCTTTTGAGAGATTTTTTGAGCTTCACATTGGGATGCTATACTGAATGGGAACTGCGAAATTTGATGTATCTTTCGACATGGATTACTTGGTTTGTGGAACATCCATCTCAATCTAACTTGATTCTTAATGCAGTTCATAAATGTACGACGTGTTTGATTTTTTTCTAAAACTGTAACCCTTCCATTTTAAATAAAAAATTTGTTCAAACATGAAAAAATATAAATAATATTCAAACTATATTTAGTGATAAATCAAATAACAACAAAAATAAACCATAATTTATTAAAACTTTTGATTAAGACAAACCATCAAAGTTTTGAAAAAACAGTCAACCGTGCATGTTGAAACAGGCTTGGCAGAAATGAAAGTTTATCAGTTTTTTTAACCTCTGAATTGAACTCGCTGCCTACTGGTGAGGTCGTCCAAGGACGAGTAGTACTAATTCAGCATTGCATGTTGGATACTGCCCGTGAAAAATCGATGGAAGACACCAGAAGCAAGTGGCAGTCTTGATTCCACCTCCCACCAGCAGCGGCTCCACGCCAATTCCTAGCTACCCTTATCCCTGTTCACTGTGCTGCCTATTTCATTGCGGCTGCTATCCCTGTACGTAAAAGTTAAAGCGTCATTAAGATGACTTGCCTGTTGCCTCTCTAGGCTGGTCCTGCCAGTGTACGTACTGATTGTATCTGCCGTAACAACTATCAGAAATTCAGAGCATGTTGATAATCCGATTCCCTTTTACTGCCACCGCTGTTTTGCACCCTGTCAGATGTGAGGATCAATGGATGGATTACTTTGTCTGTGTTCTTTGGCCATGCAAATTTGTTCAAGGGTCCTATGTAATGTGTAATGCGTTGCTCATGCAAGTTTTTATCCACACGCTTGTATGGTCATGGCTGATTGTAATATACAGCTCCGTTTCAAATTACAAGTCGATTTAGCATTGGCCTATGCCAAATAGATCTAATTTTGATCAAATTTATAGAAAGAACAATCTATATTTCATGGCGTGTCTAACAAAACTAGTTTGATGCTGTGGATAGTTGTGTTTCTCTAGAAATTTGGTTAATAAATATAAAAAGAACGTATTAACGTCGCTCCCTCTTGTTGTAAAACTCTCTTTCTTGTTTTGTTAATATAGACCGCTTTTCTGTAGGGGGAACGGGTTTTGTCAAAAAAAAAAAATCTGAAACAACTTACAATATTTTGATCTTACAATTAATTTAGAGCGGACGGGGCAGATATGAAGGCAAAGGAAAAGGAGGAGTTTACCGTGGCTACGGTGCCCCGGCGGCCGCACGAGGCCTGTTTCTTGCTGTCAGTCCGGATGGGAGCGAGTCCACATACCACATGGAGTCTCAGGCTTTTCGCTAGCGCAGCGCCAGCCCCCCACCCCACGGCGGGTATGAAATGAATGCACAAGTTATTGGGTTCCCATCCTGATTGTCCCAAGAATCAAAGGCCGGGCTATTGCTCCGACTCCATCATCATGCATGCGTTGGCTTTGCGCCCCACCACAACGTCCAATGGCGAATTGGCAACGGGATCTATGGCGGCATCAGTCGGATTCTTGCATTGGCACCACCAGTCCACCACCATGCCAGCCCCAGGCAGGCCGGCTTCCCAAATTGAGGTCGCGGAGACAAGCGGGCCTCCCCGCCAGGCCATCAAGGCCCCCTGCCCTGCCTGCCTGCCTGCCTGCCCGAACAGCGTGCCACTGCGGCGAATCCGCCGTGCCACGACACGCGAGCTGGCGGCCGGGCACGTCACGTCGCCTCTGTTTCCGCACTGCTCTCTCTGCTGCGCCAGCCCGCGTCCCCCTCATCACCAGCCTCCCAGCGCCCACAGCTCACACTCCTCATCAGTCGTCTTCACTCCACAGCAGAGCACGCTCGCTTCGCTTGAGTTGAGCTGAGTAGGCAGGCAGCCAGGAGGAGTGAGTGCTCCTCCGACCTCCAAGCAAGAGGAGGGCACCGCGGCCGGGCGATGGCGCGGTGGGCGGCGGCGCTTCTGGTGCTGGTGGCGACGGCGCTGCCCCTGGCCGTCGGCGGCGACATGAGCGCTGACAAGACGGAGTGCGCGGACCAGCTGGTGGGGCTGGCGCCGTGCCTGCAGTACGTGCAGGGGCAGGCGCGCGCGCCGCCGCCCGACTGCTGCGGCGGCCTGCGGCAGGTGCTGGGGAAGAGCCCCAAGTGCCTGTGCGTGCTGGTCAAGGACAAGGACGACCCCAACCTGGGCATCAAGATCAACGCCACCCTCGCGCTCGCGCTCCCCTCCGCCTGCGGGGCCACGCGCGCCAACGCCTCCCACTGCGCCCGTACGTCTCTTTGCTTCACCTTCTCATCTGATGATGGTGCCTCGGCGGGTAGTAGTGAGCACCAACCAGCTCAGGATAACTGAACACCATTATACATGCAACAAGGTTAAATTATACACTAGTAGTGAGCTTTCCAATTCCACCATCACAGTTGTTTTTGCCTTTTGTTTACACTACACTCACTAGTCACTAGTCACTAGACTGCTCTTGCTAGCCTGCAATAAAGCAGGTGGTTGGTCTGTGCCGTTTTTTGGAGGTACGCCCGCTGGTCCGCTGTGCCTGAGGTTGGATGCTTTTGTTTCCTTGTGGTCCGTGACGACCCTGTGCTTTGAACCAACCAGACATCCGCAAAGAATAATCTTTCGCCGTCTCCCTCAGTTTTCCTCAAATGGCAGAGGTCCGTCGCAGCGGACGCCAAGGCAAATCGTCTCCACGAAAAACGCATGAGCCGGTAGCGGTTTCGTGGTCCGGTCTCTGCTTAGTTTGAGCAGGCGGGTTTCTCCGGCCATGCGTGGAACTGCGACAGCTCCATTTCTGATCTCCCTGCCTCTTGCTTCTTTTCATTCTGAAGGAAAAAAAAAATGGGAAAGATTGTGTGATGTCAGTAGCAGAAAATGCAGTTCCGGATGGCCGTTTTCTCTGAACAGGTGCGTGTTTTGTGTTGCAGAGCTCCTGCATATTCCTCCGGGCTCCAAAGACGCCGCCGTCTTCAGCCCCGGCGGCGACAAGGGCACCACCGCGGCTCCCGGTGAGCCTGCCTGCCGACCGAATTCTTACTGTCTGGAACACGTTTTTTTCCACTCGGCTGACAAAACCCGCCGGTTTCTCTTTGCAGGCAAGGACAACTCGACGACCACGGCGGGGCTGCAGGCCACCAACGTCGGAGGCCGCCGCGTCGTCTCCTCCTCGGCGATCACCGCCGGAGCTGCGCTGCTCGCCGGCTACCTTCTCCTGCTCGTGCCGGAGCTGTCGTCGCCTAGCTCATTCTAGACCTCTGTCAAGTGTCGCTAAAAGTTACCAGGACGTGTTATGTTGCCGATCGTCGTACGTGACAGATAAACTTGTTCTGTGTTGTTGTTGTTGTTGTTCTGTGTTTCCTGTTATTCTTCGGGTACGGTGCTGAGTGTTGACGTACGTACGGCATTTGTAAGCTAAGCCGATGGGTTTTGCGAGCTTCAATGTATACTGACGCTTATGGAACCTGGTTTCTGATCCTTCTAATTACCACTGTTTGCTCTGAGCGTGTTACGCATTTGATCAGTCAGGAAACTCGATTCCCGATCTGTCCAATCAGTACGAGAGAGATCACAGTATTCCTGACGCCGATAGCATGATGCATCATCTGCCTGTCCTGTCTCGACGACATTGCACGTGTACGTACAAAATTCACGCAAGTTATCGTAAAAAAAAAGAAAAAAAATGCTAGCACAAAATTCAAAGGCCGTAGTGGGTCGCATCGACAACGGCCCGTCAATCGGCCCGGCCCACTCTCGTGAACCAATACGAACAAACGAGGTGTGGCTTTCGATAAGGCCCACGGAGGCGGCCCAGCCCAACGCCAGCCTACAACGTGCGTCCAAGACCGGAACGTAGGGTGCGGGGCGCGAGGCCGTCGGGGAGCGGGCGCTGGGCCGTAGGCGATCTGCAGCCTCCTGGTCCTGGCGGTGCGCAATTCCTATCTATCTTCCGATAGAAAATCCATCCATCTTCTAATCTTTGAGATTCGTGCAATTCAATCTCCACCGTCCATCTCACTTCCCTCTTTCCTTCTCTCTTCTCCCTCATCCGCGCGCCGCCTCCCCACGCGCCGCTGCGCTGCCGCCCCGCGCGCGCCGCCGTGCCGCCGCCTCCGCGCCGCGCCGCCACCGCCGCACTGCGCGCGCCGCCGCGCGTGCCGCCGCCGCCGGGACGTGCTGCGCCTGGGGGTGCCGCCGCCGGGCACCACGGGGGCGCCGCCGGGCCGCTGTGCGCTCCCCTCTGGTGATGTTTTTTTTTCAACATTTCAACTGTGTTGGTTCAACATTTCAACTGTCTCGATTCAACATTTCAACTACTCTGATTCAACATTCCAACTACATTGATTTAACATTCTACGTATAAATTGTTAAAATAGTATTTATAAAATGTTGAATTAGTCATTTTGCAATTGTTAAATATTTTACACTAAACTATTATTAGGCCTTCGTGGGGTTTTTAGTTGCTTGCTTATCCTTCTTCCGGTAGATACACAGGAGGTCCCCTGACGGTGGTGGCTGCAGACCTGCAGTAGTCCTGCTCGCTTTTGTTGTCCTGCAGTAGACCTGCACGGATTGGGATTCGGGAGAGGGAGTGAGCCATTGAGGGACCAAGGCCGAGGGGGACGCCGGCGAGCTCCATGGCCAGCCAGGCAGGCCATGGGGACGTGCGGACGGCCGGACAGGGCGCGGCCGAGGTGGAGGTGGGGAGAGAACAGAGATGGGAATGATCGAGGGAGCGACGAGAGGAGGAGCGAGGGAGTTACTTTACCGGAGTGCGGAGTGGAGGACGTTGGAGGGTGACAGCCGGCGCTTCGGGTTGGCCTCGGCGGCTTGGCCAGCGTGCGCGAGCGGTGGCTGCGTGTGTCTGTTCCGCCGCGCCAGGGAAGGGTTAGTAAAGATGGCAATGGGCATGAAATACCCGTCTACCCGCGGATAACAAACCCGGTGAGCAAGGATACGGGTGTGAGTTCACGCCCACGGATAAGGATACGGGTGTGAGTTTACACCCGATGGATATTTATTCGCGGGCAAAGAAATTTGCTATCCGCCACCCGCGTACCCGTCTGACATATGGACCCCACATTGAGTATGCATATATATACAGAAATTAGGGTTTCTTCATCAACTCCACCATTCTTCCCCCACTCCCCCAGGCAGCCGCCGCCCACCAGACCTCCACGGCTCCTCCCTCATCCACTCCTCGTGCCTCGTCCTCCTCCACGAGACCGCCCACCAGATCTCGGCGCGGCCCCGTCCTCCTCCACGAGACCGCGGCGCACCGCGCGCTAGGCCGAGGCGCCCGCCGCCCGCCAGCGCGCCAGCCGCCACCGTCGCTTCTCCTCCCGTCCTCCACCGACGCTTCTCCTCCTGTCTTCCCATTCTCCTCCTTGTGGGTAAATGGGCACACCCGCGGGCATGAAATATCCGCGGATGGCGGGTGTGGGCAAAGATATCTGCCTGTTACGGGTGGCGGGTGCGGGTGCGGGTGCGGTTTTTTGCTCGCGGGCGCGGGCGTGAGGTGCTAGTATCCGCGCGGATATTACCCGTTGCCATCTATAAGGGTTAGGAAGTTCAAATGGGAGGCAAAGGGTTTCCTTGTTGGGCCTAAAAGATTTGGGGTATCTAGGTGGATGGGCTGGGCCGAGGTATGGCGTGCGTTTGTCCCTTTTGCGAGCCTCAATTCGTGTGTGAGCGTTCTCAATCCTGTGGCATCGTGTGCGCTTGTCCTAGTTCCATGGCTAATACGCGGTTGATGAGCGCAATAGCACTGAATTTCTTTGTTTTATATATGCTGGCCATGTGCTTTGTACGGACTGTTAGAATGATGATGATCTATAGGTTAATCTAGTTGAGCATGGTGAACGGACACATTGTTTCCGCAGTGCTTGTCCGTTGTGGAATTATAAACTTGGATGTATTATTCCTAGTGTTATACTTAAATAATTACATTCAATGCTTGACCTGTGCTTGATCACTTCGCAAGCATGCACCATTTCTAATACTCCCTCGTCTTCAAATACTTGATGCTTTGAACATAATCTCACATACCAAGAAGCAATTAAATAAGGTTGTTCTTTTCTATAGTACTCTTAATAAATAGGTCGCGGTTCTGTACCAAACACAAGAGGAGAGTAGCCCAGTTGGTTTTGGCGCAGCTCCCAAGACTGCTTACACCACACATCGAGTACCTGCAGGGGCGTTTTTTTTGCCATTTTTTTGTTGGGAGTGCATGCATGCATGGGAAATATAAGTAGACCAAAGGTATATTAGTCTAAAATGAACTTCACATTCTAGTAAAAACCCCTTAAACATCAAGAATTTAAAGGCTGCAGGGTGCATGCATGCATGGGAAATATAAGTAGACCAAGGGTATATTAGTCCAAAATGAACTTCACATGCTAGTGAAAACCCCTTAAACATCAAGAATTTAAAGGCTGCAGGCAGTATAATTCAGGCCATATCGATAGTTTTGATTATGCCAGAATAACTTGTCTATGAACATCCCTTTCATGAATTGAAGGCAATGCGCTGAATACCAAATATCATGTGTTCTGTCCATAGTTTGTTTTTGTGTGTGGTGTGTGTAATTCTGTTAATTTGGTTAACTGTTTCCTTTTACTAAGCTGCAATTTCAACAAACCATGTGACTGTTTATGTTTTGTTTGAATGAATAAACTATGTTACCAAGCATCTAATTCACCTTGATAACTGACAACTGCTTTCTATCAGGGCATCATGGACACCCAGGTGAAGCCTGCAGGGGAGCTTTTTTTGCCATTTTTTTTGTTGGGAGTGCATGCATGCATGGGAAATATAAGTAGACCAAGAGTATATTAGTCCAAAATGAACTTCACATGCTAGTGAAAACCCCTTAAACATCAAGAATTTAAAGGCTGCAGGGTGCATGCATGCATAGGAAATATAAGTAGACCAAGGGTATATTAGTCCAAAATGAACTTCACATGCTAGTGAAAACCCCTTAAACGTCAAGAATTTAAAGGCTGCAGGGAGTATAATTCAGGCCATATCGATAGTTTTGATTATGCCAGAATAACTTGTCTGTGAACATCCCTTTCATGAATTGAAGGCAATGTGCTGGATACCAAATATCATGTGTTATGTCCATAGTTTGTTTTTGTGTGTGGTGTGTGTAATTCCGTTAATTTGGTTAACTGTTTCTTTTTACTAAGCTGCAATTTCAACAAACCATGTGACTGTTTATGTTTTGTTTGAATGAATAAACTATGTTACCAAGTATCTAATTCACCTTGATAATTGACAACTGCTTTCTATCAGGGCATCATGGACACCCAGGTGAAGCTTGCTGTTGTAATGAAGGTGATGGGCAGGACTGGCTTCCAGGGTCAGGTGACCCAGGTCAGAGTGAAGTTATTGGATGACCAGAACTGGCTCATCACGATGAACGTCAAGGGCCCAGTTCGCGAGGGTGTCATCTTCACCCTGCTCGAGTCTGAGAGGGAGGTGTGATGCCCTGGCATCTTAAGGGCCATAACACGCAGTTAGAGACAGGCTAATAAGGAATTAGAACATGATCATGCTTAGAGAGTAATGAGAAATATGAGGAGAAGTCACTAAGTCAAAAATTTTCTATACAAAATACAAGACCACACATTTCGTGGTTGGATAGGTCAACACTCATGTGCTTTTGAGCACAACACCAAATGCAAACCTCGGATAAGAAAGTAACCCTAAATCTTTGTGTTTGACCATGTCTAAGAATCTAAAGACAAAAGGTTTAAAAGGATCAAACCAAATCCAACCAACATTTCTTCCGAGGGTAGCAAGTGTGCCTAATAAAACTTTCAAATTCATTAAGTACTTGAGCTTAATCCCATTGTCAAAGTTATTGTACATGTTATGGACTACCCTTTTGTTACACTGGACGTGGTTTAAATCTGTCATTAACCTAATATAAATGGCACCACATTTCTCTTGGAAATAACCAAAATCAGCCCACACTTAGAAATTTCCCAAGTCTGGATTTTCAGCTTTTCCCCAAATTGATTCTGAAATTACTTTTGATTTCACTATACAACTTCAAATTCTCCCTTTCTATGAAATGAAATTGAACTTATAACCTTTCAAATGAACCTATTGTGGGAGTAATTGGACTTCATTTGATACTCCAAAAGTTGAAAACAAGAAGGACTCTGCCTGAAGTAAATTTGCTGTTTGACCAAACATCTGAGCACAATTGCGTTTGTAGTTCAAAATCTATTAGGTTTCAAACCAAACTCATATTACCAAAACTGTAGGTAATGAGGTGGTGAACAACTTTTCTAATTGGGTTTTGGCCAGATAATGAGGTTTACATGGTGATTTGGGTCATTATTTGTCAGTTGAGAAAACCATTTCAAATCTGACTTGTTTGGTGAATTCAAGTTTGCTCTAGCTTACAGTCACTTTCATGAAAATATCCCATTGAATAAGTTGTAGGGTTTGAAATCCTAAACAACTCACTCAAAAGGCACTTTGGGGGAAAAGGCATGGAGATAGGACTTTCTATTTTTCCAAGCATTAAAGGCCCCCTGTCCATACCTAGGGCTGATTACAAAAATTGAATTTAAATCATATTTACACTTGGAGTTTGGGGTTGTCCATTTTTACAAAGTTGTAGATCTTTGAGAATAGAACATTTCCTCCAATTGGACCTTTTCCAAACTCGGCCTCTAAATGCGCCAAAACAGCAAAATACAGAGGCATAGAAAACACAGTTTCCATTTTTCAAATCACGTGTCACTAACGGGTGGGGCCCGCGATTCGCGCGACGCGCACGGCGCGAACCGCGCCGCGCCGCGTGGCTCGCCGGCGTACAGGGAGTACGGCGAGCCACCGGCCGGCCGTCCGAGCGCGTCAAAACGGCGTGCACTCGGCCCTCTTCCAAACCCTAGCGACGCCTTCGCCATTCGTCCCCTCTCCACACCGCGCCGCGCGCCAAAAAAAACCCAAGCCACCATTGGAGCACGAGCTAGGAGCTCGAGTCGCGCCGCCGTCCTCCGGCCGCCTCCCACCCCGAGACCTACACCACTACACGCCCCACTCCACCGCGCACCTCCACCACCTACTCTCGTCGTCATCCTCGCCTCCACCGCCGAGATCCAACTCCGTCGCGACGTCACGGTCGCGCCGCCGTCGCTCCGGTTCACCACCGGTTCATCACCGTAGCAACCACCCTCCACCGCCTCCCGGTGCTCCAGACCCCCACCGCCAGCTCCGCCTCGGCCCTACGCGCCCAACGCGCTAGGTATCGGCCATCACTTCCTCCACCTCTCCCCGCGCGCCGCTCGCGCGCACCCGCGCCACCCACTTCGCCTCCGCCGGGTTCGCCGTGGAGAGCCTCCCTCCGGCCCTCTCCGCGCCTCCACTTCGCCTCCGCCGGGTTCGCCGTGTCCCCGCGCAGCTCGAGCGCCCTTTGGCCCCGCCGTTCGCCGCCTCGACCGCCGGATCGACGCCGCGCCGCCGCGCCACGCCGAGCTCCCGCGGCTTCGGTTCGCCGCCGCCGCTCCGCTTGTCCTCACCTCCTCCCGCGACGAGGTCTGGGGGAATCGAACCCCCTTGGTCGGGAACACCTTCGGCCACCGCCTCGGCTCCAAGCGCCGCCCCGCTGCCGCCGGCGCGGTCGCGCCTCTCCTCCCGTCGCGCGCGCCTCTGCCCCGAGCGAGAGGAAGAAGAAGAAAGGGTCATTTTACCCGAAACCCCTGCTCCTTTCCATTTTTACGCGCTCTGCTTTAAACACTATGCACTGAGTCTATGAAATCTTCCTTGCAGGCCCCTGGAATCTATGGTTAATTGTGCTTAGGTCCTGAGATCTAGTGTTTTTCATTTAAATGCGTTTATTTGAACGGTGAACTTTGAAAAATCATATAAAATCACAGAAAAATCCAAAATGGATAAACTCAGCTATGAACTCGTCTTGAGTAGATCTACACAGTAGATTTGATGTGGATATGTGAAATGTCTGTTTTGCCCTTGGGTTGTTGCATGCATGATTAATTAGGATAAGTGACAAAAGCGGACTAGATAAACTCCAAATGGCATGAAACTTGGACAGTAGCTTTCTTGGGGCATTATAGCACTATGTGAATTTTTGTAGCCCTAGCACTTACTGTTTAATTACCCTTTTACCCTTATACATGTGTTATGTGCATTATTTAACTTAGAAAGTGGAGACTACAAAGGATATGCTCAAATTGACTCTCTAGCATTTTTCCTATACTTTAGGTAGTACGAGGGTCTCACCGGTACAATATGAGCCCCTGCATGTTAAGTTTTAATGGCGAATTGAAAATGATAAAATGGTGCATGTTGGAATTGATAGATGGAAAAGTGGTCATGACTTGCTAGGAAGATTCTCCGAAAAAATTTGGTAGCCTAAGGTTGATGCATAGAGTCCAAAAAATATACGTTTGATCTAGGTCCATCGGGGTATTCCGTGTTAGGTAGTTTATCAATCACCTTTTCGCCTGTTCATGAAATGGTTATTCATACGTGTGTTCGTATTCATGCATCTCATTCCTTGCATCATCCCGCATGTCAATCATATAGTGACGCTCATTACAGATACGTGATCAAGAAACGAGTGCGTGGAACTACTTCAACCACCAGTGATCCAAAAGACCAACTAAGACCCATTCACGACCTGGAGGGCCCATCAGTCGTGCTTGGAAGGAGGAGTTGTCCAAAAGATCAATGGGTTGCCTGGGGCAAAGCCTCACAACCCGGCAAACTAACATAGTTTAGTTTGTTGGTTTTGGTAGAGATAAGAAAAGGTAGGCAGGACCATGCGAATCCCAGCAAACGAATTATTTTGAGTTACGCATATGCATTAGAGTTGATTGAAACCAATTGCATTAGACTCCCCGGCCGCTCTGACCCTAGCACCTATATCTAGGGTTCGTAGGACGAGTGCCTAAAATGGTTAGGCGCGAGTAGACACGAGTGAGCACTGTCACTCGTCTCGTAGGGTTTACTTTCAAATGATGAATCCTCATTACTATGAATTTATTATTGCTATGTTATGCTTTCAATTGAGACCGGGTGGAGATATGTGGTTACTATATTGAAAAATGATGTGGATGGTACGGTGGATTCCGCCCGAGTCGCATAAGGTCCGTTCGCTGTTCGCCTGCTGATCGGCATAACATTGCTAGGGTGCTTATCTGGGATCAATGGACCGGTGAAAATCTTACTTGTGCCGTCTCAAGAAAGGTGCACGTTCCTGCCCACTGGTTGAGAGAAAGGTGGCCGCGGAGACGGGTGTCAAAGGAGGGCAGAACCCGACGTAACCGAGGTAACGCTCCTGCGACAACGCGCTCCGGGGGTCAGGCGGGAGTGGTCATCGAACTTGAGACCGGACAAGTGTAGATGGGGGAAGCATATGTGGAACGCTGGGAGTTAGTAAGCATATGCCATCCTGGTGCTTCTAGTTATTCCCGAAAATATAAAAATCGATTCGAATCGCTGATGCTCACCAGGTGTGAGAATGCCAATATCGCACACGGACAACGTAGAACTGTTTGAGGCATGATGTTTTATGGAATTGATGATCTGATACTACACAATGGATATACATGCTTTACTTCATGCAAATTATTCACTTTATATTACCAATGATATTCAGGATTAGGATTAACGGCTGTCAAATCCCGCTGTAGCATGACACTAAAATATAGTGGATAATCATGATTAAAGGATAGCGACTGTCAAATCCCGCTATTCTATGGCAACAGTTTACAGTTTAAAATCAATGGTTAAGGACCTACTTGCTAGTAAGCTGAGCTTTGCGTCAGCCGTAAACCCCGTCCATTAAGTCCTACTGAGTAATTAGTACTCAGGGCTTGCCCCCACTTTTGGCTCACAGATACTGGCGGCATTTGGATAGTTGCTTGGAGAAGGGTAGCACCGGTGGGCTCGGTGCTCCTCGCCTCGTTCGTCTGTATGAAGACTACTTGAGTATTTGGTTTCTGCTGCGAGATATTTTGAAAACGCTTCCGCATTATATATATTTTGGACATATATTTGACTATATACATTCTTGGTTCGTAAACTAAGTCTATCTATTCTATATTTCAACTGTCTGTGATGATGTAACTGTTGTGGCTCCATCGAGAGTCGGATGTGTATGATGTCGGTTTCTCTGGGAAATGGTGTTATCGAGAGCCGAAGGCCTCTCGACGGACGACCGGGTTTAGTACGGTCTAAGTACACTGCAAGCTAAAGGTGGCAGGTGTACTTAGTCCGTATTAAATCGGCGGTTCCGCCACAGGAGGCCAGGAAGCTGCGCTGAGGCGGTTGGATGAGATCTTGGTGGTTCTTGTATGGAGTTGGGTGTGGTTGAGTCTGTGCTATGTTTGTCAAACTTGGTGCAACCCTTAGGACCTCAGCCTTATGATTAGTAAGCATGGTGATGAGATTGCACGTTTTGTTTTATGATGATCTGAGTTGCAAGTGCACTTGTTGTGCTGAGATATCGTTATCCTTTGCTATATTAGCTCAATCGATGCATGAATTGAATACTAGCTCTGAATCTCAAATGTTTTATTCTATTCGGTGTTATAGTCGTCTGTGTGGTTTTTTCATCATGATGGACGTGCCTGCTGCCTGGCTTAATCTCAGCACTTGTTGAGTATCTGGACATTATTTGGTGACCGCATACTTGTTGAGTGTCTGGACATTATTTTGGTGACCGCTAGGGCATATACAATGTTACGGTGCTCACTGCTCAGGGAGATGCTCGAGAAAAATCGCTTACATAAGCATCTTTCCCTACAATTGGGAGCATCTGAGTTTATTGGTGCTTAGCTAAGTTATAAATTAGTCTTTGTGTAAGCATTTGATGCATCCTCTACGAATCTGTGAAGCAACGGGTATCAGCCATAGTTCTGTATACTTTATGATCAATTTTTTGATGCATCTCTCTCGAACATATAGTATATACTATGCAGCTAATTTTTAGGAGACCAATTCCTTTGGTGTGGTACAGAAAGCCAGGTTAAAACAGCTGATCTGCGGTATTATTATTCGTAAAAAACAAGTATGATTGGATTGTTAGATTAGCACAGGCTACGTTTTGTGGATAGGGATGTACGACTATGCATCCATGCCTGTGGTTGAATCGACAAAATATTTGCAACTGCCGGCGCTGAAGCCTCGCCTGGAAGCGCCGCGGACAAAAAACAGCGACAACTTCGGACAAAGCATCAGGTTTGGAGAAACAACCGGATTTTTTTCCTTAAGCACCGGTCATAAGCACCCTTACACGTGGAAGGGAACAGGCCAGGAGCGAGAGCCCAACTCGGCATTGACGGCGGGAGGCAGTGACAGCCGCCGCCGCCGCCACTCCGGTCAAGTTTGAACTCTGCTACTGCTATTTCTTCTAAGTCCCGGCCAGACCGGGCTTTCTGGCGGTAACCATTTGAAAAGGCCAAGAGCCCGATTCTGAAGACGTTGATTTTGCCTGACAACAACACATGACCACACGAGAATCCACGTGCGTGGTTCCATCGCCGGTCGCCGCGGCCACACGCACATCGGGTGGCCCCGATCGAGATAGAGGTTTCCCAAAGGCAAGCACGCATTGCCGATCAGAGAACAGATCCAACGATAGTTGAATAATGGGTTGATTGCTCCGTGTGCTGCGTAGACGACGCTAAAATATGGCCCCTCGTGTTGCACCCCTCATGCCGGGTTGAAAGCGATCACTGGGTCGCTGCTTGCACTTGCACGTCGTGTTTTTCTTTCCAGAATGCGCCGATCGATCCATCGGCATCGGCTCTGAACCAGCAGGCAAGGCAAGTGGCATGGAGAACCACTACGACCAGAGCGCGCTAGCAGTCCCACTCGTCACGAAGAAGAGCCCCGGACGAAGGCTGCAGGTGACGGCCGTATGGGAGGAGTCCAAGAAGCTGTGGGACGTCGTCGGCCCGGCCGTGTTCATGCGCCTCGCGCTCTACGGCCTCAACATCGTCAGCCAGGTCTTCGTCGGCCACCTCGGCGACCGCCAGCTCGCCGCCTTCTCCATCGCCTCCACCGTCATCGACGGCCTCAACTTCGGCTTCATAGTACTGATCCTTAATTACTCCTATCTCTCTCTCTCACTCTCTCTCTCTATATATATATGTGTGTGTGTGTGTGTGTGTGTGTGTGATGAAATCCTTGCTCCTCAAATCGATTAAGTTGGGCATGGCGGGCTCGCTGGACACGCTGTGCGGGCAGGCGTACGGCGCGAAGCAGTACGCCATGATGGGGGTCTACCTCCAGCGCTCGTGGCTCGTCCTGCTGGCCTTCGCCGTGCTCCTCGCCCCGACCTACGTCTTCAGCCGGCCGCTGCTGGCGGCCGCCGGCCTGTCCGCCGACCTCGCGCGCGACGCGGGCCTGGCCAGCATGTACTTGGTCCCCTCGCTCTTCATGTACGCCGTCATGCTGCCGGCCACCACGTTCCTGCAGTGCCAGCTCAAGAACTGGGTCACCGGGGTCGCCGCCGCCGCGGTCTTCCCCGTGCACGTCGCCGCGACCTGGCTCCTCGTGCAGCGCCTCGGGCTCGGCATCCTCGGCGCCGCCATGGCGTTCAACCTGTCCTGGTTCGTCTACGCGGTGCTCCAGCTCGCGTACGCCCTAGGCGGCGGGTGCCCGGAGACGTGGGCCGGCTTCTCGGCGGCCGCGTTCAGGTTCGCTGACATGATGGAGTTCCTCAAGCTGTCCGCGTCGTCGGGTGTCATGGTGTGGTACGTACTAGAGCATGTTGCATATAAGATATTGTACTCTAGAGAGATCTTTGACAAATTTATACAGTTTTAAACTTTCGCTTATTACTTCTTTTTTTCAGCTTGGAGAATTGGTACTACAGGCTACTGATTTTTCTCACGGGATACATGAAGAATGCCGAAGTAGCTGTGGATGCATTGTCTATCTGGTACACTGATCACTGAGCCACTGACTCTCTCTCTCTCGCCATTATTTCCCGCAACAAATCTCGACTTTCATTTTCTTCGTCGTGTTGGAACAGTATGAGTTTATCTGGATTGGAGATGATGATTCACTTGGGATTCTTGGTAGGAACCGGGTAAGCAACTGGGTGACACTATTTAAATCTTAAGCAACGTTAAGAAAAGAGTTAAACGAGTGCCCTTCTTTCGTTTACAAGGGTGAGGGTGGCTAATGAGCTTGGCGCGGGCAATGGCAAAGGCGCAAGATTTGCGATGTTCGTGTCGACGACGACGTCCTTCCTGATCAGCCTCTCCATTAGTATCCTAACACTGATTTTTCATGACAAACTCGCTATGATCTACACCTCGAGTGAGGCTGTGATCGATGCCGTAGATGACATTTCTATTCTTCTGGCCATCACTATCCTTCTCAATGGAGTCCAACCTGTCCTCTCTGGTATGTCCCTCAGATACTGCACCACTGTCCTCATGGTGTTCCGTGTTCTTCTCTTAGTTATTTTCATTGAAATGCTGCCCAATTACCCATCATTTATTGGTTACAATCTGTGCAGGAGTTGCCATTGGTTCAGGGTGGCAAGGACTGGTTGCTTACGTGAACATTGGATGCTACTACTTGATTGGTATTCCTTTTGGTATTCTGCTAGGATGGGGTTTCCACTATGGGGTCTATGTATGTCATTCAGAAAACACAATGATGACCCGCCTGATATTCGTATGGGGGTGTGTCCTTATTTATATAGTTCGTTTACCAATTTTTTGTAGGGGGTTTGGGTTGGAATGATTGGTGGCACTACAATGCAAACTCTAATTTTAGCGTGCATGACCCTACGAAGCGATTGGAATGAAGAGGTTCAGATTTACTCATTAACAATTGAACCACCAAATCATTTTACATAACATTGTTGATCTTTATATGACCCCATGGCATTCATTTAATCACTTGTGCACGGGTTGCCTAATGTGGTAAATCTTTTCAATCTTGCAGGCATTGAAAGCTAGTAACCGGCTGCAGCAATGGAACAACACCTAGTGATGAACTTTTGTAGCCTTGATGTGTATCAACTATTAAGGAAAATGGAATTAATGATTTGCACACATGATTAGCATGGAGCTAGTCGTTGTTTCCCACTAGTCATAAATAAATGGTGGTGTACTGATGTTAGCTACTTTTCTAGAAGGGGAAATAGATGAACATCAACACCAAGATCAGGCACAAAGGTGCAGAGGCGGAACCTCCATATTTGGATTAAAAAATGGACGATTGTGTATTGCACTTGACAGGAATTTTTTTTTGTTTAATAAGCAAAGAGAATAAATGAAACAGCATGTTTGCTCGGTGAACACTAACAAATAAGGAAACTTACTAGGGTTGTTGATCAGCAGATTAATTGATGTTGGCTTCTATCCGTCTGAAAAAATCCAAAGCCATATCGATTTGCATCCAGGACTATGTGATCCAATATCCTGATCAGCTCATCAATTAAATAGGCTGGTAGAGAAGTGTTGATCGATGCACCCTTAGAATCCCATTCTCTAGGATCAGTCTGCCAGCAGCAGATGTGGCTCCACCAGCGAGGAAGCTGGAGTGCTGAAATGTTCCCTTGCTCTTCTGCAACAATGTGATTGTTTGATAGAGTCAGCTTCATGCATGGTTCGGATTATTTTCTACTATCTGATTTCGGTTTCATAATTCATTCAAGCTGGTGTGGTTGGAGATCCCACGCCGATGTATAGAATTCTAGTTGTGCTAAGCACGAAGATCCATTTTGCATCCCTGGGGCCCTCAAATGTGTCGACCCTTTTTTGGCTCATCAGTTTGTACATCATCTTTCCGTCCTCAACCATAACCTCGTAGGTTTCCCTTTCTTTCTGCTCAAATGTAGCAAATCATCTGACGTTCAGGCTTTCAGCATTTTCCACTTTGAGACTTCAGATTTGAGATTCATTGTTGTGACTTGTGACGTTAAAATGAATGTGAAAAACACTATTTGTACACTGTACACAGAGTAAAAAAACACTGTTTACACATTCTATACAGTACTGATGCACTAGCTGGTGACACTGGCCTAACCTAGCTAAAGATACCTGATGCATTGCTGCAACAACTTCCACCTTGGCCAGTGGTCCTCGATATTAACCTCCTTTCCTTCGCCTATATCCAACCTATCGAAACATGATTTCACAGAACTTTTAACTTATTTTCTTCAGCTAGTTTAGAGATATAGCTCTCAAAAGTTTCAGATGAGCTACACCAGTAAAAGAAAGGCTGTTTGCTCTCGCAGTGCAGCCAGTGTTGGTAATAGTAGTGGAGGTTGTGGCCATACCGATGTCTAGGGTCAATATATCCATAAAAAAATGAATGAACTGTTATATCTACGACGTACTTTCATCAGTTAGGCCCTGTTTGATAATAAAGTATTTTTAGAGTATTGTAGCAAAATCATAGTATTGGTGAATTATGTAGTATTTTTGATCCAAAGATGTTTGGTTAGATTTTCTAAAACTCTATTTTGAATACTATAGTTTGAAAAAACTACAATATTTTTGAATTATTGGATACTCCACTCTGGACCGAAGTTTTTCTCGGTCACGGTTGCTTCGCGGCCTCTGCCCTGCAGCCCGACATCGCGCGGAGCCATGGACGCACGCCGCTGGCCACACCTCGCGCCACCGCCCGCCGCCGGCCCCAGCCTCGCGTCGCTACCCGCCGCTGGCCATGCCTCGCGCGGGCGCCGCCTGCGGCCGAGGAGACGGGGGTGAGAGAGAGAGAGAGAGCGACGGGAGAGAGGGGGGTGCCGCTCGGCCGCCGGCCGCCGGCCCCGGCCTCGCGTGGACGGCCGTCGCCCTCCGCCGGGGAAAGAGAGGGTGCTGGGGGAGGGAGATCTGTGCCGCTGCTGTGCTGCCCGTTGCCGCTCGCCGACGCGGGGAGATGGGGGAGGGGGAGAGAGAGGGGCATCCATCGCCATCGCGATGGCCTCCCGCTGCCCATCCTCGACGACGCGGCCTCCCGCACCCATCCGTGGCAGCCGCCTTGTGAGGACGTCGTCTGCTCGGCCGGCAAGGTCCGCACTACTCCGACGTGGGGACAGGGAGAGGATGGGGTGGGGTGGGGTGGGGATGTAAGCGGGGTTGGTCGGCGTCGTCGACGATGAGCGAATATGGGCGGCGGTGGCGACCCTATGAAAAGAGACGACAGAGCCGGTGGGGAGAGAGCCGGTGGGGAGAGAGGAGAAGAAAATACTCTGCTAATAAACAGTCCACGGTTTTGAGAAATACTACGATAAAACTGCAGTAAACCAAAACCATGATATTTCTATCATATACAATTGAAAATGACAGTATTCCAATACTATGGTATTAGAAAACTTTAGTATCAATCAAAGCCATAGTGTTACAAGGGAATCGAATTTTAGGCGTACTGCTTCGAGCCAGCGCTGCAGTGCAAGCTTCTGAGCCTTTTCATCCTTGGAAAGACCTTTCCCTACCTGAATATCAATGCTATGAATCAATGTTCAGTAATACTAAAACAACGATATGCCAATAGGCTTGGAAAACAGACTACACATCGTTTTAGCAGTTTGGCATATCAGCTTCATATATAGCAACAATTGCTGCATTGATGCCACCATCCAGCGAAATAAAATTTAAAAAGGAGGAACATCTCCCATTAGACTTAACTCGACAACCAACCCCCCCTCCCCCTCACCGTTCCCCCTCGTGCTCTCCGAGTCGCAGCCGCATGTTCTCCCCGCGCCTCTCGTCCTCCTCGCTCATCCTCCCGCAGCCGCCACGCCCTCGTCTTCCTTCTCCCACCCCCCGCACTGCGGCCCCCGCCCCCACCTCCAGCCACTAGATCGGATGGTGCCCTCACCGCTGGATTTGCCGCCACCGCCCCACTAGGAATGCCACTATGGGGAAAGCTATAAACATGCATTATAGTTAACGGGAGACAAGAAAGACCTCAAAATATGGCCCGGCACTTTATGGTCCGACGGTGAGGGAAACACCTCGGATGAGGCAGAAACACGTGATAATTCATGAGAAACAAGCAAACATCTAAAAATATGACCCAACACTCTATTGTCTGACAACAAGGGAAACACCCGGATGAGCCAGAAATGTGTACCATAGTTCACGGGAGACAGGGGAGAGCACACAAAATGACACGACACACTGCACGGGGGAGAAGGGAAACACCCGTGATGACCCAGAAACGTGTGCTATAGCTCACGGGAGGCAGGTGAGAGCGCAAAAAATGACCCGGTACTCTCTGCACTGGGAGAAGGGAACAATGGCGTAGCCAGATCTCAACATAGGGGGCAATCTACCAAGAATCATTCACAAATGAAATGTTTAAATTCTAGTATGTTCAATTTGTGAGGGAGCATCTGCCTTTTGACAAGTGTGACTTGCATTTAAATTGACTTGGCTCCTTAATAATTGTTCATGTTAGTATTTTTCAACGAAAGAAATTGGGCTTACACAAGATTTTTATTCCCCTCATCTTGCCTAAACCATCTAATGGTCTGAAGATTACTTATCAATCTATTCAGTATTCACAAGTAAAAATAAATGTAATTCAATTAAGCCCTACCCTACTGTATACTTCCACCCAATCACTCTAGAGTCTAGATAATCTAATCACTAGCTAATCCGGTTGTAAACAAGCAATTGGACAGAACTATGTCCTAGAGGAGGAGGAGCAAGTATTACCTGTCGCCAGTTTGCATATGGTAGCAACCAGCAGCATTGCATCAGCGAGTGTTTGGGCGCTTGGCTGCCGAAGTGCCGAGTTCAGCGACCGGTGCTGATGCAGTTGGCTAGAGCAAGCGCATCCTCTCAGAACTGATTAGGGGTACAAGTATAAGATGTGCAGCTCTCTGGCCAACGGCCAATTAGATGGATGCACACTGCGGAATGCAAGCCCTAGGGCCCTCTAGGTTTGACGCTTGGAAGGAAAACAAGTCTAATGCTATGATGGTCCTATCACGAAGTGCTATCAATTTATGGGCTAATTGAGTTGAGGGCCTAAAGGAGATTAGGCTGATTCCAACAGGAAAGACCAAAGTACAGGACCATTTCAAACTCCACTGGATGCATAGTGCGTAGATTCCGTACTATGGTCCCTACTTTTAGTCCTTATGTTACACTCAGCTTAAAAGAAAAGGAGCAACGGATGATGTACGGGAGGATAAGGGGTTAGGCTGAACCCAACCATTCCCCTGTTTCTTATCCCCTATCATTGTTCCAACTACTCCTCACTCTGTCTACAGTGTACGCATTTATTGTCTGCAGTGTATAGGGGATGAATTTGAGAGATCCCTTAGGTTTAGCCTTAGGGCGCACCCCCTTCCCTATGCCCCTAGAAGGGAAACAACCCCGATGACCCAGAAACGTGTGCTATAACTCACAAGAGATAAACAACTCAAAAAACACAAGGCACTCAAGACTTGTTTGGGAATAAGATTTTTAAAACCATAGTTTTATAATACCATGGTCTATCAAATGCTATGACATAACCATAGTTTTATAATACCATGGTCTATCTAGTATATAGGCACAATATTTTGGCCTCACTTCCTCCCCCACAACGGAAATATCATGGTGTTTTCAAATACCACAGTATTATTTTGAAACCACAGAAATACTTTGTTCCTAAATAGACCCTCAATGGTCCAACAACAAATAAGATACCTCGGATGAGCCTCAAGTGTGCTGTAGCTCATGGAAGAGAAGTTACTACCGTTTGTTTTATACAAGACGGGAGCTAACTAAAAGAGAAAATTATCCTTTTACCCTGGGTTCGGTAGAGAGGTGGACGAGGTCAATTTTTTGCTGGGGGTATTTGAAAGATTGGGAAGATAAATGAATAACATGATGATTAACAAAAATGAGGGTTTTTTTTTCATAAAATAGCTTTTTTACTGCCAAATGTCTTATAGCCTAGTGGTTGCAGCAGCACGAGCGGCACCTAAGGTTCTGTATTCGACTTTCACTAGGAGTGAATTATTTCTGGATTTAACGGCTTTGTTCATTAAATGGTATGCGACGTTTCCGTCGACAGCGAGACGCCTGTGGTGACTTTGTCAATCTCAATATCTGTGTGTGCGCGTCTGCGTTTGTACTGTGTTTTAAAAAAAATAAAAATAAAACAACCTTCTTCCTCACGCCATGGAAGGCTGCTCTCATCAGGAGCCTCAAAAGAAAAACTCAAAATACTGTTTTGCACCGTAGACAGAAAGCCAGATAGTTGGAATAATAGATGGACGAGATTGGAAGACACTCCGGTGAATATAGCCTTAGGTGGAAAGGGGATCGCTTCTGGCCGACGGGGCTCAGGTAGTGGCTTTCCGGAGGTGTCAGCCCGGAGCTCGGCCACCATGCATAGGGGCAGTTGCGGGCCGCGGCTCTCATTCAGGGACTCGCCGGCAACGTAGGTGCAGTGGGCCGGAGGCGGCGACGCGGCAAAGCCAAAGGCGCACCACGCAGCGGCCGGGCGGCGCACTCACAAGGTTCGCAACCATGGCTTCGCCCATACGTGGGTGTGGGTAGCTGACGGAGGCTCAGCCGCACAGTGTAGGGAGCGCTGACAGGGTCCGGCCTGGCCGTCAGGCCCGTAGGCACGGCGCCACGCGCACGGCCCTGATCGCGCCGGCGGCGGTTCCAGGCAATGGTCCCCCGCGGCGCGGAGGCGACGCCCCCGGCCGTACATGCGCACGGGCCCGTGTCGCCCGCCCGCACTCTCGCACTGTCGCACGGCCCCAAATGTTTGATAACTGTGCAAGTAGTATTACTTTTTTGGAGTGCCCAGATGCTAGACAATGGCCGCTATCAATTTAGGGACGAAAATTACAACTGAAAATTCAAGTCACACTGCATCGTAGCCATTTTTTCTAGCGTACAAGGTTCGGTGCTCTAGGCTGCACCGTGCTGCAGCCGCGGCGAAGGTGTCCCCGTCCCACTGTACAGCGGCGAGCCGAGGCCTCCCGCCGGCGCCGGCGACACGAGCGGCGCACACGGGCTCTGCCGTGGCGTCGTCGTCCCGATCCCGAGCCTCGCTGCCCCAGCGCCTGCCCGCGGCGACAGGCTGACCTGCTCCAGCGACCGGAACTGCAGCTCCGGCGGGTAGTCCCGGACGCACCCGATCCTGGGCCCGGCGCCGGTGGTCCACCGGAACGAGAGCTGGTTCCCGAGCTGGTACGAGTGCAGGGCCATCCTGGAGTTGATGCGGTGCAGGATCTTCTCCTGCGGCACCACCACCTCCTCTTCCTCCTCGCCGCCCTCGCCGCCCCGGAACAGGTTCTCCTTGCAGAAGTCCAGGCAGTCCCCGAACGCGCCCGCGCCGTGCTCTGCAGCAGCGGCGCCCTTGCCCACCCGGTTCTTGTTCACCGTCAGCCGCGGCGGCCGCTTGCGCTGCAGCCGGCTGCCCGACGACGACCTCTTCATCACTGGCGTGCCTGCTGCTGCTGTCGCTGTGCATGGTGGCGTGGCCGGCGTGGCGTTGGCTGCCGCCTCGTGTTGGTCGGCGCCGGCGGCAGGGGGTTGGTATTTGGAGTCTTCTTGCCTCGCGGGGTTGCTGCTCTCGTCGGTATGATGATGGTTGAGCTGGAAGAGGCTACCCCTGTGCCTGAACCACTCGTCCTCTTCACCTTCCGATGGACTCAACTGTAGCAAAACAGATAATGGAAAGATGATCTTGTATGATGTACTATCATATCAACATGATATCCCTGGATATATATAGAAAAAGTAGCACTCTGGTTCGAAACTTCACCTTTACATTTGTCAGATCCACGTTCCTCTTCTTCAGATAGTTCATGAACTCGCGGAAGTTGGCCTCCGTGGGGCGGTAGTGCCCACTATGCGGCCAGACAGCCTGAATGAATGATGCTAAACTGAATCAGACAGATGATCAAGTTCGGTCATGAACTTAGCTGTACAAGTAAAAAAAACAATGGGATGGTAGAGAAGTGTTGATCCATGCACCCTTAGAATCCCATTCTCTAGAATCAGTCTGCCAGCAGCAGATGTGGCTCCACCAGCGAGGAAGCTGGAATGCTGAAATGTGCCCTTGCTCTTCTGCAACAATGTGATTGTTTGATAGAGGTCAGCTTTATGGTTCTGATTATTTTCTACTATTTGATTTATTTAGGTTTCATAATTCATTCAAGCTGGTGTGGTTGGAGATACCACGCCGATGTATAGAATTCTAGTTGTGCTAAGCACAAAGATCCATTTTGCATCCTTGGGGCCCTCAAATGTGTCGACCATTTTTCGGCTCAGTTTGTACATCATCTTCCCGTCCTCAACCATGACCTCGTAGATTTCCCTTTCTTTCTGCACAAAAGTAGCAAACCGTCTGATGTTCAGATATGCAGCGTTTTCTGCTTCGGGATTTCAGATTTGAGATCCATTGTTGTGAGGTTGCAGCACTAACCGGGCCAAGATACCTGATGCATTGCTGCAGCAACTTCCACCTTGGGCAGTGGTCCTCAATATTAACCTCCTTTCCTTCACCTATATCCAACCTATCAAAACGTGATTTTACAGAACTTATTTTCTGCAGCTAGTTTAATTTGGAGATAGCTTTAAAAAGTTTCAGATGAACTATACCAGTAAAAGAAAGGCTGTTTGCTCTCACAGTGCAGCCAATTTTGGTAATAGTAGTGGAGGTTGTGGCCATACCGATGTCTAGGGTCAATCTGTCCACGAAAAATGAACGAATTGTTATCTGCCATGTTCTTTCATTAGTTAGCGTTACAAGGGAATCAGATTTTAGGCATACTGCTTCGAGCCAGTGCTGCAGTGCAAGCTTCTGAGCCTTTTCATCCTTGGAAATACCTTTCCCTACCTGAAGCAAAAAAAAAAAAAAAAAAGGGAAAAAACAGAAAAATATCAATAATGCTATGAGTCAATGTTCAGTAATACTACAACAACGATATGCCAATAGGCTTGGAAAACAGACTACGTGGTTTCAGCAGTTTGGCATACCAGCTTCATATATAGCAGCAATTGCTACATTGATGCCACGATCCAGCGAAATAAAATTTAAAAAATAAACATGCCAAATTCATTAAACAATAACAGAATAAAATTAGTTTGACCAGTTTGGTTTGTGCAGTTCATAATTTATCAAAATGATTAAAACCAATAAAGAAAGGATCACAATATGCCATGAGCTAGTATAGTAAGACCGTATATAATACTATAGCACACAGCTGCACTAGAAATTCTAAGCTCCAAACTCAAAACCAATTGTTAAGCAGAATCATGTGTAAACACATGATTTTACCTTGGCAGCTCTCGTTCTGGCACGAGACCACCTTGAGAGGGCCGACTCCGGTTTCTGTACCTCGAAGAACGAAACTGAACTGCGCTTGAGCAGTGCAAAATCGAGCAGTTTCCACCTGGGTTTAGTATCATAAATGCCCCAGTGTCAAAAACACAGCGTATCAAGTATGATGACAACGCATGATTAATAGGACATACCATCGTTGTTCAACAAGAACAGCACAATCTGCTAGCTGCCGCCTAGTCCTGAAGCTCTTGTACACCTTCTGCACCCTTATTGCTGCAGCCTGGTGCTTCGGGCTAACCATTCCAATCACCGGCGAATTTGGTGGCAGGTTCTCCGAGGACCCATATCTTGGCAGCCTGATAGGCTTGTGGTTGTAGCTCTTCCTTGAAGGTTTAGGACTTACAACCGATAGAGTAGTTTTAGTTTGAAATGGATCGCCCTCACTTTTTCCAAAGCTTAAAAAGCCTCTTGCGATGAGCCTATTGGAGGTCAGGGCATCGAGCAATGCTGGTGGCGACTCAAGAGTCTCAAGTGTGCTGAGATTATCAAAGCTTAGAGACCGGACAAAGAGCCTGTCCATATCGTCATCATCCTCAGGCAGGTAGTCATCTGGGGGGTATGAGATTGACAGCCCCATTTTTCTGATTAAATCGTAACAATGTGACTGTTTTCTTCAGTTCACCCTTTTGCCTATCGTTTCCTCATATATGATTTGCTGCTTGTGTTTCGCATTTGGATTTCTTTATGAGTGCTTTGACACCCTCTGTCAAGAAAAATCAAGGGATATAAAATGTAGGTCCATTGAACTGACATAGTTGCGCTAGAAATAAATTTATGATCTTTTTCATCATTTGCGATTTAACCAAGAGACGCCAGGTATCTTTGAAAAATCATATATAATATCTCTAATGATAAAAGTTATTTCTGGTATGTGTTCAGAGATAGATGCCACGAACAGGGGAAAGAAATAAGAGACCGAGAAACCTGTACATAAGTTTTCAGGAAAAGAAAAAGGCCAAGAAGTTCAAATCAAACAGCAGTCAGCTTTACCTTCAAATTTCCTGCGCCATCTGTCCAATAGAATGCCTTGAGAAAATGTCTGCGAGGCAAAAGGCTGAACAGGTTACATAAAAAAAAGGCTGAACAGAAACAGCAAAAATCTGCAGAGCAAATTGGAGTAGAATTATGAACCAAGCATATAACTGGTGGATGGTTAATTACCACGCAATAGGGGCAAGTGGCAAAAACGGGCAGTCGTTTGTCCCAGGTCTCGCCCTATAAATAGGAATAACAAATCAAGGTTTGAGGAGCTCCAATGTTTTCAGGGAGAAAAGGGGAAATATGGTACCTTTTTGGTGTCGTCAAAAATAGACAACACTTATGAAACGTGACAGTTTGTATTTCTTTTCTATCTTTTTTGCCAGGCCATTTATATTTTGCTTTCTGCTGTTTCTTTTTTCCGATATATACTTGAGACAAATTTCTTTTTCAATTCGTCTTTTTTCTTATTTTTCTTATTTTATATTTACATTATACAATTTTTTGTTACTTAAGTTGAGAATATTATATTTGTAAAACTAGAATGTTTTATTTTTTGGTATCTAAGTTGAAATTATTTATATGAAAACAAAATATTCATTCAACAAGGTGCGTATTGTATTATGAATATGAAATATTGCCATGACGATAAGATACTTTTTAGAACACTTTGATAATGAAGCTAGAATATTAATTTAGTACGTACTGAAGATCACTCTAGTGTACATATTTTGTACCTTAAAACTATTTTTAAAAATGTCATTCTAGTGTGATCTTATTTTAAATATTTTATTTAAAAAGCTGGTGTGATCGAAATTTGATTTAGATTTACGATTTAGTTGCTATGACATTTTTTTTATTTATATTGTTAGGTGGGCCACTGGATATAGTAGCATTGCGCACCGCAAGCATTTCTTTTGGGCCATGTGCTATGTGATGCATGATTGGACAACTAAGCTACTTATGTACACCTAAGGCTATCTCTAGCGGGGATCCGTATCCCCATTTTTTATTTCAAACTCTACTCTGTGTACAGTGTCAGAAGAGTGCAAAACAATACAACAGTGTTAGAATCCTAATTTTGCCAATCTCATTGGAGACAGCCTAAGACCCCCTTTGGATTGCATTTTTTCCCCAAATCCACGTTTTTTATGCAAAATTGAACTATTTGATGTAAAATTCTTGTGAACAAATTGAGTTTTAAAGGAGGCCTAAAGCAAAATGCAATGAATAGCAAATGGGCCATGGCCCAAAAAGCAAAGAAGATAGGTAGGAAGCTCCGCCGGTTTTTTTTCCCTTTTTTTGTACATCTGATCCAAAATTTGTTTCTTGGCCCATCTACACCACACGACTCCTAAACCACCGTTCACCAACAGCTTCGTCCTTCTAAAAAAAACCCGACAACAACAGGAATTAGTTTATCTGTTCTTCATTGCACAGAAAAGCATATGAAGCACATCATCAAAGTGAATAAAGTGAAATTTCTCAGCATTTCTCATGGTCATTAGTTCTGAGTGCAGAAAACAGGGGAAAAAAATAAGAACTAAACACAGAGAGTATAGGTTTACATCCATTTGGATCAAAATTTCTTACATGAAGAATAGCGATTCGTCACTCAACATACACTAAGCAGGATGAAGGATTGTGTTGCCGCCCACACCATCTTTGAGCCGTCCCTTATTGATTCCGTACATCTAAAACTCCATCATACACGAAGTAAATAGTAATACTTAAGGAGTGCCACTTAGACCGTAGGTTTTAGCACCAAGATTAAATGCAAATCAACTACAGTAGTAGGATTAGAAGATGTGTATTCAGAAAAACCATACGACATCTTTGATAGTATAGTAGTAATATAATTAACTTTATAGCAAAAGGATCCTATACCAAGCATCAAAAGGACCTATAGCAACTAAAATGTGTACCTTGCCAGCCTATGTCCTGCTCCTCCTCCAAGATAGTACATAGTTAGAACTTATAAATTATAATATCACACTTATAGTAGATAACCATCACTGCCCTGCTACCAATAAAAGGAAAAATTGGCAGTCATGTGACTAAAACTCAGAGAACGTACAAGCATCAGGAAAGCATTTGTCATCAAGCATCAGCAAGACAACAATTGTAAGAAATAGAAGAATGATTTCAACTTAACATTTGGTATGAAAAAATTCATCTATGATACCAATACAAGCACACATAATAATATGAGTATCTGTGGCTGAAAATGAAAATATGACAACGGTTTCATTTTTGTAGTTAAATCAGAAAACTAAACCCATACCATAGTACATCGGTGCATATATTCTCTATTGCTCTTATCAATACACGAAGGCAGTCACTATGTAACAAGAGTGCAATCAAGGGATGCAAAGATGAACTATGTAATACTAAGAAAAGATGAACACAACGTTAACACGTCTCACTCTAAACTAATGGTGATGGCAATCAAGGGATGCAAAATGGCATCGAAGAGAAAATATAATCTTCGATACAAGTTTTAGAATGATTGGCATTAATGTGAGCCATCCATTTAACAAAATCTAATGGCTTAAAAAATAGAAAGTACCAATAAAAATATTTAATTAATGAAAAAGTATCAATTTACGGTGGGACCAGTACCATTTTATAATGGGACCAGTACCAATTTTCGGTGGGACCAGTACAAGATGTGCAATTCATATTTTATCCTTGATATTTTTTATTTAATAGTCTAAATTCCATATCATAATTATCCAAAAGTACTTTTCGATTTTATGGAAAATATTGTCAGTACTTTCCAATCATCCTAACAAGTCTCTAATTTCGATGGCTTGCTAGAGCTTCTGATGGCATTGAGGAATTTACTCTAAAAATTCTCTAATTCTCTACTCTACAACTTAATTAGCATGTGTATGATGTATGTATACGATGTGTTAGGTTTAACTTATCAATAATATAAAATAGCGAATTTAATGAAATTGTTTTTCACCCATAAGTTATCTACCCACAATAGATATGCACCCTTGGATACGACAATGATTCTACCCACAATAGATATGCACCCTTGGATACGACAATGACCATTGATGCAACAGTCTATTTTTGGATGTACTTATCATACACGTAAGCTCTTAAGGCATCCGCTACAAATCTCCACCGCTATACTAAATCGTATGGCCACCGAAAATAATTTCTGCCGTTTCTATGTAATCTTTTTAGTACCAAATCTTGTACCCGCGTTGCCCTTGTACAGCTACCCAAACAGAAAGGTTGTGCATCATCAAGCTGGACTTCCTTCCGCTGGTGTCCATGATGTCATGCCCCTTTCATCCACTAGCACACAGGAAGACGGCATAGCTAATCTAAGCAATTTCACCAGCCTGAGGTTTCTCTTGGGGATCAAGTTAGCCACACCATTAGCAAATAATCCCTCAGCCAATAAATAATTTAAATCATATTTGGTACATCTTATTTGCTACTTATGATCAAAATAAGCTCAAACGTGAGCTTTCATTTGTACCGATCATGCTCCTACGCACACGGCATGCTTTTTTTTTGGCAGCTTCTCCTGACCACGCTCCTCCGCACACTCCTCCGCACAGCTTTCATTTGTACTAAAACGAGAAGCTGAGCCAAACCAACTTCTACCGATCATGCTTTTTTAATATTTGCATAGCTTCTCAGAAAAACGCTTCTCACCACCGCTTCACCAAACAAGGCCTAGGATGTATTTGTATAGAGGCTTGATAATACACCTCCTCGTATTTACATATTTCCATGCATGCACGTGATATTGCTTGCACATTTCAGACAGATTCAGCTGTTTGCATGTTTAATGAAGATATCATGTTTATTACACATTGGTCTTGGTGCCATCTACAAATATCAAGATTATTAGTGGACTCAGGGGTATATGGATGTAGATACATTACAAGTTTTTTTCTTCAAATTACACGGTTTAAACTTGGATGCTTACAAACATGCATGTAAACCCACCCCTAAGAATGCACGCAAAGCACACGCATACCCTATCTTTATGAATAAGTTCAAAAAGACTAAGTTGATGGATCTCAAAATGATGAAGTTACCACGTGCACCTCGTTACCAATCAAAACGTCACCTACCACTGACAGCGCCGTTGAATCCTAAAATAAATGTAGAAAAACGTGAGCACATGTGTTAGATCGAGTACTTGATTACACACTTGATTAAAAATATCAGTACTAGATCACCCAAAAACTTTTAATTTATTTCTTTGCTCGTAGCGCATCTTTATGCTCATGAAGTACGACCTCTGACAACACATGTACATCTACTTTATTGTCACGGCGGGACGCAAATGCATTTTTACTAGTGCACCATAAAAACCTAGGTCTTAGAAAAAATGAATTAGTGACCCAATTCACTTTCTTTTGAATCGGATACCCTGGCACAATCTTTACGGTGGCATTACGCAGGATTTTCAAAATCTAATACAAAATCTACACGCGTTTCGCACGGTATCTGAGTTCTACACTCACTTGGATTGCTAGAATGTACGGAAACCAAATGCCTCCCGTGGTTCCAGAGCAAATGTATTGGAGCTGCTCTTAGAGCAGACGAGCCGACCTTGTCCAGGTCCTGCCAACACAAAGCCAAGGTTGTAGTGCAGGAAAGGGACCTGCCGTCCTCCGGTCAGTTTGCGATGGAGTTGAGCTCGATGTCGCCGCCTCCTAGGAACAGGCACTATGCCCAATGTAAATTTCGTTACGTCACTTCAGTGGTAGATCGGGCCAGGCAGCAGCAGCTACCCGTGCCATCATTCTGACAGTAACACGGAAGCTGATATTCTGCGTCCACTACATACGTTGGTTGAACTTGCTTGGTGCACAATGCAAGCAGCTGAATCTGTCTAAATATACACATCGTTGTCATCCATCCGTCCATCCGTCCATCCGTGTAGGATAAGTCTGGATCTGAAGCAGCTTAATTGACTACATTGCATTAGTATGTATAATCAGGGCTCAGGCCAGGCCCTACACTGCATTAGTATGTATAATCAAACACCTTGAATTTGGGTAGCTGAATGCCTGAATCTGTCTGCAGAGGGACAGAAGTAAACGCACGGAGGCTAGCTGTAACTGAACCCTGAGCTCCGCAATAAAGCACGCAGCCATTATCTCAGGCCTCCAGCAATGGCCCCCCTGAATTCGTACCCATGTCAGTGCTGGAATTCAGGGGAAAAATCATTGGGAGTTCTGAAGAGGCAGCAGGGTTTAAAAGCGAGATATGACTCGTCAGGGAGGCAGACCCCCCACACCGCACAGGATCATTCAATACAGTGTCTAGTAATATGAATATGACAGAGAAGTTTTCATGATAATTCCAGTCCGTGATTCCGACAGCGATGTATGTAGGAGTGCGATATGAGCACAAATTTAAACACGTCCTTAATTATTGTTGAGATGAGAGCTAGATCACAGGACCAGTCAAGATGAGACGCATTGCACGTCTCGGCGCCGCATGGAAGCCTTGGAGCGTAAGCCGGACCCCGTGCTGTCTTCCGTGACGTGCATCCATGCCGGAAAAGGCACAAGGAATTGAAAAAAAAAAAAGCTAGTCTTGGAGTGTAGTAGTAGTCGTCGTCGTCCAGAGGATTGATGAAGAAGCTCATATGCTTGGCAAGCAAAAGCTCGTGGCGTCCGGTGGTTTGTTGCCGAGTCGCCGTCGCGGCGTCGTTGCAGCGGCGCCCCCGGAAACCCCCAGCAGGCCCGCCCAAGCAACCATCACCGCATCAAATGCGGCTCCGACCCCGCTCTCCCCGTCCCCGCGCCGCGCGTGCCCTTGCTTGCACTTGCACGGGTTGCCGAGTCGCCGTCGCGTCCCGGCATCGTGCAGCCGAAAGCGCCTCGCCGTCGCCGGCCCGCCGGCAGTAGCAGTGGCACGAGGCAGCAGGCCATCTAGGGAGGAAGGGACGATTGAGGAAGCCGGCCACATCAACGGAATTCCCCCGGCCCCGTGTACCTCCCAAGAATAGAACAGAGCAGAAAGCCCCGCGAGCAGGCCCGTCCATTTCACGTCAAACGTGCGCTCTACTCCACTGCGATCGATAACAAACACGGCCGCGCGCATCGATCTGTTGCTCAACGGTTGGGGCGGAGCATCGCATCACTCAGACTCATGCCTCCTTTGAAACGCAAGATTTTTACAAAAATTGTAAAGGAAATTCACAGAAAACAGTTCAATTTTACGAGAAAACGTAGAAACAGGAAAGATTTCCTCCATTCCAAACGAGCCCTCGGTGTCGAACGCCTGCAGGAGCAGAGCAAGAAAGCTATGGGATACGCATGCTGGCATGCCCAGCCGAGCGTAGAGTCTGATGCTCTCTGGATGCTAGGACTTGGAACGCAGTAACTTTCACGGGTCTGATGACGCCGCGGCACGAGCAGGACGGCCTGGCGTTGGAGATGACTGGGAAGGAGGCCAGCCGCTACGGCTGCGCTGTGCCTCAGCTCCGCTGCCACGCCACCACCAACAACGCCACCAGCGCGCGCGACTGAGCGAGATTTTGACCGCTCCCCAACCCAACACAGCCCTGCTGCCTCTTCTCTTCCTTCTTGCCTCCCTTGAACGCCCCCCCTCCCCCGCCCTCCCTTTCGCCGCACTCCACACGGGCGCCTCGACCAAATGCTTCCACTGACATGCCGGTCCACTCTCTCCATGGCCCCACAGATCAGTCGAGCCTACCGTTAGGAAAACTGTACACGCGAGGAAACGTCCCCGGCTCCCCGTCCCCCCTATAAACTCGAAGCAACAGCGGCAACAAACGCGCGCGGCGGCAGCCTGACAGGCACGGAAGCTGCACGCACTCAGCAGCCGGACGGGAGGGAGGGAGAGAGAGAGAGAGAGATCGCTAGGCCGGCGAGGACGACAGGAAGAGCGAGCGAGATGAGGTCGAGGGTGGCGCTGGAGCCGCTGGCGGAGGAGCCGGGCGGCGGGGAGGAGGAGGCGTCGCGCCGGCGCTCGGGGCTCCACGCGGCGCTGCACCGGTGGGCGCGCCTCCTCTCCGGGGGCGCCGGCGCCGGGGACGACGCGCGCCCCGCCGCCGACCTGCGCGTGCTCCTCTCCGTGCTCGCGTGCCCGCTCTCGCCCGTGCCGCTGCTCCCGCGCCTGCCCCGCCACGTACGTGCTCCAAGCAGCAGCGTCAAGCGTGTACGCGCGCGTTTGCTTTGCTTACAATGATGGTGGGTGGTGGCCGTGCAGGTGGCGTCGTCGGCGCAGTACATCATCGAGCAGTTCCGGGCCACCACGGGCTGCGCCAAGCTCGAGGACGGCGCCGTCAAGAGCATGTACGCGTCCGGCAGGGTGCGGCTCTCCATGCTGCAGGAGCCCGGCGGCGGCGTCGGCGGCGCCGGGCGCGCCCACGAGGGGAGCTTCGTGCTCTGGCAGCTCGCGCCCAGCATGTGGCTCGTCGAGATGTCCGTGGCCGGGCAGAGCGTCGCCGCGGGCAGCGACGGCCGCGTCGCCTGGCGCCGCACGCCGTGGCTCGGCGCCCACGCCGCGCGCGGCGGCTCGCGCCCACTACGACGCGCACTCCAGGTTGGCACCCCCCTGCCCTGTATGGCTGTATTCGCATCGTGATGCCATGTTGCCTTTTTCCACCCCCCACACACACACTCGTCGATCGCTTTGCCGATCGCCATGGCATGCGTCGCATGCGCAGCGTTACTTCTAGCTGCTAGCCTGGCCGATGACAGGCGGGCCCCACCGGCGCCATTGCTACCTTTCCTCTGCTTTCGTTCGCATGCCACCCATCGAATAGCCTCCTGCTTTTGCTTCCACACGCCCTTTCGCTTTGCAGTCCATGTCAGGGGGGGGGGGGGGGGTGAAGAGAGAAGATCCCTTAAACAACTCGATGCGAATGCGATGAAGAATCTTTGTTTAGAAAAAAGCACTTGGTGGATGTGTCTAATACACTGCACAGTGGTTATCTTGGGATCTGCAGCGTGCCACACTGTTTGATGTCATGATTGCCTCATGCTCTGCTCTGCATTGAGCATTTTGAGCTCTGCAGGAGGCTCTCAAGTCATGTATGTCTTTGTTTGACCTGGGGAATCGAAGAAGAGGGCATTTTAAGCAGTTGGTAGTGTGAGATCAGCCTGCCTTTGCATCCATCACATGGGGCTAGAATAAGAATATCTCTGTCTGCCGGACTCTCTTTTTATAAAGAGCTTCATCATCCTAGTGTAAGATGTCTGAATGTTTGGTTGATCACTGGGGCCTCAGTTCATCATTAACTTAGATCGGCTGCTTTTGTTTAGGTTTGTCCTGCCCAACTAGGCAAATGGAACCTTTTTACTATATAGGTTCTTCCTCAACCTACAACAGGGGTATATGTATTTGTTAGTGTGAGGGTGGGAGTTGACGAAGATAATTTGACGTTTTGATGAACAACTTGACAAAGAGAATATTCAAGTCCATGTCTACAAAATGATGCATTGGCATTTCTTATTTTGGGAAATATGTAGCTCAAGAAGCAGTGTTCCTACTCCTTGAGAGGAAATAAACTCCAGATTTTGTGCTTTATTTGGTTAGGCCGATTGAGACTTTTCAGGGCTGTCATTTGGTATTTTTAGCAAAGCTAGCTATAGCAGCAGGAAAATTGGGTGCCGAGATCATGTTGGGGTTCTCAAGATCTTCCTGCTCACCGAACGTTCCTTTTTTTCAATTAAAAAAATTGTTGCAGAGCAGGTTACATCTGATCAAGCCTGACTGTATGAACGTTGGACTGATGAGGCCTACACACTAGTTTATTGTTCGAGTCGTTGTTTTAGGGTATACCATCAGGCCAATTCGATCATGAGAAGTTGAGAACAACTCAAGTAGCCTTTGTGGACTAATTTGATGAAGCAAATCATAACGTTTGTTCAGTCTTAATTCCTGGGTATTGCTAGGTTTCACCGAATCCTTGTAGAAATGGACATCCAATTGAAGTAGTAGTGTACTAGCTACTTTAAAATTAAAATGTATTCATGCTGGAGGATTGTACGGCTGCAGCACATATGTTAAGGCTCTTAGCTGTTTGTACCATCAAACAGAGAATTTTAAACAAGGCTGCTTTGTGTTAGCAGTACTGCATCATTATTTCAGCAGCGTCCTTTGTCCCGTACCAATAAATAATGGTGTACTGACATGTTTTCTTACCTAAATCCTGATGCAGATAATGCATTAGCTGTTTCATTCTCCTCGATGAGAATAGGTTTATGTTATGAAACTTCCCTCGTGTTGAATTATAGAATTTCCCGAGTAGAAGCGTATACGCGCTAGCTTGAGGTTGGGCATTCTTAGATTACCATTTTCTTGGAGAGAATCTGATCTGCTCGTCAGAAACTTGCTAGCATCGGTGGCCCTAAAGCACCGAACACATGTGTGCCAGAGAGATTAATCTGCTCGACTTTGCTGACAGATACACATTTTTCCATTGTGGTTTTGTTGCATCCATGTGCGCGCGCGCACATGTACTGCTGCTGTTTTACAAGCTGTCAGTTTGCAGGAAGACGAAGTCTTGCTTGCAGAATGCAGATTTACATGTTCACTGACAGTGGAGTGATCTGTGGATGTAGGGCCTGGACCCTGTGACGATCGCGTCCATCTTCTCGACCGCCGAGCACGCCGGCGAGAAGCAGGTGGACGGCGAGGACTGCTTCGTGCTGCGTCTGGACGTGGGTCCCTCGGTGCTCTCCAGCTGGAGCGACGGCACGGCGGAGGTGATCCGGCACGGGCTGACGGGGTTCTTCAGCCAGCGCAGCGGCCTCCTGGCACGGCTGGAGGACTCCCAGCTGACCCGGATCCAGTCCCCCGGCGTGCCGGCCATGTACTGGGAGACGACCATCGCGTCCGCCGTGTCGGACTACCGCGCCGTGGACGGCGGCGTGGCCGTGGCGCACGCCGGCACGTCCACGGCGCACCTCGCCCGGTTCGGCGTGGGCGTGCGCGCCTCGCGCGTGGTGACGCGGATGGAGGAGGCGTGGACCATAGACGACGTGGCGTTCAACGTGCCAGGGCTCGGCCCGGACGCCTTCATACCGCCCGAGGAGGTCAGGAGGAGCCGGTCCTACGGCGCCGCCATCGCCGCCGGCAAGTGAGCCCCCCCGCCATGTCAAGGCGGCTCAGGCGTTTGTGTAACATATAGTCTGCATAGAGAGAGGGAGAGCTTTGTAGCTTCGTCTTTGTCTGTCTTCCCTTTGTAACTTGTGAGTGAGCGTGCCATCGATGATCGTGCATGTACATATACGTATCTTATCTGATTTTACCAAAAAAATAATAATGACAAAAAAATTATGCATCTTTGGCTGAATCTGCGGTTCATCGGTCCAGCTTTACCTATTTATGCACAGTGTAGTGAACTGAGCAGAAACGTTTCCTTGCATGCCAGCAGCAGTTCACGCCTGTCTTGAGGTTGCAGCAGAAAGATTCAGATTAGCGCACACGATTTTCCTCCACTGTTCTTGCTGTAAAGTGTATCTGCATGTGTGACTTGTTTAGAGGATCTCAGGATCTGCACAGGATCACTGCATCCATGATACTTAGTAGTATATTACTAAGGGCCATTTTGGATCCTGGGGCAAAATTTTTGTCCCTGTCACATCAGATGTTTGGACGCTAGTTAGAAGTATTAAATATAATCTAATTAAAAAACTAATTACATAGATGAGGACTAAACGACGAGACGAATTTATTAAACCTAATTAATCCATGATTAGCAAATAGTTATTGTAGCATTAGCTGTTTTACCGTGGGTGTTTGGATCCTAATAGAAAAAAAAAGGCAAAACTTTTGCCCTTTTGCCATTTGCCCTTGCATCCAAACGGGCTCTAAATAGTAGTATACCCGATGACAGTAGGATCATTGCGGCAGAAGCCAGTACGTGTACGTGATCGCTTTGGCAAGTTGGTCCGGGTGGTTCTTGGATGGTTGGCACTTTGAAACTGTCTGCAAGTGAGCCGCATCAGCATGCCGTCCACTTCTGCAGAGTCCTTTGCTACTGAATCTGAATACAACCTCGCCATGCATGCCGCCTGCCTGTTGGCTTCCCCTTGTCCAGTGCCGCTGTCCCCCTGCGCATGGCCTCAGCACTTGCGTGTGTTTCCAGCGCGATCACGTCACCAAAAGCAGTGTAGGCCACGCCAGACCGCCGGGGCCCTGTTCTGGGATGCTGCTTGTCTTCTTCAATTCGCGGCATCGGCAAGGCGGCCCACAGTTGACCGCCCCGTTGCTCGATCGGCTCGCTTTGTCCTGCCATTTTCTTCGCGGCGATTAACTTGAACAGAAAGCAGAGAATGGCTGCTCCTGTTCCTCTCGCAGTACGTGTTGCTAGCTCTCACCTCTGATTCTCTTCTGAGGAGCGGCCATTGCAGCTCCTTGAACCTCATTCACACGGGTTCTTCAGCGATTAGCTCTGCAAACCCCAAGGACCACACTCCTAGAAATATGCCGGAGCAAATCGGACCACTCCTTGAAATGCCCGAGCAAACCGGCAACAAGAGCGCACCAAACTTCAGCATGCATGAATGTGCTCCGTACGCAATACATTGGCATGGTCCAACCACAAAAGAGTAGTACGGAGTACTAAACAAGTCGTTCAAGAATCAAGATAATAAGAAAATCAAACAACAGAACTGAACGGAAACACGAAAAATCGGGCATCGCAGATAATACAGTGCGTCATCATGCTATGATGTTGATATCCTTTCTTATCAAGAGTTTTACTGAATTAAAGGTGGCAGTAAATTTATTACTAGATTATTTTTTTATCGTAACTTTCACATTCGGAACTCAATTTATTAGACAAACTACTTTTTCAATAATGAATTTAGACGAACCGTATATGTCTATGAGAAATTTTACGGTGTTTGGGATTAATGGTGGCCGTTAATCCCATTAGATCAGATGGTTTACAAATAGGAAGAACTTAAGTGGAGGAACCGGAACCGTGGGCTAAGAACTAAAATTTGGTGGGCCAGGAACTAAATCCAAAAGATATACAAGTCATTGCTCTCAATCTCATTCCTTTCTCAAGATCTCAGTCACGTATCTGATGGATCGAGCGGGCAGTGGCGCCAAGCTCCAACGCAGGCGGACGAACCGAGCCCGCAGGTGGAGACGGAGCCCGCGGTGGCAGGCCTTCCCGCGCGGGTGGACGGACGCGGCGGCGGCGGCGAGCCCCAAGGACATGGATGAAGACTGCCTTCCTTCCCCAATCAGGAGCGGCCGTGCGAATAGACCAGACGCCTTGTGCTCGTGTGTGATATCAGCCAAATGAAAGTACCAAAGTACCCTTTCCACGGTAAATCAACCACGTGCAGCATCATACGGTGTAGGTATTTTTTGACCGGAGGAACTAGGAGTTCCGGCCAAGCACCGGAACAAGTCTCATATGTCTATTTCGATCATTTTGAAGGTTGAACTCATCTTGCCTCTGTGGTCCGAACCATTCTTTGAGTATTGTGCAGGAAAATATATCATTCCAGGAATGCAAAGGCCAGAATAGAGCCGCGTACGTTTGCCCCCGAGGGGATTGGACGATGAGCATACATAGGCATGCAGCGTACCTTTGCCCGTCCCAGAACAGGCAGACAGTTGGCACATGGCGGACCTTCTATGCATTTCGACGTCAGTTCGAGATCGGCGCTTCACCAGGCCTGGCACAGTAGTACAGGAGACTAACGTACCATGTCTGTGGAACGATCAAATCACATGCGAAAACTGTCTACAGCTTGCAACCGGTACCTAGCTACCGGGACGACTTCTGTCTCCCTGTCTGTCGTCTCTGTGCCAAGAACTCGTACGTCGGCAAAAAATGGTGGAGGCGAAACTGTATGACCTCCGCATGCATGCCCCCGAAAGATCCCGCTGGAATGCATGCGCGCACGCACGCGCCGGTTGATTGATCAAAGGAACAGTGCCCGACGATAGGTGATCCGGCAAAGGCACACACGCCATGTGCGATCTCTTTATCGTTTCTGAAGATCGAGGATGCGATCGATGTGTGGTGGTATGTGCTACTGTAGTATGATCCAGGAGTAGTTGTTGGTCAGTCGGTGCTAGAAATTCAGTAGTGCCGGTGATACTATCCTATCAGTATCAGATCAGATGAGAAGTGATGTCACAGCAATCATTTGGCTAACTAAAGGCATCTGTACAGCGACTGTATCTCCCATATTGTTATTGCAACGGTGGCTTTTCTTTCTTGCCCACAACACAGCCCAGAGGGAGTTGAACCGTAGTTTACTACTGTAACTACTTTCCTTTTGAGTACTGCTGACTGTCTGACTGATGGTTGCATCATTTCTGCTCCCTGCAAGCTTTGTCGCCGCAAGCGACGTCATGGTACCAAACACAAAATGGTTTGGTTAGACACATGCATGATCCAACATTTCTTTGGTTTGATTGATTCCAAAAGCAAACCAGCTTTAATTAGGGGCCAAATAAAACCGGACCTAATCTTTCGTCATTTATGCACGGAGCACTAATGGAAACTCTGATTCGCTACCTGCACCAGCTGCCAGACGATTCAGAAAACCCGAGAGACCAAGGATAGAGTAGGACGACGTAGCAATCCATGTGATCAACGCATGTACGGTGTTAAGAGTTTCTATAGCTTCAGATTGAGATATCGCGATCAATAACAGTTTATTAAGTTTGCGAAAGGGCTTGAATTGGTCCGAGATTTTTAATTGTATGCGCGCCCCTACTTGGTTTGCCCAACAGAGAACTAGTATAAACATAGAGACGGACCCGGTGTGCTCACAGACAACGAAAAGATATTCGGGTCTGCTGAGGGTAGCTCAACGGAAAGCGCATGCTCCTGTACTCACCGGATCGACGAAACGTTTCTTTTTGGTAGTTGTAGCATTTCGCGATTAGGTTGGTGTTGTCACGAAGTAGAGGAAAGAGACTCAATCGATTTCATCTGTTTTCAAAGAAAAATGGATTAGGATGATTTGCTATGTTTGACAGTGCTCCGGCCCCCAAGAAGTTGTTGAGCTGTCTATATTTTTAGACCGGGGTCACCAGACAGGGCATATGGGGGTGCAAAACACTGTTTGCATACTGTACACAGAGTGAAAAAGTACGGATGCAGTACGGATGCACTTTTTTTGCCCCCTTCTGGTATAGATGTCCAAACAGACCGCACGGCACGACACGGCCCGGGCACGGCGTCGGCACGGCACGGTGGCGCCGGGCACGGCACGGCACGAGGGCGCCGGCGTGCCGTGCCGTGCCAGCACGTTGCACTGGCTCCTCGGCCCAAGCACGGCACGGGAACGCTCTAATCGTGCCGTGCCGGCACGAGAGCCCGGGCGGCCCGTCGTGTCGCGCCCCGCCCGGCGGTACGCGCCCCGCCGCCGCAGGCTGTCACGCACGCCGCGCCGCAGCTTGGTGAAGATGTTGTGCTGTCGCGGCTCTCTCGCCGTCACGCGCCGCAGCCCCCTCGCCGAGCGCTGCCAAAGAGGTGGAGAGAAAGGGCCGGCACCGTCAGGGGAGGCAAAAGCTGAAGAGGGAGCGACGCTGCAAGAGGAGACGAGAGCCGAAAAGGAGGGGCGTCGCTCCGGCGCCTAGAGCCGACGGGGTTGGGGTCGAGGCTGGGAGAAAGCGGAGTCGGGGCCGGGAGGGAGAGCCGAAAGGAAGCGGAGTCAGGGTCGGGACGGGGTGGCGGCCGGAGAGGGAAAGAATGAGAGGAGATTAGGGTTTGCTTCCTTTTATACGGTGATGGATGGAGGCTGCCGGGCCGACCGGGCCGGTTAGCTTTAACGGGCTGTGCCCGGGCGGGCACGGCGTGCCGCAGATGCGGCCCAAGCACGGCACGGCCACCGTGCCGGGCCGGCACGGGCACGCCTCCTACCGGGCCGTGCCGTGCCTGGGCCAAGCCAAAAACGTGCCGTGCTGTGGGCCGCCCGGTGGGCACGACCCATATAGACATCTATACCTCCTGGTGACCCAGTCTTAGAAAAAAAAAAGTCTGAGACAGTCTGATGACCTCAACCTAAAGTGGAGAGCAAGTGTCTTTTGTTGTAGTTGCACTACACTGCAACCCGCTGCAATAATATAGAAAACTACTCTCTCCGTTCTAAAAAACAAGTCATACATATTTGTACAAATCTGAAGTCATACAATTTAATTTGTACCACTTTACATTATCTTAGAAATTAAAATCCCAAGCAAATCTTAAAGCTTTCCTTAAATACTCATAACTATAGCCTATATGAGACGTTGTACAACTAACTGTGACAGAATACTACTCTCTCCGTCTCAGAAAACAAATCATTCTATAGTTTTTCTAAGCAAAATTTTTTAAAGTTTGACCAAATTTATGAAAATATAACCATTTGTAGTACCAAGTGTTAGATTCATTCTCATATATATTTTTCATAAGGTACCGATTTGGTATCATAAATGTCTTACTTTTTTTCTATAATTTTGATTAAATTTTACAAAGTTTGACTTACGAAAAAACTAGAATGACTTGTTTTTTTAAGACTGTACTAAAGAAGCTATCCCCTCCCGCGCGCCACCGATGAGGACACCAGAGTTGGAGGGGAGGGGGACCTCACAACCTGGTTTGGAAATTGGGTGATGTCGCACGTGCGTAGGCATAGTCCCTCGAATTGGGTGATCAGCATCCTTTTTTCCTTTATGTGCTTATTAGGGCTCTTTTGGACCTCATTTGGAGGCATCTGTACAGCGACTGTATCTCCCATATTTGTTACTGCAACGGTGGCTTTTCTTTCTTGCCCACAACACAGCCCAGAGGGAGTTGAACGCGAACGGGCCCTCGAATTACTGCCAAGGCCTGACTGCTTTGTAGCATTCTGGCTCCTTATCGCAGCCCATTAGGCCACTTCTTGTATCCTTTCTGGCTTTTTGAGCAGCATTGTTTTCATTGAGAAAAGGTACAATTTACCTCCCTTAATTACTGCCAGAGTCTATATTTTTCCCTCAAACTCGATACATAATAATTTAAAGTTTAGACATGAATTGTAAGCACCAGAAGATGTTTGAAATCACACAAAATATTTGCAAGCTTTGAAAAATTGTTGAAAATCCTGGAGAAAATTTATAGACGTAAAAACAAAAAAAACATATTTGAGCCTATGAAAATATCTCTAAAATATTCCAAAGAGAATTTAGATCATGGACAATGAGAAAATATCTACAAAACTGAAAAAACAAAATATTTCAATTGAAATCTAAGAGCATTTTGAAAACTTTATATAAAAAAGAGATGTCACCAGCATGAATAGAACACACATTGATGCTAACTGCATTCATATTGGTTGCATCTTATGTGTTTGCTGTGGTAACTTTTCAAAATGGGCTTATACATTGATTAATGTATTTTCAATAGTTATAGTTTATGGATATTTTTCATATATAATAGAGTAAATCTAATTTTTAGAAGTTATTCTAGATATTTTCATGGATTCTACATGTTTTTATTCAAAATTCTCATGCTTGAATCTGTCTCTTGGATATTTTTTCCAGAATTGTTAGGGTTTGAAGATATTTTTTGTGATACTTAAATTGTTGGTATCTCTTGTTAGTATATTGGAGTTTGAGGCTTATTACATTAAATATATAAATTGCATGTATAGTAGGTAAATAATATAACTTTTTAATCGTTGGAGCCTTTTTGACCGATGATGGCATGGTGGTATGATTTTTCTCCTTTTGATGTATGACATATTTATAGCATTATTCCTAGATGGCAGATGATTACATAAATTTTTGGGTTTATACAATCCAGTAGCCATTGCATGCACCTATCTATTATGAGCATTTTTTGGAGAATCAACTGAAGGGTTATAAAGATGATCGTATGAAAATGTAGACAACATACCATAGGATATGAGTTGTGTATGTGTTAGTAGATTGAATATGATGATAAAAAATAAAACGTGGAGTTTGTTTGACCATGAAAAATAATACTACACATATGTATGCTATATGAAAGCTTAGTATGCATGGAGCCAAAAAAATCTATGAAAGATATAAATTAAGGTCTTAGTGGGTAATGACATGGCATGTAAGTTAGTGGGATTTTGAGAGAATGTGGCTAGGTTGCATGTTGAGAGAAAGAGATAATAGGCTTCACTTATATAGCAGGTGCAAAACCGCTCCACTTCACTCTACTGATCTGCTGATTCAACATTCCACACCGATTCAATATTCCACCTAAATTGATCCAACATTTTAGGTACACTGCTTCAACATTCTTTGTATAAATTGTTAAAGTAGCATTTGCAAAATGATGAAATCCATCGACTGAGATGTTCGTATTTACAATTATGAATACTTACCGTAGTAAAAACGGAGAGAAAACTTTTATTGTGCCTCGTGGGCATTTTAATTCGCTAGCGAAGTCCCGGTGGCAAGCCCAGCCCAGCCCAACCCCACGTGGAGAGAGCAGACCAGCTCAACCCCAGGCCAGGCCAGCCAGCCAGCCGTCTTCGCTTCCGGCTCCGGCGCCTCCGCCGCTCCCCTCCCGGCGGAACAAACCAACGATGGCTCTCCGCCGCAGCGTCGGATCCCTCGCGTTCCGCTCCTCCGCCGCCTACCTCCTCCGCCATCCGCCGCCCGCTCGCCCCGCAGTGCCGACACTTCGCCGCCCCGCCTGGTAAGCTGGTAAGTTTCCCCTATCCTTCTGCTGCTGCCATTCATTTCCCCTTCCTGCCTTGCCCTGCCCTGTAACCTAGCTGCCAGGGCCTCCTCTCGTCGTCTTGATCTGTTCCGTCTCAACATTGAAGGTCAATAAGAAGGGCGGCAAGGAGGACGATGACAGCACAGGCCACCGAATGAACAACGCCATCACTGCTCCCTTTGTCAGGCTCGTCACCGATGAGGGCCACGACGTCATCCCCAGGCACGAGGCCCTGCGGCGAGCTGCCAGGATGGAGATGGACCTAGTTGAGGTAGCCTTGTCCATCTACCATGCATTTCTCCTTGATTCACATAGATATAATGTTTTTTGCTTGCTCATCGCATCTAATCTCACCAGCTCGGGTATTTGTTATGACATTGCTGTAGTGAGTCCATTCCTGCATCTAATTGATACTGCTTTACATTGTCTAAAAAAAATTGATACTGCTTTACATTGTCTAAAAAAATTGATACTGCTTTAGTACCAAACGTCCAAACATTCCCACGATGGCATTACAGACATGAGCCACTCATGATGGTGCTATTTGGTGTTATTAGTCTTAGTCTTCATGGAGGTTTTGTTTTATTCCTTTGCTTTTGGCTGTGATTCAAGATGGATGGATATGATTCATCATCAAGCGCACACCTTTCTCAATGTGCAGTGGCTATCAGCCTAAGGAGAGAATAAATGTGCTAATTTCTTCTAGTAATTACTTATTTGAATTATATTCATCGTCGCGGTTGTCTTCATCGACCGAAAATCAGACCCTCCTGTGTGCAAAATTATGGATTTTCACAAAGAGAAGTGTAAGAGAGAAACCAAGATGAAAGAACGATTGAAAACCCAAGGTATCTACTCCTTCAATTCAATGAGATGATATTTCTATCTATTTTCAGGCGCAGGGATTAAAACTGTACATAATTACAACTGCACTTTCAGCTGTAGGCATCCAATTTATGCAACAATGAATACAGTTGTATTGTCAAATATAAACTCCGTGTTATTTGTCTGGTTGTGACCAAACAGTTCATTGCATCTGGTGAACTCTTACAAGTAGCCTGAATGCCTGACTCTTAGGTTCCACTCTTTTTTTTCTTTTGATCGGTCTTAGGTTCCACTCTTGTATCAATAGGATATAACTATCAATAGGATTTACAAGAGACAGTGGCATCTGTTTAGAATCTGCACGCGCCGGCCCACGAGGGAGCAGGGGCCTGCCGTCTGCGCGTGTGGGTGTCGCGGGCCGCGCGCCTGGCTGCACGCATCCATGCGAGAGAGGGCGACTGCAACCATGCCGATGGATGCGATCTCCCGGCGCCACCAGAAGTTTTTTTTTTTTTTTTTGAGATAGCAACGGGTTGGATTATTATAAAGGTAAATATACATCCAGCCCCTTGTTACGGGAGCCCCAAAAAAAGAGAAAATTACATTGAAGTTCATTGGAGGTTCTCCTGTTGGTTTTCCCCACCGCCGATTGAATCTGCCTCTGCTCAGCGCTTCCCCAACATAGCTGACGGAGAGCACCAAGGACGAAGCTTGAAGCCGATTTCCATAGCGATGAAGCATCAACAAGTTTAAAAGATGCAGAGTGTGGCAAGGCTGAGAAACAGCCGTGCTCTTGAAACGTTGAACGCTCCGGCGTACGGCCAAAGGCCGCAACTTCGTCGCCTAGGATCGGATCTGACGCCACATGCTTCGATGACAGCCCCAGACCAAACGACGAAGAAAACCCAAAAAAGGGGACATACAACTCCAACCCAAACTCTAAGCATAGGTGGAGGAAGACATACCTCTCAAGCTTTTCACCGGACGCTGCATCACCAACACTGCAGCCACCAGAGAAAGCTCGGAGGGATTTCAACTCAGTGGCAACCATGCTAGCAGATAGCACCACCGATACACATACACTCAACACCTAAATAAAAAACAGATAGTAGATAACTGTATATTACAGATCCGCACCTGCTCTCTAGCCAGATCCCTCTTCACCCAGCGCCGAAGAAGCCACCGCAGAAGAAGAATCGGCGAGAGCAGGGACGGAGAGGAAAATCGCCTGCTTTTCGCCTTTCTCGCTGTTGACTCTCGATGGTCCCAGGGACTCCCGTATTGGTAATCTGGCGACGCGAAATGCGCCCCCAGAAGTTGAGAAATAACGGAGAGGCGCAGGATTGCGCGGCCCAGCAAAAGAGTTGGTGCAGTAGTACGTGCCAAATTGTCAGTGCTTCAAAAATTTCAGATCTAGAGATACTGCTACTGTGCTACAGCCTACAGGATACAGCTTTCGTGATTATTATTAGTGCGTCAGTACGTGCTTCAAATCTAAAAAGAGATGCTGCTACTGTGCTACACGATCACGTCTCTGTGTAAGAGATTTGGATGGTAGCACTAACACGCATGCAGACGAAGGCGATGCTGGACCTGGACGACGGCATTCCGAGCTCGCTCATCGAGCGGCCGGATGCCCTCCCTGCTGCCCATCCCGGCACGTGCCCCGATCGACCGGTGCGGCTCGCCTCGCCTCGCCTCGCCTCGCCTCGCCAGCAAGCAAAGCTGTGTCTCGGTGTCTGTTTGCGTGCTCGTGTCAATTGTGTGCACGCAACCGCGTTCTACTATACCCCACCACCACACCAATCTATCGTCCGCCACCGGATTTCCAAGAAGCCAGTGCACGGGCTTTGCATGTCACCCTCAGGCGGCAGGCAACGCAAAGATCGATGGGGCGTGCAATTTGCAGTTGTTGCTCTCCTCATGCATGCGACGCGGCCTTCACTTATAAATTGCTCCTCCGCCCGGCGGCGAAAAGATGGCCTGCGGGGAGAAATAAACCGATCGAGAACTCTTCCTCCTCTCGGCCGGCGCGCGCACGTCTCCCTCTCTGCTCCTCCCTGCTTCTCTGCATCGATCGCAGCCTGGGCGGGGGTTTAGTTTCTAGGTCACTGGCTTCCTTCGTTGTTCTCTCGCTCGCCTTGTTTGCCTCGATCGATCGGTTCCGTTTCGTTCCAGGTAGCTCTGTCGTAGCAGGCAGGAAGTAGCAGCTCGTCTTAACACCCACCCACCTACTCGACTCCCTGGCTTGCTGCTTTGGCTTGTTTACCCGTGCGCGCACCTAGCCCGCACCTGCATTTCTTGGGCGCGCGCGCGCGGCCGGCCATGGGGAGTTCATGCGTGAACCTCTCCCGCGCCGTCCTCCTCCCCGCCGGCAACAAGCCGGTGGGAGCCCGCCGAGCTCGGTACGGCGGCACGGGCGGCGTGCTCCTCCCTTTGCTGTCGTCGCCGTCGAGGCGGCACGGCAATGGCGCCTGTTCCTCCTTCTCCAGTACCGGCGGCTCAAGGCCGCCGCCGACGTCCTTCGTCCCGGCAGTGTTGCATAGCAGGCTCGGCGGCGGCGATCGGCCGGGAGCCGCAGGGGCTGCAGGTTCCACGGCGTCGGTGGATCATCATCAGGCCGGCGGGATTGGTATTGCTGAGTTTCTTGGTGCTAAGAACTTTCTCATCACCGGAGGAACCGGTTTCCTGGCGAAAGGTGATAACTGACACGTACTGACTACTGAGGAGTCCTGCTTTATTGTGTTTTCCATTGTGCTCTCTCCTCTCTGTGCTTCATTCGTTTTCACACACCCGGCCCGGCCATGTACGTTGTTACGCCAGTTCTTATCGAGAAGATCTTGAGGACGAACCCTGACGTCGGTAAGATATACGTGCTCATCAAGGCCAAGGACAGCGAAGCCGCATTGAGGAGACTGCAAAACGAGGTGTGCATACTTCTGCAATCTGCATGGTGTTCCTTGTTCGTCCATCCAGACGGCCGACCATATGCTGTATCTCTGCCGTGTCTGCATGCGCGCAGGTCGTGGACACGGAGCTGTTCAGGTGCCTGCAGGAGATCCACGGCAAAGACTACGACAGCTTCATCGCAAGGAAGCTGGTCCCCGTCGTCGGCGACGTCCGGGAGGCCAACGTCGGCATTGCCCCCGACCTCGCCGACGAGATCGCCGACCAGGTCGACATCATCGTCAACTCGGCGGCCAACACCACTTTCGACGAGCGGTCAGTTAATTTCATTCCTGATCATGAGATCGATCCGATGACCATCAAGCGTGTGCTGCACTTTTGGTCGCTGCATGCATGCAGGTACGATGTCGCCATGGACATCAACACCGTGGGGCCGTTCCGGATCATGAGCTTCGCGCAGCGGTTCCGGCGGCTCAAGCTGTTCCTGCAGGTGTCTACAGGTAGGGTCAGAGTGAAACTGAAACTTGTATTCGTTTTACACTTCCTGTTTGGCTGACAGGCCTCAGCGCTTTGCGTGAATTACGCGTCTTCTCTCTGCTGCCGATCGAGCAGCCTATGTGAATGGGCAGAGGCAAGGCCTGGTGCTGGAGAAGCCGTTCCGCATGGGAGACACCATAGCGAAGGAGTTGGGATCCTTATCGTCAGACTCTTCAGAACATAAGATCCCCGTGTTGGACATGGAGGCAGAGATCAAGCTGGCCTTTTACTCCAGAAGGCACCCTGATGATTCTCCTTCTTTTGCTCAGGAAATGAAAGATTTGGGACTAGAGAGGTAAGGGCTTAATTTGTTTCCTTGCTGAATCCTATAATTCAACTGAACTACACGAATTAAGTAGGTAGAGCTAGTTTGATAAGGCGGGCGTTTTTTATTGGTAGGGCAAAACTCCATGGCTGGCAAGACACTTATGTGTTCACCAAGGCCATGGGAGAGATGGTCATCAACTCCATGCGAGGAGAGATACCCGTGGTCACCATCAGGCCCAGCGTCATCGAGAGCACCTGGAGGGACCCTTTCCCGGGCTGGATGGAAGGAAACAGGTATATATAGTACGTATCTTGATGAGTGACCAAACCTTCTTGGATATGCATATATATTCAATGATCGATCTCTCTTGCCAATTGCCATATGCATCGGCAAACTGGTGATGAACTCAGGATGATGGATCCTGTGGTCCTCTACTACGGGAAAGGCCAGCTGAGTGGGTTCCTCGCCGATCCGGAAGGCGTTCTTGACGTGGTAAGCATGCCACCCAGCTGCTGAGTACAGTACGCTGTGTTGGTGCTTAATTCACCTCGTTTGTGTGTGTGTATATATATATATATACACACACACGTGATGCTGATGAGTGGGTCCCGTGTCTCTGACAAATCAAATCAAAATCACAGGTCCCCGCGGACATGGTGGTGAACGCGACGCTGGCGTCGATGGCGAAGCACGGCGGCGGCGCGGGCAGCCCCGGGATGCACGTGTACCACGTTTCGTCGTCGACGGTGAACCCGCTGGTGTTCGGCGAGCTGAGCCGGTTCCTGTTCCAGCACTTCACGCGGTGCCCCTACAGCGACGCGGCGGGGCAGCCCATCCTGGTGCCGCCCATGCGGCTGTTCGACAGCATGGAGCAGTTCGCCAGCTACGTGGAGACGGACGCGCTGCTGCGGAGCGCCCGCGCCACCGCCTCCGCGCCGGAGCGGCCGTCGTCGCGGGCGCGCGACCTGATGTGCGCCAAGTCCGTCGAGCAGACCGTCCACCTGGGCAGCATCTACCAGCCCTACACCTTCTACGGCGGCCGCTTCGACAACGGCAACACGGAGGCGCTCTTCGCCGCCATGTCGCCGGCGGAGAAGGCGCGCTTCCACTTCGACGTGCGCAGCGTCGACTGGACGGACTACATCACCAACGTGCACATCCCGGGACTCCGGAAGCACGTCATGAAGGGCAGGGGCGTCGCCGCCGCCAATCAGATGCTCGCCAGCACCTCCGTGTGACTTCACTTGACGGCGGTCACACCTATCACCGACCGCCCGCCCGCCCGCCCGGCCGGCAAAGGGATGCACTGCACGACGGCGTGTACAGTATCTGCCACGCACGTACGGGCGGCCGATTACCGACGACCGATCTTGCAACGGCTGCTCATATATCCTGACAGATCATCAGGTTAATTGGTTCATACTAGTATAGCAGTAATCTAATGCTCACGTGGGTATATATGCCATGCTTGCATTAACCATAGATATACCATCGTTCCTTCATCTCTCTTTCCGTATTGAGTTGTTGATTCTTGTATCATCGTGTACTAGTCAAGAGAAAACGAAGGGTGTGGAAATCAGTAATCGATATTCATCAAGGATTGATGCACATAACTCTTTGAGAGACTGGCAATTAGAACATCGTGAAGGCTGCTAATGCATTCCTCCCAACACTATATATAATGAGCAATTCTTTACCAAGATTTAATTTACTGCTAAAAGGAGTTTAATCGTCACTTGCCATTGATGAATGATGATACAAATCAGTACAGGCCTATTGGTACAAGCTTACGCTACACAAGTACAAATTGAAGTCCAGTCTTTCCACGCCTCTGTAAAAAAAATTGCCTAACAGGGTGGGTGGCGGTGGCCCTTCTATCACCTGAAAGGCTGAAAACTCAGGCATGGCTTTACATGGCACACTTGATTTCTTCCAGGATAGCATCATCTGTTGCATCGACCGATGGGGACCTCAAGTTTTGCATAGTGCTGCAGCATTCCCTTGTTATTTCTGTGCTGGCCCTTGATCCAGCAGATGTAGGCATAGATTATCACGGCACCAGCTCGGAAATGGTAACAGAGATAACTCAAAGGAAATAATCAGGCGTTCTGCGTGTCACATCTGGCTCACCTCTCCTAGGGGCTGGTTCAAACTGTGATAACAGGAAAATCAAATTGGCAACTCATACACAGTAATTTTGCAGTGCAAACATCATAAGAAGACTATTTGGGGTCACACAACAAAGGTAAGGTATCAGCGGATGTTTTTTCAGATAAGTGCTACGTGCCAACTAAAAAGTTCCATTTCAAGTTTAACTCATTTCACAATAAAAATTCACACCCACAATAGACACTACAGTACATCCATTTCAGGTGATACCACAAAAATGAGCCCAGGATAAACGGAAAGTAGCAACGAATAATGATGTTGTAAAATCACCTGGATAAATGTGTGACTGTTGCAGTCATCAACTTCCAAAATGGATGCCATATTGCCACATCGGTAGCAATAGTTTGGTGCACTGAAAATGGTGACAACCTTTTGTTCCTGCAAATACATGCATGATGCATGACCATGAAAGATTATTCACTCAAACCTCAGCTGATTAAGTATCTGAAGGCTTATTATGCTTACATGAGCCCAGTTATATCCCTCCATAACTAGTTGATGAGCCCGGGCTACCAGTTTGAGATTGTTTGTGTGATTAAACTGCTCTGATATGTCCTGGAGAAATAAAGGAAATATGAATAGATTTGAACAAAAAGGTACAAAAAGAGGTCAGGAAACCAGACTGTGTACCTGGCCAAAAGTGTAGCCAGCACCACGAGGAGATATACCCCAACCACATCGATCATCTGGATCTGACCACAAAAGATCACACATAGGTCCCTCATGAGGAACCTCTTGGACACGATCTAAGCTACGCACACTGTCAAGATTTTCAATTGATGGAGATAAACCACCATGAAGGCAGAAAATCTCAGATTCCACCTTCAAGCATAACATAAAAATAGTATCAGTGGAGTCCATACTCCATAGACTATGACAATGCCATGCTTTTCAGAAAATTTAAGGGATACAGCTATTTTATAAAAACGAATAGGGGTGTAGTAGCCAATATCAGAATCTATCATCAATTCTAATGACAATCAATTCATACAATCTGATATTTAAAGATTTACAGACAGGACAATATATTTTCAGCGGAGGACACAGGCCACAATGGTGCCAGCCTACCATGGAACAGTCAACCATAACACAACCCAGCAAGTATAAGCCTGTTTGGTAGAGCTCCTTTTTATTCCGATTCTCTGCGAGAAATCATTCTCTGAGAGAGGTTACTTCTATAGCTGAAAATGATTCTATTATTCTATAGGATAAACTCTATGGAAGTAGACTGATTCTAGGTTGGGAGTGAATGAGAAGCTGCTTTTTTCAGCTCACAGCCCCTTAGTTCATTTTAGAGCAAAGTGCTATTTGGCAGAGCTCATCCTGCATTCAGCTTGGAAGCTGCTCTGGGAGCACTGCGAAACAGGCCCTACAAAAACAATGTGAGACAGCTGCGTGGCACAATATAGTAGACACCATATCGTACAACATCCCCAATGGCCAAAAATTCTGAGTTTTCACAAGCACTTGGTTCTACAGATGTTGGAACCAACTAACAAATGAAAACAGTTGATGTTCAGCAAGGTGTTCCGCATAACTGAATCATCCAAATATATAAGTTCCTAACATGCTACTTAGCTTTTTTTTTTTTTGAAGGAATACTTAGCTATTTGTTGTTCTAGCTGCTATGACATTCAAGAGTTCTATGATTTGCACGATGCCTGTTGAGAGGATGACTCATAAAAGCACCACTCAAAATAAAACCAATAAGAAGATTCCAATCTTAATAGTACGCACCAGAGCTGTCAGAGGAAAATAGTCAAAAAGATCTGTAAATGTCTTCCATACATTTGCATTGCCATACCTGGTTTGAAATTTAAAAAAAAGTTAGCAACAGTATTGACAAGCTAGGATTTTTTTTCTGAGGAAATTGGAGGGGTTGTCCCCTACATATTAATATATTTATTAAAAGAGAAAGTTAGGAAAAAAACATTCTTACAATCAGCTTGCATGAATCAAGGAGTTTATGTAAGATAACAAACAATGAAACAATATGATCATTCAACTTTAAATATCAGCACCTAACTAGCATAGTCATAGTGCGCCGTCAGACAAAAGAATCAGCTATACATGACGAACAACAATTCTCTAGCATCTAAAGAAAAGGCACCAGATGCAAAGAGATTTTGCATGTGGGATGTTGTATATTAGACTATGAAAATAATCTGAAGTTAACAGAAACTTTGAATAAAAAAGAACACACATAGATCTCCTTGCACAGGTAATGATAGTGTGTAGGAACATGCTAGACCTGGAAGTATAGCAGTTGAACTTTAAGCATCAAAATAAACTCACTTTCGTAGGCATTCATCGTAGAATCCATACACCTGTGTGATCTGCAACCATCATGAAATAAGGGTTTCAGTTTGAACCAGTAAGAAGAAAAGTATTTAAATTGCAACAAAGCAAAATTCAGTGTTGAACAGGAAAATGATATAAAATGCAACAACTAGAGTCATTTTCTCTTATCTTGGATTAATTTCAGATAATGGCAGCTAACAAGCCACATATCATAAGTATCAAGAAAATAATATTTGGTGTACCTGCCGACTCTCGTGGTTTCCCCGAAGGATTGTAATTCGATGTGGGTGGCGCACTTTCAGTGCTACTAGCAGCTGGACAAGGAATACAATGTCAATATGTAATGCTTACTCACAATATGAACTATCAAAAGAAATATGTGAAAATATATCCGAGTTTCTTTTTCCAGCCACAGTTACATGTGAAATTAGACATTTCTGCAAACCTAAATGAAAAAGAGCTTGATGATGAAAATAAGTAATAGCTTATTTCTTACAGTGACAGTCTCAACGGAATAGTAGCCACGATCTACATAATCCCCCATAAATAAGTAATTGGTATCTGGACACTGGAAACACGAGAGAATAAAACTGACAGGGATTAGAGGACAGACTGGATGGTTTCAGTATTGGGTCAAAAGTATCTTCAGGAAAAAAAGGGAAGCAAAGCTCAGTCAACACAGTTGGTACCTTCCCGCCAATTCGGAAAAGCTCTACAAGGTCATGGAATTGTCCATGTATATCACCACATATTGTCACTGGACTCTTGACAGGCTGCAGAAGTTACAAAAGCTTCAATGCAAATGCATATAACCTCGTCAAAGTATAGAACACAATAAATTGCAAGTACGTCTAGGAAGCATTCGCACCATTATACACACGCATAGTCTGGTAGTTATCTTATTATTACTAATTGAAGGCTCCAAAACATGCAATCCTTGTGAGTCATGCTAGAAAAAAAAGATAAAATCCTAGAAATTCTCACAAAAATCAGAAACATCTGGCCATCCATCTAGTAGACCCTAATAACAATAGCCGTTGGATCTATTCCATTAAAATTACCCACCAGGTCACCGTGCCATTATGAAAGGTGATTTAAAATAACCTCCTCAATTTGTGTGTAAATTATCCACCATGCCATTACGAAAGACAAGTAACCACTAAATTTACATGTTAGCCACCATGCCATTATTAAAGGTAATTTAAGGTAACCCCCCTAAATTTGCATATAAATTACCCGCCATTGCTAGTATAAAAGACAATTTGAAATGACCCCGTAAATTTGCATACAAACTACCTGCCATGCCATTATAAACGACAAAAGGTAGCACTATAAATTTGAATATGAATTACCCACCATGCCATTATGAAAGATGTTTTGAAGGAAACTGCTAGAAACATATATATTTAAGAGTTCAAAGTTGATTTAAAAAAGTTTCCATTTCCAAGTAATCTTTTCATGTAAACTACAATGTAAAGAGAAAACAGACTCATGTAATATTTACACATAATTGTTCTTGTAATAGATATTAGATAATCTATATAACCATTTAGGTTTTCGTGTAAGCCACCCACCTTTGTTATTATTTAAAATAAAAAAAATTCTCTCAATCAACGTCTAAATTACCAACGCATACTATTGTAGGATTTTAGAAATCTGGATAGGTACAAAATATACTTATAAATGTTTCTAAATTACTCACTATAAAAACTAACTCAAAGTAGTACACGTTAACTACCCATCGTAGATGGATAAAGGTAAAAAATAAGTATTTACATTGGTATTTTATTATAGAATAAACAAATGAGAGGCAGTGAAGAATATTTTGATTGGCTGTGGGTATCAAATGTACATATATAAATTTCTAATGTTTATGCATGTTAAGAATACTAGTCCGCGCAGAAGCACGGGGTTGACGTACTAGTTTGAATAAATCATTGTTACATTTAGTTACATACAACAGAAGCTAATGATTGATCTGATGAAATGGAATGATATATGTGGAAGAAAGCCTTGAATCACTCTGGTTACATCAATCGTCAACGTTGCATTTTACAAGGAACATAACCAAATGTGAAGCTGTAAAAGATTTGAAGTTTAGCTTTAGCTTCCTAATCATGACACACTTGATACATATGACTGCAAAAAGGACCAACTAAATGGAGAAACAATAAACAGTAATGTTGCTCGAATATAATGGCAAAAACCTATCCAACATTGTTCAGACAGCCTTGGGAATCAGCAATATAGATAACATCCCACTTCTACAGTGAAAGATACCCAGCCCAACAGTGAGAGGTGAACTGCCAGCATGCCATACCTGAACATTGCTTTCCTCCATCAATATCTCCTTGGCCTTCTCGCACAGTGACTTAACCTGCAGCATGCGGGACCGTTATGCCGATTCCAAGAATGTTAGAACATCAACCTACATATTTATGCACCAAAGATTCCTGCTTTTGGTCAAGGGTACTCATAGCATGCATGCATGCATACATACATAGAGCCAAATGTGTACATGTACCATCCAGAGTAAGTTTGCCAATTTTTTTCCTGTGACTAATGCTTCTGCCCATTAATTTGGCAGATTACAACAGATGTACCTTTCCATTTTTGTGCTACCTTTCTGCGAAAAATAAAAGGAGATCTTATAACACAAACCAAATCTGAGCCACAGCATCGGAATGATTCGAAGCTGCACCCGCCAGCCACAAACTACACACACATCACTCATCCATGCCACCAAATAACCACACACCAACAGAGGTTCAAGTTCAAATAGTCCCCAAACCACCGGATCACACTTCCAACCCAAAGAGCGTACCAAATGGCAGGCGAGAAACCCTAGGCACGCCCTCGCAAGAGATAAAAAAACAAACTCAGCATCCGCCAGATCGTGCCACAAAATCGACGCCCAGCGAACCGGAAAACCCAATGGAACGGGGGGCATACATGCACAAAGCTGGGGTGGATCTCACCTCCTGCTCGGCGAGCGGGCGGCACTGCATCAGCTGCTCGATCTGCGCGTCAAGGCCTCCGCAGCCGCCGTTGTCCACGGACATGGGCTCCATGGCGCCGCCGCCGCCGTCGTCGAGAGTCGAGACGAGGCAGCTCGAGCTCGAGCTCGAGCTCGTCGCCGGCGGCGAGGCGCGAGAGATGAGAGAGGGAGCGGGGAGTGAGACTGACAGAGTGGGGGAGAAAATCGGAGAGGTGGAGAGAGAAAGAGAGAGAGTTCTGGTCGGGAAGCGCACCTGCCAGGTGGGCCCTACTGCTCCACATGTGGGCCCCCTCGCTCCGAGCCGCGTGCGCTGTGGCAAGTGGCTGCAAAACTACGCCGCGTTCGCCAGTTCAAAAAAAGAAAGGCTGTGTTTAGATCCAAATTTTCTCTCAAATTTTAATATGCAAAAAGAAGATTTTTCATCACATCAAAAATGCCGACACATGCATGGAGTACTAAACGTAGATAAAATCAAAAAATAATTGTACAGTTTAGATGTACTTTGCGAGACGAATCTTTTGAGTCTAGTTAGGCCATGGTAGGACAATATTTACCACAAACAAACGAAAAGTGCTACAGTGCGCTACAGTGCCGGATGTGATGTTTTTAGCCAAATTTTGACAAACTTCGCCTGCTTTTCGCCTCCATTTTTTGGATCTAAACACAGCCAGAGGGGAAAAAAAAAACTACGCGTTCACGGCTGACAGGCTGGTCGGTGACCGCGCGTCCATGAGATGTCAGTGGTGGAGAACACTGGGCGTCGCTGCGGGAGCAAAGAGGATAGGAAGCCCGTGGCGCACGGGTCCCGTGAGGCTGTGTGTTCAGCACCAGAACTTCAGAAGGAGCAAACGACACATCTTGGACGGAATCTGCACTGTACTAATATTATTTATAGAATAGATTTGAATTTTGGATATTGAATGGTCTTTTTAATTGAATCATCCAAAAATTAACTTGTCTTGCGTGGTTGATTTCAGAATACCATATTTGTTTATAGGTCATGTTTAGATACATCTAACTAAAAATGAGCTACCATTCTAGCTGATTTTTAGCCCATGCTTTAGCTAATAATAATTATTAGTTGAGAAAATCTAGGTAATAGTAGCTCATGGTGAAAAAAATGATTTATCTACTAGAAATCCAATCATTTATTAGGCAGAGACAGAGAGTATCAAACATGTTTAGCTATTTTTAGCTAGCAAGCACTATGATTTTGCTGGGATAAGAGGATCATTGTATTATTTGTGACTAGCTCATGCTTTTATTGAGAGTATTTTTAACGCCACGATTCTAAAATACAATGGGGTTATGGCTGTATTTGACATAAATATCATGATTTGGGTGGGATAAGAGAAAAACCGTGGTGGACCTTTGTAACTGACACATGTTTTGTTTTATAGTTTTCTTAACTAGTATACACTGGCTTTTTCTTTATTGGCTAAGGAATCTCTTTTTGAGTAGAGTTTGAAATGTAGAGCAACCAAAACACCTTTTAATTTTGAACACCTAGTGTTTTATAAATATCTTAATATTATATTAGAGCTATGAAAATTATTATAAAAATCTAGAACTATAAAAAAATTGTGCTGCCAAATAACCTTTACTTGCCTTTACCTACTTTCCCATGGCTCTAGAACCTTGGATAAAAAGCTCTACAAAATTACAAGAAATAGCCCTCCAAGTGAAGCTTTTGACAAGAGATTGATTTGTACAACAAGAAGCTGGTGCTTAAATGTGGCTTCCCCGACTTTCTCGGTACAGACGGCCTCCAACATATCTCATCAAAGTATCAAACATACCACTATAATAGTGATAGGTGAAACACATAGATGGAATGGGTCTCTGGCTTGGTGGCTCCAGTTGGGGTCCATCGTTCTATTTATACTAGTTAAAAACTTAAAACATCAGATTGGGTCAAAATATAGGTAAATTATTTTTGGCTCATGGTCACCTATTAAGTGTGTAAGGTAATTTTTGTCAGTTTTGGACTGGGTTTTGGATTAATCTTGGTTGGGCAAAAATCACAGTTTGCATCTGACCAAATCGACTGTTGGAGGTAAGAAAAAACATGGGTCGCTCTTATGTTGTTGGGCAAAAAGATGTTGAAGTGAATTGAGATGGATGAGAGACATCCTGTAGTGGGCCCATGTGTCGGAGGGGGAGTTCATATGTCGACCAAATTAATCCTCAAAAAAAAAAATGTCGACCAAATTGAGCTTGCGACTGGGGACCTGGTCGTCTCTCGCCTGTGATCTTGGGGTTCGATTGCATCTGATCTGAGACTGTGACCTTTCAGTCAAAGCTAGCTACTACGGCCTGGGAGCGAAGCCGCCGCCTCCTGTGCGGCTGTGCTCCTCTTTGCTCGTTGGGTTTTGGCTCAAGAGGAGGAAGCCCTTGTGGAGAGTGGAGAGTGGAGACCCCAAGATCGAGCGTGTTCCTCGTCCAGACGTCCACTCGCCTCGATCCGGCAATGCGTGCGGCCGCCGGAGGTGCCCCGCCGCGACGTGCGGGGGGTATCCGCGTCCGCGCCCCGCTGGTGAGCTCCGCTCCGCTCTCACCTTTTCTTGGCCTCGGGTAACACGCGCTCCTCTTAGGCTTAGCTGCGAGAGATGTAGTTCCTGCGCCAAAGACGCCATTTTTGGGTTGAGGCTGATATCTTTCTGATTGAATCTGGCGTTTTCGTGCATGAAGCTTGGTGGATTGCGGTATTCAGGGAAGGCTGGAAGTCTCGATCTGGGTCCTAGGTTTTGGCTTTTAGGGTTAGTGTGTTGGCTCCTTTTGCTGTGAATAATCTTCACTGTGGTGTGGAGATGCCACTTTCTTGCTTGTGAGAAATAATGTCACAGTGATAATGTGCGTCACCATAACATGTATTGTTTTTTTAACAATGAACCAAACTTATACAAACTGCAGCTACTAGCTAAGATAGTTTCATCGCCCCATCTGTAGACTGGTCATGAGCGACATGTGTGATCTTCAGCTGCTTATACGTGCGGTTTTTTAAGGACAGAAACCTTACTGACGAAGACCATAGCGATCATATGGAACCAATGAATGATGACAAAAAGTATTGGGGATATATTACTGGCATTCTATAATGACTACTCATTGCAACTTTAACTTTATCTTGTAAGCGCCCTGTTCGTTTAGCACGACTAATAGTTGATGGACACATAAGGGACGTCTAAATGGATATTATTAGGTGTTTGATATTCCAGTAGCCTTGATGTTAGTAAAAAAAGTTGATTACTCAGGTGCACTACCAATTTTGAAACCTCCCAATCTTCTTACATATCTTTTGATAAACTCTAGAGTAAAGCTCCGAAAAAATCATGAATTAAATGCAATAGATAGAGACAAAAAAAAGACCATTGGAAGCTTGGAGTAATTAATTTTTGACTTAATAACCTTCAAAACCAAACATGGAAAATGGAGCAGTGTGTTGGACGCAATAGGATAAGTCCTATGTCTCCTGTATCTATTTTTGTTTTCTGCTAGCAGGAGAGGCTAAGGGGAGAGCTTCTCAATATTTTGAGGCAGAGTTTTGTGGATTTCATGCAATTTTGCTCAATCTTGAGATGGACTCAGCACATAGACCAATGACATTCACTAGTGGAATTCATATGATTCAATCACTAGTGAGATTTGCTTGCATCTCTAGCCTCAACCATGACTGCTGAATGTTTTGTATGTTCAATGCCCAATATTAATTGTTCTAAACATGGTTGTTCTTCCAGCACTGAGCATCTGACATCTGCATAACATTTTATTAGCAGGTGGACAATAATATATATTTTTTATCATTGGTAATTCATACCCAGCTAAAAGTATGTTTGCTTCAATATAAACATCCTAACTTGATTTATCAATGCACCTGCAGGTAGAGTCTGTCTCCTGCTACTGCAGAGTAGACGGAGGTCTTAAAACTGTTGTAAGTGCTAGGAAGTTTGTCCCTGGTGCAAAGCTGTGCATGCAACCTGATATCATACCAAACAAGCGCAAGTCAAGGAGCTCGCGCAAGGAGCGGTCCCAAACTCAATCACCACTGTTGCCTGGGCTTCCTGATGAACTGGCTATTTCCTGTCTCATGCGGGTTGCCCGGGTCGAGCACCCAAATATGCGGTTAGTCTGTAAAAGATGGAACCGGCTTTTGTCTGGGAATTATTATTACTCCTTGCGTAAGAAATTCGACATGGCAGAAGAATGGATTTATGTCTTCAAAAGGGACCGTGATCAGAAGCTATCTTGGTATGCCTTCGATCCTGTAAACCAGCTCTGGAAGTCACTGCCTCCAGTTCCACCAGAGTATTCCGAAGCTATTGGCTTTGGTTGTGCTGTCCTAAATGGATGCTACCTGTACTTATTCGGCGGCAAAGACCCAGTACATGGGTCTATGAGGCGTGTTGTATTTTACAATGCTCGGATAAACAAATGGCTTCGAGCTCCAGATATGCTGCAAAAACGTCAGTTCTTTGGTTCTTGTGTCATAAACAACTGTCTTTATGTTGCTGGTGGAGAGTGTGAAGGCATACCGAGAACTCTGAGGTCTGCTGAGGTATATGATCCAAACAGGAATAGATGGTCTTCCATTGCTGAAATGAGCACAGGAATGATGCCCTCCATTGGTGTAGTACATGATGGCAAGTGGTTCCTAAAAGGTCTCAATTCTCATCGCCAGGTCGTGAGTGAGGTCTATCTACCAGCATCTAAAATGTGGTCAGCCACTGGCAATGAAATGGTCATGGGCTGGCGGAAGCCAAGTATTTCCCTCAATGGTCAGCTTTACTCTGCGGATTGCCGTGATGGCTGTAAGGTTAGAGTTTATAATAGAGAGACGGGATCATGGACCAGATTCATTGACACCAGACACCATCTGGGAAGCTCACGTGCATTTGAAGCTGCAGCCTTTCTCTCCCTTAATGGGAAGCTCTGCATTGTACGTAACAATATGAGTATCACTCTTATTGATATATCAGACCCAACAACAGTAACTGAGGTTGATAGTGCGCGCATGTGGGAGGCTTTTGCTCGAAAGGGGCAGCACAGGTCTTTCATGGCAAACCTGTGGTCAACCATCACAGGTCGTAATCTGAAGACAGACATTATGCATTGTCAAGTGCTCCAAGTTTGACTGTGGAAATATGTGAAGTGGAAACACTCACTTTTAGACACAGCCCTCAGAGGCTGAGTTAGAAGCTGAAATGGGTACATGAGCTGCTGCAAGGATACCAGCTCTTTCCTCAGTAAGGGCTAGTTTGGCAACCTCATTTTCCCAAGGGATTTTGGGAAATTGAGGGGAAAATAATTCATTTTCCTTTGGGAAAATGAGAATTTTTTGGGGAAATGGGGTTGCCAAACTAGCCCTAAACATCCACTGGTTGGTACTGGGATTCTAGGAAGGAAGAATGCCATGGCTCATGAGGTATTAAAGGTTGAAGGTCAGTTTGCACTCCATAGGTCAGAAGCGCAGGAAGCATTGACGAAGGATGATCTAAACCTAGAGCAGGAACAAAGCAGGGGCAGAGGCTTATGACAACCCCCCATGGATTGATAAGGAGAGCTGTTACTTTCAATTTGGCAGAACATGTGTCTCCAAAGCTTTCATAGAATCAATGATTGTTTCAGAATTGCTCTGATTTTGGTGAGATGGTGCTTCCGGAATTTGTGCAGCTCATAGAGTTGATGTAGGCAGCAAAAAGTAAATGGCATGCTGTCATACATTTTCAGAAAAGGAAGGATGGCAATCCTCATCATTGTACATATCCTCCATTTTGCATCTCAGGCTTGGGAATTAATATTATGTGTATGCCTTGAAATCTTTCCTGCCTGATTGATTGCTTGCTGAGAAGCTGTGAGAACTGATCGGTTCTATTCCTGAAAGGAATTTCCTTGGACTTCTCTTCTTTTGTATTATGAATGTGATAATGTAAGAACTCCCAAAAGGTTGCCCTTCGAACTATTAGTAAATCAACTCTATGCCATCGAATAGCACATGTTAGTGGCTTGATATACTTGCTTGAATTTTCCCTCCATATGCATGGTAATGCACTGATGCTCCGAGCCCAGTCAGCCGGTTTGATGAATTTGCTGGAAATTTTGTTGATATGCTGATATGCATTGTTATGTGCCGATTGTCAATCAGCTCCAGCAAACGTATATTGATAGGGAAATTTTATCTGTCAATTTTGTGAAATGGACAAACACGGCTGAGATGTTTATCGGTTGTTAGCGATCATTTTCAGAAGCAGGACTAAACGATGATGATGTTGAGCTAGTGGTTTTGAAATGCTGCCCTGGGGGCATGATCTTGTAGTTGGTATAGGCCAGGGAAAGAAGTCAAAGAACAGCTGCAGAAGTCCATGGGCTGCTAAACCTCCTGTCAAGGCATACCATGGGCTGCTACTGTGGTTAAGCGAAACATATAATGAGCAAATGAAGAATAGCAGCCGTCTCTCGTAAACCCTTTTGGATGCATCTCCATTCTTTGGAGAAGAGGGATTTTTTGGATGGTTGATCCAGCCAACTTGGTCCATGTTGCTGACAGCTGGATATAGTTCCTGTTTGGATTTTCCCCCTGATAAAAGAATGTGTTTTTGTGATGGATCAGCAGTGGTGTTTGCATGATTTCTGCAAGCGTATGACGGCATCAGGAGCACGCCGCATGGTTGATTTCTCATACTGTTAGTGTGAAGAACTAGAGTTCAGGGAATGCGCGTATATTAAAGTCACATGAAAACTATGGTCTATGGTGAAACGATACTGCGTGTCTTGTAGTATCGCAGCTAGTCTGCCAGCCTTTTAGCGAGAGGTCTGACAAAATGCGCTCGCACTCGCACACCTAACCTACCCCCAACGATTTATGGCCGGCGGCTTTCATCGTTCCTGCTTTCGTGGAGCTGACCAAATCAGCCGCCGTGATTTCGCGAGATATTTTGCCAAATCTATGACTTTCAAGACGAATTGTCCGTCCTTGATTCACATTATTTCTCTTGACCACCCAGCAATAGAGAGGTGAGGAGGCCATAAAAAATTGCAGATCCCCGGGCATTCACTAGAAAACATGTCTCGTGCTGTCATGCACACAGAAAGGGAAACGAACGAACTCACAAAGAAGGGATCCCGTATACAAAGCAGCAGCGTCAGATGCTTTGCCGTTTAGCTACGGACAGATGCATCATTTGGTGCAGTACCATACTACTAGAGACGGAAGGATTGCAACTGACGCGAATCAAATTAAATTTCGCTGACGAGGCAGATAAGGGAAGCAAGTCAGAAGCGACGGTACAGAGTCCGAGGCTCGCACGCCAGCCCAGATGAGGAGAGAATTGGGAAGGATCTCTTTCTTTCCCTGTACCCACCACGTCTGAACTGAACATGCGATATTGGCGATCGCTTGGCTTCTGTTCCGGCCAAGGGCCAAGAAAAGGACATGGAGGAGAGGAAGAGGATCCCGTTCGGTTCAGAAAATGTCCTGTGCCGAGGGCGGCGGCTTCTGCTGCCTGCCCGCCCACTAGACTACGCTCGCAGTCCAGTCCAGTTGGTAGCCGCGCAGGCTGCCAAGGCCGCACGCCGCCGCCGCCGCCGCCTCCCTCCTCCTATAAAGTCCCACCGCCCGGATCCCATCGACCTGTCCAGTGCGCTCGCCAATCACCGATCTCCCTCCGCAGCTCCTCTCCCGTCCTGTCATCTCCTCAGTCCTCAGGCTCAGGGTACGTGCTGCCACACACGACCGCTCTGCTCTCTTCTCCAGCATTGCATCGCATCCGCTCTTCTACTCTCTCTCCTTTCTTGAATTCTTGTGACTGGAATCTCGGCTCCGCGCGGCGCGGTCTGCGTGTCTCCGCCGCCGCCGCGCGTTGCTGTCTCGCAACGTTTCCAGCACCTGACCTGTTCGTTTCGAGACGATATAGATAAAAGGTTCGATTGTCGCGTTGCTGTGAGTTGCGGCGTGAGGCAGGCGTACTGTTTCCATGGTTTTGCTACTGAAGCCTCTTTCGGAGTTGCGTTGTTGTGTTTTCTTTCTTCTCTCTCCGAGTGGAACCAATCAGTTCGTCTCCTTGCCGATGTAGTTCCGAACGCAATGCCAATCAGTCCCAAAAAGCCTGGTTTCTAAGCAACTCCATCGGCCTTGAACACGAGATCACGACACTGTCAAATTGTTTGTCACGCTTGCCTAGCATTGTTCTAAGATTTACAGAGGAAAAGTTCCGGGCTTTTGCATTTTCAGGACGCAGAAACAGTTTCCCCTTTTCTCATTCAGAACCATTTTTTCGTTTGTCTCGGAATTCAGAACTGTACCTGAAGGAACTCGGAAGCTATAGGAACACTAACTGCCAGCACTCTCCAGTCCAGTCTCCATGGCTGAAGCAAAGGATGGTGGGGTAATGGCCGAGGCACAGGAGGCTCAGCCTCTGGGACGGTGGCCGATCCTGTCCTACGGCGTCGGCCACATGCTCAACGACATCACGTCCGCCTGCTGGTTCACGTACCTGCTGCTCTTCTTGCAGCAAATCGGCCTTGCTCCCAGGTACTCACAGGCTCTGTCAGCAGCATCGAAATCGTACTAGTGAATTGCTTTCCCTGCCACTGACTAATTATGTCTCGTGTCTCATCTTGCAGGGATGCAGCTGTTGTGATGCTCTCAGGCCAGGTCGCAGATGGACTGATGACCATCCTCGCTGGCGAGATGGTATAAACGAAGCTCAAATTCTTAAAATGTTGCAGGGTATGGTACATTACCGATTGATCTCTGAATGATGCGTCTTCACATGATCAGATTGACAGATTTGGCCGTTTCAAGCTGTGGCACGTTGGAGGATCAGTCCTCGTTGGTGTCTCCTTCTCCTCGGTCTTTGGTGGCTGTCTGCTGTGCACTATTCTTGGGACAGACTCATATCTTGTGAGGACCGTGGGTTACAGCTTCTTCGCGGCGGTGTTCAACATCGGCTGGGCGGCTACACAGGTCTCCCACATGTAAGCACACTCTCTTCTTGGTTCTTGCAATGGGACTGAACTTTTCGCTTGACATACTCCAACATTTGGGCTAGCTCTGGCTGAAGCATTTTAATTTTTCAGGTCAATGGTCAATTGCATGACACTGAATCCGACAAGCCGTGTAGCCTTAGCAAGCTGCAGAAATGCATTCACTATGGTGAGTGAGTACCAGCAATTTGCATTTCATCCTATAGATACTTGTAGCTGGCAGTTTTTCTTATTAGAATTCTGCAATAGAACTAGAAATTATTATTATACAGGAAGTAGAGCCGTCTTATTATGGTCGTCCTTATTAAAACTGATGTACTAGAAGTATGGGATCCCATTTATTAATATCCACTTTGATCAATCTACTCTGTCTTGTTCCCCTTTAAACAAAATTTCGCATGGGGAGTATACTCATAAGAATGGCAAATGCAGGTGGCAAACCTTGGGCTGTATGCGATTGCCTTAGCTGTCTTTGGTGTTATAAAGGCAAAAGAATGCTCCGACATTGTCATTCAGGTGACATATGCAAAAACTTCAAAAAAAGCCATAGACCAAAGAAATATAAGTTCATATTTCCTGTTACTAATCTGCCCTTCATTTCTTCAACCCCCTACAGTACCGATGGATAGCATACCTGTCCATTTTCATAGGATGCTGCTTCCTCGTGGTCTTTCATGTTGGAACCAAGGAACCAACGTATGTTGATTATTCAGAGTGGTATGCGTGGTCGATGTATATGTTGTATAAATTGTGCATGTGCTGAAAGTGTGGTCTTGCAGCTTGAAGTCTGAATCTAGCTGTAAGAAGAAGGCTCGGATCTCCTGGGGCTACTGGTTCAAGAAAACCTTGTACTACCAAGTTGCTCTTCTCTATATGCTTGCAAGACTGATCACAAACGTATCTCAGGTTGGCATATGACACCGTTTTTAGATAATGGAAAAAAACAACATTCCAGCCTCTATCCTCAAGAATGAGAATATCCAACCAAGGCAAATGACGCCATGTGCAACCAGAAATATTGTGTTTATTTGGAATGCACATGGCATGCTCTATCACTAGCTTTGGTTTTAGTGGATTCTTTAGATAAGGTTCCATCTGCCATGCATTTTAATTTGTCTGAACATTAGTCCCTAAGATATCCATTTTTAACTGTTCATCCATTTCTAGTTTCAAAGTCTATACTTCTTTGAATTGAATAAAACCTTCAATCTTGCCCTGTTCTTTATGGACATAATACACAGATTTATCAGTTTTATGTTGTATATAAATGACTAAATCTGGTTGAAATAAACCATGTTTATCAGTGTCATGTGTTTAGAATTTTGTTAGTATGGACCTCTTTGCTGCTCCATGGTTACAAGGGTTACAAGCCATGTTATCATCTCTTGTATTTGATCTCTTAGTAACATGTGCTCATTTTCCCGTTCCAGTCACTCATCGCTTTTTACGTGACCAGAGATTTGAGGATGAATGAATACTCGAAAGCAACAGTGAGCTTTTCTATTCCTTTGCTGCTCCAAATTATTCCTTTTTTTTTTCAAGAAAAAAAAAAACTTTGAGCGAGGCACCGACAGGTATTTGAAAACTACCTTTTCTCTTCTTTCTCACCAGTCACCCCTTTGATGACTCTTTGCAGGTACCTGCGATCATCTTCTGCTGCAGCTTCTTCGTGTCCGTCGTCCTGCAGGTCCAACATTTGCACAAAATATGTTATAAATTAGCGCACTTCCCGTTCGAAAAGACAAATTTGCGCACTGCAAACTGCATTTCTTTTTCTCACACATCCCTGCACCTGCGTGCAACGCAGGAGATCAAGTGGAACAGCCGTCGCCTCAAGTCCCTCCTCACCATTGGCGCCACGCTCTGGGTCATCTCCGGCGTGGCTGTCTTCGTCCTCCCGAGCGAGATGCACAACCTGATGTACCCTCTCGCCATGGTCATCGGCGCTGCCAACGCGCTCGTCATGGTAGAATCTTCAGCCTGGTGTTGTCAGACGCCCATGTGTGTCGTCACAATCTGTGAAGCTGCTTAGGCTTTGTGTGTGCTCTGAGCAGGTCACGACGGTCGGGCTCGAGAGCGCGTTGGTGGGCGAGGACCTGAACGGCTGCGCGTTCGTGTATGGCTCCCTCAGCTTCCTGGACAAGATCTCCTGTGGAATCGCCCTGTTCGTTCTCGAATCGTACGAAGGTAACGTCGAAAATCATCAAGAACAGCATGAAATGCTCCGAATTCTGTGTGTTTTGGCACATTTTTACTGCTGAAGACGCCAGCAACTGATCGGCCATGCATTGTGCTGCAGACACCATGAACTGCGGCGAGACGAGGGGACTGAACACGGTGAGCAGGTACGGCACGGGACTGATCCCCTCCTGCTTCGCCGTCCTGTCCCTGGTGGTCACCTCCACGCTGAGGCTGCAGGACGCCGCCGTGCCGAGAGCCGCTGCACTGGAAGCCCCGCTACTTGTCTGAAATGAAGTGCAGTGTGTTCAGCAACTGGTGATATCTCTCGCATTTCAGTCAAAAAAAAAATATCTCTCGCATTCCATCTGTATGTATTTTTTATTTGAAGGAAAGGAGCAGCTTGCGCGTCCTCTTCAATTAGGTTTGAAGAGGAACAGAGTATTCTGCCGCTTTCTTCCAATTAGATTTGGAAGGAGGCCGCTATGTAATAAGAGCAGTTATGCTTTTGTGTAGTGTCACACCAATACCATTACCATCACAGTTCAAGTTTTGGGGTGAAAGAAAGTATCATGTGATCATATGTGCAAAACTTGTCCACACATCATCAGATTATTACATATACAAAGTAGCTAGGGACAGCAGCTATCATGGCTGAAACGGGAGTACAGATACTGTTACTGTGTGAAAGAACTGAAGAACACACACACTGAAGACATCATCGACACTGATGAATAGTACATCGTCCCACGCCGGCGGCCGGCTTGCTCACAGCTCATCCTCCGACCGGTACTTGTCGGCGTCCGCTCTCCGGTGCTTGCCCTTGCCGTCGGCGTCGGGGCCGGCAACCCTCTCCTTCACCTCCTCCAGCCTCTCCTTGGCCGCGTCGGCCGTCTCCCGCGCCTTCCCCTTCACCGTCTCGTACCCTTCGTTGGCCTTCTCCTTGGCCGCCTCCACCGTCTCCCACGCCGCGTCCTTTGCCGACGCCGCCTTCTCCGTGGCCTTCCCCTTGGCCGCCTCCTTGGACTGCTGCGCCTTCTTGCCCGCCGCCTCCGCCTTCTCCCACGCGGCGTCCTTGGCCGCGCCGGCCTTGTCCGCCGCCGCGTCCTTGGCCGCGCCCGTCTTCTCCCACGCGGCGTCCTTCGCGGCGCCGGCTTTGTTGGCCGCCCCGGCCTTCTCCGCCGCGGCGTCCGTGGTCTGCCTCAGCGTGTCCTGCGCCTTGCCGGCGGCGTCCTTGGCGCTCTCGTACCCCTGCCCGGCCTTCTCCTTGGTCTTCTCCTCGACTTTGGCCTTCCCCTGCTTCGCCCGCTCGTGCGTCTCGGCGCCCTGCTCGTTGGCCGCCTTGGCCGCCTCCTTGGCCTTCTCCTTGGCGTACCCCGCCTTGTCGGACGCCTGGCCGGCCGCGCCCTTCACCGTGTCCTTGGCCTGGCCCGCCTTGTTCGACGCGCCCGCCGCGGCGTCCCCCGCCGCGTCCTTGGCGTCCCCCGCCTTCTTCCCTACCTCTGCAGCAGCACGCAGCGCGCGTCGGCGGTGGTCAGCAACAAAGACAATAGCAATGCCGCTCGAGCGGCTCGCGTTGATCTGATGTTCTTACCGGAGGCGGCGTGCTGGGCGGACTCGCGCGCGGACTTGACGGTGTGGCCGGCCTTGCGCGCGGCCTCTTCCTCGTCGACGTCGGCGTGGTGCTTGAGCCCCAGGCCCTCGGAGATCTTGTCCTTGGCCCAGCCCGTCCACGACTCCGCCTCCTCCTTGTCGCCATCATCCTCCGTGACGACGTCGTGGACGTTCGTCTTGGCCGCCACGCCCGTCGCGGCCACTGCTAGCAGCAGCAGCAGCAGCGCCGCGGGGACGGCGAGGCTCCTCGGCCGCGAGACGACCGCCATTGATCGGTGTAAACTAAAGCTCTCGGCAGCTGCTAGCGATTTGAACTCAGTCGTGCGCTAGCTATGTGCTTTTGTCAGTGACGATGCGAGTATGATCGTGTTGGATTTAGGGGCGCGGAGGCTTTATGGGCGCCAAGGGTTTGGACGCGTGTAGGGGTTGGTTCGAGCAGGGCGGGTGGTGGTGCGACGGGTGTCCGGCTGAGGTGGCAAGCTGCCGCACACGTAGTCTCTCTCGCTCGTCGGTCGCCGTGATCGCTTTGGCCTTGGCGGGGTGACATGCAGTCATCCGTCTGGTTGCTTCGGAGCTTTCTAAATGCAACTCCATATGTAGGCCTGAAAACGAGCCGAGCCTCGGTGTGTCTCGGTAAGTGAACGAGCTGAGTTCGGCTGGGTACACTATTTTTGCGAGCCAGAAAATGAGGCTCAGATCAGTTTGCGAGCCGCACTAAAAAATTATGAATTAAGTCCAAAATAAATTAATTTATATATTTTTTGAATGATAACAATAATTATATGGCACATATTTCTTATGTATATACAAATTGCTATGTTATGTATATAAATATTAATTTATACTATTAATAATGAAAAGTTAATTCATCGATCATCGTATAATTATTGTTGAGCTGTCTTGGACCGAGCTCACGAGCTGGCTCGAGCTCGGCTCGGCTCGCTATTTTTGCAAATCAAAAAATCAGGCTCTGATCGACTCGTTGGAGGCTCGCGAACCGCTTCGAACCAAGCCGATCTGTTTCGAGCCCAAATCGAACTGCGAGTTTCGAGTTATTTTTGCAGACCTATAGTTACGCACGTACGCACAAATGCTCGAGGAGAGGTTTCCCGCTACTGTTTGCTGAGCGCGTTGCGGTTTGATGGTCTGCTCTTGTTCAAATTGTCCGAAGCTGCCCCCAAGCTATGACATGGGTCCAAACGCATGTGCAGTGCAAGGAAATTTGATACCAATGTCTTTATTACTGAAACATTAACTATCTGTAAAAAAGGTTGATTTCTACTATACAAATACTACGTGCTCAAATATACTCATCCGCTTTATTAGCACCCATCGAACACCAATGCAACTTTTAGCGTCTCATTTATCTTTAGGTGTATCAACATTATGGTCGCTAAGCACCTCCCATCCTTCCTCTAAGCACTTACATTAGCACCCATCAAACACCAATGCAACTTTTAGCGTCTCATTTATCTTTAGGTGTATCAACATTATGGTCGCTAAGCACCTCCCATCCTTCCCCTAAGCACTTACATTGTACTTCCTCTGTCGCGAAAAAAATACAATCCTAACGTTTCAAAAAAGATTGCTTCGGAGCTTTCTAAATGCTACTACATATGCTCGAGGAGAGGTTTCCCGCTACTGTTTGCTGAGCGCGTTGCGGTTTGATGGTCTGCTCTTGTTCAAATTGTCCGAAGCTGCCCCCAAGCTATGGCATGGGTCCAAACCAATTTACGCATGTGCAGTGCAAGGGAATTTGATACCAATGTCTTTATTACCGAAACATTAACTATCCGTAAAAAAGGTTGATTTCTACAATACAGATACACATTAACTATCCGTAAAAAAGGTTGATTTCTACAATACAAATACTACGTGCTCAAATATACTCATCCGCTTTATTAGCACCCATGGAACACCAATGCAACTTTTAGCGTCTCATTTATCTTTAGGTGTATCAACATTATGGTCGCTAAGCACCTCCCATCCTTCCCCTAAGCACTTACATTAGCACCCATCAAACACCAATGCAACTTTTAGCGTCTCATTTATCTTTAGGTGTATCAACATTATGGTCGCTAAGCACCTCCCATCCTTCCCCTAAGCACTTACATTGTACTTCCTCTGTCGCGAAAAAAATACAATCCTAACGTTTCAAAAAAGATTAATAGTAATGAGAAATGACACATATACCCCTATTTAATCATACACATACAATTTTGAAAAGAAAAAAACGGCAATGCACCTTAAAAGGAAATAAGTCAAGCAATTAAATGTGCATGACCCTTAGGCTATCAGTACGATTCTGCTCTATTTTTCTACCCTAAAAAGAATATTCTATTCTAGTCAGCGATATTCTCTGTCCTGTATCACAATCATTTGCAGTCATGTTAACCCTACATTTTGAAAATATACCAACTACCACGATTTTTATTATTTCCCATTCCCCTCACTCTCACTCTCTCTCTCCCCTTATCTTTCCCTGCACGTCGCCTCCCGCTCAGCCTTCTTCCCTTCCTCTTTAGCTCCGCTCTGTCTCCTTCCTTCCACGCCATCGTGTTCACCCACGCTCCACCTCCCTAGCTCGGCGCGCCTCCTCCTCTTTTGGCGCACAGATCCGACAAGGCGGTGACTCCTCCTCCCTCACTCTTCCTACTTGCACGCCTCCTCCACGCCCGCCACGCACCGCCCTACTCCGTCAGTGGCAGTTGAAGAGCGTTGCGCCGTTCCTCCTCGTCGCACCAGGCCTACCTGCTCCTCCTCCATGCAGATCTGACACGGCGGAGGCCTGATTCCTCCCCGCTGGCCAGATCCAACGCCGCTCTCCTCCGCGTCGACCCCTCCTCCTCCCTGCCATGACCGCACCTCGTCCTTCAAGCCTGGTGGTGACGCCTCCTCCTCTAAGCCCGCCAGCCTCCTTCTCCCGTCTGAGTCCGGTTCCGCGCGCAAGCATCGTCAGTTGTCCACACTGGAGGTGAGAGAAGGGATAGGGGGAGCCCGTACTAGCGCTGGAAATGGCGTTCCTCTCTCCTCCCCTAAGTTTAGGGTGGGACGATAGAGTTGATCACTGCAGGCGTCGAGTTAGATCTATAGAGTATAGGGTGGGTTTTCCGGTCCCCGGTGTGGACATCCAAGGTATTAATTTTAATTCATGTTCTATGATTGAATTTTCCTTCTATGATAAATTTCGAATACTAAATTGCATTATTGGGATGGAGGGAGTGCACGCTCTAAAGTGCTTACATAAATGCTCATATTGACGCAACATTAAGAACAAATAAAAAAATAGTCCATATGTGTTTAAATAGGCTCCATTGCCTAGCTTATAAGCACAAAGACAGAGTACACCATTAAACATTGTGCTGGTTTAAACATCGTGTTCCTCCTATGTTTCAAGTGCCAATGGCATCACCTCTCCGAGCAAGTACAGTAATGCACTCTAAGCCTGTTTACATGGCACTTTTGTCTATGTGGAGGAGAGAGACATCTAAGAGCCAAGAGAGTGGGCTCTCATGCAAGAGCCAGCTCCTACACAAGCCCCAAGACAAAACTGGAAAGAGAAAGAGAGTAGAGGTTAATCTAAAAGCCAACCTTAAAGCCCACCTCATTATATGAGTCTATTTTGTGTTGCCTCTATATGACATGGCAACAACATAGAGCCCACTATGGGTCCTGTTATTAAACTTGCTCTACTAAGCACGCGTTGTAATCAATGACCTCAACGGGCAGAGCAATTGAAAGAGCCGATTTATGTGGATGCCGCCCTGGCTGTATCAGGATCAGATTGGCTTTTTTTTACAAACACAATACAAGGCAAGTATTCACCCGCTCGTACAACACTCACTACACGCACGCGCATCCAACCTCTATAAGCACCTCCGTGAAACTGGGTTAGACCAGTATCTCGATATTCACAAAATCAACACAGATGTCTTGTTATCGACGGAGACATCGCCTACCACTAAAAAAACAAAACCGTTAAATCGCGACCCGTGTTAAATCTAGGATTTAAAGTCGTGTGGACACGCTACAAACCTGTGCATTTCAAGCAGGGACCAGCCCGGCCTAGTCGGCTACTTTTAAGCCCAACATCACCCACCGGCCACCGATGAAGATCAGTCCAAGACGCAACGTGCCAGAATGGGCTGGGCCGTCGTCACCGCGCGGCCGCCACGCGGCAAGGAGCCCGGCCGAACCCCCGCATCCGAACCGTGCCGAACTCAACAACCACGGTGACTGGAACGGAACGGGAAAGATCTCCTGACGACTCTGCTGCTGTAGCGTGGCGGAGCACGAGCAGCTGCCGTGTCCACGTTTCACGCTCCAATTTCACTCCTCGGCCTCGCACGCACTTGTCCGGCTTCTCCTCTCCTCTCGCCTCGCTTTTGGAATCGTAAAAATGGCAGCTTCCTCGCCGTCCCTCTCGCCGCCGCCGCCGCCGCCGCCGCCTTCCGCGGCCTCCACCACACTGGCCGGCAACCTCACGGCCTCCTCCCTCCTGTCCATCCCGCGGCCGCGGCCGCGCCTCGCGGCGGCGCACCGCCGGGCGATCGTGGCCGCGGCCGCTTCGCCCCGGCCCCCGCCCCCGCCGTCGCCGGAGGGGGACGGGGACGAGAAGGAGGTGGAGAGGGCGATGGGCATGGACGGGGGCATCCCGGGGACCTCCGGCGAGTTCCTGCGCCGCGTCTCCTCCCGCGCCTACGGCATGCGGCGCCACCTCATGGAGTCGCTCGACTCCCTCGCCTACGACGGTAACGGTTCTTGGATCTTAACCCTCCCACCTGTTCATGATCGATCATGTTCTAGTATAGTTACCTTGATCTGTTTCAGGTCCGCTCCTGGGGACTGGCAAATTAGCATAGCTTTTTAAGGGTTCTTTGGCAGTTATTAGCGCGAAATGTTCAGGGTTTAGTTGTGCGTGCGTCGTGCTTGATGAAATGCGTGGTAGGACCTGTCCAGTGATGCGATCTTTGCGGGCACGGGAGGATTGCGTGCCGCGATTAACTGGAGACCGGCACCTATTCTGTGACCGTGAGGCTTGCGGGTTGGTTCACGCGTCTCGTGTTTCTTGAGATGTGCAGTTTCAGTGTGGCCAAGATACGGCTTTGTTAGGCTACTGTTTAGCTCTTGCAGCCCCAGAAATTTCCTCATAATTTTTTTTAGTGTAATTTCCTCATATTCGATATAGGTCTTGTGTCATGCGTGCTACGTGACCAATTGGACAAGTCTGATGTGGGTTGTGGGCTATTACTATTTGATATGCATAAGCTTCATTTACTAATTACTAGTAACTGGAGATGGTATCCAATAGCCAAGTAGGTTTGGGTATTTGGTTATCTGAGTTCTGTTGCACATACATCAACGTTTATGCCCCTGTCATTTTTTTATATTTCTTCTTAAAAGATATATACATGATATTTGAACTTGGCACATGGCAGTTTGAAATTTAGTAACTTTATGGTGTTCCATGATAATTCAGTACTGGAGACAAACCCATGGAGAGAAGATTCCAAGCCTGTCTATGTACTGGCTAGAAGTGATAACCAGCTATGGACAATGAAAACCCGCAGAAGCCGCAGGTGAGAATTGGTCGATACTGTTACACGTAGTTTGTCATATCTGTGTGTTTCACTGAACATTATGAACTGCTGGTGGTGCTGCATATCATTTTCCACAGCGAAGTTGAAAGGGAACTTGGGATGCTTTTCTCAAAGGGAGGTGGTTCTGGAGTTGGAACAAAATCAAAATACTCTGGCTCCAAGTTTAGCATGGTTGTTGAAGATATCAGAGAGGGGGTACTGGTGAGTAGTTTGCTGTCTAAAGAATATAACTTCTTGTGGGCATGTTCTTCGCAGGCAACTCTTTCTGCTTCCTTTGGCCTTATACTCTTTTTAGTTTAGGTATGAATTCAGCTGAATATAGGGCAGCTGCTTGTTTTAAAAAGCACACGAAAAATCAGGAGATTGGACTTAATGACCATTGCAATAGACTCCCTCCATGCTTTTTTATTTGTCGCATTTTAGTTCAAAAATGAACTAGCGGGCGACAAGTATTCGAGAACAGAGGTAGGAATTATTAATAAGATGTTGACCATATATGCCTATAGAAGGACATGAATATACATCTTATTATGGGAGTATGGCTCGAATAAACCCCATCAATATAAAGTTTTGTACTGTAGTAAAAAAAGAGTTTTACAGTTTTTCTTTCCTAAAAACAAACTAATTACGAAATTTTGTACTATTTTTTTATATTCTTCTGAACAACTTCCATCCTTTGCTGCAGGTATTTGAAGACGAGGATGATGCTGTAAAATACTGCGATCTTCTGCAGGGAGGCGGTCAAGGGTGCGAGGGAATTGCAGAGATAGAAGCATCATCAGTAAGATATTTTTTGCTGGACCTTCATAGTTTGTTGGTACCAACTGATCATAATGTTCCACATGTCACGGCTGTAGGTTTTCAGCATGTGCCAGAAAATGAAGGCCCTTGCTGTTCTTTTCCGCCGTGGGAGTTTTCCTCCTTTGCCTCAAAGCCTCGAGCGCGACTTAAGGGCAAGAAAGCGGTCATTGGAAGACTACTAGACTAGGATTATCGTTTTACATTGTATAGAATTGTTAATTGTATTCATCTAGCTGTGCAAGCATAGGCCCTAGGCCTTGTATACACCATAGTACATAGAATTCTCAGGCTGAAATGGAAGCAAACGAGTCTGACAGCAGACACAGACGAATAGCTCGAGACCAGAAATCTCTTTGAAACTGAACACTTGTAATTATGAGCTCCATTTTACAATGAATAAATGTGATCCATCAAGTTATTTACAGTATTTGGTGTCATCCAACTGGTGAATGGGGGTTGACAACCCTTCTGATGGGATGGGACACGGCCAGTCCAAAGAATCCTTAGTCATGGCTGCTGTTTTGCCTACAGTTACCAGGCTGTGAAATGCAATGCAAGTGCCTAGAAATTCAGGGCGAACTCCGCCTCTCCGTTAGCTTCTCCCTCGTGTACTTCTTGAAATCTGCCGCCAGCCCTGTATCGAAGTCCTGCTTCATCTGCTCCGCCATCTGCCTCAACACCTGCACGAGCATTGTCCAGAAGCCAGATGCCTGTCAGTCCGGTGAGCAAACGCCGATGATCACTCAGCAAGAGCAGGTAAGGACGTGAGGTGAGATGAAGTTCAGCACCAACCGTCTCGCCGACGCCTCTGATGATGCTCTCCGGGACCAAGGCGAGCACCGGCGGGAGGTTGAAGCCGACGGTCATCTCGACGTGGCCCCTGAGGCTCTTCCTCCCCTCCCGCTGCGGGTACATCAAGCCTCGGACGGTGAGGGCGAGGTGCGACGGCATGGAGCTGCTGTCCAGACCAGTCAGCTTGTAGTCCGTCTGCTCGCAGCGGCAGCAGCAGAGCACATCAACATCAGGATATATTCAGACGTCTGATGCAAATGCAAGTGAGAAGAAAATGGTTCTTGGTTGGAGATTGCCACTTGTGAGTTACCACTTCCATGAGGAGGAGGCTGGTGGCGTGGACGGGGACGTTGGGCGGGTACTCCTTGCCGCCGGACTTCCTGACGAAGCGCATGACGATCACCGGCGACGCCGACAGGAAGAGGAACTGGATGGGGAGGAGCTGGACGCTCCATTCTTCCTGTAAGATTGCAGTGGAACCTGGTTATTAGCACGCTCGAATCAACAAGTGCTTCCGAAGATTGAAGCCATTGGCTGCCGTTGCCGGCAAGACAACTGCAACTGGATGCTGTTCTGAAAGTCAGGTTCAGAGTCAATGAACGAAAAGGAAGGCACTGACGACTTCCAGTACAAACACGTCATGACCAAAACCAACGGCAATTTTTCAGTACCAAACTTGGAGAAGACTAGAAGAGAGATGAGTTGTCTCACGTCATTGAGTTTCCTTCTCTTGCGCTGATCGGGGAACACAGCTCCGACGATCCTGGGGCTGTTCTGCAGGTACTCATCGATGGACGCCTGCAGAGACAAGAGAAGCCCCGGCAGCGTCAGGGGATCAGATCATCTGGCTGACAAAGTGAGAAGAGTACACAGTAAGATCCCAGTGATTACCCCTTGCGTTTCGCTCATCGGGATGTCGGTGTTGAACTTGTAGGAGAAGGTGAACAGGTCGCCGGGGTTGATCTTCTCCCTCGATCTGCTGCCATACGATGGCGTCTTCAGGGCGCATACGGTGAGCGACCGCTGCCTTGATCTCCGATCCCCCGGTGATCTGAGTGGCGTGCTCCCTCCTGATCCAGCACCGACCCTATACACTGTTACATTACTCCGTCAGTCATGCCATGCATGCATGCTCTGCTAGTATTTCTCTGATGAAAACGAAGCACAGAATTGTAGGAACATGAGAAAGAGAAATGTTCCATGAAAGAAGGGGAGTTTTATTCTAGGCACCTGGATGCACTGCAAGATGGCATGAAGGGAGGTGCATCGTTGACATCATCTCCAACCTGCGATGGCAATCTTTGTCTAATGGCACGGTGGTTGCTTGGAGGCGTGGGGGGCTTCCTTCCCAGGTCGATTCCTGGGGGGCCAATAAGTAAGTAAACTCCAGAAGCCAAGGCTGGGGGTGCAGGGTTGAGCATTCTTGCAAGGAAACGCAATAGTTCCCGTCTCTCCGTGGTAGGTGTAGGTCCTACAGCTACAGCCCGCATCTTTTCTTCCGAGTCGCGCCAGGAGAGTCCCGAGCTTTTTTCGTGGCTGCCGGCTGTCGTTAGTCTTCTCCAACCATGTTCGTCAGACGTTAATACTAGCAGTTACTAGTAATTACACATGGAAACTCGATAAATCTGAAGAAAAATTAGGCGCAGCTGCGTGATGGATACACGTAACAGAAGACTGAGGAGATGGGGGGATATTTTTGTTGCGTGCACTGATCGCTTGCCCCCGTGCAGACAGAGAGGTTCATCAGTACACTTCTCTCCTCACGTGCCCAGATTTGACCCCATTTGTTGGGTTATATAGTAGTATAAAAATAAGGCTAAACTGGCTTTATCCATTATCTAAAGAGGATAAACTGGGCAAAAGGAAATTTGTGCTTCTTCAGATATCCTAGTATTCAGATATTTCCCTTTACAAGTCGTGCGTGCACGGAAGCCCCAACCTGACAGACACCCGACGCAAAGCCAAGGGCGCAAGCATGCACGGCTTGTGCAAAGCATGCCAAAAATGTACGTGCTGATCCCTTCTTTGTTTTTATTTAGGGACACGTACGATCGCAAAGGTAGCACTTATAAAATCACATAGGTAGCATATCTGCGTATGCACATAATTTCAGTCGCTACCAAGCTCACCTCAATGATCTAAACTTCTGGTTAGATAGCTTTTATAGCTCTCCTCTCCCCCGTCTTCCTTTTCCTCTGTTGTAATCGCTTTTGACTTCGGCTTTGCCTTATTTTATTTTCTTTCTATAGGGGGCAACCCCTCCACCTCCATATTCGTGAAAAAATGATTTCAGTCGCTACCTAGCCTCTCGATTTAGCAGTTTCTTGAGTTATCACAAACAGGATGTGTTGGCCTTGCAAACACACGTTTTTCATTGATGTGTTTTAGACGGTTCTAGCACGTGAATTCTAATGCTTCAGAAGTTCAGATGGACAGCGGATAGGCAAACGGACCGCGCGCACAGAGAGCTGATTGACATCTGACTACTGAATGTGAAACATAAAAATATCCTATGCAAAGCCAAGGGCACAAACGCATCATGTATGCATGGTTGTGCAAGCATGCCAAAAATGCCTGTGCTGATCCCTTCTTTGCCGTTTTTACGGACAAAACAGCATAGGTAAGGTAGCACATTGGCATTAATTGCAAATTATTTTAGTCGCTACCAAATTACCAATGGGATTTCTGAAAAACATCCGGGGTGTATTTTCATGTGATCAATCGGTTTATTTTTTGTGTGTTTGTCTTTTATGGGCTATATTTTCTTGTTGTTTTTCTACGCGGGCAATTTTTTTTTTTTTGGTTTTTTTATTGCCTACCTGTGTTTATAATGGCAAGACAAGAAGGGGTGTATGAGACGGTTGAGATCCGTGGAAAGGGATACAAGTGCTGGGAGCATTGTGAAATCTCTCTAGTCATTTGAGGCTGACAGGTGGGGGCCTACCATCTTCGTGCTTCAGCTATGTTTAGTGAGTTAGGTTTTTAGGGGTGCAGAGGTCGAGCCCTCCTCCGTTAGGGCTTCTCCAATGTATATGGACCAAGTAGTCCATATGGGTGGGCCATATTGTAAGTGGTTTTTAGTTATTGCAATTGCCACAATGTGTAAATGTTAGGTAGACCATGGTAATAGAGCCCACATATACTTCTACATTCAATAGAAAGAGAGATATTGAGGAGAGACGAGAGAATATGCAAGAGAATACTATTTTATATTCTTTATGGGCAGCCTATATGCATATAGATACCCTTTACTATAGACTACTATATGGACTACTTCCACAATATATCAACCCACTTGAAAATAATATTATATTGCTTATGGACTGCTTTTGCTATACATTGTGGAAGCCCTTAGGTTTTCGAGTTTCGCACTTTGGTTGGGATGCTGAGTATCAATTTGTATTTTTTTGCAAGAAATATATGGTTTTTTATTTTTTTAAAATAAAAAGCTCATGAATAACATCCGTGCTGCTGATTTTGCTCGTCAATACTCAGTGATTTAATTTACCATATAATATATTTTAACTATCGTTTTAATCTTTCTATATTTTCGTACAATTTTTCGATTCATATTTTTTCGTATATTTTTTAAATAAAATGAGTTGGTTAATTTTAGTGTAGAAAAAGTCTAAGTACAACTCAGTGGTGGACTGGCAGCAGGCCTTTCGAAGCGTTGCCGAGCAGCAGGCGGCCCAGGCGCCGTCCGGTCCGGCCTCCCGTCGGCCTGCCTCACCTTCCTGTCGCCTCCCGCGGCGACGCGTCTCCTGCCGGCGAGCTCTTCTCCCTCGCCGCACTCCGTCCCGCCGGCCTGGCTTCCCGCCCGGTACTGCCTCCCGACGCCACCCGGCCTCTCGCTGTGGTGCTGCCTCCCGGCGCCGCCGCACTGCCTCCACGACGATCCGGCCTCCAACCGTCGCCTGACCAGGTGTGGGAATGGGAGGTTCGATCGGATCACATGTGGAACAGTGGAATCCATGGCGGTCCCCCCGCTCAATTCGTATCCGGCGTCTGAGCCTCTGAGGTGAGCGAGTGATACCTTTCAGCTCATCAAATGCAGCAACGTTTCTTTCACTCTTATTGATTCGATGTGGCCTGCGAGCTCTGAAGGGATTGAGTTGGATTGGATGTGGATGGCATGGCGGTTTGTGCGCGCAATCCATCTCCGGCGTCTGAGGTAAACGAGCGAGAGTTTTCATCTCGTCCCCGGACTGATTTTTCTCTGGGTCTAATTAATTCGATCAGTTTCAGCTCGGATTTCAAGCGCGGAGCTAAGATTGGAGGGCGACATTTTGCCGATAATGCCCTGGAGCTGAATACCAGCAAAGGGAGTTTGTTGAGAGGTGGAAGCCGCGGCGTTGGAGAGCTGCGAAATTCAACCTCTGCAGACGCTTCAGAGGAGGCTGGGTCTAATTTGGAGCCGAAAACTGGAGAATTGTTCAATTCTGCACTAAAATCGTGCTCTGGTATTGGAAGTCTTGTTATAGCCAAGTGCTCTCACATATTTGAGAGCAGAAGCGACACCTTTGATGGGAAGTGTAGCTTGCAAGATGTTCTTAAGCCTGGCCTATGGCTCTCACCAGAGACCCTCCGCCGATTTTGGCGTGTCTCTGAGCTGAAGCCTAAGGATTTTCTTGACATTTTGATTGGTTTTGGACCCAGTGTGGCAGAAGTGAGGAAGGCGAGATTTCTATGGAATTTGTACAGGTGGACATCACAGCAGAGCAAGGACTTCCAACATCTGCCAAGGTCAAATGAGGCCATGATATCCATACTTGCAGATGCTCATATGCTCAGTCAAGCTGAATCACTACTGCTCTCATTGGATGATCATATGGCTCCAGTTGTTTCAAGTAATCTATTCAGTCAGATTATCCAGGTGTATTCAGAAGCATGCAACCTTGAGAAATCAGTTGCTCTTTACAATTATGCGAGGTGCAAGCACATTATTCCTTCAGCCTCATGCTATCAAGTACTTCTTCATTTTCTGATCAGAAAGAGAAATGATGAATTGCTTTTAAGAGTATATTTGGACATGCTTGAAGTTGGATTCAGTTCTTGCACCACAGATGAAGTTCTCGATTCTGTTATCATGGCTTTAATCAAGAAGGGCAATTTTTTGCAAGCTCTTGGTGTACTTCGGCAACTAAAAAGTTTGGGTCTTAAGTTAAGCAGCGGATCCGTGTCAACTATAGTAGAAGAATTTAACAAGAAAAAGGATATTGGGGATATGATGAATTTCTTGGAAGAGTGGAAGTGTTTACCTGAGTTGCGTCTTTGCAACAGAATCCTTGCGTATTCGTGCAAAAATCTTGGTACTGACCAGGCATGGTTGGTCTTCCAAAGATTGGAGGCCTTAGGGTTTTCTCCAGACGCTACGACTTTTGGAATTTTGATATTTCATAGCTGTAGAGAAATGAAACTGAAGTCTGCATTCGTATATTTATCAGAGTGTTTTTCTCGGCATATTACACCTAGAGTGTGCGCTTATAATGCTATTTTAGGTGGTGTTTTCAGGGAGGGGCTGTACAGACATGCAAAGTATGTCTTTGAAGACATGGTTGAAAGGAAAATAATGCCCAACTTTTCAACATATAAGATAATTCTGGCAGGATATTGTAGGTACAGACAGTTTGATGACATTGAACAAGTCTTGAGGGATATGAAAAAGTATGGTGTAAATGATCTTCCCTCTGGAAACTGTGTGCTATCTACAGCCTTATCATTCTTGGGTCTAGATCACCTAGGTGTGAAAATCAAGAGAGATAATGCCACTGGTTTCCCAAAAGCTGAGTTTTTTGATTCAGTTGGCAATGGACTGTATTTGGACACTGATTCCAAAAAGTTTGAGATTTCATTGGCACAGATTTTGGATAGTGCATTTCACCCAGATATTAACTCAGAGCTACTCAGTGCGTCTCAGCAAGGTAATGTTGCAAGTGCTCTCCTTGTGAAAGACGAAGCTTTTCAGTGGGGACATGACATTTCAATGGCTAGCTGCTCAGAGCGATTCAGGGCCTTGTGTGTGAGCCCTGCATATGTAATATTTGCCACTGACCTTATGGAGGAGATGCCAGATATATTTGACAAACTTGATGTTCAAAATCTTAATTTAGTTGCTCAAACACTGAGTGGGAATGGGATGTCTGCTCATGCAAGACTGGTATTGGAAAAAATGCTAAGAGAAGGATTGCCAATCAGTCATGATACGTATACTTATTTAATGATAGGCTTATGCGAAGAAAGGAACATAGCAGGGTTTTGGGAATGTTGGAATCTTGCACCAAAGTATAGATGGTCACCTGATAGCAAGGATATGGTGGCTCTCATCAGTTACTTGTGCAAATGGGGAGTAATTGAAGAAGCCCTGAAGCTGATGAACCCATTATTTGATTATTATCCTGGTGTGTTTTTCAGTGCATACTGTGCACTTCTCAAAGAGTTGTGCAGGACAGGTTATACCAGTGTTGGATCTGCAATGTTGGAGGCTCTCATTGAAAAGGGTGTGGCTGTGGATCATTCACTACCTTTTTGTGTGATGGAGGGCTTCCTAAAGGAGCAGAAGCCTGCTGAATCAATTGGAATGTATGACATGTGGCTAAATAAAAGCAAAGAACAAGATGTGTTCACTTACCTATCTCTATTGCCTTCATTGCCATGGCTTGATGCAGGTCGAGCCAAGAACCTGATAGAAGCTATGCTAACCATGAAAACTACTGACTTCTCATATATCAGTTGCATTGTGAAGGAATTGGTGCAAACAAGGAATATAAGGCACGTAATGCCAATCTTGCAAGAATCCACTCCTTGGAAGCTCAGTGGCACCTTGTTAAATTCCTTACTTCAAGCATATGGTTGTCTGAAAAACTGGAGAAAGTTAGATGCAGTTCTTTGCAATATGCTAAAGATGCATGATGACCTTTGTATATCTAGCTACCGCTTTCTTGTCTGCAGAATGTGTGAGCAAAGTCGGTTTTATAGTGCATCAAGCCTTAGAGTATTGTTCCAACATAGTGACAAGTCAAGAGAACTAATTTCTTGCAATATTCTATTATTTTATCTTTTCCAGAGTAGGAACACCTTGCAGGTTCATGACTTAATGAAGAACATGGAAGGTAGTGGTATTTCTCCAGACAAAATCACCTATGATTTCCTTATCCATGGATTTCACAAGCTTGGAGATACTAATAGTTCAGTTAATGCGTTTGATGCCTGTATTGCTCAGGGAATAAAACCAAGCAACCGCAGTTTCAGAATAGTGTTAAGCCATTACTGCAGGCTAGGAAACCTTCAGAAATCACTAGCATTATTTCACTTGATTGAGCGCAGTGGATGGAAGCATGATTTAATCATTATGACCACCTTCACTTCATGTCTTCTTTATTTTGGGAGACATTCGGAAGCAAAATCATGTCTGAAGAAACTAGGCAAAAGTGAATTTGTTGGATCTTACATCAATTTTGATGGCCTTATCAAGGAATTCTGCATACTAGGAGACTTGAAAATGTCTCTTAATCTACTGAATGTAATGTTAAAGAATGGCAAATTTCCTAATCAAGTCAGTTACAGTTCTGTTATAGAAAGGCTATGTATACTGAAAGAATTTGATCAGGCACTTGATTTTCTTGCTGAAATGCAGTTTGCAGGCCTAAAACCAAGTGAGACCTCCTGTAATGCACTTGTACATGGCCTTTGTGCCATGGGAAGAACTAGTGATGCCAGGAAGATTTTACAAATGCTGCCCACCTTGGGATCTGCACCGTCTTATGGCATGTATAGAGTTGTTTTTGATAACTATTGCAGAAGTAGAAGTCTGCAGAAAGCTGCCGCGCTTCTGCATGACATGCAACAAGCAGGACAAGTACCCAACTTTGAGATGCAATGGTCTATCATAAGCAATTTCAGCAGTACCAGTGAGAAAACCGAAGGACAAGGAGAGCCCATTTTGCCGAACCTTTTTCCTTGTGCGAATCCCCCATGAATGTCATAAGGTGATATACGTTTTTCAGGAAATGGTGAAGTGATGACTCTTATCAAGTTGAGCCTTAGTGGAACTGATGAACTTAGTGAACTGTTAAGAGATTGTATAGCCAATATGGATTGATGTACAAGGCGAGTACAAATCACAAGCTTATGCAACACTGCAACTCAAATGTTCTTCTCAGGGATCATAGAAATGTGAGAATACATAAGAGAAGTTATGTATATTTGATTTAAGTAGCAAAAGGGGAGCCTGAACTCATTACCTGAGCCATAACAACATTTTTCTCTGCAACTTGGCTACAGGTTGTGCCCCTGCTAAAGAGATCAGGTGAAGGTAATAGCATTATCTCTCTTAAGATTGAAAACATCAATATTGAAAAGATCACTTTTCATTATGGGCATGGACAGAACATAATTTTGAACTACCTTTTTGTGTCAAGGGATGACGCTGATATTGTTTTTTTTTTTCAACAACGCAGTAGAGCTACGTATCATTTCATTAAGAAGAAAGAACACGAAGAGACAAAGCTGTCACCTTCAGGTACAAGGGACAGATTCACTTTCTGTCCCAACACCCTCAACAACAACAGAGGAAGAGAGGTGCCCCCCACACACTAAGACACTACTCTACAGGCTCAGAAAGGGCCCTTAACTAAGCTGCAGCAAGAGCAGCTCCTGCCAGTGCCAGACCCCATAGGCCAGACACCAGATTTCCCAAGCTACCAGGATAATAAAAGTGTTAAGACCCTTCTTTATCTCTTTTGAAGTCCTCCTAATGGCTAGGCACCACCAAATAAAGAAGCGATGACTCCCAGGCTGGGGGCAAGGGCTGGCAGACCCAATTTACTGAAGGTTCTTGTCTAGACTTGTTGAGCGAAGACGCAGGAAACAAGGATGTGCTGGATGGTCTCCTCAGCTTGATCACAAAGTGGACAGGCAGTTAGGTGGGGAAGCCCTCTCTTGGCTAGTCTATCAACAGTCCAACAACGATTTGGTGCTGATATTGTCACCCCAGCAAAGATAATTTGCTCCTACTGCTTTTAGATTGCTGGATAAAAGTATGTATAGTCAGTTGCAGCTGAGCTTTCTTCTCCGTGACATTGTGGGTAGAAGGTTAGCAGCTGTGAGTGTGAGGGACGACCATACAATTACTTGATCACAGTTGCAATTTGTGAGGTACTGTTTCTTTTTTATAACAATCTATTGGTGGTATGAAAAATAATTTGAATTTTTTGTACAATTATGCTTTTGTTAGTACTTGTACTACTTTTTTTTTAACCTTCCTGTACTACTTTTCTGGATCAACATCACCATTACAAGATACATGATCTATCTCTATGATGCCTGCATTTTATTTACTATATACTACTTTTCTGGATTAACATCAACCATTAGAAGATATATGATCTGTCTATTTGAAGCCTGCTTTGTATTTAGTATATGGTGTGTTTGCTTCTTTTGTGGTTTACTGTCTTGTGGTGTTGTATTTTTATCTGCTCTAGTGTCATGTAAGGCCTTTCTGTTTCCTTTTTAGCAATAAATAGGGATGCATGCCTGTATCTAGTCTGTTTGCAGCAATAGGTGGGATTGCCTCACTGTGTAAGGGTAACGAGGACTAAAAACTTGTAATTGGCAGTGCCGTGGCGCTACCGACTTGTGGTGTGTTTTTCAATGAGGCATATTGCTTTGAAAATAGGATTTAGTTCAAGTTTGAACTGAATCATAAATAAGAATTTGAATCCAAACCCCTCCCTGTTCAAGCTCTCCAATTCAGTATATAAGTGGCGTGCTAAACTGTTTTTGGTAACTGATAGTGTCATTATAAATTCCTCGATATTTAGTGCCGCTCCATGTTCCCAAAGTCAGATATGATTAGGTAGGGCATTTAAATGCTTATCTAGAAGCAAACAGAAGGAAAATATCTATTGCTCACTACCATCATTTCCTATAATACGAGGAAATGAAATACAATAAGCATATAATGCTTTAATGTTGCAGAACTAGATAACCATTTGATGTTCACTAGCCCCAAAAATTTTAAAATATAGGACCACTATGAGCGCACATGGGCCCTAATTTTTAACATACTTGGCTTCTGTCGCATACAGCAAACCCACCAACTGGGCAGCCTGAAGAAAATTGAGTTAGTCATTGCTGGGTTCAACGTGGCCGTTATCTCCATCCATGTTCAGTGAAGCATCGGCTGAGTTTGGGATATCAGCAGGTGGGTCAAAGCTCTTCAGTTCAGATTCTTTCAAGCCCTTTTCTGCTGCAAGGCTCGCACTCTGAACCCCATGCCTTTTCAGAGCATATTTGAACTTGTGAATCTGAAATAGCTCAAAGTTCTAGTTTAAATTAGCTTAATATGGTGTATTCACAAATGGGGTTAGATCATCCAATACTTACAGTTGAAATTGTGCAGCTGAAGCTACAGATACGACCTTCAGCACCTTTGTAAAAGCGGAAAAATGGCAAGACTTGGACATTGAGCCTCTTAAAGATCTCTGCCTGTTCATTATAGTTGACCATAAGAAATTGCAGTCCTGGATGCATCTCAGCAAATTGATGTACCTTTGTGGAAATTTGGAAAAAAAGTATTATATCCAACATATATTGTGCATCTATTTGTCCTTTTGGTAAAAATAAAATTGTTGAATCCACATGCTTTTCCTTTACCTTGGAGTGTACGGCCTTACAAGCTCCACAGCTTGGTGAAAAGAAATGCACAACTGTGAACTTGTCTCTGGCCATCAGAAGCTGTTCTTCATAATCTTCTTTTGATTTAACATTCTTCATGTTGCCCTTCATGTCCTTCTCCCACCAGTTTGTCTGCATAAGTACATATAGAGGAAAATAGATAATACTGCGAATAAACATCACTGCCATCTTTGTCATTCTTTAGCATATGTTTAGATGAATGTTATGAGTAATATCATTTTCGAATGCAACTGTTAGATTTCTCTGTTTGGGGCAAATTTTACAGTAAATTTAGATAGAGAAGGCATCTTAAGCCAACACATTTTTTTAGATTATTTACTTTTCATTATTGCATAATATGTCTGGCCAACAGTTGGATCTCTCCAAAATAACCCAGTGGATATTCTGTTTGTAAAGTAATGCAGTTTAGAATATAGAATTTTCTTCCTGAAGAAATGCCATTTAAAATATTTGCATTAAAAAAATCCTGTCTACATTTTTACGCACATATTTTTTTTCTGCATTAAGGGGCAACATGATTTTGTAAATTTTCTGGTCCTCTGTCCTCTAGGAACTGCATTACTTGGCATAGATTAAGCTGGACCGCACAATCTGTCTTGCTGACCCGATTTACCGTTATTCTAGCAGGATAACCTTTATCAGAACTTTTGTGTTTGTGTTATAAATATCTCCAAGCATAAGCCAGCATTTTTTTTATATTCATGTGAAATAAGGGCATAAGAGTAAAACCATATCTAATAGTTAGTTAACGATCAGTAAGGAAATTACCTTCTTGGGATCTTTTGGTGCAGCTCTGGTAATATGCCAACCAGTCGAAGCAACCTTTTTTCTTGGAAAGAATTGCTTCCTCTTGATCAAATTGTGATTCCTAGTTAATACCTTGAAGCAAGCATCAGATCTCTTGCTCTTGCATCCACAACGGGATGAATCAGCAACAACCCAATGGTTTGTCAAAATTGAAGCCATCGACATCATTGAACTGAAAACAAAGAGGGATATGTAACAACTCATCACCTTCTTGAAAAATGCTACAGAGAAGGGCACTTTTAAAAGCAGAGCATGCCTCAAACTAACTGGACAGTCTCTACGAGATCTGGAAATCTTGTGATGGTGAGATGGGTATGGCCCATGCTGAGGTATTTATAGCTGAAGAAAGTTTTCTATCAGAAGGAAGGTAAACAATCCCCCTTTTGAACTTTACAACTTAATGTTTATCACTCTCAAAAGTGGTTCTGTTGCTTATCCAAATGCACATATGCACAGTCGTTTCTTGTGATCATGCTTGGATTTGTTAGGTGCTTTGTTTCTTCTGTTACCATGCTTGGATTTGTTAGGTGCTTTGTTTCTTCTGTTACATATGTCCAAGCTTTAGTTTTGGCGTTTCTTACACTCTTGTCAACTTTTATATAAGGTGGCACGGATTATGTCCTGGAATGGAAGGAAGTTGATTTCTTGTGGATAAAAAGATAAACTTTTCTGAGCAAGAATTATCTCTTCTTTTTGAATCTTCATGCAATGTGAATGTATGAATGATGTGTAAATGTCTTATGTGGATCAAAATCTACTTTGCTGGAATGCATGGTTGGACTTTTTTTATGAACTGTGGAAGGTCGGTGTGTCTGATACTGCATTTGAGGTTGTGTGATCAACTTGTTTTACGCTCTCAGTTGCATTTCTTCCTTGCTCCATTAGCAGATAGCTCAGGTCGTCCCCTGGTTGTGTATATCCTATTCCTCCAAAATTCACACCGGATGCACATTTTCACTATTGTGCTCGGCTCACATTCTGAGTTTAATGCATATTTAGCCTGACTTGCAATTGCAACATCGGCACCCTAAATTTTTCACTAACGAGTTAAACTACAGAAAATTGCATGTAATTTCGGTACAAAGGTAAACTGGGTGGGATTTCGTGTACAATAAACAATTGTTTTGGTATTAATTCTGTTGGGCCCTTTCTTGGCATAAATAAATGTCATAATGAAATTTAAGGACGCCATGGCACGCAGACCTTCAACGGAAGGTAACGTACACTCGCCAGTCCCCAGAATCTTGAAAAAAATAACTAAGACTCACTTGGAAAAGGAAAATGGGAAACCGAGGAAGGTACAAAGCAAAATGATGCTATCAGGTAAGGATTTGTTGGACTTGTGTCCCAACCTTCCTTACAAAGCGATGTCTTGCTCAGACACTTGCAGTGATTTCTTCTATCTCAAAATCCGCCGGTATGGAGTGTTTGGTACGTGTTTCTTAAAAATTGACCAAGGGAACAATTGTTGCAAGCGGGCAAAGCCCTTCCCCTTTGGAGTTCACAAAGGAGCCTAATGTCAGTTTGAGCAATGTACCATCTTGAATATAATGTATATATAGGCACATGATGGTGGATGACGTCTCTATATCTAGTGCCACCATGTCACGCTATTTGTGCGGTGACACCAGTAAATCAGGTGGATCATTGGAACGATGCGGGATCCACATCATATTCAGTCTGAGACGGGGGAGGACCGCTGGGTGGGCTGCAGTATGCAGGTGCGCAGTGTGGGTCGCGACGCGCGTGTGCTGATAAGTAACGATTGGGCATCATAATGGGGGCGGATCATTGGAACGATGTAGGATCCAATCCACGTCAAACAAGGTAGATTATCGCGTGAATCTTTTGACGTTAGGGCCCCTTTCTTGGCTACATGGGCTATCTTTTCCCATTATATGGTATATTGAAGCCAAACATTTTTTTTTCATTTTAGAATAATGTGATTCGTGAACACCGAACTGCACCATTTTAGGAATGGTTTTTTACTAGTTACATTTTGAGTGCTTGTATGGATATTTTCAAATTTCCACAATTGTAGGCAGCTATCAGAAGTCCATTGCCACATTTTCTAATGAATATACAATATTTAACGTGTGCTACACAGATTAAGGCTTAGGCTGAATCTAGTGGAGACTGCAAAAGGCGACTGCAAAATTTAATGCGGTACTGTTTGGCACTGTAGCTGTGAGTGTGGGTAGTTGGAATAGTGATGAAAGAGAAGATGGAAGAAGGGGGATGGAGGTGGCGTTGGATTCAGCCTTAGAATTAGGGTGCTTACATACAGAGCTTGCATCTTGCTATCATATAGAAGAGCTGCATCAAGTCAAATCATCCATATAACTTTATAAAGCTTATCTTCCATGAAACAGCTAGTTGTTTCTTTTGTAGCTTCCTATGGCTGAGTTCTAGCAGGATTGCAGCCACCCAGATACCTAGAAAGTAGTACTCCTTTGAAAACATCAGCGCTACATTTGAGCTGGTTCTTGTGCTCCGGTTTATCTGTTTGACTTGAATGTCGACATCAATCTGCTATCTGCACCATGTCATATACAGTGGAACAACTGGTTTTCTTGCCAAGATGCACGATACCCCACAGAATGGATCACTGGTTTCCTTGGTGGCTGCTTAGATTTAATATTTATGTGTTTTGCTTGCATGATTCAGTCATAACATTAAACATTGAATAGCAAGGACAAGGGCAAGTGGATGCATAGCAATTGATCATACTTACATGTCCTTCTAGCTGCATATCTATATAAAAAAAAATTCAGCAATGTCTCCAACACGACTGGAGCCAGTGATACTGGCCATTTTACTCTTCACTGACAGAAGAACAGGTGGAGGTGTTCAATTGTTGACCTTGCAGCTGGAAGCTTGATTGTCAGATGAAAAATCTTTTAGATCCACTAAGTGTCTAAAACAGTCTAGAAGATCGCATTAGATCCTTTGAACTGCCATCTACAACTGCACAACAACCGCATGGCCTGCCTCCTTGTTGACACCACTGTCGTCCATCAGCTTTCTCATTTTCTCTGATCCCAACCATTCTCCAACCGAAGCATAAATGTTAGACAGAAGCACATAATCCCCACTTGCATCACTCCTTGCCTTTAGAAGCTCACGATTGACATGCTCAGCCACTTCGATCTCACCATGGTTCCTACAAGCCCCAAGCAGGGTCCTCCATATGACAGAATTAGGCTCGACCTTCATTGTTTTGATGAACTCAAACGCTTCTTTGAGCAGCCCTGCACGACTCAGCATGTCAACCATGCAACCGTAGTGCTTGACATTGGGCTCAATCCTGTACCATTGCTGCATCAGGTTGAAGTACTTATGCCCCTTATCAACCATCCCACCATGGCTGCACGCAGCAAGGACAGCAACAAAGGTGATTTCGTCTGGCTTGACATTCCCCTTTAGCATCTTCTCGAACAAATCTATGGACTCTATGACATGTCCATGCAATGCCAATCCTCCAATGACAGAGTTCCAAGTCGAGACATCCTTATCTCGCATCGACCAGAACACCTCAAGTGCACTCTTCATACTCCCACACTTTGCATACATGTCAACCAGTGCGTTTCCAAGAACAGTGGTAGGCCCAGTTCTTGAACACCTCTCTGACAGATAGGAATGGAGCCTCCGGCCAACATCGAGATCACCAGAGTCGGCACAGGCAGACAACAAACTAAGCACTGTGACAGTGTCTGGCTTTTCTCCCATGCACTGCATCTGCTCAAAGAGTTCCATTGCGTTCTTGTGTGCACCGCATCTCACATACCCAGAAATCATGGCGTTCCACGACACGACGTCACGGTCAGGAACCTGGTCGAACAGCTCCCTCGCCAGGGCCATCTCTCCCCGCTTGGTGTAGGTTGTGATCATCACGTTCCAAGACACGAGGTCTTTCACAGGACAGCTGTCGAACAGCTCCCGGGCGGCACGAATGTCCCCTCTCCGTGCGCAGCCGGAGATCATCGCCGACCACGCTACGGCGTCCCCGCGCGCCCCGCTGTCGAACAGCGCGGCCGCGACGCCTAGATCCCCGCAGGTCGCGTGCATGCCGATGAGCGCGTTCCTGACGAAAGCGTCGGACTCGCAGCCGGCCTTGACGGCGTGCGCGTGGACCTGCGCCCCGGTGTCCCCCGCGCCCATGGCGGCGCAGGCGCGGAGCACGAACGGGAAGGTGAGCTTGTCGGGCCTCACGCCGCAGTCGGCGCGGTGCCGGACCATGCGCGCGTAGATGGAGACGGCGTCCCGGGGCGCGTCGCTGTGCGCGGCGCCGCGGATGAGGGTGTTGTACATGAACCGGTCCGGGCGCGGGATTCGATCGAACACGAGGCGGGCGTGCGCGAAGCCCCCGCGGACCACGACGGCGGAGGCGAAGATGAGCTCGCGCAGCGCGGAGGGGTCGGAGAGGAAGCCGCGAAGGACCATGAGCGCGTGGACCTGCTTGATCTGGCGGAGGCCGCGGCACCGCCGCCACAGCGCCGGCTGCTGGCGCTGGGTGCCCGACTTGCGCAGCATCGATGTCGCGAGCGGTGCACGGAGCACGCGCCGCGCAAGAGCAAATGGTTCAGTGTCTCCAAAGAAGCTGATCCGATTCGGCACATGTATCGAGAGTACGACGAAGAAATTCCCACTTCATGGCCTCTCTCTGGGTTCGCACCTAAACTCCTCCAACAAGGAGCTCGCCGCCCCGCACGCACAGAGACGCCCGCCTACAGCACGTAGTTTGCAATCGGCATTGGCGTAGCATAGCGCCTGGATCCACCTCGACGACAGCGCCCTTCCGCAAGCGGAACCGGAATGCCGGATGCGCGGCAAGCAAGGCTCGAAGCGGCGGTGGACACACCCTGTCGCCGGCGGCCGCCGCCGTGGGGTCAAAGCTACCACTCACTAGACGGGAGTTTCTGCTCAGGCTCGATCTGGACCGCGGAAGTTAGATCTGACGATTCAAAGGCAAGAGATAATCAGGGCTCGTTTTCCTGAGCTCCACAAGAAGCTGCAGCAACAGCTGTTGAGAAGGGCAGCCAATATCTTCTTCATTGTTAATCACGATCTTATTCATCATTGTTAATGGCGTTTCAATTTTGGGCGGGTTTGGACACAATCATGCGACAATGCAAATACCTTTTGTTTTTTTTAAACAATACTAGATCATTGTGAATCTTACTGCTAGGTAGAATCCATGACGGTGGATAATCCACCACGTATGAAAGGAGATAGATCAAGGAGCACGACACAATAGGAAGAGGGCAAAGGGCGAAAAATGACAGAGGCGATAGTGATGGTTGTCAATAGAGCTTTTGATGGGCCTGATGCAAAGCCAAATGTTAACATGAATCATTTATTGCATACTCCTATAATAATGAGGTACCCTATCGTAAGATGGATAGAGCATCATTAGAAAGGGCCGCAGGCAAAGAAATTGGAATGGTACTACTATGTAAGATAATAACAAAAATAATTAGATAAATGATTTGAACATCTAATTAGCGGTATAATTAAAAAGCCCTAGCACGGAGTAGTTCAAAAACTTTTAATCATAGCCCTCTGCGTGCTCCTGAAATGGTCTGTTTTTTTTTTTTTTTAGCTTGGATATGAACCTGTTAGACCTTTCCTTTTCCTCACTCTCTAATTAAGCTTGACATGATGATGTGGTTGCTTTAGGAGAGGGATTCAAAATACATAGTGGTTTATCACGATGCAACTAACAGGATTTTAAGACCAAGCCGCCACCAATGGAATGAAATAGTACTGACATCATTTCCACCTACTATCATCAGTAACAACACGAACGTTATTAGAAATGGTCTGAGCGGCCGGAGACCCAAATATAATCTGTATAGTACGTTCAATTCAAATCACGGCACATCAAACGGCCTTCGACACTCGGAGCTTGAGGCCGTGCGCCATGGACAGAATGGTCATCATGCGGTACTGGACGGGGTGCCCCACCAGCAGCTGGAACCTGTAGAAGCGGCACAGGATGGCCAGCGCCATCTTCATCTGCAGGTACGCCGAGTCCTTGCCCAGGCAGATCCTCGGCCCGGCCTGGAACGCCGTGAACTTGAACGGCGACGCGTTGCGGAACGCGCCGTCCTCGTTGATCCACCGCTCCGGCCGGAACGCCGCCGCGTCGGGCCCCCAGTTGTACTCCATCCGCCCCATCGAGTAGGGCACGTACGTCACCATCCCGCCGGCCCTCACCTTGGTCCCGTCCGGCAGCACGTCGTCCTCCAAGATCCCCTTGGGGTCCTGCGTCACCATTGTTGCATTGCATTGGCCATTGGGAGACCGAGACCTGCGTGTCAGTGATGCTGTAGAGAGGGACGGTCACCCACCTGAGGGACAGCGGGGTAGAGGCGGAGCGTCTCGGTGACGCAGGCGTGGAGGTACACCAGCTTGCCGAGGCTGTCGTAGTTGAGGAGGCTCGCGAACTGCGCCACGCGGGCGGCGAACGACGTCTCGTCGGCGGCGTCGGGGCCGCAGGGCACGAGCGCGACGCCCTCCTCGCGCGCCCGCTCCGCCTCGAACGCGCACAGCTCGCGCCGCAGCTTGTCGGCCACGTCCGGGTGCGACATGGCCATGTACGTGAACCACGACAGCGTCGTCGCCGTTGTGTCCCGCCCGGCGATCACGAAGTTGAGCACCACGTCCCGGAGGCTCTTGTCGTCCCCGAAGCCGCCGCTGCCGTCGTCGCCGGCCTCGCCCAGCTCGATGAACCGTGACAGGATGTCGTGCTTGATCTGCTCATTTGTCCTCGTCATATTACACATCACTCGTCTCGTCAGGCCCATTCTCCATCGCAACAGTGAACAAAGATGAGGAAGAAGAGACGAAAACGAAACAGTTACCTTTTCTTGTTTGCCGCTGGCCCGGGCCTCGACGATCTCGGCCTTCCTCCGGCGGATCACGCTGTAGGTGAACTCGTCCACGAGCTTGATGCTCTGCTCTAGGAGGGCCTCTGACCCGACGTGGAAGAACCGCTTCAGGCGCCACAGCGGGTCGATGAACCGCAGCGTCACGATGATGTTGGCGGCATCAAACGCCTGGGCGAAGCTGTTCTCGGGGAGATCCGGCGACAGCGTGCCGATCTCAACCCCGAACCCAACCTTGCAGATCGAGTCCAGCGTCATCCTCATGTACAGTTCCTGAATTGCAAAATACTCCTCGTGTTAGGATTTAGGAAGCTGATCTCCATCAGATTCACAGTAAGTGCCCATTGCCCAAGGAATGCTCATGTTGGGAATGGAGTAGTGAACAAGACAACAAGTGATTCACCTGCATGTCCACAACTTTGCCTTCCTTAGATGCTTGGCTCAGTATGCTCGACAGCTTCAGGGAATACTCTCTGAATACAATGGCGCTGAAATCTCTCAGGTTCTTGGATGCAAATTCGAAGCTGGCCGTCTTCCTCTGCTTCCTCCACAGCTCGCCATCAGCGTTGAATATGCCGTCGCCGAGCAGCACATCCATGTAGGACCTGTACACGTCCCCCTACACCGTGTTCAGACATTCGAATTACTTTTTCAGCACTGAACCTTAACACGGTATCAGTATCACAAAAGACTGATCATCGGTGGGTTCAGTTCATTTACCTTGGGATAATTGGTGAAGTTGGTCTTGAGGACATGCTCAACATTCACTGGGTCTGCGATGTAGGTGTATGAAGTGAACGGCATGTCGACGGTCACTGTCCTGTGCTCCGCCAGGTACTTGACGAGCCAGTCATGCATCCGGTGGTAGTTCCTCAGCTGCTCCACCGTTGCGCCGATGACTGGCCATGATCTTGGACCTTTCTGCTTCCTCAGGGTCCACTGGTGGACCAAGATCCATGAGACGACAACGAGGAAGATCGCGATGTACTTGTGGAACCCTAATAGCGGGAAGAATGGCGTCCCAGGCATGGGCTGAGCTTCCTCCATGACGCTCTTGATGAAAGGGTTCAGTCTACAAGAGATGCTATGTATGTAGCATTGGGTGGCTTTGTTAGGTGATATATTGGACACTACAGTTATCGACCTTGAGACAATCTTGGTGTGACCGAAAATTAAGATTGTTCATTCATATGGTGTCCCTGACCTAACTCACAGACAAGTTGGGGCTTAGCCTTTGTGTTCCTTTTTGTGATCTGCCAACCAAGAAAACGAGTCACTCTTGTATGCAGGTTATTCATTTCATTACAGTAAAGTTAGGACTCACCCGTTTCTGTTGTCAGGCTTTGGATTCAAATGTTGTGAGTTTTGACCCATAAAGCTCGGCACTGAAAGTTTGAAATTGAACCAACCGGAAACAGAGCTCTGAATTATGTCCATGGTTCCTTTTCCTTAATTGAGGCACACGAAATGTACACCTTGATCCTTTCCATGACGGTTCCAAGTGAAAAACGTACATCCAGAAAGAAGCAGCTGTTAGCATAAAGTAGGCTGTTTTCTTGCAATAGAATGGCTGATGAAATATAGTCATGCAATTGCCATTCCATGAAAAGATATTTAAAGAATGTCGCATCAACAATAACATGGATAAATTTGAGAGAATCCCTGTGAACACTAAAGGAATAATCCGAAACCAAGGCCAAGAGAGCAAAAAAATAGAGCTCTTATGCATGATCTTTTGATTCTTGTTCACACTCTTATTACAAATGTCGCGCAAACCAGAATATTTGCTGCATAAATTCCTAACCTTTGGAAACATAAACCTTTTGGAATTTGGAAGTTGCTCAGCTGAAGAATAAATTAGGGGTCAAATGATCAAAATCTAAAGGTTCATGTTGTTGTTGCCATCCAGTGTAAATCTGAAGAGATCTCGCATCGCATGCCTCTTCACCACCTTGCCATAGGTTGCCCTCCCAATCTTCACCACCTTGTTCTCCACCTCTAGCCGGTTGCCATAGCTATTAGAATCCCTGGAACCCCTCAGCATTGCTCTCAGCACACTCTCATTCCCTCCAACCGCGTCAGCGATGCTCTCTGCTACAAGGGCCTCGCTGGGAACTCGCCTTCCCCATTTCCTCACCAGCTTATCAGAATCATACAGGACAGAGTATGCGCTCCAGAATGACGCACGCAAGAATGCCTTTCGCCTATCCTTCACCATAGACTTCCTCATGTTCTCCTCCAGCCGCACCACTAGTGCTCCTACGTCTCCTCCATTGAACAAATCCCTCTCCGATTTCAGGAATTCCTGCTTATGAATGAAATCCTCAGATTCAAACCTGCAGCGATCACACTTGCATTCGAATCCCCAAGCCCTCGATGCCTCCCTGCGCTTGCTCAACGGCACAAGCACATCGAAGTAGGGAAATGTGATCTCCTCCCCGGCTTTGATGTCCCTGGACGCGTGGACAATGGCATGGTCCCCAATGTGAGTGCGCCGCGCATTGGGGTGGCATGAATGGTTGATGAATGACGGCAAGACCCAGAGCCCCACGCCGCAGTTGACGACACCATTGTTCCCGAGCACATCAGCGGCTGGCGCGTCCTCGGTCAAGCAGTTCACGTCGAGCACCTTCAAGATCCTGTCGACATGAACAGACTCTCGTGTCCCCGCCTTCCTCGTCATGCTGGTGCCATCACTGAGACTGGCATCATCTGGCTCTTTCCTGAACATTGCCATGTCCGGGACGACAAGCTCGTCTTGCCGCTCCTCGCCGGTGGACAGAGTATAGATCAAATCCGCCGTCCTCGGACATTTCTCGGCAGCGTCGAGCACCTTGCCGACAAAGTCCTTCCACACCACCATCTTCTCGCCGCTGTCGGCGGCATCGGGGTCGGGGATCACCCCTCTCCCGATCGCCACCGCCTTGGCGATCATCAAAGTAGCCCCCGCCTCGACGTTCTTCGCCGCGAAAACCCCTCGGCCGCCGTGCGCGGACCGGCGCACCTCGACGGGCCCGACGTACTCCGCGAGATCCGGCAACTTCCCGGCGAACCCCGCGAGCACCCACTCCGACAGGTCCACCGCCCCGCTCCTCGCCTGCGCCTCCAGGCGCCTGCACTGCTCGACGAGGTCCCGCGCCTCATCCGCGGCTGCGCCACCGCCGCCGCCGAGCGCCGCGGCGCGGAAGCAGTCGGCCGCGGCGGCGTACCGTCCGAGGCCGCGGAGGAGCGCGCCCTTGGAGAGCAGCGCGCCGGGGTGGGCCGGCTCGGCCGCAAGCGCGGCATCGCAGTCGGCGAGCCCGGCGGCGGCGTCGCCGAGGCGGGCGCGGGCGTCGGCGCGGTGCGCGAGCGCGGCGCAGAGCACGCGGCGGTCGTCGCTGGCGGCGGCGGCGTCGATGATGCGCGAGCAGACGGCGGCGTACTCCCCCCAGCTCTCCTTGAGCAGCAGCTGCGTCGCGCGGCTCCGCAGCTGCTGCAGCGTCTCGTCGTCGAGGCCGCCGTCCCGGACTCCAGCCATCTCTCTGGTGCGGGTGACCCTGGCGGCCTGGCGAGATTATTGCGCTTTGTTTGGTCTGGTTTGTTGGCGCTGGAGCCGGGAGTGGTGGCGGTGGCGCACTAGGGAGTGTTCTGGGGTGTGTTTAGAACCCAAATTTTTTTTCCAAATTCCACTATGCAAAAAGAAGATTTTCCGTCACATCAAAATATCAGCATATGCATGGAGTACTAAATGTAGATGAAATAAAAAAATAATTGCACAGTTTAGATGTACTTTGCGAGACGAATCTTTTGAGCCTAGTTAGGCCATGATAGGACAATATTTACCACTAACAAACGAAACGTGCTACAGTGCTTTTCAATTCGGAACAGTACCAATTTCAGGGTTCTAAACACACCCCTGGTTGGGAATTTTTGAATGCTGCCGAGTGTAACGGTCAGATCTGGACTACTGGAGCAGGAGTAGCGGCTGCGAGCTGTCAGTGTAGGTCTGGTCGCAGTAATGGTACATTTTATTGTGTGTCGATACGAACGGTTTTACAAATTTAGAATGCAATCAGATTAGATTATCCGTAACCATCGCTTAAAAAGACTCGCTATCCACTGTTTCTCCACCATTCCAATTGGTCTTCTTTGTCTATCTCAGCGCTACAGTGTATAGGCAATTTTTTTCTCTAACTAATTGTAGATAGCCTTATGAGAAGAAGGACAACGAAATTTCCCACGGTCAGAGATTTGTTCGACCAAAAGCACGAAGCAAGGAAAACACCGCGGAACTCCCAAAACTTATTTCTTGTTCATCCTCAATTGGATTTTGATCCAAAGGATCGGTTTTCTGTTCAAGATTCTGAAAAAACGCAAGCCCTATTTCAGCAAGTTTCTGCGCAGGTTAAGCTCAATCGGTCCACTAGGCTGCTTTGTGCAGAGTTTCCTGTAAAATGTAGTGCTGAAATAATACGTATAGTAAGGCCGTTTACGTATTTTTAGGAACCCCGCCTTCAGATTCCTGCCCAGATCCATCTAACCCGCCCGATTAAAACTCAACGGACAGATAAGCACCATTGTCACGCCACTCCGAGAACTTCCCCACCTTGCTCCTAACCCCCGGAACCACGAAGGGCGATCCATGGCGGCGGCGGGTTGGCTCCGACGTGCGGCGGCGGCGGCGCTGCCCCGCCTGCCTTCTGGACTTCCCCTCCTACCGCCTCCTCCCCCGACCCCTCTCACCGAGGCACAGTCGCTCCTGGTTCCCGGCCTCGGCGCCGCCGCCGGACCAGCCATGGAGCTCATGGCCGTCCCTAAGAAGAAAGTGTGTTTCGCTTATCCCCGCGTTCTATTTGTGTTTGGTTCTTCATGCTATCTAGATGCCTAACTAGGTGTGGCCTGTTCGTGGTGATCGTGGTTGGTGGTGTGATTTAGTGCGGTGCGCTCTAGGTGTTCGTTGAATTGCCTGTGGGCTGAAAATTGTGTCCATGCGAAATGTTTTACTTGTGGATCATAGAAATTGGTAGGTATATGGTTCATTCCACCTGATGTGATGTGGAGTTTTGATTGCTTGGTAGGCTAGTGTTTGATAGTGTTCTGTGTTAAGGACTTTAGGTCAATCCTTCCAAAGCATCATGTATCTTAATTGGTTAATTTGTGGTGCTCTGCAAACACGTACACTTCTGATAATTGGAACCAGTCCCAGATTTATTTGTTATGTCCTACCTGATAATCTGTTTCTTATGTGTTGCCGTCAATGATTTGAGCTGCAAGTCGATATGTGTAACTCATTAGCATAGTGTTATGCTAGTATGATAAATCAGCGAAATAGATACAGTTGTACGAAGATCAATGAACATGCATTCAGAAAATATGCTCGTTTCAGGCACAAGTTATCATCATATTGCACATTTTGGTATCTGCATAATGTAGGCTGATTTTGTAGAGAAACTATTGAACTGTACTACATTCTAGCATACAGTTTTATCTAATATGCTTCGTAGTTTTTTGAAATTGTTATTTGGTTTATGCCTGTTACCTTTTCTTGAAAATGATGTCGATAAGCAATCTTATACTCATGCTATTTCAGGTCTCCAAATATAAGAAGGGTTTGAGGAACGGACCAAAAGCTTTGAAGCCTGTGCCGGTGATTGTTCGTTGCAGGTACATTTAAAGCTATCTTTGCTAATACTTCTGTAGTTCTGTTTTAGTTGGCTCATCTCTGCCTCCTAGTATTGTGTTCGCCTTGACTAAGGACAAAGTGGACCTCCGTAGAGAGGCCTGTGGGCACCTGTGTGGGCTAGCCAGAGCCTGGTGCTTCTTGTGTTTTTGTTTTAAGTTTTACTATCCATGTAGTCAAACTCTGTACTGTTGGCTTGCTCTTTCCTCCTATATGATATAGCAGTGCTCCTGCTTTTCAATTAAAAAATTGCTCTTGGTAATCTTGGTATGCCATTAATTGTCATATTTCCCATGCAAAGAGTAGTTTTGATTGTTTAACACAGTTACTACTTTATTGGACTGAACAGGAGGGGGGGGGGGGGGGTGGGTGTGTGGGACGTACTATAATAGGGTCCAGCAATGTTGTCACCTTTAGGGTGCCCTACTGCCCTGTGACTCATAAGCTGTAGAGAAGTTGTAATGACTATACTATTATCAATATCCTCACCATTTAGGTTGTCCTGTGACAAATATCTACGGACAAGATTTAATGGTACCCAACATTCCATATGATTTCCGAAGTTAGTCTCGGACAGTGGGCGATTAGTGTAGGCATTTCCTGCCATATTGCAGCAGTTTTGGCTGTGCATAACTGAATTTGGAATGTGATTATCACATTTTTGGGTTCCTTCCCTATCTTGCTATCTTCATATTTCGTTGATGTTTCTTGTGGTTTCTTCATATAAATATCGAACAATTAAGAGAAAAATCATGAACTTTGTGCACTTGTTGCCCATCCCTGTCATGACATATCCTGGATACCCTTTTGTGGCTTGCAGGTGTTGTGGCCGGGTGAAGCTACCGCACTTCTACTGCTGCAGCGGAGAAAGAGGAACCCCCAACGACTCAAGCTCATAAATGATTTGTTTTCTCTGTTTTAGTTTGCGCACCAAGCTACGTGGACATCGCAATACCATCATAAAATCTCTCGTATTGGCGGTCACCTGTTGTTCTCCTTGCAAGCATGTAAACTTAATAGTTTGAACTTGAAGCATCAATGGCTGTGTTTAGATCCAAACTTTTTCCCAAACTCTACTACGCAAAAAGAAGATTCTCCATCACATTAAAAATACCGGCACATGCATGGAGTACTAAACGTAAATGAAATCAAAAAATAATTGTACAGTTTAGATGTACTTTGCGAGACGAATCTTTTGAGCCTAGTTAGGCCATGGTAGGACAATATTTACCACAAACAAACGAAAAGTGCTACAGTGCGCTACAGTGTCGGATGTGATGTTTTTGGCCAAATTTTGGCTGATTTCGCCTGTTTTTCGCCTCCACTTTTTGGATCTAAACACAGCCAATTTCAAAGTTCTCTGCCTCGTGGCAGGAGCATAAGGAGCTATTGACCTCTTCTAGTATACGGAGTAGGAACCACTCTCTTATTCTGCTGCCTATTTGCCTTGTGCTGCGGTCGTCGGAGACATTGGAAGACATTGTTTGTATGGAAGTACAACCAGCGCGGCCGCATGAGTAGTTACGTTCCCATAAACAGAAAACATGACAGAGGTTATGTGGGTCTGTCCCGTAGATCGTAGCAGATGATCATCTCTGATATTCATCAGCATAAATCTTTCTCAGAACTCAAGTATAGGCCATATGGCAATGGCAATGGCGCATACCGATTCCCGTGGCAAACGAAACGCCAAAATAGGAGATGCTGTTCCGGTCCATTTCGGGGCGGAATCGTGGGCGGCACAGGCCAGGCAGGCCACGAGGCCGCGCGGCGACAGCAGGGGAAGAGACGTCTCTTCGGAGACATCCGATAAAAAGGAGAGGGGACCGACACGGCACCCGCGGCTGCGGCCGGGTAGACGACGAAACCGCGGTAGTTGGGGCTCCGCCGCCGGCGACCACAATCCCCCCCCCCAAAAAAAGCGAGGAAACGCGCAGGGCGGAAGGGGAGGGAGGGGGGGAAGCGCTGCGATTTCTGTGGCCCGGCGGCTCCCGATTGGGGTCGGGGCCTCGCTGAGCTGCCGAGCGGATAACGAACGACTGGCGGCTCGCCTCCTCCCCTCGCGTCGCATCGCATCGCAGCCTGCACGGCAGGCGACAGGCGGTAGCCCCCACCAACTCAACCAAACCAAATCGCTTACGGCCGAAGCGTTTCGGTTCGCAGAGCAAAGCTGGTCGTGCGTGCAAACAAGCGAAGAGCCGGAGGAGTAGGTGGCTAAGGCAGCAGAGAGGTTGAGGGTTGAAGGGCTGGGCAGATGGCGTCGCCGTCGTCGTCGTCGCTGTGCTCCAGCTTCGCCTCCCCGCGGACCGCCTCCCCCGGCCACCATCGCGGCCTCGCCTTCTCCACGCGCAGGTAGACCTGGGAGAGGATCTAGCTTACTCCCAAAATCCGATTGGATTTTAGCACTTGGGTTGTATTGGATTTGGACTTGTTTGGATGTGGACATTTTTTTTTTGTTTGATCTAGCTTAATCCAAAATGCTATAATGCTGGATTTTGTTGGACTCGCCATGTCCGGCGAGAGGCCTCCGTGTCCCGACGCGAGCAGCGGCGGTCGCGTGCCCACGTCCTTCCTTCCGTCTCAGCGCCAGCAGTAGCAAAAGGAGGCTGCCCCGCACCGTTTGCATACTGCAGAAGTAGGAGCGCGCGGCGGCGCAGAGCCTGTGTGCCCTCCCCGTCCCAGCCTCTCGTTCTGGACACTTCCGGCACCCATAGCTAGTTGTAGAAGGCCCTTGCGACTTGCAGCAACAGGTAGGAGGAGCTGCAGGAAGAAGACAACCACTCGTTTTGAACATCCAGCGCCAGCAGTAAGAGAGAAGGGCCCTGCCACCCTGTTGTTTGGATACTTGGATTAGGTGGTATCTCGCATCGGTAGTTACTAGCGATCCCTTGTTCCTTTGCCGCCCTGTGGCTCTGAGCAGCGCTGTTCGCAATTCTGGGATGTGTCGTCGTCGAAGCAGCATATGGATTGCAGAACCCGTGGCTCTCAGTAGGTGCGGTGTGAGCGTGTTGGTGAAGTTGAGTTCTCCTGGCTCTGGATCAAATGGTCCGAGTCTCTGAGACCAAATAGCTTGTCATAGTGGGTAGTGGGGGTAAGAATTGGGTATGTTACTTCTATGTCGATTATGGAGGAGTTTGCCAGTTTGGAAATGCAATAGATCATGCTTTGTTTATGCTTAAGTGTTAACAGTTCTCATATCTGTGATGCTCTGTACCGCAAGTGATCTTTGCTCCATGTTATCTGTTGATTAGAGAACAGGGAAAAGGGTGCAGGAAATTTAGTGGGGCTACTTGTACTTGATGATGACTGTATAACTTGGTTCTTCACTCCATTGGTTCTGAATTATGAGCTTGTCTCTTTATTTTTGTTTTATGGTTTCCAGGAAGGCATTCCAAGTGAGGGCATCATCTCGGGTTGACAAATTCTCAAAGAGTGACATCATTGTGTCCCCTTCCATTCTATCTGCAAACTTTTCCAAGCTTGGTGAACAGGTCCGTTAAGATTAGCACCCACCAAACTACATTTCCTTGAGATGATTTATTGCACTGACCATTACATGTGAATATGTACTAGGCGCGTGTTAGCTACTGGTCTACTATTGAAAGAATAGCTTGATAATGCCATATTCGCCAGCATATTTGGCCTCACACAATGTATTCCTGTTCCACCAAATTCTCCCCACCTTCTTTCCCTGTAAATAAAGGCAATAAGATAATCACTGGTATAGGAAAATATGCATTTTCTTCATGTTTCATACTAGGACTTTGGATTTATCCTATGTAAGTTATTGGCTATGAAGGAGTGTTGGTTGTATGTTGGCAACACCTGCTTGAGGCAGTTCGGCTGTTTGCAGCTCAAATCATTACAACTTTTCTCCATCAAACAACCTTTGAATATTTCGTACTCATCCTGCATGCTGTTTGAATATTACTAGGTAAAAGCCGTGGAGGTGGCAGGATGTGACTGGATTCATGTTGATGTCATGGATGGACGCTTTGTGCCAAATATCACGATCGGACCTTTGGTTGTTGATGCTCTGCGTCCAGTGACTGATCTTCCATTGGATGTACATCTGGTACTGTTTTGGAAGCCCCAGTCAAGTTCTTGGTGTTATGTGTCGTATTATCATCCCTTGCTGACCCCCTACTGAACGTGGAGAGTTCTATTGCAGATGATTGTGGAACCTGAGCAGAGAGTTCCAGATTTTATCAAGGCAGGTGCTGATATTGTTAGTGTCCACTGTGAACAATCATCAACCATCCATTTGCACCGAACAGTCAATCAGGTAAACATTTGCAACATCTCGTCTTTACAATTAATGTCTCAGATAACAGTTTGATACGGTTAACTTCAATTTATTTGGTAACAAATGAATGTGTTTTTTCCATTACATTCCACGGTACTTTTGTTCATTCAGGATTTAGCATAGGATCATGGACTGTCATGATAAATGGCAGTGCCTTTTTTTTTTGTGTGTGTATGTTTTCTGTGGTTGAACTATCACTAATTCTCTCAGTTGCTACTTGCTAGTGTTAGACCTACAGACAACACATTCCTAGATGTACTATAGTTCCTTTTCAGATCTTTGAATCTCCCAGCCACTGTGGTGAAATGTTGCCATTTTATCGTTTTTTAATGCCATGGTTTAAGTCGGAACTGAGCTGTCTTTCAATTTCTGTCAGATTAAAAGTCTAGGAGCAAAGGCAGGAGTTGTTTTGAATCCAGCGACTCCACTCACTGCAATAGATTACGTTCTTGATGGTAAGATCATCAGATCATGATTCTCATTATAGTGTATATGTTTATGTTATCTTGACATGTGTGAGAAGTTTGGAAAATTCTTGCCACATTAGGTTCCAAATGCCCTATAATATATTCATGATGGTAACTTGTATAAACTTAGTAGTTGATAGGTAATAGTACAAATGATGACTATTAAGGGTTGATATTTGGCGGAAGTACACAAATCTATTCAGAGTAGGCATGTGAAGCGTAAACCAGGCTGCTCACTCCTGTTATTCAGCTACTGATCTTATTTTTATCTACCAGCATAACCATAATAGTGTTTGAGGCAAGTTGTGCTGCTGCTTGTGAGATTTCGTGACAGTTTTGACCACATGCAACTCTTGACTTTTTTGGTTACCCACCATGCAGTCATAAAGTGTTGCTTTAGCAAACATTTAGCTACTGTTCTCATCAATTTATCAATAGCTTGATGATCCCACATGTACCGACGTTCTAATCGCATTACTTCACTTTTTTCTTCATGCAGTTGTTGACCTGGTGTTGATTATGTCTGTGAATCCTGGGTTTGGTGGTCAGAGCTTTATCGAGAGTCAAGTAAAGAAAATTGCAGATTTGAGAAGGTTATGTGCAGAGAAGGTATATCCCTTGTTTACTTGCAAATGTTCTCACTTGCCTGAAGTTTGAAGCATTGGAATTTTAATTTATTTGATTTATAGGGAGTGAACCCCTGGATTGAGGTTGATGGTGGTGTTGGTCCGACAAATGCCTACAAGGTGACATGTCTAGATTTTTTTTCCATATTGGCATTCAACATTTCCTAAATCCTACGCTTTTCCTGTGCAATCCTGAGCTGATCTTCTGGTCTGGTTAGGTGCTAATATATATCCTACATTAAATGACAGGTCATTGAAGCTGGGGCAAATGCCATTGTTGCTGGTTCTGCAGTTTTTGGGGCCCCAGACTACGCTGAAGGTATGTTTTTTTTTCTTCTCAGTTGCATCCATGTTCAAATGTCTACTTTTCATATTCTAAATTTCAAAGTTTATATTGGTCTCGAACCAAGCACATGTTAGCCAACTGCTACTAAAGTTCTTATTGATTCTCCTCTTGCAATCCTGCAGCCATCAAAGGAATCAAGACCAGCCAAAGACCTGTAGCTGTCCCGGCATGAGAGGCTGGAAGTGTACCCCTTTTATGCTCTGCAAGTTTACCAGTGCTGCGATTTGTATAGATGGGTCTTGTTAAGCCATATCTTGTACTGGACATCAATCAAAGGAGACAAAGGCAGTTGAAGAAATACCATAATTTTCCACGAGGATGCCGTGTACTGCTCCCAGAATATTGTGTGAAATTAACAATCGCACAGCCCCATTGTCCGCAAAATTTGCCTCGGCAGTTTACTGAAACGATTGTACATGGCATGAGTGGAGTTTTCCCTCGCTTATCTCATCCACTGTTAAAAAGAGTCTGGATTTGGGATTGTTCTGTACGTTAAAAGAGCCATTCAGATCCTACGGCGAGCGATTCGGTTTGAAAGTTCCTAAACAAGCGGGTGTTTGAACCAGCAAAAACACATGGTAAATAAAAAATGTGTTACACATACGAGTACTCGCCATCACACATATTTTGAAGCTAGGCACAAATTGCCGAGATAAGAGACCAAAGCTGCCACAGTACAGAGTGGAGATTGTTCAGGATCATACAGTTGCCACAATGGGCATTAGCTGAGCGCGTAAAGAAGCTGTTCAAACCCCACCACCATTGGTTTGACCCTCCCCTCCAGGGAATGTTTCTGTTTTGTTTGTCTTGTGTGGTAATCAATGCAAAGGAATTTCAGGGGTGTTTGGATACACCCAATGATGTAAATAATATGTAGCGCCAATTAGCTGCTTATGTGCATCGCATTTTTAGTGGTTAATTAACTAGTAAAACGCCCGTGCTTTGCTACGGCTTCTGAAAATAAGTATTTAGTACTTAGTTCAAATGTTAATACCTTCTTAATAGATACTCTTTCTTCGAAATTTGAATTGATAGTATGCTAAAACATCATTCTTAAAGAAGGATATGGCTCCTGGATCAGTGAAACGTCGATAAGATCTCCAACGAGCCCATAGCATCAATATATTGCGACCAGCAGCCATGGTAAGATTAGGCTCACCAGAGTGTCTAAAAAGGGCGTCCATACAATGTAGGAGAAAGTGGTAGTTAGGCCCCCTTTGGTTGGGCTTTTACCTGCTTTTGCTTTTGCCAAAAGCCAACAGCCTAACCAAAGGGGTTAGCTGCCAGCCAAAGCCAAAGCCAAAAGCAGCTTTTGCGCAGTTCATTTTCAAAAGCAGGGGGAGGACCTGCTTTCACCTGCTTTTGCTCCTGAAAATTACCCACCTGCCACTGGTTATGGAGGTGAAAATAACGTTTCGGTCTTCTTTTCTTTTCTCCCGTCGGACCATTCCCCTCCCCGTCACACGCGCATCCTCTACGCGAGACCGCGACCCGCGCGGTGGCTAGGGTTTCCCAGGCCGCCGCCGCCGCTTGTTGCTCAGCGCACCTGCCGAGCGCCGCCGCTCTCCTATCGCCCGTCGCCCCTGCTCGTCTCCCAGCCAGCCACGCGACTCCAAGGACGTCCGGCCGAGCCTGCTCGTCTCCGGCCAGCCGCGGCCGCTCGCTGCTCACCGGCCGGCCGCCGCCCGTGGCTGCTCTCCGTCGTCTCCATCCATCGTCCCAAGGTCCCCTGCTTCTCCAGGTCCGATTCCCTCTGCCCTTGATGAAATGTGATGTATGGTACTGTATTTCCTGAAATTTTTTTTGCTTAGTTCAAGTATGGGTGACAAGGCAGATTGGAGTGATGGTTTTGTGAACCATTTGCTTGATGCCTGCAAAGAAGAAATAAAAGCTGGCAATAGGCCGATGGGACTTTTCACTACTACCGGTTGGAAGCAGCAGCTGAGAGGATTTCTAGTAGTGTTGAAGCATCATTAGCTTCTCCAGCCAATGCAGTCCCTACCATTAAAGAGGTTATGAAGATGGTGAAACAATGTGGGGTACAAGAAGGAACTGCGCTAATGCATACAGCGACATCGCTGATTGTGAAGCCTGAGTTTAGGGAGGTGTTCAGCTCTCTAGAAACCAATGAAGGAAGGCTAGATTTGATTGAGAGGGAGCATGACAAGCGTCAGTGATTGTCATTAGGGATATGTGTCATTTTCTTGTCATTTGTGAGTTGTTGTTGAATCATCATTTGCTTGGATATTTTTATTTATTTCCTTGTTGAGAACATTGGGTTGTTGCTTGCTGTTAGCATTGGACATGTAAAACAATTATTCCTGTGTGCAATTGAGTAGTTCCTTGCTGTGAACCAATATTTATTTCGTAGCTGTGACCAATTGAGTACTTCTTTTGCTTCCTGTAGACATTGTACCTTGCTGTGAACAATTATTTCCTTGCTGTGAACCTTTATTCCTTTGCTTCCTGTAGATGGATGCAGCCAAAGGAGGACAAAACAGTTTACTGATGCTAGCTGAACTTGCCCAACATGCTGCTGTTATGGGTGAAATGGGCAAACTGTACACTGAGAGGTATTTGCAAAAAAGTGCATACAGAGAAGCCCGTGAAACTGGAATCCAATGGGTTATGAGTTGTTTGGACAAACCAAGGTATTTTTATAAGATGTTTCGGATGAGCCCAGAGATATTTTGGGCACTTCATGACTTGTTGGTCACTAACTACGGATTGACCTCGACCAAAAAAGTTTCATCCATTGAGTCATTGGCAATGTTTTTGTGGATTGTTGGAGGGCCGCAGTCATTTGCACAAGCTGAAAATCGTTTCACACGGTCACTTTGGACGGTTCACAAAAAGTTTCATAAAGTCCTGAAGTGTTTGTGCAGGTTAGCAAAAGACAATATTGCTCCTAGAGATCCTACCTTTTCTACAGTGCATGAAAGGTTGAGAGAGGATCGATTTTGGCCATATTTCAAAGATGCGATTGGAGCATTAGATGGTTCACATATAAAAGTGGTAGTGCCCCTGGACGAAACGATTAGCCACACATGTCGTCATGGATATACATCTCAGAATGTGCTAGCTATTTGTGACTTTGACATGAGGTTTACCTTTGCGGTCACTGGTTGGCCAGGTTCGGCGCATGATTCACGTATCCTCAGTCATGCATTGGCAAATTTTTCTTCATTTCCTATGCCTCCAAAAGGTATAAATAGTTTCTCCATTAATTTTGATATTTGCATTACTAAGGAATTGCAAACAATATTCATTAATTCTTTTATAGGAAAATATTATCTCGTCGACTCGGGTTATGCAAACCGAGTAGGGTATCTTGCACCTTACAAAGGAACCACATACCATATCCCAGAATTTCGGCATCGTTCAGGACCTCCTCAAGGAAAGTATGAGATGTTCAATTTCTTGCATTCATCCCTTCGGAATGTTATTGAAAGGTCTTTTGGAGTTTTGAAGCAGAAATGGCGTTATGAGTAATTTGCATATAAACATGTCTCAGGCGTTCAAGGGCAGTACAGACATTTCTCAGGCAGCCTACAGTTTGACAGCACCTCTAACCAAACGACCTTCTGCTTTTGCCACAGCTGCTTTCTCACAGCAGCTTTTGCCACAGCCACAGCTCACAGCAGCTTTTCCAAAAGCCACAGCTCAACCAAAGAATAGTGGATGGGCGGGGTTGGAAGCCTAGTCAGCCACGCCATGCCGCAAAGCGGCTGCTGCATCCTCCATTATTCATCCACTTCTCTGAGCAACACAAAACAGGCATTAGCCAAATGATTCTGCAATTTCCGAAGGAATATCACAGTATAAACAAGCTGGACACATAGCTAAAGAAAACTGGTTTGCACAGTCCCCAACAGATCAAGCTGCTTTGGTGGATTGGATAGAATAGAACTGTGTGCTCACCCAGTCAGTGCAGCTCCAAAACTTTACAGGCTGGTTCCCCAACATGTATCTAGCATGTAGCACCTGCACACGACAGAACATCCGAATTCATCCACGACACAACCCAATATGCACGAATAATTGTTTTTGTTTGTTGTTGTTCAATAATTATATGTATGGCAACTTCAGCTGAATGCAACAAGAAGACGAACACACAACTTGTGGAAACCTTGTTCATAGGTGAGGACGTGAGGTCGACATGTTTGTGATCGAGTAATAACAAGCTTGCACCTGCCATGAGCTCGAAAGAAGGTGCTGCGCCATGGCTGTCATGAGATCCATCGGTGGTACAGCTACATCATCACCGCGCAGAAGTAGAGTAGCTGCGCTGCGGCATCGGCATCAACTGCAGCCTGTATCTCAAATCACCTCGGCGCGCCACAGCACGAGCACACAGCAGCCAGCAGGGCGGTGCCGGCATGCAGCGACCCGGCCAGACGCCACCGGCCACAGGGGTGCAGCATCTGCTCGTTGTTTGGCGAGGCGTGGGCCATGGAGGTTGCTCGTGCTGGTCGAGGAGCAGGCAGGCCATGGCGGGGCACATGATGATGCGCCACCTTGCCACAATGCCATCTTTGTCCTCAACCAGACATAGCTCACAAAACCAGGCCTCGCCAGGGTACCCATGCATCTGGCTTGGGTCTGGGGATGGCTGTGCCTCCTGATCAACTGGGTAGGGGAAGAGGATGGAGGCTGGGCGGCGGATAGATCTAGGAGGATGGGTGCAGCAGACATGCAGTTAGCAAAAGGAGGAAAAATGAAACGGGTGGAGAGAAATCGGGCTGGCGAGTGGGGACTAGCGTCGTGGAGGTTTAGCCCGCGGCGGGGGAATCGTCCTGGCCTCTTGGGAGCGCATGAGCCGAGCGTGGGCCCATGGGCCCATGGGAGCCCGCGAGGGTGAGGGAACACGACACACGACCACTCCCTTTTTAAAAGAGTAGAGATTTTAGCTCATGATCCCAATAAAGCCTCAACGTATCTGCAGCTTCCAGCCCTGAGATGAGACGACGAGCTTTGATGTAGATTTCTCCCTGGTGGAGGGGCCCCGACGAGGAGGCAGACGGCTGCAGGCGCCTTGACGGTGAGGAGAAGCGCCGCTAGGAGTTGCGAACGGCTCGACGCAGAGGGCAGACGGCTCAATTTATATGTATAAGTTTCTGATCCGCAAGGTGAACAGGTATGTCACAAATCTAATCCACGTGGGTTGAAACTAGAAACGGGTGCGCGGTAGGCGTACGACGTGTGGCGGCTTGGGCAACATAAGCGATCTGACATCCAGACTTTACTTGGCGAATCCTAGGAGGCAAGCAAGAAAGTTGCCCTCTTGCTTTGAGATAACTGTAAAGCTATGTCTCCCCTAGACAGAAAGTAATTGGAAAAATAAAAGAATTCCTTTGGCTATCATCACGAACTATTCATCAATGTGCTAGTATGGCAGGCAGCAAACCAAATTTACATGCTCCAGACATGCCCCTATTTTGGCATGCTGGAAAGCAAATGAATTAATAGACCTATACAACAGAGCATCAGGAATGCCAGTCCAATTGACTGCTTGCCTCTGACAGGTCGCAGATAATTTCAGGCTCATCTGCTCACCTTGTAAAGAAAGCGGAACCGAAGTTTAGCTGCACATGCTGGAATTGGCCAGGCATTCGTGGGGGTTAGCGTAGAAGTAATCCTCTTCTTTTGGTCTGTTTTCAAATTTTCGCCTGCATGATGGTTGGGCAACACGGTTTTTATGAGCTTCCTGGACAGAAGCAGCAAAATTGTTCCAAGAGATGGTCTTATTGGTGTACAGGTCTAGAAGTTCAACTAATTTCCGTCGATCTAGCACCACGCTTCTCCGGAAACCCAGGAACCTGGATATGATGATTCAAGCTCATAACCATATGTATCTTTTTCAAAAAGGAAACTGTTTGCACGAGATAATTGGCTGCATGTTTATTCTCAATATGCAATGGTATTCATAAGGTGACCTTTAGCTGTATGTTCATACCTTCGGTGGCCTTCAACTAGTTTTGCCATGTTACCATCAAAAGTGGGAATGAAAACATCACTGGCTGTGGATACAATGAAATCAAGTGCAGCCATCTGGGAAGAGTGATTTTGGAATTGATGCAGAACTTCTGAGTCTAACAGCATCTCCTTTCTTACCTGAAAGATACCCAGCACTGTTTATACAGCAAGTTTGAAGTACTGTGGAAAAATGCATCTCCAGATATGCCATGCAATTGAACAACTGAAATGCAGCCTTGGCAAGAAACAGGGGAAATCTCACTAGCAATGGGATGTTACAAAACCACAAAAGATTTATTATCATCACAGCTAAATGGGTTACAATTGAAAGATTGTTTTTAAGCATACTTACAAGTTTAGGAAAAGCAGCCCGTAGTGGTTCTAGTCTCCTATCTCCACCATATATTTCACCAGCTGCGATGTATATAAGAGCATCCTTTTGAAATCCCAGGGCTTTCAAGATTAATGATGTCTCCTGAGGAGTAAGTGGGCATAGTCCTTGAGATCTCTTGGTTTGGGAATCAATTTCTTTATCTCTCCACCATGGATAAGCATATCTGATAGGCAAAGAAGTAGTCAGTTCCTTGAAAAATAGAACCAAGTGGCAGAACCTACCATGCTTTGCATGCAAGTCAGTACTCCTTAGGTAGCATTTAGTATAAAATAGGATTGAAACAACATATTATTTGGGAATCCTATTCGATTTACAGTTAGCATGGGAAAATTGAATTATCGGTGACTTGTTTATTAATAAGCTACAAATCTATACAGAAAAAATTAATTTGTGTTGTTACCTTCCATTGTTTTAAAGATATATATGTAAGTTATAGATTGTCCTATGATTTACCAAATGCCTTTTACAATATAAATTTGTCGATAGTCAGCACCCAAATAAGAGTGGAATACATTGGCACAGAGCCAACAATTTGTGAGCAATTTTTAGTTTTCCAAATTTGTTAAGAGCAGCAGTAATGCCACATACACTCTGCTTAGAATCAAAATCACAAAAATAAAATTTAGAATGATCTAGAGAATAACAGTATACAATCTGCTGTGCACATTGGCAGACCACTTAAGTGCGTAACAATTGTTTTCCCCGTCTTGAATGGTTGCGGCACAGACTATAAAGATCATTCAAGCAATACAATAACTCACCACTTCATGCGGGGGACTACTTAAGTCATATCTGAAACACAGTAATGCTATTCAGCTAGTCAGCATAGGGTTAGCCACAAACCTCATTTTTTTAAGCTCCTCAGCTTCTTCAGGTGAAAGACCATGGTTGCAACCAGAAAAGGCCAGCATGTCCATCTCATAGCGTAAATGCAAAGCCACAAATGATCCCTTAGCTCGAAGTTTATGTGCTAGTTTATTCCCTAATCCCTCAATCTGATGGGTGAATTTCAGTGCATGAAAATTAACACGGCATCTAAGCAGTTGAAGCTCTGTGCTAATACCATTATTTGCTAACCGAGCATCTGTTTTGTTAAAGTGGATGGCACTGTATTTACTGAACAGTGGTAAGATCTGCAGAGATAAGAAGTTGTTAAGAGGGCATGCTGACATTTGCCATGAAAACAAGGGCGTATTACAGCAGAGTTCCAAACCTGATTCAAGTAATATTTTTCATCTGACCAGCTCACCGGAGGCATTTGAAGTATAATGTCTGAATCTCTTGGACCAAGGCTGTCTGGAAGCTGTTTAATAATGTGCACTTCATCCCTTAACGAGTCAATGAAATGCCTCACATCAAATATGTCTCCGAAATTGCTGTCAACCACACAGAACACTACTCACTTTAGATATCAACAATTCAACATGGTTACTCATATGGGATACTTCTCAAAGAAAATGGAAGATACCTTTGATCAGCCCAGAATGATCTCTTGTCAAGTTCTGGGACAACCATCGTAAGGTTTAGGAGACGAGCAATTGCCACCATGTCACATATCTGAAATACATAGGATTCCAAATAGAAACAGATCAGGAATAGAAAAGGAAATCCAAATTTCCAAAATTGAGTGGAAGAGTAAGCAAACGACATCTGACCTCTGAACGCATCTGATTCAGACCCCCATTACAAGATATCTTGAGATAACCATTGCTCTTGTATATTCCTGAAAAAAGGAACAACAATCGAAATTGACGTACTGCAGTGGAGATTGAATGGAGCAGCAATATATCACAAAGCATCTACTGAATCTAAAGCATTTCGTCTCAACAAAACAAGAGGATATTTGTAACTTCACAAAAATGTCAAGCGATCAAAGTATCAGTATACAGTGAGGCAACATTTTTCAATCCCATTATTAATCACATCAATGCATTCCGCCACAACGTTTACGGCTTAGCAAACGTGCTAGGGATAGGATGCGTACGGACAATCCCAAATGCATACCCGTACAACTCCGATATCCTTTACCACCGTTTGTAACTCAGTGTTTTTACAGTCTCATTCGCTCGGTACTCACAGAGATTCCATGCAAATAGAGTAATAGGAAACAAAATCCGATGGAAGTTATGCTTAGAGAAATACTATACTACAAAGCAATGCGGAAACGACGCACTCGGGGGCGGAAGCGCGGACGGCGACGGCGAGGGGCCGGCGTCGCCCGCGAGGCCGAACAGGAGGATCAGGCGGCCGACGGCGACGAGCTGCGCGACGGAGGCCCACAGCAGCACGGCGGCGCAGCCCGCCAGGAGCCAAACCCTAGGCCTCGACCTCGCCATCCCACGCACGCAGCCTAGGCCCGGTGGGCCGGCGGCCGCCTCCCGATCGCCGCGGGCATTGGAGCTGTTCCGGAGGACGGCGGCGGTTTCGGATTCCGGCGGTTCGAGAACGTTCTAGAAGATTCCGCGGGGGCGGGCTGGAGGAGGGGGAGCGGTGGCCTAGTGGGTGGGGAGTGGGGACTCGGGGGAGGCGAGTCCGTGACCGTGACAGTGGATGTCGCTGGCAGCCGTTGGCGCTAGACTCCTGGAGTCCTGGTCTTTGTTTTCCACTCGCTCTACATACGAGAGTAGTTGTCCTAGCAGCCTAGCAGGCCAGGAGACAAATCCAAATTTTGATGGACCCTTGGCTTTGCAAAGGTCGGCCCGAGCCCCAAGAAGAAACATCTAGCAAATTGACAAAGGCCGTGTTCAGCACCCCGATTTTGGGGTGAAATTGGGCCCAATTTGGGTCCAAAATCACTGTTCCGAATCGAAATACACTGTAGCACTTTTCGTTTGTTTGTGGTAAACATTGTCCTACCAAGTCCTAACTAGGCTCAAAAGATTCGTCTCGTAACGTACATCTAAACTGTGCAATTAGTTTTTTATTTCATCTACATTTAGTATCCCATGCATGTGCCGGAATTTTTGATGTGATGGGGAATCTTCTTTTTGCATAGTGTATTTTGGAGCACTTTTGGTGCTCTAAACACACCCAAAATATACCTTTTGGCGCTAAGGAGGGAGTTGCTTAAATTTGTACTGTGTGAATATATAACAGACACAATTTTGTTACATCTTTCAACTCGTAAGTCATAGTAAGATTAAGAACTCGAATAAATGTAGTTTCATTTTTGCATTGATATCGACTGGTAAGCAAGCACGGCATCTCCTGGCTACAAATAATGTGTGGGCATAGTATATGCTTCTCCTTTTGTTTTTCAATACGGACCAAACTGTCTTGATGCCTAATTTCAAGCATAACAAAGTTGTATGTTAGTTGGCTTCATTGTTAGGATCCATAGATCAAGGTGTTGGATTATGACCTTATGATTAGTACCTTGGGCCGGCATAGTCATGAAAAATGAAAATGACCTTATGCCCTAGATTGTTTTTAGTTTTAATAGCAAACGAGACCGCCCTATCTCTAAGGTTGATGTCATGAGATGCCGTAACGGATAAACAAAATACTATACATGCATTGAGTGGAGTTCGAAATACATACGTTTCGATAGGTGGGCTAATGACATAGCCTAGTATCTAAAGGCACACAGCTGACATGCTTGTCTGGTAACTGGGTATGTGTCCTATCATTCGACAACAGGTGTAGGTGCAGCGACAAGTCGACATATGGAGTAGTGTATGCCGATAGACAAACCGCCTCGACTCCTTCTATGGCTACGCCCACGCGTGAGGTTGGAGCTAGAAGAGGCGGTGGCAATTTTAAATTTTAGGTTTGAACATATACAACTTTCATATACACAAAAACTTTTTAGAATACGTATACACAGAAATTTTGCTTCCAATTTTCGCGGTAAACTATCAGCATTCAGCCAATCAGCCCAAGAAAAGTCAACACACCACAAAAGCAAGCGCGGACGCCAGAGCGAACAGATGGCGCGCAACCGAATTCCATGATGCCGTCAATCTCGCCGGCAGATTTACTTGCCTGCTCCAGCCGGTGCTCCAAGAAGCGCGACCTCCGGCTCCTCCATGCTGCTCTCCTCCGTCGTCTCCACACCATCCCGACGGCCGATGCCGTGGCGGCTCTCGCCAAGCTCCTCCGCTTCGCCGCGGTCTCCCCCGCCGGCGACCTCCGCCACGCCTCCGTGCTCCTCTCCCTCCACCTCCCGTTCATCTCCGCCGCCGCTTCCCACCTTGCCTTCTTCTACAACACCCTCATTCGCGGCTTCGCGGCCTCCTCATCTCCTGGCGATGGCATCGAACGCTTCACCGCGATGCGCCGCGCGGGCGCCACTCCTGACGCCTTCACCTTCACCTTCGTCCTCAAGGCATGCTCCCGCTGCCATTCGCCGGGCCGGTTACCTTCTGATCTCCACGCCATGGCGTTCAAGCACGGTTGCCTTGGCGCAGGCAGCGGACACGCTCACGTCCACAATGCTTTGCTGCACGCATACGCGTCTCGGGCCGCCGTCGACGACGCCTGTAGGGTGTTTGACGAAATGCCCGTCCGGGATGTAGTCTCCTTCTCGGGGCTACTCACAGCGCACCTCAAAGGCAATCATCTGGATTCCGCGCGCGTGGTGTTCGACCAGATGCCACACCGTGACGTCGTTTCCTGGACTGCCATGATATCTGCCTATGCCAGGGCACAACGTCCACAGGAGGCCCTGACGTTGTTTGATGCGATGCCAGTACAACCAGACGAGGTGACCATGGTGAGTGTTGTGTCGGCATGTACTGCACTTGGGGACCTTGCAACTGGGGAGCGTCTGCGGCTTTATGTTGATTCCAATGGTTTTGGGTGGATGGTTTCACTCCGCAATGCGCTTATGGACATGTATGCAAAGTGCGGGTGCCTACCGGAAGCGCGAGCTTTGTTTGATGGGATGGCAATGAGGAGTTTGGCATCTTGGAATACACTCATCTCAGCATATGCATCACATGGTGATGTGGATAGCACAGTTGCTTTGTTTCATCAGATGTTGTCTGATGATAGTTCTGTGAAGCCAGATGGGGTGACACTGCTTGCAGTGCTCACCGTGTATGCACACAAAGGCTACGTTGAGGAGGGGCGTACTGTGTTCAATGCTATGCAAAGAGGAAAATATGGCAAAGTGGAGCTCACCATTGAGCACTACGGCTGCATAGTGGACTTGCTTGGTCGGGCAGGGCAACTCGAGGAAGCCTACAAGATGATAGAGGAAATGCCGATTCCGAGCAATGATGTGGTCTGGGGTGTGTTACTTGGTGCATGCCGGATGCATGGCAATGTTGACATGGCAGAGAAGGCAGCCCAGAAACTAAGGAGCCTAAACCCACAGGAGGGTGGTTATTACATTTTGCTCATAGATATGTACACAGCCGCTGGCCGGGCAGCAGATGCCATGGAGGTTAGACGGACCATGAATGAAACCAGGTCCAAGAAGACTACAGGCTGGAGCAGCTGGACAGCCTGTATTCCTCAATAGTGGTTCTCTGAGGCCTATCTGGCCAGCCTTCGGATCACAAGCTAATTCTCATAGAAGCATATATCAATCAATTTTCACTTAACACCATAGAGGGTTGGTTACATGTATCTATGCCCTGTGTTGCTGTGATGACTGATGTGCTGCAGCTCTCCCTTTCAGTCTTGGGTACTCTGAAAGAATCAGGCAACAGGTACAAAATCAGAGAATACCGTATTCAAATTCTGTCTTCATTAATGCATCTTACAGATAGTCAAAGTCTTTACTCTTTAGCTACACTTGTATTGTTTATGTGATGTCCTGCACATCAAGGAAAATACAAAGCATCCATGTATGGAGCCTAGGCGTCACGCCGTCACCATACCTTGAAGGACCAGACATTCAGATTTAATAGACTATCTGAAGGATTCAAAAAGTCAACCCTTCCATCATTTATACATGCCAAAATATTTCAACAATCAAAGACTGGGACGACAATAATGAGCAATGGGGGATAGGAGGTTCTAGAGTTAACTCATTTCCAAATGTGCAGGATGCCATGGGTGGATGTTGTGCCACTGAACACATCATTATCATGATTGGCCCTGGTGTGCACCGGCAACAAGTGCACATTCCCAAGACCAAGAGCTTCATCACCTTGTGCGGATCAGAAATAAATGACACTGTGATCTGTTGGGACAACACGGCTAATCACATCAAGCATACTCGGTAGGGCCCCTTCCGGTTGTCCTCTTGCATGTGCTTCATGAGAGATGAATCTTTGAAGCGAATATATAGTGTATCATGTATGTAATATTCCCAGAGAAATTACAACATCGTCTGGTAAAGATTTGACCTAACAAGCAAGGGTTGCTAGTAGTTAGATGTCACAAAGATGTCATCATGATGTGTAAATATTACTCCCTCCTGAAAATATAAGGATTTCTAGTTTGTCCTAAATTAAACTATTTTAGCTTTCCAAGTTTATAGAAAAGAACAATAATACATACAATATCAAACGATCATTATTCGCTCCACCATCCCAAGACATATATTTTTGATTTCCAAAGTCAAACTATCTCAGGCTTGACTAAGTTTATAGAAAAAACAAGATCAAAATCTACAAAACCGAATAAGGACACCATGAAAATACATGATTGACCCAATGATACTAGTTTGGTGCCATATATTTTGATATATATTCATATAAATTTGGTCAAACATAAGATAATTTGGCATGGGACAAACCTAGAAATAGCTCTATTTTGGGACAGAGGGAGCATTTTCATAGTTTGCTTCTTTGATGTGATAGATGTTTTTACTATTCTTTATAAACTTAGTCATACTTAGGATAGTTTGACTCGGAACAAACTAAAAAAATCCTTTGATTTTGGAATGGATGGAGTATTTGTCAAGGTGGCCAGCGCATTTTGCATTAACCAGGTACAATATGATGCAAAAAGGGTATTGACTTTTAAGTGCTGGTAGTGCCTATGTAGCTTTAGAGACAAACTGTTGTTTGCTGAGGTTGGGTTATTGTACCTTACCCCTTATGAAAGCATTTTTTTGTCATGGTGATCATCAAATTAGTGGCTTTTGAGTATCATCTCAAACTCTAGTGATACATACCACTAATCAACTTCAATTAATCAGCGAATAGTTTTTCTAGACATCATTAACGAGGACAATTATATTTTTAAAAGGGCAATGTCGTGCATTTGTTATTTTTTTTCGAAATTGATCAAAATATTTAGTCACAAAGAGCACAGAGACTTCCTAGCACACCAGGGAAGGGGTACATGTGTCACTTGCTGAGGCGAGTAGGAAGAAAAAAAAAGTTACATTTTGGAAAAGAGGAACGGATACAATCACACCATGCCTTGATATACATTTTGCCGTGCTTGTACGAACAATTTCATAGTTCTAAATCCCTAGCAGCGGCTAGGAGGACTGTGTGTAGTGACTAGTGAGTCATCTCTCGCCTCAAAGATCAAACCATTTCTGCTGTTTCAGATGTGTCAAGAGAATGACTAGCACTATGTGTATATACAAGTGATGTTCTATGTCATTTCTTTTTGTCTGAACTATTGTATATACAAAGTGATAAGCCTGAATGGTACTGCTCTGACTGTTCCACTACAATAAATCAGATGTAATCATGTATAGTTCTTGCATTGTGATTTTCTCATTTTGCATTTTCTGAATACTCCTCACATATTCCATACCTGTTCTCTCACCAGTTATTGGAAATGATTAGCATTGGAACATCAAGCAGCGCAACAGTTATTGTAGAGGGAGATGATTTCATTGCAGAGAATGTAATTATTAAGAACTCAGCTCCCCAGTTATTATCTAGCAGACTTGTTTGTGTGGCACCTATGCTGGATTGGGTTCGTTTCTTACCTTCTTGGCTGTATCAATCATTACTGTCTCTAGGTGCTTCATCACATTGTGCATGTTTATTGGATGTTTCCTTCCTTGGCAAAATGCTCTTATCTGAATTTCCTATTAGAAGAAATTGGATCTTGAAGATCTATTTTTGATTTGTCTCATAATATAATTATCTAATACATCATAATAGGAGAAAGGTGCATACATGTTACTAGGGCTTTGATTAACCGCATTTGTTAGGTTGATTTGTCAGTCTGTCACCTCTGGTGGTCAGGGGCCGACCTAGGTTAGGCTGAGCGAGGACACGGCACAGGCCGCCACTCAGATTTGGAAAATAGTATTTTACATTTTCTCACCATATGTGTCCCTTCTCAAATGATTAGAGGTCTCTCTTTAGCAATAAACACATGCTATTTTTTCCCTTCTTGATGTGTGCCCCCCTGTTTTGGGTCTGCCCCTGCTGGTGGTAGTTTAATCGAATACTCAAAGTATACTATTGTAGGGTGCTTATTTTTTGACAAGAATATTATGTTGCATGGGGGTTGATGTTTTTTAGTGCCTAGTATGGAGATATAAACATAGCTGTTATTATTTAATTTGATTGCTTTCATTACAACAACAACAACAACAAGCCTTTTAATCCCAAGCAAGTTGGGGTAGGCTAGAGTTGAAACCCAAACCAAACCGCTAGAAACGAGAAAAGTTTTTTTTTTTTTTTGAAAGGTCACTTTCAACAAGAAAACAAGGGTTTTAAAAGATTTTTTTTTTTGAGAAGCACATAGAAGAGCCTAGTCAAGGCTCGGGTACGTGGATAGCTGCTTTCCAACCAGGTCTATCTAAGGCTAACTCTCTCACTATATTCCAATCTCTTAGGTCTCTCTTAACTGCCTCCTCCCATGTCAAATTTGGCCTGCCTCTGCCTCTCTTCACATCATTGTTTCGCCTTATGATGCCGCTATGCACTGGTGCCTCTGGAGGCCTTCGTTGCACGTGCCAAACCATCTTAGTCGGTGTTGCACAAGCTTTTCTTCAATTGGAGCTACCCCAAGACGATCCCGTATCTCGTCGTTTCGAACTCGATCCATCCTTGTATGCCCACACATCCAACGCAACATACGCATCTCCGCAATACTTAATTGTTGAATATGTCTTTTTTTAGTGAGCCAACATTCTGCACCATACAACATCGCAGGTCTAATAGCCGTCCTATAGAATTTGCCTTTTAACTTTTGTGGTACCCTTTTGTCACATAGAACACCGGATGCTTGACGCCATTTCATCCATCCCGCTTTGATTCTATGGCTAACATCTTCATCGACATCCCTGTCTCTTTGTAGCATCGATCCCAAGTAACGAAAAGTATCTTTCTTGGGCACTATCTGACCTTCCAAACTCACATCTCCTGCCTCCTGTCTAGCAGAACCGAAGTCACATCTCATATATTCAGTTTTAGTCCTGCTAATTCTAAAGCCTTTCGACTCTAGAGTCTGCCGCCACAGCTCTAGTTTCCTATTTACCCCCGCTTGGCTTTCATCCACTAGTAATACATCATCAGCAAACAGTATACACCACGGGATATCTCCTTGTATATCCCTAGTGACCTCATCCATCACCAAAGCGAAAAGATAAGGGCTCAAAGCTGATCCTTGATGTAATCCTATGTTAATTGGAAAGTCACTTGTGTCACCGTCAGTTGTTCGAACACTAGTCACAACCTTGTTGTACATGTCCTTAATGAGGGTCACATACTTTGTTGGGACTTTATGCTTCTCCAAAGCCCACCACATAACATTCCTTGGTATCTTATCTTAAGCTTTCTCCAAGTCTATGAAAACCATGTGTAGGTCCTTCTTCTGCTCCCTATACCGCTCCATGACTTGTCTTAAAAGGAAAATTGCTTCTATGGTCGATCTCCCCGGCATGAACCCAAATTGGTTCATGGAAATACGCGTCAAACTTCTCAAGCGATGCTCTAAAACTCTCTCCCACAGCTTCATCGTGTGGCTCATCAGCTTGATCCCTCTGTAGTTAGTGCAACTTTGAATATCTTCCTTGTTCTTGTAGATTGACACTAACGTACTTCTCCTCCACTCTTCAGACATCTTGTTCGATCGTAAAATCTGGTTGAAAAACTTTGTCAGCCAAACAATAGCTATATCTCCTAGGCATCTCCACACCTCGATTGGGATTGCATCAGGGCCCACTGCCTTGCCCCCTTTCATATTGCTTTCATTCATATATTCTAATTTTCTGTGCAAAATCATTCAGGGAACCTTACATTTGCATGTCGGAAAGCAGTTCTTGAAAAACTGTTACATTGAAGGTAGTTATGACTTTATCTTTGGGGATTCTACTGCCCTTCTGGAGCATTGCCATATCAACTGCAAATCAGCAGGATATATTGCTGCCCATGCCCAGAAATCCTATTCAGAATCAACTGGATTTGTATTCTTCAAGTGAGTTTGCTAAGCGCCCACCAGTGTTCTCACTTTTAGGACTTGTTCGGTTAGGGGAAAATCCAAGGGGATTTAATCCCTTACTAGTCAAATGTGAATAGGAAGGGATTAAATCCCCTCCAAAACTGGGCAAACCGAACAAGGCCTTAAGGTAAACCAACCTTCCGAACTGAGTCACCTTGCACAAAACCAACAGTGCATAATGATATTTTTCGAGCATGTGAGTTTACCATTTCCTTTACTTCTTACTATGAACTTACAGATCAGTGAACTGAGACCATCCCAGGTGTGTTGTTACTGGCAATGGGGAAGCTGCATACATCTAACTACATTGGCCCTGGGAGGCCTCGCAGAGACTTTTATGGATCAGTGCATAGAGCCTGCTGGGTGACATAACTGGGACAAACCTGCGAATGAACGTACTGCTTGCTTCTACAAGCACAGGTATCAGCATTGTCTTTCTGTTTCTTATTTCTGAATACAAGCGTTACTTGAGCTTAAAAATGCCCATATCTTTTAAGTTTATTGGTTGATTATTCCTTTTCTTGTCCATCTCTTGTTGGTCTAAGGCTATTCATGTCGAGATGACTTGCTGCTTAATTGGCATGTTTGGTATTGCCACTGATATTGGCATTCTTCGCGGGTGCTCTGGTCCAGGATCTGGCATGTCGGAGTGGTTAGCTTGGTGCAAAAAATGGTTGGACGATGATGCTATATGTCGGGACTCCATGGTTGCACCACAGGCTGGGAACAAAACTCCCAGTTTCATCGTTTTTACCGTAGCATATAGCACCTATTGTGTGCACTTCATCGTCTTCACCATGGCATAAAGTACCTATTATGTTCACTTCATCGTCTTCATCTAGATGAATAAATTCAGAGGATGTAACACGAGCTGAGCAGCTGGTATTGGAAATTTGGAATCATGTCTAGAGCAGGATGAAACTGTCTTTGCTATTATTGCTTAGTACTATGAACTACATGCTGTTCAGGGATTGATGGATCATACAAACAACCTTCACATCTCCAGAACAAGCTGATACTGATTCAAAAAAAAAATGAATAAGCTGTCAAACTGATACGGTGAAGCGTCCGTGTAAGCTTGGATGCCTCCTTTCTGGGGGCGACAGACACTGCAGCCTATCGTAGCAAGAACCCGTGCTGTGAGACGGGATCCTCGAACGCCATCATCTTGTCGCCCCGAGCAAAGCCGTTGCGGTCGTAGGACGAGATCTCGGAGACGCCCAGCTCGTTGCACACCCTGACGAGCTCCTCCCCGACCCTCCGGGCAGCCTCCTGTCGAAGAGGGCGAGGCAGACTCGACTCACAATGCCGGCCGGAATGCAGATTCCGGGAAGACGAAGGCGACGACGGTGGCTTACCACGGTGGTGCAGGGCGGGTCACCGCAGATGGACTTTTGCAGGGTGCTGCCGTAGAAGAGGACCTTCTTGTTGTGGTCGTCGGCGAGCAGGGCGTAGAGCTGCCGGGTGGAGCAGAACACCGAGAGCCTGGGCTTCGTCGCCGTGCCGTTGAACTGCAGAGACTCGGCGCGAAACGGTGGTTAATAACAATCCCGCCGGTGTGCTGGCCTTATCCTGAAAACCCGGGGCGTTACCTTCTTCTGCAGCCGACGGTTCCTGACCTTGGGATTCTCCGTGCGCGCGCCGCGCCTCGCCGTCGCCTCGATCCTGGGGAACGCGCGGACGCCTGCAGGAGTGAGACAGAGATGAGGGCGCTCTGCGTGCGCACGGCGTCGCCGCGCTAGACGGGGGAGGCGTCGCGAGAGCAGAACGCGGCGTGGGTGTGGGGGGTGGCTCTGCTCACCAGGATGTGGCGGAAGCGAGAACTCGAAGCTAAGCCTCGACCTCGAGCGTATCAGCGAGGGCGCAGGGTGGTGGCGGGCCGGGACCGTGGGGCGCGGCGACAACGGCTGGCCAACCGCGGCGCGTAGCAGCGCCATGGCGCGGGGGGAGGGCCAGGCCCAGCGGGGCAATTCGTCGAGCAGGTACCGTGCGCGGCGCGCGTGACACCGCCCGTTTGGTGAATTGGTTGGTGCGCAGGCAGTTTTTGCCCTTGGCCGCCTTGCGTTGCGATTGCGATTGGCCTACTGCGTCCGCGTGCGGACAGTCTCAGAGATGCACATGCCTGGGTTTGGAAATGGAATCGGGATGCGGATACGCCAAGCATCGACAGTCTCAGAGACAATGAGCAACCGGGCCCAGCGCGTGAGGGTGACAGCTAGGACTGGGGCTGCCCCACCCCGGATTGCTGATTGCTGAAACCCACAGCTTTATTACGCCCGTTAATTATCAGTCTACCAACGTGTTCATCTGGCTAATGCTCCCATCTGTACGACCGAGCAAAAATTCCAGGGGTTGATTCGCAGGCTCCAGCGTATGATATGACAATGCCAGCGCGTGTTATACCTCTTCCTCCTCGTGCTCGCGCGTCCGGTTTAGCTTTAGCGCAGGCCCTTCCTTCTTAACTTCCCAGGCAAGCATCCCCATTTGGCCATTTTCAAAACGAAGCCGAAAGCTGCTGCTGCCTGGAGGCTGGAGCCAGCTGCCGCGAGCTCTGCTGCTTCACCCCCACCCCCCACAATTCCTTCCCAGAGTCCGAGGCCGAGGCCGGCCGGGGCATGGAGGCGCTGTGGGCGTCGGTGCGGGCGCGCGCGGTGGCGCCGGTGCTGGAGGCGGCGGTGTGGGCGTGCCTGGCCATGTCGGTCATGCTCGTGCTCGAGGTGTGCTACATGAGCGTCGTCAGCTTCGCCGCCGTCAAGCTGCTGCGGCGGACCCCGGAGCGGCGGTACAAGTGGGAGCCCATGCCCTCGGCGGACGGGAGCGGCAAGGGCGGCGGCGACGAGGAGGCCGCGGTGGGCGGAGGAGGCGAGGCGTACCCGATGGTGCTCGTGCAGATCCCCATGTACAATGAGAGGGAGGTGAGGCGCTTTTTCGACCTCGCTTTGTTCGTTCCCCCTCGTTGCCGTTGCTGCTGCTTTTTTTTCCCCGTTGTCGCGCGATCCGCTTCGGAATGGAAACATCGGAATCACTGGCTTCCGTTACCAGGTCTCACATTCAAATCCGACAATTAGCAGCGCTACTCCAGTTCTAGTACTAGCTATTATGAATTTCTCTTATTAACTGCCAGACTATTGCAGTTTTTTACATTTAGAATTCAGAGTTTCTGTGCTGCTCGTGTGGTTTTTCCACCCGGGATGGGGAAAGTGCGACGGGAGTAGGGGTCTGATGGCTCCTGTTCATGGCAGGACGCTAAATGTGGGCCTGGATTAGTAATAACAAACTTGGGTTCTGCACGTGGGATGGTGTCATCAATGTGCTAGCTGCTGATTGCTACATGACGTGGGGCCCACATTGTTAGCATCGCATAGAAATGCAGAGCACATTGTCTTCATTGTTTACAGTTCAGCAATGTCCTAGGTAAGACCGGACAATACATTGAGCTGCAGCTCTCGATCCCAGCCAACCTGTAACTGGCAAGCTCCGACAGATTCTTACGCTGCTCTCAACAGGGGTCCAAAAGAAAAGCTCAAAACACTGTTTTGCACTGTAGACAGAAAGTGAGTTAGTTGGAATAGTGGATGGGCGGGGTTGGATAGACACTCTGGTGAACATAGCCTTAGGTAACCGAGCCATGTTTCCTGCCGGAGACCATCTTCAGCGGATCCTATATCCATCTTTACCTATCACTATTTTAACCACCACTTTCTCTGTCTATAGTTGCGCAACCGTGTCGTTTTGTACTTTAGGCAGCCCGTATATACAATCCGCTGGAGACAGTCGAAACGCTCCAAAATTTTCTTCTCGGGATCCGCTTGGTCATTTACAACATGTGACGGTGAAAGTGAATATGTGATACAGAACATTCCTTTGCGTTGCAGGTCTACAAGCTCTCTATTGGAGCGGCATGTGCCCTCACATGGCCACCAGACCGTATTATAATTCAAGTTTTAGATGATTCCACCGATCCGTTTATTAAGGTAACCTCCTGCAAGATAATTTCTTTCTTTTTTTTTTCCAATTTTGCTTGATCTATGCAATACCGGATGTTCTTAGATCAAGATGTAGTTCATGTGATGCCCGTGTGTTCAACAGGTACTTCCAAGTAGTTCTCGAGAGTCGAGATATACTAATAAACAAAGAAACATTGAATCAGCTTCGTAAGCACATGGTGATGTTAGAAAATGTGCTTATCACTGCTTAAACATATGGTCTTGTTCTCTTGCACGCAACAAGACTAATTGTACATCTGTATCAGATTTTGCTTGAGCTAACTTTTGTATAGCCAGCCGGAGACATAGTACAGCTTGGTGGTAGCCTGGTAGCATTAGTGATTTAATTTGCAAAAGTTCACGTGCCATTGTGTCTTGCTATAAGAAAGCATAGCAATTGCTATAGGTTTCATAGTGAAGGCTGCTAGCTGTCTAGCTGAAAAGGTGTTTGATATTTTTTCCTGAGGAAATTCGTTCTCTAATTCAACTGCAAGACATTGATATTCAATCAAACAGGACTTGTTCGACTGGCACGATCATACAGTTAGCAGACGCGAATTGAAATCAACCAACGAGATGATTTACCAAATAACTTCCTGTAAAATCAACAATTAATGAGTTGTTGCAAACATCAAAGAGTTCCATTTATCTCTCTTTAGCTTATTACAAACTTTCGGTTTGTTTTCAACTTTGGTCAAACGCAGGAACTTGTGGAGCTTGAATGCAAGGATTGGGCTAGCAAGAATATCAACATAAAATATGAAGTTCGAGATAGTAGGAAGGGATACAAAGCAGGAGCCCTGAAGAAGGGCATGGAGCAGAGCTATGCACAAGGATGTGATTTTGTTGCCATCTTCGATGCAGATTTCCAACCTGAATCTGACTTCCTTTTAAGAACTGTACCATTTCTTGTGCATAACCCGAAGATTGGTCTGGTACAGACACGTTGGGAGTTTGGTAAGCAAGCTTTCCGTTTGTGATCTATAATGTGAATACATTTTTGTTACTAAACATTGGTTTAGGTTCGTTACTGTTAGTATTTGAATGCAATTTGCTCTGCCTACCGATGGGTGTCTATAATTTGAAGTGAGGACTTGTTCATTCTGATTACAGGATGTTCCTGACCTGGCCTTTGCCGGGCAATTTTGCAGTGAACTATGATGTTTGCTTGATGACAAGGATACAGAAGATGTCATTAGATTATCATTTCAAAGTAGAGCAGGAATCAGGCTCATCTATGCATGCCTTCTTTGGTTTCAATGGTAAGACTGTAAGAGGCTATGTCAAAGGCAATTGTACAAGTTTAGAGTCATATCTCACTGAACCTTTTACAGGTACGGCTGGTGTGTGGCGGGTATCAGCTATTAGCGAAGCAGGAGGGTGGAAGGATCGCACCACTGTGGAAGACATGGACTTGGCTGTTCGGGCAAGCCTCAAGGGATGGCAATTCCTGTATGTTGGTGATATAAGGGTGCGTCTTTCTGCACATTTCCAGTAGGTGTTTTTCAGTAAGCATATGCGCCTGCCTATATGCATCTTTTGCTGGAACAATTATGTACAGGTTAAGAGTGAACTCCCAAGTACCTTCAATGCCTACCGTCATCAACAGCACAGGTGGACCTGTGGTGCAGCCAACCTCTTCAGAAAAATGGGCTGGGACATTGTTAGAAGCAAGGCAAGCATTGTTGAATCAGTGTGACAGACGAAATTACGGTATTGAGTACAAGAATCAAGCATCTTTACCGTCTATATCTGTATGATGCAGGGCGTAACTGTATGGAAGAAGCTTCATCTTCTGTACAGCTTCTTCTTCGTACGGAGGGTCATCGCTCCCATTCTAACATTCCTGTTCTACTGCGTGGTGATCCCGTTGTCCGCGATGGTCCCTGAAGTCAGTATCCCTGTCTGGGGAATGTTCTACATTCCCACCACCATCACCATCATGAATGCCATCAGGAATCCATGGTAAAAGTGGCCACCATCTTTCCCCAGGCTCCAGAATGGGTTTTCCCTATTATCCGCTCGTTGATCTCGTATCTTGCCGCCTGATCTTATTACTCCGTGCACGGCAGGTCTATCCATCTGGTGCCAGTATGGATTCTGTTCGAGAACGTCATGTCCATGCACCGGATGCGCGCCGCCCTCACCGGGCTGCTGGAGACCATGTACGTCGACGAGTGGGTGGTCACCGAGAAGGTGGGCGACAACGTGAAGGACGAGCTGGAGGTCCCTCTCCTCACGCCGGTGAAGCCAACCGAGTGCGTCGAGAGGTAAGCCGCGATCCTCGATCCCAATCGCTACGACGCATAGCATAGCGGGCAGGCTTCCTTTGCGTACCATAAGATCAGAGTAGCACCGAGAAACTCGTGCCTGACACTGCCTGGCTGACGCCACCCCCTGCAGGATTTACGTCGCCGAGCTCCTGGTGGCGCTCTACCTTCTGGTGTGCGCCTCCTACGATCTCGTGCTCGGAGCCGGGCGCTACTACCTGTACATATTCCTCCAGGCGCTGGCTTTCATCGTGCTCGGGTTTGGCTTCGTCGGCACACCCACACCTTGTTCTTGCCCGTAGGCCGTAGCAGCAGCTGCGCTCTTCCCCCCCATTTGCTTCCAGTGTAACTAGATAAGGCAATTCTTTCTGTAAATGGAACAGAATAAACGCTCGATGTCAATACCGGCATTCCAGCAGCAATGACATTTTTCAGCCGCTGCAGATGAAGAAGATGAGCCTTGCAAGCACTCGCAAGTCTGCTTTGCCTGGTGGCTGGAGAACGGCTGGGTATGGGCCTGTAGTGGACCAGAGGTCCAGAGCCAGAGGACTACTACCACCAACCAGCCCACGAGAGCCTGTCTGAAACCATAGCTGCAAGTGCGATGGGCAGCAGCAGAGCGCGCGCGCGCGCGAGGGAGAGGACAGGCCACGGTCTCAGAGCCTGATTGGATCAAGGCCGCCTTGAGTGGTCAGACCAAACTTTGATTATATTTTGATCGTGTTTGACATTAAATAAAAATCACACTATACAATATAATTTTTATCTATATGGTTTATTTGGCTATGTCTAAACCATATAAATGAATAGTTTGTTGTTTAGCTAAATTTTAATTTATGATCAAACTAGATTTAACTGTGGTCAAAGTTTGGTCTGACCACTCAAGGCCTCGATCCAATCAGCCTCTGTCAGACCGCAGAGAGCAGCTCATCTCCAGCAGCCAGCAGGCGTCGCCGTCGCTTTCGTCGGCCACACACAGGACCGACGGCACAAATAATGTAAGACCCATGACCCCATTCACACTTCCTCCCCTTTTCTTCCTTGCGAGGAGAAGCAAACAAAAAGCCGGGTGGCACCCGAGAGACGACCGGACGAGCTAGCTAGGCTACTGCTCTCACGGGAAAAAAAAGGCCGCCAAGAAACACACAAACCCCTCGCTTTCATGCCTCCAAAAAATCTGGGCTCGTTTCCTTGGCTCACATGCTCCCGGTCCCGGATTTATAACAAATTGCTATTAGTTGGACGAGGTCTCCGATCGACACCTGTTCTTCTCACGCCTCCAGTTTTTTTCCTGCGAGGATTTGATCTTTCTACAGATGCCGGCGATCCAGGCGCCGTCTCGTCGCTTTCCGTTCCACGGCCGTTTTCTCTCGGTAACGCACAGGGGCAAACCAAAAAAAAAAAAAAGAGTACCACTGCCCTGGTGGGGCCTCGGATCGATGTGACTCGGGTCGTTCTACGGTTTAGGGCAACTCCAATGTATGTTTTCTCAGCAAGGTACAAAGCCATGACATGTCATCAGATGCTACACTAATAAAATAAGCTCCAATATATAGATTTGTAGCCCATGCCAAAATAGTTTCAAATATGATAGAATATCTAGTCTAACCAATAAAAAACATAGATGGTGGATGGAGAGAGAAGGAAAAGAAAAAAATATTGTTTGTTTATTGCTAGCACCAAGAGCTAAGATAAGCAACAGGTGCTTGGGGTTGCAAAGCTAGCATCCCCTCTCCAATGTATTGCACCTCATTTTTTTTCATTTCTCTCTCTTCTTAGCACCTCGGCTCCAACGGCATCTCTTCTAGCTAGCTGATTAGGATTTCATCCAACGTGAAAGAGTGAGAAAGCTAAAAAACATACTCGCTAGCGACGAACTTCTCGCTAATCTATTTGTGTGTCCTGAGGCATCTTTGCCCCTTTGCTTCTCTTTTTGACGCTAGATTGGTTGGGAAGGGATTGTTTAAGTGATGAAATAAGGGTAAGTGGGATCCACTCTCCTTTGGAGACTGAACCGTTGGGTGAGAAAATTGTGTGGTGTCTCTTAATCTGACTAGGACATGCTCCGAGCTAGCACATATCTAGAACCACTGTGGACGCACTTAGTTCACACATTGGAGCTACTCTTAGGACGGTCCAGGGTGCGACTTCCAGGTGGGCCCGTTCCGAGCGGGGTGTTCCTGGTTGCAGTGCACGTAGCAAGACATGACGCGCCGGCCGGCTTGGGTGTCCTCTGCTTCGTTAGTCGTTACACGTGTCGTGGGAAACTTTTGGAGCCAGGATAATCTTTTGTACTTTGTGTTAGGACAAGTCTCGCGATCGGTCCTGTGCTGTGAAGATATATCTTCGATGTTTTTCCTTACAAAAAGTCGGGGCCCAGCGCCAAAAGGTCCATCGTCAACGCTTGACACGTGGGAACAAAAGGTACTTGCAATAGACAAAGGCATGCTCACGGACGCTAAATCCGCCGACCAAAGTTGGTTCGTCATATAGTATAAAACATTTTTAACATGAAAGACAGGGATACTGGCGTACTCACTTTTTTTATTAAATGTTTGACGCCCTTTATCTATTTTTAATATGACATTTAACCGTTCGTTTCATTAGAAAGTTAGGTATAATAAATATGCAAATGTATATATCATATTTAAAATATCTTCAATAGTAGTAGTAAACAAGACATAACAAATAAATAGTCCCCACATAGCATTTTTTTAATAAGATGAATGCTCAATCATTGTACCAAAAGTTCGGTGCAAAAAAAAAAACAACGAAAAATAGTATGCGACCATAGCAAAGCCAACAATCATATGACTCCGAAAGGGATGGGCAGCACACTGCAATAATTCTAAGAGGGCACTGGCTCACCTCGCCAGTACCACATGTGAAATGAAATAATAGAGAATGCCACACGAATATAATTTCCATTGATGGGAAATTTCAAAACATCTGTCTGCCATTTACCATTTTGTATGTTTACTGTAAATCAGCCTTAGGGTAATCTTAGCCTAACATCAACACCATTTCCTTGATGTCAAGTAACCGCATGATGAGATATATATTGATTGTCTGCCTTCTAGAATACCATAGAGGAGTTCATTCTTTGTTTTAGGTAAAGCGTGCCATAATAACGAGAACAAAAGAAGCAAAAGTATCTAGAAATTGAAGGATGTTTTCTTCCTCTGAAAAGCACCAAGAAATTTGGAATAATAACGGAGGGGACCAACTAAAACGCAAAGTACCACCACTTCGAGGAAAGATTCACTGATTCAGAAAAACAAATAATCTCGGCAGCTGGTGGAGGTAGTGTCAATGCCACTAAGTCCATTATAAACTCATTGTTCTCTAAGTGTCAAATATTAACTTTAGGTAGCATTTTGGCACATATAGCTAGTCGTGTAGCTAGAATTTTATGCTAGTCGTGTAACATTGCAAATATAGCTATAGCAAATATAGCTATACCAAAAGCGTAAGATTTATCATAACATAATATGAACGGATTAAAAGTGTCTTGCAAACATTTTAAAGTAAATGATTAAGCTCAGAATTTGCGTAAAATTGCTTACATGCCTACAGTAGTTGAATATAATACTCCCTCCGTATTTAAATATAAGTCGTGGTTGACTTTTTTCAAAACTTCAATCGCTCGTCTTATTCAAAAAAATTTATAACTTGCTATTTATTTTGTTGTGGTTTGTTTTAATATTGTAAAGAATTTGAGCATTAATAGTTTTTTATATGTTTAGACAATTTTTTTTTTTGGAATAAAATGAGCGATGAAGATTTTAGAAAAAAAAAGTCAATCGCGACTTATATTTAAATACGGAGGGAGTATCACAGTATTATTTTCCGACGAGCCCTTCTAATGGCAATGAAAGTATTGATTATACCATTCATTCACTTGGAGTAAAATATCTCGCATTACGTACCGATCTTATTCATCAAATTACTCTTGGATATTTCATCACATAAAATTACTCTTTTGATAATTACCCACTAAGACTCACACATCTATAGCTACACTATTGAGAAATAGTAAAAATGAGGCACGGATGCAAGATGGTAGCTGAATGATAGACCTGATAGAGACTAAGGCTGATTTATTCCCGATGTGTCTTTCCTTCTATTTCATAAATATAAAGTGAGTGAACCAGAGTTATCTCCATTAGTAAAACAAATACAAAATCAATAGAAAACTTTTCCTATCTATTTTTGTTTCAACAAATTTAATTAATAGCTCAAAAATGAGAATTTAAGGGCTAACTCTAGGATTTTTATGGAGCTTTTCTTCCAAAAAAAACAATGTTTCATATCTAACCATGGAATTCTAAAAAAATTGCCAATCATATAACTTTAAGACAATTAACCTACACGACTAGTTCTTGTTAATCTCTTGCCCTCCCCTTCTTGTAAATAATGGTGTCAACATATTGACCATAGGAACTTGTTTTCTACTACCAAACTACAATGTTTTTATGGCACTTCATGTCTTCATATAAAATTTACTAGACCTGGCCACAAGCCCACGCAACACAAGAAGTTGCAAAGTATCATGAGAAAGCAGCATAGCCTTTTCTTAATTACTGTCTTTAACTTTTAAGTTGATGGAATTCCGTAGCTATCAGGTTGCAGTTCACAGGTTGGTACGGAATGAACGACTGATAATCACACTAGAATGCAGACATTGGGCTCCAGTTTCATGTGATGTATGCCTAAAAAGAGAACATGTACTAGCTACCTAAAGCAGCAGCCATGAAAGGTTTTATGAAATGAATAAGGCATAGGGACATGAGAAGACATATATAGCTTCAGGGACCATGATCCCGGGATAAGCCTGTATGCATGTATAAGATTATTAAGATGAGATACAACACTTCTCCATATCATATATGTATGAATTAATGTATTGAAACAGAAGCTACATCAATGCTTGCCAACACCAAGTATATGATGTTTATGAAACCTTGATTTGATGCAATGGGGCACCTCCTAAAAGTATTCTTTTTTACATGTCGTTTGGCGTTTCAAAACCAACCGTGGACCATAGATAGGTTCGAGGTGAGGAAGATGATTGAATCAACAGCTTTGCCCACTATGAAGGCCAATAAGTGAATATGTAGTGTACTTCCTAGTTCACTACAGTTGCAATATGATCTCTAGAGCCCTTCCAATTGTGTCATAGTGATCATGGCTTGGTGACACATTGTGGGCAAGGCGTGCTTCTCCTTTTAGCGTTATGTGAGATTTCGAAGGAGGAAAATGCATGGTTTTTTTTTTACCTTTTTTGAGTTTTTTAGTGCATTGTATAGCTCTACCTTGCTTCTTTTTCTTGTAAATAACTTACTTATTTGCCTATTTTATATTGATTGAAGCACACAAGTTAATTCCCGCTCTTTTATCTGAAAATACAATACGTAGCGCCAACCTTTTTACATAGAATACCAGCAGCCAAATTGAGGCCCACATAGGGCGGATATGCAGTGATAATGCCCCCTTAAGAAAGCAAAACATTCCTAAAAGCACCGAAAGAAAATCACAATGTGGATTCAAGTTCGATACTCCCATGATGCATGTGTGTTGGTGTTTTTTCATGGACTCAAATGTTGTGGGTTATAATATCCTAGCCTTACTGCCACATATGATAAAAATGTCTTCATATGCAGGCTTTTGTTTCAAACAAGGAAATCTTGAAACATAATTAGAGAAAAGCGAAGACATTTTTTTGGATAGACTATCGGTTAAGGAATGGCCAGGACAACTATAAACACGACTATAACTATTCCTAACAAAAACATCACAACCACACTAGTGTCCTTCCCAAGAAAGGCATAAACAAATGAACCAAACTTAGAGAGGTATCAAATTTATAGAGAAAAAATAAATTATTGTAGAGGTGGAAATGATCAAATAAGAAAAGAATATGCAAATGGATACTAAACATATGTTTAGAACAGAGATAGTATAACGCGGTCCTATCAATCTCTTCTTTTTGCCAGGTTGAATATAAAGCAACGTCGCCTTCAAAAGGCAAGTGTACCACGTGACGAAAGATGTGCAAGTTTTACCAAAAGGCATGAGCTCCAACTGTTCTTTTGGAGCCTAACTATTTCCCACGCTACCTATATCTACCTATGTGAAAAAACCCATGATGCTTTTGTAAAAGCGAAACAAGTCATGCCAAGCTCTTTGAGCGCAAACAAACTCCTCGCACCTAAGTTCATCGCAGCCCAATAATCTACCTATGTAATCCTAGTTTCTTGGTTTTTCTTGGGCTGTTACAAGCGTCTAGTTTGGAAACAAAATTAAATAATCCACATACGGATGATCCCTACGTATCGAGAGAAGATGGCAAATCCTCTGATATCTGTTTATTATTAGTACGTACTCCATTATTAGCTAGTAAAAAGGCTTTATGTTCTTAGAAAAAAGTAGTAGTAACAAAAAGTCTTTATTTGCGTGTAAAAGAAAAGAAATAGAAATTCAGGTGGAGGTGGGAGGAAGAAGAAAAGGCCAAGCAACAGTGTTGCAGGTCGACGTCGGGGGTGAAGAGGAGGGTTGGCTTGCCAAGTCAGGTGGGGTGAGAGGGACGCAGGGGGCAAAAGCGAGATAGTGCGCAGAATCAAAATACCGCACCCCCGAGGCCACAAATCAAGCTTGTGGCTCTCCGCCTCCGCCCGCTCGCCTACGTGGCCCCCACCCAGCTCCTTTTAAAACTATCCCCATTCCCGTCCGGGGCTGAGCCCATGCCATGCCCCAACACCAACAGATCGATCGCCCCGGCCCCGATCCACACCTCCGATCGCTCCTGCTGCTCGCTGCCTGCATCTTCCTTGCCTTTCCGTTCCTTTCCTTGTACGATGCGCGGTGAAATTATAGATTGAGTAGAGTAACACGCGCTGCTTGCTGCCTGCGGGAGAATTCCTTCCAAGAACGCAGCCAGCCAAAGTACCAGTAGTAGCTTTGGGTGAGAGATGGCGGGGTGCAGAGTTGGCGGCGGCGGCGGAGACTGCTTGATTAAGCTGTTCGGGAAGACCATCCCCGTGTCGGAGGCCGGGAAGAAGACCACCCCCGTTTCGGAGGCCGCCGTGGGCGACGCCGATAAGGTTGGTTGCTTTCTTTTCTACAAAAAAAAAAAAAAAAAAAAAAAAAAAAAAAAAAAAAAAACCTTCTCTCCGTACCGTACACTCCGATCCATGCGTGCGTGATATGGGCGGGGAAAATATGGAAATGGAACCGGAGCGAGTGGGCACAGTGCTCTGGGAAATCAGGAGAATTGGGCTTTTGATTTTTGGTTGCCAATTCTATTGGTCTGTCGACTCTGTAGTCTGAACTGGGAACTTTTTCTTCTTTTTCCTCCCCCCTTGCGTACCCTTTGAATTTTATTGGGAACTGGACGGTTTGATTGCGGAGATCCTACCGTTTCCACCTCAAGATCGCAGGATGGTGATTTTCTGCTCTTTCTTGTTTTCCTTTTTGGTAGGTATTAGCTGTGTGATAAGCAGGGACAGGCATGTTTGGCTTCCACTAGTAAGCGAATTTGGTTTTTTTGGTACTACTCTCTAACAGCAGTGTTATTGCTGATTTCGTTCAATTTACTACGGGTTATAATCGAGGAAACATTTAGGTAGCAGTACTAGCAGTTTATTCAGAAGTGATGCAGAATTTAGCTGCACAGCATTTTTTTTTTTTAGTGCATAAGAATTTTAACCACTAATCGTACGCCATGTTGCGTCTTCTGACTGTCCTCCTTGCTTTCAAGGATTTTGCCGAAAGCGTCTATAGACTAGTATAATTCTATATCTTTTCTTACACTTCTGGGTTCCAGAAGCAGCTATATCAACCACTACCTATTGCAACATCATTGGCCCTCTTTGGAACGCGGGAATTCTTCTCCGTTCCTGCGTTTTTCCTGTGAAATTGAACTGTTTCGTATGAAATTCCTACAAAATTCCTGTGGAATTCCTGCGTTCTAAACAGGCCAATTTGTTTCTTGAGCTTGAGCCAGAACATTTGTGCCGTGCAATACACGATCAATCACATCATCATGCTCTAGCGTTGCAAGTTCACACCACAAACAGCTGTTTTGGTAGTTATCAGGATTGAAAAGGAAAAAAATTGAAATTTTGGAAGTCACACCGGCGCAATTATTCCTATGTACGGTACACCTAATACCCTCTTGGGTGTGAACTTCCAATTTTTATTTTCAACAATAAGATTGAAAGCTTGAAAACTCTTCACAAGAACTGCGGTACTTCAAGAACTCAGCAAGATTATCTTCATGATTGCAGGACGTCCAACAAAGCGGCAGCAGCACGACTGATCCCAAGGGGCAAGAGAACACCCTTCAGGACTCCACTGGCTCGCCTTCACAGCAGGAGGTCGTGGACACTGAAGACTCATCAGCTGCCAAGAACTCCTCGACAGACAAACAGCAGGGCGAGGCGGGCAACCAGAAGGAGAAGCTCAAGAAGCCTGACAAGATCCTGCCGTGCCCCCGGTGCAACAGCATGGACACCAAGTTCTGCTACTATAACAACTACAACATCAACCAGCCACGCCACTTCTGCAAGAACTGCCAGAGGTACTGGACGGCTGGTGGTGCCATGCGCAACGTGCCTGTGGGTGCAGGCCGGCGCAAGAGCAAAAGCGTGTCGGCCGCTTCCCACTTCCTCCAGAGGGTCAGGGCCGCTCTGCCCATTGATCCTCTCTGCACAGCAGCCAAGACTAATGGCACGGTGCTCAACTTCGGCTCTGACATGTCCAGCTTAGACCTCACAGAACAGATGAAGCACCTGAAGGAGAAGCTTGTCCCAATAACACGGATCAAGAACAGCGATGACCGGTCCGTTGGTTCTTGTACTGAAGGATCTGCCAAGGGAGAAGACACAAACCAAAAGGAGAATGCTACGGCAGAAAAATCTGCAAATGTCGTTCAGCATCCATCCATGAATGGGGTACCTATGTGGCCATTTAGCTGTGCACCACCACCTGCCTGTTACACTTCAGGCATCGCAATTCCATTCTACCCTGCAGCTGCTGCTTACTGGGGTTGCATGATTCCAGGAGCTTGGAACGCCTCATGGCCTCCCCATGCCCAGTCTGAGACCGCTTCATCCCTTAGCACTGCTTCTCCAGCATCCACAAAATCCAATTGCTTCACACCAGGAAAGCGCCCTAGAGACTGCGATGGGGAAGGTTGTAACAAAGGAAATGGCAAGGTGTGGGCGCCAAAGACAATCCGAATCGACGATGCGGATGAGGTGGCCAGAAGTTCTATCTTGTCGCTAATTGGGATCAATGGCGACAAGGCGGGCAAAGATGGAAGAGGATGCAACCTTACAAGGGTTTTTGAGCAGAAGGAAGAGGCAAAGACGGCAGTCATCAACAGATTGCCGTTCTTGCAGGGGAACCCAGCTGCGCTTTCACGGTCACTGACCTTCCAGGAGGGATCTTGAGCATCTTCTGAATCTCAATTCTGTGAAGACTTGCTGTTTAGCGTGGCACAACTGAAATTTTGTACATTAGAGAATTGTAAACTAGGTATGGGCAATGGAGGAGTGTATAACATAGCTCATAACAGCAAGCGGACCTTGAAACTACAATAGATATATGTAGATAGCTATATGGGTTGGGGAAGGATAGGGAGGGCAAGTTCCCTTATTTGTGTATAAATAATATAATGATTGAAATATTTGGTTCAAAACTGTCTTTTCAGCAATAGCATCAGATGTTTTGAACAATTGGCTGCTGGCTCATTTTAGTGAACAAAAGTGGTCCACGGTATCCTTCGAAATTTGACACTTTTGAGCATAGATTCAGTTCGTTTGCTTTTGTCTATTTCTTCTTGCATAAGCTCTAAACTTGTGCAGTTGTCTCAACTAGCCCTCCTAACTTACAATTTGCATCCTTAGCCCTTTGGTTTTATGTAGGTATCACAACTACCCCCGTGAACTGGCTTTGTTCTCTCACGGAGGCCCCTTAAACTTTACTTCCATTTTAGGCCATCTTTGGCACGCGTGAATTTCACATAAAAAATGATTTGGGGGAAAATCAAGCGTTACAAAAAGAGCCTAACGGAGTTGGGTGAGATAACTGTGTAAGCTCAAGAGGAACGAGAAAATAAACTGCAAGTTCGGTGTGCTAACTGCCAAGTGAGACTGAGGAAACATGCAAGTTTAAGGAACCGCAAAAGAAAACCACGAGCAGTGCTAGGTGATACAATCGTCGAGAAAGTTAATAACTGTAAGCTCAAGAGGAACGAGAAAATAAACTACAAGTTCGGTGTGCTAACTGCCAAGTGAGACTGAGGCAACATGCAAGTTTAAGGAACCGCAAAGGAGAACCACGAGCTGTGCTAGGTGATACAGAGAAAGTTAATAACTGTGTAAGCTCAAGAGAAACGAGAAAATAAACTGCAAGTTCGGTGTGCTATCTGCCAAGTGAGACTGAGGAAACATGCAAGTTTAAGGAACCGCAAAAGAGAACCACGAGCTGTGCTAGGTGATACAATCGAGAAAGTTTAAGGGTTATAGTGCAATTCTCTCCCTTTTTTTTTCTTTTGTCAGTATCTTTCCTTCTCGCCTTATCCTTTGTTTCTTTATTTCTTTTATTTGAGATAATTGGATCATGAAAGTGATGCAAAAAGTGGACAAAGGCACAGAAGAAAGTAGGAAAGTGATAGACAACTACTGAATGTCCACTGACCTTAAATGCGAAAGAGGAATATATTATGCCTTCGCACATACTGCCAACTGTCCTGCAGAAAAATCTAGCCAATAAGAAACTGAGGTCACAAAAAATATTTTAATTTACGGTAGTTCTTCTCTGAATATCTGATAGGTGTAGACCGGTATTCAGCTTGCCACAATGCGATCAGAAGGAAAGAGAAGCTTCTGCAAGGATTCCAATTTCTAATTAGGCAAAAGGTATCTGTTTCTGAACCCGCGGGGTGGGGAAAGCGATAACCAGTGTATTTCAACCTAATTGCTGGCCTTTTCCGTAACTGTTTTTTTATAGGACACATAACTGGTTGACAGGTTGTTTTTGGCTTTATTCTAAAACTAGCAAAATGCCCATGCGTTGCAACGAAGAAAAAAAATCAAACTATTACTAATTGAAGGTTCTAAAAGAAGCACTAATTTTAAAACACGCTAGAAAAAAAAAAAGATAAATCCTAGAAATTCTCACAATAATCAGAAACATCCGACCATTAATTGACATATTAGAATATTAATAGCCATTAGATCTATTTTCTAAGTAATTACCTACCTCTACCATTATGAAAGATCTTGAGTTCAACTCTCAATGAAAGCAAATATCTTTTTTTTATTAAATCTATTTTTAAGTAATTATTCACCTCTGCCGTTACGAAAAGTCTTAGAGTTCAACTCTCAACGAAAATAAATATCTTTTTCTTTTTTTAGATTTTTTTATTTTCAAATCTACCTTTAGTTTTTGTCTTTTTTTTTCATTAAAGATGCTAGAAACCTATCCACGAAACAAACATTCTGTGGACTCCTTTTGGAATTTTCACGTCAATCCTCACAAGATGAGCTAGGAAGAAATAAATGGGTTGGAATCTTAATAGCCATTAGATCTATTTTCTAAGTAATCACTCACCTTTGTCATTATCAAAATAATATTACCCTTAAAACTATATATTAATTACCCACTCTGTCAATATAAAAGAAAATATGAAATAACACTCTAAATTTATACATAATTGCTCACATTTACTATTTTGATAGATAATACTAAATGTCCCATTTAATTTATATTTAAATTGTTCGTTTTAGTTATTATGACTGATAGTATAATGAAAATAGCACCTCAAAATTATATTAAAATCATCTATTTTTGCAATCGATCCAAGATTATTTAAATCAATTAAGCATACATACATACAAAGTAGCAAGATTTGCTATTATAAAAAACTAAGTATAAAAATAGATCTATATATGTTGTACTGTAACACATAATACATTTAAGAGCCTGTTTGGGAGCAAAGTATTCAAAACCACAGTATCTTAATACCATGGTCTACCAATTGCAATGACACAACCATAGTATTTTTTACAGCAGTCTAACCCATAGGTGTTTGGGAACACAATATGGTTCTGCAGTATTTGACTTCACCTACTGCTTCCCCATCACTTTAATAAAAACTTTGGGCTAGACCAAAGTTTCTAATACTCCAAAAATACTGCGGTATTGACAATACCATGGTTTTGAATACAGAGGTTTGCCAAACATTTTTTTACTCTAATGCCATGGTTTTCTCCAATACCACAGTGTTTTTTACGATACTATAAAAATACCTTGCTGTGCGTCGCACGGGTTGATTGACTGGTATAGGTTAACACGTATAAAAATGAGTCTTGTTCGATCTTTTCCATTGATTATGAATGAATTTTAAGGTGCTATTAGTTGAGTTAGAAACAATAATTTTCTAACTTTGCAGCAATATATATAGGTCATAAAAATGGAGTCTTATGCGACTTAAGCGTTCGATTTTCGTGTGGGCTGCTCCTACAATCCAAATCGGGCTCGCGAATAAATTCCACGTCATATTATTTCGATTATTACCATTAATTGCTAGCAAATTTTACGGTTATGTTTGTTGGATTGGAAAGATTATCATTTTAGCTTTCTATCGATATACAGAAAGTGAAAACGGAGTCCGTATTCGACGAGAGCGTCTATTTTCGTGTGGGCTCCTCCTGCAGTCCGAATTAGGTTCGTGAATAAATTTCACGTTATATTGTTTCGACGATTCCCGTTGACTGTAAGCAAATTTAAAGATGGTGTCAGTTGGGTTGGAAAGATAATTATTTTAGCTTTTTATCATAGTTCAAATAGTTGGTCGGAACGTCAAGTATTATCAAATGGAGGTACATATTCTAGTCGAACTTGAATTTTAATGAGCTTCCGGAAAAAGCAGTATCTGTATGTGTAATTTGATATTCTGTAGCTGGGTATGCTCCGTGCGTGTTGGTATGACGGTATGACACAGATGTATTTCACGTTAGCTGAAACTTGAAATTTTGGGTGCATAGATACGAACAAAACCTTGAATCCATCTCATCACGAAAACATATGCTAGTAGATAGTACAGTACAAAGCTTCCGATTTGTTAGGTAACACTCCAGCTTTTATAATGTTTCCATAACATGCATTATTACCAGCACTTACTTTTTCACTCATTGACATCTGGACATCTGGTAGTGCCGACTCCACTTGGAGCATTTTCAACCAATTTAAAAGGCGAGCATGTTTGACCTTAAATCGAAATTTCAATGTCCATCTGATATTCAGTCTACTTATTACAAGAACGTGCAAATTTTGCACCTTGAGATGAATACAGGAAAGAAAAAAAGGTGCATATGTTGGTCTGCTCTGTTTTTTGTGTCTAATAAAGGGTAAAGTTTTACTCGCTTAGCATATTTCTTATCAGACCACACTTCTTACTGCATTCCCCTCTGAACAATCTTGTGGTGATGAAACACATGCTTAATGTGATACGTTGGTGAGAAAACTAATCTGTACTACACAACATGACTGGGGATAACCATACTTTTCTCAAGTATTGGACGTGCACCATGTCTGTCTTTGTGACTTTCGGCCATGTATGAAACAAGTGAATCGGCACTTTTGGCACCTAAAGGTCAAACCCAATAAGCAGTTTCCTTTTGCTGTCTACATACCATTGGCAACTTAAAGCCTTGAAGGACATTAACTTTGGCAAACTTTTTTAGTGCACTTTCCCATCAAAGGCACGTAATACAGAAGTTGCACTAGAATGCTAAGTGGACTCACTAGTCACTGAGAATGCCTACCATCTGGTCCACAATAAGTATTAAACAAATTCATGATGGTTGCTTTGAAAATTATTCTATGTTTGAGGTCAAGCTAAATTTTAAAAGAAAGAAAAAGGAGAAAAAGATAGATGACAATGAGATTTCAACGAACCCACCATGGATGCAGTTAGAGAAGTGGGCACGTCATCCTCAAAAATAGGAAACAAATCTTACGGGTGTTTTGACTACAACAAAAAATCCAGCGTCTATGTAATTCCATCCTTATCTATGTATAAATATTTAATTGGCATCAGATTACCTGTACAATATTCAAGCGATTTCTATGCTACAAATGTTTATCTAATTGGACCTGCCAAGTAATATGGAAATGGGTTACTACTTACTAGCCAAACCGTTCTGCTCTTTACAACACTTGTATCACTATTATAAAAACACTGTAATAATAGCAAAACTCTGAGGATGGCGTCATAGCAGATTTCTTTTTTAAGGCAAAGAGAAAATTAGCATGCAAGTTTCAGATCTAGATTTCACATGGCAAAATATACCTGGCATGGTCTCATGGATGTCAACAACCCAGACTTCTACTGAACTAATTTAGTTAATATACAAATTTAAGTTTTCAAAAAAAATGTAAATGCCATGATTCAGGACAAGCATGAAATCATACACAGATTTAACATTCAAATTAACTATGATATAATACTGTAAAGATTTCAGGACATGCTGAAAAAATCTCAAGATAATACCAGAAAATGTCACTTTATTTGTGTCATCATGGCTCAAAAATAGATGTTGCTCTTTGTGAGTTTATCCCTTGAGATTATACGGCTCCATGTGTCCTCATCCACTCATACATCTATGGATACAAATGTTAGATCAATCAATTCATGCAGAAAGATTGCATACACACTCTAACAAGCAAAATAATGAAAATATGCAGAAAAGTGCAAGGAATGAGATCAATTGTGATCTCCTAATTGAAGCAAAATGCATGGCTACATGCTTGGCCTGACCGCACTTTCTAACTTGGGTATGAATGTCAAAAAGAATTATCCTGTTCCAGCACAACTAAGTTGATCCAACTCATATTACATTCTTGATAGTCAATCCTTGGAATGTGGGCAGAGGTCACAGAAAATTTTCAAGTATTGACAAAATCAGCGATTTACAAAAGATAAAGCAATTAGAGTTACCACAGACCATTTAAACTGAGGACACAAGTCACAACTTATCAGTTATCTGTCAGGATCCCAACACTAACGAACTGAACCTTCACCTTAGGTACAGTACAGTTTCCAGATATTTCACATCATAGTAAACTATCCATGCTGCAGAGCAAAAGGGTACCACTTTCATTGGGAGCCTGGTGTGCTCACAGCTCACATGTGTCGACATGTTCAAATCTCAGAAAATCCAGACAAACTACCCAATAGACCTGTTGTTGGGGTTGTGCATTTTTTCGAGAAGGTTTTTTTCCAGGTAGTTGAGGGTGGGGTTTATGAGTCTGAATGTAGATAGTCATTGATTCGAAGATATCACAATTTTTTCTCAGATAATAAATCACTTGATGTAACAAACTATATAGAACAAACATAATTGGAGATATCTGACATAACAATTAATCAAGATTTCTCCATTCAGAGTAAGGCAACTACTTCGAACTGATTAGCAAAACTCCAGACATATCTACTTCATTGGATTTTGCAGCCCCCTGAATCTGGCCCTCGTCGGACATTTCCATAGGCGGAGAGTTCAAAAAGATCCATATCTCGTCCTGCCAACAACAGACAGAATTGCTTACTAAGCTGAGAACCTAGATAGCTAAATGCTTCTCTAAAACAAAGCCCGATCTTATTTACCTGAAACCCTACAATATGCACTCTTCTGTATGAGCTCAGATTTGGATATCTCAGTCTTATTGCCTTTAGATCGATTCACTGTAGCCTGCAAGCATAAATCGGTCAGCTATTTTCTAAAACCTAACAGGTTCGTCACACTATTCACACATGCTGCTTGCCATACTGTTTTCCCAAGTAGATATGACACTGGTGAAATGTTTCAACCACACAATTTAAATTACTACCAAGTCAAATCACTAGCTATTTGGCGATGTGTCGCAATCAATTTCTGAATAAAAAAGATTTCAGTTGATAAGCTCTAACAATTGCTCTAATCATTGTTCAGGTATTATCTTTATCAGAATCAAGCCACATAGAAATCAAATAGGTAAAAAAGTGGAAGGCCCTCTATGCTTTATGTGGCACTCGCAGGTATCGAGAAACAATTGCACTGAAGATTCTCATGTAGAACCAAACACCAACAACTGTGCCTTTTATAGATGTACGGAGTAATAAAGATAAGAAATAAAGAATTTGGTATGTTATGGGCCGTTCCGCCCTCGCTATCTGATGTATGTTTGCACATTTTGAAATCAATAAACAGGTAAGGGCGTACCGAGAGTTGAAAGCCCCACACAAGGTGGGGGAATTTCTAGGTAGTCTCACAGTTGCATAATTATTTGTATGATTCCGCATAGAGGCTAGTTCGAAACCAGCACCTCCAGGCCACAAGTGGAGAAATTATACCACTGTGCTAGGTAGGGTGGGCACAAATTCCGGGAATAACTGAAACTCGAAAATTCAGGTGCAAACTCAGGTATGAACTCTAGAAATCCGATTTTGCTTCGGGAAATTCAGGTTTAAACATTCCCCTAAGACCTCCCCGCCCTCCGATAACATCCTCCTGGTCTCCCCTGGCTCTCTCTCCCTATATGCCGCATCTCCCTCACCTTGTCACCTCTCTCAGACTCTCCTGTTCCCGCATTGCCATCCACCTCTCCCACACCTGCAAATTCCCAGATCCCCCTCTCCCTGGCGAAGAAGGGCCACAAGCTGGTGCTCAGCCTTGACTACGGCAGTGACAACTGGGAGATGCTGCTGGACCTCGTTGACACGATGCTTCTTCTCCATCTAACCTAAGGCCATGTTTGGTAGCAAAGTATTTGCAACGTTTCAACGCAACACTTTGGTATTCTAGACCATTAGGTGTTTGGTTGCTTCTTACAAAACTCTATTTTGGAAACCATACTATTTTTTGGAGTATTTGAAACTCCACTGCAACCCAAAGTTTTAAAGGTTTTGGCTAGATTCTTGCCTATCTCCACTCAAATCATGGTTTGTGATGTTGCATCCAAACAATTTGTAGTTAGAAGAAATATCATGGTTGCAGTGGAGTTAGATAAAACCATGGTATTTGTGTCAAGACATTTGCAAACTATGGTATTCTAAAACTGTGGTTTTGAAAAGCTATGCACTATGCTTCCAAACAGGCCAAAAGTTTGCGAGCAGGAGCAGGACCTCGACCTCACCATGATCAACACAATCGACGAGCTACTGTTGGCAACGAGATCTGAAATTGGTTGTAATTTTTCTAGCGAGTGATTAACCGACTCGAACACAAAATTACAGGTCCCCAAATTTTGGGTATAAGGTTTATTCGGGTAGATCTCAAGTAACATTTCTGGAAACCTGAATTTTAAAAATACCTGAATTACTTGACCACAAATTTCGATCATATCCAAACACCCACCTCTACCGCTAGGCATGCCCTTTTAAATAAAAAAGGGGTATCCCAATCGTTATCAAAACAATATGACAAGAAGAGTGATTGTACAATGCTTGACCCATAAACAAAATTTGGACTCAAATCACTCCACTTAGCTATTTCAATTGGCCCACTGTAGGGTTCAAAATTTTGTGACCCTCACATGCATTAAGAGTCTTTTTCATGATTGTTTTCATTGGTTTTTACCATAAGACATTATGTCTACTGTCACATCAAAAAAAAATTTTTTGCTTAGCTCAACTTGTACGTGAAGAAATAAAAAAAGAAAAGAAAAGAAAGATTTCATCAGGGGTAGACTAGACCAACTTAAATAGAATGTGGGTTAAATCGAGCTTAAATTGTGCCAGTTGTTAAAAAATACAAACTGCTGGAACTGTACTCCCCCAGTGAGTTTTAATTGATCTTCAGCACAAGCAAATAGAACTGCATGCAGGCTAAAATCTCTATCCAAAACGTCCAATATAAATGACTGAAGGTAACAATTTCGCTGCTATGAGTAATGAAATTTGGGCTCGCCCATGGTGGGAAAAAGTGAACCTGCTCAAGGCAGAATAGATACGACGTACCTGCAAAACCTGGCAGTTCTCCAATGTGCTCTTCCCGCCCTGTCATCAATTTAACAGGATCAGTGATATGCTGACACAACGTCGTCACAACTCACAAAACCGCATACCATCTAAAGCACTAAAATTTGGAATGGCACACGCTAGTGAGTCTTATTGTGGTCCAGGCCGCTGGGCTCCCATGCTTTCGCACACCATGCACAGCAGTGGCAGAAAAAGCAGCGGTTGAGGAAGTGGTTTGGGAATTGGGATTATCGTTCGAAGTATGGACCTTGGAGTAGGGTACGATGTGGTCGTAGTCATGGCAGAGGCAGCCGGGGCACCCCACGAGCTTGCGGAAGACGATGTTGCCGAGCGCGTCGCGGCGCCACCTCTCCGGGTCGCGCCCGGGCACCGGCTCCGCCTTCTCCCAGCACTGCTGCTTCACCGCGTACGGGAAGCTCCGGGGCTCCGATGCCGACAGCGGCGGGGCCGTGAGCAGCAGCTCGTCCAGGTCGGCGGCGGAGGCGGGGGCGGAGGCGAACGAGCGGGGGGAGGTCGGACGAGCCGTGGCGCCGAAGGATTGCGGCGGCGGAATCGAAGGAGGCGCCGGGTTCCGCTCGTTTCGCCGGCGGCGCATCGGCTTCCGGCCCACCATTGCTCACTCTCTCTCTCTATCCCGTCGAAGCAGACTTCGGGAGTTTTTTAGAGGCTGGCAAGTGGGGCCTATCCGGATAGGATGGGAGAAGACGAGAAGCGGTTTTATTTTATCTACAACTACGTTCTAAAACAGTGAGGTTTCGTAAAACCATTTTTCGCTCAACAAAAATATGCGTATCCTCACGTTAACCTTCACAGGTTAGAAAAGGTCTAAAACGATAGAAAAAAAAATCTGTCATTTAATCTTTTTCCCACCTCATACTCGACTGATTGGATTTGCCTCGTATGTTTTCTTAAGGCAAATAGCGTATAGGTATAGCATGCATAAAGTTTTTTATAATTGGATTTGCCTATGTGTTTTCATTAAAAATGAGATCTGGGCGTACCAATACCAGCATGATCTTTGCAGGCCTCTACACACACAAGGAGCAAAGTTAGAATTTAGATAGACACTAATCAAATAAATCATTGAGAGAAGCAATCAACAAATCAGCATGGCTGTAGGAAAAGCGACACTCCTAAGCGACCATCCAAAGCAAGCTCAAAGAATGCAACACACATGTTTTGATCATGGCACTTCACGACCACTACATGGAGAAGAATCAGATGACTCATTTGTACGTATGACCTAAAGTTAGATGGCGGCGCTCATGGTGGTGGTGCAGAAGTACCACCTTTAGCCGGAAGCAAAGAGAGGACAAAATTAGTTGGCGATGACGCCTCTTCTACGACCAAAGAAGACGGACCACCGCCAAGAACGACAAGCAAAGGGTAAGGGCTGGGGTTGGTGGTAGGGAGGTACTCTAAAGATAGAGTATGAAGTCACGATATCAGGTAGCCCTGCCATAGCCTCAAGACGAGACAACAACATCATTAAACCCTTTATAAAGCATAAAAGTTCATCAGTGGAGAGAAGCAACAACACTTCTCACGCCAAGTCGAGATGGAACATCACCCCTTTAGCCAATTGCCACATGTATCATTTGGTCCCTTCAACACTCCATCAAATGTTCATAACCTCAATAGCCTCTTGAAAGGAAAGAACAGCCCACTCGACACTAGAAAGGTGCAACGACATATGAACCAGATCCATGCTCAATCAAAAGATGATCTCCTTGGCATTTTTCCATCTAGATCTTAGCAAGAGGATATCCATCCAAAAAAGTGTCGGCAACAGTGCTAGCCTAAACGCTAAACGGTAAACAGTCAGTCACCCTTCGTTTAGCGTTTAATCGGACTACACGGCTGTTTAAACGGACTAAAAAACGGATTATACGGAATTAAATGGATTAAGCGGCATAAACGGACAACACAGTTGACTACTGAGTAGCGTTTAAATGGTGTGTAAACGGTCTAAACGGCCATTTAGGCGAACAGTGGTCGGCAACAACACAACCTTCTGATTTACATGTTATTTCTATCCTATATTATGAGTTCTTAGATCTTCTTTAAACATTGGTCCAACGGTTCCCTTATTTTATTTTATTTTACTTTGGTTTTCTTCTCCTCTAACCTTCCTTACGCCATAATGCCCAAAGCTAGCTCGAGTGTATGTCTTCAGTTGCTCGTGCTGTTGGATGGATCCACTGCCGCCACCCAATCCCTTGCCGATCCATCCTGATGCCCCTGCCCACCTTGCCCAACCGGACTCCTCTGTTTCTCGGACGGTGGCACCAAAACCGCTTTACCCCCACCACCTTCACGGGTCAGCCTGCCGATGTGCCCTTCCCTCCAAACCTAGCAATGGAGAGAAGTTTTATTCCTAACCTCAACCTTGAACCCAAACTCTCGCCTTCAAACCCTATTGCTATTGGAGACGCTGCCGGAGATGGAGGCTTCACCTCCCATGGCATTGTATCGGCAAGATGAAGATGCGAGAAATTCGGGTGTGGGGAGAGGAGAGAACACCCGGGCACAGTACAGGTACAGGGCAACATTGTGCAATGGCTCTCAATCATACAAAAAGGAAGAGCAAATGCCAATCCTCATCCAATATACAGGGTACAGAGTAAACATGGTACCACCTGTCAGAAACAAATCAATGAGGACGTGTATAGAGACTAGAGAACCGTTGTTTGCCCCTATACACTGGTTTCTTCTTCATAAAGGCCCAAAGAGTGACCATCTGGATTCAGGACAAATATATTACACATTTTTTTGATACTCAACAAAACCGAGACCTAATTGCTCACAAGTTCTCTGCTGCGACAGAACACATGCACTCACAGCAGTTCATCTTCAGGCCTTAATACAGCACTGGAAGTAGCTCAGAAACTTCTTCCCACCCTGCATCAACAAATTTCAGGTTAGCAACCACAGACATGGATCAGTGCTATGCCATAAAATGTCTTATACATAGCGAAGTAGACAACATGTATGCACTGATGCACAATTTCAGTTCAACGTGCAATTGTCTGGGGTACAGTTAATCGTGCAATTTCATATCTGAACACGTGATCCTACCGGCAATGGATTTGTATTCTCCATTGTCACAGGCAACAGAACAAGGAAAAATAAACATTGTGAAGATGCTAACAAACGGTAGCAAAATGTTCTAGGCTGTTGGGAACTGATTCTTAGCTTGTTGCTTCTTCAACCATTTTGCCATTTTTTCCCACAGCTACAACCTGAGAGTTGGTTATCCTCTCTACTGACTAAGATTCCCCTATGGATAATGGCACATCAACGCAGCTTTCTAAAGGTATGTAGATATGGAGAATATGATTAAGAAAATGAGAAGGTTCGTCCTTGCCAATCAGTTACAACAAAGAACAACGCATAAAGTTGGAATATGTGGTTTTTATTGGCTTGAGGTGTCCATTTACTGGCAACCAATCTATAGTTGTTTGAACCAACTCTGATTCCAATGCGAGTGGCAGATAGAATCCATGATGAAACTATCATCGTAATTGCTGAGTCATGTTTCAGTAGAACTCTTAGTGATAGCCCATTCTGAGTATTGAGTGGGTCTAAGGCTAAGTCCAATGGGACTCCCTATCCCCATTTCCTAAACACTACTCCAACTACCCTTCTCTCTCAGTATTTATGTTGAACAGTGCAAAACAGTGTATAGAAAACCCATACAGTGAGTCCCATTAGACTCAGCCTAAACCCTGCAAGGCGATTCAGATGTTAAATGCACAGCCCTCTTGTGTCTACATAATATTACGATTTACAGCATATGCCTTTGAGGAGTCACGAGGGAGCTGCAATGAGCCCATATGAGTCTTCTAATCCTGTCCTCTGATTATGGAACAAAACGACATCTCTGTATCTTGAAAGCGCCAAAGAAAACCTCACAGAGCATCCTATCCTCATAGTTACTAGGGTAGAACATTTGTTTAAGGCTGAGTTCAATGGGTCTTTCTATCCCCACTCACTAAACACTATTCCAACTACTTTCTCTCTCAGAACAGTGCAAGACGTTAACTTTCACCCCCCAGTTCCAAGTGCTACCACTTGTAATTTGTAAACGCAAGTTGATGTCCTTCCTATAATTCACACGCTCAATTCCACCGGCCATGTAAAATTATCCGTGCCTTGGAATATGTGTTTGACCCTGAAGTCTCACGCGGCTGCGTACTAAACCTGCAGAAGAGCTAGGAAATCGAGCTTCCACAAACTGCAGTGATGCTGCCTACTGAAGTGGTTTTAATTAGCACTAGTACTATGTGCTGTAATGCTACATTCCAAAAGAACTGGTTTCGCCAGTTGCAGTTTTTTACTTCTTCCACTGTCCCGGTCCCTGCTAAATGCTAATTTGACAGGTCCGGATTTAGATTATCAATTAAGTAAAGTTTTTGTACTTTGTACTCCTGTCACATGCATGATAGAAAGTTCAATCTTTTACACTAAATTACCCTGCGCTTGGTTCCGCTAAGATCAGACGAATCGAAATGTAAACTAAATACGCCCTGAATCTGCTCGGAGAGAAGGCGGTGATTCAGGAACTGTCGAACGGAATACGCGGCGTTTGACCGTTTGGTGAAAAGAACACGATGGGAGAAAGAGGTGACGACGAGGTCGGGGGGTTTACCGTTGGGGAGTGGTCGCGGGCGTGCAGCGGCCGGCGGTGGTCGTCGGCGGGGCGGCCGAGCGTGGGCTGCGCGTTGGCCTGCGCTTGGCTGCGCTGCTGCTGCTGCTGGGCCTTGGTGGGGAGGTCGTCGTCGCCGCCGATGCTGGCGCGGGAGAGCTCCTTCTTGTTCTGCTTGCGCATCTCGCGGATCTTGGAGAAGTCCATGGAGTAGTCCGGCAGCGCGCCGTTCTTCATGTCCCAGTCCCCGAACGCCGGCACCGTCATCCAGCCGTTGGCGCCCGCCGCCTCCTGGCCCCGCTGCTGCAATAATCACGCGCGCACGCTGAGAAGGAACGGGTCGCGAGGAATTCGATCGAGGGCTAGGCGGCTAGCTCCTCAAGAAACCAGAACGCAGGAAAAGGAATTGCTCAGGGGGGGATGGATGGATGGAAAAATCGCCGTTACCTCCTTGAGGTTCTCCATGGATGATCCCTGCAGCTTCCTCTCGCGTTCTTGCCTTCCTTGGTCCCTGTGACCCTGTCGCCTCACCCTCAGACGAAGCTGTGGAGCAAATGCTGTCTGCGAAGGATTGATTCAGCAAGCAAACAGTGTTGGACTTGTCTTCTTCGAGAGAGGCACGGGCACGGCACAGTGTGGATGGTGAGAGTGACTCCTGCCTGGAGCGCGCGGGGTGGAGGGCGAGGACAAGGTGCACGCTATATAGGGCAGGCGGTTGACAAGGCAAAAAAAACAAGAAAAAAAAAGAAACGCCAATCCAGCTGGTATCGAGCTGACAGTGGGTGCCCACTGCAGCCTTAGCCGCTAATCTTCCTGCCAATCTCACCATTAGCTTGTTGGATCCTCTCACATCAGCCCGGTCCGACGTGAGCCCTGCACTGGCACGTTCTGAGCCTCTGACTGCCCGTTGCACACCACGCGTCTGCTGAGGGCAGAGGCGGGCGGCCAGGCCACAGCTGAGCTGGCGCCTTTGCTGTGGCGTATTGATGATGGTTTCCTGCCGGTCTGGGCCCACCAACCCGTGACTCACACGGCGGCCCCGCCCCACCGCCCCGGCCATGGCTGATAGCTTCACACGGCTTTCCGATCCGCGAGCTCTCAACTGCCTTTCCGGGAGCAGAGGATGGTGTTTGGTCGGCAAGAAAAATCTGTCACTCCTCCGTGTGGCCAGCTAGGCGCAACCCCGAAAAGGAGAGGCAGGAGTCACTGCACCACTAGGCTTTTTAACGTCCTTGCTGACCGTGATCGGAGTCGGATCGGAGGCCACAGCGAGTTCCGGCCCTCTCTGCATCTGCGTGTGTTGCAGCTTGCACGGAAATGGCGCAGTACCGATGATGCAGGTTCGTTTGAGACCCATCTCCCCGTGAAGCTTTCAGGGTGGGGGAGCACGGGTTCCAGGGGTTCAGACAGTTGCCGATTTTCTCAGCACCTCTCCAGCGTTTTGCTGCTGGTGCCAACGCCCAGCGTGATTGAACGAATCATTCGTGATCGCGTTGGCGGCTGGGCGCGTCGTCGGGAAAAGGTTTCATCAATCATCATCTTAATTTCCCGGATACGCATGCGAAATACTATTCTGAAACAGTCATGCAAGAGTGGTGGACACCTGTGATTGAAGAACGTATCTGTCAGCTCATACTTTTTTTCCTAGCTACTGGATTTATGCAGCCTTTACAGATTATTAAAGTTTCGGTTCCGAACTTCCAACGGCTCTAGACTGTTGTACCTTAACTTTTTTATACGTAGAATTAGAATTTTGTACTTTTGTATGCTATATATGTGTTCAAACGAGTAGAAGAAGAATTTGTCTATTTTTCGGACTCTCTTCTCTGTCGCTGATCATTGAACCATATACAGTGCAGTTTTGGTGAGTACTGAAAAAAAATACTGATGCTCTGAACTAGAGTTGGCAGTTGTGCAACAACTGTACTGGTGCAAACAAAATTGGGTAGCCATGCTCTGAACTGATGAAGCTGCACCTCTCAACTCTCAGCCAGCTTGGTTGTTGGGAAAAAGGTAAGGGTTGCCCATTCCAAGGAACATTCTTTTGTGCAGCAAACTACTTACTTTGGTTGGTAGAGTACCATACCAATGATGATAACTGCTGATTATGGTGCCTTCTCTCTTCGACTCTTCCAAAAGCTGCGCCTGCAAAAACATTAGCCAGGACCAGCCATGTTTGGGCCTCAACTAGCCCAGTTGTGACTTGTGACCCGACCTGCTGTGAAACATCTATCATTTGGGCTAGTCAATGACTTGCTAATGCAAGGTGTGAAATGCACACGAGGTAGCAACGACAGGTAGGGCGCCGTTTACTGATGCGGTCAATGACTGGGAAAGTAGGGCGTGGAAGCACAAGCACCTATCGTCAACTTTTACAATGCTTTATTATCCACTAGAGGTTAAAGAATACTGCTTTCTTATCCGACAGAGGTAAAAAAAAAACTGGTAGTATAAATTTCTGCTAATATATAATTTTACAGGTCACCACGACAACAGCTGTAGGCGGTACTATATATATTTATTATAAAAGTTTTAGCGGAGGTGCTTGGAACGGAGGTGCAAAATGGTAGAAACCTGAAGATTGGCAACGAGACAAGCAGGCAGAGCGTATCTCTGACACTGTCCATGGGAATATGAATATCTTCGTCCTGAATTGTTTATACGACAGATGATGATTAATTTGATGCCAAATACAGAAGTGAAATAGCTATAGTCTGGAGTCTGGTGTACGTATACACCAAATGATGTGATTGCCTAGAAGGAACAACACTCGCTGTTCTCCTCTCACCAGTCCCACGACGATAATGTCGGGATGTGTCCAGTTTCTCTGCATTATCTTTGTCAGGTAGTCAACAGTTGGATCACCAGATCATCGTCGCCCGTGAGAAGGAAATGGTCAAGACGTTTTGAGTTGGTGGACGTCATGTTCAGAGGCTCCTCAGACAGCAGCTGATATCGTATTCTATACAGCTTGTGAGCAAACGACGAACAACGCCTCTCTCTCTCATTTTTTCCTCTTAACAAAATTGGGGTGATAATGACCAGAACGTAATTCCATCCCTGAAAGAGAGTTTGATAGCTTCCTGAATCTTAAACGCGTTAGTTGCCTGTGTTGACAACGTCTCTGCTGTAAGTAGCCAAGAATTCAGAGCAGGAGAAGTAGAGTTTTTTTTTTTTTTTTTTTTTTTTTTTGATAATAGGAGAAGTAAGTTGATAAAAGCAGCTTATCATCAAACTTCAAAAGGACCAAAGAAGTGCACGGCAGTCAGAAAATGGCTACCAGCCATGTGTTGTGTATTTCCAGCTGTGTATCATCGTAATTCGTAACAGGTTTTCATCAGTATGCACATTAGCATAAGACGAAGAAGAAGGAAAACTAAGAGAAGAAAGAAAAAAAAAAGAATTCTGATCAAGAATCAATGTGCAGGACGGAGCCGCTTGCCAGTTGCCAGAGGGAGAAAAAAAAGAAGATCTAATCACGCGTCCTGGGCGTAGAAGTCGATGATCTCCTTGAGGTCGAGCTGCAGTATCTGGGAGACGGAGCGGCCGTCGCGGGCGAGCCAGAGGATGTGCTCGAAGAGGATGGCGTCGACGTCGACGAAGATGGCCGCGCCCCGGCGCTCCTCCTTCCGCGCCACCGTCTCCAGGAGCACCCGGAACGGGTAGGAGTCGAGCACGAGGCGGTCCACCGCGAACGCCCGCCGCTCCTTGCCGACCACGACCGTGACCGGCGGCGCCGCGGCGGCTCCGCTGTCTCCGTCGCCGAGTGCGCGGTAGCCGATGCGGGACGGCGAGGCCGACGACGGCCACCGCAGGAAGACGCAGCAGCCGGCCATCGGGGGAGGGCCGGTTCGATCTCTCGGTGGCTTTCTTTCTGTTGATGCTCGGGATTGGTTTCCGCGTGCTGTACTGTGCGGTAGCTGAATCTTTGGGGCTCAGCTGGGGAGCTTGGGCTTGGAGGAGGGAAGGGAGCTCGTTTATATGAGGAGGAAGAAGACGACGACGACGCGGGCAGCAGCGGCATAGGAACGAACGAGCCGTTGGGGAGATTTTTTGCAGAACAGGTCCTGGCGGTTGATGAAATCGCTCAGCGTAGTGGAATGGATTGTGAGGAACTTGGCTGCTTCAGACACGATTGATTACAGGTGCACAGAAACAGAAGGGTGTTTATGAAAAACGCTCGACTCTGTCTCGGGATAGCCGTTGGCGGCGGGTTGGACCTGGCCACAGAGCAAGGGACAGGGACAGGCCGGCCGCGTATCCCTTGGACGCACGGGACGGGAGGGACCACGTCGTCTCCTCCGTTTCGCCCGCTTCGTTGTTCTCGCTCGCTCGCTCGGGGCCGTCTCTGACTTGGCCCACTCATATGCCACTACTACTGCCATCTGCTCATGCTATTTCTTCGAATTATATTTTTTATCATTGTTCTAACTACCTTTTTCTTTATTTACGATGTTTTATTTATATCAAACGGTACGAAACAGTGTTTTGAACCATAATGGATAGCCTCCCGGAGGTGTGCGTCACTTGTACTGTGTGTACGCATCAACTCGTATGCCATCTGCTCTGGCCGCAGCTAGAAATGATGCACCACCACACCACACGTAGGCCGTTGCGTGTGTGCGACGCCGAGACAGAAATGATCCACCACCTCCTGCACGGCTGAGGGCTGAGGCGCCGCCGTACGCGGTGGTAGGGCACACTGCGCTGAGAACACGTCGTGATGGGCAGCGGAAGTTTCGCGCGCGCCGCCGGCCGCCCCGATGACGGAAAACACGGAAATAGGGACGGCACGGAATCAGGCACGACAGCTTGTCTGTCTCGTGTACCGTACAAGTACAACCACTACGCGTCGCCGTCGGTGGGCTTTTTGTTGAGATGGGCCCGTTGGCGGGCTGCCTCATCGCGATCCACTGAACATGGGCTTCAGGCCCAACAATCGATCGCTCTCCTCTTCTTCATGGGCCTCCAAGCGAAACGCTCTCGTCACAGTTGCGCGACGGCAGGCAGGAGAGCGGAGGGGAGAGGATGAGCGAGAAAGCTGAACGACCACAAAGCTCGCAATGGCGTCGGCCTCCTCCTCCTCCCTGTCCCTGGGCTCTGCCAAAGCCCTACCGCCCTTCCGCGCCTCCCTCCTCGCGCCACAAGACCAAAGAACAGGTAAAACGCCCGTCCCGCCCCTGCCCTGCTTGGTCTCTTTCTCGAAAGATTGTCCCGCCCACAGCGGCCGTACGCGTGAAGCTGGGTTTTTGGTTCGTGTGGTGCAGTGGTGGCGTCAGCTTCGTCGCGCCGCGCTTCCGTCAGGATGCGCGCTTCTGCTGCCGAGCTCAACAAGACCGTCTGGGTGTGGACCGAGAGTCGCCAGGTGATGACGGCGGCCGTGGAGAGGGGGTGGAGCACGTTCCTCTTCGGATCCAAAGATCTCGGCAAGGATTGGTCATGTCAGAACTCAGAACAATGCTTTCCCTTATGCCAAACCGACAACGCCTTGTTATTTGCTGGTTCAACAGCTAGATAGATGTTGAGATAGCCTGAATATCCCTGATTTAAACTATCACTGTATTACAGTTTACAAATCACAAAGACTTGACACAGACTAGCCATTTTACATTAGAAGAAAGAGAGAAAACATGTTTAGGCCTTGTGCTCCTACTTAAACCAGGGCAGGCTTTATCTGACGGCACGCTGGTTTGGTTCCGTGGCTCAGAATGCTGTTTTGCCTTTTCAGCTACTGCTCGCATCGACCCTCTCTTCATTGATGGCCCAGCAATTTTCGATGGCGAAAATCAAAAGGTTGCTGTAATTTCTCAAGTATCTTCACCTGGAGAACTTCAACTGGTACAACCAGACAATGTCGAAGCTGACAACATTGTCATAGACTTTCGAGGTGGTTGGCAGGTTAGGCAACTGAACATTGCCGCATAAGCTCTTATTAGTCATCTTGGCCCCGTTTCTATATCAAGGAAATTACTTCAAAGTTCTGATTTGTTACCATTGCATGCATGCCGTTCAGAGTTTTCATTGAGACTTGAGAATTGAGATTTGTTATCACGTTAGTACACTCTAGGTTTTTTATTTATTTGCCACCAAAGGCTTGTAATGATTGTGTGTTGTGTTTGTGTCTGTATGCATTACCCATAATATCCATCCTTGTCTGACCAGTGCCTTCCGACCATTACTATATATAAACCTACTCTATCCGAGGCAATCAGTGGTGTCTCCTTTCCACATTTCATAGGTTATACCGGCAGAAAATATCGTTGCTGCATTCCAAGGCTGTAGAGGAACTGTATTGGCTGTTTCAACAAACTCAACTGAGGCGCAGGTTTTTCTTGAGGTATTAGCCAGAGATTTCAATATTTAACACTGTCTGAACTTGTTGTTGCAATGCTGGTTGTTATTGTAAAATATGTCGTCCGAAGTTATCTCATGTCCCAACACTTCTTGTGTTTGTAGGCCTTGGAGCAAGGGCTTGATGGAGTTGTCCTAAAAGTAGATGACATGGATGATATCATTAAACTCAAGGTATCTGTCACAACTCCTTTCAGAGTTCCTTTGTGCTTAGCTAGTAAGCCCCTGCTGGTATATGATGGGGCTGTACAATTAAATACCATCATTGTACTGTGTTATATGTTAGTGTACAAGAGGATACTTCTTATTGTTGATCTGATTGTAGGATTCACCAGAACTTTGTTTTCCCTCCCCTTTTAATGACTCAGGATTATTTTGACAGAAGGAAGGAAGCAAAGAGTCAATTACCATTGACAAAGGCTACAATATCAAAGGTTGAAGTTGTTGGTATGGGCGATCGTGTTTGTGTGGATCTTTGCAGTATCATGCGACCTGGTGAAGGCCTTCTGGTTTGTGTAAATCTCTCGTATGTTCATTCTGCACATAGAAATACAATGTTATAATAATATTGAAACACATCACCCATTCACCCTGTTGGGCTGGTTTAACATGCCCTCACGGATTTACCTTTCTACATTACTGCCTCAATATTGACACATGAGATTTTGTTTTATCCCTATTATCCACACAAGCATACATTTCTTTCTTTACGAGGAAAGTTTTTATTAAATCCCCAAGAACATTACATAGAGATGATACAAAGTCTTGGGAATGCACTCCCCACCTCAACCTAGCAAGAAGCACACAGCCTGAAAAACATAACAAAGCACGCATACTAGTGACTATCAATCCTTTGACTAGATTTCCACCTAAAAAAATTTGGTCACTTTCGCTTTTGCCAATTGTTGCGTAGCCAGCACAAGCGTACAATTTTGCTTCTAAAATTTCATGACATCCTGTTTTCAGGTTGGATCCTATGCAAGAGGAATGTTTCTTGTTCATTCTGAATGCTTGGAGACAAGTTACATTGCAAGCAGGCCTTTCAGGGTCAATGCAGTAAGTTCAAAACAAAATGGATGGCAGGAAGCTATTGTATGTATCAGTGTATTGCACCAGATCAAGACCTATAAGAGTTTTTTCTTCGCCATTTTTAGGGGCCTGTACATGCATATGTCACTGTACCTGGTGGGAAGACAAGCTACCTCTCAGAGTTGGGGTCAGGAAAGGAAGTCATCGTGGTCAATCAAAATGGGCTATGGCGGACTGCAATTGTGGGTCGTGTGAAGATTGAATCAAGGCCTCTCATCCTTATAGAAGCAAAGGTACATATAAATGGTGTTCCTTGATGTAAGCTCTATGCGTTTGTTTATGTAAATATCCAATTGATGGCATCATTGGTTTTCTGCAGGATAACTCCGGAGACGATACGTATAGCATTTTTCTACAAAATGCAGAAACAGTTGCCCTTATCACCCCTGACACAGGTAAATACATTATGTCCAAATCCGAAATATAAACAATGGACTATAAATGTTCACTGTCACTCCTTTGCTTCTATACCTTACCTACTTACCATTTTGAGTCTCTTTCAATCAACTTATTTAAGGCCTGTATTATCGTCTGATGCAGGATCAAGTGGAAGAACAGCTATTCCTGTGACTTCATTGAAAGTTGGTGATGAAGTTTTGGTGAGGAAACAGGGTGGTGCCCGTCACACTGGGATAGAGATTCAGGAGTTTATTGTTGAGAAATGAAAACGGGATAGAGATTCAGGAGTTCATTGTTGAGAAATGAAAACAGAAACGTTGAATGCACCTGTTACCTACTACCAACTATCGCTTTGTTTTGCACCAAAATGATATAATGTATGGATACAACTTAGACGATAACTGTCTTGAACTTTGAATGCTTTGTTATCTTGAAAGTTGTTTCGCTTTGTTGATTGAAAGTTGTTTCGCTTTCCTAGTCCTTTCAGCGGGCGCGCCTCGAATACGTTTAGGCACAAACTGTCTTGAACTTTGAATGCTTTGTTATCCTTAATAAAGCGGGGGTAATCTTTCCTTAAAAAAACAACTTAGACACCAAATCAAAACTTTGAATCACCATTGGTTTTGAGCAAAATTGACATATCCTTTTGTAGACAACTATGCAACGCAATTGTGAATTTCCATCGCAGCAAACAAAGAGGCCAGGAGAGTGAATTTCAGAAGAGTCATGACCCAGGCCATTACAGAGCACCCAATGAACAGGCAAGAGAACTTATCATAGGTTGACTTGGTCATATTCCCGTCTCATACACACACGATCCCCAAAACATCAGTAGAAGCAAAAGCTACAACACTGCTCAATGCTTGAAGCAACAAATATACAACCTACAGGTACACGCTTCTTCTAAGTCAAGTTCTAGTGCACTTGCGCAGTGCGATATGCTGGCAATGGGGATGCTGCTGCTGTTCCAAGTGAGCGCCGTGGCGAAGGTTGGACCCTCATTGGCGATTTTGGGATGGCATGTGAGGCCTTCCGTATGTCAACCAGTGGTGACGGCGAACTATATTTGGCATCTTGCAACTGCTCCAGCTCTTCCAACACCTGCGTCATCCTAGGGCGCAGCTTGGCATCACCACAAATGCATTGCAAGGCAATGCTTGCGATGGCGTTTGCGCCCTTTTTTGGATACTGGCCTCCCAGCTTCGTGTCCATGATGCGGTATAGCCTGCGCTTGTCTCCCAAGTGAGGTCTGGCCCAGTCAACTAGGTTCTGCTCTATGCCTGGCTTTGATTTATCCAGGGCCCTTCTTCCAGTGAGCAATTCAAGCAACACCACCCCAAAGCTGTAGACATCTGCCTTTGCAGAGAGGCGACCTGCAAAGTTTCAAGTAACATGAGAACAAATAGATCCAGAAATAGCCATGTATCTTACTGTCTATATGCTGTATTATTCCGAAATCCTATAATAATATGCCAAGCGCTGCAATTTACGAAATGCAAAGATACTTATTCGATCATAGGGCCACAATGTTTTCTTTTAGCTTAAACAAAAAGACATTTGTTATACCCAGGAGTACCTAAGTTACTTTAGGCAGGAAACAAAATAATTTAGAGAGCTTCAGTTAACGCAGTACAAGGACCCAGTATTTGATATCTCCCATTAAAGCTGAAGCCACTAAGCAGAATAATAGGTGACCTTACCACAGGTTTTCATAATTATACGAGAAAAATATCTAACCTGTTGCGATATACTCTGGAGCTGCGTATCCATGGGTACCCATGACTTGTGTGGATACATGGGTTTTATCCCCAGTTGGACCAGCTTTTGCCAAGCCAAAATCTGAAAGTTTTGCGTTGAATTCCTGCATAGAAAAGCCAAAGAACAATATAAAAGGGCAGTTCAACAAGATGTATATGCTCTTCTAAAAAAACAAGATGTACATGGTTGACATGGATGCCTTGAATTCCTGACTAAGCTTACCGAATCGAGCAGAATGTTTGATGCCTTGAAATCACGATATATAACTTGGTTTTCAGCATCATGCAAAAATGACAAGCCCCTAGCAGCTCCAACGGCAACTTTGAGCCTTATTGCCCATGACAAAGGATCAGCACCTCCTAAAATGTAGAATTATTGCATTATTAAATGACCAATAAAGTTAAGAACCTTGGGATGTAACAAAGCAGAGCCACAGAGATGAATTCCATACTTCTAAACAGATGGTTCTCCAAACTCCCCTTGGGCATAAATTCATAAACCAGGAGCCGGTTATCTCCTTCTGAGCAATAACCAATGAGCTTAACAAGATTCTTGTGGTGAAGTTGACCAAGGTAATCAACCTCTGTCTGTAGCATGTTAAAAAGTAAGAACAACTAGGAACAATGACAGATGCCCTAGGATAAGTAGGAAACATGTAGAGGAGCGCTGAACCTACCAGCCATTCCTTGTGTCCTTGGAAACCTTCTGGTTTAAGCTTCTTTACAGCAACAACCATTCCACTCCCCGGTCTTGAAGGAGCGAGTGTGTGTTCATCAATCCAGCCTTTATAGACATGCCCAAATCCTCCTTCCCCAAGAAGACTGTCCGGTCGGAAGTTCTTTGTTGCATTTTTTAGATCGTTGAACGTGAATGCCTTCAAGTTAGAAGATGACAAAATTTCACCTTCTGTCCGAGGAGTTGGAAGCTCACTTCGATCTCTCATAGATGGAAGGGTCAAAGTTGAACGAGTTGAGTTGCTCTTCATCGTGGAAGGGACAGATGACAAGCTTGTCTTGCTGGTCACTTTTGATGGATCTGATCTCTCAAAAAGAATCAATGGAAAAATATGCATGAGAACAACTTGATATCAATAGCGCCTAATGAGTAGGAGAATGTCATGCTGACGTATTTCGGTACCAAAATAATAACAATTAAGAAAATCATTTTTTACCGATAAAGAATTAAGCAAATTTTATGGTGTTGTAAACTCATGTAGGATGCCAATTTAACAACAACCAATCAATGTCCCAGGTTGATCAGATAGGTACTTACCTATCTGGTGCTCTACCAAATTTGTGAACCTAAAACCATATAAAGGAGTAAACACATGATATATATTAATGGCTGGATCCATAACAACCTCTCTTTCATTCGCTAATGTGAAATCAAAGTACATCAAGCCTAGTGTTCCTATTTGTAAATCAGTATGATCATGTCACTCAGGTTGGTTGTGCTAGAAGTGCTGTAAAAGCGCACTATCTCATGTATATTCAATTTAGGAACAAAAGCTCCCAGTGTTGCCTTTAAATCATGTCTGACTTATCCTACAGAAGAAACAAAGACGAACAAAAGTAGAAACAAAGGAGCAAACTGCTAAGGACAAACTAAAATAAGTAGTTGAATCAGAGCAAACAAGCGCTCCGATCTCAAAAATTATCTCGCACGGAAGGGGTAAATTCACAAGCAGGCATAACAGTCCAGAACCTTTTTTATAAGCAAACATAGCAATTAAGAGCTATGAAGGCAAAATTGGACAGATATAGAAGGAAGGAATTCTAGAGAGAGAACCAGGGAACTCACAGGCAGCATTGTTCACGCTGTGATCCACCCGTGCCGTGGTGTCCATGCAGTTCCCCATCTTTCCTCTCTACCAATTCACCCACCACCCATGCACTGCGCAAGCAATCAAGAACTCTGTCGGCTCAAGATCCCCAGGCAGATGAGCCCAATCTTCCGTTTACATGACAGGGCAGATGAGCAGGAAAATTAAGATGGCCTGCCTCGGCTTGCAGCACGAGATAGATGACCGGTAATGCAAGGAATCAAGATGAACAGGAGGTCTCAAGTGAGGCCAAATTAAGGTCCAATCGCTGCAAGGCCTGGATAGAGCTCCACCACGCCACTAATTCGGGTGGAAAACCAGCAAGGTCGGTAGCGACAGAGCCAAGGAAAGGAAGCAGCGAGCAAGAAGCAACCTGTCCACCCCCGGCACCTCAAAAGTCAATCAAAATCTCCCACGCACGCACGCCCAACCAGGTCAGCTTCTCCTCCGAGCTGACCAGCCGGGCGGGGTAAGAAGAATCCGAGCTCCACTCACTCGTCAATGGAAGGGGGAGGAGGAAACCGTGGCGCAAGAACGGCGGGCGCGCGCGCGCGCACGCGGGGAAGAGACGAGAGCGCCGCAGCGCAGCAGGTGCCGGAGCTCACACCTCGAGTCAAACTCGAGGCCGCCGCCAAACTCCCCAAACAACACCCCCCACCGAGAACCGCACGAGGCACGACCGGGGAGGTCGCGTGAAGAAGCGACCGGCCGGATCGCTTGACTTGGCGTGCTGGGTCGACGGGGGCGAGGCGCGGTGGTGGAGGGGATGGAGCAAGAGCAAGCAAAGCGGCGGACGGAAGCAGCCAGCCCGCCACCGACCGAGCTCAGGTGGTGAGGAGGTGTGGAAGCTGCGATTGCTAATGGGTTTGGCGTTTCCCTCCCTCCCTCCCTCCCTTTCTTTGTGCGCTGCGCTCTCTGGGCGAGGGGATTTACATATATACCCTTGCTGGAGGATTCCTCTGTGCATATGATATGCCCCTTTGAGGAATAGTGGTGGATTGCACTGAAGTTGCATCTTTCATGATCTGTAGCAGTAGCACCAATCTTGGTCTGAACTTTACTAAAGCAAAGGCGTGGATTTTGGATAGAAATCGTGTGCTTAATTATGCCCGAGTCATGCTCAAACACAAATTGATTTTTTTTTTCCCTTTAAAGCGGCAACAGAGACACATACTCCTCGCATGCACTTCCCTTGTAGTAATCCATGCTCAATTGGCACCTAAATTGAAATTGGCTTGAAATAGACAGGGATTGAGTAATAACCATTCTTTAGACTATGTGCAGTGGGTTGGATAAATTGACTATCTATATACTATATACTGTAGCGACAATGTTCACAGAAAAAAATAGTTAAAATAGTAAATACACAATGCATTTACACATCCTGCTGCACGGTCTTATGGGTGTTAACTTGCGAAGAGTCTTTGAACTTTAACGGGCGCAGTTGCTTGTGATTCTTGAAAGGTACCCACCACGTGCTGCAAGACGTGTTGAAATATAAAAAAAAATTCATGGCCTGTCCTTGAGGGGAAAAAAAACAATGGTAAACCACACAACATGTGCGTGCGTGATCACAACGCTCAGATTATTCGCAGCTGTATTTGTATTCTTCCCCGGCCACGCCACGCCCTTCAGTTCATCCCTTTGAGACACCTTGGGAAATCAACCTTATCGTCTCTCTCACTTTTTTAAAAAACTAGGACGCCATCAAAAGCGAGCTTGAGAATCTCACCTTGTCATTTTCCACTTGCTGTCCTCACTCCCCCCTTGTCCGGACACCACCTCCAGCTATGCCCCTGCCCCTGCCCGTCATCAGTCCATCCATCTCCCCTGCCCCTGACGTGCAATCGTGCATGCATCGTCCCAGCTTTTCTGCCCGCGTAAACGTGCTTAATTCCAGGCATCTTTAAACTGCAGGAGACTTGAAACTGCAGGCGTGCCTTGTTGACAGATTTGCTGTTCAGCCGTTGGTGTCAGATTTGTTGCTATATATGGAGCCACGGGAATCGATTCCTGTCATGTCCTTACGCAATTATACTCGCACTGCAATCTGTCAACCACCTAGTACTACTAAGCATCATCATGCAGATATGTTGAGATAATAACAATACAAATGATGTTGTATGGTACTCCTTATCAGATATACTAGCTAGACATCCTCTTTTGTTTCTGTCTACCCCTGACAGTGATAGAGTTGCTGCACGACCATGTATTAATATATATCTACTCGTTCAAAAAGAAAGAAATGGTAGCAGTAATCAAAGCGTTCACACTTGAATCTCGTAGACATGTAGCATTTGTCAACGCATGATATTATCAAACAGCAGCAGCAGCAGCATGACCCCGATCAAAATTTAATTAATTAATTCCGGTGTGTTGACCTCACGCGTCATGCCGAGCTCCTTCCTTCCCCGCGGCCGCCGCCTCGGTTTTCAACGGATTCAGATGCATCGCATGTGCTCAGTGCCCTGTCCTTGTGGTACGTGGGCGAGGAGTCGAGGACCATGGATTGCTCGCTCCCATGGTCCCCGGAGAAGCAGCCAGCAGCATCGCCAACAGGATCTCCAGCGGGTGGGAGGAGCGCAAGTACTTGCAGCAGTCAGTGACTGAACATTGATTGGGCTGAGCTTGTGCTTGGTTCTGAAATTGGCGCTGCTAATTTACAGCTGAAATGGTGGCATTTTCATCATCAGGCTCAACAAGTTGGACGCAGCCAGGGCCAGGGCATGGCAAATACAATTGGCGATCAATCATGATACTGGGGTAGGTTAGGTGCGCGCCCTTTGCTTGTACGTGATGCGTTGTCGTGCGTGTCACTGTGCCTTTTCTTCACCCTTTTGAGCACGCAAACGGAGTGAGGCACAGATGGGGACTGCTGCCTCTTTCTTTTCCCCTCCTGTCCCTTCCCTTGCGCCTCCAGAGCCATCAGCCATGTCATGCAAAAGCGGGTTTTCATATAGTCCAGTAATCCATAGGAAGAGTTTACAGTATGTTACTGCAGAAACTGAACGGCAAGTGCAGGCACCAGGAACAGCATGGCCTCGGATTGATTTGCCAGACCCTTTGCATTTGGCTCATGTCGAGGACCGGGGAGCAGCAGGGATCAAGTTTCAAGTCCGGTCCAAGTCCAGCTACCGGCTGAACTCTGCTGAAGGCTGCAGTGTCTGCATCCGAAGATCCACCTGAGCTATACACCACTACACTACGGCCGGCAGTAGACGGCAGCCGGATACGCAGGGAACACATTCAGAATCATTCAGAGCCCCGAATGCTCGTCCACCGGACCGAGTCAATGGATGGCAACAATTCCGCCGCATTTCTTCTCTGCACGAGTGAGAAAAAAAATGGAAAGATAAGAATCTTTCTAGAAGCTGGAGGCTGCTGCTTGCGGGCATGTACAATGCTTGATGTTTAGAGAGAAAAAAACACTAAGCATCTGGATAATCAGATTTTTTTTACAATGGTAGCATTTGGGTTTGCCGGTGCTAGTTGGTTGTTTCCGGTAAGCTTTTATTTAAGCAGTTCGTTCCTGCAACGGGAGCACATGTGGATAGGAACAAGGAGACCAGCACTATGCATGCATGCAGCATGCAGTTGAGTGAACGGGTTTAATGCAACTGCAGCAACAAAAGTCTCGGGTGGAGCATCGCTGATAAAAAAACGGCGGCTGCTACGGGCTAAAGGCTGAATCCAACCATTCGCTTGTCCTTCGTCCTCTGTCCACTATTTCAAATACCCTCATCTCTATCTACAGTATCCGAATTAATTGCGCACAGTGCTCTACAGTGACGGATGCGGGAACCGCTGGCTCCAGCCTAAGCATCGAGGCAAATCTAAGCAGTCAGGCCTCAAGCTAAGCATCGGTTCCATTAGGTTTAGAGAAAAACCCCGGGTTTTTTTTTAAACACCTATCTTAAACACCCATTGTACGTGCTCTTAGAGTTACTGTAGTTTGACAATCTCTCACAGGCCGGCTTCCCTGTGCAAGCAAGGGTGGAAGAAATATTAATGCGATATCGAGCACGGAGTACAGAAGCAGTGCTTTGCAAGTTGGGCAATGGCAGATTGGATCGCAGACAGAGAGCAGTTAGGCAGCGAGCACTATCCCTCCACAGTGAGGGGCGTACTGTACTGTTTCTAAAGCCACTACAAAACCTCCCCACCGGCCAGAAACAAAAGAGTAATCAAAGCGGCCCCAGATATGGTAAACAATCCCATCGCCATTTCCACTAATTAAACAAGTATAACCGCAGAGCATTTGAACCCTCTCGACGACACCACGCACTAGGATCGCAAGCGGTTGACGAATCCTCCGCCTCAAGCCCTGAACGGCCACGACCACGACCACGACCACGAGAGCGCCGCGCCGGGGGAAGAAGAGGAAGCGAGAGGGCGGAGATGCGGAGAAAGGCCAGGGAATCGGAGCCGGCGCCCGGGCCATATGGTGGCGACCCGTCCACTACCACCGGCCGACCGGCCCAGCGCTCCACCTCCACCTTTGCCGAGAGAAGGATCGTCATTTGCCAGAAAAGGCAGACGCCCAGTCCGCCGTGCTCTGGCCTCTGCATCGTGAAAGGAGAAGGAATCGCTTTTTCTTCCTTTCTTTCTTAATAACTGTCTGAAAGAATCGAGTGAGATCACCGGCCATGCCCATGCGTCAGCAGCTGATATGTTTAGCGCTGATGCATGCTTATCCTTAGTTGCGAGTCATGGTAGTACTACTGGTTACTTGATTAGAGCGGCTTTAACATCATTGCTACGACCGTTATTATGCGGTGCCCTACAGATAGAGACGAACACTTGCGTCAGAAAAGAGGTCAAATGAATACTCAGTATTGCACAACTGAACCTACTATAAACACAATAGTACTATGATTTCTTTGAAAAAAATAGTGCCAGGATATGCTCGGCGTCTGACTTTTACCGATTCAGGGGCCGCAGGGTTGACTTGGTAGTAATGAAAACAAACCTTAACTAAAAACTGGAGTGCATTGACAGCGGCATCAAGCACTGAAACCTCTAAAGTCTCCTCCATTTGGTGTAGCCGTGTAGGTACAGCGCCAACACCGGGGTGCACTTTTTTTTTTTTGCATTTTAACCTTTATGCTAAAAAATTGCAAAAAATGACCTTTTTCTGAAACTATTTGCACCGTATGACCCTTTTTGCGGCGCAGTAATATTGCGGCAATATCTGCCACGTAGAAATCATCCGGAGTGACCTACAGTGGTCTGACACGTCATTTACGGGGTTAAAAGGTTGCGGCGCCACTATTTATGGCGCCACAGCACTGTGCTGCGGCGTAACGCAGTTTGGTGCCACCGGCTTTTTCATTTTTAAAAATCGTATCTTTTTCATACGATGTTGGATTGAGATAATCTTTATATTTAAATTATAGCACTCGACGAGATCTACAACTTTTTAGTTTTGAGTTTTTTCATTTGAGATCGTTTAGAAGCTCAAAAAATTCATTATAAATCGAACTGTATTATGCGTATTCTCTGTTTTAGAAAAATTATATTTTTTTTATTTACATGTGACATCGGATGAAAATGATTTTTATATGAATATTGTAGCACTCAATGAGATCTACAATTTTGTAATTTTGAGTTTTTTCATTTGAAATCATCTAGACGGTCGAAAAATTCATTATAAATCTAATTGTAATGGCTTCTTGTTCTAACTATTCTTCTTTTCATTTGAAGTAATGCGCTGGCCCTTTCGTCTTAATTCATAATCTTGCTGTAAGGTTAAGTCCAACAGTCCGGGTATATGGCCGGATATAGGACAAAATGATATTGTAGCAATACTGTTCACAGAGAGAAAAGTAGTTGGAATAGTTGTTTACCCACCCCTTTGCCTTAGCTGCTGGCTTCGACCTAATGGCTTCTTGTTCTAATTCTTCTTCTTTTCTTTCCAGCGCTTTCAGCCACTTGCTTGATGACAGTCCATTGCCTCTTAATGAGGCTTCGGCCTCAGAATTGCTGGTGTCGTTTTCTCATGGTCACCTCCAAAGTGGCCAGGCACCTACAGTGGCCAGTGGGTCTCAGGTCTGAAGCCGATAGAGGTTTTGTTACACTGGTTGCTTCTGACCACCCAGGAATTGAGGTGCCAAGCTGCTCATCTTGTAACTCTTTGTAAAGTTTAATCAGAAATACACAAAATAGCAATGTTTGTTGCACAGGGTCTTTTTCCTGTGCTAGTTTTAGTTTTGGTAAAAATGCACTAACTGTTTCCTATCCTCCCCCCGTTCAGCCCATTAATGTTTTCGTCCCTGGTTGATATTTGGCTGACTTTGTTGTTACGCTTTGTCATTCGCGCTTTCCATTTCTCAGTACTTACTCTTCTTCTGTAGGTTTGCAACCCAAGTGGTCATTGGTATCTAGTAGATGGGGTCCCGGGCCCTAATGACCTATTGCTTTTGACTGGAAGGGCCTTGAGTCATGTCACTGCTGGTCTACGACTAAATTCTCAGTACAGGACCACTAATGTTGAAGACAGGTGAGCATTGTGGACTGTTAGAAGGATTAAAGTTTTACACTAGCATCTCATCTATTTTCTTTCTCCGTTTTGTTCCAGGGCATCACTCATGTTTAGGCTGATGCCTCGTGCCAATGCTATATTGGACTGCTCTCCAATTTCAGCTGCTGGGCATTGCATACCACAGATCTACCAGCCCATATCTGCCAGCCAATTTATGGATGGCTTACATGCTCACGGGCATATTGTTTCCCATCACTTGGAAGCACCCTCTGTGAGTAAATTGATGGTTAGTTAGTGTGTGTGTGTGTGTGTGTGTGTGTGTGTTTCGAAGCCTATTCATCGGTATCTTAAAAACCCGGAAGATGATCATATTTTGTTGGCTTGGGATGCAGGAATCACAGGGAAACTTTGTCAATGAACCGTCGCTCAGAAGTGTACTCTCAGACCCTTTGTCGTAAGCTCTTGCTTTTGAATGTAACACTTCATCCCAGGATCAATGGCTTGCATATAGTTTTTTTTTCATGGGTCCTGTTCCTGCTGTTTATCTTAACGAACAAATTAAAGAAAGGGAGCCACTTTTTGACATGCTGGATCAAAAGAAAGTTTCTGAAAGCACTCATCTGCCAAGTTCAAATTGTGACAGATCACTTGACTTACAGATGATCAATGTAGACTTAATAGTGCTGGAATAATATTTTCTTTGTTTTTTCAGTGGGGCTTTCTTGAGGATGCTAAGGTTCTCTCATGTGGGCATTCTTTTGGTGGCCTCATGCTGAAGAAAGTTCTTGAAATGGTATATTATGAGACTTGAAATCCATTTTTCTTTGTGTCAGCAAGATAATGAATTAAGACGAAAGAGCCAGTGAATTACTTCAAAAGAAAAGAACGAGAAGCCATTACAGTTAGATTTATAATGATTTTTTCTACCATCTAGATGACTTAAATGAAAAACCTCAAAACTATAAAATTGTAGATCCCATTGAGTGCTACAATGTTCATGTAAAAATCATTTTCATTCGACGTCACATGTAAAAAATATAAATTTTAATACAGTTCGATTTATAATAAATTTTTTGAGCTTCTAAATGATCTTAAATGAAAAAACTCAAAATTACAAAGTTGTAAATCTCGTCGAGAGCTATAATTTTCATATAAAGATAATCTCAATCCGATGTCGTATGAAAAAAATATGATTTTTTAAAGAAAAAACCTGCGACACTAGACTACGTGGCGCCGCCGCACGGCGCCGTGAACACTGGCGCTGCAAGCTTTTGACCCCGCAAATGACATGTCAGACTACTGTAGACCACCTCAGATCAGACTATTGTAAACCACCCTGAACGGTTTCTACGCGACAGCCGCAATGTTTTACTGCGGCACCACGTGCGATGGCGCAGCAAAAAAAAGTTATACGGTGCAAATAGTTTCGGAGATTGGTGATTCTTGCAATTTTTTTTAGTTTGGGGTTAAAATGCAAAAAAAAATGTGCACAGGAGACTGACCATGTAGCCGCCGTATCCACCTCCACAGTGTGTGTTCTGGCAACCGATCCCATCCCAAAAAATGATATGCCTGTACTTGCTGTTTTCTTCTCGAGCATGTTAAAAAAAGTTGACGTTGGAGGAGGCTGTTTTGCGAGTGGACAAGGAAATCAGAGTACGGGAATAGGTGATGGAGATGCGAAAGACTTTACATTTTTTGGTATCTTATTAAAACTAACTAGAGATATGCTACACCTATCTGGGCCGAATCCATCTGACGCCCACGTTTTCTCTCTCACACCCACAAAACCGGGCCGCACCACCCAAACCGAAAATGGCCCACACCACACCTGCCCAGCCGTGCTCCCTGCCCTCTCTTTTCTGCAAATCGTCCTGCTACGCAACCCTCCTCCACACAATCTGGCATGGCCGAGTCCTGAGCTTGATCAATGGTTCATGCTCCACGCAAAATAGGTTCCCACCCCGTTATAGCGCCCACCAGATCAAGCTGCACTGCTCTTGAATCTTGATTGTGGTTCGCTGCTGAAGCGGTGAGCATAAAAAAAAAAAGGAAGAAGGACAACCGTATGAAAGGCTGGAAGAAGAACACTCCTAACAGAAGAACACTGGATGCGATGTCATCACAAAGAATGCTGTTCATCAAACGATCCGTTTGGAACTTGAAGGTATCAGCAACCGTTAATTTCTCGAAATGCAGAGTTGCTGGACTGCAGGAAACAGAACACATTACGGTACAGAAGAAGACGACTTTGGGGGAACCCAACGGATTATGCACAGCCTTCAGCCTCGATTTGTGGCCGGATCAATCACTGGCTGACGAGGGATCCCTCGGCGGCGGCCATGGAGCGGCAGTAGTCGGCGACCTCGCGGAACCTGGGCACGCTCCTGAGGTCGACCTTGGTGCCGTCCCTGAGCGTGATGATGATGTCGCCCCACTCGCCGACGAAGCGCGGCACGACGACGACGGATGTGACGGAGGAGTAGGGGAAGTCGGTGCGGTCGGCGCCGGAGAGCCCCGACACCACGGTCACGCGGCGGGAGGTGAAGCGGTACCGCAGGATGAAGGCACGGGACACGGCCGCCAGCGTCAGCGGCAGCCACAGCAGGGTCAGCCCCAGCAGCAGGTTCGCCACGAGGTCGCCGTAGTGCGCGCCGCCGTCGAAGAACACCGTCTCGGCGTCGCCCGAGCCGCCCGACGCGGCGGCCCGACGCGCCACGACGAGCCGGGGAGCGGCTGCCCCGCCGCCTGACGAGCGCCTGAGCTGCGGGAGGGGCGTGGCGGTGTGGAAGGAGACAGCGGGAGGTGTCTTCGGGCGTAGAATGGAGGAGACGGCCGCCCCGGCGGCGGTGCACGGCGGCGGCGGCGGCATGGTCTGCCCGGCGGATTATCCCTGGACTCCTGGTTCGTGGTGGAGGTGGAGGTGGAGGCGGAGGTGGAGGGGATTCTTGGAAGCGCGCGCGGGTGGGGCATTCCGGTTCTGGCAGTTATCGAGCGCGCGGATCAGGACACGTGGACGAATTGAGGTGGTGCACGTAGGCCTGCTTAGACCCATGAGTTTCCTGGGCCGCTTGGCGATTGATGGGCCTCGTTGCTATTCTTTAGCATTTCAGCCCGCTGTTGGTCCCCAAACTTGGGCTGATAAGCTGCACACCTGCTTGTGCTTCCATAACTGATTCAGGGTTCAGCAAAGACGGAAGACCTTGTCTTAATGAATTGATCACTTTTAACAGATAACCAAGCACAAGAAGACCCGCAACTGCCCTGCTACTTGAATGATCTTTCCAAGTAGAGAGCTGGCTTGCAAATGTAGGCTGTTTTTTTCACTGTGGCCTGTACATGCATGTCTGAGCGAAGCAGTGCTTACACCAGAAACTCACAAGATCGGATCATCTCTCTCTCTCTCTCTCTCTCTCTCTCTCTCTCTCAGTAGAAAAGAGTGGATCATTCATCAAGCCATATATACCTGATGTCCGAGATGCAGGTCAGCAGGTGTACCCTCCAGCTCTTCTCCTTCAATGATCATTGCCTGGACAAAAGCAACGAACAATCTGGACACAGCGACCGGCACTGACGCCGACCGCCGCCCGCAGATTAGAGAGAGATCTTCAGGAGAGGACGCAGTTGCATCGCAAGTTCGCAGCAGGAGATTCGCATTAAGCAACTGTTTTTGTTCAGACGTACGTGGCGTGGAATGCAGCTACCTTGTGCTCGTGCAGGCGGTGCCGCAGCCGTACATCCCCTCATACATACATGCCATGTGCGCCACACCTGTCTCCGACTCCGACCCGGCGACCCCTCGTGTTGCTCGTGTCGTGTCAGAACCTAAATTGGAGCCCACGAGTTGGTTTCCTGGGCTTATATCTGCTGGCGGGCCAGGGGCCTCATTGCTTTTTTCATTTTTATATTTATTTAAATCGTTTTTTGCAAAAATAATTCGGTATTTCATAAATTTGCAAAAGTAGCCGTATACCGCCGGCCCAATTGGCGGTTTTTAAAAACCGCCGGGCCGCCCGGCGATATAATGACGTGGCGGCTCACCGCCCGCCTCCTGGCAACGTTCCGCCGGATGGCCCGGCGGTTTTTAAAAATCGCCGAATGGGTCGGCGGTATTTAAAAACCGCCGTTTGGTCCGGCGGTTTTTCATTTCCCGCCATTAGGGCTGCGCAGTGTCGGCGGGATTAAAAACCGCCGGGCCATTCGGCTATATTTAAATAAAGCCGGATGGCCCGGCTTTATTTTTTTCCCAGCATTTTTTTAAATGTTTTATATTTAATTTGTTTATAGGCCGGCTGGCTTTTTCCAGTCATTTGGTTGATGCTGAAAGATAAGAATAAAAATTATTTTATATTTTTTCAATTTTTTTATAGAAGAATAATTCTAGTTTTTTTCATGACATAAATTTCACAGTTTACTCTTTTCTCAGTGCCATATCAGGATATGGTTTGAGCTTTTGGTTGATACGAGAAGATGCAGTATTTATGTAAAAAAGTCACAATAAAGTGAGGGGAAAGTAACACATGAAATTAAACCCAGCTTAAAGTTTTGCAGATAATAACCACAACATAGTACATGGTTTTTGGCATAGTTGATTCTACTACTACGGTACATCTTCAATATGCAATAACCAATGACTATGACCTAGACAACCTACCACAATTTTGCGGTTGGCATGTTGTGATAGTGCCTAAGCAGCTCTATGCATACACGACTTAGGGAATTTAGAAGCTGGGTAAGGGATAGACCACATTCTGCTCAATGTCTAAGCATAATGTGCGGATGGAAAATGTGAGGATCCTCCTTCCTCGTAGAACCCATGCCCCCCAGATGGTGGTGACTTAGGGGGCCAGTCACTTCTCGGGTGGTATGGGCACTTGCAGAATGGATCTGGACACAACGGGTCATCCTCTAGGCTTACAACCAAAGGTGTCTTCTTGTCCTCATCTTCTTCCAGTGACTTAACCTTGCCCTCGAGCTCATGGATCCGGTCCTTGAGGTAACTGATGTACTCCTCAATGTGTTGATGGTTTGGAGGATCAATCCACTTAGCAAAGCGACAGTTTCCCATGTCATAGTAGTCCTGCAAAAGGCAAATAATGTTAGGAACTCTGAAAATTGAATAAAATGGACGGTAATAGTTACGCATACATAGCCATTGGGGCAGCGATAGAACCGACGGCCACCATCTATCCATGAATCGAACACTTGCACAACACAGTGCTCCCCATGGACACACTTTGGCCACTCCTCCCTCCGGTCATCGTAAGGCCTAAGTCGTCGTGCACCCACGAAAGTGTGAATTCCCTCTAGAGGGAACTGCTCTAGTGGTGGCTCATACTCTTCAGGCCCAAAGGATCCTTCCCAGACAAAGTGGTGAGGTGGGTTTCCCCTCCTCCCACGGCCACGACCTCTCCCAGCTGGTGCTGCCATTTGTTGTTTGTGTAGTATGTGCAAGCCTGCATGTGTATTTATAGTCGTGCTCAGCTCACCTCACATGTGTATTGAAATGTTCTTGATACATCTGAAAAGGCTAGCAGGCAATGCTGCATCACTTCCATCTGAAAAGGCTACTGAGTACTATCTGAAAAGGCTATCGGGCAATGTTCCATCACTTCCATCTGAAAAGGCTACTTAGTACTATCTGAAAAGGCTATCGGGCAATGTTCCATCACTTCCATCTGAAAAGGCTATTGAGTAGTATCTGAAAAGTCTATCGGCCAATGTTGCATCACATCCATCTGAAAAGGGTGCTGCCTAAACCCTGAAAAGGCTACCGGGCAACGATGCATCACATCCATCTGCTGTGGCCAATGAGTATCTGAGTTGGCTATATTTAGAATCTGAAAGGCGTCATATACTGATAGATTTAATATGAGAAACAACGGATGCACATAAATGCAAAAGTACTGGTTGTCGTAATTTATAGCCGAGGACATCGTGCTATGGACCGGGTCCATGGCAAAGCTCGTGGGAGGACATGATGATGGGGACGACCCTCAGCATCATACTTTTCCATATATGCATGGACCCTAAAAGGACAATCATCTCGTATGCACTTCACATCATACACTTGCGGGCTACTCTTCACAACCCTGAACTCTTTCTTCAAGCTTTTGGCCGCCCATCTTTGCACAGCCTCTTTCAGTTCTATCTTGCTATGGTAAATAGCACCCACAGATACTTCATTCTCACTGTACTCCCATGGCACTGTTTCACCTTCATTCACCAACAGTTGAGAGTGATCATAGTTGTTCCATTGACTTGGAACTTGCACCGGCCTATCATCGTCATTATCTGAATCTTCATCACCACGTACATCTCCCTCGGTGTCCTCCCGCTGCATCTGTTCAACCAAACCTGGAATGTGTTCACCCTCATCTACCTCACCCCTTGGCTCCTGAACGGGTTGGCTTCCTTCAGCTTGGTCATCATCGCCTATCTCATTAACCTCATTGATATTGTTTTCTACCACTTGTTCAACTATTGTGGCCTCATCATAGACGTGTGATTTGTGCTTCAACAATCACCTTCTCGTATGCTTGCACAAAAAGAACCAGAGGTAAACCACGCCGCAGGCTAACATCAACAAACCTCTTCCAGAAGGTGGTATTATCTATTGGAACTAATTCCCAATAAACAGGGGACGAGGTCCTGGTTGTTACTGCTGAAATGTGCAATTCACATTCATCAGCATCCAACTTGAAACACTTCATGAACCAGTTATACACCGAACGGAATGGCCTTTCAGTTGCTCTGTCAAGCCCTTTTGTCACTGACCTAAACCCACTCAAATCTACCCCAAACTGACCGTAACGTATCTCTCCTTGACCATAGTAAATCTGAAAGTATGTTTTTTCCGACATGACCTGAACAAATGTGACAATGCCAAAATCTATACTTAGTACATATGTAACTGCATATATATATATATACACACACACGTGATTTTACATAGATTTTACACTTATTCTAATTATTGAATATTTAATCTAAAGCGCGTTTCCTAAACATTCAATACAAATACTGTAAATTGACATGAAATTTTACTAAATAAAACTAATCTAGTGCTAATATTCACAGAAATATCACTAATAGTACCTTAACTACTATTAGTTTAATCAACTCCCTAGTTATTACATGAAATGAGATAACTAATATCACCTAAACTAATATCACTAATATTACTAATATCAATAATATTACTAATATCACTAATATTACCTAAACTAATACAACTAATTGTACCTAAACTACTAATATCACTAATATTACATGAAATGACACACTACTACTAACTAAACTACTAATATTGCATGAAATATGCTCACCGCCGCCGGTCTCTGCCGCCGCCCGCCCGCGCCGCGCTCGCGCCGCCCGCCCGCCCGCGCCGCGCCGCCGCCCGCTAGCCCAGCTCGCCGCAGCCCGCGCCGCCGTCCGTCGCCTCTGCGCCGCAGCCCGAGCAAGAAAAAACAAGGAAGGAGAAAGGAAGAAAGAGGGCCGTGGCTTATGGGGCCAAATAACGCCGGCTGGGGCGGCGATATTTCAAATACCGCCGGCTGGACCGGCGGTTTTTAAATACCGCCGTCTCAGTCGGCGGTTTTTAAAAACCGCCGGTCCACCCGGCGTTTTTTATCTCCGGGCCCACCCACTACGCCACGCCCGGCAGCGCTGACAACATCACGCCGTCTGAAACGGCGGGTTTTAAAAACCGCCGGGCCGGCCGGCGGTATTTAAAAACCGCCGTTTCAGACGGCGGTATAAGGTTATTTTTGTAAATTTTCTTCCAAATATTTTTGCAAAAAACGATTTAAATAAATATAAAAATGAAAAAATTTCCGCGCTTTGCAATTTCGGCCGGCTCTATTAGGCTCCAAACTTGTGTTGCTCAAAAAAAAAAAAAAGGTCTAAACTTGTGGGCTGTATGGATGGTCTTTCTTCTGAACCGAATTCACTTGGCTAGCTCATAATCTTTACAGCTACAGACCGCTGCCTGCAACTGTACTCATGTGTGACGCACGCACGTTTGCCTGGCCGGACGACGTACGTCCCAGACGGCCACAGCGTTTTTTCCCAAGCTTTTTTTTTTCTTTAAAAAAAAAAACTTGAGGGACGTGGCGCGGAACGATCGAGTGCAGCCAGCACTGCAGGACACCTGCTCCTACATGCCATGTGCGTCCCCGGCTGGCCGTTTCGTTAGGTAAACATCGCGCGGGCCGGGGCATGTATGGCGCCCAGCTCAACTGGAGGCGATCGATCGAGGTAGCCCGAGACAGCCGTTGCCGAGCCTGCGTCTCCACACACTGCCCCAAAGCCAAGGAGGAGATGCGAGATGGCAGTTGATCGACAGACGGGCACGACGCCCGGCAGGCTCTTTCCTGGCCATTGCTCGATCGGAATCTACGTACGTTGCAGCAGCTGAGAGGATCCGGTACGAGATCATCCTACCTGCGTCACACATGCATGACGCGGAGTTTTTCTGGCTCCACGCTAGTAGCTAGTGTGTACGCGCGCCATGCCAACGACATGGCAACATGCCCTCATATATGCTGCTGCTCGTGCGTGCCGGGAGGGGCGTACGTTTCGGTTGGGGATCGGAGGGCAGTTGGCGCGACACATGCCTGAGAATCTGCATGCCACCCCCCGCCCCGCGCCCTCATTCCCCTGCCGCGTCGCGCGACTATATAAAAAAAAAAAAAACACGTCGCCGCCACGGCGAGGGGGAGGACGCCGTGGCGAGCTGACTTTAGCCGCCGATTCATGTGCGGACTCCTCTCCATCGCACGTCCGATCCGGCCAGCCAGAACAACTGCCCTGTTGCCTGGATTTTTTTCTACGCATAGTCCGCTCCGCGCTCGTTCAAACAAGGAAGCGCATATCGTCGATCAGGTCATCTATCTACCTGCTAGTGTCAGGTCGAAAGGACCACCGGCGCCGAGACCCGATCGAGAGTGGTGAAATCTCCATGCATGGATGGATCTCGCGTCACCGGCAGGCGCGGCTCCTGGGCCTGGGGCATGGGGTGGGGAGCTAGCCCGCTGCTAGGACGGCGACGGCATGGTGGCCAGTTAGGCACTGTGCTGTCACGTGGAGCGGAGCAAGGAATGGAAAAGGGTCCCCTCCCCTGGCCGGCTGGCCTGTCTGGGTCGTGGCCTGGCCACGCATGCATGCCCCTGCTGCACCAGCAGCCCAGCTGCAGCTGCTTCTCCGGTCCATCTCAAAGGCGCTGCACCGACTGTTTGGACGGACTTTATATATGCGCACACAGGCACAGCATACTACTAGTTAGTACCAGCATCGCATACCACCACACCACCAGGCACCAGCTGACCAGCAGACTCTTCGTCCTCGCCGTCGGCCGTCGCCGAGCGCCAGAGCCCATGCATCCGTCGGGAGCACCTGGCCGGTGGAGTGGACGGAGGCCCTACATTTCCACTGTCCTTTCTCTGCCCTGGCTTTTCCATGTCCTTCTCCTTCATGTGCACGCCGGAACAAATACTGCACACTATACGGTACTGCTACCTCCAGCGAGCGAATCATATCTACTAGTACGTTTCTTCAGGAAGGAAGAAACAAAAAAAAAAAAAGACACAAAACAATTTGGAGGGCGTCAGATCACGTGGACGTTTTTCTTAATAATAGCATCGTGCGGACGTTGATCCAAGCCACAGGGGTTAGTTCTGCTCTGCGTCCAGTGAAAATAAACCACGCATGGTGCCAATCCACCAGTGATCAGTCTACCAGATCTATCTCCAGACCTGAATAAAGACGACTATACGGATATCGAATGTTCTCGCTGGTCCTGAGCCGCCTCTTGCGAAATCGTTCACCGTCGTCGGATCGGATGAAGGCTGCTCTTTGTCCAGATTTAATATATCGATCGGGTGCAATCAGTACGTGGCTGGTCGTGTACACTCCGGCAGGCTTAGGCGCTGCTAGTGTACGAGCGTCTCGCAATTCACATCTGGATCAGATCGATCAGGCTGTTTTATGCTGGTACTCATCAACTGTGTGTCCTTTTTGTCTAGCTCGGCCTCATCGTGTCGTGCTTGCACATGCCCAGTCCCTAGTGCTTTACTACTCCTACTCCCCAGTATCCCAGTATATGACACTGCTACCAGACAAGACCTTTTCCCTTGCCCCAAAAGTAAATTGTTTTGCTTACTGTTTTGTCCATGGATTCATCTACGTACGATCTAATAATATCTGTAATAACAGAGATGGAGATGGCTAAATTAAAAGAAGCTGTACTTTGCAGGCAGTGGCGATGTGAAAATTGAAAAGCGCGCCGGCCCGGCAGAGAGGTACGGGGCTAGACACGGTCCTTTGGGTTCTTGTGTGCCTGTAGCTGATCCACCCACAAGGGAGTGTTCCACTTCCACGAGCTGTGGACCTGACCATCGACGCGACCTACACGGAAGGCCATCAACACTTGCTATTCCTTTTTTCTTTTGCTTTTTAAAAACTACTAGTAGGAGTAGTATTTTTCTTGCTATTCATGTCCGTGTCGTGGACCCCTCTACAGAAATTAACCGTTCATGTGCAGTGTTTGGGCCTGCCTGATCAGCTGCAGCCCTAGTAACCGCAGCACGCAGCAGCTTCTGCACTTATACACCTCTAGGAATTTCTGTAACACTTTGTTTTCCATCATCCTGATTGATTTAAGGCTAAAGTTGGCCAGGCCAAAATTTAACCATATTTGACCATATTTATATCTAAAGAAATATTTGGTCAAATAATTCAAATATGGTCAAATATGACCAACTTTAGCCGCCAACCAATTTTGATAGAAGAGGTTACGGTAACTTCGAACCTTATCCATTCGAGGCAATTGCAATTTGTTTTTTTTTTTACCATTGCTTTAAACTGTTTTTGTTTAATTTGTGCCCTTGCAATCCCCATCGATCCACAGAATCCCACCAATCATTTCCCCGGTCCGGTCGAAGGCAAGCAATCTTGCAGAGTCTGACTCGGACAAACTGTAGCTGCCAGCAACGTACCAATGCATGGCGTACGGCGCATGACGCCATGAGATCAAAAACAGCCAGCCAGCAGGGAGTAGAAACGAAAGACATAAACTTTACATTCCCTTTCACTGTTTTTCACCTGTAATGCGATAATACTCATGTCTAGGATAGAGAGATGTGTGTGTGATCTGTTCACCTCAAAGAGCTGAGGTCATCTCAAAGAGCTGAGTAAGTACATATGTTTGTGACTGCTTGGACGGATTGCCACAATTTTGCCACGCATGAGATTGATTGGCCTCTGTCAAAAACAAGTTGGCTTTTGCAGAAACGTCAGTGGTTGGTGAGCAACCTCTCTGGGAAAGGGGGGAAAAGGGAACCCAAGGGAACATAGATAGCTGTCCAAATGTTGCTGTTGCCCATGCTTTTCTGTTCCCTTTTAAGTGGCCTTAATTGCACCGAGCACTGGCATGCATGCATGTTTATTTGATCACAATTTAGCAAGAATAGTTGTAGTAGATGGATCGACGCTCCTGGTCCGTGAGTAATAACATCATCAGAAAGGATGGATGTCTTGCTTGTTACATTCATTATATATATACATGCAAGTGCAGTAGTACACTGTTTTGCGTATATAAAATAGTAGTAACATCATTAGTAAAACATTTCAACGTTGCCCCAACATGTTGAGGATAAAAAACATTGAACACAATAATGTCTGCCAATGCATCATTGGTGGCATGCATGTCAAAGACCAGCAGCCACAAATTCTGTTTTTGGAAAATAAACAGTAGGAGTGGTCAGTGAAGAGGGGACGTGTGCTGTCCTTGATCCATATAAATTTGAAGGAAAAGAAAAGGAGAACACCATGCACCTATACAACTTACAACATTTTCTCACAATTCACAAATTCATATAGCATGTGTCAACAAAACAAGAAAAAAGAACGCAAAATAAAAACAAAATAAAATCGAAGACGCAAAAAAAAAAACTATCAAAACTCATACCAAAAAAAAAATCTACCTAATTAAATTACACCACCAGCTCCCTTATTCCTCTTACAACCCCTTTCTTATCGTCAACCACATTACCCAAATCGCATCACCGTTTCAATGTCTTGATCGGTCTACCAGATCATGCACAAGCACAACCTTCAGCCTCTTGCCGCGTGTCGCCAATAATAAATCCAAATGAGCAATTGAATCTTTCTGCTCGATACGTTTTTGATCGCCGTACGTCGCAATGCCACCGTGAAGAATCATCTGTAACGATGCATCATCAATGGAAGTTGTGGTGGTCGGCCCACGGCCAGAACGGCGGCGGCTCGTCGACACCACACAGGAGGTTGCCGAAGGTGGCGGGTTCCGAGGCCTGGACGCCGCCGTCGCCGTGCTGGTGGTGCTGCTCCAGCTTGGGCCCCGACGAGCTGTGCAGGAGCTGGTCGATGTCGACGCCAGCACCTGGGCGGCCGACGGAAGAAGGGTAGAAAGGGATCATGCCGCCGGCGGCGGCGGCGGCGGCGTGCTGGTGGTGCGGCGCTGGAGTGTCCATGGCGGGGCCCTCGGACGGCGGCGTGCGCGAGATGTCGAGGTTGATCTCGGAGCTGTTCTCGCTGCGGTTGCTGCAGGACGCCTCCGTCTCCTTGTTCAGGTTGATCAGCTCCGACGACCCTGCCTCCCTGCCCTTGAGCGCCAGTATCTGCAGCGATGAAGTGCCGCACGAGCCAAAGCCATGCAAGAACTGATGAGTTGGATATAGTAAAATGCAGCAATGGCCACAGTACTAGAAACAAGGATAGCATTGATGATCTTGAGAGGCCACGCATGGGAGTTTCTGCATTCGGGTGATGTCGAGTTCAGAGAGGTGACCTATGAGCCTGCAACCTAGGACATTCTTGCTAGAATGCTAGTACACGATTGGTTGGTACTTGTACACGGTCCCAATGGAGTATGATCGGATAGATAGAAAAGAAGCAGTACATTTGCATCCCCAATCATACGAGCACTAATTGTGACAAAGTAATGCTCCGCAATGTACTACAGTGCACGCATAATTGCAATCCGCAGATCCGACTGAAAAGCAAAGGCACGGAGATGCGGACCGGCCATGATTAAGCCATTGACTGCGGCGGCCACAGCATCTTCAGCTCGCACTCGCGGGGAAGGAGGAGAGAGCAAGAAACAGGGACTCGCCGCAGCGCAGCATATACTAACTATTTTTTGCAGAGCTGATGTCCTGAACTTCTCGCAGGCGCAGGCGCAGGCGCAGCAGCGAGATTCCACAAAGGCAGGCAGAGGTGGTACGGGCGCAGGTGAAAAGCCGGCGCCGATGGGCGCCGATGCCAACAACCTTTCTGCTGCGTGCACCGAAACCCACATGGATATGGATCCCAGCTGAGCTGAGCTAGCCGTCACCACCTACCAATCATTGAGCTGGGAAACCGCGGCGAATCAACCCACCACCCAGATCAACAGCGGGATGCGGATCACAGGCTCACGCAGGGTAGATCCGGCCGGCGAGCCGAGAGGATGCATGTGATCGATGCAGAGACCGTGTCTGAAGAATTGTAGTTACTAGTTAATTACCTCGGCTTGGAGCTTCTTGTTGTGGGAGAGGAGGGCGTCGTTGTCGGCCTTGACCGCGTCGAGCTGCCGCTTGAGCGCGTCGTAGTCCTTCTCCAGCTGCTTCGTCTTCCACCGCGCGCGGCGGTTCTGGAACCAGATGGCCACCTGCCGCGGCTGCAGCCCTAGCGCGCGCGCCAGCTGCAGCTTCCGCTCCGGCTCCAGCTTGTTGCCCAGCTCGAAGTTCTTCTCCAGCATCCGCACCTGCTCCACGTTCAGCCGCCGCTTCTTCTCCCCCGCCTGCGACCCGTCGTCCGACAGCTCGTCCTCGTTGTTCGCGCCGCCGCCGCCGTGCACGTCGTCGGCGCCGCAGCTGACCTCCACGCCGCCGTACATCGGCCGCTTCCCCAGCATTGGAGACATACCTGCAATATCATGCATCAAGCACAGCATGGGCTGCGCAGGTCAGCACTCAGCAGCATGGATGGCGGATCATATCGGTTAATTTGTCCGATCGAAGGCTAGGGATCGATCTGCGTGGACTGCTGCCGGCCATGGAATAAACTGCTGCATGCTAGCTGCAGATCGATATGCTGCTACCATACCTCGGAAGTCTTGGAGGGAGGGGCATTGGGAGGAGGGGAGGAAGGGGTTGTGGTGAGGATGAAGGGGAGGAGGGAGGTGGTGCTCATGGTGGTGGTGGTGTTCTTGGGGGTCATGATCGGCCGTCGCCTGCTGCATTTGGAGGAGGAAGTTTGGAGGGAAGAAGGGAGAGGGTGAGGACGCCATGCCATTGCTGGCCATTGGTCTCATCAAAGCAGGACGGCAAGGAGCATGGAGGAGTATTTGAGAGAGAGAGAGAGAGATGGGGGCGAGAGAAATGGAAATATAACAGGGTGTGGTGGTTGTTATAAAAATAAAAAAACAAGGAAATTGTGGTTGTAATAAAATAAAAATAAATAAAAAACAAGGAAATTGTGATTGTACTAAAAAATTAAAAAACTTTTTTCCAAGAAATCAAAGTAAATCCCTATAGGTTACAGCAGTTAAGATGACGTAGATTTTACTGTGGAAAATAGCGTAGAGATAATACGAATCCACATGTACAGTCCTGCTGATTTTCTATTCTAGCTAGACAAACATGGCATAGTGTTGTCATTTTTTTCTAACTAGTATAGATGTACGTGCAACATACACGTGTTGTGAGATAATCAAGCAGACAATAGAAATGAAAAAAGGAAAATAAAATTAAAAGGAAGCAGTCTTGATGGATTAGCGTCGTTCCTTTCTCATTAAAATCAAGAGAAGGAAAGTAAAAGGTGGGTATGTGTATAAAATGAGGTGAGAAATAAAGAGAAAAAGTGGATGAAATATTTTGCATGTATGGGTTTTGGGCCTTTCCACCTCTTTCCAACCTTTTTCAAACTACGCAGTGAGGTCAGCGTGAGGGGTATACCTATGCCTTTGTAGGTAAAAAAGATTTTTAGAAAACTCGCTCTTTTATAGTATAGAAGAAAAATTAAGAGTGGTCAAATAATATGCGAAGGCGGAATGCGTGAGCTGGCAGAAGCAAGGTAGCAACTTCTGAAAGGCTAGCCCTCAAAATGACTAATAGGATCCTAGCTAGATTCTAGTGATCCTTTTATCTTCTTTACGTGTAGAATCTACATCTCTTGATGCAACTTTTCCTTACCTTTGTGACGGCCTTTTCATTCCTTTACTTATGTCACAACAACAATTTGTTGGAAATGAGAGTAGCATATAGTTATGCTAAAGATGTTCCCCGCCTACCCATATATACAATGCAAAGGTGTAATAATGATTAGAGACGACCTAATACCTATGTCGGTTAACTATCGCAAAGCAGGGAAGAAGGTGTGATGAGGGACTACTACTGTAGAATGATGAGAGATGGTTGGCATATAGGAGTAGGAGGGTGGAAAAGGTTGGGTCAGCTCAATGTATGCACAAAAAAACGGCTCCAGATGTTGACAAGAATCTAATAATTACAGATGTTTTCATGGGGATAAAAGCTAGTAGCTACATACACACTGATGACTGATGATGATGACCCAATGACAATGTACACATGATCGATGATTCGTCCAGGTTTTTGGTTGATGGGAGGAATGAGTAGCGTATCTCACTAAATGATACTACTCTACTAATAGCTGGCCAGGCGGCAGTGCAATACTCCTAGTATATAGGACAATTAGGAGTATTAGTACAAGAGAACTACTTTACCAGTAGTAGTGCGTACAGTACATGGTGATGATTCTACCGCGATGTTTGCATTGCGTCGTCGGATCGTGCATATGGATGACGCTGGCTTTTTTCTTTTTATAGAAACCGCAGACGCTTATACACGCATGCACACTCACCACACACTCTGCCACATCAGTCATCAGGGCGATAGGAAAAAAAAAACTTTGGGGGCCGGCCAGGCAGCGAGGGATGGATGGCACGGGGCAGAGAGCGACGCATCGATCTGAACCGTGCACGTACCGCGCGTGGTGGTCAGATCAGATCAGGGATCGAGCGGCCAGCCAGCCTGCCTGATGAGATGCCTGGCGCTGCTGTGGCTACGGTGCGGCCGATGCATGCCGCCGTGGGGTTCGTTCCACAGCACTTGCGTCGGTCGTCTGTGTAGACGACGGCAGTGGTACGGTGCAGCGACGACGATCCTGTACATGCGAATGTATATACCTATACGTACATGCAAATTACAGAATTGAACGGGTTGGGTATAAACGGCAGGCCACATAGGTACTATACGAGAGGCGGGCCAGAATTATTGAATGGGAAGAGTGGGGGGTTTGTACACACGTGGCCCCACGCACAGCGAGAGAGGCGATGGAGACCTGCAGCGTACAAGGCTCATGGGCGCAGGCCCACCATACACGGGGGTGTGCTCCAGCTCCAGGACTGGCCCTTGCTTTGCTAGCTAGTAGAGTGCCTGCCTCTGCCTGCGAACCCAACCGGCCGGGGCGGTGGTGGCCCTGCCCTGGCGTTTGCGCGAGGCCAGCGGCACATGCACATGGGGCTTGTTAGTTAGGGCGGGGATCGGAGCAGATCCTCCCACACACCTGCAATGCACCTGCCGCCCGCCCGCTTCATTCGTCTTCCCCACTTGGACGGACGGGACGGACCCAGCTTCAGGGTGGACTGGCGGCGAGGCACACCGGCCGGATTGCCACGACATATATATATAATACAGAACCATCTACGACGACTTATATATATATATATATGTATGTATATGGCGAGTATTGGTGGTGCTGCGTGTGTTATGTGTAGCCAGCGATCGAGCGAGAGATTCTTCAATTCATTTGTTTTCGAGCTTTCCCCCTGATTTTCTGCATGCATGGCAAGGTACGGTGGTACTGCTATGGTCCGAGGGTGTGTACAAAGATGATGCAATGCCGCGGCACCGAGAGGAGTAGTAGGAGCCGCTCGATCGCCCGTTCGGAACCTTCCCTCCCGCGCGCGCCCCCAACGGACGCTCACGTGCCAGTTCGCCTCCGTCCGCGCCGTTCCCACACCCGCCGCGGCGGCCCTGTATTTTAAAAATTCTAGTATATGTCATGCCATCCACTTGCGCCCAACAACACTACTGCTACTGGCCTACTGCTGCCTAGTCCTAGCTAGTAACAGGTACTGTACTACCGTGGATGCATAGGTGATGACAAGTGGTGGTGGGATAATGGAATGTCGTCCGATCGTAGCAGGGTTATACTCTAATTAAACACGGCTTATCCACGTTACCGCGCCAATCTATCATTCGTTGGAGGAGCACCTCATCGTATCGTACGTGATGTTTATTAGGCTGCTAACCACGCTACTACCTACCTAGTTTGTATAGCTAGCAGCAGCTTGCAGAGGATGAAGCCTCTCGCAGTCTAGCCGTAGTTTGACATTAACATAACTTGCTTGGTTCGATCTGCATCTGCATGCCTGCTGGCAACACGTTCCGATCTGATGACCCAAGTGGACTGCGTACCAAGTCCCGTTTACTTCGCTCGCGTCGTCCTTCACTATATCACTCGTGACGGGTGGGTCTTCGTTGCATTGGCAGACAGCTACACTAGCCGCTAACTTCCTCGACCAGTAACGACCAGGGCAGGGCTCCTGGCGGGTTACGTCACAAACACCCAGCCGAGACCTGCTCGCCTCGTGGCCTCATGGGGTCGTGCCAGCGGGGCGCACATGTCATGGAGCCTCGGAGACTTCCTAGGCAGTGTCATGTTCCATGCCTCCGTGGGCCGCTTCCACTTGGGCCTCGGGCACCCAAGTTTGTGAATATCTTCATGTTTAGAAGGCCCAACTATGGTTTTGTTGTTGTTTATGGTTCTAAGAATGCCTTTAAAGAAAAATACGCTTCAGTTATTAATCTTCACTCACATCGTTTTTTGTTGTTTATGGTTCTAAGAATTTCGTTGAGCCATCATCCGGCCATTTCGAGTCACCTGCTCCCACAAAGCCACCACATGGCACGGTTCTATTGGTTCAAAATTCAACTGAAAAAAAAAAAACTACTGTACTCGATTGCTGTGTAGTAGTCACTCTCGAAATCAATCACCTGTTAATTTGATAGGATCTATTTGCGGCAAAAAAATTGAAATAGATAATTCGACGGCAGCGGCTTGCAGGTACTACATCTCAAAATTCGATCTTTCTGCAATTTTTCATGCCCCCAAAATAAAGCTGCACGAGTACATGTAGTATGTAACTACGTGCAAGTGCTACAGAAGAGAAGCTCCAAAGCCAGAGCGCCCTGTGAACAGGGTCCTCGAATCAAGGGCAGCGGAGATGCGTACAGAAAAAGCAGCGCGAAAGGGAGAAATCAATGATTGTTTGACTAACCGTGCCCTAAACCGGAGTTAAATTTGCTGCTATAGCGGATAGCAAGCCTATAATAATAAACAAACAAAACGAGGGCCATTCTCCAACTAAAAAAAGATATGGGGTGCCACCATTTGAACTTCCCTCCAAAAGTCCAGACTCCCAAGTGCGAATGTTCCGAGACTATGATCGTTATCACAAAGGGGAAAAAAAAAAAAAGAATGTTGAGCACCAAAGCAATGCGTTGGACAAACTAATTCATACAGTGCTGGTAAATCACATCAGCTACCAAGCCCTAACAATACTAGTAGTTTTATACCCCCAATGGCAGAGTACTATAAAAGATCCTAAACCCCAGAAACCCCGATCCCAAAAGATGAGTCTCCAGCTCATCCATCCACTGCTTTGCTTAGAACTCCTCAACGGTGCGTGCGTAGTTGCTTGATCGCACGGCACTGGCTGTCCAAAACTAGGAGCCGGCCAGACAGCCATTTGGCATTTTGGCCTTTGCCCTTTGGCGCGCCATGGGGTGCACCACCTCACGGCAAGCCCGGCACGACCTCCGGTACTGCCCGTCGCCGTTGGCGCTGCCGCGCAGCCAGTCGTTCCCCGCCCGGTGCCCCAGCGACGCCGGCGTCCACGTGGTGCGCCTGACGTCGTCCACGCTCGGGTCCCTGGAGCTCGACAAGGCGCTGCCGCGGGCGCCGCCGGAGCCCGCCGCGAGGATGGCGCCGCGCACGCCCACCATGACGCCGCCCAACGAGCCCGAGGACATCGACGCGTGGGCGCTCATGGCGGGCCTCGAGGACCACTCGCCGCTCCTGGCCGCGCCGCTCGGGCGCCACTCATTCTCGTTCCCGGTCGCCGCGGCGCCGCAGGACCTGGCGCTGGCGGCGTCCGCCAAGGTCACGCCGCTGCCGATGCCTCAGCCCCAGGTGGCCGCCGTGGAGAAGGCTGCGCCTCCGCCCCCGACGCGGGCGCGGAGGGCGGTGCTCTACTTCACGTCGCTGCGCGGCGTGCGCGCCACGTACGAGGACTGCTGCCTCGCGCGAGCCATCCTCAAGGGCTACGGCGTGCGCCTCGACGAGCGCGACGTGTCCATGCACCGCGGCTTCCGGGACGAGCTCCGCGGCCTCCTCGCCAAGCGCTGGGCGCCGGCCGCGCCCGCGCTCCCGAGCCTGTTCGTGGACGACGAGCTCGTTGGCAACGCCGAGGAGCTGAAGCGGCTGCACGAGGCCGGGGAGCTCGCGGCGCGGCTGGCCGGGTGCGAGAGCGCGGCCGCCGCCGGAGTGGACGCCGGCGCGTGCAAGGCCTGCGGGGACGTGCGGTTCGTGCTCTGCGAGGTCTGCTCGGGGAGCTGCAAGGTGTACGTGGCCGACGACGACGGGCAGGGGGAGGACGGCGACGAGGACGACGACGCGTCGGGCGGCGCGGGGTTCCGGCGGTGCACCGAGTGCAACGAGAACGGCATCGTGAGGTGCCCCGTGTGCTGCTGCTGACTGCTGACACGTCTGCGGGTTTGGACACGCGACGTGCGTGCACCACTTGGATGTGGCGCACCTCGACCTAGACCCCTGTGGGTTTTTTTTGTGAATGATTCTTGTGTTTGTATTCTCGCGTGATCAACGTTGCGCGACGATCGTGCTCTGCCTGTGTCTGGAATGTTGGAATGTTGGATTGCATGTTGTTAAGATCGATTCGAGATGATGCCGATGCTCCGGTGGTGTTTGCTGAGGAATCGAATTCTTTCTTTACCTAGCCTAGTAGCCCAATAATGTAAGAACCAGATCTCCCACCGGGCACCGCGGCAGTGGACTGCGTCGTCCTCGGCGCAACGACACGGGCTGCGGTGGCCGTTTCCTGGTTGGAGCAGTTGGTACTAGCGAGCGATTCAAAGCCGGCGCCGGCGCCGTCGCGGCGCGTTTTTGTACGCAACTGCAACAAAGGCGCAAGAACGGGACAATTGGAGCAAAACAAGGCGCCTGCATTTGCTCGGACCCAAAAATCTTAAACGGCGGAGGGCGGACCATACATAGCAGTAGTAGTAGTAGCCCTCTAGAAGCTCTGCTAGACCAATCATCAACTAGTATAGTACTGCACATTGATTGATCCAATACAATCCCCTTTTTGCCCCTGATCAGGTCTGCTGTGCTGTGCTACACACAAAAGACATGGAGACGACAACACCACCAACACCATGGTGACTATACCGGGTCGACAGATCGAGCCCTCACGACGCACCAGCCTTAACTGACCTACTCGCTCCTCCTTACACTAGCTAGCTAGCAGAGACCAGACCTTGGTACCGGCTGGTGCTGGATGCTCACGACCATGACCTCGCCTCATTTCGGTTCACTTGCCCACACGCCTACTATCGCACTCGCACACATCAACATGGAGTAAGTACACACGGCTTTGTTTGTTTCAGACACTCGCTTATTCACTCTGTTCAACATAAAAACTGTCTCTTGCAAGGCGGCCATGCCCTGGCCTCGCAAGGCCGGGCCCGGGCTCAGTGGCCGCCGGCGCTGACGGCCCGGAACTGGCGCTTCGAGATCTTGGGCAGCAGGAACACGCCCGCGATGCCGCCGATGAGGGCGAACCCGGACGCCACGCCGAACGCCGGGATGTTCCCCTTGCCGAACAGGGCGTCCCACGGCCCCGCGCCCAGCGCGATGATCACCTGCATGAGGAGAGCCGTGAGCATCGTTCACGGACGGATCCAGTTCAAGCAAGGAGGAACGGACGGACTCTGTCAGCCAACTCTGCTCACCTGCGGGATGACAATGGAGATGTTCAGGACGCCGGTGCAGAGCCCTTGCCCGCCGCCTTTGCTGGCCGCCAGCTGCGCCGTCACGGCGAACGGGACGCTGTACAGGATCTGCAGCAGTGCACACAAAGATCGTCACACAACCTGTACAGGATCTCTGCATATTGCTTCTTTTCTCGACAGACACGTTCGGTGGCCAATTGCTTACCGCGAGAGGGACACCGAGGAAGGCGAAGAGGAGCAGGCACACGGCCTTGATGCTCGGGCTCGCGGTGATGGCGTCCTGCACGTATCCGTGGAAGTCCTTGAGCGACCAGAAGCTGATCAGCGCGGTCGCCGCCATGGCGATGCAGACCATCACGTTGCTCGTCACCCACACCAGCCTCGGCCCCACCTTCCGGCACATCGGCTCGATCAGGAAGGACGTCAACCCCAGAACGATCTGTGCGGTTCATCAAGCTCATGCATGATCAGCTACTGTATTTATAGGAGTACGGAGAATAAATTGCAGCGTCTAGAACTGAACCGGATTCTTCTTACCGAGTTGAGCAGCAGCCCGAAGGCACCAACTCTGACACCTTCGTCGAACGCCGCAACCTGAGCATTGGTCCCCTTTGGGTCACCGTGGTAGATCTCACGACCCATCCAGTCCGTGTCGTAGAGGATGAACGGGAACCACGAGAGCTGCAGCAAGGGTAATGGCAGCGTTAGCACGGAATGCCATGAGCACAGAGGATTCAGAGACGCTCTGAAATCGGTGAAGTATATAGCTGCTCTGTACTATGTCATACCCAGGTGAGTCCAGTTACGAGAAGCACGGACGGCATCCCACGGGGCAAGTTCTTTAAGCCCTTGAACACAGCAAGCGGCCCGGTACTTTCTGGTTCGACCTCGCCGTTTGCTTTTGTTGGGAGGTTCTCTGTTCCTCTGTACGGTATTTCCTTGGCGAAGATCAGGGACACAGTCAAGCAAATGATCAGGAAAACCTGAAATCATAAAAGGGGAACACACAAGTTTCAGCATTTCAGCTAGATACAACGCAATGTGAAATGGGCTGTTATTCGGTAGTACTAGTTAGTACTTACATAGTAAGTACGTAATTTGAAAAAGTATTGTACGAACATATTGCCAGAAGTAGTAGTAATACTTACCACAGCCACCAGAAATGCACCTTTCAGGTTTGCACAGGCTTCACAACAGGCTTTTGTTTTAAGGAAGGGAAACCACCTGTGTATGATATGATGATATCAGTAAATCCAAAATGTGCCATTTTGGCAACCCAGTGTTCAGAGCAGAACACTAGATGAAGTTTATATAAGAGTGGTAGACTTACTGGTGCCACTTGCTTGTGGAACCAGAGGAATAACCCAGGATATTTCCCAGCGCCATCCAAGAACAGAAGATTGAATTAGCTGCACTAGGGCCATGATGACCTGTTGAGCGGAAAAAAAGTAATTGCAAATCAGGTCGCAAATTCCACTGATGTCACAATCACAACAAGTACCAGTACTGCTTCTGTTAATAAACCCTAAAATGAAAATGAGTTGGCCGTGAAAGCTACCTGACAAATCAGCCATCAGAGCACGAGCTGGACCCTGGCAGTTGGATAGAAAATGTCAGATCTACACTAGTTCATTTTCCAAACTGCTAATTAATCTGAACTGTTGATATATACACACTCACCTGCACAGTATTGTTGGAGAAGTCAAGGAGCCAAAACCCCAGCACATACACAATTGCAGCATGCCAGCGAGGACCATGGTAGAGACTGTATTGCACGTCAAGTGTCAGATCAGTTGCAACTGACGCCAAGCAGTAAAGCCCAGACCCCAGAGCAAAGAAGTTTACCTGCAATCTTCCTTTGTGTCGCCTAGAGCAGACCCTATGTCTGAAGAAAAACCGACAACCACGACCTACACAGCACAAAACTGAAAATATTAACCGGGAATGGTAACAGCAAAAAAAGAGGAACGACGTTGAGTAAGTTTCAGTTCCGAGGTTCTCACAGCAATACAGATGAGCGCACATCCTGTCAGGATAAATGGCCTCCGTCTTCCCCATTTTGACCTACACCTGTCACTGTATAGGCCAACGCACGGTTGAACCTGCAGGATAGAAGAAGGATTCATGGATCAGTTACTGCAATATTGGTGAATAAAAATAATACGTAATAGCGAATGCTGATACTGTCTTATAATTGACTTTGGTACTCACCACTAAACCAGCAATAGGACCACATAGCCACATGAATGAAGTAAGTGCATGCGAAAGCCCCAGGGTCTGCAAAACATATGCACAATTCAGAGATAAGTGATCAAATAGTAGCAAGTGTTCATATATAGGAAGAACGTGCAACCAGTTCATCTAGTTTATTTTCAGACTAAGTCAGTTCGTTTAGCACTCCAAAGACAAAACAACTACGACTATTTACTTATAATAACTGAATGGGACAAATCGATCTGTCAATAGTTTTTTATACTATTTCCACATGGTTCGGTGAGTTGCATTGGAATTTTTTTAGACCGGATCTCTTTTTAAGAAACATAGTTAAAAGGGAATATATGAATATATCTGGCCTAAAGCAGGCTCCTATCTAGTAATATCTAACCATTCAGGTTCCAGGGTGCGGTTAGGCAACGTGCCAGATCAAACCTAGCAGATGCGCTTTGCACATGCACCAACCCGCTCGACGGCACTTGGCTCAACAAGGCTACGGCAGGCAGCATAAACTTTTTATCCAAAGTAGCCCACCGGGCAGGCACGCCTATAATAGATATTCTATTCCATCAATAATGAACTTTCTTTCTTTTTTTGTTGTGTGTGTGGACGGTTATCGATGCACAATATATTTATGGACAACAATATATGTGAAAGCTCTACTTTTTTTGTATATTGTTTACTATACAGATTGCTATTCTGAAATTTATCGTTTGTCTATTCATTGGATTGGCATCGAATAATTCGAATCCATCCATATCTGATTATTCTCTCTACTATGAAAAAAAAAGGTGATGGAATCAATAATAATCGTGTGTACGCGATTTCATGTAATATTTTTTTCTTAACAGTAAACAATTATATTTTTCTTATATCCTTATAAAACAACAATAAGCTCCTATCCAAAATGGACAAATAAAACATTTCCCTTCTGTGTCAATAATGAATACTAGCTGCGGTTTTCAGATCTGTCTGGGACGAGACGACCATATGTAACGTGTGCCGTGTGGTGTTTGTTTGGAGAGAGCTTTGGACGGCGGACCAATGGTTGGCTACGTACGCAACGCTCTGAGGTTTCCTTATCCAGGGAATTGTAATTAAAACTTCTACTAGTAGACTGTAGGGGAGAAGAATTCAATTGACGAGAGCGAGGTCCACACCGATCGACCTAGCTACGTACTACCATGCCATGCAGCTAGCCACCGTCTGCCTGCGGCTTTTCGGCAAGGCTGGCTAGTACGTATAGCTACCTCTTTCAGTTTCAGCCTGATATATGTATATATATGGAGTGATCGATGAAGGGATAATTTACTACCCGCTCAAGTCTGTATAGGAGTAAGATGGTACAGTACTTAAACACGTACGATATCTAGCTTGCACACACAAAAAATATTTTTGGATGGTCGTTTGACTTTTGTACAAAGGAATTATTGAAGAGTTGTTGAGGGCTAAAAGCTCGAGGTTTCAGACTGCTCAGACTCTACGTGAGTAGAGGAGTAACTGCCAAGGAAAAGTGATGAGCAAACGACGATATATTGTTTCTGGTTGAGGGAGCACGGGAGCAGCAGAAATATTAAGGGGTCGGTCGATAGAGATTATTACCCTTTAATTTGAGCCAGCGAGCAAGTAATAGCGGCCAAAGCAGCGAGATTGCCTCCCAAAAAAAGGCTACATGCATGGCCAAGCTAAGCTAGGAGATGCGTGATGGATGGACACGGATCGTGATGGATGGATCCATCCATTAATTCTGACGAAACCCACCATCATCAGCCATCAGGTGTAGAAGAAACAAAGTGTTGCTATCAACTGCAAGCTTAATTGGCCGGCCACACGTGCGTGCAGGTATATATTGATTACTACCAGCACACGTACGTACTCCTCTACTTTATTTATTATTCCCACAAGTTGGACAGGGCCAAGACAAAAAACCAAAACACTGGTGGTCAAAGCAACCGTTTCGATTTAAACTGCTTTTGGATTACTAAATTAAATTAAATTAATATATACACCTCTAGCTTGTAATCTGAAAGTCTTATGGGGATCGATCGGAGATTTAATTGCGAGCAAGTTTTTCATTCTGTCCTAGACGGCGAGCTATACCGAGCGCAAGATCATCGGAGCACGCATGCACGCGTACGTACGTAGCCGGGCGCGGTGCGGCGCACGAGAAGGTCTTTTTTTATGACCCGGTACATGCACGCGCACGTACGTACTTGTCGTGTTCGTGTACATGTTTGGCCGCCGTGACGGACGGGACGGGACGTACGAGAAAGGAGAGAAAGAGAGAGCTGTGTGTGTATACCTGCACGTAGGGCGTGAGGAGGGAGAGCTGCAGCGCCCAGCCGTACTGCACGCCGCCGGCGACCATGCCGGCGAGGATGAGCCTGCCGAGGCTGATGGAGGCCGCGGGGTCGGCCGCGGCCGCGGCGGCGCCGCCGGCGCCGCGGACCCCGACCGTGAGCTCCAGCTCGCCGTCGCCGCGAGCCATGGCAGGCCGGCCGCCGGACGTCGCCGCGCGAGACGACGACACCACCGCGCGCCCTTTTCTCTCTCTCTCTCTAGCCGCTTGCTACGATATATAACCTTCGGTGATGGTGGATCGATCGAGCAGGGATGCCGGCCGGCCGGGAGAATTGATGATTGATCGATTTCGGAACCTGCGCGGGGATAGATCGATCGATGTGGAGGAAAATAACAATTGCAGGATGGAGCAGGGAGCGGGGTGAGCGAGGGAGTCTCGGGGAGCGGAGGGGGAAGACGAACTCAAAATGGAAAGTGCGAGAGTGGGGTGGGGAGGAGAGCGTGGAGTGAGGAGAGGAGGAGAGGGAGAGGCAGAGGCGATGCGACGAGCGAGAGGAGAGGAGGGGAGGGGGTGGGTTTGTGCTTGGAGCCGGGGGGGAGATGGCGAGGCATTTAAAGGCCGAGGCGTTGGCCGCGGCCCGGCCCAGAGCCTAAGCTAAAGCCCGGATGCGGCCACTCGTCCGCCATCCTACTACTACTGCTACTACGGCCCCACACCCATCATCACTCCCCGAGGCGCAATTACTGCTACTAGTCTACTACTACTACACCCACAGGGTAGGCTCGGGTGCCGGGCGGCTTATCCATCTGCCGCCGTTGGCTCCGGATCGTCCGGCCTGGCTTCATCGGACAGGGAATCCTTTATCCACATACACAGAATTGAAACACTACTGGGGGGTGCGCGTAGCGATTATTCCGCATCCACTTCTGGACTTTAGGTACTCGTGGATTGGAGTGGATTGGTGTGAAATAAAAAAGATTGAATTTTTTTTGAATTATTATAAATTTAAACACACTCTAATTCCTTTAATCCACGTGTATTCTACTCCAATCCACGTGCACCCAAACAAAGCCTCTGTGGCGCCATGAATGCAGAGGCGGTAGCTGTTTGTTCGTTTTCAACTGATGCATGGCTGCGCCTACTACCACTGCTACGCCGAGGACGTCGTCAGGGCTTCGGGGAAAGGCCAAAAAGGCACTCGTGACGGAAGAAAAACACACAGAGGCAGCGTTTGGTGTCTTGCGCAAGGTCCACTGCTGCGTTTTAGCGTTAGCGTTCGTCCAAGAACGGTGACGTGCTGGCCTGCTGGGGATGGAGCAGTGACATGATCACACCACCGGCCCCGGCCGCGCGCCTTCCCCTCCCCTCGGACGGGAGCCGCAAGGCAACGTACCTGTTATATACAAGCATATATCCCTGTGTTACTAGTAGAATATAAGAATTAGAATGAGATCTAAATAAGTGTGATATTAACGTGTTGTGGAGAAATGCTATTCGGCACAAATATACGCATACGATGCTTATATACCCCAAAACAAAATTGGTGGACGGTTAAACTTGTAAAAGAGTTTGACTATATATATTTCAGTTGAAACGTCGAATATTTATGACATGATCAGGGGAGTGCGGTATAGGATCCTCTCCTCTACGCATTGAATCTCTTTTCCTCTTATTAAACGGCACTCTATATAAGAGTTTCTCCCCTCTCCTCTATTTCTTATATTTAGAAAATAAATTAAGCAATGGTGAAGTATGCGCCTGCCATTTAAGATCATGATAAACACGTACATGAAAAATAAAATTAAGCATGCATGTTTCATTTGAGTTAGTTTTCATATATTAATAAAGGTAGGAGTTGATTATTTAGAAACATATGGAGTTGTGGTTACAAGATTGTTACATATATCGGTAACTTAGATAGAAGATTAAATGTATTAGCTTAGCTTTGGCAATGATATAAATGGATAATATAGATACATTTTAAGTATTATTTAGTCTATCTATAATAATATCATAGGTGGACAATTTAGATACAAGTGTAGATGGTTATTTCATAGTATTATTTAATTATTTTATAATAGAATATATTGGTAATTTAGATGTAGATTTAGGGGTTACTTTATGATATTTTTCACAATGGCGTAGGTGAAGAATTATTTAATTGAAAAATTGAATAGATCTAACGGTTTTAATTTGAGTATACCAACTCAATGACAAAACTATTTTTTATTATTATGAGATTTTTTGAATTTATCTTTTTTTACTCATCACGTGACGGGTTAAAATGGAGGGGCTGCTTCTGCTTTAAGATCTTCCTACTATCAACTGTACGATGGCCATATGTTTCTAATTCTTGTGAGAATTTTTAGGTTTTATATTTTTTGTATAGCATGAGAGACAATGTTCCCTTTTCCCATCCACAAATGAAGGGATAATGTATATTACAAGAAAAAAACAATAAAAAACAGCTACTTGTAGAGGTTGTCGAATAAATCATGTCAAGATTACATGAGATCGTCTATTAGAGAGCACCAAAATACTTGGCCTAAGATATATAAGAATGGATGAGTTGCTGCTGTTTTCACTTCCACCCTACCTAGGGCTAAAACTCTGTTTTATCTGTACATCGTTGGAGCGAGAGTAGCAAGCTACTAGTACAGCGCGCTGACGGATGCCAGTTCATCATCTACTTATGGACTATATAGCCCGGCCGCTGCCACGTCGGAGTCAAACGCTAAAATCCAAAGCCAATAAGAGGCATCAAATGCGGTGTGGTCACCAGAAATGGACGCTTTGTACGCAGGAGCGCTTGGATTCGTCTTATCCCTCTAACCCATAATAAGGTCGGCTCAGCGCTTTTATTTGTTCTCTCTCTCTCTCTCTCTCTCTCTCTTTCTTGTCAGATGATGATTCATGATGATCATGAGTTGCAGCGCACAATAATCGATCGTGATACTCGTATGTACACGGTCTTTTTATATACTACTACTAATACAGTCATCTTAATTAATTTGAAGGCAAGCCAGTAGTATACTTCATCATGCAGCACATGACACAAATCGTACGTGTGTAGCTAGCTGCTAGTGGCGATATATAGATGCTGTACGTATGGTCGACGCCGCCGAAGATTTCTGACTTTGAAAACGCTGGTGGCCAGCGTCGAGCCTGAGGAAAGGCGTTGTTCTTTTTTGTGTGCTGAGAGAGATGCATGTCAGCAAGTATACATATACATATACATATGTATGTATCGAAAGATACATATATTCTTCGTGGAGATTATAAAGTGGTGGCCTGCTGCTCCGCTGGGGCCTGATGCATGATGAGAGTGTGTGTATACGTCTATCGAGCTACTAGTCAGCTAGGTAGGTGCGATCGATCAGATAAGCGAGCGAAATATACTTCTTCCGTTCCATCCAACGCATGCAGGAATGCAACCAGCTGATGGATGAGAGGCTATACACCTTGGTACCCGCATCTACCGGCCAGCTCAAAGTGGATATCAATCATCTTCGTTCTCTCTCTGTGTGGTGTTCTTGAGAAGTCGAAATCGATGGAGAGGAGGGAATATATAATCAGGGATGAGCTAGCTTTATTCAAAGCGCCTAGACTAGATAGATGGATTGATTTCGTAAAGCTCTGCGTGCATGCGGAGCACCGGATCCATACCCGCCAGATTGGACGCGACGACGCCCGGCGGTCTGCTCGATATTTTCATTCGATCGACGTACTGCACGCAGGACGCAGCCCTGATGCCTGATATTTTCGTAATTTTGCATGCATGCGAACATGAGAGAGAGAGATGCCATTTGATCACCATTATTATATCCATCCCACTGCCACGTCATTTTCTCATCAGCAACTGTTAGGCTGAGTCTAATGGAACTCTCTATATGCAGTCCGTAAAACACTGATTTGCATCGTTTGACATAAATGCTGAATTGTAGAAAAAAAAAGAATAATTGAAACAGTGATGGGGAATAGGGATGGGAAATGCCATTGGACTCGGCCTTGCTCGTCAGCAGCTACCAGTACTATACTGGTAGTCCGGTTCGATATTTCGTGTGCTGTGAATATACACCGACATGGGCGGGGGCTACGTATACGGTGGTCTGTGAGTTTGTCCGATGCGGCAAGGAACGAATCTTTTTCCTTCTGCCGTCGACGCATGGCATGGAGGAGTAGGTACCATCCAACAAGTCAAACGATATTGAAACCACACGTGGACGATGCATGGGCGATCCGACGACGTGCCACGCGACCCTCTTCCAAAATTGGTGTGTTCATCAGCATCTCAGCCTGTCCATGGTTTGAAAAGATCAAATTAAATACATACAGGCCTGGCTGAACCCCTTTTATTTTTCTTCCCTTTTTCTTATTGCAAGGTAGTAGTCTAGTCAGGCCATGCACCATATCGATCAGTACAAACCAAGCAAAGTTGTTAGTATCACATACATATCTTATTATATATCTTTATACAATACTGTGATCCTACCGGGCATGAAATGGTATTAATTCCCACCTAGCATCTAAAATTTTATATTATCTCAATCCTTCAAAAATTATTCCACATGATCCTACATGGAATAACTTTGTAGTACCTCGATCCTACGTAATAATAGATACAAATAACATGTTAACAATTTGATTGTCATAAAAGATTGCTTAATCTTGAGATGAAATGAAAAATAATGTCAATGAGTCCTATTAGGTCTACAACTTTTAATTAAATTAATCAGCATAAATATTAAAGGCCTTAATTTTTACAACATGGTATAAAACCTTCCTTAAAAGTATATGTTCTATAGAATCTGATAGGATCTTGAGACTATGATCCAATTATATGATACGATATAGTTAGGCAAAAAACAATACTGGCTAGTATCCTGATTCTAACAGCCTTGCAATCAAGTAGACACTTTTATATTACTAGACAAAATCATCCTATCAATTATCTTAATTAAGAATTATTAAAATACAGCACGTTTGAGTTGGTGGTTAATGATAGACATGTTTGCCATTGTTATCTTTGAGCGTAAACCACACATGCTTTGTATGGGAAGACAAAATGAGTAATATAAGTGGTTGAATCACTTTAATCATTCGATTAGAACAAGTGTACAAAAATGTTAATGCATATGAATCTTGTTCTCTGTCGGAGTCACTAGGCACACTTTCTTACTTAATCTTGCTCTTATACTTTCTTACTAGGACTTCATAAAGTCTACACTATAAAAGAGCGAGTTTTGTAAAAATCTTTTTTATCTAGGAAGGCATAGGTATACCTCCCACGCTGGCCCTACCGTGCAGTTTGGAAAAGGTTGGAAAGGGGTGGAAATACCTAAAACTCATAGATGCAAAATGTTTCATCCACTTTCTCTCTTTATTTCTCACCTCATTTTATACCCACACCCACGAGTTACTTTCCTTCTCTTGGTTTTAGTGAGCCAATCAATCAGGTATCATTCCTTTAATTCTATTTTTCTTTTTCTCCTTCCTATTGTCTGATCGAATCATCCGACAGCGCATGCGTGTTGCACGTACATCTATGCTAGTCATGTAAAAGTTCTCAAAGAAGATTGAGCTCATGATGTATGGTCACTTTATTTATGCAATTGATTGGTGCTTGGTGTTAGGCTACCAGTAGTCCACATTTCTTTTATTTAATTACTATAACTTGGTCACATGTAGATGGTTTTATTCAGTTTATTTACCCATACTAAATTAATTACTCGTTAATGCCACATATTTGCTTGGTTGGTTTTAGTGAGGGGGTAAGTCTTGAGGATAGTGGTGAAAAGGAAGAAGTTTGTATTTAAATGCCTACCTAAGCTTTAATGGTCTCCATAGACACGGGACCCATTATATTTGTATTTTGTTGCACACTAACGTATGAGAGCATTGAAGCCTTTCAATGCAAACATAATTATTTTTTTCATGAACATGTCTGGACACATTTTTTGTAAGGAGACAAAAAACAAGTGATGCATAGCGATATCAAATAAACAAATATAGAAGATATCAACAAGAGCTAACACGATAAATTGTGATTTAAACAAGAACACGCTCTAATTGTTCTAAAAAAAGAACACGCTCTAATTGTAATTGTAAAATATGCACGATCCATTGATATGGTTGCATATGGCTTGCAACATGGTTGATGGTGACATTATGTGTATTGCACGATATGTTAACCTTGGGCACGACTCGAGACAAATCTCAATGATTACCAATACCAGGTTTACGCTGCTTATACTGAGTATACAACATAACAACTTTGAGGTTCTTCACTGTTGTTTCCTAAAATTGATCAATTAAGTATACATACTCCAAAATTGTATAAAATTGGATATCAAATTGTGATATTGTTCTTGTGAGAATGGCCTTCTTATGGTTGTGCCTCTATTCATGCAGATGATGGAATTTGAGTGATAACTATAAGATGTTTAAGTGTCTATCATCATGTTGTACTAGTGTGTGCTTGTATGTAGGTTTGTATACTTGTATATTGTCATGCTTGCTAATGCTAACCTATATGAGCTGCTATTGATATGTTGTCATACATCATGAAAATCATTTTAATCATCATAATCTGGCTAATTTGACTGCATTGTGTTGTCACATGGTAATACTAAGGTGTGCCACTCTAGGATTCGTGTCAATAAGCCTGGTGGAAGCACCCCGATTATTCATGGGCGCTCCAGGATTCGTGGCAAGAGGCATGGTGGAAGCACACTCGTTATTCTCATGAGCATATGCTGAATGGAAGAAACTTAGGAAAAATAACCCCTTTTTTTCTCGTATTGCTTTGTGTACACTTGGTATCTAGAGTATGGCTGGTATCTCGTGACAGTGATCATGAGTTTTCGATGCCATTATTTAGTTTCTAAGCTAGCTGTGCTTAAATGTGTCATGATCAAGGACATCTGGTCCATTCTTTGGAGTGAATTGTGCTTCTCGAATAAATTCATTCAGACCTATTTATATCGATGGTTCTAAAGAATTTTGCTGTTAAATTTACATATCTATTTATGTTGGCCAACACTTGAATAATAAAAGAAAGAAACCACAGCAAGACTATATATATACGAAGACCTAATTTATGCTTGTCATGGACCAGACGCGCACATGTGTGTTAAACATTCTGTAGACAACAAACAGCCCAATTTACAGGTTATATATGGTTTGCTGTCGATTGTGACGCGGCAAGTAGTAGCCGGCTAAATTGTTCTGTGTCCTATCCTAATCGGGACAAGTTTTGCTGTTCCTTGTTTGCATGATGGACGACGTACGTGCAGCTAGCTAGGCTAGTGAACCCCATCGCCCACACCTGTGTTTCGTGATCCAAAAAACAGAGAGAGTAGAGGATCAGAGGAGCAAGTTTTTGCTTCCCGAGGCGCTATCCGGCCGGTTTCCAGTACCAAGGAAGTTAAATCCACCGGAGCCATGGACGGGATAAGGAAGAACATGACGTGGCCTGCCGGAACCTAATACGCTACAGTACACTACGGCCTGCCATGCTATGCCATGCCCTGCAGCTCCGTCGTCGTCGTCGCTTAGCCTTAGGCCCTAAGCTACTAGTGCTCAAGAGTACTAGCAGTGCCGTAGCGCGCGTGGCGGGCGCGCGCCCTAGCTCACCCACCGTCACCGATGGACGATGGGCCTGCGGCGCGAGTGGGCATCTGCCGCCATCGCCGGCCGGTTCCTGGCGCGCTCGCACCGGCGCACAGAGACGATAGATGGCGCCGTCGAGCGTCGACTGGCAGTGGCGGACCTCTCGTGTGGTCTCGATTATTGGATGCTCCTCTCTGCAGTCTGCGGCAGCAGTGCGCGTCTTGGCGCCGATTCCTTCCAGATGGAGGGATTGCTCAGTGCACAGCCGTGGCTGGCTGGCGCGGTCTTTTTCGGATCAGAGGGAGGTGCGCGAATTCCGGTATATGTACTGTTTGCGAGCGCCCTTTTCTGTTTTTTCTGGGATACTATACCATATACCAAAGGTATGTTGCGACGACGGCGACGGCGACGGCGACGGCGACGGCGCTCGCTCGTCGATGAAGTCTTTCTTTCTTTCTTCTTCTTCTTCCCCTTTCGGTGTCGCCAAGACAGGAGCGTGCGAGCTAGTAGCATATATGGAAGAAGGGACATTTATTGGGTTTCATTATTTCGCTGTGATAATTAATTAATTAACCTGGAATGAGCTAGCGATCGAGCCACTTGGAAAGTTGGAAGCAGCATCTTAATTAGCTCGCACAAGTGATGGTCGGATCGAGTAGATCGATGCATAATTGAGAAGGTGGTGATGCCAAATAAACCGGCACGCATGTCATGCCACGCTCCAAAGCATCTCTCGCTTGGCCAGTGGCGTGCTGCTGGCTGTCGAGCCATGAATGATGAGGCAGGCGGCAGCTAGCGGCATCTAATAATCCTCGATGCTTTCCTTAACGGAAACAGTCGAGAGCTGAAGATTATTATCGGGAACGACGCTAGGTAACTAACTAACTAAAGCGTGGTGGGTGGCAGAGATGTACAGAGACACGGCGTGATCGAGGATTCAACGTAGGCGTCGCGATCGAATATCCGGCGGCGCGGGCGAGTGAGAGCGAGTGCACGCAGGTCTCTCCGCCGGCCGGATTCGGGATTCCTCCTCACCTTTTTCCCCGGCCGGCCGGCCCGCTCGGCCGCTCTGCGTGCAATTCTTCTCAGCCAGATGCCTGCCCTGGGGCTCTCTCTCTCCCCAGGACGTGGACGCGCGCGCCCTGGGCTCGCTCGGGGGCTATAGCAGGATGCACGCAGCGCAAAAAGGCAAGGGAAATGGCATCTTCCTCCCCCTCCCGCGCGTCTCTGATCGATCTGCTACGACTCACGCGGCGCGCGAATGGCCGCCAGCCAGCCACGGGCGCCGCCTCCCTTGACCTCCACCGAGAGAAGGAGAAGTGGACATGCCGCGCCGTCGCGTCCGTTGCCTTAGCCTGCCGAGAGATCGAGGCGACGGACGACACGGCGGGCGCGCGGCGCGGGCGCCCAGAGCAGGAGCAGGACCGGGCGCGCGTCGCCGTCTCCCACCTGCCCCCACCAGTGTGGGGGGGGGGGGGGGGGGGGGTGGGGAAGGGACAGGCAGGCACGCCGACCCGCCCGCCTCGCCTGTCCGCGTGCGTGCCAACCCCTTGCGGCAGCCCAGATTCTGATCGACGCGTGCGCTGCAACGGAGATGGTATACATAATAACACATCGCTTCTACGCACGGGCACGGCTATTACAGACGATCGAGTTTTAGCTAGGCTTCAGATTAAGGATAATTTGATTAAAAGAAAATGGGTGGGAAGTCCCTTATGTTCCTTTTGTGATCAGGAAGAGACTATTGATCATTTGTTCTTCACATGCTCAGTTACAAGTGTGATTTGGGGCATTATTGCTGCATGTTTTGGGGTTACAGTGATACCTTGTAACCTCAAACAGTGCTGGAGGTGGTTCAAAAATGATCTTTATATTCCTGAGGAATTACATGGACTAGGTATTGGAGCTTGTTGCTGGGCTATTTGGAAAGCAAGAAATAAAGCATGCTTTGGTCATGTCATTATTATAAATCTCCAAGTGAAATTATGTGTCATGCATGTGCTTTGATGGACTACTGGGCAGGGCTTAGCAAATCAGAGCTGCAGGAGATGGTTAAAGTAGGGATACAAGCTCTTTCACAGATGACGGCTTCTACCCACCCTGCGCGCCACAGTGACGGTATCCTGCGTCTGACGTTTCACCAGGAGCCCGAAGAAGGTGAGGAAAGACAGAGAAGACCGTTGTTGAACTGATATGCCATGATGATTGAGGGTTACTCCTGTTTGGTGATGGATGCAGTCAAGGAGACTCTTTTTGTTTTTGCATATGCTGTGAGAGCTGTAATAAGTTGTTTCAAAGTGCATGCTCATAGGTGGTTGCGTTTAGCTTAATCTCTGGCTGTGCGGTAAGCAGCTTCTGCTATGGACGTGTTTCCTTTTGTCTTCTCAACATAAGACTACCCGGGTGAAAATCTGAGTCAGATCCATGACCTGGGGTCGTAATGTTTGAGAGACAAAAAGGCTTATTCTCTTTCACGTTCTCTCCGGTTTTATCTTTGCTTAGTTCTGGTCTAATCTGTAAAAACTGCTGATGTATTTCTGTTACGATGAGTAATAGAAATGGGTATCCCCGGTTCAAAAAAAAAAAAAAAAAAAAAGCCTCCCATCTGCAGACTGAACACACTGGTACGTACTGTTTCCGATCTGATGACGCAAGCAGCAAGTGATGGGCCACGGCCGGCGCAGCTTCCGAACACACAGCGGCCCAGCGGTTGGAGGAGTTGATAGGAGGGTTTGGTACGTAGACGACGGAAGGCGTGGCGGTGAAGATGGTTGATTTGCATGGTAATTAATGCTCTGCCTGCAGGAACCACGCTGGCCGTGGACAGGGACGACGACAGCGATCGATCGAGACGGAGGTAATACGCACATCGAGCAATGAAAGATGAAGAAAGAAAAGAACATAGACCGAGTAGAGACCTTTTACGACTATTCGTCGTCGGATCGCTCTCGTGACAGATACGTGCGCCCCCCGGTCTTCACAATCACACGGCACGCCCGCAGCCGCACGGTGCAGTCAACTACGTACTCCACGTCTACTTCTCGTCACCTCCACCTCACCGTCCATGCTCCCCCATCCCCGGTGCTACTCATGGGCTCTCACTCCAGACACGGCTAGCCCGATCAGCCCAGTTACCAACAACGGCCCAAAACCTAAACGCCGGGTGAGCTCGTGCGGTCCGCACTCACGACTGGATGCCCGGACCCAAGGTACAATTGTAGAACAATCTGTGAGGTTTTCCTCTGAACCAAAATGACATTCCTGCACTGTACATCAGGATAATATGGGATTGGATCCTAGCTATCCCTCTGACTCCTTACCTTGGAGACGATGCGCATTATGCGCAATTGAAAATATTATCATCTCGTCTATAAGTCCGGAGTAGTATAGCACTAAACCAGACCTGATCCTTGCAACGACGACACCCCACGCAATAGATTTGATGCCGACTTGACTTGATCGACTAAAGTTTCACCGACTCGCAAATTAAGCTCACAACCTAGCTGCGTTCCTCATCTGCTCTAGTGCCCTCGTCAAACGGAGCCTTATCTTTCGGAACCGAGGGAACAGGCAGTCTGTTAGTAATCGAACTTGGCTACATGTTGCTCGAAATTCAACTTGAATGAACTGCATATTAAATCAAGAACATGATGAGAGGAAAAAAAAAAAAGGAAGCAACATTTGAATCTTCCTCGTCTGAAGAGAGGCACACGCAGCTAGCTAGCCGCACATCCACTAGGTTATACACATATACCGAAAGAGGTAATGAGCGAGGTGATTCGTATCTCCCCGGTATCATTCTATCAATAGACGATGGCTGAGTAGCACAGTTGCAAGAAACACACAAGCAAGAAACTATAGCAGTACTACATGCAAGCTTTGCACGAATCGCGATGGGGTTGATTAATATGAGTACACACACAAAAAAAAGGGGATTTATAGCTCCCGCTCAGGTGGCGATCGACACGTACGTCGACAACAGTGCGAATGCACGCAGGCGAGGTACGCTGGCGAATTATATTAGGCGATTCTCCTGCCTCTCCAGGTAGTAGCACTAAAGATCACTCTCTCTAAGGCTATGGACGCTGCAAGACCTTTCTGTCTGTCTCGCCAGCTACATGAGCAGGCTGCGGATGACCGCCGCCTGCGCGCTGCTCATGTCGGACGTCGCCAGCAGCTCCGACAGCCTCTCGCTCAGGTCGTCCACCTCCTGGTGCAAGCTCCTGATGTAGTTGCATGTCTCCTGCAGCACCCTCGCAGATGGCACCTGCACATACATAGGCGACAGCAATTTACCGTCAGCTCAAGCTCATGCCCTTTCGATGCAAGTTACTGTTGAAGCGTGAGTAGAGCATGCAATGGCAGGAATGCTTCACGTAGTTGATGGCTAGTTGGCTACTGTACTTCATATAATAGAGGCCATTCGACTTTGGCTGGCAATTTTTGGCCATGTCGGTAGTTGTAACGACTAATGACAGACTGTCAGTAGGTATCAGATCATCTCTTAGGCCTCAATGTAGTTAATCTGAAATGGTAATGATAATTTACAACTCGATGGCGATCGCGTACTACAGCTAACCTAGAAATTCTGGACAACAAATCAGCTCATAATTAAAGTGGGAGTGATAATGAACTGCAGTTACATACTCTAGCATTGCTCTGGAGGCGAGCTTCGGGGAGGAGGTCCTGCAGCTTTGATACGAGGTCGCTGATTTGCTCCTCGGTGATCCTCGACGAGCCAGACTGCCTAGACCGTGACCTCCGGCTCGACATTTCAGTTAGTGTGCTTACTTTGGAGATGGGCGAGAGCAGTTTTGCAAGAGATCGAGAGACAAATTTAAGATGGTACAACCCAGACAAGCAAGTTCGAGATGCAGATGACTAAATGGCAGTCAGGGAGAAGCTACTGGAGGAGGAAGACGGGTGCATGGGAGAAAGAAATGGGCGGGTGGTGTGGTGTTAAATAGTGCTAGCTACATTGGAGATCCCCAAAGAGCAGGCAAGATAAAGCGATCTTCCCATGGCGCTACGACTGTAAATTCCAGCTCCAAGTCCCTGACCTATAGGGACAAAGCACCAGGTGGCCCGAATAATAGAGACACATGGAGGATATTCTTTAGTGAAAGCTAGGCTGTAAATATTTGAGAGAGAGAGAGAGAGAGAGCACCTAGGAGCTTGCATCAGTGTTGCATTACTCGTGCATTACGCTGCAAGTGGGATAGCCTCTGATCAGCGGGATATGAAGAAATGCCAGTGAGAAAGCCGACTTGGAGGCCAGAACTGTCAGAAGGAACCACGCATGCCATGTTACTTGACCTACCAAAAATAAGCGTGTTTATTGTTTTCGCCCCACATTATATATTTAATATATGCACATGAACAAACAACAGCGGCTCTACAGTTACTGGTAGATCAGGTTGTGGGCAACTATCTTTGTATGTGTCTAGAATTCAGTATGCACCCATGAATGCGTCATGCATCTCTTGTCTAGGAAATTTAACCCATGGTCCGATGAACTAACAATGCTGGGCAAAATCCATCGCTAATCACTTCACAATCAATATGCATTTGCATTCCAGCTACAGTGCATTCTAAAAGGATTGGTGTGTTTGCATACAGTTTAACGCATGTCTATATCTAAATGAGGAAATCAGCAACACTGAACTTTGTTCCCTATAACTATTGCCCCTGCATCTTATTAAGAGGTAACTAATATGCATGATGAAACAATCACCCATTTAAAAAAATAATAGAAGAATCAATTGTTCAACATACATAAAAGTATAATGTACAGTGAATAGATTGGTAAATAACACCTTGCACTGTATATCAGATTCAGCACTGTTCTGATGCCTATTGGTCTGTCCGGTAATTTGGCACCCAGAGCCCATGTCTTGCGGTGCCTCAATCAACATAGGTATGGGTCACATTGTCAAATCTAATTTACTGCTCAATCAACATAAGGAAATGTTGCGTCAGATGCTGGCTGTGGATGCATCAGATCCCTGCACGGTTTCAAAGAAATTAGTGTACTGCAAAATGATTTTTACAATCAGGCTTGTCAAAAACAGGTGTGTAAATAAACCCTCTGCCCAAATTGTAGGTAGTTCTGTTCCTGGAAAAGTTTGCATGAAATATACCATATAAAAAACATGCTTTTGGGACCAGTATATGGAGGATTTTTCTTTTTTTGGCAAGTGGCAATATGATTTTGGCACTAGAGATTAACAAGATAACTTTATCACTTTCTTAAGATTTTGGATCTAAGAAGAAATAGAAATTGAACAATTAGCATAGCGTATAAAAATTAATAGAAAAAACATAATATTTACGGTCTCAAATGAGCATCATTAAATCCACTATGAAATGTATTTCATAGTTTATTTTTTTGATGTGATAGATGCTAATACTATTCCCTATAAACTTGGTCAAACTTGGAATAGTTTAACTTAGAACAAACTCATAAATCGATATATTTTGAGATGAGGGGGTACCACAATATTTCAGCTCCAACATCCAATAACTTAAAACATAAGAATAGAAAGGAGGCAACTCAACTCCAATGAACTATTGTGTAGAAATCATATAATTAATATGTCCTTCCAAGTGCTCGAGAAAAGAATATGTCCTTCCAAGGAAACAATTTCTGCTCATCGCAGAACAATCATGGTGAGAGTCTGACCAGTCAATGCAACATGCACACAAGCTATAGTGCAACTACCAGCTGTACTACAAGCTTTTCTTTGTTCTTTTAATGACAAATGATGCTAGTGCAACTAGATTATCCCTTCACAATCTCCAGAATCTTAAGAGACAAGCACTAGAATGTGATCTTACAGTGTAATCATGTGCAATGTGTATGCGTATGTACTTGCATTTTCATACTGTTTTCCTGAAACTCCTAAAACATTCATACCTGCAGATTCTATAAGTTTGCATGTCAGTGACTGATCAAAGCAAAGCAGAATGACATACGATATCAGAGCCGAATATGTAAAGTTTCCAGACAGTTTACTGTCATTGGTCATTTTAGGGTAATCTATAGGTGGACGTATAAAATTATGCCACAAGCAAGTATATTGGTAGACAAATAACATTTAGAATTACAATTGTATCGACCCACATAAACTTGATGGAGATCTAGGTTTAATGCGCTTATCCCATGACAACTTATCCCTCTTTCCTACTTATCTAGTCTCGCTTTCCACCGGAATGCCAACAAGCCCTATGCACTGTATTTTGGATAAGCAGCTTCCTCCTAGAAGAGTGGTGGTGATTGAACATAAACAAGGTAGGAGTAATAAGTGGAGTGCTTCGTTCACACCTGTTCCAGTCTCTTTCTTTCCATCTTCTTCTTTTGTGTAAAGACTAGCTGGGGAAAGTAAGGTGTCAGAGCCAAAGCTAGACAGGGAGGGAGCTAGTTCTTCCAAGGATGGATATGCACACCTACTGTTCATTAATAGAAATGCACTTTTCTTTCTTTTTGTCCTGAAACTTAATAATATCGACCCGCAAAAACTTGATGGAGATCTAGGTTGCAAGATAATGCTGGGGAACTTAATAACAACTAGTGAGATAGTTCATGGCATTGCACAATTAGATTTGCAAGTACAACTGTATTTGACATACAAATCCAATCCTTGTGGCTTAGGGCATAGCTAGCGGGCCTGTTTGGTTGGTGCCCTCCCAGGCAGAGCAGCGGCCAGGCAGAGATCTCCACCACGTCAAAATCGAACGCCTCGGAGAGTTCCCTGCGCCAAGCAGACTTGCCTGGAGAGCAACCAAACAAGCCCTCGAGCTCGAGTTATGTTCTGCAAAGATATAGATCCTAAAGCGTTATACTGTGATCTCACCAAAATGCATGTACTAGTCTTTTATGCTCAAAGCATTAGAAAAACTATAGTTTTTATTCTTAATTTTGACAGATTACTATAAGAAATTCTAGACCTCAAAGTGAATGGGGCTTAAATCATACATAACCTGCATGGTGTAGCACCAGATACATTGATCATGACGAATTTATGACATAGGAAGAGCACAATGGTTAGAGAATAGATATCCCATTAACCTAATAAAAGTCTGATTAGCCAGCCAATGACAGCATGTAGATGCAGCAAAAATTCTCATTGTCCCTTGAATATTCAATTCACATGATCCACTGCCACTAGTAATATAATCCTCGATCATTAGGTGCTGCCTATTTAGAAAATTGACACATTGACCCTAAACCCTAGATTTAATAGCCTAACTATGTAATGAACATAATCACCATCAAAAGACTTGTATATAATACCAATTGCAGGGTAAGACAGTCTTTAAGGGGCCATATAGTTCTTAAGTACGATGTTAATTATATAATATGTCAAATCGCCAATCAAAACCAGCTAGTGGGAGACGATCAAAGTATATCGTGATGGCAGCATGTCTGACGGGGCACATGTAGCTGAATCCAATTAGTTGGAAACACCATACAGATTGTCACGTGGACACGCTTTAATTTATGCAGTACCCCTTCAGCCCCACGCAAGGTCACACACACTCACAATTAATCAAGTGAGACCAGTCTTTTGTTTAGGTCTAAACTTGATCAAGGGACCGAATCAACAGTACTGCCTATCTACTAAACAATTGGCCAACTAGGCCTTGCCTACTATACAGATGACTGGAATCACATGCATTATCTTAGCATATAGCACTACATTAACAAGCACCCACATGCTTCACCTATTTTAAATGTCACCCTGTTTGTGTGTAAAGTTTGAAAAGGCTTACATGAATCATGTGGATCAAGTAAATCGGTACTGCAGATCAACCAGGGGCAGTGATGCCTCATGGTCTGATACTGAAAAGATCCTCAAGAGGATGGTCCAATTCAGGAATGATTAGGATATGTGGGGTTATAAAAAGTGCCCTTCCCTACCTCAGCACTGGCATGATTTGGTCATCAGTAAGAGGCTCCTTAGCAGAATCTCTACAGCAGAATGAAAGTGTCTTAAAACACTGAAGTAACAAACTTAATAAATGTTTATATTATCAAATTGGTTTATGATATCACCACATGTTGTCACGACTCAGAAAACACTGCCAGAGTAAATCACCTATGACACTTGGGATATACACAGGTAATACATTGGAAACTTTTACCAAGTTGAGTTCGTAAGACAAGAAGCTTCCACTCTATATAGCCACCAGAAACCTTAACCAGAGTTGGAAAATGACAGGTATTACTCTGACACAAGAGGTATCATCTTATCTGGAGATACTGGAGGTCAGCTGTCTTCAATTGAAAAGGCTGGGAAAAATATACACCCACTTCTAGGAAATCCAAGACCTGCTTACCAATGAATATTGAAACAAGAGATCTGACAATGCTCTGTGCTAACAGCCAAAAGAATGCACTATAGCCATTTGAATTAACAAGGAAAAGAATCCAGATCTTGCTGCAGAACCTCAACATGCTCATCATTGAAAGCTAGATTATACTAGGGTGGACAGTTGGTACACAGGAAATAGAATAAAAGCTTCTAGACCAAAGATACTGTTTGAAAGCATCTTTGGTTTTAGGTTATTAGGTATAATCAGCAGCCAAATATGTATCCTGCTCTTAAAGTTGAGGACGGAAGTCATTCAGGACAGGATGTGACTGCGGTCTTTGTAACAACTCACGTGGGAGTCGATGAAAATAAAGGTACATGGAAAAGAACTCCTAGAAGTACAAGTAAAAAGAGCACAACAAGGTCGATGCTACCAAATTTGTGTACCATTGGAGTTACATAACATGTCTTCATGGCTAATGCCGTAGGATAAGAAAATATGTACCTAATATCCATAAAGCTGGATAATGGTTATATGGAATGGAGAAAGATAAGTAGGAGAAGGGAGTCTGAGGAAAGTAAGCAACCAAGTGCATGGCAAGTGCACATCTTGACACCAAAAGTGCCGAGTTCCTTGTTTTCTTCAATCCATGCATGTTGAAGACAGCATATTCATGTCTGAATTATTTGGCAGATTAATACTTGTTTCATCAAAACAAACTGCTGCAAGTGGTGCACTGTAAGTATAATATGTTATTGCTTCATATGTGGAAGGGAAATCTGTAGTAAGATCGGAGATCAAATCAGTGTTGTTTGCATAGGGAAGCATGCAAAATCCCAGCATTTTATTATCCCTTAATTTTTTTTAGAGGTGATCTGAATGGAGATACCTTCCAACAATGGATGATTGGGCTTTTCTGCTTTCTGTTGACTGGTAGATGGTTATAGTTCATCTCACTGAAGGCAGTATATACTGTTGCACTTTGGTTAGCCTTTTCATACGATAAATCCATAAAGGTATAGCATGTCATGCAATTGCTAATTGGTGTGAAACCTGAAGCAGAAGTAAAAATACATACAAAGGGAGACCATTGCTGTTGATTCCTTAAACGAAAATGAATTAAACCAATGTGTGAGTGTCTGGATTAAAGTAAAATGTCTTTGTTTACCTAGTCAAGGTATACTGAAGGACCTCTCAGACAGAGCTTGAAATGAGGCTAGGACACTGCTTCCAATATTTTTGTGTTGAAGAACACTGCTTCACAGTAATATAGTATATTTTCTTGGTCACCGCCATGATCAGAATAAAAGATACACTGACAAGATAACTGCAGGTTCCAGATCAATAGATGTTTTGGTTGTTGAAAAAACAATCAACAGACTATTTTAACATACATAGGGGCGATTCTAGGCCCCAGCATCTAAATCACAGCAGTATTACAAATAATAAGGCTAGGAGACATGATCATGAAGCTTGTCTATGATCGGATTTCGATGCATCCAAGTGCAGTTGGGAGAACTTACAAGTTCCACTCGAAGGGAAACTGGTACCTATGTATCTATGCATCTCCCCTGCAGCTTAACAAATGTTATCCCTCCAATTACGTTGTCTTCATGAAATAAAGAGTTTCATAGAATCGCACCTTAGGACACCACAATTGGGCACCAAGTGTTTCGTTATGTTCCATCCCAGGAAAGTTACACCAAAAAAAAAAAACTGTACGGCCATAGGGGATTGTGTCTGAAAAAAAAAATAACGCATTACCTGTAAGGCCATAACCTAGGTACACAAAAAAAACTGTAAGGCCATACAAGGTGTATTGCGTCGTAGATTTCCCAATAAAATAACGGTTTAACAGGTCACTGGCTGCTAGCCCTTCTATTGCATGCATACCCTTTATTAGCCATTCATTCAATAAGCATTATATAAACCAGTTCATACCCTTCACTTAACTGAAGCCTGAAGAGACGGGATGAACCCATCGCTTCATCAGAATCCCAAATCCCCAACGAGCGCAGCCATGTAGGCACCAACACAGCAAGGGCACCGAACGAAATGGAAACAAGCTGTCACAGCAGCATAATTTGAGGACGAAAACGCGAACACTTACGCGGCGGAACCGGGAGGGGGGGATCGCAACGGCTCTCCCGGAGATGGAGGCAGAACGCCACCGGCATCGGAGCCGTAGCGAGCACAGCCGACCGGGGATCGCGAGAGGTGAAGGAGAGAGAGAGGAGGGGCGGGGCCGCGGGGTGCCCGGGCCGGGAACGGGAGCGATGGGCAGATGGTCTGGTGGTCTGGTCTCGCGGTCTCGCCAAGCTCTGCCGTGGCGAAGCGCGTGGCTTCCCTTCCGTTTCCGTAGGCCTTGATGGGGGGCCACATAGCCTTTTTTTGTTGGGCTCAAATCTAACGACCCCATGAGTAATGGGTCTGGGCATGTCATTTGGGTGTCTAGATTTCTTGGGTCGGCCCACTCGACTCAAGCGCCGTTGTCCACGTGCACGCGGCATGGCCGCATCCCGCTGGGCTCGTGACATCCGAATTTCCTATCTTCCGGCAGGACAAAATCGATCGATCTTCTGATATTTAAGATTCCTGCCGATCAATTACAGTCATTGGATCAACGTCTAAACCCTATCCTCTCTCTTCCATCTCCCTCCTCTTCTCCGTCTGCCCACGCCGACACCGCCGCCAGCCTGCCCCGCCACCGCGCGTGCAGCCGCGGGCTGCCATAGCGCCCGCTGCCGGCGCGGTGCTGCTGCGTGCCGCCTCCACCGCCGCTGCCGGCACGCTGCCGCCGCCCGCTGCTACTGTAGCTCCGCTTGATTCAACTATTTCAACATTCCGTGTATATCGATTCAACATTTTATCTACCTTGATTCAACATTTTACTAACACCGATTCAACATTTCTATGTATAAATTGTTAAATTAGAATTTGTAAAATGTTGAAATAGGTCAAATCAGATGTTGAATTAAGTATTTACAATTGTTGGATATATGACCAAAGTAAACAGAGCGAAAGTTTTTATTGGACTTTTTATTTCGCTAGCTTAACTATCTCTCGGTAAGGACACAGGAAGTCCTGTGTCATCTCCTACCCGCGACTGCAGCCATGCAGCAGATGCCCGAGCGAGAACCGGGCATAGCTCGGGCGGTGAATCCCTCCAGCTGCGAGGACACCGGGCAGTTAGGCCCTCCGCTTGCGATTTATTACTGCCGTTGCCTCTCAGGTTGTGTCTGGGTTAGGTCTAGGGCACGCACACGCGTACGCGTTAAGTGGTATTACTTGTTACCCATGTACTGGAGGTCTAAGGCTTCCCAATCTCTTCAAGTGTGTGTGCGGACGTGCACGCGTGTGTACGTGTGGTGTGTGTATGAGTCTGTGGCGTCCTTGTTGTATCCTCTCAAAATAAAAAAAAAACGCCCGAGCGCCCGACCAGATGGTGGGGCAGGGCGGCGATAGCAAAAGCACCCAGGAAGCACCCCTTGGGTTGAGGGACACGGGTGGTGAGACCAAAATTTAACTAAATATGTTTGAACAATAAAATTTTTATTTAGAGCTAGTTTGAAAACTCTATTTTCCTAAGAGATTGGGGGGAACGGAGGAGATCCAAATTAGTTCATTTTTCTCTCCATTCCCCTAAATCCTTTCCCCCTCACCCCCCCCCCCCCAAAACTTTTGAGAAAATGGAGTTGCCAAACTAGCCCTTACATAGGTTTTTTTGGTCCAAAACAAGCTATATGATTGAAAATTTGCGTTGCTTGAATCAATTTTAGTACAAAGTTAAATATGGTAAAATTATGGTCTAAATTTGGCCTGGTCAGTATTAGCTCTTGAACCAAACGTACGGATCCGTAGGCAACGACCGCTCCACCCTAACCGTGAGCATGGATGATGATGGACCACGTAGGCCTTGGGGCAGTAGGCCAGTTACGCTAGTGAGCAGGCATGCGTGGATCTACTACACTCGGTGTAAGGCCCTGTTTCGTTCCATTGTTAGCTGAGTAATAGCTACTGGCTCAAATTAGCTAGTTAATTGTTAGCTGGCAACCTATCAGCGGAATGGTGTTTGGTTCCAACAACTAATACATTAGCTAATAGATATAAAAGTCTTTTTATGTGCTATTAGTTGCTATTAGCCGAATAAGCTAGGTTGAGTCAGTTAATAAGATAACAGTTAGCTAGCTGATTTATTAGTTTATTCGGTTTGGTCTGCTATCTAACTATTAGCTGCAAAGAACCAAACGGGCCGTTGCAAGCGAGCGACGTGTTCAACGGTTCGACCTCGAATAATTGTGTGCGCCGTGCAGTGGATCAATGGAGTACTCAAACATTGGTTAGGGATAGCTGCGGTAGCCCTGCCCAAAGCAATAGAACTATATATACAATTAGTAATAAACAGATGAGATCGAGGTGTAAAAAGACAAACGAACTGTAAATTCGGACGGAAGAGGTGTACACGACCAATCGTTTCTTCGCTTTGTTTTACTAATAAAAAAATAGCCCAAAGGGTGCTTGCTCGTTGGTGCCCTTTCGCAAAGTGAGCTAGTCGACAGGCCCCGTGCTCCGATTCATGAGATTAATGGGCTCTAGAAGCTGCTAATCCGGCCCAGATTCCTGCTCCCCCTCATGAGCCTCCCGTGTCTTTTCTCTCTTTTGTTGCCGCCGTCGTCTGCCTGTCCTGTGGTGCGTTCCCGAGGCAGGCAGCAGCAACCGTGAGGCAGATGCACGTGAGTTTGGAGTACGTACTAGTACTGTACTACCGAGGTGCAGAGAGCATAGCAGAGCAGCGATGCGATGCCAGCGAGGGAGATCCTCTCTGGTCTGTGGGCTCAGCGATGCGAGCAAGGCGTGCGAGAAGCCTCTAGCGCTGTGCACCCGGCCGGCCAGTAGACTGGCAGGCAGCCGCAGCCCGTGTCCTGCTGCTTCTCTGTGGGCCGTGAGCGTGGTCTGTGGGCCTGCTGCCTGCAATTTGCAAAACCGCGATGTACGTATCACAAGCGCTCGCTCCTGCAAAACCTTGCATCAAATCGTCGAATGGGAGCGGAGCCCAGCCGCCCAGGGAACACAACAGTTAGCAGTCGCATCGAACCGCCAGCAGTAGCAGACTCGTCACTTGACGGTGCGCGTGCGATGGATCGGCATGGGCGCATGGGCATGGCGGCGCAGAGCAGACCAGGGCATACTCTGCTCATCAGCCCATGGCTGATCGCCGCACTCTAGCTAGCTAGACTACTCCTTCCTATATGGGGCGGGCCTGGTAGGTCTCGGTCCTTCCATGCCCCCGGCAATGCGAGTTCCAGTGTCTGGTTCGTTGTCCCAGCAGGCATGCAGGGCAGAACCTTGAAGGTAAGCTACAGTATAGTGCTGTGCTGCTCTGCTCGATCGTCGTCGTGAGGCACGTTTGGTCGAAACTCGAAAGCTAGGTTCAGGCAGACAGGGGCACATGCAATGCGCTGGCGGTCGCCGATCGACTGCGGAGCGCCTCTCTTGGCCGGCGTTGCCGGGCCTCTCGCTCGATCGTGGAACCAGCAAAAAGGCAGCCCACGCCACGCAAAATGGTCTCCCTGCCACGCGCGACGACCCCAGGCGGTCATGCATGGCCCGCCTCGCTCTGGAGTCTGGAGTCTGGACTGGCTGCGGGGATCACCATCCACCAACGGCGGAGACACACACCAACCGGCTCCGCCGCTCCGGATCAGGTCAAGACTGGCAGGTGGCAGGCAGCTTTGCGGTCCTAAATTTCTGGCACGGGTCGAGCGATCGACCTATGGCAACCAGGACTAGGAAGGCAGCACGAGTGTCCTGCATTGCCTGCTTACTGTCGTGCGGTACGAACAGCACAGGACGCCCCGTTGGTGGTTGCCACTAATAAACTCTCCCCTCTGGAGATCGCGGCCGGCGAGCTCGGCATCGGCAGCAGTCACGCGCGTTGCGGGAGCAGCGGCCCTGCACCCACGTCGCGGTGCCGGGATCCGCTCCTACCACCTTCACGCTCAGCGTCATCATGGCGCAATCATTGACGAGCTCCCAGATCATAATAGTCCTCGCAGTTGTCGGCCTGGGCCGGCAGCAGTGTCCCAGCGTATGGCGGCACGCCAAAGTGAAGAAATCGCCCATCGATCCATCCTCCAATCCAATCCAAAGGAAGCCCAGCCACGTCGCGCTAGCTACCTGATGCTGCGCGCTGCCCTGCATGTGCAACTGTCAGGGCACGCAGGCAGGCGGCAGGACGAGGTTTAATTTCCTTTTTTTACCGTCCTAGCATATACTTGTCTTGACAGGGATTAATTATTCATAAGATTTCTTCCCGTCGTCGACCGCCCGGCACGCGGAGCATCTTCAATTTCCGCAGGCGGCAGGCCGGCGGCACTCAGGCGCCGCCGTGTGCTCCCCTCCGTTCAAACCGGACCGCCCTTTTGCTGGCCGGCCGCGATGGACCAAGACCACCATGGCAAACGATTGGCAATGCCAAAGCTAGCGCAGGAATGGCATCGTTCAGCTTCGGCAGGCAGGCAGGCAGCAGTTGGTAGGAACGAGCATGTGTGGTACGATCTCCGACACATGCCATTGGAGGCATCTAGAACCTGATGGGCACACGGGCAGGGGCTGCGGCGCTGCGCAGCCGGCGGGCCCCGTTGCACAGAGATTATACCACCTCCCACACTCTCCCAGTCCCAGTCCAAGGGCCCGTCCCAGCTAGTAGCTGCCGCAGGCTGTCTCTGGGCGTTGTATATGTACAGCGACTCAGTCAGCGAGCGAGGCCTGATGATCCTGATGCCCAGCTGCCCAGCAGGCAGCGGGTACCGTGTAGGCGTGTAGCACGGCTGGATCACACACGACAGCCAGCCAGCTCCCGGCCATGCTCAAGATTGTCCGAGATTGCAACCACCAGCGTCGACCGACCGACCCGTGAGAACAGAGAGGAGAAGCTCATTCAGGCTATGTCTCTGAACTGCGGTCAGCTTTCTCATGCATCCATGAATGGCATGGTACTTGAGCCTGAAAAATACACAATGCAGGGCGACATGGACACGGATGGATGCATGCATGCTGGGTCTTGGCCGAATAGATCAATGTGTACGTATATACGTGGGTGGTGTCATGTTCCCCGCGAGTTATGAAGGTCATATCGCGGAGGGAAAAGATCTCACGGAATGAAGGACCACGCCGGCTGGGCACCGCCTCAAACGGGGCGATCCCAAAGATCACGCGATCTCTGCCCCAGTCCCCACACATGCAGCATCGACAGCGTCCTGCCTTTATCCTCCCCCCCTGTCTGTTCCGTTCCAACGCCAAATAAAAAGCGTCTTCCATCGCCACCGTCTTCTCTTCCTTTTTCTCCCTTCTCCTTCGTCCACCCGGCAGCACTGCACGAGCTGCCCGCGACCACGATCCATGGGTTGCCTTTATCCGTCGTCGATCAGTCGCCGGCTGGTCCTTGCATTGCATGTGCCGCTCAAAAGTCAACATTTCCCGTCAATTTTCGTTGCGTACTGGAGTAGTAACTAAAAAAGCCGACACGCGGCCTGATTTTCAACAATATTATTGGGTTCTTTTGGCTCTCGCAAGACTGAACCCTCCAGGCTACTGGTCTAAGTGGTGGCTTCTCATGATATACTCCTACGTGGCATTGTGATTTTTTATAACACTAAATTTGACATGTTCGTCTTATTCAATTTTTTTATAATTATCATTTATTTTCATGAGGATTTAGTGTACATTTCAACTCTAGCTTGAATTGTTCCCTTATTGGTTCGTCCTCATCAAGAAATTGGCCAGCTCGCCTCACCTCAAACCACCGCATGGTCAATCTTGTAGGGCGCACCAAACCAATAGGGTCACAAGTTCACGGTTTTTATTTCAATCCGGTGAGCAGGTTTTTTTTTTTTTTTTGTTTCTGTGAATAGGACACGATCGCCCTTAAACACGACGCTTCATCACATAATGGTGCAATATATGCTTCCGTACGAGCAAGCCGGAGAAGAGATGAGATGGGAAAAGATGATAAGTACTCATATGCTATATAAATTACGTGGCTTTGAGGGCTTCGCTAACACTTTGGGATCATTTGGATACTGGGACAGAGGAAGTGCGACAGGGATATCCTATTGCATCTCCTCACATTTTCCATCATTTATCCATATTCCTATCTCTATACCACCTTCTCATTCCATTATCTAAACATCAACTTTATGTTGTCAGGGCAACTCCTCCAGTGTGTTGTACTCTTGTTAATTACAATCGTTTGATTAGCCGTTGATTTTGTTTGGTGGCCAGTAGTAGTAAGGCCAATTCGCAAGATCAACTACTGGCGTTGTCTGTCAACAAGTACGTGTCGGTTGGTACAGTACCACTGTCACATCCCTTTTGGGCCTTTGTACCTGTCCTGGAGCCCGTGCCCATGGGCCGTGGGGGTCTGGCGGGCCAGGGCAGCCCGTGTCCAGACTACTTTCATTAGCTCTGGGCCGAGCTTCACCGGCGGTGGGCCCACCCACGACACAACCTCCCCTCCCTGAGCGACAGTCCCTCTCCCTATTAATTCGCGCTCCCTTCCCATCTCTTTCGGAACAACCCACACGCTCCTACTTGCAACAAAGCTTCTACCTCGAGACCTCCTCGACTCGCGGCGCTGCCTCCGCTCACCAGTCACCCACTCACACTCCCCTTGCCACTGCCAGTAACAACTCAACTCTCTCCGCCGGCCCGGCCGGAGTTTCATTTCACCCCAGCAAAGGCCTGACCGCCTGAGGAGGCATTCAAACCCTATCCTTAATTTTCAGGTCCCTCTCGCCTCTTCATTTTCTCCGGCCGCTCCTATTTCCGTTTGCACGCTTGCTTGCTCTCGACCCGAGCTCGCACACGTACTTCATAAATACGCAAGCAAAGCTGCGAGAGAGAGAGAGAGAGCCTGCTGAGGCAGCAGAGACGACGACGACGACGAAGAAGAAGCCAAGCCACCAGAGCGTGCGGTAGCTAGCAAATTAAAGGATGTCGAGCCGCCGCAGCGGCAGCAGGATCAGTGACGACGAGATCAACGAGCTCATCTCCAAGCTCCAGGCGCTGCTCCCGGAGTCCTCACGCCGCCGGAACGCGAGCCGGGTACGTACGTTCTCGCTTCGTCCCAGGCCCCCGGCCCCAAAAGCGCATATATCCCGCAGCAGCTAGCTAGCCCCATTGTTTCGTCGTCGTCGGTGCCGCAAAAGCAAAGCAAAGCAAAGCAGCCTGACGCGTGGGCTCTTATTCGACACTACGTACCTCTGTTCATTGTCTGATGACATGCCGGCCGATTGTATATGTCTGCAGTCGTCGGCGTCGAAGCTTCTGAAGGAGACGTGCACCTACATTAAGAGCCTGCATCGGGAGGTGGACGACCTCTCGGAGCGGCTGTCGGGGCTCATGTCGACCATGGACAACGACAGCCCCCAGGCCGAGATCATCCGGAGCCTCCTCCGGTGACCCGCCCGGCATGCATGCCTGCGATATATCTAAAAGCTGTAGCGCGTAGTAGCTAGCTGCAGCAGCCGGCGCAGAGCTGCACTGAAGACGACGACCGTACCGACGACAGAGCTTGCTCGCTTGCTACGACGTACGACCTTATGTTTAGCTTAATTCTTTCTTTTCTTCTTCGATCCGGTGTGTGTGTTTGTTGCCGTGCTTGGTTATCAATCCATGTCAGAAGAGAAGGAAGGGCTAGATATTTAGCTCGAGCTAGCTCTTCTCGTGTACCGCCATGGGTTAATAGAGATTCGATATATATGGACATCTGTGTCTGTAGTAGTAGTAGTAATGTTAGCTAGTAGTAGACTGTAGCTACTTCGATATAATGTTGCAGATGCTTCCTAAGAGTTGTTGCTGCTTATAGATTGCCTGCCTGCTGCTCTTGTCTCTGCCCTTTGCCAATGGACGGACAAGTAAGCTTAACGGTGACCACTCTGCCTGGAGACAAATATATATACTATCTTTGTGTTTCGCCTGTCTTTTCGTCCTGATGTAACTCGGTCGATAACATACTCTATCGTCCGTCATCAATTTTCGCAAGACGACGCGTCTTACTACTACTAGTAGTAGTAGTTTTTTTTAGAAAGAAAAGCTAAAACTATATACATAACTCTAACAATATAATACAACTACTCCTATATGAGTAGTATATACTCAAAAGGAGTAAAACCAGCAAATGTAAATAAAAAAAGAGGAAAAGTTTTGGAGGATACAGAATACTCCGCACCGACCATACAAATAATACAGTAGTGACGGATGGAGAGAGTGTCTGAGAACTAACCTCCGTTCACGTGGCGATGCCCAGCACAGATACGGCAAAGGACTCGAGCGACGCGTACGTGCAATCAATATGAAAACGAAGGCCCCTCGTGCACATAGCGTGGAGATGGTTCGAGCAGTTCGATGCAGGCCATGGCCGATAGAGAGAGAAAGAAAAAAAATAACAGACCGGCCAGGGACGAAGGACGAAGCAATATACAGTTAAAAATTGCAACGTGGTGCCAGTGTACAAAAGCGGGGGCGGCACGCTCTGATTTTTCAAAGGGAGGTTAAGGTATGGGTAGGATCAAAGGTCGCTAGATTGGGCTGCTGCATGCTGGCCCCAGTACCTAGAGGGTCAAACTTTTTGGCTTGCACAGTGTTGGCCTGGTATGCATGGGACTTCGTCGATCAGATGATGGTCACCAATGAGTGAAAATGAAGGTGAAAAATATTGTTTGTGCACTGTATACAGAGTGAAAAAATAATGATTGCGCATTGTATACGGTACAAATGCATACTCTGATTACTATGAACTCAGGACCGATATGGTCCACTTGAGGAGAAAGGAGGAGGAGGAGGATCTTGGGCACCGGCCTCAGACATGGGGGCCTACCAAGCGTCAAAATCGCTGCAAGATCTCTCTCGAGTCCAGACATGGTGGCGTCGCGTCGGATCGCCGCTCCCTAGCCTACCGGCTGCCGCAACCGGACTACTGGCGCCAGTTGATCGCGGAGCTGAGGGCGCCCCGGCCCCAGCCATTGTTGCCATCAGAAATCAAGGCTTGTGTTCGAGATACAGGGACAACAAGTACGGCGCTCTAAACTGGCGCCAGGTCGAGTCCAAGTCTCTGGAGATTCGACTAGACAATCTGAATTAATACAAGGAGCCACGTATGACATGCATGAATGAATGGTCGACAGTCGACAGTCGACACTCGACAGTGTGTGGTTTCAGTTCGATGGGGATCGGAGGTCGGATCGGACGATGAGCGGCCGCTCGGCTTCTTGGAGTCTTGCTGGACCATGCATGCATGTATGACGGCGTCTTCTTCTTTTCACAAGGGCAGGCACACACACACACACGAGCTAGGAGGAGATGCGTGCGATGAGCAGGTCAGGTCAGGTCAGGTGTGCATCGGTCCATTTCATATATCTCTCGCTCGCGTGCCAAATCCAACCATGCACAGGGCCCGTTTTGTCCCTAGCTACTCGATCGATCGAGCTCGCCTGCAGGCACGGTACAGATCGGATTATTGCACCCCGGCCAACACACGCTGAAATCTCAGCAACTGTGCAGGAGTATAGTATCCGGGCTTTGCTCTCGGCATCTAGTCAGATCTCAGGGGCTGTGCAGATGCGTCCAAAAACCTTGAAGTTGCATCGCGCCCAACAGGACAGATTATCCTAGCTAGCTAGAGTTTTGCTCCATCGTCTCCCGTTTCAAGACATTGGCAGATACTGTACTTAGGCTGAGTCCAATGAAACTTTCTATATAAGTTTTCTATACAATGTTTTGCACCGTTCAACATAAATGCTGAGAGAGAAAGATAGTTAAAATAGTGTTTAGAGAATGGGAATAGAAAGTACCATTGGACTCAGCCTTAATACCGCATTATATATCAGCAGTGTGCGTAGTTTACTAAACCACACGCGCTTAGGAAATGGCTCGCTCGCGGTTCAAGAAGAGGTAGCTAGCAGGTGTAGGTGCCCTTGCAATTGCACACAAGGACAGACACTGAAGATAGGAGGGAAAGGCTACGACCCTGCCTGGACGGTAAAGACAAGTGCTTTGTTTATGAGTTCCGAAACCCTGGACGACGGCCGGGCCGGGCCGGGAGGGATTATTCAGGGCAAGCAGAAGCAGCAGCGGGGCCGGGGCGTGCGGCATGCATATGGAAAGCCGAGCTCAGGATCCACCACGCCCAATGCAATGCAACTCCAAGAGGGCCAAAAGGCGTCGTCGTCGTCGTCTCGCCGAGACTGGGAACAATGGTTTTTCGGAGCGATTTGAGGAGGGAGCAAGCTTTCTGTCTGCGATGTGAAGGGCCGGCGCGGCGCTGGGCAGGCCGGTGCCCACATAATGAGGAGCCCTGTCCTTGCGCGCCCTAGAAATGTGCTTCACTTGTCTTGTCAGTCAAACCACGAGCTGTACTACTACTAGGACAGACGCATGCGCACAGCGTGCTATATACAGCGCGAGAAGTGGTTCCTACAGTCCTTGCTGGTGATGACTTGTGGTGTACTGATCGATAATCTAAAATACATGCGTGCCACGTGCTCCATCGATACATATTAATTTGATGTGTGAGATGGAGCAGCGTAGTAGTGTACCTGATCTTCTCTTCAAATTGATCAGAGAGGACTGACGACTTGCTTGTACTAATAATAATTAGCAGCAAGAAGGGAAGCACGTCGGCCTGCTGTCCACTTGCCGGACAGTAAGCAAGGGTGGCGCCGCGCGCCACAGGCAGGAGGGCGGGTCGCTGTCAGTGCCGCGAGACGCTGCCGCTGGATCGGGGCACCACGATCCGAGCGGCAATTACCGGCGCGAAAGCGAATCCCAGCTTCCTGTAGGCCGGCCGGGCAGGCGCAGCTAGCGCATGCTGATACCTGATAAGATGGTCCTCGCCTCGCGTCGCCCCCCATCTCAAACAGCTCCATCCGTTCCCGCGCTGCACTGGACCACTACAGCGACCCGATCGATCGTCACCTCACGGAAGAAGAAGGAGGAGGAGCCGGCCGTGGTGGAACCACCACGCACCACCGGCCGGCTTCCATGGGGGGGGCTCACCCCACCCGCCGCAGATCGCAGAAACGGAAAAAGGCGCCCCTGCTCCACCAACCTTTTCGTCAGCCACTGCCCAGTGGCCACCGGATGGGCTGCTCGACCTGCCTCTGCGAGTCGGCAAGACCACGTACGAGGCACGAGCGATGCCGCGGCACAGCACCAGCACCAGCACCAGCGCGCGCGCAGCCGTCGTGTGTCTGCCGCCCCCGATCGGGCCGGGAGGGAGGGCGAGCACGGGAGCCGGATCGCTGTCGGATCTAGCCCCCCCGCGCGAGGCCCACACGAACGACCTGCGCACAGGCCCCATGTTGAATGGGCCCGAGGGTGTGTCCAAGTAGCCCAATTACTGATGAGTCGTGAGTTTCTATATCTTCGCTTCTTCCCAAAAACTGAAATAAAAATGACGACATCCTTCCAGTCCACTACAAGCAGATTGATCCTTTCTTCGAAGTAGTGAGTTTGCTAGATGGTACTATTCTATTTGTACCTTTGAGGTGTTATGAAAAGGCATAATGAGCATTTTTTGGTAATTTGGCCTCATTCTGCGTAGAGCGTAATCATTGTCTTGTCAACAATGTTTGCAACAAAGCCTGCACACGGGAGGAAGAAAGCAAAAACTGAAACTTTGGAATGTCAAAAGTGGGAGTCATGACATGCGCATATGAATTCCCAATTTCTTTTTCTAAAATTAATGACGTCACTAATAGGACACGTGCTAAAGTAATACGTCACTTTTACTTTCGTAACATCAGTGACCTCGCTAATATTTTTCTCAGCTTTTCCAAATTTTTGAGGTCAAATATACTTTTCCTAATATTAGTGTCCCAATTAGTATTTACTTTGTGCTGTTTATTTTTTCTAATTATTATAGTGATGCCGCCCCTATTTTTTTACTTACGAGTTCTATATATGTCCAGTAGAATATCGAATGTTTATTATAGTACTAGTAATATTTATTAAACTTTAAGAATACGTTTTAAATGGCTTTAAACCTCTCCCACAACCATTTTCTCCTCCATCCCCGTAGTAGACGCGCACGCCCCGTTGCCTCCAAGCTGCCCTGCGTCGCCTTCGCCTCGTCCGCGCGAAGGATCGGCCCCCTCCGGCGTGCTTCCTCCGTCCGGTGAGTATACGCGCAACGCAACTCTTTCTCCTCCGGCCGAATGTCACGATTTTGGGCGCGCGCCCTTCCATCGGTGGGTTGTGGGGGCTCATATGTGGTTAGCGGATCCGGCGGCTGGATGCCTGGATCTGTGGTGTTGCTGGCCTCACCCCCATCTTGTTCCCTCCCATCGCAGCTGGGCGCGCACCCCGTCCTCCACATTTTCTTTTCTGTCCATGTAGACCAGGACTGGCCCTCCGCTGGCCGCCCATATGCTCCCTGTCTGTCCTGAACTCCTCTTAGGGCCCGTAGTTGCATGAGTTTGTGGCAAAATTAATTGCATAGTAACTGAACTTCTCCCGATGTTAACTGAACCATATGCTACTATACAGGTACAGAACATAGATAATTTCTGAAGCTATTTTCTCTTTCATATGCGAATTTGACATGTATCTGTCAATTTCCAATTGCAATTTACCCCTTCTTAAAATATTTATAGGTTTCAGGTGCTAATTGCTAGTACAATGTGTACGTACATGCTGTTTGTGTATAAGCGTGCAGGCTGCACAACACAGTCGCCTACGTTCCCTTAGGCCTTAGCTGCAAGAGAAAATCAGGATGGCAATCCACAATTGGATCGCTTACCCTTAGGGCAAGGTACTTGCTTACAGACACAGTTAACAGCTCAATCGAGACATTGTAGCTGCTTTGATGGGTGAATTGGGCAAGGCACTTGATCGATGTAGGATATAATGGTTGGGGTGGAACAGCAGTCCATCACAGTATTCATAGCAGGAAGGAGCATTAATGACATGGCATTAGAGGGCTCACAGCAAAGAGCTCTTCTTTAAAGTGAGCGTTCTAAGTAATGTGAGCTCCCCATGTTCCTTCCTGGGATAAACTGTGATCCACCTGACGTTGCTGTAGGTTATCTTGCTGTGATTGTTTTTTTTTATTTCTTCCAAATTTTTTGTTTGGTTTAAAGGAATCTGTCACCCCCCTATTAAGTCTTACCCTGATATGATCTATGTATTAGGGTTGAAACTGCAAGTATATTGCATGTTACAAATAATTGTGCAAATCATTGTAATCCAAAAGTTCACACTGCTTTAAATGTAGTTACTCCCTCCGTCCTAGAAAACAAGTCATCCTAGAGTTTTCAGACATATTAGCGAACCGTTAAAACGACCATAATACTCCTCTTAAATATGATAGGAAATCAAAATTCTGCATGCAAAACTAGAAAACAACACATTCAATAGATTGTTCTGCCTTTATTTTTGGTAACAAACTCAATCAATTAGTGCGACATGTAGAGGATGACTTGTTTTTTGGGACGGAGGAAAGCATATGTTTTGTCTTTCAATTTTGTTTATACTAGAAAAATCATATGTAGCTCTATGTGCACGTGTCCCCTCTTCATGCATCTAAGCCTACAGGGCTTAATAGTATAGACATATGCAGTTTGATTCATCATCGACAATTTGGCATTGATGATTTGTGAAAAGTGTAAGATAGCTAGTTGCTACAATACCTCTTCATGCATCTAAGCCTTCAGGGCTTAGTATAGACATGCAGTTTGATTCATCATCGACAATTTGGCATTGATGATTTGTGAAAGTGTAAGATAGCTAGTTGCTACAATAGTTTTGACTGGATGACAAAACTCATGATTATGCTTGTGTGACTTTTGGATAATCTCTTTAAAATCAATACAGTCCTTAAAAATTTCGGTATGTTATAATGCTCAAATTTATTTATCTATGCCCGTTAGAATTCAGAAGTTCCTATATCCTTTTCAGCACTGATACATAGTCACAGTGCATATAGTGAGGTTTGTGACTTTTGGATAGGCTCCCTTTAAATATTAGTATAGTGCCTAGAAATTTCAATATGTTATGGTGCTCAAATTTTTGTTCTCTCATCAGAAGCTCCAATATCCTTTTTTACTGAATGGTTCTTAAATCTTAACAGCCTGCTATAACACTGTGACCTGCCACTATGATATTGCTAATTGTTCCGCTATGGCAGCTAATGACTATTTAGCTTTGCTTGTACACCGCTATTTGGCTTAGCCGCAAAATGTTTTTAAAGCCTCTAATCCTAACCTAGGCAAATATTCATTCTTCACTCTACAATACATGACTAGAACCTATGCCCCTATGTTATATCTTCAATGAACGATGTACTTAACCATTAAACTATTGTTGATTGTTGGATGTACCTTCTAATATCTTTTAGAGGAACCTGCCGCTAAATGGCATAGCCCGCTATTTAAAACCTAGTCACAATGCACATAGGGAGGAAGCTAAGACATTAATGTCTTGCTTGTTTGGTGCCAAAGTGTGCCATGCCAAAATTTTGGCAAGTCAATTTGTCATGGCACATTTTGGCAGCAAGCCAATCAGGCTCTAAGTTAGTCTGTCAATCGTGGACAGCATATATCTTTTATCTTGATAGGAATTTCATATGTTGTTAGCATAGAGATTGACCAGGGTCTAGGCATTTGGTGACACAAGCTTACTTGACTTGTTTTAAACAAAAGTCATTAGGAGCAATTGATTTTGATATTCCCCAATTTAATTGAGTGTTAATCAGCTTTCTTCGCTGATCTTTGCAAAATTTTTATTCTTATTCTTCTTTACCAAACCATAATTTTTGCTGATGCTAAGGCATGATTATTGGTTCCTTGCAGCAATGCAGAAGTATAACAGCAACACTCGATTTTCACCCTTGAGAGATGCTCCATTTGCTCTCCGTGGTAAGAACTTGTTCACTGATTTGTTATATATGTTCTTTGCCTTCCTGTTGTAGTTTAAAGACAACAATCAATATTACAACGAGACCCATTAGGAGTTATACTTTGTATCACACTGTCATCTTTTCAACTACATTATGTCATTTAGAATGTGCTTTAACATGAGGTTGGAAATGACGCTAGCCTTTCATTCTGGAAGGCGGAAGCTATGGGCTTGGCTTATAATTGAGGCATCAACCAGTATATCGCTATTTGTGTTCTGGTTCAATCATGGCACAAGCCACAAGGGAAGGCCAAAGTTGCCATATCTGATATCTCTCTGGTCAAGCTGTTCTTAACATGAACTACTTTTGGTAGGCAAGATTTCATCCATGTCTCATTGGCTCATACCATTAACCAGTTCAGTTAGATTTGTTTTTTTTTTCATTTTGATTTATATGCATTACGTGGTCTGTATATCTGAATGCACTATAGCCAACATTTCTATATATATGTTTTGGTGAACTACAGTTAGATGTGTCTCTTGTTATTACATTTTTCTCAGTTGTGCCTTAATGCCTTGTATATATTTTTCATGTTCATTGCATATAAATTTGTTGCATCCATCTTTTCAGGTGTTCTTGGTAGTTCAAGCTCACATCTTGATCAAGCCAGGAGCTACACATTTTCGCCACTGGCAGCTCTGCAACCAAAGATGTCTGCACCTGGAAGCCGACTCCTGCACACCAGTCGCCCCCTGTCATCTCCTGTTGCAAACCGCCCACTGTCGCCCCACCTTCCTCTGAAGAAGCCGCAGTTCAGCGCTACGTTCTCGATCTCGCACCGTATTTTCGGTGTTGCATTGGGAGTTGCCATCATATCTGTCCCTCTCGCCACCAAGTTCAGCCTGATGTTTGGAGTTTGAGAGTGATGTGATGCATCATGCATCTATGAGAAACGAGACCTCCAATTTCCATGGCTCTCTTCGTCTCGGTTACCTTGCAAAGCAACTGTAGGTGCGGTTGGAACAACTTCTTCGTCATGCTTGCAAACTAACGTAATAAGTAAAACGATATATATCAACCTAAGACATTTGCCCCATTATGAATGTACATGCTTCAAGTTTGATCGCTGAAGCCCAAATGCATAGTCAATTGTGATCGTAACATACAAATTGCATTGTGTATCTGTCTTACATGGCCTTAATTGGTCATTTTCACCGTTTAAACCTGTTTAAACGGCCGTTTAGCACCGAATAATGGCTAAACAGTAGGTGACCGACCGTTTACCGTTTAGGCTAACACTGCATGTATGTCCACTGAAGTTTCGTTCTGCAACATGCTTTATGAGTTAGAAAAAAAAAACTGCTGCATTTCTCCATGATATGCGTATCAATGTATCACTAACCATCTAAATCTTCTATATGGCAAAGAGTTGGATCAGCAATTCATGTCGTTGCGTAAAAAGGAGTGGTAGCAGAAGTTTAGAGCGATAATTGTATGCAAACTAAAATGATTTATTTGTGACATGAGAGTATTTGATAGATCTTTGCTTTGATAGATCGGTGTTATTTTAGTCTTTTAAAAGCCAACTTTGACAATCGGCTGCTACAAAATCGATTTTTGTAAAAAAAAATGTGTGGAATGTGAATCTATTTATATACTCCTATGCACGTATGTGTTAGCCATGTACCTAAGTAATTATTAGCTGTCCAAATTAGCTAGTTTAGATTTAAACATATTAAGCTAATAAATCAACGATGTATTAGCGCTTAATTAGTTGGTCGAATGCAGTAAGTGCTAGCTAATATTTGGTAACTAAGTCTTGGCTGATCTAAATATGTAGTACTAGATAATTGGGATTTTGAAGCTGTACGCCTGTACCAACACGATTAAAATGAAACGTCCATACGAAGAGCAGCAGTTTGCTTTCCTCTTTTTTTAACGCAACCACGCGACCACGTCCGGTGCCCACGCTTCGAGTTCGAGATGACTCACCCGTCACCACTCTGACGTCTGATTCTGAACTTCCTATACGGCGCCACCTACCTTATTAGCGGGTCTCCCCCCACATGTCAGTGACTGTAGCACACACCGCACCACGTCAGGAGATAAAGATCCCTCCCACGAGACGAGATGCGTTCAGGCGTCCCTATCGGAATCTGGACCTTTTGCCACGTCACTGCCACTACGGCGGCGGCGGCCACTAATCCTTCCCTCCTCGCGTGCTAATCGCGCACTCTCCCACTTCCATTCCATTGCCCTATCGCCTATCCCTTCCCCAATCGCGACCATTCTCCATTCCTGCAGGTTCTCCAACCATGGCCGCGTCGCTGCTTCGCCGAGGCGCCGTCGCCAGCCGGCAGCGGTGCCCGGCGGAGGTGCTGCGGCGGCTGGTCTCGTCGGAGGCGGCGCCCGATCGGGCACCGTCGCGGCCGCCGCCGGAGATGCCGCCTTTCGACCACCGGCCCCGCCCGTACGCGGGGATGGCCGGCGCCGAGATCTTCGAGAAGAGGAAGGCCGTCCTCGGTCCGTCGCTCTTCCACTACTACCAGAAGCCGGTACGGTATACCTCACTCCCGGTGCTGATCGTCCATCTCACTGTCTGCTAGTGCTAGTCTTCCTTCGAACTGTTGTTTAATCCAGCGTGCGAGGAAATTGATGCTCCAAAGAGATGGGAGCGTTTCGGTGAACACGTGCAGGTCTTGATCACAGAGCAGTGTCATCGCTCGCTGCTGCTTCGTCATGCAAGTTCCCGATGGAACTGGTCATCATTCTAACAATTCTTGAAAAAACTGTCATGCTAACAGCTCTTCAATAGAAAAACAATCATCCTGTAGTATTATTCTACTCCTGCTAGTATTTTTTTGACGGTCAACGGGTTGAGCATCACCTGATATAAGTAACTTATTACCCAGCCCTGAAAGGGATTGCAATGTTTCGTCTTATTCTATAAATGATGACGAGACATCGACAGAATCACAGTTGACACGATGTCTGAAGAATTTACATTTCAATTGCGTTTGACAGCTCAACATTGTGGAGGGTAAGATGCAGTATCTGTATGACGAGCATGGGAAGAGGTACCTCGATTGTTTCGGGGGCATCGTGACAGTCTCGTGCGGCCATTGCCATCCAGATATTGTGAATGCTGTGGTGGAGCAGACCAAGTTGCTCCAGCACACAACCACCATATACTTGCATCACGCCATTGTAGAGTTTGCAGAGGCACTCACCTCCAAGATGCCAGGCAATCTCAAGGTAAAATAATGTCTCTATGGGTGCGCGGTCATGATTTTCATTTATGTATGCAAGATTGGAAGACCTATTCATGTAATTTTGGGATGCCACAGGTTGTGTATTTTGTCAATTCTGGGACTGAAGCAAATGAGTTGGCAATGTTGATGGCCCGGTTGTATAGTGGGAATCTCAGTATGGTTGCACTCAGAAATGCATATCATGGTGGAAGTGCTGGTACGATAGGATTGACTGGTTTGCAGACGTGGAAGTATCCAATTCCTCAGGTTTGTGTACTGTATAATTAAATAGAGCACTTTAGATATTGTCTACCTCTATAATTGATTCCCATCATATGCCTCATCTAGCTAGCCAGCGAGGTCTTGCCGTCTCGGTTTGACACAGAGAAACCGATCACATCATATTGTTTGATCAGTTATTTTTTCGTCGCTGTGGTTGGAGAAACTGATTCCTTTTTTTTTTCTTTGCACTAACACAGAGGCTAGCTGATTCTTAGTAATTTATCTCTTCGTCCTACTGAGCTAAACAGTATATCTTAACTATCATAGCCTCAACAAAACTTTTGCAGGGAGAAATACATCATGTCATGAACCCTGATCCTTACCGGGGGACTTTTGGGTCTGATGCTGCAGCTTATGCCAAGGAAGTTGAAGAACACATAACTTATGGAAGTTCGGGGAGGGTTGCGGGCTTCATTGCAGAAACATTCCAGGTGTGGACTATGCACGGCCCATTTAAAATATACTATATTGATCCGAAATAATAGGTGTCTTTTAGTGTCACATCAAAATAACTTATCCATGTGGCAATCTTATTGATGCACAGTCATGGCTGTAGGGTGTTGGAGGCGCTGTCGAACTAGCTCCTGGATACCTAAAGTTAGCATATGACATTGTGCGGAAGGCTGGTGGTGTTTGTATTGCTGATGAAGTCCAGAGTGGTTTTGGTCGTACTGGCAGCCATTACTGGGGATTCCAGACGCAAGGTGTCATTCCAGACATTGTAACAATGGCAAAGGTTATCTCGTGCTCTAACATGCAAGCATGTGCTTTCAGACCCTAGGAAAAAGCACTGTATTCTTCAGGTACTAGCATGATTATTTCTTTTGTTTCCATTGTTTCAGGGAATCGGCAATGGTCTACCATTGGGGGCTGTTGTGACAACTCCGGAAATTGCAAGTGTGTTGTCTCAAAAAATCCAGTTTAACACATTTGGTGGAAACCCAGTTTGTTCCGCTGGTGGGTTGGCTGTGCTTAAGGTTCTTGACAAGGAGAAACGCCAGGAACATTGTGCTGATGTTGGAGCTCACTTGGTGGAGCGTCTAAAATCGCTTCAGGAGAAACATGAAAGTAAAATTTCTACCCTTCCATTTATGTTCATGTTCCAAACATTTAGATTATACATTTCATCTGTCTAGCAGCACCATATTGATCGACTCAGAATCATCCGTAGTTGTGGTTAGCTGGGAAGGCTTTTCACTGCACCAAGCCTCCAACCTTTTCACCTAACCAGTTCTTCTGAAAAAAATGAATTGATCTAATCTTTTGATCTTGTTGCTGTCAGTCATAGGAGATGTTAGAGGAAGGGGACTGATGCTTGGGGTGGAACTTGTTACTGACAGAAAGGAGAAGACCCCAGCCAAAGCAGAAACTGCTGAACTGTTTGAGAAACTCAAAGGTGCTGACTCTCATTCTCTCCCTCCATGATTTTGTATTGATCTGGGCATGCTCTGAGATTTTTATTTGCTTCATAAAATAATCATTGTTAACCAGATCTCGGGGTACTAGTTGGAAAAGGCGGTCTTCATGGCAACGTCTTCAGAATAAAACCACCAATGTGCTTCTCAAAGGACGATGCAGGTCCGAATAAACAGTTCACTTCTCCACAGAACTTTCTTTGATGCATTGGGTTGCTTCTACAAACTAACAGAAATTCTTTCTTTTTTATCACAGACTTCTTGGTGGACACCATGGACTATGCAATGTCAGGGCTCTGAAGGAACATGCTCTGAGTTGAGAATGCGTCCGCGTGGAATCAACACTTCCTGCAACGGCAAGGTGCACGGCCTTATACTGAAAGGCAGATGATTTGATGGGCGTGTTCCCAGTTGTTGTGCTTCCGGTTGTGTCATGGTGCAATAGAATCCCCCTGGAATAAATGAATGGAGGAGAAAACATAAAAAAAATTAGAATGTATTGTCCGTCTTGCGAGCTGTTTGTAAAAGAACCCAGTTAATATAGGAGTATATAATAGCGAGCAAGCAAACATGTTATCCATCTGTATATGTGGACTTTCCAGTATTTTACCGCGCATTGATCCCGTACTAATTATAGAAGGCATCCAACTCCAAGAGTTTAATTTCTAAAAAAGATAACTTGCCAAACGCCAAAGAACTTGTGGTCGACAGTCTCTTTGACAGCTTTCGATCGGGAGTTTGATAACTTGGGTTCGGATTTTTTCTTAATGAAAATCCAGAAATATCCGTTTCCCACAGGGAAAACTCTATTTTATGAACTGCATGGTGTCCCTCGCGTTGCTATGGAAATTTAAAAGGTGACAACTTTTAAATTAGTACGTGGTGCCCTAGGCGTTGCTACGGAAATTTTAAAAGTGATAAGTTTTAAATTAGTGGATTCAAAGATGACGTGGATTTTTAAGGTAGAAATATGCTATGACATATTGTATGACAATATTTTTTTTTACACATTGTATTTGATAACTTATTCATTTTAGTTTAGAGAGATTGACTTTGATAACTTATTCATCGACTTTTAAATGATTGATTATCTAGTGACGACATTTTTTAAACACATTATACTTGATAATTTATTTATCTTAGTTGAGAAAGACTGACTTATAAATGATTGATCATATATGTGTTTATGTTGCAGGAATTTTACAGCAAGTAATCGCAATGACAAAGCATGAATGTTATTAGTCACAGAAAATCGACAAAAGACATTGACAGAGCGTCCTAGTGGATGGTGATATGTGTACTGATCGGGTATTGGTTTTTAGCACTGTGTATTGGTTGTGTACAGTAATGCCTGAGGGACAGAGCTGCACCAGTAGTTGCAGCAACAGCTGCTGATACTTGCAGCTGATCAGACCTATGGCTCTCTAACTTAATGGACTCAAAGATAATATGGATAGCTTGCATATTGAGAGATAATCTTAATGGCCTCCATCTATATAGATATACTAGATGATACCGCACACGTTGTGTGGAAATATTTAAACTAATTTTTAAGTGAACTTTGAACGTAGAAATATACTATGCTGTGGGAATTTTAGCGAAGTACTCGCAAGAAATAAGAAATAATAGTTGCATGCATAAATGTTATTAGCAACATAAGATCGATGGAAGACATCAATAAATGGTTATAGTAGATGATGACATGCCATTTAACTTAATGGGCTCATGGATTACGTGGATAGCTTGCATGTTGAGAGAAATAGAGTTAATAACTCTTAGTGGGTTGTACTTATATAGGTTATACTAGGTGAATTCTCCGCACGTTGTCGCGGGAATTTGAGGATAATTTCATATGATCATTCGATGATTAATTAAGAAAATCAAGAAAGAAGCAAAGTAGCAAGTATATTGGTGTTTGAGGCTTATTACATTAAGTATATAAATTGCATGTGTAGTAGGTAAATAATATAATTTATTTTTGTCGTTTGAGCCTTTTTGACCGATGATGGCATGTGGTTTGATTTTTTTCCTTCGATGTATGAAATATTTATAGCATTGTTTCTAGGTGGCACCTGCTTAGTGATATCTATACACTGACATTTGCTTGTTATAATTACACAAACTTCTGGTATTTTTTTTGTCGTTGAAGCCTTTTTGACCGATGATGGCACGGTGGTATGATTTTTTCTCCTTCGACGAATGAAAAATTTATGGCATTATTTCTAGGTGGCACCTGCTTAGTGATATCTGTACACTGATATTTGCCCGTTATTGTTACACAAACTTCTAGGTTTTTTTTGTCGTTGGAGCTTTTTTTGACCATTGATGGCACGGTGGTATTGTTTTCTCCTTCGATATATGAACTAATTATAACATTATTTTTAGGTGGCACCTATTTAGTGATATTTGTACACTAACATTTGTCCGTTGTAGTTACACAAACTTCTGGGTTTATACAATCCAATAGTCATTGCATGCACATATGTATTATGTGCATTTTTTGGAGAATCAACTGAGGGGTTATAAAGATGATCATATGAAAATGTAGACGACATCCTATAGAATATGAGTTGTGTATGTGTTAGCAGATTCGATATGATGATAAAAAAAAACCATGAAGTTTGTTTGACAATGAAACATAATACTATACATATGTATGCTATATGAAAACTTAGCATGCATGGAGCCACAAAAAATCTATGAAAGATATAAATTAAAGTTTTAGTAGACGATGATATGGCACGCAAGTTAGTGAAATTTTAAAATGATGTGACTAGATTGCATGTTGAAAGAAATAGATAGCGGGTTTCACTTATATAGGTTTTATAGAATTATACATATGTATACCGTATGAAAGCTTAATATGTATGGAGCCACAAAAAATCTATGAAAAATATAAATTAAGGTCTTAGTGGATGATGACATGGCATGCGAGTTAGTAAAATTTTGAGATAATGTGGCTAGATTGCATGTTGAGAAAAATAGACAGTGAGTTTCACTTATATATGTTTTATAGACAGACAGGATAGCTGGGGAGTGTGAATTAAACAAGGCCGGACTCATGCCCGATGTTAGTTTTCTTTTTTTTTTTTTTTGAAACATGCCCGATGTTAGGTGGGCGGTCCAATTGTCTAACACAGCACCTTGCTATTGAAGTCAGCCCAAGCCCAAGATACTGGAAGGCCCATCCCCACCTCTTGCTGGCGCTCCCGCTCCGCCTCCGCCTCCGCGCATCGCAGCTTTCGCTCCGCCGCTCCCGTGGCGTCGCCTCCTTGAGTCCTTGGCTCCTTCCCATTCCTTAAACCCTAGATTGGGTCTCCGGCCGCCCGAGCGTCCCTCCGCCACTGCTGCTGCTGCCGTGATCTCCCTGAGCTGCCGCTTTCCCGGCCCGCACCCGCCCGCGACCCCCACCTACCTCGTGCGCCTCCTCTCGGCCACCGCCACCCCGCGGCGCGCCCTCCTCGCCGTCGACTCCGCACTCCACCGCCGGCACGCTCCGCCAGATCCGCCACCTCCTCCCCTCCCACGCTCACCCGGCTTCGCCGGGGTGGCTAACGGAGGTGACGTTGACGCCCCCCGCCTCCTCCACTGCCCAACCGCCCTCCTCCACCCCCGCGGCGGGCGGCGCCCCCGCAGCCTCGCCGTCCCTCCCTGGTACCCTCCTCGAAGTTCGGAGATCACAGGTAACCCATGACTCACCATGCTCCGTGTATGCCCCAGGTGTATGCTCTCATCTCACCATGCTCCGTGTTTTCTGTGGAGCAGGGCTAGCTGTGTATGTTGCAACGAAATACATGACACCGCGGCAGGGACCCATGACTCACAGCTGCTGACTTTGGATTGTCGCTTCACTGCCACCAATGGTCACTGGTGCTGTGCTCCCCATGCTGCGCTCGTCAGGGTACTTCACAAAGCCATCAATTGATGAGCTGGTTGAGAGGGAGGTAGCTGATCCTGGCTACTGCAGCAGGGTTCCAAACTTCATCATCGGTAGGGCTGGATATGGGCAGATAAGGTTCTTCAACAACACCGACGTGAGTGGGATTGACCTAAATGAAATCGTCAGGTTTGACAAACATTATGTGGTGGTTTATGAGGATGAAACTGGTAAGCCACCTGTAGGGCATGGTCTTAATAAATCAGCGGAAGTGACCTTGTTGCTGAATCTGAAGGATCTTCCGGAGCCCAGTATCCTTGTTGAGGCGCTAAGGTGTCGTGCAAGAAAGCAAGGTGCTAGGTTTCTTTCATTCAATCCAGTGAATGGCGAATGGAAATTTGAGGTTGATCATTTTAGTAGATTTGGGCTTGTGGATGAAGAGGAAGAGGATGTTGTGATGGATGAGGCAGCCATTCGGCACCCAATTGCCGAAGTAAGAGAAAGAGATCCACCTTCAAATGGTTATGAAATTGAGCTTTCACATTCATTGCCTGCTCATCTTGGGCTTGACCCTGCAAAGATGCAAGAAATGAGGATGGCGATGTTTGCCAATGAGGAAGAAGATGAATATATGGAGGACGGGTTCCCTTCTGATGAGAGGCACCTTAGCAGAGAAAGGATGAATGTGGATTCACCCACCTCAAGTGCTAAAGGTTCAAGGCTGAGGTCTCTCTCTCCCTTGCACATGTCTTCTCAGAAGGCTGGCAGGAGATCTGGTATGCCTGCTCGGAAAGAACCTCAGGCACTATTGGAATACACTATGAATCCTTCAGAGTATGTTCCATCAACACAGGGTATTCTTATGTCTGGACAAAACAAAGGATTTCCAGTGAGTATGACCAAGGTGGAAGGGTTTAAGCTGCCAGCTGAGCAAGATACTCCTGTTGGTGAAAAACTGTATGCTAACTGTGTAGTGGATGCTGCTTTATTTATGGGCAGATCGTTTCGTGTTGGTTGGGGACCAAATGGCATACTTGTCCATTCAGGTAGTCTGGTCAATTGTCCTGGAACTGGCCTATCTTCTGTTATTCACATAGAGAAAGTTGCAAGCGATAAAGTCGTGCGTGATGGTGCGAATAAAATTAAGGATGACCTAACAGAACTATGTTTTTCTCATCCAATGGACCTCCATAAGAGTCTTGATCATGAATTTCTGGAGACTCAGTCTGACTCATTCAGATTAAAGCTTCAGAAAGTTGTGGCAAATCGTTTGGCTTTGCCAGATATATGCAGGTTATATATTGATATAATTGAAAGGCAGCTTGAAGTCAGTGATTTATCTATGTCTTCTCGGGTGCTCTTGATGCATCAAGTTACAGTCTGGGAGTTAATTAGGGTCTTGTTCTCAGAAAGAGCAGCTGCTAGCCAGTTGGAGCCTGTTGGAGATGACCAGGAGGGCATGGTTTTAGACAAGAAAGAAGGCTCTGCCAACGTAGACCTTGAAGCACTCCCTTTGGTTCGGAGAGCAGACTTTAGCAATTGGTTACAGGACTGTGTTTGCCATCGGGTGCAAGGAGAGGTGGGCTCCTTAAGTGATGCCAGGTACTTGGAACATATTATTCTTCTTTTGACTGGTCGACAATTGGACACGGCCACAGAAGTTGCTGCCTCAAGGGGTGATGTCCGGTTGGCAATCTTGCTAAGTCAGGCAGGTGGATCAATGCTAAATCGATGTGACCTTGCTCAGCAGCTGGATCTATGGAAAATGAACGGCCTGGATTTTAATTATATTGAGGAAGATAGGTTAAAGATATATGAGTTGCTTGCTGGTAACATACAGGCTGCTTTACTTGATACACCAATTGACTGGAAAAGGTACCTTGGTTTGATTATGTGGTATCAATTACCACCAGATACAGCCCTTGATACTACAATTCGTTCTTATGATCAACTCCTCGGTGAGGGCAGAGTTCCCTATCCTGTTCCTGTATATATAGATGAAGGACCTCTTGATGAAGCACTTCAGTGGTCCCCAGGTGATCGTTTTGATATCTCCTTTTACCTAATGCTTCTTCACGCCAATCAAGATGGGAAGTTTGGGCTGCTAAAAACTATGTTCAGTGCATTCTCATCATCATTCGATCCCTTGGATTATCATATGATATGGCATCAGCGTTCGATTTTGGAGGCTATTGGCGCTTTCAGTTCAAATGATCTTCACTTGTTAGATTTAAGTTTTGTTTATCAGTTACTTTGTCTTGGGAAGTGCCATTGGGCTATCTATGTCATTCTACACATGCCATATCTTGATGACGCCCCATACATCCATGAGAAGTTAATCAGGGAAATTTTATCACAGTACTGTGAGTCATGGAGTAAAGATGATGCTCAAAGGCAGTACATTGTGGACCTTGGTATACCAGAAGAATGGATGCATGAAGCTCTGGTGAGCAAAATTTTCGCTGCTAATTACAACTTATGTGATGCTTGGTTTTGCTGAGTAATTTTTATGTATTGCAAATATTTTGTAATGCCAGTTCATGAAAAAAAATATGACACATGAAGAGTTTGTAGCTAATGAACTCTCTATATTCAGGCTCTTTATCATGAATACTATGGAGATCATCAGGATGCACTGGAGAATTTTATTCATAGTGGCAATTGGAAGAAAGCCCATACTATTTTCATGACTTCTGTTGCTCATTCTATGTTTCTGTCATGTAAGTTTTCCTACAGTGCACTAAACAGATATTTTAATGAACTCATTTGTTCAATATGTTACCTTTGCTGTTCATAATATACGGCTGCACTTATTTGCCAGAAACCTTACATGTGCGAATTTGTTCCATAAATCTTTACTTTTCCTCTTCGTTATCTATTTGTTTATAGTATTGGTGGAGTTGCCGTTTTCATTTATCTTCAGATTTTTTAATAACATGACATTCTCGATGCTATAGTGAGTATGCGATCACTTTATTTCTTGACATTTGGTACAGCTAAGCAAAAGGAGATCTGGGAGATCACAAGTGCCCTGGAGAACCATAAGTCTGAAATTGCTGACTGGGACCTTGGTGCCGGACTATATATAGACTTCTATATTCTAAAGAACTCAATGCAAGAAGAAATTGCCATGGATGATGATTCGGTATGAGAACCTTTTCTTGAAATGCTATAACATTTCCTTGAAGATTTGTGAATGAAATCAGCACTGCACTATCTTTCAGGACCCACTTGAGAAGAAAAATGAATCATGCAGAAGTTTCTTTGGCCGATTAAATGATTCATTGCTAGTCTGGGGAAGCAAATTACCTGTCGAGTCAAGGTAACAATTAATCCGTTAGTATGTATGCAACAGATCCACTATGTGAAGAAACAATCTCTGCTTGAATTCATTTCCTTCCTTATCATGTTTATTCACCATTGTTACATTTTAATTGGAGCCTACGGACATGTGTTAGTAACTTGCTTGTTTAGGTTCTATTTCAGAATATTCTCTCCCTGGGCCTTCTGACAATATTGGGTATGGCAGGGCATGCTACTCGAAGATGGCAGAGGAGCTATGCGTGCTTCTCATGGACACCCCAAGTGAGGCGGTGGATCTACACATGGGATGTTTTCAGACGATGCTCAACGCTCCAGTTCCTGATGGCAACAAGTCGTCATACCTTCAGGAGGCAGTAACTGTATTTACCGAAATTCTGTGCAGTGATTCATGACAGAAGGGTTCATGCATCGTTTTTGCATGCTCTCTGGTGGGATCTTTTTGTTGATGATCTGTGGCGTTCCGATGGCTCCTGGAATCTGGGTGGAGAGCTCTAAAGCCTATATACACGGAATCTGGCTGCTGTTGTGATGGCTCCTGGAATCTGGGTGGAGAGCTCCGAAGCCTACATACACGGAAGAGCTCCAGTCTCTGTGGTTGTAGAAATGCATACTCTGATGTTGCTGCAATGCCGCGGTGAACTGGCATACATGTGTAAACACCTGAAGGCTGAAGACATGTAGCGGGATTTTTGTTGCGTAGAGCATGACTGTGTGAGGAGGTACTTGTAACTGTTAACCTGTGAGCTGTACCCGTCATCCATATGATCCATGAACGTGCTTCGTCGGGCCCTTTGTGATTACGGAAATGACAGCGTTACAGCAAATCCGTATACGGGATACGCTGAAGATTGAAGGCTCGGTGCGGGTTTCTTTCGTGTTGATCTTGCGCTGCCGTGCACGCAGGTCGAAAGATTAGGTGACGCTGCTGGGACTGGGAGTGTGCCAAAACTGCTTTCCGCACAAGCCTACCTACGAAGGTACCCTTTGCCTTTTAGCGAGACAAACAGACACCAGGTGCGGTGGCCTAAATACCGTGGACGGATGGCGACGCGGCACACATGGGTTCTGGTTTCCTGGGGCGCGCTTCACTCTCCAATGTTTCTGTGGACGCTTGACTTGAGGAATCGTCCTTGCTGCGGTTGAAGGATGATGTGTACCTTGAACAGATATACTGATATAATACTATATATCAAACTACTTTTTGTGGTTTATTAGTGCTATGGTTTGGAATTGTTGAGCTGTGCTTGGTAGCCCAGCTGTCCAAGGGAAATGACGAGGCCATGACTCAGCTAATAAGGTCTTGGAATATCCAATCATCTGTTGGCATATCTAATCATCCTCTAAACCTACTTAAATTTGTGAAAGGAGCTCAATCAAATCCATTGACACACTGCCACGTACTGTCCTTGTGAATTGTGATTGAAGCGTTGGCACGGCGCGACTCCGCTCGGCCGCCGGCTGCACAGTTCGGTGTCCCAAGCACCGCCTGCCCCTAGGATTCTTTCTAGGCATCCAGCACACAGAAGAGAGCGCGGGAGCATCCGCCACGCAAACTGATCCGCACCGCACAAACGCACACGGGAAGCACACGACACGAGCATGTGCTGTGGCCGGCGCCCCGTCTCTCGTCTAGGAGGAGAAACCGAAGATACAATGACGCTGACGCACGCGGGGACATGCAACATGTGACTGTTTACGTTCCCATCTCAAGACAGCGACGTTGGTAAAAGGGAGGAAAAAAAAAATCTTTACCCGTTCCCATCACAAGACCGTGGCGCGTGCTGCTACAGAACGTGCAACACGCAGCGTCGTCACAGTGCGGCGCACCGGCCAACGGGATTAAAAATTTGAAACGGCGGAGACCACAGGATGCAGACCGAGACAGGGCCCGCGGATCGCGAAAACACCCTATCCGGCGCGGACAAACCGGCGACGCGACGGGCAGCGGGAATGTTAAAAAGGGCAGGCAGCAGAGGAGACGCGCGGCGCGATGCTTATCCGAACGCTCGAGCACACGGGAATCGGGATCAACAGCGCCGCCTGCTCAGCTCGCCGCCGACGCCGGGCTATAAAATCCCGCCCCGCCTAAGCCAACAGACATCATCCACTTCCAGAGGAGACTAGCAGAGCAAACAAGAAGACTACAGAGCAGAGCAGTGCAGTTGTTTCCAAGCGAGAGAGAGGCACCATCAGTCAGTCGGTGAGCAAGAAGAGGAAGAGGAGGAGAGGGAGGGTGTGCGGCAGGGCGCCATGGCGGACATCGCGTTGCTGGTGACGGAGCAGTTCGAGAAGACGGCCAAGCGAGGCGGCGAGGCGGCCGGGGAAGGCAGCGGCAGCGGGAGGAACTTCGGGGCGGTGGCCAAGGTGTGGAGCTCGTGGATGGAGTCCGCGTCGGCCGCCGCGGCCGGGGTGACGGTCAGCGTCGCGGTGCAGCTCCGGGAGATGGAGCCCAAGACCGGGCTCGCGATGGCCGCCGTCGACGGCCTCTTCTCCGCCTAGTGCTTTGCTGCCGTCATCGTCGCCGTCTTTGGTTTCGATTGATTCCGAGGGAAACAGTCATGTAGTAATATGCTCCCCTGATGAGTAGTGGTACAGTACTACCTAACCGAATCGAATCAAATCCTATATATGTACATTCATATTTCATAGCCGCCCCACCGTAACCTGGAACAAAATTCTGATTATTCTTGCTCCGGTCTCCATGGATACCCGCGACTGCTTTGATCGTCGCACCAATTACTAATTTTTTTTTTTAATTTTGTGTGTGTCAAAGGAACCGATTGTTACTAGTTCTTGCGCTCGCTCCAATCGAACTTCAAGGGTTGACGCCGTGAGCCAAGCCTCGGCCCATTCGAGTATTCGACCGCGGAACACTGAGCGACTCACGCCTTCACCGCACTGGCCGAGCTTGGAGGAAAACATGCCTTGGTTGCGAAGCGCTGACGATCCCTGAACCTACGCGACTGAACCTGAGCGAGGAAGACTCAAAACTAAACCTAGAGTCGGCCGGCGGCCCAACTACTCGCGCAGCTGAGGCGCATATCAAAAGAGTAACCAAACGCCAAACACACTACACTGAGACAGACAAACAATATGCTGCACTGTTTCACAACTTTCACATGCTGCGCGCTCATCAGTTGTGCGCGGCGCCGCGACGGCCCAAAATAAATCAACGAGCCGGAAGGCAAAGAGCTTCACGTTGGATTCCATCCCATTATAAATGAAACAAACAGCAACACCTAGCTAGTAGTAGTAGTTTGCAAGTCGACGCTTCCAGTTCCAGCGGCCTATCTCGAGCAGCCCAAGGATCTCCGACATGACCTTTCCTTTGTCCGCCTCGAACCTCTTGTCCTCTGCATCCAACAATGGACAATTTCAATTGCCATATTTGGCTCTTATACAGCATCCATTGCTGCCTGGTTTGCAAGTTTACCTTTGTCCACGGAGGCTGTGTTTAGAGGCCCAACTTCCCCCCAAAATCCACTATGCAAAAAGAAAGATTCCTCATCACATCAAAAATACCGGCACATGCATGGAGTACTAAACGTAGATGGAATAAAAAAATAATTGCACAGTTTAGATGTACTTTGCGAGACGAATCTTTTGAGCCTAGTTAGGCCTTGGTAGGACAATGTTTACCACAAACAAACGAAAAGTGCTACAGTGTATTTCGATTCGGAACAGTGCTTTTGGACCCAAATTGGGCCCAATTTCACCCCAAAATCGGGGTGCTGAACACGGCCGGAGTCGAAGTCTTTCAGGAACCTCAGGAGCTTGTTTCTGTTGGCCTGCAGTATGCTGACGATCTCAGGCGGCTTGTCCTTGCTAGCGACGAACAGCTGACGTATATACATAGGCACACCCAAAAAGTTAAAATTGAGCCAACGAAAATAAAAGTTCGCGCGACAGAAAGGTGACTTGTCTTGACTTACCTTGAAGATATGGAAAGCCTCTACCTGGATAGCTTTGCTGTGATCCTGGCAACGTGAAGCACATAATAATAACAAACAAAGTCAGATAACCATATGGGCGTCAGAGCCCGAACCCGGAGAGCACATTATTCAGTCCAGGCACGCACAAAGCAAATTGCTAATGACAATGCCAATGCTTGAGCGCCTCAGTTAAAATGCTTTGCTAATGACAATGCCAATGCTTGAGCACCTCAGTTAAAATGCAGAAACAAATCTTACCCTTAAAAGGTTCATTAGAATTATCAGGTGCTCTTTTGAGCTAACATAGCGCACCATGACTGCTGTGTTTGACTTTTCCAGAAGAATGTCCCGCAGGAGCTGGAGAGACATAACATTTTTTTTTGAAACGGGAGAGACATAACATGTGCACAGGACAAATAATGGCATAAGATCAAAGAACAGGACACTCGTTATTTTTATCTGTGCTCATTGAATGTGATGGAAAGCAAGCTCGAAAGGAGATATAGATATAACGCAAAACACCAACAAGAACAGGAAAAAACGTACCAGAATAGCTTGCCTTCGGATGAAATAGTTGGAAGCAGATAGTATCAGTCTCGAGTTAAATTCTGCGAAGAACTGATTCATAGTTTACATTCAGAGATCACAATCCGAAGATCCAGAGATATTGATTGTTGTAAATTGCAAGCCACATTGGCATACGCTGTTTTGTTTTATATTCAAACACAAAACCATAGGTAATAGTACGTGACTTACCCAATCATAGTTCTTCGAAAAGAACTCAGCAACAGTTGATTTGTGCCGTGTCATAAGCTCCTATATTGAACAAAGAACACAAACTATCACACGTTAATTACACACCATGAATGACGAGCCAACGATAGAATATATTTTTATAGGTGCTGACAGTTCTCAGAGAAGGGAAAAGTAAACATAATCATACAATGCTGCCTTTTGGTGTCGAGTAGTTTTGGCCGTTGTTCACCTCATGTAGTCGGAGCTGCTCGTGGCAATGAGCTCGGCAACGATGACATTTGGTGGGCGCGCTCCAGCGTGTTTGGGTCTGCTGTTGTGGCCGTGTTGCCCGATGCTGCTGCCTGCGACGTGGTGTGTCTCTATCTTGCCGGGTCCGAGTTTGTGGGTGCAAAGTCGGAGCTGATGACATTTGGTGGGCGCGCTCCAGCGTGTTTGGGTCTGCCGTTGTGGCCGTGTTGCCCAATGCTGCTGCCTGCGACGTGGTGTGTCTCTGTCTTGCCGGGTCTAAGTTTGTGGGTGCAAAGTCGGAGCTGCTTGCCACGGGGTGTGGCTTTGCTGGGCAATGATGAGGTGCTCTCTCCTCGTTCCCGTCGTGTTGGGGCGAGCTATGTGTAGTCGTCAGTGTTTGGTGGCTTTGGCTGTTGTTCGCTGCAGAAAGTTGGAGCTGTTTGTCACTTACGTGACAAGCTTGGCAATGATGACATGCAGTGGGCTCCTTCGGTTTGGGTGGCTGCTTGTTCCTTCGGGGCTAGCTCGCTTGAAGGTGTGTGCTTTGGTGAAGTCGAAGCTGCTACGTTGTTGTTGCAACCTAGCTCGGCAACGATGACACTTAGGACGCTCTTCTGGCTGCTGCATGGTGGTGGTTCGGTGGAGGAATCGGAGCTGCTTAGCTTGTAGCTGAGCTCGGCAACGATGACTTGCGCCGGACTGCAGGGGCTGTCGTCGGGTTTTGTGTGGGGTGTTAGTGTCGTGCGGCTTATGTTGATGTCCCAATCCAATTAGCCGGTGTTATGTGTTGTGCGGTGTTGTTGATGAACTAATCCAACAGTCGTTGTGTAAAGGTTTTTGGTTCGGTTTTCCTTCAAAACCGGATCAACTTTATTTCTTCTTAATTGAAATTGAAAGGTAGAGCTTCTGCCAGTACGTTCAAAAAAAAAAAAAAAAACAATGCTGCCTTTTATTTCAAAAGGCATGCATGTACTCCACTTAAAAGTTTTAAAGATATCTGATTGTATATTGAAGTCTGGGAACTGCATATATTCAAATAAATTCCTAAAACGTTGACATTCCAAAACGTGCCTACAAAACAATAACTGATAAATGCACAGCATAAAAGACAAATAGAAAAAGTTTGAGACGTCACATGACGCTATATTTTATTGTGGTACGTAGCAGATGACAATAAAGACTAGTGCACATACCTTGCAGCAACTTGGTGGCGCATGCAGTCTCTCAGTAGAGTACTATAATGTATTGCAATGTCCATGTTTTCGTACCTAGAAGCAGGTGGAATTAATACCAAGTTATTATTTGTAATATTAAAAAATGATGCATACTCACAAATTCAAACAATGTCCAAATATACAGTCTCCACATGAAGAAGATAACATAATCCAAATGATTTTGTAGATTCTATATGGTTTGAATATTATAGATATCAGTTGATTGTAAGTGTGCGAGCACATTAATATGAACCTAAGGTCATCGAGATGATAACAGGTTGAGTATATATTACCCGGACATCAAAATATCCAAAAGATCAGAGTTAGCTTCCAGGTATTCTGAGGCAACCAATCTTGAATCAACCTTTTGCCTTTGCAAATTTGCAACTACTTGAGTAACATCCTTTTGTGTCTGAGGAAAAACTCAACTATTTTAGTAGTTGGATATAATAATGGTATTGCTCATTGGTACTGGTGACTGGAAAATACTGCAATCGCAAGTTTTTTTCTCCAAAACTTATGGATATTGACATACTTCCATATCCAGATATTGAAGACAGATAATTGTTTGACGGAAGGTGTCAATGTTCTTCTTGAAAAACTCCTCAGTCAATTGCTTGCAAGCTTCATCGCAAGGATCTTGTTCACCATTACCATAAAGAATGCCTTTCATCTCCTTGATACTTTTGCTAAGTTCTACCATCTGCAACCCAAATCAAAATGTGGAATTAAAGAATGCCTTTAATTGCTAGTTTAGCATTTTAAGAATTAAAAGGCTATCAGTTTCATTTTTAAACCCCTATTCCGTTTGTTTTCAGTTACAAGCCAAGGGACAAACTAAAGACAACAGCAATCGCTTCAATGTGCACAAAGCTAAACTCCTACACAACCATACCCCTACCAACTTCAGAGTTCAGATGGAACATGAACTACGATAAATATCTTGATTGAATAGCTGGCACGCCAGATCTATGAATAGCTGGCGCTACTCAATCTATTACATGTCCTTCCATGTTACCATCACGACAATGACAAACAGAAAAATGTACATAAAAATAAATATGAACTTTTCATCTAGTAACTGTTAGCAACAGTCAAATGTTCGGGTTGTTAGACCTATACAAGGTTGTTAGACCTATACAAGTCAAAGCAACCGTGAGATATTTCCAGCTCTGCATGGACTGAAAAAAGAGAGACGAACCGTTTCACTTTATGAGACTTTTCCATTCTGAACGTGAGAAAACCTCCTGATAATTGCACGAAAAATTAAAACTGCTCCCATTCATGTTCATAGTGATACTATCTAGCAGCAAAAGTTCAAGCACTAGCACTGTAAACTGATATATATATGCAAGAACAGAAACGGCATGAGCACATCATATCCTCCGCCTATGGGTTAATAAGCACCCATACAGTGATACAGATCACATCCAGTTGTGTAACGTCGCTTCTCACAATTAAAAAGACGAAGATGATTGTATGTATACGTATATATATCACGAAGCTTGTTGGCGTGTTGTTACATACCCGGTGTTCAAGCTTGGCGTCGCGCTTGCCTGCGTTGCAGGCTTCCCTGTTGTCGAGGATGTAGGCGAGTAGCTCTCTGACGTGCTGCACCACCTCGGCGGGGGTCCTGGGCTTGGAGCGGAACAGGCCCCCTTTCCTGTTCCCGGCTCCGTCCCCAGAGGCCCCCGCCGTAGCGCACGGCCACAGGCACCCCGACATCGATCCCAACTGACAGACTGACTGACTAGTCCGACAGGATCAGGCGGCGGCTTATCCGATCGATCGACCGACCGGCCGGCCGGCTGCTAGATTCCACTCTCCGACGAGATCAGATGACCGCCGGCGCCGGCGACGTGCGTCGTCACGGGCTCTCCAAGCCCTAAAAAGCGTCTATGGTCATTGCTTCTATAGAGGTTCCCAAGGCAACGCCGAGATAGACCTCGGGACGTCGTCGGAACCTGTGGAGCTAGTGTGGAGGACGATCGGAGCAGCGCCAGGCTAGGGATCACGGCCGGCGAAAGAAAAAACCTAATAAGGGGCCGGTGAGAACGAAAGCACAGAGACGGCGGCCTAGATAGGGATAGGGCAGGAGAAGAGGAGACGGCGAGCGATTGAGACGATCGAAATCGAGGAGAGGGGCAATGCAATCGATCGAGATGTGGTTGCGTTGTGGTGGTGTATAGGCTACGGATGCGGATCCGGGATTTCAGAAAGACGTTAGTTGTTCCAAATCCTGAATCCTAATCGGCTCCAAGTCGAGAGGGGATCGGACGGGCTCGATCACCGGCCGGGATCCTGCGACAGACATCTGCATGCGGCCGTGCAGTCCGGTAGGAGTACTCCGGTATAGTACCACGGATCCGTTTCATTCTTTTCTTTTTCTTAAAAAAAAAAAACGAAATCTGCACACCTAGCTGGTCGTCTTCCATGGTTCCCTCGTCAGATTTCCTCTAGATGCATGATTCACGACATCTAGTTTAGATATTTACATAGTTGTTTTTCTCGTTGTTGTGTTAGGTTTTTTTTAATACGATAGTTTCGAATTTGATGATATTTCAGATTAATTATTATGCAATGTTGAACGTTGTAATGTGCTGTAGTACTTCTTTGTGTTGTCCTCCCTATATTAATGAAATCACATGTTTTGTCCCCTATCCGCCTCAAAATCTTTGAAAGGGCACCAAAAAAATTGCCGCAAATATATTAGAAGGAAGAAAATGACAAAATACCTCCTAGTTTTTAAATTTTTATCAGCAGAGTAAAATACGAAAAAAAAAGGCCCCGTCGCAACTCTCAACTCAAAACCTTAATGTCTCGGATTGAAAGGCCTATTTGATTTGAATAAATGCATTATTCAGACACTACTCGGTGTATAGTTTTATTGTTGCCTACTAATTCACGCACTGCATATGAAAAGTGTGAGCGTGTCTGTGGCTTGCACTCGTAGGAAAAAAGACTTGGCTCTATTTGTTCGGCCAAATACCATAGCAGCCACAACCAGCAAGAAAAGTCCACAACGGCAACGGCAGCGGCAGCCCGCAAACCATCTTAGAAATAAGCGCATCTTTAAAATTAAATTAATTCCTAAACAGCATCATAAAAGACTTGAAATAAACCACACAAAGCATAAAGCAGCACGTCCTTATAACAGATTGAATATGTTCCAAACGAGAAACTCATCGTTACTTACAGCGGGGAACGCTCTAGCATAGCCAACGATGAGATCAGTGTCGACAACTTGATGAAGACAGTAGTACGTCGCCGAGCAGACCAGCCGATGCAAATCAGCATATTGGAGAACCAGCCGATGGGAAGAGCCGACGGAGTCAATCAGCTGATGTGAATAGGCCGATGAAGATGAACTCGAGCGAGTAGTTGCGTGATCGCTGCCCAAAAAACTGATTCGCCCCAACCCGTGTAGGTTCTGCAATGGGACGAAGTTTCGGAGACACGGCTCTCTCCGCTGCCGACACACCCGTGGAAGGGATGGAGGCGCCTGAGTAGCCGCGCAGCATCGAAGATAGAAAGCTCTCTTGCCAAAACCCTAGGTGGATTCTCGCGTGTTGATTGAGCACATACTCATGGGACGACGCCCGATATATATAGGCCAGAGAACTCAGTTGACTTGGCGCAAAAGAAATGAAAACGATTTCAGAAAATATCTCGTGATAGGATCAAAATCGGCTCCAAACTTAACGCCCAAGTCGTAGTTGGATTAGGATAGAAATTGGCAAAAAGATTGAAACCGAATTAGCGCAGTTATTCACGCGAAAATACACGCGCGCATGCATGTGACCATGCATAGCTCATCACATAATTTTCTCACTCTTATTCTTCCATTCAAGGAAGGGCAAGAGCCTTTATATAACTTGGCTATCTTCCACCTTAACTTATCATGTGGGACTAAATCCGCATCACTTCTATCATGCATGAGTAAGCCATTGAGTTATTCCCTAAAATTTATTTGATACATATTGGACTTAAGGCCCATAAATTCCAACACTTTATACACCCTCCATTTCAAATTATGAGGAACGATATATATGACGTTAGTCGTTTCTTGCCACTCTTCCCCTGCTGGTCATCACCACCTTCATTCCAATTCACTATTACAAACGCTCAAAAACTATATGCGCCTCCGCCATCCCCCGTCGACCACAGCCCCTTGATTCTTGACCACCTCTGCTCGCATGAGCCCTCTCTGTTATTGACCTTGGATGTGCTCGCCGGCACGCCACCATAGGTACCGGTCCTTCACCTCCAAGTTTGTTAGACCTTGGCTGATGGACGTGGCGCTTATTGGTAGGCATGGGAGGCCAAATCGACAGTGGAGAGATTTGGGTTTTGGCTGGAGAGTGGAGATTTACAGCACAGATGAGGTAGGGGATGATGTGCCTAGACTAGATGCCGTACTAGACATTATGCTGATATAATATAAATGTGCATATTCATGATGCATGGAGAGCATGGTTTTTATCAGCTTGCCAGCTCTCAGCCGCGTGCACGCACGGTGCATGCATATATATGCCATGCGCTGATGATATATATGCTTGTTTGCATTGCATGGTATGCACGGTCAGCAGCAGTCTACTAATAACTAGTACTTGGGCGTGAATGACCAGAGCTTCCACGACGTCGTGCCGAGGATACCCCAGACGAGGGCGTCGTACTGCGTCTTCTTACCACCGGACACCGTGACGACTAGGTGGTAGTTGTACCCGCCGTCGTACGGCTGGGTCTCGCCGCTGACGACGTTCACGAGCGACATCTTGAGTTGCCTCGTGCTGAGCGCGTAGATGCGCACGGCGAACTGCGCCTCCTGCTGGATCGCCGGGTCGTTCACGTCCGCCACGGGTGTCCAGTTGGAGGCGGGGAAGGTGATGGAGGCGGGGAATACGCCGGCGGTGGCGGTGAAGGAGGCGGTGGTGATGACGCCGGCGGCGGTGGCGGAGGAGGAGACGGGCTGTCCGTTGCTAGCGGGCTCGGCGTGGGCGCAGTGTAGCTTTGGGCGTTGGCAGTGGTAAATAAGGCGAGGAGCACGAGTGGAAGGGTGACAAGAACCGATGGCTTCACCGCCATATCGGCAGCTTGTGAGTTGTGAGGAAAGGCGTGCTGCTGCTGATGGTGGTGGTGGAAAGCCGCCTCCTGCGTGCCCTATTTATAGTGTGCAGTGCAGTCTGCCGAGTCATGGATCTGCTGGGGAGGAGTCGGCATGCGTAGGGCAAGCACTGGAGTAGCAAGGACACTCCAGTCCAGAACAGACAGTGAACACAATACCAACGCTGTTCAGTAGCAAGTAAGCAAGTTGTATTGGGAGAACAAATTAATTAGGGTTGACTTCAATTAGATCATCAAGTATAACATATTGTACATATTGTAAATTAAATCACTACTTGTGTTTAATTTGTACATCTAAAACAAATCTTGCATGGATCTGCTTCGAACAAGATAGAACAATTTGTGATTGAGCAATTGGCAGCCCCACAAGTTTATTTGATTTTGAGCGCAGTTTCATGCTCACATTCTTTCTTTCTTTTTTTTTAAAAACACACACAATACTGAGTACTAACCATTATAAACACATATAAATATAAATATATAACATGTACACGCTCTATTCTATGGGATGGAGAGAGTATAATGCAAATGTTGGTATTCTACGTCTAAATTCAGAAAGTTGTATTAATTAAATTATTTTTATATCGGTATCACGGGTAATCTAAATGCAAGATTAAATCATTTTTCATAAAGTGGTATATTTGGTACTTTAAATTTTAATTTAGAGAGTTACTTTGAAACACTTTACGGTAACGCACTTAGTTTTTTAGGAAGCAGAGTAGATACAATGACTACTAGCGTTAGATGCTATATATATGGTACGGTTTTGCTAAGTATTGCTAATTCTACCATGGCCAAGTCTTGCAACCTAGTTTTATCTAGAAATTAACATATCAAGCTAGTTTAGGAATGTAAGCACACAATTGCAAGAAAGTAAATACGGAAGGTAAAAGATAGACAGAGAATACAAACTTCCGGTGACGATGTTGGCGATGGAGAAACGGAGATTTTTTTCCGAGGCTCGTGGATGCCAACGTGCCTCTATCCTCTGCCCCTCATTTGGCGCCCCCCATACGGCTTTGCTCTCACGTAATTCTCAAAAGAATACGGTCTTGCCACGCAAGGGTGGAGGATGGCAAAATGACCTCCGCGGTGGTCAAGCAACCCGATCGGGTCTCCGGATATCTCTGGTACACATCCACACAAGCCCTTCTCTCGTGTAGTCTTCGACTGCGGCCTTGTCCACGCAAGGGTAAAAAATTGTCAGGGCTGTTGGGGGTCTTCCGAGACCTTCTCACGGAGCTACTCCGCCGTTTGCACTATGGAAAGCTTTTGGCCAACATGCCGAGGCCTTCCTTCCTCTCACAAGTAAGGTGACGGCCACTCTATACTCTAGAGAGTCTCACAAGACTTACAAACCCCACACTTACAAAGACGACGTGCACGCAGGCACGAGTAAATACAATAGGCCTAAGCAAAGATGCTATGGAAGCTCTAGCTATGCCGGGATATGTTTATTAGCTCTTGTGGTGGTTGGACTCTCAAATGTGTGTATGTGGCTCTTTGGATGTATCAAGATGGTATCTCAACACTTGTGTTAGCTCAGGAGTCTCTAACCACAAAACGGAGGCCGGACAATGGGGTATTTATAGCCCAAGCCTCAAAAGTAGCCATTAGAAGGATCTTCTTCTGCATTTTCTATACCCACCTGCTGTCTGGTGCCTGTATCTGCCTCCCTTCTAAGTCGACCGTTGATCTAACAAATCCGACCATTGAAACACCACCGGACGGTCCGGTGCGTGTTAGCACTGGGTCTTCTCTATGTTTTATCCTCGGTCCAGAACGTCCGGTGCCTCCACCGGACTGTCCGGTGATGAGCCATCGGATTGTCCGGTGCATGTAATTTGCACCGGTTCTTCAGCTTCTGGCTCAGCTCCTTGTGTGCAATGGACTGTTTGGTGCTGCACCACCGGACTGTCTGGTGCATGCTGTTTCTTCTGTCAGCCGCTTGGTGTGCCAAAAAATCGGTCCGCTGACCGGCCAACGGGACCGCCGTGTCGTACATACGCTTCTGTCTTGATAGCGGCTTGGGGATTTCTCTTGTGTCTTTTAAATCCTCCTTTGAGGTGCTCGTAGTCTAAGTTCACTTTTTGCATCCTGAGACTTAACAAACAATACTTGCACATAAATATTAGTCTCATGGTACATGTTGTCACTTCAATCACCGAAAACACATTAGGGAACTAAGCACAAGGCTTAGGGCCCATTTTCCCTGCGTAACAATTTCATAAGAAGGTTACACAAATTTAGCTTAGGGCCATTTTCCTTACGTAACAATTTCATAAGAAGGTTACACAAATCTAGAAGATTTATTAGAACGGAACAAATACCTATTAAGCACATTTATACATTTACATTCAGGAGCTATTACTTTTCACCTCTAACATTGACTAATTTCTAACAGAAACAGGGTCACAAATACCAACAATGTTGTTGTTCCTTTTTCAATTGGACTGCTACATCACCAGTTGTAAAAGTTGAAAAAAAAATATTAGTAGACGTAGTATCTTTGCAATATGGCAAAACATTAGTGGACAGAAGGATTCATCACTTCTCTAGCCGCTTTGGCACAACCCCCATCATCTCCTATTCTGTTTTGGCAACCTGAACATTTAGCATAGCATTGAATTACTAAAAAATCAATAGCTACAGGAAAAATGATAGCTGAGAGCTTTATCAGAGAGAAAAATAAGGATTTGGTGAATAACTAATCACTAAAAGATACCAACACCATGCAAGCAATGAAGGGGAGGGTTCATGTGTCATCATGCTTAAAGGGAGTAACCATTTCCAAAGGACAATCACTGCAACACATACCAATCAACCAAAGCAATTTGAAAAAAAAAAAAAGATAGACTCCATTCTAGAGAACTGAGATTCATATTATTGCAATATACAGCAAATGCATAGAGCTCTAAATACGGTACACTAAAACTAATGTGGGCCGTTGATTAAATAAAGTATTACCTCTTGAGAGGTAATAGATTAAATGAATATATATGTATAAAATATCTAACTGCCGTGATCTGGTTTCTTATCTTTATTTTAGCACAACAACCTTTTAGATCTAACTACCTAGACAAAGCTGGATGCAACAGATTTTTGAGGCAGAAATCTTTTTGTCTATTATTAACTGCATAGATCACGTGAAACCATTTACTGGACGTAACAATTATTTTTTAGTGCGACGAAAAAAATTTTAGTATAATACGTGATGTTCTGAATGAGAAGTGCCTTTTATAATGTTCGAGACATGACAAATACTATGCACAGTTATGTGATGGTTAGCAACCGCAACCCTCGGTTTGCCATCGGCCACGGTCAACAAACCAGCGCCGTGATGGAACGAGCACGGAACGTGGCTGCCGAGATTTCAGCCAGGGATGCCAGGATTTTCAATTTCTTTTATTATTTTTATATATTTGTTCTATTAACCAAGGGCTGTGATTTATTTGTCCTCTTACCTCCTAGGAGGTAATTTGTGTATTGTAGCATAGCCCAATTATTGTGGGAAGGAATATTTACTAAGTCATTAGTCAGACATGTGTGAAACATGTACTCACCCCCACTTTAGATTCAACACAAAACCCATAAAAAATAATTATATAAGTTATGCTACCTAGAGAAAAGTTTACAAGATGGAATATGTAGAACTGTTCATTACAAGGTCAACAAACTGCCACTTAATGTTGTTTGGAAATGTTAGGCTAACAATATTAGCATTGAAGATATATGCTTGAAGCCTTACACCAAGCTACCACTCACATGGAAAATTGTCGATTGAGTTCAATTTTGTGAAAGAAGAGCACTACAAGTGGCTGATGAGCTTGTGAGATATTTATAAGGTAATCCCTTTGGGGGAGAACATATGTGATTTGGAAAACAAGAACAGTGTAACCTAATGCCCAACAAAGTTAAATGAGAGATCAATTAGAAAATTTGTGTCCCGATGAAATGAAGGACCAATTAAATCATCCATCCATGATCCATGCTTCTCACAAATGATGCCTTTTACTTGCAGACTTCACATGATACGCCATATAATTGTAAAGTTATGATGGAACCACCAATAGGTAGTGAAAGTATTTTTTTATAAACAATTGTGATCCTTTTTTCTCTGCTCGGTAAAAAAACATGTTCTCTTGATTTGAGAGAATTGAAATTGAACATAATGACAATTATGTCCAGTCAGGAGGGGAGACTTTGCGTTCCCTTCAAATAATAACATTTGAGCAGTAGTCTAGAAAGTAATATTTGCTCAGTAGTATGTTTTCAGTAATCTTTTCTAGCCAAAGCCTCAAAGGGATTGGTGTATAAAGCGAGTTCTAAATTTCTAAAGTAGTTAGAAAAATGTGTGGATCCTTGCTTAATATAAATATAGATGTAGATCAATACAGGCACCAGGCTATAAAGAGAAACAAATATTATCAGAAAAGACAAATTAGACATTCTTGTGGCTAGAAGTGATATTGAAATATCTATAGTTGTCTCTATTTTTAACTAAAAACAATGTATACTCTGACCAGTAGTCAGTAGATATGAGTCAAAGCGAACTTTGTATCAATGAAACTACAACAGTCATTCAGTTTTATAGGCATTTTTTCGTCAAATTGAAACGGCAGGAGTTCATTTTCGTGCCCCACAATAGCTGCAAACGTAGAGCGTGAACGAGGAAGGGAGTTGTCCTATATACTATACCTTTGTATAACAATCCAAGGGACGAAACACTGTCCTCATGTCCTGTCTGCTAAACATGCAAAGGAGTTGCTCTACAAAAACTAAATACCGGAAAGTACCAAACAGCACCTAAAGATTAGACGATCGATGGAGAGCGAGAGCGACGGAAAGCGAGAGGCGATCCCCGCCATCTGCCCCGCCGGCGGCCGTGCCCCTGCCCCAGCCCCCCCGCCGCCTACCACCTCCCACCACTCCCCCCCCCCCCCCACCAAGCCGCGACGTCGACCCAGGGACTGGACGCTGCCCCGCCGGAGCTTTGCTACGCGTCGCCGCCGCCATCGACAGTCGTCAAGGTCTCATTTCCTCCCAGGCTAGGTATTGCCTTCCAATCCTTCGTCCTTCGCTCGTTCTTCATGACCGTCTCCCCTTCCTTCCTGGGGGCTGCCCTCCCGGCCCCTGCCTTGTTGTGGGTCACTCCTGAGCTCCGTCGTCCGGAGCTTCTTTGCCACCAAGTGGCCAACATTCTTAACTTTCACTTGTCTGCTCCGCCCGAGTTGCTACGCGTCAAGGCTATTCAGTCGAATGTGTTCTGCGTTAGAGTGGCTAGCGCCAATGTCGCTCGGTTTGTTGCCTTGCGAGGATCCCTTGTGGTCGCCGGCGTCGCTGTTCGCCTCCATAGCTCCAAAACCAGCGCGCTGGAAGGAGCAGCCAGTTTGAATCGGGTTGACGATGAAGTTATGACCCACCTGCCCCCTGTGGTGTCAGTTAACTCCGTTCTGTCTACCACAGTCAATGATGACTCCGCTGTCTCCCTAGGTGAGTCTGCCTCCTCGCGCCGGACACGGAAAATCCTCAGGAAGAGATCCCCTTTCGTCCTTGTTCTGTCTCCTGCCCCTCCACCGTTACTCCCCCTCCCCTCGAGCTCACTGCGCCAGCCGAGCGACATGACCGCCATTCATGGCGGCAGTGAGCGCCCCGCCTTAAGGCTGCTCTCACCAGAGTCGCTATCACATCCCGCCCATCCACTATTTCAACTACCTTTCTCTTTGTCTACAGTGCGCGTATAGTGCAAAACAGTGTTTTGGGCACCCCAAATGGATACTCTGGTGAGAGCAGCCTAACGTTGCCCACCAAATCTTACCTCCAAGCAGCTTTAACCCCCGCACCATCTCGCCGGGTGTTTCCCAAAACCTCGCCTCCCAAAATCAGTCACCGTGTAACATCCCGGATGTTTTGAAAACACGAAAATTTGAAAATTTTAAAACTTTTTGTTAAACAAGGCAAATGAGTTTGCAAACAATTAAAAATGTGTTAATATGAAATCTAAATAACCTTTTCGAGTTAATAAATTTTCGACAAAATAAAAATTTCTTGAATATTTGATTGTGTGCCGGTTTAATCTCGAACCGTAGTTCGAGAATTAAACCGTTGTCCTATAATCATCTCGACATAATCTTCCTATCGTTCTCTACTCTATATCTACTCTGTGATTCTATTGGCCCTGACTTCTTTTAACTCGTCACCCTTATCGCGACTCTCTCGGTCACCTTAACTCAAAACCATCCTCGATCTCCATCCACATTACTGAGTTTGTATCAGGGCTTTGCTGGTAATCCTTAATCATCGGATGAACCTCTGACAATGTGGAAGCCCTCTTTTGGATTATGGCTCGATCTCTAGCCAGGCCAAGTCGACTAACCTTAGTTACTTTGACTTTGGTTGATGACCTAATCCAACCTTCGCTCAACCGTCGGAAGTTCACTCCCACCTAGGTTTTGTTTACTCCATACGAGAAACATGGCGACGGTTCGGATCCCTCGGATTAGACCGGACGTGGTTTAATTTGAACCCAAAATTGACGTCAAATTTCGATCATGGAATCCTCGGTGATAAGTCCTCATGGAATTTATCCTGAGACGAGTTGGTGACAATTCTTTCCTACCGAATTACGCGCGCCACAATTTAATTCGACTGGAATAATTCTCACCGAACTCGAGTGTTTGGAGTATTCTCCTACGAAGATACTCCACCAGTGGAACAAGATCCTAAACCAATCAGGGATAAATTAGCTACGATATATTTCATGGATTATTTATTCCTTTTCAAGAAATGAGTATTTGAGGCGTAATGATATTCTCGACCGCCGAATTGAATCCTTCGCAATTTAATTCGGACTCAGAATTATTGCTCAACTCAAATAAATCCAAACCCTAAAATAAATTAAATCTAATTTAATTCGCTGAAGAATAATCATCTGGCCAAAGCTACGTACTTGGTTTGCGACGTGATTTCTCGACTCATCGAATTTAATTCTTCGCAATTAAATTCGAACCCGAAAATCATCACTCAGCAGAAAAGCTTTAGATTAATTTTTCTCAGCGACTTTATCTCACAGCCAAATATTTCAGACCCTCCTTGTGTTGGAATATTTATTGCGGCATCAAATCTCCGGACGTTCGAATTAGTTTCTGGGTAAATTAATTCGGTTCCAAAAATGTATCTAATTCACCTGTACTTTGGACTTAGGACTTAATTCTATCTAATTTAATTTGCAGTTTAATCTTAGCCCAATATACAAAGTCCAAACTTGAGCCTATCAATCTATCCCTAACCCTAGCAACCAGCTGTAAATATCTATCCCCTATTTTCATTTTCTACGTTTTCCTCTCTTTTCCCCTAAATTCCACCGCCGGCCACCGCTTCCTTTTTCCTCTGTTCTTCTTCCTCATGCAAGATGAGCTGCTCGTGAGCAGAGCTTCATGCTGATGTCAATGGTCCACACCTACGGTGTCAAATGGGGCACCGACTTGCACGTGGGCCTTGGAAATGGCGAAACTCAAGCGATTACTATGGTTGCATAGAGGCTGATTTTAGATGAATTTAGAAAGAAGAATAGATGGAATTGGAATTGATGCGGAAAAGATATTAGCTTTGGAAGTAGACGGATGAGGAAACGAATGATATTGGACATGCAGTTTCACGTGATTAGGGGTCAGGCTAAACACGTTTTTGGGCCGGCTGCAGAGTATCTGGGAGGCGGCTGCTAGCGTGCATGGGGATCAAAGGGCTGGGCCCACTTGTCATAGGCTTGGGAGAGGGGAGTTCTCACGGGGAAAACAGACCAGAGGCAGGTTCGAGCAGTGCCCCTGCTCGGCTGCTCGCCTCGCTGCCGTGAGCAGCAGCAGAGGCTCACCGGAGCTTCGCCGGTACAGCGATTCCGGGCACCACTATCCAATCCAATGGCATAGAGAGAGAGAGAGAGAGAGGAGGTGGTGGGGATTCATCTCTGGTGGTTTTGAGCGGAGAGGAGCTGTAGGAGAGTGCCGCCCACGGGTGGCCATGGCCGCGGGCGAGGTGCTCCACGGGCAGCCCAATACAGGCCAGGGAGGAGAAATTGGTGCTGGGCGGTGATGGAGGGAGGGAGGGAGGTGCTCTCCCTCGGAAGGAATTGAGCCATGGCGGCTGGTAGGAGGGGAATTTGGGCGGTGGCGCCGGGGGCAGAGTGGAGGGGCTCTCGGCGTTCGGCGCCCGGGGTGAGCCGGGGGTTGTTCGTGGCGGAAGGGAAAGAAGAAGGTGGCGCGTCACCACGCCGGAGGTCCGGGGCGGATTTTCGGGCCGAGTGGGGCGAAGCGGTGAGCGGTGGTGATGGCTATTTATAGCCGGCGGGGAGCGGAGGCTGAGCTCGACGCGGTGGTGGCGTGTCGCGGCATAGCGTGGCGCGGCGCGTGGTGCGATGCGGTGGTGGGGGCCGGGAGCCGGCAGAGGTGGGGGCCGGAGGAAGGGCTGAGTGATGGCGCAGTGGCATCGGTGCGCTGGAAACGGAGGCGGGGTCCGGGTGCGGCGCGTCCGGGGCCGGGAGCCGGCGGAGGCAGAGGCAGGGCCTGGACGCGGAGCCGAGGCGCGCGGTAGGACCGGCATTGCGCGCGATGCGCGTGGAGCCAAGGAAGAAGACGAGGAAAGGGGCGCTGACGGGCGGGGCCCGATGGCAGAGAGGGAAAGGGCACGGGTCCAGTTGGCAGGGAGAGATGGGAGCAGCTGGGCCACTCGCCCGGGATGGTGGGCCGAGGAATTTGGATATTTGGTAGGGAATTTTGGTGAGGAATTTGGGTGGAATTTGGTAGAGGTCTTTGAAAGATATTTGGAGAGGCAATATTGGAGATTTTTGTTGAGCCCATATTAACACACACAACAATCAAACAAGCAAAGTTTTGAATAAGGGGGATATTAGAAAAAATTTAAGGCGCTAAATTTCGGGTGCTACAGCTTTTCTTCCCATCAAGTGGAGAGTGTGCTCATGTTGCATATGCATCTTGAGTTCATGGTAATTTTACTCAGTGAATATCAGGAGACAACCGTTTAAACATGAAGAGTTCTCTCAGGCATTCCGTCAAGCAATGGACGAGCATCAATAGGTGCTGCGTGAGAGGCAGAGGTGATCTTACGGGCTGAAGAAATTGGTGCCGGTGGAGGAGAGTCACGCCGCCGCTGTCGTGACCGCTGCCCCGCATCTCTCAACTCCACACCTCCATGTGCCTCTGGGGCGCTATCGGAATTGTGGCGCAACATCATGACGCTGCAGCTGCCAGCACATGGCGAGGTCAACGAGCCGGAGCCACACCGTACGTGTTCGATGGTGAGGCAGCACGCCTCGCTCGCCCACGCTAGGTCGTCGTAGCGCGCATTGATTCGCCGCTGCAGTGCACCGGCTACGGAGGTGTTGCACCAGATACCGGCGGGCGGCGAGGTCTTGAGCGCAACGCACACAGGAGCTAGGGACCGCGCTGCTGCTGCACTTCGTCTCCCAGGTTTGCGGCTTCGATCGGCTATTCGTTGCGGAGCCGATCAAGTTCTTTCGTGTCGACGCGGGCGTGCCACCTGGCCAGGAAGGTTTTGAGGTGGATGCTACTGTTGGCTCCTGCACTCTCTGAAAAACGCACACGACAGATGGAAACGTTAAATTTTTGCCGATCGCTCGGATAGGCAAACACGAGGGTCCGTGTGCTTTAGTCGACCGATGCGTGCATCGGCTCATTAGCATGGCAGGCATAAAATAAGCGTGAAAAGAAGACAAAGCGTGTATACATGTAAAAACACCTATCTAAAAGCACGATATAACAGATTTGACCGGCCAGGCCGGCTTCTAATCAGGATCTCCAAAGAAATCCACCCAACCAAACAGATACAAATTTACGACATGTATAGATAGGGTGCGTCGAACTACGCCGATCTATCAGCAGGTCGAGTGCACACGCTGCAGCGGTATATCGTGGATTGTAACAAACGATGAGGTAGCAAAGAACGAGCGATGCGAGAACCGATCCATAGCGTGAAGCATGTATACTAAAGTAGATCGGGACACGCGCAAGGTAACAAGACGAATCCCTTGCCAAGCTAGGCTTGGCCAAAGCTTCATCGAGATAGCTAATGGATCTCGTGCCGAGCCAGGCTCGACATGAGACTCATCATGATAACTACTAGCAAGCCGTGCCATAAAAAACGCTTCAGTACATGGTTCACCATGTGGCTCACGCCCTAATGTCCTAACGAAGTAAATCATTAGAATAGCATGACGATTACCTCGAAAAACCTAGTTCGTAGGGGTGGCAATGCGCCGAGAGTTGATGGAGACACGTAGCTGCTTGGAGCGTAATGCCATCGATTTATTATGTAGAATATGAGTACATTTTTATAGTCCAGAGATTTGGACAACAAGTCTGACTCTTTCTATAATTCTAGCTTAAAACTTCTATTTTTACTAACCAATCCTACTGGGACTCAAAATAATATAAAAAGAAAGATACACGGCCCATCAGCCGATTGAATCTTCCTTGGTCGGCTCTTTTAGCCCTGTAAGCCGATCTGGCCCATTGACTAAATCTGGTGCTAACAGGAGGCCGTCTGGCCCCGCCGCCACCATCTTCCTCCTGCTGCTACTGGACCCGCTTCCTCGGCACCCTCCTCATCCGCCGCTGCCTATCCCTACGGACCATGCCCGTCGCGTCCTCCTCTACCGCCCCGCTACGGGCGGCTCGAGCGGCGGCCCCTCCTCGGCGAGCTCGAGCCCGGGCGGCGCGGGAACGCACGGCCGCTGCAACTGGGGCTGTGGCGGACGCAAAGATGTAGAGCGCTACTGCGGCGAGGAGGAACTTGATGAGGAGCAGCCCCACGAGAGCTAGCTCGCTCGACGGCGGAGGACGGCGGCCCGATGGATCGGTCGGATACGCAGGATAGGGCGGCAGCCGATCAGGAGACCGAGGATCCAGGGAAGAAAGCGAAGTCGCTGAGGGTTCGCGAATCCTCGTGCGAGATCTAGTCTCTTAGCTTAACGGGCGGGAAGCCCCATCAACTCGCATCGGACGGTTCAGATGATGAGTTGAGCCGATCCGACAGTTAACGGGTTAATGGGTGACGTGGAGTATCCAATAGGGCGGAAAAGTGTCTAGGATTCGTCTATTATAGAGATGTGGCGACGTACGTGCCTCCGCCACCGCCGTGAACATCGGCGCATCGGGTGCATCCGTCTGCCTGCTTCGTTGATGGCTATCGCGGGCGGCCCTGCATCTGCCAATGTCTTTGATGTCGAAGCCCTAGTGCAGCCATGCGTCTCTATTGTACCCGTGGGCTGTGGACAACAGAGAAGCGATTATCGGGAACGTACATGCAATATGGACCAGCAACATCTCTGACGTTGCACACCACCGATGAGTCAGGAACCCCTCGAAAGGCAATCGTCTTAGACTATACTCACCGGTAAGCCCATCTATTCGTCCATATGTCAAACTTTTCTCTGTCGATTGTGCAGATTGGCACATTGGTGAGCACAATATTATAGCCTATAAATGTAAGTAAACAACAAAACGATCAAATACTACGTGAATTGACAAATTAATTTTTAACATCATTTATCTCGTGTTATATAGTTGTGTTCAACATTTTATACTTTCTAGTTTGTCCAACCTAGAGAATCATGTCCAAAAGATCATCCCCGTTGCAAGCATTCCCAAACAAGATGAATATGAACCTTTCGTTGGTACAAAAAATTCCTAATAAAGTTGATATACATCCTCCAAAATGATATCAAGTCGAAGGAGAGATGCGAAAGAATCAAGAAGAGCATGAAGATGAAGACTAAACAACTTGTAGGGCTGGACAAATAATTCGGAGCTCGTTAGCTCGCTCGACAGTGGCCGGCTAGGCATGGCTCGGTTCGTTGACAAATCCTAATGAGCCGAGCCAACATTCTAGCTTGTTGCTATAACGAACCGAGCTGAGCCGAGCCGAGCCGAGCCAAGGCAAACGAGCTACGTAGTCCGAGACCATACTTATAAATGTTGTATTTGCTTATTTGCTTTGCATTATGTATATGCACATCTCTGCCCCTCTAAAATTAGTAAACAAGCAATCCGCGCGCCGGCGTGGACACTCATCCAAAATTACTGTTCACCGCCGGATCCCCGTCCTGCGGCCTCCGTCTCCGCCGTACGCGCGCTCCCCGCCGCGTTCCCTGCCGTGCGTCGGCGCCGCTGCGATGCCTGTGCGCCGCGCCCAGGGCGCCCACGTGCCTCGCGTCCATTCGGCCTCGCCGCGCGCCGGTGGACCCGCAGCTCTCGTCCTGGGTCCGCGGTGGCGCAGGGTCGCCGTGGACCCTGTTCACCCCGTCGGCGGCCCCCTTCGCCGCGGCGCGTGGTGGGCCCGGCCGGCGTAGCGTCCGAGGGCTCCGACCGCTGCTGTCGACCTCCCGTTGGCTGCCTCCTCTGCGACGGGTGCCGGGTCGACCTGCTGTTCGCTGGCGGACGAGCGGGAGGCCACCCCGCGGGGCCCGGCGCCGCGCGCCTCGGAGGTCGGGCGCGGATAAAGGTCCTCTCCACGGCAGCCTTGCCCCCTCCTGGCTCTACTCCGTCTCGCTTCAGGTGCGTTGTCCTCGCCTTTTCCTCCCTTCCCACAGCCCCTGCGGTCGGCCACGGAGCGCGCAGGCGGCGCGGCCAGAGCCGACGGGCGGGCCAGGGGCGGCGCGCGCGGATCTGGCGTGGCGCGGCCGGGGGAAGCCGCCGCGCGGACCGGCGGGGCGCGCAGGCCCGACTGGCAGGCCGGCGGCAGCGCGCAGCCGGCGGCGGGTTCCGAGCCAGGCATGGCCGCTGCCGCGCCTCTGGCCTCTCCACCGGGTCCGCGCGCCGGCCAACGGACGGCCGGATCCGCGCGCGCCGCCGGCGGGTTTCCCAGCCATGGCTGCCGCGCCTCCGGCCTCTCCGTCGGGTCCGCACGCCGGGCCAGCGGCGTCGCATCTCTCCCTCCCCAGCCCCTACCGCTTCCCGCCCAACCCCCGCTCGACGCCGCCGGAGGTGAGCGGTCCTCTGGCGTTGCGGAGGTTCAATGGCTCCGGCCGCTGTCATGGCTGCGTGTGCCGTCCAGCGCTGGTTGGGCCAGCCAGCTGCTGGCTGCGTTCTCGTCCTCGTCGTCCTCTACAGGTTAGTGCCGCGGGGTTCGTCCTCTTCCTCTTCCAGGAGCTGGCGGCGTGAAGAGTAGGTGCGCAAGGGATCCGGCCGTGTGGGTGAGCAGTCTCATGGCCCAGCCAGTGGGGATCCGGCGGCGGCGCCACCATCGTCTTCCTTCTGCACGATCAAGGATGCAGTGCCTCTGTGTGCAAATCAGTACCTCTCCCTCCACTCTGGATCTATGCAGGACGGTTGCACTGCGTCGTCTTGGCCTGCCTGTGTTGGCGGTGGTGGACAGCGTTGGCTCCCCAGCCCCGGTCTGACAAGGTGCGTCCTCCCCTCTCTCTCTCTCTCTTATTTGATTAATGCTATCCGCTGGTATGCAAACGTTCATCTGTGATCTTGATGTTCCTGGTCAACGATATTGTCCGCTGATCTGCTTGTCTTCTTATGCTTTGTTTCAAGTTAATACGATTTCGGTTTCTATGAAGCTATTGGAATACTACTGTAGCATCTTTTGCTTGATCGGTATTGTTCGCTTAAATGGACAGTGCTCTACAGTTTAAGAGAAATGGTTTTGTTTGGGTGCATCTATGGCTACAAATTGGGCCCAAGCTAATGTATGCATCAAAAATAAAGTAGCTGTGTGAGGCTCTTTGTTTTGGATGAAATAATTAGAGCAAATTTGTGGTGGCCATAGCCATGATTCAGATTGAATTAATGACCTTCTAAAATTGGGTGAAAAATGCAGCCTACAAGCTAAACACCCTTTTTTTGTACATTTGTTTTTTACTGGATTCTTCATGTACACAATCAAGCATAAGTGTGCAGTTGTATGGACCTTTCTTTTTTCATGTTATTATTCTTCCTTAGTATATGTTTGTGTAGTTATCAGTAGTCCTAACATTGTCTCATGTTACGTGCTGTTAGACCTGCTTGCTTATGGTGCATTGTTACTTTTGAAATAGTCCCTACATAGATTTCAGTATTATATGGTCATTGGCTTTATATTTGTATATTATTCCTGTTAAATTAAATTTCTCATTTAAAGTGGTCTTACAGTGCTCAAAGCTACGGTTCAGCTGCAAAGCATTTTCTTGGGAGTTGTCCTAGATGTGGCTCTATGTGGAAAAAATGTTTTTGTCTTGTCTTGATATCCCAAGGAAGCATATTGTTCCCATATTCCTTTTGGAAGCGCATTGCTAATGTCTTTCTGAACAGAGCTGATTATGTTTTACTGCATCTATTGCAGATGCTCGTCTTACTGCATCTATATTTAGCTCTTCTTTTGATTCATATGGATTCATAGCTACTGCTGCTCCTCAAAGAAGTAGTGGACTCTGCTTTGTGCCGTAGGCATGAAAAAAAAGATGGTTCATAGGGGTTGGCAGTTACAGCTGTTTTGGTTCATATGTATGGCTAGGGAAAATAGATGTGTCTTTCCCCTGGCTTTTTTTTTTAATTTAGGATCTGTTACAATGTGTTGGTGGTTTACTGGACTTCGTAGCACATTGTTAGTGCCTCTTCATAGTGATAGCTGCTGTTAAAAGCAGTGGTGGGGTCAGCTTTGATTAATAGTGGCAGATGTTGTTAGGAACAGTGGCGGAGTCTGGTTTTTGCCGTATGATTGGAAAATAGATGTCTTTCTTTCCCGTGCTCTTTTATATTTAGGTCATGTGACAATGTACTGGTGGGGTGGTGGTTTACAGTGAGAGGATTTATTCTTTCTTGGATAATGCTGGTGTTAGCAGTACAGATGGACATCACGTTATGCTCTCTTCTTGTTGCTTCGTATGGTTCTTTCTATGTGTGTCATGATGCACCTCTCTAGGATTTCGCTTCAATTTGATACCCTGTGTTGTCGTGCCAGAACATGAACTAACTCATTTGTTTCTCCCCTTTTTTTTCTTCTATTCTTGGGCTTTTACTAAAAAACACAGGTGCTGCTAGCCTGACATATATAACTAACATATGTCTGATAATCACAGGGAAACAAGGTGGATTGCTCGCATTCCTGGGATGAAACAAGAAAAGAAATTATAGAGGCGAAGCGAGGTATGATATTAGCTGAACGATGCATGCATTTTGATCATGCTGATTCCTTCTTACACGGCCTGGCATATATATGTAACTAACATATATGTCTGATAATCACAGGATAATCACAGAACAACACACAGGAGCAATCGAGACACAGTAGAGTCATCAACGAACACTGTAGGGTGAGTTCCTACTATAAAAATAGCCACTTTCGGATAACATGCTCCTCACTACAAGATTTCAGATTTTATGGCCTTGAACATTGACATAGTACTTCAGCTATGTAAAAAGGTTTATGCTAATTATCTAGATATATAAACCTTCTAATTTGCTAAAAGCTCATATAACATTTCTCTGATATGTTGCTTGGCTACCAATGTCTTCCAGTTACTACAGTACATTGTCCTGTCCGGGTTATCACTGTGCTCATTTGCTAGGCTTCTGGCAATACTTTCTGGATATACATTCACTGTGAGCAATGGTGTAGTAGTGTCTCAACTTTCTCAGGTGCAAGATACCTGTCAAATGCTCCTTTCATCGTAGATACTTCTGTTGAGGTTAGCAGTGTTAGATAGCTCTCATGCTAATGAATTTTGAGAGGTAGAGCAATGGTGTAGTGACAGTACAGCTTATTTGGCAAATTAGACCTTGATCTGAGATTATATGATCGTTTAGTTCATTGACCATGGTCCATGGATATAATTTGGTGGGATTCCAATTGTTAGCCCATGGCTATTGGTGCCCTTGACATTTGTTTCACGGTACTTATTCTTTCCGTGCTGCCTGCTGCTCCTAGCGCATTGATATGCTCTTCTGATTACTTTTCTGTAACATGCTAATTTCAGTTAGCTATCTAAACATTGGTTGTGGTTGCTTCACTTTCCTTTTCTGAGTGGTATATTATATTTGCCTCGCGTGAAGAGCTATATACACATTGGTTGTGGTTGCTTCACTTTCCTTTTCTGAGTGATATTTTATAATTTATGTCTACTTCAAAATGCTTTGTTTCTCAATGATGTTTCTTTTTAGTTAAGTCTGACATATCGAGGTGCAACCTATTATGATTCCTTAATTTATATTGTTTCTTGTACTTGAAATGGGGCTCAGATATTCTGATGAAGTGATAAAGACTCCACAAGAATGCTACAGGTATAAAATCTTAACTTATTTTAAATCAGTGTACATATGATTTGATTTTTTTCTCCTCATGTCCTCCTGAACTTCTATTGTAGATTGCCTATTGTAGGACCTGGTTGTGTCCAGATTGCCAAAACATCAGCTTCCACTTTCATGCGGTATGCACCATATGTACTACGACCTAAAATACAAATTTCAGACTGCTTTGTCTTATATATGATATAGAGCTGTCTTGTCATTTAAAATATGGATCGCTTGCTATGATGAACCTTGACATTGAACATGTGACACATGCCTCTCTAAAGCGATTCAATATGCTTTCTATGATTTTTCTTGAGAGTTTAATCCGAATTAGCTTGGCTCAGTTAATCTAACTATTTTTATCGGTGTATTGGAATAGATGTGTATGCATGATTTGATCCTAATTGCCCGGCACAGTCCCTGTCATACAAATTTAGGACAAGGTAATCATGTTTGATCATATATTAGTGCTATTTTGCTTAGCTAACTTCCACATTAATGCCTTCTTTCAATCTTGTCTGTTTGTTGTTATTCTAATTCTCTTCCTTTTCTCAGGAGTTCGATACCTTTCATTTTGAGCTGCCTGGCAGGATTCATTTCATCAGCTCAAGGATGGTGGGAAGAAGATTGCTAGCTAATTTCAAAGTATTGAACATCAGTTAACTATGCTGTCATGACTGGATACTACGCTTCATTTTTCATAAATATTGTACCAGTTGTCTAGACACCTTTGGATTATGAAGCACCTGAAGTGCATCAATTTGGATTAGCAAGCAATTGAAGTGACAATTACAGTTTTGGTGTAGTTATGTTAGAGCTTCTGCCAGATCGTAGAACCTCCATCGGGTAACTCGCGTGATAATGCAACGCAGGCTTCCATGTAGATGTAGGCACTACCTGAAGGAAGGGAACAAATCTAGAGACATTGTTAAAATTAAATGTTAGAAGACACTTCGTTTTAGAGTGTCATTTGGAGCTCCATGCTGGATTCAATTTTCTCTTATCTCTCGCCATGTTGCAAGGTGGCCTTCAATGACCATTGGTGCAGCAGTAAGGTATCCTGGCTGAAACAAGATGGATAGAATGCGGCAGCAAGATGCAACAATGCGGCGTGTTTTGACCATTTCCAACCACGTTCATACTTTGAAGCTATTAGTAATTCATTTATCAATACTTGGTTTTTCACGTGATAATTGTCTATACGCTGGTTCTGTCCTCTAGGTAGACGGTAATAAACACAATTATGAATTTTAAAAAATACCACAGGGTCCTACGCCCGCCCGTGCGGGCGCATGATCACTAGTTCATACGGTTCCAATGGGGCGTGTTTTACGTTGCCTTCCCCACTCCGTCTCCCTGGCCCCTGCCCGCAGCCCGCACCGCCTTCTCCATCAAATGTCTCCTACCCACTCCATTTTCCGCTCCCTCCCACCGACGTCCATCGTCCGCGCCGCCAGTACTGCCGCCCGACCAGTCGCCCGCCTCGGCCCGCCCATCCGCCGCGTTATCGCCTCCGCGCCCTTGCCGCCGCCGGTCGGACCATCCACGCCCTCGGCCGCCGTCGCGACCGCGCCTGTGTGGTTGCCCCCCCCCCCCCCCCACCGCTCGCCTCCGCTGGATCCAGGCATGGCCAATGGCAGGCAAGCTCCCCACCCGACCTCGAGCGCGGGTGGCGGCATCCCTGGAGGCCTGGATCCACCGCTGCGTGCTCCAGCGACGGTGGTCCGCTCCGAGCCCGGCAGCCCGCTGCAGGTCGCCGCCTGGGAGGGAAGCGGCCGAGTGCCGCTGCTGGCCGCCGCGTGGGAGGGGGACGGATCCAAGTGCCGCTGCCACGCGGGAGGAGAAGCGGAGCCGCGCGCCGCCGCCACGCGGGAGGGGAGCGGAGAGGAGCCGAGGGCCGCCGCGGGAGGGGATCGGAACCGAGCGCCGCCGCCGCGCGCGGGACGGGAAGCAGAGCCGAGCGCCGCCGCCGCGCGCGGGACGGGAAGCAGAGCCGAGCGCCGCCGTGGGTGTAGGAGCGGAGGGAGTCCGGAGTTGGGAGAAGCCGAGAAGGGGTGCGGTGGGTGGGTCAGCCGGAGCCTGTTGCGACCGAGGAGAGGGGTGAGGTTAGGGTTTAGGGATGTTATTGGGCCTTTGCTAATGGGCCTGATTCCTAATAGGCTTTTGCTGATTCATTTATTTCGGTTCTTTGGGGTTTAGAACCGAAATTCACTCGGTTATTGTTGGAGTGTATATAAACTTTGGATGAGTATACCATCCATCTTTGGATGAGTATCAATTTCACGCTGACATATTTGATATTTTGAAGGCCGGCATAAAAATACGGAATGATTAAGTAAAAATACCACGCGTATGACATATATATCTATAATGAAAAGTTTAAAAAACAATTCGGACTCGAGGAAGTAAAAAGACACACATGCCAAAATTGAAATAGTTTTACTTAAAACAAAAAAAAATGCATTGTATTTCAGAACATAAAGTGATAGAAATATAACATGGCCGTAGCACTGCACGGACCAATTCCTAGTATTTTCAATGGATGATGAATGGCTAATGGTAGTGACTAATCATTGCTTACTTATCGTTTATGTGGCTATGTACGTGCATGTGTAATGTTTTGTGTATCCACTAATCTGTCATTTTATATTTACTTGTATGAACTTATATGATTACGCAACATATGAGATATGTCATATCAATTATGCAATCGAATAGTTATTGCACTTATATTTACTCTAAAATGTTATTTATTAATGTACAATTGACATTGATATTATTTTAAAGAGCTGGCTCGCGAACCTAAAACAAGCTAGCTCGAGCCGGCAAACGAGCCGAGCTGAGCCAAGGTTCCAGCTCGGTACTATAACGAGCCGAGCCGAGCTGAGCTGGCCCATTAGTCTAACGAGCCATAACGTGCCGAGCCGAGCCGACACGTTATCCAGCCCTAACGGCATGTGTAGAAATTGTAAGCAAGTAGGGCAACATGATGCACGCAATTATCCAAACAATGTCGAAGGAGATGTTTGATTGAGCCAGCAACATTATTGATTTAATGCACAAAATTTTTGGTGTCTATCAATTATTCGGCGTGAACGATGCCTTTATCCATTTTTTGGTTACATGTCAAAATTTTAAGTATTCGTCTTATTAAAAAAATATAACAAAAAAATGCAAGTTATGCTCTAACGCCTTTAATGAAAAATAAAATCATAACAAAAGGAAATTAATAACTAATGGATTTTTTAATAAATGTTAGAAAAAGGTCAAAATACAAGAAGAACCGCTAATTAAGTGCGCCAACGGGTGATTGCTCATGACGTGAATGTGATGTGAACGGCTCAATTGGGCTCAAAATGGCCAGGGAGATTGAATGTAGAGACAAATTGTCGGGGTCAATTGGGCTGGGCCGAACTCATGGTGGAACCGTCCAGTCGTCTAGATTACAACATATAAGAGGACGGATAAAGCCACCCTTTACCCTCGCCCTGCTTGCCCATCCGCCGCTAGGGTTTCCCGCCACAATCCCTTCCGCCGCCGGCGATCGAATCCTACCCTCCCAAACCGATGGGGCGCCGCCGCGGCGGTCTCTTGACCCCCAGAGCCGCCGAGGGCCGCATCAGTGGCTACTACAGGGAGGCCCTGGTGCAGCTGCCGGCGGATGAATTCCCCAAACTCCTCACCGCCGGCGTCTGCTTCGGCCTCCTCGACCCCGTCTCCAACATCATCGTCAACACTGCAATGCGGGCATCTTCACCGAGGAGGAAGAAGAGGAAGAGAAGCGAGCAGCAGATGATTGAGGAGGAAGAGGTGGTGGACAAGAAGGAGGCCCTGGCCTTGGTCGCCAAGCGGTCGCTGCACGGCCTCGTCGCCTTCCTCGTCTCCTACTTTCGGTACCTGGACTCGCGGGAAGCCCTGCGCTACCTCTGCCTCGCCAAGGCCGACCTCCTCGTCGCCGTTCGCCTCATCCATCTCGATCGGTTTGCCATGCCCTCGTCATCTACCACCAACCACAGCTCCACCCGCTTCAAGGTAGCCCTCAAGTGCGCCGCCGTATCTGGCAAGCACCCCTGCCCTGACACCTTCTCCGCCATCTGGCTCTCCTTGGCAACATCTTCTCCCATGGACCAGCGGCAACAGCTCATCCAGCTCTCCTCACACCCACGCATCCAGGAGTTGCTTCGCAAGATACCTCTCGTCCACCCTCAGTCCAGTCCTCGCAAGCAGCCGTCGAACTCCTTGGCAACATCTCTTCCCATGGACCAGCTCTCCTCACGCCCACGCATCCAGGAGTTGCTCGACCACCTTCTGTCCAATCCTCGCAAGCAGCCGCGTAAGGTGGATGTGCCGTTCCAGGTGGCTCAGCTGGCTTGGTCGCGCATCTTCCTGCTCCTGGACACGATCCACTGCCTCTACCTCAAGGCGATTGCCAGATTCCCAAGGGGCGACCTGCGAATGACGCATCACCGAGGCCTCCTCAAGGCTGGCCACTGTTTTGGCCCCATGGATGACCCTGTCTCCAACATAATACTCAACACCATCTGGTACGACACGGCGTTCCCTCCACAGGAGGAGTTCCTGGCCGACATGCTTCTCACCCAGAGCCTTGCTCGCACCCAAGCCCGATCAGCGTGCGGCCTTATCCTCTTCCTGTGCACCCGCTTCCCTGGCCTCACAACTGGTGCTGCCGTCGACTTTCTGCTCCAGGCAGGGGCCAACCTCCACGACGCCATCTCCAGGGTTCAATGTGAAGGCCACGAGGCGTCTGGATCACTGGAGGAGGCGTACACGAAGGCTGCTCGTGCAACATGGCATCCTGAGCCAGAAGCGCTGGCCAAGCTGTATACCCAGCTACCGCATCATCTGCCAGCAGAAGTGCTGTCAAGCCTAAGGACCAGTGATCGCTCGCTCACTGCCGAGGAAGTCGAGACTATCTCTGCTTCCTTGCATGGAGTGCTAGGATCTCAAACGCCGCACCGAGTTCCAAAATTGAGGCCTCAGGCCGCTCGTCGTGTTCGACACGACCGCGCCAGATTCAGCAAGGATCACTTATTCTTCCGACGCATCGTCGACAACGCACTTAAATCTAAGGTGGGTTCCGTTCAATCTTATAACATAATTAATCACCTGCAGTACGTCTCTATGCGCATGTTGCATCTTCAATTAACTACTTATTTCTCCTTTCATATTTATCCCTAGCTGATTTATCTGCCCGCTTTCCTTTATTGATGCAGGACCCTCCTGGGTACCAGCTCCATGTTATCTGCGGTGTCAATGAGAAGGTAGCTGACAATGGGAAGCATGGCTACTATGATCTCAAAGATGGCCACCCATACTGCCATATCAACTTCTTGGCAAGACCAAGGGGTTCACCAACTGCTACCCCAACACTTTTTTTCGCTGAATGTAGCAAAGATGACGACAACACAAAGGTCTTCTGTTGCTGCGCTGTGGACCCTTCGAAGGATGATGGTATATACTTTCCTTATTTCTTTAGTGATTTGGCATGTAGTCCCATTAAGTTTCTAATGCACACACTGTTAATGCTGCAAAACTTTGATAAAACAAACCAATCTGTTGCCACTACGCCCGTGGGATGCACGCATACAGCCTCCAGCACATACACCTAACCATCTAGGTAGCCAATCGCGTGGTGCCTGACTGTTTTTTTTTTAATTTCATTGCGAGTTGCAACTAGTTGTCATCTATGGTTTGGAATTGTATCGCATTACTGTTTGCAACTGCGATCTTGGACGGTTGGGGCCGAGTCTGATCTACTATGCCTTATTTCTGCAATCGCAACTGTTATATAGGCAGGTTGCAACCATTTACATAGGTTGTTTGCTACTCGCTTCTGTGTATTATTGAGTTTTGCAACTGAAGGGATACAAGAATTGCAAACAGTTTTTTTGGTATCTGGTATGCAAATAAATTAGCTCCATGAGTGCACATTGCTGTCATGGGCGAGGGGTGGAGCTCATGGGGATGTGTGTGCTTGTGCGTGTTAATTTTCCAATTTTTTAGTTGCGACTGCAGATAAGAAATGATTGCAATTGCGTTGTACTCTGGTCTGTAACTGCTGGCCGTGGGAGGGTGGGGTGCCTGGGGGCACGGGGCCATGGGGAAGCCAGTGTGGGGCTAGTGCATCCCTTGTTTGCTTCTTCAGCTACTGTCCTTAATATGTACTGGTTGTTTAGTTGGAGCTTCTTGTATGATTTTACTTTTTCATGTGCTGTGTCACTATGGTGTTTATGGACAATGAGTGTCCATTTTTTTAATTGAAATTCAAGGGATATTTGTCTTTGGGACGTGATATTGTTTGAATTTTTTCTCACAAGAAAAAAAAAATCCAAAAACAGCATGGTAGGTTAAGTGGCTTTACTATTCTTGTTCTTTACCCATGATAGGTTATCAGCATGGTAACAGCAGCTGATGTTATTATAGAAAAAAACAGCAGCTGATGTTAATCTTTTCCGGTTAACACTGCATTATATTCTGTTGATATGTGCTGCTTTGGCATTGCTAGGCTTGCAGTGTGATTAAATCATAATCAAGTACAAATGCAGTAGTAAAAAAAAAATTCTCAAAACCATCTGAAGTCGGAATACTTGTGCTGCTGCCATGAGACTCAGCTTGCTAATTGTATCATACATGTTTTCTTTTTGGTAAAAGGTCGGTGCTGTCGGTGCGAGAAGAATGGGACCCCAATTGTGCACCCCACATTTGAAAGATACCGTGGGTGTGACACTGATTTTGTGGATATGGCTTGTGAGATCACCATGATGACTGATGAGCTTTTCAGTTTAGGGAGCAGCAGGACTCAAGTGTTTTGGTTGAAAAAGCAAGATTCTGTCTACTTCGATCCACGATGGGACACTGAACTTGCTGAATATAAAAATAAAGCTGAGGATGCTGATCCTGAAAACAGTATATGTATCATATAGTACAATTGCATGGGCCAGGCGGCACGATGACGGTTGATGGTTTCTGTTAGCCACCAGTAGTACCTACAAACTTGTAAAAAAGGCTGAAGCCACGTGTGGTATCGTGTTTTGATGGTTGGTGTTAACTACCAGTAGTACTTACCTACCAACTTGTAAAAGGCTGGAGCTACGTATCGTGGAATGCTAGATGCTATTTATCTTCCCCCCTTTGACTCACTCTTTGTTGATAAATCGTTTAATTATGCTTGTTGTCTGCTCAGAGCTGATGTGAGGAACGCATGCAGCTGTTTTAAGGGCATGTTTGGTTGACGCCCTGGAGCTGCCTGGCCTGGTCAATTTGTTGCCTGTACTTTGCCTGTGCGCTGTTTGGTTGGTACCCTGGGAATCATCCTGGGCCAGGCAAGTGTGCCTGCAGCCAGGCCACCGATTTTGAATGCCTGGCTGGATGGCTGCGATGCATGCGTTTGCCTGGGCTTTATCGGAGTGATTAACAAATTTTATCATATAATAATGCACCTATGAATAAAAGAAAACACGTTAATCGCGGGAAACATTTACTGCTGATTTATTTCTGTTAACAGACTTTAATAGTGTGGATTAGCTATAATCATTCTACCTTTTAAACATATTGTTAATTAGGACAATCTGTGTGTATTATATATTTTCAAGTGTATCCTGAATTATTTATATATCAAAAAAATTATTGATGTATATAATAAATTCATTAGCTTTCTATTTAATTATCAAACATATTTTATCTCTTCGAAAGTTTTTTCAGGCATAGAGTTCCAACCAAATAGACTATCTCCCTACTTGGCTAGCCAGGCATATTTCATCAAATTCCCAGGCAACATTTTTTGCGTGGCAAATTCTCCAGGCCTCCAACCAAACAAGCCCTAACTGCCTGACTTGTATAAGCTGTGGTCAAGCCCTGACTTGTATAAGCTGTGGTTTGTTTGTTGCTCGTTTGTGCCTTTCGCTGGCAGGCGTGTTGCATGTGACCTGGTTGTAGTTTTTTTTCCTTTGGGCGGAGGTGCTGTTTTATTTAACTCGGCTAATATTCAGAACCTTGCTGCATTGTTTTACATTCACGAGGTGAGAATAGCAGATGGGTGAAAAGACCAAAATGCCCGTCTCCCCCTCTCTAGTCCTCCGCCTACCACCGCCGCTCCAGCCGCTCCAGGCAGAACGGGATCCGCCGCAGCCATCACCGCTCCAGCCACCCGCGAGCACGTCGTCGTTCCGGCCGCTCCAGCCAGCACGGGAGCTGCCGCCGCTCTAGGCGCCGCGGGCGCGACGCCGCTCCGGCCGCTTCAGGCCCTGCCGCCGCGGCCGGCGACGCCTAGAGGTGGAGGCGAGATGCAGAGGAGCCCAGCCTTGCAGCAGCAGCAGAGCTCGAGAGGGAGAGAAGCGAGAGTAGAGGAGCTTTCCGCCGCCACCGGAGCAAGCCGATGCCGCCCGCATGGCCGAGAAGGGCCCATCGCCGTTGCGCAGCCGCCCGTGCGGTCGAGCGGGCCCCTCACCGCGCCGCCACCTCGCCGAGCGGGCCTCGCCACCACGCCGCTGCCGTGCGAGGAGGCGCCTGGGCGGGAGCACTCCGTTGCGGGAGGAGGAGCCCGGGCGGGGGCTGCCGCGGGAGGAGGAGCCCGGGCGGGGCCTGTGCCACCGCGGGAGGAGGCGGGGCACCCACGCAGGGGCATGCCGCGGCGGGACAAGGCGGCCGAGCAGGGCCGAGCAGGGGACGAGTCCTCTCGTCTCTTGACTCCTTTGTGGACGCAGGAGAGAGATGGAGGATAAAGCACTTGGGATGGGAGGGTGCAGTAAATGCAAAGCGAGGTCCTTCGTGGGGTTTGAAGCGTAGAGCGACTTGCTTTGCAGGGGTTCGGGTGTCGCATAAATATGATTTAATTAAACAGATTTACTAATTACATATACGAAGACTAAACGGCGAGACGAATTTAATTAAATTTAATAAATTCGTCTCGCCGTTTAGTCCTCATCTGTGTAATTAATTTTATAATTAAATTATATTTAATATTTTTAACTAGCGTCAAACATGCGATGTGTTGGGACTAAAATTTAGTCCGAAAGAACAAACACGTCCCATGCATTGGAGTTTGGCCCCATCCTCTTCCTTCCTGCCGCAACGCAGTATCCGTTTGACGATCGCTCGTCATTCTCCAATCAAGAGATCGATGGTGGGGCCGGACGGGCACAGTGCGCCGGGGAGCGTACGTGGGGCAGGAGCTGGGTGGGGCCTGGGCGGAACAGCGCCGGGTGCCGGATGCGATCGATTCGCTCGGTTCCTGCGCGAGGGTGGGGAGAGTCCCACTCCCACCTAAATTTTTTTCTTTTTCTTTTTTTTCGTTTCTCTCTTCTTTGATCGTACTTTTTTTTCTTTTTCATTTTTTTCTTTTTTCACGATAACTCTTTTCTTTTTTTCTCTCTTTTTTCTTTTTTTTTCACGATGATTTTATGAAAACATAAATATTTTTATGGATAAATAACTTATCACGATAGTTTTATGGTAGCATAACTTATCACGATAATTTTATGAAAACATAACTTATGATGATAATTTTTTTTCCCTTTGTTTCACTTTTCTCACGATAACTTTATGGAAACGTAACTTATCACGATAATTTTATGAAACCATAACTTTATCACAATAATTTTATGGAAGCATAAATTATCACGATAATTTTATAGAAACATAACTTATTAGGATAAATTTATGAAAGTATAAGTTATCATGATAATTTTATAGAAGCATAACTTTATCGCGATAACTTTTCTGAAACATAACTTATCAAGATAATTTTATGGAAGCATAACTTTATCACGATAATTTTATAAAAGCATAACTTATCACGATAATTTTATGAAAACATAACTTATCAGGATAAATTTATGGCATAAGTTATCGTGATAATTTTATGTAAGCATAACTTTATCAGGATAAATTTATGAAAGCATAACTTATCATGATAATTTTATGAAAATATAAATTATCAGGATAAATTTATAAAGCATAAGTTATGTTTGTATAAATTTTATTCTGATGAAAATAGAAAAGAAAAAAGCAAACAACAAATGAGAAAAAAGAAAAAACTGGCGTTAGGGCGCTGGACAGAGAGTAGTGGGGCTGGACATGGGAATGGCGTACAGGGCGAGGGCGCCGCACGTGGGCTTGGGAGCACGGTGGGGCCAGGCGCTGCGTGGGGGCGTCCGCGTGTGGATGTGGGGGCGTTGGCGTCGCTTGCTGGGTTGCAGCTAAGCGAATGCTCGCGAATTAGCCGCCCCCTGCCGCAAGCAGCTGGCCATTTAGCTAAACGGGATGGCAGTGGCCGGGAATGGGACCGCATGGCAGTGGCCGGGAGCGGGATCGCAAACGGTTAGGGGTGTTTCCCGCCTGTATTTGCGGTATCCCGTTTTTGACAAGGATATTTCTATTTTCATCCCGGTTGGTATTTTTCAGAAAAGACCAATTTTGTAGCTTAATCTTACAGTATGTTATCCTAAATTTTTTTGTGGCTTTGTGTTGGCTGTTGAGAACTTGAGATGTATTGAGTATGGACTCATTTTAAATGTGGACTTAGTAGCTGTGTAATGCTTATTGATTGTTATTTGTATGGAATGTGTGCCCAATGTGATCATATTATGTATGTGATATTGACATATTGTATCATATATTTGAATATACTGGCTAAGTTTCCATTATCATCCATTTTGACCGCATACCCTTCCATATTTTTTTTTGTTTTCATATAACCATATATACCGCAACCATTTCCGTTCCCAGCCATCATGTTCCCATCCCGTTACCGATGAAAAAATATGGAAACGGAAACGGGAGAGGGTGTTTCCCGACCGTTCCCGTTTGTTTTCATCCCTAATTGCGGCTGCCCTAAGTGCTGTGGCTATGGCCGTGAGTCGACTGTTCATTGCCTACACTAAATTTGGGCTTGCACAGAGGTACTTAATATATAGTCTTTTTTTTACTCAGGCTAAGAGGGGCTAGTTAGAGTAGAATCGAGGAACCCGAGAGAACAAGAATGACAAAGTAGTCGAACTGCTGTATTCATCAATCGAATATATATACTGTGAACGACATGTTCCCGTCCGTTCGGAAAGTCTAAGCGAGGAACCGCCTCCTGAGGGGTGTCTTCAAGAAACTGCCTTCGAGAAACCGTATTCATACGTGTGAGAGATTTGTTTCGTAACAGGGGCAAGTAGCATGCTTATAGATATGAAAGAGAGACGAGAACGATCTACTAAGAGACAACGCATATCATTTCTCCAGGACCGGACGTAGTCCGGTTGGTCAGCCTCCCGGTGAGCGGAGGAACCGCTCGCGGGTTCGAGCCCTAGGGCGAACCCCGCGCGCCTCATACTAGGGATTTAATACCTGTTGAGAATAAATCAATGAGTTTCTCACGCGTGGAATCACAAAGGGAGTATAATGTGCCCGTCGTCTACGAAACCATAGATGATTTCGGTGATATCTTCGATCTGAGCGTAGTTGTAGGTTTGTTTGAGTGCATGGAGTGTGAGTGTGTAGATGTGCGTATGGGTTGTGGTGTGTAATGTACTTGAGCAGATACTACAGCTGTACCGTAGTTGTAGGTTTGTTTGAGTGCATAGAGTGTGAGTGTGTAGGTGTGCGTGTGTGTTGTGGTGTTGTGGTGTGTAATGTACTTGAATGGATACTACAGCTGTACCCAGATGAGAGGCACTTAAAAAAATATCATTTCTCCAGTAGTGTTGGTGCCATGAGTCGTTATTATGGTAGTCACGTTGCATATAGTTAACTCTGTATCACTCGGAGAATGGTAGCCCATCCGAACATTCAGCCTTTTGGCTCCCGGCGCGTGGCATTGGTGGTGCGCTGGCGCAAATTGGCATTAAGCGTGTGGCTTATGCGGAGGTTCCGGTCAAAGCAGCTTCCATCGATCATACACCCGCTCCTCCACAACTCCTCTCTCGCGATGCCTGTCCCTCCAGCCATTAGCCATTAGCCGTTCCTACACGCGCCATGGCAGCGGCTAGCACAACAAGACAAGGTCTTCAATGGGCGAAAGCCCGATCCAAGACGCCCCGCTGCAGTACCTCGGGGAGGCGTCGATAGCGTTGCCCTACTGCAGACCTCTTCTGCTTGGCTCCTCCGCCATCGCCGCACCCCCTCCCCGAAATAGCTCTCTCGCCCGCCGCCATCTCCCTGGTGTGGATCCTGGCCGCCTGAGTTCCTCTGTCGTCGTCGTCATCACCTCTGTCCGCCAGTTCGCCGTAGCAGCCACATATGCCGGCGTCGTACTGCCGCGGATCCCGGCCACCTAGGCTCCTCCGCTAGCTGGTGAGCCTCTCCTCCCTCTGTTCCATGCCAGATTTTGCGCCCTGTGCTTGGAGTTGCGCCGAAGGGAGCCACCGCCGCCATCGCTCTCCCCATCCCCATGCTCGATAGCCCCTTCCTCCGATGCTTTTCCTGCCAATGCCATCCTGGTGGCCTACAATGTAGGCGCCCCAGGGTAAGAGTCTCCCTCTCTCCAAACTAAAGGCCCGTTTGGTACGCGCGAGATAATGGGAATCTGTTGAGAAAAAATCAACGAGACTCTCACGCGTGGAACCACAAGGGGAGTATGATGTGCTCGTCGTCTACGAAACCATAGATGATCTCGGTGATCTCTTCAAGGACGCGATCTTCAAGATCTGAGTGTAGTTGTAGGTTTGTTTGAGTGCATGGAGTGTGAGTGTGTAGGTGTGCGTGTGTGTGGTGGTGTGTGTAATGTACTTGAACAGATACTACAGTTGTACCAGATGAGAGGCACTTAAAAAAAAGTATCATTTCTCCGGTAGTGTTGGTGCCATGAGGCGTCCCAGGGTAAGAGTCTCCCTCTTTCCAAACTAAGGGCCCGTTTGGTACGCGCGAGATAATGAGAATCTTGCAAAAATTATCTGCAACTCGTCCAAACGGTACCAGATTTTCGGGGAGATAACGCGCATCGGGGCATTATCCCAGTATCCCGTCCAACCTTGATAACGTAGGATTCTGAAGGGAACCGCTCGGTAAAAATACCCAATTGCCCTCTGAAAGAATCCGGCCGATCGCTCCAGTGTCCGTCTCGCATGCCTCCATCCGATTCCGTTGCCGCGCGACTCCATGCTGCCGAAGCCGCGCCAGACAGGAGGTCGGGCGGGCCAGGCGGCACCGCCTCCCCACGACAGAGGAGGGGCCTGGCCAGCAGGCGCCGCCGCCGCTGTCCAGTCCATCCCGCCGACGCTGCCCAGTCCATCCCGCCGTCGCGCCATGTAGGAGGTGGGGTCGGACCAGGCGCCGCTGTCTCCGGGCCCACGATGGCGGTGACGCCGGCACAAGGAAAGACGGGGCAGAGGAACTGGCGCGACCGCACGAGGGGAGAGGCCGGCCGCGGCGCACGAAAAAGACGGGTCGCGGCGGTGGCGCACGAGGAGGACAAGGCCGCGCCGATGCGAGCGGAGATGGACCGAGACGGCGGTGCGAAGAGCCCGGGCGGACCGAGGCAGCGGAGGACCTGGAGAGGCCGTGGCGGATCTGGTGGAGAGGTCGGCGGCGGCCAGTGGCGAAGCCACGTTCAACATAGGTGGTGCACAGGCACCACCCTAGAAAACCAAAATTCAAGGTAAAGTGCCTGTTCTGACAGCCAAAATTAGTATATTAACACATGTATATAGCCATGTGCACCACCATCAATTTCGTTCTAGCTTCGCCCCTGGCGGCGGCGGCTGTGGAAGGGCAAGACTGAGAGGCACGGGATATTATCTACGCACGTTATCTGGGTTCCAAACGGATACCTGTTTCTAAAATCCCACAACTACTATTATCCAGATTATAGATGTACACTATCCCTATCCGAACCAAACGCCCCCTAATTTTACTGGGTGCACATTGCACAACGTCGTCGATGCGGCAGCCATCCATGGTCCATGGAGTCTGCTGCCAGGCCCACTAGTGACCCCACCTTCGAGGTGTTGGGAGAAAAAAACCGAGGGGGTAGGACACTATGACTGCTGCTGCCCCCGCTTTGGCAAGATGTTTCCTCGCCGTCGGTGGCTGAGTGCGCCCCATCAACCTATCTAGCTTCTTCTCCCAGGTCTCCCCGGCATGTTGTCATTGTCTGCTGCTACGTGCTGTTGCAGGGGATCTCTTCGGCCAAGCAGTCCCGGCTGACCCATTGGGTTCTTCCTCGGCTGGTCCGCAGCGGCTCCCCCACCTTGGTAAACCTCCTCCGTGCCTTCTACAACTGCACTGAATTAGTTAGGATTCTTTCCCCAATCAAGTTCGTGCTAAGAATTTGTGGTGCGCTTTCCACATGCTTCCTGTCAGAAGTTGATGTTTTCTCTGTGCTACTTAAGTTTTTCAAAGTTAATCTATACCTAATATTAAAGAAAATAAGGTTTTTCGGTCTTGTTTCCCGGTCCGTCGTGACAGTTAGGACTAAATAAAAGTATCCGGTTTATACTGACATGTGGGATCCACTTGTCAATAATAGGATTTGGACTGCAGAAAGAGTCCACGTGAAAACGGACGTCCAGATCACATACGGACTCCGTTTTCAACGTTCTATATATAGATGGAAAGCAAAAATCATAACCTTTTCAACCCAATTAAAACCACATTAAAATTCACTCTCAGTCAACGGGAATTGTCGAAACAATGTGACGTGGAATTTATTCGCGAGCCAGATTCGGACTGCAGAAGGAGTCCACGCAAAAACGGACGCCCAGATTACATACGGACTCCGTTTTCAATGTTCTATATATCGATGGAAAGCTAAAATAATAAACTTTCCAACTCAATTAAAACCACATTAGAATTCGCTCTCAGTCAACGGGAATCGTCGAAACAATATGAAGTAGAATTTATTCGCAAGCCAGATTCGGACTGCAGAAGGAGTCCACGCGAAAACGGACGCCCAAATCACATACGGACTCCGTTTTCAACGTTCTATATATCGATAGAAAGCTAAAATCATAACCTTTCCAACCCAATTAAAACCATATTAAAATTCGCTCTCAATCAATGGGAATCGTCGAAACAATGTGACGTGTAATTTATTCGTGAGCCCGATTCAGACGACAGAAGCAGCATACGCGAAAATTTCGCTCGCAGACAATGAAAACTTTGAAATAATAGGACATAAAATTTATTCGTGAGCCATATTCTTATATGTATTGACATATTCTTATATGTATTAATCTAAAGATGTTTAATAATTTTTTTCTTCCGTCGCAACGCGCGGGCATTTTTGCTAGTTTATAGTAAAATTCGGATGGATTGTCACTTAAAAGTAGTCCATCTCATATCATAAGTTTCCCATGGCTCTAAATATAACACATTTGATGGAACACTAGAAAGATGGATATTATGTGATGCTTCAAGCTAGGATACCAAACTCTTCACTGGTCAATAATTGTAACACCCCAAAAATTAGTGCCGTAAATTTTCTTCTAATCCCCTCCTAATTCAAAATTGTTTCTCAAAACCTTGCTTGTTAGAAAACAAGCATGCGGAAGCGACTATGGATCGATCGAGATACTCATGCATAATCACATACGACTCACCGAGGCATGACTATGGACGCTCCTTCCATTATCAGATAGCTATGCCGGCATCCGGGTACACCGCGGAAATGCCACACCCCCAAGCCAAGCCATCTAGTCGTCCTGGTTACAACAGCAGCCCTCTCCTCATATTTATGAGGAGGTCCGGGTAATAGAATTTGACTAGGGCTCTACCCTATACCGCTAATACAACTCAGAGTCCTGAGTGGAATTTTCGTGACATCCTGAGCAAGCACTTGGTTGATCTGTTGGAACAACAAAGAATCTATTGGAAACAAAGATGCACCATCAAATGTGTCAAGTTAGGGGATGCAAGCACCAAATTCTTTCACACAAATGCTTCCATCAGGAATAGGAGGAATCTCATTTCTGCTTTGAATGGACCAAATGGAGATCTGATCAGTAACCATGACAACAAAGTTGAGTTACTCTGGACTTCTTTTAGGCAAAGGCTGGGCTCTTCTGAGTTCACCTTTTTCAGATTCAATTTGAGTCATATTCTGCAAGCTTTAGTTGATCTCTCATTTCTTCAAGAACCCTTTTCTAAAGAGGAAATAGATTCGGTGATCAAGCAGCTACCCTCTGATAAATCTCCAGGGCCTGATGGGTTCAACACAGATTTCATGAAAAAATGTTGGTCTACTATTTGCAAATACTTTTACAATCTGTGTGATGATTTCTACAATAACAATGTTTGTCTTCAAAGTATCAACAACTCCTATATTACTTTGCTCCCAAAGGTAGACTCCCCAAGTTCTGTGAATGATTTCAGGCCCATCTCTCTTCTGAACAACTCTGTCAAATTGATCACCAAGCTGCTAGCTAACAGACTCCAGACTGTAATCCAGAGCCTAGTTCACAAAAACCAATATGGGTTCATTAAATCCAGTACCATCCAAGATTGCTTAGCCTAGTCTTTTGAGTATCTTCATCTTTGCCACAAATCTACCAAGGAAATCATAATCCTGAAGATTGATTTTGAGAAAGCCTTTGATAAAATTGAACATCCAGCCATGCTGCAGATAATGAAAGCTAAAGGGTTTGGAGATAAATGGTTAAAATGAATGGAATCCATTCTCTCTTCTGGTACTTTAGCAGTTCTCCTCAATGAGAAGCCTAGGAAACCTTCCATTGTAGAAGGGGTGTAAGGCAAAGAGATCCCCTCTCTCTCTCCTCCTCTTTGTGTTAGCTGCTGATCTCCTGCAAAGTCTTTTAAATAAGGCTAGGCCTCCTACAGTTACCCATTCCCCTTGGTTACTCTTCTGACTTCCTGGTCTTACAATATGCTGATGACACTCTGATTTTTATGGAAGGGGACACGAAGCGGTTGCTTTTCATCAAGGCTTTATTGAATTCGTTTGCATACTCTGTTGGCCTCAAGATCAACTTCAATAAAACCAGTATGACTCCAGTTAACATCTCTCAAGAGAGGATTGCTCATCTTGCCAACACTTTTGGTTGTGCCACAGGCTCTCTCCCGTTCACTTAACTTGGACATCCCTTGGGCTCCTCCAAGCCTAAGGTGGAAGACTTTCTTCCCCTAGTGCAAAAGTGTGAAAGAAGGCTATTAAGTACTTCCATGTTCATATCCCAAGCAGGCAGGCTCTAGCTGGTTAATGCAGTCCTCAGTTCACTCCCTCTCTTTTACCTTAGTACTTTTGCTATGCATGAGCAGTCATCAACCAAATTCACAAGTACAGAAAACATTGCCTATGTGGAGAGGTTTAGATATCATTGAGAAGAGTCATGCCAAGGCAGCATGGCCACTGGTATGCTTACCCAAAGAATCAGGTGGATTAGGGGTGTTGTTGAATCTAAAAATCCAAAATGAGGCTCTTCTGCTCAAGAACTTCCACAAGTTCTTCAATAGATTGGATATTCCCTGGGTTTCTTTAATTTGGGAAAAATACTATCCGGAAGGCGAAGTGCCATCGCACGTCAAGAAAGGTTCCTTTTGGTGGAGAAACATCCTTAAATTGTTGCCGAAATACAAGACCTTTTCATCAGTAACTATCGGGAATGGATCAACTTGTCTCTTCTGGGAAGATATGTGGGATGGACAGCATCTAGATTCTGCTTATCCAGAATTCTTCTCCTTTGCAAAATGTAGGAAGTTTACAGTGGCATCGATTTGGCAACAAAGTGACCTCACGTCACTCTTTCATACTCCTTTGTCAATTCAGGCACATGATCAATTCCAGGAGCTTAGTGAAAAGTTGGAGTCCTTAGCTCTGGGGAAGAATCAAGATGAATGGGTGTAAAGTTGGGGCTCTGGGATTTATTCCACCAAGAGAGTTACAATCTGCTTAGCAGCCGGAGACAGGTTCATGAAAGCTTTAGTTGGCTTTGGAATTCTTTTTGTCAACCAAAACACAAGGTTTTCTTCTGGTTGCTTCTCAGTGATTGCCTCCCAACCAGAGAAAGATTCAAAGACGCCGAATGATGGTCCCCTCGTATGAGTGCATTATGTGTAACCAAGGATCTTCTGAAAGTGCAGTTCACTTGTTCATTCAGTGCCCTTTCGCTCGCAGTTATTGGGAGTTCTTGGGTTTGTCTGTCCCAGCGAATTACTCCTTGGTTGAAGAACTGGATTTTTTCAAACAAAACTTGAGCATCTCGTTCTTTATGGAGTTAGTCATCAGCATGGCTTGGAGTATCTGGTTGACTAGAAACAATTATATCTTTAGAGGTGTTATCCTCAATTCTCCTTCGTGTCTTTACACCTTTGGCTAAAGCTTCGGTTCACCAGATCGCCTATCCAACCTCGCCCATCTAATATTCCAACTACCTCTCTCTTTGTCTACAGTGCCGCACAGTGTTTTGGGCGCCCCTTTTAGACCAACTGATGAGCCCAGTCTTAGCCTCATTGCTGGGGCTTTGGTTAGATAGTTTTAAAGCTCAGTTCTTATCCCCTGACAATCTGCCTGCATAACTTCTGCCTGGGTCTTTTACCGGTTGTAATTCTTCTTTGTTTGTCTCGTTTTAATATATGCTTCTTTCTGTAGGGGGAAATCCTTCTAGGTTCATAAAAAAAATAATTCTCCTTTGCTTTTTTTTTCCTTTTTGACAATAAAACTCATCTCCTTTGTTGGATGATTTTTTTTGTAATTTCTCTTGATGGATCCGGCGATGAGACGAGAGGATTTCTGGGCAGGAGGCTGCCGGCCGGCACCATCGTGACGTGCAATGATGAGCTAGCACGCGTGACCTGCTGCCGCCCACGTGCGAGCCTACGATGCTATACTGGCTGGCTACGTGTGTGCGCGCCTTTATCTTCTTTTCCTCTTTAAAATGGAGGAATAAAAAACAAATAAATGGTAGAAAACATAGAAAATGGGTGAGAAAGAATGGTCAAAACAGAAAAATAAAAAACAAAGGAATGTTCTATGAAAAATAAATATACTATTAGTAGAAGTTAAAGCAAAACAATATCAAATAAAATAAATCTCTTGGCCTGTTTACATTCATTGAGTCAATAATAGTGGCCCAAAAAAATCATGGCCTGCAAAGAAAGCATTTTTCCACTCGATAATCCTTTCTGTCCTTATCCTTTCGGCAGCGGCAACGACTTCCTTGCGTCTTCGTCCATGCAGGATTACTTGCAGCAGGCCACAGCCCTCGAAGAGCGAGAATCTCAGTGAGGTGCATACTCGAGGAAGGCACAGGAATGCCAAAAACTGGAGTCTGAGCAAAGGTCTTGGTTCCTGCGTTTTGTAAAGAGAAGTGAGGCTTTTCGTAGGAATGCCAAAGGTTCTTCTTTCGATCCAAACACCACATGACGGTACCAATCCTCCATTCTACATACACGCTCATTGGTATATGGTAGCGCTCGTAGACAACTCGTTATACTGTACTCCGACTCTGCGAGGTGCATGCGAATAATGCGATGCGAGCACGGAATAGGATGTCCTGCTGCAGTCCTGCGTGCTTTTGGAACTGTTCTGTTAACATAGCGGCCGGCTGGCGCACAGCAATGTCGCCTCGGATTTACAGTAACTGACCAATTGTCTTGGTTGTCGTGGTTGTCGTTATTAGGGTTGCCAATGCTAGATTTTTTTTTTTTAACGATGGAAACAAGAGTTTCCGGCTTCATCTCCACAAGTGGAGAATCAGACCACTAAAATTACACACACAAAGACTCCACACAAAGTCACCAAGACACAGAGCATAGTACCGTCCACAAGACTCTAAACACGCACAGAAAAGTTCTCCAGATAACTCAAAAACTAGACGAAAGGAATCCTGACTGATGCCTGCCATCCAAATGACGTGAAGACTCGCAAAGCCGCCACTTCAAGATTATGAGCGCCCTGCGTTAGCCACTGGACATGGTCGTCACTTCGCTGCAACTTGGCCCAATGGCGGAGCCAGAATGTTCCTCTGAAGAGTACCTGCAAGAAATTTTTGGGTTGTTTCCTGTCAAAAACTGCATCATTTCTCTGCAGCCAAATCGCCCAAATCAAAGCTGCAGCTCCTGCCAAAAGAAAGGGTTTATATTCCCTACCCCCTTGGTTGGACCATTGGTTTAAAAGGTGCTCTGTGTTACGAGGTGGAGAGATGCCTAGTGTCATAAAGACGATCCGCCAAACAAACTTGGCTAGAGGACAATCGAAAAAGAGGTGTTGTATACTCTCATTATGATTACAAAAACAACAGCCTTGGTACCAATTCCAGTTTCTCCTGGCTAAGTTGTCTTTGGTAAGAAATACACCCCTTTTAACATACCACATAAAAATCTTTGTTTTTAATGGTATTTTTGTTTGCCAAATCTCCTGGGACACTTTTATTCCTTTATTAATTAGGTATTTATACGTCGATCTAACTGTGAAAACACCCGTTTTATTGAGCCCCCATTTAAACACGTTCCTCTCCTCTCTCAGCTCTAGGTTCATGATTCGCCCAACCAGCTCGTTCCATGCATGCAACCTCTCCCCATATAAACCCCTTCTAAAAGAGACATTCAGTGGAATAGAGCTCATCACATCCGCCACTGTCGCTCCCTTTTTCCTAACAATGTTAAACAGAGAGGGGTATATGTTTTTCAGGGGTTGGTTGCCGCACCAGGTATCCTCCTAAAATCGAACATGGGAACCATCTCCAATGTGAAACGAACCCAGACTTATAAAATCTTGTTTGACATCCATAAGTCCAGCTCAAAAGTGTGAAACCCCAGGCCTTTTAGTTCCACTCCCAAAAGGTTTTGACTTAAGGTATTTGTTTCTGAGTATGGTTTGCCGAATACCGTCTTCATTTGCTAATTTGAACAACCACTTACTCAGAAGGCATTTATTCTGTACTTAAACCTCCTTGTTCTTTGGGTTGCCTAATTTGATCCCATTTTACGAGATGGTATTTCTTCTTATGCTGGTCGTTTTGCCAGAAGAAGCGAGATCTTAAATTCTAGATGTAATATAAACCCTAAAGTGCTTTGTGTTAGAATTCTAGGATCTAGATCCACACCATAATCCCCAAGTCCACTGGTTCTAGGATAAACAGTAGGTGTTCTTGACTTGAGGGAGGGAGGAGAAGATGAGAGATGAGATTACCTTCGGTTCCAAGCATCTGCTAAATTGTAGACCTCGAAGAGATATACAACTTTGGTATTCAAACTTTCTTCATTTGACATCGTTAAGGTTTCCGAATTGGGTCCACGAGGTGCTGCTGTCATGAATTCAGAGAATATTTCAGGATTTAGTCCTTCAAGCAATCTTTATCTTCTAGAAACTCCTCGTTATTGGGCTTCAACCTTCAATTGGGCTTTAATTAGCTCTTATTCCAAAGCCCACTCTTATTAACATAAATTTTTTCATCGAGAAATCCTTAAAATTATCTTAATTATTCCCTATTTTTCTGCAAAAATCAACATTGCACAAAAACAAAGAGCATTCTCGAAAACGGAGTTATTTGTTAGCAAAATAAGACTAAACTATAAGATTAAATCCTGAAAAGATATAAAATCATATAAAAATAGTGCATAATTTTAGTCAAAATCCTGCGTCAACAATGCTGCAAAACTTCAATAAAACAAACCAATCTGTTGCCACTGCGCCCATGGGATGCACACATACGGCCTCCAGCACATACACCTGACCATCTAGGTAGCCAGTCGTGTGGTGCCTGACTTTTTTGCACTTTCATTGTGAGTTTCAACTAGTTGTCATCTATGGTTTGGAATTGTATCATATTACTGTTTGTAACTGCGATCTTGGACGGTTGGGGCCGAGTCTGATCTCTTGTGCCTTATTTCTGCAATCGCAACTGCTATATAGGCAGGTTGCAACCATTTACATAGGTTGTTTGCTACTCGTTTCTGTGTATTATTGAGTTTTGCAACTGAAGGGATACAAGAATTGCAAACAGTTTTTTTGGTACCTGAGTACACATTGTCGTCATGGCCGAGGGGTGGTGTGTTAATTTTCCAATTTTTTAGTTGCGACTGCAGATAAGAAATGATTGCAATTGTGTTGTACTCTGGTATGTAAGACCGTGGTTATCAGGGCGTGCATCCGTACTGTCTACAGTGCGCAAACAGTATTTTTCTACTTTGTGTACAGTGCGCAAACAGTATTTTTTACACCCATATCCACTCTTTTGTGACCCTAGCTAACTGTTGGGCCGTGGGAGGGTGGGGCGCCTAGGGGCGTGGGGCCATTGGGAAGCCGGTGTGGGGCTTGTGCGTCCCTTGTTTGCTTCTTCAGCTATTGTCCTTAATGCCTACTGGTTGGTCTAAACACCCTCATGTTTAGTTGGAGCTGCTTGTGTGATTTTACGTTTGCATGCGCTGTGCCACTATGGTGTTTATGGACAATGGGTGTCCATTTTGTCATTGAAATTCAAGGGATATTTGTCTTTGGGATGTGATATTGTTTGAAAACGGATTAAATGGCTTTACTATTAATAGAAAACAATGTTTACAAGAAGGGGAAAACAGATTAAATGGCTTTACTATTCTTGTTCTTTACCCATGATAAGGGCCACAAAGGTTATCAGCATGGTAACAGCAGCTGATGTTAATATAGAAAAAACAGCAGCTGATGTTAGTCTTTTCCGGTTAACGCTGCATTATATTCTGTTGATATGTGCTGCTTTGGCATTACTAGGCTTGGCGTGTGATTAAATCATAATCAAGTATAAATGCAGTAGTAAAAAAATTCTCAAAACCATCTGTAGTCGTTGTGCCGCTGCCATGAGACTCTTCCTTTTGGTTTGTCCTGTAACCATCTTCCTAACTGTATCATACATGTTTGCTTTTTGGTAAAGGTCGGTGCTGTCGGTGCGAGAAGAATGGGATCCCAATTGTGCACCCCTCATTTCAAAGATACCATGGGTGTGACAACTGATTTTGTGGATATGGCTTGTGAGATCATCATGATGACCGATGAGCTTTTCAGTTTAGGGAGCAGCATAACTGAAGTGTTTTGGTTAAAAAAGGAAGATTCTGTCTACTTCGATCCACGATGGGACACTAAACTTCTGAATATAAAAATAACCTAAATGCTTTATTCCGGCCGCGCAGGCGATAGGCGATTGGACGGCACACCTGCGCTACCCAACGTTGAGCCTCCCAAGCGCATCGACACAGATTGTGGTGACCCCACTCACGTGCACCTGTTTGTATAATTGTTCGGCATTTTTTTCAGTGCGCAGTGAACTATATATATCAAATTCAGAATCCATTTGCACATTTATGTTAGTTGTAATTTTATCAGCACAACAAGATCAATATTGATTATCTTTTGGCATGGAGACTAAAAATGCTTACATTAGAATTAAAAAATGCCGGACTGGTCTAATAAAAATACCTAGATAGTTTACTAAAAATTATTACTCGATAGAGTAAATTATATATATGATCGTTATTGATACTGTAATGATAGATTTGCAAAGTGTAGACAAAATTATATATGCACTGAAAACATAGTAGAAAAAACAAGTCCAAATAGATTATTTTTACATTTCTTTCCATAAGCATTTTTAACAAACCAGTAAAGCATTTTAACAAACTTAATCTAGTATGTTTCCATTCACTTGTAGGCAATTTATATCTATTCGAAATTTTTTATTGAAACATATGCAAGTGAGATCTCATTTTGAAGATCATGACGAAGGGTATACAGTGATGCAATCCGTTTTTTATTTGGATTTCTAGTTTGCGAGCTATAGTTTTTTATTGTTGGTAACTGTATGCGGGATCGGGATGCGACTGGATGATAGGATCAGACGAAGCAATAATATGCATTTTACAGCGGCAACGCATGCGCGAAGAAAACTAGTACTCCAGCATTTGGGTTGGACACTTTCCGGTTTTAGAAGCTTGCGGGGGGGGGGGGGGGGGTGAAATTTCCATAAATGATCTGTGCAGTGACTGCAGTCTGGCATCTCAAATCCTGCCCGCGCGTGCTTTAGCAAACTCCATAAATGAAACAAACAGGAACCACTAGCTAGTACAGCAACACCTGGCTAGTAGGAGCAATTTGCGAGTCGACGCTTCCAGTTGCAGCGGCCTATCTCGAGCTGCTCTTCAGCCCCAGCCCAAGGATCTCCGAGATGACCTTTCCTTTGTCCACCTCGAACTTCTTGTCCTCTGCATCGACAATCAACATTTTCAGTTGCCGTATAGTGGCTCTTATACAGCATCCATTGCTGTCTGGTTTGCCAATTTACCTTTGTCCACGGAGTCGAAGTCTTTCAGGAACCTCAGGAGCTTGTTTCTGTTGGCGTGCAGTATGCTGACGATCTCAGGCGGCTTGTCCTTGTTAGCGACGAACAGCTGACGTATATATATATATAGGCACACCATAAAAATTAAAATTGAGCCAACGAAAATAAAAGTTCTGCTTTGTCTGACCTGACTTACCTTGAAGATATGGAAAGCCTCTACCTGGATAGCTTTGCTTTTATCCTGGCAGCGTGAAGCACAACATATAACAAGCAAAGTCAGATAAGCATATGGGCTTCAGAGCGCGACCCGGGAGAGCGCATTACTCAGTTCAGGCACGCACAAAGCAAACTGCTAATGACAATGCCAATGCTTGAGCGTCTCAGTTAAAACGAAGAAACAAATCTCACCCTTAAAAGGTTCATTAGAATTATCAGGTGCTCTTTTGAGCTGACATAGCGCACCATAACTGCTGTGTTTGACCTTTCCAGAAGAATGTCCCGCAGGAGCTGGAGAGACATACCATGTGCACAGGACAAATAATGGCATAAGATCAAGTAAAGAGCAGGACACTCGTTATATTTTTATCAGTGCTCACTGAATGTGATGGCAAGCAAGCTCGAAAGGACATAGATAGATAACGCAAAACACCTACAAGAACAGAAAAAATCGTACCTGAACAGCTTGCCTTCGGATGAAATAGTTGGAGGCAGATAATATCAGTTTCGAGTTGAATTCTGCAAAGAACTGATGCATAGTTTACAGTCAGAGATCACAATCAGATGTGCCCCGAAGATTCAGAGGTATTAATTGTTGTAAATTGCATTGCAAGCCACATTGGTATACGCTGTTTTATGTTATATTCAAACACAAAACCATAGGTCATAGTGACTTACCCAATCATAGTTCTTCGAAAAGAACTCAGCAACAGTTGATTTATGCCGTGTCATAAGCTCCTGTTGCAAACAAAACAAACTATCACTCGTTCACTACACCATGAATGACGAACCAACGATAGAATATATTTTTATAGGTGCTGACAGTTCTCAGGGAAGGGAAAAGTAAACATAATTAAAAGGCATGCATGTACTCACCTTAAAAGTTTTAAAGATATCTGATTGTACATTGAAGTCTGGGAACTGTATATATTCAAAGAAATTCCTAAAATGTTGAGATTCCAAAACGTGCCTACAAAACAATATAACTGATAAATACACAACATAAAAGACTTACAAGTACAAAAAGTTTGAGACATCACATGACGTTATATTTTCATTGTGGTAGCATACCTTGCAGCAACTTGGTGGCGTATGCAGTCTCTCAGTAGAGTACTATAATGTATTGCAATGTCCATGTTTTCGTACCTAGAAGCAGGTGGAATTAATACCAAGTTATTATTTATTATATTAAAAATGATGCATATTCACAAATTCAAACAATGTCCAAATTTACAGTCTCCACATGAAGAAGAAGATAATCCAAATGATTCTGTAGATTCTATATGGTTTGCATATTATAGCTATCAGTTGATTGTAAGTGTGCAAGCACATTACTAAGAACCTAAGATCATCGAGATGAAAACAGGTTGAGTATATATTACCCGGACATCAAAATATCCAAAAGATCAGAGTTAGCTTCCAGATAATCTGAGGCAACCAATCTTGAATCAACCTTTTGCCTTTGCAAATTTGCAACTACTTGAGTAACATCCTTTTGTGTCTGAGGAAAAACTCAACTATTTTAATAGTTGGATATAATAATGGTATTGCTCATTGGTACTGGTGACTAGAAAATATTGCAATCGCAAGTTTTTTACTCCAAAACTTATGGATATTGACATACTTCCATATCCAGATATTGAAGACAGATAATTGTTTGACGGAAGGTGTCAATGTTCTTCTTGAAAAACTCCTTAGTCAATTGCTTGCAAGCTTCATCGCAAGGATCTTGTTCACCATTACCATAAAGAATGCCTTTCATCTCCTTGATACTTTTGCTCAGTTCTACCATCTGCAACCCAAATCAAAATGTGGAATTAAAGAATGCCTTTAATTGCTAGTTTAGCATTTTAAGAATTAAAAGGCTATCAGTTTCATTTTTAAACCCCTATTCCGTTTGTTTTCAGTTACAAGTCAAGGGACAAACTAAAGACAACAGCAATCGCTTCAATGTGCACAAAGCTAAACTCCTACAAAACCATACCCCTACCAACTTCAGAGTTCAGATGGAACATGAACTACGATAAATATCTTGATTGAATAGCTGGCACGCCAGATCTATGAATAGCTGGCGCTACTCAATCTATTACATGTCCTTCCATGTTACCACCACGACAATGACAAACAGAAAAATGTACATAAAATAAATATGAACTTTTCACCTAGTAACTGTTAGGAACAGTCAAATGTTCGGGTTGTTAGACCTATACAAGTCAAAGCAACCGTGAGATATTTCCAGCTCTGCATGGACTGAAAAAAGAGAGATGAACCGTTTCACTTTATGAGACTTTTCCATTCTGAACGTGAGAAAACCTCCTGATAATTGCACGAAAAATTAAAACTGCTCCCATTCATGTTCATAGTGATACTATCTAGCAGCAAAAGTTCAAGCACTAGCAATGTAAACTGATATATATGCAAGAACAGAAACGGCATGAGCACATCATATCCTCTGCCTATGGGTTAATAAGCACCCATACAGTGATACAGATCACATCCAGTTGTGTAACGTCGCTTCTCACAATTAAAAAGACGAAGATGATTGTATGTATACGTATATATATCACGAAGCTTGTTGGCGTGTTCTTACATACATACCCGGTGTTCAAGCTTGGCGTCGCGCTTGCCGGCGTTGCAGGCTTCCCTGTTGTCGAGGATGTAGGCGAGTAGCTCTCTGACGTGCTGCACCACCTCGGCGGGGGTCCTGGGCTTGGAGCGGAACAGGCCCCCTTTCCTGTTCCCGGCTCCGTACCCAGAGGCCCCCGCCGTAGCGCACGGCCACAGGCACCCCGACATCGATCCCAACTGACAGACTGACTGACTAGTCCGACAGGATCAGGCGGCGGCTTATCCGATCGATCGACCGACCGGCCGGCCGGCCGCTAGATTCCACTCTCCGACGAGATCAGATGACCGCTGGCGACGTGCGTCGTCACGGGCTCTCCAAGCCCTAAAAAGTGTCTATGGTCATTGCTTCTATAGAGGTTCCCAAGGCAACGCCGAGATAGACCTCGGGACGTCGTCGGAACCTGTGGAGCTAGTGTGGAGGACGATCGGAGCAGCGCCAGGCTAGGGATCACGGCCGGCGAAAGAAAAAACCTAATAAGGGGCCGGTGAGAACGAAAGCACAGAGACGGCGGCCTAGATAGGGATAGGGCAGGAGAAGAGGAGACGGCGAGCGATTGAGACGATCGAAATCGAGGAGAGGGGCAATGCAATCGATCGAGATGTGGTTGCGTTGTGGTGGTGTATAGGTAGGCTACGGATGCGGATCCGGGATTTCAGAAAGACGTTAGTTGTTCCTAATCCTGAATCCTAATCGGCTCCAAGTCGAGGGGGGATCGGACGGGCTCGATCACCGGCCGGGATCCTGGGACAGACATATCTGCATGCGGCCGTGCAGTCCGGTAGGAGTACTCCGGTATAGTACCACGGATCCGTTTCATTTCATTCTTTTTCTATTCTTATCTTACACTATAAAAGTATAAAATAGCGAGTTTTTTAAAAATCTTTTTTACCTAGAAAAACATAGGTATACCCATCACGCTGGCCCCACTGCGCAGTTTGAAAAAGGTTGAAAGGGGGTGAAAAGACCCAAAACCTATAGATGCAAAATGTTTCATCCACTTTTTATTTTATTTCTCACCTCATTTTATACACATACCCACATGTTACTTTACTTCTCTTGGTTTTAATAAGGAAGAAATGCCGTCAATCAATCAGGTCTCATTCCTTTTAATTCTAGTTCTTTTTTTTTTCTATTGTCTCCTTCGTCATCTCACAACACATGCGTGTTGCCTTCCCGTCCTGTGTCCGATAATCTGAATCGAGTTACAATACGAATCAGATTCGGACCGCAGAAGGAACCCACGCGAAAACGGACGCCCAAGTCGCATGCAGACTCTGTTTTCAATGTTCTGTGTATCGATGGAAAGGTAAAATAATAACCTTTCTATTTAAACTGAAACTACTTTAAAATTCGGTCTTAGTCAACAGAAATAATTGAAATAATATGACGTGAAATTTATTAGCGAGCCCGAAGTGCAGGAGCCGCCCATGCGAAAACGGATGCCCAAATCGCATACGGACTCCGTTTTTAATGTTCTATATATCAATGGAAAGCTAAAATAACAGTCTTTCCAACCTAATTGACACCAGTCTAAAATTCGCTTGCAATTAACGAAAATCGTCAAAACAGTATGACCTACAATTTATTCAGAAACCCGATTCAGACGCCATGAGCAATCCATGTGAAAATGGATACTCATGTTGTATATGGACTCCGTTTTCGACGTTCTATATATCGTAGAAAAAAAATAATATTTTTTACCAAACTGACACAACCTAAATGCCGGTCACATGAAAGGAAAAATTCGAAACAATATGATATGGAATTTATTTGCGAGACTATTCTTATATGTGTTGATCTAGAGGTGCTTAAGCATCTTTTTCTCTCGTTGCAACGCACGAGCATTTTGCTAGTATTAAAGCAAATAAGGTTTTCTGGTCCCTCGGTTTTTCGATCCGTCACGATATGTGGACCCGACTGGTGAGCCCGTCCCCGTCCTATATCCGATAATCTAAATCACAGCTACAATACGAATAAGATTCGGACTGCAGAAAATACCTACACGAAAACAGACGCCCAAGTCGCATACGGACTCCGTTTTTAATGTTACATATCGATGGAAAGTTAAAATAATAGCCTATCCAATCAAACTGAAACCACTTTAAAATTCGGTCTCAATCAACGAAAATCTTTGAAATAATGTGACATGAAATTTATTCGCGAGCCCGGAGTGGAGGAACGGTCTACGTGAAAATGGATACCCATATCATATATTACACCGTTTTTGATGTTCTATATATTGTGGAAAAACAAAAAATAATATTTCTTATCAAACTGACATCACCTAAATTTCGGTCACATGCGAGGGAAAAATTCGAAACAATATGATATGAAATTTATTTGCAAGGCTATTCTTATATGTATTGATTTGATGTGCTTAAAGATCTTTTTCTTTTGTTGCAACGCACAGCCATTTTGCTAGTAACATTAGTTTAGATATTTACATAATTGTTTTTCTCGTTGTTGTGTTAGGTTTTTTTTAATACGATAGTTTTCGAATTTGATGATGTTTCAGATTAATTATTATGCAATGTTGAACGTTGTAATGTGCTGTAGTACTTCTTTGTTGTCCTCCCTATATTAATGAAATCACATGTTTTTGTCCGCTAACCGTCTCAAAATCTTTGAAAGGGCACCAAAAAAATTGCCGCAAACATATTAGAAGGAAGAAAATGACAAAATACCTCCTAGTTTTTAAATTTTTATCAGCAGAGTAAAATACGAAAAAAAAGGCCCCGTCGCAACTCTCAACTCAAAACCTTAATGTCTCGAAGTGAAAGGCCTATTTGATTTGAATAAATGCACTGCATATGAAAAGTGTGAGCGTGTCTGTGCCTTGCACTCGTAGGAAAAAAGACTTGGCTCTATTTGTTCGGCCAAATACGATAGCAGCCACGACCAACGAGAAAAGTCAACAGCAGCGGCAGCCCGCCAACCATCTTAGAAATAAGCGCATCTTTAAAATTAAATTAATTCTTAAACAACATGCATAAAAGACTTGGAATAAACCACACAAAGCATAAATCAGCGTGTTTTTATAACAGATTGAATATGTTCCAAACGAGAAACTCATCATTACTTACGGCGAGGAACGCTCTAGCATAGCTGACAATGAGATCGGTGTCGACAACTTGATGAAGACAGTAGTACGTCGCCGAGCAGACCAGCCGATGCAAATCAGCATATTGGAGAACCGGCTGATGGAGTCGATCAGCTGATGTGAATAGGCCGATGAAGATGAACTCGAGCGAGTAGTTGCGTGATCGCTGCCTAAAAACCTGATTCGCCCCAACCATGTAGGTTCTGCAATGGGACGAGATTTCGGAGACATGGCTCTCTCCGCCGCTGTCGACACGCCGGTGGAAGGGATGGAGGCGCCTGAGTAGGCACGCAACACCAAAGATAGAAAGCTCTCTTGCCAAAACCCTAGGTGGATTCTCGCGTGTTGATTGAGCACGTACTCACGGGATGACGCCCAATATATATAGGCCAGAGAACTCGGTTGACTTGGCGCAAAAGAAAGGAAAACGATTTTAGGAAATATCTCGTGATAGGATCAAAATCGGCTCCAAACTTAATGCCCAAGTCGTAGTCGGATTAGGATAGAAATTGGCAAAAAGATTGAAACAGAATTAGCGCAGTTATTCATGCGAAAATACACGCGTGCATGCGTGTGACCACATAGCTCATCACTTAACTTCCTCACTCTTATTCTTCCATTCAAGGAAGGGCAAGAGCCTTTATATAACTTGGCTATCTTCCACCTTAACTTATCATGTGGGACTAAATCCGCGTCACTTCTACCATGCATGAGTAAGCCATTGACATATTCCCTAAAATTTATTTAATACATATTGGACTTAAGGCCCATAAATTCCAACACTTTATACACCCTCCGTTTCAAATTGTGAGGAACGATATATATGACGTTAGCCATTTCTTGCCACTCTTCCTCTGCTGGTCATCACCACCTTCATTCCAATTCACTATTACAAACACTCAAAAACTATATGCGCCTCCGCCATCCCCCGTCGACCACAGCCCCTTGATTCTTGACCACCTCTGCTCGCATGAGCCCTCTCTGTTATTGACCTTGGATGTGCTCGCCGGCACGCCACCATAGGTGCCGGTCCTTCACCTCCAAGTTTGTTAGACCTTGGCTGATGGACGTGGCGCTTATTGGTAGGCATGGGAGGCCAAATCGACCATGGAGAGATTTGGGTTTTGGCTGGAGAGTGGAGATTTACAGCACATATGAGGTAGGGGATGATGTGCCTAGACCAGATGTCCGTACTAGACATTATGCTGATCCTATATATCTATATAGATGAAGGCCACTATATAAGGTCATATCTTAACATGCAAGCTATCCACATCATCATCCACTAAGAAGCCATGTCATCATCCACGAGGACACTCTATTAATGTCTTTCACTGACCTTCTAGGGCTAATAATATCTATACATGCAACCATTTGTCCTTTCGATCACTTCGCCAAGTCAATCTCTCTCAATTAAGATGAATAAGTGATCAAGTATAATGTGTTTAAAAAATAGTACGTTCAAAAATAATGTGTCGCAGATAATTAATCATTTAAAAGTCAATTTTTCTCAACTAAGATGAATAAGTTATCAAGTATAATGTGTTTAAAAAAATAGTACATTAAAAAATAATGTGTCACAGATAATCAATCATTTAAAAGTCAATCTTTGATGAATAAGTTATCAAGTATAATTTGTTTAAAAAATAGTACATTAAAAAATAATATGTTTAAAAAATATTGTTATACCAGATGATCAACCATTTAAAAGTCAGTCTCTTTAAACTAAGATAAATAAGTTATCATCTGTGTTAAAAATGTTGTGATACAATATACATTAGTAATTTCTATTTTTAAATCCGACGTCATCTTTGAGTCCACTAATTTAAAAATCATGTCACTTTAAAAATTTCCGCAACCCCCACAACGTACCAATTAAGGTGACCTGTTCCCGCACACATGAACTGTTTCATTGTTTCAGCTGTGGTGTTATCTGGCTAGCTGCATCATGTTCCACCCTTTTTCTTTCTGTATACACTACACATGAATGACCTGTTTGCACACACCTTCACCCATCATCGTATCCTTGGTCACTCTCACGTGTTCTTAGCCTCATCATCGCCGACGTCGGTGCCATTCCCGCATCACTTTTCTTAGCTTCCACAACATCAAGAACACCTGCAAGGACATCCCAGCTTGGGTTCGGACACATCATCCCCTACCACATCTGTGTCGTCCATCTGCACTCTCCATCCAAATGATCGACATACCTCTCCACCGTCGATTTGGCCTCCTCCCATGCATGCCTACCAATAAGCGCCATATCCATCGGCCAAGGTCTAACGAACTTGGAGGTTTAGCGTCAACAAAACTATACACCGAGTAGTGTCTGAAATCTGAATAATGCATCTCAGTGTATATAAATTAAACAAAGCCTTCCACTTCGAGACATTAAAGATTCTGAGTCAAGAGTTGTGACGGGGCCTTTTTTTTTTTTTTTTTTTTTTTGCCCGGCCGCTGCTGGTAAAAAGCAAAAAGATGATGTTTTTTTTCCTTTTTCTTCTAATATATCTGCTGCAATTTTTTTTCTTGCCCTTTCAAAGATTTTTGAGACGGATAGCGGACAGAAACATGTGATTCCATTAATATAGGGAGCACAGCACAAAAAAGTACATCACATTACAACGTTCAATATTGCATACTAATTAATCTGAAACATCAAATTCGAAAACTATCGTATTAAAAAAAACTAGAACACAATAGCGAGAAAACACAACTATGGAAATATCTAAACTAGCTAGATGTTATGAATCATCTAGAGGAAATCTGACAGACATTATGCTAGCTGATATAAGTGTGCATATGCATGCATGGAGCATGGTTTTTATCTCAGCTTGTCAGCTCTCAGCCGCGAGCACGGTGCATGCATATATATATGCCATGCGCTGATGATATGCTCATGCATGATGCATGCAGTAATCTCCTAGTACTTGGGCGTGAATGACCAGAGCTTCCACGACGTCGTGCCGAGGATGCCCCAGACGAGGGCGTCGTACTGCGTCTTCTTACCACCGGACACCGTGATGACCAGGTGGTAGTTGTACCCGCCGTCGTACGGCTGGATCTCGCCGCTGACGACGTTGACGAGCGACATCTTGAGCTCCCTCGTGCTGAGCGCGTAGATGCGCACGGCGAACTGCGCCACCTGCTGGATCGCCGGGTCGTTCACGTTCGCCACGGGTGTCCAGTTGGACGCCGGCGGTGGCGGAGGCGGAGAAGGTGGTGGTGGAGGAGGGGAATACGCCGGCGGTGGTGGCGAAGGAGGAGGCGGTGATGACGCCAGCGGCGCGGTTGAATCCGGCGGCGGTGGCGGAGGAGGAGACGGGCTGTCCATTAGCGGGCTCGGCGCGGGCGCGTTGTAGCTTTGGGCGCTGGCTGTGGCAAAGAAGGTGAGGAGCACGAGTGGAAGGGTGACAAGGACCGATGGATTCGCCGCCATATCGGCAGCTAGCTTGCTACGCGTTCTCGGTTGTCGGCCAGGTGCTGTACTGAATATACAGAGACAGCGCTTGTGAGTTGTGAGGAAAGGCGTGTTGCTGCTGCTGATGGTGGTGGAAAGCCGCCTCCTGCGTGCCCTATTTATAGGGTGCAGTGCAGCTAGCTCGTCGTCTGGGCGTCTGCGCCAAGTCATATGCTGGGGAGGATCGGAGGTCGGCATTGCATATGGCAAGCACTGGAGTAGCAAGGACACGTACTCACAGACAGTGTACATAGTCCAAAGCTGTTTTTAGTCGTAGCACAAGTTGTATTGGGAGAACAAATTAATTAGGGTTGACTTCAATTGGCTAGCATCATATATACAAATAACAAATTGTACACATTGTAAATCACTACTTGTGTTCAATTTGTACATCTGAAAAAAAATCTTGTTGCATGGATCTGCTTCGAACAAGATGGAGTAGAACAATTTGGGATTGAGCAATTTGCAACCCCACAAGTTTGATTTTGAGCCCAGGTTCATGTTCACATTCTTTGTTTCTTTTTTTAAAACACACCCAATACTGAATACTGACCATCATATATAAACACATACAAATCTAAATATATAACATGTACACGCTCTATCCTATGGGATGGAGGGAGTATAATGCAAATTAAATGTTGGTATTTTATGTTTAAATTCATAAAACTATATTAATTGGATTATTTTTATATTGGCATCACGGGTAATTTAAATGCAAGATAGGGGCTACTTTAAACCATTTTTCATAAAGTGGTATAGTTGGTACTTTAAATTTTAATTTGGAGGGTTACTTTGAAACATACATCACAGTAACGCAGTTAGTTTTTTGGGAAGCAGAGTAGACACTACAGGAAAATGGCCTTCCACATACATTTTGGTGTCAACGCTGGCTAAAGCGTCACTACATAAAAGATATAAAGATGCTTTCTGACACATTTTTTAGAATATCTCAAATTGATACCATGTTAGACATGATTAGAGTGTTGAAAGACGTAAAGTGAGGATTATTGTCGTGTTATTTAAAACGTCTCAGCATAACACGTAGCTAACCGCGCTATAAACCATCAATAGCATCTAAAACGACATCAAACGTTCAAACAAACATGCATGCATATGCATGCAAATATGTTTTTTATACAACTTAAAATATCTTAAAATAATACGTATTAAGACACGCTTTCAACTGTCAATAGTCTGAAGACACTATAAGGCATATCATATAAACGTGTTTATAGGCACAAAAAGGCATTATTTGACATTGTATTGAAAAATTAAAAATCGTTAAATACAAAAATAGTGCATCATATAACTACTTATATGTGACATTGTGGTCTAGTGGTAGGAAGGCATCACATGAGGTATGAGGTTATGTGTTCGATTCTCAGTGGTAATGAAAATTTTTTTACTAATTTTTAACACATATTAAAGCGTTTTTACAAAATGTAACAACATCAATAGACACGTATAAATATATTTATAAAAGTGCATCAAAATGCACAGACATGCATAGCACGCTATAAAAAAAATGTCAACTTGATGCGGATACGAAATAAAATGTGTTTATTATATAAATAAAGCGTATCTAGAGAGCAGGTTTTTTTCAATGAGATACAATGACTACTAACGGTAGACGCTATGGTACTCTATGGTGCTATCTATAGAAACTATATAAACACAACTCACAATGTCTCATTTAATGTATTTCTCTTAACATGCATGCAAGCTATCTACATCATCTCCACATCACCATCCACTAAGGTCCTCTACTAATGTCTTCAGTTGATTTTTTGTGTCTAATAGAACTCATGCATGCAACCTATTAGACAAGTGAGTATGTTCAATCATTCAAAAACCGATATTTCTCAACCACGATGAATATACCATTCAAATTTTACACTAAAAATAATTTAAGAAGTCCCGTAGCAACGCGCGGGTACCATCCAGTGGTACTCTATGGATAGCTACATGTTTCTTATTTGTGTGTAAGAATTTTGTAGAGTTTATCTTTTTTCTAGCATATCTTATGAGGATGAAACTATATAAGCGCAGCCCACAATGTCTCATTTAATGTATTTTCTTAACATGCAATCTATCTACATCATCTCTACTTCACCATCTGCTAAGGTCCCCTACTAATGTCTTCAGTCAATTTTTTGTGTCCAATAGAACTCATGCATGCAAGCTATTAGACAAGCGAGTATGTTCAATCATTTAAAAACCGATATTTCTCAATCATAATGAATATGTTATTCAAATTTTACTCTAAAAATAATTTAAGAAGTCCCGTAGCAACATGTGGGGTATCATCCAGTGATACTCTATGGATAGCTACATGTTTCTTTGTGTGCGAGAGTTCTGTTGAGTTTACTTTTTTTTTTCTAGCGTATCTTACGGGGATCAATATGTCTAATTACTCAATTAGTATCGGTACGCCGGATCGAAACAAGTTTTTGATGAGTTCCGCGAGTGTCCATGATAGTTAATTTTACGGAACATCTTCCACGTGAATTTTGTATTGCAGTTCAGTTGCGAAGTTGCGATCGATGTCGTGCGTTCACTCAAAAGACAAAGCAATTCCTCTGACTTGGTACTCTCTCGCGAACTTCGAATCACATCGGAGTAATTTTTTTTTCATGGCGTCAACGAGAGTTTTGTTTGACTAGGGTGATCTGAAACCTGCCAATGGTTCGAGTCTATGATGCGAGCCAATGCCGTGCCTGGTGTAGGAAGCCGAAGTTTGACAGTTGCCCAATTGGACGTACTTAGAAAATACTAGTATATACAGTAGTGATTAGGCCGGCCCACTCATCGACAGCATCTCCACTACGCTCATGCACACGTTCGAAAGTCTACGTGCTGCACGCCTGGCCGCCGGGCGGTCGATCAGATGGTGTAGAGACGACTTGCTCTTTCAGGTCAGCGGCCAATATAAATTTCCGGGAAATGCACTCCGATCCATCAGTACTAGATTCATAGACGACCTTGTACATTGTACTGTTGTACATGTTGATAATTAACCACATGCAGGGTCAGATGGCCGATGCATCGATCTCTGTGTCAACTTTGAGCAGCAGCTGCCGAGTCGGCAAGCACGATGGGGCATGCAGTTGAGGTGAAAACTGATGGGTGATGGCAATCCGATAGGCATCGCACGTGTGACATCATCATCATCACTAGCATGAAACGTGTTGGGCACTTGGGCCTACGGATGCAAACGGCGCGGCAGCGGTCAGCCCGTCCCGTGTCCACTCGGGCCGCATCGCGCTCGCGGACATGCGCTGCGGCCCGTCTCACGCCGCAGATGCTATCTGCCTTCCGGAAGATCGCAGACCGCTGTATCTTCCGATGTTCAGTAATCGTGCAGCCAATCACATAAGCGTGGTAGGACTGGGCTTCACGTGCGTGCAGGCCCACGCGGCGTGGATGAGCGGTGGATGAGGCGTTTTTTTTATTTTTATATTTTTTTCGTTATTTACAAGAATATACCGTGTGTACAGACAATTGTAAATATAGTCTACCGACGCCCGGCGGCCTGGCGCCAGGGTCCTGGCGGCCCATGGCCCACGTCCTCCCGTCGCCCGAGCCGACAAGCCGCGCCTGGTGGCTGGGCGCCAAGGCCTGGCGCCCGGTGGCCAGGCGCCAGGACTGAGCCGGACCGAGCCGTGGCCCAGTATGCAGCCAGCCAACGTTCTGACGTAGCCAAGGTCCTAAGCGTCCGGAGGCTAGCCGCCGGGACCCTGGCGCGAGGCGCCGGGGTTCCTGAATTTTTTAAATTGAATCTTGTTTTATAATTTTTTAATTTGAATCTTGTTTTATATTGGTTCTTAAAATATTTTTAAATTGTAAGTTTGTATTCGTTGAAATTGTAAGTTTTTATTTGAGAAGGTAACGCATAAATTGAATACTGTTTTTATTTGAAAAGGTAACACAGAAATTTTTGTGAATGACAAAGAATGCGTTTTTTGGACGCGAGATTGTAAAGTATATTTCGGTATTGCAAGACACATGGTAAATCACAATATAAGAAAATAAATAAATAACACATGAAAGTAAACCTAGCTCATAGTTTGCAGATAATAACCACAACATAGTACATGGTTTTTGGCATAGTTGATTCTACTACTACGGTACATGTTCAACATGCATTCACCAGTGACTATGACCTAGACAACCTACCACATTTTTGCGTTGGCATGTTTTGATAGTGCCTAAGTAGCTCTATGAATACACGCCTTAGGGAATTTAGAAGTTTGGTAAGATGTAGAGCACATTGTGCTCGACTAGACAACCTACTGAGTGAACCGCAGGTTTTTCCCCTTCCTATCTCCCCTGGAGGATGATGTTCCATGATCATTTGTGTCACGTTGTTCTGCTGCGCGAAGAAGATCTTAGCGTCGCTTTAGATCATTCTCCCTTCTTTTAAGTTCTATCTCTCTTGCAACTAGATTGTCACGCCTCCTATTCAATTGTTTATCTTTTCCATCAAGACGGATCTGTTGTTGCCTTAGTTGACGTTCACGTTCAAGTATTGCTTGACGCTCAGCTTCACGGGCCTCATCCATCCGGACCATGTATCGACATTTTGTTTATGTCTCCTCGGGTATCCGTCTTGGCCAAGCTGGTGCACTTTGAGTATCAATCCACTCAAAGAAGGTACATGGCTACATATGAAAAGAAATATGGATAGAAAACTTGGAGATGACGGTGTATAATGGGAGGATCTAACCATGAAATCGTTGTCCAAGTCAGGACACTTGAAGCATCTACGACCGTAGTTGCGGTCGCTTCTATCCATGATCGTGACCATCCAAGCGCGGAATCCGCAATGACACCTAGGTTGCTCACTCCATAGCGGAACCCTGAATGGGTCATCCTTCCACAACATTGTTGAGGACTAAGGTGCTCTTGGTAGGATGTTTGAGTTTCTGCGGGATGGAGGCAGAGATGGTTAAGCTTCTTATTTTATAGCCGAGGGCATCATGCTATGGACTAGGTTCATGACAAATTTAGTGGGAGGACATGATGGAGACGGCGCTCTGCATCCGGCATCATAAAAGCAGCATGGTAGGATGCAGTGCAAGGCACGAACGAAGGGAATCCGATGCCCTAGTAAAGAGAATTCAATGCAATAAAGTGTACCATGACAGTTCACGGGGAAAAAGAAACAAAGTCACATAATGCGTACTGGTCTATCGCGTATAGTCACATTAAAAGCATACATGTCGACACAGCTACCCTCCCCTACGAGTCCAACCTCGCTTTCCCTTCTGGTGCGCGTGAACATGGCCCACAGAGTACGTTAAAGGATCAGGAGACCTATGCACTCGGTGTGGCCGTGTCTGCTCCAGCGGGGTCTGTGTGGCCTCTTGTGTCCCAAACAGTGGAGCATCCCCCAACTGTGACGCGCCAATGACATGTTGCTGCTCTTCACCCATGTCTGAGAAGGGGAGCGGTTGGTCTCGTATGCCTTGAAATTGGTTGAATCCTGGAAGAAAATATTATGTGTTTGCGAATAAAAGTTAATTATGTAACCGCACAAATAGAGAACCATACAAAGGATTGTGTAATAGAACCTGTTGCCTGTGGACGGATCGGCGTGACCGAGCTCGACGGGGGAGAACCCATCGGCTGGTAGGACATGGACGGATGAGGCATCGGTGAGTACCCATCGGTGGGAACGACATGGACGGAGGAGGCATCGGTGGAGTACCCATCGGTGGGAACTGCTGTGGAGATGGACGCATCGGCGTGTATGACGTCGTTGGAGGATCCATTGACATGTATGAGCAGGACGGTGCTGGAACAGAATCAAACAATGTGGCATGGAATAATACATGACAAAAACAAATATTGTTCTAGTTAACGCTGTATTTTTATTTACCAGTGTACTGTGGAGGTATCGGTGGCTGTTGGGCAGCGGGACCCTGCAAGGTAGGGGAAATACCCCATGCGTCCATCATGGAAAGGATGCTTTGGTTCGCCGCGGTCAACCGCTGCAACTGCTCGTTTGGGGTAAAAGGGTTGCCGCCTTGTACCCGCAGTAGCGCCTCATGGGTACTTGACTGTAGTTGGCAGCATATGTGCATCTGCAAATTCACCGACATTTGCGTATGTTTCCTAGTGTCGAACATTGACAAAATTGAATGAAAGAATTAAAACATTAACTTACTGTTCCCGCTAGTGCCTCGTCCATATGGCGGGCATACGCATCCGTCGAGCTTGCCTCATGTGGCACCGGTTCAGTGTCAGCATATGTGACGTGACAACGAGTGCGGGGCCGGTACCACATCAAGAAAGCTTGATACCACTGTTCTGTGTGTGGCCCGACCGGGTGCACCAAGTGCTCGTGAGCGTCGGCCCAAGCGTCGACGTAGGGCTGTACCTTGTGCACCCACGTGGCTGAGCATGGTTGCCCAAGCCTACTCAATCTGAAATACAATAGAAAATGTTCGTTTATTTGCATTGTGACATGATTTGCATCTGAAATCGTGCATTTTATAATATGGAACGTACCTGTGGTCCTGTTGTGAAACCCGATCAATCACACGTGCCACCGGGAAATTCTGGGCGTATCCGAACTGTCGCATAACTTTGTCCAGACTGTGTGCCTCGATGTAGATATCATATACCAATGAGGCCGTCGTATACCACAAAGCCTCGTTCGAGGTGCACCAAGAAGACAACCCATAATAGCACGACTTGCCACAAATTCTGCACTATATGGCTCCCATATGACATCTTCGGCCACAAGCCGATCAAGCTCGACGACGAAGTTCGGATATGTATGCCTGGCCTGCTCATTTGCCCAAGTCCTCTGCAATAAATATGAATGTCCTCGTTACAATGTGGCATGCAATTTTTTTTTCATAAACGTCATTGAAAAACCGTACCTCGCGTGGGTACACCCAAAGCGTACCCATAGTTGGCCCATCGTCGTCATGCTCACCGTAGTACTATGCCTCGTAGGCTCTGTGGTCCACAATAGGTCGACCCACGGCCAACCGCTCGTACGACCACAACTGCAGTAGTAGCGCGCACCCCTGAAACCTTGCGTTGCTCTCATCCTTAATGCACGCATCACAAAGCCCGCGGTAGGTCGCCGCCAGCACGGCTGAACCCCAACTCCAAAGGGGAACAGCACCCTCAGGTGCATCTACTATCTCTTGTGCGTAGGGTATCAGGACCTTGTCGACGGAGTTGCTAGTGCCATTCTTGAACATAATGAACCCAAACAACCACAACAGGTAGGCCTCCAAGGACCGGCGGACGCTGTCATCGTCTGCGTCCGGATGCAAGTTGGTTGCCTACATGGAGAAGTGTAAATATTATTATCTCAACAACATAAATGTGGTTCAGTAATGGACAAAAACATGTTAAAACTATGATAAACAATGTACCTAAAACTGCAACAACCAACTCTTTGCCGGGCCCCGAGAATTAGGGTGCGGATCGAGTGGACCTAGATGGTCAAGATGGTCAACCCTAGCAAAGCGCACCTCTAGGTCATCCCTCCACGAAGCAGGCACCACACGGGGCCCGACTGCATTCCCTGCAATTGGAAGTCCAAACAAGTAGGCGACGTCCTGTAGGGTCGGTGCCACCTCCCCACATGGAAGGTGGAACGTGTGGGTCTCCGGCCTCCATCTGTCAACTAGGGACGAATAAGGGAGTTATCAATCATCATCCTGGGCCTGGTGCGACCGTGCCGCCCGACAGGACCACCATCAACCAGCCGGCAGAAAGTAAGTAGGCCTGCACCGCGCAACCTGAAAGAGCATTACAATAACATCAGAATGGAGAAATACAAAGGATGAAACAACTATAACAAATCATTGCTTACCTTTCGATCCAACGGTTGTCAAGTTCTAGGTACTCTTTAGGGGGCCGACACTGAAAGGTTGCTATGTGCTTGTGCTGCACGATGCTGAAGTAAGAACGGTGACCCGAGTCAATACCTAGGTCAAGCAGCTCAGGCGTTGGTTCCTCCTCAGCCATACCCTACAGGAAACAATAATAGGATCAAAATTGCAATATATTTCATTATGAACCATAATATGTCATCACAAATCATAATATTTCAATACTAACCATAGTATGTCCATACAAATCATAATTGGTCCGTACAAATCATAATAGGTGCTTACAAATCATAATTGGTCCTTACAAATCATAATATGTCCTTACAAATCATAATAGGCCCTTACAAATACAATAGCATATAGTTTAAACAACATAATATGATACTACGATACTTAAAATATGCCCGATCGGGTAGAAACCGACCGTCGGGAACGAGCACGGCTTGCAGAGGGCATATCAAAATTTGGAGGCGCACCATCCGTTGCATTTCCTAATGGTCCCGCTTCAGCAGCTGAAGGAACTGCATTTTGGGGACATTTCTTGTAGTTGTGACCCATAGCACCACATTGTGTGCACTGTTTAAGACGCTTTCCGGCCTCCGCCTCATCCATACCATTCTGAATACGACGTGTCTGCCGGCGGCCTTTAAGTCTCTTCAGTGATTGATTTGGAATGTACCATTTCTGCTGATTTGGTGCAGTATATGCTCGCACCATACCATATCCGAAAAGCTATTGGTTCCAGGTTGCTGCAATTGCCCCCTTCGTATAAAAGGTTGAGACAAAGTTCGTAGGATCCACACTAAGCTCTCTACATGCAGCAAGAACATGTGAGCATGGTAAGTGCGGAAGTGTTGGTTTCATGCAGGAGCAGCGAATGGTGCCATCGTTCCTAATGAGGCTTTCCTGCACCGTCCACTCTCTTCGCACACCACGTCGGCACCTATCCCTGCATGAAACTTCGAACCTATTCTCTCTTGTCCCCATAAGTCTAGCATTATGGGTTTGTGCCTTATCCGTCTTAGTTTCCATGTACTTGGTTATTCTCTTCCCAAACAACACTGATGGAGTACTCAAATCTGCACTTATAGCCATGTAACGCTCCCTGAAGTACTTTGCACAGCCATACAAAATGAATTCAACTATGCCCACCAGAGGAAGGCCCCTTGAACTACGCATCACCATATTGTAACACTCGGCATGATTTGTTGTCATAATTCCATAACGTCTGCCATTTGTATCATACAACAAAGTCCATTTCACCTTAGGTTTATCTTGAATCCACTGTGAGAATGGTTTGGTTGTCGTTCCACTTGAACTTGCACTTGAATTGGCTGCTTGATGCTTCGCGGTCAACTCATCAAGCAACTTCCAAATAGCATTGAACTTCCGTTGCTGATTCTGCGAACACAACCTCTTGAACAAGACCATTAGATCCTTGTTCTTAAAATGATCATGGAAGTTTGCCGCCAGATGCCTCATGCACCATCGACTATGCACATCAGGCCATATGGGAGGACATGTGCCACTTCCATGTTGGAGCTTTTCTATTGCGTCTAATATTCCCGCATGCCTATCACTAATAAGGCAAACATTAGACCGCGAAGAAACAACTTGAGCCTTCACACGTTCGAGGAACCAATACCAACTTTCGGTATTCTCATTCTCAACAAATGCAAATGCAACCGGTAACACTTGGTTATTTCCATCAACTCCGATAGCTGTCAGTATAGTGCCCTTGTACTTTCCTATCAAGAAAGTGCCGTCAATACAGAGTAGTGGTAAACAATACTGAAATGCCCTCACACATGGACCAAGCCAAAAGAAAACACGTTGGAGGATGGTTGGACCTCCTTCAGGATTTGAAAAATGCATCACATCGTCATAGATTTTAGGATTTCTCTCAGCAATTGTAGCGAGCATACGAGGAAGATTATCATATGAATCCTCGTATGTTCCAAACCTCATCTCAAACACCTTCTGCTTCGCCCTATACGCCTTTGCATAACTTATGGTGTACTTGTGTTCCAGCTCAATCTCTCTGATTATCTTTTTTGGCTCGAAGTGTGGCGCGTCCAGGATGCGGCCATACATTTCATTTGCCACGAATGCAGCGCGGTCAAGTTGCGATTGTATTTGGGCACCTCTCTGTTGTAACAAGTATGTTCCGTAACAATTGAAACTTTTCAATAGGTTTTCAGAATTCCTTTGTAGGCGTGAACTCGCCATGGGCACCCATTCCTGACACAACAAACATCATACACACTTGGGCTAGATTTGACTACTTTGAATTCTTTCTTAAGAGATAATGACCATAGCTTAACTGCTTCTTTAAGAAGTTCACTGGAAGCATATCTTGCACCTTGAATTACCTCATTCTGTCTGTACTCCCACTCCTGTTGCTTAGCATCATGTACAACAGGGTTACCAAATCTGCATTCTCTCCACTCTGTGGGTATAAGGTAGTCCTCGTCTTCATCAGACTCTTCTCCGGATTCCTGCGTCTGAGCAAACTCCTCTTCTTCATTCTGTATTTGTTGGACAATGCTTGGTATCCTCTCCCCCTCATCTGCCTGTCCTTGCGGCTCTGCTTGACTACCATGCCCCTCATCTTCCTGTCCTTGCGGCTCTGCCTGACTACCGTGCCCCTCATATGCTTGTTTTTGCGCCTCACATTGACTACCATTTTCTTTATCATCAACTTCAGTACCACTGGCCCCATGTCCCACAACTGGAGCTCCCGAATCAGTGTCCCCATCCACAACTGCTTCTCCATGTTCCAACCCTACATCTTCCTGCATCGCAGCACTTGTGTTCCCGTAGTTCTCAACGGCTTGGGAAGCAACAATGGCCTTTGGAATGCTCTGGACAAGCATAGCAAGGGGCCACCCACGTTGAAGAGCCGTACTAATGTACATCTTCCAGTCAGAGGTGTTGCGGATCAACATCAACTCTCAGAAAAAACCTTCATTTGCCCATGTCACAAGAGTTTGGACTGTGAGCATATGTGTTTCTGTGTCAATCTAGAACCCACACTCTAGCCACCTATGCACGGAACCAAATGATTTGTCCCAAGGTTTATCTATTCCCTTCCACGTACGACTAAACCCATTCAATTATACTCCATATGGACCTTCAACAACACTGCCTTCACCATAATATATTTCGAACTGCAACTTGGTTGACATCTCTGCCAATATATTGAACCATTCAAATTCCATAGACAATGACAATACTTATACTAAATACCACATATTTCTATAACTTATACCTCTAAAATTTAATTATGTGAACTAAATACTAAATACTAATACTAATACTAAATACTAATATTAAAAAGTAATGCACATTATATTTTGAACTAAATACTAATACTAGATACTTAAACTGCACATAATAATTTAAAATCAATGTTCTCTAACATCAAGTTAATATAGTAGATCTAAGGGTTACTAATGCGCACTACTACACTAATATGCAGATCTGCTCAAACACATTATTGTACTGTATATTCTACATTAAAAAAACTACGATATTCTAAATTCCTATACTACCAGATCTACCACATTTGACTAGGCTAATATGAATAACAAATACTTAATGACAATAAAAAATTGAGTACACAAATTACATGATTCCCCGCTTCACCCTCTCCTCCCTCTCCCTCTCCTCTCCAGCTCTCCTCCCCTCCTCGGCGCCCTCTCCTCCCTCTCCCTCTCCTCTCCTCCTCGGCGCCCTCTCAGCTCAGCAAATGGCCACAGGACCGGGCGCCCGGGCGCGTGCGCATATATATGGGGCACCTGGCGCCGGGGCTCCGGGCGCCAGGGCCCGGCGCCTGGCCTCCGGGAGCCAGGCACGGGCCCCACGGCGCGCAGGCCCTTGGCGCGGCTCGGCTCGACGCGGATGGAGATGCTTTTGGCTTTTGGCTTTTGGCGCGGCTTGGCACGGGGGACCTGGCGCCTGGCCTCCGGGCGCCAGGATCCTGGCGCCCGGCCCGCGGGCGTCGGTAGACTACGTTTGCAATTGTGCATGCACATGGTATATTCTTGTAAATAACGAAAAAAATATAAAAATAAAAAAAGTGCGTGGATGAGCGGGTGAGCTGTCTTCTGCGGAGGCCCACGCGGCATGGACGAGCGGGTGAGCTGTGGTATGCGGATGACCTAATGCTAGCTCCGATGGATGAGCACAACGAGCATTTTCCGTTCTGCTCCTCTTTTAGCGTGTTCCAAATCTATTTCAACAACAATACTAGTCAAAGTTAATAAAAAAATCTGATCTAAGTACATTTTATTTTTATTTTTTGATACACATTTGGAACGTGCTGTTTCAACATTTTAGATACATTGTCTCAACATTTTCACATTAAAATGTTGAACCAAAACACTCGCATTGTTGATTTGGGTTTAACGCATTGTTGAGTCGAGTTTAAACAAATGTTGAAGCGCATATATGTGGCGGAACCGCCCTGCTTAATCCAGACTAAACACACCTGCCACCTTTGGTTTGTTGTGCACTTAGGCCAGACTAAACCCGGTAGTCCGTCGAGAGTCCTTCGGGCTCTCAATAACACCATTTCCCGAGGAATCGACATCAAACACATCCGACTCTCGAAGGAGCCACAACAATTACATCATCACAGGCAGTTGAAATAGAGAATAATAGACTTAATTTACAAACCAAGTGTACGGAGTCGAATACATGTTTAAGTATAGCGGAAGCGAATTCAGGGTATATAAATATAGCGGAAGCGTTTTCAAAATTTCGCAGCGAAAACAGTATACTTAATTAGTCTTTATGAAGAGATGAACAAGGCCAGTAGCACTGAGCCCATCGGTACTACCACCTCCAACACAGCTATTCAGATGTCGCCGGTACCTATAATCCAAAAGTGGAAGCAAACCCTGAGTACTAGTTACTTAGTAGGACTTAATGGACGGGGTTTACGGCTGACGCAAAATATGCTTACTAATCATGTGGATCCTTAGCTGTTGATTCTTTAACAAAGTCATGTTGACATATAATAGCAGGATTTGACAGCTGCTATCCATTAACCATGAAGATCATTTATATCTTGAAGTAAATACTTGCATGAAAGTAAAGCATGAGTATCATCAGTAACTTGCATAATAGTATATCCCACATGTCCCATCCCAAGATTCACAATGCCCCCATCTAACCCCTGAGAGTAGCCGTCTCAGGAGCGATACCACGGTACGTCGGGTCAGCCCTTTCTCGACTTCAAAGCACCTCCCAAGTCCATCGACCTCCTACCAGTAGATGGGCAGCACCATCAATAGTCGGACGGATCATACACATCCAAGCACGTTGTATTGAAAAGCATAATTTAATAAACAACATGTTGCAGTTATTACAACGTTGTCCGTGTGCGATATCTGGCATTCTCACACCTGGTGACCATCAGCGATTCGAATCGATTTGTTAATTCTCGGGAACAACTAAAGATGCCAGGGATATATGCTTACTGGCCATCGCGTTCCCACGTATAGCCCCCATCTCCGCTTGTCACATCCCAAGTTTGATTTCAACCCGCCATTCCCCAGGTTTAACCCCCATGGAGCGTTACCTCGACGCACCGGGTCCAGCCCTCCATGAGTCAACACCCAAGCGCCCCTGGGCCCGATGGTAGGACCAAGTCTCTGTTCTTCGGATGGCACAAATAAGACTTTCACCGGTCCATTATTCCGGATAAGCACTCTAGCAATGTTATGCCGATCAGCAGGCGAACAGCGAACGGGCCTTATGCGACTCGAGCGGAGTCCAATGCCCAATACCATAAACAGTAAATAACTCATAAAATCTTCGCCCGGTCTCCATTTAAATATAAGCATAATGATTTCCATAATAGTAAGATTTTTGTGATTGAAATCACCTACACGACGAGTGACTCCATTCACTTGTGTCTACTCGTACCTAGCATTACTAGGCACTCGTCCTACGAACTCTATGTATAGGTGCTAGGGCCAGGGCGGCCAGGAAGTCTAATGCAGTTGGTTTCAAACAACTTCTAATGCATATGCGTAATCATCAAACAAGATAGTATTAGCTGGGAGAAATCATGGTCCTGCCTACCTTTGATTGTTCTTAAGAAAACCAACAAACTAATCTAAGTTAGTTTGCCGGGTTGTGAGGCTTTACCCCAGGCAACCCGTTGAAGCAGGGATAGATTTAATCAGCGACACATCGTCTTCTTGCTCTTGGTGCAATTCGTTGTTCGGCTTATCGATCAATAGCAGCTCTTGTGTTGATCCTTCTTCGCGGAATCTATATGCATGATATAATATGCAAGTGAGTGCAAGAGAATGCAAATACCTGTATATGCTACAGGTTATATGTATGTCATAGTGCAATCATGAGTGCAACGAATGCAATTGTACGCATGAGGTGCAATTAAAGCATAATGCATGATCAATTGGGTTGTGACAAAAGACTCAATTTGTATTTAGTTCAAACACATCCCATAAGAAGAAAACTTAACAACTTTCCTAAGAAATCATACAACCCATCACTAAGAAATCATATAAGTCATCACTACATTTTATCTTTGAAGTCATCAGGAGTTAGTGTCGTATATGTGTATACAGTCCCTATCAGATGGAATGAAGGTGTCTCTCAAAAACACCTCCATTGATCACCCTTGGAATCACAAGATGTATTTAATGGTGTGCAGCAAATAACTTTATATATACACCAAACATGTTGTCACTGGTAGTTAAGCGTATACACACAGATTAATAGACATACCACCTTTATGTATAAAATGCACTCATGAGTTCATGTAGTTAGGCAACTCAAATTGATCTCAAACTTTTACCACATGCAAAAACATACTTCAAGATGCTCCTGCCAAAATTTCAGCTTCAACCAAGTTATAATTAATTTATTAAAATTACAGCAAGTTTCCAGCCCTATAGCTTGTCAAAATTTTCATAATTTATAGAAGTAATTTCTGGACTTGAAATTTCTACAGCAAATATTTCATTGCATGAATATTATGTACAAAAATCGGCAAGCACAAAATCCATAGTTTTGTAGGACATCTATTTTCCATATATTTATCTTATGCAAATTAAGATCTACTTACAAACAGTGTTAATAAACTCTACAAAATTACTTTCTAAACTCCCTATCATACTAGTAGCATACCAGATTTTTCATATAATTATCTATGCATCCTACAACCATTTTTCTTTTTTATTTAGTTAAACATGTGACACTTTGTCATTTTCAAATCACCACTCAAACTTCACATGCAATGTCTCAAATTTTACCAGCAAGCTACCCATAATATATAAAGTATATGAAAAATACCAGAGATCATATTTGAGCATATTTTATATAGCCTTCATTTTGCAAGTTAATTAAATACACAAAACACATGCATAAGGGCAAAACAGTAATTAAACAGTCAATGCTAGTTCTACCAAAAATCACATAGTACCTAGAAGCCATAACAAAGTTACTGTCCAAGTTTCATAATTTTTGGAGTTCATTTGGTCCAGTTTTACCATTTCTTAGCCCTCACATGCATACAACTTAAACAAGGGCAAAACAGTCTTTTCACACATCCACATCATACATATCCTGTAGATCTACTCAAGAGGAGTCCATAGCCACTGAATTTGTCCATTTTGGTTTTTTTTTTTGAATTGTTATGATTTTTCAAATTTCACATCTCAATATAAATGAATTTAAACGGAAAACATTAGTTCTGAGGACTATAACACAAATAACCATAGTTTCCAGGGGCTAGACCATAAGATTCGCGAGACTCAGTGTACAGCGGTTCGGATCTAATCACGAAACGTTGAAACTCCGAGGACCAAATCGCAAAGTGGCCATCGTCTTCCTCCTCTTGCGCGACGACGCTCGGCGCGCCGGCCAAGCGGGGCCCGGCGAGCTCGCCGGCGGCGGTCGGGGAGGGGGAGAAGGGGTCGGGGAACCTCACCGTGCTACCTGTGGCGACGGGGAACGACCGGAGTGGCACGGCGACGGTGAGCCGAGGAGGTGGGACTCCGGCGAGGTGGTGCGGCTCAATGGTGGGGATCCGGAAGCCTAGAGTTCGGTGTTTCGGTGAAGGGGAGTGAGGCGAACCTCGGCGTGGTGGTGTGGAGGCACGGAGGTGCGAGGAACGGTGAGCGCGGCTTGAGCCCCGAGCTTCGCGGCTATGGCGGTTCGGCGGCAAAATGCGCGGCGGTGGAGCGGTCGCAGTGGCCTAGACCTAGGTGAATCGGTGGAGAGGAGGCCGGGGAAGAGCGGCGCGGTGACGTGGGGGCGTGGAAGCGGCCGGAGCGATGGGCGTGAGGTTGGCCCGAGTGTGCGGCAATGGCGGCGGCCGGTGGAGAAAACAGAGGGAGCGAGGGAGGCGCTCGGCGAGCGAGTGAGCGGGAGAGGGCCGCGGAGGGAGTGGGAAAAGTAAGAGGGCGGAGCGAACCCGGCCAGGTTCCGTCCAGGTGCGGGCGGGGCTCGGCCTCGGCCGTCGGCCGGGGGCAGAAGCCGTCCGCCGCGTGGGCGAGCAGGAGAGGGGAGGAGGAGCGGTGGCCGTTGGGTGGACCAAGTCCGTAGGCCCGGTGAGACTGGCAGGTGGGACCGGGGCGGAGGAGTTGAGTGGACGGTCCATGGACCGAGTGCGCGGACGCGTGGGGACGGTGGGACCCACTGGCGCGACGCGTTCCAACCGCGGGCGCGAGAATCTGACGCGGTTAGCCGGTGGGGCCCGCGTGTCAGTGAGTCAAAAGGAGAATAAAATTCCAAAATTGAAAAATGGTGTTTGACTCCAGGAATCCATGTTTGTATTTTGTGTTTTTGAACAGGTTAGAGGCCGAATTTGAAGATACCACAATTAGATGAAATGTTCTAAATTTGTTCCTCTACATTTCCCTTGTAAACATGTATAACATGTTATATTTAAAAATCTGGTGTAAACTTGAATTTAAGCTGCTGACCAATGTTTGACCAACAGAACCTTCTAGTTTAGAAATTTGAAAAGTCAAATTTCTAGTCACTTTTACCCAAAGAGTTTTATACCAACGTTGTTCAGAATTTCATGATCTATGACTTTCTCAATACCAGCATTGCAAGGTTTTGGCTCTAATATCAAGAAAATTTGAAATTACTAAGCAGGTCATGTTTGGACAGAATTCACAAGCTGACAGAAAAAGCCCCAAAACTCTATGCAAATTTTCATGCATGTCAAAGCACCAATTACCAAAGTTGTTCGTCATCAAATTGTCTACAAGTTTGTCAATATGAGTTTCACCCAGATCTAAATAGAATCAAAGTTATGGGCACAATCGTAGGGACATATATGCCGAAAACAGGTTTCAACAAGTTGCATTTCAACCAAGTTTGAATTAGGGTTCAAGTGCATGCTAATGTATGATGCTTTATGATGAATGTTGCATATATGATGAATGATTATGCACTTGAGATGCCGGAGCATCACAATATAAATGAAAAAATGAAATCTAATAAAAAATTAGTTATATGTATTAGAATAAATAGACGTATAAAAATAAAAAATAACTAATCACCTTGCTTATTATTAGTGGGTTGAAATAAACAGATTAAATGGGTCTAATGGGCTGGAAGATAGGTAACCAAACCGTCATGTGAAAGATAGATAGGAAATCCCGTCTCACGCCGCATCACGCTTGCGGACGTCCGCGGCAGACCGTCTCATGCCGCACTACGCGCCGCGCATCTGCTAGCTAGCCATTGTGCTCCATCGTTGAGTCACCATGGTTCGTCGTCTCGCTATACAGCACGTCTGGCTAGCTTGAGGACCTGAGCTGAATAGAATAGCGCTGAGAGTCGCCTGGCTCGTCTTGCGGGCAGACGGGACAACGAGCCGATGTGTTGCCTCGCGATGAGACGGGAACGGGATACGCGGCGCCGCCGGGCTACTGCGGCTGACCCGTGTTCCTCCGCTTCGGTTGATGGGCTGCCTCACGGGCCATGGACGGTTAGCGGCACAAGACGACCCAACGGCTTGACGGGCTGACCCGCGCCACTTGCATCCCTACTTGGGCCTCGGCGAACCGATGACCACACAGTGAAGTGAAAAGATGGAAATGGAAATAGAAAAGTAAAAAACAAATGCAAAGTATTTTTTTACAAAAACACATTTCTTATTTAGAATTGGAACCTTTTCAAGTTAGAGAACCTTCCCTCTTTACAGAGAGGTGAATCGATTTAAAACATAAAGACCAATTGATTCCCTCTCATCTAATACATTCGAAAAATATTCGGAGACAAATTGGTACCTTACTTGATTACTTTATTACAACTCTTGTTTAGCTGTCTTCTCCGGACTCACTTCGAACATTAAAACCCCAGGCTTGACTCGTAATAACCTTTGCCTCAACCTTTAGCTCTTCGCTCAAAAAAATTGACCCACGCCACCAGCACTTAGGCCTTCGCTCGGACGCCCGGGATCTTCGCCCCGACGCCCGGATCTTCCCTCGGCGTTTGGACCATCGCTCTGCCGCCAGGACCTTCGCCCAAATGCCTTGATCTTGGCTTGTGCTTGTGCGAGCCAAGGTTTTTCCTTAAGACCAGGGTCACCAGACATGACATATGAAGGTGTAAAACACTGTTTGGGCTCTGTAGACAGATAGAAGGATAATTGAAATAGTGCGGATGCACTCTTTTTCCCCTAGCTGGTGACCCCAGCCTGAAGAGAATCTCATGGAACTTTGTTAGAAATAACTCGGTACACACGATTTTGTTATCAGTTGGGCTTCGCCTCAAGGCTTCGTAGAGCTTCGGGTATTGTGTCCCCAACAAAACGAGAAAAAAAAACAGGATTTCTAAATATTACCTCATGTTTTCATCCACCTTTTTATGGCTAAGATTCTCTGTAGATTTGTGCAAGTTTGGCTCAAGAATTATGTCGCAGCCTTGCAACGTACTTATTGGGCTCTGTTTTGGTCATTCTATGCCGGCCGATTGACAAGATCTGTATGGACTATCCGCGCTAATCAACAGTTCATTCAGTGGTAGGCGACGTTCTAATCGAGAGCGGCGAGACGTCCATGGTGATTTCGTCAATCTCAAGATATGACGGTCCAGTCTTTCGTAGGTGCTCATAGAGGTAGGGTGTGCGTGTGTGTCTGCGTTTGTACTTTGTTTCTCAAAAAAAATCTAGGTTGATTAATCACAATTTGATGAGATGGGTATGTGCATCGACATAGCAAGCACCAACAAAGAGACACAACCCATCCGGTCTACGCATGCAAATTTACAAAGAGTCAATGCCAAATTTAATTATTGCAAAGCAATAAGGTCACTTCCGATTGGCCAAGTAAAGGATGGTCAGTCCGAAATGTGATCCATGTTTTTTTCCTTTACTTTTTCTTAATGTTTTTGTTAATTGTTTTCAATCTTTTGTTTTTTGATTATTATCTCATTACTTTTATCCGTAGTTTGCTAGTGATTGCTTTCTGAGTGATTTTATTACCTTTCTCAATCGCTTTTTCTTTCATTATGTCTGTTGCAAATTCGTTTGAAACTGATGTCTCCATCATTCAGTTTCTCTTTTTTCCCTATATGAGACATGGCAATATCTTATTGGTCCAGAAAGTGGATGAAATTTGGAAACAAAATCACCTGTTTAATATTTTTTTTAGGTAGTCAATATGGGGAGTGTTCGCTTCCACCTAGGTGGACGGGGTTTCCGTCCACCCACCCGCACCCCCCACCCCCCCCCCGCCCCCGCAATTTTTTATTGAGCGCGTAGCACTTTTCTTTGTGGGCTGAATTGTTTCGTAGCCCGCTTTGGCACTTCGTTTCTTCAAATTCGCTTTCTTCCGTTCCCACGATTTCCTTTTGTTCGCGATTTTCTTCCGTTTCGCTTTTCTGCGCTTCCGTTCGCGAACCACGAATATTACGCGTGATCACACTATTGTTTCGTAGTTTATTTATCGCAGCTACAAAAATCCTGAAAACGTTGCTACACACATGAACACGAATCAACATACCATATTTTTTTTATCATCTGTCATCATGACGCTGACCCCACATGAATTTGAAATTAAAAATGTTATATCTGTAAAACAAAAGGTCCAAATCAAATTCCAATTGCACCATCGTGTTTCTAGCAACAAAATCTTCAAAACAAGACCACATTTAAATATATTTTAAAAAATTAAAAAGATATTTTTTATAATAATACGATACATGTAAAAAGATAATATTCGATGTACAGCAATTACATATTCTACATTTGTTTGTGTAATATTCTACTTCAAGAAAAGGAATATTCTATTTTTAAAAATATCCTAGATTCAGAATACAATATTCTATCTTCGCCTGAAAAATGTTCCATCTTCACAAACAAAATATTCTAAAATTTAGAATAAATTATTTCTATCTGCATGTGAAAAATATTCCACTTTATTAGATTTGGAATACAATATTCTATCTTTCTTGAAAAATATTCCATCTTTGCAAACAAAATATTCTAAAATTCAGAATAAAACATTCTAACTTCAAGAAAATGTCTCACTTCACAAAAAAAATGATATATCATCAAGAATAAAATCTATAGTTTCGTTGCTCTGTCTACATTGTGTCTATAATATTTTACACGTCCATGTACATGCTCCAAAGCCCTCGGCACAAGTTGTAGTATGCATACATGTCATTGCTCCCATCATGTGCCTAGAGAACGACTGCGCATTGCACATTACATTACTTACCGTGTCGACCGTGAAAATCAATGTTCGCAGGCGGAGTAGACAGCTTTTTTTTTACCGGCTATCATTATGACGTAAACTCCACACAATCTCCAAACTAAAAAATGCTATACCCACCAAACACTAGTCTAAATCAAATTCCGATTGCACCACCATCTTCCAAATAAAAAGATCTTTGAAACAAGACAACACTTGGATATATTTATAAAAAATTAAATTGGTATTATATTGACAAAATATTTGTACATAAAAATGATGCTCGATGCGTACCAAATTAATATTTAAGCTTAATTTCCGTAGTGTTTTTCTTTCAAGAATAAAAAATATTCATAATTTTCTATTTTTTAGAAAAAAAATTGAGCTATAAATACAATATTCTATCTGCACGTGAGAAATATCTACTTTACAAATAAATATTCTGATACTTAAAATGAAATATTCTATCTTATAAATAATATTCCACTATTTTGAATAAAATATTATATCTTTATAAAAAATAATCTAGTTTAATAAATTATTTATATTTTTGAATAAAACTTGTAGCTTCTGAAGTTCTGTATAAGAATGATATCTATAGTACTAAGAATTTCAAATTGGAAAGAACTAAAATAGGGAAAATAAAAGAACACAATAACGGGAAAAACAAAACAAAACGAAGAAACACACGCACACACAGAAGAAACATATGCACACATAGAGACACAACACAACAACATAAAAAAGAATAAAGATAAACACTTGTATATGCAAAATGGATGGGATCATGACAAGAACGAAACAACAAAGAAAGAAAGAATATCAATGGCGGGTAACATACTCATGGACAAAGGAGGAGAGAGAACGTCAATGTCGGGCAAAACAATAGTGAAAAATAAATAGACGATGGCAATATCGGAAATACTCATGAAAAGAAGGAACTCACAAAAATAAAAAAATAAAGAACGTCAATATAAGACAACATTATCACACAAAAAATATGTGGAAGAAAATTGAGAACACCGAGCAATGATAAAATATGACTCGAAGAAATAAAATAGTATGTATGGCTGTGTACTTCACGGAGAAGTCATACAAGGCTGCTGCCATCTGCGGAGAAAAACATAAGCTGCGCACAAGATAAAAAAAAAAGAGGAATTTGACCGATGAAAAATTAACCATGTCCCAATAACACTTTAGAAAATAAGAAAAGGGGTGGACGGACGTTGATTCAAATCCACCTAGGCGGACCCAAAGATCACTAGATTGATTTCAATGTTCATGATGTTATGAAAATAAATATTAAATCAAAAATGATTTATGGATTTTAAGAATAGCTTCACAAATAAAAAGGAAAATTAAGAAAGGAGAAAGAAATGACACAAAACTTAAGCAGTGACACGACATTAGACACAAAAAGAAAAAAGTGCACCCATCATGCTGATATGCAATAGATTCTAATAGTGTCGACCAAATAATATTCAATAAAAATAAATGAAAACTATAAAAAATTAAAAAAGAAATAAAAGGAGTATGAATTAAACTAGTATAAAAGAAATAGGAAATGCGGATGAAAGGAAGAAGCGCGTGATTTGGTAACTAGATGACTACTTGTGGATTCATCAATGAGGCTGCAGAATATAAATAAATAAAAAAGAAAAGAAATAAACAAAACCATGCAGCACGTAAGTGCTTCGTGGAAAAGGAATCGTGTCGACTGACAACAGAACGAAGAATAAACACAAGGCATGAGACGAACCATAGATAATAAACAGAAAAATACAGACAATGTATTGGGCTTAGATTAAATTGGGCCCAAAACCAACCCCACACAAATGAAAAACAGGGTGGGTGGACGGAGGCTCCGGTCCCACACCTGGGTGGACCGGATGATTATCGGTCAATATCGTCCGGGTGGAAGACCACATATATTCGACTGACAGATTCTGAACGGCCTTCAGCCCACCTGCGGAACTCGCCCGCTGGTCCAGCCCAATCTGATGGCTACAGGCCTTTTGGCCCATTATTCACGCTACCGACTGGTGGAGTCGTGCCACCACGCGGAGGCCCGTGGCGCAATGCCCATCCGCACCGCGCGTTGGAGGCTTTCGAGCACGGCAGCTGCAACTGGGGTTGGAACTTTAGACTATGTGCAGTGGATTGGGTAAATGGATTGCCTATACACTGTAGCGACACTGTTCACAGATAGGGAGGTAGTTGGAATAGTGGATACACAATGTATTTACACATTCTGTTGCACATAGTCTTAGCGATCAGATGAACTCATGATTGCATCTGCGGAATGACGATGGGGAAATAAAGATATCTGTAAACATGGAAAATACGCAAGTGAACAACTTCTCTATACGGCACCTTTTTCACATTATGTGCAGAGTACCATCGGTGATCTGCAGAAATTTTCATTATGAGTGACACGGACCCATGAAGAGTACAGGCACGTATGCACGCTGGCATGCATTCTGTCTAAACGAAAAAAACAAGCAAACAAATAGGTCTACCCAGTACACTACATGCACCTACTGAAAGTCTGAAACCAACAATTTAGATCAAGCAACACTTTTTTTTTATAACGATCAAGCAAAACTAAGATTATACATATATAAAGCAAACATGAAACATGCCCACGGTTTCAGCAATGCAAATAATATGCAATGCCGCATCAGTTGTTTGCCGGCGCAAAGGACCAGAGCTGCCACGTCGTCGTCCCGAGGATGCCCCAGACGGAAACGCCGTACCGAGCCGTCGTCGCGCCAGGGCCATCGCCAGCCACGGTGATCACCAGCTGGTACCTGGCCCCGCCGCCGTACGGCTGGGCCTGGCCGCCGACGACGCTCACGAACACCAGCTGCGCCCCGGTGTTAAGGCAGTAGGCGTGCACGGCGAACTTGCCGACCTGCTGGATGGTCCTGTCGTTCACGTTCGTCACTGGCGACCATGACGCCGGAGGGTTCACCGATGATGGTGGCGGCGGCGGTGGCGGAGGAGAGTTCGTGGCTGGTGAGGGTTGCGGCCGCGGCGGGCTTGCCGCTAGTAGTGTGGTCGTCGGGGGAGGTGCTGTATCCACGACGTGCTCGTCGGCGCTGGCGATTGCAAGGGCAAATAAGGTGGCAACAGCCACGAGAGCGAGGGGAAGAGGTAGTGACGACGGGTTCAGGCTCATGTCGTGTTTTGGCCGATGTGTATACGTAGTAGATAACTGACCACTATCTATCGCGCTACGTGTGAGGGACAAGTTTGTGTTGGAGACGAGTCTTGGAGCGTTCTACGCATGTCCACTGTTTATATAGTGCAGATTGCAGACACAAGGGATCGGACGAGATTACCGCTTAGCACATTGTTTACAAATATTTATAGAAGTCTTCTGAGAAGAGCAAGTTTAAAAATCTAGTGGTAAGTTTCTGGAGTCCATTGAGAAAGTATGATCAACTTAACCAGTGAGCCAGCTTGAGGCGTGGAAAAATGACATCAACACCGATGCACAAGAATATGCAAAAGTCTACGGAAGTAGTACGCTGTTTGAACACTTTGACGAAAATAAGAATTAAATTTTCTATGTATGATCTCCGATCCTAGTCGTAGACGACGAGAGCCCTTTTGTCCTCTTCTCGATCGTCATGTAAATGAAGCCGATGGTGCATGTGACTGAACAATCTACAGTTTTCGAAGTCTGATCTAGTTTGAATAATCTCAGTAATGTTGGTCTGAGCGAAGTCTAAAAATTAACTACGAGCCGTATACGATCGCCTCGAGGAGTCGAGGTTGTTTAAACTGTTCGATGGAACTATATTTTTTTTAACGAAACCTAAACCCTAAAGACAACTCTGCTTTTATATAAAGCAAATAAGAGTTGATACATTCTGGGGTTACCAGATACAAATAAAGCTATGACGCAATTCTGATACAAGCAATTCTATTACAAGTTCAGTAAAACACCTTGAAACAATCCAGAACATGCAAAAGCTCGCCGAAACCCATCACAGCTCGCCTACATCAGTACTTGCTGTAGTAATCGGAGTAAAACTTTTCATCTATGTCATCACTTGATTTGTCACTGCATCTAAGTCAGTTTGTCCTCCTGGCTTCAGCAGCACCCTCCATCTCTGCAGGAATGAAATGCCAAGAAATATCATTTCAGCTGGTTCACTTAAAAATTTCTTCTCGATAGCCATTCTATTTCTAGTCTTCCATAGAGCCCATGCAAAGCCTGTAAAAATAAAGAAACTCAAACATTGAAATTTGTTTCCTTTTTGCTTTATCACTAAGTGCCATAAATCCCCCCTTGGAGCAGGAATCCAATCCCAACCAAAGATATCCCTGAAGCAGCACCAAATATAACGTGCTAGAGCACAACCAAGGAACAAGTGTTCAACGGTCTCTTCCACCCCACAGACAGCAATCCGACTACCCTTCCAACCCCTTTTACTAAGCCAAAGAGGATGGGACGGTTCCATCCCCAGTCCCTCCAATTTAGAGGGATCACATCATCCCCTGTTTTGTGCTATTTCACTCAAATGGGGATGATCCCATCCCTCCTTGTCCTCCCAACCAAATGGTTTAAAATTAGGACCGTCCCACTCCATCCCTCGCCGTCCCTCTAACCAAACACACCCTAAGGATCGAAGCTGTTTGTAACCTATCATGAAAAAGCTGCCAAATTTTTTTTTTTATTAAGAGGACGTCTGCACTTCCATATAGCGAAATCCACTTGACTATGAACTCCCCTATCGGTTAAAAATCTGTACAGAGATTTTTGTAGTAAACTGTCCGGACTTCCCAAAAGCCCAAGTCACCACATCTTTCCTCTCAACTAATCTCACCATTTCAAATTGTTCCAACAGATCATTATAAAGCTCTACTTCCCCAGCATCCATGCTTCGACGAAAACGAATTTCCCACCCATATTCTTTCCAGCAGTCTGCTACTACAATTGCTGGGTCATCACAAATTCTGAAAAGCATAGGGTAAGATATCTTGAGAGGGACTTCTCCAATCCACACATCATTCCAAAAATTAGTTTGTCTCCCATTTCTAACTTGGTGTATCGCTCCCTTTTAAAAAGGTGCTTCACTTTGTGTAGCCCTCTCTATAACTGTGAAGCCTTAGTATGCCTAGATGAAAAGAAGTTGCCATCAGGTATGTATTTTTCTTGCAGGATTTGGAACCACAGCGCGTCCTCCCCTTGAACCAATTTCCAAATCCATTTCACCAGTAAGCATTCATTCATGAGTTTTGTGTTGATGACTCATAAGTCCTAACCCACCTTAGTCCTGGGGTCGACTGATATATTCCCACTTAACCATATGATATTTAAACTTGTCCGCCGCACCTTGCCAAAAGAACTTACTTCTAATTGAGTCCCGCCGATGGAACTATACAATCGCAGTGTTGTTTATTTTCATTATTAAACTTTATAAACATCACTGTTCTCAAACAACAAATACTGCCGGAGTCTCTGCACTGCACTGCACGTTTACCCGAGGAGGGAAAAGCAAAGAAATACCATGACCGACGGAAGGAACTCGTGTTCTTCCTTGAAACTTTTTTTTTTTCTTTTCCCCCTCTTGTACAGCCCGTAGAACTGGGCCGCCCACTGGTTTGAGCCTCCAAAAACGTTACTGGCCCATCGGCCATCGGCACGGGTGCTCGGCGAAAAGACGCACATACGAACGACCAGGCGACCGTACCCTCAAGTCTTAAGCTGACGCTTTTCACAGAACTGGGCGTACATACATATATTCGTGGTCGTGGACATTACACGGAGTAATTTGTGTGCGTATAATAACGCACATAACTTTGTGTTTGTGGTAACACAATACATGACTAGTCTCCTGCACTGCTAAATAAGGGATAACAAAGCCTTAATCTCGACCATTTAATTTTCATCTAAAAAAAACCTTATTACTGAGTTCGTGGAGGGAGTATTACTGACGCGATCGACGCGTACAAGGCGCACGCACAAATGACGACGACAGGAGAACGTATATTTAATTAGAAGCCATGGCCAGGCCCTGCATGCATTGCAAAACCGAAAGCACGCTAGCTCTGGACGACGATCTTCCTGAACCTGCGGAGCTTCCAGGTGTCGGATCGCGAACCCGGGACGCCCCACACAAGGCAGTCGTACAGGGCGGTGCTCCCGCCGTCGTCGGGCCTGGCGGCGGCCACCACGAGGCGGTAGTTGGTGCCGCCGCCCACGGCGGCCTCCGTCTGGCCGCGCACCACGCCCACGAACACCAGGTCCTTGCGGTGCGCCAGGCCGTACACCAGCACCGCGAATTGCCCCACCTGCTTCACCACCAGCTCGTTCACGTCCACGACGGGCACCCACGCGGCGTCGGCGTGCGACGACGACGACGACAACGCCACCAGCAGCAGGAGCGCGGCTCCGAGCAGAGGCAGCGCCGGCGGCGATCTCCTCATCAGGGAGGCGGCGGCGGCGACCATTGTGACGTGGACAAGTGCTTGTACTTGTACTGGTGGTGCGAGAGATCGAGCTTTATTTATAGTGCAGGTTTGCATGGAAATAAAGGGTTATCGCAATGCCTCCATCTGACGTTACTACAGACGTGGATGCAGCATGAGGGCGTAATAATCATCTGGCGCCCGGGAATGTCCTGGCGATTGGCGGATGTGCATTGAAACTTGAACCGCCTCTGTGGGGGTGTCGTGGCGTAGAGGCTGGAAAGTCACCTTGTGGGCAGCGATACATACGTCGATCGGCAAACCTTCCCAGGGCCGGGATAGGCTTCTGCTTCTCTGATCACTGATCTGCCTGCCAGTGCCATATCATCTCTGGCTTCAGTCGTCTCTGCACTCGCGCGGCACCGTGTACAATCAACAGCTACAGGGGATCGATTCATCGATTAGAGGATAATGCAGGGCGAGCGCCAAAGCTGCATGGATTCAAATCGATCAAACACACACCAGTACGAAAGTGGCTGCACTAGTCTAAGAACTTTGACCAGCAAATTAAATTGGCAAGTTGCTGTCAGATAGCCGCCGCCGTCTTCCTTAATTTCATCCTCGATCGCGTCGAGAACTCGAGATAGTTGATGTGCAAGTTGGTGAGGTCTGAGGTCCATTTCATTTGGCGACGCTGCCACCTCGAGATCGCCATTCAACTATTCATGCAAACCTCAAGATCGCCATGCAACTATTCTATTATTCCAAACATCTCATAAGTAGATATTGGAAGATTGGTGATTATACCCCTACATTTTTAAAACGAAGACTCAGTTTATCCCTATTTCTAACCCTGTTAGGTAAATTTGGTCTAAACCATTTAAAATAAATAGAAAACCCTTTCAAAATAGGAGGATAGACTATAATGTTCTTTATCCTTCCACCCAAAACCTACTGGAGTTCCACTAGTGAAAACATGGGCGGTATGGCCTAGGCGAGCCATGAAATGGGGAGACCCGGCTGCGGCAGTACAGTTGCCTAGACATGACCTGGCAGTGGTGGATCGAATATGGGTATTGTTACGATCTATTGCAAAAAACATAAAGGCACGATGCTCTTTTGGCACCGGAATTGATATTGTAAAAAAAAATTAACTAAATAGGGGTAAACTATATCTTCGATTTGAAAATGTAAGGGTAAATTCACAAAGTAAATAAAATGAAGGCAAAATCACTATTAGATTCCAAAATTAGAGTATAAACACCAAAGCCCCGTAGATATTCTTACAAATTAACTGCAAACGATGCTGGGTGGCCCATACATGCATGCACATGATGATGACAGTGTATATTAGCAACGTCTCCAAGGTAGCCTTTTTACGAGAGCATAAGCAAGTTAGTGACAGTGTATACAGTACGTCCAGTCATCACAGGATGTCAATTGTTGTAATTAAACCGTTTTGGTTCTAGTTCTATAGCGTTACTACATTCGCTCTCGAATGTTTGTCGCCGTCTAATTCATTTTTAAATTAGGAGGCCACATACATAAAAAGCCGAGGGAGTACAATTTTAGTAGTGAGAGATATACCATCTCACCTCACCTAATATGTAATTGATTTTTTTGTTTAATAACACATCTACAAGTTATGTTTCATGATATCCACGCGATATTCTCCTTAATTTGATTATGCATATATGTTCTCTTTATTGAAAAAAAACCACAAGTGCAGGTTTCATTTGTAATAGAATGTAGCCTTTCTTATCTTAATATTAGTTACTAATTGAAGGTTCTTTTTGGAGCCTCCACACTAATCCTCACCAGACACGCTAGGAAAAAAGATAATACTAAAAATTCTTACAAAAATCAAAAACATTCGGCCATCCATCATGTAGATCTAATAATATTAGCCATTGGATATATTATTTTTTCTAAAAAATTACCACCAAACCATTATGAAAGATGAAATAAAATAACCCCCTAAATTTATATAAAAATACCAACCATGCCATTATGAAAAATGAAATAAAATAACCCAATAAATTTATATAAAAATTACCCACTATGCCATTATGAATTATGAAATAAAATAACCCCCAAAATTTATATAAAAATTAACCACCATGCCATTATGAAATACGGAATAAAATAACCCCCTAAATCTATATAAAAATTATCCACCATACCAGTTTAAAATACGAAGTAAAATAACCCCCTAAATTTGCATAACAATTATCCACCATACCATTATAAAATATGAATTAAATAACCCTCTAAATTTGTATATAAATTACTCATCATGCCATTATAAAAGATGAATTAAATTAAGCGCTAAATTGCATATGTTATCATGAAAGATAAATTAAAATAGTTTCTAAATTTGCATGTAAATCACCCACAGCGCCATTACAAAAGATGAATTTAAATAATCACCTCTAATATTACTAAGAATTAAATCTATATCTCCTAATAAAACTCTAACACGTGTGAGAGCATGGATTGATGGACTAGTATATCAAAACATGATGCATGTTCACGGTCGATCCATGGTGCCATGATGACCTTCTCCGACGCCGGCGAGACTAGAATTTGAGGTTAGGGTTTTGGGGTTGTGGTCGCCAAGTTTGGAAGGGTCATCAGGGAAATTTCCCACCCAGTGGATGGGACGACAAGGCGACTAGGGCACTTATTTACCGCTATGGGTGGTGGAGAATGATGACGAGGCGAGGGCATTGATCTATAACTGGCTACGGCCATAGGATGCCTTTGGAGTCTAAGAGGTAGGGACACACGCAACACATAAGGTTGTGGATCTTTAATTGGCATCGTGCGGTGGTAGTGGATAGTGATGGGGACGCCGCCATTGCTAGGGCCTAGGGGAGGTGGGGCACGAGCAGCCTCCCCGACGCGCCCACGGGGCCCACGCAGGGCCAGGGGCGGATCCAGCGTGGGGGCTGAGGGTGCTCCAGCACCTCATACCTCGCGCGGACAATGGAAGCCTCCCCAAACCCCTCCCAACAATCTGTATGTATTAACACAAACTAGAAAAAATGTGAAGAATTAAAAGAGAAAGATGGTAAAAATGCGTGGGGCAGTGAGGGGGCCGCGGCGCACGTTGGCGATGCACGCACCGGGTACGAATTGGGGGTGGGGCAGTGGAAGGTCAAAAATTTTATTCAGACCATCTCTATGGCTGAAAAAGAATTCAACTGCAGACCACCCGTCAAACGCCCTAATATTCAATTGACGTGCTCCTTTCAGAAACAAGACACTTTTTACTTTAGCATCAACCTGCATGATACAGTGATAACAAAATTAAACAGATCGATCGTAACAACATGCAGTCTCCCCCAGCCCTCGTCGAAAGGGACATATTAATTATTCCTAATAATACAAAAAAGCACAAGCGTATACTTTTGCATTGGTAAAGCACAGTAATAGTAGGCGCAGCTTATGAGTGTGTACGTCCATGATGACCTCTCTACTAGTTTATCAGCTATACTGCCGGCTGCTTGTATGGCACGAAGCTGAGGAGCTGCCATGTCATGGCGCGCGACCCGGGCTTGCCCCGCACGACGCACTGGTACTGCCCCGTGCTCCCGGTGGCTGTGTTCCTCACGGTGAGCACGAGGCGGTAGTCGGTGATGCCGATGCCCCCGGGCTGGGTCTCGCCTCGCACCACGCTCACCAGCTGCAGGGGCTTGAGCTTTCGGGGGTTGGCGTTGCTGTAGACGATCACGGCGAAGGTGCCCACCTGCCTGACCACCAGGCTCCTCGGGTTGGCGATCGGCGTCCAGGCCGCGTCCGCCCCCGCCGGGAACGCGGTGACCACGACCACGACGGCGGCCACGGCCACGAGCAGTGGTGGGAGCAGCGACCTCATGGTTTAGCTAGTGTATGTGTCGGTGTCGCGATCGGGCGCCGCCGCCGCCGCCGCTCGCTTCGTTGCCGATGTGTGGTCTCTTTCTTGATCGTGCCTGTTGCCGTGGAGCCAGTAGGTGATCTTTATAGGCGGGTAAAGTGCAACGAGCCGCGTCCATCTGAAGCGAGTGCCGACACGTACGGGGCCTATACAGAAAGACCCAGCTAACGGCAGGGTGGTTGAGGGTGAACACCACCATATGGATGCATTTTCGATCAGCTTGCGAGCATGGCCGCTGCCGCCCAGATCGATGAACCCGCGCGGCAGCCGAGGTGGCATTTGGGCGCGCGCGCGCCTGCTGTGATCTGTGAGACACTGTGAACGTGGGGTGCTTGTCTCTGTTTGACCCAATAATTTTTAGGAAAAGCTATATTTCAACAATTTTTACGCTGTTTCGTGGTTTTGTAGGGACGAAGGGCCCTGCAAAGTCCACTCTTCGTGGCAAGTCAAGTCGATTTGGACTTTGATAGTTTGAGGTCAGCGTACGTGTATATAGATATTATATCTCTATATAGCAAACTGATTTTCTAGTGGCTATATCTCGATGCCACTGCACACCTGCTTGGAAAGGGCCTCTGGCCTTGCTTGCCGTCCGTAAAATTGTACGAGGGGCAAAGACAGCTATTCGTCCTCGATCGAAATCTTGGGACTTTGATCGTGACCATGATTACAAATTTAAGGCAGATGCATGCAAGTTGCTAGTAATACAAATTGGGACTCCAAACCGAGTCAACTCAACAGTGTCGTTTGTCGTTACTGTATTTCTGAGTGTACTTTACTTGTGCATTCCTCAACGACGTACCAGAGTCCATATATATACATTTCTTTTGCTTCAAAGTGACAAGATGAGCAGTAAAGAAGAGTGCTAGTTGCCCAAAAAATAGGGGTTTGAAGATCATATGATCTTTTCTCAGCTTCCGTACCCCTTGGCGTCTTGGAAGAATAATATCCATCAACGTACGTACGTAGCTCCCTATTTCAGGCTCTCTTTGGAATGCGGGAAAAATTTCCTGTTCTTGCATTTTTCTGTGAAATTAAACTGTTTTTTATGAAATTTCTACACAATTTCTATGAAAATTTTGCATTCCAAAAGGGGCCTCATTCTGTCTGCGTTGTTAGTTACTCCTTTGCTTTGAGATTTTCGAAGGTGAACGCAGTGATATACTGATTAGGCCCAACATGTGAATAATTTGGCTTTCCAACGTAACTCTTCATTTTTCCAGCTTTTAATCCATGGCACAAAAGTAAGGTCTCATTTGTTATGCTTAAAAAATCAGATTTAAAGTACATTTGCTCTTCATTTGCTGTACATGTTGGAAAACCAGAGTTATGTGATCATGCATCTTCAATGCTGATTAGGCAGTGCCTTCATTGGTGTCTCGCTCGGCAACCAACCACACACGTATCTAGTGACCATCAATGCAAGTTAACTAAGCATGCACCAGCTGGATGTTACTGAAGTTGCTGTGTCTAAACGGGACAGTGGTAGCTCGATATATACAGTATAGCTTCAATTCGTGATATGGTCATATGGTGAAGGTTATTCATGGACAAGCACGGTGGTCAATAATGGTCCCGACTAGAATGTGTCAATCAGATTTAAAGTCCATTTGCTGTGCATTGCATTATTTAAATCTGTCTTACACTTTCAGACCACATGATAAATTCTTGAAAAAACTTCTCTATTAAAAAAACTATAGACTAGGTATTTTCTACCTTTATAACTGTCTTCAATCTACAAAGAATGCAACTAATGCTACGTCTACGTGAGTATCCATCTGCAAAATGGCTTCCAAGTTCCAAGTAGTACCTACGAGCAACCATCAGGCTGGAATGGTACAACCATGCACCAAAAGGAACTATATAGTAGCTTATATCCATCAAATGCCTATCAACAAATCGAATCACGTGAAAAGTGTGACGACATCTCTTCTGTATCCTCTAACAATCAGCATCCGTGGGATGTTCACGACAAGCATGTCCATGTACTCCATGTAGCAGTAGGCCGGGTGGTTCAGAGGTGGTGGTGGGAGGCTCACCAACACCACAGCTGCCATCCTGGAGTACTTGACGATAGTGGTATTCAGCTTCAGCATCGTGTAAAGGAACTTCTCGACCTTCTCTTCAATGACCAAGACTTGTCTGTCACCCTCCATCAGTGGCCTCCCTTCTCTTTGCGCAGTCTCCTTCATCTCAGAGAGGTATGCTCTGATTCTATGCTGAGCACTCGCATACTCTTCTTCAGGATCTTTGTTAGCACCCGCGTTGATATCAGAGTGTGCTTCCATTGACTTCATGGTCACAACAATAACGTCTGCTTGCATCCTAAGATCATACAAGAACTTTTTAACGTCAGCCTTGAGCTCCTCAGCTTCGGTGTCCTCTTCAGCTATGCAGAAGACCTGAATCTTGCAGCTCTCGAAGCCATATTTGGTGAGTAGGAGCTGAGATAACAAAAGCATTAGTCCCCCATCCCTTACAATCCAGTATAGGTCAATGGTCCCGTACTGTCTCTGGTACTCATTAGGCCACTCATCCAGTCCTTTCACTATAACCACAGCCTTGTTAGCAATGATGCAATCATTTATGATGTTGACAAATGATGACGGTATTTGTGTTAGATTCTCACGGCGCCAGATCTCAGGGTAACGCATCACAACAATATTTGGCTTTAGGTTGCCTAGGCCCATTATCTGAACAATACTACGGAAACCATCAGACACCGAACGGGCAACGATAATCTCAGCGACGCCCTCACAACACTTATAGTCGATATAGGCACTAAGTTGACGACAGGCTGCCTTTGCATCCTCAGCCGATTCATGGTAGTCACCATCAACGATAGAAACAAAAATCGACATGCCACGGCCCTTTTTCTTCATACAGTTAGCAAAGTCTGCAAGTTTTGGATGGCACGGGACATTTTCTGGAAGTTTACCCCACGGGCGACAGAATATGAGAGGAATAGGGTACCAATTTTTGGGATGTACTTGATTTGCTGCAAGGAAAAAAATGTTCATATATAGCATGCATCTCGTAACTCAATTTAAGTATGTTTATGTGTCATGCAAAAAAATTCTACCTCCCAAAGACCGGAGACTTCGTAGAGCTAGTTGGAAGTATGCACTTTTGAATCCATCTCCCCAGTCACCAGCCTTTCCTTTTAAGCTGACGTAGTAATATATGAGACTTGCGAGGGCAAGAGAGACCACGGTAAAAGTCCATGATATCATAAACATGATAACTGTGTATTTAAGAAAAAACAAATGTCATTACACTAATTTGTGTAAAATATCTTGCGTAGCTCAAGGATATAATTCTTTCAGTTATACTATACAATAATAACCTTTGCAAAAATACAAATAAATAGCTTTATGAGAATGAATTTCAAATTTGGGCAAAAAAAATACAGGAATGAAAAAGCGTACCAATACATTGAGATGCACCAATCAAAGAAAGGATCGAGTGGTGTAATTTCCAACGAGGGCGCCAACTAGGAGCATCAAGCAGATCTAGCAGAAAGCATGACAAGTTCACACCAGCATAACACAAAAGAAAAAACATAGTGATAGTTGGCGTAATTAGATCTAGATTCCCAATCACAACACAAGCAATACATATGAAGCTTGTGAACAGAGTTGCCACGTGAGGCTCAGATCCTTCATAAGCTTTAAAACAATTAAGAACAGGAAGGATGTCATCATTCGCTATTGCTGCAAGTAACCTTGGAGCCCCTGTCATACTCTGTAGTGCTGCACCCAAAGTGGACAGAATAATGCCAATATAAATTACTACTGGACCAGGCCAAGCAATTGCTGCAGAAAGAAGCCTGCATACATTAGGCATTTTTAGGAACTCGCTACACACAAACAAAGTTACTAATATGGGAAAAACAACAAATGTACTTCATCGACTTCGAGAATTCAAACTTTCAACATTTTAGATTGTGTGATCATATTATTGTATCAATGTATCATTATCCTTGAAATTATCAGCATTTACAAGATACTTTTGGATTAAATGGTTTATATATGCATTCATTGCTTTTTAAAGTATATTCTCCTTAAATTCCAGACAAAGAAAACTAATGTCACTCATAGAGGTTATAAACAAAACAAGCAAGTGTAGCAATAAGAAAGTTGCAAGCAAATCTAGTGACCACCAAAGTTTGGTGGCAATGGCACTCTAACAAGTTGAGAAAAAATGAAAAGAAATGATACTTTAGCAATACTCTAATAAGCAATTTTGCTACAGAAAAGATTTAGCGACCTTGCAACCAAGTGCAAAAGGATACCAAGAGTAACTGTATGAAACGACGTGTAATGCGTCCATCATCCCCTTTGCACCACAAATTCAATAAGCTACCACTAGGCAACATACTATCAACATTCAAGTAAAATGCAAAATGAGTGATACCATATTTCTAAAGAATATCGAACCTGTCAGTTAGAAGCTCTTCTCTTGTAGCCAAAGCACCAAATAGAAATACAGATAGCAAGTACATCAAAGTTGTTAAAATTGTAGCATATAATGTTCCGACTGGAATGGAACGTTGTGTGTTTTTTAGTGAAGCAGAGCGGTTTGAACCTGCCATGATTCCAGTAACAGCCGGGAAAAAGAGTCCTAACAATGCACTAAAATAAAAAAAAATTGTCAGTATGTGGCCATTGATTATAGAATATAATTAAATCACACTATTACATCATAATAGAAAAGTTCAAAAGGCAAGAGTCAATAAATGGGGAAGAAGTGCGCACTTAAAATCCCAATATATCGACCCATTTGGGTCTGGGACACCAGCGTTGTTTGTAGGTTGGTAATCTGAGCTCCAATTTTCCGCAAGCGTAATGATACTCAAACCAGTGATTCCCTCTGCTTGGGAAGACATGAATAAATTTTAATGAAAAAAAATATTCACCAAAGTACTAGTCAAACAACTACTTACTTGAAGCATCAGGGCCTGGGGCAGTGAAGACGCCAATATAAATGCACACTATTGAGAAGAGGACTGGTACTAAGAACGCAGGTGCAACCTTGTTGATAATTTTGACACCACCAAATACAATAAAACAAAGCAATATGGTCACAATAACACCATAAATCTGGAGGTCATGTAGACTAGGTGTTGCTATAGTTGTTGCCCCAGCTGATGTACCATTTACTAATGTGTTATTGACCATTATAATACTCTCTGCTTTTAAAATACGTCACAAGTTAGTCGGGGGAAATATGAATATATCTTACATCAATGAAAAACAATTTTAACCACTACAAAAGTGAGCTTTAACACATTTATATAATTCAAAGAGAAAACTTGTACTACTAAAAATTTGATTTTTTTTTTGAACAAAAAGACTGTGAAGGAGATCCCCCACAGTAAAAAGGTGATTTATTAAGATTTAAGGATAGAGAGTACTTACAACACACCTTACAACCACCAGACAAAAAAGAACAACACAGACACCACTCGACACAACCCAAAGAATGGGCAACTAGTTACAGTTGATTGATCCATGAACTAATGATCAGACGGGAGCTCTAAAAATTTGATATATTGGTCTCCAAACATTGCTTTAATAAAATTAAATTTGTTATGTCTTTACTTGCGCCCCTCTTCCTACCCATTTGTGTTACTAAAATGGTAGAATTGACCATTTAACACCTCAAATATGTGATTTTTGCTTCCCAAGCAAGCATGCGCATCCAAAGATTGGATTTTTTAGCTTGTGGTTATAACAAAATGTTAGATATTATAATAGTATATCCATATTGCTTGGAGAAGAAAGAGCTTCCCTTGACCCTTTCTATGTCAATTATAGCCACTCATAAATGGTGCCAAAGAAATACCCAGATCGCAATTTTAATCATGGTAGTATAACAAACTTGTTGGTTCCCCAACTACTAGCTATGTAGTTGTTTCTCTTATCACTAAGCAAATATTGGACTATCACAACCCTTCAATCTTGTTTGCGAAGGTACTCATCGGTGGTTGTAGCTACTTTTATGAGAAACATACCCATAAAAGCAAATATGCAGACATAAACTATGACTGTCATTTTGCTGGTCCTTGTAACGTACATAAACAATGGACATAAAAGTGCAAAAATTTGTGGTATTTTGTCTAATATATAGATTAGTCATCAACTCATAAAAATCTTCATAAGTAAACCGAAAGGAAAATTGTTCATTAAAATTCTAAACACCAGAGTACCTCGGAAAAAACCAGTTGTTGGTACAGCATCTAGAAATGTTTCTACAGCTCCCAACACGTACCTAAAAATTAGGGATTACAAATAAGAAAAAAAATAGATCATCATGTCTAGCTGCAAGAGGGGATTGAAAGAGATGAAGAGATACCGATGTTTGCATGTACTCTTGTAATTAAAGAATGAACTAAAACATTGGAAGCTACAATATCTAAAATTCAATTAAACACAACTATCAAGAGCGATTTTCCACCTTGTAATATTCTATGTTATTTCATGTTTTGGTACTATTTTGACAATTTTAACATACTCGTTTTCTTCTGCTAAAGAGTACATGGTAACAAAGGTTTTATACTAAAAACTTTGAAAATTATCAATGATCAAGGATGAAACTAGCATTTCAATTAGTTCTACAACAAAATATTTTATTCATGACATACAGTTAAGCAACAACAAACAATGATTCAGGATATAAACAAATTATTAGTCCAAATTCACATGCATGAGGAAAATAAACAAATGCGAGGGATAACAACAAATCGTAGTCATCCTATCTTGCATACTTACATAGCTCCGGCAACTGCATTTCCTAGGAAGAAGCACAATCCAATACTAACTCCAACTTCTGGTCCAAGTGCACGACCAATTAGATAGTAAGGGCCACCACCCTAAGGATCAAAAGGAATCCATTGGTGTTCAAATTTAAGGACAAAACAAATTATATACTGCTTTAGTCATTTTTAAACAAATGAATGATTTACAAATACATAAGAATATGGAATGCAAATTATTCTAATGATTTATTAGTTTCCTCAATGTTTTACGTGTTTCATTAATATAGAACAAAACTGAAACAAACTCATTAAATTCAAAATACTTTCACCAACTATGAATTCTTATTCAACATACCTTCATTGCTCCATTTGTCGCAATTGCACTTAATGATAATCCAGTTAAAAATGTACATGCACCACAAAATGCAACTAAAACAAGTGACTGCCATATGCCTCCCATACCCACAATCCTATAGTAAATAGAAACAATTTATCATGTATTGAACAATAGAATTGGATATTAGTTTATCCATAAGGGAATAATAAATAATGCAGCAAAGAACCAATTTTTAAATGCTAAAATCCTAAATTATATTGGTGCTCAAATAGATTTGGGACACAAATTTCAATGTTTACTTGCTATATCTAGATTTGGTTATAAAATTACTACCTTATCATATGAAGACTTGGTTAACAATAAAAATAGTTCTTGCAAGTGAATAAATAGATAAAAATGACATATGAAGGTTACTTGCACAAAAAAGGAGAGCTCTACTGATACCAAGTGACATAGGAAAATATGAATATAATAAAAAAAATAGATGTTTTAACCTAACAAACTAAACAACACGTACACGGTAACAAGAAACGAGAATGGAAGTCTACCAAGTAAAACGGATATAATATATTATTCCCAAGATGTTCTGTAGGCATGGAACAAATACACCCATCATGGTACCAAGTTTAGGTTCAGTTTCCTACACACCAAATAAAATAAATGTAATTGTCAACATAGTTCTGTTTAGTAAGACATAATTGTTTTGTGCACATGGACCAAAAGAAAACCTTAGGGCATCCAATGGTAATCCCAACATCCTCACCATCCCTAGGGCTAGTTGCCGTGTGAGCTTGTTCTCCTGTCATACTGTTCATAATCAATCAGACGAATGACATATTTATTATTATTTCTATAGTAATAATAATTGACCTTAGGATATTGGCAATTTACTTAAATAGCAAATGTTTAAAGGAATAAAACAGAAATATGTGCAAAAAATTCCTAAACTCTAGCAGATGTGAAGAAAATATATAGACAAAGTGGTCCATACCTCTTGAGTCCAAACGTATTGACTAGAGAGTCAAAACCAAAGAGCTCGAGCTTTGAATCGCTTTGACCTACATTAGGTATAGGTTGACCATTTGAAGAAGCCATTTGCGTTCTTGGGTCAATACTTCGATTAGCACCCGGCTTCGTGGACCTAAAGTATGTTAGTTCTTACACATTTACCTCCAAAATCAATTGATTTAATTTTCAAATTTCATAAATACAAGAACAAGACCCAGTGGATAAAATATTTTGGCGAAGCTTAGGGTGATACTACATTGTTGTACTACATTCGATTTGACGGTAGTAACACATCTGTGGTCTTAATCAATGGAAGGACAATTATACTTCTAGGCTTCAATTTATACATTTTTTCTTAGAAAAGCAAGTAATCAAACCAAACCATCTAAACTTCACAACCATATGTCTAAACTGACATGTCAGAAAACTCCATTCATTCATATTTTCTATCAAAACAACAAGGGCTTGTTTGCAGTCCAACGACAATTCAGTTCGCATGCTCCATACTATTACTCCATATGACCAATGGGCTTGATACAGGACAAAACAAAAGGGTAGTAATTCAAGGTAGGCACTCATCGGGGCTCCCGAGATTGTCCTAAAGTAATGTCTCAATAGTCAAGCCACCATGGTAGAAAGAAAAATACAAAATTCCTTACTCTGGCGGTAATGTACTGCTGCAATAAAAGCCTGAAGAATGCAAATAGTCGTGTCATACTTGGGCCATGTTATTTAGATGGTTAAAAACTAATGATGTTGTCCCAATAAACACCTAACTAGAATATGAGCTTATGAAGCATTGATGCGTGTTATCTAGCACATAATGCCCACTCCCAATAGCAAATTTCCTCTAATAATATCTAATGTAGCAAGATGCCAACATGGATAGATGCAGCCTTAAAATAGCTTGATGTGCTCACCATAGTTTCCATCATATTGATACAACAATGCATGAAAGCATAAATAAAAAGGTGCCATTAAGTGAATAAAAAAATATATAAAAGAAATTGTCAAGAGCGCTTGCCTCTTCTCTGAGTAGCTATGCTCAGAAGCTTCCATTCTTGATCTTGATTATCCTCACTTAATATTGACTTTTATGGACACGTGAACACAAAAAAGTTATATAACTTGGGGCTACATTTTAAAAAATATGAACATTAAATATTTAGTGCATTCTTATAAAAATGATATTGGTTAGCTGGAATTTTCTAGATAAAGAAGTAAGATGCAATATGGTATTAGCAAGACAACATTATGACATTATAAGAGGGTACAAAATGACAGCTCGTTTGACAAGGATGTGATATTATATGAGTAGATCCTTTCTAAATCTAGAATTATGGAATATATTTGTATAAATTGATAGAGGGAGAGGTATGCGCGCATATAATTCAAAATAAAACAAACTAAAGCATCGAAGCATGGTCGAGGGAAACGGTATGTAGCGTTAATCAGACAAGATTAGGTGCAAAAGAAAGGGGATCAAGAGAGCTCACCGAGGGGCTTTGCTCGGGCAGAGGGGGTTCGGTGGTGGCCGTCGTCAACGAGATGCGGATGGCATGAATGCTTGCATGCAAGGGTATGGATGGTGATTGCGGGCTCAATTCTATGCCTTAGAGAGGGAGGGAACTGGATCGGGGAGGAGGCATGGCGGCGGCTTCATCGGCCATGAGGAAGGAGCCTGGGTGAGGCGAGGGTGGAAGGGGGAGAGGAGATCTATCGAGAGGCAGAGCGATAGGTCATCCTAGCTAAGCACGCGGCGCCCACCTTGGAGTGAACCATCGGAAAAAGAAGACGTGCCAATTTTCTATTCTTTACTAGACATGCAAATGCAGAGGTAATCCAAGGAAGGCATGCAAGCGTATTAATAATGAGTAGTACTTTTAAAACGCCATTGCTATCAAATGAAACATCTATTTTTCAATATCGTTTGCAACACAGTGTCTATTATAGCGAGATCTATAATATAAAACAATATCTATGTTTGATATATCTTGAAACTATTTTATATAGCCGGCAACATATATGTTTAATGAGGAGTAGTAGTAACTTATGTATCAGCCGTGTAGTAAGTTGTGTTGTACCATAGAGAAAAGCAACTTGGCTGATGTCTCGTCGCATGTATTCTTAAGAAACAACAATAATGAGTAAATTATTGGCCACACTCGAAGCCAAAACTTGAAAGTTTTTCTTATATACTATTATAAGAGTAAGTATAGAGACAATATAAAATTGTAAAATGGCAAATCATTTTTTTCTTATTAATAACTCGACTCTTTTTTGGGCATACACGTGTAGAGAATATATAAGAGAGTCCTCTTCCTCTCCACGTATATGCAGACGACGACAGTAGAAACATTTTATTCGCTTTTCTAGCATACAAGCATATATGGGGCCTCTGGTCTAACAGTAATTGCAAATTGCAATAAAGCATGCGCGACGCACGCATGTACTGCGTGCTATTGCTAGTTAATTTTCTTGAACTCCAACAGCATCCACTGGTATGTCCCAGGGATCCCCAACACCAGCACCTGGTACTGCGCGGTGGCGCCGCTGGCGCCGTCCGCCGCGGTGACCACCATGCTGTACCTCACGCCGCCCTCGTGAGCGTGGCGGACGACGCTGTCGGACACGCCGACGTACTTGAGCTTGCTACCCCGGTTCATGCTGTAGACCAGCACGGCGAAGCGCCCGATCTGAGCCGGGTGGGTTCCCGCCGGCACGTCGGCGTCCGGCGGGTCCACGAACCGCGCCGACGCCGCGCCTGCGGCGAGGAAGCCGGCGAGGACGACGACGAAGACCGCAGCGAGTGACCTCATCTTTTTTTTTTCTTTTTTTCTAGCTAGCTACAAAAAGTGTACTCGCTCGCAAGCGGCTAGTGTGTGTTATGCCTGTGCTGGTGATTTGTTAGCCTAGCAAGATTAGTGGGATATTTATACACAGCTGCGATCCTGCGAAGAGTGAAATGCCGGCAAGGAAGATTTTGTGCCTTTGTGTGCAGTGGTAACCTTAGTTTCTCAGGGGGAAAAAATAGCGAGAGGTCTTTGCTTGACACTATATAAAGACGCATTTCGGCGTGAAATAGTGGCATCCAAATTTCAATTTTCTTCGGAAGGAGAAATCCACCCGCTCGTGACATGGGCCGGGCGGGCTCGAGTTACGCGGAATCAGCGTGTGTAGCTCGGTCGGTCCACTCCACGGCCAACTCGATGCCGGGGCCCACACCATCCAGGTCTCCTTCTTCTGGGCCGCCGGCCCGACGGCCATGTGTCCTACGCCTGCGTCCCGGGAGAAATTTTTTTTATTTTTATATTTATTTAAAGGTCTGTCTGGTTATCAATTGACTGATTTATAGTTTGGGGTCAGTCACCTATTTTTTATGTTGGATCTAGCACGCTGCATTCTTTTCATCACCAGCCTTCTTTTCTCCTAAGCTCACGGCTCCGTCCAGCCTGTCCTAACTCAGCTTGGAAAAAACCAAGGCAACAATGTTTCAAGCTTTGGCTATCTGTCTATGTACGTCTGTTGTTTGTTTGTCAGGTATAGCCATTAAATGAGGTCAAACAATGGTATACAGAGTTACAGTATGTGGAGATTGTTATGTGCCGTAACGCTGTAACACTCACAAGCACACACCATGACACATGCAAAATGCTACGGCTCAACTAAACCTCACGTGCTCCTTCGGCATTTAATTTATCTTAAAATTACAGTTGATATACATTAAAACTACATTTACTTTTTTGTGTAATTTTCAACTAATAGTAGTCCAATTAAAACGCAGGTGTTAAAAATCTTAAAAAGACAACAACTCACACATGCCGCCGACTCTCACACAGACATACAAAAGATACTGGTAAAAAAGCATAGACACCGCACATACCGCCCTACCCTCACATAGACACAGACAACCGACATAGACAAACAGCCACAGACAACCCACACATGCCGCCCCACTTTCACAAGGACACATGCAACAGACACAAACATAGTCCACGCATAAACATAGTCCACGCATGTTGCTCCCAGCCTCCCACCCTCACACAGCATAAGCAAATAGGCGTAGACACAATCCACACAGACCGTTCTCATCCTCACACAGACATAGACAAACAGACCACAGCCCACACATGCCGCTTTTACCTTCACACAGACACATGCAACCGACACAAACATATTAGTACCTAGCTAGTATGGCTAATCAGTGTGGGTGGCAGATCTCACGCCTCTCAAATTCGATGCGAGAAAAAGAAGAAGAAGAACACCAGCAACCCTCGGCTTCAAACGAGCCATCGTATCGACCATTCGCTCCCACACCAATGTTTTCCAAAAAAAGGTTGCCGGTTCCGTCTACAACTTACCTCGTCATCAACACAGCGCGGAGCAGAGAAGTTTGAACGAATGACCATCAAGAGCATCTCCGGATCCACCTAGGCCTTCACTTCTCTCTCCTCCACTACACTGGAAGCAGCGAGTGTTCTGTGAATCTGTGGAGAAAGAATGCAAAACTACTCAAGTGTTCTGCGGATTGGACGCTGCAGACGAAGCCGGCTAGAGCTGACAGCCCGCGCTACACTCCGAGCCTCCGACACACAGCAGGCAGCCGCCCAGCGCCCCGCCAACCCAGCAGCCACGCCGCGTGATCTCGCTTGTCCGGCTGCGGATGAACGGCTCAGGACATCGACTGACGGAGAAACGGAATATCAGTTGCCGAGCTGGAGTAAATTTGTTTATTTAAAACCTTTTTTGCAAAAATAATTGGGTGTTTCAGAAATTTGCAAAAGTAACCTTATACCGCCGGACGGAACGGCGATTTTTAAATACCGCCGGATCGGGCGGCGGTCTAATGACGTGGCGCCTATCTGATGGCCGGCCTGGTGAAGCTGGCAACGTATAGCCGTCTGGGCCGGGTTTTTTTAAATACCGCCACCTGGCTCGGCGTTTTTTAAAAACTGTCGATTGGCCCGGCGTTTTTTTATTTACCGCCGCTAGGGTTGTGCACCGCTGGGGTGGCTCGGCATAAAATAAAAAACGCTGGCCCATTCGGCTTTATTTAAATAACGCCGGCCCATTTGACATTATTTAAATAAAGCCGGCATATCCGGCTTTATTTTGAATAAGAGCTTTTTTTTATTATTCGTTTTTAGAAGAATATACGATGGATGGCTATGCTTAGAGCGTTTGGTTGACGCGAGAAAATAAGAAGTATTTCGTTATTGAAATGGTAACACATAAATTTTTAAATGGCATAGACTTCGTTTGTTTGGTTCACGCTAGATAGTAAGGAATATTTCGGTATTGCAAGACACGATTTAAAAAAGTTAGAATCGAATGAGAAAAAAGTAACACGTAAAACTAAACCCAGCTTAAAGTTTGCAGATAATAACCACAACATAGTACATGTCTTTTGGCATAGTTGATTCTACTGCTACGGTACATGTTCAACATGCATTCACCATTGACTATGACCTAAACAACCTATCACATTTTTGCGTTGGCATGTTTTGATAGTGTCTAAGTAGCTCTATGAATACATGCCTTAGGGAATTTAGAAGCTGGGTATGAGCTAGACTACCTTCTGCTCCGATGTCTAACCATAATGTGCGGATGAGAAATGTGAGGATCCTCCTTACTCGTAGAATCCATGTCTCCCAGATGGTGGTGACTTGGGGGGCCAGTCACTTCTCGGGTAGTACGGGCATTTGCAGAATAGATCTGGGCACAACGGGTCATCCTCAAGGCTGACCACCAAAGGTGTCTTCTTCTCCTCATCTTCTTCAAGTGACTTCACCTTACACTCGAGGTCATGGATACGGTCCTTGAGGTAACTTATGTACTCGTCGATGTGTTGATGGTTTGGAGGATCAACTCACTTAGCAAAGCGACAGTTTCCCATGTCATAGTAGTCCTGCAAAGGCAAGTTTTGTTAGGATTGGGAAAATAGAAAAAATGCAAGGTAATAGTTACACATACATAGCCATTGGGGCAGCGATAGAACCGACGGCCACCATCTATCCATGAATCGAACACTTGCATAACAGAGTGCTCCCCATGGGCACACTTTGGCCACTCCTCTCTTCGATCATCATAAGGCCTAAGTCGTCGTGCACCCAAGAAAGTGTGAATTCCCTCTAGAGGGAACTGCTCTAGTGAAGGCTCGTACTCTTTAGGCCCAAAGGATCCTTCCCAGACAAAGTGGTGAGGTGGGTTTCCCCTCCTCCCACGGCCACGACCTCTCCCAACTGGTGCTGCCATTTGTGTTTTGCACACTCGGTAGGTGTTGTTTGTGTAGTATGTGCAAAGCTGGTGGTGTATTTATATTCGTGCTCAGCTCACACTGATGGAAAGGCTGTTGATGCATGTGAAGTATGCTGAGTATTCATATTTGCCTGCATAGTCAGTTGAGTATTCACATCAACCTGAAAAGGCTACCAGACAATGGTTCATCACATCCATTTGAAAAGGCTATTGAGTATTATCTGAAAAGGCTATCGGGCAATGCTGCCTCACATCCATCTGAAAAGGGTGCTGCCTAAACCCTAAAAAGGCTACCGGCCAATGCTGCATCACATCCATCTGAAAAGTCTATTGAGTATCTGAATTGGCTATATTTTGTATCTGAAAGGCGTCATATAGTGATACATTTAGTATGAGAAACAACGGATCTAATATTATTGCAACAGTCCATTACAGAAACGACAAATAAAGTAGAACATATTACATTAACACACAAATAAAGTAGAAGAGATTACAGTACATAGCGCTCATATTGCATTTAAACTTATTGAAATAGTAGCTTCAGGAGACAATCTATTGGGTGAAGCGAATGTTTTTGCCCTTCTTATCTTCCCTAGAGGATGATGTCCCCTGATCAGTTCTGTCACGTTGTTCTGCAGCGCGAAGCAGATCTTGGCGGCGCTTGAGCTCATTCTCCCTTCTCTTTAGTTCTATCTCTCTTGCAACTAGATTTTTACGCCTCCTATTCAACTGTTTATCTTTTCCATCAAGACGGATCTGTTGCTGCCTAAGTTGATGTTCACGTTGAAGTATTGCTTGACGCTCAGCTTCACGGGCCTCATCCATCCGGACCATGTATCGACCTTTTGTTTCTGTCTCCTGAGGTATCCGCCTTGGCCAAACCGGTGCACTTGGAGTGTCAATCCTTACACGACATTGTTCAGGAGGTAGAGATGTGTAGGTAGAGATTTTTGAGTTTGTGCGCTGTGGATGTAGAGATGGTTGAGCGTCTTATTTTATAGCCGAGGACATCAATGCTATGGACCGGGTCCATACCAAAGTCAGTGGGAGGACATGATGGCGACGTGGACACAGCTACTGATAACATACTAGATACGACCCCTCTTGTTCCTGCGTGCAGCTCTCTGGGCAGCCCAAGTGTGCCGTGACCCGTGACTGAAGGGGTCGGGTGGCTGGCGCATACGTTGGGGAGGGGCTGTATCGTGCGCTGGCGGCTCCTGTGACTGCTGAGTGGTCCGAGGTGGCGCGTCGTGTAGCTGTGAGTAACCAAGCTCATCGTGTGTAGGCGACGCGAACAAGGACTGCGCCATCTGCTCTGCTACTCCTGGTGGACTGTGTGTAGCGTGGCCAGCTCCGTAGCTATCGTCTGGGGTTGTACCAGCATCATATCCTGCATAATAATCGCATGAATTAAATGTACAGAGAAAAATTATTTTCACTGCGCCGTATTGGAAAGCCACCTACCCCAGTCAAGGGGACGAGGCCGTGACGTCCCTGCAGCAAAGGAGTCCTGGCAGTAGAGACCGGGACGTGACGACGTCCCTGCAATAAACGCGTCCTGGTAGTAGGGAGGGGGACGTGACAATGACCCAGCGTGCTTGCACAAAAAGAACCAGAAGGTGGTATTATCTATTGGAACTAATTCCCAATAAACAGACGACGAGATCCTGGTTGTGACTGCTGAAATGCGCAATTCGCATTCATCATCATCCAACTTGAAACACTTCATGAACCAGTTATACACCGAACGGAATGGCCTCTCAGTTGCTCTATCAAACCATTTTGTCACTTACCTAAACCCACTCAAATCTACCCCAAACTGATCGTAACGTATCTCTCCTTCACCATAATAAATTTGAAAGTATGTTTTATCTGACATGGCCTGAACAAATGTGACAATGCCAAAATAAATACTTAGTACATATGTGACTACATTTATATATAAATCATAGAGTTATCCTAAATGTAATTTTTCGATTTATCCTAATTATTGAATATTTCATCTAAACCTATTTTCTAAACTTTGCACTCCAAAAAATACACTAATTTTACATGACATACTACTAAATATAACTACTCTATTGCTAATATTAAATGAAATAACACTAATATTACCTAAACTACAACAAATACTACCTAAAATACTATTAGTTTCATCAACTACTGCTACTAATATTACATGAAATAACACTATTATTAACTAAACTAAAAAAAATACTAACTAAACTACTATTAATATCATCAACTACTACTAATATTACGTGAAATAACACTAATAGTACCTAAACTACAACAAATAATACCTAAACTACTATTAATATCATCAACTACTGCTAAACACCTAAATATTCAGTGGAAGATTACCTTCTTCTTCGACCGACGGCTCGCAGCCTCTCCCGCACCACCCTCCGTCTCCCGCACCGCCGCACGGTCCGCGGCGGCGTGCGCCGCGCGCCCCTGGCTCCTCTCCCTTCCTCTTCTTCTCCGCCCTCTCCCTCAACCGCGGCGAGCAAGAACGCAACGAGCAAGAACAGAGAAGAAGAAAGAAAGAGAAGAAGAGGGACCCCGGCCGGGCTTATCAGCCTAAAAACGCCGATCCCGCCGGCGGTATTTAAAATTCGACGCTTCCTCCGGCGGTTTTTAAATACCGCCGCGTGGTCCGGCGGTTTTTAAAAAACACCGACTGATCCGGTGGTTTTTGCTTTGGGGTCCCACCATTTGGCCGGTTCTGCCACACTGCCAACATATAGCCAGGCGAGTCATCGCCGGTTCATCCGGCGGCACACATATATTTGTGCAAATTTCCGAAACACCAAATTATTTCTGCAAAAAACGAATTTCAAAAATATAAAAATAAAAAAATTTCCGTCCCGGGACGGTCGGTGGACTAGATTCGAGTTGGGCTTCCTCCGTTGGGCCATCCTGAAACATTGGGCATTGGGCTTTTATGTGGGCCTCGGCATTGCGTTTTGGTCGGGTTTCCAATTTGATAATTCGTGCTCTGATTTGGTTACGTTACGTTGGATCGTGCAGTCAGTTGTCACCACCTCCGCAGCGCACAACTTGCTTGTTCTCGTGAAGCCAGCACTGCAGTGCAGAGCAGCAAATACTCGTATACAGTGCAGCACTGCACCGATGCCGGTGTGCCTGTGGAGGCAGCTCTGGTCGCTTCCCAGCCGCGAGACGCGATCGACGCAGCGGCGCGCCGCGCATCACACGCGAGAGATTGCATAGTACCAAACACGCCGACCGTCGGCAACAATTACTTACGACCTCCCTGCTAAAAGCTACTGCTCGCCTGCTTAGCATCTATCTCGCCTTGAGGCTGAAGCCGGCCGTGACTCCATATCAATTCTAAAATTAAATGCACCATCGTTACGGTATTTATAAACAGAGAAAAAGATAGTCAGAATAGCACGAAGCAGCCATTGGGTTCACCTGAGAACAAAGTTGCTGCAGTGGTACTACTGCTCGAGTGCTCCTGCTAGCTGCTAGTAGCCTTGACAGGCAGTGAGACAGAACAACTGGCTGTTGCTTCGCCGCTGGGCGAGGGCCCTGATACGGACGGCGCTCTTTTGCCACGCATGCCTGCCGTGCCGACTGCCTTGCCAGCCTCGCCCTCGTCTGTTCTCGACCAGTCGTCCCGGGCCGAGCTAGCAGCCTAGCTCAGCAGCAAGCAAGCGGCCATCTGGCAGCAAGTACCTTCCAGAAGGATGCGGCTGCAGCCTGCAGCGCCTCCGCCCCTCGTCTGATCAATCCCTCCACGCCGACGCCCCTATCCCTGCCGCATCGGCCTGCGCTGCACCCGTTCCATACACCACGGCCGCGGCCGCCCCAGCGTGCCGGCACCGACAGTCTCTTGCTTTCGCTTCCTGGTCGTGCGTCACGACGACCATGACACGACAAACGTTTCGTGGACAGCCCAATATATTGATCCGGCAAAACATGGCAACATGCAACGGACGTACGCAACGCCTGTGGACGGCGCCTATAGACCGGGCGTACGTATACGTGCCACGGCCGGACGGACGCGCCGCTGCTCTCTCCTCGCTCGCGCTCGTGATCTCCTTCCCATCCCGTGCACGCTTTTCAGCGCGAAAGCAGCAGCAGCAGCAAAAAAGCAGCGCGCGGGCGGGCGGGGGGGGGGACAAAAGCGACGGAGACACAGCGCTGGATCGCGGGGCCCACCCCGCCCCGCTGCTCCCGTTCCGCGGTGCGGGGCCCGCGTGTCATGCTCGGGTGGGGCCGGCCCTTTGCCGTGGGGAGAGGAGAGAGGAATTCCAGGCGTCACGCCTGCGAGGTGGGGCCCACCGCACCCTTGCGTACACCCCAAGCGTGCTTCTCGCACGGGGAGGGGATCGGGGGCGCGGCCACCGGCGCGCGGGGCCCCGGTGGATGTGGGCCCCACAGGCAGAGAGACGGGGTCGGCGTGGCTCTGTGAGCGGACGGAGGCTTCCTCCCCGTTTCTCTGTTTTTGTTGCGGGAGGGGAGAGCACCGGGCCGGTCATGGGCCTTTTTCGCTTTATCCGAATCTAATGCTTGTCGAGGAGTAAACAAGAAATTTATTATATAGCCAAATTTAAAATATTTGGGCTGATCCCGTTGCTTTCGGGGGAGATCACCCAACCAGGGCGCGCCACGTGGCCTCCCCTCGGCGTGATTGGACGTCATGGTCGCGAGGGAGAGAGGAAGAAGAGTGGCGCGGCGGGAACAAGAAACGCCTTTCTTCACTGATTGGTTCGTTCGCCCAGCGATGCCACGTCGGAGGGACATCAACGTTCTCTCCAGCTCAGAACGCTTGCTTGCTCTCCCGATCAAAACTAGTTCAGCAACAAACAATGGCTGTGTTTAGATCCAAAATTTTGAAGACCAAAATGCACTGTAGCGCTGAAAAATACACTGTATCACTTTTCGTTTGTTTGTGGTAAATATTGTCCTAGGCCAAAAGATTCGTCTCGCAAAATAGTGCAATTAATTTTTTTATTTCATCTACATTTAGTACTCCATGCATGTGCCGGCATTTTGATGTGATGGAAAATCTTCTTTTTGCATAGTAGAATTTGGAAAAAAATTTGGGATCTAAACAGGGCGAATATGTTATTGGCATTGCCACTTGATACGAGACAATGCCCAGATAGATCACAGCCCATGTGTGACTTGTAAGCTAAGATGGGGTACACGCACCTCCAGGAATCTACACATGGTGTTGCTTACAAGCAAGCTACTACCACGTAAATTTGCCACACAGAAAAAGCAACAAAGAAAAAATAACGCTTCAGACTCCATGCCCCATTGCTGAACATGGATAGTTTTGTGACAAATGCTAACTTATGCTGTCTCCAACGAGTGTCTTTCATTTTGACACTATTCCAACACTGTTAGAGGGACGAGCAAGGATTGGAAATAGGCTTTATGGCTAGACACCTTGCATATTTTTATGGATAAAACTAGTCAGATTGCCTTAGGCTAAGTCCAGCAGTCCGGATATATGATCGAATATAGTACAAAACGACACTGTAACAACACTGTTTAAAAAACAAAAATATTTAGAACAGTGGATAGACGAGGTTTTCCCCCATCTGCTCGAGTCTGTCTTAAACGACGCAGCAGCGCAAGCGGAAGCGGTTGGCTGCAGCGCTGCCAAGCCAATCTGCCTGTCCCACGCCCACAGCCGCACGCCATCTCTTCACTGTCTGGCTGGCAGCTCGCGAAATCTCCGTAGTACCCTTTGGGAATCACGGCCAGTGTACTTGAGAGAAGCATAAAGCTTTGTACTGCGCCCTTGTTTTTGCCTTGGTAATATAAAGTCCATGATTTGGTAGTGATAGTGAGAGCCGTGCGCCCGCGCGCGCTTTAGGGTGCAGTGCACTAGTTCTCCATTTCATTCCCTGTCGTGTAGTACTTGCCAGCAGTAAATCATGTACTGCGGATGTGCTTTATTAAGGTTAGTTGCTCCAGTAATTCAATTTATTTGATGTATCGCATGTGGAGGAGTTCCTTTTCTCTTTGTGCACGGTCATTAGTCACGCTATCTATGCAGCGCAGGACTATTCAAAATGGAAATGGTTCGTGGCGAAAAGAGTTCTGATTTGGAGGACAAGCTGTCAGGGATGTTTAGTTTGTAAGACAAGCTGATCCATAATGACAACGCTATCCTAAAACCAAATTTTTTGATCGAGTCGTTTGGTTTTTGTCGTGGGTCGTCTCGTGTTTCACGAGCACATTCAAAAAAAAAAAAAGAGCAAATCCTCAAGGCATTGGTTCTTTAGAAATTGCCGGACAAGTGTACGTACGTCGGAGCATTCCATACTCCCCATGCCATATGGGCTCGATCCCACACCCAAATGGGTTGTGTGTGCAAGCATAGGAAATCATGGATGCCGAATGCAAATTAAAACAGTGTTGGCATTGTGAAGTTAGACAACTCTAATTTTAATTTCAATGTACACATTATATGAGCAAATGCATTTGATGATTTATATGGCCGTTACTATTTTTACTACAAGAACAAGTCAAGGTTTAGAAAAATGCTGACAAAATCAGCAGACAGATTAAATCCTTCTATCATGGTGGGGTTGTATCAGTAAGTAAAGTAAACCGAAAGAAAAAAAACAATGTTCTGTTTTCTTAAACCTGTCCCCACCATGGCACCATCTGCCTGCCATTCCCACTCCTGGTATCCTATGATACCAGCCAAAGCTCTGAACTTGTTCCAGTTCTTCTTCACCTCGTCCTCCTCCTGCTCCTGCCTTCTCGTCCCCAAATTCACCTCGCCACCTCGTCGGCGCGCGCTGGCAGTGGCAGCAGCCCGTTACATCCTCCTCCTGCTTGACGACCTCGCGGTCCGCTGCATCGCGCTTCCGCCGCGCGCGTGCCGACAACCCATCCCTCCCTCCTGTGCCGCCACCCGGAGCCCCTCCTCGCCACGCGCCGCGCCCTTCGCCTCTCCCTCTGACCCCCCCACATCCTCCTCTCCCTCCGTCGAAGCACACCACCTCGGCCACTCCTCTTGCACGCACTCATTGCCCACCTCCTTCTCCACCCCCACTGCTGGTACTGGCGGTGGAGATCTGCCCGGACTTGTATTTTTTTCTTCTTTTGTTTGGTAAGCACGCCCTACCTTTGCTTTGTTCTTTTGTTCTTGTTTGAGTCTTCCCTTTGTGTGGTGCGAGCAATCGAACCTTTCGGAGGTGGACACTCCAATGTTTTGCGTTTTTACTGCGATTTGGTTGCTGTTAATGGAGTATCAATGCCAGTTTGTTTTCCCAATTTTCGGAGGTTCAACTGAACGCTCATGTTGTCGTGCCCCGTGATAACTCTTCCCTCTTTTCTGGGTTGCCTGTTGATATGCGCAATGTGGTCCGAGTCCTCAGCTCAGCTTTGGTGAATGCGCATTGTGGCAGTGGTGGCAGAAATGCCCACCTTGGCACCTTTGTTAGATCATTTCGCGGCGTGGTGATTATTTGGCTGCTGTCTTAACAATGTGAATACCAGGTTGTAAAACTGATACTGCATGTATTCTTTACAAAGATTCAGTGAGCTAGGTCTGTAGTGTTGTATTGCTTAACATCACCTGGTTCAGTTTAAAGATCAGCGTGCAACTTTTACAGACCGTACAATTTTACTCTTATTTTGAGCTCCACCTAAAATCCGATTCCTGCTTTGTTTTTAAAAAAATAATAAATTGAGATGAGATGATATAGAGCAATGCGAACATTATATATACATCAGATTGTTTCTGATCTCTATTTGCATGGGACGAAAATGACACAGCTTTGATTGATTGATTTCTGTTAGGTTCATGTTTCATCATAAGGAATGAACAGCAGTCGACAAATGGAACTCCACTACATAAACACTGGATTTCCATACACTGTCACCGAGAGCTTTATGGATTTCTTTGAAGGTCTCACCTATGCTCACGCTGACTTTGCTCTCACAGATGGCTTTCAGGATCAGGTATGCAAAAGAAAATGCTATGTTACTAAAAGTCTTATAAAACAGCCAATGTATTCCATCTCATTGAAACCTTAACTGCCAAACTTTTGATTTTGTAACCCTGCGTACTTGCCACACCAATGGAATTGCTTTTAGCATAGAACTGAACTCTCAGTAAAAAAAGGCTAAATCCAGATGGATCTAATTGACTTATCTAACATACCAATTCATTATCATCGTTTGTTCTGCTGCTATTTTGCAGGGCAATCCGTACTGGGCAATGCATACGAACTCGTACAAGTATGGATATTCTGTTCCAGGGAACTATTACAGTTACGCCCATGTCTATGACATAGACGATTACATGCATAGAACAGATGGTGTCCGCAGAATATGGGATAACACTACACCTGTGAACAACGAGGACTCTGCCAATGTTGTCCCACAGGGTGGTGAGGCTCCCCACACAACTGCAAATTCTACCACCGAAGAATGTAAGTACGAAAACAAAATTCCTGAAAGTTGCATCATTTTGGGAATTTCCTCTGTTTTTTCTGGTTAAGTTGTTAAAAAATATACTGTGATACTTTCAATCTATCCCTATCACTTTCTTTGCAATCAATGTACTTTGGGTCTGAATGGTGGAAAGTTATTTTAGGGATCTCACCTGAGAATTAAACTTTCTTATTAATCTGCCTCTGTTAGCCTAATATCAGTGACTCTGTACTGTTGAGCTACTCAATATAATGTAGACATTAACTTGGCACATATATGCAGTTAGAGTTGTTCATGAATCATGAGTAACTTTTGAAATCAAGGTAGTTTTACATCTAAATTGCATTATGATCAAATAATACTGCCCCCCCCCCCCCCCCTAGTTCCCCGCTTGTTTCCCCTTGCTGGTGACTCTTGTTGGGTATGAACTATCAACTCTAGACTACCCCAACTTGCTTGGGACTGAAAGGCTTGTTTGGTTTGGTTTTGGATCAAATAATACTCCCATTATAGGTTCCTTTCTAAGAGGACCAGTAAACAAATTAGCATGGTTTCTTAACCATGAAATTCTACAATCATACTTGTACACATCGAAATCATATGGTAACTTGCTTTTTCTAAAAAAAAAACTATGACAATCTTACGAAAAATTATAAGCATACATAAAGCGACCCCTCGTTGTGAATTTGATTGTTACATTAACATTCGTAAGTCATAAAATTTAAATAATTTATTTTTCCTTCGAGTCAGACATTTAGCTTTTCAACTTCTTTAAATCATTTAAACTTTTCACATCTTTTTGCAATAACTTAACTTAAAAATTAATCCAGCTTTACCATGCACTCTGATGTCGTTCATTTTACAGGCATCCAACAGGCACACCAAAGTCCAGGTAGTCCTCAGGTAAATGTATATTTTGACCATAGTAATCTTTGGCCTAATATGTCTTTTCCCTGCAAGTGCATGTGCTAGTGCTTTCCCTTTCCGTGCAAATTCCTCTTCTCTTTTTGTTGTTATCTCACTGCATTTCATATGCTTCTAATTCAAAGTCAGTCTATATGTCCAGTTTCAGTGTGCCTAAAAAAAGCCTTTCTATATTTTCGGATATAGATGCCATAAACTTGTTTCCAATTGCTAATAGCGTGGGATGTCTGACCATATAACATGTGTCACATGCCTAATGTTTGTTACTTCTATCTCCATGTTATGTGGGGCACGTCCTACCGTCGCCGCAACAAGGGCCCGCAGACCATCCAAAGTGGCGCACAGGGTTAATTATCCAGTAGATAGGATTAGTTTTATCACAGTTGGTTGAGAACATTTAGGAGATAGATGTTATTCGGTTGTTAGCTGGTTGTTAGCTGCCGGCCTTTTTGGCCTATATGTAAGCCGAACAGGCATGATGGTAGATTAAGAAGAAGAAAGTTATATCTACTATTCTCTCTCTCTCTCTCTCTCTCTCTCTCTCTCTCTGCTTCCTTCCGGTCTCCCTCCCCTTCTGTCGCCATTGATCGGAGGCAACTCGCCGACGATCACCGCTGCCTACGAAGCCAAGGGCCAACGCCCACTCCACCACCGCTACCTCCTTACCGACGCAGCCGTAACACTCCATAAATAAAAATGATGCATTCAACTCCACATATCATGTAATGTTCAGTTATCATTTATTCATAAGCACTGAAACGTTGTTGCTGTACTTTTTTCCCCATATGTTATATGAGATCACATTTATGTCTCTGCTGTGGATGTCCATGGTTTCCAGTGGTTTCATTGAAAATCACTCTTATATCTGTAGGTTGTTTGGCAAGACAACATCGACCCTGATAATATGACATATGAGGTTAGCGACTTCCCTGCACCAATATTTTGTCAATGTTCCAATGCTTGTTATCTCAGGCAAAACAAACACTTCCAATATATATCACCATGATTACTGCTTCTCCTTTAGACCTATAATCTTAGCTATGTAGACAACAGATCGCATAGTTATACATGCTGTAGTCAAGGAGCGTAGTACTCATTAGAGTGCTTCCACGACCAAGTAATTATCAAATGCTGCATTTGATATGGAGGCGATGGCTCCTTACTGCACTGCCTGCTACTTCGTTTCTTAATTGCTTATTGTGATTGCCTTGGACAAAGTTGCTTTGACCCCTTAGTTGGTGTCACTGTTAGCTATTTGCAGGTTTCAGTGAGATTGTCATTTTTATGAAGATTTTTTAGTAAGTTTTTGCTTGAACTAGACCTAGAGTTGGAGTTGCCGTATAAATAAAAATATTTCTCTTTTTCATTGTATGGGGCTTTCTCCTTATAACTGAAGAATGGAAGGGAGGTATATGCATGGGTACAAACCAGTAGTTGCAAATCTGTTAGTTATATGTGGAAAAATGAAATGAAACAATATGCAGTAGTCAGTATAGCTGTATGAGACATGATCCTTGACTGATCTAAATTAATAGACTTCACTAAACCATCTTCGTTGCTTAATATTTAATAAGGTGAAGAAAGCATTTATTAGTTCTTACTTGAATAATCATATATCTATGTTTTTCGGTTTTTGGATCTGAAAAACTCCTTGTCAGAGTTGCTTACATGCACTGCTCCTCTTTGGTTCATGCCATAGAACTGTTGATATAACAATGCTGTTTCAGTTATTGTAATATTTCCACTAACCATTATTTGGCAAAGTTTTACTATTTCATTTCTAGTGGACTAACATCAATGTTGTTCTCTTGTTTGATTACTTAAAAAAATCCATTACTAATAAGGTTTTGTTGGCAGGAATTGTTGGATTTGGGTGAGGCAGTTGGAACCCAGAGCCGTGGTCTCTCCCAGGAACAAATTTCGTTGCTTCCTGTCACAAAGTACAAGTGCAGCTTCTTTTCAAGGAAGAAGACACGCCGTGAAAGGTCAGTTATAATCTTTTACATCGGCTGTCTTTTTTGTTAAAAAATTATGTCGCAATGTCAATATATATTAAATGTAACATGATTTTTTTTTACCATAGTGGATTGGAGTATGCAATTGTTTCAAACCACTTTGTACTGCTTCTTGAATGGACATGAAGTTAACTTGCAGGGCTTTCCTTTGGGTGGCAGGTGTGTGATTTGCCAAATGGAGTACAGGAGAGGAAATTTGCAAATGACACTTCCATGTAAGCATATATACCACGCCAGCTGTGTGACAAAATGGCTTAGCATAAATAAGGTCAGCAACCAAATATTTGGTGCAACACGTCTGCTTTTCATTTCTTCCTTGCACTTCGTTCGCCTAAAGAAAGTATGTTTCTTTCGCAGGTATGTCCTGTTTGCTTTGCTGAAGTTCCTGGTGAGGAACCCAAGAGGCAATGAGTTATCAGTTATGTGACCTGTGACCACCATGATGTTGTTGCGCTCTGAAGCTGAACCCACTGCCCCAATGGACGCATGATTTCTGCTTGAAGGCAGCTCCATGCCCCCTCTTTGGAATTGTGTATTAGCGTGATATTACCAAATATAGGTTATAATCATCAGATGTAGTTGGTTGTTGGAACCACCAGCGGAGAGGTTTGCTGTAGGCTGTTGTAGAGTTCGACTGTGAACTAAGACCCCACCTGGTCGACGAAACCATGCTCGGTTACTCGGTACGTTGTTCATCGTGATGAGCATGTTCTTGTCTGCGTTACTGGAATATTATTAAGATTTTGCAGGCAGAAAAAAATTGATTTATTAAACGCTGCTTTTGCCTGTTGTGCATTTTCTTTTCCTGATACATTCGGGGTTTATGGCATGTTTGCGTTGTGGCCCGTGTTTCTCAAAATGTGTATGGATAGCTATCCTGGCTTTTGCCGGTGGCATGTAATTCTTCTTGCACCTCTGTTCTCTGTGCTTGCATCATGAGGGTCTGCTTGGATCATGTGTGGTATTTTACATCAGGAGGTCAGAAAACTCTATTTTGAAAACTATGATTTTCTGAATACCAATGGTGTTTTTGAAGCATTTGAAACTCCGCTTCAATCCATTTTTGTTATGGTTTTGGCTAGCCTTTTGTAAGTTAACTCAAATATCATTGTATGTAATGTTGTACTCAAATAGTTGAAAAAATATTATGTTTTCCATGAAGTGAGATGAAATCATGGTATATGTGCAAAACAATTACATATTGTGGTACTTCAAATAATGGTTCTGAAAGGACGATTGAAATGAACTGATGGGAGGAATACCGGGGAGCTACAGACTTTTGAAACTTTAGCTAGACCGGTAATGATTTAGTTGTGAGTGTTGTTTTGTTAGAGGAATGATATCTACTGGATGTTTGTGAGATGTGTATGGATGTTTGTGAGATGTGTATGGCGCTCCCCTTTCCTGTCCCCCTCCTCCCCCTCTCTTTTTCTGTTCTATCCTTCCCTGTTCTCTTTTTACCCTGCTATTGTCAAATCTAAATCAGATCACTACTGTAGTAGGGGTAAAAAATCAGATCACTGCTGTAGTAGGGGTAAAAAATCAGATCACTGCTGTAGTAGGGGTAAAGTGAAGGTTTAGTTTGTCGGGAATGATCTACAAACTATCTTATTAGAAATGGGGGTACATCGTTCAAAAAAAATAATAATTCTAAAGTGGAATATTTCATATAACAGGACGGAGCATGTTGTCTACAGGCCGACCTGTATGTGGACTCGAAGAAGTCTTTTTAAGAGCAATTGTTTCCATTGGATAACAAAAGCAACAATATATAGGAGAGCCTAACTCGATGCCAGCAAAACCTAAAGAGGAATACAAGGGCATCATATATAAAATCGTCGTCTTCACCTTGTCTTCTAAAAAACAACATGCATTAAGGGGAGACCACATGTTTATGGAGAGTGTAAGGCAGTGGTGATGGAGGTGGTGTTGCAATGAGAGGCAGAGATGGAGTGCTACGGCGAGGGAGGAGAGGGTGGGGTTAGAAGAACACGAGACATGTGGGCACAACCGCCACACATAGGGCTCAACCACTGTCAAAGCTACTTGGGGAGGGAAAAAAACGTGGTTCGAGCGGTTGAGGGAAGTCAAATTTCTAGAGTTGGAGGGGCCTGAAAACAACCGCAATTCCTATCCACCTTCCGAAAGAAACATAGCGCATGTAACATCCAATGTTTGGGATTTGTGCGTGAATTTTGGCTCTTTCGCTCCGATTCTATTGCCCCACTCTACCGTCTGTCGTAATGCTTCGGCCCATGGGCCTGCGCACCGGAGAAAGCAGCAGCAACACCCGTTGCCGATTCGCTGAGAGGACGACCGACCCTCTCGTGAGATCCAACTTGTGGCTGCCGGCTGCCGCCCCTGTGTTCTCATTCTTCGTTGCATGTGCAGTTCCACGTAGTGTGGAAAGAGCCGACTTTTGGTTTTCATTTTTGTTGCCTGCTTGCTCTCTCGGATGTGTAATGCTAGCACACAAGTGGATGGCCATTCTTTGTTCATTTACTATTTTCAACATTTCGATAACAATAATTCAACATTTTATATATAAATTGTTGAACTAGTCCTTAAAAAATGTTGAACTCGGTCAGATAAAATGTTGAATCAATAATTTAAAAGTGTTGAATACGTCAAATATATTTTTAATGTTCGATCTCAAATGTTAATTACGATTAAAAATATATATAGCCGAACATTTCATATTGTTCAGTGCATTATGGGCTTCGTGGGTGTTTTTTTTTCTTTTTTGGATCAAACTGGGCCATGTTGGGCTTTATAGTTATTGACCTTGACTAACTTCCACAAGTTAGATAGGAAGCCCCGAAAACAACACTGAATTAAAGACGTAGAACTGTAACACTGAAAGCGCCAGCCCATTACCTCCATTCGCTTGTGAAATGGGCATCAACCCACCTACTACCCAGTTATAAGCTCAAAAAAAAAAAAAAAAAAAAAGCTACTACCCAGGTATGGCCCGAAAAAAGGCGGCTGGTCCAGATTCAGATTAAACTGGCCCAATGGAGAAGACGAACCCCACCGAGACAGCCCCGAGAGAGAAAGAGGGAGGGAGGGCACAGAGGGAGACGAACCCCAACCGCCCGTCCCGGCCGCGCCTCCGACTCTCAAGCGCCAAGCCAGCCTCGCACACCGCTCGATGGCGGCGCCGTACCACCAGCCGACGAGCCTGGAGGAGGTCCGCACGCTGTGGATCGGCGACCTTCAGTACTGGACCGACGAGAACTACCTCTACAGCTGTTTCGCCCACACCGGGGAGGTAGGCATCGTCCTTCCAATTCCACACGTGCCCCCGGTACCGAGCGCTGCTCTCCGGTGATGGGATTTAGGAAGCTGTTTCTCTAATGGGCTTTGTTTGGTGCGCGGTCCTAAATCGCTGATTTTAACTTGGCTTTGTTGGTCTCAATATCTGATTGAGCGGTTGCGTTGCTGCTGGTTGGGCAAATTCAGGCGACTTGGCACTTCTAGCTCTCGGATGCCTCAATATCCACCTGTGGAGGCTGCTACTCGTTCGGTTTGGTTAGGGTAGAGAGATTGGCAACAGTGTCCGATGCGTCCTTTTTCTGAGTATATAAGGGGGTTTAAATGGTCCTAGGGTTGTGAAGCCAGCCCTTTTCATCTGAAGATTGACCTGAACAATTGTGAGTCCAAGTGGTCGCATGCTTCCTATTGCGTCAATTGATCAGCTGGTTCCTGTTCAAGTAGCAACATGGTTGTATATGGGCGTGTAAAGTTTCACCCATGTGAAGTGCAAGTGATAGTGTTCACAGATTTGTTACCTGAGCAAGTGGAAGTTATATGCATAGCGGCATGGGCCTTTTGAAATATGCCGTTGCCGTAGCAATAGTAGCTTGTTTTTGTTTGCATCTTGGTGAATGTAACTTATAGACTTACTGAATCTATTATCAATTAGCTTTTTAGCGATTTTGAAGTAAAGCATTGCACTGTTTTGGTCTTGTTTGAAACAACAGTAGTAGGATGCTATTGCGAACTTTTGCAGGTCATAGTTTCTTCTGAACAATAAAAAATCCTAGGTATTGGGTGCTTCAGTACGGAAAACAGTTGCATAATGTTTGAGTTAATACAACAACCATTATGTAGTTGAATGTCTAATCTGTGCTTGGGCTTCCTTATTGTCTTTATTGCACTGAGCTGATGATATAAGTATGTTTCTTACTTTCTTAGCATATACCATTTGCATTTCTATCTGAGACTCAGAAGTACCATGTTAAATTCAATTGACTATACTTGTGAGCATAGTTTATGTTTTTTTTTTTCTTTTCTCATGTTGAGTACTGGAGAGTACATCTTGAACTCATTGTACTAAGAGCTTTATTTCTTGTAAGAACAGGTACAATCTGTTAAAATAATACGAAACAAAGTAACAAGCCTTCCAGAGGGTTATGGATTCATAGAATTTATTTCTCATGAAGCTGCTGAGAAAGTTCTACAGACCTACAATGGCACACAAATGCCTGGAACCGAACACACGTTCAGATTGAACTGGGCCTCTTTCAGCTCTGGTGAGAGGCGTCCTGATGCAGGACCTGATCATTCAATTTTTGTAGGGGACCTGGCACCTGATGTCACAGATTATTTACTACAGGAAACATTCCGGGTGAACTATCCATCTGTTAGAGGTGCTAAGGTTGTCACAGATCCAAATACTGGGAGATCTAAAGGATATGGATTTGTAAAGTTCGCAGATGAAAATGAAAAGAACCGTGCAATGACAGAAATGAATGGTGTGTACTGCTCAACAAGACCTATGCGGATAAGTGCTGCGATACCTAAAAAATCCACTGGCTCTCAGCTTCAGTATTCAGCTGCTAAAGGTAATACTATATGATTTATGATATATTGTCTTGCTGTTCGTAGGATGTTCTTCATTTCTTTATTTTTCTTTTCGCGGATTTTTTATTAACTGTTTTCTCATATTCAATATGTAGCGGCATATCCAGCAACAGCTTATGCAGTGCCTCAGCTCCAGGCAGTTCTACCTGATAGTGATCCTACAAACACCACGGTACAAACCCCTACCATATTTCTGGTCAGATACTTTGTTGATTATGCCATTTACACCGGGATACATTTACAGATATTTATTGGTAATTTGGACCCAAATGTGACAGAAGATGAGTTGAGGCAGATATGTGCGCAGTTTGGGGAGCTTATTTATGTTAAAATTCCTGTTGGTAAAGGATGTGGATTTGTGCAGTATGCATCTAGGTAAGCAATATAGGAGAATTTATGTTTCCTCTGTTTCATGAATTGTAATTTTAATAAACAAGATTCTTACTATCCAATGTCCATGAGACCACAGGATGCTATTGTTACCAAAGCATTATGTTGCTTGGTTAAGTTTGTATCCGGATCAGTAATTGCCCAAAATCCAAATGGCTTAACATCCTCAAATAAGTATCCCTGTAGTGGGATGTTAGTCTACATCATTAAGGACATACATGCTTTACAAGCAAAACTAAGAATATTCAGTGCAGTATATCACCCCCTTTCCTTTATAACTAAGATGGCAAGAATAAAATTTGCGGTAAAATTGATTTGGGATGTTTGTCTACATCGCTAGAGAATGTTACATGTATGTTTTTTACAAGCAAAATTAAGAATGTCTCAGTGCAGTATTGCCATTCCTTTATAACTCAGGAGGCAAGAACAAAATTTACAATTGATCCCATGTACCTTTTCTTTTTTGCACATATTCTCCCTCTGCAAAAGTAAATGTATTTCTTGATGGTACCTCTCTTTACTAGCATCTATATTTTCTTCAAGTGATGAAAAAATGGGGATATTTACCATTGCTGAATATAACCATTACAGGGCATCAGCTGAAGAGGCAGTACAACGGCTTCATGGCACAATGATTGGCCAACAAGCAGTTCGGCTTTCATGGGGCCGAAGCCCTGCAAGTAAACAGGTATATCTTATTAAAAAATTACTGCATAAAGCCATAAATCTATGGCATTCACCATTCAGTAATTCTCTTCAACCCCATTCCTGGCGAAATGAAGTGGAGACAGTTGTGTAAATGTGGAGCTCTGCACAAATAAGCTTTAAAAAAGACTTTACTCAGCCCTAACACTTAGAATTGAGAATTAATCAGAGCCTTCATTTCCAAAAAAAAGGAGCCCAATGATAGTATTCTTATTCTCTGTCTTGGGTGTTAGCCTGATTGGAGATTACTTGTTTGATGTAGTATTAGTTCCTCATCAGTATTTGTTCATTTTTCTAACCCTCCCTGATTTTTTCCATTTGTTTCTGGTTTTTGTATCTTCTGTATTTTCACCTACTGGAATCTCTTCAAATGGAAGCTAATGTTTTTTTTAATCCCATGAACCATATGCAGGACCCATCAGCTGTGTGGAGTCAGCAAGCAGATCCGAATCAGTGGGCAGGCACTTACTATGGCTATGGGTACGATGCATATGGATATGCTCAGGACCCATCGTATGCATATGGTGCTTATGCAGGATATGGCCAGTATCCCCAACAGGTAAGGTTTCTGTTCCACATTACATCTGTTATACTCTTTCTGAGTTTCTGTGCTGTACATCTGTGCATTCATAAATCATAATCTGCAGATGTTCAAAAAAAAAAAAAAAAATCATAATCTGTGGGTGTGGAGTTGTGGACACCTGAAGCTTGTTAATTTCTTAAAATTTCTGTTGAGCTATGCCAACATACAATGCATGCACGTGGTAAACCAACTGTAGTATTTCCAGTGCTAGAAAATTGCATCCTTGTGAATTAACCCATTATATATTCATATTGAATAGAGGAAGGAAATATTTTGGGCTGTAGAATGTGCATTTACTGAATTATTTGTCTATTTCTGTTTCTGCTAAGATATAATTGTGTGCATTCTTGCTTCCGTTGTAAGTGATTTGTGGCACATACCCCTGTGATCTCATGTTTCATTGTGCATAAACGATGTGTGTGATATGCCTCGTCAAAGTTTGTTCTCATATATTTGACAAATCTCATAATCTTGCAGGTTGAGGGAGCTGGTGATGCCACTTCTATTGCTGGTAGCCATCCAGGCATGGAACAGAAAGAGGAGCCATATGATCCGATGAACATACCTGATGTTGACAAGTAAGATCCATCAACATTACTCTCAGTCTTCCTGCTGTTGTTTATGCAGAGGTGTTTTCTAACCCATGGTCCTTTTCTTCCCTTGCAATATTAGGCTGAATGCTTCATACATGGCTGTTCATGGTAGAGCGATGCTAGGGCAGTCGTTGTGGTTGAAGACGAACCCGCTGCCCCAACCAACATGAGTCCGCATCCAATGCTGCCTTCTTCAGAGGGCTGCAATGCCGGTGGACGCAGCTGGGTTTCCTTGCAGATGATTTTGCCGCATTTCAGTAGACATTTCTAGGCAGCGGTTGATCATTTGTCAGATTGATGCATGTTGAGCACAACCCATGTATAATCGGCATGGCCTTCTTGTGTTTTCTAGGCTGCTGCTTAATACTGTCACGACAATGTTATGAGAGCGGTGAAAAGCCCTCTGTGTAATCCCATTTTTCCTCCTGATCTTTCTGCTGTTTGATCCTGGACTGTGGTTCACTCGATTGCACAATGACATAGCTCTGTATCACTTGATATCTGGTGGGTTTCCTCCCCCAAAGTGGTAAAACAAAAATAATTCACATCATGATTCCCAGTGCTCTGTTCTGCGTTTCTGCCTGCTCCAGATCTGAGTTGCATCTCAGGTGCCCAAGACTATTTTCATGGATGGTTGTGCAATGGAACGTTCCACGGACACAGTAAACAGTACTTTGGTTTTGGCAATTCTGTATTCCTGTGTTGGCTGGCCATGTTTTCTATGCTCATGTGCGTGCCGCGAGGATTCCACGTGGGCCCCACTGCCAGTCACCGCCATCAACGGGTGATCTTCCAACGGTCGGAAAATTGGCCGGGAGGCAACGGGCCGGGTCGTCTTCCCTTCCCTTCCCTTGGCCATAACACCAGCAACGGCTCGCCTCGCCACCGCCGCCCCCGCACAACTCACGAGCGCGACAAAGGAGGAAGCCGCCGCGACCAAGCAACCTGAACCCAACACCTCTCCCCCTCCTCTCTTGCTCTCGTCTCGTCGGGGCTCCTGCGCTCCTCCCCCGCGCCTGCACGGCGGCTGGAGAGACAGCAGAGGGGGAGCGCGCTAGAGGAAGGAGGGGGCGGCGATGGAGTTCATGGAGCCTAAGGACATCGACTGGAGCAGGGTGGTGTCGCGATACGTGCGCGACGAGACCTACGAGGGCATCGCGGCCCCGCACTGGGCCGACCTCACGGACCCCAACGCCGGCCGCGCCGACGTCGACGACGAGGCCTGGTTCTGCCGCCCTGGTACGCCTCCCCTCCCCTTCCCTTCCCTTCGTTCACTTCCTGGCTCTCCCCGCCAGGCGCCCTCGCGGGGCTACTGATTTGATTGGCGGTTCAGGACAGGCCCGGATCTTGCTGCGCAGTGCTTTCTTGCCTTTCTGGTCCTTTGTCTTGCAAAATTGGAAGTTTGTTCCTGATATAGCGGTCCTGATTTCTTCATTTCTGCGCTGCAGATTGCCGGCACCCGAAGACGGCCGAAGATTTCGTCAAGCTGAGCCCCAGCCCCAAGGTCTGTCTCTTTTCGCCATCAGTGGGTTCTTGCAACCCTTTTTCTTCCCCCTGGTTAGCTGAACCCTCGTCTCACGCTTCTTCGTCGGTACAGGGCAAGCTGCTGCGATCAGTGTCGTCAATGCTGCCATTCGGCGAGAGGGACGCCAACGCCACAAACGTCAGGTGATCATGAACACGCCCCACCCCCACCCGCAATCAAATCCAGGTGTTCTTTGCGCGCCCGCGTCGATCAAATCTTGTTCTGACTTTCCTTATTCCATTCCGTTGCTCAGAGAGCCAGGCAATCTCAAGTGGCGGGGCGGCGGCGCAGGCGGCCCCGTTGCCACCTTCACGCCGCCTAAGCCAAAGCCAGTGCCCAAGAAGAGGTTCCAGGAGGACAGCGAGAACCAGGACCCTGCGCTGGCCACGCCACCCCCTCGACAGGCACCAAGTAAGCCACCGTTCGGTGGTGCCCCTCGGTGGAACAAGAATGCCAAGGATGCCATCAAGTCCAGCGCGGAGAAGCGGCCGGACAATTCTGAGAAGGAGGCGCTGCTTAACAAGCACGTCCCGCCGAGGCAGCTCAAGAGCACTCTCTCAGCGAGGAACCTCTTTTCTGGAAAGGATATAATCGGACAGATATCAGAGTTCTACGATGAGCTCAAGCGGCTGGTTGGTGGCGGTGGCAGCCAGCCAGTCGCAAACACCCAGGAGGAACACAGTTCAAACCTAATGTAATTGTTCTGTCATTGAAGGAGTGCAGCAATCCTGTTATCAGATTGGCGCCTTCAGCCCGTTGACTGTTGTTTCATTCGTGCAGGAATGATAGCAATTTGATGGAGAAGGTGCCTTGTGATGCCAGAGTCAGCAATCCGGCTTCTGCAGAACCTGTGAAGGAGGTGGAAAGACAAGAAACAGTGTAATTTGCAAATAGTCACCACAATGCAAATTTATATGTGTACTGTTGCTTATGGTGTTAAATGTTTCTGCAGGAAGGGAAAGAAGGTGGAAGCAGGGAAGCAAATGTCTCCCTCTGTGCTGAAGGAGGTGAAGGCAACACCACCGACTCCACAACGGTTTCCATCCCCATCGCTGAACCGCAATAAGAATGTTAAAGCTGGAGGGATGGCAACAGCAGGCTCACAACTCAAGAAGCCATTGAAGGTGAATCTGGCATGGCTATAGTATTTGCTTACTCACTGTGTGTGACTTTAGATCATGGTGTTTCCTTTCCTTGGTGATTTTTCAATGTCTTCGTTGCCGGGACTAACAATCTTCAACTTCTCTTCAGGTTCACAATAGTTGGTTCATGTCTTAGACTATATAGAAGAATACATTATCATGAGTAACTATGACTTTTGCTCTAAAATAAATTACTGGCCATGGCTGGTTCTTCCCCTGATGATTTGATATAAATCTTACAGTGAGCTGAATTCACATCATCAATTCACCATACTTCACAAAATAAGCTTGTGGAACCATGTGAAAAGAATAATAAAGGTCTTTTACCTAGTCAGATCCTGTGTACCTAGTCAGTAAGTTTGATTATGCAGCTGAGATGGTTTTGTACAGAAGTAGTGTCCTTTCATATTTAGCATCGTTTAGCACAAGTCATGGTGAGATGTTACCGTCTTACCGGATGTACTAATGTTGTAGTAAAACATGGTTTATAAGATTAAGATTGCAATGCTGTTTTAGTAGTATTGTCTGTATCTGCGCTCAGTCTCTAATGATGGCACTTGCTCATAACCTGCTATTCGTTACATGCCTCATAGTGGATATTTATGGTCTCAAATAGGTTTCCCACCTTGTTGCTGTCCTTTCATATTTAGCATCGTTTAGCACAAGTCATGGTGAGATGTTACCATCTTACCGGATGTACTAATGTTGTAGTAAAACATGGTTTATAAGATTAAGATTGCAATGCTGTTTTAGTAGTATTGTCTGTATCTGCGCTCAGTCTCTAATGATGGCACTTGCTCATAACCTGCTATTCGTTACATGCCTCGTAGTGGATATTTATGGTCTCAAATAGGTTTCCCACCTTGTTGCCAACCTTGGATAAATCCTCTTACTTGAAGCGATTACAAAAGCATCAGCGGGTTGATAGGAGTATGTGGTCTGGTCAAGGGCGCAAACATATGTGGTGTGTGGCACGTGTGGACCCTATGAGGCACACATACTTGTCATTTGCCTGGTTGTGAGTGTCTTGGGCGAACATAGTTTTAGTGATGAATTAAGCTGAACTTGATTGTGCATTTATCTAATTATACTTTAATGATTTTTTCAGGAGAAGGGAACACCTAGTAAGGATCTGGAGAGCAAAAAAGATTCTGTGAGGCAACCCTTTGGGGTGAAAGATATGAACAATACAAGAGCTTGTGAAGCAGAAGGGAGTTCCAGTAGCATGTTTTGGTTCTTGAAGCCCTGCACTTTCCTTGTGGAGTAGCAGCTTAATAATATGGAATTTTAACGGGCAACAGTTGATGTAGTTAGAACCCATTACTTCATTCATTTCCAAATATTCTTGGTTCCTATTTGACTGATTCATTTGATGGACACCCTGTCTGGGAAATAAAAAAACATGTGTACAGTCATACAGGTTGAGAGAGTCTTGCCCATATGTATAATTCGAGATATAGCAAAATTTTGTTATGTTGCATTGTTATTTGACCAAAGAAACTGCATTCTTGTGTCTTAAAGTATATGTTGAGGTTATACAATTCAATGGTTTGAAAGTTTGTTTGATTGTTGTTACCATTTCAGGCAATCCAAAACTACAAACAGGCCAAAAAAAATGCTTGAAGGCCAATATACTCCTTGAATTCCAGTAGAGTAGCATGTGTCGGTCCTTGAAGCCCTGCACGTTCTTTGTGGAGTTTTAACGAGCAACACTTATGTATTTAGAATCCATTACTTCATCCGTTTCCAAATATTCTCGGTTGTTTGATTCATTTGACGGACACCCTGTCTGCATTTTTTTTAGAAAAACACGCGTATAGTCTTCGCATATGTATAATTCGAGATATAGCAAAATGTTGTTCTGTTGCATTGTTGTTTGACCAAACAAACTGCATTTTTTTGGTCTTAACTAACAGAGTGCTTGAAATATTGTATTTTCTTTTTATAACATGTGTATAACTATGAATACTCGCGATAACTATTGGTCCTATTTACAAATGGCGATCAAAATCCCTTAATGAAATCCTGCAGTGTGAGGACCTATTTCATTCATGGATGATGGACCAATCTCTCTTGCTCATGTGACACCTTATAAACACAGATATGAAAAGTTTCATTGAGAATGGCCTTATAGAGTAGTAGCTATGTAGTGAATGACGTGGATATAAAAAGTAAGGAAATATAGAATAGGTAACGACGGAGAAATAAATATGAGATTTCACCCATGAAAAAAAAAGAAAAAAGATGAGACAGGTAAAAATCGGGCTAGGTACTAATTTGAGATAAAATAGCATTGTCCTCATTCTTTTAGCTCCAAGTAAGCTAGCTATTTAGCTAGTACAATCGTAGATGCCCTAAGTGGTCTCTAATGGCCAGCTATTTCACTAGCTATTCACACTCTTTTGTATGTGAAGAAAATGAAAAAAAAAAAGAATAGCTAGCTATGAGCAAATAGATAGAAAATTTCATGTATTTCAAAGAACCGAAAGTATTACGCATGTAGCCAAATATTAATAGTGAGATAAATTACTACTTTTTTCTCTCAATTCCACATCAGCTAGACATTTGATATAATCAAACATAAACTCAGCCTATTATTAAAACATCCTAGCAGGGTTTGAGCATTTTTTTTTAAGATAAGATCCATGTACTCCCTCTGTCCCAAAAAACAAGTCATTCTGGGTTTGTTCTAAATCAAATTTTCTAAAGTTTGACCAAATTTATACGAAAAAATGTAAATGTTTATAGTACCAAATGAGTATTGTTAGATTCGTTGTCACATATATTTTCATTAGGTATCAATTTGGTTCTGTAAATGGCAATATATTTTTTTATAAATTTGGTCAAACTTTACGAAGTTTGACTTAGAATAAACCCAGAACGACTTGTTTTCTGGGACGGAAAGAGTACATACTAAAGGAGCACCTAACGCTCTATGGATACATGTGTTTGGTCAAACCTAATAGAATGACTAAATATTTCTTTCTCACATCTCAAATCGTAAGGGGATCCCTAACTATTTTCACATAGATAACGATAGAGTTAGACATATATGCAAAGTTGCAAACAATGTGTATGAAATAATTTAAAATCTAAAACTTTTTATAATTTGAAATGAAAAAATACGTAACATTAAGTATGATATAAACGAAAAGATAAAAGTGGCACTAGAGTTAAGATAGGGAAAAACGGCTTCTCATGCAAGCTTGGTACGAGAGTACAGGATGATATGGGTGAGAGAAGTGACGTGAAATTTATTTTGGAAGAAACGATGTGCAAATAGGATATCCCGCTACTAATATACGGGAAACTAACAGTTTCAGTTAAGACTGGTCTCACTCATGCGCGCATCCGGCTGCGCAAAGAGACGTTGGAGGAGGGGGGCCCACTTCGACCGTCTCACAGAGGCCAGCGCATTCAATGTTTGGGCGCTTGGTTTGCGCGTGTTGCTGAGAACAGTCTAATACTCCGAATCCTTTTATCGCAATAAGCTGATTCCAATAAATCGTCGTATGTTCCATCGCCTATACTTTATTCTATCTACCCTATAACTATATAGTATCATTTTTATACTACAAATTGACCATATATACGATTTTATAGATGACCATATATACTATTTACTGCACTGTCTTTTACGCAGAATGCTTTCGTTTTTGTTGGCTTGTCGGACCCGATCCTTCGGGCGTGTTTGCTTCGCTTGACCGCTTGCCTCGCCTGCCTTTGCCAGGCAAAGCTTGCCTTGCCCACGCCGGCGAGCGAATCTGGCTCTCCTTCAAAAGCACGGCAAAACTTGCCAGCACACTCCCCGAGAAACGCTTGCTTGGGTACCAAACGCATCGTCCGTCTCGGGTCCTGGGCAAGCGAGGCAAAAGCGAGCGCTGCTTTGAGAACCAAACACGCCTCTCGTTCCTCTCACGTTTGCTCCAACTATTCCGACGCCTCGCGCCAAGTGCGCCACCATCGAAGGGCCCCTGCCACCCCGTGGCCCCCTGCCGGCCCCCGTCCCACGGCCTCATGCCGGTGCCGGCCCGGCGGTCCCTGCCGGTTTCTGTCACCCCGCCGCCCCTTGCCTCCTGCTGCCGGCGGCCACATTCCCAGTCCGCCGCCGGGGATCAAGGACTCTGAGGCCGCGGTGACGGCCGTCGCCGCCGTCGAAGGGAGCGGCAACAGCGCCTTCTCCGCGAAGATCATCTCCGCCCGCGGCTTCCTGGTCGCCGCTTGCCGCCGTGCTCCCAGTCGCCGCCGCCCCCTTGCCCAATTCTTGTGTCAAAACGGCAGCTTCTTTGCGTGTTTTCTGGGGCCAACTGGACGGGATTCTGGTGTGCCCTTGAATCGTGTTCGTTGAATCGATTGCTTCTTGCTCTGGTTTGATATCACGAGCCGTAGTGGAGTTTCTTGGGACTACAAGGGGGGCTCCCTCCACCAAGTTGCCTCCTTTTTTTGTCAGCTTCTTGCTGTTTCCTCAAGCGATTTGGGTCAAACTATGTGGTTCTGATCCAAGTCACACAGTTTGACCATGCTCACGATCCGTTCGACGAAATGCCCTGTGGCATTTGCGGGCGTCACCGGCGCCCTGGTGGTGCTTGTCACCGCTGTCCACGTCTTCATGGTGCCAATCCTTCCCTACTCCCTGGATTACTTCGGTGCTCGCAGCACAGGCCGCCCAAGGCATGTTCTCCCGGCCGCTGGGGTGGTGGACTCGCGTCTCAGGGAGCACTTCCCTTCTGATTCATATGGCACTGTGGCGTTCCGTGGGGCATCATGGAAGGCTGAGATTGGTAGATGGCTTGCCGGGTGCCATGCTAATTCGTCTTCTGTCAATGTTACTGAGGTTTGCACTTGCCACTGTCACTGGTCCTTGCATTTTGATTTAGATTGTATGGGGTTATCTTAGGTTGCTTTTTTCGCTACAGGCTATAGGTACAAAGCGCTGCGAGAAAGACTGCAATGGTCGCGGTGTGTGCAACTATGATCTGGGAGAGTGCAGATGCTTCCATGGATATGCTGGTTGGTCTTACTTTTCAGTTTTCACTTTCTGTTGACCAGAGTAAATTTTCATCAGGAAATTGTATCACTAGAAATTTTATGGTTCTTAGGACTTGGAAGGATCGGCATTTAAGAGCTTAAGGCTGAATGAAAAATATGATGATAAAGTGGATCATGTCATCGATTAGATAACATTAAAGACTAATAGTCGATTCTTATATTCGATATGCAATAACAAACGTCTCACTAACCATGTAAACGGCAATTTCTTGTTTACAAGTCTTACATAGTTTTATCTGCGCACTACCCTTATGTACTAAGATATGTTTCCTTTCATCTGTACTTCTGTAGCATACTCTGTTTAGATTACTCTGCTTTCTTTAAAGGCATGGAACATTTCTAGTTTGTGTACCTCCGGTCAATGTAAACATGATGTTCAGAGAAGCTATAAAGCTTGTTTTCTTCATTATTTCGTTGTCTGAATGTCAAGTTTTCTTGACTGGAGGTAGTATGTCTGAAAGAATATTGATCATTCAGTTTGCTGTGCATGGATTCATGGCTTAAGAAATTCAATATGCCAATATTGAAGCGTCATATGCAATACATTTTTTTCCTCTAAAGACCTGTCAATCTGGATTTGGGTTTGATCTCTGTATGTGACCAAGGTGAAAGGGGATTCACTGAACTAGTGCAATAAACAGCTATTGTTTATTGCTCAATTATCTAATTATACCCTTCTTTATCTTCTTATATATTTCTACTATTAAATATAGACTGCTCCTTCTATGGCTATGGGTTTACAGAACAGCAACAAAAACAATAGCGAAGCCTTTTAGCCACAAGTTTGGGGTAGGCTGTCATCTCCATTTGAGTATCTGGGTTTTACATTGGCTCGTGAAATCTTTCGCAACCTTTTAGGGAAAAGGAACCCACTCCTCCTTTACCTGGGCTTGGGACTGGCTATAATGAAACAAAACAGGTGGAGTTGTGTACAAAAAAACTACATTTAAAGGTGGAGCCTATATTTAGCTGGTATTTCCTGCTGCTTTTAAATATTCCTTTAACATTTAAATACATGGTGATGCAGGGAAAGGATGTGAGGATGTTCTGAAATTGGAATGCAACCTCCCAAGTTCTCAAGAATGGCCTGCAGGACGATGGATAGTTTCCATATGTGCAGCTCACTGTGACACAACCAGGGCAATGTGCTTTTGTGGGCCTGGAACAAAATACCCAGATCGTCCTGTGGCAGAAGCTTGTGGTTTTAAAACAATGTAAGACCATCATTAATACTTACTTTGATGATATGTTTTTTAGTTAGTACTATTAAGCTTATCGGATCCATCTTTCTAGTTTACCTGCAAAACCTGATGATCCAAAGCTTACTGATTGGAAAACACCCGACCTGGAAAACATATTCACAACAAATAACAGTAAGTTAGGATGGTGTAACGTGGTACCTGAGGATGCATATTCATCAAAAGTGGAGTTTAAAAAAGAATGTGATTGCAAATATGATGGACTCTGGGGGCAGTTCTGTGAGACACGTGTTGAATGCAGTTGCATCAACCAGTGCTCTGGACACGGGCATTGCCGTGGTGGTTTCTGTCAGGTATGTCTCAGAGAAAATTATATTTAATTAACGGATTTCCTTGTGCTAAATTTTAATCTGTTGCATTTGTTTGTACTTCTGTATTTTCCACTCTTGTAAGCTGTAATCTCATTGAGTGTCTCCTTCAGTGTGACAGTGGATATTTTGGGATTGATTGCAGTATCCCATCAGCATATTCACTAACATATGACTGGCCTTCGTGGCTCCAGCCACCAGTGAATTTACTAGATCTGAAAAATTCAAGTAGTATCCCCATCAATGTTAAGGCCGTTGTTCAGAAAAAAAGGCCACTTATATATGTATACGATTTGCCAGCTGAGTTTGACAGTCATCTTCTTGAAGTAAGTCTATGCCATAAATTTGTTTTTGTGTTCTTTGTGGTTTAATGCAGCATTGAGATTAATATGTATTTTTCAGGGACGACATTTCAAATTCCAGTGTGTAAACAGAATATATGATGAAAAGAACAGGACTTTATGGACTAAGCAATTGTATGGTGCTCAGGTTTGCTAATTTCGGCTGCTATAAGAGATGTTTAATATCTGTTGTCCTATGACCACTTTCACAGTGATAGGGTTTTACCAGGACAAGCAGATCTGACTAATGTTATATTTTCCATGTAGATGGCACTGTATGAGAGCATTCTTGCTAGCCCTCACCGAACTCTTAATGGGGACGAAGCTGATTATTTCTATGTGCCAGTGCTTGACTCATGTCTAATAACTAGATCTGATGATGCTCCTCATTTTCTAATGCCAGTAAGAATTGTGACAGATGTTATGCTTCAGTGGTCTTGGTGTTCTCCTTCAGTAATTTGAGTTTCAATTTTAGTGGGACCTGCGCCTCAGGAGCTACCATACTCTGGAGTATTACAAAATGGCGTATGATCACATATCTCAGCAGTATCCTTACTGGAAGCGCAATTCAGGAAGAGACCATATCTGGGTGGGTACCATGTTTGTATGAAAGTAACTGTATAATAACTATTTGGTTCTTATGTGGTAATAACTGGTTGCCTTTCAACTTACATAAATGCAGTTCTTTTCATGGGATGAAGGTGCCTGCTATGCTCCAAGAGAGATCTGGAACAGCATGATGCTTGTCCACTGGGGAAACACTAACACAAAACATAAGAATTCAACGACTGCTTATTGGGCAGACAACTGGGATTATATTCCTTTGGATAGGAGAGGCAACCATCCATGTTTTGATCCAATAAAGGATCTAGTGCTTCCGGCTTGGAAAGAACCTAACCCAGCGACCATATGGTTAAAACTATGGGCGAGGTATCTGGAAACTTACAGACAAATCCCATGAACAATTTAAGTTCTTTAGAACTTTTCTATAATACAACATTTGCAGGCCAAGGAACAACCGTACAACACTTTTCTATTTCAATGGTAATCTAGGTCCAGCATATGAAGGAGGCCGCCCAGAAGACACGTATATTTCTCTCTATTTGTGTTTGTCTGAATATGCTTTAAATTGTTTATCAATTTGCTTCAATTGCATAATGCAGGTATAGCATGGGGATTCGGCAAAAGCTAGCAGCTGAATTTGGTTCCACGCCAAACAAGCAGGGAAACCTTGGAAGGCAGCATGCAGCCGATGTGACAGTGACCTATTTACGAACTGAGAAATATTATGAGGAACTGGCAAGCTCTGTTTTTTGTGGTGTCCTTCCAGGGGATGGCTGGAGTGGGCGTATGGAAGATAGCATGCTTCAAGGATGCATTCCTGTCATAATTCAGGTGAAACATCATCATTTTCCTTCCGTTTCATATCAAGGGACCATCATGTGATCTCTTATTCGAACCTATCTGTTTTCTTGTCTTACATTGTAGGACGGAATTTTTCTGCCATATGAGAATGTGCTCAACTACAATAGTTTTGCGGTCCGCATACAAGAAGATGACATCCCAGTCCTCATAAATAAACTTCGAGTATGTTCTACTCTATTTCTTCTGTTTTCTTTTGGATGTGCTACATGCAGCATGCTTACTGTCTCCATGTCACCAGGGAATAAATGAAACACAAGTAGAGTTTATGCTGGGAAATGTGCGCCAGATGTGGCAGCGATTTTTCTATCGAGACTCTATATTGTTAGAGGCACAGAGACAGAAAACTTTGTTCTCTGAAGAGGCACCCTGGTCTGTTGAGGTCTCAAAACTACCTGACGACGACGATGTCTATGCAACATTTATACAGGTAACTTCAGAAAACTCAATGTAAACCTGCTCCTCTGACCTTTAGTATGGATTTTCATCATACTTGACATCCGCTATGTGATAAGAGCTGAAATAGTATTTGCACTCAGTAGAAAACTTTGGTGAATCTTGTAGGCTTTAATGTGACGAGAATTTTTCCTGACCATGTATCCATGCCTCTCATGTATCCGCTGTGTTCATGTTTGCTGACAAACAATGCCTATTACAGGTGTTGCATTATAAACTGTACAATGACCCTTGGCGGCAAGGTCTCCTGCAAACAAAGGAAACTGGGTTGCCGAACATCTGCTCGAGGGCTTCCTGAAGTTTTCAGTCAGGGATTTTTGCAACTGTAAAGTATAGGCATACTCCTGCTCACTCTCTCAAGAAATGGATAGGCTTAGTCTTAGGAAGAGATATATGCAGATCCTGCATTCAGGTCTCAGGATACAAAAGACTAGGTTTTTTTTTTTTTTTTTCCTTTTTGAGGATAGATAAGACTAGACAAATGGAACATTATTTTTCTGTATATCTTTCCTTTGTCTTTCTTCTTAACTATATTGTTCTTTTGACTGATAACCCGAGCTAGATCATTTCCTGAAGAAAGGAGAATTTTGACATGTTTCTATTATTCTATTAAAACATGAATGGACTGCAATCCTTTTCCTAGCTATCGTGTTTGCAGTATTCTACGTTGGCTCTCACTGAGAAAGAATCGGACTCGGGATTTTTTTTCAGTGTTAAGCAGATTGATCATATGCACTACCGTATTACGGTTACGGCAAACACAAATACATGTCGATCGGAACAGGTGAATGTGATGTGCTGTGATGTGCATTACTGTTGGTCTTAACAAGGAGCCGATGCTGTCAGACATGGAGATGCTTATCTGCATTTGCCCTCGGCTGCAGGTCGGTCAAACAAGCAGGTCGCACAAGCCAGAGCAGGAGGAGGGAGGGCTCAGGAATCGCATGCGCCCCTGTAGAGCATCCGACGTGGACGAGGAGCATGTGAAGAGCGCGCTCGTGAGAGCCAAGAATGCTGTGAGGTGGATCTTTATGCCCAGCATTCATGCCGCTCTTATTACCATGACGACGAATCAACGTGCTCGCGGGCCTTGTTGCGACCCCGTACGTCCTCCGTCGATTCCTCTCGGTGCATATATCCATACATCCAGAAATGAGAAGACAGAAGCCCGGTGAAACGAGAAATTCCACTGTAATGTTGGATTCAGCCGAACGACTATTGGTCATCGTAAATGCTATGGTAAAGCAGATAAATACAGACCCTAGTAGTAAAATAATTGAAGTAGACCAAGCAAGAACTACTTGATTATCAGAAATGCTGGACAAGGGTATGGTTTTTTTTTTTTTTTTGGTTTTTGATCGTAAGTATATAATATCGTACCATGCATTATGCATTCTTCCTAGAGATGCCCTAACGGTCACATGCGGCCTCCGGTCGGGCGGAAGCTCACGCTCACAGGTCTGGAAAAGGCGCGACACTGTGTCTACGCCGAGCATGCATTCCCGGCCGTGACAACATTTAAACCCATGCCAATGCAATCCATCCCCGGCCGCCCGCGCGCTGGCGCTGCTCTACTAAACCCCCCGCGCCCCGCGCCTCTCGTCACACTCTCCTCACCCGCTAGCTTCACTTCACTACACTCCCGCCCCGCCGGCCGGCGCGGCCACTTCAAAACTGCTTGGACCTTGGAGTTCAAAACCCTCCTCTTCCTCTCCCAGTCCTCCGATCCTGATCGATGGAGAGCTACGTCCGGAAGCGCTCGTGGAAGAAGGGCCCGACGCGGGGCAAGGGCGGCCCGCAGAACGCGGCGTGCGAGTACCGCGGCGTGCGCCAGCGGACGTGGGGCAAGTGGGTGGCCGAGATCCGCGAGCCCAACAAGCGCACCCGCCTCTGGCTCGGCTCCTTCGCCACCGCCGAGGAGGCCGCGCTCGCCTACGACGAGGCCGCGCGCAGGCTCTACGGCCCCGACGCCTTCCTCAACCTGCCGCACCTCCGCGCCTCCCTCACCGCCGCAGCCTCCGCGCACCAGAGGCTCAGGTGGCTCCCGGCGGCCTCCGCCAGCGCCAGGGGCGCCGCTGCCGTCCCGGCGTACGGGCTCCTCAACCTCAACGCGCAGCACAACGTGCACGTCATCCACCAGAGGCTGCAGGAGCTCAAGAACGGCGGCGGCTCGGCGGCGGCCGCCAACGCCAAGCCGACGACGACGCCACTCGTCCAGCCTCTCCCGGCATCCTCCACCTCGCCCTGCTCCACCGTGACGACCAACGGCGGCGGCAGCGGCGTGGCTGCTGCTGCTGCTGCCCACCGCACTCGCACGGCCCTGCCGCCGCCCATGTCCTGCTTCCAGGCCCTGGAGCAGGCGGTGGCCACGGCCGCCATGACGACGACGGTCGACGACGACACCGAGCCCTGCGAGGAGGAGGGCGCCTGCCCGCCTGGCGCGGCCGACAAGCCCCAGCTCGACCTCAGGGAGTTCCTGCAGCAGATCGGCGTGCTCAAGGACGACGACGACGGCGCGGCCACCAAAGGCAACTTTCTTCACGGTGAATGTGATGGCGACGTTGTTGGCTTCGGCGGCAACGGCGGCGAGTTCGACTGGGACGCGCTGGCCGCCGACCTCAACGACATCGCGGGAGCCCACGGCGGCGCGGTCGGCGTCAACGGAGAGTTTCAGATGGACGACCTGCATGAGGTCGACCACGACCAGTTTGGAAGCTGCCTGCCCATCCCTGTCTGGGACGTGTAATCCGAGTCCATCCAGTGTCCTGCCAGCGTATCTGAGACAAGCTTTTAGCTTTCAGCTTCATGTAATCTGATTCTGAGGGGTGATAATGAGTTTGGCATGATGAATCTGCATGGATCTGTGATGACGAACCGGGCATGCCGTTGTTTGAAGCTTATTATTTAAAAAAACGTGCATCCCTTCTAGTAACCGTTGCTACTACGTTGTTCAGAATAAATTTCAGTAAGCTTCAGTTTGTTGACAAAGTTGCATGGAGTTCAAAAACAAGTTGGCAACAGACAAAGATGCGCTCATTTTGATCAGATATCTCATTTTCAACCCGAAAAAGAAAAGCAGGCATCGGCAAGGTATCCAATCAAGATCCATATCACATTATCGACCAGGCAAGTTTCACAATCAGCTCAAAATATATAGCGGACCACCGAACAATTGGTGGCAGCAAACATAGTGCAAAACGCTCATCCTTCCTTATTCGCCTTAGTGGATGTATCGGCAAATGTTTTAGAACAAGCTCTGATTATTGTGGGAATTAGATCGCTCCACCACTCAGTGAATTCACTGTATCACAGCTACAACAAAGATGAATAATAAGAGCAACTGCTCAAGGCCTGGTTAGAACTCGATTTTCCTGCCCAATCAAGGAACGCGTGAAATTGCTTTTACTTGTATATGAGAGCATCTCTCCCAGGTCCAACACCAATGTAGTGCACGGGAACACCAACAAGCTCTTCTATCCTCTCCACATAGCGGCGGGCAGCTTGGGGAAGCTCATTGTAGCTTCGAACAGAAGAAATGTCGCTTTGCCACCCAGGCAGCACCTCATAGTTGACCTGAAACACAAGAAAACACACATAAGAGATGGAAGATATATGTATTCGAGTTTCTTGCCTGTCAAAAGTGTCGCTACTAGAATATTACTGGTGCCAACACAAGCTAAGATAAGCTCATTATATTGTGTTTTAAAAATAGAAAGTAGTGTAAATTCTCCAAACAGTACTATGATTCTATCCAAAGGCTTTCTTGTTCACAACTGACAGGACATGCAAGCACGTCGAACAGAAGTGCACATCAAAGCCTACCTGTACTTGCTCCAGGGTATCAAGATCCCCAGGGAAGGACTGTAGCTTCTGTCCATCAGCTTGGTTATAAGAAACACCCACTTTAATTTCTGGTAACCCGGACAGAACATCAAGTTTTGTCAGATTAAGTGATGAGAAACCATTGATTTGGCAGCAGTACTTAAGTGCAACAATGTCAAGCCAGCCGCATCGCCTTGGGCGGCCTGTTGTTGTGCCAAATTCCATTCCAGCTTTCCTAAGGTTATCACCTTCTTCGCCAAATAGTTCAGTTGGGAAAGGACCAGAACCAACCCTTGATGTGTAAGCTTTGACCTGCATGTAAAGTGTTCAGAATATATAATCATTACATCATGAATGAGGGCAGTATAACTACAAACGTTTTAACTTACCACTCCAATCAGGTCACCAATTACCCTTGGGGCTATCCCAAGGCCGGTGCATATCCCACCAGCTGAAGGGCTAGAAGAAGTCACAAACGGATAAGTACCAAAATCGATATCAAGCATAGTTGCTTGGCCGCCTTCAACCAAAATTTTCTTCTTCTGTTGGATAGATTCATTTAACACATGCACGGTATCAGCAATGAAGGGTTCCAAGCGCTCTGCGAACCTTTTGTACCTCTCGACCTCTTCCTTGAGCACACTTTTGCTGTACTTAAAACCTTGAAATCTCGAAGCAGCATCTTTCAGCAAGACATCAAGCTTATCTCCAAAAGTATCCATGTGCCTTAGATCACAAACTCGAAGTCCATTTCGAGTTACCTTGCTGGAGTAACAAGGTCCAATGCCTCTCTTAGTTGTCCCTATAAATGAATTTTCCAGCTCTGCTTCCCTAAGTCCATCTACAACCTGGTGCAGATCAAACAGCAGATGCGCCCGATCAGAGACCAGTATTCTTCCATCACAACAGACACCATTGGATTCAAGACCATCAATTTCTTCAAAGAACCCTGGAACATGGATCACTGCTCCGTTGCCAACAACACAAAGTGTCCCTTCATGGAGAATACCTGATGGAACAAGATGAAGGGCAAATTTCTTGCCTTCTGAGTTGTAGATGGTGTGTCCAGCATTTGCTCCCCCCTGATAAAAATGTGGTAGAACTCATATAAGGCTACTAAGGCAAGGAGAAACAGCTAACTGATACTGTTTTGCCCTGTTCCAATAACTTTATGCAAAGCATATAAATATTAAATATTAACAGTAGAAAAATCCAATTACACAAACAGCTAGAGGATGGACTATGACCCCAGGAGCAGGGCAGGGGCAATAGTACATGGTGCTGAAAAACTACACTCATATTGATTACTTAAAGATGCAAAGTGGTGAAATCTGAAGCTTAATTTAAGCAGCTCACAATGATAGCTTTAAGATAACTTACAAGGGTTTGCTTTAAGAACACAAAGCAACTGACAGTAACAGTACTTTACATAACACAACACTGAGCTTTGCAGCTATCAGTCTCTCCACAATATAAGCACACAGAAATTATTTTTATGTGACCTAGTAAAAACAATACTCTTCTACTTGTATCAACCACTGCATGGATAATCTATTACCAGATTTCTCTATATGAAATGTTACCAGATATTCAGCATACTAGAAATGAAAATTATCACTGGCACTGGCACATGTTTTAGTCATATGGTAAGTGCTTACTCCTGTCAATATCAAATATCCTGGCACTCCTGTCATCAGACTAAAGGTTCAGCCAACAACCAGAAGATGTAAAAACTCGTGCATAAATTACAGATCGGTAAAACCATATGAAACTATAAGGTAACTTTACTCTCTTCGGTAGATTTCACATATATCGTCCTATAACAACAGTAGTTGCAGGCAGAAGGTGAGTTCTACAGTCTACACACATATAGTTCCTTTATCATCAGTACGCTAAACCAGAAAGGAGTGAAAGACCAAACATTCACCATAACAGAAGCCCAGTAGCACCACTGAACAACTCTTCCAGGCATGGATTAGCACAATCGAAACCGAATCCCCCTCTCCTCACCTGGCAACGCGCGACGATGTCGAAGCGGGGGGCGAGGACGTCGACGAGCTTGCCCTTCCCCTCGTCGCCCCACTGCGACCCCAGCACGCCGGAGACCTGGCTCAGCGACGAAACCCTATCCTCCGCGGAGTCCGCGTAAACAGCCGCGGTCGCGGCGGAGACGGCGGCGGGTACAGGAAGGCGTGTCTTCGGCAGGCGTACGGACTGGGACGCCGGGGCAGCCGGGAAAACGGATTTCCCGCTCCCGGCGGCGGCGGCGGCGGCCGGGTGGCTGAGTGTGGAGAGTGACATGATGGTTCGAGGGTTTTAGGGCGGGCTGGGCCTGGGTCTGTCTTCCTTTTTTTTATGTGTCCCGCGAACGGCGGGCATGCGACGGGGAACAGGATGCTCTAACCGGAGGCCGCTTTTTTTTTTCCTTTGAGAGCATGAGCTACCTTGAACAACTTTCTCTGTATTTTCCACCTCTAAAAGAATATATTTATCTTCTTCCTAACATACATCATCTATATTCTATTCCAGAGGTATCCGAGAGCTGGATGTGTAAATGAATATTAACTTCGATATCCGGATATTATTATTCGGACAGAAGGATGAATGAATCTAGACGACTGAGCTGATAATGGGACGGATATAAAATAAAAGCTTGGTATTGGATATTCAAGAAACTAGTTTTGCACATATATGAGATGTACCATCATGTATACCCGGACTGATTGAACCATAGCGTTGCTTAGAATCAATAGAATAAAATGAGATTCAATGTAAGTATACATTTCCTAAATCAACATTCGGAATGCAAGATTTCAATATTTCTAAAATGCTCCATTTTTCCATAAATGAATTAGTTTATCAGAAATGTTGGTTTATGTTTCTAGACTATTAAACCAAAATTTTAAAAATATTGAAGCATGTATAAATGTACATGGTCATAATTTGCACGATTAGAAAAAATAGTGCATAAAAAGAAAACATATAATGTTAGTTTTTTTATCACCGAGGTGGTTGTTGTGGCTCACTGTCAGTTTTTGCTTCCCTTCAATAATTATTAGACTAAAATGGGCCTGCTGGGCTGCAAGTTATGTAAAGCTAACCATCATCCACGAGACTAAATGGGCCTGGCCGCCTGCACACACCCGCGACGCCGCCGCGCGACGAGATCCCGCGTCGGCACTCGGCCGCGAGCTCCAGCAGGCCGCAGCTCCGGCGACACGTCCTAGGGAATTGGGAGATCTGGGCCACGCACGTGCGACATAGATTGTGCGCTCTGCTCGTCGGTCGCCGGCTCGCCACTGCTCGCGAACCGCGCGCAGTGCCGTTGTCCGCCAGCCACCGCTGCTGCCCGCCGTCAGCCATCTCCGACGGATTAGCGGCAGTTTTCCTCATCCTTCCCGCCTCCACCCCGCACCTCTCTCGATGGAGGGCCGCCTCTTCGACAAGCCCCTGAACCCAAACAAGCATCTCAAGGAGCAGTAAGTCCGGCGTCCCTAGCCCACGGCCTAAGTCCGTGGTTCCGATCGCTACCCTTGTGACTCTAATTACCCTGCCCTAACTTGGTGGTGCAGATTCGTGAGCAACCTGACGGGGTCTTCCTTGTTGGAGATCGCGGCGCTCTCCACCATCGTGCCGGTAACCTATTCAAATCTCCTGCCAATTTCGCTGTGTGCGCACACTGAGTTGGTTTTGATCACTTGTTTTTCTCTTTTGGTGCATAGGCATTGGTGGTTCTTAGGAAGTGGTGCAGCGAAGGTTAGCTCATCTAAAATACTGCGATTCTGATCTGCTCTTATATTGTAGCATAAGGTGTAACCGAATCAATTCTCACGACAAATCTGCAAGTTAGATCCAGTAGTACGATTGGGAAATCAAGTTACTAGTAGGCTACACTTTGGCAGATTTAGCTTGTGGATATTTGTGTAAATTGGGAGTTCAACAATATAACCCAAATTCTTCTGATGCATCGGCCTAGAACAGAAATAAGTTTTAACCACTTTTATAAAACATATTCGTGTCACCCTCCATCTATAACTTGCTGTTAAATCTTCTGATGAAGTGATGGTTGAATGGTTGATGCTGTAGATTAGGCCATCCGTTCCAACTATACTCTATCTTAAATTTTATCAGCACTAACAAAGAAGCAGCTCCCTCTTTTTTATTTTCCAATCGATTTGACAAACCACAATACTCCCATTGTTTCATCATGTTTCAGATAATTCTGGAAAGGATTCAGCAAAGAAAAATGATGATCAAGTTCGTCCTGTTCATAAAGATTGGATAAAGTACTTCCATACACTACTTATAGATTATCTCACTGTTGTATTGCCAGTTCTTTTGGTTTTCACAGTAAGTAACCCTTCTCTATTAGTCTATTTTGATTTTAAACTAAAAAGGATTAAAGAGCACACATAGAAAGTTAGAAACAAGCTTTGCAGTACATGACATAAGCGAAGCAGTTTTTGTTGTCAGCCAAGTAAAATATCGATCCTTGTGTTATCCCCCTTTTTTGCAGGTCTTTTCTGAATGGGCTTATATGTGTGCTATTTCTCTTGTAATTCTGATATCTATCTACATTATGTTTGAAAGGTATTTCATATGAATATGTTTGTAGAAAGTCATTTTAGATTCCACCATTTTAAAGTCCACATTTGTATTTCCTTCTAGCAACACAGCCCATGCAATTCTGGAATCAGGAATTGATGTAATCCTGTCCTCCCAGGTCTCCATCTCATCTTAAAGCTGGACTCAGTCAGCTGCCTTCCCTCAGGGCAGACATATCTTCTTACCGAGTGTCAGTGGTGTGTAAAAGTTTATTGATTTAAAAAATTATTTGTCCTTTAGTACTGGATATGTAGCAGCACTATTGAAGTATCAAAACTGATTAATCTGTAGGTTCTAGTGACATGTTTGTGCATATTAGCGGTTGACTTCAAAATCTTTCCAAGACGGTATGCCAAGGCGGAAACATATGGTAGCGGCATCGTAAGTCATATATTCAGCCTATGCTCCCCCTTTTTTTATATCTAGCACATCATCATCATCATCACCACCAATAACACAAATAAACCGTGAACTAGCTGTGATACGCAGTGAAGGCGAAACAAAATTTTTAGTGGCAGTTATGGAATTGAAAACTTTTTTAATGGCACACAGGGAATAGACTCTTAAGACTAAGAATCCAAACAATACAAAGGACACCACCACGACCAAGCCTAAGCCTCAGGGACCAGCAGACGAATGAGCAGCTGTTGAAGAGAAGAGGCTCCTGCCGCACACCACAGGGCACACTCATTAGCCACAGTTAGAAGAATCACTTCAATCCATGGGCTTGCACCATCGAATACACATGAGTTGCGGTGTTTTCAAATCTCCCACACAACCAGAATGATCCAGGAATTGAGCCCCTTTCTCATCTCTTTAGGATCACCCTTGACAACTTGCCACCACCAGCTGGAGAAACAGGAAACCCCCAATTGACGTAGCAACCCCTGCTTATTTCGCGAACACACAAGAGACAAGGGTGTGCTGGATGGTTTCTTCAGCCTGGTCGCAATGGGGGCAGATAGAACTATAGCAGGATGAGGCAGGCCCCTCTTTGCTAGCGTTTCTGCTTCCAACAGCGATTCTTCAGGAGCTTCTTGCTGCAGTTCTATGTTTTCCACCAAGGACCATAGCTAGCTTAACCAAATTTAGAGCCCATTCAGCAAGTGTTCTTCCTTGCAGCCAGCGGTCAGTCCAAAATCTGGTTGAGTCACCATTGTCAATCAAGGAAACAGCAGCAACATCAAACACGGCTTTGGCATTACAGAGCAACTGGATACGAAGGCCAGTTCAAGGATGTGGACTCGTGGAGAATCGTTTTTTTGCAGCCAAAGCCAGCGGATATGCAAGGGCCACCCCAAAACTCCAAGTTATGAATGCCAAGATCCCCAAATTGAAAAGCCCACTGAACTATCTCCCACGAGACAAGAAAATTGCCGCCATTTGCATTATCCCAGCCTTTCCAAAGATATCCCCTCTTCTTGATAATAGTCTTTAGAACCCACTTGGGAAGATACATGACCAACATAGGATAAACAGGGAGGGAAGTTACCATGACAAGTTGACCAACCCGATTCATGAGGGAGACTTTCCAACCTGGCAATTTATCGGTCACCTTATCAATTAGAGGCAACAGCTCTGCTTGTGGGCTTGTGAATTGTGAGGGGGAGTCCCAAATAATTGCAAGAAATTCTTTGATCACACATGGCAGAAGTTCTGAAATTCCTTGGTCACACATGGCAAAATGAACTGATAATCACCTATAGTTACCCTCTGTTCCTGTGTTTTGCATAGATATTTTTTTGCCTTATTTTTTTAGTTGTCAATTGTCATGCAAGGGACATCAATGAACTGACTTTTTCTTTCATACTTTTTATTTGAATTTTTTTTTGACCTCTTGTCTAGAAATTATTTGCTTATTGTTTTTTCAATGTTGAACCTATGCTGCCATGGAATTTGGAATTTGCTTACTACTATTTTTGAAAGTTCAGAAGTTGCAATATACCATTTAAAATCATCCTCCCATTTTCACAGTATTAACAATTTGACACATGGTCTAACAGATGGATCTTGGAGTAGGATCTTTTGTAGTGGCTAATGCACTGGTATCTAGACAAGCACGAAACATAACTTCAGTGTAAGTCTTTATTTTGATCTGATAACATTTATCATAACCAAACATATCTTTTGGGATCTTAGACACTTGGATTAAGTGTGGTGCACCGCACGGTATATGTCCACTGATTCCCATTTAGTACCCTGGTACCTGACCCTCCATTTATCTAGTTTGATCAATAAAAAGTAAAACTTCTTTCACAGGTTTCACTATTTGAATTCATTATTTCACGCTGGATGTTGCTGCTTTTGTTCCTTAGGAGTTTCAAGACAGCCCTGAGTTCCATAAGCCCACTATTATTTCTGGGCTTTGCTCGCATCATCTCTACATGGGGTGTTGATTATCAGGTGCTTTTCTTGTTCCTTTGCACTAATAACATACATTACTATTTACTTATTTCGGTCATTCATTTTAATTGACACATGCACTGATATGTTTTATTTCGTGTAGCTATGACATTCTTGTAATTGTTTTGTTTCTTTTCCCTTAATGATCTATATTATGATGCCCCATTCGGCCATTCCTCTCTCTGGACATTGTGGCCCTATGTATACTAAGCGTATTGCTTTTCAGTAATACACTAATTCTGAAAGTGGGTTGATTGGATATCGATTTATCTGGTGCAGTAGAGAAGTTATTAAGTAATTCCATATTTAAAGACGCTGCTTCTGTTTGTTATCTTGTAGGTTCATGTAGGAGAATATGGTGTTCATTGGAATTTCTTTTTCACCCTTGCAGCTGTTTCAATCCTTACATCCATTGTCAGGATTCATCCAAAATATTGTGGCTTAGTTGGTCTGCTTATCCTTGCAGGTATAGATTTTTCCAGTTTGGTTAGACAGACTTTTCATTGCAATAATCCTTTCCTTAAAGGTCAGTCTCTATTTTTTTTTATTTCAGCATACCAGATTTGGCTATCTTCTGGATTGAATGAGTACCTCATTTCTGATGAAAGAAGTGCTGATATAATCAGCCAGAATAAGGAAGGCATTTATAGCATCCTTGGTAAAAAAAAGTTGGACACAGTTTGTCATTTCTTTACTTAAAATGCTGAGAAACATAGCTGTTAAACCTTGTCAGCATGAATATGCAGGCATAAATGGAGGTCTTGCACATGCATTGTACTTACCTTTTTTCTATTTGTTTTTACCCTATTGACATGGTTTCTTATCTTGTTAAGTTTAAGTACATGAACCAATTACCTATAGCTTGGGCCCTTGTAAGAGCTGCAGACATAAATTTGCATGCATTGTATTTTAAAATCTGTAAAATGCATTCTACTAATTGGTTCCCTCCTATGGCACAGGATACTGGGGTATGTTTCTAATTGGTGTTTCTCTGGGTTACTATCTTTTTATCAACACTACTTCAAAAGGCAAGAACAGGAACACGCAGGTCGTTCAAATATGGGTTCTTGCGATATCTTTTTGGTAAGAAACAATACGTGCCTGATTGATGCTTTTTAATATTTCCTGATTATTAAAATATGTTTACATGCCATGTTTATAGGATTTTGGCAGTAATCTCTGATAGCTGTATTGAGAGAGTTTCTCGGCGAATGGTAAGGAATTGACTTTTTACTCTAGCATGAAATCGATTAAGCTGAAGCCATCTTAGAAAATAATAGAAGTTGCTATGCGATGTCACGGCAGTTTTATGATTTGTGGAGCAGAATATTGTGGTCTTAACGCTGAATGACAGCTATTGTAGTCAGTAAACGTTAATGCTTAAATGGATCAGTATGGTGTAAAGAAGTTATAACATCTAAATATGAAGTAAGTAAACAGGGTCTCTAGCTGAATTGGTTAGGTGGCTCTGCTCAGGTCCTGGGTTCAACTCCTCGTGGGAGCGAATTTCGGGCTGTGGTTAAAAAAATCCCCTCGTCTGCCCCACACCAAAGCATAGGTCTAAGGACCGGCCCAGGTCGTTGGTTGTCTCACACGGACTACGGTGCCGCTATGTAAGGGTGGGGCAGAGGTTCGGGGGTATTCTCGACCTACATCAGAAGGTCTTCTTCTTAACAAAATGCCTAGGGGCTGTCTTACCCCCCGCAGGTTGAGTTTTTCTAAACGTGATATGAAAAGACTAATAACATTTAAATACTTAAATCGAACCCACAAAAACTACAAGACAAAATTATGGCATGCCCAAACAATTCAGATTCAGATTTCTTTACATATTATCTTGAGAAGTTTAGCAATTCTTCTCATCTAAGTTAGCAAGCAGGCACCCTGCCAAAGTCCCAAGTTGGCAATAAGCTTCACCCTTTTTTCTGCTCAATCTTTAGATTCAATGGAAAACTTGATCAAAACATTCATTTTGCAGTGCAACTTCGCTTATGTTATGCTTGTTTTTGGCCAGAATTTTCAGGTATTGTTCCTTTCTATTCCTGTCATAAAGTTATAGTACACATTTATTATCACATCGGATTTCTCATGTTAGTGAAATTATCTTTTCATTAACATTTTGGCAAATCTCACTTTCTTTGTCAAGCAGTGAACAAATATAGGACCACATCATGAATTGACAACAGAAGAACAATATTTACTTTATTTTTCAATTCCTTCAAGTTAACCCATAATGAACCCAAAGAAAGCCAAGGCATTAGATGCAGTCTTACACCTGGACCCCGAGCAAGCGGGAGCTCATGCACCGGGCTTCCCTTTAGTATGTCTTCCATGTTTCCTTTTATTCATAACCTTTATATTCGTTGCTTTGCCTGCCAATGTTACTCTTGTATGACTTGGGAGCAACTTTGTCATATCATGAAAACTAGCAAAGGTGGTTGCAAAGCAACGAAATTTACTACTTACCCAAGTAATGGACCTGCTTTCTTAAGGGTCTACCAACAATTGTCTCGTCTGTTTCTTTCTCTTTAGTTGCTGTTAGGTCTTTTTTTTTTTTTGGTTCATGCTCCAATGTTTATGCTGACAGATTGTCCACTGTAGGTTTTATCTATCCTCACGTTAGTGGGGGTGGGGTTCGCCCCACATAAAAAGAACTTGGTTCTTGAAGACGCATTCAATCAAAATATGCTTGGTTCATTCCTTCTGGTAAGATCATTGACTTGCTTTCTTTATTGACTATCAAATGGAAATTTTCAACTAATTAAACTTCACAGTGCATTGATTTGAAAATTGAAAGTTGTTCGGCTTGCCAGGTTAAATGAACTGAAACTTTAGTGTCTTGTTCTTCTTCCAGGCAAATATCCTAACTGGTTTGGTTAACCTCTCAGTTAACACACTCTCTGCCACTTCCCTCAATGCCTTCATGATTCTGTCAGTATACTCCTTTACTTTATGCATGGTTACTGGCCTTGCCCATTTTTGTGGTGTTAGAATGAAATTCTGGTGAATTGTAAGCTAGCAGTTGATATGTTGTATGTATTCATTAACTTGTCATGTCAGCAAGCTAGTAGCTTGCTTGAAATGTAATGAATTATTTTGAGGGAAAAATGAAACCAAACTGTGAACCTAACCAGGATCCAGTCATTAGTTCCGCCTATGCTCTAGATCTCACTTCTTTCTGACTTGTTCACCTCACAAAAGCACTTCACCTGTTCATGTGTCCTTGTATCCCATCTCCTAATTTTTCCTTCATATCATGGTAGAATGGGTCTGCTGGTATTGATTAATACTACCATTTAATTTCGATCTAAAGATGACACGTCAACCGTAAATTTGTTGACGAATTGAAAACGGGTTAAGCGTTTCTTGTTGAATTAATTTAGTGTCAGTCAGATTTTGGTTTGAAGTACCATAGGTTCGTACTGCTGCAGTTGCAATTAGTCGCAATAGAGTTGAAAGTGTGTTCAGGAAAGCAGCGCTCTAGAATGCTACTTTGTGGGATTTACGACTTATTATATTCGCATGTGGAAACCACTGATTCTTCACAAAAGCACAAAGAGTGCAACTGTGCAAGTATTTCTGTATTTTATGGCTATCTGCGGATAATGTATAAATAATTTGAGCACTTTGACATTTATGACTTAGTATATATTCTCAGATGGAAATCACTGATTCTTCACGACAGCACAAAGAGCGAAACAGTGCAAGTATCATTTGTGCAGTATACTGAGACACTCAGGGCATGTTTGGTGCTCAGGCGTGGGTTGCCTCGCCTCGCTGGCACAAGCCCCGACGTCCTTGCCCATCCCGGCGAGCCAAAACGGCTCTCCGCCAGATTCCAGGCAAAGCTTGCTCGCACGAACACCGAGATGCATAAGCAAAGGTACCAAACGCACAAGTTGGCTGGCTATCCTCGCTGGTCAAGGCGAAACAGCGCTGAGCAAGACTACCAAACAGCACCTCTGTATGGCATTAGCTCAACCATTTGTGCAGTATACTGAGTATGGCACCGTGATGACGTATCAGTGTTCCGTATCTGGGAATGAACCATGATGCTCTTGGTTAGATAATGTACGTAGTCCAATGCGTCCGCATATCATTATGTAGGTGATCGGTTCATGTGGCTGCGCTGAAAGGGAAATAACACTGGCCCTTCCGTGGTGAAAGAAAATAAGTTTAGAGCCATGCAGGGTATCCCTTTCTGCGTTGAATAAATTTTACGGCGCAAAATGTGACCCTTCGTTTTTGTTCCCATTTTTCTCGGTGGAGACTTGTCATGGAATCTTGTCATTGGAGTTTATCGAGAGCATGGCACTGAATGCTACTAGATGAGTCGGCCATGTTGCAGATTAGCCGGGTGCCACAGGCTCTCCGGAACGACGGCTTTGATGGCGACGGTGGATGTTGCAAGATGACTTGTGTGATGAATTTCAATGGCCCTCGAAATCACTAAGTTGGAGGACAAGTCGAGGCCTCAGCCCTGCAAAGCTATTCACCATCAGTTTCTCACAAACCCTGGAAATTGAAGAATCAAGGGGCGGTCTAGAAACTACCGATACAGGAGTAGGGAACTCCAGGTGGTTCATGTGTTGCCGAGCTTGCGTTTCAGGTGAGAGAAGCTTCGCGTCTGGATAGAAGTCGTTGTCGATGCAACTAACGCATGGGTTGAAAGATTGGATTGGTTGACCTGATATAAAAACTGTTGCGGTGGTTTCTCGATCTAGCGGGAAAGCACACGATGGTTTTAGGACGAAAGGACCTGGACTCAACAGTAGCCGGGCAGCCGGCGGTACTGCTGTGAAATAGTACACGTTCGTTTGAGGGGTACAGCAGACTGTACAGTGCGGTGCGGCGGCCGAGCCCGCTCCATTCCTTCTGTGCGGCACCGCCTCCGTTACGTTCGTTGGGACAACATTTTTCTTCACAAAATAATTAACGACAAATATAAACAAATGGAGGTAGTAGTTAGTACTAAAAAGACTGAAGATGGTGTGGTTGCGACGTGTACCTGCCACCATACATCTGATTCAGGCGTTGGTTTTATTGATAGATCTGGTAAGTACGTGTGGTCTTCCAGTTGTGACTCCTAATCGCACCCTCAGGCCTGATAAGAGACAGACCTCTCTGGAACAATCATGCATCAACTCGTGTAGAAGGTTCCAGGGGCCCATGGCGATGAGAATGAACGTGACATCCCGGGGAGGCGAGGAGGATGCGCGGGCACTCAAGTCAAGCAGCGTCACGGTTGACGCAACGCCGCCGCCCTCGCTTCGTCCGCGAGAGTCGCCGCTGCTCCGTTTGCGTGCCACTGCCGCAGGTCAACGGATCAACAATTCTGGGATTATTCCGTAAAACCTGCAGCTTGGATGTTTGCTCGTTTCGACACGCTGGCTACTTGTGGCTTCTGCTGCTACGTGTGCGTAGAAGAAGTGGAAATTTTCGCTGATCCTGACAGCTACACTTGTTTACTGCTTTACATACAGCTATCATATACTGTACTAGAAAAAAAAATACTGAGCGCTTGGTTATCCGGGCGTGATATATATCCGTAGCGTGTATTGTTCTTAACACCATCTGGGCTTAGACTATGTGCAATAGGTTGGGTAAATGGATTGTCTATACATTTATACACTATAGCGACACTATTTACAGAGAGAAAAAATTAGTTAGAATAGTAGATACACAATACATTTACATATCTTGCTGCATATATAGTCTTAGGATCATTCCTGGGCACACTGGCATTGTGTGGGAAATGGTCGTCTCTCGTCTGGCGAGACCATCTGGCTGACACTTGTTATTACTTGAGTAAACGCGCGAGCTGCTGCCGTAGCGTGCTAGGGATGGGTGGATATGGTTTGCGCAGCACGATGGGTACAGAAACTGGTATAGAACACCGCGTCCGTCGGCTAACGAGTCGTCATCACTTGCATTAGAGAATGGTAGCCGTGCCAACTCGTCAAACCTAATGCCGTGACCAATCAATCAGTCGCTCGCAACAGCTGTTGATCCCCCCGTCCCTCATTTCCTCGACCCTGCCGTCTCCTTGCCTTGCGAGCTACTCTGTCTGGAGCGCGCGTCGGCCTTTCCTAATCCTCTATTCCACTTGGCACATTTACTCCGTCAGTTTGCTGCAAGAAATTCGAGCACTCAAATGTGCCTAGGGGATCTAGGAATCAACAGCAGGATGATGGAACCATGGAGGGTCAGCCAAACACACAGAGTCAGATTTGAGGCGGCAGTGGCGAGGCAAATCAAGCAGCTGCGAATTCATCAACAGATGCATTATTCTCATCAAGTCACAAGTGCTATGCACAGGACATCATCAAATTCCTAAGCTAGGGGGTTGATTATTGTCTCACACCCCCAGCACACTACTAATAATTGCATGCCTCAGGCCTCAGCATCTCTCTTCCTCTCACAAAAAAAAAAATCTCCCCTTTAATTTGGACAAGATTATCGACATCATCTCTAGCTCTACATGCATATTGCTAGACCACCCAATCATCATAACCTCAAGAAGGAAAAAGGAAAAGACAAAGGAAAAGGAGATATAGAACGCACGAATTGAAGAAAGGCCGGGGAGCAGGAGAAGGAGGTGACCGACCATACGCTCGCTCGTGGAGTCGTGGTGTGTGTATATGCAGGATGGATGGGTGGATGGCCTAGCGGAGCGCTCGCGCGAGGCCGGCGAGGATGCGCGAGAGGCCGAGGCGGAAGCGCAGGACGGCGCCGTGGGAGTATGGCGCGCAGTCGCGGCAGACGGCCTCCAGGGCCTCGACGAAGAGGCTGAGGCTCCGCACCGGCGGCAGGTACAGCGTCAGCGGCGCCGCCGAGAAGGCCAGCGCCATGAGCAGCTGCAGCATCGTACGTCGTGCTCTGCTGCTGCCTTGGTGAGGGATGGCCGCCGAGCCGAGGCAGTCGCTAGTACTGGAGGCTAGCCGGAGCGGTGTGGGGGCGGCGCGGCGAGGCAAGGGAGCGTCTCCCTGGTGGTGGTTGAGATGGATGGGGTCTCTGTGCGGCACGCGGTGCAGGGGGCGAGGGAGGGAGGTTTCGCTGTCGGATTTGGCTTTTGCTTGTGCGAGTTTGGTTTGGTATGGTTGGGGTGTTCGTGTTCGGTTTGGCCTTTTATAGAGACCTGTCCAGCCTCCAGGAGGGGGAGAGATAACAGAACAGATAAGCACGGCAGGGGCGCGAGAGCGAGCGTTTTCTGGAGGCCGGAGGGAGGGATACGATACGACGACTACACGAGAGCTCAGCTCAGTGCTCTGCATTGACACACATCGGGACTTGGAACCGTTCCCGGCGCGGCGCAATTCGGTGTGCCTTGCCTGCCCTGCCCTGCCGACGCAGACAGATACACCCGACTTTTCCCTTGCATAGAGACAGCTTTTTTACGGCACTACGCTCGTCGCGCAAGCGGGCGAAAATTCACGTCGATTCGATTCGATGCATGGCCCGCCACGCGACGTGATATCCGCCTCAGCCTGACGATTCTGCCTGCCGTACGCGCGGGCCTCTTCCCTGCGAGTCTGCGACAATGGGGTGGGAACATGGAGGGAGGGGATCGCCGCCTCGCCAGATCGGAATAATAACGGTGGTTCGTCGGGGCATGGCCGCATGGGCCGGCATGGAGTAGAACCTGCTCGTGAGAGCGAGAAGATGGGTCTGTCGCATCGGTGCTAAACCACCCAATCATGTGGAGTTATTTTCATCGCAACTCTCGAGTCTGAATCAACCAACCCGTTCCACCCCTGTTTTTCTTTTTAATTTCCTCGTGTGACTTTGTGGGAGAGGAAAATGAGACGCACGAGCGGTTGGCTCCTTCGTTTTTTTTTTTTTTCCTTTTCCGTGGATGGAATGGAGTGGAGGAGGAAGTAGCATGATGATTTGGCGCAACTGCACGCTGTTTAGAGCGAAGTTGTGAGGCGGTACGTGGGCAGTTGGGCGTGGCGCGGGCGAAAGCAACACCTGAGCTTCTGATTGCCTTTCTTGGCCTGGACACAGATTTCAGTTGACCATCCGCTGAGTTGCCCCCCGGGCCGGGCCGGGCCGGGTTTTCCCACCCCACACACCTGCGCGGAACGTCCGAATCGCGGGGGCCGCAGAGTCCACCGGACGCGCGCCGCCGGCACAGATCGAGCAAAAACTTGACCGCTGGGTTTCCTTTCCCCCTCGTACGGGTACGGCGCAAACAGGGAGCGGACCCCCTGGTTCGGGACGGGCGGGCAGGCCCGCAAATCAGTGGGCGCCCGCCGTCCTGCACACCCCGATTCGGCCCAGGACGGATCACGGGCCCGTGGCCTCGCCATGGGTTCCTGCACTTGCCTGGGCCTTGCAGAGCACCGGCCTGCCCATCGACGCCCGCCCGTCCTCCCGCTTCGGTTCCAGGGCCGCCGAGGCCAAGCCTTCGCTGTGCGCCGCTGCCCGCTGCGCGTGGCCGGCCGCCGAAACTGTCCGCGATCACCGATGAATAAAAAAGGGCACCACCCAAAACTCAAAAACAGTACGAAAAAAACATAGCCGAACGAGAAACGCAAGGCGCCAAAGCATGATACAGAATGGAGAGAGTCCTTAATTATTTGACCAATCATCGTCCGTCATAGGGCAGCAAGTTACAGCGCGCAGGTGCCAGTTTCGCGCCACCACTCACACACAAGTCCAGCTTCCACCAATTTCATCGGGGGCATTCCGCACCGCCTGCACCATCGCCAGGTAGGTAACATGCTGTACTACTGCTGATTGCTGAACAGAACGGCCCGCCAACTCGGACACACCAACAGGTTAAAATCTTGCAGGAACCCTCCCCAGGTTCAGTTTACTTCAGAAGTTCAGAGGAGTCGAGTTTACTTCAGCCAAGGATGAGTTGCCAGTGGGGGGCAGCTCCTTACGCGCCCCCTCTCGCGTGGTAGTGCTGCCGATCGCCGTGCGGCAGGCTGTGCTCGTGCTTCGTGAACAGCCCGCCGCTCGTGGGCACGCGCGGCGCCGAGTCCGACGAGCCCCCGCCGGGGGACTCTGACTGCTGCTTCGTGTTGAGGAACCGCCCGCCCGTGCCCCGGGCCCTCTTCATCGCGTGCAGGTGCCGGGACTCGTGGAGGTACGGCTGCAGCACGGGAGCACACAGATGTTATGTGTTTCGGTTCGCCATTTTTGAACAACACTGATGATACACAAGCCTTAGTTGGGGAACCAGCGAGGGCCGACATGGTAGTAGTACCTTGCGGCTTTTCACCAGCTTGTTTTCAGCCTCCAGCTTTGCACGCAGCTGTCTCCTTCGGAGGATTGCGTGGTACTGCTTCGCGTTCACATAGATGGGCTCTTCTGCCGCTGGTTCGATCGGTAATGGCACTCGAGACGACGACACCATGCCCACAAGCTGGGGGTGCATCTGCTTAACAAGTATTTACATGGTGAGACGAGGTGTCAGATTAATTATCATTGCCAACAAAACTGGACCTGGCAAAAAAAAAAAAAAAAAAAAAGACACCATAACCTAGAGAATGACAATGGCATACTAATGCAGGCTAAAAGTTTATAAATGGATGCGGGAATGCTTCGGCAACATAGTATAATAAAAAACTGGCAAAGGTAAATACAGGGGGGAATGATGCTGGGTCCAGAGTACTTAAGGCACACATGTATGCACAGAAGATATCCTATTGGTTGGTCTTAGAATGGACCTAAAAAGGCAGTGAACAACATTGGCTAGCAAAGTGGATAAAGGGCATCTAGCACCAGCAAGCAGGAGAAATTAACGAAAGAACAAGCTGGATGCATAAAGACCACTTACAATGGCATGCGAGCCATAAGCTGCCATTGCACCACCATAGTATGGATCAGCCGCATACGGGTATGATATAGCCTGAAGAAGGTAAGCAGATTCATAATTCACATGGTCGCACATTGGAGAACAAGGACACGTGTGGAACCCAAAACTAATCGAGACGGTGCAAAGATTCAGACTTACAAAGGACTGATTACGGTCGGGTTTTGCATGTGCATAAGCTGTTTCAGGATTGCCCAGAGACAAAGCTGACATCATCTTGTTTTCATCGCTCTTTGAGTAACCATCTAGAGTACCTAGTATGGATACAAGAAGAAAAGAACGTCACGTAATTTTGATTATAGATGTGTATACAAGGTTTGCAACCAAAGTCCCTTTCTCACTTTTACTCCTTTTTTTCTTTTTGCAAGAGATATGGTATGAATACAAAAAAAAAAAAATGGGTATAAGACAAACCTGATTGATCATTATGCTCATTAAGGCTGCCTTCGCTCATTCCAGACACTTCTTGATGGCTCTCGCTGGTTGATTGGGTTGCTGGGGAGTCGTAATCATGCATTTGATGACCAAACTGAATCATTATTGTGCCATTTTCTGCTGAGGAACATAATAAATGTTAAATTTCTAGCTGTATGAAACTAACTGATAATGACACAAAAAAGGACAAAAGATTCAGGAAAATCAAATTGAGCAATATCTTGGGGATTTTCCTTACGTCTCATCTCATGGAAATTCTCTATTCTTGTTTTTCAGTTCACACTGTTCAAATACAGACAAAGGTCAGTTCCCCAGACAAATAATAATAAGAGATTTGAAATATACACAGTTTGCCTAACATGGAGCGGCCAATAACATTAAAACATAGTAGAATTGACCTTCCACCATATTCATGAAAAGGGGAACTAAGTTAGCCATCATGTAGCTGTTAGGCCCTTTAGATTAACAGAGACTGATGATCATACGAGATGTGTAACTTAGCCATGCACATGTTCTATGATTGTAAGATACTAGCTAGTAACGTTTTGCATCAGTACCATACATCAACTTGGTATCTGGCTCCGAACTTTTGATTGCTCATGCAACCATGTCTCTCCATAAATTACAACCGCAATAACCTCTTCAGCAACCAGACTATGTGATGAGTGCCTGAGAGGAGTTCGTCATGACTAGTCAGTCCCTTTTTGCCAATACGCGCGGCAGCAAAATAGCACAGCATCTTATAATTCTTAAGGTCACTAGTTCTTCCACCTCCAGTTTTCTTACAATTCAATACAATAGCTATGTGTAAGACAGATCGTTTCCCTGAAACAAATCGTGAGACATTACTCACGTGCATGCAGATCTCTGCTACGTGAATTTTACTTCAATCCAAAAAAGTTGCAAGCTCCCCCCACCAAAATACGAATCAACTGAAGAGAACTGACACCCGTGAACTCACAAAGATTGCACCGGCAGGAACATAGGTAACCAAGAAGAGAAACAAAAATTAACCAACACATATCCAACATATGGCGTGCTGGAAAAAAAAACTAAGGAACACGCTGCAGGCATCGCCTCACCTCAACCCAGAAATGCGCCCACAAATCTCAGCACCGTACCAACTCAAAAGCCAACTCAGCAACCAAGAAGGCCGTCAGATCCACCTGGCCGCCGCATGACCACGAATCGGCCAGAGGAGGCAATAGACGGTCGGAGAACCACAGGGAAGAAATAGAGCACAGATCAGAGAGGGCAAGTCAGCGATGAAGACCTGTGAGATGAGGAGGGAGGGAGCATGTTCCCCTTCCGGCAGCCCGCCGCCCTTGTTGCCTCTTTCCCACCTTGCTTGGCTCCTTTGCAAGATCTCTCTCCCCCTCTATCGCACAGACAGAGACTCAGAGAGAGATGTCTTCCAGTCTGCAGCCTCGCTTGTTTTTTCTGTTGAGCTGTCGGCCCTTTCTTATCTCTCCTCCCCCTCTCTCCTGTGTCTGCTCACCAACAACTTTAGTCTAATGACACTGAATAAAGCGGACGGGCGTTAGTACTTGTAAACAAGAGGTCAGAGAGGTACATATGTGACAGGGAAAACAAAAGGCTTATAAATTTTGACAAACCGGGTGCAAAATTCGTATCTTCAGCTAAACGAGTAGCAACAACTTGCACTATAATTATGTCAGTTTGTGAGGAGCAATCAGTGTCCTGCTATAGATATGCAAAAATTGCTGGGACATGCCTGCATGCATCTTTGAGCAAGTCACACTGGCAGGCAGTTTCTTGATGAATCACGTCACGGGCCTGTCATCACTCATTTGAGCCGGTTAGCGTGCTACGCTTGAACATAACTTACCGTGTGGATTTAGAAACCGGGGCTCATATTCCATATTGCTTTTCTACTCCATTGCCAATGAAAGATCAGCAGAACTGACACAAACCCTTTTTTAGTGAGAAGATACACACTACACAGAGTAGATGTAGATCGAAAGATAGATCGAAAGACTTGCATTGACATGGTAAAAAAATACAGTGCCTCCATGGGCACAATTAAATTAAACCAACTTGAACAGACTTCGATTTTTTTTCTCAGCGCAGTATATTTTTACTCTAGAGAGACTTTTCTTGCCTCCCCTCCCGTCGTATTCCCCATCACGTAGACCTGCACTGAAGAAGTAGTCGTTGTTGTCGCCATCCGCATCCGCCCCTAAAATAACATATGCCTCTGTAGCTTTCAGATCAGTAGCCGGGGCGCCATCGCGGCATGTCGCGCAGGCTCCACTTGTAGCAAGGCCTGGTGACTCATTCCGATACCAATACGACGCTGGGTGTTTTTTTTTTTTCTCTCGTTTTGTTTTTCTTCAATCTGTCTGCTTCCATACATAGACTGATTCATGGGGCCATCTCTAAATTTTTTTTTACCGAAAATCCTTTTTTTAGTCTCATTATGGCATGCAATTTTAATTGTTTCATTAGAAACATATGTGAACAAACTACTCTATTTGTGAAATGGGCCTACCGCCTACATGGTCCCAAAATCCTAGCATTACTATTAGACAGTGGTTCAGTCGGAATCGGTGACACAAGATTCCTAGCTAGCCAAGCTTTGGACATGTCCATCGTCTCCCATCTACCATTGTTTAATGCAGTTAAGATTCGTGTCAATATTTTTTCCATGAGGCATGAGCACTGATTTGTTTCTCAGTTGTAGGTGTAGTGGGGATCATGACGTGTTCCATATTCTGCATCAGCTTTACACTCAAAATATCCGCACTACTTTTCCTATCCAAAGATAATAACAAATATAAACGGCTTAGATTCGTTAGGCATGGTTTTGGATAAACTCAGGGCATGGCAGAAATGTAATTGCTTCTCAGTAGGAAAAAAATGGGTATTATGTTGAACTAGCTAGTGAACATTCTGAGTATCTATGTGATTTTTTTGGATAAAGAAAAAAGATCCAGCCTCATCACTCGTTCGAGTGAATTTAGCCAACAGTATCTATGTGATATAGGGCATGAAAAAAGAAATCGTTCAAAATAAATATGTAGTAGGCCAACAACCCCTAGTCCAATAACTAACCGAGATTTAGATGGAAAATTATCCATATGTAGGCAAACAACTGTGAGTCCAATATATAACTAGCTGAAATCTAGATAGAAAATTATTGACCGTGATGGGTACAAGTTGCGACTGTTGCGCGGCTGCTGATACAGTAGATACCAGAGAGAAATGACCAAACAGCCGCAGCCAAATGCTGACGTGCAGTCGCAGTTCAGCTGATCCGACCAGGGCACGTACCAGGCTAATTAGCAATGGGATTTATTTTTAGTTTGCTCAAAAGCCTTGAAGAACATTTGCATTAAGAATTCCTATAATTAGCTCAGTGTACACATTAGTATCAGTGCACGAAGTCAACTGAGTTCCATGCATTTCGGATAAGCACACCATTCATTATAGGATTAAGTCGTACTCACGCATCCCAAGGTTAACCACTGTTGCGGAAACCATAGCACACGTGATGCCACGGCACTAACCACAAAAAAGCATCCGGCTTTGAACTTTCAAACACTAATGCTTGGCCAATTAGAACATTCTAGAAAGAGGAGGCATATAAAATTGCAGGCTGCTTGAGTGCGCCCTTCTTGATCCTTATCCACCTTATCCACTAATCGTACCATCAACCAAAGGTAGCTAGTGCTAATTTCCAAAGGATTAGGTATTTTATGGGTACGACAAAACGTAATGCTCCCCTCAATCCACACCTTTACGCTGGCCCAGGACGGGGAACGACACCAAAAGGCTAATCTTATCTCCGCCATCCATGTTCTCAACTGACCTATATCCGTATTTTAGTAATGCTAACCTGCAGGTGATTGTACTGATGCCTCGTGATTGAGTTTGATTAAGTGAGAGATGGCAACACAAAAGAGGAGTGCATAAGATAAGACGATGCAAAAATGGGAGCAAAATGCTTTGGGGAGGTCGATCAGTAGATCTGTAGATGAGATCATCAGTCGATCCCAAAGTTTTTTTTTAAACAAAAAGGACGAAGAAAATTTCAAACCCTTTGCGCTTTCACGTACGTGAAATGACAGCTTTCAGCATAAGAATATGCTTATATGCACCTCCTGGCAAATTTACATGTGTGCTAGTGTGGTGAGAGCTCTAGGAGATATGAAGAAAATACAGGGCATGCAGGTGACACTTTGGCATCAGACTGCTTAAGAACAATCTGGGGGTGGAGAACGATTCATAGAAATTATAGCAAGGCATGCTATGCCGGAGGAGCTTCGGAATGCATCCGTGGGAAAATTCAGAGACCGGTCCGCGAGTTTGGTGAGTTTCCTCATAGTTTCAGCTTTTGTGACATGCCACCTGTCAGGAATCAACATTCCTTGCAGGAAGCTTCATATGAAATTAAAAGTCATACGACGGGAACATGCATCGGCTATGTGAACTCATCTAATCAGGACTGTAAAAGTCTCTCAGAACATGCATGCATGCGCGCGTCATAGAGCAACGATTTACACAGGCCAGAGGCTAGTTGAATTGGCCTGCGGAGCATGACATGTCTTGGAAACTTGCTAGTACCATATACTTCAATCATTTGTTTAAGGCTGTGTTTAGATCCAAAAAGTGGAGACGAAAAGCAGGCGAAATCTGTCAAAATTTGGCCAAAAACATCACATCCGACACTGTAGCGCACTGTAGCACTTTTCGTTTGTTTGTGGTAAATATTGTCCTACCATGGTCTAACTAGGCTCAAAAGATTCGTCTCGCAAAATAGATCTAAACTGTACAATTATTTTTTGATTTCATCTACATTTAGTACTCCATGCATGTGCCGGCATTTTTTATGTGATGGGGAATCTTTTTTTTCATAGTAGAATTTGGGAAAAAGTTTGGATCTAAACACGGGCTAAGTAGACTTCCTAACAAAAATTGTTGGAATTGGAATATCCCATGCATTCTCAGTTTGACAAACCAGGCCGTATGGGCTAAGAACTAGGCAAATATCGGTCAGGGCTGCATATAATCGAGAAAATCGTGAGTGTGCAGTGTGACGACTGACGACTTCTGCAGTCAGCTGATGTTCAAACGTGCAGTGACGCGAACTTGTTTGGACGAGTCGAAACAATTCATGCGGGGAAATTCGTGCGAATTAACACCCGCAGGTCGGATTTAATTTCTTCCAAACATGCATGTCGAACTTCTTTTGAAAATAAGAACGAGAAAAGAAAAAAGATCACGGTGTGGCTTCGTCGACAGGTTACCTTTTGCTTTGCGCATGTCCCCTGTCGCTGCTCCCCGCGGCGGCGCGGCCACGTCCAGTAGGCTACCTCACCTCCGCGTGCCGCTCCCCGAGTCCCGCTCGTCCCCGCCATATCGCTCCGGCAGTCCGGCGTCTTCCCACAGGCGCAGCTCGGCGGCGGATCGCGTAGCCTCCAATCCTCCATCATCAGTTCGCCGCGCCGGAGAAGATGCGCGCAAGGCCGAACAAAAAAAGAAGAAAAAGAAAAGGGAGGGCGTCTCAGCTTTCTGGGCTTTCTTTTCCTACCTCGCATCCGACCTCCGACGAGCTTGCAGGCCGGCCCACCAAGGCCTAGTAGGGCAGGGTCGAAATCTTGAAGCGAGTAGCCCAGGTGGGCATGTACGTTTTTTTGGCACGCACACATACACACGTGCACGACTTCTCGAAAAGGGGTGCACGTGGAAGTGACAAATGCTGTAGTGCCGACTCTTCCTCTATAATATTTCATTGGAAAAATAAAAAGGGCAAGAGTGCAGATAATGTATTTTTGCATCCAGGATCGACTCTTTGTGTGGGCGCGCCGGCCGGCGAAGATCGTTTAAGAATAGCTACGTTAGACCGAGGTCACCAGACAGAACATATGGGGTGCAAAATACTATTTGCGCACTATAGACAGAGAGTAGAGTAGTTGGAATAGTACGGATGCATTAGTTTTGCCTCTTCTGGTGACCCCGATCTTAGGCTAAAACCAGCAGCGCCCCATACAATGGCTCCAAAATTAAATGCAGTACTATTACTGTTCTGTTCTGCGCTGCGGACAGAGAAAAAAATGATTAGAATAGTGATTAGCCTTACGCTTACTGTTACAGCTTACTTCGGCTGTTTTTCTTATGTTTTCTTTAGCCCTTGTTCGGTTTATTTGGTTTTGGAAAAAAAATTGGAAGAAATTTAGTGACTAGCAAAAGATTAAATCTCTTCTAATATTTTTGATTTTTCCCCTGACGGAACAAATCATTACAGTGAACGATTACTCCTAAAAAGCTATGCTATGGCGGCTCCACGGTTCCACGAAGGGCGCATCGAGAGGAGACGATGAGGCTGCTGCACGGTTAGGCTATCCACATCCACGATGAGGCTCCTCGAATCTCATTTTCCGTCACTATTTCAACTATTTTTATTTTTATCTACAATGCAGCATTTATGTTAAACAGTACAAAATAGTGTTTTAAAAAATCCTCAAAATCGAACGACATTGGATAGCCTTAGTTCCAGGGTCAGAGAAGGGAGCAGTTGCAGCCTTTCGGCTGCACCAGGGCAGAATTAGCCTCTGCCTCGATGATCAGGCTCTGCTGATGACACATCGGACAAGATACAACATACATATAGTACGTACAACTGCAGTGTCGCGTCAGGCCAAAAGCTCTCTCTCCATTGGAAACGACCGAGCTAGCGACTATTGCGACATCTGCGTCGTTGCTTGACTGTCATCGGTCCTCAAGACCAAAACCAATGCTGCATATATTGTGGTTGGTATATATTGCACCCGCGCGCCTCTAATCTGTGGTCTGTGGGGACATCACAGTACAGTTGCAATCACGACAGCCAAATGGAGCAAGCTTAGCTAGCTGCTGATTTTGATTCTGGCGTGTCGTACTCTTGAGTTGAGACGACGGCGAGTGCTTGTTCGGTTCTCAAGTTAATACGTTATAAAATCACATATATGGGTCTTTTATTTTATTTTTTAGATTGGTGGATAAGATTGAACCTTTTTCTTTTGCCTCTTGGTTTTGCTAGAGTACCGTTAACTTGCTCGTACAATAGTCGTGGCCTTGTTATGGGCTGTCAAAAGAAGTCGAGGCCGGATCTTTTCTCCACTATTTTCAAGCTTTCAGACGATCCTTGATATTACGTTAAAAAAAAAAGCTTTCAGATCCTTGATACTGAAGGCTCAGGTACAGGTACTGCTACTCTGGTTGCTGTGTTGTTTAATTTGTCCAAGGGTGTGTTTAGATCCCAAAATTTTTTCCAAAATTCACTATGCAAAAAGAAGATTCCCCGTCACATAAAAAATGCCGGCACATGCATGGAGTACTAAATGTAGATGAAATAAAAAAATAATTGCACAGTTTAGATGTACGTTACGAGACGAATCTTTTGAGCCTAGTTAGACCATGATAGGATAATATTTACCACAAACAAACGAAACATGCTACAGTGCTTTTCGGTTCGAAACAGTACCAATTTCAGGGTACTAAACACACCCCCCAAGTTGTAATCTGGAGATGTTGACCCTTCGATTGCTACATCCTGTAGGTACGTAGTACTGGCACACATATAGCTAGTCAAATTCCGGCGTTCACGAGTTGCTAAACACGTGTATACTGCACTCTGCTAATATCCTAACGGTTTTACCTCCCTTGTTTATTTTATTCTGGTTTTGAGCATTGGGGCACTCGCCACCTTCTTCGGCCAAAATCCATGTGCTGCAAACTGCAAGCAAAGCTGCTTCTTTTTATAAAAAACAAAATGAACTATAAGGCTGTCTCCTAAAACATTCCCATCCCCATTTACTAATTCTCACTCCACCCCGCGTGCCATGTCATCTGCAATACAGAAATAAACCGTGCTGATACAGTAATGGAATACCCATTTTGCCAACTACCGTTGAAGAGAGCCCCAACAGTGTGCTTCGTCGCACAGCAAGTACAAGTATGCCGATGCGCTAGCTGGCCAGCTGCTAGATTAGATACGGTACCATGTACATGTACCAAGTACCAAATGGTTTGCGGCAGCCGGCAGGTGAGCAGAGGGAAACGGAACGGATCCTGCCAAGACAGAAGAAGCGACGACGTAAACGTAACCGTCCCACGTCACGGTCCGCAGCAGGCGCGCCGCGCGCCCTGTCCCAACCGTGGCCGCCTGGCCGGCCGCAGCGTCTGCCGTCTGGTGTGGGCGTGTGGCCCAGCCCCTCGAGAATCCAACGGCCGGCCGCGTAGGGCCCGTCACCCCCACGCCCCCACTAGATCTGGCCGTAGTACCAGTAGCCCATGGATCCTCCAACTCTACGGGCGCCCGCCCAGCAAACCGCACAGGGCCCGCAGCCACGCACGCACCCAGATCGCAACAAACAAAGGTGGCCGTCCAAGCCGTACGTGCGTGGGACCGGACACGGGGACCCGCCTGTCATTCCCACAGGTCGATCGCCGACCGATGCTGCTTTTTATTTTCTACACTAGTACTAGCAACCAGGAGCGTTGAACAGCTTCCAGCTGGAACATTGGTGCCAAGCTAAAATGCCAAAATGTTTCTTCTGCCATTTTAATTTCTACTCGCACTCGAGCACCTTTTTTATTGTTTTCTTACACGTAAAGTAAGACGTTACTCGAATTTGTTCAGAGCGAACAGGCTGTGTCGTTTCACGCGCAAAAAACGGGCACTCTTCCACTTGACTTTAGTGTGTGTGGAGAGCGTATCTAATCTCTCGTCATTTCAAAAACGTTTCCAATCTGATGTCAGAAAAAAAAAACGTTTCCAATCCAGCGATAGACCATTTCCGGCGAACCTCTCCGGTCACGGCATCAACCGTCGTGGACTTAAAAGAGTCCAACTGCCAATAATGCATAAAATGTCGTCGTCTTCCACAAAATACGTTGTATCGGCTAAAAAACTTCGGATCTGCCCACGACACGAACGATTTAGATAGCCCACAGGAACACTTGGGCCGGCGTGTCGGCGACCCATGGCCCGGCTCGATATTGATTGCGTTTTATTGTGGGCGAGGCGACCCTCGGTGTGTCTCTGTGTGCGCAACACCCCAACCCGCGCATTAAACAAAAGGGCCCCACGGTGTCCTCTGCTTTCCCGCGGGATCCAGCCAATGGGCGACCGCCCACCGTTCCACCGGCGGTCACAGGTCGCCCCGCGCCACAGTAACCGATAAGGCCCCGCGTCCCGACACGCACCGGCGCCGCCACGTGCCGGTCCCAGTCTGGGCATCTCGCTCGATCTGGCCTCCCGATAAGGCAGGCAGCGCCGCTGTGGACTGACACGCCACCAAACTTCTTCCGTATAAATATATTCACTTAACCCCTCGGGATCCCGAAGAATCGCACACTCGGCGGCCGCTGCTTCTTTCCTCTCCCCCATTTTCTTTTCCTTTTTTCCCGTTTCAAGGATCCCAAGTGCTCCTCTTTTCTTGCCCTTCCATTGGGTGCGTGCGTGCTCGTCGACGGAGGATTTGCAGATGGTGGTTCATCCCGTGGTGGTCCTGCTGCTGCCTTGAGTTCTTGACTGGCCGCGAGGTTTGATCGTGGTACGCGAGAGTTGCTGCTAGCTATCATCAAAGAAGAAGGTGGAGGAGGAAACTACGATGAGCTTTAGTGCGGTGGACATCGAGGAGGAGCGTGCCGCGGCGGCGGCGGACGAGATCCGGCGGCTGCCCGCGGAGGTGAACTGGGAGATGCTGGACAAGTCGCGGTTCTTCGTCCTGGGCGCGGCGCTCTTCTCGGGCGTGTCCGCGGCGCTGTACCCGGCCGTGGTGGTGAAGACGCACCTGCAGGTGGCGCCGCCGCCGCAGGCGGCCGCGGCGACGGCGGCCGCCATCCTGCGGCGGGACGGGGTGCGGGGCTTCTACCGCGGCTTCGGCGCGTCGCTGGCGGGCACGGTGCCGGCGCGCGCGCTGTACATGGCGGCGCTGGAGGCGACCAAGAGCTCCGTGGGCTCCGCCGCGCTGCGCCTGGGCGTGCCGGAGCCGGCGGCGTCGGCCGCGGCCTCCGCGGCGGGCGGCGTGTCGGCGGCCGTGGCCGCGCAGGTGGTGTGGACGCCCGTGGACGTGGTGAGCCAGCGGCTGATGGTGCAGACCCCCGCCAGCTGCCGCTACCGCGGCGGCGCCGACGCGTTCCGCAAGATCCTGCGCGCCGACGGCGTGCGGGGACTGTACCGCGGCTTCGGCCTCTCCATCCTTACCTACGCGCCGTCCAACGCCGTGTGGTGGTCGTCCTACGCCGTGGCGCAGCGCCTCCTCTGGCGCGCCGTCGGCGCCGACCGCGGCGACGACAGCTACGCCGCGCTCGTCGCCGTGCAGGGCGCCAGCGCGGCCGCCGCCGGCGGCGCCGCCGCGCTCGTCACCATGCCGCTGGACACCGTCAAGACGCGGATCCAGGTGATGGAGGCCGCGGACGCGGCGCGGCCCACGCTGGCGGGCACCGTGCGCGGCCTGCTCAAGGAGGGCGGCTGGGCGGCCTGCTACCGCGGGCTGGGGCCAAGGTGGGGGTCCATGTCGCTGTCCGCCGCCACCATGGTCACCACCTACGAGTTCCTCAAGCGCCTCTCCGCCAAGGAGGGCTCCTTGGGGCGCTAGCTAAGCTAAACCTCCTTCCGTCCTCCCGCCCGCGGCTAGCCGTAGCGATCGTCGTCCGATCCGCGTGCCCGGCGCCGTCCTTGAACTGGAAGCAATGGATCCTTGGCCGTCGCCGGCCCTCTTGTACATAGTATGCTCAAGGTAGCAAGCTCTTTTGCCCTTCTCGTTTCTTGATGCGGCCGGCGCTATAGAGGGTGCAGTGGTGGGCAGGAAGAAGAACAGAACTAGAAGGGGTTTTATCCTAGGAGGATGCAAAATTTTGCTGCTGCTTTCGATGATGATGATGAAAACTTCTACTAGTACCATATGATGAAGTGAAGAATTCCCAGGGAAAAACACGCGCTGATTCCCCTGATCAGTGTTCTAATCCCTTACTATGTACGTACATTTCTCAATTGACTAGTGTGTTTGTGAGTGTTGCACGCTAGCTAGCTAGCTAGCTGCATCACTGTCATGGTGGCCGGCGTTGCTTCTTGGAACGCAACGGGGGAGAGTCCGCTGTCGCGCGCGCTTCTTTTCTCACCATTTTCTTCGCTTCGTTCTACGTAGTACCTATCTCGGATGTGGAGCTCGGACAGCGAGGGCGAACACCAGGAACAAACAGTTCTGCCACTTGACATCTGAACTCTGATCGATCCACGATCGTGCGTAGTAGGACTGTAGGAGTATGGCAAGTTGGACAGCAAGGAGCAGTAGCTCCATTTCGACGAGCCTCTCTGCCCTCGGCTCCAGATTCCCGGAATCTGGGACGAGAAAGAAAGAAAAAAAAAAAGTGGACGATAGATAGATCAGTGCACTACCTAGCAGTTGATGGTCACGTTTCACGACCCGCTCGAGCTCGGTTGCTTGAGAAGGCAGGGTGCTCGCAGATTGGCCTAGGTACTGGAGCCTGACAACACTAGGACCTGGACGCTTGACAAAGAAAAACCCAGCATGACAGCGAAAGAAATTGCGGATAAAAACATACTACAGCAGATCGGGAGGGGGCAGGTGGCGATGTTTGCTAGGCTGCTCTGCGTATATGATAAGCGGGAATATCGTGCTCCCCAATTCTCACGCACCAACGATCGCTTGACTCGCGAGCTCGACCGAGGAAGCATCGAGAAACTTGGTCCTGCTCCAAACTCTTTCGCGGGTTAGAATAAAAAAAAAAAAAGCAACATCACGTTTTTACAATATATATGCCGGCAATTTCAAGGGGTTGGTCGTAAGATATTTGCGATTCCACTCATGCATTGGATATGGAATTCTTGCACCTGCTTACCTAAGCAAGACAACAACTTTAATCTATTTCCTGTCGATAGCAGATCAAACACTGATCCTGGTTCCATTACCAAAATTGTTGGCCTGCCCTAGGATTGCCATGCATAAATTTGGTGGAGTAATATAAAAAAAATCAAGAATTTGTAAACGAATCATAATTCTCAGAAAGCTTTAGACGTCTCGGTCTCGGTCCAGCGCCCGGCCCGGCCCGGCCCCTGTCCTCCGAACCGGATCGGGTCTGGTGGGGCGGCGGGGGACAGCGACGCTGGTCTGGTACTCTGGTCTGGTCTATCTGGTCCGTGGCGTGTCGCTTTGACCACCGGTGTGGTAAGGCACACCGCACACGCACACGGTACACCGTACACCACCGGTGAATGATTAGCGTGGTTCGTGTCTCATACGGCGGTGTATTGTATACTCCGTAGATGGACAGAAGACACTCGCCTCTCGTTTCTTTCCAATAATACTACTCAAATAAAAAACCGTACTGTTGACATAGTAGAGTGGAGTAGGATTTGAACAAATACGATGAAAAGTATTGTCAGAGATAGCCTCGTCACCTTGTCGACTCAGCTGATAGGCAAGCTATCAAACTCTACTCGGGCTGTGTTTAGATCAAAAAAGTGGAGGCGAAAAGCAGGCGAAATCTGCTAAAATTTGGCCAAAAACATCACATCCGATACTGTAGCGCACTGTAGCGCTTTTCGTTTGTTTGTGATAAATATTGTCCTACCATGGCCTAACTAGGCTCAAAAGATTCGTCTCGCAAAATACATCTAAACTGTACAATTATTTTTTGATTTCATCTACGTTTAGTACTCCATGCATGTGCCGATATTTTTGATGTGATGGAAAATTTTCTTTTTACATAGTAGAATTTAGGGAAAAATTTGGATCTAAACACAGGCTCGGTCGATGGTCGCGTGATCGCAATCAGGAGGCGACTGCAGCACGGTCCAAGATTTGGCTGGCACCTGGCACCTCCTGTGTCGTACTCTGGGGGAATGGACGATCTGATCTACACTGCTCCTCCCCCAGCTCGCTGGAGAGAGAGAGAGGAGAAATAAAACATACAGTATGGTCTGCCAAAGGCATGTGTCGCTGCCCCTCATTTAAGGTTAACAACGACAAATAAAAGTGCCCCCGGGTGACACGCGATTGACGATCGTGGCAGCGGTGTCCGTGTGTCACGCTCGCATTTTATTCCACCGTGCACTTTTTCGGGCGAGGTACGGCATTGATGCTTGGAAAATTACTCCACGCGCTGATCAGAGTTAAGACTTACGTGCCCAGGCAGAGCTATTCTTTCGAGTGCCTCGTCCACAAGGGAAGAAGGCGGCAACGGTGGTAGCAGTTGACAGGTTCAGTATTCGTCTTGCTTGCTTGAGATCGTGTGACGTAAGGCCATCCTCAATGGATGCGTAAAAAAGACGTTCACAGTATAAAACGACACTATAACGTTACTGTAGACAAAGAGATAGTTGAAATAGTAGATAGATATCCACTTTACACATTCCATTGGAGATAATCTCACCGCATACGAGATTCGGCCGGTTGCATCACCGACGTAATGGGCTGATGACATGGAAGCGTGTATACAGATAATGCAAAATACTGTATACATAAATGGAGCTTCGAGCTAAGTATAGATGGTGAGATAGCCGGACCGGTAAAGTCAGCCTTAGCATCTGCACGACGAGGGGTTTGCAAACGTGTCAGATGCAGAGTCAAGGCACGCAGATACGTCGATCCAATCCAACGGTTCCGCGATCAAGCACCTGCTTGTAGGGCCGGGGGCTGATTGTTGGTTGTTAATCAGACACATTCCCGCAAAATCGCATGTTCTATTAACGAACCTCTGCGCCGGGCCTCATTTTCTCTCGACTGCTAGGTCTTGGATCAACTTTGGAATGGTATTGATAACCTGATACTACTGGCAATGTTGCTATCGCATATAAATGGCATATAAATGGAGCCTTAGCTTGGTCACCGTGCTAGTCCGCTCATTAATTTCTGATCAAAGTTTGGGGCTGCAAGCCGGCAGCCTAAAGAGGACACTTCGGCTGAATCCTTTGGAGACCGAATATGATCAGCGACGACTTGGTATGTTGCGCACGGGCCGTGGCTGTGGTGTGGTCCGCGTGGACTAGGCCGCTGTACGTGTCACGGTGTCAGGCGGAGGATCCTTTGGGCTGGGCCGATTTCTGGCGGTGCACTCTGCACTCTGCTGCTGCTGCGGCACCCCCGTCATCGACGTGCAGCTCACCGGCAAGCTCCTATTTTCATTTTCGTTTTTCTGTTAGAAGCTTGAATAGCACAACAAGGAATCTAAATATCTAATGGTTTTCAGGACAACATAAAGAACATGAAAAAACAAGACTTGAATGTACCACTAGCTAAAGCACAATTCATAAGCCTTCGTTGACCTAGCGATGGGTGGAGGTGGAGGAAGGAGGTGGGCATGCTAATTATAAAAGAATCCTTCGTTTGCCCTCAGTCCATTGTGTTGAGAATAAATTTTGAATGTTTAAGGCTGCATATATTTTGGATTTCCTTTTAAAGATGTGTTATATTAGTAAGAAAAATAAATGAAATGAGTTTTATGGTGATGAAACTATATTATTTTGTTTTTAAAGAGTATGAAATACGCTGAAAGTAAGGCTATCCTCACAAGTCCGCCCATCCCATCGTTCACATTTTAAACTCTCTGCCTACAGTGCCAGCGCAATGCAAAACAATGCATTGCGCACCCCACTGAGGTGGCACCAGCAAGCATGATCTAACATAAGAGCGAGATGCTTACATGTCATCAAATTATGCCTAATTCTATGCATCCTCAATTAAATCCCATGGCTAGTTTTGATGAAGTGGCATACGGAACCATGAAATAAAATTATACATTGAGAAATCTTGTTTCATCAACAACCAAAACTAAATTTGATGGCATGGTCTCTTAAAATTACAAAATAAAACTTACCATCAAGAATGGTCTTATTGACAGAGTTGGCAAGCCTAAATCCTTTTGAGCCCAAGCGGTTGGCATAGAAAACGGGCATTACTCGGCGATGTGATGCTTTTCGTCACCACCAAGTCTCTTTTTGAGTGCGAATTTGTTCTAATTTTATATTTTTCTATAAAATTAAACTTTCTTCTATGAAATTTATCTCCTACGAAATTCTTGTAAAATTCAGTTCCAAACAAGTCTCAAACGTTGAGCACACATCCACTGACAAACCGGGCCCACGAGCAGCGGCCCCGTCCATCCACCAACCACTCGCTGCTCCGGTCGCCGTCGCGACTCACGCCGCCTCGGTAGCACCTACACTGAGCCACGCCTCCCATGAGATTGAGATGAGAGCCGCAGCCACATCCACTGCCGCCGCCCTCCTCGTCCCCCGCCTGACGTGCTCCACCAGCCGCGCGCGCCTCTCCTCCTCTCGCCTACCACTCCGCCGCACCGCCGCCATGGCCGCGGCCCCCTCCTCCTCCTCCTTCCGCCCGGAGGATGCGCGCTCCCCTCCCGCCCTCGAGCTCCCAGCCGCGCCGCTCTCCAAGGTGACGCCGTTCCTGTTCGGATTCCTTTGGTTTTCACTTTTCACGCCGGTCAGGGTTTGATCTGACCTTGCAGTGACTTCGTTTCTGTGACCGCAGTTCAAGGTGGCGCTGTGCCAACTCTCGGTGACGGCGGACAAGAACCGAAACATCGCGCGCACGCGCACGGCCATCGAGAAGGCCGCCGCCGACGGCGCCAAGCTCGTGCTCCTCCCCGTGAGTCTCTGATAACAAGGCTTTTGTCACCATCCGTTCTTTTGGCGCCGGTGTCTTTTGTTGGATCCCAAGCGGGGTTATATTTCGGTTGACCGTGATCGCGTTATTGTTTTATTATTGGGGAATTCGATCATGTCATCGTTGCGACCGCTGCCAACATTGTTAGATAAGTCCATCGATGATTGCTGAAGATGCAAGCCCTGACTAACTGACTTATCCTGTTATGTCCTCTGGCAGAGGAATGCATCATTGGGCCTGGGGTAGTGTTCACTGTGACATTGGCGTGGTTATAGGTCTAACTCTGAGATGCTACATGACCAAGCTGTCAGCTGTGGATGTTCACACATCATTCTGGTTCTGTTATTTGAGTTGACGGTCCCCAACCACGGTCTAGGGCCTAGATGAAAGAAAGATCACACACTTTTAAAGCTAAAACTTCATTTATGGAGATGGTAATAAAGCAGAATTTTAGGGTTGGACTGTGGTACAGGAAGGAATAGGCTAAGCAGAGGTCCGAACCGACTGATGTTGAAGAATCAGCAGATGAGTTGTGGCTAGGGGTGAAATGCCACTCGAACCCAGAGCTAGCTGGTTCTTCCCGAAATGCGTTGAGGCGCAGCAGTTGACTGGACATCTAGGGGTAAAGCACTGTTTCGGTGCGGGCTGCGTGAGCGGTACCAAATTGACGCAAACTCTGAATACTAGATATGACCCAAAAATAACAGGGGTCAAGGTCGGCCAGTGAGACGATGGGGGATAAGCTTCATCGTCGAGAGAGAAACAGCCCGGATCACCAGCTAAGGCCCCTAAATGACCGCTCAGTTATAAAGGAAGCTCCTTCGTTTGTGTTCAAACTTGGACCAAAGTGTATTCGTGGTTCAGCTTTGGACAAGACTCAAGTGTTTAGTCGACAGCCTGTTTGATAGCTTAGACAACTGCAAATATCTTGCCTTCTTCATTGTAAATTCGGACATATGGTATTTTATTTATCTCTCATGATGCTTCAGAAACGTTGTCTGTGGTTATGTTGCTTTCTTTCATTGACCTGCACCTCTTGTTTTTATGCCTGTAGGAGATATGGAATAGTCCATACTCAAATGACAGCTTTCCAGAGTATGCCGAGGACATTGAAGCTGGTGGAGATGCAGCCCCTTCATTTTCAATGATGTCAGAGGTTGCTCGCAGCTTGCAAATTACTCTCGTTGGTGGGTCCATACCTGAACGTTCTGGCAACAACTTGTACAATACTTGCTGCATCTTTGGCTCAGATGGCAAACTTAAGGGTAAACATAGAAAGGTAATGTTGAAACTCCTAGTAGCTGAAGATACAGTTTATTCCTGTCATGAAAAGCTACAGTTTACTCTGTTGATAATATTATGGGAAATTATATATGCCAAATTGATGCTCTATCATATTTCATATTCCTCATTAACCATTATACCAACTCCCAAAAATTACCTCAAGGTCAAGGCGACAAAGCAATCTCCAATGTCAGCACTGAACATGCTTCAGTCCTGACAGTTAGGCGTGTTCAATTTATGCCTTTGGCTGGTTTTGTCCAGTCCCTCAAACCAGGCCGTAGGTGGCGGTTCAGAGCGGGTTGGTCTGGTTTCATTAGTTGGCATATAACTAGCGGTAGTGGGCTGGTTATGCGGTTTCAATGTTTCGAACTGTCGATTAGGATTTGCTTCACAAAAGGCTGCATTTTGTTGTTTCCCACATAGCAGCGACAGGGTTGTGCAACTGACATTCGTAGTCCATCCTCATGGGGTCGAACCACCACACCACGTCGTGAGCTCTGCTGTGCTGGGGGTCCTGTGACAGCCCATACCGACCTGCTCATCACCATCCGGTAGACCAGCGACACACCGGCCAACATTTGTTCAGCTCCGGTCTCCGGCCTCAGGTCAGGCACCAGCTTCATCAACGTCTTGTCCCTTGCAGCCACATGCAGTGCCATGTCTCTGGCGTCATTGAAGACGCCAATGCCACCGGTGGTGTCAAAGGTGGTGCAGGATTTGCAGCGGCTGCAACGGCAGCCGGTGAAGGGTGTGACTGGAAGTTGGTTGACGATGTTATAATCTGGTTCTTGATCTGGATGATGAACTTGTGCCCTATAATGTGTGCACAACCCACATAGTATTGCTCCTCGGTGGCTGTCTCCGATAGCGACGACCACGGGCATGACCGCCGATTAGAGCTCAAGCTTGGATTAGGACGGGTCTAGCTGGATTCGTGGTTTTTAACCTGTGCTGAACAAACCCGTTCCCACACTTACAGGTTCAAACTAGAAACTGGGCAAACCTGCTTAAATAGTTTCAGCTGCTCCAGTCTAGTTTGGGTTCAACGTTTTTTGAACCAAACCGTGAACATGCCTGCAGATAATTCATATTTCATCACATTCTGGTGGACACCGAACTCCCAATTGATGCTGATTGCTGATTACCCCACCTTTTTTGCCTTCTTTTTCCTTTCACTGTCTCAATATCAGTAGTAAGCTTAGTTCATTCCTAGCATGTTCTGACAATGGAAATTTTCTGCACCTGCAGATCCATCTTTTTGACATTGATATTCCAGGAAAGATTACTTTCAAGGAATCAAAGACTCTTACTGCTGGGCAGAGTCCTACTGTTGTAGACACAGGTTTGTCCAATTAATCTGCCCTCTACAGCAAATGAAACATATAGGATTAGAGGCCCCCAGAATATTGGTTCATCCTTTTCTAAACGGTAAACCCTAATGTTTGACCTTCCATGCATCTCTAACTTTGGGTTTGGGTCATTTGAGTTGGTTCTTATAATGAGACTGTAAGTTTGATTATTGAGATAGTTTTATTTAAGATATTCTTTCTATATACTATGTTAAACTTAGTTTTAAAATGTTTTTTGTTGTGTTGCTTCAATCTTTCTCATATTCTAATGTCAATGTTGATTTGTTTTTCAGATGTCGGCCGGATTGGTATTGGCATATGCTATGACATCCGTTTCCAGGAATTAGCAATGTTGTATGCTGCAAGAGGTATGGCTTCCTCGTGTATTATTTTCTAGTGTACTCGTCCTTATTTAAGTTGTTACTTGATGACATACTTATACTTCTTCAAGACAATGTGGCATTTGCCTTATTTGGACCACAGCATCTCCTGTCCTACTCGACATGTATAATGGATACAGACTTAGTCTCAGAATCTTAGTAAAGTGTAATGGACAATTGGACACAACACACGTCTCAGGTCTTAGTAAAGTATTACGGATTATTCTCTGTTTGATTTTTTTCTTCAGATTTTCAGTTACTATTAATATGTATGAGCACCTAATGATAGCTTAATACTGTTTCTGAGAGACTGAAAAATATTGAAACTGGACAAAAAGACTGAGCTCATCTCATTGACTTCAGGTGCTCATTTGTTGTGCTATCCTGGTGCATTCAACATGACTACTGGGCCATTGCATTGGGAGTTGCTGCAAAGGGCGAGGTAATACCTCAGTTTGCACCTTGAGATATAGCAATGATGCAAGGCAAACATAAAGAGCTGAATCGTCCACTATTTATGCTTGTTAGTATATAACTATAACTATAACTATAACTATATATATATATATATATATATATATATATATATATATATATATATATATATAACAAGTTCAAATGTATTATAAAAACTTGAGTAGAGCTTCTCAATGAATCTGAGGGATAATTGTGTATCTGTAATGTCTCCACTACTTTTCTTTTGCCCCTGTACTGACGATATTGTTTCTGCAATGCCAGGGCTGCGGACAACCAGGTATGCTGAGCCACAATGCTTGATGGCCTTTCATTTTTCTTAACTGTAACATGTCATTCTTTTTGCCAGCTTTATGCTCTTAAATGTTAATCTACCGTTTGGTGCCAGCTGTTTGTTGCAACATGTGCTCCAGCTCGAGATGCTAGCGCAGGCTACGTTGCTTGGGGCCACTCCACTCTTGTTGGGCCTGTAAGTTGGGTTGAGATTTTGATATGCCACTTCCTTACTTCTGTCAGTATCCAACAGGGTATTTCGTTTCCAGACTAATAAGAATCTACACCACCGCATAACTAGTTATGCTACTGGTAGAACCTTTCGTGATTTTGGCAGCAATCTGAAAGCTGTACACCATGTCATAACTATCTGTATTTTGCTGCCAGTTTGGAGAAGTGATTGCAACAACTGAGCATGATGAGGCAACTATAATAGCAGAAATTGACTATTCACTGATTGAACAGAGGAGGTAAGCAAGGGAAATTCTACACTGTCCAGTAACCGTATGTATCTTCACCTTTGGTTAATTGGGATCACGTAAATATTCTCCAGGCAATTTCTTCCTCTGCAACACCAACGGCGCGGCGATCTCTATCAGCTGGTAGATGTTCAGAGGCTGGGTTCTCAGTAGCGAGCCTGGATGCAGCTGTGAGCCTGTGAGGAAGCAGGATAGCGGTTGACTCTACAGGCTTGCTCGTAAACACTTCCTTCATGAGGTGCATGTGCACGTCCCGGTCTAGAGATCGCCGGGCTGATGTGGGGGGTGCAGAGTATGAATAAGGCGATTTATAAGATTGTATGTACACCTTCCGTGTAATACTGTTATGTATGATGAAGGCTGATGTGTTCTCTCCATGAAGCAAATATAAATGGAAGATGTTGCTCCTGATTCCCTATTTGGCTCCAACAGTTTGAAGTTTGAATAAGTTCATTTATATTTGGCCATGAGCCAGTTTTTTTAAAAAAGGGCCATGAACAACCGCAGTACCAGAGTTCCCTGGTGATGCTGCAGGTGCAGAGCAGGCTGCAGCCAGCAGACCTGCACCGCAGGAACAGGACTTTCGGAGACGACAGACGCTGCCGCAGCGCACTGCTACCGCAGGTGCCTCGCGCTGTCACACCGGCAGTCGGTGAGACAGGCATGGCATGCGGAACTCATGAAGCCAGCAAGGCAGGCACAGGCCGCCGGCCGGAGCTGTGAGCCAATTTAAGGCGGCCTCACGCGTTCCATTTAAAGTGAGATGGAGATTCAAATCCAGTTGTCTTCTGGGGTGTTTGGATCTTTCCGACTAAATTTTAGTCCCGTCACATGGATGTTTCGACTCTAGTTAGAAATATTAGATATAGTATAATTATAAAACTAATTACACATATGAGAACTAAGCAGTGAAACGAATTTATTAAGACTAATTAATCCATAATTAGCAAATGTGATGCTACAGTAGCCATTCGTTAATCATAGATTAAATATGCTTAATAAATGCGTCTCGCCGTTTAGTCTTCAACCGTTTTTTAATAAAGGATAAACAATTCGGCCTATTCACTCGAACTTGAATGAATCTAGCCATTTAGTCCTCAACCGTGTAATTAGTTTTCTAATCTATTATATTAATAAAGGAGTGTCAAAAGAAGGCACCACGTTCGCTGAGAGGGCCAAGAAATTCCCACGTTAATCGGAAAAAAGAAAAGTCCTCCACCGTTGGATTTTATGAAGATCTAACGGTCTATGTTAAATCAAATATTTCAAACACAATTTAATCATAAAAGAGAGAAGGATTTGGACCGTTAGATTTCATGAACATCCAACGGTCTATATTATATCAAATATTTTAAATACGTTATATTTGTAATTCTTGGATTTAGAAACCATATGATGTGATATTCTAAAACAAATATGATGTGATATTCCAAAACAAATTCATGAGTGAGAGGAGGAGACGTAGACGTATATGGATTATGAAACATATCCTTCTCGGCAACAACCTATAAAGACTGCATTGCCTAAAAATTCCTTGCGCTGCTTAAAAATTCCTTTACTCTTCCGTACGTGTTGCTTAAAAATTGATCCGGCTATTCTAGGTCATACGTCAATCCAAGAAGAACCTGCGTCGAAAACATAATGACAAATACGGAGTAGATTTGTTTTTCTCTCCTAAGTCCTAAGTCTCCTCCCTAGCCTTCTACGTTGATTCTGGCAGTTCATATTCATCACCTGGATTCGGAGATGCTCACGGCGCGTGCTTGGTGCTACGGTGACGCCGAGTCGCCGATTGCTGTGCCGAGTTGCTGCTGGCCAAGTCTTGCGGCACCGGCCACCATAATCTCACATCTAAAGTCTGCAACGCATCCTGCAACCTTATGGCACAACATGACCCAAGAGAGATAGACCTGGACGGCTGACGACCGCAAGACGGGATTCTAAAAGGGTAAGCATCACATTTTATAGGCTCTGATTTTTTTTTTGAAACTTAGGATCTGATTGTTACATTTGTAATCTCATGATCAACAAGGGTGCAATTGCCAGACAACAAGCTGATAACGAATATGACACTTACGCACCAATATGGCCAGCGGTAAGTTTCAAGCACAAGGTTTATTGTTGTAATTTGTCTTTTGCGTGCGTTGTTATATTTAATATATACATGGGTATCTTTTACTCTAGCACCTAAGTTTAGGTCTCTATTTATTATTTAGCACATGGCAGCCAAATATCTTAGGACGCAGCTGCTTAAAACAAAACCAAATTTGTTCAAAGAAGCTACCATGTTCACCGCATAAAAGAAATTGAAGATCAAAACCATTGGATCTTATGAACATCGCATGGTGTAAATTTAATCGAGAGGATGCGCTAGATACATTAGTATCTCAACGCAATATGATAGCAAAAGTAAGCAGGTAATTAAGTAATCAATAGTTTTCATCCACCTCAAATTATGAGGCCAAAATTGCTACATATATAGTTCGTCCATACGTTGCTCGATAGAGATATCAGACCCTCATATTTGGTACCGTCTGATATCGGTACCGTGGTACTGCCTATTTTTTCCAACCACTGTAAATTGTATATTATCTAATCTATTCACTTAATAAACACATCATCTAGGAATTTGCTCTATAGCAAAGACTACTTGAGATACTACTAGCAACACCGTCTTGCCTGGATTTTGTTCTACATGAAAATCATTGACATCAGTGTGAGAAGCGCACAATCCTGTAGTCATGGAGATTGAGCTACAAAGACCTATATGTTGGAAACTACACCACCGACTATGCATGACCATCATACTCTACCATCTAGCATGCTTACCATGATATTATAATAACAAGAGCAAGAAATTTCAAAGAAATTTGATAATATGTGACGCAGATCCAGCAAAGAACGGTTTGGAGTGGAGTATCTTCAAAAAAATTTCAAAGGACCGGTGTTCCTGAGTTTTGCTCAGGTTATATTGTTTGGGTTGGAGGATTTAATGTAACATTTTATATGGAAAGGTTTCATAGCCTTAGCAAAATATAGGATTTTTTTACATATATTTGGATCAGTGGCAGACCTAGGATGTCATGCTAGGGCATCCAAACGCTTACCATGTGTGAGATATTATAATAACAAGAGGAAGAAACTCAATCAACTCTCTTGATGACCAAGTTGATAATATGTGACGCAGATCCAGCAAAGACCAGTTTGGAATGGGGTATCTTCAAAGAAATTTCAAAGGACCGGTGTTCCTGAGTTTTGCTCAAGTTATATTGTTTGGGTTGGAGGATTTAATGTAACATTTTATATGGAAATGTTTCACGGCCTTAGCAAAATACATGATTTTTTTTACATATATTTGGATCAGTGGCAGACCTAGGATGTCATGCTAGGGCATCCAAACTTTTAATAGTACCATAAAATAATCAAGAAAAACAAAGAACGTTTATAATCCAAAAAGAACCGGGCTGTACAGCCAATATATGAGCCTATGGGAGGTTGTTTTGATGTGATTATAAGCTTGTATTATTTGTATGTGTACAAATCTAATGCATAAGATATATACTAAATCTTTTTGCAGAAAAAAGTGAGCTTTCAACTAAATCCATTAAATCATTGGGGTCCGTCTCTGACTTGGACCCAATGGTTTGGTGGAAACCCAAGCTGTGCCGGAGAGATATGGTCTTCCCCTACTGCCTGGTTGTCGTTGTGTCCCAGCTCATGGCATAGTCCTTGGCCCCCATAGTGGCTCGCCTCCTCTAGGCCCCTAATTGTCCACCATATTCATTCAATTCAGTTCACTGTCTATTACTTCAACCACATGAACATCGTCCTTCTATGGTTTATGTTTTTATATTATAGATTTATGATTTTCAGACAACTCTGTGGTTATGCTACTATGCTTCTTTTTTTTTCATATTTTGCCTATTCCTTTGCTTTATTTTCTCGTTTGAAGAGAGGCAGTAATAGTGGAACTTAGACAAAATACACACAAATGATGTAAAAAATATCAATCAAAGTGTTTATGTGAGCCTATGCCTGTTCCTTTGATTTATTTTCTCGGATGAAGAGAGGCAATAATAGTGTAACTTATACAAAATACACACAAATGATGTAAAAATATCAATCAAAGTGTTTATACTAGGTTGTTCAACACTTTCTGCATTTTATATTTTAATAACTCAGTTTGTTTTTACTTTAAGCCAAAATATTAACATCCATAATACAAATAAAAACAAATTTTATGATGGAAATATGGAATTAATAAAACTAATGTGATCTTCGACAGCCTTTTTAAAATATTTAGTCCAAGTAATAGAAACTTGACTTAGGAGTTAGTACAGAGCTAAAATAAACTTTAATATGAATGAGTGGACTATATTTTAAAAATACTTTTAAGTACCAAATCACACTACCTAAATGGTTATTCAACTCTAAAACACCATGGCTAGGTCACACATATAAATTTTGATAGATAGTAGCTAGAATATAGAGTATAAATTAAAATAGAAATACTATTTATATCCTATACATCAATATAAAAAATTATATAGTTTTTGAAATCCATATACATAATTAATATGTTACATCACGAAAACATGCTCTAGAAAAATAATACGATAAAAAGGTAAAATAGGAGTGAATTTTTTTGTCAGTACTAAAAAACCTGCAAACACAAGCCTAATAAATATTTTAAAAAAACATTAAATTAAAGCAAAAACATAAAACCATAATGATAAGAAAGACTAGCTACCCGCGCTATTAGCGCGGGCCACCTTGCTAGTTAAACCATATTTAATACTTCTAACTAGCACCGAAACATCCGATGCAGCGGCGCTCTGTTTGCAGCCATTTGCAGAAGCAGTAGTGCGGTCGTTTCAGACTTTCAGGACATCATCAGCTGCGGTTGCAATCCCTTGAGCCTGCAATTTGTCTGTTTTCCCACCAAATTAGTACCGTACCGAGCTCTTACGGTAATCTGGAAAACTAATGCGTGTTCAAAAGAAGCTATCAGTGTGTGGTATATTTGATAGATGTTTTTGGTCTATTTGTGTTTATGAATGATTAGTGAAACAGCAAAGCAAATGACCACTAGTGTTGTTATTGTCAGTCAGAACAATGATGCTCGATCGGCTTAATAAATTGCAAGCTGTGTATCCGTGGTACTACTCCCTCGCTCGTGCTATCGTCGTCGTCGTATGGGGCCTATGTGCCTCCTCTCCACCTGTCGTCGTCGGCAATGGCTCCTTCCCGTCAGTCAGGCTCAGGCTTGGGTGTCGCAGCTGCAGTGCTATGCCATGCCACCGCATCATGCATCCGCTCCGCTCCGCTGGGCTGGGCGCCCCAGCATGCATGAGAAGAAACAGGTTGCTGCCGTCTACAAGTCTGCAGCGCGTGATGGCGAACTGGCTGTTGGGCCGGTCTCCGGCTTCCACAGTCGATAGATATGATCAATGCATGCCGCCGTAGTCGGTTCTCCTCCTCCGGCTCCGGCCGCCAGGCCGGGTAAACTAAAGGAAACCGCCGCATCAAGCTCGCTAGAAATAAGCTGGACGAGGCATGCACGCAGCTGATGCGCAGGGCGTGCTGTCGTGCTCCCACCGACCCTTGATGGCACGGACACGGGACGACGATCGACACGGTCCGCAGGTGTAGCAAAATCAACGCGTTTGCCGGCCGGCCGGCCGCCAGCCCGCCGTGTCGCGTTCGCGTACTAGTATCGATCCATCGAGTACTGTTAGTCTGCTAATTAGCGATCGCTCGCTGGGCAACCAGCCAGCGACCGATCGGACAGTCACCGCACGTGCGCGTGCCCCCTTTCGTCTCTCCTTCAGTTATTTGTTTTGTCTTTCCGTAAGCTGAAGTTTCTATGCGCGTCGTTGATGTTGGTGTCAGGTTTTATCTTTTTCATGCATGGTTTTAGAACGACTTCGTTTTTTTTTTCACGCATGTCTTTCTTCTTTCTCCCAAGGGGTGTTCGGATCCGAAAGCTAAAATTTAGCCCACGTCACATTAAATATTTGTACGCTCGTTAGAAGTATTAAATATGATTCAATTAGAAAACTAATTACAGTAAACGGCGAGACGAATTTTTTAAACCTAATTAATCCATAATTAATGATTGGTTACTGAGCATCATTTTTGCTAATAATAGATTAATTAGGCTTAATAAATCTGTCTCGCCTTTTACTTCTCATTTGTGTTGTTAGTTTTATAATTAGACTATATTTAATACTTCTAACTAGCGTTCAAACAACCGATGTGACGGGACTTAAATTTTACTAAGAGGATCCAAACACCCCCTAAGGTTAGGTTTCACTTTTATCCTGCTATATAACATTCGGATAGGAAAAAAGGGTTAAGAATGAGTGGGCAATCAAATAAAAGTAATTTTTGTTGAAAAAAATACTTATGTATAAAATTTATGATAATAATTTTTTGATATAATATTTGACGCATCATTTTTTTGAATTGAAGTTACGAAGAGAGCCTTTTAAAAAAGACTAGTAAAAATGCACGCACGTGACAGTAAAAATCGTATAATTAATTAAGTCTAGCATGGAGCACGCTCACACGACAGAGGAAACGCCACTCTAGCTCAAGCTGGTGTTGGATGCTTGCAACCCGACCACACTCGCATTCTTCCGTCATGCTCTTTTGGAGCTTAGTTGCTTTTAGGTTTCTCCGGATTCTAATTTTTTTATATTTAGGAACTTAACCGCTTTTAGAATAATTTCATTAATGCACTTTTAGATTGCGGCAGTTGTTCTGAATCCTGTTCTTTTCTATAAAATTGAGCCATTTCATGTGAAATTTAGTGAGATTCATGTGAAATTAATACATTTTCTAGATTCTAATATTTTTATATTTAACCAACAATGTCACTAAGGCCCTTTTTGGATTACGATATTTTTTCTGAATACATTTTTCCTACAATTGAACTGTTTAATTTAAAGTTTATTGAGACCTCTGTGAAATTCATGCGTTCTAAAGAGATCATAAATATATAATTTATTTTCAATAAATGAATTTATATATTGTGATTTCGCTGAAAATTTCTACAACAATTTTTCTATTAGTTTGTCAAATTGAAGTTGTAAGTAATCATTTTAGATTAATGTACACGTATCGTTTTTCTGATTTGCATGTCCGCGCACAAGAACACCTGTCCACCCTACACTTGCTTCATCACGCTACCTTCTCCCATGGGTCCACTGGAGGTGTCCTGCACGTGATTGAAAAAGTACTCTTCGATTTTAGTTATTGAAATATGTGTTTTTACGTACAAAGGATATTTTTAAAGATCATGTGTAATTATTTTTTATAAAATTATATAGATATTAAATTTGGTATGTACATTCATTGGACCAACCATGCAGACACAGTAGGTTTGAAACTCATATTATTATAAGATGGTTTGTAAAGAAAAAAAAAGTCCATGTTTGTTTATTGTTTAAAAATGATGTAGAAATATTTGCACAAACTACTACACTCAGTCTTAACCTAAAAAAATATTGGTTTTCGGTGACATTTAGTGGTTCACGGAAACTGATTTCTTTATACTCACCTATATCAGCAAAAAGAAAGAAAATCTTATCCGTCCAGCTTAATCGGACGGTTTGCGTTTGTCTGAGTGTGACACAAAACCGTCACGCGCTAGCACCTTAAAAACCTTAAGCCTAAAATCTCATAATTTTTTTGAATTGAAGTTACGATGAGAGCCTTTCATAAAAGATGACCTGCGTAACATTTTGCGGGATAAACTTATGATCCTAACCTTTTTATATAACTTTAAACAAAAAATTATCCTTAGGCTAAAGTACAACCTCAATGACGCCGCCGTCACTGGCCTCCTCTGGGTACACTGCCTGCCCCATGGTCTATTGGTCTATGTTTCTTGACTCACATTTGCTAAGACTAATCGATCGACTTGTGGGTTGTGAACTTGTGATATGTAACATGATTACCGCTGGCGCCGACACGGCGGTGATATCGGTGGAGTGAAGAATGGCGGAGCTGGTGAGGAACCCCACGGTACAGGAGAAGCTACAAGAGGAATTGGACCGTGCTATTGGCCGCAACGTACGGGGTCTTGTTGGAGACAGACTTCCCGAACCTGCCCTACTTGCAAGCCGTCGTCAAGGAATCACTCCGCTTGCACCCGCTAACCCCGTTGATGCTCCCACACAAGGCTAACGCCAGTGTCAAGATCGCCGGATATGACATTCCCAAGGGTGCCAATGTCATCGTCAACGTGTGGGCTGCAGTAGTGCGTGATCCAAAGGTCCACGACACGGACGGACGGGTACATGATTCCACACACATATATAGCCGGAGATGCTGTTGTTTCGCTTCCATCTCAGCTGCGCAAACCAACCGAGCCCAATAATGGACGACGGAAAGCACACAAACACAGCACATCCATCAGAAGTAGTAGTATATGTTTGCTCAGATACCCTAGCTGCACCCCAGTACGAACATTATTAACTTCTCGAGAACGAACTTTAACGGATGTACGTATATATATGCGACCAATTCAAAGACTGTAATTAATTATCGTCGACCCATATATATTAACATCAACCATTTGTTTGCGAGTTTGGTGTCGCAAGCGGACGCAAACAAGAACAAAATGCCATCGTTGGCGCGTATATATGGACGTACGTCGTGGCACCAGCAAATCAGTACGTGTGCAATAAGCAGCCTTGCTCATCTAGCTGCTAGAACAAATCTCTACTACTTGACCATGGGCATGCGTCTGGCGCTCCTCCTTTGCGTCCTGTGCCTTGTCGTTTCTCACACTCATGCTCATGGGTCAAGGCGCGACCTTGGCCGTTCCTCGGCCGAGCAAGCTGTCTCGACGTCGCCCACGACCTGCCCGGCAGGACTCGGCAGCGGCAACAAGCTGCCGCTGGTGCACCGGCTGAGCCCGTGCTCTCCTCTTGGCTCCGGCGCACGCAAGCCGTCGCTGCATGAGACCCTCCACCGCGACGGCCTCCGCCTGCGCTACCTGTCCAAGGTCCAACAAGCCGCTGCTGCTGCACCGGCGCCGTCGCCATCCGCCACGCCAGCGTCAGGCCTGTCTGTCCCCGCCACGCAGAACGTCATCAGCAGCCTGCCAGGAGTGTACGACTACACGGTGATCGCCGGGTACGGCACGCCGGCGCAGCCCCTCCCGCTCTACTTCGACTTCAGCGGCATGTCGAACCTTCGCTGCAAGCCGTGCTTCTCCGGCGGCGGCGCGCCCTGCGACCTGGCGTTCGACCCGTCCCGGTCGTCCTCGTTCCGCAGCCTCACGTGCGGCTCGCCGGACTGCACGGAGCTGTGCTCCTCCACCGCGCCCTGCGCGTTCACGTTCCAGAACTCGACCTTCGTGTTCGCCAACGGCACGGTGGTGACGGACACGCTCACGCTCTCGACGTCGGCCACCTTCGAGGCCTTCGCGGTCGGCTGCCTGCAGCTCGACAACATGTTCATCGGCCACGACGGCGTGGCCATCGGGAACATCGACCTCAGCCGGAGCCGCCACTCGCTGGCCACCCGCGTGCTGGGCTCCTCGCCCCCCGGCACCGCCGCGTTCTCGTACTGCCTCCCGGCGGACACCGACGCCCACGGCTTCCTCACCATCGCCCCCACCCTGTCGGACTACTCCAACGCCGCCGGCGTCAAGTACGTCCCGCTGGTGACCAACCCGAGCGGGCCCAACTTCTACTACGTCGACCTCGTCGCCATCGCCATCAACGGCAAGGACCTCGCGTTCCCGCCGGCCGAGTTCAGAGCCAACGGCACGATGATCGACGCGCAGTCGGCCTTCACCTACCTGAACCCGCCCATCTACGCCGCCCTCCGCGACGAGTTCCGGAAGGCCATGGCGCAGTACCCGCCGGCCCCGGCGTTCAGCGACCTCGACACCTGCTACAACTTCACCGGGGTGGACAAGATCTACCTCCCGGACATCACGCTCAGGTTCGGGAACGGGGAGACCATGGATCTCGACGACAGGCAGTTCATGTACTTCTTCCGCGAGCACCTCCAGGACGCCTTCCCCTTCGGGTGCCTCGCGTTCGGCGCAGCCGCCGAGGAGAATTTCCTCGGCAACTTGCTGGGGTCCCAGGTGCAGCGGACCAAAGAGATCGTGTTCGACGTACTCGGTAGCAAAGTTGCCTTCGTCCCCAGCAGATGCGGCTTGCGTTGATGCCATTCACTCACCGTCGTACGTCCGCGCGTCCTCTAGTTGTTACTGTGCTTCGCCCTCGTTGGTCGTTGCTGACCTGCGGTTGCGGGCATGTGTTTTACTAGTTTCTTGCATTTATATTCGCAGATGCTTAAGTGCACGATACAATGTGGGTTTGTGATCTTGGTATGCCATTTAGTGTATTCTATCAACAAATGTTGTACTACCAACTACCAATAGGTATGCACTTAAGTAAGCCAAAACATAATTTCCTATATTTAAATAGCTGCCTGCACTCCACAACTGATCTCTCTGCACTCAGAAGAAGCCACCTCGCCGGCCACCATAATGGTTATCTCTGTTACCTAATAATAATAATAATACTAAAGTGAATAAGGTTTTTAGTCCGTTTACTCACAAATATGATAAGTGGGACCGGCTATACAGGCGTAACTCCGATTCGGATTGCAGAAACAGCCCACACGAAAGCAGACGCTTCGGTCAAACTCCGTTTTCGACATTTTATATATTAATGGAAAACTAAAATGATAATCTTTCCAACCCAACTGACACCGCCGTAAAATTTGCTCGCAGTCAATGGGAATCGTCGAAACAATATGACGTGAATTTTATTCACGAACCTGATTCGGACTGCAGGAGGAGCTCACACGAAAACGGACGCTTCAATTGTATACGGACTCCGTTTTTAACGTTCTGTATATCGATGGAAAGCTGAAATGATAATCTTCTGAATCCAACTGACATTACCGTAAAATTTTGTTAGCACTGGAATTTATTCCCGAGCATGATTTAGACTGTAGTAGGAGCCCACGCGAAAACGGACGTCCAAGTCCCAAAAGGACTCTGTGACGCTTTAGATCGCATATGGACTCCGTTTTTGATAATCTATATATTCTTGGAAAGCTAAAAAAATATTGTTTCTAACCCACCTATGTCGGTCTCGGGTACATGTACTTTTTTGTTGAAGGTTGTTTGAGGTTTTCCTGAGAGTATGGCCAAGCACCCAATCACGGGATTAGAATCACACTCGAGATCGATTGATAGCACCTTGAAATTCGTTGGTAAGCAATGAAAAAGTCGAACGAGGCTCATTTTTTATACATATTTGACCTAGATGTGTAAGGATTTTTTTTCTCTCATTACAACGTACGGTCCTTTTTGCTAGTATAATAATAGATATAGATATGTCGATACGTCGCTCAACACAAGATATAGATATGTCCAACACACACTGTGGTCAGATTATACCCGTAGAATGCACAGACATTTTTGTTAGTATAATAATAGATGAGAAATAAAAATCCCTAAAGACAATAATATTATTGTTTTAAAAATACTTGCTCAACATTATTATTTACCGAACTGAAATAGCTAGCAAACTGATTCTAAGATACATATATTTTTGCACGCATTTCGTGCAATGATATATCCGGTCGGCCTCCATCAAACGCATAGTACGCGCAACTCAAGAACTGCATCCATTTGGTGCGAACCCAACCCTCCCGCCCTCCACATGGAACACCACACGTCCTCTGCTGCATGTTGCCGATGATGATCGAGGATATCCGTCGACTTTATGGGCACGAAGGCGAAGCACGCCAACGCGGCCCCCTTGGGCACCTGCGACGATCACAATATCCCGGACGCGTCGACGTCAATGGTGGCGCCGCCGCCGAACTCGAGCGCGCCAGCCGCGGCACCTTGACGTCGACCCCCGTGACATCGTAGCAGGTGTCCAGGAAGCCATCAGGCCATGTGGCTCCTGAACGCGTCGCGCAGGGGCCAGTAGGCGGCGGCCGGCATGTGCGTGGCCACCGTGCCGGAGTGGATGATGATGGCCCCCGGTGGGGTACGGCGAGCCGTTGACGGAGACGCCGACGACGTCCACCGCGTACATCGAGGTCAGCCGATTGTTCCTCAGAGGCGTGTAGGTTAGACCGTTACAGTGAGTGAGTGACAGTCGATCTCCTGAGAAAGATCACCCCATGTCTGGGATTGGTCGCCGTACTGCACGTTGCATTGTACACTTGTACGAGCACGACAAGGTATCGCCGCAGCTGGTCTGTTTGCCGCCTCCTATGTTGCACAGCTTCGAATCTCACGAGATTTTCTGGTACGTGCCAACAAAGCTCACTCGACATAAATGAGCATGGTCTTCAGATACCCTGCTATTTTCGCATCCTCACCTTCTGGATCTCCGCCACCACAACAGCGAAATAATTTGAAATCTAGGCTTATCATATATTCCCTCTGTGTACAAAAAAAAAAAAGAAATTTTACCTTTGTCATAAGCCAAACCATCGTAACTTCAACCATTATACTCCCTCCAGGTCCCAAAAGAGTGTCGTTTTAGAAAAGTTACAAGTCAAACTTTTAAAACTTTGACTATATATAACTTTTATATTATTTAGTTTTGAATGTTGAAAGTCATATGCGTAGATTTGTCTTAACAAGTACTTTCATAATAGTGTAATTTTTTTATGATATTTATTTTTATTCCGGCAAAAACATTGGTCAAACTTATGTTTGGGAAACCGTGTCGATGTCCAAAACGACACTCTTTTGGGACATGGAGGGAGTATCAAAATATATCAAAACTTATGTTACCAAATTAGTATCATTAGATTTTGTTAGAATATATTTTCACGTAATACATATTTGATATCATAAATGTTGTTACGTTTCTATAAACTCGGTCAAACTTATGATCATTTGACTTAAGACAAAACTAGGATTTCATTCTTTTGTAGATGGAGAGAGTATGATTTTCATGTTTTTTTTGGACCTCACATGCACTGAACAATAAATAGGATGGAATCAGATAATTTCACAAAGAGGCAACTGTAAGATAGGAAATTCAATCATCTTCTTCCTTATTAACTCTAAAGAGAAGAAATACCAAAATAAGCTCGTTAGACAGCTAACTCAAAAGGCAGAGACGATTATACATACGGTGTGGCATGTATGCATGCACCTAATAAGTTCCTTCGATCTGAACTGGATAATTTATGCAAAGCTTATGGTGACGAGGGAAGTTATGGTGCAAGCATACAAGTTTCTAGAATCAACGGCTTTAAGCTCCTTTGCTTCTCATGGATTGCCTTATGTTTTCGGATTTGGATGCTAAGTTTTAAAGTTGTTTCTTCGCGTCTAAAAATACATGTTTGTGCTTAGTGTATAAAAATATTGCACTATTTAATCAAATATATTTATGAATTTAATTTAGTGATTGTTCCTTTTTCCAAATATGTGTGAGAGATGATACATAACACATGCATGCTATATTTTTAAATAATTAAATTTTAATGCAATGCACTTTCATAGATATATGGTTAATACTAATAATACACTTTAAATATCCACGAAGATGTCTGTATAGAGTTGATAAAACATAAAAGTAATGGTAAATATAAGATTGTGATAGAATTTTTTTTTTAAAGACAGACATGTTATTTGAACTTTTAAACTCTTGATATTTTATATTTTTTTTTGAAAGAATAGCTTGCCATTACAGTCTTAAGAAGACTTAGATATTGTAAATTTAGAAATATGCATTGAAGGATAAATAACACAATAATGTAAAATAAGTATGTACAACGCGCACATTGCTATCAAAAGTTTTCCTCCAAGTGTAGAAATTAACGATGAACTTTTGGAAAAGACAATTGCTATAGCAAAATAAAATGACCGAAATACAAACAAAGATGATAATGTGCGTTTATAGAGGCTAAAAAATTATCGCTCAAATGTGCATATTAAATACAATTAACTTAACTTTTAGCATAAAAATAGCCGAAAACTGCCCAAAAGCTCTCGAGCAATCTGATCTATAACACAATAATGTAAAATAAGTATGTACAACGCGCACATTGCTATCAAAAGTTTTCCTCCAAGTGTAGAAATTAACGATGAACTTTTGGAAAAGACAATTGCTATAGCAAAATAAAATGACCGAAATACAAACAAAGATGATAATGTGCGTTTATAGAGGCTAAAAAATTATCGCTCAAATGTGCATATTAAATACAATTAACTTAACTTTTAGCATAAAAATAGCCGAAAACTGCCCAAAAGCTCTCGAGCAATCTGATCTATTTGATCATTGGCCGCTCTTATCCTAAAACCTGGACGGTGTCCGAACATGTGCACGTGCATGCCGCACGTGACCAAAAAATGTTGTTTAGTTTTGAGTTTGAAATTTATGGTTTTAGTGTAAAAGTAATTTTTATATTTATATGCTCTAACTTTGCCATGTACGAATTATCATGTTCTTCACCATCTACCTTGGTCGCTATCAAACATAGTGAATTTGATCTCAAAATACCATGGTATTGTGATAGACGATCTGAACAAAAAACTATAACAACATCTAATAAAGTTTCCATGAAAAAAATACTCAACAACGCACATCAAGTCCCAAATATTAAACAAATGCATTTATAAAATTAAATAAACCCAAATAGTTTGGATTAAGACTCATAACTTTTCCTGCACATTGGTTGTTCCATGGTAGGCATGCACGCACGCACGCTAATGCGCAGGGCATGCTGTCGTGCTCCCGCCGACCCTTGGCACGGACACGGGACGACGATCGACAGTCGACACGTACGGCCCGCAGCCCGCAGGTGTAGCAAAATCTACGCGTTTGCCGCCAGCCCGCCGCAGGTGTACACCACACCACTCGACTCGATCGATGGGGAATTGGGGATCCGAGCGAGGCGACAGTGCCGCGCGCCGGCACGTAGCTCTGGCTCTACCCAGCGTCACCGTACGGGCGGTGCTCCTTGCTCCGCTTCCTATACACTACTGTACGTCGACTCTACGACGAGTCCTACCAATTATTACCAAGAAAAGAAGATAAAGGCGCGCGGGCACACGTAGGTAGCGTCGTAGGCTCGCACGTTGGAGTCAGCAGCAGGACACACGCGCGGCACGGGCCATCATTGCAACGCAACGCCGGCGCCCGCCGCCGGCCGGCCTCCGAAAATTCCTCTCGTCTCGATCATCGCCGGATCGGAGCACACAGCCCTCCACTGCGATCGCACGCCCACAGGGGAGGGACCGGTGGGGTACCGTACAAAGAGGCGCGACACGGGCACGAGCATGTATCCGGTGGCAGCATATATGCCATCAGGCCCACATGTCATCCAGCGCTGGGGCTCCATATGTACCTTTTTCCTTTCTTGTTCTTGGCTCTTGTGCCACGCACGCACGGTGGTCGTGCGGTGTGCATGCATCGCATCCTCGCGGCTTCCGAGAATCATAAAGCGATCGGACACGGATCGACCTGAGCTGAGCAATGAGCACTACAGCAGGGGGATCAAAAGAGGAGACGAGATGATGGAATCATGGAACCGGATCCGACCCGATCCGATCCCGCGAGCGAGATCGATCGGCCCCGATCCGCCCGACGATCCCACCACCGTGGCGTGGCCCGGCCGTGCCCGGCTTTGATTTGCTAGCTTTTGGTGCGCCGTGCCGCTGGCCGGCCGGCAGCGGCAGGACTACATCAGTGGGCAGGTCCGGCTCCGGCCGGCCGTGCGTCGCGGATGACCACAGGCCCAGGTCGACTCGATCGAGAGATGCGGCCACCGGTACGTGGTCCGCCGTGCCTCGGGATCGGCGGCGCCCATAGATGCTCTTCTTTTGATCGTCTCGTCTACGTCTGTCCGTCCGTCGCTCATCAAGTTTTTCATTTGTGCATGCGTGCGCGCCAAACAATAAATCACTACCACTGCATGTACCATGCATGCTTTGACAGCTGCAGGTAACAATAAATAACACGGCGCCGGTGCGCGTGAACGTACGTAAACGCTGCCTCTGCCGTGCATGCGCCTACTACAGTAGTACGTAGTAGTAGCAGCAAAGCTCGCTCGCCCACAGCGCGAGCTACACTGCGTGCGTCGTCCATACGTTCGTGCTTTGTTGTTGGATATGTAGCTACGGCGACGTGATACCATGCACGCACGGTAAGCCTTGCATATATGCGTGCATATGCGTACGACGTGTGACTGTGTGTGTTACTTTATATTTTCTACCAGCTGGTTCCTGCAAACAACTGAAGAGGTACACAAATCCTTGGGAAAAATTGGTACTTTTGTATGGGGATCAAATGCCCTTGTTTTAGTGTCATTTTCCTTTTTATATACTATACACATAAATAAAAGAGGTAATAAAAGGCTTCAGTCAAATTTGCTGGATCAAAACTAAGTCATCTTGTTGGGCCAAACACGGGAAACAAAGGCATGGCCATATGCGCATGTGGGTGACTTTGTACTAGATGATAGTACGTAGTAGGCGCTGAATGTCAGGCCACGCAAACTCTACTCCATGATGTCATAATAAGAAATCTCATAGCTAGGCTCATAGGCCTTGTGGTTGTTCTTAATTATATATACATGCTCTTGATCCCAGCCACACACCTCACAAACACAGCCACGCCACAACTACGACACTCAAAAGAATTTGCTAGTGTAATACTTGTTCGATCATTGCTTTATGTTAAAGGAAGGCTAGTGAATCTCATATATATATATATATATATATATATATATATATATATATATATATATATATATATATATATATATATATATATATATATATATATATATATATATATATATATATATATATATATATATATATATATATATATATATATATATATATATATTAGCCTCCTTCACTTTTCAGCTCCTAGGTCCTTTCCTAACCCGATTAATTATAGCACACGGCATATATAATTACCCGTGCGTGCTTAGTGTGTGGTGAAACAAATGAAGGTCAACTGCAGATGGTGGGCAAGTAAAACCTATCTTGAATTTACTTGTAGCCTCTATAGAGTTTCAGCCTAATTAGACACCTAGCTTCTCCAAGAAGAGGCTATACGTATGTTTTTCTTCTCATTTTGATTACATTATTATATTACTTCATCAAGAGCAATTGAGCATAGCATTTTTCTCCCTACATAATTCGAATTCATTATTTAGGCTATTGTCACCGGACCTTTTATTGCATCTTCTATTTCAAATCCCACTCTGTGTATAACGCATATACAATGCGTCCATGGTGTTCTGCACATCCTTTTGCTCGCCCTGGTGACAATAGCCTACTATTGAAAATTAGGATTTTCACATGTAGTCTATGACGTGTGCGCATGCCACCTCCATTTTTAAGGAAGAAGATAGTGAGAAAGAAGCAACTCTGGTTGGTTCACCTCAAGCTTCCACTATCGCAATTGTCCAAAAATTCCCATAGACTTCAAAGTGAGTGTATCGGTAAAAGCTCAAAGAAGATATATAAGTTCCAAGAAAAAAAATACAGCAACTACCCCATATAGATCTTTTTTTTAAATCCTCATTGCATTCCAATGGGGCCTGAAATTGCGGTTCAGCACAAATGTAACATGCCTACTGCATGAGTTGACATTTCTCTGTCCTTTTTTCATGTGTCCCCCTTACTTTCCTCATCAGCCTTGAAGATCTTTGTCCCTCTATAATTTTTTATTTATAGCTTGGCAAGGCGCTGCATATGCTAAGCTAGGATGGCAATTGTACTAGCTACCCCATTTATAGGGACACTAGCTAGAAGCCTAGAACCTACATGCTCAGAGTAGGAGTATGCATATGAGAAGATTAGGCAGCATCTGGTTGGTGGACACGGTGGAATAGAATGGTTCTGTTCCTAGATCCTAGAATAGAATAGTTTCATCTTGTGTTTAGTTTAAGAGTGGAGCGGTTCCATTCCTATGTTTGGTTTGAGGGATAAGAATGGATGGGTTCCAACTCCGTTTGCCACCGTTTGGTGTGGGGTCCATCTGTCATAGGCTCATCCGTCACTCCACCCGTTCGATGCCATGGCCATGGCGATGTGCCGCCCGGAGCCGATCGATGCGCCCCCGGAACCCGCGCCGCCCCTGAGCTGCCACCGCGCCGCCTCCATCCCCGCCACCGCGCCGCTTCCATCTCCGCCCCCATCCTCACTGGTGCGCCACCGCATCCCCGTCGACGCACCGGTCGACGCGCCGCCTCCATCCCCGCCGACGTGCCGCCGCATCCCCGCCGACGAGCCGCCGCCTCCCCGCCCCCATCCCCGCCGACGCGCCGGTCGACGCGCCGCCTCCATCGCCGCGGCCGCCACAACAACCCGCAGCCCCTCACGCGGCTGCCGCGCTTGCGCCGCCGCGAGCCGCTCCCGGTGCAGCTGCTCTCGTCCCGGCGCCGCGAGCCGCTCCGGGCGCTGCCTCCTCGGCCATCCGCGGCCCGGCGACGAGAGGCCGGCGGCGAGAGAGATGAGACGCGGCCCGGCAACGAGAGAGATGAGAGAGAGGCAGAGAAACGGCGAAAGACGCCGTGCGGAAGGAACGAGCGTGTCCGGAAAATTTTTTGGGATGTCCAGGTTCCAAATCTTCGAAGAATATTCCCCTATGGAGATGGCTGCATTCCTTGTCTCTGAAACCAAACGACCACAAAAGTAAAATGGAATGTCTCCATTCTGCATGTCCCATTAACCAAACGCCAACCGCTGAGCTGGAAGGGCTTATCGTTTTTCCATCATGCTTATGGCCTTATGGGCGTCTAATAGCGTTGCATCTCGCCGCATGTGCGTGCGTGTGGTCCATAAAGCATAGCGATCGTACAATTCTAGCCAACCAATTGGTTCAGTTAAGTCCTAATCAACTTTGAAGTAGCTATCTGTGTCTCTACGTATGCCAAAACCCAGTTGCTAATCCAGAATCGAATTTGCTTGCGCCGGCAGCTTTGCGTGGTGGTCCATCTCGCCGGTGGACGGTTTAATTAGCTAGGATCTGTGGTCCTCGTAAATGCAGTCATTTCGTATAAGCTTCTGAAATGATTTTGCACAAAATCCATCGAGCACCACTGCAAATGTTGTCGTTTAGCTTAAATTACTTTATTTTTCAATGGAGCAGAGCATAGATTGCGCATTTGCAACTAAGTAGGACGTCGCAATCAAAACTGTAATCCCTCCCCATAAAAAGTTGCAGTGTATTTTAATGCCTTATTGTCAAGTCCATTTGTATAGTACAGGTACAACCACGCTCCAAAAGGATGGGAATCAATTGATGGAGCGAGCCATAAAAAAAGAGGTTTGTTAGAAAGTTTATAATAGAACCCACATTGGGTTCTACGTTGTTGCCATATCATATAGAGACAATACAAAATAGATTCATATAATGAGGTGGGCTATAAGATTGGCTTTTAGATTAACTTTTCTTCTCTTTCTCTTTCCATTTTTGTGTTGAAGCTTGTGTAGGAGCTGGTTCTTGCATGAGAGCCCACTCCCTTGACTCTTGGATGTCTCTCTCCTCCACATAAACAAAAATGCCATGTAAGCACACTTAGAACCCATTACTATACTTGTTCTTAGAGTACTTGAAATTAATTGTAGCCATTTATTGGTTCCAATCTAATGGATAAAACTTAGGAGAAATCTATTCAAATGAATCAAAGTTGTAGACTGGAACCTAAATTTTGTGGATCGAAACTTAAATCATGTGGACCCAAAACCAAATGTTTCTCCGGTTATCTCACTAAACTTATGGACCGGAATCAAAAAAATATATGGACCCGGAACTGAGTTCCTCTCGAGCACCGTAAAAAATCACATAAAAAATGGCTCGAACGCGACGTCTACCGCTCAAGGGACTCGATAAACTCTCTTATTTTTGACTGGGGACTCTCGAAAGCTGGAAAAAGCGAAGAAATCTGATGGTAAATATTGGCAAAAATAAAGCACCAATACTTCCTTTCCGCTGTTGAGATTACTTCGGATCAAGACATCAAGGGGATGATAGGAAGTGGAGACTTGTTAGCATGATTGGAAAGTACTCCAAAAGTACTGTTTGGATAATTATGATATGGAATTTAGATTATTAAATAAAAAACATCAAGGATAAAATATGAATTGCACATGTTGTATTGGTCCCACCGAAAATTGGTACTGGTCTCACCGTAAATTGGTACTTTTCCATTAATTAAATTTTTTATTGGTACTTCCTATTTTTTAAACCATTAGATCTTGTTAAATGGATGGTTCACATTAATGCCAATAATTCTAAAACTTGTATAGGAAGTGGGGTTCTTTTTTCATAATTTTATCAGGTGATGACCGTGACGAACATCATGATATGGTTTATTTGGTTGAACTTATTCCTAATATGTGGATATGACTAAATTTGAAGGGATTAAAAGGGAAATTAGCCAATTTTAATTTCCAGTTTCCATTTCAATCCGCTTGTATTAAGAGGAAAGTATGGGTTGGAGTGTTTTGGAAGGATTTGATCGAAAAAATATGCCATTTCCCACTCCAATCCTCATGTGACAAAGAAGAAAAAAATGTGAAGAAATTGAAAAGAAAGAGGGGAAAATAAAGGAGGAATAAGAAAATGTGCACCCTCTAGTTTTAAATCCTAGATCCGCCACTGCTCATGTGTTGGGAGAGAATATATATCCAAACAAGCTCGAAGCGGCACCGCATCAAACTTCTTCAATAATCCTCTTCGCTTTAGAAAGAATTGAGTTTATAGATAACGACATGGTCTCCAATATATAATTTTGAACACCTTGACAAATTTAGACTTTAATGGAAGTAATATATACGCTCTTATCTGTCCAGCTCTTACAAAATTAATGCCATGGTCACTCCAGAGATCCTTAGCATTTCCATGCATATAACCTCTAAGATTCTAAAAGGGCTTGTTCAGCTATACCATAAAGCTAAATGCTGCATAACCGTTGCAAATGCACTACTCAATCTCTTTGCGACTTATTAGAGCTGCAGGCCTGCAGCAATATGTAGCTGAAGCGTTGCAAAAGAAGCATAGCCAAACACCCTCTAAATCCTTTCATTTGAAATATGTTTCCAGGGAGTGAAGACTAAATGGTTTTCCTGGAATTCGGGTGGGCTTGGTTTTAAATTTGAATATCTAAGGTAGCTAGGCATGCAGCAGCCGGCAAAAGCCGCATTCCAATTTTTCAAAAGAATACTGTATATATCAATGATGGGAAAGTCAATTCCGGACATACCATCAGAGTTGGACAGTAGAAAATTGAAGCCGAATAATCAAAGGTGAAAGGGTCCTCTGATCTTCCATGTAGCCAAGCTGGATGTGGCTTGTTTGAAGCAATCAAATTGTCCCGGTAGCCGAAATACTTGACTGTCCTTTTTCACACCAGACCCGGAACCGGAAAATATGTTGCTGAAATTTGTCCACTGACAATACCAATACTAGTAGTATTTATAGAGACCTGTCGTTACTGAAGCCACGTTCGCTAGCATACATAGGAGAGGTAAGAACACCAGCATGGACATGTATCACAAGAGTTTACTTTGGAATCAAGCTATTAGCTATGCATGGAGCTCCAAGAGATATTAGCATTTTGATTGTCGAGTCCGTACGGGTAACCGGGATCGAGGGCTTGTTTCCTGGTTTTTGCGCTGCGAGATTGTGGTAGATATGCCACGAACATGGCACAGCATGCGTGCATTGCTCCATCGCCTATGACTCATCAATGGATATGATATGCAACGTGACAACATAACCGATGCCACCAAGAACTGTTAGCAGCCAGCGATCTGATCTGATCTGATCACCACGAGTGACAATAATTGAATGAAAGAAAAGAAGAAGAGGAAAGTCTGCAAATAACTGTGTAAGGCTGTGGCAACTCCTGGAAATGATTCGAGTAATGATTGGTAGGAGTAGGTAATTCACACAGTGAAGTGCAGACAATGCATGGCATTGCCATTGGCACTGCTTGGCAGGCAGCATGCATGGCATTGCCATTGGCACTGCTTGGCAGGCAGCAGCAGACCGAGCGTGCGCACCCGCGTCAAATCCTCCCTCGCCGTCGAGCCTGCCGATCATGCTATCCATCTAACGTTTTGATCGCCTTTGCATACGTTGTGCTGTGTTAGCCGCACGCTCGGCTCAAGGCCTGAGGCCATGTCAGGAAAAATGCAGTGTCTGCACTGCATGCAGTGTGTCAAGTATACTATACTTGCTACTGATTACCTAGTACGCTTTGGCGTGGTAGTGCGCTGGCCATCGATGAGATAGAAACGTCGTCAGATATCCAACTGAGCGAGAGCTCGATCCTTTCAGTATCCGAATCAATGGCTTTCGATTGGAATTCGCTTTTTCAAGGCTGGAACGAAAGAAAAGTGATCTCTCACGCTATGAGTGCTTCCTTGAACAGCAGAGAACACGTGGTACAGACTAAATTACTAGTACTCGAAAAAGAAGTGGTTTGTTCTTGCTGAAATTTATACATGTATAGTTAGTGTGGCTTCAGATTCGAGGAGAAAATGCTGTATTTTTTTTTCTGAAAATGGAGTGAACAGAAAACTTGGCTATTATTGTTAGAGACTATCCCATACCCTAAACCCTCTAACATACTTTTATACTAGAGAGACAATCATAATTTTGTGGTCCTTAAAAGGCTATAATGAAACATATTTTTACACCAACCAAGTAGTGATACTTTTGAATATTTGATGCAAGAGAAGGCTCAAGGGTGGCCTCTAAATTTATAAGCATATCTTGGTACCTTTTATTATTATTTTAGGAAATAAATCAGAGCGTTAACGCAGAAAACAATATGGAACAAGCAAAAGAAACCTGTCTACAAGACTTGCCCATTTGTTTAGGCCGGCAGATGCAATACATCAACGCGGGGTGGGCGGGCGCGGGTGGCTGTGAAGTGTGAAGATAGGTTTCGAAACATGAATCAAATGGACTAATAATATCCTTTGTCTCCTACTCCTAGTACCAAATTCACCCTGAATCCGTGAATCAGTACTATCCACGTGTCATTGACGGCATGCATCAAACACGTGCTTTCTTGAACAGATGACAATAGTGCCTCATCATCCCTCTCTAATTAACATATGTGCTCAGACACGTCTCGGGGGAAAAAATATACTCCTATGGCAGAGTAGATTGCTACTCAGTCCGTGCATGCAGAAGTTTATACATGTGTAGTGGCTGCGGATTTGAGGAGAAAATGCTGTTTTCCCTCAAAATATAGTGAGGGCAATGATAACAATAACATCATCTTCTAACATCATGGGAGGAGTATTATAGTAGGCGAAAAGAGCACAGTGGCGTTTGCTGAGTTACTCGGCTAAGATTAGAACTAACCACACAGTAAAACATTGAGGCAAAGAAAATGGGAGGGCAAGAAAGCCTCCCAAAGATTGCTGGCCAGATGAGAGTAGCAACCACCTGTCGGCCGGCCCAATCCCATATTCCCATCCCCCTCCCAAAAGGCCAAAAGAAACTACCCCAATTGTATTTTACAGTTACCCGCGCGCCCGAAATCCAAGCAAAAAAAAAAAAAAATTCACACCACTCTGGTACTCCTCCCGTGCGTGTACCCGTGTCCGTGTCCAATGGCGCGGTTGAGCACGACCCTCGTGGTCTCGTACACCGGCAGCTCGTCCCTGTACGCGGCGGCCGCGGCGGCGTCCGGGGCCCCGGCGAAGTTCTCGAGGTCGAACAGGTCGGAGCTTGCGTCGCTGCTGTCCTCCTCGTCCTCGTCGTCTTCCGCGTCGCTGTCCACCTCCATCCGGTGGAGCAGCATCCGCTCCAGCTCCACCACCCCGACCTGCACCCTCCGGCGCTCTGCCGGCGGCGCCGCGGCGGGCGCGTCGGCGTCGCTGTCCACGAACCTCACGGTCCGCCTGGGCTGGCCCCGCGTGGACGGCGTCTTGCTGAGGCAGGAGCGCGAGTAGGAGGAGGACGCCGTGGAGCACGCGGCGGAGGCGGAGGGCGGCGTCTGCGGCGCGCTGCCGCCGCCGCCGCCGCCAGCGCGCCTGCCGTTGAAGATGGCGTTGAGGAAGCCCGCGAGGCGCGCGCCGGGGGACGCCGGCTTGTTGCGGAGGTCCCTGAGCTTGGCGCGGATGTTGGCGCCGGCGGGCTTCTTGGCGGGCTTGTTGGTGGTCGCCCTCTTGTCGGGCGCGGGGGCCGGCGCGGGCGGCTCGCCGCCCGCTACGCTGGTCCGTATGGGGCGCAGGCGGCGGCGCTGCGACGACTCGGCCTCGGACGAGGAGAAGCCGCCGTAGCTGGAGCCGTCGGAGGAGCTGGACGTGGTGGCGTGCGCCGGCGCCCTGGCGCGGTCACGGTCGCGGTCGCGGTAACTCCCCGCCAGCGACGCCTTGTAGTAGTAGCTGTAGTGCATGTCGTGGCTCTGCTTCTTGGTGGCCGTGACCCCGCCGCCGGCGTCGGGCTCGTCCATGGACTTGTATATGGCGTCGAGCAGCGTGGACGAGAAGGACGGCTGGTCGGCGAACCGCCTCGTCCTCACGTGCGCCGGAGCCGCCGCCGCCGCCGCCGCCGCCTTCTTCTCCCCCCACCTCTCCATCCCACCACCCACACCCCGGCAGACGTGCACACGGGAAGCTCACAGACACACGTGACGGGAAGCAGCAGCTGGAAGCCTGCAACTGCAAAGCAGAGCACGAGGGGAGAGAGGCGCTCGGCCGCTTGCTCCAGCAGTCGAGTCAAGCTCAATGCCTCAATGCAAGCGTGTCTCGGACGGAGCGGTGGTGCACAGAGCAGAAGAGAGAAGAAGAGCTTGGTAGTGGTGTGTCGTGCGTGTGGCGGGCGAAGGCGAAGGGCGCCTGCAAGTGTGGAAAGCAAAGTGAAAGGTGGGGAGGCGAAGAGGAAAGAAGGGTGAGGGGGGAAGGGATCGGCGTCAAGATATAGCGGCGGGCGGAGGCCGAGTAGCCGCCGACGTGGCGATCGGCAACGGGGAGGTGGAAACGGTGTGGCGCCCGGCCAGTTTGAGCGTGCGGGTGGGTCCATCCATTTGCCGGGGGGGCCCACGCACGGCACCACCATCCTCCATTTTTTACCGTCACCGTCCGGTAGGTTTACCCCATGCAGAAAGTACTGCGCCCTGTACGACTGTGTCTGCCGCCTGTACCCCTGTGGCCATGGCCCCCCTTGCATTGTTGCTGCTTTGGTCCTTGCCCTTGCCCCTTGCTCACGCGCTGCTGCCTGCGCTAGCATTTCATCAGAGCGCAAAGGTCAGTGCTTCGCTGTGCCTGTACCATGGTGGCAGGGCAGCGGCATAAAACAAATAAATTTCCCATTTCGACGCCACGTCCCAGGTTTTTATTGCGCCCTCCCTGTGCCCGTGCAATAAAAACTTGCATGCTGTTCCATTCCATAGGCCATAAGCAGCACGTCCGGTCCGAGGTTTGAACTCTGGTGTGAGGCGGGAGGGGAGTGAAGAAGGTGCTCTCCGGCCTCCGGCAGGGATCCACACCGCGCCGTACGTGTCCTTGGGTTGGGCATGGCATCGGCATGAACCACAGCGCCAGGCCGGACATGCAAGCCAGCCAGCAATTAATTAACAGCACCATTTTGGTCGTTTTTTTTTAAGATGCATGGCGACGAGATTAGACCAACCCAATGGTTGCGTATATTGGTTGTCTGTAACACTGTTGACACTGTAGCGTTACTGTAGATGGAGAAAAGAGTAGTTGAAATAGTGAATGGATGGAAATACAGACCATGCATATGCTCCAGCGTTGGGGTTGGTCTTGGATGCATATTTTGCTTGGTCCCGTCCGGTGCTGGACTAAGCACGCGTTCCCTTACCTAGTTTAGGCGGGTCGCAGGTCCTGCCCTCGTGTGTACAGACTACTGGGCAAAGCGGCGATGGCGATCGGTGCACCGCGCGCCGGAAACTAAACATGATCGCTCTAGCAGCAGCAGCAGCGCGGGGGTGGCTAGGCTACACGATAAACACGCCGAAATGAGCGCGAGGCGGCGGCGTCATTGTATCCGGACGCAAGCGTTGTTTTCTTTCTTTCTCCATCGGCTTATTTCCCTTGTCCTGTTGTTATCTACAGGCACAAAGCACGCACGGATCGATGGAGCATACACTACACGGGTAAAAATGGGTCACATGTCATGTCCCTCCCTCTCCCATTTCTCACTCCCCCGCCCCGGTTAAACAACGCTGACAACCGATTTGTACACACCTTGATGCCTGCTATGTCTATCTATCTTGTTGCATTGGTGTAATTAACAGCGGCGGTGTGCAAAGTAACCAGTGTACGAGCCCTCTCAGGCTGCCCCCTGGGCCTGCGAGGATCACGTGATCACATCATAAATGTTTCACGGCTCACACCTCGATCGCCCGCCACCCCGCCGGCAAACCATGTCATCTTGTGGACCAACACCAAGCCAACAGGAGCGGATGGAGCGGCGCGGACACGCATGAGCAGCGGCGCCGGTACGGCGCCACCGCCGCCGGACGCACGCGATCCAGAGGAGGCCCCTGCCGGTGCCGGTGCCGGTGCCGGTGCCGGTGCCGGTGCCGGTGCCGGGCATATATAACAAATGAAACAGAAATGGAATGCGCCGCTGTAGCTAACGAACGAGCGGATGAGCATAAGGATTGAGGGACATTATATGTTAATGACTCCGGCCCCGCCCGTCTTAATTGAGACGGGCCGGCGGGGTTAGGATTAGATAGAGTCTTTGCCTCTTTGGACAGACAGGACACAGGACGGGCCCGGCGCGACAGCGAGCGGCGGCAGGCAGCTAGCAGCGGTGTCACCGTCTTGGCTCGCGTTAGTATTAATTATCGCCTTCGCCCTGCAATGGCAACGCGACGGCCGGGCGAGGGACCGCCGGACCAAAACATCCCGTCCGGTTCCTGGCTCCGATCCGCACCGGCCGTTCCTCTCCCACGGAAAGGGATATCTCGCTCGCTTGGCTTCTTCCTGATAGCGGTCGGGGAATGTTTTTTTCCTTCCTGCGGCTGCCATGCGATGCGATCCGATCGATGTTTTTCTCGCTCGATCGCGCCCTCCTGCGTTGTTTTCTGCCTTCCTGGTGAGGCCGGCGGCCGGCTTCTTTCCATCCATTGATTTGTTCACTGCAACTTGCGTGGTCACTGGCGCCCGACGGCGCCCGGGCTGAGACATGTTCACGAGGGGTTGAGCGTGACCGACGGCAACGAGGTTTGGAACACGAGGCACAGCCTAGCCGCCCATCAATATTGTAAGACCCAAGCCTGTATTGTATGCGTGTTACTCCTAACCTACAGCAAGACTAATGGGACAGAGTACTGATTTTTTTCTGGATAATAGCACTCTGTACGTATTATTGCCCCCTCTGAAGATGAGAAGATCTATACTCCGCGCTGCGGCACAGACGCCCACATTGTACTACTACACCTTATATAATGAATCCAAGCATGTATGTCCGGAACCGGACTGGCAGTTCTCCACGACACGCCTTGACGCACCCATTCCTACCTGGACCGGCCAGGCCGGGCAAACAAAATCTCCCCGCTAGATCCTGCGCGTGCAGTGCACTGCACACCCACGGACCCACCCATCAATTCCCAGCCGTGTCCGTCGCCCGCCGCGCGTGAGCCATCGCGATCGCGATCGCGATGGCGACGGCGAGTCCTTCCCCCGGCCCGCGCTCGCTCCTCCATCGACGGCGACGGGGGCGCCACTGAGATAGACCAGACGGCGCGGCTGCCTCCGCGGCGAGCCCCGGCGTCGCTGTCGGCCACGGACATGCCGCGTCACGCGACGCGCGCGGCGTGCGTGCCCAGGCCCTCATTCATCGATGACAAAGCACATACCGGACTGCCGCGGCCGTGTCACGCACCGCGCACCGGCCGGCGTACGCCCACGCACGCTGTGTTGGCGTACCACCGGACGGAGCCGGGCTGCTGTTGGTTGACGCGACAAAGGGGGAAGCCCCGATAGCGATCCTGTTCATCTCCTGCTAGCTCCGCCCGGCCGGCCGGCCCCCGCACGGGGACAGGAACAGGAGTGATGGGCGCGCCTCCCGAGAGACAATGGAGGCCGAGTAGGTTGCCTCTCGCTGGCCTTTGGGAATGGTTGGTGTCTCTGTTTGGGCGCGACAGGTACGTGGTCTGCAGCCTCGCCGGCCACACGGATCATCACGTCTGTATTGTGTGCCGCCCGGCCTGCCTGGTGATCGAACGGCCGATGGGTGCGATCCGCTCGCGGGCGCGGTGCGGCCATACCATACGTGCGTGTGGGGATCAGATCATCATCATGGGTGGTTGGCAAACGACAATGGTCGGTTTCACTTCATCAGGGCGCACCTGCCGACGCTTCATTGGCGACGGCCCGGGCTCATCAGGATCCAGAGACAGATACAGTGCCGCCCTGCGCTTGCTGCCTCGCTGTGCCTGCGCCTGCGTGCATGGCGCCTGGCTGCTCTCGCTGTTTTCTTGCTCCGTCTTTGCATGCGCAACGAGGCGCGGCTTTTCATATATAGCGCGAGCGAGGAGCGACCCGCCGGTCGTTTTGTTTTCTCGTGCATGGACAGACAAAACAAGACCACACAGCTCGCCTGCACTGTGCACTGTAATCTGTAGCTTCTCCTTGCAGACATGCTGACATAATAGTATGCTGCCAACAACACTGAAGACACCAGCAGAAGAGACACCGAGTTTATCAGCAGGCATGCGCTCCTAATTCCTCAACAGTCAGTACTAGTAGCCGATCATAACCGCTAGCAAAACGCAAACCTAGTACAAGTCTATCTCCGGGCAAGCAAGCACCCAAATACGAGCGCAACGAGTGCCACAGTGGCCGGGCAGGTACCCTCAGCTCAGCGGCTCGCTGAGGGGGTCCGGCCCGGCCGGATCGACCTGCCGAGGCGGCAAACAAAGCGAAAAAGCGGAGCCACCGCACCGGCAGCGGCTGCTGGGACGTCACGTTGTGCCGCGGCGTTGCCGCAGGCCCAAGCGATCTCGCTCTCGCCCCCAATGCAAATGCAAATCCCACACTCCCACCCCCTCGCGCCGCGGTGCGCGGCAAAGGGCGGGAGCCCCCCGCGCCAGGCTTTCGCTTTCGTCCCGGTCGGCCAGCGCCGCGGCAGCGCAGCATGCACAGCACAGGCAGCCGCATCAGAGGCGCAGCTGATCAGAAGAAGATCGCTGGCTGCCGCCGCTCGTGCTCGGCTGCTGTGCGTGCCTCTGTCTGCGGTCCGTCCATGCATCACGACGCCCGGCCCGGCCCCCGCCTGGGCACTGGCACTGGCAGCTTGCGTTTGCACGGGTGGCGAGAGAGCCCACCCGCACGCACGCATGTGGCGTCGCTGGATCCGGTTTGTTTCTTCCGCTCCTGTGCGTCTTGGACGCACTCCTTGCCTCCTTGGCTTGGCTTGGCGGACGTCGGTGCGCGCGCGTGCGTGCATGCTGGCCTGCCGGGAAGGTGCCTGCCAGAGCCATCGACCGAAAGCGGATCGGCGTGTGGTGCAAGTGCAAGCACGGCTGGCCTTGGAGATTAACAACTAGTGGCGGTAGTACTGCTCTGCTGGTGGAAAATGGGTTGGGAAGAAGAATGGAACTGCAAGGGCCGCACGCATGGGGGGCTTAGGGGAAAAAGAGGGTGGCTTTGGACATGCTAAGTGTCCCTGTCGCCAGATTGATCCACTAATCATGGCATCGCCTATGCCGTGCCCAGGCCCTCGCTTTTGTTTCAGCTCCATTTCCAGACCCCTAGCTAGCGAGGTAGGGTGGTCCAGTCCATGGACGACTAGGATGTAGGAGGAGGGTGGGTGCATCGTTCGTTCTGGGTTGGTTCTCTCATCTCTTCTCTGTTGGAGCATATTTTCTGACGGTTAGGTTTAGGCGGTCCATAGGAGTGGAGCAGGGTGGTTATACCACGGCTGGTAATTGGTCCAGCAGGGTGCATACGGATGATGATGGTGGTGGACTGGTGGTCGATGACCCTAATTGTCAAGAGACATTGTTAATGGAGCATTATATTAGGGCCAGCCACGAGGGAGGAGTTGCACCGTTTCGAGTAAAACTCATGCATGTGATCGATCGCTGTCCACTTTCTCTGTTTTCTCCTACTATATGACCCTAGAGGTAAGGTGACAGGCACAGTTGATTTGCTGCCGTAGCACTAACTAATTACGTGTGCTCCAGGTGTCTCTTCAGAGAGCACTGCGATGCGTTCTGCATCAGCGGAGATGGTGTCGCCGAGAGATCAAATTCCGCACGGCTAGCGGACTGGCACTGCTGCTTCCCTGCCATATTTCCCTTTTGCTGAAACGACCGGCCGGCGCACTGATTTTCGCCGGGGAGCAGAGACATGGCCGGCCGATGGAACCGCGAAAACGACAGGTCGCCTCTCCCACCAAAAAGGCAAAAAAAAGGTTTGCGCATTATACTGCTGTGATCAGGTCACCGTTCTCGATATATCGATCGACGTCTTGTCTCCTGATACGATCAGGGATTCCTTCCACAGCGTGCATCTTCAGCCCCCCATGTCTGCTCTCAATAGTTCAGTTGCTTGCTAGTTGTTGCCGGCCACAGTACTGTAGTCGTCTGTCCCAGTTGTTTCAGTGCGCCGGCGGACAGATTGCTCGATCGATCAGCCAACCTGACTGCGATTGCATTGCTAGCCTAGTGGACACTATAATCGGCTGCTAATTTTCTTGCTGATCAGGATTGGATCAGTGGTGCCGCAATATTGCAGATATATGCTCACCTTTTCCATGACTACTCGATGGATCGTTATCGCTTCGAGATTTCGTCTACTTATTGGGATGGCTTCCGTGTGTGCAGTTATCTGGAAAAAAATTAGTAGTAAAAGCGACGATTGTGACCGCCAGCAGGACAATCCATAGCGTATAATGTTATGCTTAACTTGTACAGTAGCCAGTCTGCCAATGCAAACCGATAGACTAATCAGTTCGATGCGTCACATGATGCACCAGAGCATCCTGTGAAATAATTCGCCTACATGCATGCAGCATGCATGCCTTTTGTCTGCAAGGCTTCGATTCAGAAAGCTTCTCTCCATTTACACATAGCCATTGCTGCCTTGCATGCTTGTTCGCTGATCCGGTCGGGTGGAAGAGTAGAAGCCACGGCGTAAAAGGCCGTCCAGTGATTAATCTATTGGATCATCAAATGGTCCCGGGAACGGACACGACAGATCAACCGGACAGGACAATTATAGTTAGCTGTAAAATGTGAGCATATACAAGCTTTTGGTAAACAGGCAACGTGAATGGAGAATATATGAGGGTAAAGTGCGTCCAGCCCACGTGCATGGCTCCGTGGTTAACCCAGGCAGGGTACATTCGGATAATATTAACGAGACAGCTGCACCATCGCTGATTAAGAGCTGCACTCTTAACAGTCAGGGTATACACGGATAATATTAACGAGACAGCTGCACTCTTAACACCCAGTCAGTAGGTATGTGCTGTTACAAGAAAGACCGAATCGTCGTCATTGAAGAGCACTAGAGGCTGGAACCTGGCTATATGGAAAATTCACCGTTTATACAGAGTTTCAGACAGAACCAACCCACTGGCCCTATCCAACCACTACTGAACCGAACTAATAACGACCACACAGGTCGGTCGATGGATGGAAACACCGGCCTGCGCTGCGAGCCTGAGACGAGGAAATGTCACGAAAGCAAGCAGAGCGTTTTGTGGTGGCGTGCCGTCGGTCACCAAGCACGAACAGGATTAGCTGCACGAGCGTGCAGTCTGCCAGGCTTTGGCCTGGTCCCATGTGAACCAACGCCAACGCAAGAGGATACAGATTCCCTTCCATTCCACGGGCACCGCGGCCGGCCACACCCACACCACACGGTTTCGAGATCAGAGAAAGCGAAAAGACGAGCAGGCATGCACTGCGAAGGTAAAAGAAAATAAAAGGCGGCAGGCCGGGCCGGGGCATGCATGCCGGAGACAGCGGCAGCGGCGACAGACATGGGAACAGGCAGAGAGCAGCTAGCAGGTACAGTACAGTACAGTACAGGCCGCCACAGCTCGGGTAGGACCAGAGCGGCGATGGCGATCCCGAGACCAGGGATGGAGCAGATGAACATGGCGCGCTGGCGATCGACGATCGTCGCCGTCGTCGTCGTCTTGGGGAGGGCGAAAGCCGCGAGGGAAGAGTGGAGGTCGGGCGGATCAGAAAAGGGCGCGGGCACGCCGTCGCACGCACAAGCCACTCTTTTGCTTCTTTCGATCATAACAAACATCAATGCCCGCCTGCCTCGGCGTTCGCCGATCCTCGTTCTTTTTTCTTCCCGATCGATCGACGCACTTTTCCTCTTTTGCTTTCAGCACCATCCGCGACGACGTTCACACGCCCGGCCAAGCGCCATTGCCTCCTCCCTGCCTGGTCTCTGCAATGAGCCGAGCACACCTCGTTTCTTCAGACGCACACACGACCTGAATCTCGCGTTCAGACGAAACATGCACTCCGTACAGACGGCACGCGCGCATCCGACACAGACACACAGTGTTGATGCGATCCCTTGTTTAAGCGCGACATGCTCCTCTTTACAGGTCGCTGTCAATGATCGCCGCATGCTGAATCCTGTCATGTGGCCAACCAAACTACCAAAGGCTCTCGGGTCGTAGTAGGAAGCAGCATGCAGCCCGGGAAGCGGAAAGCAAAACCGATCGATCGGGGAAGAGGAAGCAGCAGATCCAAGAAACAAGAGCGCAGCAGCATCATTGGCCATCAAAATGCGTGTGATCGATGCTTGGATTTCTCGCGCACGTAGCTTTCTCTTTTTCTCTTCTCGCCTTTAATTTTATGTTTTATCTATTCTACTGTATGTATGCACCACAGACCGTGCGTAGGGTCCCGGTCGTCTCGCCCGACTCGCTCTTCTACTGCACCAAGCAGCTGGCAGTGCGGGCGCGACAGCTGAGAAGAAGACTGCAGAGGAGCCCAGTGCATGAGTGCAATGACGGGAGGTTGTACTGCAATGTATGAGAGCTTCCGATGACACTGGACGTGATAATTTCAGATGCGTCGCATGTAAGGTACTGTACAGGTAATCATGGTAAGCTTCAATCAATAATAAAAATGAAAAGAAGAAGAGGAACAGGCAATCATGCGTTGCAGTGTTGCTGAAACAAAACACTGCGGCCACGCGTGCATCCAGCACACACCCCGCCCACGTGCGGCCTCCTCCTTTCCTAGGACCTCAGCAGCCTGCTGCACAACCTTGGCGAGATGGGCCTGAATAGCACCGCGGACCCAAAGCCCAAAGGAACACGTTTCGTCTTGCCGGACCACTAAGGCCCAATACACAACCGACCTAGCCCGCCAGCCAAACCGAAACCGCCTCGAGTCCGACGATAAATACCGACCCTGGCACGCCCTGTTCGTCCAGTCTCGACGGAGCGCGCGCGCGCGAGCGGGAGCGGGACGCGGTCCCCGTCGCCGGCCAACCCTAACCACCTCGACGAGGTCGCCGCAGCTCCGTCCACCGGGACCAGACCCTCCGTCGAGGACACTGTAGGTGCTCCCGACGCCTACGACACCCCCGCATCCTCCCTTGCTTGGTGCTTGCTTAGGGCGGGCCGGACGGATCGCTCTCGTTCGTCCGCGGACAGGGATCGGGTCGCATTGGCTGATACGGTAATCCGGGCCCGGGGCGGTGGAATTTGGAGCGGGGTTAGGTGGAATTGCGTGGAGATTGTGCTCTATTCTAACCATTGGTTGCTCCGATCTCGATTTCGGGGGATTATGCCTTTCCGATCGGGGGGTTGGTTTGGGAATTGGGATGATGCGTTGATGCATTGTTTTCAAGTGCTATAGCTAACCGATGGCCACTATTTGCGACCGTACCGGTATTTCAACATGTGGATGATTTTACAGCTTTTGTTGATATCAACATAATTTGATACAACGTGCTTTGATTATGAGTTTGAGTATATACATTGAATCATCATCAGATCAGAACCACCGTATTCTGGATTTTATTACCTTTGTGTAGTTTGAATGTACCTCATCTGGTCCCATTTACAACACTATCTCTTGTCCCATTTAGGGTCGAGGCCACTTAAGATACTTTTGTTTCACGCATTGCCAAGAGTTATGATTCTGAAGATAATAATATACCAAACGGCAAATGCTGAATGAGTTTAAAAACCGTTTTGCATAGGAATTTGGATATTGTTCTTGGTGATTTGGTGTTATGTGGCTTCTGTAACAGCAGTAGTAAAGTGTTGGGCTCCTAAACAGGGGGCGCTACATCCTACAATGCTCTGATCTCCCTTTGTGATTGGTTCCTCTGATTCTAGAAGTGCGAAGATCTTCCATGTAATCACATTCTTCTGTTTTGGGGTCCATGTGATTTATATAAATATAATGTGTATTTCCATCCAGATGGCTCTGAATGAGCGTCTCAACAAATTTAAACAGCAGCAAGAGAGGTGCCAGACTACTCTATCCAGCATTGCTGCAACCCAAGCTATTTCAAAGCTAAAACTTGGCCCCGGGAATCTACCAGAAAATGCCACATTGGCTCCTGGGAAAGCACTGCACCCTGATAAATTCTCAAAAGATACGGAAAGGCTACAGAAAATCAATTCGATAAGGAAGTCTGCTGTCGGAGCACAGATCAAGTTAGTGATTGAACTGCTTTACAAGGTGATTTCCATGGGATCCAACCTGATGCAGTTACTGCAATCATCTTCCCATTTTTCTGAATTGGAAAGTGGTTAATTATTAATTGTGCAAATCAATATTTACATGTGGTAGCCCTTTTCATTTTGCATATATCATTGGAAAGTGGTTAGTTATTAATTGTGCAAATCATGCTGGCATTGAACAGAGGTTTGTTCTTACATAGGTTCAGCTGCTATAAGTACATCTCTTATTTTAATCTAGCACTTCTTTGCATTATTGGCATATATTTAACAAACTTCGCAGCCCATCAAACTAAAATAATGTTTTCTTCAAACCTTGTTCCCGGAATATATGTGTTATATAGTACCTGCCTCTGAACTAATGTTTTCTTTTGTGCTTGCAGACAAGGCAAGCTTTTACACCAGAGCAGATAAATCAAGAAACTTACGTTGATCTTTATGGTAACAAGGCTGTGTCTGACAGTCTAAGGAATAATCCCAAGGTTTTATTTGATGGGAGGCATTTCTCTTACAAGGTAAATACATTCAGTTTTTTTTGCCAGCAACTTCACTGAATTAACACATTCATGATTGAAATGGAACATTTCATGAAAAAAAAGATTACTTCTCGTATGTGTAAAGTTTTCTGATCTCCTTGTGACCTATGTATCTCTAAACACACAAAGAACGTACAAACTAAAAGCCTTGATTTGCATAGCGTTTTAACTTGTCCTTTTGTACTCGTGCAGCCAAAGCATGTTTTGACAGGAAGAGATCAATTGCTTGATTTGATCAGGAAATGTTCGAATGGCCTTGCTGTTGAGGACGTAAAAGATTCTTATCCATCAGTGTTGGAAGATTTGCAGGTGACTATTGTACAGCAGTGATTGTTCAGAATTCTGTCCAATACTGTCTCGTTTACTATTTTGAATCATGTGGATCCATTTTGATGGGTGAAGTGAAGTGATCTTGTGCCAGTAAAATATCTAGGAACGAATTAACCTCGTATTAGGGCTCGGCTTTTTAAATGAGCATTTTTATGGTGCTTCGGAGATGCTATATGGTACCTCATGATTGTGTTATTTAGAGAAAAGGTACCAAAAATTTCATGATGCTTCTTGGTAGCTCGCCCATGATCATTAAAAAGCTCTTTTTAAATATAGTGAGTATTGGCTGGACCTTTTGCTTGTATCTTGTAAAAGTAGGTTTCCTCTGCTTCCACTGTTTGAATGTTCTTCCTTTGGTTTATCCATGTTTGAAACAAAAATTGGCTGCCTGATTTGTGCAGTTTAGGTTGGATAGATATTTTGCACGCATTTGAATTTTGATGGTGAATGGAACAATTGAAGTCCTGATCACTTAACTAATGATAGGCACTTTTGTGATCACATGGACTGGCTTCACAAGTGCCCAGGGACAGAAGTTATTTTTTAGTTTATCTTGAACTTGAACCAGTGAATAATATCTCATGGAGGCGAGTGATGTGAATGCTTTGCATATTTATTTGTTGGGAGCTGGCTTGTGACGCTACTACATCCGTTTGTACATACTTGGCAGTGGCACTTGGCAGCTTCGATCAATGCATGGTTACAAATGTGCTCCACTTTTCTAGTTAAATGACTAAAATGGCCTTATAAAGATATTTAAGTCCTTGTAGAACATTCATATAGTGCTTTTTGAAAGATAAGTGGTACACATATTTGGAAAAATGAGGTCTGTGTTTAGCTCATGAATGCTGTCATTCTAGTATGCTGCATTGAAGTTTTATCGTGGGCAATGTATTGAAGTCGGCATGTGCAGCTTGAGCTGGCCTTTCGTTTTGTCGCATTTGGTTCGGTAATCTGGTTTATAACATTTTTTTTCAGGCTCTGAAAGCATCAGGTGACATCTGGTGGCTATCAGGCACGGACTCCCAGGAAGACATGGTGTACTTTAACAACCCTCGATGGAGGATCACGGTGGACGATGACCTGAAGCAGCTATTCCGGGAGATAGAGCTGCCACGGGACATGCTGGACATCGAGAAGGAGCTAAAGAAGAGCGGCGAGAAGCCATTAACCGACACGGCCAAGCGCCGCGCACTAGCTCAGATGACTGGTGCCGTACCCCCCAAGCCCAAGGGCAAGAAGAAGCAGCGTCGCCTCACGAGCAGGTCCAGGGGGATCACGAACCACCATCTGCCCGAACTGTTCGATGCTTGAGCCGTCGGCTGGTGCAAGCGGCGGCTTACGGTGTGGCCTGGCGCTCAACTGATGAACAAAGGCTACTTTAGTGGGAATATAAATAGGTTCGTTGCATCACGATCTTTATTTGGGAGTCGATTCAACAAATTGACCTATGTTGAAGTCCTATAGACATTTTTTTTGAGTCGCTGTACGAGCTCGGAAGAAAATAGAAAGGAGGTTAATGCTTTTTTTAGAGTTGCTACTGATGCATAGAGGATGAAGGGTGTGTGCGTCTATGTGAAGCGTTTCGCGGCCCGTGAACGGCAGTTGATGGCTGGGGTTGTGGGCAACTGCACTACAGGCCCAAGAACGGCCCTGACAATGCAGCCCTCCCTTGGAGTGTTTGGTTTCAGGCTTGTCTTCCAAACCTTGCCTGGCCCGCTCTGAGGCAAGGGTTAGCAGAAAGTGGATATGGGTGTGAAAAATACTGTTTGCGCACTGTAAATAGAGTGAGAAAACACTGTAGCCAATACGGATGCACGCCAGAGCATGGTTGGAGCGTACCGGCACTGTTGGCGGTTTGGCGCACAAATGAGGAGAGGAGATACCTTTGCGGTGGATCCGAGGCTATACCCAACGGAGCGGCAAGGTGAACGTCTATAGTCAAATTAATACTGTAGCGCTAGGGTAAATAGTTAAAATAGTGATGGACAGTCTGATTTAATTAGTCCGCTGGAATGGTCATTTGGAATCGTTGCTGGGAGACACAGTACATAGTTCTGATGGAAAAGGAAAAGGATTTACAGTACAGTACGTATACGTGCGTACGCGTGCACGCATGAGTAACCGGGAACTCGATCTACTGACCCGAGGCCGAGGGTCAGGAGAGAATCTTGTCCTGGTGATCCTTTCCCTGCAACGGACACGATTGATGAATTGCGACGCTGAAGCAGCGAGGCGCAGGGCTAGTCCATCCGATCCGATGCGATCCCCGGCGGAGCGCAGCGCAGCTGCGCAGTCGATTCCCGCGTCGCTTTTCTTTTTGGCATCTCTCACGAGCAGCGCGTCACGCACGTCCACGGCAGGCACCGTCAGGCGTCAGCTGTTCAGCTGCAGTGAGGACTGAGCACACGGCACGGCAGCCCAGGCCAGGCACGGCCAGGGGGGGCGCTGCGACCTGCGAGCTTGTTTTTGTGTAGATCCGACGAGGTGACGCGTGCTGCCACTTTTGGGCACGCACGTTGAAGACACGGCTAGCTGGGGCCGCGGCGGGGGCAGCGTAGCCGCCGGATTCCCGCGTACCATCATCTGTGCAGGCAGTGCAGGCACCTCTCGTTTCCCGGCACACCGTGCCGGCCGACGCGATCAGGGTGGCGGTCACCCACGAGCAGAGCAGAGCAGGCGTCAACGACGTGTGGAACTGCGAACCGCGTGATGTCATTTGCTGCTCTCGGGAAACGATCGGTGGCCAGGCCGGCCACGGCCAGCGATCAGCTGGCAGGCAATTCAAAGCGCACGCCAAGTCAAAACCTGGCGGCCGGCGTTGGAGCCGTGGGCGCGATCCGCGGCAGCCATGAGACTATATGCAATGCGTTAGATAAACGGATAGAGAGAAAATTAATTCAAACAGTAGATATACGGTGCATTTACACGTTCTGGTGCACCTCCGGTCTAGAGCACGTCCGTCGGCAGGACAGGACCCAAGGGCCAAGGCCATGCCGCATGGCGGCGGACTCCGGACGGCACACCCCCCGCCGACTCGGCTCCGCACGGTGCGTCTCCGCTTTCCCACTTCCCACACCATTCCGTCGCAAAACCCACGGGCGGGCTGCAGAATTTGTCCTCTTGGGAAGCAGTGTGTGTATACGGATGAATGAGCACGTACATTTTAGACAAGAGACACTCAGATAGAAAACATAAGATAACAATTAAATCACTACTTTAAGGAGGATTAAATTCTCACAGTTTTAACATAGAGTATATCTTAAATCATGTGCTGCACCATGCTCTGCGGGGGTGCCCACAAAGGATTTGTTCGCCAACATTGTCGCAAGGATCCAGACTAGCATGTTCAGTGAACCAGCATGCATGCTTGTCGAAGCATTACATTACATATTGCGGCAAAATTGTCGCCACCTTGCGAAGAAGATGGCGAGCATGCAACATGCATCTCACCTGCAGCGGGGTCGTCCAGAACGCCGTCTACCTAGCTCACAGGCCGTCGCAAAAAGATCAGCAATTCTTCCCTTCGTCGTCGCCTTCCTTACCACTAGAGATCGTAGAGACTAGTGCCAAAGACACGTTGCACCTCGCGTCCATGGCACGAACTACGTACGCCAGCTGATACAATAACCATCTCGTCAGTCATTCCACAGCGCGAACACCGGTAGCTGGTGGTGAACGCCCGCCGCCGGCCGCGCGGACGCCGCCGCCATCCAGCTGCTGCCCTCCCCGGCCTCGAACTTCATGGGGTGCCCGTACTGGAGGCCGTGCAGCAGGTGCGCGCCGCGGTGGCCGTCGGAGGCGTCCGAGTTGTCGGACGCGGCCTGGTCGCCGCCGCCGCTGCCCGGCGCGTCCGACGACATCATGTCGGCCCCGCCGTCGGCACCGCAGATGGCGTCCGTCGGGCGCGTCGGGGAGCGCCTGCACGCGTCGCCGCCGCCGATGAGGTGCGTGCTGGCGCAGATGCGCTTCACGTCGTACTTGCTGATGTCGAAGTTGGTCACAGCGTTCAGGCCGCGGAACTTGATCGCCGCGATGTCGTACGCCTCGGCTGCCTCCTCCTGCGTGCCTGCAGTTTATATGTATATAAACAGGGAAGATGAACACAGCAACACACGGGCCCAATTACTTGCTACCCATGAACGGTACTTAAGAAAAAACTACAAGTTCAAAATCACTACTCCTATGCTGAACTCCGCTCACAAGTGACAAAAACTTACTGAATGTGCCAAGATACAAGTCCTTGTTGCCAGCGACCCTCCCAATCCTGGCCTGCCATCTCCCGTGCTGGTGATGCCTGCGTTGCATGGGGAAAGCAAGCACGACAAGAAAAGTTACTCAGGCATTCAGGTCGATGCGTGCGTGTGTGCGCGTGTTGCGTTGTTGGTGGAGATCAGAAAACGCAGAGCTCCCAGCTCTGGTTCTCATCAGATGAGGTGGCCTGTGCAGTGCTTCACAAGTTTTGGGGTGTTGGAAAAGGCAGCAAGGCGGGGTGCAGAAATGTGCAAGCAGAGAGGGCAGCACGGCACCTTGTCACTCCTCTGTACATGGATGCTCCCCTCGAGAAGCCACTGCTGTTCCTGCAGGAATAAATTTGGCGGCAAAGAAAGCCCTGTTTAGATAAAAAAAACTTCTTCCAAATTCTACTATGCAAAAAAATTTCCCATCAAAATACCGGCACATGCATAGAGTACTAAATGTAGATGAAATAAAAAAATAATTGCACAGTTTAGATGTATTTTGCGAGACGAATCTTTTGAGGCTAGTTAGACCATGGTAGGATAATATTTACCACAAACAAACGAAAAATGCTACAGGGTGTGTTTAGATGGCTACAGGGTGTGTTTAGATGGTTGAAAAAAACACTCTTCCGAACTGAAAAGCACTGTAGAATCACTGTAGCACTTTTCGTTTGTTTGTGGTAAATATTGTCCTACTATGGCCTAACTAGGCTCAAAAGATTCGTCTCGCAAAGTACATCTAAACTGTGCAATTATTTTTTTATTTCATCTACATTTAGTATTCTATGCATGTGCCGGCATTTTGATGTGACGGGGAATCTTCTTTTTGCATAGTAAATTTTGGAAGAAAATTAGAGTACTAAACAGAGGCATAGTGTTTTTCAGTTCAGAACAGTGCCAGTTTTCAGGGATCTAAACACACCCGTTGGCGTTGGTGAGCGCGCCAGATATATGTTCGATACAGTTTTTGGATGCACGTGGGGAAAGAGAAGGACTCGGAAAGAATAGCGGTCAGGCAGGGAGTTTTAGTTTCTAGTGATGTTGAAGCCTGCCTGCCCGGGCTTCTGAAAAACTGGCACGTGAAAGATTCCATCCAATAATTCAAACTAACAAAAAACTACTCATATTCGGTATGCAGTAATTCTAGATACTGTATTTGTTCCATGCATATAAACACTTTGAACATACTGTATATTTCGCGGTGAACAGTCAGCTGTTAACTGTTCACCAACATTACAGATGAGTACCAGTCCTAATAAAGAACCAAGTTCAAGGTGTAATAAAGAAGAAGAACTGCATCATACAGTACCTTCTCAAGTGTGCAATGAACTCCTGCCTTGACATATGCTTCATCTCCTCCAGCTCCTTCTCATAGTGGCTCAACTACATGTGGCCGACCTCAGTGGATCAGAAACACAGCCAATGCAAGGGTGCACTAAACCATTCATCAAGTGCAAGCATAAAGAGCTAGCGCAGCGCAGGAATGAACCAGGCCGGCCCCTACTTGCACTGACCGAATCTTTTTCATGGAGTTAAATTTTAAAGACCATGATCGATGAGAGGGCGGTCAGTAAACGTACTGGGAAATTTATGTGAGTCGAAGGACCCCAGTACTTGAGCGCTGCCAAGTCGTAAGCCCTCGCAGCCTTCTCCTCCCTGTCATACCCGCCTAGCAACAGTCATATAGCGAGACTTGGTGAGCATGCATGTGGAGTAACAGCATTGGTCACACGTAATACAATTCGAAAACTGCAGATGTTTAAAAAGGCCAAGGAGGGTAGCTGTACGTATAGCTCACCTAGGTAAACTGCTCGTTGGTCAGCAGGATTGCATTGCAAGAACAAGAATTTTTGGTCAGTTAACGCTCGAATATTAACACTGAATCACGAAGGTGATGAAGGTTTCAGATTCACAAAGGTCATGGCTGAAGTTCGTTGTGCCAAGCTCACACTCACCTTGCCTTCCTTTCCTAGTCTGGCCTTCCTTCCTGCAAGTGTTGTCCCATAGGTGAGCCTCGTACCTCCCTGTCCATCTGTGCCTGCACATCGATTTACACATTAGGATCACAAGCAACGTAAAATCTTCATGCATGCACAGCAAGGCAAGTTGCCAACCTGGTGACGCCCCGGAACTGCGACGTCCGCTGGCCGAACGTCTGCGCGGGCTTCCGGGCGATAGGCATCGGCGCCGCCGGCAGCAGTTGCGGCGGCTCGGCCGGCACGTCCGTCACGGAGAGCGACAGCGCCGCCGCCGCCGACCGCTCTGGTGGCACGTACATGGCCTCCCGGAGCCAGGACTTGATGCCAGAGATGGACATGGTCGTGGAGCCGCCGCCGGCGTTGTATACCGGCGTCCCGCCAGGAGGGCTTGAGTTCGCCGGGTTGCCCAAGAAGTACTGGTGGTGGTGGCCTTGGTGGGCCAGGAACTGATGATGCTCCAACTGCTGCTGCTGGTGGTGGTCCGGGAAGCCGCTGCAGGGCGGCGCGTTCATGTTGATCCCCAGACCAATGCCGCCGCTGCTGCCGTGGCCGTGGAAGTGCGAGCCGCCAGAGAAGGGCTGGAGGTCGTGGACCTCGTGGTACTTGGCGTGATCGGCGTGGCTGCTGCCGTAGAGGCTGCTGCTGCTCTTGTTGCTGCAAGTGACGCTCATGAAGTCCTCAAGCTTGGGGCCTTTGGCTTCTGCTGCGGCGTGCCTCCAATCTGCACAGCAACGGTACAAAGAACAGACAAACAGAAATGATGCTGCCCCTTTTGCATTCAGAGAGTGCCGCCATGCTGGACCAAGCCAATAAGTGCAGTGCACGCAGTCTTAATGAAAACAACTGGTAGTACTATAGTAGTACAGTGAAGAACTGAGTACCATGTACGTGGTACGATCAGAGTGTGTTGCAATGAAATCGATTTTTTACACATGTTCTGAAGATTATGAGTTATATAGCCTTCTAGGTAGCTAGACGAGATTTTGAAGATGAACTGTATAAGCAACACATGTTCTGAAAGCGTGAGCAATAAAAACTGTGATCAAGGAACAAGATCATCAACGTGTTCTCTTCCTGCAGTGTTCATAACATGAACAGCAATTGACAAAAAAACATGCAAAAAAAGGAGATTCGATCTGCTCCGGAGAAAGAAGCACAAAAATCAGCCGAAACATTTTTACCACTAAACGGCAGCTAGCACAGAAATTTAGCTAGGGATGAGATGAGATGAGACTCGATCGTCTGCCAAAACCTAAGCAAGCAGGCAGGGTAGTTACCTGGTGTGGAGGCATAGTGCAGAGATCCATCGGAGTGCAGCGGCATGGCCACGAGAGGCGAGGCCGCGGCAGGCGAGGAGCAGGAGCCCTCTCGATCCCCACCTCCACTACTGGCTCCGCCGCCGCCGCCGCCGTAGCCCGCCCTCCCAGGCCCAGCCGTGGGAGACAAGGAGAAGCCGAGCCACCCGTTGTTGTTCATGTCCATCTCCTTTGGAGAGAGGGGAGAGAGATGAGAAGAAGGTGCAAGGGGACGACGACAGATGAAGAATCTCGTGCTGATGATCGTCTCCTTTCCACGGAGAGGTAGAGAAGAAAAGAGGCTGTAACTTGCAAGCAAGCAAAGGTAGGACTGATGAATCGGAGTGGTGAAGGACCAAAAGAGGGAGCCTCCCTTTTTTCGTTTATACGAGCAAGCTATATATGGCTACTGCGTAAGGCGTGTAGGTGGAATGATATGAATGCAAATTTTAGGAGTAACAAAAGAGCTCAAGAAGCCTCTACTATCTAGGTGAGACTCAGAGAGGGAGATGGCATGGATCGGCGCCCATGGACACGATGGGGCGGCCATGCAAAACAACAAAAGTTTGGGGGTGTGCGGCTATGCATTGCATGTAGATATGCGAGCGTGGACCGGCGTTTCCTTTTGCCTTGGGGGCCGTGCCGGGCCATGCCCTCTATCCGCCATATAGATACGTCTTGCAGGCAGCGTGGCAGCTGCTACCAGCTGGGGCCCGGCTGCCAGGGCGCTGAGGCACGAGGAGCTAGCTAGTCCTGGCCTGGCTGGCTCTCCTCCGCTAGGGCTAGACCCTATCAGTGAAGTACAGTACAATAGCGTGCGAGGACGCTTTTGAAATTTTCACATAATACTTAATATTTGAACTTTGGATAGTCATGACAAAAAATCAATACAAAATTTAGAAAAAACAATACGAATAGTTGATTTTGTGAGCTTAGACCCTAAAGTGCTAAAGGTTACCAGTGTTCTGGATCAAATTCCAAGACAATTGAGGGACAGTTCACAAAAAACGGTTCAAAAATACAGAAAAAACGCAGAAACAATAAATTTTTTCCGCGTTCCAAAGGAGCCTCAATGTGTGACTGCTCATCTGTCTCGCTCGCCCTATCTTTGCCCCTGGGGGTGGGGTGGGAGCTGCTTGTGTTCTTCTCTCTCTCGTGGCCCAGACTCGATCATGCATGCGTGCTTCTTTCTCAGGTGATTTGGTGGTCCAGAGATCAAGAACGACTCATCAGCTAGCTTCTCCATGGACGGATCGGAGCCCGTCGTTTGCATCGTTGTCATCGTCCTGCGTCATGGGTTAGCGCTGCGCCCGTGCAGGTGTCACCGGTAACCGAAGCATCACACTACTAAACAAACATCTAACGGGAGTGGTGAAAAGTACCTCTATATAGAAACGGTTACAGAGAACGCTCTTACTCGTGGGCTGCTGCACTCCTGCTGAAACCTTTACAAAAACAGCGCAAAAAACACACAGCTCCTGCTGATGTTTTTAGCAGCAACGGCTCAAGCCCTGCCCCACTCCTACTGTGAGATTAAAAAATAAAAAAAACAACTACCGCCGCTGCGCCAGGCAGCCGCCGCTCCCACCACACGCTGTGCTGCCCGCCCGCAGCCATGGCGCCACCGACGCCGTGTCACGCGGTGCCGCCGGCCGGTGCCGCGATGCCCGCCGTCGCCTCGCGTCGTCGCCGCGCGCCGACGCCGCGCCGCGCGCCGCGGCGGAGGCGGTTGTGGGGGCCAAGCATGCCGGCTAGGGAAGAGCGGCGCGCTGGAAGAGCTGCGCGACCATGGCTCGTCGCCGGCGCTGGTGCGCCTCGTCTCCGACGCCGTCCAGCCTGAGGTGGTGGTGGAGGTGGCCGCCCCGAGCCCCCACGCCGGGCTGCCGCTGCTGCTCCAACTCCTGCCCGCCACCGTGCTCGGGCCCCCGCTCGGCGCCGCCGCTGTTTGCGCTAATGCCCGCGCGACTGCCGCAGGGATGAGCCACCGCCACACCATGGCGCTTGAAGGCCGACAAACGGCGACGAGGAAGATGACGAGGTGGTGGCTCGGGCACCGCGCGGCGTTCGCCCGGGCGCTCCGCACTGCCATCGCCGTGCGCCGCCCTAGACACTGCTGGCATCCTTGCCTTCGTCCGCAGAGAAGAAGCAATGCGCATTGATGAGGACAGAGAGAGAACGAGATAAATAAAACCGCATGGGAGTAGTGGTGCTGTGCAACCCGAGGATGGGATAAATAAATAAGGCTGTCCCCAATAGGACTCTGCAAAATGGTTCCTCAAAACACGGTTTGGCATTGTTTAACATAAATGCTGCACTGTAGACATAGTGATAGGGAATGGGATTTGAGGAGTGTTGTTGGAGACAGTCTAAGGCTATCCCCAACAACACTCCTCAAATCTCATTCCCTATCACTATTCTAACTACCTCTCTCTCTGCCTACAGTGCAACATTTATGTCAAACAGTGCAAAACAGTGTTTTAGGAAACCTTTTTAGAGAATCCCATTGGGGACAGCCTAAGTGACATATCTATGCATGCGACCAATGAGGGTGCTAGGATTGAGAGCACGGGATTGATAACATGGCAGAGGTGTGTTTTTTTTCTGAGGGGCATGAGGAACGACGAACCTATCTCCGGCGTTGAACAGCAGGAGGGGTTGATAAATAGCAGCAACGGTCTAATCCGTGCACTGTTCCTGCAAAAAGAACAGCAGGTGCGGTTAGTACAATGCACGGTGCACCGAACCAACCGCTCCTGCTAATTGCTCTCAGTCACCAGCCGCTCCTACTATTTGTAGGAGCGGGTCGTGGGGTGCACCGCTCCTGCTGAGAGCGGTGCACCTCGTGGGGCCTGCTCCAAGAATAACATCCTGCAGTGTTTTGGGAGGCGTTCCTACAGCAGCTTTCTGTAGTAGTGTCATAGACCAGAATGAACTAAGAAGGTCCCATATATTCCCCTGTCTAATAACTTGCATGCATGAGTTTTATTGGCCACAGAAAATCGACTAAGAACATTAATAGAGGGTCTTAGTTAATGTTGGTGTGAATATCTTGCATACTGAGAGAAATACATTAAATGACACATAATTGTCCTAGTATAAAGATTCAACTTCACTCTCTCAGACTATGTGCAGCAAGATGTGCAAATACATTGTGTATCTACTATTCCAACTATCTCACTCTCTGTGAACAGTGTCGCTACAGTGTATAGGCAATCCATTTACCCATCCTACTGCACGTAGTCTCACCGCTCCTATGTACTACTCCCTCCGTCCCACAAAGGATGTCGTTCTACAACCCCGAGGCAAAAATAGCAGAGGGAGAAAAAGACCACCATACCCTCACATTATTGCTGCTGCTCCATGGTTCTCTCCCCCTGGCCCTCTCTCGCTGCCGCCGCTCTGCTTTGTGGGGCGCCATGGCGAGGACCGAGGAGGCAGCCAGCAGCGAGACGGGGCGCCGGGAGAGGCCGCACCGCTACGGAGGACCGGAGCCGGAGGAGATGGGGCGCGTTGGGCTGTCTCGCCGCGGGAGGACGAGATGGGGGAGGGGGCGCCCGCCGCCGTCGCGGGACTGGATCACTGGACCACGCCGCCGCTGAGCCTCGGGAAGATGGGTGGTAGCTGGAGATGGAGAAGACGATGAGGTTGGTGAAAGTCGTGGTACGCTGCTCGATCCGACCCCTCCCGTGCGCTGCCGGTGTCTCCGGCCCTTCCGCTGTCGCCGCCGCCTTCTCCCTCGCCAGCACGGATGCAGCCGAGCCGGTCCGCACCTCCTTGATGCCTCCAGGCTGCCGCCGCCGACGCAGATCCGCCGTTGGAGAAGTGCAGTTGCGAGGGGATAGGGAACGAGGCACGCTGCTGCCCACGCGGCCGAGAAGAAGGGCCCTATCGCCGTTGCGCCGCCGCCGTCGCGCTCACCGGGGGAGGGGGCACCTCCGTCATGGCCTTCCCGCGGGAGCCGCTTCTGGAGCAGGAGGCGCCTCCGCCATCGCTGCGGGGGTGGGGACGGTGCGAGGTGCCGTGCGGGAGTGGACTGTGAGAGGGTGGGGAAAGTGAAGATGGTGGCGGGACCCATTGGCGTAGACGACTTCTTTTGTGGGACAAAATTTTAAGCGCAGACGACATCCTTTGTGGGACGGAGGGAGTACTCCCATTATAAAGGGAGCCTTTCCTTTATATATAGTATACTCGTAAATCAGTCTCGTCAAACACTTATCTGCATGCTCAAGCTGCGAGTTGACATGCGCTTATTATACTGTAGTAGTTGGAACGAACGAGCTAGGCACTTGACGACGGAGGATTCACGCGGGCCGAGAGCCAGAAAGTACGCGCATCCATGCGAGTGCTAGCTCACGTGAAACAACTCGTGTACGGGCGCTAGAGGAGTTGTGTGTGCGGGGGGAGAATCGAATCCTTTTATCTTTTGTCTTTGCCAGCAGCAAGCGGCAGGAATGCAGGATGAGGCCTACGACTGCGACTGCGACTGGGAGCAAGGCTGCCCAACAACGAGTGCGTGGTGTTGGTATTTTTGGAGCAACAATGGTGTTGGTATCTCGAGGCGAGGCGAGGCCCCTGACCAAAATCTACGCAAGATACTCGATTGGACGGCCTGTGCGTCGCCCGTCGTACTCGTACCACATGGACGGAGCTAGTACGGCGTCTGGGGTTCCTTGATTCTCGTGTTGTTGTTGGTGAGTCGTGACGCGTCTACTAATTATAATTGGGCCAGGGTGATCAAGGTTAATTATATAGTGACAACAATCTCTGATCCATCATCCATGTAGCTAGTACTCGATCCACCTGGCTGTCTTGACTGAAGACAGCAAAATTAACAACCCCCATGCATGCACGCACCGAACCGAGGCAGAGTTGGCGGCCGATCGAGGCCCTGACAGAGGTGGTGGTGGTGTGGTGCACGAGAGCCGATGGGCGCTGTGGCTACTGCTCCAGAAGCCCAGAGTCGATCGAGAGTTTGCTCTTTTCCACTGTGGGTGTGTTTAGATGGTTGAAAAAAACACTGTTCCGAACTGAAAAATAAATACTGTAGAATCACTGTAGCACTTTTCGTTTGTTTGTGGTAAATATTGTCCTACTATGGTCTAACTAGGCTCAAAAGATTCGTCTCGCAAAGTACATCTAAACTGTGCAATTATTTTTTTATTTCATCTACATTTAGTATTCCATGCATGTACCGGCATTTTGATATGACGGGGAATCTTCTTTTTGCATAGTGAATTTTGGGAAAAAATTTGGGTACTAAACACACCTGTGCTGTGCGAGGAGCGCACACAACCACACCAACAGTGACGCGAGCCTGGATTTCCATGCTTTCGCCCTTCCCGAGACCTAAAACAACGACAAAACGCCGCGCAGAAACCCACGGAAATGAGATCTCTGCTGCTAGGACTAGTACCTCGGTGGTGCGCGACAAGGGCATTTAAAAATTTCCATTTCAGGAAAATATTATGCATCTGCATCCATTCAACCGATTATATTTTGAACTCCATTCTATCCGTTGTGTACATGTACGGTGTTTCGCACTCCTATTTAAAATGGCATTAGTCTATTACATATTTTCCTTCTGTCTCGAAATATATATCGATGATCTCACTTGCCTTGGACAAGCTTATCGTGATGAACACCCACTTTTAATTCTGTAGTAGTACGGTTTTATCTCCCTTGAGGGATGTGCCACAGCCACCCCTCTCCCTTCTTCCACTCTATTCTACGGAGGAACACCTACGTACGCCTCGTGTAGCTAGCGTTTGTCCTCTTGCACGCACCTCACTCACGTCACGTCCCCGCCCGCGCGCCCTGCAGCGGCACGGCAGGCGGCCCTGGCCTTGCTTTGCTTTGCTTTGCTGCTGCGCCCCCGGCCGGCAAGTGTTTGCGTTGAGATGAGAGAGAGGCGACACGGCAAGACCCGCGAGGCCGAAAAGGGTCCGGGCGATTACTCATTTTTTTGGTTGGGACGCATACCCACCCCCATGCCATTGATTGATTTGATTGAAGTGAAGGGTTGCTTGGTATCCGTGCAACTTGTGGCTTCCGGTTCCCGAGGCATTTGCATTTGCATTTGCTTGCGCCGCAACAAGACAAACGGCAGCAGAAACGACGACTCTTCTCATTTTGCGACTGCACCGGTTCTATGGGCCTCAAAAGGACCAGGACTCATCCTGTATTCCTGGCCCGGCCCACGTAGCTTTGGCCTGCAGAATCCAACCGAGAACTGAAGCTTCCTTTCCTTGCCCACGAGACGAGCTGCACCTACGAAGCACAGGTTTCCTTATCCTACAACCTCATCTACTTGCTTGGCATGGGCCATGGCCCCTGCCCGGCGCCGATTAGTCCGAAGCTTGTTTGCCAATCTCTTCTCATTTTTCGATTCTGGTCGTTAATCAACACCTGGCCGCGCAAATATATAGGTGTAAATAAAGAGCGTACAAAGACCGGAGAAGTTATTACTGACTCATATAGATTTGCCATCTGAGGAGTTTAATTACCCAAAACAAGCCTAGTGCTGCAAAAAGATATCCGCTGTGACGATTTTTCTATTCCATCTCACTCTACAATATAGTCGCATTGGCACGAGCAGTCAGTACATGTGGTTGAACTCAACAAAATTCAATTCAGCCTTAAAGAATCTCCTCCAGCTGCTTCAGCTTGGGATCCAACTCCGCAGCATTTCCCTCTACGTAATCATCCACTGGGGTACGGTACGCATCAGCAATTGCCTTTCCTTTATCCAGGACTGCGGACGGCACAGTTTGCAAGAGACTGGAAAGACCGAATAATAAGGAAACAAAAAGAGGGTGAGATGTGAGTGACTGGAAAGACAGAATAAGCAGAAGGTCATTTGCTGGTACTTGTCTAATGCTCCAAGGGCAACACTGATCTTGCTCCTCATGGTTTCAACGGATGCTGACGGGTCATTCCGCGATGCATGTAGCAGCAGCGAGTCGAGATCTTCCAATGCTCTAGGAAACCACAGGTAACATCTCACTGTTTATTCTTCAAAGATGTGCATTCAGGATAAATGAATAAATGTTTACCGTAAGCATTCGTCCACCGCATCTGACGCAGCTTTGCCTTGGCCGTTACTGGAAGCATATTGTGCCACCTGCATCAAGTACGTGTTTCCTCAAATGAGTTCAGTTAGGGCATGAAAGAACTTGGATGGTTTAGTGATCTTGATGTTATTCATCGGAGTATAGACTTACTGCCCGGATGTTGATACGCAGCGATGATGCTGGTCCAGAGCGAAGTAGTGATCTGCTCTCATCATACCTTGGTTTCTCAAATTCTAAGGATTTTTCTGCAATGAATCATATACATCAGGAGAGGAGGATGTCTCATGGATAAGGTTGTACTATCATGTTTAAACAACCACTAAAAACATTTGACAATTTTTTTCTTGAAAAAAAAAAAGATGCGACAACGGCCGAAGCAGCAAATGAGAATCGAGAAGGCTCTGCCTGTGTCAAGTTGCAACAGACTATTTGTGCTGTGAGAACCATGCTAGTAGACAGGTAATATGGAACGAAGGGACTCATATGACTAAACACAAAGCTTATATTTGTTGATGATTGCGCAAAAGATTATATAACCTGTATGCATATCCCCAAGGTTGCCCAAGTACCAATTAATTAAAGATCGATGATACCGTGAAATTACCTAGATCGACGAATTGGTCTATTGTCAGCAGCACAGCCGGAACGTAGGCCTCCAAAGGCTCCAGCTTCTTCCTGACAGTAGAAATTCAGGAACAACAAAGGACAATAAGTTGGTGTGCAAATCAAATACTACTACACATCACATTCTGCAGCAATCCAATCCACGGCTTAGTACCTCTTGACGTACTTGTCCAATGGACTGGCCGCGTCTGCCCCTGCAACAATTAGGAAGGAGTTCGGGGGCACAACAAATCAGCCACACACGCACGCACGGAACCATCTCGGCAGCGCCCTGCCGCCAGCACGAGTAGAAGAGCACAGTCACAGCACTTACGTCCGACAGTAGTGGCGAGCCAGGCGGCGGCGACGCCGGCCAGAGAGACGACGGCGCGGCGGCCGACGCCGTTCGCAGGGGGCAAGGCGGAGGCGGCAGCGATTGCTTGGCAGCACCGGCGGCGGCGCGGTCGAGGCGGGGACGGGCAGACGTGAGCCCCGCTGGAGGTGGTGGGGAGGAGCGAGGACGACATCTTTGGAGGGGACGGAGCGGAGCTGCGGCAGGGCAGCAGGGCGGAGGAGTTCAGTGCTGGTGGTGCTGGGCGGGCGCGGGGCTCTAAACCATGCCTGCGGCGGGCGGGCAGCGGCCGCGCTCAGCTCAGTTGGCCGGCCACGCGATTGCACGAGAACCACTCGTGTCCCGGCGGTGTTTTCCCAGGACTTTGCCAGGCGTTGGAGTCGCTACGTGGATTTGCTGACGCCATTAGACCAAGTCCAGCGGTCTAGGATTTTCACCTTGGGCTGTGTTTAGATCTAAACTTTTCTCCAAATTCTACTATTTAAAAAAAAAATTTTCCATCACATCAAAAATGCCGGCACATGCATGGAGTACTAAACGTAGATGAAATTAAAAAATAATTGTACAGTTTAGATGTACTTTGCGAGACGAATCTTTTGAGCCTAGTTAGGCCATGGCAGGACAATATTTACCACAAACAAACGAAAAGTGCTACAGTGCGCTACAGTGTCGGATGTGATGTTTTTAGCCAAATTTTGACAGATTTCGCCTGCTTTTCGCCTCCACTTTTTGGATCTAAACACAGCCTTGGTATGTAAAAAAAAATTTAGACCGCTTGTGTACCTAATGAGCAGGTGCCGCTCTGGCCAAAAGGAAGGGGCCAAGAGGAAAGACACCGTGATTGAATTTCGTTTTTTTAATAAAACGAGTGATCGAAGTTTTGATAAAAAAATTAATTGTGACTTATATTTAAATATAAAGAAAGTATCAAATAAAAAATAAACAATATTTTTTTTAAATATAAGATGAGTGAGTTGGTGTTAGAAAATAATTTATAATCTGTATATCTCCTTTATTATAAACCAGAGTGTATGTTGTGTGTACTGATCAAAATCCATTCTTCTTCTTCGTTTTGCTTTGCTCAAGCATGCATGCGCGGTGAATCAGTACCGTAAAACAACAAGCAAGCACGCTTTACAGCAACAAGTAACGTACTGTAACAAATAGATGAGCCTCGGAGAGAGCGCTGAACCGTGCGGATTAGGGATTACAAAGAGGAGAGTTTTTCAAATTTACATGCGTAGAGCCCGAACAAGATCGCTGACGCCACAGGATTTGCTCAAGATCAGTCAAGGTCACGGATACATACACTTGTGTGGCCAGGCCAAACATGCTGCGACCCTAGCTAATAACGCACATATCCTCCAAAAACAGGAAAACCCGAGACGACCACGGCGAGAGGCGACGACGATGGATCGAAGCTGCCACTAGCTGCAGGCACTGGCAGCTGCTAATGCAACAGGGAGGCCTTGCACTTGAGCACGAAGCCGAGGAGCAGCAGCATGGCCATGAGGCCGCAGGAGGATCCCCAGACGCGGTGTATCCAGTAGGGGTCGAACCTGATGACGCGCCGGTCCATGAAGCACGTCACGTTGATGGCCAGGATGAGCGCGACGAGCAGGGCCGGCAGCCACAGCGCCGAGCCGCCTTCGTCGTCGTCGTCGTGGTGGCGTTCCGACGCCGGCCTCCGGTCGATGTACAGCGGGGACAGCACGGCCAGGACCGCCAACACGAAGCACACCAGCTTCTCCGTGGAAGAAGACCTCCCCATGGCGAGTTGGCGACTTGGAGAGGATCAGAAGAGCACGCTTGGACAGTGGGACGCCTCTGTCTCTGCTCAGAGTCTGCTGGCTATCTCAGGCTGCTATGTAGCTTACTATGCCTTGGTTCTTCAGAACATGTCTTTATGCTACGTGTTGGGCGGCTGAAGCAATACTTTTGACACGCTATGTAGCTTACTACGAGTATATCTTCAGAGTTCAGACACGCTAGGTAGGAAGAGAAACCATTCGGCTTCGGCACATATATCAATAATCGGCAACTTTTGACCACCCATTGATTCCTATCATGCAAAGGAGCGCATCCAGATTAGCACTGCATTATTATCCACGGACTGATGCCGAGCATTGGACCGTGACGTAAAGGAGATTCTTCAGAGTTAGTGAGCTTGGAATCAGATGCTGCCGAGAGGAAAGCAGCTGAAGTGCTCACCAGCTGATCCAGTCCCACTCGGCCACTCCCAACATAGTGTAGCTCTATATATGGGCCTAGGAACATCGATTTTCGATAGTGGTTGTGTTTCTGGCCATCTTGCTGGAAAGGAAGAGCAAAGCTAGCTCTATGATAGTGTGATCATGCTGAACTTTATTGTTCTGGAAGCTGCAAAGTAGTAGCAATTCGACGTCATAGGTTCGATCTGCTAGGTTTAGTGCAGCGGATTTGGGAATCCGTACGGCGCCGTCAGACAGCTTTATTACCTACGTGTCCATTAGGGTGATCAGGCAGGGGTAGGAAACAAAGACGTATCCACATTTTATAGCAGTCGTAGAAGCAAGAAGAGCATCACGTTTACCTGCTCATCTGCTCTCTGGGAAGTAAACGAGCGTGAGGATTAAGGATGGCATCCAGGACGATGGATCGAGTCGGTATCTTCTAAATGGGAAGCAAAGAATAACATGAAATTAGTAAGTGTGTGGTGAGAAGGAGAATGGAAAAAGGTGTAATAAAAGATGAGTAAAGTCTATTTTGCCTCTTTAAACTTGTCATGTCTAAAAATACTACTGAACTATGAATTTTAAGAATCATACACATCTCAACTTTTAAAGGCATTTACCACGGTACACTGAAATCAATATGGACCGTTTATGTTTGCTTGATCTAGATGGATAAAATAAAGTACTATCTCCTAAAAATAGTAGATGAAAATAATATATATTCCTAATAGATCTAACTACCCTACGTATGATCTACAGTAACTTGCTTCTTTTAACATGACATTTAACAAAGTGGGATGCACCAACTTATTTTTGACATGACAACTTGCACCATGAACTACTGCATCATTTTTTTGAACGTGACATCTATTTCTCCTAATTTTTAAAATAGGGTAAGTGTGGATAAAATCATCCCAATAGATTATGTACCTTTTATAACTACCCTTAGGTGATCTCTTGTAACATATAGCTTTTTAACTTGGTGGCTAACCTCTGGCCTTCGTAACGTGACAATAGTCCAACGTGTATTGCATTGTATTTTTAATGTGAAATTCATTCTTTTACAGAGAAAGTATGGAAAAATATTCCTAATACTAATAGACGATCTAACTACCTATAGGTGATCTGATAAAACATTGACAACTTCTGTTAGATATTGTAACCTTTTTTTTTTTGGACGTAGCACTCATCTTTACGTGATATTTTTTCTGAAAGTGGCAACGTACGTACGTAGTCCTTTCTCACACTTATCGACGTACGGTATGCCACATGCCGTGTTACTGGTACGTACGCCGCAGCAGAAAATGTAATGTTAGTTTTAACCCACACGACAACATCACGAACCTTAAGTACAATCCCATTAATGCAGCGGAAAAGATATACTACCACGAGATGAGGTGGCCAGCTGTAACAGATAGTGCAGGATACTTAGGCGGCTTTTGGTTGGTGGACATGGCCATTCCAGATTCTGAGCCTCCGTCCGCTTCACCCGCCGGCGGCGCCTCCCCGCCCCGCTCCGCCGCGGGCTCGACCGCCGGCCGCGCCTCCCCGCCCCGCCGCGGCCTCACCCGCCGGCCGCGCCTCCCCCTCCGGCGGCGGCATCGCCTCCCCCACCCGCCACAGCCTCGCCCGCTCTTTCCCTCACCGGCTCCGGCTCCAGGTGCGTTTCCCTGCCGTTTATTTATGGCCTTATTATTCTTGTTATATATGAATTTACACAACCAGTCACAAAGTTAGAAAATTTAAATAATGCACTCCATTCCAAATTTTAAGATCTAGAGAATTTTCGTTGGAGTTGTTTTCATAAGCAGAGTAGTCTCAAATACCACGTAGCATTTGACATTCTTATAAAATAATACAAGGAATAGTTCATTAATCTATTTAAAACCCAAATTCTCCTTTATAGTTTGGAATGGCGGAGTAATTGATTTGGATTTGGGAGTTCTTCAAACATACTTGATTGTATGTATATGTTAGAAAAGGAATATAAAAACATAATTTATGAAGTCTTATGGAAATCTACAAATAGAAAATAAATTAAAATATCTATAATTAAGAGAAAATATTAAATTTTGATATATCTACCCTATATTGTATTTAAATTGTCTTTAAGCATAACTGTGAGTTTCTTTAGAGACGTTCCTGTCATTGCTTACATAAAACACTAAGAGCAAAAGCTCTATTATCATTGTGATATTTCAAATGAAGTTCAAAGACCCTTTCACAATGTTATATGACTACTTTTGTGCAATCTAATTTAAATGTTCACATCTGCAAACTTTATTTGAATTTTTTCTCTGCTTATTAATTAGCTTATAAGATTTTTTTTGTCAAAACAACTCATAATTCAGTTACATATATACAGTCACGTGCAGGTCGCACGTGCATTTTCACTAGTACAGCGGAAAAGATATGCTACCACGAGATGAGGTGGCCAGCCGTAACAGATAGTGGAGGATACTTAGAGATTAGTATGGAGTTAGATCCATAATTCCAGGACCTTTTTTTCTTTTCAGATTTTATTAATTAATTTTTCTATCCAAAATTTGATGGCCTAGATTAATTTGGTATCTTACTTTCTAAAAGGTAATTTGTGTACTCTAGCAAAGCCCACTTTTAAAACTAGACAAATTACCTCATCAACCATTTTAAAGTGATTTTACGTGCGATTTTTTGACCCAACCACTTATCAGAATCCACTCGCCGGATGTATGGTAACAAAGTGGAAATGAGCACATGCCACAATGTGGAGGAGGAGCCTCCTCCTAAAGCGGCGGCGCCTCTTCCCTCACGATCAATGGCAGATCTAGAACAAAGTTGTAGCATGGGTTTCTTCAACCTCATAACACTCTTCAACACTTCTCAGTTGTATACATGATATAAATTTCTAGGTGGAGCTTAGGAGGCTCCAATGATCCAGCAACGGTAGTGGGCTCTAATTAATAATCCAGCAATGATCCCACACCTCCGCTTTTTTGTCATACAATCGGAAAAGTTGGTGGTTTTATTCAACAACCAATGTATAATGCCTTGACAACTTTTTTTAGCAGGGTTTCGCTGCAACTTATGTCCATTGGAGTAGATCTGACCCAACACATCCGAAAAAATTGACCTGAGCAACGCAATGGGGGTGGGTGTGGAGCGTATTTTTTTGACCCCAAAACCTGAAAAACTAAGCGTGCGTGGACCATTTTTTTACCCAAAACCTGAAAACTTGACCCAAGACTAAAAACCTGACCCGGCGTGTACTTAGAGAGTGCATGGACCAACCACACCAACGCGGTGTTAGGCACGGGTTATGCGTGGACCGTCCTTATACAACCCGCAACCCGATCTTGATCCGACCCGACCTTGACCCGACATTTACACATGTATTGGATATTGTAGTATGCAGTAGGCGAGCACGTGCCACGTAGTACAGTGAAATGTATCCATTGCTGGCAGCTGAAGAGGAACATCCGAACATGGTCCACCGTGTAAACCAATCATCGTGCAGCTAGCCAGCCTAGCCTAGCCGTATTCCGTATGGAAGACGGCGACGGCGGGGCTTGGCTTGGAATGGAAGTTGCCATCCGCCACCGGCAAAACACGGCGGGCCATCAAACCACACACAGGAGGGCCACACCCACACCCGTCAGGCCCACAGAACAAGCGAAACGGATAGAGCAAAGGAAAAGAAAGGAAAAAAAAAAAGAGTAGAAGTGGGAGACGCGGCCGCGATTCCGGCAGCAGAGGCAGGCAGGCAGGTAGACCACGCCGCACGCCATCACCGCCGCGCCCGCGCTCCGGCTGTCCGGCATTTCCCTCGCTGCCGCCACTCCCCCCCGGGCTCGCTCGCCGCCCCGGCCTGCCTCTCGGTCTCGCGGGCGCCTCCTCGGCCTCGCCCTCGTCCTCGCGGGGGCTACTACTGCCACCAGCATGGCGACCGGCGCCGTCACGCCGCCGCCGCCGCCGCCGCTGGCCGGCGCGCGGCGCGTCCTCCGTGGCAGGGGCGTCCTCCACCGGCGCCTCGCCGCATCGCCTATGTCAGCACTTCCTTCCCCGTTACTGCTGTTGTGTTTCGGTTTATTCGTTAGATGAATTTCGTGGTGTTTTAGATGCTAACCAACTCATGTTTGGCGAAGGGAGGAAGGAATCAGGGAAATCTCAGGGCGTTATTTCAGCATTGGCTGAATTAGTTAGACTTCATTCTGCAAGCCGGATTATGTCACTAGAGAAAGAGTAGCCAATCAGCTCGATGCAGGGTCACGATGTCATCGTTTCCTCCCTTTGGCATTTTCTTTTTTTCTTTTGGCCAATATCAATGGGAACACAATTATGTTGTGGATAAAGATGTCCACCGTGGTTATTTATGAAAAATAGAAAACGAAGAAGATAAATATGCAGCGAAGCTTTTATGTGGCCTTGTATGTCTAGAATGGGACGATGGTCTTACCAGCTTTTGGTAGCACTTGCGATTCTTTATGGTATCGTTGGAAATTGGAATGACATACTCAACATTACAACTATTATGCTCCACTGAAGCAAAATCTTCAGTGAATATGTTCTTGGCCTCTTGCTTTTCAGTCGTAGAGCTTGCGTTGAGCATAACTCAGTGGTTAGATCTTAAGGCTGTTGTTCCTTATTTTTATGCGCAGTCATTTCTCTCTCCCAGGAAAGATGAATCCGTGATTCCCACAAATGGAGGAAATGAGGAAACAGCCACTGACAGCCTCAGCGTTGCCAGAGGATCGTCTCACCCTGGGCTTTCGTCAAGTTTATCCAATAAGGCATCAGTGGTCCCAGCCCCTTTGCTTCCTACTGAACCATCTGACCTTCGGTTCAACCGTCTTCGCCCCTCGATTGATGAAAGTGATTGCAAATACAAAAGATTATTTGGCTGCTACGTTGCTCGTGAGGCTCTTATCGATGAGGAATACTGGGTATTACTCTTGTTAGATTATATTAGACGTTGGTTCTGGTTAGAAGGCATATGTTCCACATGTAATTGCAATGGATTGATTGCTAACTATTGATTACTAACGGTAGTGTCTGCTAGCTATGTATTACTTACAATACATCACTTTTTATTCAGTGACATAGAATTATAATTTAGTCTACCACAATGCCTTACAAGCTATGTCCCTCCTTACTAATGATTGATAGATCGCTGCATGGTTGAGGGCAGAAGATCGCTATGAAGATCAGTCAGGCAATCGGTAAGTATTTTAATTTTAAGAGAAAAATGTTCTGCAATCTTCCTTATCGTTTATACTGCTATATGTTTACTGCTAGCATGGTCTTAGCACTTACTTTATCATTATATTTTCCCCTGCAGCTATGTCGAAAGCTTTAAAAGAAAGTATGCATCGCAGGTATTCCTTGTTTAAACAACTTAGTTGTCTTTTCTGTGTGCATAAGTGCAACGAGATAGGATGTAAATCTTCTTCCAAAAAGTGAATATTAAGAAATTATAAATGATAACTGCTCATATAGCTTTCTTGAGGCGGTGCTATAAACAGTTGTCATTAATTTACCACATTCTGATCGTTGAACAGTTTCTGTTCCGGTTCACATGTATCAGAGTCTGGCATCTCATTGCAGGAATTCCATGCATTAAAGAAGAGATGCAGCAAACATCACGGAGAAAACTATATCTGTTTTGTCGCGGTATGAGATAAAATGCTCTATTTGATTTATTCATAAAGTTTGTTACTAGATCTTGTTCCAGTAAGCCTAGTTCATAAAGCATGTCCCAGGGAATCACGAAGAACCAAATTGGCTCTCGTACAGTTGACCAATGATTAATGAAGCTTCATCGTTGCCAACTATCTCAGTTTACATTCTGTTAAAGATATTTTTACTGATATTTTCGTCATTTTTTTCATGGCTGAGAATCTTGGTATCTTATGATTAATATTGCAGGTAAAGAACGATGGCCTCAGGCGAACTGTCCTGAATAGTGTTGTTGGTACCTTAGATGTATGTGTAAGGCATCCTCTACATGGGGAGAAATTTCCTGAGGTAGTGTATAATATCACCTTCTCTATGCTTTTTTCCTGCTACCGTGATATCTAAAAGTTATTCACGGGAGCCTGGAAAGTTGTCTCTTCATAATAGCACCTTCTCTATGGTTTTTTCCCTGCTGCCGTGACATCTAAAAGTTATTGACAGGAGCCTGGAAAGTCGTCTCTTCATTGTAGAATCTATCAGCCAGATCAACCAAAATTTGGGTATTTAACAAATGTATGCGTTGCTAAATATGCAAGGCGTCAAGGGATTGGCAGCAACATGTTGTTATTGGCCATAGATGCTGCAAGACTCAATGGTAAAAGGCATTGAGCTTCTAGAATAGCATGCCCCAGATGATATTGCATGATCTGCTGATACCTTCGACCCTATTACAGGTGCTGAAAATATTTACATTCATGTGCATAAAGATAACTTACCAGCACGGAAGCTCTATGATCAGATAGGATTCAAGGTATATGCTTGTTTCAGTTTAATACTTAATTTTTTTTCTTAAAGTTACTGAAGTCTAAATTGAGTAATGCCCACCGACGCATGATGTTTACTTGTAGATGGTTGACCACGTCAGAGCTCACAATTCATCAGATCTGTGCTTACTCTCCTTCAGTTCATAGGGTTGGCTGACCAGATAAGAATAGAAGGGGCATGCAATCTAATTCCATCTCCCTGTGCAGAAGGGGTATGTGCCAAGGATATGCCCTTGTGATTTGGAAACGCAGGAGGGTATGTGCCAAGGAATACCTTTACCGTCTTGTACATGATGAAAGTGTTTTCAAAAGTTTGTGACAGTTGAGATTGTCACTAGATCGGTGACCGTTCTGATGCCCCCAAAGTTTCGTGGCATCTGAATACTTCAAAAGCTTCTGTCATTGTATAGTTTGTGAAGCCTGTAAACATTTCTTGGTTGTTCCTGTGATTCTACAATGAAAATGAATAGTGGTTCATCCACAATGGTTTCCCAAGTGCGCACTTGCATTCTACAAATCAAACAGATAGCAAAACTGAATATTGCAGCAAGGGGCCAATTGGAGACCCAAGGGGCACGATGACAAGTTTTGCCTCAGCTAGAGCAGGGAGTGTCAGTAACCTTTCAGGTTTGGATTCAGAAAGTTTTGCTCTGATCAGAAGGTCTTTCAGCTAGAGCACTCGTTTTGCTTCTGACCAGTCAGTAATTTGTGCAAAAGTTGTGCACAGTGAACAAGAACACTGGCGTTAACTTGCTACGTCGCCCTTATAAAAAAAAAAAACCTTGCTACATCCCCAATTTCAGAAAGACTAGCGTGAACAAGAACATGGATCCTGCAAGATCCACGTGGTCTCTTTGCCCTACTGCCTACACTGCAAGAATAATAAAAGAGTGAGAAGGGTCACCTACAACGCCCCTTGATTGATGGGGCCGTGCCGAGTTGTTATCCTGTTAGAATTACGACCAATAACTTATCAATCCGTGGCAAATTGGACGGGTTCGAAAAATTTTGACGTTAAACAATTTGCATACAACGTTCAGACGGCCGAGATTTTAGTACCTTATCAACAACAGCCTACTGATTTTTTTTTTTTTTGAAAATTCTCAAATAGTATGAATTGAATTCGGACTCCTTTAATCGAAACCAGTATCCTAGAAGGTTCCGTCACTTCCGTGCGTCGAGGCCAATATACTACGTGTTGTTTACCTCCAGGTGCACCAGATTTATCTCTGGCTCGAACCCAACCGACCCGACCCGATCCGCACCATACACGTGAACGAGACGAGAGGGCGCGTCGCCGGCCGGCGGCGACTCAAGGCATGTCGGCGCGTGACCGCGAGACGGCCGAGGCGCTGGTGCGCCTGGCCGCCTCGCTGGACGGGGCGGTGCTCGGCCTCGGCACCGCGGCCGTCGCCGTCGCGTCGTGGGTCAAGTACCTCGCCGTCTCGGGGCAGCTGCGCCTCGTCGCCTCCGCGGCGACGGCCTCCATCGCCGACCTCCGCTCCATCCTCCCGGGTGACAAAGGCGAGTCGCGGCTCGCCGCGGTGCGGGGCTACGTGCGCCCGCGCCCGGGGGGCTCGTACCTCCGCCCCCCGTTCTCCGGGGAGCCCGGCGTCATCACCAAACACACCCAGATGGTGAGTCGCATCGTCGTTTAGTACTCCCATCCGTCGTTCGGAATTCAGATTAGGGTTTATGTGCACTAGGCAATAAGGACGCCTCGGTACTGTTGGAATCAAGGATTGGGTGCTTAGTGATGGCTCTTGTGGCAATGAGAGCATAAGCCCATGTATGCGATTCGGATGAACCACTAGCCCTTTTGGCCATTGGACAGTCGTCACGGTACCCTGTGCAGTGTAAATTCTGCTGTGCTAATTTTTGGCCTCCGGTTGCTGTACAGTTTTAAACATTAGAAATCCCTATCCCTGTTCATAACGGCATCCAATTTCCTTATATTACTAGTTGTAGCTTCCAGGGGCTAGAGGCTATTAAATAATTCGGAGGTCCGTGATCCCCTTGTGCAGGATTGAGCGTTTCGCCAAATCTCTGCTAATTTGATGGTGTCCACTGTACAGATTGGCTCGTGCGTTTGATTTCCTGTGATTTCAGAATTCTTAAGGATGCTTTTGAATATCCAGTCTTGATAGATTTAAGTATCTGAGATGAAGTTTGTTATGGAAAGCTTTCAGAATGCACACTTTTTTATTTGTTGTTTTGAAACACAGATTTTGCCTGCTATTCATCCTCTATATTGATGTCTAACTGGTATTATGTGATCTCATTCTTATGTAGTGCTTGTTCACTGAATGGAGAGGCGTCTTTGGATGGACCTTTGATCTGCATGCTCTTCTTTTCAGATCATGGAAAGAGCAAATCGTAACATCTTTTAGATCGGTATATGCCATGTGCACCCATACACTGTTATTTATTAGGATTGTTGTTACCTCAATTCTGACAGGACTTCTCGCTTGCAAGGTTCCGTTTGTTCTGGCCAGTTCTGAGCTTGGGTACCCTCCTGTGGTACATATAAATGTGGATAAGGCGGATCAACCATTACCTCTTACAACTGTGTTTCATAAACTTATTCCAATCGAGACGACTCCTTACACATTGTTTCAAACTATTATTGGCAATGGCTACCCGGTAAGTTCTCTTGATTCCTGCATTGAGAACAGATATCTATCTGCAATACCGAGCCCTGAGATATACTATCTCTTAAGCTGATTTGCTATTTGCTCCATAGATTGCATTATTGGATGAAGAAAAAATACTACCTGTTGGCAAGGTACTTACAGCAATAGGACTATTGCGAGCAAAGGGTGATGGAAGCGTTGAGATCACCTCGTGCCCAGATATTCCCTTTTTCTTGTAAGATGATAATATGTGATATTTGACAATACATTTTCGTGTTCTTTCTTTCTTGCTGTGTTTTCCGCTAAGACATCCCTTGTGAATAAGGGAAGGAGGACATGCATTCTCTTGGTGTAGTTCCAAGTTTTTTAACTCTTTACCTTTTACCAGATCTGAGCTGACCAAGGATGAGATGCAAGCTCAATTGGCTTCACGTTCTAGGATACTCTTTTGGGGCAGTGTTGTGTTGGGAACCTTGTCAGTTGGCTTATTGGGACATGCCATTTACAGGTATCTGTCCTGAACTTCTTGTGTAAATCAATGTACTGAGATGCTTTCAAAATTCTTGTGTTGATCTATCAAATTAAGCCATTTTCTCTATTGCTATAGTTATGCTGATTGATACTTGATTACTTCTAGAGGTTTCTAAGCAATTTTAGATTTTGCAGTCCTCTGTGTTGACAATTTGAAGTTTATAATGGTGCAGGAGCTGGAAGAGAATCAAACTGCGGAGAGAGGCTAGGCAAGCACAACAGATGTTTGAGGAGGCTGAAGACGCTATTCAGGAAGATGACTCTAGCGATGAGGGTGAAATAGGAGACGGGCAACTATGTGTTGTGTGCTTAAGGAGAAGAAGGAAAGCTGCTTTTATTCCTTGCGGGCATCTTGTCTGCTGTTGCAAATGCGCATTAAGAGTGGAGCGTGAGATTGACCCATTGTGTCCTATGTGTCGGCAAGACATTAGATACATGATGAGGATTTACGACTCTTGATGAGGTACTTGGAATACTTCCTTTTCTTCTATTTTAAAGAGGATAACTCTTCTTATCTTAGTAACTTTTTTCAGGCTATATAAATTGTAACATACTACTGGGACAGACACACTGAATAAAACAGATAACTGATTTTATTTGGTTGACTCAATATGGATAGATTTGGTTTCAGACATAAAAACTGAATTTTGTACGGTCTTTACCTAGATATGATATGTGAACTTTGCTTCCTTCAACTAGTGGAAATTGTTAACACCTCTGCAGTCCAGCTAACTGATTTTGTTCGGTTGACTCAGTTATGGGTAGATTTGGTTTCACATACTACTGGGACAGACACACTGAATAAAACAGATAACTGATTTTGTTTGGTTGACTCATTTATGGATAGATTTGGTTTCAGACATAAAAACTGAATTTTGTACGGTCTTTACCTAGATATGATATGTGAACTTTGCTTCCTTCAACTAGTGGAAATTGTTAACACCTCTGCAGTCCAGCTAACTGATTTTGTTCGGTTGACTCAGTTATGGGTAGATTTGGTTTCAAACATAAAAACTGAATTTTGTACGGGTTTTACCTAGATATGATGTGGAGTGAACTTTGCTTCATTCAACTAGTGGAAATTGTTAACACATCTGCAGTCTAGGAACGATTTTTATTAAGATTGGCCTTGTAATTATATTCGACGGTGTGGTTGGTGTGGGGATTTTTCAAATTATATGCTTACATGGATCTGCTCAATGGCTGCTCTATGTGGTGCAACTATTAAGAACCCTGAGTCGCTGTGTGTTTAATTTGTTCACGCTCCACTGACAAAACATATTCCTGTCCATTTTGTCTGAATTTATCAAAATCCCAAAATCTAAGTGGCATCTATAATATTGAAGTTCGGAGCTAATTCATTTGATCTTATTTGCAGGTGCCTTGCTGATAAAGATCTACACGCTTGCTAACTGAACCAATGCGAACCAGAAAGCACAACTGTCGTCCTACTGGGCATTCTCCTAGACTAGACTCTTTAAGACTCCTAGCTAACTGAGCCACCTTGGATTTGTGAATATATAATGTCTTACCCCTCCCAAGCCATGCGCTTGCTCGTCAACTAACATCAAAGAAAGGTCTATTGTGCATATGTTTTTCTATTATGTAATCATTGAGTTAGCTAGAAGAATGGAGTGTGTGGGTTGCAGAAATTTATGGTGCTCGGACGCAACGCTGTTACGGCTCTATTGTAATGTGGCACGTCAAGCCATGCATCACAGCAGAGTGATAGCGAACAAGGATCCTCACCCTGTACATGCATTACTACTCTTTCTATTCCCTTTTAATTGTCGTGTTTTAATTTAAAAATGAACTAGTGGTCGGCAAGTATTTGAGAACGGTGGTAGCAGAAATGATGCGCTCGAATCTTACATTCAAAGCTCTATTTCTCACACCTACTTTCCACCGTTCTCTCAGACGCCCCAGTCGTCCGGTAAGGCTATCCACTGGATTTTTTTAAATGATTCTTTAAAATACTGTTTGGCACTACAACAACAACAAGCCTTTTAATCCCAAGCAAGTTGGAGTAGGCTAGAGTTGAAACCCAAACCAAACCGCTAAAAAAAAGTTTTTTTTTAAAAGGTCGTTTTCAACAAGAAAACAAGGGTTTTAAAAGATTTTTTTGAGAAGACACATAGAAGAGCCTAGTCAGGGCTCGGGTACGTGGATAGCTGCTTTCCAAGCAGCTCTATCCAAGGCTAACTCTCTCACTATATTCCAATCTCTTAGGTCTCTCTTAACTGCCTCCTCCCATGTCAAATTTGGCCTGTCCCTGCCTCTCTTCACATCATTGTTTCGCCTTATGATGCCGCTATGCACTGGTGCCTCTGGTGGTCTTCGTTGCACGTGCCCAAACCATCTTAGTCGGTGTTGCACAAGCTTTTCTTCAATTGGAGCTACCTCAAGACGATCCCGTATCTCGTCGTTTCGAACTCGATCCATCCTTGTATGCCCACACATCCAGCGCAACATACGCATCTCTGCAACACTTAATTGTTGAATATGTCTTCTTTTAGTGGGCCAACATTCTGCACCATACAACATCGCAGGTCTAATAGCCGTCCTATAGAATTTACCTTTTAACTTTTGTGGTACTCTTTTGTCACATAGGACACCGGATGCTTGACGCCATTTAATCCATCCCGCTTTGATTCTATGGCTAACATCTTCATCGACATCCCCGTCTCTTTGTAGCATCGATCCCGAGTAACGAAAAGTATCCTTCTTGGGCACTATCTGGCCTTCCAAACTCACATCTGCTGCCTCCTGTCTAGCAGAACCGAAGTCACATCTCATATATTCAGTTTTAGACCTACTAATTCTAAAGCCTTTCGACTCTAGAGTCTGCCGCCACAACTCTAGTTTCCTATTTACCCCCGCCTGGCTTTCATCCACTAGCACTACATCATCAGCAAACAGCATACACCACGGGATATCTCCTTGCATATCCCTAGTGACCGCATCCATCACCAAGGCGAAAAGATAAGGGCTCAAAGCTGATCCTTGATGTAATCCTATGTTAATTGGAAAGTCACTTGTGTCACCGTCAGTTGTTCGAACACTAGTCACAACCTTGTTGTACATATCTTTAATGAGGGTCACATACTTTGTTGGGACTTTATGCTTCTCCAAAGCCCACCACATAACATTCCTTGGTATCTTATCATAAGCCTTCTCCAAGTCTATGAAAACCATGTGTAGGTCCTTCTTCTGCTCCCTGTACCGCTCCATAACTTGTCTTAAAAGGAAAATTGCTTCTATAGTCGATCTCCCCGGCATGAACCCAAATTGGTTCATGGAAATACACGTCAAACTTCTCAAGCGATGCTCTAAAACTCTCTCCCACAGCTTCATCGTGTGGCTCATCAGCTTGATCCCTCTGTAGTTAGTGCAACTTTGAATATCTCCCTTGTTCTTGTAGATTGGTACTAATGTACTTCTCCTCCACTCTTCGGGCATCTTGTTCGATCGTAAGATCTGGTTGAAAAGCTTTGTCAGCCAAACAATAGCTATATCTCCTAGGCATCTCCACACCTCGATTGGAATTGCATCAGGGCCCACTGCCTTGCCCCCTTTCATCCGTTTTATGGCTTCTCTAACCTCGGTCTCTTGGATCCTACGCACAAAGTGTCTGTTGGCATCATCAAAGGAGTCGTCCAGCTGAATGGACATGCTCTCACTCTCCCCATTGAACAGGTTGTCAAAGTACTCGCACCACCTTAGTTTGATGTCCTCCTCCTTCATCAAGAGTTGATCCCTCGCATCCTTAATGCACTTGACTTGATTGAGGTCCCTCGTCTTCCTCTCACGAAACCTAGCCATCCTATAGATGTCCTTCTCTCCTTCCTTTGTACTTAGCCTTTGGTAAAGGTCATCATATGCTCTGCCCTTCGCCTCACTCACTGCTCGCTTTGCAATCTTCTTTGCCACCTTGTACCTCTCTATGTTATCTGTACTCCTGTCATGGAACACGCGTTTGTAGCACTCTTTCTTCTCCTTAAGGGCCTGTTGTACATCCTCGTTCCACCACCAAGTATCTTTAGTTGCACCTTTGCTCCCTTTGGTCACACCAAGCACTTCCGCCGCTACCTTTCTAATGCAAGTTGCCATCTTCCCCCACGTGTTGTCTGCATTTTCCCCTTCTTCCCATGAGCCCTCCGAGATAACCCTTCTCTTAAAGTCTTCTGACGCCTCTCCTTTGAGTTTCCACCACTTTGTTCTCACAACTCTGGCTTGTTTATCCCGTCTGGCACGTAAACGAAAGCGGAAGTCAGCCACCACAAGCTTGTGTTGAGAGACAACACACTCTCCTGGTATTACCTTACAATCCAAGCATGTCCTCTTATCCTCTCTCCTTGTGAGAACGAAGTCAATCTGGCTAGCGTGATGGCCACTACTGAAGGTCACCAAGTGGGATTGTCTCTTCCTAAAGAAGGTGTTGGCTACCACCAGATTGTACGCTAAAGCAAAGTCTAAGACATCCTCTCCCTCCCGATTCCTACTACCGTACCCGAATCCTCCATGTGCCACCTCATAACCTGCATTTGACGTCCCCACATGGCCATTGAGATCTCCTCCTATGAAAAGCTTCTCACTGGTTGGTACCGCTCTAACCATGCTATCTAGGTCTTCCCAAAACTGCCTCTTCGTTCCCTCATCGTGGCCTACCTGGGGAGCATACGCACTTATTACGTTGAAGACTAAGTCACCAACAACAAGCTTGACTAGGATGATCCTATCCCCCTGCCTCTTGACATCCACCACTCCCTTTGTCAAACTCCTGTCAATCAAGATGCCCACTCCGTTCTTGTTTGCCGTTGTTCCTGTGTACCAAAGCTTGAAACCCGTGTTCTCCACCTCCTTCGCTTTCTGACCCTTCCATTTCGTCTCCTGGACGCAGAGGATATTTACACGCCTTCTAATCGCTGTGTCAACTAACTCTCTTAACTTACCTGTGAGGGACCCTACATTCCAGCTACCTAAACGGATCCTAGTTGGCTCGACTAGCTTCCTTACCCCTCGCACCCGCCGAGTCAGGTGTGAAGACCCTTGCTCATTTATCACTACACCCGGGCGCCGATGTAGCGCGCCACTAAGGAAGCGACGACCCGATCCTTGCTCACTTAACACCATGTCCAGATCACGACATGGCGCGTCACCAAGGGGATGACGGCCCGGCCCTTGCCCATTTAACACCATACCCGGGTTCCGATATGGCGCGTCGCTAAGAGGGTTACGCCCCAACGGATTGTTCTTGGGTTTCATCTCCATAAGAGTAGCTGGGTTTTTATGTTGGCTCGCCACGCCTATCACAACCTTTAAGGGCCGGAACCCCCCTCCTCCTTTATCCGGGCTTGGGACCGGCTATGTTGAGACAACATAGGCGGAGTTAAAAGGGCGTACCCAGTGCCGTAGGCTTCCCGCACTGAGCGAGGTCTGGGGAAGGGTATCTTTAAGCGCCAGGCCTTACCCGCATAATATGCAGAGGCTGGGGTTCGAACCCGGGACCTTCCGGTTACAGACGGAATATAGATAGAGATTGGCACTGTTTAACATAAATGCTGTACTGTAGATAGAGAGAAGTAATATAGATAGAGAGAAGGATAGGTGGAACAGTGATAGGAAGTGGGATTTGAGGAGTACTAAAGTGGATAGCCTAACGATCCAAGGTACGAGAACATGGAGTAAGATTTGAGGAGTGCCGCAGTGGATAGCCTAATGATCCAAGATCCAAGGTACGAGAACATAAGACCGAAATGCATCGCAAATTCACAAACAATAAGCAACCAGTCCATTTTCATCCCTCGGTGACACATACCGGTAGCAGTAAAACAAACAATGGCTTGTTCAGAACATTGATCTCAAGGGATACTATAGTACAAAACATATCCCAATAGTTTTGTTTGTCTCAGCATAAACTGATGCAGTCATGCAGAGTAATTCAGACGTCAGACCTGCAAACCATGTTTTCATTCGCATGACTGCTTCATTCATCAGATGCAATGGAGTCCAGTAAGATTGTGCACACCAAAGAACATGGATGTGCAAAACACTATACACACACTAGTTAAAAGTATTAACTCCCGTAAAGAGATTGAAATATGGACATTGGAATGGACACACTGAACGTTCGAATGGACAGACTGATGAGAGAGCACAGCCTAACAAATCGTAGCTCGTCTGTCCAAGAATGTGATAGGCGTAGTGCTCCTTTTAAAAAGTTAAAACAATGCAGTATACTGCAAGAGATCAGCAATCAGTCAACTTATACAAGCGTGCACAGAAGTAGCATCAATGGATTTGTAGCAATTAATTGACAGTATACTGCAAGAGAAATCAAATTCAAAATTCGATTTCCAAGACTTCCTTCTAACACGTACACCTTACATTGTTGTTGGATGGAGTACTGGATAAAGCGTGACAAAATTCCTCAGGAAATAAGCAACAAGGACAAATAAATAACCGCTTTAGTAACAATATATATGTGCAAAGGCACCAATATGTCGCAAAAATAATGTTATTCCACGTATCAACAACAGATGCTCCATGTGTGCATGCAGGTGCTAAGCATTCGCGTGTGTAGCAATGTACTACGTCTGTCTGTAATGGTTTCATGCTTTGGCAAAAATATGGTAAGCATTCATGTTTGTGATGTCAAAACTGTAATTAGGAGCAGGTGAAAGTTACTCTAAAGGGGGCATGCTCTAGCACAATATATATAAAAAAATAAACCCGAGGAAAAAATGAATTCAAACAGGACCGGTGCACGAGACATAACCGAAAGAAACAACTCTAGCCAAAACAGAACCTAAAGAAAAAACGGCAGAACCCAAAGAGAAGCCAAAGCTAGAGTCCAGCACGGGAACCAGAGAGACAGTAATCATAGGCTCCACTCCCGGCGCCAACTTACCGTTGCTTCTTCCTTGGTTTCAATCCTCGCTCAACGGTCACTCCTGCCGCTCTGTATTTAAACCAACCCCACGCGCCTTCCCTACTGGACACCTCACTCGATCACTGTACGCGCGCACACAAGCCTGGACTGCTGGAGGAAATGGCGTCCGCGGCCGGCAACTCGAGCCTGAGGAGCTGCTCCTCCCTCCCCAACCTGCTGGTCTGGCTCCTCAACCTCTCCCTCCTCGTCCTCGCCGCCGCCGCCACTGGCCCAGTCCTCCTCCTCCGGCCCCGCCCGACGCCCTTCGGCTGGGCGCTCGTCTCCGTGCACGCCACCACCCTGCTCTCCGCGCTCGCCGCGCTCCACGCCCAGCTCACCCACCTCTGCCTCGCCGCGCACGCCGCCCTCGCGCTCGCCGCGCTGTCCGGCCACGCGCTCGCCTCCCTCGCCTTCTTCCTCCGCCACGACCGCAGCCTCCGGCTCCTCGGCTCCGCGCGGGACCGCCGGGAACAGTTCGTGCTGGCGTTCCTGGAGGAGGTGCTGCTGCTGGGCATGTTCCTGGCGCAGGCCGTGGCGCTGGCGGCCGGGTGCGTCGTGAGCCGCCGGTGGGCGAGGGAACACCGGGCGGCCGAGGAGAAGGCAGCCGTGGCGAGGAAGCGCGGGAGGAAGATGGCGCGCGTGCAGGCCGAGTCGGCGGCTGCGGCGGAGCCCGGGGTGAAGGCCGTCGACGAGAAGGTGTTGCGGAGCAGCAGCGGCAAGAAAGTGCACTGGGCCAACAACGATGGATTCGAAGAGTGCTAGCTAGAAGAACAAGGCAGTTGAGTGAACACAAGAAAGTACTTAGAAGAATCACTAGTGATATTTTGTGTTATTACACTGAATAGAGATAAGATGGCCATTATAGTGTGGCCATGCTATGATCAGCTACTACAGTAGTAGCCGTTTATTCCTAGGGGCTACTACCTACGAGTACTGTAACAGTAGTTTTGTTTACTGAACTTTCCATTCCATCCCTGTGAAATGAAGCTTAGCCTGTGGTGATAGATAGACCACGGACAATAATCATACGCCCCCGTTATTTTGTTTGGAGCAGAACCAAATTTACACTGTTCGTGGGATGTGGTAAATACTAACCTTATTGCCTTTGTGGGTGACTACTGTACACCAACATGCTACGACTACGACTGACAAGAATGGCTTGCTACTTTTAGTTCGACTTGATTCAGCTAGCCGGAGCTGGAAAACCAGCATCAGCACCCTCTATCATCCAGTACCAACTTGTACAATTCAATTTAATCTTGAGCTCAAATCACCCTGCCGTTTTTCTGTGTTCTGAAACGACCCATGCAGCTGCAGAAGCAAAGAATTGCTGACGACAAAGATGGAGCTCAGAGCCATCATCCCTCCTGCGAGACAAACCTCCAAAAAGTGTCATTACTGAAACCATATGAGGAAACATGGCATAACAGACGCAGTGTATGGTAGTCCCGAATGAACAGTACCTGAGAGAGATGGTGTCATGGCGAAATCAAAATGTGGCAGCAACACTCCAGCGGCAGCTGGAATGGCTACTATGTTATATGCCACTGCCCAGGCCAAATTTTGGTGAACTTTTGCCATCGTCGCCTTCGATAGGGATAGCGCGTCTACCACCTGAGCAAGAGATTGTTCTCGATCACGCTAATGGCACTTGATTATTCAGATGAAAGAATCATCGGGGGAAGCTACCTGAGAAAGTTTGTTGCCTAATAGAACAACCGAGGCTGCATCAGAGGCAGCATTCTCCTTAGAGTGAGTTCGCATGGCTATTCCAACATCTGCAGCTGCCAAAGATGGCGCATCGTTTATTCCATCACCAACCTAGACAACAGCAAGTACAAGTGATTGCCATTAGCGGTCAATGTTGAGTGAGTTCAGTAACAAATATTTGATACAAGCTGTCAGTGAGCAATTTCGAACTACTTTGTATATCGTCTCAAATTGAAGGGTCTTGCCAGGTTTATTTTTTGGATTATGTTCTGCTCAGCACTTTTTAACAACAGAGAGTTCTGGACAGAACAATTTTGTAGTGCCCATTTTGAAGGCCCATAATCACGTGAATATTTTTGCACTGTCCATGATAGATCATCAATAAAGCATTGGAATTCATTACCATTGCAACTCTGTGCCCCTCCCCTTGCAAAGTTGATATAATGCTTGCTTTGTCCTGCGGAGTTAAAGAAAAATTTATGTTTTCATTCCTGATTCCGATAGTCCTCCCAACACTTGTCACTGCTTCTTCCCTATCCCCTGATAGTAAATATGCTGTAATGTTTTCATTCTGCAACCTGATGGTTAACAAGAGACAACAAGTTTAAAACTGTAAACATGCTGCAATGCTTGAACTGTACAGGCAAGGCAGTGACAGTAACAGAACTTGCATGATACTTTAAAAGTAACTTCAGAGTATAATCCTATTAGATATGAGAAATATATCTGTACCAAGAATACACATGCAAATGACTGATCCAGAAAATACCTGTCCACAGTTAATTTTGCATCTTCTCGTAAAATATCTGATATAGCAATAGCGCCTATAATCCCTTCTCCTTCACGACCAACATAAGCGATTGATTTCGATTGATTTGATGATGATGCTTCACTGGATAGCATAAATTCAAGACGATTTCTAAGGTCTCTCAACCCAGTTGGTGATGCTTTAGTTTCAAAACGATTGTGCACCCAATCCAAAGAGCCTACTGCAACTAAACACCCATCTACTTCAGCTAAACAACCAAATCCAGGCTCTGTAAGCTGACCACTTGTGATTGGAATATCCAGCTCGAGTAGTTCAGCCTTGTTCACTATAGCATTTGCAATTGGGTGCAATGCTGTTTTCTCCACTGCAGCAGCCAGACGAAGAACCTCTGCCTCCTCATATGCCAGAGAAGCAATAGAAGTAACTACTGGTTTTCCTTCTGTAAGCGTCCCTGTCTAGAATCGGAATACACACATCATTGTAATAAAAAGTGTAACTTTGAGAATAATATTTTACCATGAAAAATAAAATGATAAACGAAGACACACATACTTTATCAAGCACAAGAGCATCTATTCCAGCCAAACGCTCTAAAACATCACCTCCTCTAATAAGTAATCCTCTTTTAGCGCCTAGACAAATAAAATTACATAAAAAGAAGTTAGGACTCAACAAAAATATGCAATCAGTGAAAGCTGCTGTACAGAAGTATAGTGAAAAAATGAATATTAGTAGCTAATCCCCATTGCAATATCAAAAATCAAAGCAACTGGATGGAAACAGGTGTTATAGAAAGTTACCCAGGGAAGTTCCTATTAAGATAGCTGTAGGTGTGGCTAATCCAAGTGCACAAGGACAGGAAACAACCTACAGGGAGTAAGTTCACAAAATTAGCCCAAGCAATCACTTGAAACATGGTTCTGAGAAAGAGAGCTATGCAACAGTTTTCCAATGAGATATCAATTTTTGCATGTGCTATTATCACACAATTTTAATGGCACACGTTAGTTGATCAATTGTGAAATTAGTCACTGTGATAAATTTCCAAGCATTAGACTGAAAACACTGAGTATTTTTCTTTTAGTAGAAACACGACCACTTACTAGTACATCCACGGCAAGCTTTATACTCAAAAGTAATGAATCCCCGTCTGGGCCAGCAATATCATTCAGAAGAACCTCCGGAAATAAGTGCGAGCCAATGTAATACCTTAGGGAGGGAGAGAGGGTTAGAAAAGAAATATATATCAGCCACAACAAGATTTCCATGCATACTTGCATTGAATAGAAGAAAATAAAATAAGAGCACACCAGAAGGAAAAGGTTGCTGCAGCCAACGTCATAACAGTATACACAAATGGTCCTGCAATGGAATCTGCGAGCCTCTGAACAGGAGCTTCACGTGCTTGGGCATCCTCAACCTGTTCAAGGATAAAACAGTTTATAATTAAACACCTTCCCTCCCTCCATTTTACTGTCAACAGCAGGGTGTGTTTCCCAACCATGCGGACTATCTTTGCTATTGTTGATGATGATCCAGTACAGGTTGCTCTGATCTTTAATGGGCCATCCTTCAAAACAAGACAAATAATGGGTCTGTTAGTTTATCCAACTAAGAAGTCCGAAAGGCATCTGAACTTAGGAATGTCGTGGAATATCAATGTTGAAAAAGTGAAACAATGCATAGTACTGAATTTTGTAAACTGTCTAGTTAAAGCATTCTTTGGACATCGATCAAGATGTGACAGAACGAGTTGAAAGCTTACTGAAACTCCAGTCACAAGTAACTTCAAAATCATTAAATAAATATGGGTAAAAATGTATGACAGAGGAAAGCATTTAGAATAACGTGTCATTTTTCAAGCTCTTAAAAAAATTGAGTTATGGGAATATCTTATTGGAACACAGACCAAGCCAAATTGACCATACTTTCAGACAAGACGCTATGTGCATACCCAGTTCACAGTTCCTGCAAATACAGGAAGCCCTGTCTCCTTGGCTACAGGCAAGGACTCTCCAGTAAGCATTGATTCATCAACAAAACTTGATCCTCCAATGACATTTCCCTGCAAGGATGGATGTCAGGTGGTTCAATACTTCAAATGAATGACAGATGATACTAGCAAATAAGAAAAATGAAACTATGGAGTTGTGCCATACATCTACAGGGATAGTTTCTCCTGGCAAGACCAATATCGAGTCTCCAACACGGACATCATCAACAGGAACCTCAACTGTGATCGCATCAGAATTCAAAATAGTGTCTGAAGAAGGGTCATCACTTGAGGACGTAACAATTAACCTCGATTGAGGTGATAACAGTGACTGCCATGGAACACCAGACATCATTAGTATTCAATAAATGAATGAATTATATTGCATGAAGGATGTATATGGTGCATTCCATTGATACATGTCGTTTTACAAAACAATCATTTTTAATAAGGTTTGTGAAAATGGAAGTAAATATTGTCTGTCTTATATTCCATCTCTAGCAATGTAAACTGCGAAAAAAAATGCTTCTTGCTGAAACATTAGTTAGATATAGCTCAATACTTACAATGAGCTCATTCATATCACTGGATGCTTTAAGCCTTGCACTTTCTTCAAGAGATCGTCCAAGAAGTACAAATCCAAGAAGCATGACCTGCATGCTACAAGAAAACTTTCTTCAACAAATTTTGATATGCGGAAAAAAACTCACAATTCAGATGTTATTCAATCAACTGCCAAATTGGTTCGGCTAATGTGGGAAAGGCAAATTAAGTTTCTGAGTTCAGTGGATTGACACCGATCTTATCAAAATTATTGCAAGATCCAAGAGCAAGGCAACATTAATCATAACAAAACAAGAGCCAAATATTAAAAAGAATGCAGCTCAATCAATAGGACTCCAACAAAAATTGACTCACCGGTTCATCAAAAAAGGTTGAATTCCATCCCAACACAGGGTTCAGCAAGGACACCTTAAGAAATGCAAAGCCACATTAGTACCTACATATATGACTGGCGAGAAAAGTTGACTGACGAAAGAGCCACTCACTGCACTGATTGCAAATGCAGCTGCAGAGCCGAATCCTACTAGAGAGTTCATGTTGGGGGAACCTTGCTTGAATGCCCTAAACCCATCAAAGAGTATATCTGGAGGCACATTGAAATGATGTGAGGAAGAGAGAATGGAATATCTAGAGAAGCAGCATGCTGAAAACGTGATGAAGATTCACTCAGCTTCAGTTTCATTCTTAATTCTTAGTATTCGGCGCTGTTTATCTTCCTAACTTCTTAATATAATTCTTAGATAGAAATCGGCTTGCTATAGAAAAACAAAAAAAAAGTATAGCAGTTGTTATCCGGTGGGCATATACGTTTATAAATAGGAAAAAAAAAACAATGCGCACGGTACACTAACGCACAAAATGGGGAAATGTTGAGAGCCAGCTGTACTACCTCTCCCAGGCCCGAACAAAGCGGCGGTAGCAATGCCACATTTGACATAAGAGTTATGCAGCAAATCCAAAACCGTTCCTGCACCACGCACGAACCGATCAGAACTCAGAGGAACCTTGGCGCCAAAAATTAAACCTCCCTCTGTTTTTGCCGAAATATCATACTATCACACTCCGAATCAGCGTGGTTCCAACTTCCAACTCACCGTGGCCGACATGGATACCGAGCGAGTGCAGGATGTGGGACGCGTGGGAGCCGCAGCAGAGCGCGACGAGCGTCCAGGCGAAGGCGACGCGGCCCCGGCTCCGCGCCAGGAGCTCCTCCTTCCTGGCCGCCATCTCCCTCCACTTGCGCGCGCTCTCCCCGGCGCCCGCGGCCGCGCCCCCCCGGCGCGCCGTGGCCGGGAACCCGCACTCGGTGAGCCTGGCGGCGAGCTCCTCGGGCGGCGCCGGCGCGCGCAGGCGCACCGCTGCGGACTCGGCCAGGAGGTTGACCGCGGCCGACTCCACCCGCGGGTCCGCCGCCAGGACGGCCCGCACCCGCGCCGCGCAGCCGCCGCACATCATGCCGCTCACGTCGAGCAGCACTGTGGCGGCGGCCGCGGCGGCCCCCTCCCCGGCCGCCGCATCGACCGCGGCGGACGGCGGGTCGGCGGCCGCGGCGCGGGGAGCGGCCGAGGGCGCGCCGCGCCGGGGGAGGTGGAGGCGGACCGGCGCCGAGCGGCGGCAGCGGAGGATAGGGCGGAGGCGCTGGAGCGGGAGAGGACTGGCGCCCGAGATCGGAGGCCGGGCGTGGTGTAGGATGGAGATTGTGGCGGTGGTGGCCATGGGGGAGGAGTACGACGGACGATCCCGGAGCAGATCAAGGGTGGCCTCGGTCGGAGGCTGAGAGGAGGACGGTGAGGTCGCTGCCCTGGTTAGGGTCTGGCGCCGTGCGTGAGAAGGAGAAGGGAGGCGGCCGCCATGGGATGGGGCGCGCCGGAACGGAACGGGGTGTGGTGGTGCGCGAAATGGAGGGGGGGTCGAAGAGAGCCAGTTGAGACTTGAGAGAGGTGGTGGACTGGTGGTTGGTGCGCGCCGGGCGAGGAGAGGACGACGGCGAGGGGCGGAGGTTGCCTGACGTACCCACCCCTGCGTTCGTCATTGACAGGTGGACCTGACCCCACCTGTCAGTGACGCGGGGGAACGCCAGAAAAGGTGTCGGTGTCGCGGGAGGATGAGGGGCATATAAAATATGGGTCCAATCCATGTGAGCATGACAGGACAGCGGTGTTATTTTGAGCCAGTTGTTTGGGATTGTTGCCTTGCCGTGCAAAACGTGGTGGGGGTCGGTTTTTGAGCGCGCGGGTTCCGGATTCGTGAAACACGCACGCTGCCGATTGGCCGTGTGCCCTGCCCACTGCGTACTGCCATTCTGCCAAGGAGGCGGTGGTCACGTGCTTTCGCTCGAGCAAAATATCCACGTATTTTGCTCAGCCACTTTCAACCATCTAAACTTTAACAACATGTCACATATATGAAAAGTTGAAAACCTTCCCCTAAATAGAAAATCGAAACAAATATTAATGATGTATTTTTTAAAATGTGGATTAAACAGTGAAACACAAAAAGGAAATAACTTTTTTCTCTTCTCCACAGTCTCCCGCCCAGCTCCTCTCCCCAGGCTAAACTTAAACACATTTCCCATTGGCTAGCTCGTGATAAGATTCTGCACGCTGTGGTATATATAAACCGGGGCAACCAAACAGGTAAGCAAACACGTCAAACACAGAAGCCCAGATGGCTGTAGTAACCTACAGTACACAAGCGCACACCCCGGCCTCGGTAACCAATCAAACTCAGCGTTCGAGCGAGTCAATCCACTTAGCACGTTTCCCTATGATTGAATACATGGTGACATATGCGTTAGAGCGAGTACATTGAATCTTACTCCCTACAGAAACAAAAAAAACACGTCGTTTTGGATATGATTTCACGTACCAACAAATCTTTAATTTGGACATGGCTGTAGTAAGACTTTTTTAGTAATGGAATCAAATCCGGCCAAGATTGTTGAAGTTGAAAACATTTGTCGGTGATGCGATCGCTCACGGCGAAGTTGCAAGAGAAAAGAACATAGGTATGCCGTATAGATTTATGTTTCCTCGTCAAGCAGAACCTTTTCCCGCGTGCTATACATCCAAGTTACAAAAATGTAATCTGGTGGAGACCCTCACCCCTTGGCTTAACTAACAAATTAAGTGACGAGATATTACCCAGAGTGTGGTTACTTTTATATTTTCTAAGTGAGGCTGTCTTAACTTTGACCAATTTTATATAAAACCGTATCAATCTTTATGACACATCGGACATTGCTAAGATTATTGGATTGTATTTTATAGTATACCGATTTGATGCTATATGTGTGATTTCTTTATAGACTTAGCTAATTGAGATAGGTTGACTTAGGAAAACCAAGAGAGAGAATTACTTGTTTGGTCCAAAAAATTTTGACGCTTCCTTTCTTGGCCTAGAATTTTTTTTTATCTCTACTTAACTCAAAAATTTTGTTTCGTTCCTTTCTTGGCACTTCCGTCCATTTGGATCCATAACGGTGCCAAATGGAGTAACAAGAAAATCCCTAAAAATACTTTATGGTCCCTATACATAACCATCTTACTTCCAAATTTTAATGGAATTTTAATGGAATTTATTACGCACATTAAATAAACATTTCCCTATTATCTAACTTTACTTCAACATCATTATCATTTTCAAAACACCCATTAAGCTTTGTATGCTGAGGTTCAAAGTTTTACAGTGAGCTACATATACAACAAAGGGAACATACAAATTTTTGTGTAATATTTGGAGCACTTTTCCTGTAGCAAGTATTTTCCAATTCAATTTTATATCTAAAAACAAAGACAAAGGTAATCATTTAACTGTAAAAATCTAGGGTTGAAAGAAATCACCACAGAGCCAAATTATCATATAAAAATATTGTTCAAGTTTCATGATTTTTGGAGTTCATTTAGCCCCTTTTTTTATTTCTTTTGTTTTAGATAACATGCAATAAACCGTGGGCATTAAAAAAAAATTTATAGATCCCCATCTTTACCATTTTGTAGATCTACTAATGAGGAATACAACTCAACAAAGTTTAAATTTTTAGCAATTTTATTCAATTTTTAATGGATTTTCAAATGGACGGAAGTGCCAAGAAAGAAAAGAAACAAAATTTCTAAGTCGACTAGGGAAAAAAATTCTAGGGCAAGGAAGGAAGCGCCAAAATTTTTTAGGCTCAATCGGTAATTCTCTCAAAACAAAACTAGGCATTGTTTGAGGAGCTAGACCTATTTGGATACATTCACTAGTACATGATTGGATAAGAGAGTTGTCACCAATTAGCTGCAAAGTTGGATTTCCTCAATAAGGGATAGCTAATTTTTAGTTGTGATGTGAGATAGAATTTAATTGTTTGTTTGGACACATTGTACCTATTTTGTTGCAACTAATTATTAGTTGTATGCATCAAAAAGTTATTATGTTTTAGGTACTGAGGTATCATATTTTTTTATCCGAACAATACGTGTTCTTTATGCTCTATTATGCGAAGAGGGTTAATGTACACTACTACAAAACATAGCTATTGTAACACGGTTTTGTAACACATCCCAAAAAAATACTGCAACTTAGGGGCCTCCTCCTCCCAAAAAAAAATGAAATTGGGACAAGTTAAATTTTATTTTCTTGCATTGATGCCGCCATCATCTTTTCATGCTACATTTAGCTTACCTAGGGGAATGGATTTAGTTGGAATTAGACCTAAATTCTACCAGCAATCAGCAATTTAGTACCTTAATTTCTTCTTAGCTTCCTCTAATTTCAAAATACTCCGAGGACCATTTAGAAAAACATATTAGTACCATACCACCTGTGTCTCGAAACGTTATCTGAACTCTGTAACCTCTCGTCCGCCATCCGCCCCGACGACCCGCCTGACGGCTTGAGAGCACCGCGAGACCCCCCATGGCCTCCCCCAACGCCGACCCGCCTCGGCACCACGCCTCGACGCCGCCACTCCTCCTCGCCGTACGCCACCTCCCCTTCCCCGGCGTCCACAGGACACGCACTCTCCCTGCCGCCCCCGACGTCCTCGCCCCTCTCGCCCGCCGCCTCGAAGAGCTCGCGTCCGCGGCGGCCGCCCACCCGCTCCTGAAGCCGCTCTTCGCCGCCCACTCCCACCTCTCTTCCTTCTCCCAGGTAAACGCGCGCTGCCTTGAGCTCAAACGCGATACGCGGCAGACAACGAGAGCCAACACCCGTTGTGGTTTGATGGAATGAGCAGAGCAGGAGGCGGCTGGTGGCGGCGCGCCGGGCGACGCTGCTCTCCGGCGAGCGCTGCTTCGCGGCGGTGCTGGGGGACTCGGTGGCTGGGATGGTGGTGTCAAACGGCATTAACAACTTCCTCAGCCTTTACAACACGGTGCTCGTCGTCAGGCTCGTGCTCACCTGGTTCCCAAACACGCCTCCCGCCATCGTCGCGCCTCTCAGGTAGGCACAATTGCAAATCGTGTCGTGCATTCTACTTGCTATACATCCTATCGATGAGGTACAAGTACAAAAGGTTGAGATTTAATAGAATGGACAGCTGCTGGATCACTATGATAGATTTGGCAGCCTACATTTCCAAAATACAGTATGCCATTTCTTTCGACAAAACATTCATCAGGTGCTGTTTGGATACACCCACCCAACTAACTATTAGCTATACAAACTTATATAAAAATAGTTGGTTTGAATCCAAACATTCGATCAGCATTAATTAGTTGGTTCGATGCAGCCCAAATGGGGCCTAATTCTTTCTTTGTGTTGTAAATGCTCGTGGATGCGTCTAAAAGTAGCAAAACGAGCTGTTTTTTTATGATACGGTATTTAACAATGAAAATGGAATGCAGCACGATTTGTGATCCGTACCTGAACATCTTCCGGGGCATCATCCCGCCGCTCGGGGGAACGCTGGATCTGTCGCCCATCCTTGCTTTCCTCGTCCTCAACGCCTTCACCAGCACGGCTGCTGCGCTTCCGGCGGAGCTCCCCAGCTCGGCAGGGATGACTGCCGCTTCATCCAGCTCGCCGGGCCTTGAAATGACGGCCAACCAGAGGAAATGGATGCGGAGAATGCGGTCCCACAAGTCACAGGAAGAAGATGGTGACCACTAGGTTCGTGGCTGTGTTCTTCAAACCGTGTGAGTCATCAGAAGGCACACAAGTCATCAGCTGGCGTTATGTTTGACAATCTGCACTCCGATCTGAGCATCAAACGCAAACGCAACTCTCGACATGCATGCTCTGTAGCTGTGGCCATGCTCTGTCGATGCCGCATGCATCATTCGTTGTGGTTGATCAGGTTGCTTCAACTGTTCTTGCGTTGTAATGCGTTGAGGAACTCCTTTCTTGAGGGCTGTATTTTCTGCATGTATGTAGAGGAACCTGCTTGACTGCAGCAGTAGCATTTTCGGTCTTTCAGATGACCAGCTTTCTTGAATTCTGTTGTCGTGAACGCAAACGTTTAGGCCTTGAAAATAATGAACACTTTCATAACTCTTGGATCAAGCTTTGATCTATTACTGGTCAACAGATTTGGACAATGCATACTTGCATAGACGACACGAATGAACAAAAGGCAGTTCTCCAAAGATCCGCACAGCATTTTTGCCGCTAGCGGAGGATCCAACCTTCCCAAAAGCCACAGTGCACAACAGATACTTTTACTGGCTTGTGGAAGAACAAAAATATCAATAAATGTTCCTCGTGTAAAAAGAATTACAATACGCAAAGCTGTGACACTGTAAACTTTTCTGTTCCTCACCATCCTAGTTACTTTTCTCGTGGCTTACAACACCACATCTGCAATCAAGTTCCTTCCCTGGAGCGCCTCATGCTCTCGTCTATCAGCTTGAATGTCTTCTTTACAAGTTTCTGATCCAGGGCTGTTGTTCTGTAGATCTTGAACACTCGGTCAACCCGGTCAGGCTTGCTGCTCTGGAAGTAGAGCTCCTCAAACTTCTTTTTCACAAACCTATCAAATGATCCTCTAGACAATATAAGCAGCATACCAGAACATATACATAACAACAAAGTTAAAAGGTTATTTCAGCAAGCTTGTGCACGTATTGAAGAGACAGGAGCACACTCACTCGTAGGCATGTTCCACCTCCTGTTTGCCAGGCGCGATGGGCTGGTAATCTTTAAACCACTCGCACACACTTAAAGGAACCTACATTAGGAGAACAGGTGTTGTTCATACGTGTGAATTAGTGTATTATGTTCAGCTCTTGGTAGGTAAAGAAGGGCATTCAATACCTTTTGTATTTTCCTCTCAAATATGTCAAATTTGTTGAGAAATAACATGAATGAGGTTTTCTGGAAGTCGGAATTGCGTCAGGTACGGCTCTGAATAACTTAAAAGTAGCACAAGAACAGAACATTGCGATGATTGTGATACGGACCTCAAAACATCTTTGCTTCAGCACCCAATCAAAGAGTTCTTTAGTCTCCATCATTCTGTTCTTTGTTGCATCCTCATATAACATCTGATCGTACCTGAAACGAGCCCCCAAATTTTAAGTCTTTGACAATTTCTTGTGCAAATATTTCAAATTTATGTTCAATTGAAATACACTCAATATCAAAGGCACCCTAACTAGATCTGAATAACACATCAGTAACAGAACAGATATTCTAATCATCATCGAAAACTGACTGAGTTTTATGCTGCGGCTTAAGATACAACCATAACACAGTTTTTGCAGTGCCCAAACAAAATCTTAAGTAAAAGAGCAGCTTTTTATAGTTTGCCAGTTTACGCTAGATTCAAGACAACCAAGTTTAAACAAAGAAATTGGGCTTACTCGCTAATTGCAGCACAAAATATTACAGCATTAACACCTTCAAAAAGATGAATCCATTTCCTTCTCTCATTTCTCTGGCCTCCTACATCATATAACCTATAGACCTCTCCACCTCTTTTGCTCTCTCCTAGAGGGCTGCAGAAGAAATACTGAATTAGACTATTACAAGTAATCTCTAATTAATAACACTTCAGTCTGTCACCCACATAAAGTAGAACAAAGAAAAATGCAAATAGCATAACAGCAGATTACCTAAACTGAATTTCTACCACACCATTTGTCCGTACTCTTGCATGGAGCACATCCTCCTGCAAAATCAGTATTTATCAACTACTGCACGTAAATTCTAAAATAATTATGATCGATCAAGTACAAGCTGTTAGATCTATCTTCAAACCAGGTAGTAACATAAATAATACGATGAAACATCCACATACAAGGAAGTTAAAATATAAGACAAGTTTTTAGTTTCTATATGACATGAGGATGGCATGATTTAATCAATTCATGTTCAGATCAGCAAAACTCTATTGGGATCAACCAAGAAATGCCTTTAAGAGAATAACCACAAGCCCACAACAGTACCATTGCAGATCATAACTAGATGATCCCACAGTAGTATGCACTTTATAGGAACTTTATAGGCTATTTCTTAATGCACCACTAGTGATTCAAACACATAAATGTAATTTAACAATTTTCTTTGGTTAAAAGAAGGGGATATCACTGCCAAAATAGAAAAAAAAATCCGGGTAGTGTGTAACTGCGCTTATGTTTTGGAAGTTGAGAAAGGAATCAAAAGCCTTTTCTGCAAAGAGAAGTTTCTGGTAGAGGTTGAGAGACTTGGACTTGGAAGACTTGTCCCTGATCACTAGCAGTCTGGTATCCTTTTCCATCCCTGGTCACTGTACTACTGGGCATGGGGATTCAGATTCTATTAACCCTTGTTATGTGCTATATGTGTTTCCTCCCTGAAAATTTAAACTATTGGACTTCTAATGTTTTCAAAAGACAAGGAACATCTATATGTCTCATAGTTGATCCAGCTTCTGCTGCTGTTTGACAACCTCATACAGTGATGTGGATTCAGTACCATGATAATCAACATGACATATTATGCTGGCCGTCAGAAAACATGTAGGTAAAATCTCTCTCTTGACAAAATAGAAGGGGGGTAATTGCATACTTTTGGGTAGATAATCTACTTAACAAAATAGAAGGGGAGTAATAGCATACCTTTGTTGGTACATAATCTACTTCAGCTAATCTGTCCAAATTTTCCATGAAATACTGTGCACAGTCTGGGACTTGCAGAATACTTCCTCGTGAGTAAGTTTCCTACAAATACATTTCTAGATAATCATGCTTTCTGTTCAAAAATTTGCATTTTAAAAAATCAAAAGTAGGAATAATGTTCACCTGAATGGCTGGATCTTGCCATAATTTTCTTACATCCTGTACAAGTTCTTTGTTCAGAAATGGGTAATGCAACCTGGCACCGATTTCAGATAGTTTTTCTCCAATCTCCTGAAGTTGGGATAAAGTTACAATACAAATATACAAAAAGGAATTTTTACTGGGCTAATAAGGTGTGTCATGAGAAGCTCCTACAAGCTAATAAATGCATTGCAATGCCTATGAAGGTGACATTTCCTCTGGATAACCTCAGAGCTATGAACAATGCAAATGCTCAACACCTGATGCTAGATGAATACTGTGAATCAACATTTCAGACAACAAGTATCTGAGCATATCCAGTTTAGCTTGCATTCTATGAAGCAAATAAACGCAACGGCAAGGTTTTAAAATTCCAAAATACAAATGATTTTCTCAAAAATCTAATGAGAAACACATAAAAAAAGAATGACTTAGACATTGTTTTTCGATTTAAAGTTCAACAATCATTTCAGACTTCCATAGCATGTACTCATGCAAGCCATAATAAGGCATTATTACGGTTCTGGCCAGGTTAAACTACAGTGATTGCGTCAGTCGCACCACATTAGAATAATTATATGCGTTGTGCAAAATAACCAAGTTTTCATATGCCAAAATGGCAACTCTAATTTTTGAAGGAACGAAGGGCACGGACCTGATTATCTGGGGTTAGAAGGTATTTTGAGGCATCTGGTTCCACTTGGGCTAGCTCTTTAGCTCCCTCATATAATATCTGTGCGTGCATATTTTTAACTCATTACTGAGACAAAAGATGTGCAAATACACTCTCATTGGAGCAGAAATAACTCCATAATCAAAATCTTAACATGATCCTCACTGTGCCATAAGAGAACAATAATTCGACATGCCCTGTCTAGAATAGCATACTTTAATTGTCTGATACACATTTGCATGGATGACTGACGTGTAGCTCCTAAGCTCTGCCTCATCAAAGCCAGTTTGGAAAAGGAGCTTTATCTGCAAATGAGCAATCAGAAATATTTGCGACTTTCTGATGACATGGACATTGCAGTTCTCTAGGGAATGGCGTAAGCCTTACTTGTTTAAATATTGTAGACTTTCCTGATTCTCCGGCACCTTAAAGGGGTTAAAACAGTGGACCACTGTTAGGACTTAGGAATACAGGCAGTATTGTCAAGGCTACTAGAAGACAGAGAGAATTGATAGGGATGAATTGCACGATAGTTCTTTCGGCTTATCCAGAAAACTACCAAAACAAGAGACTACAAAACAGGCACTTCAAATGACAAAATACCTCTCGGGGTCAAGTAAGTTGACATTACCAAGAAGTAGGAGCTTGTGGATGTGTTGTTCCGCCTTTGTCTCTAGCAAAATCCTCCGGTCAATGTCTGCAGACTGTAGCCACTCTACTGATATTAGAAGGGATCAAGTGTGGCTGCTAACCAACCAACCAACCCAAATTCGAGACCTGCTTATAGAATTTGCTTGGTCTAAGTGACAAGTTACCTTTGCATTTTCAGCTGCTTCAGCATCGTTTAAGGAATGGGGTCTGCTACAGGATGATCCCATGTTTTCAATCACGTAGGTAAGCACGGACATATCCTAGAAGCGCACTCTCATGCCTGAGGTGGGGGGAGGCACTGGCATTAGCAGGCATGAGTGTATACACTTGTAATTAGATCAGATCCGAATGCAAATAGCTCACATTAGGGTTTGGGTGGGTTCGCACAGAAGGAAGGGAAAGAGAAGGAGCGGGCATACCTGGTGGTACCAGGTGCTTGTCGCCGGTGAAGGTCCCGGCGGCTACCTGGGCACTTGGCGGAGGTCTGCGGCGGCGCTCGTCCACGTCCACTCGTTGCCGCGAGGAAGGAAGTCCACGGGAGAGAGGGCGGACGGGCGCGAAGGGTGAGCGCGAGAAGAAGAAGGCGGGGGTCGGCGAAGATGGCTACCCGGCGCCGGCGGAGAGCGCGGAGGGCTCGGCGGCGCCGGATTTGGGTGCGGCCCTGTTCCCAGCGGCAGTGGAGACCGCGAGGAGGTGGGAAGTGAGTGGCAGTGGCAGGACAGCTGCATTTGGTCAAAACTGGTCTCGGAGGGAGACGTGTGTGATTTGTGCCGTAGAAAATGGCGCCGGAACTTCTTAAACCACCACGCATGATTTCGACTCCACAGTACTGTATGATTGGTACATCACTGCAGCGAGATTCACGAAGCTCTTATTAGCGAATTTTAAAAGCCAACTAGAGCAGTGTACATCAACAGCTTTAATTTACACCATTGCATTTTTGCTGAAACTTTCAAAAAGCGACAGGGTTTACACTTCAGAGAACTGAACAACAGCTGGAAGAGTTTCCCGGTATTTTCTGCGGCTCCCGGGACCGATCCTCAACTTTTGTTGCCGAGCTCAAACTGAAGTACTGAACTGATTCGATTTCTTGAAATGCTACCCATCAAGCTAGCTGAGTCGAAGGAGGCTGCTGTGATGCAAGCAAGAAATCCAAGACGACCTTGTTGAACCGGTCCGGGTCCTCCATCTGAGGCACATGGCCTGTTTTCTCGAAGATTTCCAATCTAATATCCTCTCCTAAACACCTGCCAGGCGTACCATGCCAAAAAAAAAAAAAGGTTCAGTATTGCATTTGCTATACAATACGGTGGTATTTGACTGCACGTCTACGATATGCTGTTTGCGCCTTTTACGAGTGGTGAACTGGTGAACAGCTGGTGACAGCCACGGCTCGATTGTTCGTTATACTGCGACGTTCTGTATGGCTGTATGCAAGTGTTGGAAATGCACACTTTGGATAAAAAAGTTCGTGCAGCGTGTTACGTGTAGCTCTCACGAACAGAAATGAATTGTAATCTTAGCAGCGAGTAGCCGAGTACCTCTTGACGGCAAATGCCTTTTCCAAGGGAAATATCTGATCGTGGTCGCCCCAGATGAGCAAAACGTCCTGCCGCCATTGACCACATCAAACAGTTACTCCAGAGTATAGGCTGAAATTCATGCCAAAAAAAAAAAAGATACCTGAGGCAAGGGTGTCAGTTGGAACTCATCTGTGCCAACGGTTATAGCCTTCATCAACTCAATCTTCTCCTCTCTTTTATCCGTGAAGAGTTGCTGTAAAAAATGTTCATTGTTGGCAAAATCACTAGCTACTCTTTGAACTTGAGATAGTATTAAGCCGAAGAACTGATGAAGGATTCACCGAGCTCATCAAAAGAGGGAGAGAGGGACCGGTATAATTTGTTACCTGCACGGCCTGTCGGATCACAAAGTCCGGCAGCAAGGCGAAGGCTTGCCGGCGGTAGAAGGAGAGCTCCATGAGCCGCCGCGTGCCGCGCGCGTCCAGCGGCATGAGCAGGTCGGCGGTGCGCCCGAACCCGGGGCCTGCGCGCTCGAGGAGCGCGCTGTCGTCGTCGGCCGTCTTGAGCAGGTCGGAGTTGGATATGACGACGGGGCCGACCCTGCCGGGCCCCGCGGCGCGCGCCAGGGCGTAGGCCACGAACCCGCCGTAGCTGGTGCCGGCGACGGCGACGGCGACGCGGGGGCCCGGGAGGAGCGCGTCCAGCAGCGAGGCGAGCGCGGCGGCCTGCGCGGACTCGGACGGCGCCGGGGCGCCGGCGGCGCAGGAGGAGGCGCCGAAGCCGAGGAGGTCCGGCACGATGACGTGGAAGTGGCGGGACAGCGGGCCCACCTGCCGCCGCCACTGCCACGTGGCCATGGGGCCGAAGCCGTGGATGAGCAGCAGCGGCGGGAGACGCGGCTCGCCCGCCGGCGCCCAGTAGTGGATGGTGCAAGGCCCTGCGCCGGCGCCGACGACGCCCGTGCCCCCCGTATCGGACGAGGTGGTGGCGATGGCTGGGACTGGGACTGGGACTGGGGCTGGGAGAGTGACGGTGTGGGTTGGAGGCCGGCGCCGAGGAAGGCGCGGCGCGCGATGAAGTCCATCAGCTGGAGGACGCCGAAGCCCATGGCGACGCGACGCGACAGCGATCGCTCGGAGTCGGAGACGGTCGTGTCGTGGACTCGTGGTCGCTTGCGCAACGTGGAGTGAAGGTGAAGCGGAGAAAAGCGGTGGGTGGGTGGGTGCAAAAATATGTCGCGATGCGTGTGCAACGTCACTTGGTAATGACTTGAGATAAACTCTAGTCGTCCTCCTACGCAACTTCTTCTAGAAAAGCAGGAGAAGAAAAACTCAAACTTCAGTCTATATATGCACTTTGCAGTCTCCAAAAGCAACGCATGGCTAAAAAGGTGGAGAATATACAGATATGCATCTGTTCTGTTGTGATGTTCGCAATACATGCAGTAAATATGTACCAAATGTACCAGTGAATGGACCGAGGCGTCTATACCCTTCTTATTACAAGCAATCGAGTCGACCGATCCCCAATGCGTCTTATTACTGCGAGCTACCATCAACCGAGGAGGGGTCGGGCTTGTGAGCAGCCAGCAAGAAGTCCAGCATAACCTTGTTGAACCGAGCCGGGTCCTCCAGCTGCGGAGCGTGGCCCGTCTTCTTTATGACCTCCAGTCTAGCGCTCCCGTTCAGAGACCTGATGAAGAAAGAGCAACGTTTGCACGGGAGTACGGGACAAGCCGGTCAGTGTTTATGTCAGCACGGAATTATATGTTACCATGTTTGGAAATCAAAGATGACGGGAACTACAGAGTGTGCCGTGTGCGTGTGAGAACTGAAAATCGCCACGCCAAGAGTACCTCTGCACGGCAAACGCCTTCTCCACCGGGAACAGCTGGTCATGGTCTCCCCAGACGATCAGCACGTCCTGCACATCGCACCGCCACGCCGACAGTTCAGAGTTTCAGACATGCCAGAGGTAGGTTGGGGAACACATGCACGGACCATTAACCGTACCTGAGATAACGGTGTCACTTGGAATTTATCTGTGCCGACTGTGATCCCCTTGAGGAGGTGGACAAGCCGCTCCCTGTTCTCCGTGAAAAGTTTCTGACGGATGACGGTGGTAAAGATCGTTCAGTTCTTACTTCTTACTACTGCTCCTCAATTGGTTGGCCTTATCAAGGACAGGTGAAATCAAGAGTTCAACACCAATCTATATCTAAGAACAGCACATGCGTACACTCTTCAACCGTATCAAGAAGGGACGGTTCCTGACGAGTCAGTCAAGCTAAGTGGTTGGGCAGGATTAATTGCCGAGTTATATGGTTGGTCTCTATTGAACTAGAGCAAAGTACATGCATGATTCGCATGTTCTTTAGGGATGTTTAGATCCGCTCAGCTAAAATTTAGTCTCATCGAATCTGATGTTTGATGCTAATTAGAAATATTAAATATAGTCTAATTATAAAACTAGTTACACAAATAAAGACTAAATGGCGAGACGAATTTATTAAGCCTAATTAATATATGATTAGCAAATGCGATGCTAGGATAGACATTCATTAATTATGGATTAATTATGCTTGATAAATTCAGCTAGTCGTTTAGTCCCGTCTATGTAATTAGTTTTCTAATTAAACTATATTTAATATTTCTAGCTAATATCTAAACTTTCGATGTGATATGAGAAGTTTAGCCTCTGGATCCAAACACACCTTTACTCGCAAGTGCCGCGTACTGCCTACAGTAGTAGCACAGTAATGCCAGGTTTGCCTTCGATCTCAATCTCAATCTCAATTTAATCGAGTTGAAGCTGCAGCTATCGCAGAGTTATTATCGACCAGTGTGGCTGCTAATATCAGCTTTTACTCTTCATGACTGCTACTGTTAATTCGTTGAAGAAACTGATCGAGCTCCGGATTAATGGCGGTCTAGGTGTGTACAGTACCTCGCACGATCAGACGAGAGAGAGGTCTGCCCACGTTATCTTGATTGACTTTTGTTGTTTTATAATGCAATTGGAATTTGAAAAAGACGAGAGCGATTCTAGCCTAGGATCGAAGAGCGTCATGTCATTGACTTCCCCGGCAACGAAAAGGTCAGGGCGAAAGATTCCGGCTTGGCGCGCACCTGGATGAAGTCCCGGAGCAGGAAGTCCGGCGTCAACGCTGCCGGCGGCGGGCGGTAGGAGGCGAGCTCCATGAGCTTCCGCATGGCGGCGGGCTCGGCGGGGAGGAGGATCTCGTCGACGCCGCCCCATCCCTCGCCGGCGCGCTTGAGGAACCCCCTGTCGTCCGCGGCCGTCTTGAGCAGGTCGGAGCTGGCGATCACCACGGGCCCCACCCTCCCGGCCCCCGCCGCGCGCGCCAGCCAGTAGGCCACGAAGCCGCCGTAGCTGGTGCCCGCGACGGCCACGCGGCGGCCCTCGAGGCCCGGCAGCGCGCCCAGCAGCGCCGCCAGCACGGCCGCCTGCGTGGCCTCGGTCGGCGGCGGCGCCGTCTCGGACGGGTACGCGCTGCCGCCGAAGCCCAGGAGGTCGGGGACGACGACGTGGAAGTGGCGCGAGAGGGGCCCCACCTGGCAGCGCCACTGCCAGGTGGCCCGGGGCCCGAAGCCGTGGACGAGGAGCAGCGGCGGGAGCCGCGGCTCCCCCTCCGGGGCCCAGTAGTGGACGGTGCAGGTGGCGCCGGCGCCGCCGTCGGGGTAAGGAAGCGTGACGGCGCTCGGGCGGAGGCCGGCGGCGAGGAACTCGCGGTGCGCGAAGTAGTCGAGCACCGGCACGAGGCTCATGCTTCCCCCCATGGCTGGCTGCTTGGTCTAGTTGGTGGCACTGAGCTACCACTACCAGGCAGGAGGCGGCGACCGCTAGCAGCAGATCGCAGCACAGACCGAGACCAGAGCACAGCACAGGGTGTGCAAGTGCAAGCAAGAGAGTGCGTGGAGGCCATACAGAGTGGGAGGCGAGGAGCTTAAAGAGCAGGTTGGTGGCCGAAATGGAGGGTTCACAGACCATGACAGATGACACCATGGCGTCGTGGATTTGAAAGGGACAGCCGGAAAGGTGGTTGAGTGGACCAAACATGTGTTTCGCCGAGCAGCATGAAAAGAAATCGTAAAGGATTAATAACAGTTACTATAAAATGCGGGGAAGCTTTTGATGTGGGGCGGCGAAGAAGATGTTGACAGAGTTAAAGAGAGCCGTCCAACAGTGGACCCAGCCCATGCAGTGGGACGCTGGCGGGCGATGCTGCTGTATGTATGAGTACGCGCGAGAGTAGCGGGCAAGGGAAGAGCACCTCCCCTCTTTTTCTTTCCTTTTTATCTGAAACTGAAAGAGTGGCCTGTTCACCAATCACCCAAAGCATCGTTGTTACGTAAAGGCAGGACAGGATGATACTGCAACCAGAACGTGATTAAATATCAGTAGCAGAAGGTTTCTATATGCTGCACGGGTGGGCTGTCAGCAACAAATAGTCCATCAGCATCACAAGATTACATTTCGAATGCGAAAAGAGCCGCCAGTTTGGCGATACGGGGCTATACGGACGGATACGTCTCGCACTCGAGCCAGAAGAAAAAACAGAGACAGACTGTCAGCATCTGATCCGGGCGCCAGACAAAAAAAAGCTCTCTGAATTTCAGCCACACCACACAAGCTAGATCTTTTCTATCACTAGCACCCACATTGCATGATTATGGGAGTTTGGATGCAGGTCGTTGCCGCTCCGGTAGTCTTAATTACAATCGCATAATTGTCCTCCGGACCATAAGAGCCTTATTTTCCTGTTGCGCCGTCGCGTCAATTGGCGTTGTCTTGTTGGAGAACGCACTACTGCAGTGCAACAAAACAACCCAGCACTCGTGAGCAGGCCTCGCTTCTTGGGCCCGATCGAACGGGAAAAAGAAAGGCCTTGCTCACTTCTGGGCCACGGCAACGCCCGGCCCAGTGTTCCGTTCGTCCAGGAGGAAGGACTTGATGAAGCGGTTGACGTCGTCGGCCCCCTCCAGCTGCAGCGCGTGCCCCGCGTCCTTGACGATCTCTAGCCTGGATCTCCCTCCCAGGTGCCTGCATGCATTGCATTTGCATCCAGATCCAGTCATGGTGTTGTGCTGCCTCTCTGAACAATCTGAAATTACCCAGGAAAAGGGTTTCGGGCAGCAGCGATGTGCGCGCTTTTTTGCCTACCATACCTGTGCAGCCTGTGGCCAAGATCAACGGGGAACACCTGGTCCTTGTCTCCCCAGATGATCAGCGTCTCCTGAGGATCGGAGTGGAAAGGTGAAGCTTGTTAAATAACTCGCAGAAGAAGCCAAAGCAAGCGCATCATGATGTGGTAGCTGTCGTAGAACTGTACCTGGGTAAGAACCGGGAGGGGATCGAAGCCAGCTCCGGTCTTGAGCAACTCCTGCAGCAGCTCCGCCCTCTCCTTTCGTTGATCCATGCACATGAGCTGCAGCCCAGGGAAAATGGAAAGAAACAAAAACGCCGCTAGCGCTTTCAGCAGTCGCTTGTTGAGAGAAAAAAAAAACAACGTGTAGCGTACTAGCACGAACGGTCTGGCACGAATGGAGATGGACACCGGACTTGACCCGCGGCGAAAGCCATATGTGCCGGAAATGGCCCCGGGGACAGGCAGGCAGGCTGTAATCCTGTCTCAGCAAAGAAGGTTTTCGGCTCTATCTATCTGCTGCTGCTGCTGCTCGGTAGCACGTTCCACGTGCACACATGATTTCACATGGCGTGCCGCCTCTCCGAACCCTTGGATGCCCGGCGGCCGGTTCGCGGTTCTCTCAATCTGCTGCAACGCAGCTTGACGGGGGGCAGTGGCTCATGCGCATGCCCGGCTGCCGAGTGCCGATTCGCCCTCTCCGGCGGCGGTTTGTTGCTCCACACTCACTGAAACGGGAGAAAGGCCCATGGCTGGCGTTCTCGATCGCCCAGCGAATTCAGGGCTCCACCAGCAGGAACGTGGCGGCGGCTGCATGCTAGCTAGCTAGAGTGTTTTGGAGCAGGGAATCTTTACATCGCAGGAGTTCTTTTTTTTCTGTCACTAGGAGTTTTTTTACTACATGGTGGTGAGTGTGAAGACACGTGGGCCACGTACTGACACGGCGACCAAAGGAATCGACGAGATCGGGCGATCCACGGCACGTCCGACCAGATCCACCGCACTCCTCCCCACTCTCTGGAACCCATGCATGTATACGTGGCGCTTTTTTCGTCTAGACAATCAACTAAAACTATCGCCGATGCACTTCTACATTCCACCTCCAGTGCACACGATCGGCCTCTCGAGAGCAGAGACGAAGAAGAAAGGGAAAAAACGCCACCATACGCAAGACAGAATTATTGATGCTTCCAAAATCTGGTTTCGCGTATGCATATGTAGAGATGCACCACTGACCTTTATAGCTACGCTAAACAACCCGAAGCTTTGGACAATGAACTCTGAAATGACAAAGCCGATCGAGGCGTGATTGCATATATATATATAGTTAACTCAATGTGTGCTTGCTACACGACACGCATACTGCCACGCCGGCGGCGAAGGCTACAATAATGCATCGTGGTTGTTGGATGCAGTAGCAACACTGGAAAGACCGATTAATCAAAAGAAATGGAAAGAACGAGAAAGCGATGGAAATATAACCCATTTTTTTCTTTTTGCATCAACAAAATGGAACAGTAGTGAAGCATTGAAAATTGCCAAAACAAACAAACAAGGGATCCATCGAGAGAGGGCACATGCACTGGCCTGGATGAAGTCGTGGAGCACGAAGTCGGGCATCCACGGCGGCGGGCGGTGCATGGAGCGGCGCACGAGGAAGCGCAGCCCCTCGGCGGTCTCCGGCAGCAGCGCCTCCTCGACGGTGCGCTCCTCCCGCGCGGCCATGGCCCGCATCTCCGCGGGCGTGGCGGCGACGCCGCTGGTCATGACCACGACCCTGCCCACGGCGCCGCGGGCCTCGGCGGCGGCCATCCGGTACGCCACGAAGCCGCCGTAGCTGATCCCGGCCACGTCGTAGCGGGGTACGCCCAGGAGCCGCATCGCGTCCGCGGCGCAGCGCGCCTGGAACGCCACGGACCGGAGCGGCGAGCCCGACCGGGAGTGCGCGCCGAAGAACACCAGGTCCGGCGCGTACACGTGGAAGTGCCGGCACAGGCGCGGGAGGTTGCGCGCCCACGTCCACTTGGAGTCCCCGCCGAAGCCGTGGAGGAGGAGCAGCGGCGGCTTGGAGGACGGGCCGGCGGGGCACCACACGCGCAGCGTGGTGGTGGTGCCGGCGCCGTCGCGGCCACCAGACGGGAGGCGGAGGTGGACCGGGCGGAGGCGGAGGCGCGCGAGGAGGTGCAGCGACAGCGCGGCGTCGCGGAAGGCGGCCAGGCGGAGGCGGAGGAGCAGGCGCAGGAGGAGGAGCGAGAGGGAGAGCAGCGCGAGCAGGGTCGTCGACGTGCCGTGCGCCGGCGGCTTCATGTTGATGGACGCCGTCGTGCGCATGGCCGAGACCCGAGATGGGAACCGAGGGCAGGCAGTGGCAAGCGAGTTCCCCAGATCCGCGGGGTTTGAGCAGCAGGCAGAGGCGCAGCGTGTTTATATATAGACTGCCCTGCTCGTAATTAACCAAGTCCTTTTTTGCATCACCATCATATATCAACTAGAGCATGCTACTGTACCGTCTCGCCGGCCACATGCACATGCTCGGATTGGATGCATGGAATGATAATACTCTGGGTTAAATTTGTAAATGATTGCAGATTGGAAGGGAAATGTGGTTGTGCGAGGCGTATGTCCAGCTTTGATCACAGCACGCTATAGCTATATAGAAGCCGTTGATTGCTACTAACAATGATGAAAGAAAGCGGCTGATCGGACCGTTCATGGACAGTAGTAGGGCCGTGAAACAAACTGACAAGTCACGGCAATCCCTTGTCCGTGACCGTATCAAAACTATCAATGGACAGTTGGACACCGCGAAGCCTAGAACGCCTGCCCATGCTCCGAGAGCTAGCACGCCATACCTGGTTGCACGTTGTTTCCTCTTACATCCCACGACAAACTGGCATACCTACAGCGACGCCTGGATTCCGCGTCCACGAACAACACGCAAGGCTCCAAACTGCGACCTGGGCAGTTTTCCCCTGTCCGCGATGATCCACGATGCGGCGGAGCCAAACGAATTTGGGAAGATGCGATGCGCATATCTTGGCCGGCCAACACCACCACCTCTCCTGTTGTTACATTTCAGTACGTATTTCACTCTACTACCTATTTTCAGATTACTACTTCCTCCGGTCGAGGAGGTAGTGCCGTATGCCGTCACTAATCAGAACAGAGTATGATTGAACTTTTGTCACTCTTTGCAAAACTCGACTCACGGACAATCAACACAGCAAGTCAGGATGCATGCTTGAAATTATGCTGAGATTAAATAAATAAAAAAAGAGAAAAGAGTTAATGAGAGGGGTTAGTGAGTAAACCCAGAGCAACCACACTGAGGGCCCTCAGTATGGAAACAGGAGGAGGCGAGATATCGGGCCTTATCATTATGGCCACGAATAGCCGGCCCATCGCCTGCTAGGGCGAGCTCCCCAAGCCAAAGCCGTCTCATTCTGTAAGCAATGTGGCTCCCGGATAGAACCACCACGGACTTATGAGCTCGGGCTCAACTCACAACCCAGGACGAGGCCCGGTTTACTTCCTCTTCCGATCGGTTGGGCCGAGACCTGTTCACTACAGCAACTCTTTTGCCCTCCGTTTAGCTGGAGTAACAGGCGCGCGCGACCGGGCCCGGCTGCCCACCTCCCACGGCATGCCCTTTCAAGCTACGTTGGCGTGCCTGCAACTAGCGATACGGTAAAAAAAAAACCTGGCATGCTTTTTGCTGGGTGGCAACAGGGAATTCTCCGTTTAGCTCCCCCATTTGTCTCCGCCACGGTGACGGATCTAGGATTTTTGAAGAGCTTGCACGGATTTAAGATCATCTCTAGCGGATTGTATATCCACCTCCAGCTATCATTGTTTTAATCAATTTTCTCTCTATCTACGGTAGCGCTATAACGTCGTTTTATATTATATGCAGCCTATATATACGATCCGTGGATACTTACAAAAACATATATGTCTGTAACATAAAAAAAAGAGTTGGGCCATGTCTTTCTGTGTTATGTCCATTTTATTGCCCAATGCTCCAGACTCGAGTCCATTCCGTTGCTTAGACCGTCTCTAGCGGTTTGCCCAAATGAGCTATCTATAGTACAAAACGTTGCTGTAACGCTGTAAACTAACAGAGTGAAATCTGATTGAAATAGTGATAGATAAGGATGAATATACACTATGTTAAAAATGTCTTACATCATACCTACTTTTTTGCTGGCAAAAGAGTCCGAGCTGCCCGGCCTGCCCATGAATGGGTCCGCCCCTGCTCCACGACTGAAAAAAAATATCCGCACAGATCTCCACGAACGTTTGTGGGGACATTGCTTCGTCATCGCCATTGCCCGCGACATAAATCTTTGACGGGTATCTCTGTCCTTGGTTAAATTATAATTAATAGGTATATCATTTGTTATTAGTGAAAATACCGTCACTTGTATATATCGTTAGAGGTAAAAAAATCATTATATATACACATCAAAATGAACACATTTGTACAATGAGTCATCACTTATGAAGATAATTATTTAATTTTATTATTACAGACTTACTATTTATTAACTATTATATGAAAACATTATCATGTGCCAGTTTAACTGGTCCCCTTGGAGAACTGATACCTATTCCTATCCCTGTTTACACGCCGAGGAGAATTTTCCCCTTACGACCTTGTTCGGTTGTAAAAGTATTGGGCAGGTCGAAGGAAATTAAATTCCTTCCTATTCAAATTTGAATGAAAAAGATTTAATCTCACTCAATCTCCTCAAATCCCCTTAAAACTGTACAATGCCTACAGAGAAAAAAAACTTTTCTCCATCTTTGAAGGAATTCTCGACAGAGAATCGGGGCCGTTGCCATCCCCCGGACGCTCGCCTCCCAACCGTCTGCACTGGAGGGTTCAGCGCGAATCGTAAAGCGGGAAAGCAGACTCGGCTCGGTTCGTCTATTTTCTGGAGGTCTCTAGACTAAACCCTTCTTTGCTCGTCCGTAGTCCCCCACGCCGCCGCCGCCGCCGTTGCCGTTGCCGGTGCCGGTGCTGTACCATAGTAGTACTACTCTATAGCCATGTCACCCGCGGCTACCTCATCAGAAGACCGCATCCGAACCTACGAAGACTTCGCGCGGGTGCACGCGTACCTGCTGGCCGCGGCCGGCGTCCCGCCGTCGCTGCACCAGAGGCTGTACGCCAAGCTCGCGGACGAGGTCTTCGACGGCGGGGAGGTCTTCGCGGTCGAGCCCTGCGAGAGCGGGATGCAGAGGCGCCTCGTGCTCGCCGCTGAGAAGCCTCTGGGAAAGGAGTCCGATGTCTTCCTCGTCGACCACGCGTGGTCCTTCCGCCTGCCTGATGCGCTCAAGCAGGTAAGTGGCGTGTGCGCAGGGTGCTAGGAGTGGGTTCATTTAGTTTGTCGAGGAGCCAAGTGTTTGGGTTTTGAAGGGTTCACGTGGCCTGTATGTTTTTTTGCGATGGCGTTCCTGAATAATACCTGCGAATCTGAAATTTGCCAAGCCATTCAGTTTAAACATCTGGTGGTGGATAGTTGTATTGAGAAAATTTTCCCTTCAGTTTAATCATCAGCTCCCAGTGGAGTCAAAAGTCATTTAGCACGTTCCATTTTTTTTTTTTGTTTGCTAACTGAAACTATTATAAACGCTGAAGGTGTTGATAGTTGGCAAGTAATTTGTGAAGCGGCAGGTAGAATTTAAGATATCTAAAACTGCTCTACCTCACATTGGCCTAATTTTCATCACATTACTTGTTTAAAGAAAATGCAAAGATCAGCGCCGTATCGAATTCTTCCATTATCATCTAATGCATGGTCAACAATCAGCACTGGAGAATGATGAAAGTGATCTCATGTTTATGTTTTGATGATGTTGCAGTTGCGGGAAGTACCAGGATTAGCTGAAAGGATGGCAGCATTGATGTGTGTGGATTTGGATCGGAGGATTGAAATCGAAGAGTCAGATGAGCAGCATAGTGAGAAGAGTGGGAGCTTGGAGCATGTCTTGCAAATAGTGGAGAAAGAAAGGATTAGAGTTCAGGAGATGGGAAGTGATTATGCAGCATGGCTGGAACTTGAGGAGCTTGGAATTGACGATGACATGCTAGTAACCTTGGATCTATCTGTAAAATTTCCGGTCTGGTTCTTTTTTCCTGAAAAAGCATTCCAGTTCTTTCTGATGTACAGTACAGGTTCTCAATTGCTCAGTATTATAATCTAGGGGAAAGTGATTGTGTGCTTGATCTCAGATTCCCTATGGAAATAAAATGGAAATGTTTTCAATGCTAAATTTTATCTGTGAATTTTAGCATTTCTCTACAGTACTTAAATACTACTAGTGGCAACTTCAAGAAAGTGCTTTTCATCACATTTTATGATAATCGTCAGATGAATTGTTTTGACATTTTGTTATCGGTACTCAATTTATCTGAACTATTTCCTTTTTGTATGTCACTAGAACCTGGTAGCTCTCAATCTATGGGGAAACAAGCTGCAGGATCCAGAGAAAGTCATGCAAGAAATCAAGAAGTGTGCAAAGCTAAAGGCACTTTGGTTGAACGAGAATCCTGTTCTTGGCAAAAAGTCAGAACTGAACTTTATCTGTTTCTGGTGTTGACTGTTTTAACAAATTCTTCAGTGCATACATTTCATGTCAATTTTAGAGAAAAATAGAACTCGATTTGAGTAAAAACGGGTCATATTACACTGATGGAAGTTGGGAATAATATTAAATACTTTCAAGTTGGCAAGGCACATTAATCATAGCTAAATCCTAGGCCAAATTTTTGTACATCATGGCTGTTCATAGTTCATACAATTGATTTAATATGTAAATGGATATCAGCTGCAGAAAACGGCTTTGGGACAGAAATGAATAAAATGGCTTGCCAATTTTTTGTTATCCATGCACATATTATCATGTAGTTCTCGGTAGAAGGATGAGTGGTTTTGGATCATCTGTTTTTCACAGGGGTCCACAATGCATGCATGAAATTTGGTGCACACAAACCAAATTTATCTAAATAACAGACAGCCTAATGCTTTACATTTGGTTCCTGATTAAGGAGCAAGGAATCAGTACTTTGTGTACCATTGAAGGCCATTGAAAGCTTCTATAATTTTACTGTCACATGCATTTTCAGGCAGTAGAATCTTTTATGGCCTATGCTATCATGATCTGACATTCTATTTTCCTTTTGGTGTTGCTAGTATTGATAAAGATGTCCTAGATGGTCTCTCTGGATTGGAAATATACAATTCACATTTTACGAGTAAAGCTGGAGAGTGGGCGTTAGGTTTCTGTGCAGACATTATTGGAGCAGATAGTCCCACTTTTTCTGTGGAATGCACATTGCTGGAGAGTATTGAGACTATCGACCTGTCTGATAGAGGCATTCACAAGCTACCGGAGGTATCCAATGTCCTCAATTGATCTTCTATAAGTAATAAGTAATGACACTATCTTCACTCTACTGACCATTTCCCAATATGTGGCATTTAAACTTTAAACTTCCAGGCATTCTCTCCTACTAAATTGCCATCTCTATCAAAATTGAACATCCGTGGTAATCCTCTGGATCAAATTTCTGGTGACGGTCTCTTGAAGTTATTTAGTGGATTCACTCATTTACAAGAGTTGGAGGTAGTACCACGCACCAGCCTACATATAATCTTTCTTCAATGTATCTTCCTGTTCCTTTTTTGAGCAATCCCCTATATTCTACCGAATAGGTTCATATGCCTACAATATGACATTGATGTCTCACTGACATGCTCAAGCGACATGTCAGCTCTAATAATGGATTCTGTGGCATACAATGGATTCTCTCATTTTCTTCTGCCCCCTAGATTATTGATAGATCGCTGTAATAAAGTTGTATATTGCAAACTCATTTCGCAGATTGACATTCCTGGCCCTCTGGGAAACAGTGCAATTTCCATTCTTGAATCTCTCCCTAATTTATCTTTGCTAAATGGCGTGGATTGTTCAAGTATAATAGAGACTGGGAAGCATGTAGTTGACTCTGCACTTGAACCACGGCTTCCGGAATGGTCACCTGAAGAATCCCTTGCAGAAAGGGTTATTGGTGCAATGTGGCTGTATCTTATGACATACCGACTTGCTGATGAAGAAAAGATTGACGAAACACCTGTTTGGTATGCTTTTCTTTCCAATTTTTTTTATTATCTCCTTTTCCAAAGCGTTACCGTCTCAATGTTAGTAACTAGTTGTGTTTCTGCAAAAGTCATTGTGTAATATTACTGTGCATTGCGCAGAGTTACCTTCCTTTTGACCATCGAAACATTGTTAAACTTACTCTTCATCTGTATTAAGGGGGTGTTTGGATCCAGGGACTAAAATTTAGCTCACGTCACATCGGATGTTTCGATGCTAGCTAGAAGTATTAAACATGGTTTAATTAGAAAACTAATTATACGGTCGAGGAGTAAACGGTGAGACTAATTTATTAAACCTAATTAATGCACAATTAACGACTAGTTACTATAGCATCACATTTGCTAATTATAGATTAATTAGGCTTAATAAATTTGTCTCGCCGTTTAGTCCTCATCTGTGTAATTAGTTTTATAATTAAGCTATATTTAATATTTCTAACTAGCGTCGAAACATCCGATGTGACGGGACTAAATTTTAGTCCAGGCGATCCAAACACCCCCTAACATATGCTGGGCAGAACTCCTGCCGGCTATTTTAAAAAGAGTTACAATTGCTCATTATGAACAGAATGCTTGGACTGCGAGCAGAGCACATTTTACCAATCCATACTGTTGCAATTTGATGGTTGGTTATTTATATGCAGGTATGTCATGGATGAGTTGGGCTCAGCCATGCGCCACAGTGATAATGCAAACTTCAGAATAGCTCCGTTCTTGTTCATGCCAGAAGGGAAACTAGCTACTGCTATAAGGCATTGACCTTCGAAAATCGAATTTGATATAACTTATTAGCACTATGTAGTTTGCTAATATCCAATCTAATATTTTCAGTTACACAATTCTGTGGCCCACTCATGATGTTCATACTGGAGAAGAGTGTACCCGGGATTTTTTGTTTGGTATTGGCGAGGACAAACAGCGTTCAGCTAGGCTTACAGCTTGGTTCCACACACCTGAGAAGTACTTTATTCAGGTATACAGTTGCATGAAGATACTTCTTTTTGGGAGCTAATGCTGGGAGAATAACCCTATGCTGACCCCATATGTTCTTTTTTGTTTCTTCTTTATAGGAATTCAGGAGGTACCAGGAACAACTTCAATCAAATAGAATTTGTGCTTCAACAAAATTAGAAGAGACACCCTCAACCAGAAGTATACGTCCAAGTGATGGCCGTGCACTTCGAGTATATACTGACATACCACATGTAGAGGAGTTTTTAACACGGCCAGAGTTTGTTCTGAGTAAGCAACACAATCCTATATTATGATTTGTCTCTCTTTTTCTTTGAACGACCTGTTTATTTAGAGATGGACAAGTATTCTCGCTATTGGTTGCGTAATTTTTTGACCCATGCTTGCAATCTTTTCCCCACCTTTTTGCGCCTTCTCTCCTTTCCACTAGAGCTGATTTTAACTTGGAAAACAAATATTAGCTTGTCTACAACAGAGAATATCAATTTATATGAATAATCTGAACCTTCAAAATCTTCACATGTTTGCTATTATTGTATAAGAACTCTAGCTAGTACTATGCTATTTTCTTATACACCCTTGTGATAATACTGTGCAATATATCTCATGCACTGTGTAATTTGTAACTTGTGGAATTGTCAACCTGTCTTGTAATCCTTGCCAGCCAACCAAACCAAAATAAATGTCAGTTTTTTTTAGTGTTCATGTTGATACTATTTTCATGCCTCCTTTAATACACTTCTAAGTCATGACAATTAATGGAATTACAATTAATGGAATTAGTTGAGCGCCTTCCATTATTTCGACAGGCAACCCTTTAACATCTGTTCTGTACACCTGCAGCAACTGATCTAAAGGAGGCTGACATTATATGGGTTAGCATACAAGTGGATTCAGAAGTTAAGAATGCAACAGGGATTACAGACCAACAATACACAAATCAATTTCCTTTTGAAGCATGCCTGGTCATGAAGCACCACCTTGCAGAGACCATCCAGAAGGTGAGCTACCGACATGTTCAGTGCGTGCTTCTCTTTTTTGTGGGTGGGGGACCTCGTGTGACCTACTGTGTAAATCTAGAACCTCTTTGAGCTCGGTAACATCAACATTATACTGCATTAATACCTTAATGGCATCTGAAACTAAGACCAACTCATGCAGGCTTGGGGGTCACCTGAATGGCTTCAACCTACATATAACCTAGAGACCCATTTGTCTCCACTCATTGGTGATTACCATACGAGGAAACGGGATGGCATGGACAACTTATGGATCATGAAACCCTGGAACATGGCAAGAACAATCGATACCACAGTAACTGGTGATTTATCTGCTATCATCAGACTTATGGAGACAGGTCCGAAGATATGCCAAAAATATATCGAATGCCCTGCCCTTTTCCAAGGAAGGAAGTTTGATCTTCGGTACATCGTTTTGGTCCGTAGTTTCCGCCCATTGGAGATATTTCTTTCCGATGTTTTCTGGGTATGACCTGAATCTGACGATACTTGATAAATCCCTTTGGCCATTATCACGCCTTGTTTCACAACTGTTTTGTATGCTTATTTCATTGTAGGTTAGGTTAGCAAACAATCAGTACACTTTGGAGAAGACAAGCTTCTTTGAGTACGAGACCCATTTCACTGTGATGGTAAGATCGAACCCATTCTCACTTTTATGGGATCATATCATGATTATTAGTTGCTGTTGAAGATTTATTAATGTTATATGCTCTGTGCTATTTTACCAAGTCTGATTGCATCTTCTGACTTACGCTTATATTGTGGTCGGTTGTCATGTTACATATAACTAGTACCTAACTGTTTTCACCAATCCAGAATTATATTGGAAGGATGAATCATATGAATACACCAGAGTTCATCAAGGAATTTGAGAAGGAGCACCAAGGTTTTACATCTTGCATTCTTCCCCTCTTGTGTGACATATTTCATTACTAAATTTCAATTTCAATTGAACTTTTAGTTAAATGGCTGGACATCCATGGAAGCATAGGATCTATGATACGCCACGTCTTTGAGTCGGCTGCAGCTGTTCATCCTGAGATGCAGAACCCGTTCTCCAGGGCTATGTATGGGGTAGATGTTATGCTTGATAACAGATTCAAACCAAAGATCTTGGAGGTACGTCTCAGGGACTTCCTATCTTGTAGTTGCATCTTTCTTATCTCTATGCGCATCGATTATAATTTGTGTTTGCTCCATTGGAATGCGGGAAACATTTAGGTATTCTCATTTTATGCTCTACTCGGTATGGTACTATACACAAACATTCGGATCCAACCATAACATTTACATACTGACATTATAAATGACTATAAAATATGACTACCTGTAGTAACTTCTACTTCGTCAGTTGGATTTGTTAGCACCACTATCTTCTATCTCTAAATAGGTATACCCTACGGATCCAACCATAACATTTACATACTGACATTATAAATGACTATAAAATATGACTACCTGTAGTAACTTCTACTTCGTCAGTTGGATTTGTTAGCACCACTATCTTCTATTTCTAAATAGGTACACCCTACACCCTACTAGAAGATTTCTCTAGACATATATGAAACCACATCATCCAAGGAGTCCACTTGGTAGCATGCCACATCACCATCCACTGAGCTATCTATTTATAACTTCTAAAAATTCTCTATGGTTACATGCATACAATACTATTACGTGGTATATATGTACATGGTAGCACTTAAATTTTTGCAGCAACGTGCGGAGAATTAATCTAGTTGGAACAAATGAGTGCACAGCCTAGTCTGAACCTAGATACCGCCACGAGAAGGTTGTAAATCTTGCGCTGCAACCAACCATTGCGCTGTTCTAAACATGAATAACTGCAACCAAACTTTGCACTGTTCTGAACATGAGTAACTGCAACCTTCCAGTTGAAATTTTCATTTCAGTTTTTGTTTTGCTATTTTTTTTTCTTGTATGAACATACTGAGTGTGCAGATATATGCATCCTGCCTGTAACTAGTAAATATGTATTCTAACAAAACCTGTCTTGAAATGGAATGCAGGTGACGTACTGCCCAGACTGCGGGAGGGCGTGCAAATATGACACGCAGGCTCTGGTAGGAAGCCAGAATACCATCAGAGGCCGTGATTTTTTCAACACGGTGTTTGGCTGCCTCTTTCTTGACGAGCAAACAAATGTATCGCCCTTGTAAGTTGCAGGCATCGCCCCAGACACTGTTGTAACTTGTAACACATGACATGTATAACCTCCTGCTTGTCTGTTGCCATGAGAATATGAGATAGGGCGGATGGGCTGTTTTTTTTTTTTTTTTTTTTTTTTTTTACCCTGTGTTCGTATCGCTCTTCTTGACGAGGATGTGGGGTCTTCTCCTGATAACGATTCTTGAAGGCAAGGTAGACCACTAGGCATTACCCCTCTGCTACTCATACACACAGTAACTTCGAAGCATGAGCTTGAATGGTCGCGTGTCATCAACTACACTTCACTGGTAGCAGTAGCACTATCTATCTATTTGTACTCGACTACGGCGATATCTGAAGATGAAGTGAGACATGCTAGCTCCTTTATTTTTCCCTCCAAGATTCAGAGCAGATGAATCGAAGAGTAGCCATGGGAGCTGATTGTTCTTCCAGCATCACCCATGGAACTCAAATCCTCCTCTGCCTCTTCCTCTCCGCCACGCTCTGCAGGTCCGACCCCGACCTCCTCGTCGACTTCTGCGTGGCCGACACGGCGTCCCCGGCGTCGCTCCACCTCAACGGGCTGGCGTGCATCGACCCTGCGACGGCCCGCCCGGAGCACTTCGCCACGTCGGCGCTGTCGCGGGCGACGAACCCCACGCCGTTCGGTTTCAACGTGACGGTGACGAGCCCCGTGTCGTCGCTGCCGGGCGCGAACGCGCAGGGTCTGGCCATGGCGCGCACGGACCTGGCCCCCGGCGGCGTGGCGCCGCCGCACTCCCACCCGCGCGCGTCGGAGGTGGCGCTGGTGCTGTCGGGCAGCGTGCTGGTGGGGTTCGCGGACACGTCGTACCGGCTGTACACGCAGCTGCTGCGCGCCGGGGAGGCGTTCGTGTTCCCGCGGGCGATGGTGCACTTCCTGTACAACGTGGACGCGGCGGCGCCGGCCGTGGTGCTGTCGGGGCTCAACAGCCAGAGCCCCGGCGCGCAGCTGCTGCCGCTGTCGGCGTTCCGGACGGAGCCGCGGGTGCCGGACGAGGTCCTCAAGAGGGCGTTCAAGATCAACGGCCAGGACGTGCAGAGGATCCAGCGGAACCTCGGTGGACCGTCATAGGGAGATCGACAGACAGCAAAAAGAACCCGAAACGAAGTTTGGGAGGAAAATCAATAATGCTCTGTTTTTTTAGTTGATAATAACATCTGTTGCATGAACATGATCAAAGCTCCCCGGTAGCGTATGTGGAGTTGTGGATTGACCGTGGAGAGACATACGAGCAGCCAAGAGCAGGTACCAATATACACGTACACATACGGCGAAGAGTGGCAAACGTATCATGTTCATGTCATGCTGATGCACAGTCACGCACACATCACAAAAGCTATGGACGGTTGACAATCTCTGCGTCGACTTGGGGAGATCTCCGGCCAGACCGTATTCCAGCGCGAGTTTCCGGCCGGTTAATTGGCGTGCGTGTGATGCAGTTGAAAAAACTGGCGATACGTGCGGCACGTGGCGGCGACGCCGACGCCGACGCAGCAGGGACGAACAAGAACACACACACACACACGGGTTGATCGAGGCATCCCCACCCAGGAGAAATCTAAAAGCATAGCATGCTTTAGCGAGAAAGAGATCGATGCCATCTTTTTCTTCCTTTTTCCTCTTGACGTAAAGGAAGAAGACGTCGTCGATCTAGCTCTCTGATGAGTACCGCTTTCTACTCACCTTTTAGGGGACACCGCTGAATTCTCACGCCCCGGCCTGGATATCTATCACCCTGTTCGTCTTCTCCTTGTACGTGATTCCTCCATTGACAAGCATTGTGTGTGTGGCCACCATTTGTGCTTGCCGGTCAGACAGAGCTCCGGCGTCTACGGTCTACCCGCGACGCGAATCGGCGCCCCGGCCGGACACGCATCGGTCGGCAAAGGCCGCGCGCGGGGACACGCATTTTCCTCGCAGATGTTCCTGCTCGTTTGATTTCTCTCCCTCCCGGCTGACATCGGCTCCGTGTTCTTGCCTTCTTGGAAGGCGACGAGCACATACAGCTCGAGTCAAACAGGGGCACAGCGCAATCTGAACGCGATCCACTTGCTCACCGCGGGTGAGCTGAAAACCCTTCTTCAGGTCGACGAGCGGCTTGCACGATCTTCTTACCGCTTTTAATTGCGTGGCATATAAGCTGCCTGATATGGTACCATTCCGTATGAAACCTGACAAGAATACGATCCTTGAGCGACAAACACTTGAATGGCCGGTGTCCAAAGTTCACGGTACTCTACGCCTCTGCCGCAAGGAGGAAAAACCAGGGCACGTACTCTAAATGGATGAAAAATCAGTGCACGTACTCTCAATGGCTGTATGATTTGATCTCTGATGAAGGCTCTGTCAGGGAGCAAAAGTTTTCAGATCACAAGGCACAAGTCGTGTACAAACTCTGTCAGAAGACAGATTAGACTGAGTGACAACACACAATCCATTATCCATGCGGCTGAAACCAATCAGTTGCAGACTCAAGTTAAATCAATCCCGATCCTTGCTAAACACACATCCTTTTTTTTCTAATTTCAGATGAGGCGTACAGGCAAGGGTACATACAGGCACCGCTTCAAGCATGTATCACGCAAGCTGAAACACAAGAAAGAGGGCATGCATTCTAATTTTCAATGGGGCCCATCGTTTTCGCTTGTTCTAGGTAAGGACCGGTTCGTCCCAAGTCATGTGGCATTGGAGATAGATGTGTTTTTTCCCTGCCCCATTGAGATGTTCAGATGTGATGTCTCTCAAAGCTATTCTGCAGACGCAATCCGGTTTTTTGCTGATACCAAGTGTTCAAGTCTGCACCTAATCCCCTGACATGGACATGTCATACCGCATACTGCACTACACTGATACGTCGTCTGACAGAGATAGAATCAAATCAAAGCTGTGGCTGTCCCTGAATCGAGATTTTTTTTTTTGTCTCTCTCTCTCTCAAGGGAAAACTGGAAAGACAGTGGACTTTACCGTTCTGTAGATGAGAAATTCTAAAGCCGAGGAGTTTAATTTAGCTTGCTTGCTTCTTCCGCAGTTGACAGTAGGCCGGTTAAGGTTAACTCTGAATCATGAACTTGGTGGGAAATGGATGGGTTTTCACTGTCAATTGCTGTTGACAAATGTTTGCAGGATCGGAGATGAATGTGTGTGCCTCGAATCCAATCCGGTTAGATCAGAGGGATCTCTCGTTGAAATCGGAAGGAAGAATTATTCAGCTCTGGTGTGGTACATCAGCAAATTCAGCATTCCTTTGAAATGTCCTCGGACAAAATGGCGTGGTCATCATTGGAAATCTGAAATGAATGGACAAGGTTTACACAACCAACGACTATGGAGCTTAAGCCAGCGCGATAGATACATTTCTATCTCGAAATAAATTAACTGTATATTTTACCTGGAAAGACCATTAGCCGGCAGCTTATGCCTACATCATTTTTATTAAAGAAGAAAAGGAAATATATTAGTCGTGCTAATCACTTGGTCATCTCTCAGAGATAAAGTAAAACTTAAGTATAAGCTGTGGTTGCACCCAACCCTGAGTAGACTGAGTTAAATAGCTAGCTATCTAGGAGAATATCTCAGGCAGGCAGTCTCTACTCTCTAGCTAGGTGGTCATCCCCATCTTGATGAAGATGGCCTCGTCGCTTCTCGACATCCTGCACTATGCATGCAATCTGCTGTCGGATCATCTCAGCTTGCTCCTCTGGTATAATGCGTGCAGGATATAGACTCTGACGCCTCCAACAAATAGCCTCTTCTTCGCCGCCGCCGTCGTCTGTACCTTTTGTTTCCGCCTAGTAATAAAACAGGTTCACAGAAAAAAAAAACAGAGCTTGCATTGGGTGGGTCATCAGGATAAGGCATGCAAGCGTTTATTGAGTGTTGGAATCACGAAGGACGACGGACGTGGATGTATTTTTGATTAGGACGCCCTTGTCTCTTGCTTGCGTCACTATTGAAACAGGGACCGTACCTTTGCGTTAAGGTCAAAGCCCACGATCGAACTGTCTGGGACCCTTAATTTGATCAGGAATCGGACAGCGTTAAAACATCTATCCGCGCGGTCGCAAGAGAAAAGGAGGAGGGGCACGTACGCGATGAACTGAAACAGTGACAACATATATACAGCAGGTACCATCTTACTATCACTGATTGAAGATTTTAAAGTTGCACCAATTTCAAAATGTGATAGAAAAAAAGATAAATCCAGAAAATTCTCACAATAATCTTATCTTACTATTACTAATTGGAGGTTTTAAAAGTTGCACCAATTTCAAAGCGTGCTAGAAAAAAAGATAAATCCAAGAAATTCTCACAATAATAAAAAACATCCGACCATCAATTGATAGATTGGAATATTAATAGCCATTAGATCTGTTTTCTAAGTAATTACCCACCTCTGCCATTAAAAAATGTCTTGAGTTCAATTTTTAATGAAAGCAAATATCCTCTTTTTTTTATTATATATATTTTTCAAGTAATTACCCACCTCTGGCATTATGAAAGATCTGAGTTCAATTCTCAACGAAAGTAAATATCTTATTTTTTTTAGATTTTTCTATTTTCAAATTTACCTTCAGTTTTTGTATTTTTTCCATTAAAGATGCTAGAAACTTTTCCATAAAACAGATATTTTGTAGATTTTTTTAAATTTCCATGTCAATCCTCACAAGATGCGCTAGAAAAAAAATAAAATTATAGAAATTCTCACAATAATAAAAATACCCTATCATCAATTAACATGTTGGATTCTTAATAGCCATTAGATCTGTTTTCTAATTAAGTAATCACCCACCTTTGCCATTATCAAAATAATATTAAATAGCCTCTAAAACTACATATTAATTACCCACTCTGCCAATATAAAGGAAAATATGAAATAACACTCTAAATTTATATCTAATTGCTCACATTTGCTATTTTGATAGGATAATATCAAATATCCCCTTTAATTTATATTTGAATTGTTCACCTTAGTTATTATGACTAATAATATGATGAAAGTAACCCCTCAAAATTATATTAAAATCACCTATTTTTGCAATCGATCAAAGATTATCTAAATCAATTAAGCATACATATACATGTTATTATAAAAACCTAAGTATAAAAATAGATCTATATATGTTGTACGGTTAAGGATAATACATTTAAGACTCTAACCCGTGCGAAAATACGGGTTGATTGACTAGTTATTAAAAATAGAAATAAAACTTTGTACCTGTTAATCTTAACAGTTCTAGCTAGCTAGGCAGTTTGTAGCGCGTACGTTTAGTGGAGCTATACATCGTCAGTAGTATGTGATTTATTACTGCTAGCATATGGAGTATAAACACGCACATAGAAATACTTACGTTGTTGGGCGAAACTAGGGATAAATCGGAGGGCCGAGTTGTCATAACTAAGGTTGGCTTGGCAGGCCAACCAACGTTTTCCCATCACGTCGTCCGATTGTTCGAAAAAGAAGAAGACGCACGTACGACGAAGAAGCAATTTTCACGTCAGCTCACCACCAACCCCGATTGAACCCCCTCCATTTTTGTTTGTGCCGCGTTTCATGAGCAGCCGGCGGGAGGGGGGGCTACGGTTGTTTTCAGATCCTTGGGGGTGAGGTGTGAGGGACTGAGGGTTATCTGACGCGCGAGCGATTAAGCGAAGCACAGTGGCTATAGTATATGGCCATCTATCGATCGTAAAAAATTTTTTTTGACTGTCTGGATCGTAAATGAATGGCCACCCAGGAGGACTTGCCTTTGCAGAACGCCATTGGTCAGCGGGCCGAGCAGCTAGCGCGCGTGCCGGCCGCTCGCATGATCAGAGAACTTGGCGGCCGGCCCGCCGTCGCCGGCGTTTACACGCGCGGGTCGCGGGGCGCGCCCTCTCCTGGGCTGGACGTACTCCTGGTCCTGGCTTGATGTTTCCAGTCGTCTCTCCGTGAACGCGGCGGCCTGGTCACTTGCCAGGCTCTCAGAACGGCGAAACCGCGTGCTGTGTCCCGTGGGGAATTCCGTCCCGTGGCCCCGTCGTCGGCCCTGTCCCGGGTCGGGATCAGTCAGGTCCGACGGTCCATGCTATTGCTATGCTGCCGCTGGCATGAGACCGCTGCTCTGCTCGCTTTGCTCATCGTACTCGGTGGGTCTCGGCACCGTACCGGCAGGCTTGGCTTGGCCGGCCGTTCTGATTGGTCAAGCATGCAACGTCAGTCAGAGTACGTAGGAGTACGCGGTAGCAGTAATTGTAGCATGCATGCAGCTCCTCGAAGATTTCTTCTTCTCTGGCCACCCTCCGTCTTCTTCGGCTGGCACGCACCGTACAGGCAGGCGTACACCCACCGGCCAGGAGTTCGGCGCTTCCAAAGCAACTCAGCTGTAATAATACGATGGCTGTCCACATTAGCAGTCGTTAATTAATATCGCTGGGATGGATTGTACTGTATGCTAGCTCCCCTTCGAAGCTTCCATCCCTACAAGTCTCGGACGATGTTACCTACTCCAAGCTAGAGTCTGGATGGCGGCTGTCTGTGAGCTAGCTCCGAGGTAGACAACGTTGTCTCGCATCACACCCTTAGTCCTGGGAAGACCATTCTGGTCCGAAACTCCGATTTTCTAGACTGGAATTCCGTTTCCGCTCGGTACCAGGAAGCGGATTTCGGTCCGGAAAGCGGTGTTTTTCGGTTTCTAATCCTAATACGTGAAGGTCAATATTTTTTGGTCAAACCAAAATTTTTACAACAGTAAAATAGGAAGGTAAACCCTGTTACTCACACACCGTACGCATGCAATTGGCGAAACATTTTATTCAAACAAATGTAGAACCAGAATGGATGGTTTTGTGCTTATCACCGGTTCTTCCTCCTGAATTAAGACCCAATGTTTATAGGTCTGGGGATAAAGTAGTTACTTCGGATATTAATGAACTTTATAAGAGAGTTATCCGTCGAAACAACAATCTTGCCTATTTATTAAAAAGAAGTGAATTAGCACCAACAGATTTAGTAATGTGCCAGAAAAAATTGGTACAAGAAGCCGTGGATACACTTCTTGATAGTGGGTCCCGCGGGCAACCGCCGAGGGATGGTCACAATAAAGTATACAAATCACTTTCATATGTAATTGAGGGTAAAGAGGGGAGGTTTCGCTAGACTCTGCTTGGGAAATGGGTCGATTACTCGCGTTCTGTCATTATTGTGGGTCCTTCGCTTTCATTACATCAATGTGGATTACCTCTAGATATATTGGCACCCAGTATACGAGGGTGGCAATGGTGTGGCATATATAGTTTCGATCGAGGAGCGATGTGGTAGTATGTGTGAGTTATCGTGCGTGGCCCCTTGTGCGTCGATGGGTATATCATTTGATGGTGGTGGTATCGATCATAGCTCGCATATATATTATTTTCCTTACAATTTGTGGCCTTGCTACATCTTTTTCTTAATGAAATTGTTCCGACGGGCATCTTGGAGACGTAGTTCTGGGACTGTATATATAGGCAGGGCACCTGGTGGTTTCGGCGGGTTAGCTAGGTAGGTAGGTTCGATCTACTTGGCGAGCGAGACTAGGCCAGCAACGGCTACGCAATACAACACGGAATGAAACAGCGGCATGAGTAAATGGAATGACCTTTGTTTTTTCAATATCTAAAAGACACCACACGGCGAGGATGAGTGTCGTCGATCGGACAGTGCCTGCTGAATTCAAAGCAGGGCGGCCAGAGGCGAAGCTAGCAGAAATACAAAGGTGGTGCACCGCTTAAGAAACTAAAGGATTTTCTCATGATATATGGTAAATTTTACTCAAAATACAAAGGAATATTTGGTCCACCCTGCCGCCAGTGCACCAGAGACAGTGAACCTAGTGTCGCCCCTGAGGGCAGCACAAATCATGATTCCATCGCAGGGTTTACCTTTCCGTCGAAAAGGTATTTTCCGTAAACTACCCGAAACGAAATTTTGGATTTCCCAGACTTTCCAAACGGAAGCAGAATTCAAATTTAAAAAGACGGATTCCAGATTCTCCGCTGGAAGATGCCATTTTTCGACTGAAAAATGCTTCAAACATATGAAAAACTAAAAAAAAAAAATAAAACATTGTTTGTATCTTTTGTATATTGCAATGTGCAAAACATATTAAATATATTCCACATAAATTATCTTAACAAATGCATATAGACATATGTCGTCACATGAAACCACAAATAAAATGCATAAAAACTAAATTTATCACAATAACACAAGTATATAGCACATAAATTGCATAGTCCACATGAAAACCCAAGTTCAATCTAATAAGCAATGTCTATGTATATCACGGAGTATTTGATAAGTAATGAAGATCATATGAAATTGCAAGGAGAAAGAAAAGAGACCTCTTCCATTCAAAAGGTATGCTCTTGGTACAAGAGGGATCCATAAAGGTAATTTTTGGTGATGCTAAAGCTCAAAAGGTATAAAATTCCATCACAAGTACATACACTTCTCTTCCTGTCACAAATACACGGACCGGATGGTCCGAAACAGGGCGGTCTTCTAGAGTCCTTCGACTTGTGTGTGCATCATCCATGCTCGACATATCTTAAGATCAAGCTGCTAATAACCTTGAACCCCCTTAAAAGTGCGAACACTAAAAAACTATAAACCCTAGCTCATTATACTACTAATAAGCTTGTTTTTCAACCAAAACATAATTTTAACCAAGCAAATGATTTTAGATTTGAACGTGTTCTAGTCCTAATGCTCAGAAAAAAACACCTAGTTTTTATCATATTTTCCATTTTTTACAATTTTTTTGAATTTCCAACCGAAATTTCACGAATTTTACGGAAAATTGAATCCTGTAGTTGACCGAAAACGAAAAAAAAAAAACGAAATTTCGCGAATTTTGTTCGAAATTTATTTCGTCGAGGATTATTTCATCGGATTTTTTAATGGGGTTTTCATTTTTCTTCGTCGGTTTTAGGATCACGAAAACTGTATTGTCCTATGTGTCTTCTGTTTTTTCATTTTGTATTTGTATATAAACAAACTCTGCGTACAAAAGGTACGTACGTATACAGGGAACCTTCATGCCATCCACACCCACATCGTCTTCATGCATGCGTACGCGCGAGCTGATCGAGCTCGATCCTCCCTCCCTACCTGCAACGCATTGACCGTACGTACATTTCCTCCAGCTAGCGACGACCCCTCGGCCGCTACAGCCACACACACCCACGCCCTGACACCACCAAGCATAATTACTACAGTCATCGAGCTTCTAGAATCCACATCCATATTGTCAAGTGCACCCAACACCGTACGGGATAATCTGACACGTACCACTTTTTAATTAATTAACCACCTATTTAACCTGCATCATCATGGATGAGTTGAGTAGCATATCTTCCCGCCCTGTGCTGCGTGCGTGCTTTTATATAGTAGCCTACCTAACCGCGCCGGCCCTTGGAAACCATCTCCTTCACGTATGTAGTTTTATTATCACACTTGTGGCGTTGTTGCTTTCCGATCCTTTGCTAAGCAGCCTGCTGATTGATGTGCCTGATGACTGGCTGGCTGGGCTCGATCTGCAGCAACTTTCTGAGTTTTGGTGCTCTGTCCTCTTCTTGAGCTGGACACATCCAAGTATGAGACATCATATAATGGTATTTCTTTTGGTAGATGATCGATCGAGCTAGGGAGGAGGGTATGCATCTTATTAAAGTTTCTTCTAGATAATGTGATCGATCGATGTGATGGAATGATGATTATATTTAATAAGTACGTACTGTACACATGTGTGATGTGCATCTTAAAGGACAGCTTAATAAACTAAACATATGCTGCTACTATATATTAAGCTAGCATTGAGTTTTGTCGTATGAGTTTGGGCCGGCTGTTGTTTCCCAAACTGTGTTGCTTTTTGCTAACATCTGCTTTTATTATGAGGCCGAGGCATGAATATAGATTAATCCCTTTATTTGCAAAAACAAATAATTATGAGCATCGAGATCTCGAGTGTATGTATGTACCAACGAACGTGTTGTTGAACTGTTGACAGTAAAAGTTGCATACATACTATAAAACAAAAATATCAGCTTTCGTTGTCGATCGGGAGGTGCGTGGCATGCATGGGACTGTTGATTTAAATAAATACTCCGACGACGGATGTGCACCATCCAGTTAATTAGAAGAGTTTAATTAAGATGGGATCCACAAAATTAAATGGTCCAAAGGTACATACAAACGGTACGTGGTGCAGCTGCTACCAATTAGCGTGTGCTAGTAAAACCATATGATCGAACAGATTTGCTCAATCTCCTTGCTGTTTTGAAAGCCATGCACCTTGCACTGCACTGCACATACTGTATACACGTACGTGTCCCTGCTGGTGGCCGCGGGCTGGGTACGGGCGTATGGCCCAAGCAGTAGGAAGGACTGAAGGAGAGCCTCCCTGGCAAGTTGGATGCGGTACAAGTTCTCGTAGCTAGGGCGCAACGACTGTGGTATCCAATACCAGTACAAGCTGTACAGCAGAGCAGTGATGAGCTATAGTACTGGTAGTACCAAAAGCGACGCGTCAACATCGATCTTTTCGGCAAAAAGGAACAAAAAAAGAAAAAAAAAAACGGAGAGAATGGTCGTGTATCGTCACCACTTGGTGGCGCAAATGACGCTCGCTCGAAATTCTCCCGGGCACACGTACGTGCTGCACTTGGCTGATCTTAACCCGTGCAGCAGGTCGTGCGTCTGGAATGAAGGCAAGTATTGTACAGCACGACCTGTACACATACAGAGAGAAAAGTGGGCAATTTGCCAATTTGCATGCACATACTCCTACATGCTTCCTGGTGTGGCTGCATATATCCCAGCCATCCGACCGCGGCGTACTCCTATTCCTATTCCTATTCCCCAGGGCGCGCGGTGACCCAGTCCGGCAGTCCCGGTGAGAACGTACGGCGGCCGCCGTTGTGGCCGGACCGGACCGGACCCGGCCGGCCGAGACACCATCAAAGTCCCGTTCGACATCTCTCCCCGCCGTGCGGTTTCCCGGCCGTGTCAAGCTGAAGCAGCTAGCGCACCCCAGCTCGTACAGGTACAGCCGCCGCCAAGTCAGAAGCCGAAGCCGTCCGTCCCCAGCTCAGTCTCCCTAGCTAGCTACCAAACCTGAAACCACGCACGCCTGAGTCCTGACGCCCCTGACCGGACCGCCACGCGGGCAAGCGCAACTACTCCTCACCAGGATTAAGCCTAAGCGACGAGACGATTAACCTACCCCGCAAGCAAGACCCACCACGATCGAGTCCTCCCGCCCCGCCGGCCGGCCGGCCCGTATATATACCCGGATGCGTCCAGCCAAAGCAGCCGGACGACGGCCGGTGGTGAAACAAGAACCCACCCCCGGACACCATAGATGGCTCGGACGACGGGGTGGGGCTCGCTCTTCGGCTGCTTCAGCAGCTCCCACGGCGGCGGCAGCCGGAGGAAGAACAAGAAGGGCGGCGGCGGCAAGAAGAAGAAGAAGGTGGCTGCGGCGGCGGCGGGGAGCAGCGGCGGCGGCAGTGGGCGGCCGCGGTCGCTGCAGAGCCGGATGTCGTTCACGGAGCTGAGCCTGAGCGGGATGGTGTCGCCCGAGGACCTCTCGCTCTCGCTCGTCGGCTCCAACCTCCACGTCTTCACCATCGCCGAGCTGCGCGCCGTCACGCGCGACTTCTCCATGACCAACTTCATCGGCGAGGGAGGGTTCGGCCCCGTCTACAAGGGCTACGTCGACGACAAGGCCAAGCCGGGGCTCCGCGCGCAGACCGTCGCCGTCAAGCTGCTCGACCTCGAGGGAGGCCAGGGACACACCGAATGGCTGGTAAACCATCATATATCTATATCTGCTCTCAAGGGTGGAAGTGGAACTAACTGAACAATTTCCATTTCCGAATTACGATCGATCGCGACGATTAATTGACGCCCGGCCGGCCGACCTCCATCGAATTCTTCAGATATAGTATTAGTCACTGCCATATATATTAACTGGGTGGTCAGGACAATCAATATAGTACTCTACGCAATAGCGTAGTACGGCAGACGATTTAAGTGAGGACGGGAGGAATTTGCTGCTGATCTCGATGAAACAGTACTTAGTGCCGGCGATGGGACGACGACGTTGCTCACGCATGTCTATCAGCGCTTGCTCCTGCTTTAAATCAACTAATGGACGACTTTGCTTCTTCCAAGTTAGTTGAGCTGCTCTCTCTGCCAATCCTCAAGTTTGAGTCAGTCAGTTAGCTCGGAATTTTCATCCATATATATCTTGTATATGCATGCACATAGGCTCTTCGCACTAATAAGTTTAAACTGGAAAGCTTGTGTTTTCATGTTTACACTTTGTTTAGAAAAGTTTATTTCTTATTTTTGAGTTTCTCGAAGGGCAATATATATTCCCAGCCAAACATATATTCCAAATGCTTGTGACGAAATGTTTGTAGTGATCAACTGGGTCTTGTTATTAAAAGGTTTCGAAAACCAAAAGTCCAAGTGAAAAAGTGCACCTTTGACGGAAAAAAACATCTCGATAGGCACGTTTCTTTTCCTATTTATTTCCAAGTCTATACTATATGCTTTTTTACGTACTTGTGTTAGCCTTTTAATTATTTGTCAATGATATTCAAACGAGTTGTCTTAAACTTTTCTTACAAGTAGAAGTTCTCTAGCTCGGTTGAAGTATTCCACTGCACGTACTGATCAACTTCTTCCCGATCGATCGAAAGCTTTTCTCTTTATGCTTGCCGCTTGCCAGAATGGTAGGATTCAATAAAATGGAACAGCAGTAGTGTTTACCTCAGCCTGCTTGCTTGCCTCATCATCATCAGCTAATCTAATTAAATCAAGGCAGCAGAGCAGCTAACGAGAAAATAAACACTGCCGTATTTACACATACACAGTTAACTCACATAGCCATCTATACATCATGTGAAAACCATGCAGACGGAGGTCTTCTTCCTGGGGCAGCTGAGGCACCCTCACCTCGTGAAACTGATCGGCTACTGCTATGAGGACGAGCACAGGCTGCTCGTCTACGAGTTCATGGCGAGGGGCAGCCTGGAGAAGCATCTCTTCAAAAGTAAGCTACATACCATCATTATTTATAGTATCTATTAACGTTAAATTAGACGAAAACCCCTTAATTTTCATAGCTAGGTCAGTTCATTTAATCACAGAAACATCTAGTACACTACTACAGTATATACCTCATGCATGACCGGCCGGCACATCGTTTTCCTATACAGTGTATATGGGAATGGGATGGGCCATGGCTGCGATGCGACAGTAAAACATGCGTAGAGAGGCAAATTAAAGCCAGCACCCAGCATTCAGCCGGCATCGAATTTGCAGGCGGCAAGAAAGGGATATCTCCCTCGCACGTTGTTGTCAGCAGCCTCCTTTAAATTTCTCTCGCACTCGCTGCATCACCAAGCTAGGGAAAAGGTTCGGATCTCGAGGCGCGCACCAGCCGAGAGCTGGACGGCGCGATCGATCTCCATCACCAGCTCGTTTTCCTCGCGCAGATAAAGCTTTTCTTTTCTCTGGTTCTGGGCGAGAAAAAAAAATCTCTCGGTGGCTGCTGGATTCGCTTTCCGTGCTCTACACCCTTCGGTTTTGTTTCTCCTTTTTGGAGCAATTCGTCCCCATTTTCCGTGAAGGTTCAAACTGCCTTTGGCTTTGGGAGCTCGAGCAGCTGTCGTTGCGGCGTCAATTGCAGCCGTGTTACCATCATCATCCCTCGATTCCGATCCCATCCCCGGGTCATTTTCTCTTACTAACCACTTTGATCGATATTATTTTCACACCGCCGTCGTCGATCTTGATTATATGGAGTATATGCTTTTCAAATTCCATGCTTGATGATTGATTCTACGGCTAGCTGCTGTAGGAGTAGGACACCTGCGCGCCACTTGTTTGCAATCTAGTAGTGGCTTTAGTTTATGCAAAGTAAAAACCTACTGTAGTATTTTTACTGGATGTGATTAGAACCAGTCGGTAGCATCTAGCACATCTGTCATTCTGGATTATAAGTCAAAAGGTTTGTGAACTATATATGCTACCACTACATACGATTCATCTGGATCATTATAGGCACTGAGATTAAAGGGTTATCAATTAGCAAGATGCTTTTCACATATATAGCAGGGTAGTAGAAGTTTGCAGTTCAGTCTGGTTAGTTCCATGCATGCATGGCCATTATTAGTCTGTTACAATGTTCTGCTATGTCATTATTAGTAGGGTGAAATGGACCAAGATCAATGCCCGATTGATTGGAACACAAAAGTCTCATCATATATAACAAGGTGTACTACGCTATTTATTGTGAGCTCCCGGTGAAATATATGCTTCCAAAAAGTCGCTGTAAACAGTTGGCCACTGACGTGGATCCTTGCTTATTAGGAAAAATCTTGCTGTGTCTGTATGCCACATCTTCTGACAAACTGCGCGTGTTCTGAAACAATATGCAGTTAACTTTGCATATACTCATCTATATATGGTACAGATAAGTACACCAAGAATTAGGCGCAGTTCATTTCGCTCGTTCTAAACAAGAGGATTGATGATGGTATTGGAAATGGACATGCTCCCAACATTTGGCAGACAGCCAAGCTGCGCCATATATTTTACTCTAGCTTAAGTCTCAACTGAATGCTTGTTTTGATGACGTACAGATTTGTCGATATCTAGATAGAGATTAAATGCGATGCACACATCTACCGGCCGGCTGTGGAACTTGGCTTGATCACCTCGATCAGCTGATTGCACTTACTGATGATTAATACGATGTGTGTGTGTGTGCAGAGTACGCGGCGTCTCTGCCCTGGTCAACACGGCTGAAGATCGCCATTGGCGCTGCCAAAGGGTTGGCCTTCCTCCATGAAGCCGAGAAGCCGGTCATCTACCGGGACTTCAAGACCTCCAACATCCTGCTGGACTCGGTGAGTATGTAGTAGTGCATGTGTCTGTCATCATCCACATCTACCTACCTACCGCCCGCTCACTGCAAAGATCTGCAGGCAGCTTCAGTTTTGTGTGGTTGCATTATTGCGTTGGGTTTGGTTACTGAAATATCTGTCTGATCCGCCTGAAACGGAACTAGCTAGCCATTTGACGAGTAGACTGGTGATCTGCTCAAATCGTCAGTCAGGTCTCGCCGAACCAAATGCCAACTGCTAAGCAACGAAATATTGACCTCCTATCCTCCTCTGGCTTCAGTACTTCAGGCCGCCTGTGATGAACATGAATCAGAAGTGCCAACAACCTACCACTGCAAATCTGCGATGCTCCCCGCCGTATTGACCTGTCATGCTCGTTGAAAGATTGTTTTTTTTTTTTTTCCTTGGATAGAAAAACTAGGCAAAGCAAAAGCATGCTACCAATGATAAAAAAAAATGACAATTTTTTCTGCTTCTAATTAACGGAGTTGTTGAGGATGCTGACGTCTGCGCGCATTCGCTACAGTTCCCACCACTTATTACTACTACATATTTGACTTTGGAGATTTATATACAGAGAGAGTCTTTTTTTGGTTTTCCTTATAGTATATACTTATTATATATTGTGGCTGGGCGTAGGACTACAGGGCGAAGCTGTCGGATTTCGGGCTCGCCAAGGACGGGCCGGAAGACGACGAGACGCACGTGTCGACGCGCGTGATGGGCACGCAGGGGTACGCGGCGCCGGAGTACATCATGACGGGGCACCTGACGGCGAAGAGCGACGTGTACGGCTTCGGCGTGGTGCTGCTGGAGCTGCTGACGGGGCGCAAGGCGGTGGACAAGTCCCGGCCGCCGCGGGAGCAGAGCCTGGTGGAGTGGGCGCGCCCGTACCTGGCCGACGCGCGCCGCCTCGACCGCGTCATGGACCCCGGCCTCGCCGGCCAGTTCTCCACCCGCGCCGCGCGCAGGGCCGCCGCCGTCGCGCACCAGTGCGTCGCGCTCAACCCCAAGGCGCGCCCCCACATGTCCGCCGTCGTCGACGCGCTCGAGCCGCTGCCCGCGCTCGACGACTGCCTCGTCGGCACATTCGTGTACGTCGCGCCGCCGTACGCCGCAGAGGATCAGGCGGCGGCGGGGAAGGCGGGAGGCGGCTCCTCCTCCGGAAGACGAGGCCGGCGGAGGTCGGCGGCGGCGGCGGCGTCTGGTGGTGACCATCAAGGTGCTGCTAGGACGACGGCTGATCCATGATGAACTGATGTTGCCTGCGTGCTTATTTTGCCTTGCGCCCACCACGGATGTTCTTCGGACGTCCTGTACGTCGTATCTGGGAATATACGTAGAGTATAATTGGCTGAGCTACCAGGCCGATCGATCAAGCAGCTAGACGATCGGTGAAAATTAATGTTTTGGATTGCGTTTGGCTTGACAGATCATGGAGTATGCACACAAGAGGTTTTGAAACTGTACACTATGTGCATTGCAAATCCATAATTCCTTACGTGCACTGGAATCGTACGGTTGACGTTGGCCATGCGATCGTAAGCGGGAACCGCAATTGTGGAGCTGAGGTCCACCGGACCCAAATGAGCTCCACAGAAGCTGGAATATATATGGGCCAGGCCAGCCCAAGGAAGATATACTAAAAGAAAAGTCTTTTTAAAAAAAAAATTCCTCTGACTATTGACGAAGTTTCTTTTTATGTTCTTAAACTTAAACTTATACTACGGTACGTCCAAATCCATAAAGTTTCAATATAAATATTTGAGTAAATTAATTTTTTAAGTAATCCTTTTCAATGTAAATCTAGATCCACGATATCGGATTTTGAGAATTAAGAATAAAAGGCTAATAGATCTTGCTGATCAAATTAACCGACACAGATGATCATTTTGGGATTTTGCGCTTGTGTACGTAGATGATCCGATTATACTACGGTATGCACATTAAGAAAAATCTGAAATGGTACTGTTTGGCGGAGAAGTAAAATGCTTAACAATCAAGATTCTTCTACAACTGTATCAGGAAGTCAGGTGTGCGGATTGTCAAATCTTCCACAAGGGGCCATGAGTACGTGTCGTCATTCCAAAATAAGTAGATGTAGAAAAAATGGCCACGTACTCTACAGTCTACAACCTCTCTCTCACCCTCTCCCTTAGGCTGAGTACAGACAGCGTGACGGTGTCCATCCACGTACACCAGTGCATGTACACTACTCTCTTCACCACGGCAGTCCCCTTGCGATCTTAACAGCCAGCTAAAGCTTACTCGCCGGCCTCATCGTCGGTCGAGACTGAGCCCCGAGCAAAATGGCGGCCAATAATCTCAAGTACTGGTCTCCTGTTCATCTGGCCCTTCTCCTCGTTGCCGCGATGGCCGGCATCGCCAGCGCCGGCAACATCGCCGTGTACTGGGGCCAGAACGGCGACGAGGGCTCCCTGGCCGAGGCCTGCAACTCCGTCCCTGGCCGAGGCCTGCAACTCCGGCAACTACGCCTTCGTCATGATCGCCTTCCTCACAACCTTCGGCAACAACGGACAAACCCCGGCCCTCAACCTCGCCGGACACTGCGGCAACGGCCCCGGCGGCAGCTGCGCCTCCCTCGACCTCACCGCTGACATCCAGGCCTGCCAGTCGCAGGGCATCAAGGTGCTCCTCTCCCTGGGCGGCGGCGGCGGCGGCAGCTACGGCCTCACCTCCACCGACGACGCCAACAGCGTTGCCCAGTACCTGTGGGACAGCTACCTGGGCGGCGGCGGCTCGTCCCGGCCGCTGGGCTCCGCCGCGCTGGACGGCATCGACCTCGACATCGAGAACGGCCGGCCGGCGCACTACGACGAGCTGGCGAGCGCGCTGAAAGCCAAGGGGCAGCTGCTGCTGACGGCGGCGCCGCAGTGCCGCTACCCGGACGCGTCGCTGGGGCCGGCGCTGCAGACGGGGCAGTTCGACGTCGTGTGGATACAGTTCTACAACAACCCCGTGTGCGAGTACGCCAGCGACAACGGGGACGTCGGAAGCCTGGTGAGCGCGTGGCGCTCCTGGACCAGCGGCGTCAAGGCCGGGAGCTTCTACCTCGGCGTGCCGGCCGCCAAGGCCGCCGCGAACAACGGGTACATCGAGCCAGCCGACCTGACGGCGACGGTGATCCCGGCCATCAGGGGCATTGGCAGCTACGGCGGGATCATGGTGTGGAACCGCTACTTCGACGAGCCGAACAACTACAGCGGCCAGGTGAAGGCCGGCGTCTGATGAGCAACACACTACAGAGAGTACAGTAGCCGGTTGCCTGTATGAGTCTGCTCGATCAGATTCTCTACCTGTGAATTACTAGTAGCACGAGTTTGTGTTGTATACCCGATGAATAAAACTTGCATTGGCTGGCAATTAAGAATGACCGACGCATGCATTTCTCGCATCATTGAATTGATGCATATCCCTGTCTAATTAAGGTAACCTGAACGAACCGACACTAGTTAAACGTGAAAGCTATACTCAACCGCGCGACCCGATTGTCAGTGGTAGATCCAGAAACAGAGCAAAGGAGCAACCAAATACAGTATTCAGAAACTACTTTCAGGCGTTAACCCCAAGCCCAACCTTGGGCGGTTAATTAAACCTGTATAATCATTTGGAAATATGTATATTCATGTCATACTTAGGAAATGCAAATAGCTATCACGATGCATTATGAAACAATATTCTGCATTTTGCGGGTAATCAGGAAACAATATTCAACAGTTAAAAAAAACTATATTCAAGCAACTCGTAGCAAAGTATGGGCGAGAACTAAGAGATCCTTTGCATGTCAAGTAAACTACTTGAAAGTTGAAACCAAATAACCAATTTACAGGACGGTTCCATATCATATATGTAGTTATGTACATGGTTAACAACCAACGAAGAGAAAGTGTAATAGTGTTTCCAAATAACCAAGCTCGATCACAACTTTTAAACAAATTGCTAATTTAATGAATCTTATTGACAGATGGATATGAGCAGCTTCCATATCTACTAATATTAACACCTTGTGGACTCTCCATGCATATTGTCAAGGATGGCAATTACACCAACCACAAAGGCCTGGTCATAACCTGGTTGCACCACCACTTGGTAGAAGTCCCTCCCTGCCATCATCCCCTTCACACCAATCTGTGGTGCACATCAGCAATGGACAAAAAGTTAGCATCGCCTGCTGGATCATAACGCAATTATACTCCAAAGTTCCTCCAAACTTCATAGTCCTGGCTGTGGAGTTTTTACCTGTGCTACAATGTGGCCCGCTCGGTTTTTTATGGCACAAGATCTCTGAACAAAGGATCCAGTCACCTCATAGTCCCAGTGTCTCTTTCTTCCCTTTGGTTCCACGGTGACCCGAATATCACCCTTCATGCAAAGGACAGGCTTAGGATCCTGCAAACTGAAAACCAGCTTGCTTGGTTCACCATAGTCGGTCAGATATCCTCTCCACCAGTTGTTTACACTCAGCGCTTGAACAACGCCTTCCTATGAGACAAAATTTGATCAGTTTTTCAGAAACTTAGCTGAAACTGAAAGATTTTGTTGCATTAGTTAGGAACAGAACGACTCTAAGTTTGATCCAACATTCAGAAAAGAAAACTGAAACTTTTCCAGGTTAGCTCCTGAATTTTTTTCACCTTCTTGTGAATGAAGAGGATTGCATTTCCATCACCATCCCTGACAATCAGCTGCCCACTAACACCGATGATCCCACAGCCATCGACGCTGAAGATGGCCCTCTGACCGTGGTCTGTGACAACAAAGCCACCACCGTTCACGGTAGCAGGACGCCTGCGCACCATCAGCACGGCGTGTGACGAACTGCAGAATATCTTGCTGACAACTGGAGCTATGGTTGTGTATGCACCCATGGTGCGTATGTATGTAGATCTTGCGGTGGAGATAATATATAATCCTTTCCCAAGGCAGGTAGCTATATAGTATGCGCTATCCTTTTAGGTAGCACATGCATAGGCTTGGCAATGGAACAAGGAATAAATAGAGTCATTTGAGTGTGGATGTGTCTCGTGACTCATCTGTGTACCTGCCTAACAAGGAGTTCCTGTAGAGATTGTGAACTTGTTGATCATTGTCAGCCAATCAATCTGGATGAAGTATGACATTAGAAGCAAGCCAATGAGACATCACAATGCTTGGTAAGTATGCAGGGCTGCTGGATTCCACAAGAAGAATCTTTGAACAAGTTTGCTTTAGGCTACCAAACTACTTTAGCTTTCCCTTTTTCAAGTGTCTACACTTAGCTGAAGACAGATTTTGCCTAATCACGGGCCTAATCATACAGAATGGCACTTTGTTAGCTGAATGCTGCACGGCAGTGCTAAGTGTGTACCTTGTGATGCACACAGAGTTCAGGAGATTAAACCCAGCTTATCCTTCCATAAGTGGTATCTAATCATGCGACAGGATAATAAATAGCATTAACTCTGTTTTTGTTTCCTAAAATAAGGCATTGACCTCTTCTACACTGAGGGAGGGAGAGAGATGCTTCATGATTATTGGGCAGGAGAAAGCATAGAGAAACCGATCAAACATGCAGGCCGCTGATACCAAGTGTAATAGGACCAATTGCACAGAGATGCTGCTGGTTAGAAAGCTATGTTTGGATGGCTTTGAACATTCCTATTCTGACCTTTTAAGATAAAGGGAAAGTCCCTGTTAACACCCACATAAAAAAACACAAGAAAAAAAGGTAAAAAATGAAAAAGATCATTTTTGGAAGTGTCGAGGCCTCAGAAAAGGGGTCTCTGCTTATCTTAAAAACCTTATACATCAAAATCAGTTTGATTTTATTGGCTTGCAAGAAATAGCGGTGCAGGAATATCCTGTTTTCATTTCTCAAAAGACATAATACAGCGGTGATTACATGTGGGAACAGAATACATATTTGGAAAGGGAAAATCCCTCCAAAGATAAAAGATTTTATGTGGCTGATTATGTGTCATTTTGACTAAGGATAATCTAAAAACGACACTGGAAGGGTTATCCTATTTGTTATTTCTGCACCCATGATGAATCTATAATCCATCTTGATTTTTTTTCCATATCCAGTGGCAAAAAAGTGTTGTGGGGATATAATAGCTTTTAGCCTTGGTAGCCATATCACTCCCACAGCAATACTGGGATTGGATATTAGAGTGTTTGGCACAACGTACGGAGGGTTGAGCAAGGTACTAAGGTAGACATGCAGGATTGGATAAAAAAAGGTGCTCATCTTGCTGGTGCAGGTGGCTGAGGGTTTCAGGCATAGGTGCCGAGGGACAATGCTGGTGAGAACACAACCAGGTTTTTGAAGGACAGATAAAACAAGGTGAAGGCTGATAAGAAAAAGAGAAGATGATGTAGGCAGATCATGAAGTTTTGATGCCGTCCGCGTTTTCTGATGGGAGTTCTGACAGAGGGAGTTAGTAAAAAACTGTACTGAAGGATGATCGTTTTTTACGCTATGTGATATTGCGTAAAGGTCAGGTCGTCCCCGTTCTTTTTCTTCTCTGTACCTCTTCCCAACTGATGTATTTCTATTATCTTGATAATAGAAATGGGTTACCCCATTTCAAAAAAAAAAATGTTGTTCAATGTCATTTATCTTGCTTTTTCTCAAACATGCAAAAGAGCTGCGTGCCATTGTATTAGTAAATATAGAATAAGCCAGTCCAAATAAAAACCATGACCCTGCCTAGGGCGTTAGTTTAGATGTTATTTATCTTGTGAACTGTCAGCCTTAGCATGATTTGTTCATCTACATATACCTTTCCACGTCATAGGTCGGTCTTAAACGAGACATAACATCTTATTGGAGTTCTAATTAAAGCTCCCGCAATGTTCTGAACAACTATTACTATTTACTGGAGTACCTTTTTAGCGCAAATCGGCATGTGTTCTGCCTTTTCATGAAGTAGGGCACGAATGACTATTGTAATTGTATATTCATTTCACAAGATGCAGGCTGCAGGCAAAAGCGTAGGCCACATTCGAATCCAAACAATTTCCGCTACACCAACTTGGGCCAAAACTGAATACAAAAAATCAGTTGTGTTTACCTCGGCGTCCGAAGGAGCTCCACGGGCTCGTGCAGAAGGCGGTGGCCGTGCGCAGCGGGGTCGTACTGCCGTAGACCTGAGCCTGAGCTTGGGGCAGCTCCGGCGGGGTGATGGTCACTGTGGCGTTCCGGGAGCTCGCACGCTAAACTGCTGAGCCAGCTGTGCGGCATAGACCACGGGACCCTCTCGTGCTCGATCCCCTTCGGGACCCCTTACCGGATCTCCTGCCGCCGTCGCCCGAGGCGGAGAAAGGGAGGAGGCGAAGAAGAGGAGGAAGGTCGGAAGGAGGAGCATGAGGTCAGCCACAACAACGAGAAGGTGCGACCGGGCACTCCGACTGCGCGATGCCACCACGCCAAAGGCGGCGGGCGTCGGACGGGAAAGAGAGCGATGCGTCGTTGTGGTGGGACTTGGAAGAGAACGAAGAGATCACGGGGGACTTTTACGTAAATGGGGCGAATCCAATTTGCAAACTCCGTACACCCTACAACGCGACCTCCCCGCACCCTCCGATCCGGGCGCCGGCGGCGGACGACCGGCGTCGACAGCAAGCCCGCGGGAGCCGCAATGTCTTCCGCAGCACCTGTTCCGGATCGATGATCCGCTCGGCACGAAGGTGCTCCAGGCATTCGCCGTCTTCGTCAGAGGGCGGCAGCCGGTGTCAGAGACAGGACGGACGGTGGTAGCCGCATCCGAGGAAGAGGAGAGGATGGAGAATATCTGGTAAACCCCGCCTCCTCCGGTCCTCCGCTTTCCATGGACGCCGTCAATTTGGTTCCTTCCACGTTTTTAATCATGGACCGGTGATGGAATTTTGGTCCTATTACGTTGCCGTTTCACCCCCGGCTTGCTATGTAGTCGTCCCGGCCCCGTGCATTCACTGATCTTCCTTGCCGGCGATAGATGCTCGGTAGGCGAAAACGAGTTATGTACGTAGTAGCGAATATCCTGATCATAAGCACGCATTTGTTGGCGGGTAACTTCACCGATGCCCACTTCGGCATGAGGTGCCTTCTGTCTTCCATCCCCAATGTTGGTAGGCATAGGTTCAATAATCACTTGATGTTTATTTTGAAGAGTCTCATGATTGGTAGTCTGGTTGATCTACGGACAAATTATTGAATTGCGGCCTTATGCTGCACAGCAATAGGGAGATTTTGAAGTGCCAGCAGTTACTGACTGAACTAGCAAAACAAGTTCTGATCTTTGATGTGGATTGGAAGCTCTTGAGTTTCTTGCTTTGCAACAAAGCTCAAACAAGTCTGGGGGAGAGGCAAAAGATTTGAGGAGGCTGGCTAAGGGGGTATAAATATTAAATAGCCTCCACCTTCAAAACTAGCCTTTGGGGGAGATTGTTGGTATATGCAAACACCGGAGCTTCAGTCGGTGAATTTTTGTGACCAATGCAACATCAGGTCAGCTGTTCTCCCCCAAACTAGCCGTTGGATGTCACTTTGTCCGGTGATACTCTGATGAGCACTTTTTATAAGGCATCAGATCATCCGGTGCTTGCATCCTCTCTACTTTGACGCCATTCGGCTGTTGGAATTACTCTGATGATACTCCTGAGTTGCTCACCAGAATGTCCGATCAGTTCAAGTTCACCGTTCCACTAATTTGGCATGCTTGTGTATAGGCTATAGCTACTCCACGCACCTGGTGACACCCCATAAGGCCTCAGGCTCCGTGTCCTATTGAACAAGCGAGGAGTGTGCCTCCGTGTCCTAATTTTGCTGCATGCCTGGATGCACCACTATGGCAGGTGCGCTGCTGTGCAAGATGAAAACGCAGGGCCATGCGAGATCTACACTGGAGAGGAATGCCGCTGTTGCAATGAGGAAGAATGACGCCAATCCCTTGGGGTGCCCAGCCTACTGTGGTTGGTTGGGCACAGAGTCACAGACTCGGGCAAGGAGAGGTCCACCACTCCTATGGACGGTGCATCGACACTGCGACACACCGTCTCCTACTCTGCTTCCTCGATATGTTGCGCAACGGTGACCTTCAACACCACTTTCTGCTGGACTACACCATGTGTTCCACCGGCTATGGCTGGTCCTAGGGAAGTCTGCTCAATCAAGTGCAATTGTGCAACCACGACAGGGATCGAGGTATGTCATCGAGGGTATTATCGAGTTCACCATGCAGCTCAGCTTCGGAGTTTGGACTCGAGGCTGCTCCATGCTGGAGCTGCTGCTCGCCATGAGCTACCTTGCCATGCGCCGCAACCTGGACGCCCACATCTGTGTTTTCTCAATTTACTTCTTTGAGCGAGACATGTGCAAACAATAATCAGCTCAATTTACTTGTGGCAAAAGGGTGGTGACAAACAGATCATTTAACTAACAATGCACATATATATGAGATATGCTAACCCGTGCCATATCTGCTTCTCAACGGATGCCGTTGTGTTGTTTTTGTGACGTTATTAAGTGTTGTTTTAGTGATTACTATTGCCTCGCTTATGTACCTAGCTTAGTCCAGGATGTAAATATGTATATATGTTTCCAAATTTTAGATTTGATCATGGATTAGGATCATCGCTGTGGCCTGTGGGTTTGTGGCCTTAACAATACAATACTGCATTTGTTTTTCTATAGCTCTAATGTTCTCTTGTGCTGCAGCCTGTACCATTTATGTGGATGCTGAAAAACAAGGAACTGCGAGGAGTTTTGCCTTAATATTTTTATGGTTTGTCAATTTTTGTTTTACTTTAGATATGATATATATGCAGTGTTGCCGCAAATGTAAGTTATAAATGATGACAGCTACTCCAACGAGAACTCTGTTTCATCTTCTAGCTAATTGTTGAACTGATCACCCATCTGCCTTATGTGTAATGATAAGATAATTGGATTGATTTATATTGGTGGAGCATTTTTTTTACCTTTCCCTACTCAAATCAAGGTTACAAAATCTCAGCTATTGTTCTCAAAGTTGCTGATTGTTCATATTTTCAATGTATCATGTTTTTTTTTTCATCAAATGAATTGACGGGTCACTTTTGCTAAAATTCTCAAAAATAACCAGTTTTGTGTGTTTATCAAGCTGAAGTGCTGGACTGAAGGCCCCTCTTTGATTGCCTGAATTTGCTAAGTTTACGGACTCTCAAGCCACTGCTACAAACAGTGTATGTCCAGTCAGTATCATGTGGTTATTACTACATTTTAAACAATCTCTTTGGCTTAAAGTGCATATTGTCAGCTGATGGGTTTAGATTTATGTTACCTGAAAGGAACACACATTTGTGTGTTGATTGAAAGATGATCCAGAATTTCAGATATGCGTGTGATCTTTTGTTGCAAAGTCAATCATGGTATACCAACCATCCGATTTGATGAACTTATAAGTGAAAATTTTGACCTGCAGCTGTAGCGCACTTTAACAGTTACTGACGCTGGAGGTATGGATTTTAATCGCCCCTAGCAACTCGCTGTTGACAGTAATAATTGATTGTTGTGCTAGGGTTGTTGCTGAGCAGTCAGCTTTTGCATCGACAGGTCGACCGACAGCCCCCGGGGCCGGCAGCGGCAGCTCCTTCATAGTCAGACGAGGAGGCTCCGATGGAAACTAAACTGGCATCAATCTCCTCCAACCGCAGTCAACGCACTGAAGCAAGCCGGTGGCGCCCTGCGGCCCGCATGGTGATCACACCACACGGTCGCTACCACTACTAGCAGAGGTACTAGTGCAGCCATGTTGGTGGTGCCCATGAGCACAAGGCAAAAAGGAAGGCTAGTGGAAGAAACGGGTTGGATTTGATGCCTCTGTCACCGGCCGGCCACGGCCTGCCGCCCAAGGCCCACTGGCCCAGCCTCAAAAGGCAATGGACCGCCAGAGCGCTCAGCCTCCGTTTCCTTTGCCAGCGCCGTTAGGCTAAAACCGAGAGGCATCTTCATCTTCCTTTCTCCGTGACTGTTCTAATTATTCTTCTCTCTATCTATAGTGCTGTAACAGTATCGCATTTAGATTTGCTGTCGTCATATGCAGTCGCCGTTGGTTTTAGCCTTAGACCGCCCCAACCCGACTTGCTTAAAAACTTGTTATTCCTTTACTGTTCTAACTATCTCACTCTACTTTCTCTGTACAGTTTATAGGCATTACTTTGCCCATCCATTAAGGATAGCCTTAGAGTTTTTTTTTTCATTTCATTATAGCAAATAAATAAGTACTAGCTAGCTTAGAGGCGTCCTTTTTTTTTTTTGAACGAAATGGCAGGAGCTCTGCCCATCAATTAAGGGGAAAAAGTTTAAAGAGCACAAAACGCGGTCCTAAGACCGGAGAGAACACACCCGAGCACATTCAACGGGGGAAAACTCCCAGGAAGCCCCAACACAAGCAGCTATGGGCTTGCAGCAGCAACAACAACCCTATTACAGGGGAACAAGGCCCTTCTAAAAACCAAAACATCTTCTTTAATTCTCAGAGCTATCTGGAGAGGGGTAAGGGTGTTGCTCTCAAAGATCCGACGATTACGCTCTTTCCAAAGGTTCCACAATGTGTAAATCACGATGCCGTTGAAGTCACGCTTCTGATTTTTCGGGAGCAGGGAGGACGCTGCTTCCCACCAATTCTTTATGCTGGAGGAGCTAGCAATGTCGGCCTGTGCAGGGAGAGTCATCTCTTCCCACGCAAGGATCTGATCCCATACAGCTCGGGCAAACGGACAATGCAACCCGAGGTGGAGGCCGGTCTCGAGGGGACCGTTGCAGAGAGAACAGGACGGTTGGTGGGGCCAGCCCCGTGCAGCAAGGTTATTTGCAGTGAGGAGCTTATCTTGTAGAAGAATCCATGCAAAGATCTTGCATTTTGGTTCTGCTCGAGCCCGCCAGACAAAGTTTGCTTTAATGTGGCTGTAGGATCCAAGGAACTGCGCTTTGTAGGCTGAACTGACTGTGAAAATACCATCTGGGGTCCATTTCCAAGCAATGGAGTCCGGCAGATCTGGCTGTAGCTGGAAATCTTGGAGCCTAGTCCAAAGGGAGACAAACTCTTCAATCTGTATAGTGGAAGTAATCTTGTTTCTCAAAGATCTGATCCAATTTCCCCCATTGATCTCAGAGGCGACCGACTTGTTCTTTCTTGAGACTAGCTCAAAGAGGTGTGGAGCTAAGTTTCTTGGTGCCATGCCATCAAGCCAACTATCATGCCAAAACTTGGCTGACGTACCATTTCCGATTGTGACAGTAGTGGAGGCGCTAAAGAGCAGTCTGTCTACATGGTTGCAAGGCACATCAAGACCTTTCCAAGGGTGGTCCTCTCCCATCCAGTCCTTCCAAAGCCAACGGAGCCGAAGAGCACGGCTGAATTTGTCAAGGTTGAGGACGCCCAAACCTCCGAGGGCTTTGGGCTTGCTAACTAGCGGCCAAGCAACAAGGCAGTGGCCTCCATTTGATTCAGCCTTCCCTTTCCACAGGAAGGAGCGGCGAATCTTGTCGATGCGTTTACGGGCCCAGACCGCGAGGGGGAAAACCGATAAGTGGTAGGTGGGCATGGAGGACAGAACCGAAGACACAAACGTAAGCCGGCCTGCACGGTTTAGCAGATTTCCTTTCCAACCCGCCAGTCGATTGCTGATTTTCTCAATCAGCGGTTGAACGTGAATTTTTTGGAGAGGCCGGGTATGGAGCTGGAGGCCTAGGTAGCGGCAGGGGAAAGTCCCTCGTGTCCCTTGGAAAGGCTGGAGCACATGATCAAGGTCAATGCCTTCACAGCGGATTGAGTGGATGGAGCTCTTCTCAAAATTAGTGAACAAGCCCGAGGCGCAGCCGAAAGCGTGCAAAATATTTTTGACCGCCAGAAATTCCTCTTTGAAGGGGTTGATGAAAATAGCAGCATCATCAGCATATAGAGATGTCCTCAATTTTGCTGCTGTAAGAGGCAGGGGGGAGAGGATCCCATGTCTGGTTGCGAGGTCGAGTATACGCTGCAGCGGATCAATGGCGAGGATGAATAACATAGGCGAGAGAGGGTCTCCTTGTCTTACCCCTCTCATGTGCTGGATGGTTGTTCCTTGTCGACCGTTGAGGAGGGCTCTTGAAGTGGCGGAGCCAAAAAGGATGGAGATCCACTCACGCCAACGTGGGCCAAAGCCCATGGTCTGGAGGACTTCTAGGAGATATCCCCAGTTCACCGTGTCGAAAGCCTTCTGGATGTCGAGTTTCAGAAAGAGCGCCGGTTTTCTCTGCTTATGTAGCCTTCTCACAATGTTTTGCACATAAAGAAAGTTATCTTGTATGCATCTTTTCCGAATGAAGGCGCTCTGGGACTTGGAGATTAAGGAGTCCAGGAAAGGGACTAGCCGGTTAGCTAGTAATTTGGAGAAGATTTTTGCTATGCTGTGGATCAAGCTAATGGGGCGGTAGTCTCCTATCATCATGGCGTCCGGTTTCTTAGGAATAAGCACAATGTTGGCAGAATTGAGGAATTTAAAGTCCCGCCCATTCATGTTGTGAAGTTGGTGAAAAGCCTCCAAAACATCATATTTGATGATGTCCCAACACTCTTTGAAGAAGATACCTGTAAAGCCGTCCGGTCCTGGTGCCTTGTCACTTGGCATGGAGAAGATTGTTTCCTTCAATTCCTCAAGGGAGAACGGCGCTTCCAGTGAAGAGAGGTCATGGTGCGCTACAGCTAGAGCCGACCAATTGAGGGTCAGCTCCCTCACTGGGGCAGTCCCCAAATGATTTTTGAAGTGATCAAAAATGACCTTTTCTTTTACCTCATGGGTTACTGCCATGTTTCCAGTAGGGGGCTGCAAGCATTGAATAAAGTTCTTCCTTGCCCTAGAGCTGGCAGTGAGGTGGAAAAATTTAGTGTTTGCGTCGCCCAGCCGAATGCGAGTGAGGCGAGCACGTTGCCGGATCCTTGACTTTTCAATCACAGCGAGCCCTAGGGAGCGGGCCTTGAGTGCCTTCAGGAAAACCAATTCTTCCGGAGTGAGGGATCTCTCTTCTTGGGCAGTTTCGAAGCGGAGGATTAATTCCTTGGAAATTGCAAGCTGTAGCCTCGTGTCTCCGATTTTGGTCTTGCGCCATAACTTGATGGCTTTTGCAACTCGTGCTAATTTAATATGCAGGCGCTTCAAAGGTGACAAGGAAGCGCAGAGAGGTTTCGACCATGCAGTTTGAACAGTCTCTTTAAATCCCTCCACCTTCACCCAGAAATTTTCAAAGCGGAAGGAGGGGTTGGGTGTCCTCATCAGCTCTCCTTGGAGAAGAAGCGGAGTGTGATCAGACATAAGGGAGGGAAGGGAGTGAAGGTAGCAGTTGGGGAAGAGCAGCTCCCATTCGGCTGTGCAGAAGAATCTGTCAATTCTTGTTAAAGTAGGATTTATTTGGCCGCTACTCCAAGTGAAACGGCGCCCATTGAGGTGGATTTCTTTCAACAGTAGGCTGTCTAGCGCAGATCTGAACGCACCCATGAGGCGTCTATTCAAGTTGCTGTTATTTTTATCCGAGGCCTGGTAAATGAGGTTGAAGTCTCCGAGCACCAGCCACTTTGCCCATCTCTGTGATGCAAGGTTTTTGAGTTCTTGAAGGAAATTGAGTTTCTCTACATCTGACTGTGGCCCATACACCCCTGTGATCCACCAAACTGAGTTGTCAGCCTTCATAGTGATTGAGGCCGAGACTGTATGGGGAGTGGTGTACACTTGCGAGAGGGTGAAAAAGTCTTCTGAGGCTGCCAACAGAATCCCTCCCCTAGTGTTGATTGCAGGTAGAGCTGCAACATTATTGAGAAATTTCGGACCCAGGGTGCGTAAGATGGCTGTGTTGTCGATTGTAGCAAGTTTGGTCTCCTGTAAGCAAACAATGGTGCTGCCGGTGTCACGAATTAATTCCTGTACAGAATCACGCCTGGCTACTTCATTGAGTCCTCGCACATTCCAGCTTAAAATGTTGCAGTTAAGTTGTGACATAGGTAGACAGCAGAGCCCCAATAGAGAATGAACAGACAGGAAACATAAATCCATTGCACATGTTACACAAGCAGTTCAGAGTGGACAGGAGGAAGCCTTGCTGCTCCCAGCAGACTGTAGACAGCAGACAGACATACAAACTCGACGATGACGGATGGCTGGCGTCCTTAGTGATGATGAGATGTGATTCATGGGAAACACAAACACCCGATGAGTAGCGTCGCTGTCCATTGGCTTGGTGGCTGCAGCATCGATCGAGATGCTGATTGCTGAGGTAGTACGTAGCATTTCAGTTGGATGTTTTTTTTTGAAATGATTTCAGTTGGATGTTCGTACTGCGGCTGTAGATGAAGTACTGTATTTTGCTTGCGGAGCATATATCAGCCGGTTCGATCCCAGTCATTAGTACGTACGTAATGCTCCGTACTACCTACGTACCGGAGGGAGTAGTATCTCATCAAGAAAACAGTGTACGTATAGGTGCATTTTGTACTCCATCCATCGATGGAAGATGACTCCATCTGTACGACGATCCACGTGCGCATGTGCCTGCTGTAGTGCTGTTGCTTCCAGTAGCAGTGAACGGGCGAGCGGACACGGCTCCACTGCAGTTGCCTCACTGACGCGTGGGCCCAGATCCACACGTCAGTGACCAGGGAGCCTCATCCAGCGCGTCGGTCCCAGTTACGTCACTCTACCGCAGCAACACAAAGCAAAGCGTCCGTTGTACGAACTACTACTGTGCAATATATTCTGCTCCTATACGCATAACACTGGCTCACCAGAGCGCCTGGACACTCTCTTTCAGACCTTTTGGTAAGTCTAGTCTAAGCTTCTTCTTGCCAATTTGTTTTCATTTTATGCTAATAAATAAAATAAGAACCGAAAGAAAAGAAATGAAACCCCCGTTCCCACCACTGCGAGCACGTAGTGCAAATGGTATACTACACGACATACTTGTGAGGTTCCGGAGCTTCCGGCCGGGGTGGAAACCGTGGGCACCTGCTGTCACCGTCGTGAGCACATGGTATATATACTACTGAATTGCGCGCGTAGGGTCACGCGTGGCTATAACCACGTTAAATTGTATTTTTTGATGCCGAACATGTTCTAGAAAAAAGACATATAATTTAACAATATAATGCTTGGTTCTCGTTATATAAACCATCCATATGGTCTATAACTGTTCTTAGTATATAAACCACCCACATGATCTACAACTATCTACATCTGAGCACTAGATATGATTTACAACTCTCCATTTGAGCACTCGATATAAAGCTTAGTTGACTGATTTAGTTTCGGTTCAACTGGTCCATTACAGGTATTCTTGTTCAGTTTGGTAGCAGGATACTCTTTCAACCCTTTTTTCGAAAGTTCACTCCTTCAACCCTTTCGGCACCCAATTTCTTTGTAAGCGACTGATCTTGTCGTTTTCCTTCCAATAATATTGAATAAAAGGGCTCCAGCGTTGCCTTTGCCATGGTTACAGTTACAGCATTAGCAAATGAGGTGGTAGCAACATTCATAGTGCCCTCCTTTCTCACAGTACAAGATCCAGAAAAATGCAACGAAAATTTAAAGGGGTAATACTACATGACATTATCTAGGAATAGATTTTACAAAGAAAATATAAAAAACAAGGAAAAGAAGATACCAGGTCTGCTAGGAATGTTGGATAGATCAGACCCAATGAAAGCAGAGAAATTCTTAATACCATGTTTAAGTGTGTTTCAGTCATCGCATGCACAAATCAAAAAAGGGTATTTAGAAGCTGCTTACAACATTTCTAAACAAAACACTGCAGCACATGTTGTATAATAATTAATCATCTCGAAACGAAGCATTGATGTGCATATGGGTGAAACAAACATATAAGAACTACAACATGATATCATAGTTGATTACCATCATGTGCCATGAAACACACATTTCAAAAATTATCCTGCCTCTATAACCACGTCAACATCGATATCACATAATACCAGCACATGAATGAATCAGTATAGCAAAGCAATTAGCAAACCTTTTGTTCTTGGATTAGCCTTGATTCAAGGAAACAATTATGAAGAAGCTGGCACAAAGAAATATACACATTGGTCTCAAAGTAGGACTGCAGGACAATTGTACAACCTTCCCCGCCAATGGTTTCACGCAGCGTCCTAGCAAATAATGCCAACCTAAAATATTGAGAAAATATGATATATGAGATATATGTCATCTAATAAAAAAAAAGTACAGGACTGACTCTATGGGTTTAGAGGGACCATGAATTTAGTTTCCTCGTTATGCTAGGCACACAGAAAAATTATGGTCTGATCCTATCCCTCCAAATCAGGTAGGTCACACATGAAGAAATGAAGTAGGTAATAAACTGAGAACAAGCGTGAACCAAGAGACAATTTTGTAATCAGTTTTGTCCTAATCCAAGAAAATGGCAAAAGTAGCTTAAAAATTATAACACACCACCCTTTCATCCCTCAGGTAACATGTCACATGCACCTATTACCACCAGCATGGCCTAGAAGGAGGGTGGAGCGATTGATCCTGCTTATTCCTAAGCTTCTTAGAGTAGAACTCAGCATGCCGAGGGGCTACTGTGACTCGACCTCGCTCTGCCGCTGCTACTGCATAGCGCCGCACTTGAACTGCAACCACTAAAGCTTTAGGCTTCCATGATCCGTTCTGGTCTCCGCATTGTAGCTAGCGACATACAGCACATGCTGAGCTTTGGGAACAGAGAAAACCAGAGAAATAGCCTAATTCTATAACAAAATTTAGCATAAATAGCACAATATTATCCTATAACACAACTCAACTATATGCTCTGAACCTCTGATCATCTCAAAACAGATACAAACATGTTCAAGTAAACAAAATAACAAGGCTAAAATAAATAATATGTATGGAAAATATTTTTGAGAAAGATTTTATTCATACATAAAAAAATGGTGCTAGCTAGCATCAGCACGAACCATGAAGTTAATGGCCGTAACCTCTCTTTGCTGCTTTGATAGTGCAGTTTTTGTGTGGAAAGCTAGACACCATAATAAATTTGCATATACACCATTCATATCAGCTTAAATTACACTCAACCACGCAATTATCCTGAATCCAAAGTATCGAATATATATCTAACAGAATGTATCAAAAAAATAAAAATACCATCCATCATCTTATTTTGGTGGTAATAAAAGGATAAACAAGACACACCTAATGCTTAATTCTTTATAGTACAGTAATTAAACAAGAGATATCGAAAAATAATCAATTTAACATAAAAAAGAAATAGCCTAACAATAAATTCAAATAAATTAGGAGAGGTGCAGGGCAGAAAAACAGAAGGGGATCAGTAGCATAGTCATCACCATATACCTGAAAGTTCAATCAGGAAACAACAAACTGGTGTAAGGCATGGTCTGGGTGACCTGATTATGTTGTGCCATGGCAACACGACCAGCTGCTCCTACTAAGACCTACACACCAGAGGAAGGAAAAAAGATAAGCAAGGAACAATTACATGGGTAACTCATCAGGTAAGCAAGGAACTTAAGGAAAATAATCTAATTCTAGAAAATACCAAGGTATAAGTAGACCTATGCTAAAATAACCTATTTGAGTTCACTTGAACAAATAAATTATTTTTCAGAAATAAGTATATTTGCAAATCCTCTTGCGGAAACAGATTCTATAGGAAATGCAATTTACAGATAAGAAGCTTGACCATGTACTCGATCTCTCCATGCTGAACCAGAGGATGAGCAACTCCACATTCTCCAAAGGCCATCTCTGCGACTGCGAGCACGGTGCCCTCCTTTACTGCCTCCCTACCCGCAGAATATCATACACACAGATATGATATGAGTAGTGTTTCTTTGGAACAGGCATGCGTATACTTGTTTTTGCCACCAACAAATTAGAATATTGGCTTTACTCAATGAAATGGTAAATAAGAAGGGAAGGAAACTAATCCAGACTGTAAAGTCAATCTAGGTCCAAATTTTTCTAAAACAAAATAGTATCTTGTGCATAGCTTAATTTTCCATATCCATATGCACCGTGTTCTTATACCGATGCTAAATTATGCAACAATCCTGTATACATACAGAACAAAGTTCTCTTAAGGTAGAGGAAAAACTAACAATCCTGTATATATACATAAAAACGTGATGCAAACCTGCAACATAGCAGACAATAAAAGAACAACCTCATGAGACCATTTTGAATGATAAATTGCAGTGATGTCACACATGCCAGAATTAGTGAAGGAAACCAGATATAAGTTGCTAAATAATTGCAGTAGTTCCACAGACAATTCCAAACAATGATGTAACATATGCAGCAAAACATGACTGTAAATTAATCTACAGCACTGCAACTATTGGACATGGAAAGATAAAGAAACAAGAAAAATTCACCTTGCAGCCCTACTGCTACCTCACTCCTACTGTGAGGCCCTGCTCTACAGATGCAGCCATGCAGGAGGTCCCAGGCGCCAGCGACTGCTCACACACTACAGAGACACAAACATGAAGTGGAAATTGGAGATTGAGGCCGCATATTGTGCTATTTGTGGAGTGCGAGAGGCAGCATAAGAGAGCAGGGGTGCCCAAGGACGCTTACCCCTTGACAGTGACGACGGCAGGGATGAATGCGAAACAGGACGATGGAGATGTAAATGGCCAACACCCCTCAGGATCCGTTTTTCCAAGAGCTCTTTGTGCGCTGTATTTTTCACAGCTGTAGAACCAGAAGTTTCCTATGAATTACTGTAGCCTAGGGAAAGGAAAAGTAAGGAAATAATTTGGTTTACCGCTACCCAGATGCGGGCGTTGCAGGCACGCATCGCGGCCGTGGCTGCACGGCAAGCGGGGGCAGCGTGGCCTGGCCGGCCGGGGAGCTCGGCGGCGGCTCGCGCGCGCAGATCTGGCGCAGCACGGCCTAGCCAGCCGGGGAGCCCAGCGGCGGCTCGCGCGCGAGGAATTGGCGCAGCGTGGCCATGCGGGCCCGGGAGCCCGGCGGCGGCTGGCGCGCGGGGACCCATCGCAGTGCTGGCCTGGATTCCGACGGCGGCTCGTGCGTGCGGATCCGGCGCGGCGGGGCCTGGTCGGTCTGGGAGGCCGGCAATAGGGCTGGGGGAGGGGCGAGGGAGGAAGAGGCGAAGAGCGCACCTGAAGCGAGGCGCGTGGGAGGGAGGGGCGGCCGTCGGCGCGCAGCAGTGCATTTATCCGCCGGGCCTCCCAGGCGCCGCTGCCCTCTCGCTCCTCTGCCGGCGAACAGGAGCGCGACACGGTATCCGCTGCAGAGGTGGCAGCCCATGGACGCTCGACAGCGCCGTCCTCGAGCTCTAGGAAGAGGCGCCGGCCGGGCCCACCACCGCCGCGAACAAGCGCGTCGCCGACGGGGTGAACAGCGTCCACGGTCGACCCTGTGTCCCCGCCGCGCGAGGCGAAAAGCCGCGGGACCCTCCGAGGACGGGCAGGGCGAACCGCTAGGCGGCACGTGGCCTGGGGCGCGGCGACCAAGGGCGACGCGGGAGAATGTCCCACCGCCGCGGTGAGCAGGGCGCACGGCGGACCGCGGCGCGTACGGCGGCGATGGAGGCCGCAGGACGAAGATCGGCCGGCTACAGTAATTTCCGATGGCGTGGACCCCGTGAATGGCCAGGCCGGCGCGCGGTTCTCATACGTAGAAACTACTGTATTATTGGTAGTATAGTGGTACGTGGATTGCCCTGGCACGCCGGGGCCACACGACGATGGATAAGTCTAGCTTCCACTGTCAAGCAAATTTCGACTCCCCAAGCCGTTTTTTCAGTTTGCCAACATCATCTCCGAATATTCTGGTTTTCCAAGTGTCCAAATCCCAAACCCTTAGCTTTTTATATCGCAAGTGTAAACAACTGCTTGTTATACTCTCGGACCAAATTTTCAGCAAATCATCTGTATAGTTGTCCATAATATAAAAATGATACTATAGCTGCACTATAATTTAAATATAGACTACGAGATTGATGATCTATTGGACCTGAAGATGTCTGTCATGTGCTCCAAGAACAAGCACGGTTTCAGATGAAAAAAAAAAATCAGAGAGACACGCGTTGAGGTCAAACAGGGACCAAAGCGGGCTTCCGTGCCGACTGCAAAATATAAAAAACGAGCAAATGCACGAGGCTGGAGGGCTGGACCGCCACCACCGCGCACAGCACAAGTGCACCCAAGACAGATCCCATACCAGTCTCCTCTCACCTCTGCCGAATCCTACTAGTCTAGCTCTAGCCACTGCTGCTGCTGCTCCATCGCGACGACGCCAACCACCTCACCTCAGTCCCACCTGCTGCGCAGAGCCAGAACCGAAGATCCCGAGCGAGCGCGCACAGGCGCCGAGCCCAGGGCGAGCGCAAAACATGGCCGCGCCGGCACCATGCAGGGACATCACCGGCCTCCGGCGGGCGGTGGCCCCGGGCCGCCGCGGCGCGAGCGAGGGCGAGCTCTGCCTCGCGCCGTTCCACCGCGCGGGGAGGAGGCAGCGGCGGGGCGTCAGGGTGGTGGCGGCCATCAGCGAGGACCTGCCGAGGCTCGCGGCGCCCGGGAAGGCCACCGCGGCGGGGGGCGGCGGGCGCCCGGAGAAGGTGCTGGTGCGGGCGGCGCTCACGGTGCGGCGGAAGCACAAGGAGGACCTCAAGGACGCGGTGGCCGGCCACCTCGACGCGCTCTGGGACATGGTCGGGCGGAGCGTCGCGCTCGAGCTCATCAGCACCAAGATCCACCCAAGTAAGCAGAGCACATCATATCACCGCGTGCCGTGCCCCTCCTTTTTTGCTCGCGGGGGACTTGGAATTGCTCCCAGTTGACCTGCTCTCAAGTCACAGCCACCTTTCAAGCTTCCTCTAGTTGTTTCTTTGCCTTCCTTTGGATCGTTGCTATGGTAAGCTAGAGCCATGGGGAGCTGGATATGCAAAGCTCCTTCCTTTTTGGGCATCTTCGTCTGTTCTTGACCGCCCGGTAGGTAGGTGGCGCTGGCTATCAGGAAGATGCTAGAATATTACTGCAGATGCGCATGGGCATGCTCATCAGATCTTCATCAATGGAGACATGATAAGGCCAGGCCGTGTGTCTGTGCGATCCTCTGCATTAGTATATTCGCTCTGCATTTTCCAAGCTTTCTTTAATCAGAAAAAAAAGAGAGAAACAATAGCTAAACAATTGAACCAGCTCAACTTTTTAACCGCTGGCAACTTTCCAAGATTCTGCAAGAAGAGAACAAATGGAGCCGAGCCTTTTTTACAGGACTTCCTACCTCCCTGTCGTCGGAGCACTTAGTCTCCTTAGTCCCGTCCTGATCACTGCCGATCTGCAGAATAATTCACGCGCAAATGAGTCACTATGCAACAGTCACACCACGAAACATGTTTTCCCCGTCTCTCCATTCTCACCATGTGATCCCTACCCAAAGCTGATGCAGTCCCTTTCCATGTCTCCATATGTGACTTCTCTTCTCAAGGTCGTCCACTCCTAAAACCTGTCCTGGTCGTGGCTCGTGCCACGTGAATCATTGCCAGGGACCAAGAAACCGATGCAGAGCGGTCAGGCGTCGATCAAGGACTGGTGCCAGAAGAGGGGCGCCAAGGGAGAGCACGTCGTGTACACCGCTGAGTTCATGGTGGACTCTGACTTCGGCGAGCCTGGCACCATCACCGTGGCCAACCGGCACCACCGGGAGTTCTTCCTGGAGAGCATCGTTGTGGAGGGCGGCCTGCCGTGTGGCCCGGTGCACTTCTCCTGCAACTCCTGGGTGCAGTCCACCAGGGAACTGCCGGCCAAGAGGGTGTTCTTCAGCAACAAGGTAATATATAAGCATTTTTCTGCTAAAGAAAAACGTCTGTAACCTGTAATCGTATCATTCTCGTACTTGTTCAAGAAAAACATTCTGCGGACCTATGCCTGGACCTGAACTTTCTGGTACTAGATTACCATCATTAGCATGCGCCTGCTACATCGGTCCTGTGTGGAATGATCGCCATTTCTGTTGGCAAGCTGGTCATGCATCCTTTTCTTCGATGTTGATTGTGAAAGGCCATTAACTATAAAACGAGGAGACCAGTCTAAAGGATGATTAACAGTCATTGTCGACGAGCTGTTTAAATGACCAGTTTTTAAATAGGCCTCACTAGGACATATCTGTAGTCTATTCCAGAAAAGATGTTGGCACTAAAATACCAATTAACTGAGCTTAGTGTGTTCACTCTCTCTCTCAAAAAAAGATGACCTTAATTAGTTAGTGGGACATCATTGTGTTATATTTGTTCACATATATTTTAGTTATTAATTTCTTTTAATTTCACCAGTACAGTTAAAAGAAATAACCATCGAAAATCCATATGCTGCATATTATCTTTCTTGTTTAAGAGTGGTACTAATACTAAGCATTGATTTACTATCCATTAAATTTGTGGCATCAGATTTCTGATAAGACCTAAATAACCTCATGCAGCCATATTTACCATCTGAAACACCACCTGGACTTAGAGAACTAAGGGATAAGGAGCTAAAGGACCTGAGAGGAGATGGCACAGGAGTAAGAAAATTATCTGACAGAATATATGATTATGCGGCATACAATGATTTGGGGAATCCAGACCGGGGAAAAGAGTTCATCAGGCCGATCCTTGGAGGCGAGAAAATCCCTTACCCACGGCGATGCCGAACTGGTCGTCCACCGACTGATACCAGTAAGTTCTGTTACCTTTTACAAAATTGTTGCCAGATAATGGAGATTAGAATTTGGCCAAAGGCAAAACGGTGCATGTTTTTTTCCAACTATAGCCACCATGCCATATGTGCATGTCCAATTCTGCTTTGATCAAATGCCATGTCACTTTCAGACTTGACAGCTTGAGTGCTTGACCCATCATCCACCATCACCACGTGGGTTGATGGTTTCCAAATTTTGAAAAAAAAAATGTATGACTTCTGAATTTTTCTTGACACCTAACATGAGCAAGACCTGAAAGTTAGATCTGGTCATATGCTTACAAAATCTATTCGAGACACTTCATGGAAAAGGGAAAAAACAAGTTGTCACATTACAATAGGAGAATAATTCCACAGGCTTAATAAGGGTCATGGAAGTTCCTTCTGGGTCAAGTCTTGATAAGTACTGAACAGTGCCGTAAGTTAGGTTGGAAGTACATGACCCAATGGCACTAGCAACCAGGAACACCAACAGACTGCACACAAAATATTGATTTTTATTTATTCTTTCGGTACCCTATGGCTCTCAGATTCTTTATCTTTTCCGTTTTCTGTTTTTAAACAAATGGTCTCCTGAACTCTTTCCATGCAATTGACCGAGAAGTATAGAATAAAATACATAAGTATCATCCTCATAGTTTCTCTATATTGATTTATGTTATCCTATACATGATACTAAGGATCTGGTTTGTATTTGTGCCCACAATCATGTGTTTTCCTATAAGCTGATTCGAGTCCATGTGTGTACGACAAATATATTGATGTTACATACCAGAAAAAAAGTGAAACTAATTTGCGGAATTAATGTTATTCCTAAAATTTTTATATTCTAGATTTAACACTGGAGGATTTTTCTGAATTTTATCAACCTGTTCTTCATGGTAAATTACGGCATTTAATATGCCAATCAGGCAGTTTGCTACCGTGTAGCTAATATGCATGTACTGGTGCTGTAGACATGCTGGCTGAGAGCAGAGTAGAGAAGCCGCATCGGATATATGTACCTCGAGATGAGGCATTTGAGGAGCTGAAGCAGGGTGCCTTCTCATCAGGGAGGCTCCGGGCAGTACTTCACACCCTTATCCCATCGATGATTGCAACCATCTCAGCTGAAACCCACAATTTCCAAGGCTTCCACCATGTTGATAATCTCTACAAGGAAGGCCTCAGGCTGAAATTGGGTCTCCAGGAACACCTGTTCCAGAAGATACCTCTTGTTCAGAAGATTCAGGAATCGAGTGAGGGGATGCTTCGCTATGATACACCTAGCATCCTTTCCAGTAAGTAAAGTTCATTAGATTTTGGCTTTAAGCTAGTATGCCAATGCCATATGTTCTTCAGATTCATGTACCTTCATGTCCCAAGAATTTCTGCTTCAATGCTCATACTTTGATTCTTCAGAGGACAAGTTTGCATGGCTGCGTGATGACGAATTTGCTCGGCAGACCGTGGCAGGAATAAATCCAGTTAGCATTGCAAGGCTCACGGTAATGAAACGAAAAGATAATGTTGATCAAGACAGTAATCCATAGCCTTCTTATGCAGTACTACTTTACTGAGCGGTTATTTGGATATAGGTTTTCCCACCAGTGAGCAAGCTGGATCCTGCAATTTATGGCTCACCAGAATCATCAATCACAGAAGCGCACATCTCTGGTCAGCTCAATGGACTCACAGTACAACAGGTACCGTCAATACCATGAAGTCTAAATAAAATTAGGTTCAGTCATTGATGATTCTGATCACACATCATGTGTGTAGGCAATGGACGAGGCAAAGCTGTTCATATTGGACCACCATGATGTGTACCTGCCATTCTTGGACCGGATTAATGCGATAGAGGGACGGAAGGCATATGCAACCCGGACAATCTTGTTTCTTACCAAAGCTGGCACACTGAAACCAGTTGCTATCGAACTCAGCCTTCCTCCAAGCCAGCCAGGCGAGTCTCGACCAAGTAAGGTCCTCACTCCACCCTGTGATGCTACCTCCAACTGGCTCTGGATGCTTGCCAAAGCTCATGTCAGCTCCAATGACGCCGGTGTTCATCAGCTCGTTAACCACTGGTATAGATTCCTTCCAGAATGAACTGTTATTTTTAGTGAACATGTGTTTTAGTGTAATTACCGCTGTGACTTCAGTCAATTTCTGAACAACATGACTCCTGAGATACTTACTAGCACTCTCTGACAAAACTCTCTTCCAGGCTGAGGACGCATGCTATAATGGAGCCGTTCATCTTGGCGGCGCATCGGCGAATGAGCGCAATGCACCCAATCTTCAAGCTCCTCCACCCCCACATGCGCTACACGCTGGAGATCAACGCGCTTGCGCGGCAGAGCTTGATCAATGCGGACGGCGTCATCGAGTCCTGCTTCACCCCTGGCCCTGTCTCCTTCGAGATCAGCGCTGCATACTACCGCAGCCACTGGCGGTTTGACCTGGAGGGCCTCCCTTCTGACCTCCTCCGCAGGCATGTCGTTGCCCCCTCCCTCGTTACCAGTTCACCACCCCCGTAGTTGCTTGGTTTTGCTTGCAAATGAGAAAGCTCTTTTTGTCATCCTTCTCAGGGGCATGGCTGTGGAGGACGCATCGCAGCCTCACGGCATCAGGCTCCTTATCGAGGACTACCCTTACGCCAACGACGGTCTTCTGCTGTGGTCGGCCATTCGCAACTGGGTGGAGTCGTACGTGCAGCTCTACTACCCTGACGCCGACACCGTGCAGTCCGACGAGGAGCTCCAAGGGTGGTACCACGAGACGGTCCACGTCGGCCACGCCGACATCCGGCACGCGTCTTGGTGGCCGGCGCTGTCGACCCCGGGCGACCTGGCGTCCATCCTGACGACGCTGGTGTGGCTGGCGTCGGCGCAGCACGCGGCGCTCAACTTCGGGCAGTACCCGCTGGGCGGGTACGTCCCGAACCGCCCGCCGCTGATGCGGCGTCTGCTGCCGGACCCGGAGCGCGACGTGGCCGAGTACGCGGCGTTCCTGGCGGACCCGCACCGGTTCTTCCTGAACGCGATGCCCGGGGTGCTGGAGGCCACCAAGTTCATGGCGGTGGTGGACACGCTGTCGACGCACTCGCCCGACGAGGAGTACCTCGGCGAGGGCCGCGACGAGCCGTGGACGGGCGACGCGGCCGCCGTGGCGGCGTACGCCATGTTCGAGGCCGACGTGTGCCGCGCCGAGGAGACAATCGAGCGGCGCAACGCGGACCAGGGCAGGAAGAACAGGTGCGGCGCCGGGGTGCTGCCGTACGAGCTGCTGGCGCCCAGCTCGCCGCCGGGGGTCACGTGCCGCGGCGTGCCCAACAGCATCTCCATATGATGCGGCAGCCTGATCCTACATACTGTACAAGAAGAGACCCCTTATTGTTTTACTATTTTTTTCTACGGGTATATGCAGTGCTAGACGGCTAGTACTTAGTAGTACAGTATTATTATTTTTTTGAGGAAAAACTGGAAGTCTGGAAACATACTGCTTTTCAAGAAAAATCCATGCGAGCTTCACACCTGAATTTAATTGAATCGTCCGTTTGTTTTTCTTTTGAAACGGAAGCAACTGTTTGCTGGAGAGCAAGTGATGAGGAGTGAGAACCACAACCCCCATACCCCAAAGAACACTAGGAAAGAGTAAAACTATACATCAACAGACTGTTTTGGCGATCTAAGACCCGAAATTTTCAACCAATCCAAAAACTAAACTTCGCCGACAAGTGTTATTGGTCGGCGTCTGAGAGTTTCTGGTTTTCGCACTGCCCGGGAGGGGACGTGGGCGGCTTGGCACTGTGGCTGCGCGTCTCCGACGGCGGCCGGCCATCACCGATATGGATGTACCCAGACTCTTCTTCGGGCTCTAGCATTTTGATAGGTCGATCAAATCTTCAAGAGAGCACAAAAAATGCTGGACATAGATCACATAACCTTCTGGACTGCGACTAGTGCCAGCTCTACAGCATGCAGTGCAAATGTCACAGGAATCGTGGTGGTGTTACATTATTACTGTGAATGATAAGAAATTTACAAATATATACACCGATTGCAGGCGTGTTTTCTTCCAACAACATGTCGACCAAAAAAATGTAAAAAGAACAGAAGAACACCATGTGTGTAGCTCCATTTCATTTATATAAAATGGCAGCCAAGAGCAAGCACTTTGGTGTACACCCAAACTTTATAGTGCAAGTAACTAATCTAACTCAAGCCAGGTAGTGGCAATATGCCCATTGCGCTGCTTACCCTAATTAAAAGAAAAAAGGAGTAAAGAGCAATGAGCCCAACTCCAAGTATCTTGTTAGGTCGCATGTCAGCTCTCGGCAGCATAACAAGAGACCAGATCAATCCAGCAACAAGAAAACCCATTGTGTAAATTAGAGAGCGGTCCTGTGGAAGAACATACGAATTGGGTGCTGTTGACCAGGATCCAAGCAGCATTGAGAGTCCCAAACCAGCAAGTGTATTGAACATAGGTCCTGCATAGCATCCAGACATTGCAATCTGCACGCCATCACCTCCATTCATTGCCAAAGCAACATTTGACATCAGGTCACCCATTGAATTCCCCCATGCCAGCACTGTTAACCCAAGTATTGAAGGATTGATTCCCAATATCACACCCAAAGCAACCAAAAGTGCAACGAGTTCATTGGCAATGATGTAGAACCAGATGATGCTCATCACAAACCCTCCGAAAACCCATGGGAGCAAAAATCTCCGTGGAGGGCATTCACTACTGGTGAACAGGAAAGCAAGGGCAGCAAGCGCTGTCCCCAAAATGGCAGCCATCACATATGCAGCTATGGTAGACTCTTTAGATACTGCATCTTGACTGCTCCACAAAAATGCCAGAAGCACAGGCGCCAAGCAAGAACTTGCAACCGCATATTCTTTCGACCAGCGATCTTCCTCCACTAGAGGAATTGTCAGCCTTCTTGGTATTGTCAAGGGAAGCTCCATAAACAAAAACAGCTTGGAAATATTGGGCGTGGAGCTATCTGCTTCTGCCTCGTTCCAACCCCACAACGGCATTGAGCCGTCAGGCGAACCAATTCTATTCCCATGATTTGAGTAGATGGCAACATGAGAAGCCCACATCCACGGAGGCAAGGACGTGTTTGTCTGGGCCACCTCACCATCTGTGTCCTCTTCGAGAAGTGAACTGTACACTGAGTCATCTTCCTCTATTCCTTGTTCAAAGATACTTCCCCTCACCGGCAGCAATGGTGTGAACACATCAAACTTCAGCCTCCTGGCATGTTTCCTCAATACCTCATTTGCGACCACCACAAATGCATATACCGCATAAATCGACACAAACATCATAGCTCCCCAAACAGTCACCTTCCCAACAATCAACACTATAGACAATGCAACCAGAGTTAGCAGAAAGAACCCAACATCCCTCACGAAGCACCTCCTGTCAATCTGCACATTCTTCTCCGCAACACACAGTGACACTGTCCCGACCACAACGCAAGTCACAAATACAGCTCCACCCAACACACTGTTCAGCCCAATATCACCGGCACCACTCCCCATAAACGCCGCAATGCTGGCAAACACATCAGGGGCGCCATTACCGAAGGGGAGCAGCGTGACGCCAGCCACCGTCGGCGGGAGCCGTAGCAGCGCCGACATCTTCTCAAGGCTGCAGCAGAAGTAGTCAGCGGCAGTATTACCCAGCATGTAGAACAGCGCAGCCAGGCATACCCCGAGCACAGCATAGCCCAGCACCCTGAACCTCTCGCATCTGCAGTAGAAGAAGCCTAAGTAGTCGACGAACCCGCCGGAGCGGCACTGCGGGTGGGCCCGGAGGAACTCGCACTGCGTCCCGAACCCCTCGTGCCGCGCGATGCCGGCGCATGCGGCTGAAGGGTCCTCCGGCTGCTCGCCATTTAGCGTTGCAACCTCCGAATGGCTCGCGCTTCTGGGCGCAGGGCCGGCAAGATCGGCATCGGAGAGGAATCTGCGGTGCACCGGGTGCAATCCGGAGCGCAGGACCCGTGGAGCGCGCGCCGATCCCCCGTCGGAGCGGGTGTACAGGAGGAGGAACAGCACCAGGGAGGCGGCGGCAAGGGGCCGGACCCGGCGCGGCTGCGACACGATCATCTCCGGCAAGGACACGGGTAGGGGTTTGCGTGGACGGGCATGCCGAAATGGCGGTTGAATTTGGGGGATTTGGCGGGTAGGGTGGTGGTTCGTGGGATTGGGGTTAGGGTTCGCCGCGGAGGTGGGGCACGGTTTGGGAATCGTTTTTTCGGGGAATTTCCGAATTGGAAGTCGACGCCGAGAAGGAAGGAGACGACGGGTCGGACTTGCCGCCACGCGAAGGAACGGTAGTTGTTAGGTGGGCCTTGCAGATATGTTTGTTGATCTTCTTGGGCCTATAACCGTTGCGGATAGAGCCTGCTCAGTTTGAAGTGTTCGTCTGCCTTTCAGCTTTTCCTGTAATCATGTCGTGGTCTGTTTTTTCTCAGAAAAATGCCATACTCCGTTTTATTTTTATTTCTGTTATTACAGGATAAAAAATGGGAGTACTGAATTTATATTCATATTGACACAGGGCCTCTTTACCAGGAGACTTGCAAAGTTCTAAAAAAAGTCCTCCTCCACCATGGCAATACTACGGTATTAGTAACATGTGTCCTATTCAAAGCTTTATCGGGCAATTGGGTAACTTGCCACAACCTAATCTATCAAATTATCAATGCAGCTCGATCTTATAGACACACATCAATGGTTGCTTTCTATTCTTGTCAGAAAAGAACACTTGTGAACAACGATCACTGGTTTTACTTGTGCAATTAATCAAACATGGCATATTTTGGAACATTCCAGATCCATTCAAGCATAGGAAAAGTCGTATTTTTCAGCTAGAAGGAAACAACAAGATCATAAAAGATGAAGCTGAGTTAAGAGACCATATCACCTCTTACTACCAAAATTTGTTTGGTCCTTCGGAGGAAAATAACTTTTCGATGGTGGAATATCAAGTAGATGATATTCCATAGATCTCTAATCTGGAGAATCTCATCCTAACATCTCCTTTTACGGAGGAGGAATTAAAGCAAGCTATTTTTCAGATGGAACATAACAAAGCACTGGGTCCAGATGGTTTCCTAGCTGAATTCTATCAAATTTTTTGGGAAATTATAAAGGGTGATTTGATGGCCTTATTCCATGACTTTTATTCGGGAAATTTACCTCTGTTTAGCCTCAATTTTGGCATTATTACCTTGCTCCTGAAGTGCCAAGAGGCAATTAAAATTGAGCAGTATAGGCCAATCTGCCTTTTAATCGTGAGTTTTAAGATTTTCACAAAAATTGCAGCAAATAGAATAAATAAGGTTGCAGAAAAGGTTATACGACCTTTCCAAACTGTTTTTTTACCAGGTAGATTCATTTTAGAGGGTGTAACGGTTCTCCATGATACATTGTACGAAATGCATAGGAAAAAATTGAGTGGAGTCATTTTTAATGTGGACTTTGAGAAGGCGTATGATAATGTAAAGTAGTCTTTTCTACAACAAACCCTTAGAATGAAAGGATTCTCACCTTTATGGTGCCAATGGGTCCAACATTTTATCTCTGGGGGTAGTGTGGCAGTAAAAGTAAATAGTGAAATTGGTCGCTACTTTCAGACAAAGAAAGGTGTAAGACAAGGTGACCCTCTTTCTTCTATTCTTTTTAATCTTGCGGTGGATATGTTGGCTATTTTCATCGCTAGAGCAAAAGCAGATGGGCAGCTCCAAGGACTCAATCCTGATTTGATAGACGATGGTCTTTCAATCCTACAGTATGCAGATGATACGATACTTTTTTTCCAAGACGATCCAGTGCAAGCAAAAAATTTAAAGATTTTGTTTTGCGTCTTTGAACAGTTTTTAGGGTTAAAAATTAACTTCCATAAAAGTGAGCTTTATTGCTTTGGAAAAGCAAATGATGTGCAGACCAATATTCAGAAATTTTGGGTTGTGGTGTTGGTAAATATCATTTTAAGTAATTGGGTATACCAATGAATTTTAGAAAATTAAATAACAAGGATTGGAGAACGGTCGAGGAACGTTTCCAAAAGAAACTGAGTAGCTGGAAAGGAAAACTTCTATCATATGGTGGGAGATTAGTGTTGATAAATTCTGTTTTGAGCAGTTGGGCTATGTATACGATGTCTTTTTTTGAGATACCAAAAAGGCATTCGTAAGAAATTAGATTTTTTTAGATCCGGTTTCTTTTGGCAAGGTGACAATCATAGGAAAAAATATAGACTAACCAAATGGGGTCTTCTGTGTTTTCCAACGGATCAAGGGGGCTTAGGAATCCTAAATTTAGAAGCACAGAACACATGTTTGCTTAGTAAGTGGTTATATAAATTAATTAATGAAGATGGGATATGGCAACAACTTTTTAGAAAGAAGTATTTAAAAAATAAGACTGTTGGTGAGGTTTTTTGGAAACCGGAAGACTCGCATTTTTTGTCTAGATTAATGAAAGTAAAAGACCAGTTTTACTTTTCAAGTTCACAATGGCTTACAAACAAGATTTTGGGAGAACAAGTGGTTAGGGAACTTTACTCTCAAAGAACAGTATCCATTTTTATTCAATATTGCCAGAAAAAACATAGTTCAATTGCTCATGTCATTAGCACAAATCCTCTTAATATTTCTTTTAGAAGGGTTTTGGTGGGCGATAAACTTATTAAGTCGAATGATTTGGTGGCGAGGATTGCTTTTGTCCAATTAGATGGACACCATGATAAAGCTATTTGGAGCCTTACTAAACATAGATATTTCACTGTTAAGTCTTTATATAATTTTTTAGTGAACCAAAGCGCCTTACCTCTCAATAAAAAATTATGGAAGTTGAAGTTGCCTTTGAAAATTAAGATATTTGCTTGGTTTTTAATGAAATGTGTAATTTTGACAAAAGACAATCTTAAGAAACGCAATTGGAATGGAGATGATGGTGGTTGTTTTTGTAACAAGAAAGAGACAATCCAACATTTATTTTTTCGACTGTCATGTTGCACATTTTGTGTGGAGAATTTTTCAAGTTGCTTTTGGTTTAAAACCTCCCTCTAATATTACCTGTCTTGTTGGTACTTGGTTTGAACAAGTAGACCCAAATATGAACCTTTACTTTGTGTAGGTGCAAGCGCAATTGTATGGTCCATCTGGTTATGCAGAAATGATTGCGTTTTTTACAGAAAGAGATTAAATTCTTATTTGCAGGTTATTTTCAGGGGTACATACTGGACAAGGTTCTGGAGTTAACTTCAAAAGGAGGATGGCAGAAATCATTTGAAGTGGGCATACCGCTTGTTAGAGACGGTGGCTTTCGAGGTGTTCGCAAAGATTAGTTGGCTATCATCTAGAAGGCTTTGTGCTTAAAAATGCCATTTCATTATGAGTGCTTTCTTTTTTTAAGATGGTACTTCAGATTTGTTGCTGTTTTGTTTTGGTTAAATGCATAATTTATGCAGGACCGGAATAAAAATTCCTTTTTCTAAAATAAACTAATGACTTGCTAGTAATATCACAACACCGCTAGTACTGAGTACCTTTCCCTCTAAGAAACATTATTACTGAGTACATCAATGACCAGGACAGCACGATATTATACAGCAAAACTATTGTATATCCGGTCCTAATCAAAACTATTTTGGTGTCAATGTCCTTAATTCACAGGTTGTGGTCCCAGGAAAAATAAATCATTAAATTTCCTTGTTAACATAAAATTTATCAGGCAATTTGCGACGCACATGTATGGCCCCTTTCTCCTAGACATAAAAACAACACTCGTGAAGAATGATGACTAGCTAGCTTCCTTTGTGCAGTACAATTAATCAACCATCTCGTATTCTGGAACGTTCTAGGCTTCCAACATCATTTTCTTATGTCGCAGTAGTAGTACTTCTGGTGCTGAGTGCTGGAGTACATGCATGACCAAGGAAACACCAATGAAGCCAGAGTCAATTGATATAAGAGTTATATTTTCTTATGCCATTGGATTCACATCTGAAAACTCTTTCTTAGGGTCTCTATAGTTTTGTTGCTATGAAACATGACAGCATAAGAGATATTTTGAGTCAAAGTTGAGTTTTGGAGACTGCCAACACTGCTCCTGAGTATGTTTATCTGAATCTTTTAAAAAAACATCAGCACTGAGTACATCCGCGACCAAGGCAGCACTCAAGTACTATTTATTAAATAAAACAGCTAAGATCATGTCAAGAAAGATTTTAAACAACAGCTAAGAGCATCATATGAAAAGGTGTTAAACAACAGCTAAGTGGCGAAAGTGTCCAATGCGACCGACGCATTAGCTCACGCTTTGATGCATAATTTAGGGATTAACCTGACAAATGAGCCGCTAAGGCTGAGTCCAATGGGACTCCCTATCCCTACTCCCTAAACACTATTCCAACTACCCCTCTCTCTGTGTACAGTACAGCATATGTCAAACAATGCAAAACAGTGTTTAGAGAATCCATACAGTGAGTGAACCATCATAATTTTCCCTTTTCTGAAAATTGGAGGCAGGTCATCATTGGAAGCGAATATGCCAGGAACACAATGCGAAGGAAAGATCTGTGCGTGATGATAGGATCGAAGGCTACACATACACTGGTTCTAATCCACTGGTTCAGGTTAGTGATGGAACAGGCCTATAAATTTCCCCGGTCAAGACAAAAACTCGTACGAAATTGTGTTTTAAATTCGGGGAAAGGGGGATGGCAATTGGTGGCCACATCATGATCTCCACGCCATTCGATGCACCGGTCTAGTGCTCCATGAAGCAACGATCGATGATTACGTCGCGCATGGAAGATTCGGCCTCCCCAATCATCAGGTCTGACCGCCAGCGGCAGCACCCTGAGCTGAAAGAACAGCAAAGAAACACCGGGTTATTTCAGCTAAATTTTGATCGAATAGTGCCTCATATGAAATATCTGAAGAGATTAATACGTACACGCAGAAAGAGATAGATGTTCAGTAAACCATGTAGCTGGAAATTTCGTAAGTTTTCAAAATACGGCGACAAAATTAGCGCATAGGATCCGGCAGTTTATGAGCACTCACTCAATTTGCCTGTGTATGTGATAACGACCGCTGTCTGATTGTTCATATGGCAGACCAGAGCCCTGAATCCTCACTAAAATCACTGGAATGGATTCTTCGTGTCGGCCGCGACGGGAAAAATTGTGGAAGAGAAATCATGGATCCTTAATTGGGGATGGTTTTCAGCTCAGCTTGGCGCACGTGAAGATGAGCATCACAGCCATGCATGATTGATTGGTACTCACGCCCAATGAAACCATGGAAAATTGGCATCCCCTTTAGCCAATCAGCAACCATGGGATCAACATGAGACGTCCATAAAAAAATAAAAATAGATGCAATTATTGCTTGGTAGTTTCCAGTCAGTTGCAAGCTTTCCTCCAAATATTTTCTTATAAGAAAGATGATTCTCCGAGTTTATTTTATTTTTCAGCAAAGTTGACCTCATCAGCCTTACTTCTCCTGTGATTAAAGAATCAGTAGCAAGCGGTAGCATGATGGTTTACCTTGCAGGCCAGCAGATAAGAACAAAGCTTACCAGAAAAGGCCAAGCATATCAATGGCTATACTATGTGTTCAGTGGCATACCTTAAAATCTGGATAATTTTGTATCAAGTAACTTAACTTTATTGCAATGTGCTACTTATTTGGATATCAATCCTTTGCTTTGCAATGCACTTTATTTAATAGCTGCCATATGCAAGTTGCATTGTATATTTGTATCTATGACGCAACCAGATGAGTAAGAAAGGGCGTTATATGCAATGCAGAATCTGTAATATTTGCTCAAAGTGGTCCTTAGACGCTAGTGTGATCTGAACGATTGCACCATATGGATTGTACTATACATCCTCCATACTTTATTACTAGAAATTGTTTTACAGCCTGTATAGCCAACACTTGCAAAAGACGGTTAATTTTGGAATGAATATTACTTTGTACGACTCAGTTGCACAAATGTTTCTCGTGTGCTAGAAGCCTACTAGATTTTACGTTATCTCAGTAGAAAATATCTAAAAGAGACCTGAGATTTTAGTCTGAAAAAGAAAAGTAGACCACGCGACTGCGCCTTGCGATTTCTGTACGTATTCAGTAAGCATAAATCCATGCACCAATCAGTCATATTCATTCCATCCTCAGCCTCAGCCAAAAAAATGATTGGCATCTTCAGTATTCAGAAGAGCTAATTGCTAGATCGTATAAAATGTACAGGCTGGGTGAATAAGTGAATTTGAACTACGAAATACTAGCATGAAAGATGGGATTCTCCCATCTTGTAGCATTTTTATAAATATGTGATCTCCCAGAGCCACGTTTCTCCAAAATTTCTGATGTTCCCCATCTCCTACGGCTTGTACAAGGCTGGAGAAATCGCAGCATTCATGTCCGAATTAAGCATGTGAATATTCACCAGAACTAAAATGAAATTTACGAAACACAAGTGAAAGGGGAAAAAAGGGTCTAGCAGTAGCACTATAGCTATAGCAGCTAGCTAGCGACGCCTGAAAGAACAAATCTTGGATCCGTTCCGGCAGAGCCAGGGGGTCATGAAGCAGCCTCCTGGAACTCCACCACCACCACGGCCTTCTCCTCCTTGCCGCCCGCGTTGCGGAGCAACCGCCGCACCGCCGCGATGAGGCGCTCGGCGGCGTCCGGCGTCCGGCGCGCGCCGCAGAAGGCGGCGTGCCTCGCGATCGCCGCCTCGACATCGAGCACCGCCCCGCGCCCGGCGGCGACCTCCTCGCCCACGGCGTCGCCGCAAAGCCCGCACAGCCAGCGCCCGCCGTACCGCGCGCGCACCCCGGCTGCGTACGCCGGCGTGCACTCCTCCCTCAGCCCGCAGCACGCGCACACCTCCCACTCTTCCGCCTCGGCCGCGGCCACGATGGCCGGCGTCACCTCTTGCCCAGCCGCCGCCGCCGCCATGGGGGGAGGAGCCCAAAGAATCGGATCGATAAAAAAGAAGCTGCTTGGTGGCCGGAAAGGGAGCTAGAGGGAAACAGAGCGTTTTGTTCTGCGAGTCTGGATCCTGTCCGGCGAGGAATTGAAAGGGGCAGGGAGGCGCTACTCGCCGGTGGTGAGGGCGTGGGGAAGGAGTGGTGGGTGGAGCGGCGGTTCGTCCATGGAGGAGGAGGTGGAGTCGTGGAGAGCAGAGCGGAGGCGGAGGCGGAGTAGCTCGCTCTGAAATTGTGCGGCTTTTGTATTGGACGATCTGGAACGAGGGAGAGTAGCGTCGGTTAAAATGGCGGGACGAGGGCATGGGTGAGGGGTTGGAGTGGGGCCCGCCGCAAATTATTGAGGTGGCATTTGCTACGGGGGTTTGATCGATGGGCCGAGTTTGAAACTGTGGCCGCTGAGCTGGCGGTGACAGTGATGCACACTAGATGATTAGGACTTGTTGATAGCGGCTAATCATGAATTAATGGTGGGAGTCCCCCATTTTCAAATTCCAATCAACTAAACACGGGTAAATGGGTTCCTATTTGGTGGTCAACCATGACGACGCGAAACAGTGAACACCTTCAACCGTACCATGTCTTCAACCTCTAGCACCCATCTTTAGTGTGTCCCTGCCTGGCTGCCTTGCCACAATGTCAACGCCTTTGCCAGTGGGCAGTGGCTCCATTGCCCCCATGCACATCTCTTCATCTGCCCATTGAGATGCCTCCACCTCGACCTGGCCCGCCACCTATGACAATGCCATCTGGGATCGCCACATGCGGCTCCCTTCTACCACATATTCAAGGTCCTAGCAGGGGAGATGTCCCAAGAACCCAAACCATTTTCTGACGACAAGGTTCTAAAGGCGACGATGTGGATTTTTTCTTTTTCTTTTTTTTCTGTAATTAGATGTTGCACGTCAATAGATTTACCATAAGTTTGATAACTAGATGTTGAAACAATGTTCCAGTCTTTCTATTTACCTTCTATTAAAATAGCTTAGTTGCTCATGTTACATTGCCAAATTCTTACAAGGTGAAATATATAACAATGGTAAAATGCCAAAGCCAAAAACAGTTGTTTCGTATCCAACAACAATATACATGAACTTGGTGCCTTTATCATCCTGCCCCTACACCGCATCATAAGTCATTTTATTTGGTACGCTTTTCCAATGTGCACTTAGCTTTCACCTTTTGATTGGTAACCACAGAATTTTACGAGAGGACCCACAGTGGGAACACCAGCTGGTGGTGCCACGTCAGAGGATAAGCTGGCATTAGATGCCACTGGACAGACGATATATGCTCCACCACATCGTTGTGGTACTGAGACATGCTCCAGAGCCGATCTGGACAGAGCCCTGGGCCTACCTGTCGATGACACGGTCCAAGAAAATAAATATTACTCCCTGTGTGGCGTGTTTGATTTTTTTCTAAAACTTTGATCCTTCTTCTTATTCCAAAAATCTAATAAGTCATCGTTCATATTGTTGATTTATTACTAAATGTAGTTTGAGTATGATTTGTATTTTCACATGTTTAAACGGTTTTTTAATAAGACGAGTGATTAAAGTTATAGGAAAAAGTCAACAATGTCATATATTTGTGAACGGAGTTAGTATAATTATACATAACAAATGAGAACTAGCCAGGTGAGTTGGTGACTCAAAACTGCAGTGAACTTTCGAGCTCGTTGTGATGGCACATCAAACACTTGCCACGACGACACTTGTGGACTGAGGTGCTCATGGAAAGACGACTTCGTGTCAAAAAAAAAAAAACTCTACTCCATTTCCTCAAAAATAATCTACTCCAATCTAGTTTTGAAATGTTCTAGTTAGGGCAGCTGTTTTAGAATGTGCGGAGCACTTTTTTTTATTAAGTAGAGGAGAATAACTAATCAAGACAAAGGTCGAGACCTAACAGGCTGCCCGAAGGGGGGGAACCAAATAGGGAGAAAAGAGAAGAAAAGAAAATAAAATGACCAAATAAGAAGAAGATGATGATGAAGAAAAAGAACTGCAGAAGTAGTAGAAGAAGAAAGGCTACATGAACCTCCTACCTAGGAGGAGAGAGGTCAGAGAAGCCAACACCAATCCGCAGCCCCACCTCCTCAACTACCAATTGCGTCAAGGCCACTAGATGAAGAGCCTCCCTCCTAAAGATCATTAATTCAAAGTAAATCAAGTCATGAGATTAAACGAACTCCCTTAATTGTATGGTTGCAAGATACTGTTTCAAATTTTATGATATTTTAGTTTGCATAAAGTTAATCTTATCTAATTTTAACTAACTTTATAAATCTATAATATCGAACACTCCTATATTTTAATGTTGTGTTTATTTAATATTTATTGTAAGCATTAATATATTTATTTCTAAAAAATGGGTCTATGTTAGATAAATTTACCTTCGACTTAGTTAGAGCGCACTTATATCGTATTAATATAGTAACAACACAAAAAAATTAATGCTTCAATGTAGAGACGATAAATATTTTCCTTACATGTGTCCGTATACAGAGAAATAGAGAATAGTACCTTTGACTGGATCTTGCCTATTGCCTCAACCCCTTCACCTGCAATTTATTAAGGACGAGTGTGATGGCTCCATTATGGTGATTGCAAGGTAGCGGTACCATCAGTGCATAGTTAAATAAAGCTGTCAGCTCAATTCTTGAACTGAAATCAAGATACACACACATCAAAATAAAAGATATTTTTAATTTTGTCCTAATTAATTTTCTCACCTTTTATCAAATTTATAAAAGAACATTGACATCCAAAATATGATATCAAATATAGATATATTGGTGGTACACATTTTATGGTGGATTAAATGGAACTAGTTTGATGTTGTAGATGTTGGTATATTTTTTTTATCAAGTTAATCAAAGTTGGAGATGACTAACTTAAGACAAAACTAAATTATTTACATTTCTAGCAGCGGAGGAAGGATACCCTGTGTTGTTTATGAGTGATCAACCGAAACCCTGCCATTCAATAGAACAGCGGGACGCCACGACCCATGGGGATATAGAGTGGGTTGTTTAGGGATGGAGAATGGATTAGGATTATATGGCATTCTTTTCCCCTTTGCTTTTGTTTGGTACGGAATAGGTTTGGGCTAGTGATATAAATGTAGTTTTATGACATTAATGTCTTTTTTGGTGATTGTATTTCTGTAATTTTGTATCCCATTCCACCATACCCTAAGCATCTAGCCATAACCCACCTCTCTCACAATAGGAATGACTTGGTGAGAAAAGAAGTTACAGTATCCTTTTACAAGTCCTCACTGTTTCATAAACCTTATATCCACACGTGAGATGAAATATATCCCATTCGCTCCTCCCTCCACTTTCAAAATTCAAAAAGTGCGAATTAATACGTATTTTGATTCTGTCTGCATTGTACCCACAGCCACAGACCCACGGTTGTACCGAGGACCATACAATGCCTTGCAACCAAGAATCATTTCGTTCATGGTACAAAGGTTCATGCTACGGATTGGGTGTGAATGATTCGGCCCACGAAACAAGAAGATAGTGCAACCCTGCTGGGAAAAGGGGATTCAGCTGCCACGCACCTGACAGCTCCAGCAAACCAGCACCACGACCCATCCGTTGGGCCCATGGGTCAGTTTCAATAGCCTCAACAGACCGCTTTGGTGGTCCCGGGTCCATTGCATCACGGGGTGGGTCCCGTCCATTTCTTGTGAAAAAAACACAAATATTCTATCTTGTCTAAGAAAGGATTTGGACATTAGATTGGGTATATACGTACTTCGTTCGATTCCATGGTAGGCCAAATTCTTTCAACTTAACCATCAATACATAGCACATAACTGACATTACTAGATTTACATGAAAAGCATTTTATGGTATATTTCCTTTCTATTTCAAACAATATAATTTTAAGGGAAAGATCCATTATACAATCTTATATTATCAATGTTGTGCGATTTTCAACATACAGTTAGGAAATCGGACTTCAAGCATCTTTAACAATAAAAAACTAGACATACTCGGACCTTTAGCTAGTTTCGATGGTGATTTTCTTTTTTTAAAACAATAGCATATTATTCATTTAAAAAAAATATAATCTAACTATTGATAATCTATTGGACTTATTTTGATTTTTTATTTCTACATCTACTGTTTTGTTGCTCTAAATAAAACGTGAGAAATATGAACAAATGAATTTTAAATAACCCAAACAGGGAAGTCATTGAGAAACTATATTTCAAAAAAAAGTTGTCCAAGTGTCATATTATAAATTTATAATGAATTGATTATGAATTTTTAAATATGTAAATTGACATTATTATTTCTAAAATCAGAAAATCACCTTCGAAATTGAGAAAAGGTCCAAGTTTGTCTGATTTTCTACTAGTTGTAGACGCTCAATGTCTGATTTCATAGTTAAAGATTGAAAATCAGATGATTTGGATAATCTGAGGTTGTGAAATAGACTTTTGCCTAATTTTAATATCAGTGTCACCATAATGCTGTTATAATAGACTTACATTTAGAATTAGGAGTATTAATATTATTTCAAGTTACTTGATATGCATTGAAACAGTTAGAAGTAATCTATTTATTTAAAAAGGGTAGGATTGCCGGGCCCACAAAGAGTTGTGGAATTTTTGTTCCATCATATTTAAAGTTTATCTATTTTATACAAAACTAAGTACGATAGGATTTGAAAGAAAAAAAAAGAACATTGATTGATGAACTAAGGCTAAATTTAGCATATCGTCTATCCCCATCGTCTATAGTGTAGCTACAGTGTCGTTTTTGTACTATAGACGATATTTACACGATCTATTGGATACGGTCTAACTGGCCACAACTTCAGCCGAACTTAACTATAACTATGATGTTATCTAGCATACGACATGTATTGAGCCTAAGGCTGAGTCTAATGGTATTTCTCATCATTTTTTTTCTCAAATCTCACTCCATTCTGCACATCATATCATCTATGGTGCAAAAGCAGTGACGAAACCGTGTTTTGAGAGAGGGGACAGGGAATACCATTGGAGTAGCCTAACGGTATCAAAAACTTATAAAAACCTAAATTAATCAGATCTATTAGCGCAGGTTAGAAGTTGACGAATGACAGTGTTAACTCAATGTTAACACGATACACTCCTAAAAACGATAGCATGTCGAATAGTCAGGAGAAGAGAGGGGAGAATAGTTTGATTAGCTGGAATAAAGCGCACGGAATTTCCAAGGGTTTCACTGTGAAAGCATCATAATTTTCTAGGGTTTCGCTGCGAGAGCAATTCATTTTATTTCGAAGAAGTTTATGCAAGTTTGTGTAGCGTACACGTAGACCATGGTTGCCCTGACCAAATTTTAGCCACGATCAAACTATGTTTGACTTTAAATTAAAATTTAACCAAATACTAAATTACTCATTTGTATAATATGGGGTAGTTAAATAAACCATATAGATGAAAATTATGTTGTACAATGTAATTTTAAACTAGAGTCAAACACGGTCAAACTGTTGCCAAATATTCGCCTGGCCAATGGAAGCCTCGAACTAAACGAGCCTTGCTCCCTCCAGTCTGTTTGACGCTTTCCAGTTTGGAACATTCGAGAATGAAAATAGTTGTACTTTATGTAGAAACCATTTTGCAAGCCACTGCGTGATTCATGACGTCACATTTTATGAGTACAAACATTATATTTATATATATTTGAAAAAAAGAACTTATAAGATGGTATGTGGTGCCAGTTTAGTTGCCAATCGGTTTAAGCAATTTTTTGGGTGCTTCAAATGTCTAATTGTGTACCTCACTATGATTACATTGCAAGGTGGAGTACGAAAGAAACAGTAGATGCCACAGAAAATCAATGTGGGCGTAGGGCCAAGGCAACAGGTGAAGTGTCAACGTGTGGCTGCAATACGCCTCCGCACTCACTCCACGCACACACCGCCGAGCGCTGCGCCGCCGGTCCCTCCCTCCCTCTACTCCACCCAGGTGAACCTCGGTCCGCCGCTTCTCAGGCCGCTGCTCCTCTCTCGGTCTAATGAGGTGGAGATCCGTCCGGACGCGGTAATCTCTCGCCTTCGTCTTGGTAAGCAATCATATCCGACCTTGCTTGGTTGGATTCCCTAGTCTACAGGGCTTTGCTCGCCATCGAACCCTAAAATCATTCTGCTTTCTTCAATTAGCTGTAGATTTGTCCTTTGTGTGCTCCCCAGTGCTCTGCGTCTTCCATGGACTGTCTAAGTTCTTCTTTTTCTTCTTGAGCGGGCAAGATCGACATGAGTTGACGACTTAGGAGTTCTTGCTTTCTTGCTACTAAATCAAGGTGCGGGCGCAGTTTGTTTTTCCAAAATTTGGGGGGTGACGTGATGCCCTCCCCTGCTTCGGGATGGACGTGTTTGCCTGTTTGGGCTGGCTTTTGTATAGTAGTAAAGATAAATATGCTAGTTTAAATGTTCCGTGGTCTTTCTAATTTCCAATTCACCATGTAGTAGCTGGTGTCAGATAATTGTAGGTTAGATCAGATGCGAGCATATACTTCAATTATCATTCGTTGCTCTGTGATGATTGTAGGATATTTCTGTTTAGCCAACAAAGAACAATGGTGGCACATGTTTTCTTCATGAGGTTGTTTTGCGATCAGAATATTACATTTTTAAATATTTCAGGGTTAAATACGATAGCTTTTGGATTGCACTAGATATCCAATGTACTAGTGGTAGAATCAAAGCATTTGCTAATAATTAGATCCTCAGGAAATAGGAGTTCTTCAACTGCTACCTTTTTTTTTTTTTTTTACAGATGTGTCAATATGACACTGCTTGTGCTGGTTTGAAATCCAAATCAGGAGTGATTTGATGTTCAGCTCAGTAGCATAACTCTCCTGCTTTGTGTATGGCTGGGTTCTGGTGTCCATTTTTCTTCTGCGCAAATCTGAATCTTTACTGTTACTTTTTTCCCCAATTGCACCATAAAGCCTATTTCTGTTTGACATGAGGCTTTTTTCGTCCATTTCTATCCTCAGTTTCTTCTTTCTAATTTGGATTTATGATTTATCTGGCTGTTGATTGTTTAGTCGTGCTGAAAGATGCTGTATCTATGGTAGCATGGCCTCAAGTAGTCAGTGATCTTGAGTTTTCTTTGCTGTTATTTAGTTTCTAAGTTACTCCCGCTTAAATGTATTGTGCTCAAGGCCAGTTGCTTCATTCTTTGGAGCAGTCTGTGCTCCTGTTAATTCTCCATTTGCAGAAATCTAACTTGTACTAACATGCACAATTCTGTCTAATAGGCACAGCAAACAATTCTTGAGTTTTCTTTGCAGTTCTTGAGAAGAGGTACATCTGCCCATCAGCAATATGTCCATAGAAGAGAGGAAATCAAGTATGATAAACAAGAGCACTGCACTAAATCCAAATGCAGAGGCATTTGTTCCTTCATCCCTTAGATCTGTCAATGATGCATCCAAGAGATCAGATGCAACTATGGTTGTCTCAGGGCCATCCAAAGAATCCAGCACAGACAAGACAGAGTCCATTTTACAGAGCAACTCTGATGAAGAAGCACATCAGTACTGGCAGCAACAGCTCCCTGATGACATTACCCCTGATTTCAAAGTCCTGGGACAAGATGAAAGTTCTGGACCTGACAGTCTATCACTTGCAGGCCTGTCCATAAATGATGGCATTGGTACGCCAATATTTTCTCCAAACCAGGCACTGAGCATGCAGCACCGTGCTTCACCTTTTATCAGGGACAAGCTGAATTCACGCCCAAAGATTAATTTTTCTGGCCCAACTTTTATGGATGAACGGTCGCAAGCCACAATTTTGAGTCCAACTGCAGGTTCCATGAGTCCAACTGCTGCTCCATGGGTAAAGACAGTGAGGAATGGGGGGCAGTATAACACAAGCAGAAGGGATGCTGGTCACTACAATGGAGATTCTAGCATTGGTATGGTAATGTTTGTGATTTTTTCCCATGAGGGTGTGGTGTTTTAAGCCTAAGATTTCCTTACAATTTCAGGACCTTCATTGCACAATCTTACTGATGTTTATCATGGAAGCAGGCGCAGCTTAAGCTCGACTATGGATATCATGAGTCAACTGGAGGTCCGTCCTAACTCCTAAGTTTCCTCATTTATCATCTGTGCTATTTGACTAAAGTTGTTCTGACTTGTGTTTCTTTGCTTAATGCTTATCCACTATGCTGTTTACCAACTACCATACTATACTGCTGGGTCTGTGTTCAGGTCTAGTGTACTAGTAGATCAAATGTACTTCCGCTGTCCCATAATATAGCTACGTTTAACCTTTCTCAGACATATTAAGGAGAGTAGTAAAAGGTCCGGTATACCCTTCATTAAGTTGCCTTTACATGCATGCATGATCTATATATGGCAGCAATGGTTGCCTTGTATGTCTCCATGCTAGGAAAAAGGAAAGGGTATTTTCAACCATTCACCCATTCAATCAAGGCTTGGGAACTCAAATGTAGCTATATTCTGGGACAAATTTTGAACGCTAAACAGAGCTATATTCTGTGACGGAGGTTGTAGCAGATTGCTGATAGAAGAAGCTAAACTTCTTTTTTCTTGCCCTCTCTTTTCATATCAATCTCTTCAGTATGGCTCCATACAATAATTCTTTGATCTTCCTTGCTAACAAAATTGCATGCACCATACATGCTCATGATTTTGTTGTACTTTTGAGCATGCTTCATGGAAATGGCTATCGTCTGTGTTTACTGCTTGAAATCTCACTCATATATTTGCTAAGTATTGTTTTATGTCTAATAACAGAGTAAAGTTGATGGACGATTCAGTCAGAACCTCAGGTCACTGTCATTTGGACATTCAAGCCCTCCATCACCAGCATCATATGCGCAAAACGGTTTTGGAAACTATAGTAAAGAAGCTTTTGGCCTGCCAAATAGCCCATACAGATCTCATTCAGCTATACTCACTGATGATATCGTTTCACTTTCACCTTCAACTGGATGTGAACATGTATCACTGGATGTTCCTAGAGGAAGGTACAAGGCCACTAATTTGCCTGTTCCTGGTCTTGGTTCAAGCAGAAGTTCTCAGCTGTTGGGCGGATCATATAATGGACAGCATGATATGATCTCAACCAATAACCTACAAAACATAGCTGGAATCCAGACAGGACCAGCTTGGCTTGAAAGTGATGCTGCGGGTAGTGGTCTCGGATTTATGTTTTTTTAATGATATACTAGCAATTCATGTGGCATGCATATTTGCCTTATGGTTCAAACTTGTTTGTGATGACAGCAACCGCATATTTGGAATCAAAGGACGAAGTTCATGATTTTGCAAGCCTGCGACATGCATTTCTTGAACAGGTAGATAAGCCACTGTGGGATACTAAATTATTCAAATATTATTGTATGTGTTGTTTTTAGTACACTGCTCTGTAACTGTAAGCAAATGTGATAATCTTACATCAGTAGGAGCAGGCATTGTTTGCAGACAATTGAAGCTGGTAGTCTTCATACTGTCTAACATTAACTTTTAATTCCTTTGGTATACCACATATTCTCAGTTTAATTATGATTGGTCCCTTTTCTGTTCTAAAAATTGGTTTCTGTTCTAAAAATTGGTTCTACTGCTGAAAAAGGTGATAGTATTTGTTACAACATACTAGTATAATTAGGAATTACAGGAAAACCAGAGTTGACTATGGTCTGTAGTAAATAGAACAGATTGACTCATTTTTGTTCACCTTTTCTCCATTAGAAATACAATCATGTTGGATTGCATATTAGACAACAGTATAGATATACTTGGCATTGTGATCTGTAGCTACTATTTTGGACCTATGGTATATTGGTATGGTCTGTATGGATCTGATTTTTTTATGTTATGGTGATGGAAGAATAATTCTCAGATACCACTTAGTCTAGATGAATATTAATTCCTGTGGTTTTGATGCTTTTTTTCTCACAATCACTCAACCAGTAGCAAGCTTCTAAAAGATGTCTTCAGTTATGATTGTCCTTTACCTGACCATTGAAAACTGTTATATATGCTGAAAATTTTAGCAGGATAGGCAGGCTTTTCTGACAGGCAACAATCATTTGACGAAGGATCTAACTTTGAAAGAGTTGTACAATATACAAAGCAGGTTGGCTCAAGACAAGGCTAGAGAAACAACATATCGGCAAAGGTCAGATAGAAATTTTTCCATTGATGCCATATATTATAATATATATGATGTATGCAACGGTATGATTAGGTACTATTTCCTCTAGGGACACCTACTGTAGTTTTGTAATGCTTTTTGTCTAAACACTGAATTGGCCTACAGCTTTTGCGACTGAGCATGTACCTCAGTCCCAATAGCCAGTGAGCGATACAAGATTTAGTAAGCGGTATCTGCTTGGTTGCAAACCATTTTGTTGTGTTTAACAATTCAATACAGAATAGGATAATGATTGTTGATGACTGACATATACAAATGTGTTGTTCAGAAATAAAATTATCAAATGTGTGGACGGTATTGCAGCTTTCATGTTAGGCTAGATAGTGACATTCTTTTAAACCAAAGCGACCAAGCTATGTTAGCACACTGGCCAAGTCAGCTGTGTTTATTGAATAATGACATTCTTTGAAAATTGAAACCAAAGTGACCAGGCTATGTTAGCACACTGGCCAAGTCAGTTGCGTTTATTGAATAATGACATTCCTTTAAACCAAAGTGGCCAAGCTATGTGCAGTTGTCATGTTCTATGAAGAGCCAACCATGGTAAGCAGTTAAGCACTATCCCCCGTAACAAATATAATATAAGTCCATTGCAAGATAAACAGGGTTTCCAATAATGAATCTAGTAGACGCCACTGTATACAATTCAAGATATTGATATGACAAACCTATAATGACTTGTATCCATGAGCATAGGAAGGCCCTGCAACATGATTTTATTTATCTGTTTTTTTAGGGGACATGATTTTAGCTAATGTATTATACGTTCGACCAGATTCCAATTGCCAGAGCTGCAAGGTCTCATCCAGGAGCAAAACCCCCCAATTGACCTCTGCGGTCTTCATGTCAATGAGGCGATACACGTCCTGAACTATGAGCTCAACAACCGGAGGAAGATCGCACGATCCACTGGACGCCGTCTCCAGGCCATCATAATGTCGAGTGCCCGCACACCAGCGAGGCTGACTGCCGCTGTCGAGCAGTACCTCATGGAGCATGGCCTTCAGTATACACAGGTGCAACCAGGCCTCTTCCGTGTCCTTCTGCAGTGACGGGACAAGACAGGAATCAGGAGGGTCTGTGTGATGTTCACAAACTGGATCAGACGAAAAGAGAGAAGGAAAAAAAAAACGAAAAGGTTGACTTGTACTTTTGTATATGGCAGAGGTGGCTAGCAGAATAGAAGCGATAAGATAGCTCCTGTAATATTCATGTCAGGTCTTTTGTTAGCAAATGTATACATCGTAAATTTGCGGAGTTAGGAGTATGATCGTTCACAATCTTTGCTGGTGGTTTAGTGGATGCATATTTTGCGTGTCTGCATGATGCTTTGTCTGCCTGCGGTGCAAAGGGTTCGTTTAGGGGGCCATTTGGTGGGGCTTCAATCGGCTCAAGCTCCTGCACTGTAGCAAGACAACGCCGTGTAGAAGCTGAAACAGTGAAGCCACTGTTGGCCAGTTTCACCGGCTCCCTATTGTTTTGAGTAGGAGAGCGAAAAAGAGCTTCGTTTGTGTACTATGTGACATCAGCGGCTCCCTGACTAGGAGAAAGAAAAAGAGCGTATTATGTGACGTCAGCTTTCTTTCTGAAGCCGAAGCCATTTGGAGCCGCACGATCCTTACGCAAAATTTTAGTTTCCGTCACATCGAATGTTTGACACAGTTAGAAGTATTAAATATAGTGGTAGTTATAAAAATAACAGCTTTACTCTATGTCAGGCGACTGAAATCTTGTTTTCCATCGGTCGACGTGCTGTGTCGTTCATTTTGTAGCGGGCAGCACGTACGGCAAGAAGCTTAGCTGTGGTCTTCGGCTCAAGCGAATTTGTTTTACTGAGAGTTGTGACCTGCAGGGTGTTTTCGGCTCCGTGAGTTCGTTCGGCTCGTTTAGCCGGCTAGGTGTCTTCGTCAGCATCGTTATTGTATCTCATAGCTAATACGGTAACGAAGGAGTCACAACTTTCTTGTAACCTCTGTTTGGGCCTCTGTGCTTCTGTGTGTGCGTGCGCGCGCATCTGTCAGCCTGTGTACGTCTGCCATTGTGTGCGTATATGCGTGCATGTATCTCTGTGTCTGTGTGGGTGGATGCGCTCATGCGTCTCTGTGTCTATGTTTGTGTCTGTGTTATGTGTGCACACGCATGCATATATGGCTATTTGTGTGTGTAAAATATCCTTGTGTCAAATTGTAATGCTTCCGTTAGTCATGATTTATCAAATATGAACTTTTTATATCTAGTACAATAGGCCTGTTTCTTGTTGTGTTGTTTTTTAGGCTGTTGCTCTGGTTCATTGTGTCGTTTGCTTGTCCATGTGTGGGGGTGTGGCATCATCTCTCTATTTTCTATCTGCGCATGTTAAGAGTTTAGGTTATGTTCTGTTTTAGCATGTGTGGGCTGCGTCTTTTTTAAGACTCCTAACTCTCAGGGTTTAATTACACTATTATTAGTTGAAAATTACCTCCAAAAAGTTAATGTAATTTAAGTCTAAATTAATTTTAATTTTAGTGTAAATTAAATGTAAATAATCTATAATTTACATGTCTCTTTTTCTATTTTTAGCTGTAAGCTGACTCTTTACACAGATGAGGACTAAACGGTGAGACGAATTTATTAAGCCTAATTAGTCTATAATTAGCAAATGTGATGCTACAGTAATCATTCGTTGATCATAGATTAATTAGGCTTAATAAATTCGTCTCAACATTGGTCCTCGTCTATGTAATTAGTTTTTAATTAAACCATATTTAATACTTCTAACCAATGTCCGAACATTCGATGTGACACGAGCTAAAGTTTAGTTTTTGAATCCAAACACCCCCCAAGCTAAGACCATAAACCCATTGCTTGGGATGTATATCTCCCGTTGCTTGGGATGTAGTTCTGGCCATAAACTCTAGATAAAAAGTGGAAAAAATCAATCAGGACTCAGGAACTGATATACTTGAGTCCTAAAAAGATACGATCATAGTTTTATCTCAAATCGAATAAACTTAAGTCTGACAATTTATATTTAAAAGGTATGACACTGTCACAAATATATTTTTCATATTATATATATTTAGTGGCAGATGCTGGAAGTAACTTTTTTTGTACGCTGTATTTACAAAGGAGAAATGGCCTTAGGAGGATTGGATGGTTTGAGGGATCAGACAATTGCTCAGGCATGCAATAACCAACCGCTCCTAAGTATGGGCGCCATGAACAATAACCAACTGCTCAGGCATTTAATAGCTAACAAAGTCAAATCAAAGCGTAACAAATTCAACCACATAAAAAAGATAAGCAACGAGTACAACGGAGTGTTAGGCATGAAATGGTCCACTCAAGAGTTCCTTTGTTGGCTGTGAAATTAAATAGCAGTGCCCAAGCACAATGGCACGGCGCAGTGTGTGGCATGGTGACATGTCTACATGACAGTTCAGTCCCGTTCACTAATTGCCGTAAGGTGCTGATCGATCTCCTCTGTTGTGAGAGCTCTGAAGACACGGTCTTCTTTTCTCACAACACCAACCTCGATCTCAGTAGCCTTGAAATCTTCCTGGAGAACTGATTGCAAAGCAGAGATTGCAATCTGAAAAGCGTAGGGGAGAAGTTAGCACCTCAGCGTCTATGTAATCGTTTGAAAATACAAAAATAAGCAAAACTGGAATAAATAACAATTGAAGAATGAAGTGTCTGTGTGCCAATTTCTCAAAAAAAAAAAAAAAAGTGTCTGTGTGCCAATCCACAACATGTAGCTGCAGAAAGTACGGCACAGCTAAATCAATTAGTTGGCATTACCAGCTCAATATGCAATCTTGCCAAGGAACAGTTGACAGTATTTATATTTACAAGAAGAGTATACCGATGTATGTTCAATTAGTTGTTCGGATTACTAGCTTGGTGCAGCAGTTTAATAACAAAAAAGCTTTCTGTTTGTTAAAAGCAAAAGACAAGAAACATTACCTGAATAGTTTCGTCATAGGTGAATTGCGGGTCATCCTTCATTTTCTTCTCCAGAAAATTTATTGCTTCCTGCTCCTTGAGCCCGGCACTAGTTGCCTGAAACATAATATCAGCAGATTGTTTATTTCTAAACAAATATTCAGCAGAGTTAAGGAAACTAGACATTTATATACCTTACAGGGGAGCATATCAAAAGAATCATATATATACCTTATGTCCAAAGAAGTGGCCAGCAGGGTCACACTTGAATAATTGGGCATTTTTCTCTTCATCATAGCCCAAGACCATAGCAACTGAAAAAAGTAGCCAAGAAGATGAACATAATGGGCGACAAGACATAATGGTAATAGTAACATGTATTGTGTCATCATAGTATCATACTAACCTACTCCAAGGGGTCTCATGTAGGCATGCTGTGTGTAAACTTGTGCTTTGTCAGCAATCCTGAAGCAGAAATCAGATAAGTAATGCATATGATCGGTTTATATGCACAAAGCACAAATAAAAATCAGTAGTTTCAAAAGGGAAGAGTCTCAATACCATTTTGCTAACACGTCTACTGGCATCTCGTAGCCCCATTTGAAACGAAACTCAGCTGCTTCGTTCCTTGCTTGGTAAACCAACGACCTTGCATCAGCTGTGAAAAAAATAGCAACCTATCCATTAAAGATCAAAAGTATTTTCTCTAGTATAATTAAATAGGGCAACATGCGAAAAAAAAGAAAAGGTGGTAACCAGTGCTCTAAATGAATTATGAGCATCCTTAAGGGGAAATGCATAGTAACTACTCCCTCCGTCCCAAATTGTAAGTGGTTCTAGCCCTCTTTTGATCCGTCCACATTTATATGGATGTTGATGAATCTAGACACACATTGAACATGCATACATAGAGCAACGAATGAATCTTACAGACCTAGAACCCCTTACAAATTGAGACGGATGGAGTAACTGAGATTCCGTCTAAAGGGCATTGCTTTTTATTGTATTACCGAGGGAATAATAAAGAGACATGGCATGCCATCTGTTGTTTCCTGAATTAGCAAGTCGATGAATACTACAAAATCATAACACCAACTCTAGTCCAAATTCTCAAAATGCTAGTCAGGCAACTGAAACGTCTTGAACGTGTTAGCTTGAGATTCAACTATATGATGATTGATGATTCATGAAGATTCCAAATAGTGAAGACTATAACATTCAGCTAAAAGAGATGCAGCTTAATTCAATAGATTGAAAGCAAAACACAACTATAAATCCAACTTTTTTTGTCTATTCTATTTAGCACCAGCAATATCAGTAGACAATTTGCACTGATTCATCACAAATTGATATCTAGAACCCCACAATTTCAATGAAAAGAGGGCAGCTTTTCATAGTTTACGGCATCTAAAACTGAGTCCTGCACCATAACAGCGATACTGACCAAACAAGAACCACATACCTGTAAGGCCAGTGGCAAGCAATCCGATGTACTTGGTGATCGGAAACAGGTGTGTCACGCTCGTCTGATCCAGCAACTTATCCTGCACACGGCACAGCACCTCGTTGGGGTCAGGCCACATAAAACAATCAACCGAACCAACAACCCGCAGAAAGCCGAAGTCTTTTCCATTGCAGCACCACCGCATCACAGCGTAGAGAAATAACTCACCGGCACTTTCTTCTGGGTGACGACGCAGACGGAGTCCTTGCCGCGGACGCCGATCGACGTGACCCCCGCCGATTTCACCGCCTTGAACGCGTACTCTAGGCAAGTCGAACGACACGGGTCAGGCGCCGCCGTCTAAATACGTAAACAGGTAAAAAGGAAGAAAAAGAAAAGCTAGGGTTTTGGGGGCACGCACCGACTTGGTAGAGGCGGCCCTCGGGCGAGAAGATGGTGATGTGGCGGTCGTACCCCGCGCCTGTGCCACGGCTCATATCGCGGCCGCCGGAAGAACTCGCCGGAGGAAATCGGGATGGGCGAGTAAAGGCGAGGTTGTGTTTTGTGCGCTGCGGACCTCGAGCACACGAGATCTTCTTATTCCGCAAGAAGAAGAAAGAGAGCCCAGTTCGGGCCGAATCGAACCCAGACTTCCTCTTTATTTCGATGATGGGCCACACGACACGAACCAGCTCGGCTCGGAAACGGTGCGCCGTTAACGTGATTCGTGGACCGGCCGCCCGGTCCGACCGAACCAGCCTTCCGTACCGGTCCAGCCGCACGACCCTGACCTTCCAATCCTGGTTTCTCCTCCATGGCATCTTGGGCTAGAAGCAGGCTAGAACTGAGTACTCTAGCCGGTGACGTGGCAGGACCACACTGGGAGGCGATGCGATCACTACGGCCCGCCAACAGGCGCTTGTCCAAAGTTACCATCGGCAACGGCCAGAGCACAAATTTCTGGCTGGACATTTGGAATGGAGATACCCAAATGGCCCAGCTCTTTCGTGCCCTCTACAGCCACCAAACCGATGACAGTGCATCTGTGAGAGACATCTATGTTCATGGGATCGAGAGCTACCTTGAATCGAGACTATCTCGCGCAGCTACTAAAAGGAACTTGAGACTGTCAAAATGATCCTAGAAAAGGTAACCCTTACAGACCCTTGCGATGCATGCGCCAGCCCTTTTGAAGATTTAAATCATAAACTGAACACCTCCCAAATCTACAAAACTAGTACTACGGGAGGCGAGTTCAATCAACACTACAACTTCATCTGTAAAAGCTTTGCGCCTCTAAGGGTGAAGTTCTTCGGCTGGCTACTAGTCCAAGGTCGCATCCAGTGCAAAACAAATCTCTATCGCAAATCGGTGGTCGATGATGATAACTGCCCTGTATGCAAAAACGGGACTGAAAATGCAGAACACATCATCTCTGAATGTGCCTTTGCCCGTGCCTTCCGAAGGAAATTGGGATGGCATGCTCACTACACTCTCACTGTCTGTGCTCCATGGGAAGCTCAACCCCCGGCGCACGTCCCTCCGCAACACTCTCCACCATGCTGTTGTTTTACTTTTGGCAAATCTAGAAACATCGCAACGATGTCGTCTTCCAAGGGCAAACCTCGGACCTGAATCAAGTGTTGATGATTTGCAAACAAGAATGCCGCTTATGAGGCTGTAGGCTACCAAAAGAAAGTCAGGACGTTACTGATAAATGATGTAATATTGTCTCTCAGATGTAGTCTCTCTTCGTGCTTGTTGTAACTCTATGTAAGCCACACAGGCCTTTTACTCCTCGGGGGCATCTTCATGCTCCCTCCAGCACAGTTTTATTGGAATCAATGGAAAATGAAAAGGTGGAGACTCTTGTCCCCACGATTAAATAAAAAAAGAGTAAGCATGTGTGTGTGTGTAAAGGCATAGCCAAAACATCAAACATTTCGAATATACCCTAAAAACAAACAATGATGCCTCTAGGAAGGGTAGTGGCACACATTAAGAGCGGATGCCGGGTACTCCCTAAAATCATAGCCCATTCGAAACAGTAGCCGCTATGCCAAATAACCGTTGTTGAGGTACCAAAGAGGAGGAGCCCACTGATGGATCCAATGGAAAGGGCCACTCACCACGCGTAGCTACAATCTTTGATCCTATCCCAAGTGAACTCTCTGCTTTTTTAATAGAAACAGACACACTCTCGTGCCGTTCGTTCAAAAAAAAAATCTTTGATACTATCAAAGGCAGACCTTAAGCTACTCGCGCGGCTCATGGCCAATATCATAGCAAAAGGCACGCCATCATGGAGACCACATACATTGTCACATATGCAAACAGGAATCCTTGAGTCCATAGTTCCACCACATAGAGAGTGTAGGGAGACATGTAGATATTGCTGATGTCATGTTTGTTTTTATATTTTTTTCGGATTCGGATCGAATACGGATATTTACAAATATATCGGATAAGACTAAATGACTAATAGTTATCGACATCGTATTTACCTAACTTTGAGTACTCGAATACAGATTGAATATTGAATATCCGGACTCGGACACAAATTGAATTAACCTTTCTAAACAGACCCGGACTTAGATATATAAACAGATAATATCAGTACCATTTACACTCCTAAGCCCTAAGTGCATGTGACGGGGGTAGCTGGATATGGATCAGGTAGATATTATATTTAACTGTTGAGGTGTGGTGCACGTGAGGAGATGAATGACTGAGATAACACTCGTGTCACATGCAATCCACATATAGGATTTCTTTACCGCCATTTTACACCTCACCCACCACAATCAATATGCAATGGAGTTCTTGAAACTTGACAGCGATGAGCGATCGATTCATGCTGACCTCCGTACAGTTACTTGCTACGATCTGTGAGCTGTGAGCTCTATCGAAGCATCGAGAACACAAAACATGACTGCACGGAGCTTCAGAAACCTGTGGCCAAGTTTGTCACACGCCGATGTTCCTTGTAGACTTCGAAACGCATGCGATCTGTCTTCCTCTGCTCGACTCTCGGTGCATCAGTGCCTCTATTTTTTTTTCCGGCTATATGACTTTTCCCTTAAAACGGGATAGATCTTGCTCGATGCAGGTGCTTGCTTCCAACGAAGTCAAAGTTGGGACCGTGTGCATGCAGATACGCTTTACAAAATTTCACTTCAGTTTGCTGGACACAGCACAGGCCATGAGCTTCTGCTGAGGTGCAAATGCAATCTTTTTTAACCAGATTATTCTGATATGTGACCACAAGACCAAAGCTAGTAACTTGTACCCCCTATATATACACTTTGCATCGTCCATGCGCTTGCTATCAAATCAATCCCGCCGCTCACCTACATTTCTTGGAGTTTCTTAGACGAGAGGGCACTAGTAACCATGGGGGTACGCACTCGTTCTCAGTTTCATCTGAATTTCCTGTGGCTGAATGATATGTGTGTTGATTATTGCTGCTGCATCGGCTGCAGGTTCTCAACTGGATGCATACCAAGCTTCATGGACCGCATCGCAGTCGCAGCAGAAGGAAATCGTCGGAGTTCCGCGCAGGCTCGGCTCGGCGTAAGTGATGGCAGCGACGAACTGACCACTGTAGTTCCAGAATTTCAGTATCCAAAACCGAAGATCAAATGTTCCATAGCTTCAGGCTTTCAGCGTGTCTCAGAAGCTGAAAGTCTGAAACGGAATTCTTCATGTTCTGTATAGCTGCTGGAACTCATACTTGCACTCCTCGCTCTTGCAGTTGTCGATGCTTCCCGTGGACTCCCTCAGATCGACAGTCTCAATGATGGCTGGACAACAGCGATGCTGTCGATCGGAACATTCGGTATGAGGGAAGGGCACAAACTGAGGAGCTCTGGACGCTTTGACGAACTCAGCAAGGTGCAGGAGGAGCTGAAATCGCTCGTCAGAGCCAGAGGAACCGCCACCGCCGACGAACTGGGCAGCGTACATCACCTACAACTCGAGAGGATCCTGAGCTGCTCTTCGAGCTCCAAGAATGGAGGCATTGTCAGGCAAAGATCATTGAGGAAAGTCGCAACAAGAGCCTTCGGTGGTTTCCTGCCCAGGCCGAGCTTCAGGGAAACTGTGCCCGAAATGAGATTTAACGAGGTGCTCTAGAGTTCAGGTTCTCTTGGCATTCAGAGCCGGACTTGTTCGGAATTCAGAGTTACTATCTTTTCCTGTTTGACAGATTGTGTGGGGGTTGCTCCTCAAGTATGCACATCCTGAAAACCCGGTGTTCTCTGATACGGCGACGAAGGATGATCGAGCAGTGCACCAGATGACGCAGAAAGGGAAGGCAGAGGTTGAGGACGAAGGGGGCAAATGGATCAGAACAGATTCAGAGTGTAAGTTCATTTGATATAAAAGAGTTACATTTGTTGGCAGTGTTTTGGAAGAAAACATAGTATATGACATATTCCACCATTTTTTTTTAAAAAAATATTGACATGTCTTTTCGATTATCCAGACATCGTATTGGAGATCTGAACTCGTGAACGTCCAGGAACCAGGATGGCAGCAAAAATGAGACAACTGGTTCCTTGTACAAATTTGTTTGGAACCTATCTCAACACCACTGAAACAATACTGCTTTGTACGTTGTGTATCATGCAATGCAGCAGACTAAATACATTCCAATATAGTACCATATCGGACAAGCGCTAATCTACTGTAGTATACATCATAAGACAACTTAGACAGACATGTGCTCAGTATTCAGGAAGCACGCTTTTCAGTTCAAACAGGAAAGGACTTTGTAGCCTTAGAACTGCCGAAACATATGGTGACTGGGGATGGTTTCTACAGGTAGCAGACAATGAAAGCAAATAGTACCCATCTAATGGAAATCTGGTTCTCTCTAGTACACCAATTTCTTAAAGTAGAACTATTCTGTCTATCTGATGTATGTTAGCAGAAATCTCATCCAACGACCTGCAGATTTGGACATGAAATAAGACAAGGATTAAGCTGGTGAGTGTAATTGCAACTCTAGAAAGCGATGTTTGAACACTTGCCTGGTTCACCAAAGGTAGTGCATTAGTTTCCCATTCTGTTGACCATTTCGAAGATGATGCTGTATTCATGGCACCTTGTTTGAGGGATTTCAAAGTATTGCATTCTTCTGGAAACCCTTTAAAGAGCATCTGCATTGTTTGTAAATTGCCAATATTAGCACCCGTTATGATGATAAAAGCCTCGATGCAAGCATGCTCCTTCATTTTTTTAAGAAAAAAGTTGACATATATTCATATTCCCAATATGTCAAAGCAACCATTCCAGTGAAATGGCATGGAAATTAATATATTCAAGCGATCCTTACCATAAGTTCATCAGCAAGCTCTGAAGATGTCGAGAAAAGAAGACCATTTCTGTTTACTTTTACAAGCTCTTCAATGCTGCAAACAGAACAGAAAGCTTCAGTGAAACTATCCGAAGCAAAATAATTGCAATTCAAATAACTAAGAAAACGGGTTACCAGGAGAATGAAGCAGCACAAACGGGTAATCCACATCCAAACATATCAACCACCTAAAACCATTCTGGTTATAATAGCTAATAAAATTCTTCATCCTTTAATTAAGACTAAGAGTAACCTTCATAGGTAGGTCCAGCCCTGACGAAGATGTATGCAATGACACTCCTAGATCAGCTGAACCTGCAATTGTTTTTTTTTTAAAAAAAAAATCAGCCTTCATGCTTATAAAGCTTTCGAGCGGGGGTAGGCTTTGTGCTACAAGTGCGAGCACGCGTGTGCATTCAGTTGGCATACCGAGCAATAGAGGGTAGTCCTCTGATGCAAGCCACATTGTCCGGAAGGCAACACGTCTCAACTTCAACCTTTTTATCTGATCCTCATATTTCTTCCTATCAGGTCCTTTACCTAGAACAATGGAATACGTGAAAAAAAAATGCTTACACTTTGCTTACTCAAGTTAATATAGCAGAATGGATTATACCAGTGATAATGAATAGCAATCTTGGGTAGACAAATTGCTTCCCGTTCTTGATATCGACCCAAAGTTGCCCCTCATCCATTGAATCATCTTCACCTAAGGTTGCAGCAACACGTCTATCGTACATCAGTGCTGCTTCCAGAAGTATGCTGAAATCTTCATCCGGTGTCCTAGAAATATATGTGGGAAAGATTTATAACCTTTCTCATAATTGAACTATCCACTTGGTAATCACATGAAGTGAACATAAAGAAGACTAGCAAAGACTGCACAGTTCAAGAGAACAGACCAGCTTGTGCTGCTCACCACAAGTGCGGGTCTGTTAGGTTTCAAGAAAATTTTGTCATCAATCTTACTGGTAAAGACAGTAGTGTTGATATCTTCCACTACTTGCTCTGTAAGGTATGATCAGGCAACAAGAAATAAATCAAACTGAAATAAGCTTAAAACATCAAAATGCTCGGTTTGATTGAAGACAAACATACCCACAGAGATGCAATCAGCGAGCCCCATAGCACTACAGATGGAATTCCCTAACCTGCTAAACAACTATTACGTGTCTTAAGGTCACATGTGGTACTGCAAGGAGGGAAAAACTCATACTAGATGCTCACCTCATGTTTCTCCATCAATGAAGCAGGGTGGAAAAAATCAGGAGATTGATCGTAAAGAACTGTTGCTCTGGAAGTGAAAGTTATATTAGTACAAATTACAAGATATAGAATATGAACAGCAGTCCATAAATATATGTTGAAGTTTGAGAAGTCTACCTGATTCCCCAATTTTGGAAAAGCTCATGCTGCATTGCTTTTGTAACACAAAGGGCGCCGTCAGCCATCTGCCCAAAGTGCTTCTCAAACCTGTAGAAGATATTATATTAACACATACATATTCAAGTACAGGGACAAATTTCTAAAACATGTTTGATATGTCATGCTAATCTTAACAACAGATAAATAATCCGGGTAAGGTGGATTACCAGAAATAGATTTTGACTACAATGTGACTTCTGCCATGTGACAATCCCAGCAATGTGTATCCAAAGTTATGCCAATCCACAATAAATTTAGCACCTCTTAGCCAACTTGCCAGTTTCACAGCAGCCAGCGTTGGGACAGAGGGTGGATTCTATTGGAGAAAAGATAACAAATAGCTGAAATTAGGCCTCACACTGTAATGCAAGGCATGCTGTTGAAAACTTTGGAGCTATGCCAAACAAAAGGGGGCTTCAGTAAATAACTAAATATCAAACAAAAGGACTCTAGGTGTCTTAAATTTACATCACTCATTGTAAAAATCAACAATATAATCTGTAGAAGAAGAGATTGGAGCATTTTCTGCAATAAAGGAGGTACAAGTTGGATTAGACAATTTCACAACTGTGTGGCAGTAAACATAGCCAGCACAAGAAGATATCAGAAACAGGGCACCATATCCACTGCACTACATAGCATGATCTCCTACTTAAGCCAAGCACAAAAACACACACTAGCGAGATTACTTCATGTGAAGGGTGGATGTGACTTCTAAACTGGTAGTGGTTGTGTTTTAGTGTTCATGAAATTCTGAATATGCAGAGATAAGGAACTTGACACTAACCTGAACAATAAAGATATCAGGGCGACGGATCTTAAAACAAAGGAACCAAACCAGCAGAACAAACTGGAGAGCGGCTTTAAGTATAAGTGCCAGGGCACCAGATATCTTTGAAATTCCTGTTAACTGCACTGTTTTCTGAAGAAAGGATTTTCAAGTTAACATAATGTATAGTAACAAAAAGGACAATAGACAACAAAGGATTAGTCTCCAACTTGAATACCATCTCATGGATGTGAATTGATGGATTCTCTCTCAGTGACAAGTGAGGATCACTACCTGTTCATTTAACACAATATCATATATCCACAAGAAAAAAGAACAACAAAAACTGACATAATTTTATCTTGAACAATATGAACTAGCTCCTAAGCTGTGCAATTGAGGGTATATACTGATTCCAACTACATAATTTGAATAGACTGGCGAAAGTGAGGTGAAACTGTGAAGAACACAATACCTCCATTTGCAACAATGTCCACTTCCATACCGGCCTGTGAAGAAGATGAACAAGGGATCAACATTAATAAAACCGAAGAACATAAGCTACCACACTAGAGCTGCATGCTTGTTCTGGACAACATGGGATAGTTAACTTGAAGGTCTCTTTCTTCCTTCCTTCTCGTCACTCTAAAATCTCCCATGACTAATAGACAAACTTTTGGAAACAGTACTGAGACGTGACGATGAATTCAGGAGTGTACCTGGTTGGCGAGCGAGAGGGAGTGGTACTGCATACGCGGGCTGCGGCCGATGTCGCCCAGCACCACCACCGCCGCGTGCTTCCTCCTCCCCGTCGCATCCGCCATAGCCGTCGCTAGGGGCGGAGCTATAGTGATACCTGCGTAGGAATACCCAATAATTTGAGCCAAGAACACAACAGATCCACCAAATTTTGTATCCTGTAAAACCGGTTTGCAGTCGCCTTCCTTAGAAGCCAAGGACAGATGAGACAACAGAGATGCGAGGAGGTCTGTGTTGCTCACCGATGTCCTTGGCTCCCCGTCGAGTCAGCACCGGTGAACAGGACACCAGGGGGCCGGCCGCTGGCCGCGGAGTCGCGTAGATGCAAGGGGGGCCGGGGAGGGGGCGCAGGGATGCGGGCGGGCGCCGAGCGGGGCCGAGGCGCGGGGGCGGCCGGACGAGGAGCGGGTGCAGGGAGGCGGGCGGCTGGTCGCAAACCCGTGGGCTGTGGCCGACTGGCCGCCGATCTCTCTTCACACACGACGGCGAGGAGCTCGGTCTCTCCGGCGGAGAAGCACAACCGCAAGGCGCGCGGATGATTGGACGGCTCCTGTGCATCTTGTCCTCAATTTTTTACGGTGGATCTTGCTTCGGGCACGCAAAAATTTTCGTGTTATGGTCAAGTAATAAGTTCGTTTTTCTGAACAACCGCAACTTCTTTTTAATTTGTTATTACTGTGCTGGGAACTTGTGGTTCCTCTAGCTGATTACTGCGAAGTCTAAACTGTTGATCTGACTATGCTCGGTATAAATGAACCGGTAATTTCTCCATGCGTTGCTGCGAGATGATTTCAATATTTGTTTGAAAAAAGGAATAGTATGACTTAAATGTTCATTTTACTTAGAAAATAGAACAATGGAATTGCCATGGTCTGTCAATACCTAACCTCTAACAATAATTCTAATAAATTTATGCAATTAAAATAATGATTTGTAGAGTGGATCTTTCATTGTGTCATGAGCAACGCATCTCTAGTGATGACAACTTATTACCTTTGGATGCGCTTCCTAACGGTACGTGAATCAAAGAGCTGCACAGGGCACTCCATTTTACATGTCCTTTATCTCCTGCTGTCCTGCACAGTGGGATACACTTAAATCAAAGAGCTGCACAAAAGACTCTATTTACATATCTTTTTTAAACACATATACTTGATAACTTATTCGTCTTAGTTGAAAGATTGACTTCTAAATGATTGATCATTTGTGACATATTATTTTTGAACGTAATATTATTAAACACATTATACTTAACTTATTCATTTTAGTTGAGAGAGATTCACTTTAAAATGATTGATCATCTCTGTATTTATGTTACATAAATTTTACAGAGAAGTGATCGAAATGACAAATAGTTCTATGCATTGATGTTATTAGCCACAGGAGATCGTCGAAAGACATTAATAAAACATCCTAGTAGATGATGATATGACTTCTTAGTGGATGATGATGTTAATAGCTTGCATGTTGGGATATGACGTTAGTGATCTCCATCTATGTACATATATAGGATATAGGTACTAATGTAAAAGTACAAATGTACCGTTTGGTAGTTCGTGGGTCGCAAAACAAGTTTCTAAACCACATACTTCCTCCATTATTTTTTTATTTGACTTGGTTGATTTTTTTTTCAAAAAATTTATTTTCTGTGGCATTTAAAAAATTTCATTATTTATTTCTATTATTTTATTTATTATTAGGGATAATTTGAACATGATTTGTATTTTTCATATATATGCATGGTTTTTTTTGAATAAAACGAAGCATTAAAGGTTTTTTAAACTCAACCGAGTCAAATAGAAATAGTATTTTAGTTCTAAGCCGCAATTTATGTTCTTTCAAATGGATTCTTCTTACGTTTTAACCACCATAAAGCTACAATTAAGCTGATTTTTCTATATATAACGATATTGTTGACTCGGATACGGGCTAAAATGGAGAATACGGTCACAAAAGTTGAGCACTTGTTTAGTTGCAGCAAATATATGCATATAGTACCTCTTTTATCATGAAGCTGAGAACATTCATTCAAAAGGTTTAGTCCCATGCTACCATCATGAGTTCAACCAAGTTACATGTTCTGAACTATTTTGGGCTTGTACTTGGTTCAACAGTTCTAGTTAACTATTGGGCCTCAACCTGATTGTGATGGGCCAGATCTCAGATGCTCTGCTCGGTCAATGAATATGAACCACAACTGGTACAAAATTCCTGTTCGATACGTGTTGTTAATATACCGACTCAAGTGAAGGGAGTAGTGGTAATAATAATTGTCTGAAGGGCCACGTCAGGTTCTGCGTCTCTCGCCAGAGGAGGCACCGCAACCGGTGTGCATGATGTGTGTTTTTCTTATCTTGGTAATTTGGTCATGTGCTAGTACCGCAACGATGCAAAAATGTAGCGACACCTTCGCCCCCTAATCTATAATGTTTTAGACCAAGCGTTTGTATTAGGGAACACTAATAATGCGTTACAAAGAAAGTCCATGTCACTAAAAAATTAGAGGGAGTATATATCTCCATGCTTGCTGATTGCAGTACCATCATCAGAAAAGCTTAGACGTATGTCTTTGTTCGTAGACTCGTAGTCTTTCAACTATTGTTATCGTCTAGCTCCCTCAATTTACATACAAATGTACGTATGATATGGTTGATTTTCTTTCTAAAATTTTATCGTTCATCTTATTTAAAATTTTTAATAAAGTACCATTTATTTTATCATTAAATATAATTTGCGTATGGTTCATATTTTTAGATGTTTGAATAAATTTTTAAAATAGGATGAAGGATTAAAGTTTTGTAAAATGTCAAGCATGTCATAGATTCGTGAACAAATATAGTATTAGGTCCGTCTAGATAAACCTTATTAAAAATGTTTACTCAAACGAACCATAAACTTTGGTTTGGACGGCAGTTTTTGCCGACGGAGGGAATAGCATATATTTGCTTGGGATGAAATGAAATCAAATGCATATAAATCACCGTTCCAAACTGTAAGGAGTTTAAAAATTGGAAGCAATTAACGATAGATATAAGCGTGCAGTTTTTATGTGTAATAGCGCCTGACAAACCAGACGTGGAAACAAATTAAAACGGAGCTGTTATATATACTATGTAATACCCGGCGTGTTACTGATGAAATTTTTTACGTTGACTATAATATTATTTATGGATTGAGAAATAGTAGATAAAATATACTTACATCATGAAAGAAAATATTTCCCACGCGTTGTTACGAAAATTTAAATGATGCCCGCACATACACTACGGAAATAGATTGCATGCATAAAGTCACAGAAGATCAATGGAATGTTTAAATGGAGGTCTTAGACTCTTAGTGGACGGTGACGTGGATGATGATGTGGCTTCACGCATGTTGAGAGAAATGAATGATGCCCGCACATACAACACGGAAATGGATTGTATGCATAAACCACAGAATATCAATGGAACGTTTAAATGGAGGTCTTAGTGAATGGTGACGTAGATGATGATGGAACTTTACGTATGTTGAGAGAAATAGTCAATGGAGTTTTCCTATTTAGACAGAGAACATACGTTGCAATCGCGCGAGGCTACACGGAAATGGAAAATAATAAACGAAGGTGGAAATAAAGCCCCGCCACCAGCGCGAAGCAAAGTGCGTTTCATGTCAGTGTCGCCGCAACAGTATATGTCTGCTAGAGTACTAGCCGGAACGCGACGCGCGTTTACCACCCATCCGCCCCGCCGGCCGTGTGGCGTGGTGCCATGGGGCTTGGTGCAGCAAAGTCGACGTCTACGCGCGTGTCACGAGTTCACACACACGCCGCGGCTCATCAGGGCTCACAACAGCCAACCAACAGAACCGCACGCGGCACGCACCGAGCTGCCCCCGCGTGATCGATGCTCTCAGAAACGGAGGCACAGCCGCACAGGGCACAAACACATGAACGCTGCCGTGCCCGCTTTACGTCGCCTTCGTCACGAGTCACGAGCGTGCAGTGCGGAACGAGGTTTAATGGCAGAATATATGTTCCGCGTGCATCTCCTCCTTATCAGCTGGATTTTGGATGGGGATCGATCGATGCGCACACACTACTTGCTTGTTGGTTTCATACCTCGTGATGGTACTACGTTCGGTGGCAACACAGCTGGCTGGCTGGCTGGCCTGCCTGGGGTCGGTCACGCGGAGCACGGCGCCTATTTTTATGGCTTTATGTGCATTTGTCACAAGAAGCTTGCCGCGTCGATCATGCGCGTGTTGTCTCTGCACCGGAGGTGGCACACACATTACATTGGAGTACGTTTTAATTTTCTTAATTGTCTTTTACAAGCAGAAATATTATTTTTTTTCCCGGTCTGTCGCAACTTCATACGTACGTACGCGGATAACAGACCCACATAAGTAGGAAAAGTACTAGCCTAGCTATGATCACGTACGTACTCCCGTACCCGTGGTAATGCATACATGACGATCAAAAGTAGATAAAGTCCGTCCATCGAATGGAAGGAAGCAGTGCAGCACCAGCAGAAGGTGAACCCCCGGGGCCGTGTGACTCGCGCGGTCCGGCCCATCCACTGGCTTCTACATGCAGTGCTAGCTAGCCCGGGCGGATCACACGAAGCTCGCCTGGCAACTAACGCCCGCGTTAGGGGGCACACGCGCTTTCCTCTCGCCTCCACGCACCTGCCGGCCGCTTCTCCTCCCTCCCAGGAGGCAAAGAGAGAGGCATCAAATAAATAAGAGGCAAATGCAAACGAACCAAAAGCACGCAGTAGGCCGCCGCGCGATTTGCCTTTACTCGTGTCACGTTCGCCCGCGCGACTCCTGATCCGATTGGTCTCTCGCCCGCGCCGCTTCCAATGCCCCCGCCGTGTGCCGCGTCGGGGCCGCGGCCCGCGGACGGGATCGGGATCGATCGGATCCGCCGGCCGGTCACGCGGAACGCGCCGCGCGCCTCCGTCCCTTTCCATCGCATTTGTTGCCTTGCACTACCCGATCGAAAGCGAGGACCATTTCGTTTTCGGCGCGCGGCCTCGCTCTGCGCGCGCGGGCGTGCGGCGTGCGCCCGGCCCCGGCCGGAGAGGCGGGACGAGTGGCGTGCCGTGCGTGGCCGGCCTGGCCGACATGCCGTGGGGGCGGGCGAGCTTGGCCCGGCACCCTGCCTGCTTATCACGCGTTCGAATGGAGGCATGGAGCGCCTAATAACAGTTAGGCGTAACGGAATCGCTCGCTCGAGTAGAATGCGTAACCGTGCGTGTATCGTGTTCCCTGTTCCGGTCGGCCTATTAGACTCTACACGGAATACCTACTACGGCTACCTCCGAGCTTGATCCGACTGGTTCGGTCGGTCCCTTTGTTACTGGCCTCTTGCCAATGCCACCACGAGTGTCAGGGGCAGGCAGCAAACCCGCGCTGCCGCCGCTCCCACGGGAAAATTCCAAAAGCAGGCGACGCACGTTTAACACGCCGCGTTGCGAGCTGCTGGCACGCGGGTGTGGATGACGACCGCACGGCGCCCCGTTGGTTACACGTCTTGTCCCACTTGATTTCCGCGATCTGGGTCGATGATCTCGTCAAGGTTGCCCAGCGGCGACGCGGAATTAACGTGGTGCTAGACGTATTCCAATTCGATCGTGTGTCTCTCTGCTAAAGTACGTAGCTAGCTAGGCGCGCGTTTAATTTGAAGCCACCCACGGCACGGCACTGTATTTGTCTCTGACTCTCTGCTCGCTTGTTGGTTATTTAGCATGTCGACCACAGGGTAATAGTATAGCATCGTCGCTCTTTTTTTCACCGCACTAGCTAGCTAATATATACAACCAGATTGTGCCCTCGACGAAAGTATGCGGTGCATGCAAGGTGGCTGGAGGTTGAGGGGTGACCGTACGATTGCACAGTAGTGAACGCACAAGAAAGTTCCCAACAAAACAACTGTATTGCTACTGGTATAGTACTGTACTGTATTGCTTATGGCCATGTGATGTCGCCATATATAGAGGGAAAAAATCAATGTCATGTCATCTATGCGATGCATATAGTGTTTAACGCCGACTATATATTTCGATAATATGTATAACGTGCGCTCCAACGTCGCCGGAGCATCGAAACACTATCGGTGCGCATCCAAAGTTTCAGTTTCTGTCCCATCCGCGTGTTCTGTTCCCCACCGTGCGCCGAACAGTGAACATCCCCTGGATAAAATCCATTTATTTATCTTATTGGTATCACATGACGGTTGGTTTTGATAAAACGGGAACGCATCACGCGTACATGTATCGTGCATGGAACGAACAATCAGATACTATATGCATACTACATACAATAAATAATGTAAGATCCTCTATTACTGAGACACTGCTGAAGCTGAACATGCATTTCATGCATCTTCTTGTACGTCCAGGTCCATATACATACGTGTTGTCAGAATATAATTTTTCTGTATAATAATTAATGCAACGAACGTTAAGAATGAAATCAACAGTGTCGCTGCGTGCCCTCCGGTGCCTGATCTGCACGCGGATCAGAGGAGCACGCAAATGCCACAACTCATGCGGCTTGATTGACCGATAGCTAGCAGTTGTTAATAGAGCACAACCGTAAGTAATTAAATTGCTACGTACAGAACGTAACGCCTCTGCGATCCACTGCTGGCCGGGTCGGTCAGTACGTACCATTACCAATAACCAACCACGTGTACGCACGTCAACCAGGTGGATCGCGGCGGCGCGGTCGTGGCCGAGAGCTCGCACTTCACGGCGGCGACCGAGAGACCATCACTCCATCAGCTAGCGCCCGTGCATGGCGCCGAGGCTGCCGAGCGCGAGCCAAGAGGAGGACGCCTCCTCGCGCGTCGCCGCCGCCATCTTGCCCTTCTTCGGCGCCGGCGGCACCACCTGCTGCTGCTGCTCCGCCGCCGCGGGCTCGTCGTCGTTGTCCTGGCGGTCGTAGACGGAGGAGGAGCCGCTGGCGGAGGACCTGTCCTTGCGCTTGGCGAGGAAGCGCCGCAGCGAGGCCTTCCTGGCGATGGGCATGTCGACGAGCGCGGCTTCGGCCGCCGTCGCCGGCGGCGGCGGGCCCTGCGCGGCGGCGGCGAGGCGGATCAGCTCGGCCGCCTTCTCGGGCGGGCAGGCGTCCAGCACCACCACCCTCCCGCCGTAGAAGATGGTCAGCTGCTGCGGCGCGGCGCTACCGCCGCCGCCGATCACGCGGCCCATGCCGTCCTGCGGGGCCTGGGCCGCCGTTGGCGCAAGGAAGGGCGGGGGCGCGCCGCCCCCCGCCCGGACGTACTGGCCCAGCACGCCGCACGCGAGGGCGAAGCGCCGGGTGATGCCGTCCGTCGGCATGGTCGCCATTGTTGTTGTTGGTGGTGGTGAGGCCGCCACCGGGGGTGGCGTCGTCGTCGGGAGCAGCAAGGCCGCTGCTAGTCCGGAGGAGCGGTCGTCGTCGATCGATGCCGTCGCCGCTGCGCCGCGCGCGCAGGTGCCGCCGTGGATCATCGATGAATGGGCCGTGGTGGTTGCGCGGGGGCGGTTTTATATACACGCGACGCGACGCGACGAGCGGCAGGAGATTGCAGCGGCTATGGGCGTACGACGATGTGGTGGGGGGCGAGAACGAAACGAGAGGCTCGCAGGCTTTTGACGCCCGAGGAGCGCGCGCGCGGCGCGAGGCGAGGGAGCGAAGAGGCCGGCGGCAACCGGGGCGCCCCTGACGAAAAACGTGGCCGCCGCAAGTGGGGGAGGAGGGCAACGGCGCGTTTGAAAAGGTCCTTTACGGTTGCGGGAGCAGCTGCCTTGTCGTTCATGGAAAGACCCACCCACGCACGCACGCACCTCGTATGCGTTTCCGGCGTTTCCGACCTTCCCTCTGCGGCGCGGGCGGGAATGACGGATCGCGTGGACGCCCACCATTGCGACTAGTCCCCGTCAATATAGCGCTGTACTACATGTCACGTACATCTGCGCTCTCGATCGCTTGACTGTTTCAATATTGTCGTCTGATTTGATCTCGTGCTGGCTGCCTGCGACGGCAAGTCGGTTTCTTCACCGAGCCGGGACGACGACACCGAACGTGCGCGCACACACCACACCAGTCTCTCCGTTCCATGCATCCGCGGGGGGGCCTAAACCCGCCGCCGAACGCGGCCTAACCACCCCACTCTGAGCAAATCCGTTGTAGGCCTCGCCGGCACGAAAGCGCAGGTTTCGGTTTCCGGCACGGACCGGGATCGGGAGTCCCGTCGCAAGTAGCTGCTAGTACAGCCTAGTACGAGAACGCCGCAGGGCGTACGTGCGCGTTACGTGTGTCCCGTCCATTGCCTAACATGACCCGGCCGGAAGATATGCGGAGGCGCACGCCGCCTCCGGTTTGCCTGCCGCGCGCGCGAGGATCGGAGCACCGCCAGGAGGACATCGTGCGTGCGAGAGGGCGAAGCGAGACACGACCGGCCGGGCGACGGCGACAGGCAACCGCTCTGCCTCGCCGTCTCGGGGGGACCGGCCCTCTAGCTGTAGCTGGCTTGGAAATTGGAACACGAGCGCCATGCCCTGGGCCCCGGCCGCGTCGATCGATTCGATTCCGTTGGGGCCGGATGGGCATCCCCGGCCGCGTGATACTCCGAGAGCGTGTACCTGTATAAAGAACAGGCCGGCCGTGATCATCAACGCGGCAGGCAAAAGCTAGCTAGTAACGACAAGCGCCTCGATCGATCGGCAGGTAGAGGTGGCTTGCTTTATTGAGTCATTTTTATTTATTAACAGCTAGTGTAACTGATCCCGGCTTAGATTAACACAGCAGCGGAGGCATGCAAGACCAATAGAACAATGGGAGCATGCACGCCGCTGCTTAATCTAACTGATCAAGCTGTCTTGCTGCATTGCATTATACTACGAACTCCTACATCGTCTATCGCTAGAGGCGTGCACGCGGGCAGGCATTAGCATTAGACAATCAATCGAGATGCAGGTGGGACTGAACGTCAACAGGAAAGCTAGCTAGCAGAAATCACTAATCAGCGTCGTCGATCGCCCGGGGAACTTTCTCACGCAGTTCATGGCAGCGCCTCATGCCGCGTGATGTGGACACACCAGCAGGCAGTCGCATAATCGTCAGTGCAGTCGCTAATTGGTCCCCCGGACAGTCGGGAGGGACTGAGGGAGTTGTTGATCCACGCACCCACTGGAGCTTTCCTGGGAACTTCGCGCATGTCGTCGACTGGCGGCACGGCAGCGCGCATTTTTCTTCTTCTTCTTCTCGAAAAGTGTACTAGGTGGAAGAAGGAAGAGCAGAGTAGTACTATCCTTGGCTTGGCCCCACCGCCTTGGCACGTCGGCGACTCATCAGGAAGAAATTAAAAACTGATGGGGCTTGACAAGTCGCCGACGATGTCCGAAGCAAATGCTGATAAACCTTTTTGTAAGTACAAGGAGAGAGAGAGAGAGGGCCAAACTTTGCGACAAGTAGCTAGGGAGTGTATGGGCAGCACGTACGGCAAAAAAAAAGTGGCATGCATGCGTGTATGTATGGATCAAACAATGTCCGGCATAGAGCATCAGGCTGAATCCTAATTACAATAGTCGTACATGTTAGGTCGCCAGAAAAATTACCCATAAAAAAAAGAAGAGAAAATTTAGTACCCACCGGCTTCCTATTCCCAGCGGCCACCTAATTTTGGACTTGCCCGGCAGCGCCTTGGCAACGAGTATGGATTATGGAACACATGCCTCGTTGCTGCACCGCCGGCGCCGCAAATCAGTGGGGTCCGCGCTCTCTACGAGACCTGAGCCCACCGCCGAAGCAGCATGCATGTGCCGATGTGCGCAGGACCGGCCGCCGGACGCGCACCGGAATTTAGCCGGAAACCGAGCTGAAGCGATGGTGGTGAATTTCTGAGCAGGAACCAACCCCCCCCCCCCACGCGCTTCGTCTCGTCCAGGCCAGGCCACTCGGTCCACAGCCGCCCGCCAATCCGCTCTGCCGCTCCCATTCCCATTCCCATCGCCCAGGCCCAGCAAGCCAAAACCACCGCGCCGGGAGCAAGCAGAGACGTGCGGTGCCGGTGCCGGTGCGGTGCAAGACGGCCGGCATTTTATTTCTCCTTCTCCCAACCCCAACCTTTCCCGCAAGCTATCCGGTACTATACTACCACCCCGTACGTCGCGTCACCCGCTCGCCTTTCACGTGCTACATTGCAATGCTTTTCCCCGTCTCCCCGCCCAAGCCAAGCCACGGAACCAGGAGTCCCGCCCGGCCGCCTATCTACCTCTGCTGCCTGTCCAAGTGTCACCACCACCACCACCTCTCCCCCAGCTGCAGGCTGCAGCTGCACGCGGGGCTAGCTATAAAACCAGGGCCAGCGCCAAACATAACGCCTCCTCCTTGGCTCCTGCTACCACCGCACTGCATGTGGTGAGTCTAGCTACCCCCGTCTGGTTTCCCGGAAGTAACCAACTACTTCCGTTTCCATCTTCCACGCAAGGACAGGGAGAGGCGCGCGCGCGCAGCCGACGACCGCCTTGGCCGCTTGGGTCGTCGTCTCATCCGTCGTCAGAGTTTGATGTGAGCTTGTGCTCGATCGATCGCTTCATATCAGCAGCGGACCACAGGAAACAAACAAGAACATGGCCGCCGACGAGCAGCATCAGCAGCCCGCCAGCGCCGCCAAGGCCGCCGCCACCGGCAGGTTCGCGGTCACGTGCGGCCTGCTGAGGCAGTACATGAGGGAGCAGGGCGGCAGGTGCCTGGCGCCGGCCGTGGCCATGGGCCTCATGCCAGCGGGGGGGACCGACGCCGCCGCTGCGGCGGATCTGCAGGCGGCGGCGCCGCCCGAGGCCGAGACGACCGCCGTGCTGGAGCTCTTCCCGCAGCAAGCTGGCACGCTCAAAGACGAGCAGCAGATCAGGTACGTTCGCCTCGCCTTCGCTCGCTACTGAATCCTCCATCGGGAGGGTTTTTTGTGTTGGCGCCGAATGATCCTCTGACGTTCTGTCGTCTCGGATCCTTGGCGATCATTAATTGTAGGAAGAGGAAGGAGCCCGCAGCCGAGAGGGCGCCGCTGACCATCTTCTACGGCGGCAAGATGGTGGTGTTCGACGACTTCCCCGCCGAGAAGGCCGACGAGATCATGCAGCTCGTCGCCGGCTCCGGCACCGGCAACACCACCGCCGCCCAGCAGAATAATGCGCTGGGGCAGCCTACAGCTGGCCTCACAGGTAGGAACGCGTGCACCGATAGATCGAGTGCTCATCAGTGTTCTGTTCACATTGCATAGCTGCTGCGTGCAGTACGTGGGCCAAACACGGCAAACGTATTACTGATTGATTGAAAGTCCATGTGAACTATACTAGCTAGATATATGCATGTCCTATAATAACTAGCTAGTGTTCATACACAAACAACTGACAGCTAGCATTTGTGGTGCGTGCGCACACGTACGTTTTCTTCATTCAGACATGCCCCTCGCCAGGAAAGTGTCGCTGAGGAGGTTCCTCGAGAAGAGGAAGAACAGGCTCACCGCGGCAGATCCGTACCCGGCGTCCACCGCGGCAAGTGAGTCCACGACCTCTACCAAGCCTGCAGTGAAACAGGAGGCCGCGCCGTGGCTCGGCGTGAACTCCGCGCTCAGCCTCAGCTGAGCAATCTGATGGATTGGAGTGGAGTGGAGTGGACGACACACCTTACACCTAGCTAGACACCAGACCACAAGCAGGGACGACACTACGTACGCTACTACTATTGGTTACTAGTACTCCGCAGTATTTTCGGTAAAAAAGTGTTTGAATCAAACGTGTTTATTTCCTCCCTTGACATTTACACCAGTTATTTGGTTGCTTCAGGGGAATATTAACTAGCAGCTAATTATGATTGGTTTCATCTTTTGTTCTTTTTGAGAATTCTTTGGCGATCGAGATAAGAATTCTTTTTCCATGCTGATTGATGTACTCATCTGCAAGGATATGGACTGATGAAATCCGCTAGCTAGTCGATTATTGATACAAAGTTTGTAAATTCAATTATTAAGCTGGTTGATGAAATTAATAAACAGGTTGTGTATATATAATTGCTACTCCAGTATTTATTACTTATTTTTTTTAAAAAAAAGTTATATTTATTACTTATTAGAACTGTGTTTTGGTTCATGTGCCATGTGCGTAATGTCCGATGTAGAAAACAACGTATTCCATTTGTTGATTGGTTTGGTCGGTAGGTATACGCAAAATCCTAAAAGCGCACGATGACCAGATCTTAAACCTACTGCGCAAAGCAAGTTCAATTATATGTCATCTGATGACATGAGCACCCTATAGTCTGCTTGGCGTGTGTGAACCGAACGACTCTGAACATACAATTAGCCGGCCCGACAAAATAATTAAAGAAACAACAACTGATCGATGACCGTAAGGACAAGTTCATATTGCGTGTGCTAAACTATATATCGGCCTCATGGTGATTTGGTCTACCCCACAAGCTAAAGTTCCATGTGAGAGTAGGAAGTATAGTAGGAACCGGCGGAGTAGAGTAGGCGGAGGAAGGCGCAGCAACACGGATCGGAGGAGGAAAGAAGAAACGTGCATGCATGGAAGTGTGGCGCCGCGCGCAGAGTCGTTACACGTCGTCTTCACCGAGACTTTGGGAAGACGTTGTGATCTATGTTTACCGTTTCAAAAGCTAGCTTAGCCCCCAGCCGCTCCGACACCGCTTGGAAACATGCACGGCGCATTAATTGGCTAATCGGTCGGCGTCGTGGCACGTTTCGCGCGTACGAACGTATACGTGGTCAAAATTAAACCCAGAGGTACTGTAGAAGAAGAGGGCAGGAACACTCCACTTGTCATACGTGCATACGACGAGCTCGGAACAACTTGACTGTTGACTCCACAGCTAGCTGCTGAACGTTCTCTGTAATGAAATGCTTGATATGCCAGCGCGCGGTAATAGTTTCCCGGCCGGTAAATTTAAAGCCTATTATTGATAGACTATCTATATATTTGGAACATAAAGATTAATATGTTGATTTAAAAAGCATTAAAGGAAACTCTCATGGTGGTGCTATACTGTACGTAATTAACAATGTTCGGCTATCTGGATTCAGGAAGTGGTACGTTTTGTTTGGCCAGGCTCTGTGCTCTGTGTCTACTGTACTTGGCTAGAGCCTTTATTAATTTAATTATTTCCGAGCTCCGATCCAGGTACTCGACCAAACATTTAGGCCTAGCGCATGCTTTATTTCTGGTACTATTTAGCTGATCCAGCATCTCAATTCTCAATCAGAGTTGACCCACAAATCAAATACGCTAGCTGCCCCAATCTGACCATGAATTATCGTCAGTAGAGCCCGCGTATCTGTAGCTATCAATCTATCACAGGTCTCATCGATTGAACACGAACTCATGATTCACCCGGCCGGTATGCATTGCGTCTGGGATTCCACGTAACCAGTCTAGGTGCCTCGCTTACTTGTTGATCGTTCTTTTCCAGTACGTTACTTGTGTACACGTATGGGTATGCATCCTAGCTAGTCATGGTGTATTACAATATAATCCATGCATTATATTACTATTGCGCTGCACAACATGGAGCAAGAGCAAACATGGAGTTGACTCTAGTTCCCATTTACTTCCATTTCATTTTTAGAGTTCACTTCCATTTCTTTTTAATCTCACCTCTGCGCAAAACCAGATCACTATCGTGTGTCAACATATGTGCTTTTTTTAGTTCTGGGAAAAAAAAGAAAAGAAATCTTAACAAAGACACCGAGAGATTCCAATCATAGCAGCTGGGCTGTAGCTGCACAGTCCAAATTAAGGACCGAACGAATTGATCAATATGTGGCAGCCAGCCAATCCAAGAAAAGCGAAACCCAGCTTAATATTCGGTTAAGCCCGTTTGGCTTAAAGGATTTCCATAGGAAAAGTGGAGGATACCAAAATGAAGTATAGGGAAGAGAAGTTAGTTTGGAACAAAGGAAGTGAGCTGCACCTTTTCTCGCATATGCTCGAGGCAACTGCACCAAACGTTTGTCTAATTGGGGAGATTACCTGTGCAAGTAGAAGCGCACAACCTTAGCCCTAACCCAGACTAGGTTCATTAGTTATGCATAATGGCAACAAGCTTGCCCCACATACTCTCTCCAATTTCATCGTGTAGTATTCCTGCGGCCTGCATGATACCTTAATCCCATGTGTTAAAGTAGCCGGCAAACAAAATGTCATATTCTAATCATTGGGTCATGTCAATTTGTTTTAATTGAACTCGAAACTGCATTTATATAATTGTATTAGCCTAACATTTCACCTTTACTTTTCCACTTCTTACTCCACCACATTTCTACATTTTTTTCAATATCGCTTTCTAAAGTAAGGGCACATCTGTGAGGCTTGAGGACTTATTTGTAATATCAGGAAAGATTAATGGAATGTGAGAAAACAACCACCTACCCCATTATATAAGCAGCCCTAGGGCTGAGGGGGTGTGGCTGAAGCTTTAACCACTGCTTGTCAAAGGGGTCTTCTCCTCGTTTTCCCAAAAGACCTTCTTACAGGGTCTTCTCGTTTCTTACTGTTGTCTAATGTATCTTCTCCCGACTTCTTCAGACCTTCTCGCTCATTGTTGTCTAATGTATCTTCTTCCGAAGGATCTTCTCCAGATCTTCTCCGCAGTACATTTCGGCGACAACACTTTGTTTTTGGAATCCTTTGTTCTAAATAGTCCCTTAGCCTATCTACCAATAGCGAAACCTGCACCATCCTCTCTTGCCTTTTTTCCCTCATACTTTAGACGTCAGTCTGTCCACAAATGTTGTTACTTTCCCCTCATACTTTAGACGTCAGGCTGTCCAAAAATGCCTGAGCATTACTGAAATTTCTTGTGTTACTCTTGAGCTAAGAGAGAGTACATTTTTTTAACATATTAGTGAATTTATTACTCGATTGTGTTACAATATATATGTTTTGTAGTAGTGAGGAAGCATTAGAGCTCTCAAGCAAGTCCAACAGCTCCTCCATTTCCTGCCTAAGGCTTAGTCCAAATGGTCCAAAGGCAGAGATAGCTTTTTCTTAAACATTTGAGGGCCAAATATTAAAGTGATTCCCAATCTCACAAAAATAGTAAGACTCACAAGAAGTAACTTGGTTTCCAATCCTTTTTAGCTGCCAACGAATATTTTACTGCCAAAAGTTCAGAAATCTGAGCCTTACTAACAGGAGATGCTCGAGACACAATGTCAGAACCAAAAATGTTACAAGGTGTTTGATTCCTAAAAGGTGCTTCCTTTCCTAAAAATTACTTCAACAACAATAAAAAAAAAATCCAACCTAAAAAAATTAAAATGCATGCTTAAATGTGGTAAGATTTTATCTGAGGTAGACTATTACCTTTCTCTCTCTATTTATCGTGTATTTTGGTTTTCCCTTTCACAAGTGTAAGAGCATGTTTAGAAATTAAGTGAGCCCACATGCAGTGAATAATAGCTATTCAATTCCGTGTGAGTTGAATACCTTCTCACTCCAATAAAAGGTTCTCCTGCAACTGTAAAATCATTTCCAAACTAACGTTGTGTCATCACGCAAACCATAATAAAATACCAAACAATTGACAAGAGCAAAAAAAATCGAAACCATTATATCATCGTGTCTTAAACAATAAATTAAACCCCGCAACAGTAAATAAATGCGGACTATAAGTATTTGACATATCTTCTCTATCATTTCTCTCCTGGCTTCTAGATCCAGATCGGCTCCGGCGTCCGTGGCGATGGCTCCCTCCTCTCATCCGTGCTTGCGCCACCTCTCCTTGACGGCGTTGTCCTCCTGCTGCGGTTGACTCCCATGTCTGCGCACCAGTCCCCGGTGGCGGCCTACCTCAACAGCGGTAGCGCCCTCCCATGTGATGATCTTTTGTTGCGTTCCCATTTCTCTCTCCTTTTCCCCCACTACATGTGCATCGATGTCAGCTTCCATCACCAGCCGGCGATAGAGAAGCTCTAGCGCAATCGGAATCGGCCTTCTAGCAGGCTCGTCTGGGCTTACGGTGGCCGCATGGCCACACATCCATGATTGAATACCGGTATTTTTTTTTTTTTGCAAATGGGATTCATGAGCGAACCATTCATAGAGATCAACTTTGGCAAGATTCAAGAGTCACGTAATTCCTATTCTATGTATTCTTTCATTGACTGATTTAGGAATCAATACTTACAGTCACGTAATTTCTATTCTATACATATTTCTTTCTCTATCCGTTGAAGATCTCATGCTTTGGTTGAATTTCTGCATTTTTTTCTCTTCTCTCTTTTTTTTTTTTGCATCCAGGTTTGTGATTTGAAGTAAGCGGTCTCTCCCCTAATTGTAGGTTCTTGAAATGCTTTTTGTTGAGATCCACGGAGCCAAGGACGATGATGATAGCAGTGGATCTGTGTTCATGCAATTTGCGGTTTTTATTTGTACTATTCTTTATGAAAAATCTTGAAGATTATTATAGTGTTTATATAGATTTTGGAACGATGTATCATGTTATGTAAAAGTTCAGTAATCAGTACATATAATTGGAAAACTATGTAATATTTGAGTATAATGTAATGGGTTGATGTGGTTCCAAAACGATGTATCTTGTTTCTGAACACAAGTTCCTACCGATATACAGATGCAAAACAATAGATAGTCGCAAATATCATATAGGAAAAAGTATACATAACCCCCAACCTTTGGGCAGTGGTCTACTTCACTCCCTGAACTTCAAAACCGGATATTTAACCCCATAAACTTTGCAAAACCGGATAAAACACCCCCTAAGGCGGTTTTGAGGGTGGTTTTGCTACATTGGCACGGGAAAAAGTATACATAACCCCCCAATCTTTGGGTAGTGGTCTACTTCACCCTCTGAACTTCAAAACAGAATATTTAACCCCTTTAAAGTTTGCAGAACCAGATAAAACACCCCTAGGGCGGTTTTACTACAGTGGCACGCCAGGGCCCACATGTTAGTCCCCTCTCCTTTTCTTCTCTCCCGTTTTGCTTCCCTCCTCCTCTGCAGTCTAGCGGACGCCACATCCCATTTGCTTCGTGGTCGGGTGCCGCCGCGCCTCCACCTTGCTTGTGACCAGGCGCCAAAGCGCCCCCGCCTCCCATGCAGCTGTCGTGGCCCCTGCTTGTCGGGGTTTGATGCCGACAATGCACCACGGGATGTACCATGGGATGCTTTTGTGGGCGTCTGCGTCAACCGTAGCTCGATGGTTCGCTTTGAGGTGCGACGAATAACACAAAACATGAGAAAGACACGATTTATACAGGTTCGGGCCGCGAGATGCGTAATTCCCAACGTCCTGTTTGGGGCTGATTGTATTGATTTGAGCTATCGGGGGTACAATGAGGGCGTATGAGGTTGAGGTAGTCGGAGAGTTGGGGGTTGAGTTTCTATGGGGTTGAGGAGCTGTCTGTTTGAGAGGTACCCCTAACCCGCCTTATATAGTCCGGCGTGGCTTGGTTTACAAGGAGTTCTAGTTCTACTAGGATTCTTCTTAGATCTTCTTTGTACACGTCGAGTCCTTGTCTTGTGCGCTGAGTCAGTCGGTCTTCTTGTGGACTGGGCCCTCCGTCGGCCCATGTAGAGAATACGCTCCATGAGGACCCAGGGGATATCTATGCCCCACAAGCCCCCGAGCTTCAAGTTGACTTGAGAAACAATCAGTTTGAAGGTCCAAATTCTGCTTTCTGAATGTCTTGCCTTGTAGTCTTCGAAAAACTTCTGATAGTATCCTCCATGCAGCCCCTGAGCCTTAAGCTAATTAGCATAATCAGGTTGAGGGTACGAGTGGTCTTTAGAAATTCCGAGTGAGTCGATGAGGTGCGCAGCGGCGCAGCCCCCGAGTCGACGAAGTAGTAAGTCGGCGAGGTGCGCGGCGGCGCAGCCCCTGAGTCGACGAAGTAGCGAGTCAGTGAGGCGCACAGCGGCGCAGCCTCCGAGCTGTCGAAGCAGTGACTTGGTGAGGCGCGCAGCAGCGCAGCCCCCGAGTCGACGAATGAGTGAGGCGGCTAGGTGCGCAGCGGCGCAGCTCCCGAGCTGACGAAGCCTCTCTGAGTTGGCGAGTCGGTGGCGAAGCCTCCCTGAGTCGGCGAGTCGGTGGCAAAGCCTTCCTGAGTCGGCGAGTCGGTGGCATAGCCTCCCTGAGTCGGCGAGTCGGTGGCATAGCCTCCCGAGCTAACGAAGCAGCGAGTCGGCGAAGCGCCGGGAGCGCAGCTCCCGAGTCAACGAAGCAGTGAGTCGGCAAGGCGGACAACAGCCCAGCCCCCGAGCTGATGAAATAGTGACTCGGCGCGGTGCGCGGCGACGCAACTCCCGAGTCGACGAAGTAGTGAGTCGGCAAGGCGGACAATAGCCCAGCCCCCGAGTTGACGAAGCAGTGACTCAGCATGGTGCGCGGCAGCGCAACTCTCGAGTTAACGAAGTAGTGAGTCGGCGAGGTGCGTAGCGGCGCAACTCCCGAGCTGATGAAGTATCGAGTAGTATCTTCCTGAAACGATAATCAAGAGACAACCCGAGTAGTATTGATCGAAGAGAAAGTATACTCAAATAATATTGAAACGACAGAGCAAAACAATTGGATAAATGGCTTATGCACAAATATAGAAGTAACTTAGCTCACGGAGATAGAATGAACTCCCCGTTTTGAATTCCGAGTATAGCGAAGGCATTGAGCGTCGGTGGGCCAGACCGACTGCCCCATATAAGCAAGCAAGAGCATGTAACACCAGCTGTAGGTCAAGTGACGACCTGAGTAGAGGGCCAGAATGCACCCTGACATGAGTTTTGCAAAGACATGTAGCACCCTGCTGTTGGTCATCCGACCTAAACCGATTGTCTTTGTTTTGTTGGGGCCCTGAGTGCTCCCCGATGTGAGGTCTGCAAAGGCATGTAATACCGTGCTATCGGTCATTCGACCTAGACCGATTGCCTTTGTTTTGGTGGGGCCCTGAGTGCTCCCCGACACGAGTACGAACGAAAGCATGTAATACTGTCGGTCGTCTGACCTAGGTCGATTGCTTTCGTGGGTGGGGCCGGAGGTATCCCCGTCATGAGTAGGAATGGGCATGTGTCGGTCATACGACCTAGTCCGATTGCCCTATACGAAGAGTGCAAAGGGACAGAGGACACCCTGTTACTGAATAAGTGAAGGCATGTAGCGCCGGTTGGCCAAACCGACTGCCCCGTCGTCACGGTGGTCATGTAGAGTTCATGACGCCCGTCGTCGTATGCATAGATCTTGCCAGAAAACACTGAGACTTGTCAAAGCACGAGAGGCGACAGAAAAGATTTGACTCGACGAAACACGAGATGCAACAGAAAATATTCAACTCAGAGAAACATGAGATGCAATTAAAAAGAATTGACTCGGCGAAGCACGAGATGCAACTGAAAAGAATCGACTTAGCGAAACATGAGATGCAATCAATTGGAGAAAGTACATGAAGTAGAAAATGTTTCAGCTTACCGAGGTGCATAATGCACGGTTTGAATGACCAGAAATAATCTGACTAATATGAAACCCCGAATAATTCAGAAATAATTCGAGTGATATGAAGTAATATGTCTGGTCCAGAAATAATGGTGATGAAATAATATGAGTAGCCAAATGATCCTGAAATAATATGAATGATCCAGAAATAATGGTGTTTGAAATTAATATGAATGATCCGAAACAATGTGAGTAATCCAGAGTTGGCCTGAGCAAAGTCAAGTGATCCGGGAAGTGTGACCAGAACCAATATGAATAATCTAGAGATGATCCGAGTGATCCAAAGATAATCCGGGTGATCCAGTAATAATATAGATAATCCGAGTGATCCATAGAAAATCCAATTGATCCAATAACTCGGATATTTTAGAAATAATTCAATGATCCAAATAGCCGGATTATTAAGAGATAATTCAATAGATCCATAGCCCGGATGATTAAGAGATAATTCAATAGATCCACAGCCCGGATGATTGAGAAATAATATGAGTAATAATAGCAGACCATTTGGATCGGATGATTCACTGGACGCGTTGTAGATGTAGAGTTTATAGTAAAAGAGAAAATATTTTTCTGAAATAAAAATCAGAGAACAAATGCGAGTAGTATTGTTTGGAAAAGAGAGCACTCAAATATAATATCCGAGTGATCCGAGACGATCGGATAGGTGAAAAATAATTAGTATAATTAAATACATAATTTAAATATTGAAACGACTTAGCTATTTGGAATGGTCCAGAATACCACCAACTGGTTTTTGTTGCGGCGTGAGCAGTAGTTGACAGACCTGATCGTAGATTTGTTGAATAATCAATATGGCCGCGCGGCTGGCAGCAGTAGAATAATCCCAAACTTCCATCACGTGAAGTAGTAGCCAAAAATAATAGTAGAGCGGTGGCAGCTCTGATCGGTGGCAAAAGAAATCGACTTGCGATAGATTCGGTCTGAGTCGGAGTCGACCAAGAGGGAGTTCCTTCTTTCTGCAGTGATGAATCCTTTGCGAGTTCTTTTTCTGATCTATAAGCCTTGATGCGCTGACAGCATGTAAAACCTGATTGGACTTTGCGCTGTCCTAGTCCGATTGGATGATCTCGATTCCATGCAGAGTACGGAGTATCTTCTTGCACCGATCAACTCGGCGGGTTGATCTGAAGCCACGTAGATTGATCCAACGAGACTATATTATGGACGGATCGGCTCTCTACTTGCTTGCTTTGAGATCGTGTTGTGCACAGGCTGGAGGATGCTGGCGACGCAACGAACTTGGAGTTTTAATAAGATGACGATCCTGCCTTTGACTTGCACGCGTGGAGGTGACACGAGCCGCCCGCTTGATCCAGTGCAACAGAGTAAATCCTCATGACTCTGGGACGGACGTGAGAATATTTTTCTCTCTGTAGATCGGATTGCCCGAGTTAGCTTTGCCGGATGAACTCGACGATGGAGGTGACGATGACGTTGTTCAAATCAATTCCGGCGTAACAGATCCCAGCCCTGCGTGTAGTCGAAGGCGACACGCAGGTTGCCAAACTGTTCGGCAGCTGAGGCGATGACGCCGAAGGTGATGATTTGCTCCATCTTGAACTTGAACTTGTTGTTAAAGATGACGGCCATGAAGCTAGCGATATTGTTGAAGCAGACACCCCTACCTGCCGCGTCAACTGTCGGGGTTTAATGCCGACAATGCATCACGGGATGTACCACGGGATGCTTTTGTGGACGTCTGCGTCAACCATAGCTCGATGGTTCGCTTTGAGGTGCGACGAATAACACAAAACATGAGAAAGACACGATTTATACAGGTTCGGGCCGCGAGATGCGTAATACCCTACGTCCTGTTTGGGGCTGATTGTATTGATTTGAACTCTCGGGGGTACAATGAGGGCGTATGAGGTTGAGATAGTCGGAGAGTTGGGGGCTGAGTTCCTATGGGGTTGAGGAGCTGTCTGTTTGAGAGGGACCCCTAGCCCGCCTTATATAGTCCGGCGTGGTTTGGTTTACAAGGAGTTCTAGTTCTACTAGGATTGGTTACATCTCCTATTAGGATTCTTCTTAGATTTTCCTTGTACACGTCGAGTCCTTGTCTTGTGCGCTGAGTCAGTCGGTCTTCTTGTGGACTGGGCCCTCCGTCGGCCCACGTAGAGAATACGCTCCATGAGGACCCAGGAGATATCTATCCCCCACACTGCTCCGCGTGCCACCCGCTCACCGCGGCCTCTGCACTGCGGCCGTGAGCAAGATGGAGGCACGGCAGCGCTCGACCTCGGAGGAGATAGGGTGCGACGGCCGCAAGACCGTAGAGGAGGAGGGGAGCAGAACGGGGGAGAAGAAGTGGAGAGGGGACTAACATGTGGGCCCCACGCCACGTGTCACCTGACATGTGGGCCCTAGCGTGCCACTGTAGTAAAACATTCCTCAAAACCGCCTAAGTGGGTGTTTTATCTGGTTTTTACAAACTTTACGGAGTTAAATATCTAGTTTTGAAGTTCAGAGGGTGAAGTAGACCATTACCTAAAGATTAGGAGTTATGTATACTTTTTTCCATGCCAGTGTAGCAAAATTACTCTCAAAACCTTTCCAGGGGGTGTTTTATCCGGTTTTGCAAACTTTAGGGGGTTAAATATCCGGTTTTAAAGTTTAGGGGGTGAAGTACACCACCACCCAAAATTTGGGGGGTTATGTATACTTTTTTCTATCATATATAAAATCTATACAATTAATTAATGTGTCGATGATTTATATGGTTTGGATAACCGTTACCGTCTCATTGATTTTGTGCAACCTAAGACACATTATAGTTTACGGTTATAGAAAAAAATAGATATTTACGCTTTCGAAACAAGGTTTTACGGTTTAAAACAGATATTACGGTTTTGGAACGAGGTTTCCGTCATGGGCTAATTGTTTTGTTGAGCTGGTTTTATTGTCGGAAGAAACAACAAATGTTTACAGTTTCGGTGTGACTATTTACCGTTTCGAAGTGATGTTTTGTAGTTGTGGGGTGATAATTTAACGGTTGTGGGTGTTTGGAGATGGCATGAGCGTTGAACCGATGCACTTAGACACAAAAAATTACTGTTGGGGAAACAAATTTTACAGTTGCAGGCTGAATTTGGCTGGACAATTGGACTGACATGTTGAATAGCTGTTTAGCGCACAACGTATTTCTTCTACTATCGTTTCACACAAACAGTCATTAGGTTATTGTTCGCTATTAGCTGATGGCTTCAGCAGCTCGCTCGCACACAGAAACATTCCAAGGGATCGGACTGCATGTTTCAGTTACTTCATTTTGCATAGCAAAGGAAGCTATTCCAAATTAAAGGAATGGAAGGTTTAGTTTCTTTGTTCCAAATACAAGGTGATGTAAGCCGCCTCAGTGCCTTCCCCGACGACGTGCTCCGTCTCTCCCCATCGTCAGCCGCCTCGACACCTGGTCGGTTGGCTCTCAGCTCGCCCCCGCCGCGCTGTCCAAGCACTGGACGAGCTCCTCCCTGTGCTCGAGTTTAAGGTCAGCGATGTCCTACCGGAGCTCTACCGTCGGTACCTCCGTCGGCTCCTAGATCGTGGTAACCATGGCCCACGCCTTTGTGATGAGCAAGAGCAAACATGGAGTTGACTCCGATTCCCATTTCCAATTTCTTTTAACCTCAGCGTTGCTGCCGCTGCACAGCGCTCAGAATCCCAGACTGTCGCGGAAATGTCAGCATGTGCTTTATTTTAGTTCTGAAAAAAAAAAAAGAAAAGTCTTAACAAAGACACTGAGAGATTCCAATCATAGCAGGTGGCCTGTAGCTGCTGCTCCATAGTCCAAATTAAGGACCGAACGAATTGATCAACATGCGGCAGCCAGCCGGTCCAAGAAAGCGAAACCCAGCTTATATTCAGTTTATCCACGCTGCGCCTTTGATTCCTCGCTGTGTTATTGTAGTATTTTGTTTATTTTCCGTTCCACCGGTCGGCGGTCGCCTGCGGATTATTCAGACCTGTCGATGCCTCTTCAGTTATCCCAGCACGTTGCTGCGCACATGTGACCGAATTGCCGGCACCGCACGGCATCCATCTGACGACCTCTCCTTCCGTTCCTCCGATCGCGCGACAGGTGGACTGCGCACGCCGGCACGTCGCCGTCCTGCTCCCCGTCCTCGCCACGGAACGTGTTTCTGCTAGCTGCACATGACGCATCTGTCCCGATCGCCGACCGCCGTACCCGTACTGCAGCAGTGCGTCGAAAGGTAAAGCTAAGCTTATTTAGCGCGCCATGCTCCAAAATCCCACCAACTAACCATTGCGCTGAACCAATCAGCCGGCCGGATTATCTAATCTCGCCTCGTGATTCATGGGCGCGCCAGAAAATCAGGCAGCGCTCGTGGATTGGTGCTATGCTGGTATGGTATGGGTGGGAATCCATCTTTTCTTTCTTTCTCGTGAACCATAAAGCACGCCGCAGCGCAGACGGCAGGGGGGAAGGCGTGCACGCACTTGCAGCTGCTTGGGCAAAGTCGCGAGGGCCGTACGTACGTACGGTTTCCTTTCCTTGTCAACGTGGGGTCCGTAATTCCGAGCCGGACTCGTTATCACGTAGGGTGTGTTTAGAACCTTGAAATTGGTACTGTTCCGAACTGAAAAGCACTGTAGCACGTTTCGTTTGTTTGTGGTAAATATTGTTCTATCATGGTCTAACTAGGCTCAAAAGATTCGTCTCGCAAAGTACATCTAAACTGTGCAATTATTTTTTTATTTCATCTACATTTAGTACTCCATGCATATGCCGATATTTTGATGTGACGGAAAATCTTCTTTTTGCATAGTAGAATTTGGAAGAATTTTTTGGGTTCTAAACACACCCGTAGTATATGGAGGAGGTAGAGTCGAATACATAGTACAGAGTATATACAGGAGTACTACTCTGTAATTAGTCCACCGATCGAAGCGATTATTATCTCGCCGGCGGGCTGGAGATGATGTCCGACGACGCAGGTGTTTCCGCGTACGACGAATGGCTCGCCCGCCGCGAGGAGCACCGCCGCCAGGCCAGTGCGCCGCGGGCGGCGAGGACCGCCTCAGCGCGCTCCCAGACGACGTGCTCTGCCTCATCGTCATCCGCCTCTGGCCACCGCCGCGCTGTCCAAGCACTGGACGCGCTTCTCCCGCGAGCTCCCCGTGCTCGACTTCAAAGTCAGCGACGTCCTACCGGCGCGAGATGCTTGGCGCCTTGATGGGCCGGTACGAGTGGCGGAGCATGCGCTCCTTGGCCAGCTCCGTGAAAAGCTTCCTAGACGCGGACAGTGACGACGACGACGGCGGTGGCAATATTAACGGTCGGCATCTCGAGTGCTGTCTCTTGTACGGAGACGTTTCTATAGACGCTCCTGCAGGCTCGCACGTAACGGAGCTGGTCGTGGACGGCTGCACGTTCGCAGGGATCGACCTCCGCTCTCTGCCGAGCCTCGAGAGGCTGGCGGTCGCGGGCAATCCCTTGCAGATCTCCGTCGCCTCAACCTCAGCTTCTACGATGACCCCAACGCGATGCTCGATCCTCTCTTCCCTGGCATACGAGACGAGCACTCTCTGCTCTTCAACCCTCCTCGGCCGCCGGCTTCCTGGACTTGGACAGCCTTGTCGTCCGGTTCACGGGGCCGGAGACGTGGATCGTGCCAGAGATGGGCGCGCGCATGCCGTGAGGCAATGTGAGGCGCCTGCTCGTCGCAGATATGCCACGTTCCTTGGACATCTCCTGGACACGCCGCGTAACCCTAGCCTCTCTCTCCCACCACCCTCTTTCCTCCCTCCTGTGCCCACGCAGCCACCGTCTCTGGCCTGCCCCGCCGCCACTGGGGTTGCTGCCTTCCTAGATTAAACTATTTTTATCATTTCACCTACACTGATTCAATATTCCACCTACACTAATTCAACATTCTATGTATAAATTGTTGAATTAGCATTAGTAAAACTAGTCAATCCACCCGTGCGACGCACGGGTTAGAGTCTTAAATGTATTATGTGTTACAGTACAACATATATAGATCTATTTTTATACTTAGTTTTTTATAATAGCAAATCTTGCTACTTTATATGTATGCTTAATTGATTTAGATAATCTTTGATCGATTGCAAAAGTAGGTGATTTTAATATAATTTTGAGGGGCTATTTTCATTATACTATCAGTCATCATAACTAAGGCGAACAATTTAAATATAAATTAAAGAGAATATTTGGTATTATCCATCAAAATAGTAAATGCGAGCAATTATGTATAAATTTAGGGTGTTATTTCATATTTTCTTTTATATTGGCAGAGTGAGTAATTAATATGTAGTTTTAAGGGTAATATTATTTTGATAATGACAAAGGTGAGTGATTACTTAGAAAATAGATCCAATGGTTATTAAGATTTCAACTCGTCTATTTTTTTCCTAGTGCATCTTATGAGGGTTGACGTGAAAATTTCAAAAGGAGCCTACAAAATATTTGTTTCATAGATAGGTTTCTAGCATTTTTAATGAAAAAAAAAGACAAAAACCGAAGGTAGATTTGAAAATGGGAAAAATCTAAAAAAAGAAGAAGATATTTGTTTTCGTTGAGAGTTGAACTCAAGACCTTTCGTAATGGCAGAGATGGTTAATTACTTAAAAATAGATTTAATGAAAAAAAAGAGGATATTTGCTTTTATTGATAGTTGAATTCAAGACCTTTCATAATGGCAGAGGAGGGTAATTATTTAGAAAATAGATCTAATGGCTATTAATATTCCAATCTTTCAATTGATGGTCGGATGTTTCTGATTATTATGAGAATTTTTAGGATTTATCTTTTTTTCTAGTGTGCTTTAAAATTAGTGCTTATTTTAGAACCTCCAATCAGTAATAGTAAAATGTTAGAATCGATCGAATGAGATGTTGAATACGTGACCGAATTAAAAACAAAGAGAAAACTATTATTGGGGATTCGTAGGCTTTTTATTTTATCACTAGCTTATCTATCTTTCGGTAGGCAGATTGGAATTCTTGAAACCCGTGGTAATAAATAATAGTGCTCTAAGAGAACGTCGTATATTAATAGGAGAGGTAATAGTAATTTTGAGATAATAAACAATATATTTTGAAGGTCCGAGGCTGACTGGAGCAGGTCGTCTATCTTATTGACCATATTTCCCACAACTAGACTGTCTGTTTTTATACTATAGTTGTGCCTTGTTGAAAACTTATGACATTCATTCTGAATCAATGAGTGCCGATCAATTCGACTCTCTGTGTGTATTTAGGTAGCGTTTCGTTAGGAGACGAAATACGAATGTAGGATGGTACGTGACCATCCTTGATTTCAAGGGAGGCAACGTGTACCATCTTATTGTTTGGTTGAAGGAGATGGGATGATTTCGTTCTTCGTTTGGATGGAGGGACAAAGACAAAATGGGACGAGAGATTGACACGTGGAACCCATCAGACAGCCTTTCTTTTCCTTCTTCTCCCCCTCCCACGACGCGTCGTCTGCTCCTCGCTGGCCGCCCTCGCTCCACGCTGCCTTCGCCTCCAGTGACGGGCCGCACTGCGGCGCTCCGCCACGGCTCGTAGAGACGGAGCACGAGGTGAGGCCGCTCATCCCGCTGCCGAGCTACGGCTGGTGGGTAGGCGGGCAAACGCCGGAGCTGCGGCCGGTGGACAGGCGGCCGAGCGCTGCGGACGTGCGAGGGATGGCGTGATCCCTCCTTTTAAAAGGACCGGTGAGACAGAGGATCTAAGGGAAATATTCCCATGTGGGATGGTCCGGTGCCTTGCTCACCCCCGAGATCGTCCCAGCCATCTTGCTTCGTTCTAGGAACCAAACACTACCTTAGTGCATTGACGCTGTGTTGACAAGGAAAGAAAACATACGAGAGGACCGAGCGTAGCTCGGGTGGTGAGCATTGCTGGTGTGCAGGCCATCCGCCCGGGTTCGATCCTCGTCAGGAACGAACCTGCGCGTCTCACCGGGGTATTTTTCAGAGAGGCTGAGCGTGTATTTATAGGTGTGTGGTGGTGTGAGTTGCTCAGCAGACACGTTCTGAAAATGTCTCAGACGCCTATTTGTGTTTGAACGTGCGGTAAGCATACATACACATATGAGTTCTATAAGTTTTTAGACCATCCCCAAACCATTGCCTAAAAGCTTTGTCTATCCACTATTGTTCCACTATTCTAACTACAGTTTTGTCTGTCTACAGTAACGCTATAGTGAATAGATAGCTCTTTATTCAATCTCTTTGGATATACCCTTGCATGAATTGCCGGTGCTCCTGGCGTATTAAAAAAACCGTACCTTTGGTCAAGAAGCAGTAAGGCTAAACCTAGGGGATCCCTCGTCCCTCCGTCCCCCGTTACTATACCAACTGGCTCACTCTCTATCTACCGTGCAGAACAGTACCAAACAATACGTAACAATGTACAGGAGATTCCAGAGAATCCGATAGGTTTTGCCTAAAGTTTGCGCACTCCTTTCCCAAGACGTATGCGGTGTGCCTATGGCTCAAAAGAAAGATCTCCAAGCGTCACACTCACACCCATACCACAGCACACCACGGGGCTTTAAACTTCGAGCGTTGGCGTTGCCCGATTTCAGGTGCGTGCAGCGCGCATGAACCACGAGGCGAGGTTAAATAATCCGGCTGGCTGATTGATTCGGAACAAACAATGGTCAGCTCGGATTAGCCTTTAGGCTATTTAGATACATATAAATTTAAAATAGACAACGAAGACAGACGCTTTGCTAGATATAACCTTACCGAATGAAGATTGATTCCAACTGACCATTTCTCCGAAGAACCATTGCCGGGCCGATTTAGAAAAAAAAAACTATTCAATTAAGGGATTGGCCTTTACTGAATGAAAATATTGCAGAAAAAAAAATCAACCACCGCATGTTTGTTTTTTTTGCGAATAGCCGTTAAATTCTAAAATAATTCGCTCTCACCAGAAATCGAACCCAGGACCTCATGTGCCGCTCGAGCTGCTGCAACTACTAGACTACAGGCCTTTGGCAACCACAAAGATTTTGTATTTATGTTTTTAAGATGCCACATAAACAAGACATTATTTGATTTTTTTTATAAAGTAGTTTCTCTCGCAATGCATAGTTTTTATTGAGGTTGTTTCATAGGTGACATGCAAGAGAGAGTCTTAGAAACATTGTATTTACTGTTTATTATAGATAAAAAGGGAAAGGGTTTAATATAGATAAAAAGAAAAGTACATTCTACAGCCTTGAATTGTGTGCAATTCGCCTAGTTTCAATCTCTAACTACGGAACCAGGCAAGACCGAACAATATACACCCTTAGAGAATGGTTTTACAGTGGTGGCTTTCTTTTTTAGATCTTGTTTAATCTCTAAACTTCATGATAAATTTATTTTAAATAAAAAATAAGAAATGTGTACCAAATAATTTCTTAAAAAATTAATCTTTTCAGTAGTGCTCTATTTTGAGTTATGTTGAATTTATTTCCTCATATTTCTAATGTTTCATTTAGAGTAATAAAATAATAGATGCGGTAATAAATAAGTTTAAAAAAATATCAAATAGTGCACAAGTAGATAGAAGATGTTTTTAGAAAAAATTATGGTATAAGTTTCATATTTTGCCGATTCAAAATGCTTTAATTAGGAATTTTTAGATATTAAACAAGATTCGGCCTCAGGGTGTTTGTTGCCCGGTGTTAGACAATCTGATGACCTTGGTTATCTAATTTCATAGTTCGATATTGTAAATCAGACAACTTGCATAGTTTAAGACTGTAAAATCGATTTTTTTCCTACACAAAACACATTTGCATCTCTTCTTATTAACTCTCCACCGCATTATCAACATTGTTGACAGGATACCCTGATTAATAACACTGGATGAAACTCCATGGATATCTAGAGGGCCACAGAGGCCGAAAACAATTTATATTTTTTCTAAAGAAAATGAGTATGAACTCTTCTTATTGAGAAAGATCTAAGGTGATTTTCCTTAGCAAATAAGCTGAAGTCATCCTAGAACAATTCGCGTATTCGAAGTACTCCCACCCGGGTGTATCTCCCTGAACAAAGCGTCCCTCTCGTCACTACTCCACTGGGTCTCTTCAGCCATGGCCCCCACTTGCCAGTCCCAAAGCCCCTTCTCCCATACGCGTCCATGCTTCAGCAGCGCAACATTCTCCAGCGTACCATTGCATGCGTTCCTGATAAGAAACCTGACGAAGCAAGCATGCATCCCGTCTCCATTAAAGCCGACGATCACCACCTCCCTCAGCGCACGGATCTTGAAGCCGGAAGGCGGGCTGGGGATCAGCAACGTAACCTTGAGCGAAGTGGATATGCAGCGTCTCAATAAACGGCGCGGCTTTGTTCAGGGACGAGGCATGTCCAGGAGATGTCCCAGGAACGTGGCATATATATCTGCGACGAGCAGGCGCCTCGCATTAATTACCCCACGGCATGCGCCTGCCCATCTCTGGCACAATCCAGATCTCCGGTCCCGTGAACCGAACGACAAGGCTCTCCGAGGAGGGTTGAAGAGCAGAGTGCTCCTCTCGTATGCCAGGGAAGAGAGGATCAAGCATGGCGTTGGGGTCATCGTAGAAGCTGAGGTTGAGGTGACCGAGACGCGGCAGATCGAGCCCCAAAGTTAATCTGCAAGGGATTACCCGCGACTGCCAGCCTCTCGAGCCTCGGTAGAGAGCGGAGGTCGATCCCTGCGAACGTGCAGCCGTCCACGACCAGCTCCGTTACGTGCGAGCCTGCAGGAGCGTCTATAGAAACGTCTCCATAGAAGAGACAGCGCTTGAGGTACTGCACCACCTCCAGCGCCGGGCACGCGCTGGTACACGTCGCCGCCGCCGCTCGCCGGCTTGCCTTGCAAGACGAGCATGGTGAGGGAGCTGAAGGCCGGCAGTAGACGCGAGCGCAATGATCGGGCAGCGAGCGGCGCGCAGTTAACCAGCTTTAGCTTCTTCAGGCCAGTGGGAGATCTGAAGCAATAATGGTGCGGGAAGGTGTAGCTCGCATCGTCGCGGCATGGAGTTGCTGGCGCAAGGACGACCATCTCCAGTTCTTGGACTCCCCAGTCACGGACAGCCTTGGCAACGAGGCCATTGAACGGGTCAGAGTTGTGGGTTGCGAATATCTCCAGAGTCATGGCCCGGGCGCTCCGACGACGAACCGAACTGCACAAAAATAAACTATAAATGTAACTTAATGAAAGGCATTGCTCTCGTTAACTATATAAAAAATGGTAAACGTAGCTATATTATTGTGGGGGCAAAGTGAGTGTTTCGTACTAGAAGCATATCCAACACATAATAATCAACATAAGTTTCCTTCTCATCTCTTCTCTTATATAAAAAAAATAAAATGTTTTCGGCCAAAGGGGCACACGTAGCCGTTTTAGTTTCATTCGTGTTATTAAATATAAGGTATATCTCATCAATTTTGATAATGTGATGGAGAGTTAAAAAGAAGAGTTGTAAATGCATTTTATATATAATAAACCATGTACGCATCGTGAGAAATTATTTCGAATAAAAATCAAATGGTGTCTTGTGTATGTGACATCTTAGGGTGTGTTTGACTACAAAGGACTAAAGTTTAGTCCATTTGCATCTAAACAGGACAACTAATGAACGGGCTAGACTTTAGTTAACCCTTAGACTAAAAGTGAGCTAAAATGAACTAATGTCAATTCCTAATGTAATTAATGGTACAGTTAGCTATTAGCACATACTATTCAAACATTCAATGACTAATGGTTAACGAATTAAACTTTAACTGTGGGTAAACTTTAGATCTAATGTATTCAAACAGGCCCTTATAGAAACATAAATACAAAACCTTCTGTTAAGAGAAAGGTCGTCATGCAGAGTTGCTAATTTTCATGGCTTGTGTGCAAATAAAAGCCTACAATACAACGAGATTCATAGGTCGCCGCTCGCTTGTCTAGCGGTGCTAACTGGTTAATTTGGCGCCTTGCCTACCGCTAACACTAAATAACGTTAACCAAATTTAAACCATAAATTTTATAATTGGCCTAAATTTGGCAACAGCATGTTTCCCCCATGTTTTATTTAGTTTAATATTAGTATCAACTTGTGCTCTTCCATATAGGTAATGTATAAGTAATTAGAAAGAGACATATTAATGTATGTAATTAGAAGAGACATATTAGTGTTATGCTCTTCCGTTATTGCTCTCTAATCAGTTTTTATTTTAACCACCAATCATAAGGGATGGAAAACACACTTTTTTTTTATCGCAAAAGCAGCTTATGCATCCCTCCTGTCCGATTCGGCGATTCGTGCCAGGAAAAGGAATAATATCAAACTCTCAGTCTCAGCAGACACGTTTTTGTGCCGCGTGAAGCAAACAAAAACTGGACGCAGCTGGTGGACAAGACGAAAAGGGGAGCGGAAGGAATTCTGTATTTGCTGCCCACGTCTCCATCCCGCGAGCGCCGAACGACCGTCCCACTACCCCCCCACCCAACCTGTTCCCCCCCACAACAATCACGTGTTCTTCGTGCCCAGCAGTCCAGCACCACCACATCCCGCGCCTTCTCACGTCTCCCCCACCTCCACCCGCCTCCTCCCTCCCTCCCTCCCACGTCTCTGCTATAAAACAAGGCTCCCCACCAATTCGGCAATTCCCACAGACAACAGAGCAGCACCATCAACAAGCCAACAACGCGCAATCGCAACGCAAGCCAGAGCCCGCGGCGACGCAGGGAGCAGAGAATTAAGATGGCCATGGCGGCAGCGGAGGGCAAGAGCCGGAGGTTCGCGCTGGCCTGCGGCGTGCTGAGCCAGTACGTGAAGGCGGAGCAGAAGATGGCCGCCGCGGCGGCGGTGGCCGCACCCCGCGCTCCGGCGACGACGACGCTGAGCCTGATGCCCGGCGCGGACGTGGACGCGACCGCGGCCGCGAGGCAGGAGGATGAGGCGGCGGCGGGGCCTTCCGCCACGGCGGCGGCCGCGGCGCCGCTCACCATCTTCTACGGCGGGAAGGTGGTGGTGTTCGAGGATTTCCCCGCGGAGAAGGCGGCCGAGGTGATGCGCCTGGCGTCCGGCGCCGGCGCCGAGCGCCCCGCGGCCCCGGCCCCGGCCCCGCGCGACGACCTGCCCATCGCCAGGAAGGCGTCGCTGCAGCGGTTCCTGGCCAAGCGCAAGGACCGGCTCGTGGAGCGCGCGCCCTACGCGCGCCCGGCGTCCACCGGCGGCTCCTCCCCCGCGGAGGAGGAGGCGGAGAAGAAGAAGCAGCAGCCGGCGGTCTGGCTCGGGCTGGGCAGCACGGCCACGGACGCCGACCGCCTCACCATCGCGCTGTGAATTGTGCGTGATTCGCAGGGTCGCATCGCGTGTTGGGGATTGGGGGTTAAATTAGAGCTGGATTGGTTTGGGAGGCGAAGCATCTGCTCATGCTTTCCTTATTCGCAGGGGCAGGGCAGAAGCGAAATGTAGAGATGTAATACTCACGTACTATTATTCTTGTTCCCTTTTCTCTTTTCAACACAGGAGGCTTTTGCTCTTGTTAAAGATTCGATAGGAAGAAGAAGATGGAGATTGAACCAATTGGTTTGTGCATGCTGCCTTTCGTTCTGTATATAGACTGTATGTATAATTGTTTTTCATGTACAACGACAAATACGTAGTAGTTAGTACTAGTAATAATAATTCGCACGAAACTTGTTCTCGGCCCCTAGAGCTCAAGGAACAGAAACGCTCCATGGAAAGAATGGCTTTATCAAAAAAAAAAAAAGGAAAGAATGGAACACGAAACGAAATCCCAAACGCAACTTCGTGCCACGCAAAGCCTGCAATTAGTACGAGGGGAGCGGTTATACAACAATTTTTACAATAATAAAGTGGTAGTACGAGCGAGCAGAGTAGTTTATTTCTGGGGGAATTCGAAAGCGGACCGAATAAATAAATAAATGAAACCGTCCTCCAGGAAGGAAAACGTGCCACCGATCGAAACCGCGTCGTCAAATGCTTTGTGGAGAGCGGCAGGGCAGCGACGCCACCCACTCGCTTTGCCCTCCTCCTCCCGCGACCCGCGTGTGCACTGGTACTACTAGTCTATTCTACCGCCGGCCAAGTGGGCGCGGGGTGGGGTCTGCAGTGCACCCCCGCGGCGCGGAATCTGCACACATGCCGACCGAGCCCAGGCACGCCCACGAGGAACCTTCGCCCCCAACCGCTTCCGCGACAACTTGCACGCGCGCTACTATTCAAATGGCATGGATCATGGAGCCCCACCCGCGCGCTCGTTCCCGTGTGCCGGTGCCGGGCAAACTGGCAAAAAGTATCTCCGTCGCCCTCCCTCCGCCGGTGGCCTCTCGCCCTCTGCTCCCGCCCCGGGCCGCGGCGACGTGCCCTTTCTGCACGGAGCGGTCAATGGCTCCGTCCGGTACAGGAGGCGTGCAGTACTGCACGGACCAGGGACCTCCTTTGGACCAGGACAGGCATGCGATCGCGTTGCGCGCGCCGATCCATCCATCGATTCCCGTCACGTTTTCGAGAGCGACCTGCACGCGGCACGTTTCGCGTCTGTGCGACTGTGCCGCGCGCGGGGGCGAAATATCTCGGCCTTCAAGTTTATCTATAATACCCGGGCCATCCATCGTTAGGGAGGACGCAGTCACGCAGGAGGATCTCGGGCCTCATCACAGTCAGACAGGGGATCTGTCGTGGCCGCCACGCTAATTCAAAGCGAATCCCATCAATCGCACGCCTCGCGCATACTCCAGGGTTTTGAAAACACACACACACACACACAACAAATCAGCACGATCACCGCATGCAGCTCTGGGTTGGACTTGCCGGCCAGGCACGGCGTTAAAGACGACCAAACCTTCGCTAGTAGGAGTAGTCTTGTGGTACGTGTACTAGTAATAAAGGTCAAACGAGTTTTTTTAATGCCGATCTTTTGAAAACCAAGAAAACATACATCATAAATGTAATCCTGCATGTCTTTTTGAAAGATGCATGCGGCCGCGCGCCGTAGACTCGGCCTCACCGCCGCCTGGCTCTGGCTGCATGCGTCTGCTAGAGAGGGAGATCACTGCAAAGTCAAAAGGCGTTGGTGGAATCGGACGGGGCAAGTCAAATTGCACAAGCGCACAAAGCTTGCTCTTGCGTCTAGTTTATTTCCCACCAGCAAGCAAGCAGAAGCAGCCGGCCCAACCGTGCCGTGCCCGTGTGGGCTCCCACCACCACCACGTGCCACGCCCAAACTCGCCCTGCCCGACGCCAAGAGCAATCACGCGGTGCCGTCCCCGTTGGACCGTGTCGCTCCGACGCCGGAGCAGAGCTCGGCGCGACGGCGGCACAAGGATGGTGCTCCTTGCTTGCCGTTGGCTGCCCCCACGGCGCGAAGGCAGAACGGAGACCCGGTGCGGCGACATGCGTGTCTTGAGCACGCACGGTGACTTGAGAGGTCTTCGTCTCGGATTTGGAGGGGAGGAGTAGGAATCATAGACGTTTTTGTATCTTCTGCGATGTTAGATAATAGAATGCATATAGCAAGTTCAACTATCTCATTACAACATACTAGCTACCGTGTGTCCGTGTGTATTTAACTAGTATTTATGCTTATGCTAATTGGTTATCATATGCATGGTTGATGGTTGCGTAACAACATAGATTTCAGCTGCGTTTCTTACGTTTTGGAATCGTATTGGAATCGAAATAGTACTTTTCCGCGCATGCACCGTCAGATGGGAGCGATGAAGGGACCAGAAGGTTCGCGAAGACTATTTCTGATAGGCTATCGTATCAGATCAGGTAAACGAACGGAGCCTTCATCTCTCAAAATCACTCAAATTTAAAAACTAAAATGAATTTGGTGCTGTGGCTACAGCTATAGCTCTGCTTTTACTGTTCCAACAGATACCGTAGCAGCAGCAGCCCGCTGCAGCAAACAGGCTGAGCCCCTTCGGCTTTCGCCCGTATCCAGCCCAGCCGGCCCGCAGCTCCCCTCTCTTTCCCCGCGGCCTGTCTCGTTTCCTCCCTCTTTCCACGTCGGCCTACAGCCCCGGCCCACCCCCTCCCTCCCTCACCGCGCGGGCGAGCTGGCCCAGCCCGACAGCTCCACTCCCGACTCCGGAGCCCGCCCCTACCTGGCCCACCTGCCTCGCGACAGAAGCGCCGCCGACGCCGCCGCCCCCACCGCGTCGCCCCGGCCCCCGCCGCCGCCTTCCCGGCTCCCCTTGCGTCAACGCGACTCCGCGGCCAGCTTCCGGTCCCCTAGTGCCCAGGACCTTCCCCTACCTCGCGACACAAGCAAACAGGACCGCCCCCGCCCCTGGGCTCAAGCCTCCAGCCCCTGCACTCGCCGATCGCCATGCACGCGACGTGTTCGCGCAAATGCCTGGTCGAGCTGCTTCGCTGCCGTGGCCAGGGGCACTGGCAGTGCGAGTGCCCTTACCAGCTCACGCCCGCGCGACGCATGACGCGCGGGCGCAGTGTAAAGGAACGGAGCAAGAAGAAGCGCGTGCACGCGCTCGAGGTGGCCACCGAGCGCTGGAAGGTGCTCTCCAAAGTGCTCACCGTCTTTGACGCGCTCAAGAAGGAGGAGGAGCACGTCACGCCGCTCAAGCGCCTCGAGATACTGCGGCCGCAGCTCGGCCTCGTCAAGCCGCACAAGGTGGCCCACTTCGTGCGCCGCTCGCCGCACCTGTTCGAGGTCTGCCGCGACAGCCGCGGCGTTATGTGGGCGGGCCTCTCGCCCCAAGCAGAAGCGCTCGTTGAGGAGGAGGCGCGCCTGGTGGAGGAGCACTCCGCCACGGCCGCGCAGTACGTTACCAGAATGCTCATGATGTCCATGGACCGGCGGCTGGCAGTCGACAAGATCGCTCACTTCCGGCGCGACATGGGGCTTCCTCATGACTTTCGAACTCGGTGGGTGCACATGTTCCCCAGGCAGTTCAGAGTTGTCAAATTGGAGGATGGCGAGTATCTCGAGCTTGTCTCTTGGAACCCAGACTGGGCGGTCACTGAGCTTGAGAAGAAGGCTGCTGCATCAGGAGGTGATGCCAATGCCAGTCCTCCAGGAGAGCTCTCGCTTCCATTCCCGATGAAATTCCCTCAAAATTTTACAAGTTACTACAGATTTCGAGGAAAAGCTCAACATTATGTGAAAACAGGCAATACCGAGCAGTTTCAGAAGATCACCTACCTCTCTCCTTATGCAGAGGCAAAGGGATTGACTCCAGGCTCGCCAGAGTTTGATAAGAGGGCTGTTGCAGTGATGCACGAGATACTGAGCTTCATGTTGGAAAAGAGGCTGGTGACCGATCACCTTACTCATTTCCGTCGAGAGTTTGTAATGCCCCAGAAGCTTATGAGGTTACTCTTGAAGCATTATGGCATCTTTTATGTTTCTGAGAGGGGGAAGAGATTGAGCGTCTTCTTAACAGAAGCATATGACGGGACAGAATTGATAGAGAAGTGCCCATTGGTTCAGTGGAGGGAAAAGCTCCTTCAACTCACTGATTATAGAGGAAGAATGAAGAACCTTGGTAAATTTGACGCATCATCTGATTCAGAACATTACTTATTAGGTGATGATGATGATGATGCTGTACTGGACATTGAAAGTGGAAATTCAGATGATATCTTAGATGGCAGTTCTATTTCAGATGATTCTGAGATGGATTTAGGGGATACAGATGAATTTTGTAGAGACTGAATTAGTGGATGTGCATGTGTAGCACAGAAGAACAATGTTTTGTTTTTAGTTTTCGTTTTCAGAAGTAACTGTTTGTGACATTAGACTCTGGATATAATTGCAGACTATTCCCTACCTGCTTGCATTCATGGAATTTCAGGAATTAGCCCAAGTTTAAACAGAATCGATATTCCTCTCTCGCTACCGAGGTATTAGTCATTCAAATGTTTGTCAAAGCTCAAACAGATTGCGGTGATTGGATATGACAGGCTTGAATATTGCTCATATCATGTTCTATTCGTGTTATGAAACCGGATCAGTGACCTGTGGCATTTTCTTTGGAAGAAAAATGGATGGGGCAGAACATGCAACTTGCTGTACTCAAGTTATGATTTTGGCTAAAAGTTCAGATATGTACATGATTACCTCTCTCGGTGTCATTGATAATCTTTATATACATGCATTTTTGTGGTGTGCACAAACAAACTTTTGCAGACTATGTTGATTGGAGTTGGCCTGCAACTCCCTCTTGTTAGTTTGACTTTACTATGCAAAATCATGGTACACTGATTACCCGCAAAAAAAAAAAAAACCTAAATGATTAACAAGTGTACAGCTGGTGACATAGTACAAACTTATGCGGAATATGTCAACATTTTCTTTATACTTTCATATGTCAAGCTTGTGCTGTATCTTGATGATATGGTGATTAGATTTGCTAGTTTTGCTGTAGAGCTTTTCCAGAAGATGTTTCTGTGCATAAGCTTCTAATGAATTTTGCTACTATATGTTTTCAGAGCCTCCCTGTTTATTCTTCTCCTTCTATGTTATGGCAGGAGTGCCGCCAATCTAGCCATAACATTCTATGCATGGACGTACATTTCAAATCATGTAGTTTTGGTTGCTCTCTATTTCTCTAGTCCTATTTCAGTTCCAGCAAAGGCGAAGTTTGCAAAAAATGCATAGTGGTTCATATTACATATAATTGAATTTCTTTTCTCCTGGGTATGTGGAGTTATGATATTACCTGGCAAATCTGGCATGGTGGCATCTTTCTATCTGTCGTCCCCCTGATAATGTGCCATCCTTTACATTGCACAGCAAATTTTGTGACGACTTTAAAGTAGCATTCGATGCTGTCCCATAGTCCAACTGTACCATCCATCTGCCGGCTCTTCCCGAAACCTGAAACCTAATCGCTGGTTAAAGTTTTTTTTTTCCTACGGCGCTGGCGACCTGGTGCGGCCAGGAGAACCGGCCTCTAGTCTCCAGGTGAGATAGATATTCAACACAGTCCCTTGCTGCCGCCATCTTAAATTGATGGCATTGCTTCAAATTGACAAATAAACTGGTGCGGAATGCGCATTCTGCTTATTTCTACTGATAGTTTGCAATGTTCATATGTGAAATTTCTTCGTCGTCACATTATTCTCTTTTGTCTTTTAACAGGAGATATTTCACTTGAGCATTCACTGGCCTGTCCGTGGAGAAGATCCACCACCTCTGCTGCAAACATGCTCACATGGCGATCAGAGGCGCGGCTTAATGCAACCACGTGGGAGCGAGACGCCCCCATTTACTGCCTCCTGGGTCGTTGCCACCATGAATGTTGTTCCTGCGCTGCAGATCTCCCAGCCATCGGTGCCGCCGTGCCGGTGCGTCCATCCTCTATTGCTCCTGGTTGCTTATTATTCTGATGGGCGCTTGTTGGGACCTAACAATGGCGGTGCTGTTGGGAGCTCGCTGGATTGACAAAATTGCATTCTTATTCGTGAACTCTGGATGTTCTCCCATCCTTCATGAATTTATGGGTTATGGCCTGGCGTGGTCGGAGAACCGACCATCCTTTCCATGGATACTGGAGATGCCTTACCCATCCAACAGCTCGTAATTTCCAAGCTGTTTCCGTTCTGAATTACGTAGTTGCTTTGCATTTTTTTCTCTCTTTTGCTGAAAGGTGCTTGTCATGTTCAGAGAGGGGTCTGCCATACTGGATGTCTGGAACTCTGGATCAATCCAACCTCTGGGCCATCAACCAGTCATCAAATCGGAATCCCTCTCCAGTTGATACTGTTGCAGCAGTACCATTAAGAGGGTACTATATCGGTGTGAACTGCCGCGTCAATTTAGGGGGCTGGAAGTAGTTGCTGAATCCAACATCGGCATTAATCGCGTCTGTGTCACTGTGCATGTTACTACATGGAAAAAAGAGTACTAGTATTAGTATTCATCTGACCAGGCAAACGGAAACATTTGACCCATTCATCAGTCTTCTTTTTTTTTTTTTTTTTTTTTTGCTGGTGTTGTTAGTTATACTCCTGATGGTGACCTAACTTTTTTTTTTCCTGTCAGACCCGGGAACGCAAAACTACTCGTATGGGATATATATGGCTGTGGGAAGTTAGGATTGTGAGGCTGTCCCTAATGGGGTGTTCTAAAGGGGTACCCAAAACACTGTTTGTTACTGTTTGACATAAATGCTGCACTGTAGACAGAGAGGGAAATAGTTAGAATTGTGTTTTAAAGAATGGAATGAGTAGCACCATTGGGGTCAGCCTGAGTGATGTCTCAATTGGAACCCCCAACCAACTGCTCGTATGGGTATGGCTGTGGTAGAGGATAAATGTCACTAGCCGAGTGGTTAACCCTTGCGGACTGGGGTCAACCTGTCACTTTTGCCATCAATGGGCAGCAGCTCTCGCCGCTATCACTCTCTCCGAGCCTGATGAGTGATGAGAGGCCTTCGTGTACTGGCCCGCTGGGTTCGTTCTGTTCTGTCCTCTTCCTCTGGACAGCGAAGGGAAGCGCAGCACGGTGTTCCCTGTTTCCCTCCCGGGCCGGTAATTGAGTATTAGTACTGCGAAATTATCTACCCTTTTGTAAATCATGAAAATTCCGTGTTCAAGATTCTTGGGAGTGCCCCTACCACCACCAGGCCTCTGAAGGGTTTTTACGCATGTATATATAGTACTGCTAGCTGGGTGGATGTCACCGTGCAGTTTGGCTGATCAATATATCCAGCTGCGGAGCCGGAGCCATCGATCACCGTCCGTCCGTGAGATGAGACGAGACCGTGCGCGTGCGCGTCTCCTCCTACCGCCTGATCTGCACAGGGAATCGGAATGAATGAGAGTCCAGCTGCACTGCAGCCAAAACGGACAGGCAGCTCCAATTCATTTCTCGCGGTCCATAGATTTTAGGCTGGGCAGCATGATGCCAGTTGCGAGCGCTGTCTCCACCGGCCCATCTGCCACCCCCTCCGTCCCCTCCCTCACGATGTTGTGCACTCCAGAATCATCATCAGTTCGCAGGTGTCACTGCTCTTTCAGTGCAGCGACGTCTCACGCCGTGGAGCTAGCGTCAATTCGGTGGCACCAGTTTAATCTCACAGGCATCTGTTTATCGATCTTGTAATTTGCGTATCTTCTTTTCTGGCACACCAGACATGCATGCAGTTTTGTAGTAACAGATCTATTCATTTCTGGCACAACGGCTCAAATCATGCAGATTAGGGCACGCATGTCTTCTTCCCAATCCCACGAGTAGCAAACACGTTATTATGGCCATGGTCATCACAAGCTACAAGTGCAAGAGATCATGCAATGGAACACTGTGCGTCTTCCCCAAAGTTGTGGACGTGTGACGGCCTTCTCTATCATTTTCTGAAAACATACTACTAAAATAAACCAGTGAAAAAGCTCGTGGAGTTCAGCGGGGGCAGCATGTCAGCCTCACATATACACAGAGATGCATGCTGCATATGCATGGCATGCAGGAGGAAGGCATGAACAGCAACACCACCACCATGCCTGCCTCACCTCATCAAGGGAAGGCCATCAGCTGTGAGACAGTGATGAACGAAGTGATCTCTTCTTCTGCCCCTCTCCCCCTCCGCCGGCCCGTCCCTGCCCCGCCCCCGCCTGGCCGCCCGGCCGGCCAAGCTCTAATGGCCGGCATTAACTGCCACCCACCCACCCACCCGCCATCTCCTCCCCTACCCAGCTGCTCGCCTCCTCTCCTGCTGCTAGTATATCAACACTAGCCGGACCCTTCCACTCCCCCGGCCTCATCTCACCACCAGCAGCTCCCATCCCATCCACCACCATGGCGCGGGAGCAGGCGATGCTGTCGACGGAGATCGTGAACCGCGGCGTGGAGCCGTCGGGGCCGGACGCGGGGTCGCCGACCTTCTCCGTGCGCGTGCGCCGCCGCCTGCCCGACTTCCTGCAGTCGGTGAACCTCAAGTACGTGCGCCTCGGCTACCACTACCTCATCAGCCACGGCGTGTACCTGGCCACCATCCCCGTCATCGTCCTCGTCTGCGGCGCCGAGCTGGGCAGCCTCAGCCGCGACGAGCTCTGGCAGAAAGTGTGGGGGGAGGCCACCTACGACCTCGCCACCGTCCTCGCCTTCCTCGCCGTCCTCGCCTTCACCATCTCCGTCTACATCATGTCCAGGCCCAGGCCCGTCTACCTCATCGACTTCGCCTGCTACAAGCCGGCCGACGAGCTCAAGGTACGGATAGATGTTCCCGGCCTGCTATACATATACATACGGCCTGCCGGCATATTGCGCCGCAAGCGAGTCCATCATCAGTCACTGTGATTTGCATGCAACTAAAGCACACACAGGTAGATCGGCTCACAGCAAGCAATCGATGCATGCACTTATTTTTTTTTCTACACAGTAAGAGAAACATTCGTAGTTTTATTCAGGCCTCTCAACCTCGAGTGGGAGTACTCCTGCACAAATTCAATAGTCATGTTTTCACGCACAAAACATGAAGCATATGCCACATCTGAATCTGATCTATTATAGTACGTACCATATATGAGCGAGAGGCTTGCATAGTTGCATCTTGAATCAGATGTGTTATTTTCGGCTAATTCTAGTTCAGATGCATGATCTTAGCTACCGTGGATGCATGAGATGCTGCAGGTAACTATCATGTCTCGATCATGTGAAGTTAGTTTGAGTTAGGCTTTATTTGGCTTAGACTATGTGCAGCAGGATGTGTAAATGGATTGTGTATCTACTGTTCCACCTAACTCTCTCTCTGTGAACAGTGTCTATACAGTGTATAGACAATCCATTTACCTAATTCACTGTAAGGCAATCCATTTACCCAATCCACTGCACATAGTTATATTATGTGAACTAGCAAGCCTCACTAGCTAGAAAGCGCGAATATTCATGAACTAGTCCAAATTTGGTGCAGCGAATATTAAAAAAAGGAAGTTTCATGTGACCACTACGTTGTTCAATCTTAGTTAACGCATCTGACACGTGGTCAAGAATTCATGGTGCAGTGTGTGCCTCTTTGACATCGATCTACCACTATAAGATTTGCTGGGCACATTTTGTTAATTAAAGGAGAAAACAAGCTTAATTAGGGCATAGGGCATTCATCATACATAACAACAATCAGATCGGTCAAGAAATAGATGTGTGATTGTTGCCTCATCTACTTTGTGAGATCGATCATGGTTGTTTGGATAAAAGGATGAACAACGACACCGTGACTAGAGGAGCATCTCTCTCACAATGAGGACTTTGTTCGATTTAGGTGGTATTGAAAAAGATTAAATCCCTCGCTATTTAAATTAGACTAGAAAAAGGGATTTAATCCCCTTAATCCTTCTCAAAACCAATCAGTGAGCACTACGGTAGCGGGAAAAAAATCTCGTCCCCAAAACGACTTTTTCTCATTAAGGTTTTCGGTTGCGCTAGGGATTTAATTCGTCCTTATTTAAATTTTACTACAAAAAGATTAAATCTCTTCCATACTAGGGCAACCGAACAAGTAAAATATTTTTTTTATCCCACTGGAGATGCTCTTGGGTACGATCATCGGTGCACGTACAATCTACACGCTTTATACACGTACGATCATCGCCGGGCCGGGCCTTTAATATGGTCACAGCACTGGCCAGCTGCCACCAGCCCACCAATCGCAGAAACCTCAGAGTAGCATTCATAATACACTGACAGCTCCGACCTACTCCCTGAGTCCAATCCTAATAACCTCACTAATCAGTCATCATCGAAATTTTTTGTGCACGAAAGACTTAGTCCCATCGCTGTATACGCTTTACCAAGGCTACTACGTGTACGTATAGCTTTGTTTCGGCCACGCAAACGGTCCGTCAGCTGAGCTGGCCTGGCATGCAGAGCACACAACGAGCGAGAGGGATGGGCATTGGGCCTCCCTGGGGGCCCACTGGTATGAATGGGCCGGCCGGGGGCAGCGCGGAAGTTATGACGAGACGAGCGTGTAGGAGGAACAGGGGATAGAACGGTTTCCTTTCCGTTGTGTTGAGGTCAGTTTAGTTGGGGGCGTTGGTGGGCAGCCGCCCGTCGCCCTCGGCAATCAATCAATTCAATGAGATGATAGCCCTATCCTATCTAGGACTGTATTCCTGTCACTGCCTAACCTGTACTACGGTGTACACTGCTATGCTTTGTCTGTCACTCTGCATGATTAACAGACTATTAACAGATACTACGGTGTATGTAGCCTGATTATCATTGTTCTTGGCAATGCATGGAAACGTGCAGCAGGGAATTTGATTATTGGATTGGATATGATCGTGAGATCTGTAGTACTAGTAGATGATACTAGTACAACAGAACGGATCGGTAGCAGTTATAATGTGTGATGTTGTGACGCCGCGCATGCAGGTGTCCAAGGCGGAGTTCATCGAGCTGGCGCGCAAGTCGGGCAAGTTCGATGAGGACAGCCTGGCGTTCCAGTCGCGGCTGCTGGCCAAGTCCGGCATCGGCGACGAGTCCTACATACCGCGCTGCGTCTTCGAGCCCAACGCCAACTGCGCCACCATGAAGGAAGGCCGCGCCGAGGCGTCCACGGCCATGTTCGCGGCGCTGGACGAGCTCTTCGACAAGTGCCGCGTCCGCCCCAAGGACGTGGGCGTGCTGGTCGTGAACTGCAGCCTCTTCAACCCCACCCCGTCCCTCTCCGCCATGATCGTCAACCACTACAAGATGCGCGGCAACATCCTGAGCTACAACCTCGGCGGCATGGGGTGCAGCGCGGGGGTCATCGCCGTCGACCTGGCCCGGGACATGCTGCAGGCCAGCGGCGCGGGGCTCGCCGTCGTCGTCAGCACCGAGGCCGTCTCCTTCACGTGGTACCCGGGGAAGCGCCGCTCCATGCTCATCCCCAACGCCTTCTTCCGGGCGGGCTGCGCCGCCGTGCTGCTCTCCAACAGGCGCCGCGACTTCCACCGCGCCAAGTACCAGCTGGAGCACGTGGTGCGCACGCACAAGGGCGCCGATGACCGCGCCTTCCGATCCGTGTACCAGGAGGAGGACGAGCAGCGGATCAAGGGCCTCTCCATCAGCCGCGACCTGCTGGAGGTGGGCGGCCACGCGCTCAAGACCAACATCACCACGCTGGGGCCACTGGTGCTGCCCTTCTCCGAGCAGCTGCTCTTCTTCGCCGGCGTGCTGTTCCGCCACCTGTTCCCGTCCAAGGAGTCCTCCACACCGGCGGCGGGCGACGCCTCCGCCGCCGCGCCATACATCCCGGACTTCAAGCGCGCCTTCGAGCACTTCTGCATGCACGCGGCCAGCCGCGACGTGCTGGAGCACCTGCAGAGCAACCTCGGCCTCAGGGACGCCGACCTCGAGGCCTCCCGCGCCGCGCTGCACCGCTTCGGCAACACCTCCAGCAGCAGCATCTGGTACGAGCTCGCATACCTGGAGGCCAAGGGCCGCGTCCGGCGCGGCGACCGCGTCTGGCAGCTCGCCTTCGGCTCCGGCTTCAAGTGCAACAGCGCCGTGTGGCGCGCCGTCCGCCGCGTGCGCCGCCCCGCGCGCAGCCCATGGCTGGACTGCATCGACCAGTACCCGGCGCGCATCGACGCCTAGCAAGCCCGCCCGACTGCGAGCGGCATAATTAATTATTGCATTATTACTGCACTGCATGCTGCATGCCGATGATCATCGATACGTACATGTGCGATTGATGAGATACTATATAGGACACGATCGATCGATCGATCATCTATATTTGCATCCATGCATGTCGTAAACTGCACTGCATGCATGCGTAAGCTACGTCTGGACTTTGGTTTGTGTTGCTTAATTAATTGTTTATTAGCGGTTATAAGAAGTAAGGTGGGGTTAATTAAGACTTGAGAGAGATCGACAGACACTAGTACGTACCATGCATAATGTGTGGGCACCCGCCGTGGAAGTACTCCGGTCGTAGTGTGTGTGAACTAATGTACCAGCAATTTTAATCTGTTTAAAGACTTGGAAGTTGGCAATAGATGATGCTGCCATCGATGAATAATGCTTTGATCGAGCTTGGATGATTGGAGACCAGCCCCTGCAGGCTGCAGGGTCGACCTGGCAACCTTTTTGGCTCGTGGATGTGGAACTCCAATCAAAACGCACCATGGAACATCTCGTAAATACCATATGAACAATTCAAAACACATCATGGAACAATCCTCAAAACACAACAAATACCATATGAACAATTCAAAACACATCATGGAACAATCCAATATACACAACGGGACTGATGGTTAATAGCTAGAAGAATTTAAATGAAATATCGAATTGTAAAATTTTATTGTTAGAATAACACGAAACAATATTTTTTAAAACATGAACAATTATGAAACTACTTCCTCCGTATTTAAATATAAGTCGTGTTTGACTTTTTTTCCAAAATTTCGATCCTTCATCTTATTCAAAAAATTTGTGTCAACAAATAAGAGAAACAAGTCACAATGGTAAAACAAATCACAACAAAATAAATAACAAATTTAATTTTTTTGAGTAAAACAATCGATTGAAGATTTGGAAAAAAGTCAACCGCGACTTATATTTTACACGGAGGGAGTACTACGTATGAAATATTCCACTCCTAGAACAATTCAAAGATACACTACAAAACATCAAATGATATATGAATTTTAACAACAATATATTAATCTCATAACCTCTTTTGCACATGCCATACTTTGGTCAGACTATTGTCATACTCCAATTCAAAACCTCCAGTGGCATGATAAAGTGATCTTTACGTTAAAAAAATGATAAAGTGGTCTCAAGCTGGACAACAATAGTTTCTTAATCGGTCATCCAAAGTAATTTCATATCACGTAGTTGGGCTTCTTTCGACAATATGTTCAAGAAAATGCCAAATAGCTTAGTTAAGATGCTCATTTAGTTTGTGCCTCGCAGATCATGCAAGAAAATCCAACTTCAGCACTCATCGTTGATCATACCATGCAATCCAACTTAGGCTAGCAAACAACTTTTTTATAATTACTTTCTAAAAAACTTTTTTCACACCACGCTACTAGGCATAAAAATCATATTTTTTATACTGTTGTAACATCTCGTTTTCAAGCATATGTAAAAACAAACACAATGGCACAATCAAATTTTGGTTTGGATGCTATGTCTATCAAGTTTCAAATATATTATCTTTTTGAGTGGTTCACACTTGTATTTCCTGGTAAGCTGAATTTAGTATAAACATGAAAAAGGAAAAAAAAGGAAGAGCATAAGAATATTAACTACTAAAATAATAGAAGGTTGTGGCAACTGGCAAGGCAGAATATAATTAAGAAAGTTTACGATAAAATAACATGACTTAGAGAATGAACTAAAATATAATATCATAGAAGCCATTAGAAACAAATTTGGTAAAAACATAGAGGCCCATCCACTGTTATCGGAAGGAGAAAATTAGATAATTACGCTGTGATTGAAATATTTGGGCTCAAGGTCAGGGAGACGGAGCCCAACGAGGCCCACAGAGTAATTGGATAATCTTTATTTTCGTCTTTAACCATAGGGTTCCCCATTCACTGCGGTGGGTGTTTTTTTTGGCAGTTTTCTCGCAGATCCTGACTCGGGTTGACCCAGCAGCGCGCTCTTTCGTCGTCCTCCCCGGGCGCCCTCCTCTCGCGCCGGCGCCGGCACCGGCGCCGGCGAGCTATCCGTTGACACCTCTAGGCTAGTCCCCCCCCCCCCCCCCATTAGCCTGGTCCTCATCCCCCACACGGCCGCACCAACGTCTTACCCTCACCGGCTTTCCGCGACTCCGCCGAGCGCACCCCCACCTGCGTACCCCTTCACAAACTGCGCAGAGGTGCAGTTCCCCTTCTACCCCTCCCCTCCCCTCCCCTCCCACCCCAGCGCTGTCCCCATTCCAAATTTCACTTTCTCCCCTGGAGGGAGGCTTCAGTTCAACGTAGTTTGTTGCGGATTGATTAGCTGCCAGGTGCTCTGGTTCAAAGCACGGTTCTACTGAACCCCATGCCCAAATTTAAATCCTGCCCGATTCGTAAGTCATGCAGTTCGATGATGACCGGGACGTTGGTTGGGGTGGTGGCGAAGTTGATGACAAAGTGGACGAGCCTGCCAGGTGAGGAAATGATAATGATAATATCTGTAACCGCGAGCGGTCCAATTTAGTGATATGATTTGGTTTGTACCAGAAATTTTGGAGCGAATAGTAATTTGGGACTTAGGGGTCTGGTAGGAACCAGCACAACTGTCCCAAATTTCCTATCGAATTCGTTCATTCTGGAGAGGTCTAAGCTTGAAATGGAGTCGAATGCAGCTAATATTTCTTGTGATCTGTGTGGGTTAAGAACTTAAGAGAGTGTAAATATAGGGGTAACCCTAAATATAGCTAGGAAATGCTATGGAAGAGCTGGATGCGCATTTCTTCTGCAGTTAAAGGTTGTTCTGGTAACTGATATGATTCATGAATAGAGAGGCATATCACTATTTCAGTGATTGCCAGTTGTATTCCACAGCATGCCCAAGTGATAGAAGTAGTGCTGCTTTGTTGATTTCTTCAGTTAAAGGCATTGCTTCATAAGTTAATAGTAGTGAGATAACTTATAAGCTCTTTGTTATAGCTGTTCAGATGCCAACGCTGTGGCATCAGCGCCAACGCGACGCCTCATATGCGTCGTGGACCGGAGGGTCGGAGGACTTTATGCAATGCCTGCGGCATAACATGGGCAAAGGTAGGCACCAATTGTTCTTCGCCGCTTATGTTTTATAATTCTTGTTGCGCATCGTTGTTGGCTGTAGCCTGTAGTCTTCTTCGTAACATCTCTTATTTTTTCATGGTTTATGAAAACCAACCATAACGCCTGTTAATAGGCTCTATTGGTGTTTAAACACGTGGCTTGTTTACTTTTATTATGAATGGCACAGTGACTTGTCTGTGCTTCTTCATAACAATACACTAATGCTTGCATGGGCCCCGCTGTTTTTACTAGGTTAATATTGGCCAGTGAGGATCAGATAGGTTTCTGTGTTTACCGTAAATAATTTGTTAAAACTGCATATGCTTACGACAGATTTGCAACTGAGATATTATACACTATTTTTGTTAACACTGCATGATCTATTATCTACAAACTCAAAATTTTCAAATATTTTCCCTCTTTCTGCAGTTGGAACAAGTAGAGAAATTTTAGTGTTGAGATTTAACAGTCTGGTTTAGTGTGTATTTTAGCCCTGCTTAATTAGCATGCTAGCTGATGAGTCAGTTGAATTGAATACATGCAGGGGAAAATGAGAAAAGTTATTGATTCTGATACCCACATAGATGATGCCACAGTTGCAAAAATGGTGCCGGAAGTCGACATGGAATTTGACAATGAAGATAAAGCATATGAGTTCTACAATAGGTATGCTGGACATGTGGGCTTTAGTGTTCGTAAGAGTTCATCAGACAAATCAGCTGAAAATATCACAAGGTCAAGAACTTTTGTATGCTGGAGAGAAGGTTTCCGTAAGGACAAGAAAGGAGCTAAAGAAGTTAAGAGGCCACGGCCAGAAACAAGAATAGGGTGCCCTGCACGGATGACAATTAAGATTACATTGGACGGGAAATATCGTATTGCAGAATTTGTAGCAGACCATAACCATCAGCCAGCACCCCCATCGACCATGCATATGCTGAGATCACAGAGAACACTGACTGAGCTGCAAACAACTGAAGCTGACTCTTCAGAAGATTCGACAACACTGTCGAGGTTTTCCGGTGGTTGTTTAATCAGGCAGGGAGGGGCAATTACTAACATCAATTTTCTCCCTGCTGATTATAGGAGTTCCCTTCATTCAAAGCGTATGAAAAACATGCAACCCGGTGATGCAGGGGCTGCTGTAAAATACTTTCAGAGCATGCAGATGAATAATGCTTCATTCTTTTATGCTTTCCAACTTGATGAGGATGACAAACTAACCAATATTTTCTGGACTGATTCCAAATCTAGAACTGACTTCAGCTACTTCGGTGACGTAGTTTGTTTGGACTCAACTTACAAGATAAATGCACATGGCAGGCCATTAATGCTCTTCCTTGGAGTGAATCACCATAAGCAAATTTCCATATTCGGTGCAGCTTTGCTTTATGATGAATCAATGGAGTCTTTCAAGTGGTTGTTCGACACATTCAAGGTTGCCACTGGCGGAAAGCAACCGAAAACAATCTTGACCGATCAATCGATGGCAGCGACAGCTGTCATAACAGCAGCATGGCCAGTTACAATTCATCGTCATTGCCCATGGCAAGTTTATCAAAACGCTGCCAAACACCTCAATCACATCTTCCAAGGTTCGAAGACATTTGCAAAGGATTTTAGCAAATGTGTCTATGAATATGAGGAAGAAGAGGACTTTTTGCTAGGATGGAGTACTATGCTAGATAAGTATGATCTAAGAAGCAACGAATGGCTTTGCAAGCTGTTTGAAGATCGAGATAAATGGGCTCCGGTGTACAATAAGCATGTGTTCACTGCAGATATAAAAAACTCACTGCAATCAGAAAGTGTAAGTGGTTTCTTGAAAAAATTCTTGAGCCCACAGTTTGATTTGTCTTCTTTCTTCAAGCATTTTGAAAAGGTATTAGATGAGCATCGATATGCAGAGCTACAAGCTGATTTTCATGCAAGCCAGAGCTTTCCAAGAATACCTCACTCGAAAATGCTGAGGCAAGCTGCTAGCATGTACACACCAGTGGTCTTTGAAATTTTTCGCAGAGAGTTTGAGATGTTTGTGGACTCAGTGATTTATAGTTGTGGCGAGGCTGGAACTGCAGCAGACTATAGATTAGCAGTAACGGATAAACTAGGGGAGCACCATGTTAAGTTTGAATCCAGTGACTTCTCTGTTATCTGCAGCTGTAAAAAGTTTGAATCAATGGGTATTCAGTGTTGCCATGTGTTGAAGGTTCTTGACTTCAGAAATATAAAAGAGTTACCACAAAAATATTTCATGGGAAGATGGAAGAAGGACGCAAAGTCTGCAAATACAGGAAGTCATGAATTTCTGAACGATGGAGCTTCACAAACTCCAAGCTCTCCTTTAAATGGTCCAGGACCATTTATAGATCACCAACACATGCAAGCAAATAATCGTTCTAACCATGTAAGTGAACTGAATACACCTTCTAATTTAGAAGCTCCTTTGTTTCTCAATTCAGCTAAGATTTACATGTGAACAATCACAGGATTCTTCTGTTTCTGACTTCCACCTGGAAGGCCTTCATGGAGACACACAAAGAAACCAGGTTTGACATACTAATCCAACTGGTAGTTTGCTGTGCGTACCTGGTCAATTAATAGTGGAGCTTTTTTGTAGTATATATTGTTACAAGTCTACAATATTTATTTGAGTGCAAGCAGTCAAATAAAAATTTTACAAGGTCAAAATTTGCTGGGAAAAATGTTCATGAGAAAATTTCTCCTTTCCTTGATTGCACGCCATCTTGGACCCCTGCACATAGAAGAAAAGAACATAATCCGTCCATAGGATCTGAAAAGTGTAGTCACTAAAGTTAATTATATTTTTTTTTTCTTCAGTTCTCACATTTCTGCTATACTAGGAGTAATCTCTATGCAGAACCAACATGATTATTGTTAGATATACTTGTATTATACTTGTTTTGCCTCTGTATTGTAGGGGGTTATGTGTATATTTCCCTTCATGTACTAGTGTATATATATCGGCCTTAGTGCCTCATAATGAATACAATTGCTATTCATAACATGATATACAGAGCCACAAAATTAGGGTTAGGTTTTCTTTTTCCTCTCCCTAATCTTTCCTAGACACGTCGTGTGTTTTTGCCGCCGCCGTCTCCTTCGTCTTGGAGTTCGACGTCGGCTCTTCCGCTGCTTTGGCTTCTTTGTCTTGAAGCTGCTTGTCCCACGTCGGCGGCTCCTCTCCGTCGCCGACTGTGTTGTCCTGCCAGCGACGTCCCGCCGCTCGATTCGCGCGGCCCCCGCTCGATTCGCGCGGGTCCGTGACGACGCCCGCCCGACGCCGGCCCTGCTTCGCCCCGTCCGCGCCGGCCAGCTCCGCTCCGTCCGCCACCGGAGCCGTTCAGCCCGCCGCCGGATCCGCTCCGCCCGCCGGCCGCCGGACCTGCCCCGCTCGTTGCCGGTCTTGTTCTGACCGCCGACGGCTGTTGCCCCTGCTGCCCCTCGCTGGTTTCGTCTTCGTAGCGCGTCGTCTCTCCTTTTGAGCCACGTGCTCTGTTTTGCTTGTGACGGAGTTCAGCTGTAAAAAAAAAAAAAACAGGTTCGTGCTTGTCTGCGATGGCACCTTCGGCTCCTTCCAACGGTGGTGTTCCCGTCTTTCGTTGTCCGCTGCTCTTTGATGGGACTAACTACCGTGTCTGGGTTCCTCGTATGCGCTGGCACATGCGTGGCTTGCGCCTTTGGGAGTTTTTTACTGACGAGCTTCCATGTCCGCCGTGTCCTAAGGCTCCGGAACATCCAGTGGTTCTTGAGAAGGCGTTTGATGATGAGAAACAGAAGCTTCTTGATGATTTTGCTGCTCTTGAGAAGTCATATGAGGCTCAGTTCAGTGCTTATCGGTTGTGGTTGGATGAGGATGCTCGTGCTGGCTCTATTTTTGTTGCTAGTATGCAGGATCAGTTTGCTGAGGAGATTGTTGACTTTGAGTGGTCTCATCAGATGTGGTCTTTTCTTCGTGATCGCTATGAGCCCACTGGTCAGTCTGCTTATTTTGCTGCCATTCGTTGGGAGCAATTGATATGTCATGGTGACCTTACTGTTGATGAGCTCTACACATAGTTGTCTGCTGTTTGGCGTCAAATTGATTCCCTGCATCATCCTCTGTCTCCGAGTACTTGTGAGTTCTGCCAGGGCCAGCAGTCGGATATTGAGCTTCAGCGTACATATGCCTTTTTGACCCGTCTCAGGGATGAGTATGAGCCTCTTTGTGCGCAGCTTCTCGCTCGTCATCCGTTTGTCTCCTTGATTGATGCTCTTACTGATGTTCGTAATGAGGAGACTCGGCTTCGTTCTGCTGGATTGTTACCATCTGTGTCTGTGTTAGCTGCTTGTTCTTCGCCCTCACGGCCGGCTGTTGCTCCACCTTCTTTGCCCTCGTCAGCTACTGCGCCCTCTCCTGCCCGTGGAGGTGGTGGTGGTGGTCTTCATTGTGATTATTGTGGGAAGGATGGACATGTTGAGGTCTTTTGTTACAGGAAGAAGAAGGCCTAGCGCTCTCAGACTCGTCCGGCTTCACAGACTTCACCAGCTTCACAGCCTTCTACTAGTGCTAGTGCAGGAGTGTCTCAGAGGAGTTCTACAGATCCAGTTACCCAGGAGATGCTGATGCTTCTTCGTCACCTTGCTGTCTCTTCGCCGTCTGGGACTGCTAGTATTGCGACTCTGCCTGCTGGTTCACTAGGTTCTGCTGCTGCTTCTCAGTCTTCCACTCAGGGACCACCAGGTACTAATACATGGATTCTTGATTCCGGTGCCTCTTTTCATATGACTCCTGATCGCACTTTTTTTCTTCTATTCATTCTCCATCTCGTTCTCTCACTGTTCATACTGCCGATGGGTCCTCTCTTCCTGTGGCTGGAGAAGGCACTCTCTTGTCTCTATCTCTTCATGTTCCCGATGTATCCTATGTTCCTGATCTAACCATGCAGCTTATGTCCGATGGTCAGCTTACTGATCATGGTTGTCGTGTTATCCTTGATTCTGACTTTTGCTATGTTCAGGATCATCACACGGGTCACCTGGTTGGTACTGGCCCTCGTCGTCGTGACTCTCAGCGCCTTTGGGAGCTGGATTGGCTTCGTCTTCCTTCCGCTGCGTCTGCCAGTTCTGACGGCTCCGCTTTGGCTACCTCGTACTCTTCGTCTTTTGATCAGTGGCATCATCGGTTGGGTCATTTGTGTGGCTCCCGTTTGTCTACTTTGATTCGTCGTGGTCTCTTAGGTTCGGTTTCAGGTCGTGAGTCAGTAGCTCAGTGCCAGGGTTGTCGTCTGGGAAAGCAGATTCAGCTTCCCTATCATTCTAGTGAGTCAGTCTCTAAGCGTCTTTTTGATCTTGTCCACTCAGATGTATGGGGTCCTGCTCCCTTTGTTTCAAAAGGAGTTCACAGATACTGTATAATTTTTATAGATGATTTTTCTCGCCACACATTGATTTACTTTATGAAAAATCGTAGTAAGGCTTTATCCATCTATAAGATTTTCTCTGCTATGGTTCGCACTCATTTCGACACATCTATTTGTGTTTTTCGTGCTGACTCTCTTCATCAGGTCCTTTCTGAGCAAGGTACTCTTGTTCAGTTTTCTTGTTTTGGCGCTCATGCTCAGAATGGTGTTGCTGAACTCAAGCATCGTCACCTCCTTGAGACGGCTCGTGCTCTTATGCTTGCTTCTTCTGTTCCCCCTCATTTTTGGGCTGATGTTGTTTCTACTGCCACATATTTGATTAATATTCAGCCTTCTTCCGCTCTTCATGGGGGCATTCCACTTGAGCGTCTTTGTGGCAAGGTTCCTGATTATTTTGACCTTCGCCTTTTTGGTTGTGTCTGCTATGTACTTCTCGCACCTCGTGCACGCACCAAATTGACCGCACAGTCAGTTGAGTGTGTCTTTCTAGGATACAGTGCTGAGCATAAGGGATATCGTTGTTGGGATCCGGTTGGTCGACGCATAAAGATTTCTCGGGATGTTGTCTTTGATGAGTCTCGTCCTTTCTATCCTCGTCCTTCCTCGGATGCTTCTTTAGCAATTTTAGTTGATCCTCTCTCTTTTTTGTTTATTCCTGACAATGCTATTGCACATATCTCTTCTCGCTCAGTGCCCTCTCCTACCGTGTCTTCTTCAGGAGTAGTGCCTCCTTTTGTAGTGCCACCTGTAGAGTCTTCTTCGGAGTCTTCTTGTTTGCCTCCTGATTATACACAAAGCCTCCTGTGACCCAGGTTTACACACGCCGTAGTGCTTCGACCCCTTTTGAGCATACTGATGAGCCATCTTCTGGTCCTTCTGCGCCTTCTTCTGATGAGCCATCTTCTAACCCTTCAGAGTCTTCTTTTGATGAACCATCGCCTGCTGTTTCTTCCCCTGAGCAGTTTCGTGGTTGTGGTCATCGGTCTCGTCAGCCTGTTGATTGGTATGGTTTTGGACGTGTTACTTGGCAAGGTTTTGCAGGTACTGTCCTTTCTGAGCCGCTTTCCTATCGTGATGCTATTCTTCATCCAGAATGGCAGCTTGCGATGGCTGAGGAGATAGCTGCACTTGAGCGCACGGGCACGTGGGATCTTGTTCCGACTCCCTCTCATGTTCGTCCTATCACCTGTAAGTGGATCTATAAGGTTAAGACTCGCTCTGATGGATCTCTTGAGCGCTATAAGGCTCGTCTTGTTGCTCGTGGTTTTCAGCAGGAACATGGTCGTGATTATGATGAAACCTTTGCTCCTGTTGCTCGTATGACCACTGTTCGTGCTCTTCTTGCTGTGGCCTCTGTTCGTGAGTGGTCCATCTCTTAGCTTGATGTAAAGAATGTCTTTTTTAATGGTGAGTTGCGTGAGGAGGTTTATATGCAGCCACCGCCTGGGTATTCTGTTCCTGAGGGTATGGTTTGTCGTCTTCGTCGCTCTCTCTATGGTCTTAAGCAGGCCCCTCGGGCTTGGTTTTAGTGCTTTGCTTCTGTGGTCACAGCTGCTGGTTTTTCTACCCGTGCTTATGATCCTGCTTTGTTTATACACACATCATCTCGTGGTCGTACTCTTCTTCTCCTCTATGTTGATGATATGATTATCACCGGAGATGATCCTCAGTTCATTGCCTTTGTCAAGGCACGTTTGAGTGAGCAGTTTCTTATGTCTGATCTTGGCCCTCTTCGTTATTTTCTTGGGATTGAGGTTTCCTCTACACGTGAGGGCTTTTATCTGTCTCAAAAAAAATATATTCAGGGTCTTCTTGATCGTGCTTCTATTACTGATCACAAGACTGAGGAGACTCCTATGGAACTAAATCTTCAACTTTCTGCCACTGATGGTGAGCCTCTTGATGATCCTACTCGTTATCGTCACATCGTAGGTAGTCTTGATCCTACTCGTTATCGTCACATCGTAGGTAGTCTTGTCTATCTTGGTGTTACTCGTCCTGATATTTCCTATTCTGTGCATATTCTGAGTCAGTTTGTTTCTGCTCCCACTCAGCTTCACTATAGTTACCTTCTTCGTGTCTTGCGTTATCTTCGTGGGACTATGTCACGTCGTTTGTTCTTTCCACGCTCTAGCTCTTTACATCTTCAGGCTTACTGTGATGCTACTTGGGCTAGTGATTCCTCTGATCGTCGATCTCTTTCTGCTTATTGTGTTTTTCTTGGTGGTTCTGTTATTGCTTGGAAGACTAAGAAGCAGACAGTAGTTTCTCGTTCGAGTACAGGGGCTCAGTTGCGTGCTATGGCTCTTGTGACGACAGAGGTGACTTGGTTACGGTGGTTGCTTGCAGATTTTGGTGTTTCTGTGTCTATACCGACTCCACTTTTGACTGACAGTACGGGTGCTATTAGTATTGCTCGTGATCCGGTGAAGCATGAGCTTACTAAGCATATTGGTGTTGATGCATATTACACGCGTGCACAGATTCAGGATGGTGTAGTTACTCTTCGCTACGTGCCTTCGGAGTTACAGTTGGCTGATTTCTTGACGAAGGCACAGACCAGAATTCAGCATAGCTTTTATCTCTCCAAACTCAGTGTGTTTGATCCACCTTGAGTTTGAGGGGGGTGTTAGATATGTATTATACTTGTTTTTTCTCTGTATTGTAGGAGGGTTATGTGTATATTTTCCTTCATGTACTGGTATATATATCGGTCTTAATGCCTCATAATGAATACATTTGCTATTCATAACAATTATAACAATACTTGTCACTTTCAAATAGTCTCAAAATTATGCAAAAGATTATTGTCTTCCACATCTCTGACCTGGGGCTGTTCGACAGGGATATACCCCCTTGGCTGGGATGCAAACACAACAGTTCATAGGGAATTTTCATCTAAACAATGGAGCTGGTTTCTGATTAAAACTGAACTGGGGATTTTACCTAGCTTGTCCAAAACCATGAAACAGGTCACTGATTATTCAGTTATTTTCAATATCATTTCTCATGAAAGCGTGCTTGCAAATCCTCTGTAAATTATAATGTTGTTTCTGTAGCATCATCAGTGTCCAAAAAGGTTTATAGAAACTTAAGGCACTGTTAGTTGGATCTTAGAATCAATATGTTTTTGCAGTCAGAAGTTTGTTTTGGCATTATAATGGACATTCCATTGGCTTCTGGATGGTAAAAACTAAGAAGGATTTGAGTTCGTGTGCTATTGTGTGTATGCCTCGATCACTTGTGCTACTGAAACGACCATTTCGAATGACATAATTTTTCTACTACTTGCTTTCTGCTTATATGAAGGGGAGCCTTGGTGTAGTGGTACCAAGAGGTCATGGCCTCACGGGTTCGAGCTGTGGGAAAAAAATGCAGGGAAAGACTGTGTACTATGGACCCCCATCTTTTTTTTGTTTGCTTCCTGGTTATTTCCAATTTGAAATATTGGTCTGCTGAATCATTAGATGTTACACCTAAACCCTAGTACCTTACTGCGATTTTCAGAATCTTATACTTTGGAGCTTGACTTGTTGTGATGGTATTATCTAACCTAACAAATTATACTGCTGTTGTGCACAACGATGCCCAAGCAATCTCGAGCATTTTGGACGCTGTGGTGAATCATGTTGGTTGGTTGCATTTCATCTGAATCCTTTTCAACAATGCTGCCCAGACCACGCCATGGATTAAAGATATGCTTGCTGAAGTATATAAAATTATGAATTAGATGGAGTGTCAATGTTGACATTACATTGGCTCCGGACGCCTGACAGTGATACACATGAAAATCAATAGCGGAGAAAAGAAGATGAAACCGAGTGGGAAATGTTGTACGGAGTAAAAGATGAAAAACCATTGTTTGACAGGACCGGCGAGCTGCTGCTTCTGATGTCATTTCTTTAACCTGATCGATGTGGTCACGTTATCGCCCTGCCCTGCTCTGCTCTGCAGAGGTGGATCTGGTGAGCAGCCTGGAAGGGTGAACCGTTCTAATGATTGAGTAACATTTTATTATTATGGCAATGCCGAACACTACGTGACGTAAAACGAAAAGAAAATGGATTATGCACCTGCCCCAGCCCCACCCCACGGATATATTGTTTTGCCATTGCATCCGCGTGGTGTTTTTGGTGCAGATCATGGAGTTTACTGGAAGTCAGGTTCGCGTGCTCGCGTCGGTGTGGTTGGTTGAGGCTCAGTACATGGGCCATGCTAGCCCATGAGGATAGAGCGTCCATCAGTAAGTAGTGTGCATCATGCATGGTAATGTACTGTCACACCACGAAAGTGAATAATCCATGTCATATTCATCTTTGTTTTATATATACGTACCTGTGGAGGCGTGTAGGTATAGTTGAGAAGGAGCAAGCAGCCAAGCAGGGAGTGAGGAGTCGCTTTCGGCCGAAGTTGACACCTCGTTCACTTGCCGGACCAAGCCGCGGGCCACTCGATTTCCGTGTGGTCAGACGTCCCGGGATCCTTGGTTGTATGTACAAACACCCAATTCCCTCAGCGTCACCCCGAATCAGGACGACTCGTACATTCGTGACGCCTCCTCACGTATTGCCAAGCTTGGCGCAAAGAAGCCTGTCGCGTGTCGCCTGAAGGGCTATCTGATGCCCAGTGCCCATATCCTTGACGTGCTCTTCAGTGGAGCAATCCGCGGCAATACTTTTCGTTGCCAAGGACGCCACGCACGGGCAACAAGTATATATGCCGTTGTCCCGCTGTGATCGCTGATCCAGGAGGGACCTGCTGCTACTAGCTAGGACAAGATTGTTTTTGCCCATTATCGTAGGATCAAATCAAATAAACAAACCAGGATTAGTGAGCGAGTAATCGACGAGATCGCCTGTGTGACCAAGTCGCAGAGGAAAAAAACGCTGTTATGGGTTGGAACAGCTTGCACGCTACCGCTAGTGCTTAACCGCGCGCGCGACGCGATCCTGGCCTCGTGCGTGGCCTCCACTAAACCCCAGATGGGTGGGCAATCGAGTACAGGAATCTTCGCCTTTTTGGCCCCCTCTCCTCCCGACCTCCCGGGGCCGAAACGATCTGCGAACGAACAGCTAGGAGGAGCACTACAAAATTACGACTTGGCACGTTGCAAACATGCGAGGGATGAACTTGCCGGCATTCCGGTCAGGTCAGCCTACCTGCCGAAGGTGCACGGACTCGTCGGGCGACCCGACCGGGATACACTTGCGTGTTGCGTCGTGCGCCGACGCACGGACGTAGACGACGACGGCACGAGCGCGCGCGGGGGACGGACAGGTTCCTCGCGCCTGCACTCGCACTGCCGGGGGCCGAAACCCGCCGAGCGCCCGAGCCGACGGCGCATCGGCCGCGACGCCGACCCGGCACCCGTCCCGCTTCGCGAGCCGACGACCCAGCCCCTGCTCCTCTCCTGCTACTGGTTCTCCCCAACCCCAGCCCAGTTCGTCGTGTTCTGCGGCGGTGCGAACGCCACTACTGTCTGCTGGGAGTCTCGGGGCCCAGCGTGTCAGGGGCGGTTACCGGCGGTTGGGCCGGCGCCCCCGCGCCCGCGGCACCCACGCACTCCCCCTTTTTTATGCCGCCGCCCCACCCCGCCTTGGGGAAGGGAAGGAGACCAACCGCCGCTTGGGCTCCTCCTCCTGCACTGCACGTCGTCTTCGCTCGCTCGCGCTCCTCCACCGTCTGAAAGGTACCGCGCCTCCCTCCGTCCCTCCCTCTTCTCCCCCGTTCCTTTCCTTGCTCCCCCACCACCTGTTCCGCGAGACGCCGCAGCCGCGGGAACGAGAGACGACTCGCTTGCGGTCTCCGTGCTTCCTCTGCTGCGCGCGGCTGTGCCGTTACCTCTCTTCTCCTCCGGCGACGGAGCGAGCGGCGTGCTCTCGCTCGGTTGCTGTGCTGACTGCTTCCTCGAGGAATTGCACCGTCTCTTCTTCTTTTGCCGGCGCCCTCCTCCCCCTGAGCAAAGGGCGGTTTGCGGCATATGTAAGTTTGTCCAAACAGCTGTGTTGATGGTTTTCTTGGCTGCCTCTTAATGCTATTAGTTTCTTATTATCCCCGTAGCTTTCTGTAACCTCGGTAGTCTACGCAAGTGATGGGCCTAAGATGTGTTAATTACCTTGGATTTCTCCCCTTAGTTGCCAATATGGCACCATCTTGGCAACATCAATATCAGAGGGATCGACATTAATCGCATGCCCCTATTGATAAACTGGTATACAAAGGTGTTCTGTTGTTACTCTACCCTCAAATTGGCAGTGTCGTGCTGCTCCCTCCGTGGCATTGTTCTGGCCTGCAAAGGATTACTGCCCAATTCTCGTTCCTTGCAACAACACCTGTTTCTTGGGGCACTATGTTCCTCATTTCCTGAACTCTAAGCCAAGAAACCCATTTTGTTGTTTTTTTTTTGATAACGGAAGGTTTTATTGATAGCCAAGGAACCCTTGAGGAAGGTTTAGTACAGCGCAGAATTTTTGGAAGGCTGTTATTGCTTCTTCACAATCCCTTTGTTTCGAGACCGAGAGACATGAAGGAATTGGGAAGGTTGGTGGCGTCTGTGTGCTGCTCCCTGTTCATGGCCACGATGCTAGAGCTTTGCATGAATGATTAGCTCGTCTTTTGGTTGAGGGGGTGGAGGGCCTACACCACTAATCTTTGCTGGAAAGCTAAGAAACGCTGACGACGCTGCCCTTTTTCATTTTCCTAATACCTGCACTTATTCAGTAACATACTTTCCTCCTGTATATAAACAGCAGAATTATTTTATTCTTCCATTATTTGGTAAGCTTGTATTGTCAATGGATTCTTATTTGCTTGCTGTTTCAAAAGGTCATTGTTTGGTGTTGGACAGCGTTGTAATTTGTTACCGAGTGCTTTGTTCTTTTTGTCCATTCGGTTGTTGTTTCCTTAATTATGTTTGAACCGTCTTGATATCTTGGCTAGATTTGGACTTTTGGGTGTTGCATGGTTTTCCTAATTGCAAGCCCACATTGCTCCTTTATGTGTTTCTGAAGCGTTAACCAATCCATTTTTGTCTTTTTGCCCTTTAAAAGTACCAGATTTATCTTTTAAGTAAGTCATTAATTTGATGGAGCTTAGGCACCAATTCTCTAAGAATTATTTATTTATATTGGGTTGGGCCACAGTCAGGAAGCCATTTCCCTAACACACCTACTGATCCACATGCCCCGTAAAGCATTGTCAGTAATGTGGAGAATAATGCATATACAATTAACTCAAATTACTTTTTCTTTCAGAGAAAAAGAATAAGCTGGCTCGAAGATTATGGCGTCTCTTACTCCAGGGATACTATTAAAGGTTCTCAAAAATATTAACTCTGATGTCAAAGTATGTGGAGAATACCGGTCCATTCTTCTCCAAGTTATTAGCATCGTCCCTGCAATTACTGGTTCTGAACTTTGGCCGGACCATGGCTTCTTCATCAAAGTTTCAGATTCTTCACACTCGACTTATGTTTCCTTGTCTAAGGAGGACAACGAACTCATCTTATCAAATAAACTACAACTTGGGCAGTTTATATATGTTGAAAAGGTCCAGTCAAGTATCCCTGTTCCAGTTCTTGTTGGGGTCCGACCTGTTCCAGGAAGGAACCCTTGCATTGGAAACCCAAAGGATTTGATGCAAATGTCAACTCCCTCGGGGGTTATGGAAGCACTGGATCATCAACGGAAGGCTTCCAAGTCTGCTGATCTCTCTGAAAGTGAAAAGGAGAATCTGCAGAGAAAGGTAGTTATCAAAGAGCAGAAGACCGTTGTTGCCTCCCGTTACATGCTTGGGGTGTCAAGCAACAATGGTAAAATTACCAATCTGAACTCCAGCATTGACAGTGACAAAAGTAATGGAGGAAGTAGCATATGTGAATACAATCAAAAGTCTGTTGCCTCGAAACTCAGACAAGAGGCAAAACCTCAGGTATGCTTAAGCACACAGGTTTATATTGAAGCGAGTTGAAGTTAACAAAAATATGGCCCAATCATTGAAAAATTAATTTGAAAAATCCTGTCTAATACGATTTTCAGAAGTAGCAGGCATATGATATGTGAACAAATTTTACATAAACAAAGCATCGAAGTCCTCCTCTCACCTTCTGAAAAGGGTAAAAAAAACCTAAGTTTGATGATTACTTGCAGGAACGGCCAAATACATCTCCTAGTCCTGCTAAGTTAGTTTCCACAAAGCAAGAAATTAACAAGGACACACGCAAGAATAGAGCCACTTCACCTAGCCCAAATGGTTCTGCTGTGGTGAAAAAGCAGATGCCAAAGGAGAGCAAAAAGGAATCTGCAGCTGAAAGAAGATCACCGCCAAAGCTTCATAGGAGTTCACCAACGCCAGCGAGTACCTCACCAACAAAGCTCAATCCTCCAGCAAAGCAGAATGGAAACTCTGGCCCAGTTCCATCTGTATCTAGTGTTAAACGAAGAGTTACTGAAACTATATCTTGGGACTCCCTCCCAACAAGCCTAATCAAATCAGGAAAGGTATGCTTCATGGGTTTGGTAATTTTATTTCTGCATTGAGTATGCTGTTCTCATGACTCAAAAATGTATTTTTGTGTTCTGTATATTGTGCGCAAATGTGTACTGGAAGCCATTATATTGTACTATCCATAGTATATGCAGAAACATATCTGGTTAGACGTTAACTTTTACTAAATTGATTCAATCATTGGTATTTGGATATTCACTTAGTTTTTGTAAATAGGCTGTTGTCAGGAGGAAGAATATTGCTCTTATAGTAGCGGCTGAGGCTCAAAGGGAGGCAGCTGCAGCTGCATATCTTGTAAAAGGTCTTGGGTAAGTAGCTCCGCTGTTGTCATTTATAGCTGTCTGTCGGTTTTGTTGACTATAATTGATGAATTCTAAACTGATAGTTCCCTTGCATGAGTTGGAAAGACATTCCAAACTGATGAATACAATGTATTGCGACGTCACATTATATTTTTGTTGTTTAGCACAAGGTACCAAATAGTCTTTTACGTTGCGTGTATTCTAAAAATGATCTTTATAAGGACTAGATTTTCTATAAGCGTAGCTGAGATGTTTGTGTCATATGTCGGAAGCACCTTGCCACTGCAATTCAATGAAATCTGCTGAAGTAGAGATACCTGGATTCTCTGAGCAGAGTAACTGCATAGGATGCAAAATTATTAGAATAGCATGGGCTTTGCATGGAATAAGTTTTGACATCTGATGCTGCAGTGCATCCCAGGATCTTGATTCCTTCTGGCCACGCACATGCTTTACCCTTTCTTTTATGAAACATTTTTCTTAGGGAGCCACATGCTCAAAAAGACTATACAGAATGCTTAACGGATAAATCTAATCTTGTACGTGCTTTTACAGAATTTTTGCTGAGATAAGGGAATCTTCTGGAGTGGATCCACACGCCGCAATCACCAAGTTTTTTCAGCTACAGCGGCTCATCGCTCAGCAAAGCGCAGTCTGGAAAGTTTACTCGCCACCAGAGCCTACCAAAGAATCTCGACCGGAGAAGGAAAAGCCATCAAGGAAAGCTTCCGCAGCTCATCATCAGAACAAACCCAGCGCATGCAACGCAGCCAAGAACTCCGAAGATTCTCAGGCAAGTGAAAGGGCCGAATGGGCCCGAGAGGACGGTTTCAAGGAGATCTGCAGGTCATGGATCGCTCTGAAGAAAGAGTCGCAGTCGTGGTTCCTGAGCTTCCTGGAGGACGTTCTCGAATCAGGATTCAAGTTCGATGATCAGCAGAGCAAGAACATTAGCAGCAGAGAACGCGCGCGGGGACAGCCCAAGGGCGGGGATGCGAGGATCGCCGTCCGGCTGTCGCAGCTCAAGGAAACAAGCAACTGGCTCGACCAGCTGCAGGGCGAGGCCGCGGAGAACTCAGCGGACGGCGCTTTGGTCGAAACCGTCGAGCAGCTGAAGCAGAAGGTGTACAAGTGCTTGCTCGGAACAGTGGAGACCGCGGCGTCAGCGCTCGAAGGAAGGTAGCGCACGAATAAAATGATGCCGAGGTTGAAGAAGAGCGGTTAAGTTATTGCGGGAGCTGTACATCATGCATGACGTAGGTGGGGTGAAGAACTGAAGACGGAGAGGTGTAAATATTTCCGGGTTGCTGATATTTCTAATTTATGATGAATTAATTTATTATTTTTTGGCATCTCCTGGTGTTGCGTTGCCGTGTGGAATGGCAAATGGTTGTGTGGATCTTCAAATCATCTGATCAGTACAAATGGATGGACATTTGCATCTTGCTTGACACCGGGGATTCCTATCCATTTTTAGTTCCCGTCCGTCCTTATGAGTGTTCTAAGAAGGAAGGCATGCTATGAACCTAGGCATTGTTGAGTGTGCTGATATATCCACGTCGCAGTTGGCAGAGCAAGACAGCACAGCACACAAGTAGTACGTTGCCTGAAATTTCGATACAAGCATTAATTGTCCCTCTGAAAATCAAGGTTTTTATGTCCTCAAACGGGCAGATATATTAGTTTTTCTTTTTCTTTTTGTGCGTTGATGCCAAATTCTCATATAGAGTGCTACTCGTTTATAGTGTTTTGGCAATTGGAATTGCTACTCGGGTGGGGAAGCAAAGGCCGCTGCCCAGGCCAGGCCGGCTGATCCAGCGGGCCTTGCGGTTGCGAGCGCTTGTTTGGTTGGAGTTGGAGCGATCCGGCGGAAGCCCGCGGGCCGCTGGGCCTTCTTCTTTCGCGGCCCTCCCTTTCGCGGGTTCCTCGCTGTTGCGGCGAAAATCCGTGTAGCTCGATCTCACACGGCGACGGAGAAGGGGAAGGAGAAGTGCGCCGCCGCCGCAAAGGCAAAGCGAACGGTCGGACGGAAGCAACACGACGACACGTGAGTGGCGTGGACGTGCTGCGTGGCGTAGCGCCGCGCCGGTCGGTCAGTGATCGGTCACATGCGGGACCAACGCAACGCGTACGTACTGTCAAGGTGTTGGACTCGACGGTGTACCGCCAGAAGGTGACCACCGTCGTCGTCCCTCCCAGCTATCCCATGGGCAAATCTGCGACCCGACTGGACCACCGCCGGCCGGCCGGCCGGGAGTCTTCTTCTTGCGTGCGCTGCCGTGTCGGTCGCCGCCGCCGGGCATGCAATTGCCGTGCGCCTGCCCCGAAGCCCGGATTTGGCTACAAAACACATGCATGCATGCACTGTACTGCACCGCGCAGGAAACATACATGTGCACCGCCCACCTGCCTGCCTAGACGCTACAAGAAAAAACAAGACGCCGCACCACATCGTCGAAGAGGCGACGCGGCGGGCGCAAGATTTCATCTTTTGAGTAATTGATGAGTTGGTTCGTTTATTTGCTTATTACCGGTCAATATGCACGCGCGACACGCGCGTCTAAAAATAATATATACGTTAGTAAAGAAAAATATAGTGTAATTAGTTGCACAACAACGAGATACTACTCGTCCAAACATGATGTAAGCAGTTATTTCATGGCATGTTATTTACAATCTGGTTCGAGCCATTGGATATACTCCCTCCAGGTCCCAAAAAAGTATCGTTTTGGATATCGACGCGGTCTTCCAAACATAAGTTTGACCAATGTTTTTGTTAGAATAAAAATAAATATCATAAGAAATTTATATTTTTATAAAAGTACTTGTTAAGACAAATCTATACATATGACTTTCAATATTCAAAACTAAATCATATAAAAATTATATATAGTCAAAGGTTTAAAAGTTTGACTTCTAGCTTTTCTAAAACGACACTCTTTAGGAACCTAGATGGAGTATAATCTAAGGAGTTAAACATGAATATTGTCCGCAAAATGAAGGTATGCTAATAATGATCATAAACACCAATTATTGGCAATTAATGGGTTCAAAATACAATAGGTTTTCACAAATCTGTTCTAACACTCTATGTTTAGAATAGTGAGGACACTGCAAACGAATATACTAAAAATTTTAAATAGTGTGGTGTATGATTTTTTGAATCTAGCTAATTTCACATCACCACTAAATTTTTAATAATTTCGGATATTGTTAAAGAAAAATATCATTTTAGTTAATTAACATTATAAAATCCTCAATCCAGGTGTGTTGGGCATGAGGGACAGTAATGAGCTGACAAAGTAAATTGTGGGTGATTAGGTACCATGATAATATTTTTAATCAAGTTTTAATAAGAACTCGACTTGACACGGGTATTCATGGATATAACGAATTTATTCTTTTAGTGGTAGGTGGCGTGCCGACAAATAACAAGGTGCAATCTAGAGATCTCGATGTGACACGAGTTCTTGAGGATATGGTGTTGTTTTTTCAGTGGTAGACGACGTTCTGACAGACAATGAGGTGTCTGCGGTGACTTAGGTCCGTTTGGTTGGAGAGCGAGGTAGGATGGAATGGCTCCATTCTAATATTTTAGGATAGAATGGCTTTGTTCCGTGATTTGTTGAGAGATGGAGTGGCACCATTTATACGTTTGGTTGGAGGGATGAGAATGGAGCGGTTCCAACTCCATTTATCACCGTTAAATGTGGGCCCCACCTGTCATAGAAACAGGAACAATTCCTTCGTTTCCCCATTCACGCGGTGTTCATCCCGCCGCCGCGTCGATCTGCCTCCTCCCCGCCCCGCTCCCATGGCCGCCTCCCCGCCTGCCCCGGCTGTTGCGCATGGCTGCCGGCGCCAGCTCGGCGCCCGCGCTCCCCCGTCCCCCACCAGTAAGCGTCGCTGCCAATGCGGCCACCGGTGTACCAGGTCCCATGGCCGCCTCCGGCCCATCCCGCCGCTGCGCAAGGCCGCCGGCGCCGCCTCCCTGCCAGTCCATGACGAAGCTCCTGGCCACCGGCGTCGCCTCCCTGCCAGTCTGTGATGAAGCTCCTAGCTGTCGGCGCTGCCTCCCGCTGACGCGTGCAGCCCCCGGCGCCGTCTCCCCGTCCATCCCTGCCGAAGCTCTTGGCTGTTGGCGCCGCCTCCCGCCGACGCGCGCGGCCCCTGGGGCCGCCTCCCCGCCTGCCTCTGCCGACGCATGTGACCGCCGTGCCGCCTCCTGCTCGTCCCCGCGGAAGCGCTGACGCGAGCGTAGATGGGGGACGGGAAAGAAACGATGTGAGAATGGGACGAGTGCGTCTGGTCGTTTTTTCAGAGCAGCCGCATCCCGAATCCAGCGGAAATATTCCCTTCGGAGGGATGGCTGTGTCCCGTTCGCTGCCATGTCCGTGAACCAAACGGAAGACAGAGTGGCTTCATCCTATGGCACACACCAACCAAACACACCCTTAATCAATCTTGAGATTTTTCAATTTAGTCTTTCGGATGTGCTCAAACATGTAGGATGTGCATGAATGCATTCTTGGAGGTTGAGTTTAAATGCTCCCTACATTGATCAATATACAAAAGATTGATTTTTTCGATAACTTTAATCATTCGTTTTATTTAAATTTTTTCATTAGTTATTATTTACATTGTCATCATTTGTTTTATCATTTAAGGTAGTTTGTGAGTTATGTTTTTAGTTTTTTAAATATAAATTTTGATTAAGATGATGAAATTAGAAAAAAATCAACTGATTATATATATTTATGAACAGAGATAACATTTATCTATGCTTGGATCAAACCTGAACCAACGGAAACAATAGGCTGGCAAAATCACTTAGATTAATGGGGCCCTTCCTGTGTGTTGAACGGATAAAGGGAGGTGCATGGCGTGAGCGTCATGGACACCAAGCCAGAAGAGTCCAGCCTCATGCCTGGTCTTTCCGTACGGGTACAGAAGGGGTGTGTAGATGATTTGGTGCAAAAAAATATATAAAAAATTACTTCAAACCGGCAGAAACTCTTACAACAGCGTAAGAGTTTTTCGCTCTCCGTCTTCATTTGCCGTACGATTTAATGTGTACGTTGGATATTAATCATAGTTGTCTTAAATTTAGGTGTACGGTGGGGACACCTAAAAATAAACGGTTAGATCGATAGCTATTGTTATATCCAAAGGTGTAGATCTACGGTGGGTAGAAACTAATGGGTAAAAATTAATTTTTATCAAACTCGCTCTTTTATAGAGCAGATTAGTTGAGACGGGCGGCCGTCATTCATAGTTCCGATCTGATCCAACTATTACTCCTACAGAGATTTCATCCATTCCTACAGGCTACAAGTCCTACGCGAAAAAGATGTTTGAAGACGCGGAGATATGTAGGCCATCTCTGGCTCTACCTAGCCAGGAACGTTTCGCAAATGCTGATTATCAGCTGATATGCAACAGCATGGACCTTGCCAAGTGACTTTCGAATTCCTTGCTCATCAATCGATATGTGTGCGCGCTAGCAAAAGTATATGCGTCAACATTATTGCATACGCTCTTCCTTTACAAATGTATATATAACACGTTTGATTTTTTTCCCCACAAATTCGATTGTTCATTTCATTTAAAGAATTTATTCGAACATATAAAAAAATACAAATCATACTCAATCAAACTGTCTTCAACAAATGGCAACAAAATCTATATACGGACTAATAAAGACACGTGCGTTTTTTTTCTGCCACCCACCTCTAAATTGCAAATCTAATCCGAATCTAAATTGAATTTGAGTTTATTCACGGGTCTGGTTCGGTTGCATATATCGATGGAAAAGTAAAGAGATGATATTTCCAACCCGTTTTACATCACCCCAATATTCATTCGGTATATATGGAAATCGCCGAAACGAGATGGCTTTAATAGTCTATCAAGGTGATACGACAAACTCTGTTTATTATGACTTTTATTTAGGTATGATATGACTAAACCAAACCAGAGCCGTTATTGTACATCAAATCAGGAAAAACACTGAATCAAAAACATGTCGATGCACCGCTCAAAGCAAGATATGCATGCCATACACTGTGACTAGATTATGCCAATGTAGCAAAGCACCGACATAAAGGCGAAATCTTTTGAATATAGACAAATGTTCCACGTCATACATTTATAAAACGTTTATAAAGAGGGGTAGTATAATATGCACTGCACATGATATATCAACCGCAATGTCATTTTGCTAAAAAAATAGACTTTACCTAATTAAAAAAATGCCGCATAAGGCTGAGTCCAGTATATCGTCTATCTCGTCGTTTATATTCAAACTTCACGCCGTCTATAGTGTAACTATAGTGTCATTTTCGTACACAATCATATACACGATATGCTGGATTTAGTCTGATTTGTAGCACGCCCCCAAGTATGCATGTATAGTACATCGTACGTGTACACGCTTCTGAATATATATACGCACGCAATACTTTTATTACACGTTGCTGCATGGGCCTAAATGGGGCAATCTTATGGACCTAAAGTATGTCTTCTCCATTTTGAGCCCGACAATGTAGAACGAAGACTTCTAGAATTCTTATCACTTCCCAATTTTTTATTTTCACTTATAAAGAAAACCAGAGATACCATGATTACAAAATATATGCCAATGAAATACTCAAGTACTCCACTATATATCACCAGCTGCGCATAATGTGCCATGCTCTGACCGGCCAGTCTCCAAAGTCGTCTACACCAAGTCAACTGCACATGGCAATGCAAGTCTACGCATATATATGCACCATGGATATGCAACAATCATGGAGCATACAGCTAGCTTATCAGTTAAACTACATTAGTGTGCTGCAAGTACAGGAACAATATATAAATGTGCATTTTGCAAACCACTTGGTCGATTGACATTGAAGACCCCCAACGCAGTCTGATGACGAATCTTGGTCAGGTCAATGCAAGGGATACCAACCACAATCCAGCAGGCAACCACAGATGCTTACCACCTCCAAACCTTGTGCGCGAGAGATATCCTAGATGTTTCGGCGTTCCCTAGTTTCTTGCCAAATGTAGGTGACCAGCTTATTATTGTATTGTGAAGGTCATGTTAGATTGTAACTTCGTCGGCATGCATCGGTCTATCGGCTTGTTGGACTGGCAAGTAAGATACAAATACGTAGGAGTACTTAATATAATGCCTGGTTGATCATCGACTGATCTATATATATTTGCGCGCATTGTTTTAGCTGTTTATACAGGCAATAAGTTAATTGGCTGCGCTATTCATTCTCAGTTAACGATTAGAGTACGTCTTCATCAGACAAACCAAAACTGCTAGGAAATGTCGGAGAAAATGTGGACACGACGTACACACGTTAGTAGTATTAGTCAGCTGCAAGTACTTTTACTTGATCCACGTCTTTTAGTCTGTGTGTCTTTTGTGTATTCGTTCCCTTTCTCCGTTCCAATTAAGGGTCGTGCAGCGTAGATCGATGGTCTCTAAGACTTCAAAGTTTTCTACCGCTCGCATGCCACATCATTATTCAATGTTCTAAGGTGAGAATCACAGGCTACCAAGATAAAATATCACTACTACTTATGGTTTGCATGGGTGTGTATTTTCGTTCTAGTACTCTTTAGATGTGTCAATTGAATGAACATTGACGAATGATGGGTGTGCAGCATGATGATGCATCAGAAAAATATAAAGATGAATGAAGATGAGTATATATAGAGTGAGGCAATCTAAGCGAAATTGGCACTAAGCTTAGTGGTAATTCACTGGGAGGGTTAAGTAAGCTGAAACTAGATCAGCTCTCGATCGTTTGCCCGTACGTAAATTAGGTTGTCTAATATAAGCGCTAACAGTTTTATTAATCGAACAGTCAAAAGAGTCATGCAGCAGTGCATATGAATGCACGATTTGTTTATATACTATACGCTAGACCGTCTGTTGAAATTCAATGGTCAATTTTAATTTCAACAAGCTAGCGGCATAACTCCCCATTCTCTCTAGAACTCCCTTGAATACTCTGGGTTAATTAAGTTGTTCATTTAATTTTCTGAGAAACCAAGACGTATACGAGAAATATAAAACAAATTAAACTCAGTTCTCTACGTGCATGCGCGTGTAACTCGCATCATTCATGGGAAGTAGGTACGCAAAGGAGTTCGAATTTCGTGGCAAATGTATGGAATCCGGAGTACAGTGTACAGGAACAATCATTAGCGTACCAAATATATGCTCGATTTTGTATAGTTTTTAATTATGTTTCCTCATCTCTGCAGTGCATGATGCATGTAGCAGACCAATGGAACCGGACCACATGTATGGATGACAGATGTTGGTATATACGTACCAACCATGTGACGTTGACTGTATTTATAGGGCCTCTCTACGCTGAGGTCAAACCTCAAAAGAACTCTTAACAACAGGTCTTCAGAGCAAGTCCAGATATTATTATATATTTAATTTGATACGTGTGTTGCTGTCTTGCTGATCAACCTACTAAATACTCCTAGAGACCGGCTGGCTGGGTGCCATGTTCAAGGTCAGACCCAGAGCTAGTCTTGGTTTGTTCAGTTCATAAGTGCGCGTACATACACAGTAGACAGTACTGTACGTAGAAAGACCAGAAAAAAATCCATCGATGATCGACAGATGAAATGTGTGTTAATAACTCAATGTCGTTCCATTGAATTATAATCGTGGTTCATATAGGAAAAAACTGGGAGATGCGTGTGACAGGGACTGATATATGCACATGCGCTTTACGTGTCTGGAAAGGTGTGAAACAGCCAATAGTATTTTCTTATTTTGAAAGAACAAATGTTTTCCTTGTTTCAAATTGTTGGACCACGCACTCTGTAGGTAACAACTAAACTGTAAATAAGCTGATTAAAACGAACTTGTCTTTTCTCAGCCAGAACACATTAAAGGTGTTAAATAACTGAAATGCAATATATCATAATATATGATTAAAATATAATTAGTTTTTCCCATAAGATAGAGTATTCATCTCTACCACCACTCTGACACGAACTTTTCCATCTATACCATCAGCTTGCTACAACTAATCCAAATTAATCATCTTTACCCATTCTTTACCATGATTGAACCTTTTTGTTTATTTTTCCTTCTTGATTTTGAGAAAAAAATGAAACCTGTTCAAGACTTGAACATTGTTGATTCATTATTATATTCATACTAGTTAATTAATTTATTTGATTATTTCATATTTTTAAAAGATAGATGATGAGCAGGACACTAAAACTGCCACCTTATGACACTTTGTGCCATCATTTTAATCGGTCTAATTGTTATGTGTTCTTGAGTGCTTGTGAGACAGAATAAAATTTATTCTGATATTGTAACGTTCATGGCATATCCATTGACCATTGAGAGGTGGATTTTGGTGACATATCTTTAGGGATTTAAGTGATGCAAAGGCCGCAACTAACAGGTAAATGTGTGTGAAGAAAAGGCACATACATGGCAAGACATACATACACCTAATTTAAATTTAGGGTTACTTTAAATCTTCTTTAATAATGCCAGAGTGTGTGATCTAAATGCAACCTTAGGAGGGTTTTAAATCAATTTTAATAATGATAGAGTGGGTAATTAAATGCAACTTTAAATGATTACTTTAGATCATATTTGACAATGGTAGAATGAATAATTTTAATACCACTTTAGGTGGTTTCTTTAGATCATGTATATAATTTGCGAGTGAGTAATTTTGTCAGAAATGGAATAATAAGTCTGATGCAATTATTGTTAGATGTTGCCTAATGGATGACTAGATGTTTCTATCCTTTTAAAAATTTCTTAGATTATCTTTATTTTCTTAATCATATTCAATAATGGTAGAGCCAGTAATTCAATGCAACTTTTTAGTGGTTACTTTAAATCGTATAATGACCGTTTGGGTAATTTTTCTGAAATCAAAATACATCTAGTGGCTAATATTGTTAGAGGTTACCTAAATGTTTTTTATTTTCCTAGAATGTTTTCTCCCTAATTAGTAATAGTAAGATAAGATTAAATTTGGCATGAAATATATCTTGGTATTGTATTTATTTGATAGTGTGGATGTTAATGTTGTGTTTTTTCTAATAAGAAACTTGGTAAAAAGTTAGAAAAACTGATTTAATACAAAGGCAAAAAATGAGGAATATGTTGATAGCACACATGTACACGAGTGAGAAATGAAAACGGACCCTTGGAACATTATTTGTCAGGCTTCTGGCAACATGCATGATTTGGTTTGTTGCTTCCATACCGCGGTGACAAGGAAAGAATAGTCCGTTTGCATTTTCTGCTACCTAAGCCGGTGGTGCGACATGACGTGCCGGGCGGGCACATTGAAGGACAAGAGGCCAGCTGCTAGGATGCACGACGACGGTCTATTTCACGAGGGGACAAACAAGATATAGGCACAGGCACGCAGACAAAAATGGCCAAGCATGTACGGTAGTTCCTTTTTCTCCGGTCCAAAGCTATGTTCGTTCAAGTTCTCCCGAGATCGCCCTACCTTGAACGAGAAGAGGTCAGATTCACGAATCCTTGCTCGAAAGAAGCCAGTAAAAATATATGACTAGGTCTGCCCTGCTGCCCGGCCGAAGACGACATGCATGAGACCATCATCAGCTTATTTAATTTGGTGTTTAATTGTGATTGCATATACTATATATTAGCCTTTTTTTAACATTTAAGTTGTGTATACAGTACTGTTAGTTAATTTTTGTGATGGCACTATAAATATACTGTTGCTAACAAGAAATGTAAAATTAGTTACAGAACAAAGACGAGATAGAGCATTTTATTACAGTCCAGAGTAGTGTAGAGCTAGTTTGGTTTGCTTCTGGTGGAAGTTGCCTGGTCCAAGCAGCAACCCCAGGCGTTGGATTTCGGTTGCCGGAGGGCAGGATCTGTTGCCTGGTGAGGCTATCTCCAACAACATTCCTCATCCCACTTCCTCAAATCTCATCCCACTCTGTACGTCACGTCAGCTACAGTGCAAAACAGTATCAAACAGTGCCAAACAGTGTTTTGAGGAACCGATTTAAGGATCCCCATTGGGGACAGCCTGAGGACCTGCCTGGAGGCAGCATCCAAACTAGCCCGTAGTGCATGCATGGGCCTGGGCGGCGGATGATGCCTTGATGGGTGTGCATGCATGAGCATGACTGCATGACTACCGTTTTTCTTTTCCATGCCAGTTTTCTCTGCACCGTTTCCCTCCATTTTCTATGACACGCAGCGGAAGCTCACAGGCTTGCCGAGGGAGAGCTTGAAAGCCTCGCTCGCTCCCCCACCCTAACAGCTCCTATTGTCTCCCCCCTCCCTCCTATCCTATCACTATAAATACCCCACCACACCTCTCACATTGTCACGCACAAGCATTGGCTATAGCTTGCAGAGCCCTAGCAGCTTGAAAGCTCTCCCTCCCTGTTGGCCTCCTCCTCCTCGGACAGACGCCGTCGATCGATCGACAGGCGGCATCATCCACACCATCATCATCATGGCGGCTCAGCAGCAGCAGGCGCGGAGCACGAGGCAGGGCGTGCCGGCGTCGGCGAGGGTGGCGATCATCGGCGGCGGCATCAGCGGGCTGGCCGCGGCGAAGCAGCTGGCGGCGCACGACCCGGTGGTGTTCGAGGCGACGGCGTCGGTGGGCGGGGTGTGGAAGCACTGCGTGTACCGGTCGACGCGGCTGCAGACGCCGCGCCCGGACTACGAGTTCTCCGACTACTCCTGGCGCAACCGCGACGACCCCAGCTTCCCCACGCACGCCGAGATCTGTGACTACCTCGAGGGCTACGCCGACAGGTTCGACCTGTGGCGCTACATCATGTTCGGCGCCAAGGTGGTCGACGTCAAGTTCCTCGGCGGCGCGGCCGCCGGCTTCACCGAGCTGTGGAGCGGCACCGGCGAGCCGCTGCAGGGCAAGCCCATGTGGGAGGTCGGCGTCGCCACCGCCGGCTCCGACAACGTGCAGGTACGCTGTCTCATTAATTTCTTGTGCTGCGGCTGATGATGGTCGATCGAAATCGATCGAATGAATGATGAGTCGCGCGCAATAACAATTAATCCATATGCGCGTGTGCACAATATATACGTACACGCAGTACTACCAGTTCGAGTTCGTGGTGATGTGCACGGGCAAGTACGGCGACGTGCGGCGGATGCCGGTGTTCCCGGCGGGGAAGGGGCCGGAGGTGTTCCGGGGGCAGGTGATGCACTCCCTGGACTACTGCAAGCTCAGCGAGGAGGAGACGGTGGAGCTGATGAGGGGCAAGAAGGTCGTGGTGGTCGGCTACAAGAAGAGCGCCATCGACCTGGCGCTTGAATGCGCCCAGGCAAACCAAGGTACGTACATACAGGATCTCTAGATAGCTAATTAAGAAGCTATTAATTGAATTTCACTTGTGTATGTACAAGGAAGAACCCATGCATACAATAATCCAACTAACTAAGATAGTATATAATCAGGTGGTCAAGCTGGACGGGATTATGTACGTAGTACTCGCATTTTTCTAGGAAATTGTACAAAATAAAAGAATATGCCGAGCAATTAAGTTCACACGGAGCTAGCTAGTGGCTACTAATCAACGTAACTACTGACCCACACAAAATTAAGCAAGCTATCTAGTGTGTGTTCATCAAGTGCCTCGATCGATCGATCGCCAAGATTCCATTTAAAAAAAAAAAACAGTCTGATGAACGGGTAAGACCATTGTATTATTTGGAGGCTGTACATCATATGATGCTGTCGTGTGCGTGGACATGCAACACGGATCCGGCGACCCAACAAACTTCTTTTTATTGTCCCTGAAAAGGTCACTCCTGTCATGATCCGTCGTACACTCCATCTAGAGTAGACTACCTGTTGCACTTCAAAGTACACCGAACGCAACATGCACGCACCTTTTGACTTTTCAGCTATATATCCCGGCCCGTATATATATATATGTTTATCCACGTACCACTTGGCCTGCTTTTCAGTTAATTTTGTTTCCTGAACCATCAACCATGCATGACTGCGCAATCCATCATCGGGCTAAGACTCTTCTTCTTTTAGGTGGCGACGATCGTACGTCTTGTCCTTAATCAGCCCTCAAACTACAAGTGGTTAATTACTTAATTTGGCAGTAGAATTAATTGCTGGCTAATACAGTATATATGGTGACCTAGCTGGATTATATTAAAATCGATCCATCGTAATACAGGAATCAATAACTAATTAATTGTGTTTTTGTGGTGGTATATGATTATGCATGCAGGTGAGGGAGGCGAGGCGTGTACCATGGTGGTTCGGACTCTCCACTGGGTGGTGCCGTCCTACTCCATCTGGGGTCTGCCCTTCTTCCTCTTCTACTCCACCCGCCTGGCGCAGTTCCTGTACGAGCGCCCCAACCAGGGCATCCTCCGCTCCATGCTCTGCCGCCTCATGAGCCCCCTGGTATGTCGTCGATCGTATGGATGGATCCGACTCTTGCCTGCCTGCCTGCTGCTTTTGCTAGGTAGCACGTGTGCACGCCCACCATGCATGAAAACGCATGTATGAACATCAGAATTACTACTAGCTAGTGAACACAGCATATACATGCTTTATTTCGTGTGTGCACTCTTGAGAGAGACCGTACGTATGTACGTGCCGCTTTGTTTGCATATATATATACAATAGCTCGATCGTAGTGGCTTATTGTCACCACCATGGATGGATGGATGCACCCTGTGCGTCTGTCCGTTTTCAATCTGTTGTTGTATTCTTTCGATCTCTCGATCGAGTGGTCGATAATAACATTCGCCATATCTATAATTAATATGCATGCATGAACAATTAATTAATGGCAGAGGGCCGGCGTGTCCAAGTTCATCGAGTCCTACCTGTCGTGGAAGCTGCCGCTGGACAAGTACGGGCTCCGCCCGGACCACCCCTTCGTGGAGGACTACGCCAGCTGCCAGATGGCCATCCTGCCCGACGGCTTCTTCGACATGGCCGACCGCGACATGATCCGCTTCAAGAGGGCCTCCTCCTGGTGCTTCTCCCGCGACGGCGTCGTCCTCGGCGACGGCACCCAGCTGGAGGCCGACCTCGTCTTCCTCGCCACCGGCTTCGAGGGCAAAGACAAGGTCCGCGCCGTCCTGCCGGAGCCATTCCGCGGCCTCCTCGTCGACAAGTCCGGCATGATGCCGCTCTACCGGTACGTAATTATTGATCATAGTACTAATTAAGCTGCTGCTGCATGCATTTTTATTTGTATATGTTCTTAATTAATTAATCGCATTATTGTTTATACCGTGGCATGCATCCACGTAAATACTATATATACAGCGGCACGGTGCACCCGCTGATCCCGAACATGGCGTTCGTGGGGTTCGTGGAGAGCGTGTCCAACCTGCACACGTCGGAGCTGCGGTGCCGCTGGCTGGCCGGCCTGCTGGGCGGGCGGTTCGCGCTGCCCAGCGTGGAGGACATGGTGCGGCACGTCGGCGGCGAGGCGGAGGCCATGCGCCGCACCACGCGCTTCTACCGCCGCCACTGCATCTCCACCTACAGCATCCACGACAGCGACGCCATGTGCGCTGACCTCGGCCACAGGGTCCACCGCAAGGGCAACTGGATCGCTGAGCTCTTCGCGCCCTACAACAACCAGGACTACAAGCAAGACTGATCGATCGATTCAATTAATCCATCCATTCCATCCACACCACCACTATTATATATACACGTATACCCACAATTTATTTGAAAAAAAAAACATTACGTGTGCGTAGAGCGTAATAATAATTGAGATTCTTCGTTATTGGTTTATACATATGACGACTATAGTAAAAAAGTTGATTAAGGATTATTATCTAATAATAATTTAATGGTCGGGAGAAGATATATAATTAGCTAGGTCACGTGATCGTGTCATGTGAACCCAGGAGGGGATTTGGAAGAGGACTCACGATGTGTAGACTTTGATGGAGGTATTAGGTATACGGTCTCGTCTTGGCCGCGACCGCAACATGTCCGGGGAACAACCTGCAGCAGCCAGGACCATGTGGAGGAGCAAGGTAGTAGTTAGGTCAGGTCCCCGTCTAAGTGCTTCTTGTACCAAAGGAGGAGACTGCAACTGAATTTCATTCTGTCCTTGTAATTCATTTTTTTTTGTATTGTTGTAGCAATAAATTAAAGGAATATGTATACAAGCAATAAACTAAATGCCTGATTTCTATAATGTCCTGTCTGTATGATGATTGCATTGGGTCAATGTCTTAGTCCTCTGTTTCCATTGCCAAGTGTGTGTCACGAATCCTGAGACCATGGCAGATGAGTCTGCACATGCATGGTTGTATTAGTAATGCTGGCTGGCTAGTCTGTACGCACGATGCGTGGTTATTAGTATTAGTGGATCTAAACAGCCCCTTAGTAATGCCTCAGGCAGACGAATCCCATCAGGTAGACGAATCCCATTTAATTAACTTCTGTATGCATGCCAAAAAAAAATACAATAAAAGGAACCTATAGTTTTCATAGAAATGCCAACAAATTCATAGGCTAAATAGGCCCTGGAAAATACTCTACGGCTTTCAAGAATTGGTTGACGAAAATAATATAGGAATTGGGAGCATTTTCATCTACCTATTTATATAAGCCAATGGAAATACTCTATTATATTTTCCTCGAGTGAACTAGGCAAAAAAATAGGAGACTTATTTTTGTCAGCTGTTTAATCAAGATGATATTTGCCATATTGTTTTCTTTGGCGACAAAAAATGTTATTATAAGTTATTTTCTCATCGTATTTTGTCAGTAATAATCGTTTTCTCAAATTTTGGTTGATCATAAATTATTGTTTCCTTGTAGTGCCAATATGTAAAGAAGTTGTGGGGTTATTTTTAGAAACTAATAAAATATCTTTTTGAAAGGGTTTTCAGAAGTCCATAGCGGTTAGAGATTCCTACTGAATATATGTATCATCCTTCTTATTTTATTTCATCGAGAAGTGTACTGAGCTCTGCTGATTTTGTGGAGTTACAATTATGTGGGTAACACTATATACTTGCTTTTCAAACTTGATCTTTTGTGCTACGGTTTTCATACTCGATATGGGTCATTTATAACATAATAAATTCCATATGTATTGTAGTGTACAAAGTTTAGTATAACTCCTATGATGGTAATTCAGATTATTGTTGCGCTGCTAAAATGTTTGTACATGTGTTAGTTTTTTATGAATATTTGATTATGCATATGCAATATGATTGTCGGGTTTTTGTTGTAGTTGAGCAACCTTTAGGAACTAAGTGTGCCATAAGAGTCAACTGAATTTTTCCCCCTTCTGTTCAACCAGCCAAGATTTAAAATATTTTTCTAATACTATATTGGGATATGCACTCGATCTAATAATTAACTAAAAATAACTTACGCTGAAAAGAGAGGAAGATGGGAGATTAACTTATACTTCAATACTACTTGTGATACTGTCAGTTTTATATATCTTGTTATGTCATTTTAATTTAGTACTTCGAAATATGGCATAACACAACATTAATGTTGTCTTAGCAGCTTGCTGGTTCCTGAAAAGAGGAACTGTGCTCTCCTCAATACACACATCAAATGATCGAAGAAATACATTGTCTCCCACAAGCTAGCCGAAGTCAAAGGCTCAAAAATACAAATGGAGCCTAAAATATGACAAAATTAAAACCAAGTCAAAACGGTCAAATTATTTGATACAGACTACAGAAACCGGTTATTAGCAACACTAATACTTAACTAAGAGAGCTGACCTTCTTGTATCCATTGTTACGTCACCACCGCAGATAAACAAATACTAGCAGCTAGAGTAGAGTAGGTACCCAAATAGGAAGAATAGTAATGATGCTTACCTATCTTAGTACTAATTGACTAAGGCTGATGTGTTTCTCTGGGAAGTTTGGATGAATGTACGTAAAGGCAACTTGATAGACGGAAGCAGGCATGCGATGGATGTGTTAATTAGTCTGCAAGTTGCATGGTCTTGCATATGTTGGGTGTCAACTGTCAACGTACGAGATAGTCGACTCTCAAATCCGGCCGTGGGTTGCACATAGCAGCGGCATGCAGCTGAATAATGCGTAGTTTTGGGTTTTGACCATTCAACCATATAACACTATACATGATTGTGTTAGGCAGTTGAGAGTTTCAGCTGACTCCCTCCCAATGCAGAAAAAGAATTCGAACGAAAACGCGTCGGAATGCATCGAACAATCATTTTTTTTTAATTATGGATGACAACATGTACTCCGTAGTACTACCTAGGTCGTCGTCATTAGACAAATCAAAGTAGGTGAGTTTGTTGTTGGAGTAATCGATCAGCCTCCCAAAAGCATAACGCATGCATCACTATGCAGTACTACCTCCATTCGCATTTGTTTGTCAATCTTGAGTTCAGTTTGAAACTCATGGACGTCAAACAAAAAATATTCGGATCGGAGGTAGTCGTACAAGCATAGTATACTACTGTATATATACTACCGCAGGTGAGCAGGTTGATCTCTCTGTGCATTGTCTGGTTAACCGACCATGAAATTAATGGGGCATGGTATATACTACATACATGCATCCATTAATTTCAACGCAGGGAACTTTCTTTTCTTTTCTTTGTTTTTTTCGTACCAAACATGCATGAATGCAGCGGGCTGAAGAAAGTTAGAGACTGGTTTACTGGAATTCAAAATGTCTATGTTACATGATTACGTCAAGGTTCAACAGGCGGAAGAAAGAAAGATGGTGTTAATAATCTTGAAAAATCAGCCGATCAAACCCTAAAGACCAGAGAGAAAATTATGCATGCGTAATAATAACGGCCGGGAATGAAAGGGAGAATGGACGAGCGAAGAAGACGTACTACGTGCGTCTCCTTTGGGGTTTCGCTTGGCTTGGCTTGGTTTGGTTTTTATAATTTAATTGATCTGCGCATGCATGATGTGTTGTACGTAGACAAATGAACAATGCCCGCGGCATGCACTGGCGGTCGTCTGCCTGCAGTGACGAATGCGCGTACGTATACGTACGTACCATTGGAGAGTACTGCATGTACTCAACTCTTTCATTGAGGCTATCCCCAATGGTTGGGTAAAAAGCATTGCCTATACACTGTAATGTTACTGTAGAAAAAAAAATATAGTTGAAACAGTAGAGATGGTCTGGCAATGGTTAGGGATGGTCTGATGTCTTGGTGATTATTGCATCGACAGGTACTACTGTAGTCTGCACTCTTGCACATTGAGCCTTCCATTTATTAAGATCTAATGGTTTTAAAAATAGGAAGTACTAATCAAAAAATATTAATTAGTAGGAAAGTACTAAAAGGAGATGGAACCGGTACTAAAAGGCGGTACTAAAAGGAGGTGGGACCAGTACCAAATTGAGGTGAAACCAGTACCAAAATATATTATCCTTGATATTTTTATTTAATAATATAAATTTAGATATAATCCAAAAGTACTAACGGTACTTTTCGATTTTATGAAAAATACTGATGATACTTTCCAATCATTCTAACAAGCCTCTTATTTCCATCCAAGCATATACTACCGCAGGTGAGCAGGTCTCTGTACGTGCATTGTGTCTGGTTATTAACTGACCATGAAATTAAATGGCACCTACATGCATCCATTAACTAATTTCAACGCAAGGAACTTTCTTTTCTTTTCTTTCTTTTTTCGTACCAAACATGATGAACGCATGCAGCGCGGTGAAGAAAGTTATTGGGGACTGGATTACTGGAATTCAAAACATCTATGGTCACACGTACATAATTAATTACGTCAAGATTCAATAGGTGGAAGAAAAAAAGATCGTGCTAATAATAATCTTGAAAAAAAAAATCAACCGATCAAACCCTATAAAGACTAGACACACAATTATGCATGGGGCGGCGTAATAAAGGAAAGGAGAATGGACGACGAAGAAGAAGACAAACGTGCGTCTCCTTTGGGCCGGGTTTAATTGGCTTGGTTTGGTTTAATTTGGGGGATCTGCAGCTGCGCGCCCATCGCATGCATGATGGACACATGAACAATGCCCACGGCCGGTATGTGTATACTGGCGCCTGGCGATATGGTGTGCCTGCAATGACGAATAATGCGCGTATGTAGCATGGAATGCATGCGTGCTGTACGTATACCCTCCACGTACGTTCGTAATTAAACCGATCAGGAGTATTCAATTCATTCAATGCTCGATCAACCGGTCGACCTGGGTCGGCCGCCACCGACTCGGCCATTCTGCGAGTTCCCCGGCCCACGGGTCCCGCGCCCGGGCCTGTCATGTCAACGCACGCCGCCGCCTCTGGGAAACTAATACGGGCCGGGCCGCCTCTCCTCTCTCGGGCCGGTTTCATCACGCTGGCCCGCGCGCGCACTCTTTCAGGAGACTGGTGGGCCGGGAGGGCCCAGGCAGGCTTTCGCCTCGCCCCCCTGGTGTTCCGGATTGGGGTTTGGCCATTTGGGAGTTGGGACTGTGAGATAAGATAACCATGGAGTCGCTGTTCATCAGTTCATCGTTATTCTCAAAAAAAAAAAAAAATCTGTTCATCGTTATCCTCGGCTCGGCTGACGGCTGAATGGGATAGCCAGCCATCGCTGGTGAGAGTCTGTTTCTTCGTTCCTTCAGGTGAAAGGTAACCAAATGGTACATGCAACTGAATGAAGGGTGAAGGCCTTTAATTTGGACCCGGTGAGAGGTACTAGCAGCTTAATCTGCTGCTGCTGCTGCACGGTCCTGATCTCCTCCTCTCCTGTGGCCGTCCGTCTCCGTCGTTTCTGCGCCACGCGTATGCACATCACCGCCCCCGCGCGAGACTTGCGTGCTGATCGGGACGCGACAATGAGTGCCTGGTTAGTGGTTACTGCGACGCGCGGCAGCGTCAGTAATTAATTGCGAGCCTGATCGATATATATACAATCACATCAAAAAGAAAAATGGGTGGTCGAATATGTTTCTATATACCGTATATAATTAAGCTGCAATTAATATACTATTGTAGTACTTACTAGCTAAGTCTAGTTAAGAAGATTGATGGAGCCAGCCGGCCCGGCCCGGTTTACATCAAATTAACTTGGCAGTTAATTAATTAATTAGTTCAACGGATTAACAGCGACGGAGGTGGGCTCCCTCTGTTAATTTGGACAAGCTAGCCCTGAACTCACTGGCGACTGCCCACCCCACTTGGCACCATCGAGCCTGTCCAAAGCTGTGGTGTGGAGGGCAGCTGCGTGCCCGTTGACTGACGCCACCCATCCGATTGGTCCAGCTGTTCCCTCGCCGAGTCAGCATTCGATTGCCCCTGCGAGCCGTTGCGCACGCCTAGCAGCAGCTACGCTACGTACGTCTGCGCAGAGCACGACATCACACGCCGCCGCTGCCAGTTCCGTCCAAGAAACGGCCGTGGCCTTCGGATGCATATGCATGCGTGGATGAATTGGCTTCAAGTCCATCGTCCAACAGATCCAAGGCCGATCCATCTCTGATCCGTCCAAAAACTAAACTAAATAGTACTCTCTCCGGATGGAAATGTTTAACGTTCTGACAGCTAAAAATGACTTGCGCGTAGTACTAATCAGCTGTCCGAAACGTCAAACAATCATGAACGGAGGAGGTATATAGAAACTACTGACACTGTACGAACAAGATTAAGTACTGGTGTGCGTACGTAATAACCAGCATCGCAGCAAGCAAGAGCGCGTTCATCCGCAAGCGGCCGATGCGGATGAGAGCTAGGTGGCGGCGATCGCGCACCCGTTGGCGACTTGGCGTCATGTTGATCCTGCCAGATTTTTCATTATTGGCCTCAGGCTACATGCTACTAGTACGTCTCAGATATTTTTGTTTCCCACACATGCATGTTGCTGCCTCAACTTGACCTACTCTATTCTACGACTCGACTCTGAAACGGTACAGACGACGAGACAACCTATAAGCTGCTCCAATCCGTAGCAAGACGATAGCAACTGCGCTTCTAGTAGCGGTTACGCGTTTGTCGGACTCGGGACTAGTAAAATGCAACGAAGGTGCAAGGAATCACATGGTAAATTCCCATTGCAAAATTAATTAATAACGATACGGTTAGCCAGCAGGTACGGTCATTGTTGCTGTCCAGTCGCAGCCACGTGTGCACGCCGGAGACCATATAAGAAATACCACGCTATTGATTATTGAACCGGTGCAGGATTGCAAATGGAGTTTTGATAGCCTAGCAAGTCATGTTAATTCTCGATTGTTAGAAATTTTAGCTGAAATGGTGTGGCCATCTCACAACTAGATTTAAATTTCTCTAACCATTCTTAATTAAGACTTGATCAATATATGCAATGCAAATCAAGCTAGGTAGGGCTACCAAGAGAAACACTGCTACCCTAAAACCATGCATAGCTCCAATCTTCTCCACTCCGGTGAGATTTCTCTTCTATCATCAGAGTTTAGAATTCGGGCTGGAGAGTTTTGTAGAATGAGATAAAGAGCGATCGGCAAAAGACCAGCTTAGCGGAGGTGGCGAGCGTAGGGCGGTGGTCCCATGTGGTGGGAGGAGGATAGGGAAAGGGTTTCATGATTGAATTATTTTCATTGTCAAAACACTTGCTTATGAACACCTTCACAGTTTAAAAACACATTCCATATATTATCTCAAAATGCCACCCATAGTCTTGTTCACATGCATGTGAGAATTGGAGGTCTCCGACTCTGAGGCCCTCTTCTCTCATATTCCAATGGCCGGGCACCATGTTCCTATCATGTTCAGTGTTGACTCCCCACAGTCGCATCTCTGCTACAATAGAGCTCCTAAAGGAAGTGTGACAAAGCCCGCCCTTCTCCTAGTTGAATTATGGTGTACTAGTTTATCTAGCCATTCATTTGTTGTTCTCTGCCTTCATTGCCATTATTAGCCCCTTCGAATGGTCTAATATATATGGCTCAAAGGATTCGCACCAAGATCAAGGACTTCTTACCAAGGTCAAGGCAAAATTTGCTAAAGGACAGTTGTCATTTGCGGTATTAGCTATTTCACACTAGAAACGGGTTGCAGTACACTAGGCGGTGTCCTACAACTAACCTCCTATTTCTAGTGTGAAATTGAGGCGGTGTCTTACAACTAACCTCCTATTTCTAGTGTGAAATTGTTAATTTCACAAATGGAATAACGTCTTGTCACAATTTTCCTACTATAGAGGAGGTCATGATAAGTCGTTTGATCTAGGGAGAACGATATTCTTGCGTGGGTACTCTAACAAGGACCATCAATAGTGATGAGCCATCAACGCTCATTAAAGGGTTGGCTCTAGTTCAGCGTGGTAACATTATTTTGCATTAGTTTTAGTTATGCAGTCCAATGTTAGGTAATATGGCGGTTGGGCTTAATCGATAGGTTAAATTTCCAACAAAAATTTGTAGAAGCCCAATGTGCATTTCACATCTTGATCCTTTCGACAAAGCCAGGTGTTTTTTCCTATATCTCTAATTTATTGATCAGGGTTTATCTGGTTGTTGATTGCATTTATTTTGTCTTTACTGGTTTAAGATCGGTTCACATCACCCCATTGCTCATTGTCTTCATGCACCTCTGCTTTGATATGGGTATGGACTACACCAATGCTACCTCCTTTTCGTCTCCAAGTGCACAACACACAACACATCGCATGTCACTTATGGAACAACCATATGTAAGCCTGACAGTGGTTTGGTCTCAACCAGTTTTTTTTTTTTTTTTTTTTTTGGTTTAGGTTCCCTCTCGGTGCAAGATGGGTAGAGCGTGAATGGTTGAAGACAAGATATGGTTCGTTCTGGTTCAAACTTGGACAACACGCTGGACCAGTTAGCGCTTGGCTAGCCCTGCGAGCAACTCCTAGCGACGGATAACGTTGGTGGACACACGGGACACGACCAAGCCTGCTCTACATAGAAGAACTGCAAGCACCAGTACATCCACGGCTACAGTACGTCAGGTACGGTTTGGGTTGGCTTAGTTTATACAAGACATTTGACGGATTGGTTTGGATCAATTATACATTGTGCGCTGATATGGTTGAACCTGAGTTTAGTTTGGTTTCTAACCCACTGCCAGCCTGGCCCATATGCACCGCGTTAGTACAAAAGATTAATTATCTGTGACACGGGTGAATTATATTAGCCAACCTGTATTGACTTGACCATGCAATCCGAATTCTGAAAGGGACGCAAGAAGCATAAAAAAGATTTTAATTGGCGCGAGTGTCACATACATGTCGATGGAGCACGTCGTGGTTGTTGAAATGTTGCGTTGAGCGAGAGCTACCTGCTGAATGGGTCGCTTCGCTGCCTCGCTGGTGACGTACTAGAGATCTCGCTGGGTTAATTTTCTTTTTTTTTTTGAAAGGAAAATACTTCCATTACTCATGGCACGGTGCCAAATCATTGCCTACCAAAGTAAACATACAGGCAGGGATCTCATCCATGATCAGATCTATCCCTGAATCCAAAGAAGATCCCATGGTAGCTAATTCATGAGCTACTTTGTTACAAACCCTTGGAGTATGATACACTACAACATTTGAAAAATACATTGCCAGTAGATCCTTTAGCTCCCATATTAAACCACCAAAAGCACTGAGACGGTAGGCATCTGATGTCGCGGCTTGCTTGACCATAAGAGAATCTGACTCAATTATGATATTTGTTACTCCTATCTCCATTGCGTATTTTACGGCTTGAAAACAGGCGATTAGTTCCACCTGGAATACATCTTGGGCGTGCTCAACTTTTCCGCAACCTGCTTTTACCACTGCTCCATCATCATCCCGAATCATAAATCCCTAGCCCTCTGACTTAGTTGTTGCATGATAGGCTCCATCGCAGTTCAGCTTCAACATGTTTTCAGGTGGTCTCTTCCAGCATTGCTGCCCTGCTCCTTTGATATTCGGTTGGGTCATTGTCTGCTTTTTAATTTCTTTTGCATAAGTACGCACACTATGTTCGATTGTCTGGGCATTTTTCCGTGGTTCACCCTCCTTTCTACGACACCGTTCGTTCCACAAAAAATACATGAGTACCGCCACCTTTACCTGTGCATCTTTATTTAGTTTTACTAGATCTCGGATGATCTCCATCGCCGAGTCCTTATTTGCAAGCTCAAGCCTGACCTGTTCCAGGTCCAACTCTTTCCATATTTCAGTGACTTGTTTGCACTTAAAAAATAAATGTGCTCCATGCTCATCCAATCTCTCACATGTTACGCATTTAGTATCAATATCCATACCTCTTCTGTGTAGGTTCATTGGCAAAGCCAAACTATTATGAGCCAATCTCCACAAGAAATGTGTTACTTTCCTTGGCCATCTTCCCTTCCACAGTTTCTTCCACACCAGCGCTTTTTCTTCATCATGTGCAGCCGAGGACGGATCCCCCCTAGTACTTCTTCTTTTCATATCATCTTGGTGTATCTTATATGCAGATTTTACCGAGAATAAACCATGTTTATCAAAATGCCATGCAGCGATATCATTCATCCCTTCGTGTACTGTTAAGCTCAAAATTAGTTCTGCGTCCTCCTCCCAAAAAATCTCCTTCACAAGCTCCTCATCCCATGTGTCTGTTTCCGGATCAATCAAATCTGACACTCGAGTGAGAACTGAATGTCCTCTTGGTGTTATTACCTGCCTCGACCAGCTTCTTGGCAGCCATGCGTCCTTCCATATATTCAGGGAGCTACCATCTCCGACTCTCCATATCAAACCTTTTTTTCACTAACTCAAGGCCCTGTAGAATACTTCTCCACGTATAAGACTTTTTTTTTTTGGCTTTGCATCAAGGATATTCCCATGCGGGAAGTACTTTGCACTAAGAAGGCGTGCACACAGAGACTCCACATTATGAATTATTCTCCAAACCTGTTTTTGCAAGCATAGCCAAATTGAAGGAGTGAATGTCCCGAAAACCCTCGCTGGGTTAATTTTCACTAGCCACAGGATGATCGTTAGTTTGTTCTAGATTACTCCGGGCATCAACTCAACTTCTAAAAATTATTAGCAACGTCAGTTCATATTATGAACTTTAATTTGTTGTGCATGATTTTGGTTATGCGCGGTGGGGATAACTAATTAACTAGTACATTTTTATAACAAGTGTAGGTTGATTTTTTTTTTTTTTTTTTGCTGAGGAGGCTGAAACCAAAACTTTCTTCCGTCCTTGAAATGAGTCCTACATACTACCTTTGTTCGCAAATGTATAACGCGGTTAGTCTTTTAAAAAATAACTTCGATCATTCATTTTATTTAAAAAATTTATTCCGACATGTATTCATCCTCAAACTACTTTTATTTTTTAAAGAAAACAACCGCGTCGTACGTCTATGAACGGAGGGAATAGTGCAGTAGGGTAAGGAAACCAGCCATAGTAGCAAGAGCTTTCGTCAAATTATGACGCGTCCAAATCAGAGGACGACGAGTAGGGAGAACGGTTTGGCAGGCACCAACATGCTTGAACAGTGGAGTCCATGCAGAACGGCAAAACAAAAGGACCCTTTTGCGCTGCCGCTTTATACATCTGGCTCATCCTATATTCCTATTCGGTGATGGCTCATCAGAAGAATGTGGACGCAAACGCAACATCATCAAGTTCCGAATTTCCGATCACATGGCCTATTTGCCCATCAGAAACCTAGTTAAGTGTTGGCCTGAATATGAATATGCAAGTACTAGTAATTTAGTATGACTGCGTAAGTCTGAAGTCTGAACAAAGGGGTCCGCGGCACTTGGTACAGTAGTGATGCGTGTTCCACGTGCTCAACTGACGACGAGCCCTATGTATGAACGAACCGGAAGGCTTGTGTGACAGGTAATCAGGTATAGCTGGCCTGGCACTGGCACTGGCACTGGCACAGCTTGCATGCTTGGTGAACCATCTAAATCAGCGTCTTTCCCGTCGTCACTAGCGCCTCATGGAACCCATGCGCAATCAGCCGTGGAAATGGAGTAGTAGTAAGTGCTCAAAGTCATGTCGCGCGGCATGCAACTGATTTTGGCCCTAGACTAGAGTTTTCTGCAGATCCTGGGAGGCAGTGATCTTGGGTGGGGCAAGCATGACGGGCGAAAGCCAACCGAAGAGATTTTGTCTACCTCTGACTGCAGTGCCTTTTCGACAAGTCTTACAAAATCCGCCGCTGCAGTGTGGCAAGCAACAGACCAAAAATGTCCATTTCTGTCTGCAGACTTCCAGAATCTGCCCATGCCATGCCAGCCGTCACGGACTGGCAAGGGAAACACTTCAACAACCTCGGAATTTTACTGTCCACCAGTCTCTCAACCGAACGAAAAATAGCAGAGCATATAATTGTGGACTTGCTACGTCCAGAGCCACCTACCAAAAAGGCCTCCTCGCTATATGGCCGTGCTCACGGCCACTTCTTTATTCCCTCCTTCCCCTTCAGATCAACACCAAATCCATCTGGAAAAGAGGGACGGGGGACACACGGAACAAATGCAAGCATCTCACACTCCACAGTCCATGCCTGCCTCTGCGGCTCTGCCTACAAGGTGCATCCAAAAGGCTTCTCACGAACGCATGTACGAGATGCAGAGCTCGTGTTCGACGTGCCCCTGCGCCAAACACCTGTCTGGACTCGATCTACCAGCAGTGACAGAGCAGGGGTTAAACTTAAACCGCTGCCATGTAAATAAAACAAAAGAAGATGGCCTTGGATCATGCGGCACCGACGTTGATGTGCTGCTGATTTGCAGATAAGCATTTGTGGTTAAATGCGCTGCTGTTATTTCTGTTCAGTGCCAGAGCGCGCGTCATCGGTGTCCTGATGCTTCTTCTCTTCAGCACACATCGCGGATCTGCTGCGTTTTCTTTGGAGTTGAGACTTGAGGCTGAGAAAATGATCTTCCGGTGGTCCTGGACAACAAATATACCGGTGGCGCTGTTCACTCCACACATGTAAAAAGGCACAATACTAACCTGTCAATTCAAGTAGTTGGGTGATTGACTGCGAACAACACTCTACAGCAACAACCATAGCTTATATACAGGTAACCCTGTGTAGCAACGACAGCGCGATAGTGGCCGAGTAAAATCTTTAAGAGAAAATAAATAGGCTTTTAATTTGCCGGAAGGGCAGATCATATATTTACCATGTTTCATTGTTCAGCGATTTACATATATATGCGCAGCTTTTCAGGGCCAATTAAGATTAAGTAGCTTCCAGTTCTTGGTCCCTCTTCAGAAAGCTAAGCGGCATCTTGCTTGCACGCTTCTACAATTCTTTCTTCTCTTCTCCGTCGGCATTGATTGCGTTTAAAAGTACCATATGGGATGTTCTGCTCATTTAGGAGCTCAACCAACAACTTCCTAAATCCAGTGCCCTGCCACCAGTTCCATCCAGGCTTAACTACTGTTCAAGTTTTAAAGCTTGTCATAATCATTCCTCTCGTTTTTAAGAAAAAATAATATAACATCTTGTTTAAGAATATTTTCGAGATAATTTTTCCACAATTGATGCTTCCAACTAACTTGCTAGTTTAACCATTGTGACATGTTCAAAAAAAAATAAAAAATCCCCCCACAAAAGTCAAATGCTCAAATTCGAAAATCGTGTATTAGACCCCGTTTGTTTCATTGGAATCGAAGAGAATTGAAATGTGACTAAATAGTTAGCTAATTATGAACGTGGATTGGAATCCATCATTCCATCTAATTCCACGTATGTATTAATCCAAAAGAAAGCGATTATTCTCATCCACCTATGAATTGTTTGAATTGTGTCATGAAGTTGTCAACCTCTATCTCTTTGCTTTCTTTTCTCCAAGACTTTCAAATTAGCTATTTTCTTATCATATTAGTGGAGAACAAATAAAATTCCAATTCTAGAGACCCAAACAGATCTAAGAATAATTCCTTGTGCTATTGAATTCGTCTTTCTTACGGCTCATAATGGAGCGACACCATTTTTTTCCTCTCAGAGTAGCATTTTTTTTTCCCGTCATGCTTAGTACTAGTATGCAGCAAAAAGTTTTTTTGTTGACTAAACTAAAACCGCAGGGGCGAGCCAGCACCAAAAGATACCTAAAAAGATACGGTTCCTTCAATGATTGATTACACGGCTTTGCCCCGCTGCCACTCGCTCGCCCTCGCCGTTGCGTGGTGTTTTCGTGGACGACGCTGTCGTCGCCAGCCCGCTTCACGTGGCTCTGCGCTGCACCCTCCCTCCCTCGTGTACTAACACACCTCTTCCACGGGCTTGGTACGGGTTGATTTCGATCCAAAATTGGCGGACTAGGCGAGAGCTTTGATTGGGTTTTCTCATAGGATTTGTATTTAATTTCAAACTTCACTCCATCTCCATCTGTAGTACATTAATAATATGTTTATTTGGTGCTTGTTTCTCAATACTAACTCGAGCAATATCTGTATTCTCAATTGACCCGCCATCCTATATTTTATTTATATATATTGCGAAAGTTTTATTTATATCCTTCCATCTACCTCTCCAACACAATAAACTTTTATCAAAAACAATATATTATACTACAATGTAATTAGTTATTAACCATAAAATAAATTTCAATGATTCACTAATAAATTTAACTATACTTAATCAATGCAAACGAAATTATTCTGTATATTCTATTAGTAATAATTTAACTAAAATGTGATCATTGAAATTAAAGACCATCACAACCTTGAATCTCGATACATGCATATTTGAAACCATCAAAATATCATACCAAAGTCTTTCTATGACATACGCTCTCTCTCGTACCTTTTCTTCCTCTAACCCTATATTTGATCCATCCGAAACTTTAATCCCAGATGCAAAAGCGGAGCCACTGCACTTTCTTGCATAGGCAACTGGCGCCTTGCTCTCTAATTCTCCCTCAATCTTGCCACGACCGATGTTGTCCCTCTTCTCGTGCAACCACACGCTGACACTGCCAACTCGTGCAACGGCAGACAACGGCCTTCTCCTTGTCATGACCTCCTGTCGACCAGCCTTGCAAGCGCCCGCCGCCTGCGTTCTCCCCAAGCCCTAGGCACTGGTGCCAACTATCCCAAGCGCGACTTCTCCGTTCGGTATTGTTGCTAAGGCCAGAGATGAACAAGCACCCCTACTTTTTTTTGTCCGATGTCCTCATTGAGGGGTGCTATCGTCGCCTCGCCTACTCGCGCAACCGAACCTCATGACCAAGGTAGATAAAGGCGCTATACTCCTCCTCGACATATGAAGGGCGCAAAGGGGATGCTTTACGAACTTGTCATTGAAGCCAACCTTGATTGTGATTTCTCGTATGCTAGAGAAGCTGAGCTGAGTGCAATAGGCTGTGCATATGGTTGTAAATAACACTCTTGTATTTTTTTTAAATGCATAAAAGGATATACAAACCATTGCCCTCAGTCTAAGGGAGACAACGAGGTTTGGGGCTGGTGATTTGGCGCGCCACCATTCGTTGCTGAGAGACCGCTCTTTTCAGCGGGCTTATTCCCGTGCCGCGCCGCAACCGCGTCGGTCCTGGACCTGTGCCATGCGATGCAAGGGATGAATGGTGTAGATGCTTCCAGACCCTGTGTAGGCTGCGTCTGCGTCTACGTAGACGCTGAAACGAGCAGGCCCTGAGTGTCTGGACAGTCGTCCTATTGCCGAGATGTAATGTACTAACACATATATTAGCACGTAATACCTGAAACTTGCATTGGCCTTTTTGAACATAGAAGGGCCTATTTGTGTGAAGGGAGAAGGAAAATAGCAGAAAAGAGAAAATAGAGAGCCAGAGGGGGAACGGAATTACAGAAACAGAAGGGCAAGGCCTCGCTCCGATTATCTCTGCCATTGGCCACGTTTCGATCTCACTGGCGGCCAACCGCCCCCCGGCTCCGGCCCAGACGCCGCCTCCCTGCGCCTCGGCCGCCCACCTCCCTGCGCCCCCTCACCGGCTCCCATCTACGCGACTCCACGGGGAGCCAAGCACCACACCGGCCCCTGGTGCCCTGTTCCCCGGTGCTGACTCGACGGGGAGCCAAGCACATCGGTGAGCAACGCAGACCTCCTCCTCGCATGTCTGTTCTCTCATCTGACCTTGGCTTCTAAGGAAGGCGACCGCAATTACATGGTACAAAATCTGGTGGATCTGTAGCTCCGCCTAATCCGATGGAGGCTATGACGGGTGGCAAATTCCTCCAGAAGTTTCGGCTCTACGAAACCAGATCGGTACGGATCTCTTGCAAATCTCGTTTCCTTATTTGGCTCGAATTGCCGCCTCTTTGAGCTAGAGACCCCTATGAGAGCAAACGTCCGTTTGACTTTGTTACGATGGATGCGTCTTTAATTTGATGAATTCTTGTGTGATTTAATGCTAGCACCGCGTGATGGGTATATTCAGTTCAATTATAGGTTACTAAAAGGGGTAAAAGGCTGCAAAAAGGTCGAGAAAGATCCTTCTGTTTTTTCTTTTGCATGGAAGGATGAGAATGAAAACAAAAAGGACGTTCTTTTTTTTCCCTATTTCCCTGCAATCGTTTCCGACATATTAAACCTACTGGAATGACGTCTCACTTTTACTATGTTATGTAGTTTTGCTCATAATAATGTGCAATAGCCTTCTGCTTCCACTGTGTTATCCCAATTCAGAAATACAAGGTTGTAGCTTTCGTTTTGCAATATGCATAAGCTTCTTCAAAGTGTCACATGAAGATTTCAATGCTGTTGCAATAGACGATAAGCATTGTTTGATGTTTTTCCTCGTGTACTGTTCCATTGGTTTACCGCAGATGAGAGTTGATGTTCAAAGCTTGTATGTGTTTTATATATTGTTCAATTTTGTTGTATTAATATGCTTGTGCCTTTTTGGTGTAGAAATTTTATCTTATTGGAAGAGACAAGAGCAGGACTCACTGGAGGGTGCTAAAAATTGACCGGTTGGAGTTTACCGAGCTCATTGTTGAGGAGGATCCAACTAGTTACACGGAGAATGAATGCCAAGAACTGTTGCACCGGATTCATGATGGGAATAGGTTGACTGGTGGACTGAAATTTGTCACAAAATGCTATGGAATAGTTGGTAATGCAACATAAACCAGCACTCCCTGAACATACTAATCAAACTCGCTAGCTTTTCTCTTCAAATTATAACTTTTAATTCTTTGCTTATTCAGGTTTTGTAAAGTTTCTTGGCCCTTACTACATGGTTGTCATAACCAGGAGAAGGAAAGTTGGCACAATATGCGGCCATGAGATCTATTCCATTGGCAAGAGCGAAATGATCGCAATTCCAAGTGTTATAGTCTGGCCCAATGTGGCTTATTCTAGGGATGAGAACAGGTCTTTTATTTTTCAACATGTAAATATTATGTATTGCCTGTTGTAATTCCACCAGTGGTTCTTAACAATACAAAAACTGGCAGCTTGCTTTCTAGCGTACATTTTATAGATTTGTTATCCGTTTATCTCATTTTGGCTGTTTTCTTCCACATATTTGAATTCATTTGGTTGCTATGCTGTGTTGAGGCACAATTTTGGTGTTGATGTGTTTTATCCCTTTGTTTGCATTGTTTTATGTCAAGTTGCACAATGGCATATCATGTTTTCTTCCATTTATTCGTGTTCCAGTAGAATATTGGAATTCCATTAATCCATTTGATGGCTTTGTTCGATTGTACAATATTAGTCGTCCATCGTGTGCACTTAATCTTATTTGTCCTACGTATCTAAATTTGCTTGTTTAGCAACCATATACATCCAACTCATATAGCCAGTGTACATAATGGGAATTTTTGCAGTTCTGAGCCTTATGTAAGGGGTTCATATGGTTGGAGGTATATATAGAAGTTTCAAATTTCCTGGTCCAGTTGTATTCTACTTATTAATATTCATTGTTCCATTTCCACTACAAGTGTATTTTTCAACTGTTTTTTTTCATTGTCTGAAGAGATTTACGCTTCTGTAGATATAAGCGCCTACTTTGCTCGGTTGATCTGTCAAAGGATTTCTTCTTCAGCTACTCTTACAACATCATGCGCAGCCTTCAGAAGAACATAATTGAGAAGAATACTGGCCAGGTTGTTTATGAAACAATGTTTGTATGGAATGAATTTCTGACACGAGCAATTCGAAATCATCTCAAGAATACCAGTTGGACTGTTGCCTTAGTCCATGGATTTTTTAAGCAGGTATATTCTTCCGCGATAGCTAAGCTGAAAGTTCTTTTGCTCGCGTGTTAATGATCTCTCCTTTAAAATTCTGATTATTGAGCTTATCCGTATCACCAGTATCGTCTATTCATCATCGAAGACCACAAGTAGGGATGCTGCTAACTCAATGCTACCCCCGCTAACTTACGTCTTTTACTCCACGTCTCATGACATGATATATAGTGAAAGCTTGAAAGCAAGGGTTTGCAAAGACATGGCTTTGTATAACCTGCTGACATTTTTTCAGTTTGAGCTGCTTGAGGCTTTCCTGAGTCGAAATATTTGCTCGTAAGTCTCAGCAGACTATTAATTGCTTTTGTTCAGTTCTTCTAATTCATCTTTTGTAGGTTGCTGATGCAGAGTGACATTATATAGTCTTAAACATTTTCTTTTCTTTTCTAGTGCTTAGTTATGGAATTCAAATTGCTATAATACAAGGGAACAACACATTCAAATTTGTCCTTGATTTTAAGGAAATGAAGTTATCGATTTTTTATTTTGGCACTAATCCTAGCATCTCCTCCTTAACTGCCATTTAAGGCTTGACAAAACCATAGATTAGCTGCCAATTGCGGAAACCAACACAACCTCCCACTATTTAAGCCATGGGTACATGTGTCATTCGCGATCACTACTTACTAAGGCTTGACAAAACCATAGCTTAGCCGCCAATTGAGGAAACCAACACAATCTCCCACTATTTAAGCCAGGGGTACATGTGTCATTCACAACCACTACTTACTAATCTTTCCTAAAATCACTCTGTTCCCTTATATTCCTTGGACGTAGGGAGTAGCTATTTTGACGTTCCTTAGCAAGTAAATGTTCAACACCTGTCTCTTGATCCTAGTTCGAGGACCACAAAAGCATATCTCAAAATTGGCATTCCTGATTACATATGCAAATCATGTGCCATATATGATTATATGAAGACACGCTAACACACTTGTTTTGGTGTTATAGTCGAGACTCTCAGTATCTGGAAAGGATTTTTGGTTGACACTTATAGCTAGGCGCTCACGCCATTTTGCTGGAACCAGGTTTGTGTTACAACTTCGAAGCCATACTTGTAGTTTAATTTGGAGTAAACCGCATTGCTTTCACCTCAACAGTAGTTTATTTAACATTTTTTTTCTGAAGACCTTTTCTTTCATTTTGAATTATAGATTTTTGAAACGAGGTGTTAATGAGAAAGGCAGGGTAGCAAATGATGTTGAGACTGAACAGATTGTTTTTGAAGACACACCTGAGGGAATTCCAACTCAAATGACTTCTGTTGTACAACATAGAGGATCGATACCTCTTGTCTGGTTTCAGGAAACTTCAAGACTTAATATTAGACCTGATATTATATGTAAGTTCCTCCATCAAATTTATTTTGAGCTTTTATGTTGACTATCTCATCTCATATTCCAAATGCATTGCTGTTGCAGTAAAATCTGATCTGGACTACAAGGCGACTCGCCTTCATTTTGAGAACCTTGCACTTAGATATGGGAATCCGATAATCATATTGAACTTAATAAAGGCAAGTGCAGCTTTGACATGAATAATGAGTCTTGACATCTACTTATATTGTTACTAACTTCTATATCTGAGGATTAAATTGCCAACTTGATAACCTTATGCTCTTTCTGATAAATCGGAATTTTCTCTTTGACTTAATTGTCTTTTATTCAGACCCGTGAGAAGAAGCCCCGTGAATCTTTGCTCCGTGCAGAATTTGCAAAGGCTATCCATTACATTAACAAGGGGCTACCAGATGACAAGCGTCTAAAATTTTTGCATATGGATCTGAGTAAGCTTTCTCGAAGGTAATGTATTGTATTCCGACTGAATCTCATGCAAGATGTGTCTTGCTATATGCAGGTCGAATTATATGTACCCTAATGTGAACTGTGAAGTACTACATGCTATTTTCAGGAAAGGCACCAATGTGCTTGCACTGTTGAACAAGGTCGCATCAGATGTGTTGGAGCTAACTGAATTTCTCCACTGCAAAATAAGTACATCAACAAAACCTGAGGATGCCTCAAGGTAACTTCTAGTCTACTAGGAATATTATACAGTTCACTAAGATATTTTGTTTCTTAAGAACACATGTTCTAGTTAGCAAATCATAGGAAGTTAACAGTTCAAAGTTCACCGATTTCCTCAAAGAATATATACCTTCAACCAAATTGATTGTACAACGTACCTTTGCAAGTCTTTGTCAAACACATATGTTAGAGTTCACCTTTTTTTTGTTGTCTATTTGTAAATGCTTTATTTTGCAGTCCTAATACCTTTTATCTTTTTTTTTACAGTGGGGATAGAACTGTTGCCAAACCACATGATGACAAAAGTAGCAGCGATCAAAGCGAATGCGCCGCTAAGTTGATACCTCTTTTGTTGCAGAAGGGTGTCCTTAGGACAAATTGCATTGACTGCTTGGACCGGACAAATGTTGCACAATTTGCATATGGTTTTGCTGCTCTAGGGCGTCAACTTCATGTGTTGGGGCTTACTGAAGCACCTAAAATTGAATTGCATGCTCCTCTGGCTGATGATCTGATGGATTTCTATGAACGTATGGGTGATACATTAGCTATTCAGTATGGTGGCTCTGCCGCTCACAACAAGGTAGTGTTATATTAGCTTACTCTGGAAACATGATCTACATTTCACTACTGAAAAATACAGGTGTACAACTCATAGTGCTGTCCTCCTTTCTTTTTCTAATTTTAAGCACTTTAATTTTGTGGCATTTGGATACTCTGAAAGACACATAAAATGATCCACAGTGATTTCCCCGATGAACAACGTGTACAATTCTTTCTTCCACGATTTAGAGTCTCTTGTATCCAGAAGCTTCAAAGTCAACTAGCTATAGAAGACTCCTTACTGTCCCAGATCTCTCCATTTTTAACAATATCAGTCTAAATTTCCATGTTACTCATATGTGTCAGATTTTTTGTGAGCAAAGAGGCCAATGGAAGGCTGCAACCCAATCTCAGGAGTTGCTTCGAACCCTTCAGCGCTACTACAATAATGCGTACACTGATCACGAAAAGCAGGATGCTATAAATGTGTAAGCTTCTCAAAATATTGCAAAATAATATTTGGTAGGAATGACGGAACCAGTGGTGAACATTGATATTTAAATGTTATATTTGTATTTTCAACACAAAATAGTTTAAATTAAAAAAAATGCAGGTTCTTAGGTCATTTCCAACCTCAACAAGGAAAACCAGCATTGTGGAAGCTGGACTCAGATCAGCATTACAACATTGGGAGGCAAGGAACTTTAAAAGAAGAGATTGGAAGGTGCCTATTATAGCTTCCAGTATTTCATGAAATGGCCTTATTTTATATTGAGCTTGTATTTATACACTTAATATTTTAATACGATGTTTTACGACTTAAACACAACCATTTTTCTCTAGCTGTGAAAATAGCATTGTCTCCTGAAAATGTAGCAAGTCTGTCGATGTATTGACCATAGACCTTATTTCAAAGTGTAAATTCATTGGCCTAGAGAACTTATAGAGCAACAAAAGGTACATGATTTCTTAGCCTGTTTAAATAAAATAAGCATTTCTTGTTTCATAGAAATAGTTTCATAGAAGCATTTCTCTAGCTACGAGTACGGCACATGTACAGCTTTGATGCACTGTGCGTTACTTTGCTTCTGCCTTGGACAGTTGGACTGTGTGAGGTGCAAATGAGCCTTGTGATTTATAGTTAAGTGCCGTCATACGCAAGTTATGCTACTCCAGTTATTCGTGTAGCACTCCTTTTTAAAACTGCAAAATGTAGGGCAACAAGAACTTAGGAATGCAAAATCTAGATATTTCAGCAGTATGGACAGGACATCACTGGTAGTTCTGCAACCATCCTTGTTTTGTTTGTCAGAATTTTCTTATTTAGCATTCTTCATCTTGTTTCATCAGATCATTCATAAAGAGGTCGCTATCAGATGGTAATATTCTGTTGGAGAACAGCTTACCTGTATCTAAAGGGAACATTGGAGAAGGCACAGAATTGCTCCCGATGCAACAGCTGGATGATATTAGAGAGCCTACTGATTCCGCACCAGAGATCTCCATATGTGAACCTAATCCATGCTCCAGGTGTGTCAATCCTTACATGAAATTGGAGAGCTAATGAAAAACTTTGTTCGGTTCATAAATGTTCTACTACTATATGAGCTAACTGGGATTTTTTTTTATATATTCAGCTTGAACTATGGTCCTGTGCCCGGAAGACACTCTATGTCAGAAGAGCGGCATGATTATTTGAAAAGATTAGGTTACCATGAATTGCATTCTTCGAATTTCCTTGACCTTGATTTGTTGTCATCTTCGGGGAACTCATGCGACGAGGAAGTTTTTGAGAGGTAAATATAGCACTAATCTGCATGTCCTGCTACTCTCTTTGAATGGTTAATAAGGTGTTTCAAATCGTGATTTGCAGGTCATCATTGATCAATTCACCTATGGATGTGATCAGTGTTGAATCATCTACATCATACAGTGAACAAGGGCACATTGATGAGGTTAGCCTTGTTATCTAAACTTTCTTATCGAGCTATATACCTTACCATGGCAAAGAGAATTATATGCAAATGAATTTTTGGTTACTCTGCTCTCCTTAGATCTGAATTTTGTGCTGTGAACATTGTTCATTCTACCAGGGAAGGGATGGCACAGACCTGTCTCGTTCAAACAGCCAGCTCTCAGACGTTCGGGACTATTCCGACCGCTTTGCGCAATGGGTTGATAATGGAGGCATGCTTTGCTACTAGGCACGCTGAATTATTTTGGTTTCGTGACAGCTCAGTAAAATTTTGACGCGGCGGGAAATGGATGGCTGACTGATAGAGGTGATCAAATGGCTAATGGCTGACGGCCAGGTGCTATACCTTCACAGGAGGCATGACTGAAGAGATGGCCATGGGAGAAGCCTCGCATCACGTGGTTGTGATCACCGGAAGGCTTGAACGCTGATATCCGGACGAGGAGCGAGATGTCGGTGGCTGGGTTGGGTACAGGATTCAATTTGCTATGGTAAAGAATTTGACCATGGTTTAGATAATAAATAGGCCAAGTATATCTGATTCTTTTAGCTTAGCTTAGCTTTAGCTTACCCTTTCCCCTTCTCTATATTAAAAAAAAGAAAGAAAAGGAAAAAAATAGGCCAAACTATTAAAGAAAACAAAGGTGAGCGGTCTGTAAATAGTATATGTTATTACAAGTATAAATATGTTATACTTGGTTCGGCTCCGGAGCGTTCTGTGTCGTTCCCCTGACAAAATCCAGTGTTTTAGAAGCTCCTTTTTTTTGGCTTGGCCTCCTCGCTCCTGCGGTCCTGCTTTTGATTCGCCACCGTCCCTAGGTATCGGCGTGCAAGCAGTCAGCCAGTGATCGCTTTCAACCCGGCATGAGGGGTGCAACACGAGGGGCCGGCCATATTTTAGCGTACGCAGCACACGGAGCGAGAGATTTCAGAACATGATACCTTTCAAAATTTGACACCACATCACAATGACATGTCAGGCTAAAATGGATCAATGACATGTAGCTCAGGATGTTAAATTCTGAAAAGCTTATGAATTGAGATCCAATTTCTGAATTTTTTCCACACGGAGCAATCAACCGATTATTCAACTATCTTTGGATATGCTCTCTGATCGGCAATGTGCTTGCCTTTGGGAAACCTCTATCTCGATCCATCGGGGCGACCCGATTTGCGTGTGCCCGCAGCGATCGGCGATGGAACCACAACGCACGTGGATTCTCGTGTGGTCATGCGTTGTTGTCAGGCAAAATCAACGTCTTCAGAATCGGCCTCTACCACCAGAAAGCCCGGTCTGGGACTTGTGTGAAGAATAATAGCAGTAGCAGAGTTCAAGTTGTCGCTGCTTTTTATCTGCGGCGCTTCCAGAGGCTTCCGCGCCGGCAGTTGCAAATATTTCGTCAATTCAACCGCAGGCATGGATGGCATGCAAAGTCGTACGTCCCTATCCACAAAACGTAGCCTGTGCTAATCTATCAATCCAATCGTACTTGCTTTTTACGAACAATAAAGCTATTCCAATGGAAAAGTAAATTGATTATGTATAACACTGTAGCGCTACTATATAAACAGAGAGTGGGGCTTTTTACGAACAATAAAGCTATTTCCGATAGAGAAGTAAATGGATTATGTATAACACTGTTTAACAACGTAACGCTATTATAGACAGAAAGAATAATAGTTGAAATAATAACAAAATAGTAAAATAGACAAAAATTTTGCTGATGGGTTAGAGATGGTCCAATGCCACAGATCAGCTGTTTTAATTCATAAAAGTTAGGTGCACAGATGCATCAAAAAAGTATACAGAATTATGGCTGATACGCTTCACAAATTCGTAGTGGATGCATCAATTAGCACAGCATGAATGATAGGTGCTTGCACAAAGACTAATTTATAACAACTTAGCTAAGCACTAGCAAACTAAGGTAGGTGTTCCCATTGTAGGGAAAACTTATGTAAGCGTTTTCCCTCTCTAAGCATCTCCTGAGCAGTGAGCACCATAGCATTGTATATGCCCTAGCGATCACCAAAACAATGTCCAGATAACAAGTGCTGAGATTAAGCTAGGCAGTAGGCACGTCCATGATGATGAAAAAACCACACAGATCACTATAACACCGAATAGAATAAAACATTTGAGATTCAGAGCTAACTTTCAACTCAGATCATCATAAAACAAAAGTGCAATCTCATCACCATGCTTAATCATAAGGCACCATGTTTGACAGACATAGCACAAGAACCGCCAAGATCCCGTCCAACTGCCTCAGCGCAGCCTCCTGGCCTCCCTCTCAGACTCGAGCAGGGTGAGGATGTCGCCCTCGCGAACTGGGCCCTTGACGTTCCTCATGATGAGACGGTTCTGATCATCCAAGAACTTCACTCTGACCTGGGTCACCTGACCCCTGGAGCCGGTCCTGCCCATCACCTTCACCACAACAGCAAGCTTCACCTGGGTGTCCATGATGCCCTGATAGAAAGCGGTTGTCAGTTATCAAAGTGGATTAGATGCTTGGTAACATAGTTCATTCATTCAAACTAACACAAGCCTGCCACATGGTTTGTTGAAATTGCAGCACAATTGATATTTGGTATCCAGCACATTGCGTTCAATGCCTGAATGGGATGTTCACGTACCAGTTGTTCTAGCATAATTCAAATTATCGGTACGGCGCAAATTATATCAGAAATGGTGCATTGTTTGCAAAGTGATCAAGCACAGGTCAAGCATCGAATGTAATTATTTAAGTACAACACTAGGAACAATGGATCAAGTACAGGTCAAGCATCGAAAATAACGCATGCTCCAAATATGAAGATGCAAATTATATTTTCCCCAAATGTTCTCTCATACCAACCCAGTCTTTCACTGCTGCACGCCGCAGCTGCGCCGCAGCTGCCACAACAGTGCTCAAGCGTGCAGGCCGCCACCACCACCCCCATCCAGACCGCCGCGCGCTGAGGGCCGGAACCTACTCCCCTCACGGGTCGGCGTCGCCTCCCTCTCAGGCGCCGCCGCCCCCCCTTCTCACTCGCCGCCGGCACGCATCCCCGCAGGCCGGCGCCGCAAACTCAGCTTTACCCTTCCGCCTCCAGTCCCTGCTGCCACCGCTTCCAGTCTCTTCTTACACGCCGGCGCCGCTCGTGCTGTTCGCAAGCCGGTAACATTGCGTTGAACCGAACCCTCCCACTCGCTAGAGAAGACATTCAAAAGTATCCCCATGGAGGCGAAAAAGAATCAGATCCAAAGAACAGGTGGAGCTAACCCATACAGTGGCCGGAGAAGTCACCGGCGTCGCTGTTCGGTGAGGGAAGGGACGAGGATGGAAATATATAGTTCATTATTCAAACAAACACAAACCGTCACATGGACTAATGCTCAGAAATTACTCAAAATATACATTGAAATGCATCATTATTCAGTGCAAACAATGGCAGTAAGTAGCCACACACATCATTATTGAGTAAATAACAATCAGGCATGAATAAGGTCACTTGCATATATATGAAATATAAATAAATAACAACTAGGCATGAATAATGATTCAACCATTGATCATACCAATATCTGCTCCAGATTTCAAGATTCATCCACAAATATCAACGAAAGCAGGAAAGAAAGAAAAAATAACGCATGCTGCAAATATTTAGATGCATATTTACATATTCCCCAAATGTTCTCTCTCTCTCTCTCATACCAACCAGTCTTCACTGCTGCACGCCAGGAGGCCGCCGCCGCTGCCACACCAGTGCTCAAGCGCGCAGGACGCCGCCGCGTGGTTGAGGGCCGCCGCAGCAACCCCCGTCCTCACCGCCGCGAGCTAGAGAGCCTCCGCCACCACCACCCCCATCCACACCGCCGCACCCGCACGCTAGAGGGCCGCTACCTGCTTCCCTCACGGGTCAGCGTCGCATCGGCACTCAGACGCCGTCGCAGCCCCTCCTCGCTCACCTCCGGCACGCATCCCCGCAAGCCGGCGCGGGCCGCCGCCACCACCCCAGCTCTGCCCCTCCGCCACCAGTACCCGCTGCCGATGCCTCACAGTCTCCTCTTAACCAATCCTCCTACCGGTTAGTGAACAAGGTCTAAAGAATCCCCATGGAACACGACGGGGCCTAAAAAATGGGGGCAAAACTCAGATCCAAAGAACAGGTGAAGCATCTGAACTCATACCGCGGCCGGAGAAGTCACCGGCGTTGCTGTTCGGGGAGGGAAGGGACGAGGATGCGTCAGATGGAAAGGGGTGAAGCTTGGGCGGCGGCGCGAGAACGAGGCTGAACTGAACCGGTAACCCTAGCGCGTCCGGCACTCCGGCTTATATGGGTGGCTAACGCAGGCCAGGTGGGCTCACGAAAAATTGGTGCGCGGGCCTTGGTTACTAGAAACGCTTCTCGTTCGGAAATTCTATCGGGCGATGGGCGGCAATCGCGCGACCCCGCGCTTCCGGCCCGCACGCTCCTTTCTCGCAGCGTGACTGCCTCATTCGGCCCATATCCGCAGCAGGCTCGCCCACATCGCGCCTCCACAGCCTGCTCGGCCCCGCGTGCCTCCGGCCCACGCGCTGCGCCTCCCGCGGCCTCTGCCTTGCGCCGTTGCACGCCACGCGCTTTGGGTCTTCGTGGATTTTTTTTAAGTATCTCTACACGACTTCAACTTGTTGATCATTTTACAATAATTTGCTGATTTTTAGAATCATTTAATGTATACAATTTGCTGATATTACGTACACAACTTGCTGTTGTTTCCAAAAAAATATTATAGCCCCGTAAACTTGCTACATATTCATATGAACTTGCTATTGAATATAAACTTGTTACATATTTTTTGCAAAATAAGAGATGTAGCAAGTTGCACCACATAACTTGCTACAAAGATGGAATAAAACACAATCAAACTTGCCACAAACTTTTCTAGCAACTTTTTTTTCAGTTTTTTATCGGTATAACTTGCTATATAAAACGTGCTTTTGCTTTTGAAAAATAATTAGACAATGTGAGATGTAGCAGGTTGTACATACAAACCATACAACTTGCTGCAAAAAATATAATAGGACAAAACTAAATTTTCTATAGATTTTTTCAACAACTTAGAATTTTTTTCTATAAATATTGCACAACTTGCTACATATTCGAAGAAAGATAACTCGCTGACTATCAGAACTCGATCTCTGCTCACATTTCGCTACATCGAATTTGCATAACTCGCAACAAAATCAGGTGGATATGAAAGACGAGTAGAAACATAATCTGGGGGAGACAGGAGCTGCGCTGCTCGACGGAGTGAGGCAGGAACTGCGCCGGTTGACGGAGGGAGGCAGCGTGGCCGAGGGAAGGGGAAGGCGCGGTCGGAGGAGGCTGGAGAAGGCACGGTCAGGGGAGATCGGGGAGAGGGGATTGGGAGGAGGAGATGGGGTGCCGGTGAAAAGGGAGGGGAACGCTGGTGAAGGTGGGTAGAAAAGGAGGGGAGGCCAGGGGCCTAGAGAGAGAGGATCCGCGACGGGATTGAAAAGGGAGGTTCTGCGATGGGTTCGAGAGGCGGTGACATGATCGGGAGAAAGCACAATGGAAAGGAAGAAAAGATTGGAGACAAAAGAGGAAGGGAGGAGAGGGGTCGCGCAATCGCAAGGGAGCGACGGGGTCGCGCGTTAACGCGCTCCTTCTCGTTCTCGTAGCCCTCAGACTAACAACTCTCACCTGCATTTGTTGGGCCAGGCATAGCAACTGTACAGGCTGCCAAACAAAAAATTTGCTTCTTGACATTACGAGAAGTGAGCTTCGCCACTTTGCCATACTAAAAATGGGATTCGCTCTTTAGCCATTCTCAAAGTGTGACACCACTCCAAAATGCATTTCCTCCGTTATTCCACCTTTTAACTATTTTGGCCAACAAATGAAATTAACTTGTCCATTTTCTCCTTCTCTCCATCCATCTACCTCACCGCTGGCTGGCCGCTACCTCCTCCCCCGAACGCACTCATCCGATCCATCGCGTCGCCGCTCCCTACTCCAATGTCCTCGGTGCGCGGCCCACCGCTGCCTCCAAAGCCGACGACTGGCCGCACGACGAGGACGGGAAGGAGGAGGGGGAGGCGGCGGGCCGCATGCCGAGGCCAGGGGAGGCAGCGGTGGGCCGCGCGCCGAGGACATTGGAGTAGGGAGCGGCGACGCGGTGGATCGGATGAGTGCGTTCGGGGAAGGAGGTAGCGGCCAGCCGGCGGTGAGGTAGATGGATGGAGAGAAGGAGTAAATGGACAAGTTAATTTCATTTGTTGGCCAAAAAATAGTTAAAAGGTGGAATAACGGAGGAAATGCATTTTGGAGTGGTGTCACACTTTGAGAATGGCTAAAGAGCGAATCCCATTTTTAGTATGGCAAAGTGGCGAAGCTCACTTCTCGTAATGTCAAGAAGCAAATTTTTTGTTTGGCAGCCTGTACAGTTGCTATGCCTGGCCCAACAAATGCAGGTGAGAGTTGTTAGTCTGAGGGCTACGAGAACGAAAACGAGGACGACGATGGCCTCGGCGTGCATACCACCGTCGCCCCCTCTTCCTCCCACGGCCTCGTCGCGCGGCTAGCCGCTTCCTCCTCATCGGCCTATTCGCGCGGCCCGGCATCGGCTCTGGAGCAACGGCAGGGCCCCGACCCCAACCCCGACTAGGACGACGATGGCCTCGTCGCGCCGCCCGCCAATGGCGCCGGAGAGACATACCTCTCGCTCGCAGGGACGAAGATTGAAGAGTTCACGGGCACGCGAAGGAAAATGCGGTGGCGGCGTGACGAGAGCACTAGATAAGGAAGAAAACCCTAGGCCTACGCTGGATTCTTATATACTAGCATAGATGTATGTACAACACACATGTGTTATAAGATGATCAAGCAGACAATAGGAAAGAAAAAAAAGAAAGCATAGATGTTCGCACGTGTTGTGAGATGATCGAGCAGGCAATAGGAAAGAGAAAAAAGAAAATAGAATTAAAAGGAAGAAGACCTGATTGGCGTAAATCCTTTCTTATCAAAACCAAGAGAAGGAAAGTAACATGTGGGTATGGGTATAAAATGAGATAAGAAATAAAGAGATAAAATGTATGAAACATTTTGCATCTATGTATTTTGAGGCTTTTCATATCTTTCCAACCTTTTTCAAACTGCGCAGTAAGATCAGCGTTAGGAGTATATCTATGTTTTTATAGAGAAAACTTACTCTTTTATAGCGTAGACTACACGAGGGTGGCAGTTGGGTTGATGCCGTTGTGTGGACTGTATGAATGGAGATCCCACATGCGTTGTTGGCTGGACTTGGGCTGGGACACCTGTGTGGATCTTATCAAAAGCCACACCCCGTTTGTTCGTATGGTTCACGAGAGTGGGCCAGGACGATTGGCGGACTCGTAGAGTCGTAGTCGATGCAATACTGCGGCCTTTGGACGTCGACATTTTCTACTAGCATTTTTTTCTTTCTTTCTTTCTGCGAATAACTCGCGTGAATCCATACGTACTGATGAGGCTATGGCTCCTCAAATTAATTCTTCTAAAAGTTTTTGCACCGGCCTTCAATGTGGTACATTTCCATTTAATGAAAAATACATGAAGAACGATACTTTGAAGGCCATAAGAACCAGCAAAGACGAGACGGAAAGCAACGAGGTTGTCCAAATCAAGTTGGAGGCCCAATTTATTTCGGACTCAGCTACCTCGGTCTCCAAGACACGTGGGCACCAAAATCGTCGCCCAAACCACAAACGGACTCCGTTTTCAGTGATCCATTTATGCTTGGAAAGATAAAAATACAACCTTTCCAACGGCACCAGTTCAGGCATGTTGTACTTCTAAGTCGATGGGAAATCGGATCGCAAATTGACCAACAGAATCTGTCTAAGGTGCTGCGCCACCAATTTGGGGCATTGGTCCATGTATCATGTGAGAATCCATCTCGGACGCATCTAGGGTTGCTAGGACGTCCCCAGCTGATATACTCAGCAGTCGCCATTAGATTAGACTGACTTGATATTATTTTGCAGTGTTTTTTGTCTAGGGTTTCTCCTACAAAGAACGAGAGGGTGTTCCTCTCATCTACCTCCTGATCCTTCAAGGATTGCGTGGATTGCGTGATCGAGCTGCTGCTGCTGGTTGGTGCGCATCGGGTTTCTACTGGGATCCCCATCTTCTGATCGTGGTGTGTCGTGGCCGCGGGTAGAAAAATTTATCCAGAGTTTGGATTGCATCAATCATTGTAAGCCGACCCATCTATCTTGTTACTGCTGCTGTCTGTGATTGATCGAACATAATTGTTCATCTGCTGCCGCTACTTGTGTTCGGATAATTATCGATCTATTATCTATTGCTGCTGTTATATTTGATATTTGGTGAATATATTTTTAAAGTTGATTAATATTGCTCCATCCTCTACTGTTTTCGTTGGACAAGAGAGCTTGAACTTTCATCGAAGAGTGAAATTTATTTTGGTAACTTCCATTGGTAGTAAAATTCAGAAGTGAATTATCTACTCACTGTTTGGTAATGTGAAAGATTAGGAGAATATTTGGGGCAGCGTAGACGTGTCATTATTACTTGCCATCTCAATTCAATGTCGCATGCCTTTTTTTTTCTTTTTTTTTTTGTGGAACAAACAATGTCACATGCATCTGAACATGCCAAAATTCATGGCCAAGCAATTTCCATCTCCTAGGCCCAAAGGTGGAACCGTGTAACCTGCGAGAAGAATCACGACAAAAAGAAACAAGCAATCATGCACACACACACATATATAGATCGACGATATATAATAACAAAGTATATATGTTACAAGTATGAGCGAGCTGAACTGCTGAAGGCACTCACTCCCGCACTTGCAGCCAGGCTTGAACTGACCGGTTTCTTGCAGTAGTCCGCAACATAGAGCAGCTTCTCCATGCACACCCCCACCTGGAACTGCTCCGTCACAAACGAGCATAGACATGGGACGTCTACGCGCCTGACCGCACCGCAGCATCTCTCAGTCGGAGCTATCTTGGGGTCTGCAGGGTGCATCAGGGAGTTCCGGCAGCAGAGGCCCATATCTGTGTAGTCGTCGGTGCACCCGCCCTCGGCGCGTAGTTGCTACCGGCAGTGGCGACCATGGCCACTGCGAAAACGAGGGCCAAGAACGACGGCGGCGATGAGCTTTGGAGCTTTGCCATGGCCGCTGTGACTGCGAGTCCTAGCGACTGCCCGGCCCTCGATTTTTTTTTTCTTTCCCTTCTTGGGTGCATGCTAGTAGTGTTTGTCTGGGATAACTTTTTTCTTTCCCTTCTTGGGTGCATGCTAGTAGTGTTTGCCTGGGATAACTAGATCAGGCTTTACAGATAGTGTTGTGCGTCTCCAAAGCAAACCTTCAACATCTCTACGTTGGGCGCTTGTATCAAATACACAGGAATGATGAGAACGATATCCAATATCCTGAAGATTTGGTTACTACTTGGGCAAAAAGAGAGAAAATTTGGTTACTATACTACTACCACGTATATTAATTTCGCTATTTCCGGTTAAGATTGGCCAGCAGGTTCCCTGATGTTGAGCCGCCAGCCGCGCCACGAAAACCACCCCCGCCGCCGCCTCGCGAAGACGTCGAAACGGTTGGCGGGGGCAGCTGCGGTCTCGGAGGCACCGTGCAAGGGTGAGGCTCCGCAGCAGTTGATGCCGGAGACATTGACTCACTGCATGTGGGACCCTGCGACATCGCAGGCCGTGGCAAGTTTATCGAACATGCAAGTCAAGGACACAGATGTAACATTCAGAATGCAAAAATACAGACGCTTCCACTCCCACAGGATGAACAGCTCAAGAACCCCCATAGAGCCCAAGGAAATCACGTTTTTTCAACCGATTGAATGTATTATATTGAACCATCACATTGCAGCGATCCATGGAACATAATAAGAGGCAGAAAACAAAAAAGCTACTTATACCACACATCTTCCCAAGCTCTCTCCTTCATAGCATCAACGATGAAAACAGAACAGGGCGCCACAAGTTCAGCTAGAAAGCCCTAAAGACAAGTGTTCAAAGCATAGCTATAGACGATGACGTCTGATTTTGGACATTCATACTCCAGAAAAATACTTAATTTAAGCCGCAGAAGAAGTCATGGCCTATGCCTACTCCCAGCCTTGAGCAGCGGGCTGGGTGGCTGCGTCCCAGCCAGTAGGAGCGACAGCCGGAGGAACTGCGCCATCCACAGGTACAGGGGCCCCGGCTTGATCCCAGCCATCACCAGTAGGAACTGGAGCTGCAACAGAAAATGAGAATCCCTCATGTTACGGTTACCCCTACGAATTTGCAGTGGACTAACTTGGTGATCTAGTTTTCATTTGAACACATGGATCATGGATGCTGGCACTGGTTCCATACAAAAAGATGGTGAAATTTTATAAGCAGATAACAATACAAACCTGGAGCAGCACCCCAATCAGCACCAGTGCCACCGACAGCCAAAGGCGGCGCAGCCACATCAGAGGTCCACTGGTCACCACCCCACTGGTCAGCTCCTCCTTGGTAATCAGTGATTGCGGCAAACTCAGGGGCCGCAGCAGCTTCCTCCTCCTGCTCCTTTGCTTCCTCAGGGTCTCTGTAGAAGAACAGATCAACCTGCAAACAACAATATCACATAAGGGTGCAAAGGATACCAAGAGAATCAGGCAATCTGCATAGTTGCATCTCCAGTGCATTTTTTAACAGCATCATAAGCTTGCGTACCATGACTTCCCACTTGTGCCCAGGGAGGATAGTGCCCCTCATCTGCAGAACCATCCTTGCCAAAAGCCAGAACAAGCACCCAATGCTGTTCCTCCCCTTGTTGTTGGCTGGGATGCCAATATCAACATACCGCATGGGAGAGTCAGTGTCACAGAAGGCAATGGTTGGGATGTTCCCCAGAGCAGACTCCTTGATTGGCTGCAAGCAGTTTCGGATAACAATCAGTTCACCATCACAATGCATATTTCAGAAGTTTAAAATGGAAATTCTATTCACCTGGTGGTCAGTCCTTGGGTCGGTAAGGATGAGCAGGCGAGGCTCACTGAAGGAGGTCTGGAGCTGATTTGTGAAGGTACCAGGGGTGTGCCTCCCAGCAATCGCGTGGGCACCAGTGTACTGGGCGAACTTGAGGACGGCACGCTGGCCGTAAGGGCGGGCAGACTGGACGATGATGTCCTGGGGGTTCTCAATGGCGACGATAACCCTCGCCGCGAGCTGGAGCTTCTCCCATGTCTTGCCAAGGTTGATGATGTAGATGCCTGATAAAAACAGCAGCATGAATGCGTATCATACTTACAGTTCCTCTTGAAGACATGAATGAAGCACTATTAAGCTGCAAAGTCGAACACTGAAAACGCAGATGACAACTAAATACTAGATTTCCATCACAAAACCTCATGCCATCACATAGCGTTCAGCAAGTTGAATGGCTAAGAACATGTAACCCTGATTACTGCGAAAAGTCTCCGTCTTCGGTTACAGTGCAAACAGCCAACTACGCAATTGCTTTTCTACATGGATTTACAAGTGGACAAGATAAGCGAGCCAAGCGCAAGAACGAAAACGTACCATCAGTGCGGCGCTTGAAGACGTAGCGCTCCATCTGGAAGTCGCAGTTCTTGGTGCCGAGGTGGACGTCGGCTGCGAGCATCATCTGTATGTCCTGCTCCTTCTGGGACAGCGCCCGCGCCGCGACTCCTCCTCCCGCCGCCGCCATGGTGGATGGGGATGCGAGTAACCGGGGGTGGCCGCGCGAATGGGAGGAGAAGAGGCTCGAGCTCGGTGTTTGGGAGCGGCGGCGCTAAGGGGAAGAATGGGAGGAGAGGGGGTCTCTTATCTGCGGCGCCTCAAAACCCTAGGAAACTTCTGCAGCGACGTACTGCCGCTCGTTGGGCCGTGTCAAAATATGGGCCGATCCATTAGTCCTTACTATTGAAAGCGTTCATCTTTTTTTCCATTTTATTTAGATGGTTTTAAAGGTTTCATTCTCCATGGTGCCACACTCTCAAGAAGAGAAATCAGATTTACTTTGCAGTTTAAGGGGTCACAGTCATTCAAATATTTCCATGAAAAAATTAAATATTTTGCCAAAATAATGATTGCTTCATAAAAATAATAAGTAACTTTTTTATTTTTTAAATAAAAATAGTACCAAAATTTAGTGAAAATACAATATGTATGCTAGTGCTATATAAAGTTATTAAGATATTATCTGGAGTTATTCAAAGTGTTTTATTGTTTATTAATCACACATATTTTTTTGTGCTAAGTTAGACCTTAATATCGACAATGAGGATTTGTTTCATTTACAAATCTGTGTAAGATATATGAAACAAACACCAATCTCATAGATGTTTGTTCAAATGATTAGATATTAGGCTTTATACAAATAATGGACTCAAACAATATGCAATCAACTAATGATACAATCAACATAATGTGATGCAAATGATAGCTAAAATAAATAATAGGCACAACTACAAAATAAATGAATCTACTACAAGCATTGTTATTGTGAATTTGGATCGTTAACGTACGAAGTCAAAACATCTTTCTAGTGAAGGTGGAACATTGAAGCTGTGAAGATGGAACATCCTTCCTGTGGAATAAGAACATTTATTTGTAAAACCGTAAAAGTATCATAATTTTCTCATGAACCTACAGCCTTCTTTTTGTGAATTTATAACAGTTACCCTATAAAGGCGAAACATTTACATTTGAAGGTAGAGCATCCTTCTATGTTTTGTTGTCATGCTGGTCATTTTTAAAGAACATTTGTCTTGTCAACTTTGAACAAAATTTTTTTATGAACCAGGAACATTGTTTCTATGAAACCAAATCAATGTTATCCACACAATTTATATAGTCAGTATTTAAAATGTGCACGGTGCACCATAGAAACAATTCAATTATTATCCACGCAATTTATTGACATAGTACTTCATCATAAATTATAAGGGTTTGTTTACTTTTCGATGCGATGTTTGACCATTTGTCTTACTCAAAAAAAATTATGTAAATACCATATTTTTTTGTTATGGTATGATGTATCATGACTTGAGAACTCACAGCAAGTTATGTCAGAAGAATCAGGTGAGGGGAAAACTTGCCAGCACAACCTATTCTAATTCGTAACTTCCGAGCGCAGTACACCTCAATATTTGTCAATAATGCACCAACGCAAGTCACGGTGCCCCACTGACCTTATCATTCCTAACTAAACAACACACAATCTCAAAGATATGGAACTCCGGCTTTAAAGGGTAGGTAACCGTCCAGCAACAATACCAGCAGCCTTGAACACAGGCAGTATTATGGCAGGCCAATCTCATAACAAGAGAAGGGCATCACAGGGCAATTTGAAAAATGAACATCTCATTCAAGTAGGCACACCAGTTGCAAGTACTAATTTAGCCAAAAAAAAAAAGAGGTATACCACGACAATCTCGAATCTCAAGATGAGGTACAGCAACAACAGAAGCTACAAGTGCTTGAGAAGCTTCACTCGCTCTGAGTTCTATATAAATCTCTCAGTAAGCCTGAATCAGCTAAGGACAGGGAATATGCGTGTTACATGCTCAAATGGAACAGTGTCAGCTGTGTTCTTCTTGAGCTCAGGGTGATTGATCTCGTTGCGTGGAAGAACAATCACTTGAGACTGTCTACCCTTCTCAATTATCCAACCTGAGTTTGCAGCATGGTACTCAAGAAACTTGTCCAAGGCGAGACCTTCAATGTTGATAGCCTGTGAAGAAAGTGGGTTAATATCAAGAATAAACTGCCCATGTAGTATGCCATGCTCCATGTAATTTAATCACAGCCTGGATAATCTCTTCATGAACATGCTACAGTCAACATAAAAAATATTACTGCCTATCATCAGTCATTAAAATGTACAAAAACAAGCTCATATGACACCAGCACTAACTAAAGAACTTGAAACACTAACTAGACAAGGTAAAGGTTTCACCTCTGCAAGAATAGGCCTTGGAACTTTCTGGTATGTCAAGGAAAGAACATGAATTGCGTAAGCTTGGATTGCCTGCTCAAAACCTGCAAATAATCTCTAGCATCAGATGTATATAGCTGAACGCTTTTGAATAGAAAAAATTCTGGCCCTCAGAAATTCTTCACATTCAAAGAACCAATATAAAATGATGCTAACATAAGACACCTGAATAAATTTAAGGATGCCAAGCACCTAGTGACACAGCACATGCACAAAAAATAATCTATTTGTGCATGAAAACGCAATGTAACATAACAAACACCAATGATGAAACAGACTTCCCCCCTAATTCAATGACTGCAAACAGAAAGAAGAACAAAAACAATATGATTTTGACCTTCTACGGAGAATCCTATAGTGAACATTAAAATTTTACTAGACACAACTTGTTTTCTTATTTTCCTTGTCTGGAGTAACATGCATGAGTTTCTCTAGGCATGAAAACTGAAGATTTATGCACTTCACAACAAATGACTGACAATGCATATTTTGACTCAATGGCTCGAGAAATACAATTACCTGGGACAACTTCCAATATGTGGCGGTTCTTGGCTGCTTCATCCCAAAATTTGCTGAACCTAGCAGTCTAAGTGAAGAACTTGAGTTAGCTATAAGTTGCAGTGTTGCACACTACTTTTTACTTTTTGGAACAAGTACATAAGACCAAGCATGTACCTCAAGGTAGTGAGAAAGAACTATCAATGTCTTGAACTGCTCCTCCATTTGCTGAAACAAAGGTGAGTAGAAGTGAACTCAACATACTTAAGAAGATTCCATTATAACAAAAAATGTAGCAAAAAAACATAAGTAAAGGAAACAAGACAGCTCAGCTGTGATACGTTATAATATTAATGTTTCATACAAAAAGTTCAAACTATCGAATCATGAGTTCACAGGATAAACTCCTTTAGCAAGATAAAAAAACATTGCAAACTACACATATTCATCAAGCATGAGCCATCACTAAACATTGCACACCCCAGGTCTCCACAGCGTATCTGATAATATTCAGCTAATAGGGCAAGATGCAATTTTTCATACCACATGTTCAGGGATTAAGAACAAGCACAGACTGAAGTCAGGGCCTGGCATTGCCATGAGAGCCTGTCAACCGAAATCATGGACAAAGCAAATAGTCAAAAGTGAACAAAGACTTGTTACTGATCAATGAACTTGATACAAAAATTAAATGTTCTGACCTTAATCAATATGGAGGCAACGATTTGCACGCTCATCCTTTCTGGCTCAAACTGCAACGAGAAGCCAGTCATTAGGAAAATATATAAATGGAACCACAATTCAGTTAAAAAGCGGCTTTTTTTGGAGATTCATTGTTACCTGGTACAGGCGAAGTAGGCTGAGATTTGCATCCAGGTTGTATGTTTGAGATGCGACCTAAACAGATAGCGGAATATATTTAAAAACACAGACTCATTAGACAGCTAATAATGTTGCAGTGCAACCAAGTTTAAAACTGCACACGGTCACATATGACATGGATAAACTAACTTAGAAACTACACGAGTTTTTTCAGCCAATGAATTAATTGAAGCAGTTTGTTCTATGGGTACCACCCAGGCGGCCAAAGAAAATTTCATTTTGCAACAGCATGCTCGTCGACCATACAGGCGTAAAACAAACAAACCAAAAAAAAATTATTCTTCGTTGTTAACATTCCTGGTTGATGATGAGCACATGTCAATGAATGAGTGAAACTTAAATTTCATAACAGCAGTGGCATTTCTGACCTCTCCACTACGATAATAAATTGATAATCAGAATAGCCCTCTTCTTGTGTCACCACAGAACCCTCTATACAGTACTACTACAAAGTGCATCTATATTCTAGAATATCTGCTGACCACAGACCACAAGCAAAAAAGATGAATAAATCCAGCAAATTCGCTACCCACAGCAAATACACACTATAAGCCGCCCGCAAAGGTGGAGAAAACTGCTAGGTTTCTATAATCATTGGAACAAACCTATAGGCACCATCCCTCCTGAGTCGGAGCTGCGCGGTTTAATCAAGCATCCGACTAACCCACGATTTCGCCGCATGCTCGTACGTACGTAGATACGAGAACATTCTATTCATTTGCACAACCAATAGCAGAATCTAAACGGCGCCAAAGAAGCAGCCAGAGGTAGAAGCGTCCCGGGGCCTAGGTTTTACCTGCTCGTTGACAAACTTCTCGAGGTCGTTGAGGATGTCGGGGTTATAGGGATTCAGGGCCACGAGGTCCTCCACCGTGTAGGTCTCCGCCGTTTGCTCGGTCGCCATCGCCGCGGTTTCGAGAACCTGAACCCTAGCTAGATCTCGCGCGAAGCCGCGGGGAATTGTGGAGAGGGGAAGTGGCGGCGCGGCGGCGGAGAGGCGATGGAAGGGTTTTCGGGACTGCGTGAATTTGTTATTTAGGCCCCTCTGCAAAGTACAGCAGTATGAGGGTTGTCCAACTAGACTGACATTGTCAACAAAAAAAAAAAAAAAAAAAAAAGAGGGCAGATTTTACTTATCGAACCCTGGAGTGCTGGCCGTTTGATGTAAAAGATATGGTGATTTTTTTTTTCTTTTGCAAGAAAATGGATACATATCGAACCCTGGAGTGCTGGCCGTTGGATGTAAAAAAAAAATGGAACATGGACAATGTAAATTCCTGTGAGTTCAATAGCGAACAAACGCGAGCGTACCAATCCAATGTTTTAAATAAGTTACCTTGTCCAATAAATGTTAAAAAGCAATAGTATCCGTCAAGATAGTTTAGAAATTTGGAGATATCCTATCTTCTCCATTCTCTATCAAGGTTTCAAATTATTTATCACGAGATTTTAAATTTCTAAGAAAGGAAATAAGCATATATATAGCAAATTATTTACTTATCATCTCATACAATCCTAAAAAGAAGTTTTTCAAACAAAATACCAAAGTCAATGCGATATACCTACTTCTTATAGCAAAAGAAAAAAGAAAATGATTATGAGGAGAAGGAAAAAGGTAGTAGGATGAAGAGAATAAATCAAGTGCCATTAACTACTCATTCAATGTTATCGCTACAGAAAATCTGATTCAGATCTCTGCTCGTAGTGATGGATGTGGTACCAGGGTAGGTTGAGGAGATTTGACCTTCCTTCTTTCTCTCATCCTCTGAAAAATGTTTGTAAATGAGTAATCTCGCTTCAAAAAACTACTCATCCAATGACAAAACCACAAGCGGCCTATACTCCCGCAGCAGCTTAGTCCACCGATTGCCTAAGCGTTCACACCATCGCTTGTCAACCTCTACACGGCCCGCACTTGTGGCTCAACTTGTCTCGGGGTCTTTTGGCAGCGCTCCACTCCATGATTCAGGGGAGTGAATCTGGATACAGCAGACAAATAGCAAAATGTTGAATGGATTCACAGGTGAATCAGATGATTCTGTGATGCCCCTGGCATCTCAAGAGCCTTAACACGCAGCTAGAGACAAGCTAATGATGGATTAAGACTTAATCATGATTAGAGAGTAACAAGAGATAGGTGGAGAAATCACTAAGTCAAAGATTTTCTATACAAGATGCAAGACCACACATTTCGTGGTTGGATAAGTCAACACTCACATGCTTTTGAGCTTAACATCAAATACAAAACCTCGGATAAGAAAGTAACCCCAGACCTTTCTGTTTGACCATGTTCAAAAATCTAAAGACAAGAGGTTTAAAAGATCAAACCAAATCCAACTAACGTTTCTTCCAAGGATAGCAAGTGTGATCGAGACCAAACTTGAGCCCTGATAAAACTTTCTATTTCATTAAGCACCTAATCTTAACTCCATTGTCAAAGTTGTGGTATATGTTATGGACTACCCTTTCGTTACACTGAACAAAGTTTAAAAATGTCTTTAACCTATTTTAAACCCCACCACAATTCTCTTGGAAATAACCAAAATCAGCCCACACTTAGAAATTTCCCAAGTCTGGATTTTCAGCTTTTTCCAAACTTGAATCTGAAATTTACTTTTGATTTCACTACACAACTTCAAAACCTTCCTTTCTAGGAAATGGAATTGAATTTATCACCTTTCAAATGCACCTATTGTGGAAGTGATTGGACTTTATTTGATACTCCAAAAGTTGGAAACAAGAAAGTCTCTACACAAAGTGGAATTTTTGTTTTACCAAACCTTGGAACACCTTTATGTCTATAGTTCAAAACCTGTTGGGTTTTAGACCAAGGTTATATTACCAAACTTATAGATCATTTACTGGTGAACAACTTTGGTAACTAGAGTTTGATCATATATTGAGTTTTGAATGGGGTTTAGTGTCATTTTCCACCAACACAAAAAACCAGTCCAAATCAGCCCTATTTAGTAAACTCAATATTTCTATAACCTACAGCCATTTTCATGCAAAGATCAAATTTGAGAAGTTGTAGGTTATGAAATTCTAAAGAATGTTGCCAAGAGGAACCTTGGGAGATAAAGCCCAGAAATATGAGTTTTGAATTTCCCAAGTAATAAAGGTCCCCTGTCCAAATTGAAGACTGCTATATAAATTCATGAATAAATCATATTTCTACTTAGAATTTGTTATTGAACCTTTTGACAGACTTGTATAACTCGAAGAGTAAAACATTTCATTCAATAGGCACTTTTCCAAAATCAGACTCGAACTCGGTCAAAATGGTTATTTACTGACGGAGAGAAAACACATCTTCCCTTTTTCCTCCCCTGGGCCACTGCCGGGTGGGCCCCACCCGTCAGCGTTGCCGCGGCTCCCCAGCCGACGGACGCCACGCGGCCGGCGACGTACGGGCGGCGTCGCCCGGCCATGGATCGACCCCCGCGCCGCGCTCTCTTCACCTGGACGCGAAGCCGACCCCGTTCCTTCCCTCACTCTCTCCCGGCTATAGCTCTCTTCCTCCCTCTGCCTCATTCGGTTTCCGTCTGCCATGGCCGCCCGAGCTTGGAGCTCAAGCTCACCACCGCCCCACAGCCGCATCCCGCGCCTCCAAACCACCATCACCACCTCCGCCACGACCTCGTGCACCCGTAGGGCTTGACGTCGCCGCCGTTCTCCCTTCCCTCCGCCAGGTCGGGCCGCTCGCGCCGGACGCCGTCCGCCATGGTCACCGTGGCCGGCCCGCGGCAAGCTCGAACCATTTGCCCCTTTGGTGCCCCTCGCGCCTAGCCGACCAGCACGTCGCGCTCGCCTCATCGTCCTCCACTGAAACCCCACACCCTAGGCCGCCGCCATCGGCCCTAGCCCTCTCCTCTACACACGGCCGACGAGACACGCCACCGCGCCGTCTACCTCACCGCGGAGGACCACCCTCCGGCCATCCCCGCACCTCCACTTCGCCTCCGTCGGATTCGCCTCATCCCCGCGCAGCTCAAGGGCCCTACCATGGCCTCCCCCTTCGCCTAGACCGCCGGATTGCGCCGCCGCAGACGCGCACCGCCGCGCCATTGCCGCTCCGATTCGCCACCGCCGACCCGTCTCTATAGAGTACCCCACGCGGCGAGATCTAAGGGGAACGAGTCCCCGCGGGCGGGAACACCTCCTCGGCCCCGCTCGGCTCCAAGGCCAGCCCCGCCGCCGCCGGCGCAGCCGCGCCTCTCCTCCCGTCGCGCGCGCCTCTGCCCCGGGCGAGGGGAAGAAGAAGAGGTGTCCTTTTTACCCGAAACCCCCTGCACCTTTCTATTTTTACGCGCTCTACTTTAAACACTATGCACTGAGTCTATGAAATCTTCCCTGCTACCCCCTGGAAACTACGGTTATTTATGTTTAGGTCCTGAGATCTGATGTTTTCCATTTAAATGAATTTAATTGAGGTGTGAACTTTGGTAATTCATAACAAATCAAAAAAAAATCTAAAATGGACAAACTCAGTTGCGCTAGACTCTTCTTGAGTAGATCTACATGATAGGTATGATGTGGAGGTGTGAAATGTCTGTTTTGCCGTCGGTTTGTTGCATGCATGACTATTTAGGATAAATGTCAAAAGTGGAACAAATGAACTCCAAATGGCATGAAACTTGGACAGTAGCTTTGATATGATATCTAGGTTCTGCGTGATTTTTGATAGCCATAGACTTGGTTGGTAAATGACTGTTTTGCTCTTATGCCTGTATTTTATGTATTTTTTTAACTTGGAAAATAAGGGCAACATAAAATATGCTCAAATATGACATCTAGTATTTTTCATATACTTTATATCGTATGAGTAGTTCACTGGTAAAGTATGAGGTTGTGCATGCATATTGTAGCTGCTGTTATGAAAATGACAAGTGTTATGATGATTTAAGCAATAAAATAGGAAAGTGCTATTTACCATGTTCTAAGAATTCTACCAAAATTCATGTAGCCATGTTACCCTATAAGTATGCCTATATGAATTATTCGTGTATTGTGGTTGTTGTTTCATGAAGGGTTTATAAGTGGTCATTTAAATAGGATCAAAAAGTGAAGGAAATAAAAAGGGGTTGTTATGCACGCACATACACTCATGGTTGCTTTTGTAAACCCCACTTAGTATATTTAGTTTTTCTATGTCAAAATAAAACCTTGTAAGATTGATGACTCTATGTACTCCACATTCATGTTTCATTCTCTTATGACTAGGTTGCAAGTCCATAACCATAAAAGTATTTCGTCATTGAAATGTAGATAGAAATAACTTAATTTAGGTCAAATTGTATGTAACCAATTTACTTAATGCTTGTGTACATTTGGTATGATAATAGTGACTGGTAATTTAAATCTTATCGTGTGTTTCTCGCATGTACTTTGTCTGATAGGGATGACTCACTAGGAGGGATTAAACATCACCCCACTCCATGCATGTATCTTAGTAATCCAAATAGCTATTGCTCATTTTGTCGGGTCACAGTATTGTCACGTTTCCTTTACGGTCGGTGAGTTAATAGTTATATATGTATGATTGTTCGAGTGTATGGTTGCTCTAAGTTTATAACAATGCTACTGTCGCGAATGCTAAGAGTGGTAATTCAAACTAATAGTCCTCTACATGGGTAAATATATGCTTGATTGATTCTTGTTTGCATATGGTAAGATAAAGTACAATTTAAGTTGATGCTTGAGCAAGTATTAAACCCATGTGTTCCACTGTGCATATCTAATTGTCTGTGTGCATACTTACTTTAGGTTCATAGAGGAACTCGTTATTTAAGTAGTTTATTAATCATTTTTCCGTCTGTCCACGGAATGAGTGCCCATATATGTGCTTGATGATTATGCATCTCATTCCTTGCATCACCACGCATGTCATCCATATAGTGACGCTTATTGCAGATACGTGATCGCGAACCAAGTGCGTGAAGCTACATCAATCAACGGTGGTCCAGAAGACCAACTAAGCCCCAAGCACGACCTAGAGTGCCCATCAGTCGTGTTTGGAAGGAGGAGCTGTCCAAGGGATCAAGGGGTTGCCTGGGGCAAAGCCTCACAACCCGGCAAACTAACACTAGCGTAGTTTGTTGGTTCTCTTAAAGCAAATCAAAGGTAGGCAGGACCATGCTTTACCTAGCAAATGATTTTGTTGAATGCTTACGCATCTGCATTAGGAGTTTTTTGGAACCCATTTGCATTAGACTCCTTGGCCGCCCTGGCCCTAGCACCTACAATAGAGTGTGTAGGGCGAGTATGCCTAGTAATGCTAGGTACGAGTAGACACGAGTGAATGGAGTCACTCGTCGCGTAGGTGAATTTTCCAAAGTCACAAGAACTATTACTATGATGAAAGCTATGAGGATGCTCATGGTTTTAATTCGAGACTGGGCGGAGATATGGTTATACGAGAAAAATGATGAGGATGATATGGATGGTGTGGTGGACTTCGCCCGAGTCGTATAAGGCCGGTCGTTGTTCGCCTATTGGTCGGCATAACATTGATAGGGTGCTTATCCGGAATCTATGGGCCGGTGAAAGTCTTACTTGTGACGTCTCAAGCAAGGGGCACGTTCCTACCCACTGGTTGAGAGGAAGGTGGCCGCGGAGGCGGGTGTCAAAGGAGAGCAGAACCCGACGTAACCGAGGTACCGCTCCTGCGACAACGCGCTCCGGGAGTCAGGCAGGAGTGGTCATCGAACTTGAGATGGGACAAGTGGAGATAGGGGAAGCATATGTGGAACGCTGGGAGTTAGTAAGCATATGCCATCCTGGTGCTTTTAGTTATTTTCGGGAATATAAAAATCGATTCGAATCGCTGATGCTCACCAGGTGTGAGAATGCCAATACCACTGACGGACAAAGTAGTAATCCATTTGAATATGTTGTATTATGAATTCATAGTTTTGAATACTGCATGCTTGAATATACATGCTTCACTTTCGGATAACTTATTATTGTACTCATAATTAGTATTATTGATAGAATGAACTAAGTAGCTGTCAAAATCCTACTTCTATACGATAAATCAAGCAACTGTCAATCATGTTTTCACCTGTTAATTTGATCCTGTTTAAAAATCAACAGCTAAGGATCAAATTTTTAGTAAGCAAGCCTTGCGTCAGCCGTAAGCCAATTCCATTAAGTCCTACTGAGTAATTAGTACTCAGGGTTTGCCCCCACTTTTGGATTACAGGTACTGGCGACACTGGACAACTATATTGGAGGTGGTAGTACCGGTGGGCTCGATGCTACTCGCCTTGCTTATCTCTACATGAAGATTTGTTGAGTTTTATTTTCGTTGTGAGAGGTTTTGAAACGTTTCCGCTATACATGTATATTTTTAAATCGCTTCTTCTATCTTTGAACATGTATTTGACTATTATCTTCGGTTGTAAACTAAGTCTACTTATTCTCTACTTCAACTGCCTGTGATGATGTAATCTCTTGTGGCTCTTTCGAGGGCTGAATGTGTGTGATATCGGTATCCTCGGGCGATAGTTTCATCGAGTGCCCTTTTGGGTAGCTCGACAGACTACCGGGTTTAGTCTGGCCTAAGTGCACTGCGAGCCAGAGGTGGCAGGTGTGCTTAGTCTGGATTAAGCAGGACGGTTCCGCCACAGATTTGCTCCTCCATTTTCACACAGGCTGACCGGAGCCCAAAAAACCTGCTCCCTCCGGATTCACCTCTGCCTCTCACGTGCCAAACAGCAAAATATTGAATGGATTCATAGGTGAATTAGGTGATTCGCTTCTCCATTTTTACACAGGCTGACCGGAGCCATAAAAACCTGCTCCCTTCAGATTCACCTTTGCCTCTCACGTGGGAGTACGCAAGAGCTGAAGCTGGTTGAAAATATAGTCAAACGACACTGGGAGCAGGTGGAAACAAGAGCACTGCAGAGCGGAAAGCGCAGCGGAGCAGAGCTGGGTGAGAGGGCTACCAAAGGGACTCTCAATCTAGCCCCCAATGCACACCCCCCTCACCCTTCGACGATTTGCCAACACAACCCGACCATTGGTACCACCACTCCCTCGCTCTCACCATAATGTGTTTGAACAACCTTTTGTCTCTCTTTTTCCAACGACTTGATTAGGAGTTTTTCTTAAACCAAACTTAGATATTGTGCATTGGAATTTTGTAGTTTTTTCCGGATGATGTCTATGACTTATAATACATGTCTTTGGTTGAAAATGCCCTTAGATATCTTCCCTGATCCACATGCAACCATAATCCATATAAATGGGAACTCAGGGATCGACTATTTAGACAAGTACGTGTTGAAAATGAGAGCATCCAATTCATTGATATGCTTGCCTGCTGCTAATTCTATATGCAGGCTCAAGTCTCGGACAATCATAGGCTCGTTTAGTAGAGCCTCTACTGATTCTGATTTTGTCAGAAGTGATTCTCTGATGGAAGGATTTTGACTATGTGTCATGAGTGAATCTGAAAAAACATTTTTTTAAGCTCCTAGCTCCAATTTATTTTGAAAAATCACTTCACAAATTTTCTTCTGCAGAATATGAAAGCAGAGCTCTACCAAACGAGGTCTTGCTTCTCTTCCAGGTACACTCCGACTCTCCGAGTCCGAGCCACCAGGAACCCATTAAACAAGTCTCCTTTTACCATCTACTAACCGTGTGTTTGGTTCAGAGACACTGTGGGATGGGATGGTTCCATCCCTGATTTTTGGAATGGGACCGTCCCATTCTGTGTTTGGTTATTAGGGACGGAATCATCCTCATTTTTTGTTTGGTTAAAGAGATAGATGTATATGGGATGGATGGGGTTCTCAGTCCGTTAGCACCGTGAGTAGGGGCCCACCTGGCAGATCTCATCCTCGTCTTCTTCCTCCGACACCATGGCTTCACTCTCCACCCGGCGCCTCCAACCTCCGCCTGCTCTCCGCTCCGTCGGCGCCGGCGCCGCCGCTCCCCGTTCCTCGCTCCGCCGGCGCCGCCTCTCCCCGTTCCCCGCTCCGCCCGTGCCACTTCTCCCCGCTCCACCGGTGCCTCGCCTCCCGGCTCCGCCGGCGCCCGTCTACAATTCGTCTGGCTGCCTCTGCCGCCGCCACTCCCCGCTCCGTCGGCGCCTCGCCCCTCCACCGGCGTCGCCGCTCGCCGCTCCGCCGGCACTTCCGTCCGCGCTGCTCCTCCCCACTCCGCCTGCGCCTTCGCCCCTCGGCCCTCTACCTCGCCGGCGCCGCCCTCCGCCACCGTACCTCGCCTGCGTCGGGCCCTCCGCACCTCCACGTGATGCAGCTCGTGCCCCTCTGCACCTCCGCACCGCGAGCCGACGAAGACGGCGCAAGACGGCGTCCATCGGGGACGTCCCCGTCCGCTCATTTCGAGGGGATGGGGTTGCCCCGGATCTGAGGGGAATATTCCCCTCAGGGGTGGTCCCATCCCCTTTGATCCTCCAACCAAACGCTAGCAAAAGAGGTACCATCCCATCCCATCCTCCTTCATCCTCTAAACCAAACACATGCTAAAATGACGGGTGTGGGAGGAACCGAGGAAATTTCAGTGAGCTCGCTCTACTTCATTGTGAGGCCTGTACGTACGGAAACTAATTTGCAGATTTGCACAGTATATGCTTTTCGCGGCAGGTGTGTGGACATTTTTCTTTGGAGAGCTCTGTACGTGAGCGGAGATGATGAGTTCGATCATCACTCATCAGTAGGCCGGATCATCGCGCTACAGAGCTTGGCCATCGAGCCGGCGGCCGGCTAGCACCTCTGGAACTGGAACGCCAGCGCCGCCCTAGCAACTCTGTGCCATGTACAAAGATGAATAATTTGATTGTGACCTGTGAGTGACCGCACGATGCTTGGAAACACGTGGTTTGAGCATGCATTTTGTACAAAATTACACGATGACAAAAATGCAAGGGAAGGCTACTGCATTTCTTCAATTCGACCACCAAGTTCTTCAGTTCCCCCGAAGCAGGGAGGATGGATAGTCTAGTTATACTGCATAATAAGACTACACAATGGCCGAACTGATGAAGTTCCCGAACTCCCCAAACATGAAACATCAGTAGTATTTTTTAGCGCGACGATCAGTCCAGTGATGCCAACGGACGGAATCCCTGAGAAACCAGTCGAACAAGCTGCTCCCTATGTTCGCCCAGCTTCCTCTCGCGGGCCTCGAGGTCCCTCCGCAAGGCAGCAATCTCTTCCATCCGACGCCTGTATTCGGAGATCAACGCCCAGTGCTGCAAAGCCGGCCCCGCCGTTCCGTTCTTCATCAGCTCAGACACGATCCTCGCCATCTCATCGTCTCGATGGCCCTGCCCCTGCTTGATTATCAGTTCCTTGACTCGCACCAGCTCTGCGAATGAAACGAACACGTGCAACGGCAACCATATCATTATCAGCGTGTTTTCCTCATGCATGGGAACGCTTCTTGCTACGAGCTAAGTTAACCTACCTCCATGGCCAGCAGCCTTGTCTGCGCCGGCGTCAACATCCATGGTGACGGTGTCGTCACGGTCACCGTCAATGGCGCCGAGATCGCCGCCGGAATCGGCCGGCACGTTCAGGTCGATGGCCGGCGGCGTGCGCGGAGGACTCTGGCGGGTGGGGCCCTCGTGCGGGAGCGGGAAGTTGAGGCGCGCGCTCTTCCCGCGGATCCGGCGCGCCTCGCGGTCGTACGCTCGGGCGGCGTCCTCGGCGGTGCAGTAGGTGCCGAGCCACGCGCGGCGGCCCCGCCGCGGGTCCCTGATCTCCGCGGCCCACCTGCCGGACCGGCGGTAGCGCACGCCCCTGTACTTCTTGGCCCCTGGACCTGGACCTGGACGGCCGGCAGCGCGAGGCGCGGGGGGACGCGAGAGGGCGGCGGCGATCTCTGAAACGAAACCGCGTCGTGGTCGTGTCAGCAGCAGGAGGGCTTGTTGTTTCCAGGAAGACGACGCTCGATCGGGTGTGGAGTTCGTAGGGTAGTGGCCTGAAGTCTGATCGCAACACGAACCTGGAAGGACAGGGGACCTGGACCGGCTGCCACCGCCACCGGTTTGAGCTTCAGGCGGCGAGGTCGAGGCAGACTCCCAGCCGTCGTCGTGGTCGTCGAAGCGCTCGAACTCTGCCTCGAAGTCGTCGTCGGTGTTGGTCCCGGTCTCGGCCCCCGCCGGCCAGAGCGTGGCGGCCGTCAGCGGCCGGTGCACCCGTGCAGGTATAAGGTCGGCAAGGATCGCTCCCCCGCACATCTTCTTGCCCCCAAGTCTTGCATGTCTGCGCCGCCGGAGACGGAGAGGAAGAGGCGGGTGGGAACTGTAAATAGAGGAACTGGCTGGGGGATGTGGGTGGGCCCGTCGAACACCGAGTGCTCGTCGTCGTCGTCCTCCCAGCCTCCCAGGCACACCGCACCAGGTTTCTTCCAATCTTGTGTGCGCCAATGCTGTGGGCGCCAAGTCGAATGTTCAAAGGAGACTGCTGACGGAATGTGGGAGAGACTGGGAGCAGCTGATAGCGATACATACCATGGGCTCTTTTCAGCCCACGGGGCGAAAGGCGGTCCGGGACTGTCCCACTGACACTGGGTTTCCGTTTTCTGCACCCACAGACTCGCACCACCCGCAGCATCTATTTGCAGTAGCAGATACAGCGCAATCCCGGGCGGTGTATCATGGTCATCAGGTCATGGATGCCTCACCCCCAAGGCCCCACCTGTAGTTGTATAAGACCGTCCCAGTGCCCCATTTTGCAGAAAGTGCTGGGAGTCCAGAGGTTCGATGCGACGTGGCATTGCCGTTTATAGCATCGAGCAATGCACGCTGCTCTCGGCGATTGTCAGATGAAACCCTGTTCAAGCTGATGCCTCGGCTCTGAAGAACCGATGAGTTCCTCCGTCGGCTGCATTGATTTCTGCAGGAAGATCGAGGTGGTTTCAGCGAGGCCTATGATCCCTTCCTCTTTTTTTTTTTTTTACATGTAAGTGATGGATCGCCTAAAGCTTCGTCTCTCTTTTTTATGATGCCTTACCCAAGTTACCATGGACAGGAAAATGCTGTGATGCTCAGCCACTTTCAGGTTATGACACTCCATGAAGCAACGCATTCTTCTTCAGAACAAGGAAAAAAAAACGTGTTATTGTGCAAGCCCATGCAGCCATGCGCCTATTTCGACGTGGATAATGGATCGTCCACACTTCATCTCTCTTTCTGATGTCTTAGCATGAATTGGAAATTCTGTTGTTTCTAACCAGTTTCAGACTGTATCATATGAAGCAACAAATTCTTCTTCAGAACGAAACCCGTGTCGCCATTTCTTCCAGGCTTTACTCCGAAGAAGTGGAAGATTGATCACAGGGATCTCCGCCTCTGCAATTCCAGAACCAAATCCAAAGCATCTTTTTAATTTGCAGATGCTACAGTCCTTGATCAGAGGCAAACATGTTACAGGGTGTGTTTAGATGGTTGAAAAAAACACTGTTTCGAACTGAAAAGCACTGTAGAACCACTGTAGCACTTTTCGTTTGTTTGTGGTAAATATTATCCTACTATGGCCTAACTAGGCTCAAAAGATTCGTCTCGCAAAGTACATCTAAACTGTGCAATTATTTTTTTATTTCATCTACATTTAGTATTCCATGCATGTGCCGGCATTTTGATGTGACGGGGAATCTTCTTTTTGCATAGTGAATTTTGAGAGAAAATTTGGGTACTAAACACACCCACAGTCATTCTCATCTCTCCACATGGATGTTCCAGGTGAAAGAAGTAGCCAAACAAGTTAGTACTACTAGGGACTAGGGTCTAGGGAGGAACCTAGCCAAGTATATTTTAGCAGCAACTATGCAAGGAGGATAAGATCAAAACAAAATGAGGAATCATGGACCCGCAGAATGATGCCATCATCACGGGCAGACTATGCAGATGGCGGAGGGTGTGTTTAGAGCACAAAAAGTGCTCCAAAATATACTATGCAAAAAGAAGATTCCCCGTCACATCAAAAATACCGGCACATGCATGGGATACTAAATGTAGATGAAATAAAAAACTAATTGCACAGTTTAGATGTACTTTGCGAGACGAATCTTTTGAGCCTAGTTAAACCATAGTAGAACAATATTTACCACAAACAAACGAAACGTGCTACAATGCTTTTCGATTCGGAACAGTGCTTTCAGCCCCAAATTGAGCCCAATTTGGACCCCAAGTTGGGGTACTAAACACACCCCGAGCAGGCGCAACTGGCAGTTTTCTGAAGGCAAGTTTAGGTAGCATCCACATACACTGATACTATACAGCTGCCGACTGATAATGCCATGGCGCCCGCGCCCTCAACTTGCAGCCAAACAAACGCAAGCCCTGAACTGCCGCTCACGAGGCGTTTGCCTTTCCGCCTCCACTTGTGGATTAAAGAAAATTTCCCCCTTCTTTGCTTGGGAATCCTGCAACTCAACCTAGCTTGGAACGTAGCTGAGCCGAGTCGCTGTCGCAGCCACATCGGGCAAGCAAGATGTGCAAATTGCAGCCTAGATTGTATCCTTCTGCAACTGTCGAAAACCAGCGGCTTCCATCAGGTGCCCACCGGATTGTGAGGCGGTTTGCGCATCCAAGGTAGCAATCGATTGATCCTCAATCAATTTTTTCTGATCATCGGAAACTGAGATGGTCATCATTTGCAGGCAGTTTTCAAATCTGTGTCAAGACCATTTCTGGAGCATAATTAGTGATGGAAATCAAACGCATAACCGAGTGATGGAGCAACGTATGGTTAATAGAATGTTTTACCATCAGACTGTATTACAGAAAATTATGAGCTAGCAACAACGCTCCAATACTGAAGAGAAAACATAGAAGGATGGTTATATGTCGACAGACGAACAAGATAAAACAACCAGCCTCACAAACTTATTTCGCATAACAATTCACAACCGTACAATATATGTAGGTGGTGACCATTTGCCGACATGGCCCATCCATAAGACTACTGATAAAAACACCATATTCGCAAGCTTAATTATTTGGCAAACCAATCGCAACCGTACAATATAGACGACGATTGCGAACACGATGGAATTCATAGGATTATTGAACAACAGTGAGAAGCACCAAAGGAGTAGTACAAATATTAAAATTGCAGCACACTAGTACAGTACTAGAGTCTGATCGTGAGGCCGGCAGCAGTACACATATGATTACACCAATCAGCAAACAAGCAATATCCAGGTCGCCCTCGGAGCTGCATCAATCGTCCAGTTGGTTGGTTGGTTGCACACGATCGAACGCCGTACCTGAACCAAAAAGATCTATCAGAGTCTGACAAATTAAGGGAGATCGAATTTGACGAGCATGCATTAGGAACAGATCATGCATGCCACGGTGACGGATTCAGATGCTCACATACAGCTGCTCGTTATGTACGTCAGAAAATAGTGCCGTCGAGGGGGAACTCGTCGAAACTCCACAGGCTGACGCCGCCGCCGTTCATGTCGTTGGTCACGCCGTTCACGTCCTGGACGACGGCCTCGGCGGCGAAAAGGCTGTCGAGGGATCCGTACCCGCCCGAGTAGGGCAGCGGGAATAGCATGAACGGATCGAACGCGAGCTCGCCGCCCAGCTCCAGCGTGGAGTCGCCGCCGCAGCTCCCCTCGGAGGACTCGTCGTCGTACCTCAGCTTCTTGGCCGGGCTCCCGGAGGAATCCGACCCGGTGCTGCCGGTGAAGGAGCTCTCCGTGGCCTGCGTCGCGGCAGCAGGGAAGTTGGGGAAGGTCATGTCGTCGAAGAAGTTATTCCCCACGTCGAAGTCGAACGACTCCATGGTCTCAGGCTTCACGACAATCTCTGCCGCGTGCCTCTTCTCTCCTCCGACTGCAATCGAAGAAGCGGGCGGCTGTGCTGCGGCAGGGCGCTGCGGTTTCGGCGCCGTTCTTGGGTTGCCGCGGGCGCGGCGTGGGCGCGCGCCGGCTCTGGCCGCGGGGAAGTTGACCTTGGCCTTGCTGCCGCGGAGGCGGCGGGCCTCGGCGTCGTAGGCCCGGGCGGCGTCCTCGGCGTTGTCGAAGGTGCCGAGCCAGACGCGGGTGCCCTTGTGCGGATCGCGGATCTCCGCCGCCCACTTGCCCCAGGGGCGCTGACGGATGCCGCGGAAGTGGCGGCCGCCGCGCCTCTTCTGGTTCTGGCTCGCCGCCCGCGCAGCAGCGCACCCGTCGTGGGCTACACAAGAGTTCTTTCACTTGAGATTTACACTTGCGCTTCTTGCGCGCGCGCGTCACGAGCAAAAACCCGAGATTAGAACGCGATGAAGAAACATTCTGTCGAAACAGATGACTGCACCACGTTGTATGCATGAGTAAGGTAACGATCGATGATGATTAGTAACGTACCTCGGGAGATGGCGGATTTGGACGACGAGAACACGAAGTGGTGGTCCTCCACCTCCTCATCGTCTTCTTCATCCACGTCGAAGTCGTCGTCGAACTCCTCGAAGGCCGCCTCGAAGTCGTCGGTGTCGGCGTGGTGGTGCGCCTTGTTCCTGCCGCCGCCGCCGGCTTTCTTGGAGCCCGCCGGCCAAAGGTGGCCCGCGGTCACCGGCTTCGACGCCACGCGCCGCGTCGGCGGGATCAGCTCCGCGATGATGGCGCCTCCGCACATTGTTCACCGTGCGTATTTCCGTCTAAATTTTTTTTCTTGCACCTTGTTTACGAACGTTGTTCGTCACGTCTGCCTATGAACCAAGAGACGGTTGCCGACGGAGGGATGCCATTTATAAACCAGCTAGGACAGTTGGGTGGATGACTTGGCATGATGACTAGAATGCCACATGGCACGAACCTAGCACAGCTTACTGGATCGCGAAGATCTTTTTCGTTCCAAATGGTAAGCCACGTTTCAATTCATATATATCCTACAGGGTTGTATTTCAGACAATTTCAAGGCACGAAAATAAAACAATATTTTCGAATTTGAAATGATATCATGTAACTAGGCCACTAGGGTCATTCATCTTTCTGGTACAATTGAAATTCCGAAGCGAACTGACTGAACTCAGCTAGTCGGTCATGTTTACCGACAGAACATCTATATCATCTATCAGTCTTACGTCCCTAGATTTTGCGAACATCTAGCGATCTACGTTAACCAAAAACCAAAAAGAGAGAGAAGATGCACCAAAAATTGGTTGTTATGGTCACCTAACAGTATATAAACTAATTTTCAGTTCTATATGAAGTCAAATTAATAAAAAATGCAGTTCTTAAAAGGGATAGATAATGAACTGTATATATTATTTATTACTAGTATGTCAACCCCATGCACAACACAAGCTAGTATTGTTATGAAACACAAATGTAGAAATTAATTTATATAAATTTGAGACCCAAATTTAGGGGTGATATTAATTCATATTTCATAATGGCACGACAAGTAATTTATATGCAAATTTAGAAGATTATTATAATTCATCTTTAATATGTTGGGTAATTTATAAGCAAATTTAGCAAATTATTTTAATTCGTGTTTCATAATGGCATTATAGATAATTTATATGAAAATTTAGAGAGCTGTTTTAGTTCATCTTATATAATGATATTAGTGGGAAATTTATATACAAATTTAGGGGATTATTTTAACTTACCTTTCATAATGACATAGTAGTTAATTTATTATAAAATATAATAGATCTAATGCCTACTATTATTAAAGCTACTTGATGGACGATCAGATGTTTTTTCTATTTTTCTGTGAATTTATATTATTATTTGTCTTTTTAGCACGTCTAGTGAGGATTAATGTGGAGGCTTAGAAAAGTCTCCAATTAATAACAGTAAGATGGTGGAATTTATAGACAAATTTAGAGGTTGATTTAATTTATCTTTCATAATAAAATGGCCGGTAATTCATATGCAGATTTATGGAGTTATTTTAATTCATCTTTCATAATGGCATGGAGGGTAATTTATATGCAAATTTATGTGGTTATTTTAATTTATTTTTCATAACGGTATGACGGGCATTTTTTTAGAAAAATATAATAAATCTCATGGCAACTATTATTAGAGCTATTTGATGAACAAAAAATTGTTTTTGATATTGTGTCTAATGATGATTAATGTGGAAGATCCAAAAAGAATCTCCAACTAGTAATAGTAAGATGAATCACCACCATATTCTATATATTAAAGTTTCAAAACCAACATGTTAATCAGTGAAAATGAGAAAGCTCAATTGCTGATGTAGTGGGCCTAAGTTACAAATATAGATATTGTTTTTCATAAATTACGGAGGGTGCGAAGATGAATGGAATAAATACAGTCTATGATACAAGCATCATGTGAGTGCGATAAGAGGATACTTTTCTCACTACATATGAGTTAGGAGTGAAGAAGGCAAAAGAAGGACGTATCATGGTGAACAATTAGTATCCATGTGTTTCTCATTCGTGGGCAATGAGAGGGCATGTGGAATATTCAAGTCGAAACTCACAACTGGCAAGAGAACATCACACTCACGCTACAATTTTAGTTGCATTTATCTTTTCTTTCTTAATAGGTTGCGCCAGATAAACACGACATGATGATGCTTTAATTAGATCATGTATAACTTTTATATTTTAGTTTTTTCTGAAAATAACACTTAGGTGCAAATCTTTAATTGGATGCAATTTAATAGGTTAATACCGAGGAAAAAAAGACGTGTAACATGAGCATTAGACTAAAAGAAACAATTGTCATGAATAAATGGGGCAAGTTCTAGAACAAGAGTATAAAAACTAAACTTTTAATATATATAAAAAATAATAATATAAGGATGTCTTGTTCTTCTAAGTTTGTGGAGTTTTCTCTCCTTTTTATGTTTTATATAATTGCTAGAGCCAAAGTAATAATTCAGAAAAGGATGCCAAAAATGAGATGATTTATCAGCTAACAAACCATAGCAAACCGAAAACTCCTTTAAAATAATACCCACGCTACGGGAGAAATGACTTTCCGTCTCAGCAATAAGTCCTAAAACAAGTGACGAAAGATTTAGTACCGGTTGGAAATGTCCTACCCCTGAAGAGGCTTTATTGTACCGATTCGTAACACTATGGCCCATACTAAAGGCTCACCAACCGGTACTAAAGGCTTGCAGTCACTTACAATAAAAAAAAACATCTTCTATATGTCAGATGTGACAGTGAGCTGTAGTAGCTAGTTGGATAATAGATCTCGGGTGATGCTGTTGGTCTTGAGTTTCGTACCTCAATGGAAACATACTAAAAGAGAGCCTCAAACAGTACTGAAACCCTTTCTTTAGGTGCCATGCAATCTAAAAAATAGCTACGTTTTGAGTTTAAATTTATCACGGAATTGAATATAGTTACATTTGAGTTTTCCAACTTGATTGAAAGGGAGAATAGATGAAAGATCCATTTCTTTTTTATTCAAGCGCGCTGACATGAAGGCAACCACTGCTACAATCTACAATCCATTGATCATGTACAGAGATTTAAGGAAGGGCAGTAGGGCGCACAGACTGTTTTGCACTCTACTTAATATGTCGAAGAATGCTAAATTAACGTGGCTACATTGTGGAAATGGTGAAGTATTAGTATATGCTATCTACGGCAAGTTCGCTCTCAATGATCCTTACACTTCAATTCAGATCATCAGCTTCTCCTTCAGAGAGATCTGACGATGCTTGGGTTTATCATGTTCCTGTAATGGAGAATCGTCCTACTGCGAGGGCTCCTGCAATTGGTGGAGCATCTCCTGCTGTTCGTCAGTTCATGCCACTTGTTCCTCAAATATCTGGGCGACGACAGGGAGAGTGTCCTCTTGAGCTGCCGGTTCAGCCCCCCTGGCTGCCATCCAGAGCAACTTGCGCTTGCGCCTCCGCCATGTTCCGCCCTACCCACCCCCACTTGGCCACCAGCATACCAAAGGACGATGACCGATGGCGAGCCTATCTGTATCTTGTTCCATTGCACTAGAAAAGACTAGAACATACTCTGTATTAATTACCTGGGCAACGAGCCATGTCACGGTCACGTAACAACCACTGCTATCGTCAGTTGTCATGCCAAAGACTTTTAGTTTTAAGGTAGAGCAAAAACAGGTCACTTACAAAAAAAAAAAAAAAAGAAAAACATCTTCTATATGTCAAGATGTGACAGTGAGCTGTAGTAGCTAGTTGGATAATAGATCTCGGGTGATGTTGTTGGTCTTGAGTTTCGTACCTCAAAGGAAACGTACTGAAAAAGGGCCTCAAACGGTACTGAAACCCTTTCTTTAGGTGCCATGCAATCTAAAAAATAGCTACGTTTTGAGTTTAAATTTATCACGGAATTGAATATAGTTACATTTGAGTTTTCCAACTTGATTGAAAGGGAGAATAGATGAAAGATCCATTTCTTTTTTATTCAAGCGCGCTGACATGAAGGCAACCACTGCTACAATCTACAATCCATTGATCATGTACAGAGATTTAAGGAAGGGCAGTAGGGCGCACAGACTGTTTTGCACTCTACTTAATATGTCGAAGAATGCTAAATTAACGTAGCTATATTATGGAAATGGTGAAGTATTAGTATATGCTATCTACGGCAAGTTCGCTCTCAATGATCCTTACACTTCAATTCAGATCATCAGCTTCTCCTTCAGAGAGATCTGACGATGCTTGGGTTTATCATGTTCCTGTAATGGAGAATCGTCCTACTGCGAGGGCTCCTGCAAATGGTGGAGCATCTCGTGCTGTTCGTCAGTTCATGCCACTTGTTCCTCAAATATCTGGGCGACGACAGGGAGAGTGTCCTCTTGAGCTGCCGGTTCAGCCCCCCTGGCTGCCATCCAGAGCAACTTGCGCTTGCGCCTCCGCCATGTTCCGCCCTACCCACCCCCACTTGGCCACCAGCATACACAACATGAAAACAGAGAAGGTTCCTGGGCTTCTTTAAATTCGTCGGCCATCAGGAGACTCACGAACTTAATCAACTAAGCTCGTCAGTTCGGTAAAAAACCCACGAACTTAATTAAGTTCGTCGGCCTGGAACCAAGGCCGACGAACTTAGTTGCCACGCCACCGAGCCGCGGCTGGCTCAGCCGGGCCCACCAACTAAGTTCGTCGGCCCGGTGGATACGGCCGATGAACTTCGTCGGCCAGGTGGCAGTGGCCGACGAACTTAGCCGCAACGCCGACAATGTGGGCCCGGCTCGGTTAGGCCCACCATTTAAGTTCGTCGGCCGGGGCCACTAGACCGACGAACTTAATTAAATTCGTCGGCCTCACCCTACGGCCGACGAACTTAATTCGCCCTAGGTGAGATCCGCGCCCGGTTCTTTCCCTATCTCGCCATTCAAACCGCCGCCGCCGCTTCTCTCTCCCGACCCCGACGCGCCGCCGCCCCTCCCCCTGCCCCGCGCCACCCCCTCCCCCAGGAGCCCAGCCGCCGCCGCGCCGAGCCTATCTGTATCTTGTTCCATTGCCCTAGAAAAGACTAGAACATACTCTGTATTAATTACCTGGGCAACGAGCCATGTCACGGTCACGTAACAACCACTGCTATCGTCAGTTGTCACGCCAAAGACTTTTAGTTTTAAGGCAGAGCAAAAACAGATCAACAACAACACAGCTAAGGGATTAGAACAGGTGCATCAGCTTAAAAGAAGTACTATCTAGTATCTTATCTGCCTAACGCACATCTTGTCATAATGCAGTCGTTGGTTCTTTTGACTACTTTATTATCGCGAATGGAAGTTCAACGTTCTTTGAGTTTGGGTATGGCTTCTGGTCACCACATTCCCTCAGACTCCGTTGGCCAAAGTGAGGACATCTATTATGTACTATACTACATTTGTCCGTAAAACATGCCATTCTAGTTTTGTTCCAAGTATTTTAAGTAAAACTATCTTAAATTTGATCAAATTTCATAGATAAGAGTATTGACATTTATGGCAATCTTACCAAATAAATATAATATAAAAATATATTTATGATAAATTCATTGATACTTATTTGGTGCTATAATTTTTGTTGTTTTGTAAAACTTAGCCAAACGTACGATGTCTTGACTTAGGAGGAAGCTAGAATTACATTGTTTTGTGGTTAGGAGAGTATATACTCGGTGAATGTATGCATATTTTAACATGAGTAAAAAATTCTATAATGTGGTCTTGCATGTATCCTAAAAAATATCCTACTATTACTAATTAGTTGGTACAAAACATGCACAAATTACGAGATGTGCTAGAAAATATTAATTCTAGAATTTTTTTAAAAAAAAATAGAAACATCTCGTTGTCTGTTAAGTAGTCTTGGTTCTTGAATAATAGCAACCATTGGATCTATTGTATTTTCTAAAATTTACCCACCATGCCATCATGAAAGTCCATTAAAGTAATCATATAAATTTGTATAATTGTGCACCATACCATTATGAATGATCAATTAAAATAACTCCCTAAATTTACATATAAATTATCCACCGTGCCATTATGAAAGATGAATCAAAGTAAACCCAAAATTTGAATATGAATTACCTGTCGTGTCATTGTGAATGTGAATTTAAGTGGCACCTAAATTTCCACATAAATTGCCATTATGAAAAATGAACTAAAAGTATCCCCTAATTTACATATAAATTAATTATTTATGTTTTGTTAAAGATAATTGTGTACCTTAAATTTGCTTATAAATTGCCACCGTCATTATACGATATAAATGTTAATTAGCTAGAGTGTTACGGGCAGATAAGGTAAAAAACTATGTATATATAGAATTTATATTAAAGTATAGATATATGAGAGATATTGAATATATTTGCAATTTTGATTAAATGTGGTTCTTAAATTTATATATAAATGTCTAATAGTTATAATTCATACTAGGGCATGTTTTGCATGGAGTTGACGTGCTCGTATGTGATGCTACAGATACAAAAAGAATCATAGAAAATAGGTAGCCATACTGTCGTAGGATTGTTTATTAGAGGTGATAGGGAATTCACAAATTTGTTGGAACTACACACTCAGTCGTCTATGGAAAATTAAGAGAACACATTAAAGCAACGATTCTAAACACGTTATATGCACACTATCTAATTAGATAGGTTTTCATAAACACAATCAACTAATCATGAGTTCAACATAATTATTAAAGACGTTATATATATAATTTAAATAGACAAGGCTGCGATAGCAACATGAATAATTATGATTTAGATATGATCGCTCTAAATGGAGCACCATGCCAATAAGTATACTATGTTTTTTTTAAAGATTGGTTTTATGTTTCTGTACTTTAAAATAAACTAGTTATTGTATTGTTGTCATTGCACTAATCAATTGGGAGGAACTATCATTGTTTCTTAAGAACTGGCTATCATATCTGTACGTATTTGTGCAAATACACCGAGGATCCGGGTTTCTAATAGCCTTGCGCATGAAAAAAGGGCAATGAACGTACTGGTGCAAAGAACGTCAAAATTTAGTTACGAAGTATACATGGGCACGTAGAAAATGTACATTTGGCCAGATTTGCTCATAAGGATGTACATTTGGCCAGATAAAGAAAATTTGACAAACATGCTCATGCAGTTCCATGGAGCCGGCCCCATCCATTAAGGAAAAAAATCAGAATAAAAAACGCACATATATGGGCCACTAATGGTTGATGGCAGCCCAACATCAAAGGACAGGCTATTCACAGCAAAATCATGCATCTATGATCTATCCGTGGATCTGAATCCAATTTGCAAATCAAACGGCTCCAAGTGCACTCTAAGTCAGAGAGATGAAGCTGCTTTGTGTTGGAATTGGTGGAGCTCTCAGCTCAATACAGGAGCTGGTAGAGCGGATAGGCGCCAATACATAGTACTATCCACAGTTCGAGGATAGTTGTATACAAGGACATCTGGACATGGATACAAATATGCCAAGGTGGTGTAGATATAAATATGCGAAGGTGTGGATAAATTATCTACCTGTCCGTGTGTGTATTTTTGTATGGCACGGACCACGGACAGGTGAACTTAACACGGTCAGCCGAGACGACAGCGCGGCGCCGATGCGAGGGCTGAGCTAATGAGGCCCCGTGTCCGTCCAGTCCTATGAAAAACCATTACCGCTTTTATCCATAAACCTAGGCAGCCTCAGCGACACCGGTTTGGTATCATTGAGCTCATGACCGAAGAAGACGACGATGTATCCAACCAACCCGATTAGTGGCACATTTAAAAAAAAATTCCAGCTATAAGTTTATTTCATAAATGCCACTTGGAGAGCCTGAAAGCCTCCCCTCCGCTTGCTACCTTTGCCAAATCGCCATTAGCGGCGCAAACCCTTGGGTCCGTCTCACTATCAGCGTAGTATAGCTTAGTTTACAAAGGAAAAACAGAGCACCAAACACACTTTGCGCCGAAGAAAGAAAAAGCCCCAGTTGATCCACTTGCCAAAGCAGCCTTCCCACAAATTGCGGGGCAGCGCGGAGGTTTCCGGTTTGGCACACCTGTGAGGCTGTCTCCGCGGCAATGCGTGTGGCGGCCACGCCGTCTCCTCGGTGCGTCCAGCAGCAGCAACGATGGCAGCAGAGTATAGTCCGAGAAGCTCAAAACCGCGGAGCAAGCAGGTCCGGCCCCAGCGACGCCACGCCAGCGACAGCGGCGATCGATCACAAGTGGGCGAGGTACCAAGGCATCGAAGAGGCAGATGCATTGCACTTGTCCCACCACCGAACGTCCTCACCTCGGCCCCGCGAAATTTGGAGCCCCCACTCCGCTGTCTCTCCCCCTCCTGACGAGCTCCCTCGATCTCCCCCTCTCCTATTTAACAGCTACCTCCTCGCCTCCTCGTCGGCAGGAAACCTCCATTCCCAACCACACCGCAACTACTGGAGCGAGTGAAATAGAAGTAACAGAGCAAGATGTGTGGCGGCGCGATCCTCGCCGAGCTCATCCCGAGCGCGCCGGCGCGCGGCGCCTGGCCCGCCGGCAAGAGCAAGCAGCAGAGGCCCGACGACTTCGAGTTCGAGGCCGCGTTGCGGGAGTTCCACGACGACTCCGAGGAGGTGGTGGACAGCAAGCCCTTCGTCTTCCGCGCCGCTCCGTCCCCGGCCAAGAACCCGCCGAGCCGGCCCACCAGGAAGCAGCAGCCGGCGCAGCAGCAGTACCGCGGCGTCCGGCGCCGCCCGTGGGGCAAGTGGGCCGCCGAGATCCGCGACCCCGTCAAGGGCGTCCGCGTCTGGCTCGGCACCTTCCCCTCCGCCGACGCCGCCGCGCGCGCCTACGACGCCGCCGCCCGCGACATCCGCGGCCCCAGGGCCAAGCTCAACTTCCCCGACGCCGTTCCCGCCGGCCGCAAGCGCGGGCGCGCCGCCGAGGTCATCGACCTCGTCGGCGACGAGGAGGCGGCTCACCACGCCGCGCCCTGCTTCAAGCACGAGGCCGAAGCCAGCGAGAGCTCCGAGTCCGGCGGCGGCGCGCTCCCGGACTTCTCGTGGCAGGGCGTGTCGCCGTGCGACGAGGCCCTCGCGGCGCGCCATGGCGTCGACGCCGAGGCCGAACAAAGCGGCGCCAAGAAGCGGCCGAGGACGGAGCCGGAGAGCACCGAGGAGGAGACGTCGCCCCGGGCCTCCGACTCGTCGGACGCGCTATTCGATGCGCTCCTCTTCGTCGACCAGCTCGCCTACTTCAACGCCGGCGCGTACGACTCCCTGGACAGCCTGTTCAGCGCCGACGCCGCCGTGCAGAGCAGCGCCGCCGATGAGGGGATGGGGTTGTGGAGCTTCGACGACGGCTGCCTCGTCGAGGACAACTTGTCGCTCTGACCTGTTTGGTGTGTCTTGTAAATTACGGGCGCTTTTGTGTAGTTCTCACTTGTAGTAGTTGTGCTTGTATCGATGAGGAAATGAAGTCATCGTTCGGAAAAAAAAAACTCTCTCTACTCTCCACTCGTGTGCCAGGCTGCCAGCAACGGCCCAGCCATCCTCTTCTACCTCCGGCGACGAGCTTCTTCCTTCCCGCAATCCAGCCCCTAGCCAAACCAAGATGTTGCCTTGTTAAAAAAAATCAAGATGATGGCCATCTTCACCTCTATCATCACTCACCAGGGCACTAGAGCATGCCGCATGCCTGCCTATGTGTAATTGTGTACGTGCAAGTGCACCGTGCACCTATGTTCAGAGCTGTTGATACTTGATATGAGTATGTATAGGCTACTAGCACGATCATCCATGTGTCCAAATTTTTTTTTTCCGCCTGCACACTAACAAAGGAATACGGCATGAAAGCAAAAATGAAGCAGACTGTTGAGTAACAAGTGGTGGGGCTCCAGTGCATTTTGAGTTGGAGGGAAGATGGAAGCTGAAAGAATTCAAGCATTGGTTAACTGACGATAGGAAGAGATGGCAGATGACCGTTAGTGTAATTGTTCGGAGATACGGCGGTTGAGGAAGGCTAGCCAATTTGCTCAGTCCATATGTTGGTGTAGTATAAGGCCATTCTCACTGAAAAGTTTCATTTTTATGTTTCCAAGATGCCATATAAATAAAAAAATAAAATCATAGATAAAACTTTCCATTGTGAATGCATAGTTTCATTGGTGTGGTTTTATAGACAACATGCAAGACACAGCTTGTCTAGGTAACCGTGTGCGCTAGATTTCATCCAGATAAAACTCATTACATCTCTCCCTTCATTAATTTACTGCCACATCATCAAAATCGCTAATATGGCGCATCATTTAATGAAAATAAAACTTCCACTGAGAATGTCTAAAACCTAGTTCGGAAAAGGTGAACATCGGTTAAACCGATGAATAGTGTCGCTTTTCCTTCCTAACATTGTTAATGATTTTTGCTAGTCTTTAGTATTTTCAATGGTTTTTGGGGTGTGTGGAGGTTCTTCTCAAGTATCCAATCTACTCCAACCATTATTAATAGTGAACTTATTGCATCGTCCAAGCTTTAGAACTTTTGTAAGTGAGATTGAATGGTTGCATTGCATAGCCTTAGTTCTACATGAGGGTTGGGGGGAAGCAATTGACAACCTGGCATGATACTTTTGTGCGGAAAGGATGAGCGTTCTTTTTTTTGTGATAGACTCCATAATGAAGACAACAGTGTGGTGACAAGTAGTTATGGGTCAAAAAAATAGCAACTCGTATTCACCTAAGGTGTTAATTGTGTCAGGGTTTTTTAGATGGGTTGGATCAGAATCTTCTATATTTAAATAGAAGACAGCCACTACATATTTCTCTCAACATGCAGCCATGCCACATCACCATCCACTAAGTTCCTACATTATCATCCACTAAATTATTTATTTATATTTTCCAACGATTTTCTGTGATCTCGTGCATGCAATTCTTTTTTTTTGTTTAATACTTTAAATTCCTGTAGCAACGCTCACACACACAAAACCATGGATCACTTCCAGTACGTCCAGTATGTGTACACACAGTCACACGCACACACACAAAACCATGGATCACTTCCAGTACGTCCAGCAGTCCTAAGTATCAAAGGGAGAGCGGTATATCACACAACGCACAAGTTGGTCAGGAAACTCACCGAGATGGCAATGCTTTTCTGCCGTGGCTGTCTGACTCTCTGGAGTCGACCTTTAGCCCTCGTCCTTATCCAGCCCTTCAACCACTCGCTTGGTCGCTGAGCTGGGGTCCGGCCTCCGGGTCTCATCACAGTCTCCGCGTCTCGCAACCTCACCACGCCCAGCAAGTCTGCCTGCATATTGCATTATTGCATAGGGTCGGGTGGTGCTGATTACTTCAGCAATTAGCAGTAATGGAGATTGGAGAATCGTCCTACTGCGCCTCTTGTGATATTCGTCGGAATGCCACTTGTTCCGCAACTATCTGGGCGAGTGCCCCTTCACTTCATCAGTTGATCTGCCGACGACTGCCGGTTCAGCCCCCTTGTCACTCTGGCTCTGGGCCTATGAGGCCTCTGACGACTACAGGTCTACCAACCAGAGCAACTTGTGCTTGTGCCCGCCACGTTCCTCCCCACCACTTGCATTGGCCATTTCCTCATTGTTCCGTACTCCCGTTGCGCTAACCTATGTTGTTGATTACTTGAGCAATATAATGATGTACAGGGTCACAGAAAAAAAAAACAGATATCGTCAGTTGTCACACGCCAACAAACTGAGTTTAAGGTAGAGCTAACAGATCAACAAAGAGTGCAGCTAAGGGATTAGAACGGGTACATCAGCTAAACAATAGTCTTCTCTGCCTAACACTTTTATTAAGCATGTCTCAATCATAATGAATGATACTTTTGAACACTTTATTCCGAATGGAAAGTTTCAATGTTCGTATGTTTGGGTATGGCTAGTGATCACCACGTTCCACTTAGGCAAAGCAAGGAATTGCACTCCCTTTCATATAGTGCCTATTGTTTTTGTTTCTCGAAACAATCTTATACATCTACACACACAAATTAGATGAGCGCGTCTAAGAAACTAGGATAGTATATCTTGACATCGATGAAGCAATTACATATGTCTGTCTTGTTTTTAGGATTAAAAGAAGAGAGTGTAATTAAGTAGATGTCACTCTGTTCTAAAGGGTGCCATTAGATTGATAAGCCATTACATATGTCTGCCTTGTTTTTGAGGATTAAAAGAAGAGAGTGTAATTAAGTAGATGTCACTCTGTTCTAAAGGGGTGCCATTAAATCTACTACATTGGTATTTATAAATTTGGAACATAAAATCTAAATATACATCGTTACAGTCTAGAATCCCATCGGTAGACTTGGGGTTGGGGTGGAGTGGAGGATCGTACTTGTATGACTTTTCTATAATTAGATTCTTTGTCAAAAATACAACATAAAAAAACTTGATCACATGCATGGAACAAATTTGTCGCATCTAGAATTGATTTACGACCAATTAGCAAATCTCTTATCTTCTAGATAGTAACATGATTTACCAAAACCACCATAGCCGCCACAACGTACTCTTGTTATGATGCTCGAAACTTGCACTGCCACACCGCGCTTTGATACATGACCTCCGGTGAGAGAGCAAACTACCGATGGTGACCGTTTCGGCTCCCCCAGCTCCTCGGCTCCCTACCCTCCCCGGCGCCCCCACCCTCCACAGCCCCCCGCTGGCGTCTACTACGGACCCGGCGGCCACCTCCCCGGCAGGTCTCCCTGCGCAGCCTGTCCTCCTCTCGTCCCCGGCGCCGGGGGCTTCCCCTATCGTTCCTTCTTCCCCGTCGCGCGGGGGTAGATCCAAGGCCCAAAGGTGGAGCGACGACGACGATAGTCCTGCTGCCGGCGTTTTCAAGCGGGTCTCCTACAAGGAGGCGCTGCTCGCTCCCAAGGCTCCGGCCTGTGCTACTGTTGAAGCTCTGGATGATGGCGGCTGGGCGACCGTGGAAGATCGGCGTGCTCGCAGAAATCATGCCCGCTCCCCGAAGCCACCTCCTAGGCCTATCCCTGCCGACCTAAGGGGGCGGTGTTTCAACTGTTTCTCGCCTTCGCATAGGGCGGTGGAGTGTCAGCAACGTGTGAGGTGTTTTCGGTGTCGATCGCCGGGGCATCGAGCTCGTGTGTGTCCGCGCCGGCAGGCGGCGCCCCAGGCTCGGCGTGCCTTGGCGTGGCGGCCTATCGCCCAGGCTGCGCCGGCGCCGATAATGTCTGCTGCTGGCGGTGACCTCACTGCCTGCGAAGCTGCTGGTTCGGGAGACGCTGGAAGCGGGATGAAGCGCACACGCCGTGGGCGGCGGAGACGCAGGGCTGGTCGTGGGGGCGGTTTCCCTCCTCCGGGTCGCCACGACGATGATGGTGCCGAGGCCTCGTTGGTGCCGGTGAGCGCCGACGCTCCCCCCCGGTGGCTGTGACGAGGCCGAGGCGTGTTCTCCGGCGTTCTGCGGCAATCGTTCACGCTGAAGAGGAGCTCCGACGCGCCCTAATCATCTCTGTCGTGGGCCGGGAAGACGCCGGTTGCGCCGCGGAAGTATCAGACGCGCTCGCCTTGAGATTTAATCTTGAGGCTGATGCGCTCGATCTTCGGTGTGCTGCGCCGAACACTTTCCTCGTCTTCCTCCCTAGCGAAGAGCTCGCCGTCCTGGTCTATAACGAGGGCAGACCTTTCATCGCGGACAATCTACGGCTGCACATCCGGAGATGGAATCGCCAGGCTCTTGCCACTGGCGGGGGGCTCTGCCCTTCTTTGTCGACGTCATGCTGCACGGTATCCCGGCTCACACCTGGATGCTCAAGACGGCTGAGCTACTCCCCAGTGACTACTGCCTCGTTCATGGGCTGCATCAGGACACCGAGGATCGTCGGGACCTCCATTCTTTCAAGCTGCAAGCCTGGTGTGCCTCGCCGGAGCTTATTCCGGCGGCTTTGGACCTTCATGTCATGGAACTAACCTTCTCTCGCTGGTGCGGGGGAACCGACGGAGCGCCGCACCGTGTTCTATCCGATCGCTATCTCGACATCCTTGGCGGTTCCACCGACGGTGCACGACCAACCGCCGGCGGCGGCCGACTCCGACGGTGGTCGCAGCCAAGACCAGTGCAAGCGGTAGCGGCGGCGGCGGCCGCAATCCCCTTCTGGTCCCGCGTCACGGGGGGTGTGGCGGAACCGCCGATTTAATACGGGCTAAGTACACCTGCCACCATTAGCTTACAATGTACTTAGACCGTACTAAACCCGGTCGTCCGTCGAGAAGCCCTCGGCTCTCGATTTACACCAAATCCGAGATGAACCGACATCACACACATCCGACTCACGATGGAGCCACAACAGTTACATCATCACAGGCATTTGAATAGATAGTAATAAGACTTTAAGTTACAAACCAGGTTCTGAATAAAATAAGTTCAACATAGGACCAACATCGGTCGAATTTCGAAATAATGTCTCACAGCGGAAGTCTAAGACCATAGGTCATGCTTAAACCAAAAGAAATGCGGTAGATGAGTGACATCACGCCCACTGATGTCACCCCCATGCCATGCCATGACTCCTGTCACTCCTGATGATAACAGGCTCCCCCGCCAACACAGGCGCAGAAGAGGAACTCCATACCTGAAATCCAAATGTTGGGGGCAAACCCTGAGTACTAATTACTCAGAGGACTTAATGGCAAGGCTTACGGCTGACGCAACGCTTGCTTACTATCATTGGATCCTTAGCCTTTGATTCTTATCTCAAAAGTTTATTTACGGATAGTGGGATTTAACAGCCACTATCCTTGTGAAAGAAAGAGATAATCCTTGCAAGTACATAGCTGTCATCATTATGAAAATATCAGAGTCTCAAATAATAATCAACCACTTGATATCCAAATCATGAATCATATTTATAGAATATTAAGGTTATTACTACGTTGCCCGTGTGCGGCATTTGGCATTCTCACACCTGGTGAGTATCAGCGATTCGAATCGATTTCTAATTCCCGGGAATAACTAAAAATGCCAGGGGCCCATATGCTTACTCACACGACGGCTTTCCCACATATAGTCCCCCTCCTCCACCTGTCCCATCCCAAGTTCGATTCACTCCCACCTGACTCCCGGGTTGTGCCCCCATGACGAGCCTGCCGACATCTCGGTCTCCCCGTCATGAGCACCAAGCTCCCCCGGGCCACCTTCCTCTCAACCAGTGGGTAGGAACGTGTTTCTGTTCTCCGGATGGCACAAGTAAGGTTTCACCGGCCCCATTAACCGGGTAAGCACTTTAGCAATGGTATGCCAACCAGCAGGCGAACAGCGGACGGGCCTTACACGACTCGGGCGGAGCCATTACACCGCAACAACGCACACCTCGAAAAGTAAAGCTTAATCTCCGCCCGGTCTCCTTTTAATCATCAACAGTAAAGCCATCAAGGCAGTTTTCAGTGTAGCATTTTCTTTTCAAGGTCAATCCTACGTGACGAGTGACCATTCACTCGTGTCTACTCGGCCCTATCATTTCTATGCAACTCGTCCTACGGACCTAACATAGGAGCTAGGGCCAGGACGGCCAGTGGTTCTAATGCAATCGGGTTCCAAACAAAACCTAATGCATATGCGTAATCATAAATTATAATTCTGCTAGGAGAATGTAGGGCCTGCCTACCTTCCTCGCTGGGGTTAGCTTCCTCGGCTGTGAAGTCAGGTGCGGCCTGCGGGTGCTCTTCTTGCTGCAGCTCGGGTTCCGGGTCTTCTGGCTCCTCGATCACCGGAATTTCCTGCTCCTCGGGTGTGGGGTCTATATGCATGCCAAGTGTATGAAATGAGCGTACAGATTGCACGAAGACAATGCAAATGTCACAAAGCGTGACAATGGCTAACTTCTTTTCACCCAACATATCATGCATTTACCCCTACTATAAAAGGAACCCCTTTACTTCTATTTTCTTTCCCTAGCTAGCAACTTTTGTCATTTTCAAAACAAGGACTAAACCTTACATGCACACTCTCAAATTTTACCAGGGAGCTAACTATGCTATATAGATCTTAGGAAAAATATATATGACTCATTTTATGCACCTTTTATGTAGCAACCTTTTCCAAGTCACATTTAAATGGTAAAAAGCAAAACACATATAACTTGATTAAAGCTAGGGTGCTAAACATAGTACCCAGGACCTAACTACCCTGTTATAGCCACTGTCAAGGCCTCAAGTTCATTAGAGTTCATTAGAATTTCTTTTTCCTATTTACAACATAGAACATGTATGTGCAAAGATTGTGAACAAAAGTTGACATGCACAGATCCATATCATATCCATTGCATAGATCATTTTACTGTGGTTCCAGAACAACAAGATTTTCCTTTTTAGGATTTTTATTCGATTTTATATGATTTATCAAAGTTTAAACCGAGAAAAAGGAAAATAGAAAAAGAAAAACTCAGATCCGAGGACCTCTGCGCAATTAACCCTAGTCTCCAGGGGCTAGCTTGCAAGATCTGCAAGACTCAGCCCCCGTGCGGGAGGACCGGCTTGCAATTTCGGAAAAGTCCGGGGGCTAGATCTAAAAAGATCCGGCCCCCGTCTTCTTCCTCGCGCCGGCCGCGGCCGCGCGGCGCGGCGCGCGCGCGCCGGCGAGCTGGGGCTCGCCGGAGCCGCGACGCGGGGTGGCGGAGGTGCGCGGGAGCTAGGGCTTCACCTTGGGGGTATCCTCGTCGGCGGAGGAGGCGTGGAGCGACGGGGAACGGCGGCGCACCGAGCGTGAACGGCGGCGTCGGTGGCGCGGGCGTGACGTCGAGCCGAGCTCGATCTCCCCGGGGGAGAGGAGTCCGACGACGAGAGCTAGCGGGGGAGGGGCGGCGTGGAGCGGCGGTTGCGGTGGTGCGGTTTGTTGGGCTCGGGGAGGCCGGGAGGCGGCGGCGCGGGCTCGGCCCCGAGCTCGCGGCCGGCGATGGCGGCGGGCGGAAAACGGGCGGGTGCGGCGCGGAGAAGGCACGGGAGCGAGTGAGTCGGCTAGGGTTTCGACGGGGGAAAACTCCGCTCCCCTTTTAGGGACCCGGGGGTCGGGCAGCGCGGGCAGGGCGCGGAGAGCGCGGGCGGTGGCCGGACGGCCGCGGCGGTGACCGTCGGCCGCGTGGCCGCCGTCGTACCGGGGAGGACGACGCGCCGCGCGGCGCGGACCGCGTCCATGGGCCGCGAGCCACTGACGGGTGGGACCCGGGCGCGGGGCGGAGAGAAGGGCGCAGTGGACCGGGTCCACGGGGCGCGGCCGAGACGGCGCGGGCCGGCCCAATTTGGGCGCCGCGGGCGGGAACCCGACAAGCGGGGCCCACCTGTCATAGAGAGGGAAAAAAAGAAAATCCGAAAATGGAAAAATCCCCTTTGACTGCTGAGACACCTCTTTTCTATTTGCGTTTTTGAGCATTTTAGAGGCCGATTTAGATGAAACTCAAATTACAAGAAGTGTTCAAAATTTTGTAAGCTACAACTTTGTTATAAACTTTGACCCCCAGTTCTATGGTCAAGTTTGGTCTAAATTTGAATTTAAGTTGCTGCCTCAGGTTTGACCAGCGGGATGCTCCATCTTAGAAATTCTAAAAAACCCTTTTCTAGCCATTTAAACCTCATGTGCCTTTTGGGAAAGTTGTATATAATTTTATGGTCTACATTTGGTTCAATGGGAGTATTTCATGAAAGTGGCTGTAGGTTTGTACAAACTTGGGTTTTCAAACCAGCCTGATTTGGGTTGGTTATTTGGGCTGACAGAAAAAGGTTCGAAACACTAATTTGAAAATATCTTTTGCCCAAACTCAATTTGACAAAGTTGTTCATTATATCCTTATCTACAACTTTGGTAATATGAGCTTCCCCCACAACCCAACAGAAATCAAACTACAAGCCTGGCATTGTCCATGCTTGCTGAAAAAAGAAAACAAAAACCCATATTATGACCAAACCCCTCTAACCATGACTATGCCATGATGCTTATGATGCATGATAGTGTACAATTTACTTAATTTAGGTACTTGAGATGCTGGAGCATCACAACCCACCCCCCTTAAGGAAATCTCGTCCCGAGATTTTGATGTGTTGTGGGTGGAGAGTTTATAGAGATGAGAAAGTGCAGTGCGACGGGTATTTAAAGGTTTTAAGCAAGTCGAAACATACTCGTTCGAGGTGGACGGAAGGAAACCCGGATACTTGGTTCGCAGGTACTCCTCTGTCTCCCACGTGGCCTCTTCTTCGGTGTGCTCACTCCATTGCACCTTATACATGGTGACCGTGCTACGTCGAGTCGATCGTTGCTTTTGGTCCAGGACTTTCACCGGTCTGGCCTCATAAGTGAGGTCCGGTTCAATCTGAACTTGGGATGTATCGATCTCTTCCTCTGGCACTCGCAGGCACTTCTTGAGTTGTGACACGTGAAAGATATCATGGACTGCCGCGAGGTGTGGTGGTAGCTCTAACCGGTAAGCCACGGGTCCACATTTCTCGGAAATCTTGAATGGCCCAACGTACCGCGGTGCTAGCTTCCCTTTTACCCCAAACCGGTGCACACCTTTCATCGGCGATACCCGAAAATACACGTGATCACCCTCTTCAAACACTAGCGGTCTCCTCCTTTTATCTGAGTAACTTTTTTGCCTTGACTGTGCCCTTTTTAGGTTCTCCTGTATAAACCTCACTTGCTCTTCGGCTTGTGTTACCAAATCGGGCCCGAAGGTGACTCGCTCTCCAGGTTCTGACCAGTTCAGAGGTGTTCTGCACCTCCTCCCATACAGAGCCTCGAAAGGAGACATCTCTAAGCTCTTTTGGTAGCTGTTGTTATATGCAAACTCTGCTAGGGGCAAACACTCATCCCACTTGGTGGAATAGGTTAAGACACAGGCCCGAAGCATGTCTTCTAGGATCTGATTTACTCTTTCTACTTGCCCACTAGTCTGAGGGTGGTACGCTGAGCTGCGGATCAACTTTGTGCCTAGAGACTTCTGTAGTTGCTCCCAGAAACGAGACACAAAGACTGAGCCTCGATCCGAGGTAATGGTCCGAGGGACACCATGTAAGGATACAATCTTTGCTATATACAACTCGGCGTACGTGTTGGCACGGTAGACTGTTTTTACAGGGAGAAAATGGGCCGATTTCGTGAACCGGTCGATAATCACCCATATGGAGTCATAACCCTTCTGAGTGCGAGGCAAACCCACCACGAAATCCATGTGTATATCTTCCCACTTCCAAGCCGGGATGTTCAAGGGGTGAAGCATACCGGCTGGCTTTAGGTGATCTGCTTTTACTCTCTTGCATACGTGACATTCCGATACATATTTGGCGATTTCCCGCTTCATGCGGGTCCACCAAAACCTTTGTTTTAAGTCCTGGTACATTTTATTGCTGCCTGGATGCATGGCCAGTACGGATTTGTGAGCTTCTTCTAATATTTTCTTCCTCAACTCCATATCTTTAGGGACTACTAAGCGGTTTTTGAACCATAGGACCCCTTGGTTATCTAAGGTGAAGCAATCCCTCTTTGCCTCAGCAATACCCTCACGTATGTGAGCCATGCCCGGGTCGTGTTTTTGTGCTTCAATGATCAGATCTCTTAGTGTTGGTTCAATGCTGATGTTATATAGTTCGACTAAGAATTCAACCGGCATCTCAATCTCATTCATCTCCCAACATATCACCCGAGCCGTGGGTCGGACCTCAATCACATTGCAATGAGCCCGACGGCTTAGTGCATCCGCCACTACATTCGCTTTCCCCGGGTGGTAATGAATCTCTAGGTCATAATCTTTTATCAATTCTAACCACCGACGCTGCCTCATGTTCAGTTCGGGCTGTGTGAAGATATATTTGAGGCTCTTGTGGTCAGTGTATATGTGACAGGTATTGCCCAGCAGATAGTGTCTCCATATCTTCAGGGCATGCACGACTGCTGCAAGTTCCAGATCGTGAGTCGGGTAGTTGGTTTCATGCTTTCTTAGTTGGCGGGAGGCGTACGCAATTACTCTCCCTTCTTGCATTAGGACACAACCGAGGCCCTGACCGGAGGCGTCACAATACACATCGAAGGGCTTGGTGACGTCCGGTTGGGCTAGTACTGGTGCAGTTGTTAACAGTTTCTTCAATTCTTGGAACCCCTCCTCACACTTCGGACCCCACACGAATTTTGCATTTTTCTTAGTCAAGGAGGTCATTGGTTTAGCAATTTTGGAGAAGTCCTTGATAAAGCGGCGGTAGTAGCCCGCTAAACCAAGGAAACTCCTGATCTCGGTTACGGTTTCAGGCTGCTTCCAATTCAGGACATCTTTCACTTTGCTAGGATCAACTGCTACTCCCTTTTCTGACAGAATATGCCCCAGGAAACCCACTTCCTTTAACCAGAAAGCGCACTTGCTGAACTTGGCATAGAGCTTGTGTTCTCTTAGCCGAGTGAGTACTACCCGTAAATGTTTTTCGTGTTCTTTTTCATTTTTGGAGTAGATTAATATATCATCAATGAATACTACGACGAACTTGTCGAGCTCGTTCATGAATACCGAGTTCATCATGTACATGAAGAAGGCTGGTGCGTTGGTTAATCCGAAGGACATGACCAGATACTGTAACACCCCGAAATTTGACCCTAAGAAATTATCCTCTAATCTCTCGTCTAAATTCAAAATATGATTTTGAAAACCTGCTTGTTGTGAAGTGTACACTATGAGCTCATAAAAATCATCTCAAGTCCCTCGAATATTCCGGGAAAGATCCTCTCAAACCCTTCCCAAAATATTCCTCAAATTTTCCTTCCACAAAATCCATCCAAATTCCAATCCCAAATCAAATTCAGAAAATGGAAAAACTCCTCCCTCTCCTCACCGGGCCGAAGCCCAACCTTCCCCCTCTCTCGGCCCACCTCCCCGTGGCCCAACTCCCTCTTTCCCCTTTCCCACGTGGGCCTCGCCACCCCCCGGCCCACTTCGCCCCCCCCTCTCTTTCTCCCTTTCCCGGCCCAGGCCGAGCGGCCCAACAGGCCCACTCCCCTCTCCCTCTCTCGGCCTGCAAGGCCGCCCGCGCGCACACCCCCCCCCCCCCGTCCCCTACCTCCAGCCGCTCGGGGCGACGCGTGCGCGCGCGCGCGACGCCGTCGCCCGCCGAGCCGTCCTCCACCTCTTGCCGCGCCTATAAGGGTGAGCCCGGCAAGCCGCTCCCCCTCGTTCCCCCTCCTCCTGCTCCATTCGCGCCGTCCGCGCCGCTCGTCCGCGTGACGAGCCGCGTTGACGTCGTCGTCCCTCTCCCCCTCTTCGCCTCGGCCGGCCTCGGTTCGCCACGACCCGGAGCCGCCCGACGCGAGCTCTCCTTCCCCCTTCCCCGCTCGCGCCGCCCGCGCCGCTCGCCCCCGCGACGAGCCGCGCCGACGTCGCTGCCTTCCCTTACTCGCACTGCGCTGCCGCCGCGGACCGCTCGGGTTTAGTCCCGACGCCCTCCGCCGCGGACGCCGGACCCTTCCCCACCGCGCCGTTCTCCCCCTCGCCGCGGCCGGCCCCGGTTCACCACGACCCGGCGCCGCCCGACGCAAGCACCCCTTCCCCACTCTCTCTCGCCGTTCGCCATGAACACCTGCCGCCGCGCGAGGAAATACTCCACCCATGCGCCACCTCGGTCCAATCCACTGCACCGAGAGTACCACAGCACCACCCTCCACCCTCGCCCGCCTCCAATTCCTCTTTCCCTAGCTTGGGCAGAGCCGCCCACGGAGCCCCGTGCCGCCTCCAATGGCGCCCCGTGGACAGCCCAACGCCATGCTTCTTCCCGTGCTCGGAAGGCCTTGGATGGGTTCGCGCCACCTTCCTCTACACGCCGGCGCTCTTGGTCCCGGGAGTGGAGGACGAGCGCGGCCGCTCCGGTGAGCTCCGGCGAGCGAACCCGGCGGCGACCGGGCGAGCGCTCTGGTCGAGCGAGCCGCTCGCTCGGCGCGCCTGCCTGCCCCGCCCCGCGCCACATGGGCCGGCCCAGCAGCTCCCGCACGCCCGTGGGCCGAAGAACGGGCCAGGCCGAAAGCAGAGAAAAGAAGAAAAAGAAAAAGGGCCTGCGTGGGCCGGATCTCCCCTCGGGCCAGAGCTGAAGTTCGCCCAAGAAAGTCTGTTCCACCCCCTCGAACTATCCCGGAAGTTCATATCTACCCCCTGCCACAAAATACCCCGTATCTTCTCCGTTCTAGCTCCGATTTATGTGATTCTTGCACCTAAATTCTCTGAAAATCAAGCCCTATCTATTCATGTACTTTTCATAATATCCTCACATACTCCGCCGACCACGACACTTGAAGATCCACGGTCTACGTCGTTTTTGGGTCGATCCGCGACGACGGGACTAGGGCACCTGTGGCAAGCCACTTGTGCACTAGTTCCGCCCTCGCCGATCGGTTCACTGAAGACCCGGTTTGGTTGAACCGAACCGGACGGTTGCCAAACTCTACCCCTGTTCCCGTACTGCGGACGACAGGAGGAGATGGTTAGCACCGCCCGAGTTCGTCGTTCTCTCCCTCACCGCGATGTAAGCCCATCGCGCTGCGGGAGTAGACCGAGCCCAACCGGTAGGAAGAGTTGGACCGTACGCGCCAGGGTTTGGCCGTGTCGTCTCTCCCTTCTTCCAAATTAATCTTTATTGCCGACATGCTGCCCTCATGCTACCGGAAAATCCGTCTCATGAGCCCAGGCATGGATGGCACTAAAGATCAAACTCTTGATATCTGAAAGGGGGCCAAACGTGCCATTTATCCGTTTGACTCCCGCTCTATTCACATGCAAACCCTAAGGATATCTCTAGCCCCACCAAACCCATATCACGATGAGCTCAGAGTATACCTTGATTTGGTGTGTTTTGCTTGTCTGAACGTGTAGGCTTTCTCGGAGAGCCGTTCGGTTCCGTCTCTGAAATGGTTGACTCAGAGACCGGAACAGGAGTCCAATGGTGTAACGACCGTCGTACCGGCTACCTCGGCGAATGAAGGCAAGTCCACTAGAATCCTCACTTGATGCATAAATTACCCATGTTTTCATATACACATCCTATTGCCTTATAAAACAAGAAAACTTGCATGTTTTGCTGGCTAAGGTAAAACATAGTAGGATATAGCCTCCCGAGCCACTTTAGATGTAGTGCGCTTAAGTGGATCGCTCACTCAATTATATACATTAATCTTGATGAAAATGATGGGAATATGATGGTGAGTATGGGCGGTTGTTTTTCAGTAAAACATAGGGTAAGACCCTGGCAGACGACTTCGGTTGTTGAAGCCATTTACGGGGTGGAAACCTGGTCCTTGTTGTGAGGATTGGGCTGGTGTTGCTCATGCGTGAGCATTGTGGGAGTTCCACCCTGAAGGACCGAGTTGACGTTTCATCTTGCCTAACTCATCTAGCGCAACCACTCGAGGTTGTATGCGGCAACCCTCGGTTAGAACCCGCTTTGGACGAACCAGGCGTAAGCCGGTGTGCTGGGATGCATGAGAGATTGGGTGGATGGGCGCGGTTGCATGGCTGCGGTCAGGGGTCAACAGTCGCGTGGCTGCGGGTCTGAGCGACAGGTGGGCCCGTACTCTCTCATGGCTGAAGTCTGGGGAGCGCCTTGCGGGGGAAAAACCGGCGAGCGGAAAGGGGCTCACTGATCATGAGTGCCTGGACCAAACTTGTGGGTAAAGTGTGCACCTCTGGCCAGAGTATAACTAAATCTATCATGATAGTCCGCTGTCCACTGGTATGGACAAACGAGTTACGGCTTGGTTTCCGAACTAGCTTCTTATAAAAATATGGTTTTGGGATGGGATCAAAATGATGGTTTTGAGGCAGCTGCGGTTGCCGAGGAGGTGTGTGTGTGGAAAATGTGATGGCATGCGTGCCACGAGCCGCGATGGACCGGCAAGTCCAGTGGCAACCTCTTTTGGGATAAAGATGTTTTCTCAATTAAAACTGAGAACTAAGGAACCCTGCATATCAAAGGTTTTACTGCAAATTTACCTTCAGCTCCAGATATATCTTGCATGTAATGATAGCTTATATCCCCCTTCCTATGGAAGAAGGTGGACTTGCGGAGTACGTATGTACTCACCCTTGCTTTGTTGTTGGTTTACAGAGCAAAGAAGATCATGGACGTGTGAGGGTTACGGCCTGCTTCCCAACTGTGTGTTGTGGGAAAGTATGGGTCGCGCTTTAAAGTTTTCCGCTGCAGTGTTTTCGGGCTGCGCCCCGTTTGGTCTGTCCCGCTAGGGCGGATCTGAATACATCTGACGTACAAATGTGATTACCATAACTCCTGGGAATGGTAGTAATACACATTTTAGTCCTGCTTAAGGGCTGGGACGCTTCAGGTGGTATCAGAGCCGTAAGTTGGCCGTAGGACGTAACCCTAGGTTGGAAAAAGGTTTTTGAGTCCAAATTCAGTTGAAAATCACCTCTACTCCTTATCTTACTCAGTTTCAAAGGAGTTTATCTGCTCTTTTCCCCTTCCTCAGTCAAGTGCCCCGCTTTGAAGACCGTGTTCAACCTGTCTGCAACAAAAGGTGTGCACACCCTATGGAAGTCAAAAGTGGCACCCTACCCTATGGATGACCGTGACGTGCACCGGGAAACAAGGAAGTGACCCTCCTTGTGTTTCCCGCCTCCCTTGCCTTGAATGGCCCTGCATGCAGCACAGTGGACAAGGGACCGTGCATGCAGAGCCCCTCTGAATCAGTGCAACACAGTGAGCGGTGCCTAACGCCGTGTCTGCTGTCTGGAAAGGACACCAGGATTCAGCCCCAGACACGCCGGCAAGGTGTTTAAAAGCCCACCAGAAGGCCAGAAGAACTCAAGAACTGCCCCAGTAAAAGCAGCCATGGCCAAACAACCTCCAACGCTCATAGGCATCCCCATGCCTATAAAGAAGAGAAAGGTCGGAGACCTCATCAATGGAGTTCCGATCCTAGAAGGCATACCAGTTGAGGAGAGTGAGCCAGATCACCCAGAGCTCTCCCCAGTTCCTTCACCAGAGCTAGCAGAAACCCTAGAAGCTGCACCAACCTCCCCGTTGTCAGTAGAAAGCCCGAGAGCTCCGCCACCAAGTCCTGTTTTGCTCAGCGAGCTGCCTTGGGAAGAGCTGTTGAGGACGCGAGCTGCGTCTCCTCTTGTGGAGTCTACCCCAGAACCATCCAGCTCTGCCTCGTCCCGCCAGGAAGAAGACTCAGTAGTCTGGCCCCCGTCGTTGCAAGAGGTCAACGGCAGATCCAGGGAGTCATCCCCGGATGAAGTCACCAGTGCCCTCCGGGAGTGAAGTCGTGTGGTCCGCAGTTAGTTGTACCCAGTTCCCCTCTTACATGTGGGTAGTGGAAATTTTGTTCCACTTAGGTTAGCACCCTCTGTAAGAGTGAATCGTTTAGTTCGCGTGTGTTTCTTGCAGTGTTGTTGTAGTCGTCTGTGTTGTAGCTTTTGTCCTCTGTTGCGCTAGTGGTAAGCCGAGTCCGGCCTGTTTTGCTCAGATGGAATCTGCCGAGTATGTCAGCTGCTGCCGGGAAGAAAGTGGCTTTCCCGAGCTGCTAAGAGATACCATGCGATACCTCAGTATTCCAGGATACCCGGAGTACTGCGGGTTAGCATTCCCCGAAAGGGAAGAACGAGGATGGACCGTCACACTTTATATCAGAGAGAACCTCAATCTCAACGGTTGGTACTGCAGAGCCACCGGCAACGGATTCTTAGAAGCCTGCCACATTGCCGCTCGTAGGGCAATAAAAAGGTTATGCTCGACCTACATGGGGCAGTACAAAGCAGCCCTATGAGGTTCTTTCCACCAGTGAACCAACGTGCTAGTACTTGGATTAAGAGGACAGCAATCCTGACGGAGATCAAGAAGTCCAGAGATCCTACCCTAGCCTACCTGGTCCAGTATCTGCTCGCCTTGGACGACGAGTATGAAAAACTGAGCCGCCTTCATGACAGGTTGGTAGACCGACACCAAGACACAGAAAGAGAGTTGGTCAAGTATAAGAGGGCGTGGATACATCCAGGATCAGTAACAGACTCCCCTCTCAGTCATGGAGTAAGGGTAAGGGCCATGTCCGATCCTCGCCACCCACCTCAAGGAGAAATACAGAACCCCATGATGGCAGGAAGTTCAAACCCTCCTAACCAACCAATACTGAGTCATCTTGGAAGTTTTCAGGCCCTCCTGCTCAATCACATGCAGACTAGTGATAAGAACCCAGAAGACCTCAACAGACGAGAAGATAAAGCAAGCATGGGCGCCTTTTTGTCGCTCTCGCTCCCAGGAGAAGGATCCAGTGGTCAGCCACCAGTGCAAGACCGAGCCTCCAAGCAGCAGAAGCTGAAAGGAGTCCTGCGTGAGTAGTCGCGTTAGTGTGTTTGTTTTTGTGTTTGCAGTTTTGTTTGTGGAGTTTTTGCTAATAAAGAACACATCATTTGTAGACCTAACCCTTATCCCTGCTTCCCCTTCTTACCTCAAAAACCGTCTGCTAAAGAGAAGCAAAACGTCTACAAGAAGCCTTATTCAAACCAGTCAGTGCAGTCAGCACGCAACAACAGTGTGTTCAAGAAAGCACAGTACCAGCAGCAGAAAACGAGGAGATAAAGTGTACGCAGTGAAAGGAAATAGTGCCCTGGAAAAAAAAAAAAAAAAAAAAGGAAAAGACCGGGTGAGACACTGCATACTACAATCCCTAAACGAATTGTGTACGCCACAGTTCCCCACCGCCCTCGTCTTCCCCGCCTTATCGGCGGCCGCTCCTGTCCCTTCGCCGCACTCACGGTGCCGGTCCCCGCCACCCACTTGCCTCTGCCGCCAGCATGCATGCATGTGCCCCGCTCACCGCTTTAGCAGTGCACCCCCGCACTGCTGCCGACCGAAACCGGCCCCTACACCATCGCATGCAGGCCGCCGCATGCATCCGCTCGTACCCTGCCTGCCGCTTTTGCAGCACACCTCCGCGCCGCTGTCAACCGCAACCCGGTCCCCACTGCCCTTGTTCCCTGCATGATCGCCGCGTGCACCAACACCACCTCCACCGCTCATGTCCCTTCGATGCACAAGCCACCGCACCGTAACCACCACTCTCCCGGGCGTCCATAAAAGCACCCCCGGACATCGCTCTTCGTCCACCCCGCCGAGCAAGCTCATAACACTCTCCCTCCACCAGCTAAATCAAAATAATCCTTCCCCAGATGTTCGTTGATTCTCTGATCGAACAAGTCCTCTTTGGTTTCTACGCTCTTGCTTTTCTCATTCTCATCATGTACCTCCTTTTTTTGTGGGAAGATTCATCAAACCCTCCCTTGAGAGCAAAACAAGAGAGATAAGCCCACACCACCCAGAATCGATGAGTTTGGGAACCCTCTTTGCCCTTCTCGTCCGATTGATCGTCCTCATCAACATAATCAAAGTCTCCTTCCGGATAGCCATCCTTTTGTTCTCCACCCCCCAAAGAGACAATCGTCGGTGAGATTGTCTACTTAGACTAAGCCTTGCTACCCACACCCTCCACCGAATCCACTCGGGTCATGAACCCAGAAACCAGAGCTTGCCTTCCACTGCGCTACATAGTCTTTGCTGAGATCTTCGTTCTATGCCTCCTAATCCTCCTCCGGTTAGTCACTCTCCCACGGGCAGAGAAGAAACAAGAAGAAGCTCCCTGCTAATAAAGCGGCCCCCAGATGAAGAAGCTCCAAGAAGTAAGCAAGGAATCAAGACAACAAGCAGGCAATAAGTTATGCTTGGGATAAAGAGAAAAGTAACCAGAAGCGCTTGGGATAAAAAGAAAAGTAACATGAAGAAGTTTATCCCAAATGACCGCTTCTTCCCCGGCAACTCCCCGCTTCCAGAAGGGATAGTAATCCACTTAGAGGGTATCCTAATCCTTTTAAGTGGGGTAGCCTCCCCTCTGCTAGTCCTGATGAAGGAAGATCCAGAAAGCTGAGGCATGCAAATTTCTGGATGATGCATGAGTTGCCAGTGCATGCCACCGCCTGCCGTTACCGGCCAGAGCAACCTTCAAAGTGCATGAGATGAAGGAGATGGAAATATCTCTTTGTATGTGGAAGGTTTGCACGGCAAATTCCCAAAAGAAGAAACAAGTAGCCAAACAAGGGAAAGCCGTGGAAAAACCAGAAGTTGAAGTTGCTTCAAGCAGAAACTCCATCCATCCTAGCCGAAGAAGCAAGAGCTCTTTGTTCTTGAAGTTCCATCTTCCGCTCGTGCAGGCTTAAGTTTCAGTTATAAGCAGAAGTTGTTTAGCTGAAGTAAAGCTATCCCCGTAAACCCTTCTACCCTAATCTCGGGGACGAGATTTCTTTTAAGTGGGGTAGGTTTGTAACACCCCGAAATTTGACCCTAAGAAATTATCCTCTAATCTCTCGTCTAAATTCAAAATATGATTTTGAAAACCTGCTTGTTGTGAAGTGTACACTATGAGCTCATAAAAATCATCTCAAGTCCCTCGAATATTCCGGGAAAGATCCTCTCAAACCCTTCCCAAAATATTCCTCAAATTTTCCTTCCACAAAATCCATCCAAATTCCAATCCCAAATCAAATTCAGAAAATGGAAAAACTCCTCCCTCTCCTCACCGGGCCGAAGCCCAACCTTCCCCCTCTCTCGGCCCACCTCCCCGTGGCCCAACTCCCTCTTTCCCCTTTCCCACGTGGGCCTCGCCACCCCCCGGCCCACTTCGCCCCCCTCTCTCTTTCTCCCTTTCCCGGCCCAGGCCGAGCGGCCCAACAGGCCCACTCCCCTCTCCCTCTCTCGGCCTGCAAGGCCGCCCGCGCGCACACCCCCCCCCGTCCCCTACCTCCAGCCGCTCGGGGCGACGCGTGCGCGCGCGCGCGACGCCGTCGCCCGCCGAGCCGTCCTCCACCTCTTGCCGCGCCTATAAGGGTGAGCCCGGCAAGCCGCTCCCCCTCGTTCCCCCTCCTCCTGCTCCATTCGCGCCGTCCGCGCCGCTCGTCCGCGTGACGAGCCGCGTTGACGTCGTCGTCCCTCTCCCCCTCTTTGCCTCGGCCGGCCTCGGTTCGCCACGACCCGGAGCCGCCCGACGCGAGCTCTCCTTCCCCCTTCCCCGCTCGCGCCGCCCGCGCCGCTCGCCCCCGCGACGAGCCGCGCCGACGTCGCCGCCTTCCCTTACTCGCACTGCGCTGCCGCCGCGGACCGCTCGGGTTTAGTCCCGACGCCCTCCGCCGCGGACGCCGGACCCTTCCCCACCGCGCCGTTCTCCCCCTCGCCGCGGCCGGCCCCGGTTCACCACGACCCGGCGCCGCCCGACGCAAGCACCCCTTCCCCACTCTCTCTCGCCGTTCGCCATGAACACCTGCCGCCGCGCGAGGAAATACTCCACCCACGCGCCACCTCGGTCCAATCCACTGCACCGAGAGTACCACAGCACCACCCTCCACCCTCGCCCGCCTCCAATTCCTCTTTCCCTAGCTTGGGCAGAGCCGCCCACGGAGCCCCGTGCCGCCTCCAATGGCGCCCCGTGGACAGCCCAACGCCATGCTTCTTCCCGTGCTCGGAAGGCCTTGGATGGGTTCGCGCCACCTTCCTCTACACGCCGGCGCTCTTGGTCCCGGGAGTGGAGGACGAGCGCGGCCGCTCCGGTGAGCTCCGGCGAGCGAACCCGGCGGCGACCGGGCGAGCGCTCTGGTCGAGCGAGCCGCTCGCTCGGCGCGCCTGCCTGCCCCGCCCCGCGCCACATGGGCCGGCCCAGCAGCTCCCGCACGCCCGTGGGCCGAAGAACGGGCCAGGCCGAAAGCAGAGAAAAGAAGAAAAAGAAAAAGGGCCTGCGTGGGCCGGATCTCCCCTCGGGCCAGAGCTGAAGTTCGCCCAAGAAAGTCTGTTCCACCCCCTCGAACTATCCCGGAAGTTCATATCTACCCCCTGCCACAAAATACCCCGTATCTTCTCCGTTCTAGCTCCGATTTATGTGATTCTTGCACCTAAATTCTCTGAAAATCAAGCCCTATCTATTCATGTACTTTTCATAATATCCTCACATACTCCGCCGACCACGACACTTGAAGATCCACGGTCTACGTCGTTTTTGGGTCGATCCGCGACGACGGGACTAGGGCACCTGTGGCAAGCCACTTGTGCACTAGTTCCGCCCTCGCCGATCGGTTCACTGAAGACCCGGTTTGGTTGAACCGAACCGGACGGTTGCCAAACTCTACCCCTGTTCCCGTACTGCGGACGACAGGAGGAGATGGTTAGCACCGCCCGAGTTCGTCGTTCTCTCCCTCACCGCGATGTAAGCCCATCGCGCTGCGGGAGTAGACCGAGCCCAACCGGTAGGAAGAGTTGGACCGTACGCGCCAGGGTTTGGCCGTGTCGTCTCTCCCTTCTTCCAAATTAATCTTTATTGCCGACATGCTGCCCTCATGCTACCGGAAAATCCGTCTCATGAGCCCAGGCATGGATGGCACTAAAGATCAAACTCTTGATATCTGAAAGGGGGCCAAACGTGCCATTTATCCGTTTGACTCCCGCTCTATTCACATGCAAACCCTAAGGATATCTCTAGCCCCACCAAACCCATATCACGATGAGCTCAGAGTATACCTTGATTTGGTGTGTTTTGCTTGTCTGAACGTGTAGGCTTTCTCGGAGAGCCGTTCGGTTCCGTCTCTGAAATGGTTGACTCAGAGACCGGAACAGGAGTCCAATGGTGTAACGACCGTCGTACCGGCTACCTCGGCGAATGAAGGCAAGTCCACTAGAATCCTCACTTGATGCATAAATTACCCATGTTTTCATATACACATCCTATTGCCTTATAAAACAAGAAAACTTGCATGTTTTGCTGGCTAAGGTAAAACATAGTAGGATATAGCCTCCCGAGCCACTTTAGATGTAGTGCGCTTAAGTGGATCGCTCACTCAATTATATACATTAATCTTGATGAAAATGATGGGAATATGATGGTGAGTATGGGCGGTTGTTTTTCAGTAAAACATAGGGTAAGACCCTGGCAGACGACTTCGGTTGTTGAAGCCATTTACGGGGTGGAAACCTGGTCCTTGTTGTGAGGATTGGGCTGGTGTTGCTCATGCGTGAGCATTGTGGGAGTTCCACCCTGAAGGACCGAGTTGACGTTTCATCTTGCCTAACTCATCTAGCGCAACCACTCGAGGTTGTATGCGGCAACCCTCGGTTAGAACCCGCTTTGGACGAACCAGGCGTAAGCCGGTGTGCTGGGATGCATGAGAGATTGGGTGGATGGGCGCGGTTGCATGGCTGCGGTCAGGGGTCAACAGTCGCGTGGCTGCGGGTCTGAGCGACAGGTGGGCCCGTACTCTCTCATGGCTGAAGTCTGGGGAGCGCCTTGCGGGGGAAAAACCGGCGAGCGGAAAGGGGCTCACTGATCATGAGTGCCTGGACCAAACTTGTGGGTAAAGTGTGCACCTCTGGCCAGAGTATAACTAAATCTATCATGATAGTCCGCTGTCCACTGGTATGGACAAACGAGTTACGGCTTGGTTTCCGAACTAGCTTCTTATAAAAATATGGTTTTGGGATGGGATCAAAATGATGGTTTTGAGGCAGCTGCGGTTGCCGAGGAGGTGTGTGTGTGGAAAATGTGATGGCATGCGTGCCACGAGCCGCGATGGACCGGCAAGTCCAGTGGCAACCTCTTTTGGGATAAAGATGTTTTCTCAATTAAAACTGAGAACTAAGGAACCCTGCATATCAAAGGTTTTACTGCAAATTTACCTTCAGCTCCAGATATATCTTGCATGTAATGATAGCTTATATCCCCCTTCCTATGGAAGAAGGTGGACTTGCGGAGTACGTATGTACTCACCCTTGCTTTGTTGTTGGTTTACAGAGCAAAGAAGATCATGGACGTGTGAGGGTTACGGCCTGCTTCCCAACTGTGTGTTGTGGGAAAGTATGGGTCGCGCTTTAAAGTTTTCCGCTGCAGTGTTTTCGGGCTGCGCCCCGTTTGGTCTGTCCCGCTAGGGCGGATCTGAATACATCTGACGTACAAATGTGATTACCATAACTCCTGGGAATGGTAGTAATACACATTTTAGTCCTGCTTAAGGGCTGGGACGCTTCAGATACTCATACAACCCGTACCTGGTTGAGAAAGCGGTCTTCGGTATGTCCTCTTCTCTGATTTTTATCTGATAATACCCTGATCTTAAGTCGATTTTTGAAAAGACTTTAGCCCCAGCTAGCTGATCAAACAGGATGTCAATGTGTGGTATTGGGTATTTATTCTTAACAGTGACTGCATTTAGCGGCCTGTAGTCCACACAGAGCCTCTTACCCCCCTGATCCTTCTTCTCTACAAAGAGGGCTGGACAACCCCACGGTGACGAACTAGGTCGGATGAAACCCTTGTCTAATTGCTCTTGGAGTTGTATTTTTAACTCTTTCAATTCATCTGGTGCCATTCTGTATGGCCTCTTGGAGACAGGAGCTGTGCCAGGGACAAGATCTATGCGGAATTCCACGTCCCTGTCCGGGGTAGACCCGGAAGCTCCTCCGGGAACACGTCCGGAAAGTCACACACTACTGGGATCTTTCTAATTTCATCAACCTCGGTTGCATTTACTGCGGCCACCATGTGTTTCATGTCTGGCATATGCACACGTATGACCTTGCCACTGACCCTAGACTTTAACTGTATTGTCCTACTGCCAATATCCAGGACGGCGTTGTTTTCCGTCATCCAGTTCATTCCCAAAATAATATCAATCCCCTGGTGTGGCAGCACTACGGGGTTGATGATGAATGTCTCGGCTCCTATTTCTAGCTTTAAGTGCCTGACCCCTAGACTGGTATCAATCGGAGACCCTGGGGCAGTGATGTGGTAGTTTTCCCTCAACTTGTGCAATTTTATGTCATGCTTCTGTGCGTATGCTTTGCTAATAAAGGTATGCGTAGCCCCCGAATCAAATAGCACGACGGTCGAACGACCGTTGATCATGAACGTACCAGCGAGCACCGGCACACCGGCGGGAATCTGCTCCAGGTGGATGTAGTGCACCCGACCCGTCTTCTGTGCCGGCCCCTTCTGCTTGCTCTGCTGGGTGCCGCCTGCTGGATTCGGGCCTTGAAATTTGCGGGGTGCCCTGCAATCCCGACTGAAGTGCCCCACCTTGCCACAGTTAAAGCAAGGGTTTCCAGGCCCCGGGAGAGCGAGGACACGTGTCGCGGGGGCCGGGGCTTGTGTGCCGGCGGTGAGCCTCTGCTGCTGCTGTGGCTGCTGCTGCTGTGGCACCCGGTGAACCCAGCCCGGCTGATTGGGCCGGACCGTGAAACGGGGCTGCTGATAGTACTGCTGGGAGGGCCTATAGGCTGACTTTTGCTTCTGGGAGGATCCAGCAGCAGATGTGTTGGCTTGGCGCTTGCGCCTCTGATCTTCATTAGCGACTCGCAGGCGATTCTCCATATCAAGCGCAGTGTCCACCAAGTCGGTGAAGCTCTGGTAGCGACGCCCCAAGTGTGTCTGGAGAGTGGGGTCCAAGCCGCTCAGAAGCCTAGCGGCACGAGAGGGGTCATCTCGCACATCCTCCGGTGCATACTGCGACAGGTGAATAAACGCCTGTACGTACTGCATCACCGTCTTGTTTCCTTGCTTGAGCTCTCGAAATTCTCGCTTCTTCTGTTCTACCAGGCTATCCGGGATATGGTGGGCCCGGAAAGCCTGAGAGAACTCCTCCCAGGTGGGCTCATGCCCAGCCCGCTGCATCTCGAGGAACGTGGCATGCCATGCCCCCGCAGGTCCCTGTAGCAGCTGCCCGGCAAAGCGCGCTTTCTGTTGCTCGGTCAACTCTGGGAGGAGAGTAAACTTGGATCTGATGGTGCGGAGCCAGTCATCAGCATCCAGCGGTTCGGGGCACTTGCTGAAGATGGGAGGGCGCAAATCCTCAAAGTCCCGGTATGAGATACCACGGTTTCTAGGCTCCCGCTGCCCATTACCGCGGCCTTGGCGCTCTTCCGTTAGCAGTCGGATCAGCTCACCCTGTTGCACGATCAGGGTAGCCAACTCCGGCGGAGGTGGGGCGCCGTTCGCCTGCTGCTCCGAACCCGAGTGTTGCCCATTGCGAGTGTTCACCATCTGCAAGGAGGATGCCAACGTGGTTTACATGAGATTTTCGTGCATCGTAGGTATAGGCTCAGAAATCATGACATGTACATATCTTGCGTGCAATGCAACCAGGTAGTGCAGAAAACCGAATTCCGAATTTAATTAAAACGATCTAAATTAAGGCTCAAGGTTTAGCCATTACATCACAGGATGGTGGTTACATCGACCAACCATCGAATCACACATCAAGTGGCGTCCCATATTACATAAATGGGGTACCCGTATGAGCTCTCACCTCACAAATGTTTAGGTACAACCATAAGTAAGCACGGAGCGTGGTGAAACAAAATATCGCTATCAACGTGCTAGCTACGCGCCACATACTACTACTCCACTAAGACATCCTCTAAGCCTCCGAGTGACCGGTAGTCGCGGCGTCCTCGTCCTGCTCCATCTCCTGAGGCTCGGAGGACTCCCCGTCCTGGGATCCCTCATACTGCGCGAGGCGCTGCTGGAGCACCGACACCTGCGCCTCCAACTCCTCACGGCGAGCCTGAGCGTCCCTGTGCCTGGCGGCGAAGAACTGGCTGCGGTCCTTCTCCTGAATGTACAGCCCGTACACCTCGCGGGCGTAATCCACGCACGCGACCTGGGGGCGCGAGGCACCCCGTGCCCGAAGGTCGTCGCGACGGTCCTGCCACGGGTCGTCGTCCTGTCCGAGGGTAGGGAGGAAACGCAGCACCGTGTCACCCGCCTCCTCCTCAGAGCTCAGTACTGCAAGGGCTGTCATGAGAGCACCCTTGCGAGCGTCCTCCCCACTGACTCCGCGGGAAACGATCGTGCGGAAACTACCGTTTGCCGTGGTGAGGACCACCTTGGCCTCACAGACTCCCGGCTCGTGGATCAGCTGCGTGGAGATGAACGGGCAGGGGCGACGTCCCAACTCACGCATGGCCCTGCACAGGATCAGGGACATGGGACAGTCCTCCCGGCAACGCTCATGGACCCATCCACCCTCGGCAACCGGCGGGGTGTGGGTCATAGGGGGCAAAGGGCGCCCTCCGGTGGCCTTGCGCGCGGTCTGCTTCGTCCTCACCATCTGTTTTGCATAAAAAGGAGATGTCTTAGTTTTATAAGGGAGTGGATTTTAAAAATCATGATCAAGACGGATCGGAGGGAACGTGTAGAGTGGTGTCTTAAAATTTCGAGTTCATGCAATACTCATATTTTTAGCAGCCACCCCATTTGACAGAAAAGAAAATCATGATGCATGATTCGTCCTTATCGATCTCACATCGCACACCCTATTTAGTATTACTAGCGATAATCCGGTGACATATATGCACGGCTCTCTCTAATGCCACTAGACGTTCACTATCGTTCTTAATATCGCACGTAGTCAGTGTACCTGCAGAAAAATGCATGCTTTCAACATTACCACTCTAAACCTAGAAGTGGCATCCACGCAATTTGCGCCGCGTGGACAACGCATCTGTACGGTCCTCTGCTAGACCGGGCTGGCACCCACGCAAGCAAATTGAATTCTTGCTGCGTCACAACAGAAGAGTGGTCACAAACACCGCAAAGGTGACCACCCCCCTTAAAAATTTCTATCCTACCAGCATGAATGCAGAGTTCACAACTAATCGCAACACTTCCAATAGCTTCCACCAGTACTGGGGAGGGCTAATGGCCGAAAAGTTGTTTCTCAAAGCACCGAATATGCATATGAGTTCTATCTAGGTCAAATGTTAGTGATGTCACTTGGATAACACTAACATCCTTAATATGGGCATATCGTATACTCTCATTTTCGAATTACTTGAAAAGGGCTTTCAAAAATAGTTTTGTAAACTAAACTTGATGATATAACTGTTGTCCGTGTATGATCGGCTCTGATACCAGCTGTGGCGGAACCGCCGATTTAATACGGGCTAAGTACACCTGCCACCATTAGCTTACAATGTACTTAGACCGTACTAAACCCGGTCGTCCGTCGAGAAGCCCTCGGCTCTCGATTTACACCAAATCCGAGATGAACCGACATCACACACATCCGACTCACGATGGAGCCACAACAGTTACATCATCACAGGCATTTGAATAGATAGTAATAAGACTTTAAGTTACAAACCAGGTTCTGAATAAAATAAGTTCAACATAGGACCAACATCGGTCGAATTTCGAAATAATGTCTCACAGCGGAAGTCTAAGACCATAGGTCATGCTTAAACCAAAAGAAATGCGGTAGATGAGTGACATCACGCCCACTGATGTCACCCCCATGCCATGCCATGACTCCTGTCACTCCTGATGATAACAGGCTCCCCCGCCAACACAGGCGCAGAAGAGGAACTCCATACCTGAAATCCAAATGTTGGGGGCAAACCCTGAGTACTAATTACTCAGAGGACTTAATGGCAAGGCTTACGGCTGACGCAACGCTTGCTTACTATCATTGGATCCTTAGCCTTTGATTCTTATCTCAAAAGTTTATTTACGGATAGTGGGATTTAACAGCCACTATCCTTGTGAAAGAAAGAGATAATCCTTGCAAGTACATAGCTGTCATCATTATGAAAATATCAGAGTCTCAAATAATAATCAACCACTTGATATCCAAATCATGAATCATATTTATAGAATATTAAGGTTATTACTACGTTGCCCGTGTGCGGCATTTGGCATTCTCACACCTGGTGAGTATCAGCGATTCGAATCGATTTCTAATTCCCGGGAATAACTAAAAATGCCAGGGGCCCATATGCTTACTCACACGACGGCTTTCCCACATATAGTCCCCCTCCTCCACCTGTCCCATCCCAAGTTCGATTCACTCCCACCTGACTCCCGGGTTGTGCCCCCATGACGAGCCTGCCGACATCTCGGTCTCCCCGTCATGAGCACCAAGCTCCCCCGGGCCACCTTCCTCTCAACCAGTGGGTAGGAACGTGTTTCTGTTCTCCGGATGGCACAAGTAAGGTTTCACCGGCCCCATTAACCGGGTAAGCACTTTAGCAATGGTATGCCAACCAGCAGGCGAACAGCGGACGGGCCTTACACGACTCGGGCGGAGCCATTACACCGCAACAACGCACACCTCGAAAAGTAAAGCTTAATCTCCGCCCGGTCTCCTTTTAATCATCAACAGTAAAGCCATCAAGGCAGTTTTCAGTGTAGCATTTTCTTTTCAAGGTCAATCCTACGTGACGAGTGACCATTCACTCGTGTCTACTCGGCCCTATCATTTCTATGCAACTCGTCCTACGGACCTAACATAGGAGCTAGGGCCAGGACGGCCAGTGGTTCTAATGCAATCGGGTTCCAAACAAAACCTAATGCATATGCGTAATCATAAATTATAATTCTGCTAGGAGAATGTAGGGCCTGCCTACCTTCCTCGCTGGGGTTAGCTTCCTCGGCTGTGAAGTCAGGTGCGGCCTGCGGGTGCTCTTCTTGCTGCAGCTCGGGTTCCGGGTCTTCTGGCTCCTCGATCACCGGAATTTCCTGCTCCTCGGGTGTGGGGTCTATATGCATGCCAAGTGTATGAAATGAGCGTACAGATTGCACGAAGACAATGCAAATGTCACAAAGCGTGACAATGGCTAACTTCTTTTCACCCAACATATCATGCATTTACCCCTACTATAAAAGGAACCCCTTTACTTCTATTTTCTTTCCCTAGCTAGCAACTTTTGTCATTTTCAAAACAAGGACTAAACCTTACATGCACACTCTCAAATTTTACCAGGGAGCTAACTATGCTATATAGATCTTAGGAAAAATATATATGACTCATTTTATGCACCTTTTATGTAGCAACCTTTTCCAAGTCACATTTAAATGGTAAAAAGCAAAACACATATAACTTGATTAAAGCTAGGGTGCTAAACATAGTACCCAGGACCTAACTACCCTGTTATAGCCACTGTCAAGGCCTCAAGTTCATTAGAGTTCATTAGAATTTCTTTTTCCTATTTACAACATAGAACATGTATGTGCAAAGATTGTGAACAAAAGTTGACATGCACAGATCCATATCATATCCATTGCATAGATCATTTTACTGTGGTTCCAGAACAACAAGATTTTCCTTTTTAGGATTTTTATTCGATTTTATATGATTTATCAAAGTTTAAACCGAGAAAAAGGAAAATAGAAAAAGAAAAACTCAGATCCGAGGACCTCTGCGCAATTAACCCTAGTCTCCAGGGGCTAGCTTGCAAGATCTGCAAGACTCAGCCCCCGTGCGGGAGGACCGGCTTGCAATTTCGGAAAAGTCCGGGGGCTAGATCTAAAAAGATCCGGCCCCCGTCTTCTTCCTCGCGCCGGCCGCGCGCCGCGCGGCGCGGCGCGCGCGCGCGCCGGCGAGCTGGGGCTCGCCGGAGCCGCGACGCGGGGTGGCGGAGGTGCGCGGGAGCTAGGGCTTCACCTTGGGGGTATCCTCGTCGGCGGAGGAGGCGTGGAGCGACGGGGAACGGCGGCGCACCGAGCGTGAACGGCGGCGTCGGTGGCGCGGGCGTGACGTCGAGCCGAGCTCGATCTCCCCGGGGGAGAGGAGTCCGACGACGAGAGCTAGCGGGGGAGGGGCGGCGTGGAGCGGCGGTTGCGGTGGTGCGGTTTGTTGGGCTCGGGGAGGCCGGGAGGCGGCGGCGCGGGCTCGGCCCCGAGCTCGCGGCCGGCGATGGCGGCGGGCGGAAAACGGGCGGGTGCGGCGCGGAGAAGGCACGGGAGCGAGTGAGTCGGCTAGGGTTTCGACGGGGGAAAACTCCGCTCCCCTTTTAGGGACCCGGGGGTCGGGCAGCGCGGGCAGGGCGCGGAGAGCGCGGGCGGTGGCCGGACGGCCGCGGCGGTGACCGTCGGCCGCGTGGCCGCCGTCGTACCGGGGAGGACGACGCGCCGCGCGGCGCGGACCGCGTCCATGGGCCGCGAGCCACTGACGGGTGGGACCCGGGCGCGGGGCGGAGAGAAGGGCGCAGTGGACCGGGTCCACGGGGCGCGGCCGAGACGGCGCGGGCCGGCCCAATTTGGGCGCCGCGGGCGGGAACCCGACAAGCGGGGCCCACCTGTCATAGAGAGGGAAAAAAAGAAAATCCAAAAATGGAAAAATCCCCTTTGACTGCTGAGACACCTCTTTTCTATTTGCGTTTTTGAGCATTTTAGAGGCCGATTTAGATGAAACTCAAATTACAAGAAGTGTTCAAAATTTTGTAAGCTACAACTTTGTTATAAACTTTGACCCCCAGTTCTATGGTCAAGTTTGGTCTAAATTTGAATTTAAGTTGCTGCCTCAGGTTTGACCAGCGGGATGCTCCATCTTAGAAATTCTAAAAAACCCTTTTCTAGCCATTTAAACCTCATGTGCCTTTTGGGAAAGTTGTATATAATTTTATGGTCTACATTTGGTTCAATGGGAGTATTTCATGAAAGTGGCTGTAGGTTTGTACAAACTTGGGTTTTCAAACCAGCCTGATTTGGGTTGGTTATTTGGGCTGACAGAAAAAGGTTCGAAACACTAATTTGAAAATATCTTTTGCCCAAACTCAATTTGACAAAGTTGTTCATTAGATCCTTATCTACAACTTTGGTAATATGAGCTTCCCCCACAACCCAACAGAAATCAAACTACAAGCCTGGCATTGTCCATGCTTGCTGAAAAAAGAAAACAAAAACCCATATTATGACCAAACCCCTCTAACCATGACTATGCCATGATGCTTATGATGCATGATAGTGTACAATTTACTTAATTTAGGTACTTGAGATGCTGGAGCATCACAGGGGGCTGGCGGCTCGCGGCCAGCGGGCGGCGGTGCTCGTGGTTCGGTGCATGCGCGGCTGGGGCCGCGCCAGTCCGATGCGTGCCACGTGGTGCCTACGACGGTCCAACCCTTGCGCGCCTGGGTACAGGTGCAGACCCCTTCGTGTGCCGTGATGCCGGCGGCTACTGGCTCGTCTGTGGAGGCTGCTCACTCGGCTCCCGTTCCTTCTAATTACAGAGCCGGAGCCGAGGAGTTTCTGGCGACTGCTATCTCTAGGTTGGATTCAGATTTGGCGAGTGCTTGTCTTGGGACCGCAGTGGACGCTTTCACTCCAGCTGGGCCTGATGAGATGCTTGATTCCTCTTCTGGGCTGTGTTCGATGCCAGATGTGGAGTTTCCTGTGTTTGCGGATATGGCGTCCACTGGGCTGGAGGCCCGGTTCGAAATTGCTCCGGATGCTGAGCCCACTAGCCCGGCCTTCGGGGCATTGGAGTCTCCTCCGGATGCTGGACTGCGGTCACTAACGCTGGTTCCCCTGACTGCGATGGCGGACTCCTCTTGCGCCGGCGACCGATGTTGAGGTTGTGCCGGCCTCCCCGACGGCCGAGGCTGTACCAGTCTCCCCTGCGACTGCTGCTATGTCGGCCTCCCCGGCGGCCGATGCTGTGCAGGCCTTTGTTGATGAAATTACCAAGCCGGTGGATGCAGTGCTGCCAATGCCTGTAGTTCCCAAGAGAAGACGCAAAGTGCCTCCCTCGGCCTCTGCTCCGCGGCGCAGCAGGAGGGTGGCGGGTGCTGGCCCTTGCTCTCCAGGACCGGTGACTACCGATGCTCAGAGGCGTGTCATTCGGAGCCTTGGTATGGCTGAATCTTTGGAGAAGATCCCTCCATCTGCCCAAGATGAATATTTCCACCTGCTGGACCAACCCCTCACTGAGGTTCGCCTGGCTGCGTTGGCTGCTATCTTTGGTTGGACAGTCGAGGACGAGATCCACACAGGTCATTTGGTTGTGGGCGCCTAGCTGACGCTTTGCTTTGGTCGTTTTTACCCATTCTTTCCAATGATGAACCCTTCCTCGATCCTAATTTGGAACGCGCGTGGTCTCAATCAGCGAGATCGGCTCAGTTCTGTTCGTGTTGTGGTGCTATCCTCAGGTGCTAACATCGTTTGTCTCCAAGAAACAAAGGTCGAAATCATGACTCAAGGAATTTTCCGTCTGTCTTTGGTTCTGAATTCAATAAGTTTGTGGCCCTCCCTGCTACTGGTACGCGTGGTGGTGTGGTGATCGCCTGGAAGAGCTCTGTTTGTCAAGCAGTGGCCACCCGGGTTGATGCTTTTTCTGTGTCGGTGCAATTCATTGAGCAAGAGGGAAGGAACTGGTGGCTCACAGGTGTATATGGACCCCAAGATGATGACAGTAAGGTGCTTTTCCTCCAAGAATTGCGGGACATTCGCAATCTCTGTGCGGGACCTTGGTTGATTGCCGGTGATTTCAACCTAATTTATCAGGCTGAGGATAAGAACAACAATAATTTAAACCGTGCCCTGATGGGGAGGTTTCGGAGATTTCTGGATGCTGTTGAGGTTAAGGAGCTTGCACTGGTGGGCAGGAAATACACTTGGTCCAATGAGAGATCCGATCCGACCCTTGTGCGATTAGATCGCGTCTTTTGTTGTACAGCTTGGGAGGAAATTTTTTCGGACAGTCTGTTGCAAAGCTCTGCCTCGGTGGTCTCTGATCATTGTCCTCTCATCCTTGGGCTGAAGGTGAAGCTCCCGGGGAAACGGCGTTTTCATTTTGAGAGCTTTTGGCCCAAGATGCCCGGTTTTGTGGAAGCAGTGGAGCAAAATTGGAATGCCCCCGTATCATCTGTTTGCCCGGTGGAGATCCTTTTTCTCAAATTACAGCGGCTCAATAAGGGGCTACATAAATGGAGTGAGAGAAAAATTGGTAATATCAAGGTACAGTTGGCTATGGCTAAAGAGGTTCTTCATCGGATTGAAATTGCTAGGGATCATCGTGCTCTCTCTGACGGGGAAGAATGGCTGCGGAAGAAACTCAAATTACATTGCCTTGGTCTGTCCTCTCTTGAGCGAACCATTGCCCGGTAGCGGTCCCGGATTCTGTACCTTCGAGAAGGTGATGCTAATACTGCTTTTTTCCATCAGCATGCAAAGTATCGAAAGAAAAAGAATTTTATTGCCAAGTTACAAGTTAATGACTAGGTGGTCACCGGCCAAGACGACAAGCATGCTGCTGTGTTGGATTTCTTTGCTATGCTACTTGGTGAAGCCGAGCAGAGGAATTTTTCTTTGGATCTCTCTGGCCTCAATTTATAGGGGCATGATTTGTCCTCTTTGGAGGAGGAGTTTACTGAAATTGAAGTGGTGGCAACGATTAAAAACATGCCTCTTGACAAAGCCCCTGGACCGGATGGATTTACAGGCCGTTTTTATTTGTCCTGTTGGCAGATCATTAAAAAGGATGTTATGGCTGTTCTAGCTGCCATTCATGAAGGGCATCTGGCTAAATTCAAGCTCCTTAATTTGGCCTTCATTACGTTGATACCTAAGAAAGTGGAAGCACTGGAGGTTAAAGACTATCGTCCCATCAGTCTTGTTCATAGCTTCGCAAAGTTGGTAACCAAAATCTTGGCAAACAGGCTGGCACCTCGACTTCCAGATATGGTCTCCATCAATCAAAGTGCATTTATCAAGGGCAGGACTATTCAGGATAACTTCTTGCTTGTGCAACAGCTGGCTAAATGTCTTTACAGCAAGAAGGAGCCACATATTCTCTTGAAGCTCGACATCTCTAAAGCCTTTGACTCAGTCTCTTGGTCTTTTTTGATTGAAATTCTGCGGCATCTGGGTTTTGGTCGGCGTTGGTGCAACATGCTGTGTCTCCTCCTTTCCACCTCCTCCACCCGTGTACTGGTTAATGGAGAACCGGGGGACGTGATCTTGCATCTTTGGGGGTTGAGACAAGGGGATCCGCTATCCCCTATGTTATTTATTTTGGTAATGGAAGTACTGCATGCCCTTGTGGTGAAGGCTTCTAGACAAAATCTGTTACAGCCTCTAGCTGTTCCTCAAGCTAGGCACCGGATGTCTATTTATGCTGATGATGTGATCTTGTTCTTAAGGCCCAATCAGGTTGATCTTTCCTTAATATCACGGCTACTAGAGGTGTTTGGTCATGCATCTGGACTCAGAACTAATTTTAGCAAGAGCTCCATCTTTCCAATCAATTGTACAGAGACTGATTTGGATGTCATTAAGCAGGAGATGGCTTGTGGAGTGAGTGCTTTTCCCTGTAAGTATCTCGGGATTCCGCTGACTATTAGAAAACCAACTAAAGCCGACCTACTGCCCTTAGTTGACAAGGTGGTTGATTGCCTCCCCAAGTGGAAGGCTTCACTCCTCAATCGTGCAAGGCGTCTAGTGGTAGTCAAGACTGTTTTTTCAGTGATTCCCATCCATCTAATGACTGCCCTAGACCTGCCTAAATGGGTGATTAAAGCTATTGATAAACATCGAAGAGGGTTTCTTTGGTCTGGTAAAGAGAAGGCGAATGGAGGTAACTGTCTTGTCTCTTGGACGAATGTGCAGCGCCCCCTGCAGTACGGTGGTCTTGGAATTCCTAATCTTGAACTCATGGGATGGGCGCTGCGCATTCGATGGCTTTGGCTCCAAAAAATTGATTCAGATCGTCCTTGGGCGGGCCTCCCTGTCCACGTTCCGAGATATGCGCAAGCCCTCTTTGATGCAGCCATTGAAATCAGCATAGGTGATGGAGAGAATGTTCTTTTCTGGACTGATAGGTGGCTGCAAGGAAATTCGGTGGCAGAGTTGGCTCCCAACCTTGCGTTGGCTATACCCAAGAAAGTGAGGAAACGGTGTTCAGTTTCTCAAGCCCTATCTAATCACAGATGGGTTACAGACATCCGTGGGGCTCTTACAGTCTCAGTTTTAATTGATTATCTGAGAATTTGGGAGCTGGTCGACGGAATTATGCTGCAGCCAGGAGTTCCGGATCAGTTCCGTTGGAGGTTTTTTCATTCCGGGCAGTATTCTTGCCGGTCTGCTTATCAGGCTTTTTTCTTGGGTGCCATTAAATTTGGACCTTGGAAAAGTATTTGGAAGAGCTGGGCGCCCCTCCGGTGCAAAATTTTCATCTGGCTGGCGTTGAAGAATAGATGTTGGACAGCGGATCGCTTGGCTAAGCGTGGGCTCCCTCACCCCGCCATCTGTCCTCTTTGTGACCAGGAGCAGGAGACCGTGCAGCACCTCCTTATCTCTCGTGTCTTCTCCCATGAAATTTGGACCATAGTGCTCTCTAACCTGGGGATGCAAGCCCTTAGCCCGCAGCCCGATGGAAAGAGTTTTTCAGGATGGTGGTCTGGGGCTGTCAATCAAGTTCCTAAGGAGGTCAAGAAGGGTCTTAATTCCTTGATCATCTTAGTAGCTTGGGAGATTTGGAAACACAAGAACGTTTGTGTATTTGAAGGGATTAGCTCTAGCATTTCCCTGGTGTGTCGTAACATTGTGCAAGAAGGCAACCTGTGGTGTCTTGCAGGTAATGCAGCACTGGGCGTGCTGTGTGAGAGGTTGGTAGGGCTGGTTTCTTGAGCCACCCCTCCTCCCGTGTTTAGGTCGTTTTCTTCCTGTATGTGGCGCGCCTTTGTTTGTGAGTCTGTAAGTGTGTGGTGGTTTTCGGCCCCCTCTTGTATTTTTTCCTTGCTTATTGAAATGACACGCAGTTCTCCTGCGTCGTCAAAAAAAAAAAACATGACCTCAACCTAATCATGCTAGGTATTTGCACTCACGTGATTCTTGAATAGATAAAATTCATTGCACATCTTTTTTTTTCCTAAGGGAACATTTCTCTCATGTGCGAATGTATGTCTTGTCTCTATTGATCCTATGCATAGATGTGTTGTACGCCAAAACAACCAACGCTCTTCTCTACCCCTGGTATTCCAAATGACGGCATGACTTCTCATCTATGGAAATGGTCATCGTGACTTTATAATATCTTAGTGAGGACTCTCACACAAAGTGAAATGCCTACCCATTATCATTTGTTAACTTTATATAGGGGAGCATATAACTATATAAGTTACATTGGTATACGGCAAAAGTTGTGCCTTCGTCATATATGCTATGTTGTAATGTAACAACTAGAAAACCATGTGATGCAAGCGTCAAGAAAACCGCAGCTCCGTTAAGATAGTAGGGTGTGATACGCAAAGTAGTTGAACGGATAGCGAGGAACATATGGCATGCCGTGTTTAAAGCGGTTTTATAATAAATGTGATGGTCCTTGCATTTTACATTACATAACTAAATTGCAGTGTATTAATAAATAAATTATCAGTCAGCAGAAAGGGTCAATCTCCAAAATTATCAAGTACTCCTATTAGAACGAATATTATCACTACGATAATAATGAACATCTGGCAACAATACTGCTGTGGACCATGGGCACAGCAATAGGTCTAGGTCACCCCAGACAATCAGACAGGCGGACGACGCCACGGCAGGGGGAAGGGAACATTGCCATCTCCGTCAGGTGACAGTGCCGGACCAACTTGTTTGTGGCCGCATCGCATGGCATGATTTGGTAGTGCAAGAGGGCCCGTGCATCGTCACGGTTCGTGTATTCCGGGCCGAGGAATCCCGTGGTGCAAGGGCAACGCATCTGCTGTGCGACCTGTCGTTTCAGCCCAATTTCACTGTTGCCTTTTGCATGAATTTTCTATATAACTTTCGAAAATTTACAAGTCATGCTATCTTTCGCTTTGAAAATCGTGCATAACGTAACGTTGAACTAGTTCATCTAAGATGTTGAACAAAATTTGAATAAATATTGAAATTATTGTTTCAGAATGTTGATTATGTTTTATTCACGTACAATGTTTTGAGCATCTGCTTTGAGATTCTGTACGAGTATAATTGTTGAACTAAATTATTTAAGATGTTGAATAACATTTTACAAAATGTTGAATTTATTGTTTTAAAATGTTGACTACATTATATATATAGATCTCTTGTGGCAGGTCAACATTGAATTGTTGAAGTAGTTTATTTAAATTGTTGAACAAAGTTTGAAGAAGTATTGAATCAAAAGATTTAAAATGTTGATTAGATCCATTTGAAAAAAAATTACTAACTATATTTATGTTAGATATCAGTGAACTATTTTTTCAGTGATAGTATGACACAATAATAAACCGTTTTAGACTTTTATTCACTTAAATAAATTACTTTTATACTATTGCTATTGGACTTTAAAGATACATAGTTTAACCATCTTCCAGAAAATAGATAGAAAGCCCCCCTCGCAAGTATCCATGAAAGGAAACGCACGGGGACGTCTTCAGGCCTTTTTTTTAGAGGCAAACAGACGCTAGCCAGTGGTGAACTCACCGACATACAGATGACAACGTTCAGTTCAGATGTTTCCTTTTTAATTTTGTGAAGTTCAGTTCAGATGTTAAACTCAGAGATTGACCAACTGAAAACATGGCAACTGAAGGTGAAAACCTCACGTAATAACAGGCAATGCTGCGCAGAGTTACAAGCTAGTAGGTCGCTTTGCTCATGGCAAGTTGGCAACCGGCGGTGAGTAGTTGCAACAGCGAAGATGGTGAAGCGCAACACGACTACACGAGGGAAAGGAAACAGAAAAACTCTACATTTTTACAGGGAACAGCATGCAAGAAGCCAGGAGAAGCCTCTTAATAGTAGCAGAGGGTGTCCTCGAAGCTCCAGAGCCCGACGCTGACGTAGCTCTGCACCGTGTCGGCGCCGAACATCCCGTGGTGCCCGTCCACGTCCAGCGGCTCGTACGCGCCGCCGTTGAAGAAGCCGAACTGGTCGCCGAACATGAGAGCGTCGAACAGCATGTCCGCGGACTCCTCTGCCGACGCCGCCACCGGTGACTCCACCACCACCTGCTCCTCCTCCTCGGCCTCCTGCACCTCTGTCCGCGCGCGCTTCTTGGCGCCGGTGAGGCCGCCGAGGTCCACGGACCGGTCTGGCTCAACGTGGAAGCCCGCGCCGCCGTCGTGGGTGGCGGACATGCCCTGCCACGAGAAGTCCGGCAGAGCAGTGGTGCCTCCGGAGACGGTAGCACTAGCACCGCAGGCCTCTGCCACGTTGCTCTGGACGGACGCCGCGTGCGCGCCGAAGGCGCCACCACCGTCTCTCTCCACCACCGGTCCGCCGACGCGCGGCGCCGCCGCATCGGCGTGGCGCTTGCGCGGGCGCGCGGCGGCGGGGGACGGGGACGGGAAGTTGAGCTTGGCGCCGGCGCCGCGGAGGTGTCGCGCGGCGTCGTCGTAGGCGCGCGCGGCGGCCTCGGCGGTGGCGAAGGTGCCGAGCCAGACGCGGACGCCGCGGACGGGGTCGCGCACCTCGGCCGCCCACTTGCCCCAGGGCCGGCGCCGGACGCCGTGGTACTGGCTCGGCCGCCTGCTGCCGCGCCGGGGCCCGAACGCCATGCGCTCCGTCACAACCGCCGCCGCCTGCTCCTCCTGCTCGGAGTCCTCGTCGAAGTCGCGGAACGCGGCCTCGAACTCGTCGTCCGCCGCGGCGGGGGATGACAGCAGTACCCGACGCTTGCCGCCGCCCCGAGCCGCCGCCGGCGCGCTGCTTGGTATGAGCTCCGCGAGGATCGCGCCACCGCACATCTTGAGACTTGAGTACGTGGTCTGTTGGAGGGGAGTGGGTGCGGAACAGATGGAAAGTTTAGCTCGGTCTCGGCGGCGGTGTAGTGTCGTGCTGGTTGCGGTCGCCGGCGGTGTGGGAACTATATAGGGAGGCCGTGCGCCGGTTGGAGGGGGCGAGGGGTCAAGGCGCACGCACCTGAGCGGGAGAAGGGAAAGAAAAGCGCCGCGACGGCGAGACCCTCCACGTCAGCAGGTTAACTAGTTTTATTAACGGCTACCAGGCTCGCTCATGGGCTTTGCACTCCCAGTCCCACCAGACGACAGGCGACTAGGCGAGGAAGGGCATCCGATCCCGAATTCCCGATAAGACCAAGCAAGCTGCATGGCCTCTTCCTGCATTCGCGCGTCTTCCTGCCCTCGCTGCAGTACACGTCGAATCGAATGCATGGGCTCGCCGGTGTCCCCTATTGACACCGCCACACCGGCGACAGCTACCTCATCGTTGTTCTTCATTTGGAAGCTCCAAATAAACCCGCGAGACTACGTGCAGCAGGTTGTATATATGATTTGCATATCTACCGTTCTAACCATTTTTCTCTTTGTGTACAATATTGAGTAGTCTTTTTACATGTTTCACTGCACATGCACATAGTCTAATAGCAAAGATATAAGTTGTGTTGTTGGGTGACGTGGACTGTCGATGTGACGATGTGAGCCAACGGATGGCCGGGATCTGGCTAAACGACAAAATTGATCAGTGCCTCCTTTGGAACGCAGAGATTTTATATGAATTTTACAGAACACACTTCAAAAATACAGAAAAAGGGTAAGATTAGGTAAATTTTTCATGTTCTAAAGTGGGTCTAAAATTCGTCAAACGATGCATAACGGGCTTTAGCGAGGGGATTCAACAAACTCTGTGATTTCAGCTGATGATGGCTCCGAATTAAAGCGGGGTCATCATGCGACGCCACCGAAACCTGGTACCGCCTGCCAGTTTCGAGGAGGGCGGTATCGCGGCCATCGCCAAGTGGCTGGACGCTGAATTACATTATTGTTGTGGCGCTTAAAATCTGGTTCATCTGTTGATGCGATTGGACGATCATGCCAGTTGCTGGCATATGTTACCACAAAGCGCAGGCATATTTATCATTAACTTGATGCCGAGTGTCGTGGATCGGAGCCAGTAGCACGTACTACGAGTCATCGTGCCTAGCCTTCTGCGCGGAGCAAACCTGACGCTATGCACCTAGGGCGTGATTGGTTGTCTGCATTGGCTTTCCCTGCATCGCACCTACCAGCCAGGCCCCAACCAGCTAGGCCTTGCGCATGCAAGGAGGCTCTGTTTGGTTGCTTGTACCTCTTGGGCCAGTCCCTGCGGAGACTCTGTTTGGTTGGTTGGATGTCTGCACCCGCAAATTCATTTTTCACCCTCTCATGCGGCTGATTGCACGCGGCCAGCCAGGCCCGCGAGAAACGGCCGATTCTCACGTACGCGCGCAGCCTGGTCCGAAGAAAAATCTTGCATGAGCGTAGCCTGGCCCGGCGCTCCGTGCAGGCATCCAAACAAGCCCGACCTGCATCCGGCGGGACATGCATGCGGCGGGACAGACCCACGCCTCATGCAGGCATCCAAAGAGGCCCCAAGTCGTCATGCTAGCTGAGCCTAGGCTCATGTGTCCAGGACTCAGGACTGCGTACAGAGTCGGGGTAGCCTGTAGGTGATAGCATCCAATACAAAACCACGGTTCACTTCCTGTTCCCAGGTGTCACGGCAGAGCGTCAGAGCGGTATATATTCACGCCGAATAGACGTGTGTATGTAGCGGGGACGCGAATATTGCCTTTTTTCCTGGTTTTCTCCAGGTTTTTCCGATACGATTAGTAGCAATCCCGAGCCCAGACGCATTGCATGGTACTTACAAAAGTCGTCGAGCTAGCGTGCTACTACTAATAATAAAACGTCATCTGTCCGGACTTCACTTAGAGAGTCGTACCCGTAGTTAGGCTGACTTTAATGGCAATCCTTATCCTTCGTTCTGTATTACTGTTTCAATTACTTTTTTTTATCTACAGTGCGATATTTATATCAAACAATACAAAACAGTGTTTTGAAAAATCCATATAGAGAATGCTATTGGACTCAGGCTTATGCGATGTCTGTGGTTTCTTTTTGCCATCCAATCAGCAATCCCTGGTAATCCTCTAAAAAAAAAGCAATCACCTGGTAATTATGCACTGCACTCCACTGCAGAGCAGAACAAAACCATGGGTCACTTCAGTCCGGGAGTGTCCCCGTCCCAGGTATCAAAGCGAAAGCGGTTTTCTCGCACCCGAATCCAAACTACAGCTAAACGGTTAACAGTTTAGCTAGATAAAATTTAGTCCACTAATCATTAGCGGTGAAGTGCTTAAATTGTATGGGCTAATAGTGAGTTGATCCATATTATATAACTATTACTAATTAGAGTTTACAAAAAATCACAAAGCGCACTGAAAAAAAGATAAATCCTATAAATTCTGACAAAAATCAGAAACATCTGTCCATCCATCAAAGAATATCCAATAATAGTAGGGTGTGATCGGTACCCTTTGTTGTGGCTGTGGCTGTTACTAGAAGAAAAAATGTTGCAGTCTATGAGCACAGTAGAAAACAAGCAGCTGCAGCTGCAGCAATCTTTATCGATCACACCCATAGTCATTAGATCTATTATATTTTCTAAAAAATTACCCATCATTCCATTACGAAAGACCACTAAAGCAACTCACTAAATTATATATAAAGTACCCACCATGCCATTATAAAAACCATTAAAATAACTTTCTAAATTTTTATATAAATTATCCACCATGCCATAATGTAATATAAATTAAAATAACCCTCTAAATTTATATATAGATGATCCATTGAACCATTATGAACGATGAATTTAAATAACTGCTTAAATTTGCATATAAATTACACTCATGTCATTAAAAAAAATATGTATTAAATAACTTTCTAAATTTTCGAATAAATTACCCACCATGCCAGTGTAAAATACTACCTCCGTATTTAAATATAAGTCACGGTTGACTTTTTTCAAAACTTCGATCCTTTGTCTTATTCAAAAAAATTTATATTTTGTCATTTATTTTGTTGTGATTTGTTTTACCATTGTAGATAGTTTAAATATGACTAGTTTTCTTATACGCTTACACAAATTTTTTGAATAAGACGAATGATCGAAGTTTTAGAAAAAAATCAACCGCGACTTATATTTAAATACAGAGGGAGTATGTATTAAACAACCATCTAAATTTCTATATAAATTACCTACCAGTGACATTATAAAATATTAAATAAACAACCTCTAAATTTGCATATAATAACCCACCATGCCATTATAAAGGATGTATTAAAATGACCCCTAAATTTATATATAAATTATCCATCATGTTGTTATAAAAGATAAATTAAAAAATCACCTCTAGTATACTAAAGTCATCAAATTCTAAACAACAAAAATATGTTGTTATAAAAATTAATAACAAAATAGACATATATATATATGCTTCTAAATTACCAATTTCTGCACTATTATAGTTACATATCAATTTTTAATACATATATTTACTGAAAATCGGGTTGATGGACTAGTTAGTTATAATAGAAATTGACATTAGTACTGTGGAGACCAGGCGAAAAAAATGAAGGATTCGCGGACAGTGCGCATGCATCATGCATGACAAAATCAGAGCGTGGACAGCTTTTGTTTTCTGAACCAACATACTCTATTGGACAACTCATCATAGATCATACTAATACTGAACATCAAAATAGCGCAGAACAATGGGATGCACTGTGCATGTACACCCACCACAGCCAGGCATGCTCTGGAGATGACGACACCTCGATTAGTTTGTTGAATCGATCATGCAGAGGTGCTACGCGCGTTAGAGATTATTAATAATGGGATGGAACCCGCATGTCGACACCCCTTTGAGTTGGTGGAGTGGGCCGGCTTTGGTGCTGAGAATGCGACTTTCTTGGATTGGGAATTTGTGATTATGCAACTTGAGCAACTAGCAAGGAAGCAAAGGAAAGCCAAGTTCAGTGTCTCCCCTGGAGCTTCCAATAGAACTAATAAACAATGCTGCTTGATGATAATAATAATAATAATAAGGGTTCTTCCCTATCGTTTGGGGCTCTTGTACTTGCAGCTGGCAAAGTTTATATCTTATAAATTCTCTCTTTCTTTTCGCCTCGTGAATCTTCAACAATATCCCTTTTGTTATCATCAATAATGAATCCTTGAGCTTGACTTCGTAACGCTAACGTATGGCTCGCGCATGCAATTGCACGCTAGTATACAGCTGGGCGCCCTATACAGTTTTACCCTGATACAAGTACGTGTATCAATGAATCCTTGACTTTCTAGAATTAAATGCCTGCCTATTCTGTTTGCATTAGGCTAACTCCAGCAAGTAAGGTAAAAGGCGAGATATAGTACAAAACGATACTGTAGCGACACTGTTTATAGAAAGAGAGGTAGGTGGAATAGTGGATGGATGGGACATTTACCTTACTTGGCGTCGGTCTTATACAGTAGATTACGTCAAAAGACTACGCGAAATTTATCAAGTCAACTTTAAACTTTTAGGTGTATACATTATGCAACGAAGATATCTCGTTTTATTATTATCTTTAACACTAGGATAGGTGGCGATACATAAATAGGTATATTATGGAAGGAAGTCATTTTGGATTTCTTCCCTTCTGCAAGATTGCAATGATAGGCAATTTAATAGTTTGGATAAACGTTTTGTATGGGCACTTTGATTTTGTTGTTTCCGAGTAATGTGGTGGGCTATCATGAGCTTTTTGTATAGCTGTTTGTATAGTCCGCAAGCAGATGGTCAAACTCAGTGGCTAAAGTGATAAACTAATGTTTGTTTTTCAGGGTATGTTTAGAACGCAGGAATTTTATAGGAATTATGCAGAAATTTTACATGAATCAGTTCAATTTCACAGAAAAAACGCAGGGATGGAAAAATTTTTCCGCGTTCCAAACAGGGCCTTAAAGTCTAGTGTTACTAAATAGTGCATTCGTGCCGTACACAGTGCGTAATCATTGTTTTTTACTGTGTGTAGTGCCCAAACAGTGTTTACCACCTCCATTTCCAACGCATTCCTGTCCTCATTAACGGAGCAATTGGATTTCTTCGGCTGAATCAGCAACAACTTCTACGCGCTGTGCAACGAAGGAAGCTACAAGCCGATAAGAAATGCTCAGAGAGAGAATTTGGAGTGGGTGATCTGGTTTTGCAACTGTATCTGCATATACACAATTCATGGCGTCTCGCTCCAATGAGGAACTCATCATTCAGGTTTCAAGAACCATTTCCAGTACCGCAGTCTGCAGGGGAGTTGGCAAAGTTAACTACGAGCTGGATCTTCCACTAGAGTGGAAAAATGCACCCGTCGTCGATGTGGCTCAACTGAACGGAATAAGCATACACCTCCACAAAGCTGAAGTGAGTACTGAGGGCGTCCACAGTAATGTAGCTATAGCTAGTCACTGGCTATTTGGGTAACACATCAGTTTGTGGGTCCCAATTGTAAAGTCTTTTTTATTCAATATTTTCTTTCCACTTGTCGCTGCTACCCAATCATCTGCTTCCCTGCGTGAACAAAAGCCTTTGATAGCCTCGTTTGGTGTGCGAACTATGCGACGAAACAGTCGATAGCGACTTTCTTTTTCTACCTTCTCACTCATCCATGTCAGCCAAAATTCGATGTCAGCAGACTATTTGACAACCGATGGAGGCGCCCTGAGTGACATGGCAGTTGTCTGATCCAGGTCCAGGCTTTTGATTATTTGATAGATACCAGTTGCAGTCTTGATAGCCGGATCAGTATTTATGGCCTTACGGGAATTGGAGGATTTCTCGTTAGCTGATTCATTGGTCGAGACTCTATCCGATAACAGCGACTTCGGAAGAAGACCCCGACATTCATCAGCTGGAGCTGGATCTGGAGGTGGAAGTGAAGGGGCCTATGCGCTGAGGCTGAGTAAAGGGAGGAACATGAACTGGTTTGGATGGTCCGCTGGCCTTGGTGTTGTTGCTCGTTCTATCTTTGTTGAGTCCGAGCTCGTTGTAACTGCCAAGAGGTGGGAAAGAAAGAAACATATGTCGCCGGAGGTAGAAGAAGAGGTTATCTAGACCTTTGCTGTCAGTCACACGAGTAGATCGAGACTCAAGAGAGGGTTTTTTTTTTTTTTATGCGAACGATAATTTCATCTCCTCATCGATACAAGTTACTACAAACTACACAGGCCGATCCGTATTTTACACGACACACAGCCACCACAAGCCAGAGCCAACTCAGAACGACAAGGTGTCCTCGACGAGGCAGCCATCGTCGAAGCTCCACAGCCCCATCCCCTCATCGGCGGCGGCGCCGCCCTGCACGGCGTCGGCGCTGAACAGGCTGTCCAGCGACTCGTACGCGGTGCCGGCGTTGAAGTAGGCGAGCTGGTCGCCGAAGAGGAGCGCGTCGAACAGCGCGTCCGACGACTCGTCGGAGTCGGAGCCCCGGGTGGGCGACGCCTCCTCCTCGGGGGCGCTCTCCGGCTCGGTCCTCGCGCGCTTGGTCGCGCCGCTTTGGTCGGCGTCGAGGACGGGGCGCGCCGGGAGGGCCTCGGCGCACGGCGACACGCCCTGCCACGAGAAGTCCGGGAGCGCGCCGCCGCCGGACTCGGAGCTCTCGCTGGCTTCGGCCTCGCGCTTGAAGCAGGGCGCGGCGTGGTGAGCCGCCGCCTCGTCGTCGCCGACGAGGTCGATGACCTCGGCGGCGCGCCCGCGCTTGCGGCCGGCGGGAACGGCGTCGGGGAAGTTGAGCTTGGCCCTGGGTCCGCGGATGTCGCGCGCGGCGGCGTCGTAGGCGCGCGCGGCGGCCTCAGCGGAGGGGAAGGTGCCGAGCCAGACGCGGACGCCCTTGACGGGGTCGCGGATCTCGGCGGCCCACTTGCCCCACTGGCGGCGCCGCACGCCCCTGTACTGCTGCTGCTGCGCCTGCGCCGGCTTGCCGCGCGGCCGGCTGGGCGGCGCGGCCCTCGGCTTCTCGGCCGCCGGGGCCGGTGGGGACGAGGACGCGGCGCGGAAGACGAAGGAGGGCTTGCTCTCCACCTCCTGCTCCTCCTCCGAGTCCTCGTCACCGAACTCCCGGAACGCGGCCTCGAAGTCGTCCGCCCTCCTCCGCTGCTTGCCCTTGCCGCCGGGCCACACGCGGCGCGCCGGCGCGCTCGGAATGAGCTCGGCGAGGATCGCGCCACCACACATCTTTGCTCGCTGGTGGTTTCTCAAGGAGGCGATGTACTAGGCTACTAGCTTTTTGCTTTTGTGCTTGGTTTGGTTGGGAATGGTGTGGTCTCCCTCCGGCGGATGAGGCGCTGTTAAATAGCGGGGGGCTCCCTCGCGGCGTGAGGAGGTCAAGTGGACGGCGTGGGGATGGGGCCGGGGGGCTCCAAGATTAGCGGGGCCGTGGCGGGCAACTTCTTGTTCATCATCACAGCGTGTGGCGTGTGAAGGGATAAGGCCGACGCGGACGCGCCGGGATGGGGGGCCCTTGTCGCTACCCGGTGGCTGGCGGTGCAATGCATCTGCCTCCTCGCTTCGTCCTCCGCCCACAGCGGCGCGGACAGCGACGGACGGTCGGCAACAGCCGTGCCGTGTAGACCCGGGCGGCCCCGCTCCGCTGCGCGGTTTTGAGGTTTTCAGCGATCCATCCTCGGCGCCGCTCCACTCTGCGGCCCATATCTGTTGCTGCTGGACGCACCGAGGAGACGAGACGCGTGCCCGCCACGCGCTGGAGGTGCAGACTGGAGAGCCCGTGGCCAGGCGGCCACACGCGTTGGCGCAGAGATGGCGCCGCGTGCGTGGCCTGCGACAGGTGTGCCAAACCGGAAACCGACTCCGGCGTCCTCCCGCCCCCATGTTTGTGGGAAGGCTGAATTGGCAAGTGGCCCAACTTGGGATTTCTATCTACGCAAGTGTGTGCTAAGCTGCTCCATTAACCAACTAGTTTGTTGATGAGACCGAAGGGTTAGCGCTGATGGTGATTTGACAAAGTTGGCAAGTGGAGGGAGGCTTCAACCTTTTCTCAAGGGGAGAGCACCATCCCGGACAGCGTACCGCAGTCTTCTGTCTGCAAATTATAGTAGGAGTCTATTGCGCTGGAAATACTTCTACATTATACTACTGTCGATATCGCCGCAATTTAGGAATACAGTGCCTAAATGATCAACGAGCCAAACCAGGGTGCCTTTGTGACTGCGGCCTGCCCCAGTTTTTCGGAGAAGTGGTATTGGCATTGCATTGGATTGGACGTTGGACTTGGGACGCACCTCGGACAGTCGGACCCGCTCAAGTCTTCCCAAAATGTACAGTACCGTTGGCTTTATTAGATCAGGGGTTTGACCAATCGATTTGTTTAAAATTTCTACACAGCTTATAAAAAACATATGCCATTCTCTAAATATTATTTATTATTATATTGATACAAAACAAGCAATACAAAATACTATTGTTTGATAAAAAAACATTAACAACAAAGTAAGTAAGTGACCAAATAACCAAGCGTTGCATCTTAAAATCAGGATGTCATATGTACCCTTTAAAGTGAAGGTACTACTCCAGTAAAGTACTGAATGCCAGACAAATAGAGCAATTCCCCGAAGTAGGAGGATTCGCATTATTAGCACGATTTGGTACATTCACGGCCTTTTGTTTCGTTGGGCCTACCAGGCCCTTTTCTTCGGCTCCTTGGGTTACTGAGAAAACAATACTGGGCCTATTCAATGGGGCCACTCAAACGTACTGTACCACGCAGTGAGTGCATTCTAGTGTTCCGATCCAATAGCCTCTCGGCGCTCCTGTTTCCGTTCCGTGGGAGACATCATCGCTCGACCAAAATGTGTCGTGCTCCCCGGCCGTCGCCGGTGTCCACCTTGCTCCGGCTCCTTTCATCCCACCCATCCCTCTCCACCGCCGCCCACGCCGCCCTGCTCAAATCCTCCGCCCTCGCCAGCTCCATCCCGATACCGGCCACCGCGCTCCTCGCCGCCTACGCGAACGCGGGGCTCCCGGGCGCCGCGTCCCGCCTGTTCGACGAAATGCCCGCGCGGGATACGGTCGCGTGGAACGCGCTCCTTGCCTGCCTCGTCCGCCACGCGCGCCACGCGGCGGCCGCCGCCGCCTTCCGCGGCATGTCCGCCTCCGGGCTCCCGCCCACGGCCGCCACCCTCTGCACCATGCTCAAGGCCTGCGCCGCGTCTCGCGCCGCCCGCCCTGGCCGCCAGCTCCACGCGCGGAGCGTCGCCGCGTGCCGCGCCGACGTCATCATGGAGACCGCGCTCGTTGATCTCTACATGAGCTGCGGCCTCGTCGAGGAAGCCACGAGGGTGTTTGTGCTGACCAAGTGCCCAAAGGATGCCGCGCTGCACAACGCTGTTCTCTCAGGATGCGTGGAGAACGGCTGGTTTGGTGAGGCCTTCTCTCTGCTGAGGTCATTGAGGTGGACGGAGCTCAATGGGATTTCCTTGACTTGTGCTCTCACGGCCTGCTCAGCGACAGCAAACTTGGCCTATGGCATGCAGGTGCATTGCAGGGCTCTCCGTGGCGGGTTTGATTCTGACACCATTACGTGCAATGCGCTCATCGACATGTATGCAAAATGTGGGAGGGCAATGGCTGCGCGGATAGTGTTTGACCGGATGGCTGGCAAGAATGTGGTTTCCTGGTCAAGCATGATTGATGCTTATGGTCGCCATGGCCATGCTGCGGATGCTTTGGATTTGTTTAAACTCATGGAGAAAGCTATGGTCTTGCCAAATGCTATTACGTTTCTGGCAGTGCTGTCAGCTTGTGGACGCTCTGGTCTTGTGGATGAAGGTCAATCCATGCTACATCTGATGAAAAGCAAGTATGGGATTGATCCACGGCCAGAGCACTATGCATGTTTAATAGACATGCTGGGCCGTACGGGCCAGATCGACGAGGCTTGGGATCTATTTTGTAGTTTAACTGCTAGACGAAATAAGTCTTATGGTGCCATCTGTGTCGCTATGTTGAACGCATGCAGAGCAAACATGGATGTTGTAAGAGGACAGAAGGTAGCTGCACATATGCTGGAAGTTGATCCACAAAATCCTGGGGTTCATGTGTTGATATCAAATTTTCATGCTGCTATTAAGCAATGGTCTGAGTCAGATGAATCACGGAGGGTTATAGTGGACAAGGGTCTCAGGAAAGAAGCTGGTAGCAGTTATGTCTCTGTTAGCTAAAAATTGATTTTGCCACAAATGTTGAAAACGAGTGCCCACAGAGAATGCGTCCAAGTTTTGGAAATTGTGGTAGCCAACCAAACAGGCTCCATGTGACAACTTGTATATATAACAAGAATTGTAGGGACAATCACTACCATAGTGTAACATTTTTACAGCTAAACTGTTGAAAATAGGGTGGTGTATATATATATATGCTCTATTATTGCCAAATGGTGCAGGTACATCTAGTTTACTTGTGTTAACATAAATATGTTACTTTAGTCTTAATAGTCATTTCCGCTTGGCATCACTTTTGTGATTTGTCGCCGTGTCCATGGTGCGGTGCTTGGTAGGGTTTTTTTTCCCTTCGTCCTGATTATATCTGTGGAAAAAATTTTGTGTTTTTTTCATAATTTTTATAATTTGAAATGGATTAATTATGGAAACCACTTTTAAAACTATGCTATAGCCAGATTTGTTTGGTTTTCATAGTTTCATGGTAAAAAATATATCTAGTTTTAGAGTTAGATGGCCAGAAGTTGGACCTAGCAATAGTTCAACGGACTTCTTTCTTCAGGCTAGTTTGGGAACCCTATTTCTCCAAAAGATTTGGAGGGGATTTGGGGGAATGGAGGAAATCCCACGGGGAAAAAGGTTGTCAAACTAGTCCTGAAAGTTTTTTTATTGGGAAACTAAGAAGAAGCACTTTTAGTGTGCTTGACGACGATCTGTAGGGATTATTAGTCTCCCAGATAATTATGATGCTGCTAGGCTGGCAGTCTCTTTGTTGGTAAAATACAGGTGGCGTACCATATACATTTCACAGAAGACTTCCACGGACTAAAGAATTTCATCGTGAAGCATTTTTTTTAATAACTGAGGTCTATCAAAATTGTGAGCCGGGGCGAATTGACGCCTATATCTAGAGGTGATGAGCCGATGATTCCATTATTTGACACTGTTTACCTCAACAAGGCATATCTCCCCTTTATCCATGTTATTTGTGGGAGATTTAAACATTATTGTCAAACACATGGCCTTTTGTAATAGAATTCTCTCGAGGTACACATGCCAAAGATGAACCAGTGGAACTGGCAAAAATTGAAGTACTGTCAGGATTCTTACAGATCAAGGCCCTCCTGACATAAAAGTATGTACTAGTACTAGAATGGAAGAGGCATCAAAGCTATACCTATACCTATACCGTGTGATAACACAAGTTCTCTTTTATTAACATGTAAATGTGTGCTATCGTGCAGCGGTAACAATCTGCAGTCTAATGTTGTGCCGCTCTGACGATCCTAGCATCTTCTTAGCCACCGCGGCGTGGCGTCTGTGGAACGCGTCGCGGCGCTTCCTGACGAGCATTTCGATCTCCCGCCGCTCCTCCCTCGCTATGTGCCGGCACCGGCACTCAGCGCTGCAGAACGCCTGCTCTCCTCTGCAAAGCAAGACGTTTCAACAAGATACTACATCAGACCCACATGAGTTACATTATTACTGATCACATCTCAGAGTGTGAGGTCGAACAACAAGTGTGTTCAACCAGCTGAGCGACGAGACGACGATCTTATCTTACTTGTACACGAAGACGTCCATGGTGGTGGCGTCCATGTCCCTGTGGCAGCCGAAGCAGCGCTTCAAGAACTCGAGCCCCACGAACCCCCGGCCGTCGCTGTGGTGGCACTTGGTGGTCGCCGGCGGTACCGGAACCCTCACGGCCGACCTCCTGAGGACCGTGGGCAGCTGTCTCCTCGGCGACGGCTGTATGATGATGCGGAGGCCGACGAGGTCGCCGCTCGAGGAGGCCGCCGCCGCCGCTGCTGCCGGCGTCGAGGCCGAGGCGGCGGGGGCGCCCACTCCCTCCTCGAGGTGGAAGAGGCTTGGCGCTCTGGTGATCATGCTAGCAGCTGTGCTAGGACAAGGAGAGAGCGTGCTTGAGATCGGCCGGGGAAGATTTAGAGTTGCAGGAAGGGAATGAAGAATGTCGTGAGGCGTTTGAGCTGCCAGCAAAGTGCGCTGCTCTCAATCGCCCATATATATAGCTAGGCAGCTGGTAGCGCAGATCAGTTGTACAGTGGACACGGAAATGCGTTCTCATGTGGCTACAGTTGAGTTGGTTAAAGTTGGGGCCACCACCAAAAGTCGCCGTCCTGGGAAAAAGAAAGATTTGTTTTGTAGCCAGCTGACCTGGATACATACTCGCACGTGCTACACATTGCGCACGGGCTCGGGGGAGTTTTCACAGTGCTGGCCGTGTGGGCGCCGCATCTATATGTTTCCCGGATAACAAATCATCCATTCCATAGTGCGACTGAGCATGTGGGTGTTATGGCTAGCGTCCGTCATTTCATCGATTACGATATCTTTGTTTAGCGTGCGTCGTCGCTGTCCTGCAAAGTCTGCAAGCAGCGTGCTCGTTCCTCCACGCTAGAAACGCGGGAAACCACACACGCGGCAAGATGTGCATCATCTAGATTTGAATCATGAATTGAAGCGGCGGTGATCGGCCTAGCTACAGGTAAGGTACGTTTAGTTTATTAGAAACACAGTACAAACGTCACACACGCATGCATCCCCACCCTATGTGCGTGGGTACTTTGGAAAGCGAATGTGTGGCGCACGGGGCCTGGCCCGGGCGGAAGGGCATTCGATTCGATTCGATTCGGTTCACCGTCCCTGGGCCCGTCCTGTCCCGTGCGCGCGCGTGGAAGTATAGGCCAGTGCAATAGCCAACGACCTCGTATATACTGCTGTCCATATCAGCCGCAGCAGCAGGCAGCACACACCTACAGAACGTACGTTGGCCGTGTGCAGCACGTGTTTTGCCAGCGACGACGCCGTTGTCCTTTTTTGCGAGACGACACGTCGGAGCGGACGTGGACTTGGCCCGTCCGTGCGATTAATTTCATGTGCGAGCGAGCGAGCGAGCATCTGGTGGGCTTAATGACCCTCGTTCACATTATTGTCAGAGTGGGAGCGACAGAATGAACGTTGTTGTGTGTTCAATTATTTCCTCGACTGTCGCCAACATCTGTCGCCGGGCTGGGGCACGGACATGGTCGAGGTCGAGGGAGCGATCGTGGGAGCGCGGCAATGGATGGCTGATGACACGACCTCTGCTCTATTTTCCCTATCTTCCAAACAATCGCAAAGCGGGTGCCGCACAAACTCCCAACAGCCGATAACCGCCGCACCCGGCGACGCCCACTGGTCCGTCATTACGGAATCGCACGGCGATCCACAAGCCACCCAGCACGCGAAATATGCATCGACTCTAGAGCCACCGTTTTCTATCTATATGCATCGCCAATACATACGCCGAGCGAGCAAGACCTGCTAAACAAGATGCAAGTCCTGTTGCGGCCAAGAGTTGGACATGCTGGCCCCTCCTGCCGCCGGATCCATATCCTCTGCAGTCACCCCAACTGACCTCACTCTGCAGTCGCTCATTCGCACCGTCCATTTACGATTCAGCGATGCCAGTGCTTGTTAGGCTCCCACGCCATCTTTCTCCGCGCACAAGCAAGCCGAACCCATGTGAGGAGCCGTCGTTGTCTTCTCGCTTCGCTCTGCTTTGCATCTACTCCGTCCAACGGCAAGTGGCTGGCATCACCACGGGTGTTGGCGGCCGGTGACGATGACGACCGCGCCACCGGTGCCCGTGGAAGCCGACGGAGACGACGACGGCGCCACGGACGCCGGCGGCCGGCGACGAAGACGACAGGCGCCATGGCTGGCTGAGGCGACAGGCGACGGTGACGACCTGCGCCATGGATGCCAGCGGCGCCCGGCGATGGCGACAAACGGCGCCACGGATGCAGGCGGCCGGCGACTGCGGCGAACGGCGCCACGGATGCCGGCGGCCGGCGACGAACGGCACCACGAAGACGACTGGGGCCATGGATGCCCGCGGCGCCGCTCCGCCCCTTGCTCGCCGCCACCGACCCCGACCGTGGCGAGGAGTACCGAGTACCTCTCTCCCTGATCTCCTTCTCGCGACCTCACAGCCTCGCCCTGCCGCGCGTCACTCGCCTTCACCTCGCCCTGCCATGCGCAGCCGGCCCCTCCATCTCAGCCGCCCACCACCCGCCGCCGGTCCTTGCGAACACCTTGTTGAGCCCCTGCTCCGCATACAGCGGCTAGCACAGCAGCGGCAGTCGGCCGCGTGGTGCCGCAGCACGTCCACCTGCGGTGCCCAGGACGTGACGACCCACCAGCCCCCGCCGCTGGTCGGCTCCAGGAACGCCTCTCCGTGGCCGCGCGGGCACTCGTGGCTGCGCGTTCATCTACCGTAGGCACGACGCAGTAGACCGGCGGCAGGGCACGCCCAGCGCCGTGCACGCACAGCCCATTCCGGTGAGTACGCACGACGCTCGGCTCCAGGGCCTGGAAGGTGTTGACCAGGATCCCGCGGGCATCGAGAACCTGGGCGGCCAAACCAAGGCTGAGCTCGCACGCGGCGCCGCCGTCCCGGATCAGCTGCGGCAGGTCCGCGGGTCTGAGCGGCGGCGCGCCCGCGAACGGCGGCAGCGCGGCATCGTCGCCGAGCGCCGTCAAGCTGGCCCGCGCGGCGGGCAGGGCGAGGAAGACGGCAAGGCGCCGGAGGGGGAGAAGACGTAGGCAGGGAGGGCGAGGTCGGCAGCGACGGATTCAGATCGTCTGTAGTCACCCAAAGTGACCTTTCTCTGCAGTCATCCATCCACGCCGTCGGGTTGTGATCCAATGGCGTTAGCTCTCATCGGCTTCCTTTCCACACGTTGGGGCTCGGGCTCCCTGCCCACACGCGAACCGAGTGCCTGAGTCCATGTGCTTCCTGGCTCTTTGCTCGGCTCCCTGCATCCGCTCCGGTGACGACAGCGGCGGCGGACGGCGGTCTCTACGGCGACGGCGGCGGCGGACGGCCCTCTCTACGGCGACGGCGGCGGCGCCAACAACCAAGTTGTCTTGCTCCCGCGGGTCCGCGCTCCGCGCCTGGTCGCACACCGTGGCGTCCAGTGCACGCTTGCCGTGACTCGGCCGGTGCCCCGCCGCCGTCGTCCCCGGTCCACATCCATCTCCGACGACTACTACCGCGGAGGCTTCGGCAAGGCCGGCGGGATCGAGGCGTACACGGTGCGGCTGGAGTCGGAGACCATGGGCGCGCTGCTCCGGTGAGAGGAGGAACGGGGCCGCCCCGTATGCGCGCTCGTGTACGACACGTTCCTGCCGTGGGCGCAGCGCGGCAGCACGGTGCCACGTGCGCAGCCTTCTTCACGCAACCGTGCGCCATGGACGTGGCGTACGGGCACGCCTGGCCTCGCCGCCGTTCGTCGGCGGAGCGCCGCTCGCGCTGCCTGCGGCGCGGCAGGAGCCGCCGGGGCTCCGCGGCGCGGAGCGCAGCGAGGCCCGAGACACGCGCAGCCGGGCTGGCCCCTGGCCTGCCGCGGAGACGGCCGGACGACGCGGCCGCGGCAGCCCCCAGCGAGGCCGGAGCTTGGCGCACGGGCAGGCGGGGGAGCCCCCACGTCGCGGACGCGGCCGGGGCCGGCGGGGACGAGGACGAGGTGTTGGAGTTGGGGACCGGGACGCGGTACCAGCACTGGTTGTCGGCGCCTTAGCCGTCGCCGTCGCCGTAGAGACGGCCGTCCGCCGCCGCCATCGTAACCGGAGCGGATGCAGGGAGCTGAGCGCACTCGGCTCGCGTGTGGTCAGGGAGCCCGAGCCCCAACGTGTGGAGAGGAAGCCGATGAGAGCTAGCGCCGTTGGATCACAACCCGACGGCGTGGATGGATGACTGCAGACAAAGGTCACTTTTGGTGACTGCAGACGATCCTCAGTGGCGGTGAGCACGGGGCGGAGCGGGAGCGAGGAGGCAGGCGAGAGCTGGCTTCGTCGGATCGTAAACGGACGGCCCGGACGAGTGACTGCAGGGACACGTCAATTTGGGTGACTGCAGAGAATCTGGATCCCCAGGCCGCGGAGAGCATCGAGAACGGCTACCGCGACGTCCTGTCCGAAGCCGGCGACAGGATGGCCACTTCAGTAAAAGAACATAAACCAGCCTAATCCATTATCCATAAGCTTGGAAGGGTAAATGGGTAATTTGCAGCCCCCAGACATCTCCCCCTTAATCGATGGACAAGCACGAACAGACATAAAGGCTGGACACCCGTGCATTGCCGTAATCATCATGTCAACCTGTTCCGTGTTACACGCCACAAATCATGGCCGGTTTTAAACTTCAGAAACAAGCTCTCTACGCAGCTAGCCTCTCCTCTCAGCTTTATTTCCGCTTCATAAACAACTGCCAAAGTGCTGTGCTGCAACCACCGTCCTCCGGCATTGCCTCTTGCCTTCAACCTCTGGCGCCTGCTGCGTGCTGTGTGCACCGTGTTCGACTTGCTTCAGGTAGCACTGCCCTGCCGATGCCGATGCCTTTGTTTGCATGCGTGCAACTGGTCTTTGCATCTCTTGGCTTCATTTTTCTGCAGCATTGTTCTGTACTGAATCGGTGACTGGTGTCAGGACATTCTGCTGACCAGAGAAGATGAACAAGAACTGCGGTGACGACTGGACCGCTGATTCTCATCACCATCTCGCTTGTAGCAAGGTGATTTCACTCATAACAAAAGAGTACTATAGACACACAAGGATTTTTCATGTCTTTAATCTGTTCCAATTGTAGCGTAGTACTGTCACACAAGCCAGACAGATGTCGCATCTTCTTTTTGACAGTGAGGCGAGCATAGATAGATAGGCTGTGTTTAGATCCTGAAATTTGGCACTGTTCTGAATTGAAAAGCACTGTAGCACTTTTCGTTTGTTTGTGAAAAATATTGTCCTACTATGGCCTAACTAGGCTCAAAAGATTCGTCTCGCAAAGTACATCTAAAATGTGCAATTATTTTTTTATTTTATTTACATTTAGTACTCCATGCATGTGTTGGCATTTTGATGTGACGGAAAATCCTTTTTTTAATAATAAAATTTGGAAGAAATTTTTGAGATCTAAACATAGCCATAGATAGATGATTCAGGATTTCAGATGAATGCCCTGCATTAGAATTCAGAAACGATTGTGGCATCCTCCGTGATTCTCAGCTGACGGATGACGAAGCAAGCCAGCAGCCAGAAGCCGCGCAAGGGAACTCGAAGAAGAGGCAGAGCACGGCAGCCGAAGCTGAGCCTTCCCCGAGGCGAAGCTCGCAGACGCAGGGCGTCAGAGCATTCCTCCTCCCTGTCAGGGAGATGCTAGCCAGAGAATGCGCCAGACTGTCCAGAGCCATCAGGCGAGCAGCAGCAGCAGGCTGCCTCGCGCCCTCGACCGGCGCTGACGAGGACAGCCTCCCGTTCCCGTACACGCAGCTCGACAAGGTGACCCGTGCAGTGAGCAGAGAGGCGTTTGGGCCGCTTTACCTGGTCACATGATGTGAAGTTTTTCTTTCGTTTTAGCCATGTAGGCAAAGGCCGTGTTGGGCTCGTTTTAGTTGGGCATGCCTTTTGACCGAGGCCCATCTGGCCCTTATTGGCAGGGGCATTTGCCACTGAGAGCCGCAAACCATCAGCTCAAAGGGAAGGGGCAAAATAACTGAAACCACACACACAAAAAAAAAACCAAGACGATAACTGATTATCTGTTTCTTGGCACTGGAGAATTGTTTTCCTTTTTCCTTTTTGCGGAATAATAAAGAATGATTGATGAGTATTGTGGCTCGTAGTTTATCACCAGAAAACATGACCGCTGCTTTTCCATGTCAGTGCGTTCCTTCCTTTCCTCTACACCTCTGATTCTTTCTGAATCCTGATTGCGATCGATTACGTTCCTATCGACCCATACGCGATGTGTCACCATACTGGCTGCTCAATGCAAGTTAGTTGGCCAGTCGAGATCAAAGCAACAGCTACCGGCATGTCAGCACCCAAGGAAACTGACTGAATCGAAGGACGGAAATCTAGCCGGAATAGAATTCTAGTGCAACAGCGATACATCATTTTTCTCTCGAACGCATAGAAGGGCTGTGTGCCATTGTATTAAAAGGTAGTGAAGTTCCGAGCCAAGAACGTCGACAAGCTTGCAACTGCAACCTTTGCAGGTTGTTGCGCTTGGAAACCAAAAGATGAGTCAAGGTGCTACCAGCAGTCTCACGGAGGCACAGCTCGCACGTACGGTCCACCGAACCGAACCCGTACTCTGTTCCGTTAGAAACCTGGCTGTTTGTTAGGCTGACTCCAGCAGGTGGGGTAAAACCCCATCTATCCACTATTTTAACTGTCTCACTCTCTTATCGCTACAGTATCGTTTTGTATTATATCCGACTATATACCCAAACCGCTAGACTTAGCCTTAGTACAGCGTTAATAGGAGCGGCCTCGCATCACGGACGGACAGACAGACAGAAGGATATGGGTGTCAATCAAGGCGCGCACGTACTGTACTAATTAAGCTGTCCCCATTCGCGGCATCCCGCTGAAGAACTGGGCTCTGCCAGTGCCAACTGCCAGGCCCTCCAAAATCCTTGCATCATCTATCGTCGCTGCATGTCGTCAGGACTATCTGAAAAGTTGTGAAATGCTTGCAGACTTAGAGTGGCATGTGCGCTGACGAAGTGATTGTATATATACCACTGGTGGTTGCAGAGTTTACCATCCCAAGTCTGAACTCCGAACTCCGAAGCGGACCAGGAGACCTTTCAGCAGCAGGGTCGGCGGTCTCTCTCGCCTAGTTGCTTGCACGGCGTTCCGTTACAGAAAAAAAAAAAAAGATGGCGCACATCTGAAAGCCGCGACGCAGCCTTTTCAGTTGAGCTGCAGGAAGGCTCCCCCCAAGTGCTCGCCAAGTACGAAGCATAATCCAATCCAAATTATTAAGGCGCCTGCCTGCATAATGTGCATTGCACGGCCGGCTGGTGAGGTGACGCGTGTCGTGTGGCGTGGATTGGATTTGCCGAGCACGTCCTTGTCTCGCAGCACAACCCAACCCAGGATTAGATTAGTAGCAATGTCGCGCTGCTGTGTTGGCTTGGCTGCCTGCCTGGTTGGTCGCATGTTGCTGTCCCTCCCGCCTTGGCCACGACTGGTTCATCACGACTGCAAGTGCATCCCGGCTGCTTTCAAAGCTTCGGCCCCTTGCTCTGTTCATATCCCGCGCGCCGCTCGATCTGCGAGCCTCAAAGCAAGGTTTGTGCCACATTGATGCATTGCGTTGCAATTTATTAGCGACTGCACACAGCGTGGAATGGAGAGCATGCATGCCTTCCGTCATCATACTCATACGCGGATCGGAGCTGGCAGTCCGCCGTAAACAAAGACAGGGCGACCGGCGACGTGTTCATCTGCCATGCCTTTTTTTTTTTATGTCGGAAGGATTAGCCTCTGGAGTGGGAGCTGTACTCAACTACTGATACCACCACATCAGTATAAAAAACTACAGATACCACAAAGAAACAAAACAAAGCACCCAGTCATCCACCGCCCATGGGGCTGACAAATACTGCTAACAGAGTATTAATCTGGGCCGGCTTCGTGCTCTCTTTCTTTCTTTCCTTTTTATTTGTACCCTGGCACTGACACAGCTGGGAACACAGGAGGCCAACCAAAATTCCTTTGACGCTGACCACGGTGGATACGGCCAGCTCCAGGCTGCACAGAGAGCACTTGCCAGTTGCCACGTTCTTATTAACAAACCAAGCCTGATTATTAGCAATCCCATCCTGATTATTATCAATCAATGGCCCGATCCAAATAATTGCCATCATGTCCTACGATGACAATAGCAGTGCCGCTCTTGATCAGGGAAAAAAACTTCGGAATATTTCTTTTTCCCTATATATCTATTTTATAATAAAGGGATAATTCCTCGATTTGCTTTCCGAACGTTACCTCCGCGGGGGTGCGAATCCCGAGAATGCCCCTGATAGCGACACCAGCGGAGCCAATTGAGCTCATCACAGACGCGGGTTCCTGGCTGTCCCGCCGCTCCGTCCGCTGCCAGCTGCCGCTCTGCTAGTTTCCAACGCGCACGCACACGATTCATCATCGACCTCGAAAAGCGGCAGCACAATCAGTCGGATTTTGGAAGGGGTAGGGGAGCATTGCGGTGCGGGATGGAGAGGAGGAGGAGGATGAGGGGAGGCGGCGGGATGGCGGGCGTGGTGTGGCTGGTGCTGCTCCTGGCCTGCTGCAGCTGCAGCATTTGGCCCGGGGGCCGGATCTTCGCTGCTGCGGACACTGACCCCAACGATCGTGAGTTGGAAGCTCCTGTTTTCACAGCGCGCTTGTTCTTACTTTTGCTCGTATTTTTGCTGGATTGGGTTGCTCTGCCGAGCTCTGGTTTGGCGTGTTTAGTTGCAAATAGAGCGAGATTTGTGACTCCGAGGCTGCGAATTTCCCCGATTTCGGTGACTGTCTCGACTACATACAGAGGCAGGGGTTGCTCTTCGTGCCGCGCTCTGGTAGATTCAGTAACCCCGCGGAACTGCTCTCTTCTCTAGCTAATAAATCTCGCGGTTCCCGCACTTTTGTACTAGTAGGTAGTTACTAGTAGTATTGTTTAAGCCTAGTTTTAGTTTTCGAAATTGGGTTGTGGAGGTCTTTGCTCTGTGCGAGAATGCTCTCGATTTTAGTGTTTTCCACATTTCGAGCAGGGTGTGCTCTGAATTTGGCTGTTGCAATTGAACTGAGACTCGTGATGGCCATCCTACCTAGTACTTACTGTTATGATTTGTTGCTCTCTCACGTGCAGTTAATGTCCTCAATACACTCTTCACCACCCTCAATTCTCCTGGGCAACTCAACGGTTGGCAGGCAAGTGGCGGGGATCCTTGTGGCCAACAATGGAAGGGTGTCACTTGCTCAGGATCAGGGGTCACTAAAATGTGAGCTTCGTGACGCATTGTAGTGGCTACAAGCCTAACTCGGCTTCATTTTCTTAACCCCATCTTAGTATATTTCCCTTTGTTTCATCTTGTAGCCTATTGCCAAACTTGGGACTCACCGGGAATCTGGCGTACAATATGAACAACTTGGGTTCATTAGTTGAGCTGTGAGTCTCCAGTTATAACTTCTGTTCAACCTTGTTTTGTTTGCTGTGGGAGCTATCTTGATAACTTGGCCAAGTCATTTTTTGATGCAGTGACATGAGCCAGAACAACCTTGGTAGTGGAAATCAGATACCGTACAACCTACCCTATATGAAGCTTGAGAGACTGTAAGTTCCTAGAGTGAATTTGTGCATTTGAAGTTTTCTCAACCTATTCAGGTGGGATGGCTGTTAGGTGATCCTTTTTGTGCAGCAATCTTGCAGGAAATCAGTTTGGCGGAAATTTACCCTATTCAATTTCGACGATGACTAATCTTAAGTATTTGTGAGGATCTTGGCATCCAGCTCTAGCAATTGATTTTCCTTGGAATGCGTATCATCTGGAAGAGCTAATTTGTTTTTTTTTTTCTTGTCATGCAAAGAAACCTTAACCATAACCAATTACAAGGAAACATGACCGATGTATTTTCCAGCCTTTACAGTTTGACAGATCTGTAAGTACTTTGTCGGCATCGTCAGATGGGTCTTAATTTCTGTAGTAAGGCCTCTCATGTTTTGGTCATTGTCCTTGTTTTTAAGTTTTGAGTCTCATTTCCTATCTAATGTGATGCAGGGATCTCTCCTTTAATTCTCTTAGTGGTGATCTACCACAAAGTTTCACAGGATTGTCAAGCCTGAAACATTTGTATGAAAGGATGCATGCCTATATATTTTTCAGTTCCTAGTCATGCCTCACTAGAATGTGTCGTGCTAACCAATTCCCTTTCTTCTCAGATATTTGCAGAACAACCAATTTACTGGTTATATCAATGTCCTAGCTAATCTCCCCCTTGATACTTTGTGAGTAATCAACTTTGCAATTCAATGTTGCTTTATTTACATGTTTGATACCGTATCTCATGACCTACTTGACTATAGGAATGTTGCGAGCAACCGTTTCACTGGTTGGATACCTAGCCAGCTTAAGAAGATAAACAGTTTACAGTGAGTTATCTCGACTTCGTGACATGCAACTGCTAGAAAGCTATATCGTTGACTAATATGCTTCTTTTTTTATATAGGACTGATGGAAATTCTTGGAGCACGGGACCAGCGCCGCCACCACCTCCGTATACAGCCCCTCCTCCACCAAACTATGGGAACCGCCCAGGTCAGAATGGTGATGGTTCATCAAGTTCTGGTGGAAAATCTGGGATAGGTGGGGGAGGTGTAGCAGGAATTATCATATCCTTGCTGGTTGTTGGATCAATTGTTGCATTTTTTCTGATCAAAAGAAGAAAACGCAAAGCTGCTATGAAAGAACACTTTGAACAAAACCCGCCGTTCACTTCCTTCCCTTTGAACGAAGTTAAAGGTTAGTTAGCTTGATGGCTGGTTCTCTTGACAGATGTTTCCGCAGCTTTATCTAACTATTTATCTAATTATGTGAAAAAAAAATCTGCTTATACACATGTTGCAGACATGAAGCCTATCGATGAGTCTACCACAATAGACATAGAGTCTTCGGCTTCACCTGCTTCAATTAGTCTGAAGCCACCCCTGAAGATAGAAAGCCACAAATCGTTTGATGATGATGATTTTTCAAACAAGCCTGTTGCAAAGAAAAGTAATATGACACCTATAAAGGCAACCGTTTATTCAGTTGCAGATCTACAGATGGCAACAGATAGCTTCAGCTTTGAGAACCTTGTTGGAGAGGGTACTTTTGGACGTGTTTACAGGGCACAGTTCAATAATGGAAAGGTATACTGCATTTCTTCATGTCACAATTCCTATGTGTTCTAAAGGTACATGAATTTTTTTTACTTGTGTCTGTAAGGTATTTGAAACTGGGATGGGATTAATACATTTAGTCTGCTGCTAGTTAGTTACATGTTCACAATAACCCTTATGTCACTTCATCTTCATGTATATATTATCACATTAGTGAAAGGTGGCAATTATGTGGAGCTAAAAAGAAATTATATTTCCAGAGTGTCGTGTTTTATTGGGGAAGAATGAAGTAGCATAGACCTGAGAAATTGATGGCTTTCTGTTGCATAATGACAGCTGCAGTTTTCCTGTTCTATTATATGTCCTTTTACTTTAGAAAGTAATTATATTGTGGGATACAGAAGTTGGTCCCATTAAATATAAGGCACTTACTTTTGTTTACTCTATCTAGGTTCTGGCCATCAAGAAATTAGACAGTACTGTGATGCCATTCCAATCATCTGATGACTTTGCTGAACTGGTCTCAAACATTTCAAAATTGCACCATCCGAATCTGAATGAACTTGTGGGCTATTGCATGGAACATGGACAGCACTTGCTTGTGTACGATTTTCACAGGAATGGATCGCTTCATGATCTACTCCATCTTTCAGACGAGTACAGCAAGCCGCTTAGCTGGAACTCTAGGGTCAAGATCGCACTCGGTTCTGCCCGTGCATTGGAGTAAGTGGAAGTAAACTATATTTTTTTGTTAATCTGGATGGTAGCATTATACATGATTTTAAATACGGTACCAGTTTCCCTGTCTTGTGTGGCTGGACCTAACTGCACAGTCAAACGACCTTGTTTCTTGTTAGTGGTGATCAAATTAACAATATTACTGCTGACCATATCATGCTATCCATATATGGGCTGGTAGCACCTTTGCATATCGTTTTTTAGATGTGGAATAAAAAATATCCCATTTTTATGCGCACTTTTGCTCTTAAATTCTGATGAAATTTGTACTGAAGCTTGTCAAAATATTACATGCTCCAGTGATTATTGACTTCGTTTATTACTCTCTAGTGAAACTGTTCTAAGTTTGTCTCTAGTGAAACTGTTCTAAGTTTAACCAAGTGTATTGAGAAGAGCATTAACATGTACTACATTTAAGAGGTAAACTATACTTAAAAAAAGGATCTAACTATTTTTGCAATTTCATGCAATACTGTAAATGTATGTCCTTTTCGACTTGTTCAAACATAGTATAGTTTGGCTCAGTGTAAACTGAGAATCCATTACATATTAGGACAGGAATACTTGATACATTATGACATTATTTTTCCCTTTGAAATATTTGGATCCTTATTATTTCCCACTGAAATGTAATGCGTAGGTACCTTCACGAAATATGTTCTCCATCCATCATCCATAAGAATTTCAAGTCATCAAACATTTTGCTGGACTCAGATTTCAATCCACACCTTTCAGATGCTGGACTTGCAAGTTTTATTCCAGATGCAGAATTCCAGGTAATTGCCAATATGGTACAACACCCATTTCAAGAAGGTTGATTCCATAGTTGAGTTTAAAAAATTCAGTACATGAATAAATCTTTGATAGACATAAGCTATAAAAAACAATTTAATGAGCCTATAAAAGTTCATATAACTATTTAACAATTTTATGAGCCTATAAAAGTTCATGTAACTGTTTACATGTATCTACATTGATGGAAAAACAAATATCCTTTGTACTCCCTTGGTTATCATTTTTCCTCATGGCACTCTCAAACACAACAGGACGACATGTGGGGGGGGGGGGGGGGCACATTAATATCGTGCCACAACCCCTCACTCTATTTGTCTAACCTCGCTACTGATGCTCGAGCAAGCCTGCCAGAATTAAATCTTCACATGCCAGAGTTGACCAAGGGCTTGTTCTGTTTGGAGGGGATTGAAGGGGGGTGGGAATGGATTAAATCTCTTGCAAGTCAAAATCCTCTTCAATCCCTCCAAATCCTCTTGAGATTAACTGAACAACACCTAAAAGCGTGTGATTGTGCTTTTCCAGTGTGGGTCAGATTGGAGTCAGCTGGATCCAGACTTGCCATAGGTAGGGACAAGGCCATGCATTTTTGTCGATATGACGGGATTTACCGCGTGGTGCCGCCATTGATGGAAGAATGGAGGTTGGATCCATCGATGGAGAGTTCATTAACCCATATGAGAATGCGTGAATAGTTTATGGACCTATGGTGGACTAGACTCTAATGCTATTGTTTGAGATCAGTAAAGCTTCCCTTGTCTAAAAAGATTTACATCATCTATGCAATTCGTTTTTATGAGATCTATGCAATTCTTAACCTGTCTTTCAGGACACTGGTCACTAACCATCTCAATAATGTTGACCGCCAAATAAACTTGTGCAGGCAGCAGAACAAAGTGCCGGATACACTGCCCCAGAGGTAGACATGACCGGTCAGTACACCCTCAAGAGTGATGTCTACAGCTTTGGAGTTGTAATGCTTGAGCTATTGACGGGGCGCAAACCATTTGACAGGTACACTCCTATCATCTGTTTTTCAGCATTTTTTAGTTAGGGGTTTAGTAATTGATGATCTGGTATGCCATTGTGTATTTGTTTGCAGCTCTAGACCTAGGTCAGAGCAGTCACTTGTGCGGTGGGCGACTCCCCAGCTGCATGACATCGATGCGTTGGACAGGATGGTTGATCCTGCACTCAAGGGTTTATACCCAGCCAAATCTCTATCCCGATTTGCAGATGTGCTTGCCTTATGTGTCCAGGTAGGAATCCTGTTCTTCATCTATGGATGAAACAAACACATCCATCGTTCCATCTAAATAAAGGCTGAACCTTGTGAATCAAATTCTTGTTGCAGCCTGAACCAGAATTCAGGCCACCAATGTCAGAGGTGGTGCAAGCATTGGTTCGACTTGTGCAGAGGGCTAACATGACAAAGAGGATGCTTGATGGAGATACTTCTCGGCGACCAGATGAGCAGGATCAAGATTTCATATGACAAGCAGCACACAGGCCTTTCGGTAACATCTCATATTGTATTTATTTCGTTCAACTAGCGGCCAGCAGAGAGATAAGTGGAAGGCAACAGAAGTTTGTCAGATTGGCCAGTACATAATCACAGGTTTTTCTTGGTAACAGAGTTGTGTTCTATGGTTCATGGTTGTGTTGTATCTACAAAACAGTACCTTGATTACATTAATGCCATTCTATTATATTTTTTATGTAGATTTTATACGAATGCACCAGGTAAACAAAACTATGATGTCAAGTTTGCTGAATGTCTTCGGTTGTGCTGTTTTTGAGCTACTGCTTCTGCTCTTTTGGCTTTTTTCACTGTACTCAGACCTGTTTGTACTGTATTCGCTGCACAGTTCAGCCAAAAAAAAGCTCAAGCGAACAGGCTATTATAAAACCAGTGGAATATCGAGGGGTCTGATCTAGAATCTGATATTTCTAAATCTTCCCTTTTTAAAAAAAATACGCATATTTGGTTCGCACAAAAAGAAAAAAAATCTACTCCAGTTTCAAGCAAGTTTCGGGAGAAGCTATGGCCATTTTACTCTGAAAACACCACCACCTCAAGGCTCAAGCAGGTCAGACTGTCTGAGCCGTCCGGATGATGTGGGAATCCACTCGCTTCAACCTCATCACGGACTCCACGTGAGCTCTCAGTGCATGCCTCTCTCCCAACCTGCAAGGAACCCCCGGATTCACATTTTCAACCTCCTCTCCTGCCTTGGTAGTTGCCAGTTGGCACTGCCCAAACAAGAAGATCAAATCTCCCGATCCCCACAGCTCACTTACCTGGCTATATCGGCATGCCGCCTCGCCTGATCTGAGATCCAAGAAGATGGCATTGTGCTGCTAAGGAGATGATCAGAGAACGCCCTCCGCTGAACATCTTTCCGTGAAAGGGCCCACCTGGCGTCCTGGTCCTCCGTCCAGGAGTCCTTCTTCCTTGTAAATGCAATCTGAAGCATGAACAATACAGCCATGAACGAATTCTAGAGGAGAGGAGCATGAACAACAACAACTGTGCATTACTTTCCCGTGGAACAGCAAGTTCCATGCTTTGCCACTGAGGATGTACCGGACGGCGATCTTGATCAGATCAAGTGGCACATAAAACACCAGGCTGTACAGCCATATGGCGCCGGCCCATCGCCATCCGATGGCACTGATCGATGCGAAGCCGATGGTTGCATGGACTGCAATAAGGGTGGCCACCTGCAGATCAAGAACTTCAGTTTCAAAGCAACATCTTTCACCGTTTGAAGGTGGATGACTAGAATGCGTTAAATTCTGGTACGGCTCGCTCTTCTTTTTCCATTGGTTCTAGGACTTACCAGTTGTGCTACGATGAAAGCACAGATCAGCAGAGCTCCTGGCCTTTCGAGGAATGACAAGCCACGGCTTCGCGTGACGAAAATCAGAGCCTGGCTGATGATGCTGACCTGCAGGTACATCGCCGACGAGATCTTCTCCACGTCTTGCTTGAGAGATGTCACCTTGAAATGTGACTACAATTGAGAGACAAATCTTCAGTCAGCTTATGTATTATATACTCTGGATGCTGCAAATGTTATGTGTTAGTACCTCAAAGAATGTGGTCCTTGTGACTGCCCAGTAGAAGAGCACCGTGACCAATGCAAGGTAGGTTCCCATGACGACGCCAGTTGCAAATATCTCGTTGAGTTTCCACCTATCTGGCATTTGCGATGGCTTCACGCGATCCTTCGATATTGTCATGATGGTCCCTGATCAGAGAGATTCAGAGCACGTTCCAAATCCATCAGCCTCATGTAACCGTCAGCCATTCAGTCATTTCAGATGAGATGCAAATGAGATGACAAATTCAGAGATGCATCACCGTCATTCAGTATGGCTATGATCAGAACCATAAATGGAGGGAAATCGTACTCCCATATTGATGCCAGGATAGCGAACCCTAGCTGCTTGCATAGAAACTCAAATCAATCTGATATGTCACAATGGAACGGTTTAGTATCAAGAGTTCACATGATTTTTTTATTACCACTATCCGTATGGTGATGGACACGGCGTAAATCTGCAGGGATGAACAGCGATTATTATAAACAAACCAAATTTTTACCACTGTACTGTCCCGTGCAATGCTATATATGATACTGAAAGCAAGAGGAGCAGGACCGTGTAGTTCTTCATGCGCTGGAAGATGGCACGGCTGGTCAGGACGGCGCTGACGATCACGCTGAGGCCGGGCTCCGTGAGCACGATGTCGGCGGCGCCCCTAGCGGCGTCCGTGGCGTCGGACACCGCGATGCCTATGTCCGCCTTCTTCAGCGCCGGCGCGTCGTTCACGCCGTCGCCCGTCATCCCGCACACGTGGCCCTTCCCCTGCAGGATCCTCACGACCTCGTACTTGTGCTCCGGAAACACGCCGGCGAACCCGTCGGCCTTCTCGACGAGCTCGTCGACGGGGACCGCCGCCGCGCTCTCGCCGTCGCGCCGGCCGAACAGTGACGCCGACGGGTGCATGTTCGTGCCCATTCCCAGGCGTCGGCCGGTCTCCTTCGCAATGGCCAGGTGATCACCTGCAAGGACAGAGCCACCGATCAAGATCATTTCTTGGCGACATGCTACGGAACGAGCACACAAGTTCATGCCCGCCCATGCGCGCACCGGTGATCATCTTCACGCAGACGCCAAGATCGAGCGCTCTGCGGATAGTGTCGGCGCTGTCGTGCCGCGGCGGATCGAACAACGGCAGCAAGCCGCAGAGGATCCATGGCCCACCGGCGCTGTGCCTTGATCTTTCTGGTATCTCCTGACAAAGACACAAGTGATTTTTAGGAATTAGAAACTGATGAATACTACAGAAATCAGTAGATGGCCAACAAATAGGGATGTAAGCGGACATGTTTGCGGGTTTGGCGACAAACTATTTTTCCACGGGCTTCACGGGTATTTAGTTATGTCGCCAAATCCGCGAGTAGTCCCGCTTACATCCAACAAAATTTCCATATCTGCTACTGCTAGTCTGAATTTCACGTGGCACCTGATAAGCAACTGCTAGTGAACGGAGGCCTCTCTCAGCAAAGCTGTCAATTACTGTCTGCACTTTTTGAGCAATATCATCTTTGTTGTAGCACAAATTTAAGATCTGAAAATTGAACAGCATCAGAAGTTCAGATCCTGAAGAATAGCATTCAGGCACCACCGAAACAGAGTAGTAGAACTGAAAGAACAGCATAATTGTATAAAGGCCTGGGATACACGCACTGTGATACAGTGCGGAGTTTCTACAGGAGTACGGAGTACCTGCTCAGGAGCACCTTTGCTGACCCGGAACCAATTTCCACTCGAATCAAGGTATGTTATAGCCGTTCTCTTATCGACAGGATTGAACGGGAAAAAGTGAACTTCAGTGATGTTGGCGCGAGCCTGGCAAGGACCACGATAGCAGATAGGAAATTAGGAATCCTCTTTAAGAACAGGGATATCATCCATGAATCATTCCGAATGTGCATATTCAAGTCAATCAAAGAAATTAAGAACCTCTTTGGGGTCAGCTAGCATGTTAATGATGGCCATATCAATTGCATCTTGATTCTGCACTCTTGATGCTCTTGCAGCTAAAAGAATCACCATGTCCTTGTCAATTTCTCTACTGAACACCTGAAGTTACCAAATGATGGATCAGCTTGCACACTAATCATCGCTAAATGAATACACCGTACCTTTTATTTCGTCATAAAAGTTACCTCTATTAGATTTTTGTCAACAGTAAGATTGTTGAGAGTAAGAGTTCCAGTTTTGTCACAGCAGAGAACATCCATTCCTGCCATTTCCTCAATGGCTGTCATCCTTTTAGTGATCGCACCCTGCATAATGTTAAAACAAACTTAGGGACAAATGATGTATTAGCAACTATTATCTGAAGAAAGATGACAGCAAGTTCGTTTCAAAAAGAAAGATGACAGCAATGCCCTGGAACACCTGTTGAGATAGATGATGAGAACCTATTGCAAGAGTGACTGACAGAACGGTAGGCATCGCGATAGGTATCCCACCGATCAGGAGAACAAGCACATTGTTGATTCCGCTTCGGTACGACCGGTGCTGTACTGGGAACATGATAATAACCTCAAAAATGACCCCTACCGCAATTGAGCATATACAGAAATTCCCAATACAGGTTAGAACCTGAAATTTCAGTTGGGATTAGCTTAGACCACAGGTATTCATGTGCAACTACAACTTTAGTACACCAGATCGTATTATAAACATTTAACAATTCACCTTCTGGAAATGGCCAACAACCTCTGTGGAGTCCACCAAATGAGCTGCCTTTCCAAAGAAAGAGTGGATGCCGGTTGCAGTGACGACAGCTTCAATTTCTCCATGTTTGCATGTTGAACCAGTGAACAGTAGGTCACCAGTCCTTTTGGTTACTGGAAGGGATTCACCAGTTAAAACTGACTGCATTATGGAAAATACAAGAAAAAACACTCAGGCAGATCATTCAAGCTGACATGTTGATCTGAGCATACCAGTGGCTGCTAAGATACTTATGGAAACAATGTTTTTGACTAGAATAACGGAATTGGGTAATTACCTGGTCAACTTTCATAGGATCTCCCTCTAGAAGGCGTGCATCCGCTGGTATGATGTCACCAAGCTTGATCCTGATAATATCTCCTGGGACCAAGATAGAAGCATCCAACTCTTGCCATTGCCCATCTCTAACAACCTGAAAGGCACACCCATGTATGAACACAGCAAGATCATATTCAAATAGTGCATTCTATGTTTATAAAAACCTTTGTTTTCAGTGCCAAGCGCGCCATGAGATCTGCAGCAGCATTCCCAGCATTATTTTCCTCAATGAAGCTGATGATGGAGTTGATAACCAGAAGACAGACGATTCCAAGAAAATCCTCCCAGTCAGGACCTTGACTCTGAACAAAGGAAAACGGACGCCAAAAATCAATATATTTTCATTAGTGAAATTACTGTTTTAGTAACATTTTCCAGAACTTGTTGAGTACCAGCCAAGGATCATATCTCAGTGGTACAAACTTACACCGCCATTTCCTAAGACCAATGCCATCACTGCTGCTGCCTCCATCACCCAGGATAAAGGGTTCCACATGAAACTGAGAAACTTCAGAATCTTGTTCTCCTGACAGAAAATGAGAACCACGTGCAGAAATCAGGAAATCAGAGTATGTGCATCATCCAGGTAGATAATATTTAGTCAAAATTGTCAACTTACACGCTTCTCCTCCAATCTGTTTGCCCCAAACAGCTGCAAACGTTCTGCAGCATCCGCCGACGAAAGGCCGCCGCGTGATGTGTTGAGGTGCTCCAAAACCTCTTCCAGGGGGAGAGTTTCCTGTATAGACACAATGCATCCATTACATCTGCACAAAATCCAATCCAAGTGATACGATTTTTGCATTGTCGTAGCCGGTGCACTTACCAAATCAATCTCACTGTTGCTGAATTTCTCAGGAACAAGCAGAGGATTGCCCAGCTCACCAGCCATTGTTGGTCTCTGTGCGAGCAAGGATCAACGGTTCATCAGGCACAACATGGTAGATTCTTCATGAAACTGAATTACACCTTCATCAAAGAACTCACCGTTCAAGAATGTGGTGGGCAGAGCATTGGCAACACGCTTGAAGAGGGAGCGAAAGGGAGCTGGCAGAGTGGCAGTTGGGCTCCTACTCCTATCCCCTTTTTCCTGCCATTTTGACTGCCCCAAGCCCCCAACCACCGTTCAAACCCTGAAACATCCCTCGCAGAGTCGCAGGCAGCTGGCTGTCAGTCGACATCCAGAGTCCAGACCAAACAGTCACCTTTTTAAGCTTCTTTGAGCGTCGATGCCGGCTGTTCTCTAGTGTGCCCACGGTCACAAATCACAATGGATCGACGGCTGACAAGGGCTGCAACTGCACCTTGTAAGTTGTAACTGCCGGTACATATCTTACATGATGCACATAACAATTTGTTGAAAGATATACTCCTACCAACCAAGCAACAATCATGGTACGTTAAACTCTCTTGGCATGTTGGAATTTTAATTTTGATCAAGAGTAGATTTCTCCATTGCCGAGCGCGCAGGCCGACCAATACGGAAATGGGCGTAGGCTTTGTGCTGGGTCCATTTGTTGTTGGGCTATGCTTACTTTTTTTTTTTGTCTTTTTATATTTAAAAAAACACTTCATTCGTCCATTCGCCAATTGAAACGGCGTAATTGGACTTCTCAACTTCAACTCAATTAGCGGAGTTTCTTTTCCACGTTTTTTTAGAACATCATAGATTTTATATTTGAATTTTGATAAAGTTGAGATTTACAACTTTGTACTAGTTTATAGGGCTTATTTGTTTTTATTCTCCCAAACTCGCTTAGATTATCTGTATCGCAGAGATTTTCTCGATTCTCGCATATTTAGTTCAATCCATAGCCTCTCGCTTTTAGAAGAATCAGAAATAATCAAAACATTTGGCAGAATTTTCGCTTATTTTTACTGATAAACCGATTATAAGCGGAAACAAACATGTCCTATAACAGTTTTGTTTTAGCCATCTCCGTGCCAAATAATAAATACAATATTTAGATCCACAAATATAAATCGAATGCAGAAGTAATTATTTTGGTACGAAGACAGCTTCACATGGAAATTTCTTTGAGCCAATTAAGTTGTCGATCACATCTGACACTCTAATCTTGTATAAAATTTATCATCCACTGAGATGTCACAGTTTTTTTTCTCTCCACACCTACGAAGGTTTGTCTCGGTGACTCGTTAATCTTATTTTGTGTTTATATTAAATCACTCTTCAACTATTGTACACACATGTAATCTTCTATATCTAAATAGGAGGCACTCACTATTTATTTATCTCAACATACAACCATACCACATCACCATCCACTAAGCCTCCACATCACCATCCACTAAGTCATCTATTTATATCTTTCAATAATTTTTTATAACTTTATGTATGCAATTCTTTTTTATGATTTACACGCAGGGTGTATCTTAAATTTCTGTTGCGCGGGGAATTCATAGTTTAGAAAAAAATTTGCCACTACCGCCGCACATTGGGCGTAGACGTGGCGGTATATACCACGGAAACGGGGAGCGCACCAGGCGCCAAAAAGGCATCCTCCACCACCACATCTTCGCCGTGCTCTTTTGTCCCCAGTCCACCACGGCAGCGGCACCGCCCCAGCCAAAATGGAGGTCTCCGCCTCTCCCTTATCGTCGCCCAACTGTGAACTATGAAAACTCCGACGCCACTCCGGTAGGCGGTAGCCACTGCTCCGCCTCCGCCCTCCGCTGCCTCCTTCCTTCGTCTCCTCTGGTGAGTAGAGTAGCCCCGCCTCCGCCGCATCTCTTTTGAGCCAACTGGAGTCCAACAGGGTACGGGGAGGGGATAATCCATCTGCCCAATCTGACGACCACGAGGCCTAAGGCTCTGTTTGCAGGTCCACAATGGATCGTATACTTTTTCTTTTCATCTGCTTTTGGAACGCGCGGTTGCTGCTCGATGGAATGCAGGAAGGAGTTTGTGACAGTTGGTCGCCGACTGTGGACTGGGAAGCTATGCGTGCGGACAAGGGGAAAGGTCACGCTGCCAGCTAGCTTCCCCCGTTACCCATGGGTTTCCCCATTTTCTGTTGGATTTGGGAAAATGAACATGGATAAAATTGGGGAGGGTGATGAATGGGCAACAGGCATGTGGGTTTGGGTGTGGATAGAGGGTTTGCTTTGCCCAAACCCTCCCAGCGACAGGTATAGCGGCCATGCGCGATCCGGTTCCGTATGTGGGTGAGCAGCTTAGACTGTGATGGCTTCAAAAATTTGTGATTAGCCTAGGACCGGCAGTTACATGGAGTAGGCTACAATGGTTGGGCGCAATCTATGGCCTGGTAGGAACTGTAGCGTCAGCACCTGATGGGATACTGTAGAGTGTAGAGCGCAGGGGGGAGATTGTCCTAGTTCAATCTGAGACGGTGGTGCTACAGAATTGTGTAGAACGAGGTCCAGATTGTGCCTTACCTTTTAGCTCTGCCTCGTTATTAATCCATTAATTTTCCTCATCATGCAATTGCTTTATTAATATTTGTCAACCTGGATCGATTAAATTCACAATACGCAGAAGATGTCTATGAGAACATACCTCAGGATCTGTGAGTCTAAAGTAGTCTAATGGCTCCTGTGCGCAGTTGTTGAAGCAGAGCTGAACAATTTTTCAAGAGTCGGTTCAACATGGATACTGGCTGCCTGTCATCTATGAACATTACTGGAGCTAACCAAGCAAGATCTTTTGTGGAGCATCTTCCCACGCGGAGATGCTTGGCAAGTAGTCACCATACGAGCTTTTCCGTAAAATCTCTTGTGTTAAGGAATAGAGGAAGAAGATCACACCGTAGACATGCTGCCTTGCAGGTTCACCTTTTTCTTCACTTTTCTGTCTCCATATTTTCATGCCATTTCTTGTGAAAACATAGTTGATTGGCTTTTCTGCAGGTTGTCTGCAAGGATTTTCCAAGACCTCCACTAGAGAGCACAATAAACTATTTGGAAGCTGGACAGCTCTCTTCATTTTTTAGAAACAGTGGACGCCCCAGTAAACCATTACAGGTCGTGATTGCCGGTGCAGGTCTGATGTAATTTGTGATTAATGTTTTCACAGATTCTTTTTGGTAAACTAAGGAACTTACAGGGCAACCAGATTTGTTTTTTAGCTTTATTAATTTGTGACATGACTTTTGCAGGATTGGCTGGTCTATCAACGGCGAAATACCTAGCAGATGCTGGCCATAAACCCATATTGCTTGAGGCAAGAGATGTTTTGGGCGGAAAGGTCTGATAGATGCTTACATGATTGTTTACCACTGTCTGAATTGTTTGCATTCGTTGTTTTCACCATTTGTCATTTATCATTCTTTTTTTGGTTTGTTTGCTTATGCTTTGACCAGGTAGCTGCTTGGAAGGATGAAGATGGAGATTGGTATGAGACTGGGCTTCATATCTTTTGTAAGTTACAGTTCTGATTCATGAAATTTTCTTCATGATATTTGATTGCTAGATTAGCAAACTGTTAAGGCACACTATTACTCAAACTTCTAAACCACTTCCTTGTGTATATCATGCTTTCATTTGTCATTATGCCACAGGAATTTCTTTTAAGGAATTTGAAGGAATTTTATTGAACTACTATAGTGCCAAAATATTCTGAAAAATTTTCAGACTACTAAAACACGCAGCAGTACATGTTTTAATGTTATATAAACCATTTTCGCCCATAGAGAATAGTATCATAATGCCATTATTGAATTTTTTTCTTCTGTTTGCAAGAGCACTAAATTGCTACCATTCCCTTTCCTAACATATAATGATATCTGACACTAATTATGTGGCTGTATGCAACCATGTATTTTTGTTCAAGTTGGAGCTTATCCCAACATACAGAATTTATTTGGTGAGCTTGGTATTGAGGATCGTTTGCAATGGAAAGAACACTCCATGATATTCGCCATGCCAGACAAACCAGGAGAATTCAGCCGGTTTGATTTCCCAGAAACTCTGCCGGCACCTGTAAATGGTAAGATTATACAGAACGTTGGAGTTGTTGCAACAGATTTTCTAGAGAATTCAGAAGCGCATTCTAATATTCGGTCTCTTATTTTTTGCTAACATATAGGGGTTATTAGGGGTTTTAATAGCGGCAGCAACTACATACATCATTACCATTGAGCTTAACTCTTCCACTTGATGCCATGCTATGATTCACTACTGTGCTTCTAACAGGAATATGGGCCATACTGAAAAACAATGAAATGCTTACCTGGCCAGAGAAGGTGAAGTTTGCTATTGGACTTCTTCCAGCAATGGTTGGTGGTCAACCTTATGTTGAAGCTCAAGATGGCTTAACCGTTTCAGAGTGGATGAAAAAGCAGGTACAAGTTCAATGTATTGATTAGACTAGTCTCTGCATACAAGACATTCTGCCATCGCATCAATACAAGAGAGCTTGTGGTTTGCCAATAAATTGTTTCTTTCCTGTCATATCTTCCTGAAGAAGCATATGTAGTTCCATAAACGGAAATGATTCATATGCTGAATTTCTTATCTTATGTTTGGTTATAAACCCCTTTGTGTGCAAGTTTAGGCTGTGCAATGCTTTACTGTTTCCTTTTTTTGGAAAAATCCTAAAAAAACAGGTGGGGGTGAACCGCCTACTGGTTAGCTTTTGTTAACTGTTGCAGTTACTTAAGGTTTTTTATTAGTTCTTCAGATTTGGTTTCACTTTTGTCATTTTGAATACAGATAGTAGTATATCTTTCTATTGTTTATGGAGCCATGTGGTGCCTGATACAATTATTTTGTCAGCACAGGGCGTTCCTGATCGAGTGAATGATGAGGTTTTTATTGCAATGTCCAAGGCACTCAATTTCATAAATCCTGATGAGCTATCCATGCAGTGTATTTTGATTGCTTTGAACCGATTTCTTCAGGTACAACCGTACAGCTGTTGTTGATATATGTTATTGTCTAATACATACTTGCTTGTTCTGTTTGGAGAAATAGCTTACAATTACATATGTTGGTTCTTCCTTTCTTGTCTGTATGTTACTTGAGAAAATGCTAATATGTATTTGCACCGTTAAGATAGTATGCGGGTCTTTTGAAAATATTACTTTGTGTAACTGTGCAGGAGAAGCATGGTTCCAAAATGGCATTCTTAGATGGCAATCCACCTGAAAGGCTATGCATGCCTATTGTTGATCACATTCGGTCTAGGGGTGGTGAGGTCCGCCTGAATTCTCGTATTAAAAAGATAGAGCTGAATCCTGATGGAACTGTAAAACACTTCGCACTTAGTGATGGGACTCAAATAACTGGTGACGCTTATGTTTGTGCAGCACCAGGTGCGATTTATCTGCAATAAATCTCGTTTCCTGTGCAGCTATTTCAATTTAACTTACTAGTCTTTGTATTTAGTTGATATCTTCAAGCTTCTTGTACCCCAAGAGTGGAGTGAAATTTCTTATTTCAAGAAGCTTGAGAAGTTGGTGGGGGTTCCTGTTATAAATGTTCATATATGGTTAGTTGATCGAAATATTTTGTTCTGAATTGGAAATTACTTCATTGCCTTGTGTGGTTATGCTTCTCTCTCAAGATATTTCTAAAGTTTTGCTGAGAATTTCTGTTGTTTTGAATACTTCAGGTTTGACAGAAAACTGAAGAACACATATGACCACCTTCTTTTCAGCAGGTCAGTACTGTTCTTCATGTCCAAATCGTGCTTCCTGTAGTTCATGCATTTCTTGTGGGGTATATCTTGATTATGATTATCTATCAAGATATTTCATGTGCTATTCAAGTTATGGACATTCTACATGTTTGAATGCCCATTTTCTGTATTAAATAGTACAGTAAATACCATATCCCCTTATACTGGTCTTGTTTATGCTCTTTTCAGGAGTTCACTTTTAAGTGTCTATGCAGACATGTCAGTGACCTGCAAGGTATTAATTTGAGCACCTTATTAGTGTGTTTTAGTTTTATCCTAAATCAAACTTCTCTAACTTTGATTAAGAGTGTTTTAGTTTTATCCTAAATCAAATTTCTCTAACTTTGATTAAGTTTATAGAAAAATGTATTATAACATCTACAATACCAAATAAATACACTATCAAGTCATGTTTCATGGTGGATTTATTGGAAATGATTTGATGTTGTTGTATTTTTCTATAAACTTGGTCGAAGTTAGAGAAGTTTGACTTAGGACAAAACTAAAACACCTTGCATTTTGGAATGGAGGGAATATTCTACAAACACAGCATAGAATAGAAATGCATTAGGCATGATATCTTCATTATTTATACGGTCTCAGAGATCTTTACATGTGTCATACAATAACCACCTAAATATTTTATTAACTGCAGCAAAAGGTCCTCCAGCTTACATGATTTTAAAGGGATTCATTATTAAGTGAACATGTGGAAATGTAAATATACTGCACACTACTAATTTTAGTCATCTGCGCACATACATGTAATGAAGTGCAAGACGTCAGTCATTGTGAACATGTCGTATTGACGATGAATCATGATTTGTTAGGTTGCAAAGAAGATGAATGCACACTCACCTTTTTCCTTTCGTTTTGCTTTGTAATTCTTTTCAGGAATACTATGATCCAAACCGTTCAATGCTGGAGTTGGTCTTTGCTCCCGCAGAGGAATGGATTGGTCAAAGTGACACTGAAATCATCAATGCAACAATGGAAGAACTAGCCAAATTATTTCCTGATGAAATTGCCGCTGATCAGAGTAAAGCAAAGATTCTTAAGTATCATGTCGTGAAGACACCGAGGTGAGGATAAGGCCATTCCGGTAGATAATCGCAGGGGCGAAGCTATGTGTGTGAGTGTGGGTGCACGTGCACCCACAAAATTTTGCAAAAGCCTTTATATGAGCCAAAATTTCATCACTTTTGCACCCCCTAAAGCTCATATCTATGCACCCACAAGACATAGGCACCCCCCTCAAGTTTGCTCTTGATTCGCCCCTGGATAATCGTAAGTAGCTCTAGTGATAGTTTTATGTGTTGTTTTGTTTCCTTATGTTCATTTTTTTTTTTTTTTTTGGCTTTGCTTTGGCAGATCGGTTTACAAGACTGTCCCAAACTGTGAACCTTGCCGACCCCTCCAAAGGTCACCGATTGAAGGGTTCTATCTAGCTGGAGATTACACAAAGCAGAAATACTTGGCTTCCATGGAAGGTGCAGTTTTATCTGGGAAGCTCTGCGCACAGTCCATAGTTCAGGTAAATACTCACCATGTTCCTGGTTGTACATAAAAGATCAGATTTCTATGTTGTTGGATCATTTCAATATGATACATTTTTGGATATAATGATTTCACATTTGCTGCTTTCAGGATTACAGCAGGCTCGCTCTCAGGAGCCAGAAAAGCCGGCAACCTGAAGAAGCTCCTGTCGCACCTTAGCTCTACTTAGCTAGCATTATCCCCGCTGGGTGTACCATCTTATCGCCTATTTCGTGGGAACCCACCAACTGCTTGTGTTGGAGGGACCAGTTATGGACCTTATGGTCCTTTGACAATTTCCTAGAGTTGAACTGTGACATTAGTTGATACTAGCATAGATGTACGTGCAATATGTACGTGTTGTGAGATAATCAAACAGACAATAGAAAAGAAAAAAAATAGAATTAAAAGGAAAGAGTTCCGATTGATTAGCGTCATTCCTTTCTCATTAGTAACATAGATGTACGTACAACATGCATGTGTGAGATAATCAATCAGACGATAGAAAAAAAAGGAAAATAGAATTAAAAGAAAAGAGTTCTGATTGATTAGCGTCATTTTTTTCTCATTAAAACTAAGAGAAAGAAAGTAACAGATGGGTATACATATAAAATGAATGGGTATACATGTAAAATGAGGTGAGAAATAAAAAGAGAAATTGGATGAAGCATTTTGCATCTATGGGTTTCGAGTTTTTCCAACCTTATCCAAACTGCGCAGTGGGGTCAGCGTGAGAGGTATATCTATGCTTTTGTAGGTAAAAAAGATTTTTAAAAAACTCGCTCTTTTAGGCCCCGTTTGGAATGCGGGATTTTCTCTTCATTCCTGCGTTTTTTCTGTGAAACTGAATTGATTTATGTGAAATTTTTACACAATTTCTATGAAATTTCTGCGTTCCAAACAGGGCCTTACAGTGTAAAAAACAAAGAGAAGGAAAGTAACTGTCGTAGTTCCGGGAACCGGGGTGACACAAGCAGTAGATTTGTTGTTCGGTGGGGGATGACAGCACGGACTCGCTCCGAATGGTGAGCCGGTAGACCGAAGGTTTATGCTGGTTTGGGATGAAACCCTACGTCCAGTGGAGTGTGTCTCTTGGATTATGAGATGTGTGGGGGTGTTACAGTGAGCGCGAGCGCAGTGAGGAAGAGTCTTCCTGTTGCTCGGCCCTTATGCTCTTGGTGTGGTATATGTTGCCTCTCTCCCCCGAACTCGTGAGCGCCTCCCCTCCTTTTATAGTTCAAAGAGGGAGGTTACAGTATCAGGGAGAAAGAAGAAGGGAAAAATGGATACAGAGAGGAGGGAAGGGACCCTGACACGTGGGTCTCTTTATTACAAGAGTCTTGCCAGAAGTCCGTGCATCCTGGAGCGCTCTTGTCACGTGCGGTGAGGTCGTCTGTCCGGGATCCTGTAGCTAACCCGTGCCCGGGGTTCGGTGTACCTGCGAACGCTCTTGTTCTCACGGGGTCAAAGGGTCGTATGGAGGTGGTGTTCCGTCCCGTCCGTCCTGGCTTCCTTTTTTTAGCTCCTGGCGTCAGACGGGCGTGACGATAGACGGCGGATTATCCGGCCACGGAACATCCCTGCCGAGTTGTTCCATTTGTCCGTAACGGCGTCTCGTGCACCGTCGTGTCCCAACGGGAGGCGGAGTTCGGTCGGTCGCCTTCTGACTTGTAGGGCCGTACGAGGCGGGGTTCGGTGGCCCTGACCCTTGCGCTTGTTTGGTCGCGCTGGTCTCGCCAGGCCTCGCCAGGTGTCCCCCTTTATAGGGTCAAACATAGCCCGGTGTCACTCCCCTAGCCCTGTCGTAGCGGGGTGTTCCAGACGTGTAGCGTCAGGCGGCTGATGGCCCGTCCTGTCGCAATGAGCACGCGCGCGGGCGTGCGCTCGGCAGTCGGTGGCAGCGTATGGTCGTCACGTCGCAGCAGGCGTGAGAGCAGGAGGGCAGCGTGATGTTCCATCAGTGGACTTTCCGCTGTCTGGTCGCGGGACGCACGCCGGTGGGTCCCACCGTCGGTCGCGGCATAGGTCGGGGCTCTCCGCCTCGCCCGAGCCCCGATCTGAGGGTCGGCCGCCTCCGCCCCGTACGCGCGTACGGGGCGAGGGTCGGGTTGGCTCGTTCCCCCGGTCGCCGTTCGTTTGGTTAGGGCCGTGGGCCTTCGATCTGGGCCTGTGCAGGCCTTTCAGGGCTTCTTTTCTTGGGGTTTTGTTTTCTCCCCCGTCAGTAACAGGTGGGTATGGGTATAAAATGAGGTGAGAAATAAAAAGATAAAGTGGATGAAATATTTTGCATCTATGAGTTTTGGACATTTTTTCTCTTTTCTAACATTTTTCAAACTGCGCAGTGGGATCAGGATGATGGGTATATCTATGCCTTTATATGTAAAAAAAAATTTTAGAAAACTCGCTATTTTATAGTGTAGATCATATCGGGAAAAAGTGATATATATGTAAAACGACCTGCATAGCAATTGTTAGACATTTGTCAAAGGAAAAGCAATAAAGAGATCTCAGATAGATATTATCTTGTAGCAGCACTTTCAGATGGTGGCTTCTATGAGTCGATCAATCCATCCACGTGGGGAAGAATAGTCCATTATGCTTCAGATAAGCTAAGTCAGCAAGGCTTTGGTGCCCCCTGCTCCCTGAACTTTATCAGAAGAGCTTCTGTAGCACTCACTGAACATGTTCAAGGTTTGTGTTAGACAAAAGGTATACGAAAAGACCATAGATAATCTCTAAGCTATGTGTCGCTTGTCTTATTGGGTATACTATATTTGCTAAGTTGCAATTACCAAAGGAGGTGTGCAGAATGGACTTTGGCCGTGAGATATTTTCGCTCAGGTTCCTGGCATCTCAATAATTGTCCTTTTGAGCCAAGATATTATCACTGGTCACTGGTACTATATAAACATATATACATTTAATATCTGGCATGTTGGATGTATGCCTCTGATGTTACATCTAGCTGAACGAAGCCAGCTTACTTGGTGTAACTTGATAACAAAGAAAGCATCAGAACAATATATTTCTTTAGATTTATATTGTTGACCCCAGAACCATTTGGTGACCTTGCTTATTAGGATATAATAACAGAATAAAGCATCGCAGATTATTCAGAGATTTTTATACGACAGCAGGACAGGACGGGAGCTGAAGATAACTACTCCAGGGCCCCAGGCTGTGATGATCCCACGCGCCATGCCTGTCTGCGCCCATTGCTTTGTCTGGTCTTCCTCTGCCGGTGGCGGTTGCGGCGGCGGCGGGCCCCTCCCATTCCCAGGTGCGGCGCGCAGATCTTTCTCGCTTCACTTTCCATTTTCTGGCGGGCGAAGGGGCCAACAAATATCGGAGGCCTGATATTTTCCCGGCCCTGCCACGTGTCACGCCACCACGTGGAAAAGCGCCGGCACGTAGGCGTAAAGCTCCGTCCAGGGTCCGATTCCTTTTAATCCTCTCTTTGTTTATTGCTCTTTGCGTTTGCCATTCTCTCCTCTGTGGCTTGGCTATATACCTCTCTCTCTGTCCCCTTCCATTCTTCGACGTTTATCCAGAGCCCGAGCAAATCCTAGGAGCTTCCTTGATATACTTTCCGAAGGTTATTTGATATTTTCTTGGGAGGGGTGCGGTCAAGAGCTCATCTGAATCCCGCTGAAATTTTCGGTTTTCTTGCCTTGGCTGTGCCGCTTGTGTCGTTGGCTTCTTCTAATCATTGAGGGCTTTCTTGGTTCTTGAGCTGCCATCTTCTGCAGCTTTGTCTCCCCAATCCGTAATCATCCGGCGTCTAGGAAATTGCAGTTCTTTTTTGCACCTGTTTGTTTATTTGTTCGTCTCCTGCCTTCCTGCGGCGTGGTTGAAGTTTCAGAAAGGGGAGATTTTTTTTTCTGTTCATCGAAGAACCAGGGAACACAAAAAATTGTTTCGTCTGTTCAAGTTTCAGGGAAATACAAGCAAATCCTTGGAATTTGCACCCTTAGCTTGTTCCTTGTCTGATTCAAAGAATCCAATGGGGGATGTATCGTTGAATCCATCCATTAAGGCCGCGCCAGCTGCTGGTGTCATTGCCAAGGTACTGCTAAACAAGAAATCGTTGTTTCCTTTCTGCATATCGTGTTTATAGATCCTGTAATCTTCTTGTTCTATGCTGAAATGCTGTTTATGTAATTTCATAATCCCGTTTCTCTTAACAATGATCTTAGGCGTCAAGTTTGCTATGATGATTGCGAACTCCTTCCTATTCAGTAAACTCAGGTGTCGAAGCAATGGACGATGAAACTGGCTAGAGACATAAGAGTTTGTGTGCATCTGTTGTTGATGCTGTAAAGCTTTTTTTTATCCTTTGCAATGAAAGGAGACTCGGAAATCGGCCTTTAATTGGATATGAACTTTTGTTGCATAGACTGCTCATTTCCAAGCTAGAAAATGTGCACTAACGTGGACTGGTGCTTGTCTAAATATATATATATATATATAAAAACTAGTCTTAGGAGTAATGTTCTGGATAGTTCCAAATAATTTTGTATCATCGGAATAGCACTGATGTGCCTCAATGCCTCCTGATCATGACTTTTGGATAGTTCTTCTTTTACATCATTTTGTTTGCCAATTCCTATACACAGTAAATAAAATGTTTCATTTGATTCTTTGACAGGGAAACCGAATTCTGGACACGATGTCGGCCGGGTGGACAGATGAGAGGCACATGATGTATATAAGCTCCATGGAGGCTTCTTTTGTCGATCAACTGTACCATCCGCAGAACACCAATGGCAATGGCTTCAAGGTTCTCCGCAGGGGTGTATGGGAGTACATCAAGTATGAGAAGACTAATGCTCGTGTGCAAAGTGGGACCAAATGCTGTCTGCCTGCAAATCCCTGGATCCAGCACTTCAGGCCACGTGATTGTGGTAGCGACACACAAAGTGATGGGCTGGAGGCTTCGGTGGGTGATCATGAATCAGGTACTCAGGCGAACCAGGAGAGGCTTTCAGTGTCGCATGGAAGGGAATGTGAAGGTTGTAAAGGAGAGAAACGGCTTCTTGATGAAAGTACAGGTGGCTAACTTGTTTTTCTTTTTTCTCTCATCGTTACATTTTGGCCGAATGCTCAAACTTCTGCTGCAGTTGTCTGAACATTTTTTATTAAGTATCACAGCTCAGATATGAGGTGTCCACTCCTAACTAGCCAGGTAGCTGGTTCACAATTTTATCCAGTCCATCTGTGCTAGCTTTCCGTGACATGTACTAAGATCCACAACTGGTGCCATAAAAATCCATTCATATGTTTTATTAACACCAACATATTTTATAGAAGAGACCTGAACAATAGTACTGATCAGTTGTGCTTATTGTTCATGAGCTTGTTTGTTTCTGTTCATGATATATATTAGGGTATCGTTACAGCCAACTATTATATATTGATGGTGCTGAATTCAGCTGGCACTGTTCAGGAGCAGCATCAAGCAGTAAACTTGTTTCTAATGCCCATTTTGTATCTTTTCTCCCTCTCCAGAGGTCTCTGATCAGAATTTTGCTGATGATGAGGCGGAAGTTGAAGCAGAATCAAGGAAAGCATGCAAGAAAAGGATATTAAGCAGCACTTCACACTACCGTGACGAATGATCAATTTGCTTAATCTGTTGCAAGAATCGAGATGACTATCCTCAAAGAAGGTGTTAAGTTGATGGGCCAATTCTCGAGATTTTTCTGCAGCAACAAAAGCTGTTGGCATCCAAGACACCTTGAATCTGAAGGAAGACGTTGAAGGGTAGCTGTTAGTGACTTTGTGATGGAAGGAGTGGAGCAGGCAGTTGCATTTTAACGGATTAAGTTCTTGTGATATGTATCTGTGTATTTTTTCCAGTCCCCATTAGTAGTGCTGTTTAGTGCGTCACTCTCTCGTCAGAAGGATATTAGGCTAGCTGTCTACTTGGTAGACATGTGTTGGTTGATCTTATGAGTGTGATGCTTTTCGCTGCAGCTTTGGGGGCAATTACTTCAGATTTGCAATATGAGTGAAATGTAGCACACGTCTTATGTTTGCCACATGATGGGAATCATTTCAGATTTCCGATTTGCAAACGAATTTTCATGCCTCAACTTTGTGGATGTCGCACATGTTCCCAGAATGGAGGTATGTGCTTTGCTGCTTGCCGTTGGACGATGATCGTTTTTTATTACTGATTACTGAAAAATAAAGTCACAATGACCACGGTCCATAAATCATTTGATTTCCTGTTTAACTCATGAACTGGTCCTGGAGACCTGAATTTGAAAATATTGCCAATTTCTCTTACATAAGACATCCCCTAGACCTTGTTCCCCTTCAATACCTATGCAACTGAACAAGTCCGTAATTATCGACTGCAACTAAAAACCTCGTCCGGCCGGCTAGGATGACACAGTAACATTACTGGTGGTACAAGTACAACCTTATTTTTTCACTAGTTTAGAAACATTCTTTACGACAAAATTCAGATTTCAGAGAAACTCTACCAGCGCTCCCTCCTACGCGCGACCCCCTCGTCTTCCTGCTCCACCCAGGCTTTATTTAGGTACACGTAGATGTGAGTGGAATACACGTCTGGTTTAGAGAGATTAAAATGTGTTTAAATTCACAATAATTTAAAATTTTCTCCCATCCTTTTTATTCCACACCGTACCCAAACAAACCCCATGCGGCCAGGCCTCCCCTCCGACCTTCTATTCTATCTGGTACTAGGTGGCAGTCGGCTTGCTCGTACGGTACTCAACAGCGCCACAGCGGTTACTTTCGCTCCCGCCTCCATGGCATGGCCATCCACCGCACCAATCTCTCCAGATATTTCAAATCCGCAAGGATCACGCACAGATCGAAGCAATCCAGTGCCAAGCCCTTCGCCTCCTCAGCTCCGACGAGTGATGCTATACACCCCGAGGGCCTCACCGGGCTCCTGCACGGCACATGTTCGCTGAAATGCCTCAGAGAGCTCCACGCGCGGCTCGCCGTCGCGGGTGCGATCCGGGGCACCTCCGTCATCACGGGCCTTGTCGAGAGGTATCTTTCTTTTGGGAAGCCCGCGTCGGCGGCGTTGCTCTTTGCCGAAACCTACCGCGGCCGCCCCGTGGTGTACTCGCTCAATCTAGCGGTCCGGGGCTTCTCGGACCATGGCTTCCACCGAGAGCTTCTTGATCTTTACCGGGAGCTTTGTGGTTTTGGCTCAGATAACTTCACGTTCCCGCCGGTCATCAAGGCGTGCACAGCCGTCTCTTGCCTTCGGCTGGGGAGGGAGGTGCACTGCAGGGTTCTGCGTGCAGGGCATGGGGGCAATGTGGGCGTTCAGACTGGGCTCCTTGACATGTACGCTAAATTCGGCCATATAGATGTGTCAAGGAGGGTGTTTGACTGCATGGTGCAGAGGGACTTGATTTCTTGGAACGCGATGGTCTCAGGGTACTCGCTCAATGGATGCTTCCGAGAAGCTGTCGAGGCATTGCGGGAGATGCAGCTGGATGCCATGAGGCCAAATGCAAGCACTCTTGTTGGCATCGTTGGCATGTGTGGTGGTGTTGGAGCCAGGGATGTTGGTTATTCACTGCATGCATTTGCACTGAGATGTGGGGTGACTGACGATGAGTCCCTTGCATCTGCATTCATCTCAATGTATGCTGCGTTTGATGACCTTTCCTCATCTCGCTTGGTGTTTGATCTACAACTTGTGAAAGATTTGGTATCTTTTAATTCCATGATATCAGCGTACATGCAGCACAGCAATTGGAAGGAAGCTTTTGGGATCTTCAGACTGATGCATTGTGCAGGCCTAGGGCCTAATCTGGTTACGGTGGTGTCTCTCCTTCCATCTGGCAGTGATTTCCTTGGAATTAACCACAGTGAATCTGTGCATGCCATTATTATCAAGTTTGGCCTTGCAGAGCAGGTTTCTGTTGTCAGTGCTCTTGTGTCCATGTATTCGAAGCTTGGGAAATTGGATGCATCTATGCTCCTTTTCTATTGTTCTACCGAGAAGAACAATGTCTTGTGGAACTCTATGATTTCTGGATACCTTGTGAACAATGAGTGGAAAATGGCTCTTGATGTGTTTTGCAGGATGCAAATCGAGGGTGTCGCTGCAGATGCAATTACTGTCACTAATGTGATCTCTGTATGTAGGCATGCAAAAGATTTGCATGTGGCGAAGTCCATACATGCTTTTGCTGTTAGGAATAGATTTGAATCAAATCATAGCGTCATGAATGCACTCCTAGCTATGTACTCTGACTGCGGAGATATATCAACTTCCTACACATTATTCCAGAAAATGAAAGTGCGCATGTTAATATCTTGGAACACCATGATATCTGGTTTTGCTGAAATTGGAGATTCAGAGGCTTCTCTAATATTATTCTGCCAGATGCGCCATGAAGAAGTACAGTTTGATCTAGTTACTCTGATTGGTGTTATCAGCAGCCTTTCAGTATCCAAGGATTCCACAGTTGGAGAATCAGTTCATTCTTCGGCAATCAAAAGTGGATGTGATTCAGATGTTTCTCTCACAAATGCCCTAATTACCATGTACACCAACTGTGGTATCGTTGAGGCAGGTCAGCAACTTTTTGACAGCTGCTGTTTGAGGAATACAATCACGTACAACGCTCTGATGAGTGGATATCGGAAAAACAATGTATCTGAGAAGATATTGCCTTTGTTTTACCAAATGCTCAAGAATGATGAGAAACCAAATCTTGTAACCTTACTGAATTTATTACCTCCTTGTCAGAGTCAGTTGCAAGGGAAGTCTATACACAGCTATGCAGTACGAAATTTCACAAGGCTGGAAACACCCTTCTTCACATCAGCAATGGGAATGTATAGTAGGTTCAACAACATAGAGTACTGCAGAAAACTGTTCAGTTTGGTTGGTGAAAGGAACCTTATAGTATCAAATGCCTTCTTATCTGCATGTGTTCAATGCAGGCATGCTGATATGGCAGTTGATTTCTTTAAGCATATGCTCCTCCTTAATGTCAAACCTGATGCAGTAACCATGCTGGCACTCATCTCAGCATGTTCACAGCTTGAAAATGCAGATTTCGCTGCATGTATTACAGCTGTCATGCTTCAGAAGGGCTTTGTCTCAAAGGTTTTAGTTCTCAATGCTCTTATTGACATGCATTCAAGGTGCGGAAGCATATCATTTGCAAGGGAGCTCTTTGATAGCTCAGTGGAGAAAGATTCAGTCACTTGGGGTTCAATGATCAATGCATACAGTATGCATGGGAATGGTGAGGCTGCCATTGATCTTTTCTCGATGATGATAGATTCAGGAGTGGTTCCAGATGACATAACTTTTGTTGGTATATTATCAGCCTGCAGTCATAGTGGCTTGGTAGAGCAAGGAAGAAGATTGTTCAAATCACTACAGGCAGACCACGGCATCACACCACGAATGGAGCATTATGCGTGCATGGTGGATCTATTGGGCCGAACTGGCCACATGGACGAAGCATATGATATTGTGAGGTCAATGCCATTCAGGCCATCAGATAACTTGCTTGAATCATTGCTTGGCGCATGCAGATTCCATGGTAATAGTTCTAAAATTGGCGAGGCCGTTGGGAAATTGCTCATTGGATCTGAGCATGGCAACTCAAGATCTTATGTCATGCTCTCGAACATCTATGCTTCAGCTGGCAGATGGAGTGACTGTGAGCAGCTGAGATCAGATATGGAAGCAAAAGGATTCCGAAAAAATGTGGGGGTTAGCTCAATTGGGATGACATAATAGCCCTGATGTAAGTATGTAACAATGGTCTAGACTCTAGAGTTTGAGATTTTTTTTTTTGGTCACACAGTACAGTTTTGGAAAATGTCTATGCTCATATCTAGTTGACCTTTCTTACAGGCAATCACTGGGCGGAGCACTTTTTTTTATGCACAAGAAAACATTCCATCATTCTTCCATGGCTTAATATTTTGGAATGGTTGATTGCTGCAAGTATATTGCATTTGAAATCAATTATTACAATTTCCAAGGATTGTGGACCATATAAATGGTAAGGCATCGCACAGCTGCACTATTCTGCTTATTGGTATCATGTTGATAAATACAAAAAAAATGGTCGGGTTTTTTTAAACACAGATGATGGGCAACAACTTGAACGGACTGACTCAAGGAAATCTTGTTATATCCAAATCAAATATCAGTTACATGAAGACAACAGTATATGCAGAGGGTTGAGCAGAAACAGCTGCAATTCTGGAATAATGTACTGTCCAGTTGTCAGGAAACCATTTAAGTTTGATGCACAATCTTCTTACAGCTTCCAACCACCATGAGGTTATATGTGTGAATAGTAGCCAGCACAGCTGTTCCTTCTTCATGGTAGCACACAATTTCCTTAGGCTATCCAGCTTGTGCCAATAACACCAATATCAAGAATAAACTACAGAAATAAATCAAAATAAACATTGTACTAGGGAGCGAGTCGAAGTCTTCTCCTGTTATTATTGTATGGTGATCCCCTCTCCCAAATGGATCCCCACCGCTTCAAGTTTCTCCCCTGCCTCCAGTCTTCTCCCTGAAACGCCATGCGTGCATTGCCAAAATCCCCTTTCCTAGCTATAGTATTCTCCTACGATAAAGGCATACACATTCGAGTGACTTGAGTAAGTTTCAGATTATGCTTTTGTATTTATATTTTGATTTTATGGTTCATGTAGTCTTTTGTATACTCTACTTTCATGTATTGTTTTCGATTACCTCAGCTTTCTTTTTGGCTTTTCTGATAATTTATTTCATGAGTTCTTTCGATTCTTGTGCTTGACATGGGATTACCTTACAGGTCAACAGTTTGTGGCTATAAACATGGTTGTGCACCATGGACAAAATACATCAGATTCTGGTAATTCCTGGGTATTCTTGTTTGAGCAACTTCATATATGAAGGATACATATGCAGTAATACGGTACTGTAGTTTATGATCTACATCCGTTTGATCAATAAATTGACATTTTAGATTCAAATATTGATGAAATACAAGCTTGCTGTTGTGAATGTATCATTGTTTGTTTTGATAAAATCAATTGTAACTCAAGACTAGGCTTTGGCTGTTTTGTTGTCTGTCCTGATTCTCATCTTCAACGTTTCTTCTTCAATTAATAACAAATTTATTGAATTGCAGATCAAAAGGATGGCAGACAATAATACCAAAGTGTCTGATTCATCTCACAAAGTTCAGTAGGCCCTAAGCTGATTGTAGGTACTGATGAAGAGGACCATAATAACCTTTAGAAGACAGTAAGTGCCAATTTTTAGGCATCAATGCAGCAGGAACATCCTATGTGCCTTTTATTGGCTGAGAGCAAAAGCAGTTTGCAAGAAAGTTTAGTTGAACCAAAGGTTCCTACTGGTGTTTCTATCAACCTTTTACCAAAATTGGACAGCAGAGAGTTTCCATGCACCAATGAAGTTCATGATGGTATTCCATCTTCCTCTAGCAAAGCTAATGAATCAAAGGAACCCCAAGATGATTATAGCAAACTGAAATCAAACACGACCAGTTCTATATTTGAGGCATCAACGCAGCAAGAATACCCTATGAGCCTCATGTTGAATGACAAAAAAGGCGATTTGCAAGGAATTTCGGTTGAACAAAATGCTCCTATTGGTGATTATGCCGCCCTTTCTCCAAATGCAGACAGTAGTGAATTGTCATACACCATTGAAGTTCCTCATGGCTTTTCAACTTCCTCTAACGAAGCTTATGAGTCAAAGGGATCCCAAGATGATTCTATTACAACAGAAACTTCTGAAGTAAATGCCTGTGTGGCTTCACAGTCTTTGCTTAGGTTAAGTGAGGGGGTCCATGATTATGGTAAGGTTACTTGCGAAGCACCATCTGCCATCCTGAAAAGGGCAAAGGAAGATAAACCATTGGTTGCCCATTTATTTCGTAAGCGCCAGATGAGCCTAGGAGATACACGGCACAAGGTGCCTGCACCTTTGAGCAGATCAAACACCGGCAAGTACTTGAGAATGGATAAATTCCTTGTTGATACTACGACCCCTATTGAATCAGTAAAAGCTGCTGCATCAAAGTTCGGTGGCAGCATCAACTGGAAAACTCGCAGGGCACAGACAGCACAGGTAACTGAGAATTGCTTTCCCTTCCTTTTATTTTTGTATATTGATTGTATTTTTTATAATTCTGTAACATACGCTCGTTTGTATAAGCAGGAGAGTGACCATATTGTACTTGAGCTTGATAAGCTGAAGACCAAAATTTCAGAATGTAAACATCAAGCAGAAAATGCAGAGGCTGCAAAGTTCTCAGTACTCAATGAGCTTGAGAGAACAAAGAAGCTTATTGACGAGATGAAACGTGTCCTGGATAGGCAACGAGCCGAAGAGGTTGATGCCAAGGAGGACTTGGAGTTGTTTCGATTTATTTTACAAGAGATGGAGGAGGGAGTTGCATTTGACGATGTTGTGGTTATAGAGAAGTTGAATAATACTCAAGAACGGCACAAAGCATTGGTTGCCAAAGCGATGTTAGTGAAAGGTGAACTCAGAAAAGTCCAGGAGGATTATGATTCTTTGTTGATTGAAACAGATATTTCCATTAGAAAAGCTCAGGCAGCCTTTGCAGCGTCCAAAGATGCAGAGAAACAAGTAGAGGAGCTCACTGTAGAGCTCCAAGGACTGAAGGCGGTGCTTGATTTGGCTCACGCCACATGCCAGGATGCCAAAGAACGCAAGAAAAACACATTGATGGCGTGTGACAAGGATCGGCTTGCATGGGGAAAGGATCTCAGGCAAGCACACAAAGAGCTGAATCAGATCAGCACGGACCTTTCTGCTGTTCAAGAATTGCAATCACAGCATAATACATCATCCAGCTTGTTGTTCAATCTCAAGAATGAGCTAGCCGCTTGTTTGGAGGCAAAGCTAATCGAGGAAGCACAAGAACAAGACAGCAGAACTCATAAATCCATGCAGGAAATCATCATTCTTTCAAGGAATGAGCTCGAGGAGCACAGGAAAAGCATAGCTAAGGTGACAGATGAATTATGTTCTCTGAAAGCTCTTTCTGCATCACTCAAATCAGAGTTGAACAAAGAGAAAACAGCACTTAAGGCCACTCAGCAGATGGAAGCGATGGCATTCATAGCCATCCAGTCTCTCAAGGTGGATATTAAAACGTCACAGCAGGAACTTGAATCAGTTCGTGGCAAGGAGCGCCAAGATAAAACGGTCAAGTTGCCCAAGGTTATCGAAGACGCATCCCAAGAAACTGACAAGGCTAAGTCCGTTGCTGCCAAGGCTCGGGAGGAGCTAAGAAAGACCAAGGAAGAAGTGGAGCTGCTGAAAGCTGCTCTTAGCACCACGGAATTCAGGCTTGAAGCAGTTCTGAGGGACATAGAGGCCGCGAGAGAATCTGAGAGACTGGCCCTCAATACTCTCAGAGCATTGGAGGACAGCAAGGTTGCAGTAAACGTTGAACAGCAAGGATCTTCTCAGATGATCACGCTCGACTCGAATGATTACACATCCCTGATTCATAAGACCCGCCAGGCTGAAGTGCTTGTACACAAGGAAGCCGCTGCCATTGCACAGGTTGAGGCGGCCAAGGAGTCCGAGTCGCGCACCTTATCCAGGCTGAACGAAACCGTGAAGGCCCTGAAAGAACAAAAGCAGGCGCTGGCCGCCGCCACAGAGCAGGCGGACAGGGCCAACGAAGGCAAGCTGGCCATGGAGCAGGAGCTGAGGAAATGGAGAGAGGAGAACGGGAAGCGCCGCCGCAAGGCCGGTGAAGCTTCGAAACCTGAAGCCAAACCTTCAAGCACAGCAGAGATCGTCGGTGGAGACACCAACTGCACGAGCAAAGATGACTGTTGTGCATCCTCGTCCGTTCATCCGCTGTCGGACGAGTCCGGGAGGAGCAGCCCCAACGATCTGGTCCTGCAACCGAAGACAAAGAAGGCAAAGAAGCTGTCGTTCTTCCCACGCATCACCATGTTCCTGGGCAGGAGGCGGCTCAAAGCTGCCACGTAACAGAATGCTCTTGCTTTTCTTTTTTTTTTTCTTTTTTCTTTTTTTTTTTTTTGGTTTGAGGTGATGCTTATCTGTCCTGGGACTCTGGGAGTGTGTAAATTTGCAGTGCGTAATAGTATGTTCGATGCCCTGCATATTCCTCCGGGCTCCAAAGACGCCGCCGTCTTCAGCCCCGGTGGCGACAAGGGCACCACCGCGGCTCCCGGTGAGCCTGCCTGCCTGCCGACTGAATTCTTACTGTTTGGAACACGTTTTTTCCCCACTCGGCTGACCAAACCCGCCGGTTTCTCTTTGCAGGCAAGGACAACTCGATAACGACGGCGGGGCTGCAGGCTACCAACAACGGAAGCCGCCGCGTCATATCCTCCTCGGCGATCACCGCCGGAGCTGTCGTCGCCTAGCTCATTCTAGACCTCTGTCAAGTTTCCCTAAAAGTTACCAGGACGTGTTAAATGTCGTCGTCGTACATGACAGATAAACTTGCTCTGTGGTGTTGTTGTCTCTGTTTTCCTGTTATGCTTCGGGTACGCTGCTGAATGTTAACGTACGTACGGCATTTGTAAGCTAAGCGATGGGTTGTATACTGGTGCATATGGAACCTGGTTGCTGATCCTCTTAATCACCACTGTTTGCTCTGAGCGTGCGATGCATTTGATCATCCAGGAAACTCGATTCCTAGTCCGTCCAATCAGGACGGGACAGTAATTTTGATGCCGATAGCATGATGCACTCTGTCTTTCCCGACGACATTGCAGCACATGTAAGCACAAATGCCCGCAAGTTATTCGCAAAAAAAAGCTACAAAATGTTAACGTTCAAAGGCCATAGCGGGTCGCATCGACAGAGGCCCATCAGTCGGCCCGGCCCACTCTCGTGAACCAATACCAGCAAACAAGGTGTGGCTCAGCCCAACTCCAGAAAACAACGCGCGTGCGCTCTCCATCCAGTCCAGACTCCACACGGTGGCCTCAGCCCAACTGCCACCCTGCTCTACTGATATAGAAGGAAGAGCCTTTCCGTTCGCGGGCCAAGAAATAACAGGCAACACGGCCCAAGAGGAAACAATCCACGCGATTTTTTTTGGGCGATACATCATCTCTTCCGCGTCACTGTGTTTGTTAGGGTGAATAGGCCACCAGTGATTGAAGCGCGTGGGGCGAAGCACCCCGTGCTTAATATTGTTTATTATTTAGAGAATAGAATAGATTCACATGATCAATTTACTATCCTTTATTTAGACAACATCAAACACACCAAAGCTACAATCTCTTATGCTTGCAGAGGTACGCCGCTGCCGAAAGGTAGGAAGCTTGTGCCTTGTGGAGTATCAACAGCACTACAAGCACTGAGCTGATCCATGCACAATAGGGATAGCAACACGGAAGTACTTTTTACAAAAAAGCTATGAAGTTTAGAATTTGGATCATGGCGGCCATAGTACCAAGGTAGAACTACAACAACAGAAAGAGACATTGCAACAATTGTCCTTCAATATTTTTTTAAGAACAGGAACAATTGTCCTTCAATATTTTCTTAAGAACAGGTGTCCTGTAATCAGTAGGCGAAACCAACATGAGCATAAAACGCTCACCATTACAGCTTGATTCGTACTTGGTGCTGGACAATACATCTGAGAGATGATTAATACTGCACGTGCAAACTCATATATACTACAATAAAACATGAGAAAGCATTGGTCTACGTGCCTGAATATATTCAATAATACCATAGTGCCATGTTCCAGCAGGTTAGATAATATTACATGACTTATTCGAATAGATTAATAGTAGTAATGGAGAGGGAGCTGGAATAAGATGGGGGGTATTTATTCAGCCAAAGTGATAGAACACACAACTCTTAACATGGCAACTTGATTGATCACCCATCACCCTCTTCGATAGTAGAGATTCCAGGTCTATCGGAAGCAGAGCTGACTAATTTCTTGGACAATAGCAGTGTCAGCAGGCAGCTTCAATCAGAGTTGACGCTTGTAGACCACCAGAAGACCCTGCATGAGAGGCTAGATATATTAGCATCACTGGTGAGTTGTGAACATGTTATATCGTACCTGCTTAACATAATTATAGGAAAAACAAAATCCATATCAATTCATGCGCTATCAAATCGAGCACATACTGAATAAAAATGCACAAAACATTCATCTGTTGTTTATATGCATTGGTTTCCTTTAATTCAACTAATACGAAGTGGTCATTTCTTTGCACTATGGTAGTAACTATCAATATTGCTTTCTAATTCATAACAATAGTATATACGTTCGTAAAGGAATGCAATACAGCAATCCACTAATATTTCTCTCAAAAAATGACCCTTGGTAATGAATTAGAATAAGAAAAGAGAAACAACGACAGCTTGTGAGTAGCAGTATCTCCAGAAACTGTGGTGGCTCGAGAGCAAGGCAAGGTGCGATTGTACAAGGAGCAAAAAAAAGTCAGCTAATGAGTATTCATGTATGACTTGTGAGCACTAACTATTATCTAGGAACAAAATGAAGCATGCATTATTATCTAGGGACAGCCAACACGACTGAAACAAAAAAAAACTATAGAGCCTATGCAGCCATAGAAAAAAGGAATTAATCAAAGATAAATTCCTCCTGTACATTAGAATGTAGAATCCAAGGTTTAAAAAACAAGGATAATGAATGCACCAAAGTGGTAAAAAGGTAAGCCATGGATACCAATTTACACGAAACTATTTCTAAATAAGTCCCAAAGATTGAACAGCCTAAGTCCAATGACTGACCAAAAGAACTTTCAATGAAGTTCTGAAAAAGTAGAACTAACATTATTTCGGCAATGGAAGGCTACATATTCACAGGATGTAGAGAATATATAAAGGCAAGAAGTTGTATGGAAAGAGTAAGGTAGACAACAGGAGCTAAGCCATTTGTACCAAACACCTTCCTTTAATCCTGTAGTAAACTATGGATCATGAGGGTTTGGGTTGGAAACTTGTTCATAAATGTTACCATCAAACAATGGAAAAAATTTAGAAATAATTAAATCACTCAAATTGGCATAACTCTAGGAGTTTACACCAAGGAAGAATATGTTGAGAACCTGCAGCAAAGTGTCCATCTTAACTAATGTATAACTCATTGCCCAAGTTCTCCATGTGCGTGTGTGGCGCTATGTAAATTAATATAGAAAGTTTATACATTGGAATATAGATTAATCGATAACATTTGTTACTATATTAGGTTTCTTGGTCAGATAACAGCAAAGCCAAGGACACAGAACAGGAGTAAATATACCAGGTTAAGTTGCTCTTATGGAGAAGAGCAGTGGCTAGATTCAAGATAATGCTATTAGCCAGAGCAAAATTCTGGATCAGCAAGCTGCAATAGAGAGGGAAGAATGTAAATTTGTAAGGAAGCATAGAAAAAGAGAAGTGATAGTGACAGGTATATAAAAAAATACAGAAAGGAACACATATAGACGCAAGTGCACCAAAAACTATGGATACCTTTTGTTAGTTAGGCAATCAAGTGAAGCCCTCATCTGACACTGCAGCAAGCGCTTTGCTAGCCATGTATTTCTTTGAAACCTTGGATTCTGTATCATCTCCCTAGCCACAACAAAAAAAGCGGGTCTCAGTGTACCGTGGGAAAGGAAGGGAAATAGGCTAACTACGTTACTGTGGCCGCACATTTTCCTTTCAGCATCTCATCATCAGGCTCCTATGAAGAGCCTCTAGCAAGCAGAAACACAGTAGCCCTTCTGCAGACAACGCAACTAAAATCACTGCTTGACAAATGCAGAAGGACCAAGATCCTTTTATGGATTAGATTCTGACCTATGAATAACTATCAGATTTCTACTAAATTGATGGCACACACAACAGACCATATTAGTTCTCTCCAGGATTCTGCTAATTTATTTCCTTTGGTAACCAAATCATACAACAAACACAATGAACTATTTTTTACCTGAAGAATGAGCGACTGAGACATTTTTCAGTATACCGGACCGTATGTGTGTGGCCTTTTTGTGATAACCTTTTGCCTAATCATTCTTCTTATAACAATTCACGCTTTGCCTATCGGATCAGTTTTTTTCAGTACTGTGGCAACTGACATATATTATATGCCTTTGAGGTTCACTATAACCGATTATTTGCTAAAAAAATATTGTAATGGTGTCACAAATACTTACACATCAGGCTACTGCAAGATTAACCTTGTAGCAATTTGAAGCATGTATTTGATGACCTTGACCATTAATAATGTTTTCTAGATAGAAAACCTGGATAGTGAGGTTGTGAATGTATATACCTTACAAAAAAATTCCACCGGTGTGCTAATAAATTCCATTTCTATTTATCGACATCCTAAATTCCATGAAAAGAACAATTTAGGCCTCAAGAACAGCATACCATGACATTATAACAAACCCTAGGTAGAATCAAACGAAAATGCAGTTAGCAGAAATGTAAAGAGGGCAAGCAGGAAGCACTCAGAGGGATCTGATGTCATCCCAACCAATATGCCGTAATCCTCATGGTTTTCCATATTATTAGTTAGACAAGACATGGTTGCAAGGACTGAATATGAACAATCACTTCATACCGCCAATGCCTGAAGCCAAGTGCTCTGCCATGATTTAACTTCTTGGCTGACACTGCCTCTGAAAGCATGAGAAAGAAACATGCATTACAATCCTTCTATAAGGATAACCACAGTGTTTATACTTTATACATTCATCAAGATTAAGCAGCCAAAGTGAACATCTGCTAGCTACATCTTTAAGACAAGAACCAACAAGGAATTAGCAAGATTAACTCATTAACATATAATACTACCTGGAAACGGTGGGGATAAAAAAAATAATTGAACTGCAAGCAGTGTGGAACATTAAGCAGTCGAACTCCCTCAAGCCAAACACCTCCTGCAAGCAGCGTACACCAATAGCCAAACTGTGAAGCTTGCAATCTAGGTAGGAAGCAAGGAGAGTCCAGACATGCTGCTCATTGTGGCGGAACCGCCGATTTAATCCGGGCTAAATACACCTGCCACCATTAGCTCTCAGTGTACTTAGGCCGTACTAAACCCGGTCGTCCGTCGAGAAGCCTTCGGCCCTCGATTCGTACCAAAACCCAGAGAAACCGACATCACACACATTTGACCCTCGATGGAGCCACAACAGTTACATCATCACAGGCATTTGAATAGATAGTAGTAAGACTTTAAGTTACAACCAGGTCATGAATAAAATAGATTCAACGTAGGTTCATAATAAAATAGAGTTCGAAATAGTGTCTCGCAACGGAAATTAAAGATCATAGTTCACGATAAACAAAAGACTTGCAGCAGGAGAGTGACATCATGCCCACTGATGTCACCTCATTGCCAGATCATGACTCGGCTCACTCCTGATGGTAACAAGCTCCTCCACCCACACAGGCACAAAAAAGGAGCTCCATACCTGAAAATCAAAAGTTGGGGGCAAACCCTGAGTACTAATTACTCAGAGGACTTAATGGCATTGGCTTACGGCTGACGCAAAAGCTTGTTTACTATCATTTAGGTCCTTAGCCATTGATTCTTAGCAAAGATTGATTATACATAAGGTAGCAGGATTTGACAGCCGCTACCCCTTATGATAGAAAGAGATAATCATTTAGAGTATAACAATTGACATAAACTTGAAGCATCCGAATATCAATCAAGTAACCAATCATGTAATATTCGAAAACATGAATCATAATCATATGGTATTAAAGTTATTACTACGTTGCCCGTCAGTGATATTTGACATTCTCACACCTGGTGAGCATCAGCGATTCGAATCGATTTTTAATTTCCGGGAATAACTAAAAGTGCCAGGGGCCCATATGCTTACTCACACGACGGCTTTCCCACATATAGTCCCTCTCCTCCACCTGTCCTATCCCAAGTTCGATTCACTCCCACCTGACTCCCGGGTTGTGCCCCCATGACGAGCCTGCCGACATCTCGGACTCCCCGCCATGAGTACCAAGCTCCCCCGGGCCACCTTCCTCTCAACCAGTGGGTAGGAACGTGTTTCTGTTCTCCGGATGGCACAAGTAAGGTTTCACCGGCCCCATGTACCGGATAAGCACATCTAGCAATGTTATACCAATCAGCAGGCGAACAGCGGACGGGCCTTAAACGACTCGGGCGGAGCCATCACACCGCAATAACACACACTGCGAAAAGTAAGGCTTAATCTCCGCCCGGTCTCCACTTAATTATCATCAACATCACAGACTATCATGGCAAAACTGCCAGTGTTCCATTTCTTTTTCAAAGTCACCCTACGCGACGAGTGACCATTCACTCGTGTCTACTCGAGCCTAGCATTTCTAGGCAACTCGTCCTACGTACCTAATATAGGTGCTAGGGCTAGGACGGCCAGTGGTTCTAATGTAATAAGGTTCCAAACAATACCTAATGCATATGCGTAATCATAAATCATAATTTGCTAGGAGGATGTAGGGCCTGCCTACCTTCCTCGCTAGGGTTAGTGTCGTCGGGAGCGGAGTCGGCGGCCTGCTCGAGATCCTCTTGCTGCGGGTACGGCTCCGGGTCCTCGGGCTCCTCGATCAGTGGCTGTTCCTGCGTCTGCTCCTCGATCCCGTGATCTATATGCATGCCATCATATGCAAAATGAGTGCGATGAATGCAGTGTAGGACAGAGCGCAGTAAACATATAACCCGCAGTGGAAAAAGGGCAAGTAAGTAAACATTTCTATTTTACGATCTATCTCCCGAGGGGGAGAAAAATCAAACTCTCCTATGAAATCATACAGCCCGTCATCTAAACTTAACCAAGGACCCACCACGTAACCCATGTATCCATGTCATGACCATGCATTTATATGATGTGGCCTTTTTGACCCCATTTACCATTTCTTCCATTTACAATTTGGTCGTTTTTTCCATTTACTCGAGCCTCTGAGTTTAAATAGCTCTACGGCTCCAATTGACTTAAAATTTTTACAGCATGCTCATGTCATGTACAAGAAGCTACTGACAAAATTTCAGCCCAACTGGAGTAAAAATGAATTTATTAAAAACCTAACAATTTAACAGTGCTTTTTCTTCTCGGATTTCTCATTAATTATAGAAAGGAAATCTGACCATGGAATTTGACCAGTGCTTATGATAGACTATAAACCACTTACACAAAAATTTACAAGTGAGATACTTTCCATTTGGCAGGGTGTCTATTTGTCATTATTAATTAGAGAGGAAATGGACATGCATGACAAAACAGTATATAAGGCCTGCACCTATATACTTTCTGGACTTTAGACACTATGTACAAGCCACCATATTTTTTGTGAAATTTTCTTAGCACCCTAAGGCCATCTTTTCCATTTATCAAGTTTAGCAAGCGATATTTTGCCATTTTCAAATCACCATGCAAAACCCACATGCATGGCCTCATTTTGGACCAATGAGCTAAACCTGCTACTACTAATCTAAGAATAGTATCAAGGGTTCACATTAGCCACATTTTATTTAGCACTTACTTCCCATTACCATAAATACACATTTTTATCATGGAAAAGGAAAAACAGTGTGTACATGAGCAGTGCTAGGGCTACAACAATTCATACACTGTCTAAATACTCTAGACAGGCCACTATCCAAGTTTCACCTCATTTGAAGTTCATTTACCCCACTTTCGGTATTTATTTTGCTTTAACATGCATGCAACAAAACCGAGGGTAAAAATGTCTTTTCACATGACCACATCATACCTAGCCTGTAGATCTGTTCAAGAGAAGTTCATAGGTACTGAGTTTGTCCATTTTGGATTTTTCTTTGAATTTATATGATTTTTCAAAGTTCAAACCGAGAAAAAGGTAAATAGAAAAATAAAAATCCGGATCCGAGGACCTCTACGTAATTAACCATAGTTTCCAGGGGCTAGCGCGTAAGTTCTGCAAGACTCAGCCCCCCGTGCGGGAGGACCGGGTTGCAATTTTGGAAAAGTCCGGGGGTTAGATCTAAAAAGATCCGGCCCCGTCTTCTTCCTCGCGCCGGCCTCGGCCGCGCGGCGCGGCGCGCGCGCGCCGGCGAGCCGGAACCGCGACGAGGGGCGCGGGGGATGCGCGCGAGGACGGTGCTCACCCTGGGCTAGATCTCGTCGACGGCGGAGGCGGGGTTGAGGCGGGAACGGCGGTGAACGGCGGCGGCGTCGGCGTGAACCCGCGCGTCGCGGACGGCGAGCTCGGCGTCGATCTCGTCGGAGAGGGGGAGAACGACAACGAGGGCTAGCGGGGGAGGGGCGGCGTGGAGCGGCGGTTGCGGTGGTGCGGTCGGTTGGGCTCGGGGAGGCCGGGAGGCGGCGGCGCGAGCTCGAACGCGAACTCGCGGCCGGTAATGGCGGGCGGGTTTTTTGGGCGCGCGGCGCGGCGCGGAGAGGGAACGAGTGGCGAGAGTTCGGCTAGGGTTTGGACGGGGGGGGACCCCGCTCCCTTTTAACGGGGTCGGCGGGCGCGGCCGGCGGCTCGCCGTCGCGCGCCGCGCCGCGGTTCGCGCCGTGCCGCGGTTCGCGCCGTGCAAGGCGACGCGGATCGCGGGGCCCACCCGTCAGTGACTCGGCCTGGGCAGAAGTTGATTTGTGTTTTTCTCTTCCACTGAAAATCGTCTATTTGACATATTTAGAGTCCGATTTTGGAGAAGTTCCCTTTGAAGAAAATGTTCAGCTCTTTGAGTTCTACAAGTTTACCAATTGGCTCGGATCCAAATTCGACTTTAAAATATGAATTTCATTTGAATTTAAGTGGCAGCCCTAGGTGGTTTCAGGGTACCTTTATTGTTTGGAAAAAGGAAAAACCCTATTTCCAAGCCTTTTCACCCAAAGTGCATTTTGGGTAACTTGCTTAGAATTTCAATATCTACAACTTATCCAATGGGAGTGTTGCATGAAAGTGGCTGTAGGTTTGTGCAAACTTAGGGTTTTTAAACAAGGCTGATTTGAGTTGGTTTTCCGCACTGACAAAGAAAGACTCCAAATCCTATGTAGCCTTCATTATCTGGCCAACCCCCAATTATGAAAATTGTTCAAAACTTCATTATCTACAAGTTTGGTAATATGAGTTTCCCCTAGATCCCAATAGATTTGGATTTATGAACAAGAACATAGTAGAACACATGCATAAAAATCAGATTTTAAGCATTCCATCTCATCCAAACAAGTCATAGCCTAATTACATGCAATCACATGATGCTAAATGATGCTTAGTGCATGATTAAGATATGATAATGCACTCGAGATGCTGGAGCATCACAACCCACCCCCCTTAAAAGAATCTCGTCCCGAGATTTTGATGTGATGTGGGTGGAATAGTTTAATAAAACGAGCATGTAAGGAGTGTTAGCTAAACATACTGGTTTGAAGTGGATGGGAGAAAACCCGGGTGTTTAGTTTGTAGATATTCTTCAGTTTCCCACGTTGCTTCCTCTTCGGAGTGATCACTCCATTGCACCTTATAAAAGTTGACAGTATTACGCCGTGTTGACCTTTGTTTTTGGTCTAGGATTTTGATGGGTCGGGCTTCATAGGTAAGGTCAGGCTCAATCTGAACTTGAGACGTGTCGACTTCTTCTTCCGGCACTCGTAAGCACTTTTAAGTTGTGACACGTGAAACACGTCGTGCACCGCCGCAAGATGTGGTGGCAACTCCAATCGGTAAGCCACTGGTCCACATTTCTCGGTGATCTTGAACGGGCCAACATACCGTGGGGCTAGCTTCCCCTTTACCCCAAAGCGATGTACCCCCTTCATCGGTGACACTCGAAGGTATACATGATCACCCTTCTCAAAAACTAGCGGTCTCCTTCTCCTATCCGAGTAACTCTTTTGCCGGGACTGTGCGCTCTTCAGGTTACTTTGTATGAATTTTAATTGTTCTTCGGCTTGAATTACCAAATCAGGGCCAAAGGTGACGCGTTCCCCGGGTTCAGACCAGTTGAGGGGTGTTCTACATCTTCTGCCGTATAAGGCCTCGAAAGGTGCCATATTCAAGCTCTTCTGGTAGCTGTTATTGTATGCAAACTCTGCCAAGGGCAAACACTCATCCCATTTTGTGGAATAAGTTAAGGCACATGCTCTCAGCATGTCTTCTACGATCTGATTTACTCTTTCGACTTGGCCACTGGTTTGAGGGTGGTATGCCGAACTGCGAATTAGTTTTGTTCCGAGGGCAGTTTGCAGATGTTCCCAGAAGCGGGACACAAAAACTGAGCCTCGATCTGAAGTGATGGTCACGGGAATACCGTGTAGGGATACTATTCGGGAAATGTACAGCCCGGCATACGTGGCTGCGGTGTAGCAAGTTTTCACTGGTATGAAGTGTGCGGACTTGGTAAATCGATCAATGATCACCCATATAGAATCATAACCCTTCTGAGTGCGAGGCAAACCCACCACGAAATCCATGTGTATATCTTCCCACTTCCAAGCCGGGATGTTCAAGGGTTGAAGCATACCGCCCGGTTTTAAGTGGTCAGCTTTCACCCTCTTACACACGTCGCACTCTGACACATACTTGGCGATTTCCCGCTTCATGCGAGTCCACCAAAATTTCTGTTTCAGGTCTTGGTACATCTTATTACTGCCTGGGTGCATGGTAAGCACGGAGGTGTGGGCTTCGTCGAGTATTTTCTTCCGCAACTCCATATCTTTTGGCACTACTAGGCGATTGTTAAACCACAGGACCCCTTGGTCATCTAGTGTGAAGCAAGCCTTCTTCTCTTCATCAATACCCTCACGAATGTGGGCCATACCCGGGTCTTGTTTTGTGCTACAATGACTAGGTCTTTTATTGTCGGTTCAATGATGAGGCTATAGAGTTCGACTAGCTGCTCGGTTGGCATTTCTATTTCATCCATCTCCCAACAAATCACTCTTGCCGTGGGCCGAGCTTCAATCACATTGCAATGAGCCCGACGGCTTAGTGCGTCAGCTACCACATTCGCCTTCCCGGGGTGATAATGAATCTCCAGGTCATAGTCTTTTATCAACTCTAACCACCGTCTTTGCCTCATGTTTAATTCGGGCTGTGTGAAGATGTATTTGAGGCTCTTGTGGTCAGTGTAGATATGACACGTGTTGCCCAGCAGATAGTGCCTCCATATCTTCAGGGCGTGTACAACTGCGGCTAGCTCAAGATCATGGGTTGGGTAGTTTGCTTCGTGTTTCCTTAGTTGGCGGGAAGCGTAAGCAATTACTCTCCCCTCTTGCATTAGTACACAGCCTAGCCCCTGGCCGAAAGCATCACAATATACATCAAATGGCTTTGTGACATCCGATTGGGCTAGCACTGGTGCTGTTGTCAGTAGTTTCTTTAGTTCCCGGAACCCATCCTCACACTTCGGACCCCACACGAATTTTGCATTTTTCTTAGTCAAGGAGGTCATTGGTTTAGCAATTTTGGAGAAGTCGTTGATAAAGCGGCGGTAGTAGCCCGCTAGACCAAGAAAACTCCGAATTTCTGTGACAGTTTCCGGCTGCTTCCAGTTCAGAACATCCTTTACTTTGCTAGGGTCAACCGCTACTCCTTTTTCTGACAGAATATGCCCTAAGAAACCCACTTCCTTTAACCAGAAAGCGCACTTGCTGAACTTGGCATAGAGCTTGTGTTCTCTTAGCCGAGTGAGTACTACCCGCAAATGTTCTTCGTGTTCTTTTTCATTTTTGGAGTAGATTAATATATCATCAATGAATACCACGACGAACTTGTCGAGCTCGTTCATGAACACCGAGTTCATCATGTACATGAAGAAGGCCGGTGCGTTGGTTAACTCAAAGGACATGACCAAATATTCATACAAGCCATATCTGGTCGAGAAAGCAGTTTTTGGTATGTCTTCTTCTCTGATTTTTATCTGATAATAGCCCGATCTTAAGTCAATTTTTGAGAAGACTTTGGCCCCAGCTAACTGATCGAACAGGATGTCAATGTGTTGAATTGGATATTTATTTTTGACTGTGATTGCATTTAGCGGCCTGTAGTCCACACAGAGCCTTTTACCTCCCTGATCTTTCTTCTCTACGAAGAGGGCCGGACAACCCCAAGGTGACGAACTTGGCCGAATGAAACCCTTATCTAGTTGCTCTTGGAGTTGTATTTTTAGCTCTTTTAGTTCATCCGGTGCCATTCTGTATGGCCTTTTTGAGACAGGGGCTGTACCAGGGACGAGGTCAATACGGAACTCTACATCCCTATCCGGAGGCAGACCCGGCAGTTCTTCCGGAAATACGTCCGGGAAGTCACATACTACAGGAATCTTTTTGATTTCATCGAGTTCAGTTGCATTTACTGTGGCCACCATGTATTTCATGTCTGGCATGTGTACCCGTATAACCTTGCCGCTGACCCTAGACCTTAACTGTATTGTCCTACTGCCGATATCCAGGACGGCGTTGTTTTCAGTCATCCAATTCATTCCCAAAATAATATCAATCCCCTCGTGTGGCAGCACCACGGGGTTGATGATAAACGTCTCGGCTCCTATTTCCAGCTTTATGTGCCTGACCCCTAGACTGGCATCAATAGGAGACCCTGGGGCAGTGATGTGGTAGTTTTCCCTCAACTTGTGCATTTTTATGTCATGCTTCTGTGCATATGCTTTGCTAATAAAGGTATGCGTAGCCCCCGAATCAAATAGCACGACGGTCGGATGACCGTTGATCATGAACGTACCAGCGAGCACCGGCACACCGGCGGGGATCTGCTCCAGGTGGATGTAGTGCACCCGACCCGTCTTCTGTGCCGGCCCCTTCTGCTTGCCGTGCTGGGTGCCGCCTGCTGGATTCGGGCCTTGAATTTTGCGGGGTGCCCTGCAATCCCGACTGAAGTGCCCCACCTTGCCACAGTTAAAGCAAGGGTTTCCAGGTCCCGGGAGAGCGAGGACACGTGTCGCGGGGGCCGGAGCTTGTGTGCCGGCGGTGAGCCTCTGCTGCTGCTGTGGCTGCTGCTCCTGTGGCGCCCGGTGAACCCAGCCCGGCTGATTGGGTCGGACCGTGAAACGGGGCTGCTGATAATACTGCTGTGAGGGCCTATAGGCTGCCTTCTACTTCTGGGAGGACCCAGCAGCAGATGTGTTGGCTTGGCGCTTGCGCCTTTGATCTTCATTAGCGACCCGCAGGCGATTCTCCATATCAAGTGCGGTGTCCACCAAGTCGGTGAAGCTCTGGTAGCGACGCCCCAAGTGTGTCTGGAGGGTGGGGTCAAGGCCGTTCAAGAGCCTAGCTGCTCGGCGGGGATCATCTGCCACGTCTTCTGGTGCATACTGTGAAAGGTGAATGAAAGACTGCACATATTGCATCACCGTCTTGTTGCCTTGCTTAAGCTCCCGAAATTCCCGCTTCTTCTGCTCCATCAAGCTGTCCGGGATATAGTGAGCCCGGAAAGCCTGGGTAAACTCCTCCCAGGTGGGCTCATGCCCAGCCCGCTGCATTTCGAGGAACGTGGCATGCCACGCGCCTGCTGGTCCTTGCAGCAACTGCCCGGCAAACCGCGCCTTCTGCTGCTCGGTCAATTCCGGAAGGAGTGTGAACTTGGACCTAATTGTGCGGAGCCAATCATCCGCGTCCAGAGGTTCAGGACACTTCGTGAAGACGGGGGGTCGCAGCTCCTCGAAGTCCTTGTAGGAGATGCCTCGGTTCCTGGGTTCCCGCGGCTGCAGCTGGCCACGGCCCTGGCGTTTCTCGGCGAGTAGGCGGATCAGCTCGGCCTGCTGCACGACCAGGGTGGCTAACTCCGGTGGGGTGGAGCGCCATTCGCATGTGGCTCCGAACCCGAGTGTTGCCCATTGCGAGTGTTCGCCATCTGCAAGAGGGAGGTCAACCGGGTTTTAATCTCACAATACCTTATTGCAATGTGACGCGCTGATAAAATCATAGCATCACGGACAGCATTGTAAATACATGAAATCATGCAATATGTCATCAACCTACTCCAGCCATTCAAGAACGTACGATAGACTTCGAGTGAGATTTAAAAGTTCGAAAACTACTTAAGGTCTTATTATTACATAGTGGGATGGTAGTTTCAGCGACCAACCGTCAAAGGGCACATAACAAGGTGTCCATCATTACACAAATGGCGTACACAAATGAGCTCTCACATCTCATCAAGGTTTTTAGTACAGCCACACATAAATGCACGGAGCGGTGTAATACAAAATATCGCTATCAACGTGCTAAACGATTCACAAAACGCCTCATCCTCCTTCATCATCACCACTCCTCTCTAAGTCGCAGAGCGGCCTGTGGGGACGGAGCCCTCTCCCTCCTCCTCCATCTCCATCGGCTCAGAGGACTCCCTGTCCTGAGGGTCCTGCTCCGCTGGAGGCGGCTCGTACACCACGAGGCGCTGCTGTAGCTGAGCCACCTGACCCTTCAGCTCCTCCACTCGAGCACGCGCCTCCGCATGCCTGTGAAAATAGAAACGGCTCCTGCCCTCAGCGCGGTCATACATCATGTGCATCTCACTGGCAAACCCCATACATGCTGCATAGGGTCGTGTGTCGTTGCGGGCCTTGAGCATGTCGTGGCGGCGGACCCACTCGTCGTCCATCTCCTGCGTGGGGAGATAACGCAGGTCTGAGTGGCCCGCATCCTCCTCGGGGCTCAGAAAAGTGATAGCTGCCGTAACTGCCTTCAGATAGGCTTCCTCCTCGTTCGCCCCATAGACCACGATGGTGTGTGGGTTCGCGGAGTTCGGGTGCGGAAGGACCACCCGGGCCCAGCAGCTCCCCTGCCCGTGCATGGTCTGCACGGAGTAGAAGGGACAGGGGCGGCGTCCCATCTGCCTCAGGGCCCTGCACAGGATCCGGGAGAGGGAGCAGTCCTCCCGGCAGCGAGTGTGGAGTAGCCCGTCCTCTACCAGGGGTGGAGTGTGGGTCACTGGTGGGAGCGGGCGCCCCCTACCCCCCACGGCCTTACGCGCGGTCTGCTTGGTCCTAACCATCTGTGGGACACAAAAGAAAGGCCTTTGCATTAAAAATTTTTTGGAGTGAGTTCATACAATATTTCATGCACTATTGAAAAGAAGAAGATAAGGGACTTAAGTTCGTGACTTCTTTTGTAGACTTATTAGAAATACCCCATATATAACCCAGGCGATGAACATGATGCATGATCCGTTGGTACCGTCTCACATCACACATCCTAGTCTAGTATATACTATCGGTTATTCGGTGACAATATGCACGGCACTCTCTATTGCAACTAGTCGTTTTCTAATCATTCTTAATTTCGCGCGGAGTTAGTGTACCTGCAGAAAAATGCATGCTCATACATTACCACATAGTGTGGCATCCACGCCATTTTGCGCCGCGTGGACAACGCATCTGTACGGTCCTCTGCTAGACCGGGCTGGCACCCACGCAAGCAAATTGAATCTTGCTGCGTCACAATAGGAGAATGGTCACAAACACAACAAAGGTGACCACCCCCCTTAAAATTTCTAGCCTACCAGCATGAATGCAGAGTTCACAACAATCCACAAAACCCGATAGCATTCCTCCAGTACTGGGGACGGCTATGGCCGAAAAGTTGCTTCTCAAAGCGCCGAATATGCATATGAGGTCTATCTAGGTTAGAATGTCAGTGATGTCACCTGGATAACACTAACATCCTTAATACGGGCATATTGTGATGCTCCAGCATCTCAAGTACATTACCATGTCTTAATCATGCATTAGGCATCATCAAGCATCATATGTTGCATATAGACAAGCTAGGTTTTGCATTGGATGAGATGGAATGCTTGAAATATGATTTTTATACATGTGCTATGAGATGTTCTTGTTCATAAATCCAAATCTATTGGGATCTAGGGGAAACTCATATTACCAAACTTGTAGATAATGAAGTTTTGAACAACTTTCATAATTGGGGTTTGGCCAGATAATGAAGTCTACATAGGGTTTGGAGTCTTTCTTTGTCAGTACAGAAAACCAACTCAAATCAGCCTTGTTTAAAAACCCTAAGTTTGCACAAACCTACAGCCACTTTCATGCAACAATCCCATTGAAGAAGTTGTAGGTTTTGAAATTCTAAGCAAGTTATACAAAAGGCACCTTGGGTGAAAAGGCTTGGAAATAGGGTTTTTCCTTTTTCCAAACAATAAAGGTACCCTGTCCCTAACTAGGGCTGTTTTCAAAATTTGAATTTAAACCACATTTACACTCGGATTCTGGAGTTGAGCCTTTTGACAAACTTGTAGAGTTCAAAGAGTAGAACATTTTTTCCAATTGGACTTTTTCAATTTCGGCCTAGAAATGGGTTAAAATCGCGAAAAACAGAGGCCTAGAAAACACACTTCTTTTTTTCCCAGTTCTGAGTCGCTGACAGGTGGGGCCCGCGATCCGGGACGCGCCCGCGCCGCGAACCGGCGCGCGCCGCGTGGCTCGCCGGCGTACAGGGAGTACGGCGAGCCCCGCGGCGGCCGTCCGAGCGCGTCAAAAGGGAGCGGGGTCCCCCCCGTCCAAACCCTAAGCCAAACCCTCGCCTCCCGTTCCGTCTCCGCGCCGCCCCGTCCGTTTTCCCGCCCGCCGCCATTGAAGCCGGCCGAGCTCGGGGCCGAGCCGCGCCGCCGCCTCCCGGCCTCCCCGAGCCCAACCGACCGCACCACCGCAACCGCCGCTCCACGCCGCCCCTCCCCCGCTAGCCCTCGTCGTCGTTCTCCCCTTCCCCGAGGAGATCGAGCTCGGCTCGACGTCGCGTCGCGCCGGGAGCTTCAAGTCGACGCCGCCGTTCACGCTCGGTGCGCCGCCGTTCCCCGCCGCTCCACGCCTCCTCCGCCGACGACGATACCCCCAAGGTGAAGCCCTAGCTCCCGCGCACCTCCGCCGCCCCGCGTCGCGGCTCCGGCGAGCCCCAGCTCGCCGGCGCGCGCGCGCCGCGCCGCGCGGCCGCGGCCGGCGCGAGGAAGAAGACGGGGGCCGGATCTTTTTAGATCTAGCCCCCGAACTTTTCCGAATTTACACCCCGGTCCTCCCGCCTGTTTACTGAGTCTTGCAGATCTTGCAAGCTAGCCCCTGGAAACTATGGTTAATTACGCAGAGGTCCTCGGATCTGGGTTTTTCTTTTTCTATTTTCCCTTTTCTCGGTTTGAACTTTGAAAAATCATATAAATTCAAAGAAAAATCCAAAATGGACAAACTCAGAACCTATGAACTCCTTATAAATAGATCTATGCAATGGACATGATGTGGAGATGAGCATTGACCATTTTGCCCCTGTTTTTGTGTATGCATGTTAAATAGTCATAAAATGGAAAAGATGGCCTAAATGGTTTCCTAAATTTGTGAGGTCTTGGTGTTGGCTTACATGTGATGTCTTGGCACTGTTTGAAGGATTGTGGGCTGTAGTGTGAGTAGTTTCATCTTGTATTCACCATGTCATGCTCATTTTGTGTATTTATGCAAATAGGAAAAATGGTGTATATGCATTGTATGTTCAAAATGGCATGCCTACATTTTTCTTGTGCCACATATAGTATGGGAAGCTCACTGGTGAAGTTTGAGAGTGTGCATGTATGGTTTAGTCCTTGTCTTGAAAATGACAAAAGTTGCTAGCTAGGAGAAAGAAATAGGAAAAAGGGTTCTTAAATGGCATGTTTAATTAGTAAAATGAGTATTTCTTTATATGGATAAATGGTTGAAGGAGTTATCGTGTTGTATCATACAAGTGCATGTTCCAGAGGTGCTCATTACTAGTAACATTTATATGACTAATTGTTTTGATGCATGCTCTACGTGATGAATCCCATGTTGAGTGATGGTCTGTACGATTTCTTAGTGCCATACAATTTCATGCATTGCATTTCGTTGCACTCATGTGCACTCTCATGGCATACATATAGATCACGTGAACGAAGAGCAGACGCAGGAGCAGCCACTGGTCGAGGAGCCCGAGGACCCGGAGCCGTACCCGCAGCAGGAGGATCTCCAGCAGGCCGCCGACTCCGCTCCCGACGACACTAACCCTAGCGAGGAAGGTAGGCAGGCTCACATGATTCCCAGCAAAAATATGAATTTTGTTACGCATATGCATTAGGAGTTGATTGATACCTCACTGCATTAGATTCCTTGGCCGCCCTGGCCCTAGCACCAATAATAGGTCCGTAGGACGAGTTGCATAGAAATGATAGGGCCGAGTAGACACGAGTGAATGGTCACTCGTCACGTAGGTTGACCTTGAAAAGAAAATGATACACTGGAAACTGCCTTGATGGCTTCACTGTTGATGATTAAAAGGAGACCGGGCGGAGATTAAGCTTTACTTTTCGAGGTGTGTGTTGTTGCGGTGTAATGGCTCCGCCCGAGTCGTTTAAGGCTCGTTCGCTGTTCGCCTGCTGGTTGGCATACCATTGCTAAAGTGCTTACCCGGTTAATGGGGCCGGTGAAACCTTACTTGTGCCATCCGGAGAACAGAAACACGTTCCTACCCACTGGTTGAGAGGAAGGTGGCCCGGGGGAGCTTGGTGCTCATGACGGGGAGACCGAGATGTCGGCAGGCTCGTCATGGGGGCACAACCCGGGAGTCAGGTGGGAGTGAATCGAACTTGGGATGGGACAGGTGGAGGAGGGGGACTATATGTGGGAAAGCCGTCGTGTGAGTAAGCATATGGGCCCCTGGCATTTTTAGTTATTCCCGGGAATTAAAAATCGATTCGAATCGCTGATGCTCACCAGGTGTGAGAATGCCAAATATCACTGACGGGCAACGTAGTAATAACCTTAATATTCTGCAATATGATTCATGGTTTGGATATCAAGTGGTTGATTATTATTTGAGACTCAGATATTTCATAATGATGATAGCTATGTACTTGCAAAGGATTATCTCTTTCTTTCACAAGGGTAGTGGCTGTTAAATCCCACTATCCGTAAATAAACTTTTGAGCTAAGAATCAAAGGCTAAGGATCCAATGATAGTAAGCAAGCTTTGCGTCAGCCGTAAGCCTTGCCATTAAGTCCTCTGAGTAATTAGTACTCAGGGTTTGCCCCCAACATTTGGATTTCAGGTATGGAGTTCCTCTTCTGCGCCTGTGTTGTCGGGGGAGCCTGTTATCATCAGGAGTGACAGGAGTCATGTCATGGCATGGGGGTGACATCAGTGGGCGTGATGTCACTCATCTACTGCATTTCTTTTGGTTTAAGCATGACCTATGGTCTTAGACTTCCGCTGTGAGACATTATTTCGAAATTCGGCCGATGTTGGCCCTATGTTGAACTTATTTTATTCAGAACCTGGTTTGTAACTTAAAGCCTTATTACTATCTATTCAAATGCCTGTGATGATGTAACTGTTGTGGCTCCATCGTGAGTCGGATGTGTGTGATGTCGGTTCATCTGGGATTTGGTGCAAATCGAGAGCCGAGGGCTTCTCGACGGACGACCGGGTTTAGTACGGTCTAAGTACACTGTAAACTAATGGTGACAGGTGTACTTAGCCCGTATTAAATCGGCGGTTCCGCCACAGCTGGTATCAGAGCCGATCATACACAGACAACAGTTATATCAACAAGTTTTAGTTTACAAAACTATTTTTGAAAGCCCTTTTCAAGTAATTTGTAAAAGAGAGTATACGATATGCCCGTATTAAGGATGTTAGTGTTATCCAGGTGACATCACTGACATTTTGACCTAGATAGAACTCATATGCATATTCGGCGCTTTGAGAAACAACTTTTCGGCCATTAGCCCTCCCCAGTACTGGTGGAAGCTATTGGAAGTTTTGCGATTAGTTGTGAACTCTGCATTCATGCTGGTAGGATAGAAATTTTTAAGGGGGGTGGTCACCTTTGCGGTGTTTGTGACCACTCTTCTGTTGTGACGCAGCAAGAATTCAATTTGCTTGCGTGGGTGCCAGCCCGGTCTAGCAGAGGACCGTACAGATGCGTTGTCCACGCGGCGCAAATTGCGTGGATGCCACTTCTAGGTTTAGAGTGGTAATGTTGAAAGCATGCATTTTTCTGCAGGTACACTGACTACGTGCGATATTAAGAACGATAGTGAACGCCTAGTTGCATTAGAGAGAGCCGTGCATATATGTCACCGAATTATCGCTAGTAATACTAAATAGGGTGTGCGATGTGAGATCGATAAGGACGAATCATGCATCATGATTTTCTTTTCTGTCAAATGGGATTTGCTGCTAAAAATATGAGTATTGCATGAACTCGAAATTTTAAGACACCACTCTACACGTTCCCTCCGATCCGTGTTGATCATGATTTTAAAATCCACTCCCTTATAAAACTAAGACATCTCCTTTTTATGCCAAACAGATGGTGAGGACGAAGCAGACCGCGCGCAAGGCCACCGGAGGGCGCCCTTTGCCCCCTATGACCCACACCCCGCCGGTTGCCGAGGGTGGATGGGTCCATGAGCGTTGCCGGGAGGACTGTCCCATGTCCCTGATCCTGTGCAGGGCCATGCGTGAGTTGGGACGTCGCCCCTGCCCGTTCATCTCCACGCAGCTGATCCACGAGCCGGGAGTCTGTGAGGCCAAAGTGGTCCTCACCACGGCAAACGGTAGTTTCCGCACGATCGTTTCCCGCGGAGTCAGTGGGGAGGACGCTCGCAAGGGTGCTCTCATGACAGCCCTTGCAGTACTGAGCTCTGAGGAGGAGGCGGGTGACACGGTGCTGCGTTTCCTCCCTACCCTCGGACAGGACGACGACCCGTGGCAGGACCGTCGCGACGACCTTCGGGCACGGGGTGCCTCGCGCCCCCAGATCGCGTGTGTGGACTACGCCCGCGAGGTGTACGGGCTGTACATTCAGGAGAAGGACCGCAGCCAGTTCTTCGCCGCCAGGCACAGGGACGCTCAGGCTCGCCGTGAGGAGTTGGAGGCGCAGGTGTCGGTGCTCCAGCAGCGCCTCGCGCAGTACGAGGGATCCCAGGACGGGGAGTCCTCCGAGCCTCAGGAGATGGAGCAGGACGAGGACGCCGCGACTACCGGTCACTCTGAGGCTTAGAGGATGTCTTAGTGGAGTAGTAGTATGTGGCGCGTAGCTAGCACGTTGATAGCGATATTTTGTTTCACCACGCTCCGTGCTTACCTATGGTTGTACCTAAACATTTGTGAGGTGAGAGCTCGTACGGGTACCCCATTTATGTAATATGGGACGCCACTTGATGTGTGATTCGATGGTTGGTCGATGTAACCACCATCCTGTGATGTAATGGCTAAACCTTGAGCCTTAATTTAGATCGTTTTAATTAAATTCGGAATTCGGTTTTCTGCACTACCTGGTTGCATTGCACGCAAGATATGTACATGTCATGATTTCTGAGCCTATACCTACGATGCACGAAAATCTCATGTAAACCACGTTGGCATCCTCCTTGCAGATGGTGAACACTCGCAATGGGCAACACTCGGGTTCGGAGCAGCAGGCGAACGGCGCCCCACCTCCGCCGGAGTTGGCTACCCTGATCGTGCAACAGGGTGAGCTGATCCGACTGCTAGCGGAAGAGCGCCAAGGCCGCGGTAATGGGCAGCGGGAGCCTAGAAACCGTGGTATCTCATACCGGGACTTTGAGGATTTGCGCTCTCCCATCTTCAGCAAGTGCCCCGAACCGCTGGACGCTGATGACTGGCTCCGCACCATCAGATCCAAGTTTACTCTCCTCCCAGAGTTGACCGAGCAACAGAAAGCGCGCTTTGCCGGGCAGCTGCTACAGGGACCTGCGGGGGCATGGCATGCCACGTTCCTCGAGATGCAGCGGGCTGGGCATGAGCCCACCTGGGAGGAGTTCTCTCAGGCTTTCCGGGCCCACTATATCCCGGATAGCCTGGTAGAACAGAAGAAGCGAGAATTTCGAGAGCTCAAGCAAGGAAACAAGACGGTGATGCAGTACGTACAGGCGTTTATTCACCTATCGCAGTATGCACCGGAGGATGTGCGAGATGACCCCTCTCGTGCCGCTAGGCTTCTGAGCGGCTTTGACCCCACTCTCCAGACACACTTGGGGCGTCGCTACCAGAGCTTCACCGACTTGGTGGACACCGCGCTTGATATGGAGAATCGCCTGCGGGTCGCTAATGAAGATCAGAGGCGCAAGCGCCAAGCCAACACATCTGCTGCTGGATCCTCCCAGAAGCAAAAGTCAGCCTATAGGCCCTCACAGCAGTACTATCAGCAGCCCCGTTTCACGGTCCGGCCCAATCAGCCGGGCTGGGTTCACCGGGCGCCACAGCAGCAGCAGCCACAGCAGCAGCAGAGGCTCACCGCCGGCACACAAGCTCCGGCCCCCGCGACCCGTGTCCTCGCTCTCCCGGGACCTGGAAACCCTTGCTTTAACTGTGGCAAGGTGGGGCACTTCAGTCGGGATTGCAGGGCACCCCGCAAAATTCAAGGGCCGAATCCAGCAGGCGGTACCCAGCAGAGCAAGCAGAAGGGGCCGGCACAGAAGACGGGTCGGGTGCACTACATCCACCTGGAGCAGATTCCCGCCGGTGTGCCGGTGCTCGCTGGTACGTTCATGATCAACGGTCGTTCGACCGTCGTGCTATTTGATTCGGGGGCTACGCATACCTTTATTAGCAAGGCATACGCACAGAAGCATGACATAAAAATGCACAAGTTGAGGGAAAACTACCACATCACTGCCCCAGGGGCTCCTATTGATACCAGTCTAGGGGTCAGGCACTTAAAGTTGGAAATAGGAGCCGAGACTTTTACCATCAACCCCGTGGTGCTGCCACACCAGGGGATTGATATTATCTTGGGAATGAATTGGATGACTGAAAACAACGCCGTCCTAGATATTGGCAATAGGACAATACAGTTAAGGTCTAGGGTCAGCGGCAAGGTTATATGGATACACATGCCAGACATGAAACACATGGTGGCCACAGTAAATGCAACTGAACTCGATGAAATCAAAGAGATTCCTGTAGTATGTGACTTCCCGGACGTATTTCCGGAAGAACTGCCGGGTCTGCCTCCGGATAGGGACGTAGAGTTCCGCATTGACCTCATCCCCGGTACAGCCCCTGTCTCAAAAAGGCCATACAGAATGGCACCGGATGAACTAAAGGAGCTAAAAATACAACTCCAGGAGCAACTAGATAAGGGTTTCATTCGGCCAAGTTCGTCACCTTGGGGTTGTCCGGCCCTCTTCGTAGAGAAGAAAGATCAGGGAGGTAAAAGGCTCTGTGTGGACTACAGGCCGCTAAATGCAGTCACAGTCAAAAATAAATATCCAATTCCACACATTGACATCCTGTTCGATCAGTTAGCTGGGGCCAAAGTCTTCTCAAAAATTGACTTAAGATCGGGCTATTATCAGATAAAAATCAGAGAAGAAGACATACCAAAAACTGCTTTCTCGACCAGATATGGCTTGTATGAATATCTGGTCATGTCCTTTGGGTTAACCAACGCACCGGCCTTCTTCATGTACATGATGAACTTGGTGTTCATGAACGAGCTCGACAAGTTCGTCGTGGTATTCATTGATGATATATTAATATACTCCAAAAATGAAAAAGAACACGAAGAACATTTGCGGGTGGTACTCACTCGGCTAAGAGAACACAAGCTATATGACAAGTTCAGCAAGTGCGCTTTCTGGTTAAAGGAAGTGGGTTTTCTGGGGCATGTCTTATCAGAGAAGGGGGGTAGCAGTTGATCCTAGCAAAGTGAAAGATGTCCTGAATTGGAAGCAGCCTGAAACTGTAACCGAGATCAGGAGTTTCCTTGGTCTAGCGGGCTACTACCGCCGCTTTATCAAGGACTTCTCCAAAATTGCTAAACCGATGACCTCCTTGACTAAGAAAAATGCAAAATTCGTGTGGGGTCCGAAGTGCGAGGAGGGGTTCCGAGAATTGAAGAAACTGTTAACAACTGCACCAGTACTAGCCCAACCGGACGTCACCAAGCCCTTCGATGTGTATTGTGACGCCTCCGGTCAGGGCCTCGGTTGTGTCCTAATGCAAGAAGGGAGAGTAATTGCGTACGCCTCCCGCCAACTAAGAAAACATGAAACCAACTACCCGACTCACGATCTGGAACTTGCAGCAGTCGTGCATGCCCTGAAGATATGGAGACACTATCTGCTGGGCAATACCTGTCACATATATACTGACCACAAGAGCCTCAAATATATCTTCACACAGCCCGAACTGAACATGAGGCAGCGTCGGTGGTTAGAATTGATAAAAGATTATGACCTAGAGATTCATTACCACCCGGGGAAAGCGAATGTAGTGGCGGATGCACTAAGCCGTCGGGCTCATTGCAATGTGATTGAGGTCCGACCCACGGCTCGGGTGATATGTTGGGAGATGAATGAGATTGAGATGCCGGTTGAATTCTTAGTCGAACTATATAACATCAGCATTGAGCCAACACTAAGAGATCTGATCGTTGAAGCACAAAAACACGACCCGGGCATGGCTCACATACGTGAGGGTATTGCTGAGGCAAAGAGGGATTGCTTCACCTTAGATAACCAAGGGGTCCTATGGTTCAAAAACCGCTTAGTAGTCCCTAAAGATATGGAGTTGAGGAAGAAAATATTAGAAGAAGCTCACGAGTCCGTACTGGCCATGCATCCAGGCAGCAATAAAATGTACCAGGACTTGAAACAAAGGTTTTGGTGGACCCGCATGAAGCGGGAAATCACCAAATATGTATCAGAATGTCACGTGTGCAAGAGAGTAAAAGCAGATCACCTAAAGCCAGCCGGTATGCTTCACCCCTTAAACATCCCGGCTTGGAAGTGGGAAGACATACACATGGATTTTGTGGTAGGGTTGCCACGCACTCAGAAAGGGTACGACTCCATATGGGTGATCATTGACCGTTTCACTAAGTCAGCGCACTTCATACCGGTCAAGACCTCCTACACTGCAGCCACCTATGCTGAGTTATACATTGCACGAATAGTATCCCTACACGGTGTTCTTGTGACCATTACCTCGGATCGAGGCTCAGTCTTTGTATCTCGTTTCTGGGAGCAGCTACAGAAGTCTCTAGGCACAAAGTTGATCCACAGCTCAGCTTACCACCCTCAGACTAGTGGACAAGTAGAAAGGGTAAATCAGATCCTAGAAGACATGCTTCGGGCCTGTGTCTTAACCTATTCCACCAAGTGGGATGAGTGTTTGCCCCTAGCAGAGTTTGCATATAACAACAGCTACCAAAAGAGCTTGGAGATGGCTCCTTTCGAGGCTCTGTATGGGAGGAGGTGCAGAACACCTCTGAACCGGTCAGAACCTGGAGAGCGAGTTACCTTCGGGCCCGATTTGGTAACACAAGCCGAAGAGCAAGTGAGGTTTATACAGGAAAACCTAAAAAGGGCACAGTCAAGGCAGAAAAGTTACTCAGATAGAAGGAGGAGACCGCTAGTGTTTAAAGAGGGTGATCACGTGTATCTTCGGGTATCGCCGATGAAAGGTGTGCACCGGTTTGGGGTAAAAGGGAAGCTAGCACCGCGGTACGTTGGGCCATTCAAGATTTCCGAGAAATGTGGACCCGTGGCTTACCGGTTAGAGCTACCACCACGCCTCGCGGCAGTCCATGATATCTTTCACGTGTCACAACTTAAGAAGTGCCTGAGAGTGCCAGAGGAAGAGATTGACACATCCCAAGTTCAGATTGAACCGGACCTCACTTATGAGGCCAGACCGGTGAAAGTCCTGGACCAAAAGCAACGATCGACTCGACGTAGCACGGTCACCATGTATAAGGTGCAATGGAGTGAGCACACCGAAGAAGAGGCCACGTGGGAGACGGAGGAGTACCTGCGAACCAAGTATCCGGATTTCCTTCCGTCCACCTCGAACGAGTAGGTTTCGACTTGCTTAAAACCTTTAAATACCAGTCGCACTGCACCTTCTCATCTCTATGAACTCTCCACCCACAACACATCAAAATCTCGGGACGAGATTTCTTTAAGGGGGGTGGGTTGTGATGCTCCAGCATCTCAAGTACATTACCATGTCTTAATCATGCATTAGGCATCATCAAGCATCATGTGTTGCATATAGACAAGCTAGGTTTTGCATTGGATGAGATGGAATGCTTGAAATATGATTTTTATACATGTGCTATGAGATGTTCTTGTTCATAAATCCAAATCTATTGGGATCTGGGGAAACTCATATTACCAAACTTGTAGATAATGAAGTTTTGAACAACTTTCATAATTGGGGTTTGGCCAGATAATGAAGGCTACATAGGGTTTGGAGTCTTTCTTTGTCAGTACAGAAAACCAACTCAAATCAGCCTTGTTTAAAAACCCTAAGTTTGCACAAACCTACAGCCACTTTCATGCAACACTCCCATTGAAGAAGTTGTAGGTTTTGAAATTCTAAGCAAGTTATACAAAAGGCACCTTGGGTGAAAAGGCTTGGAAATAGGGTTTTTCCTTTTTCCAAACAATAAAGGTACCCTGTCCCTAACTAGGGCTGTTTTCAAAATTTGAATTTAAACCACATTTACACTCGGATTCTGGAGTTGAGCCTTTTGACAAACTTGTAGAGTTCAAAGAGTAGAACATTTCTTCCAATTGGACTTTTTCCAATTTCGGCCTAGAAATGGGTTAAAATCGCGAAAAACAGAGGCCTAGAAAACACACTTCTTTTTTTCCCAGTTCTGAGTCGCTGACAGGTGGGGCCCGCGATCCGGGACGCGCCCGCGCCGCGAACCGGCGCGCGCCGCGTGGCTCGCCGGCGTACAGGGAGTACGGCGAGCCCCGCGGCGGCCGTCCGAGCGCGTCAAAAGGGAGCGGGGTCCCCCCCGTCCAAACCCTAAGCCAAACCCTCGCCTCCCGTTCCGTCTCCGCGCCGCCCCGTCCGTTTTCCCGCCCGCCGCCATTGAAGCCGGCCGAGCTCGGGGCCGAGCCGCGCCGCCGCCTCCCGGCCTCCCCGAGCCCAACCGACCGCACCACCGCAACCGCCGCTCCACGCCGCCCCTCCCCCGCTAGCCCTCGTCGTCGTTCTCCCCTTCCCCGAGGAGATCGAGCTCGGCTCGACGTCGCGTCGCGCCGGGAGCTTCAAGTCGACGCCGCCGTTCACGCTCGGTGCGCCGCCGTTCCCCGCCGCTCCACGCCTCCTCCGCCGACGACGATACCCCCAAGGTGAAGCCCTAGCTCCCGCGCACCTCCGCCGCCCCGCGTCGCGGCTCCGGCGAGCCCCAGCTCGCCGGCGCGCGCGCGCGCCGCGCCGCGCGGCCGCGGCCGGCGCGAGGAAGAAGACGGGGGCCGGATCTTTTTAGATCTAGCCCCCGGACTTTTCCGAATTTACACCCCGGTCCTCCCGCCTGTTTACTGAGTCTTGCAGATCTTGCAAGCTAGCCCCTGGAAACTATGGTTAATTACGCAGAGGTCCTCGGATCTGGGTTTTTCTTTTTCTATTTTCCCTTTTCTCGGTTTGAACTTTGAAAAATCATATAAATTCAAAGAAAAATCCAAAATGGACAAACTCAGAACCTATGAACTCCTTATAAATAGATCTATGCAATGGACATGATGTGGAGATGAGCATTGACCATTTTGCCCCTGTTTTTGTGTATGCATGTTAAATAGTCATAAAATGGAAAAGATGGCCTAAATGGTTTCCTAAATTTGTGAGGTCTTGGTGTTGGCTTATGTTGACAGCACTTAAGCATGCCAAATCCTTATACTGCAAGCGCACAGTATCGCGGTAGCTTTTCCCCAGGATGAGTATCTTGGGTTTATCAATCCGGGATTAATTATGTTTAAAATGCTATTAATCAATCATTAACAATATTACTATCTAATTCTAATATATCTAATAAGCTTAAATAAGAGATAAAGGTTATCTAATTACAACTAATAAAGACTCTAATTCTACTCTAATCAAGATCTAATATATATTCTAATCTATTGCATAAAAGGTATAAGCAAAGACTTAAACTCGGGGTATATAGGATTTAAACAGGCAAAAGGATCCACAAGAGATATGAGACAAACTACTAAAGTACTACGAACCACCTTGACTTAGATCTAAACATTAAGCATAGAATAAGCATGAACATGAATGTCAAGAACCTACTCGAACCTTTCCCCGGGCTCCACTGTCACTGGTAACCAGGTAATCGACGAACTAGTAAACCCTAACTATGCCTAACATGAGCAGATTAAATCTACTAAAAGACATGTGAAGTACTTAACAGTGGCCACTGATTTACACAATTAGACAACAAGCATTGCTAAGCATAGATCATGAACAAGCATAAACAAGAAGCAAAGTCTAAAAGACAACTTTATAGATCCATAATCAAGGTTTTATCATAGTACAGAAGAAGTTCGAGGGGTTTACTCAAGATACATCGGAATTCGTGACCCAAAGTCGTCGAGATGAACTAGACGAAGAAGTCGACGAAAGACGAACTCGATCTGCCCTCGGGATGCCAGGGGTCGGCCGAGCCAGACCCCTAGGGGTCGGCCGACCCCCCTGGGTCCTGTCTCCTCTTGCTTCCTCCTTTCGCCGAGATGTTCCTCCCGCCGAGTTGAACTCATTTGGCCCTCGAGCTCTGCCCTAGCCTCTCGGTTACAATGGATTTGTGGCGAGTCTCTCCTCCATCTCCCTAGATGGAGCCCTCTATTTATATCCCGAAGGAAACCCTATACATGGAAACTAATAGGTCGGTTCTAAGAGTCCTAGAACACCTCATACATCTATTTCCAAGTATAATCAAGCTTCCAGAAGAGTCCCGGTCGTCCATATCTTTCCGTGCTTGATGACGAAGTCTTCTCTCTTTAATTCCCGAAATAAACCTTCCCGGTTCTGCAACTTGTAGTAAATCGACCATAACTTTGCCTTCCGAAGTCCAATAAATGCAAACTCGGACTCTAAATTGTAGAGCTAGAAGAGATCTACAACTTTGGTATTCAAACTTTCTTCATTTGACGTCGTTAAGGTCTCCAAATTAGGCCCACAAGTTGCTGCTGTTATTGACTTCGCGAATATTTCAAGAATTGCCTTTCCTAGCAACCTTCATCTTCTAGAATACTCCTTTAATTGGGCTTTATCCTTCAATTGGGCTTCATTATCCTTTTGCACTTGGGCTTTGCTCATCTTAGCATAAATCCTATTTCCGAGAATTCTTCAAATATATCAATTATTACCTGATTTCCTGCAAAAAATGAATAATGCACAAAAACAAAGAGCATTCTCGAAAACGGGGTTAATTGTTAGTAAAATAATAATAAATCACAATATTAATTCATTAAACGGCATAAAATCATATGAAATTATAACATAAATTTAGTACTTAAGCCGCGTCAACAATATCCCCACACTTAGATCATGCTAGTCCTCGAGCATAGGATCGATAAATCTTAAAATAAACTCTCAACTAAATTTATGTTCGTTCTAAACAAATACCCATCAAAAATAACTTTACTTCAGAAATCACTCAAATCATAACATGGGAATATTTATTTAACTTTCATGCATATAGATCCCCACAAGATTTATCGAGATTAAATAAATCATAACTATGCCAAAATCTCTTTTCAGAATATAAAAGAGGTTTTTCAATATATTTTTTAGAAAAAGCAAAAACTCTTCAAATGATCAAGAAATTACTAATCCCTTTTAATCAAGCTCTCAAAAAGACACTCTATATAGGTGGCTATCTTAAAAGATAACACTCTCTCTCTCACAAAGGAAATATATATGGAGTTTGGTAAAGGCCTAGCAAAGTTAAACATTTTATTGTTCAAATAAGTTATCTTTCTAAAGCTCAATCAATCAAATTAAACAACCTTGGTCATCGAGAATAAAGAAAATAATATATATAGACAAAGGAAAAGAAGATATAGATAGTGGACATGTGCATATAGATGATGAAATTGGAATAAATTCCGGAATTTTTGCACATGGTTGGAAAAAGTGAAAGTCTTTGCCCATTAATTTTTAAACAACAATCTGTGAGACTTTCAAAGAAACTAACTTTTAATTTTATATAAATTTTCTCCCCCTTTTCTCCTTTTTCCTAATTCTACCTCTCTTTTCCTTACCTTTTTTTTTTATTTACTTCGGCCACTTGGCCATTATTTTCTCCCTCTATTTTTTTTTTCTTTTTTTTTCTTTTTTTTTTAATTTCGACAACTTGGTCTTTCCTTTTTTTTTTAACTAGAACCTCTTCTCCTTTTTCATCTCAAAAAGTCCCTTTTTATTTCAATTTTAATTAATGAGCAAAAACCTCACTTAAATAGGTAAAGATAGACAAATGAGATGAAAGGTTTATAAGGTAAAGGAATTGCTTATTATTTTTAAGCAATTGAAATATAATAAGGCTAGCAAACGATGAAAAATATCAATGACCAAGAATTATTTTAAATGATCAAAATTACTAAAGAAATCAAACTTAATCAAACTCACATGAAATAACTTGCTTATAAAGTGGACTTAAAACTAAGCTCTAATAGGTATTTAAAAACTCTCTCTTGATTAAGGGATGTAAAACTTGATCAAATAAAGATTAAACAAAAGAATTTTTATAAACCCCTCTAATTTTTTTCTTAATTGGAAACTTTGGCAAAGCTATAAAACATCATCTCCCAACAGAACATGGGTTATACATTATTAATTATTTTAGTAATTCCCATATTACTCTAATCATGATAACTTAGGCAAAATTAAATATCAAAGTAATTGCATAGAATAAACTTAAATAAAGTGAGACAAAATTATCACTAAATATTAATACTTTATTAATAATAAGAATATTCATAATAACGCCATCCCAGCAACTCACACCTAATAGAAAATAATAAATAAATAAAAAAAATAAATGATAAATGGGCGTTATTATTTCAAACGCTTTATTCTTCTAAAGGGGAAAATACATCCCCACACTTAGCTAATGCTAAGTGTCCTACTCATCTTCGGTGTCCCACTCCCAGCCATCCTCTGGATCATCGAGTGGATCTTCTCCTGGCCTGTAGAATGCTGGTTCTTCAACCTCTGGCTCATTCCAAACTTCATTTGGTTGATAATACTGAGGATTATACAGCTTGAAGTTGATGTTCTCCAGAGCATTGTTTAGATGTTGCATTTCTCTTAGCATAAAGCTCACTTCTCCTTTCATACGCCTAGAGAAATTCTCAACATCTCTCCTAATTCCGATCATCTCAGTGGAAAGCCTGTCTTCGAGATCATCTATGACGGTGAAGGTGTCACTATTCTTCCGCAAAAGAGCTCTAATGGCCTCCCTACACTTGGCACAGCAACGTTGTCCATCTCCACCTCCCAGATGATAAGTGTCAATACTAGGGACAACATGAACAGAACTTACTTCTTCATGGTCATCATCTGGATAATCACTGTCATTAGAGTTGATGGTCCCTCCCTTGCTGACTGAAGACTCTGCATAATTGATCTTCTTCTTGCCTGCAATCCGCTTAGACCGCTTCATATCTACTGGCTCAATGGATAGCTTGGCTAACCTCTTCGAAACATCACGACGTCTTCCAGCTGCAGCACATACCCTCTCAAGTTCCTCATCATCAGAGAAGACAACCTGAGAAAAATTGTTGCGAGCACCCTTGAAAACGAGGTCGGTCGGCCGATCCTGGGCCTTCTGGTCGGCCGAGCCCCCTTCCTTGTTGCTCTCCTCGCCTCCGTTCTTCTCGGGCTGTTTCTCCATGTCTCTGGAAACTGTTGTGGCTATGATTTGGTTGTGTTTGATTTTGATGTCTTGATGTAAAGGTCTGCCTATGGTTTTATACTCCGGAGAAACGATAGTTTTGGTAGGAAAAGTTTCCAATCCGACTCGAACTCCAATCCAAAACAACTCAGAACACCGCGAGACATCGCATACCAAAAATTGAAATGAATCCGACTCGAAAACCCCCCATGTCGGCCGAGTTGGGCCTCTCTGGTCGGCTGACCTGGGCCCCCCTTCTGGCTGCTGGGCCTCAGGTTTGGTCGGAAGGTTTATTTATAAAATAAAAATATTTATGTACAGAAAAAAAAATTTGAAAAAAATTTAAACTACGCAACTAAAATATATACAAAGGATAGGTTACTTATGGAAATCTAAGGGTCATATCTATGGTAACCAACTCTAACTTCTTCGAAAATGAAAGTCTCGATATAATTGATGTCAAATTTTTCCTCTTCAACGTAGACCTTCAATCTTTGTCCATTTACCATATACTTGTTCCCTTCAAAATCCATAATGGTAACAGCTCCGGCAGGTGATACGTCATGAACAATATAAGGTCCATCCCATTTACTTTGTAATTTTCCTTTTCCAAATAATTTGAATCTTGAATTATAAAGAAGAACCTTATCACCTGGCTTAAACTCCTTCTTGACGAGCTTCTTGTCAAACCATCTCTTAATCCTCTCCTTATAAATGGTAGCATTATGATAGGCTTGCAAACGAGCTTCATCAAGGGTACTTAATTGAATCCTTCTTTTAACTAAGGCGGCATCTAGGTCTAAATTTAATTCCTTAATTGCCCAATAAGCTTTATGTTCTAGCTCAACTGGTAAATGACAAGTCTTTCCATAAACTAATTGATAGGGTGTCATTCCAATAGGTGCTTTAAATGCAGTCCTATAAGCCCAAAGAGCATCATTAAGCTTCTTTGACCAATTTTTGCCTCCTTTAATTATCATCTTTTTAAGGATTTCTTTTAATTGTTTATTTGATGTTTCGGCTTGGCCATTAGTCTGTGGGTGATAAGCTGTAGAAACTCTATGTTCAATTCCCATCTTAGCCAGATAATCCGTAAACTCTTTACCAATAAAATGCGATCCTCCATCAGAGATAATTACTCTAGGTACTCCATATCTTGGAAAGATGTTATTCTTGATCATCTCTATGGACTCTTGCGTTGACGCTTTCTTACATGGCAAGGCTTCTACCCACTTTGAGACATAATCCACAGTTACTAAAATATACTCATATCCATGTGAATTCTCAAAGGGTCCCATAAAATCCATTCCCCAAACATCAAATAAATCAATCTGTAGATTGTATGTCAAAGGCATAGAATTTCTAGCTGTTATATTTCCAGTTCTCTGACACTCAGGACAAGAAGCGACAAATTTCCTTGCATCTTCATGCATTCCTGGCCAATAGAATCCACTCGCCCATATCTTAGCCTGGGTTCTGAAATGTCCATGATGCCCCCCATATTCTGCAGCGTGACACTTTCTCAAAATCTCACTTCTCTCATCTGCAGGTACGCATCTTCTGAGGACTCCATCAGATCCAAATCTATATAAGTAGGGTGAATTCCAATAAAATTTCTTGGCTTCGGCAAGGACTTTCCTTTTTGAATTATAGTTGAGATGAGTCAATGGCTCTCCTTTAATGGCTCTAATTACGTCTAACATCCAAGAGTCCTTGTCTATAACTGCATAAAGGGTGTCGTCTCTTAATGCATCTTCAATTGGTGGACCTCCTTTACTATGGCTCATCCTAGACAAGTGATCTGCCACTACGTTCTCAACTCCCTTCTTGTCTCTGATCTCTACATCGAATTCTTGTAGCATAAGGATCCATCTAATTAAACGAGGTTTAGCATCTTTTTTAGTTAAAAGGTATTTGATAGCAGCATGATCAGTGTAGACTATAACCTTTGAATTAACTATGTAGGATCTAAATTTCTCAAAGGCAAAAACTACTGCTAATAACTCCTTTTCAGTGGTTGCATAATTAACTTGGGCCTCGTTAAGAGTCTTGCTGGCATAATAAATGGCATGTACTCTTCCGTCTTTTCTCTGCCCCAGCACAGCTCCTACGGCATAGTCACTGGCATCACACATGATCTCAAAGGGTAAATTCCAATCAGGTGGTTGAATGATAGGTGCCTTAACTAGTAATTCCTTAATTTTTCTAAAGGCTACTTCACACTCATCAGTAAACTCAAATGGAACGTCCTTCTGGAGTAGGTAATTCAGTGGCTTAGCTATTTTAGAAAAATCCTTAATAAATCTCCTATAAAACCCAGCATGTCCGAGAAAGCTTCTAAGAGATCTAATATCTGTAGGTGGTGGCAATCTTTCTACAGTCTCTATCTTGGCTTTATCTACTTCAATTCCTTTCTCAGAAATGATGTGTCCCAACACAAGTCCTCTTCTCACCATGAAATGACACTTCTCCCAATTCAACACTAAGTCTACTTCTCCACATCTCTTCAGAACTTTCTCTAAATTCTTTAGACAGTGGTCAAAACTAGTGCCGTGAACTGAGAAATCGTCCATGAAAACCTCCATGATATCCTCAATGAAGTCTGAGAAAATGGCCATCATACACCGTTGAAATGACGCTGGTGCATTGCATAATCCAAAGGGCATTCTCCTATAGGCAAAGGTTCCATAAGGACAAGTGAAAGTTGTCTTGTGTTGATCGTCTGGATGGATAGGGATTTGAAAGAATCCAGAATAACCATCTAAATAGCAAAAATGGGTATTCTTAGCAAGTCTCTCTAGCATTTCGTCAATAAAGGGTAAAGGGAAGTAATCTTTCTTAGTGGCTTTATTAAGCTTCCGGTAATCTATACACATTCTCCAACCAGTGACAGTCCTTTGTGGAATTAATTCATTATTCTCATTTTTAACTACAGTTAAACCTCCCTTCTTAGGCACACAATGAACTGGGCTAACCCACTCACTAGTTGGTACTGGGTAGATAATTCCGGCGTTTAGTAATTTGATTACTTCCTTCTTCACTACAGATCTCATTTCGTTACTCAGTCTCCTTTGATTGTCTACCACTGGTTTGTGGTCTTCTTCCATTGGAATCCTATGAGTACAAAATGCTGGGCTAATTCCTTTAAGATCTGCTAGAGAATAACCTATTGCCTTCTTATGTTCCCTCAACATTCCTAGCAGTCTTTCCACCTCTTCTGGACTTAGCTGGTCACTAATTATTACAGGATAGGTTTTATCTTTTCCTAAGAATTCATACTTAAGTCCTTCGGGTAGTGGTTTAAGCTCAACATCGGGCGCCTCCTGTGGATTAAGGTCTCCTAATGGCTCTACAGGAATGTCTTTGGTTTCTTCTTGATTAAGGTCAAGTTGTTTAGTGGCAATAGTTGTTTCCTCAGAGAAGAATCCTTCTTCTCCTCCTTCTAATACTAATTTTAATGGCTCTCTAAAGGCATTAATATAATTAATACTCTCTATCTCCTCTATATCGGGAGTGAGATTAATAGGCACTTTAGATGCCGGTAGGAAATCAAAGTCATATTTTAATCCATTAATATTAATATTGATTTTTCCTTTATCATTATTTACTACGGCATTAACCAACTTAAGAAAAGGTCTACCAAGAATTATATTAATATCATTATCGTAGACATTAATTATATAAAAATCAGTTGGTATAATATTATTAGCAAAGTTAACTTCAACATCTTTAATTAAGCCTACAGGTCGAATTATTTCATTATTAGGAAGTTTAATCTTAATACTAGTAGAAACTAAGTGTGGTTTATCACTTAAAGTACAATAAACTTCATAGCTCATAGTACTTACCTGGGCTTCCATAGAGCAGTGAATATTGTTGAAGTCTTCTTTGTTGATGGAGCAAGAAATACCAGTCGAAGATTCTTCTGGCTCCAGGTGGACGATAACCTCCTCAGTTAGTGATGACTCCGGCTTGACACCAATCACCCGCTTCACTTCAGAGACAAAGTCACTGTCCAGCTCCTCTTCTTGGAATAATTTCTGCAGTACCTCCCCTGTACTTAGATCATCTGAGCTTCTCCTTAGTGGTACCTCTGGTGGAAACAGCTCTTTCTCTTCTTCTAAGTCTTCTAGTGGGAGTGGTCCTGCACACATCAGTGTATCTCCAAAATCTACTGGCATCCAGCTCGTCTTGTCGAATTCTGTCAGTGGTTTTGCACTAGCAAGGCTTCCAAAATCTGAACACTCTGTCTTTACTTGTGGTGCAAAACACTCGTACTCCTCTTCCTCAGCTGCATAAGACACTGGAGTCTTTCTGGCAGGTTGTTGCTCCTTGTAGATAGCATATGTAGACGTCACTCCTGCTAGCTTCTGCTCTTCACTCTCCCTCCTATCTCTTTCAGCCTTCGCGGTCAAGCAGCAATCTGACAGAATCTTCATAGCTTCATCTACATTTCGGCTCAGCAGTGATCCTCCAGCACAGATGTTCACTTGCTTGAAGTCTCTAGTGTTTAGACTGAAGTAGAAGGTTGAAATGATTGTCTCCTCGTCAAAGTTAATGGGTGGTCCTTGTGTCCTCAGTTCTTCTAGTCTGTCCCATGCTTCATCAATGTCTTCACTCTCAAGTTGCTTGAAGTTTATGATTGCTTTCTTCAACAGGTGTACTTTTATTGGAGAAAAGAATCTTTTGGTGAACTTCAATTTGAGAGCGTCCCAATCACCTTCAGCTTCTATTGATGCAGTGTCGTACCACTTTCTGGCTCTGTCTTCCAATGTAAACGGAAAGAGATTCCACAAAACCCATTCTTCTGGAACTCCGTCTTGATGGAATGTGCGACACACTTGCACTAGCCTCTTCAAGTGAGTGTACGGGTTCTCATCGTCTTCACCACTGAACGGATGTTCGGCAGCAATTCGGATGATTCCTGGCTTCAGCTCGTAGGATCCTGATTCCGGCTGCAGATTTGATCTTTGGAACTTCAAATCTTCCGCTCTTGGAGTTAAAAACTCCCCAAGCGTCAATTTTCTGCCCAACATAGTCATACCTGAAATTTAAACAAAAACAAAAACAAAGATCTATGACAGCAAAAATTTGCTGTACTTAGACCAAATTAAATCCAAACAGAATAACAGAATTTAAAATTTCAGAATTTAAAAATTACTCCTAATTTCGAAAATTGTAAAATAAAATAAATCTAAAACACTAATTAATAACAAAATTAACTAAAAACAATAAACAAAACTAAATATTAAAACTAGAAGTAGCAAAACTTAATAAAAGATTAATAATAATTTAAACGATAATTATTCCCCGGCAACGGCGCCAGAAAAGCTTGTTGACAGCACTTAAGCATGCCAAATCCTTATACTGCAAGCGCACAGTATCGCGGTAGCTTTTTCCCAGGATGAGTATCTTGGGTTTATCAATCCGGGATTAATTATGTTTAAAATGCTATTAATCAATTATTAACAATATTACTATCTAATTCTAATATATCTAATAAGCTTAAATAAGAGATAAAGGTTATCTAATTACAACTAATAAAGACTCTAATTCTACTCTAATCAAGATCTAATCTATATTCTAATCTATTGCATAAAAGGTATAAGCAAAGACTTAAACTCGGGGTATATAGGATTTAAACAGGCAAAAGGATCCACAAGAGATATGAGACAAACTACTAAAGTACTACGAACCACCTTGACTTAGATCTAAACATTAAGCATAGAATAAGCATGAACATGAATGTCAAGAACCTACTCGAACCTTTCCCCGGGCTCCACTGTCACTGGTAACCAGGTAATCGACGAACTAGTAAACCCTAACTATGCCTAACATGAGCAGATTAAATCTACTAAAAGACATGTGAAGTACTTAACAGTGGCCACTGATTTACACAATTAGACAACAAGCATTGCTAAGCATAGATCATGAACAAGCATAAACAAGAAGCAAAGTCTAAAAGACAACTTTATAGATCCATAATCAAGGTTTTATCATAGTACAGAAGAAGTTCGAGGGGTTTACTCAAGATACATCGGAATTCGTGACCCAAAGTCGTCGAGATGAACTAGACGAAGAAGTCGACGAAAGACGAACTCGATCTGCCCTCGGGATGCCAGGGGTCGGCCGAGCCAGACCCCTAGGGGTCGGCCGACCCCCCTGGTTCCTGTCTCCTCTTGCTTCCTCCTTTCGCCGAGATGTTCCTCCCGCCGAGTTGAACTCCTTTGGCCCTCGAGCTCTGCCCTAGCCTCTCGGTTACAATGGATTTGTGGCGAGTCTCTCCTCCATCTCCCTAGATGGAGCCCTCTATTTATATCCCGAAGGAAACCCTATACATGGAAACTAATAGGTCGGTTCTAAGAGTCCTAGAACACCTCATACATCTATTTCCAAGTATAATCAAGCTTCTAGAAGAGTCCCGGTCATCCATATCTTTCCTTGCTTGATGACGAAGTCTTCTCTCTTTAATTCCCGAAATAAACCTTCCCGGTTCTGCAACTTGTAGTAAATCGACCATAACTTTGCCTTCCGAAGTCCAATAAATGCAAACTCGGACTCTAAATTGTAGAGCTCGAAGAGATCTACAACTTTGGTATTCAAACTTTCTTCATTTGACGTCGTTAAGGTCTCCAAATTAGGCCCACAAGTTGCTGCTGTTATTGACTTCGCGAATATTTCAGGAATTGCCTTTCCTAGCAACCTTCATCTTCTAGAATACTCCTTTAATTGGGCTTTATCCTTCAATTGGGCTTCATTATCCTTTTGCACTTGGGCTTTGCTCATCTTAGCATAAATCCTATTTCCGAGAATTCTTCAAATATATCAATTATTACCTGATTTCCTGCAAAAAATGAATAATGCACAAAAACAAAGAGCATTCTCGAAAACGGGGTTAATTGTTAGTAAAATAATAATAAATCACAATATTAATTCATTAAACGGCATAAAATCATATGAAATTATAACATAAATTTAGTACTTAAGCCGCGTCAACAGCTTACATGTGATGTCTTGGCACTGTTTGAAGGATTGTGGGCTGTAGTGTGAGTAGTTTCATCTTGTATTCACCATGTCATGCTCATTTTGTGTATTTATGCAAATAGGAAAAATGGTGTATATGCATTGTATGTTCAAAATGGCATGCCTACATTTTTCTTGTGCCACATATAGTATGGGAAGCTCACTGGTGAAGTTTGAGAGTGTGCATGTATGGTTTAGTCCTTGTCTTGAAAATGACAAAAGTTGCTAGCTAGGAGAAAGAAATAGGAAAAAGGGTTCTTAAATGGCATGTTTAATTAGTAAAATGAGTATTTCTTTATATGGATAAATGGTTGAAGGAGTTATCGTGTTGTATCATACAAGTGCATGTTCCAGAGGTGCTCATTACTAGTAACATTTATATGACTAATTGTTTTGATGCATGCTCTACGTGATGAATCCCATGTTGAGTGATGGTCTGTACGATTTCTTAGTGCCATACAATTTCATGCATTGCATTTCGTTGCACTCATGTGCACTCTCATGGCATACATATAGATCACGTGAACGAAGAGCAGACGCAGGAGCAGCCACTGGTCGAGGAGCCCGAGGACCCGGAGCCGTACCCGCAGTAGGAGGATCTCCAGCAGGCCGCCGACTCCGCTCCCGACGACACTAACCCTAGCGAGGAAGGTAGGCAGGCTCACATGATTCCCAGCAAAAATATGAATTTTGTTACGCATATGCATTAGGAGTTGATTGATACCTCACTGCATTAGATTCCTTGGCCGCCCTGGCCCTAGCACCAATAATAGGTCCGTAGGACGAGTTGCATAGAAATGATAGGGCCGAGTAGACACGAGTGAATGGTCACTCGTCACGTAGGTTGACCTTGAAAAGAAAATGATACACTGGAAACTGCCTTGATGGCTTCACTGTTGATGATTAAAAGGAGACCGGGCGGAGATTAAGCTTTACTTTTCGAGGTGTGTGTTGTTGCGGTGTAATGGCTCCGCCCGAGTCGTTTAAGGCCCGTTCGCTGTTCGCCTGCTGGTTGGCATACCATTGCTAAAGTGCTTACCCGATTAATGGGGCCGGTGAAACCTTACTTGTGCCATCCGGAGAACAGAAACACGTTCCTACCCACTGGTTGAGAGGAAGGTGGCCCGGGGGAGCTTGGTGCTCATGACGGGGAGACCGAGATGTCGGCAGGCTCGTCATGGGGGCACAACCCGGGAGTCAGGTGGGAGTGAATCGAACTTGGGATGGGACAGGTGGAGGAGGGGGACTATATGTGGGAAAGCCGTCGTGTGAGTAAGCATATGGGCCCCTGGCATTTTTAGTTATTCCCGGGAATTAAAAATCGATTCGAATCGCTGATGCTCACCAGGTGTGAGAATGCCAAATATCACTGACGGGCAACGTAGTAATAACCTTAATATTCTGCAATATGATTCATGGTTTGGATATCAAGTGGTTGATTATTATTTGAGACTCAGATATTTCATAATGATGATAGCTATGTACTTGCAAAGGATTATCTCTTTCTTTCACAAGGGTAGTGGCTGTTAAATCCCACTATCCGTAAATAAACTTTTGAGCTAAGAATCAAAGGCTAAGGATCCAATGATAGTAAGCAAGCTTTGCGTCAGCCGTAAGCCTTGCCATTAAGTCCTCTGAGTAATTAGTACTCAGGGTTTGCCCCCAACATTTGGATTTCAGGTATGGAGTTCCTCTTCTGCGCCTGTGTTGTCGGGGGAGCCTGTTATCATCAGGAGTGACAGGAGTCATGTCATGGCATGGGGGTGACATCAGTGGGCGTGATGTCACTCATCTACTGCATTTCTTTTGGTTTAAGCATGACCTATGGTCTTAGACTTCCGCTGTGAGACATTATTTCGAAATTCGGCCGATGTTGGCCCTATGTTGAACTTATTTTATTCAGAACCTGGTTTGTAACTTAAAGCCTTATTACTATCTATTCAAATGCCTGTGATGATGTAACTGTTGTGGCTCCATCGTGAGTCGGATGTGTGTGATGTCGGTTCATCTGGGATTTGGTGCAAATCGAGAGCCGAGGGCTTCTCGACGGACGACCGGGTTTAGTACGGTCTAAGTACACTATAAACTAATGGTGACAGGTGTACTTAGCCCGACCGGGTTTAGTACGGTCTAAGTACACTGTAAACTAATGGTGACAGGTGTACTTAGCCCGTATTAAATCGGCGGTTCCGCCACACATATATTATACTTTCTTTTACAAATTACTTGAAAAGGGCTTTCAAAAATAGTTTTGTAAACCAAAACTTGATGATACAACTGTTGTCTGTGTATGATCGGCTCTGATACCAGCTGTAGCGGAACCGCCGATTTAATCCGGGCTAAATACACCTGCCACCATTAGCTCTCAGTGTACTTAGGCCGTACTAAACCCGGTCGTCCGTCGAGAAGCCTTCGGCCCTCGATTCGTACCAAAACCCAGAGGAACCGACATCACACACATTCGACCCTCGATGGAGCCACAACAGTTACATCATCACAGGCATTTGAATAGATAGTAGTAAGACTTTAAGTTACAAACCAGGTCCTGAATAAAATAGGTTCAACATAGGTTCATAATAAAATAGAGTTCGAAATAGTGTCTCGCAGCGGAAATTAAAGATCATAGTTCACGATAAACAAAAGACTTGCAGCAGAAGAGTGACATCATGCCCACTGATGTCACCCCATTGCCAGATCATGACTCGGCTCACTCCTGATGGTAACAAGCTCCTCCACCCACACAGGCACAAAAAAGGAACTCCATACCTGAAAATCAAAAGTTGGGGGCAAACCCTGAGTACTAATTACTCAGAGGACTTAATGGCATTGGCTTACGGCTGACGCAAAAGCTTGTTTACTATCATTTAGGTCCTTAGCCATTGATTCTTAGCAAAGGTTGATTATACATAAGGTAGCAGGAAAGGTTGATTCTTATCTCTTTCTATCATAAGGGGTAGCGGCTGTCAAATCCTGCTACCTTATGTATAATCAACCTTTGCTAAGAATCAATGGCTAAGGACCTAAATGATAGTAAACAAGCTTTTGCGTCAGCCGTAAGCCAATGCCATTAAGTCCTCTGAGTAATTAGTACTCAGGGTTTGCCCCCAACTTTTGATTTTCAGGTATGGAGTTCCTTTTTTGTGCCTGTGTGGGTGGAGGAGCTTGTTACCATCAGGAGTGAGCCGAGTCATGATCTGGCAATGGGGTGACATCAGTGGGCATGATGTCACTCTCCTGCTCTTTTGTTTATCGTGAACTATGATCTTTAATTTCCGCTGCGAGACACTATTTCGAACTCTATTTTATTATGAACCTATGTTGAACCTATTTTATTCAGGACCTGGTTGTAACTTAAAGTCTTACTACTATCTATTCAAATGCCTGTGATGATGTAACTGTTGTGGCTCCATCGAGGGCCGAATGTGTGTGATGTCGGTTCCTCTGGGTTTTGGTACGAATCGAGGGCCGAAGGCTTCTCGACGGACGACCGGGTTTAGTACGGCCTAAGTATACTGAGAGCTAATGGTGGCAGGTGTATTTAGCCCGGATTAAATCGGCGGTTCCGCCACACTCATGTCACTCTCTCTGGGCATAGCTACAGCCTACAGTAGTGCAAAATAACAAGATGCTGTTGTCGGATCGATCGATCGATCATCTGTACAATAAATCTTGCAATAGAAAGCAAGTCAAATAATCACCTGGCAAGGCAAAGCTAGAGGACGCCGCACCACCATCTTACCCGCTTGCCCCCTTCCTGGCACGCACTTCCCCCAACCATGAGAAGCGCAGGAACACCCGAAGACCACTATGCCTGCACAAGAAAGAGGCAACCAAAATAAACGATGAAGATGATCCGCAGCGTTGTGCGATGCTGCGCCGACCAGACCCTGGCATGTTTCCCGACAGATCGAGCAGACTACCAAATCCATCCAAGTGGGCACACCAAGGCCAGATCCAGCCGGGTGAAGGAACGGGGTAGCCCGGCCCGGTCAGATTCATCCGTTTCTGCGCGGGAATAGGGCAGGCAGGACGCCGGCCGGAGGTAGAAAAGGTGAAGATGTAGCCTTGGAGTCACCGAAAGGGGATAGATGGATAGGGAAAAAAAGGTGCAGGGGAGTACCGCAGCCGGCTGCTTGTCAGGGTCGTACCGTGCTTCTCCGGCGTGGATGCGGCGCCGAGGGCAAGGCGGCGGGGCGACGAGGGGGCACTGCGCCAGGGGAGGTCGCCTGGTGACCGGTCCATGGCCGGCCAAGCGCGCGCCGCGGCCGGCTGGGGCTCCGCCGCCGCGCTCGCCGGGTCGCCGCTGCTAGGGCCGTCGTGCTCGCCAGCCGGGTTGCCGCCGCTCGGGCCGCCGAGCTCGCCCACACGTGGTGCCGAGGCGGGGCGGGGAGGCGCTCGGTGCTAGGGAGGGAACGGGGGCAGGCGGCGGCGGGTCCAGAGCGAGGGGGCGGGAGAGACGAGACACGGTTAGGGTTTCACAGTATTTATATGCCCTGGTAAATTTGGTGGGTGAAACATGGACCTTAGATTCACCATCGGATGGAGTGAAAAATTTTTACTGTCGTGGCTACAGCGATTGGCCTGGACGGCGCGCGTCTCTCGTACTTAGAAATGGGCAGGCTTGGCTAAGCCCACGAAACTAGGTTTGGCAGCCTGTACTGTTGCTAAGCCTGGCCCAACAAATGCAGGCGAGAGTTGTCGGCCTGGTCTAGCGAGAACGAGGGGAAATTGCGTTCCCAGGAACGCAGGCCCGCACACCAATTTTTCGTGAGCCCGCCTGGCCTGCGTTGCCACCCATATAAGTCGGACACGCTAGGGTTACCGGTGACTTCTCTCGCCGCCGCCGCCCAAGCTTTCCTCGTCCCTTCCCTCACCGAACAGCAACGCCGGTGACTTCTCCGGCCACGGTATGAGTTCAGATGCTTCACCTGTTCTTTGGATCTGAGTTTTGCCCCCTTTTTAGGCCCCGTCGTGTTCCATGGGGATTCTTTAGACATTGTTCACTAGCCAGTAGGAGGATTGGGTAAGAGGAGACTGGAGGCAGCGACAGCGGGTACTGGCGGCGGAGGTGCAGAGCTGGGGTGGTGGCGGCGGCCCGCGCCTGCTTGCGGGGATGCGTGCCGGAGGTGAGCCAGGAGGGGCTGGCTGCGACGGCGTCTGAGAGCCGATGCGACGCCGACCCGTGAGTGAAGTAGGTGGCGGCCCTCTAGCGTGCGGCGGTGTGGATGGGGGTGGTGGTGGTGGCGGCGGCTCTCTAGCTCGCCGCGGTGAGGACGTTGGTTGATGCGGCGGCCCTCAACCACGCGTCGGTGAGCACTGGGTTGGCCGCGGCGGCGTCCTGCGCGCTTGAGCATTTGGAAATCTTGAAATATAAATATGCATCTACGTATTTGCAGCATGCCTTATTTTTCTTTCTTTCCTGCTGTCGTTGATAGTTGTGGATGGATCTTGAAATCTGAGCAGATATTGTTATGATCTTTGGTTGAATCATTATTCATGCCTGGTTGGTATTTACTTATATTTCATATATATCCAAGTTGTATTCATGCCTGATTGTTATTTACTCAATAATGATGTGTGCGGTTACTTACTGCCATTGTTTGCACTGAATAATGATGCATTTTAATGTATATTTTGAGTAATTTCTGAGCATTAGTTCATGTAACGGTTTATGTTTGTTTGAATAATGAACTATGCATTTCTATCCTCGTCCCTTCCCTCACCGAACAGCGACGCCGGTGACTTTTCTGGCCACGGTATGGGTTTGGATCTGATTTTTTTTTCGCCTTCATGGGGATACTTTTGAACGTGTTCCCTAGCGAGTGGGAGGGTTGGGTTCAACGCACAGTTACCGGCTTGCGAACAGCACGAGCGGCGGCGGTGTGTAAGAAGAGACTGGAGGCAGCGGCAGCAGGGAATGGAGGCGGAGGGGTAAAGCTGAGTTTGCGGCACCGGCCTGCGCCGGCCTGAGGGGATGCATGCCGGCGGCGAGTGAGGAGGGGCGGCGGCGGCGCCTGAGAGGGAGGTGACGCTGGCCTGTGAGGGGAGTAGGTGCCGGCCCTCTAGTCCGCGGCAGTGTGGGTTGCGGCGGCGGCGGTTGCGGCGGCGGCGGCCTGCGCGCTTGAGCACTGTTGTGGCAGCGACCCTGTAGCGTGCAACTGTGAAAGACTGGGTAGGTATGAGAGAGAACATTAGAGGAAAATATAAATTTGCATCTACATATTTGGAGCATGTGTTATTTTCGATGCTTGACCTGTGCTTGATGTATTGTTCCTAGTGTTGTACTTAAATAATTACTTTTGATGGTTGACCTGTGTTTGATCACTTTGCAAATAATGCAGCATTTCTCATATAATTCAGGCCATACCAATAATTTTGATTATGCTAGAACAACTGGTATGTGAACATCCGATTCATGCATTGAACGCAATGTGCTGGAAACCAAATATCAAGTGTGCTGTCCATAGTTTGTTTTTGTGTGTAATGTCGTTAATTTGGTTGACAGTTTCTTTTTACTAAGCTGCAGTTTCAACAAACCATGTGACAGGTTTGTGTTTGTTTGAATGAATGTACTATGTTACCAAGCATCTAATCCACCTTGATAACTGACAACCGCTACCGCTTTCTATCAGGTCATCATGGACACCCAGGTGAAGCTTGCTGTTGTGGTGAAGGTGATGGGCAGGACCGGCTCCAGGGGTCAGGTGACCCAGGTCAGAGTGAAGTTCTTGGATGACCAGAACCGTCTCATCATGAGGAACGTCAAGGGCCCAGTTCGCGAGGGCGACATCCTCACCCTGCTCGAGTCTGAGAGGGAGGCCAGGAGGCTGCGCTGAGGCAGTTGGACGGGATCTTGGTGGTTCTTGTGCTATGTCTGTCAAACTTGTTCGACCCTTAGAACCTCTTGCCTTATGATTAGTAATTAAGCATGGTGATGGGATTGCACTTTTGTTTTATGATGATCTGAGTTGAAAGTGCCCTTGTTGTGTTGAGACATTGTTATCCATTGCTATATTAGTTCAATCGATGCATGAATTGAATACTAGCTCTGAATCTCATTGTTATCCATTGTTGATACTACGAACCCCATTGAATCAGTAAAGGCTGCTGCATCAAAGTTCAGTGGCAGCATCAACTGGAAAGCTCGCAGGACACAACCAGCACAGGTAACTGAGAATTGCTTTCCCTTCCTTTTATTTTTGTATATTGATTGTATTTTTATAATTCTGTAACATACTCTCGTTTGTATAAGCAGGAGAGTGACCCTATCGTACCTGAGCTTGATAAGCTGAAGAACGAAATCACAAAATGTAAACATCAAGTAGAAGCTGCAGAGGCTGCAAAGTTATCAGTACTCAATGACCTTGAGAGAACAAATTAGCTTATTGACAAAATGAAACATGTCCTGGAGAGGCAATGAGCTGAAGAGGTTGATGCCAATGAGGACTTGGAGTTGTTTCGATTTATTTTACAAGAGATGGAGGAGGGAGTTGCATTTGACAATGATGTTGTGCTAAAGAGAAGTTGAATGATACTCAAAAACGGCACAAAGCTTTGGTCGCCAAAGGGATGTTAGTGAAAGATGAGCTCAGAAAAGTCCAGGAGGATTATGATTCTTTGTTGATCGAAATAGATATTTCCATTAGAAAAGCTCAGGCAGCATTTGCAGCGTCCAAAGATGCAGAGAAACAAGTAGAGGAGCTCACTATAGAGCTCCAAGGACTGAAGGCGGTGTTGATTTGGCTCATGCCACATGCCAGGATGCCAAAGAACACAAGAAAAACACATTGATGGCGTGTGACAAGGATCGCCTTGCATAGGAAAAGGATCTCAGGCAAGCAGCTGAATCAGATCAGCATGGACCTTTCTGCAGTGGAAGAATTGCAATCAAAGCATAATGCATCATCCAGGTTGTTGCTCGCTCTCAAGAATGAGCTAGCCGCTTGTTTGGAGGCAAAACTAATCGAGGAAGCACAAGAACAAGACAACAGAACTCATAAATCCATGCAAGAAATCATCATTCCTCCAAGAAATGAGCTCGAGGAGCATAGGAAAAGCATAGCTAAGGTGACAGATGAATTATGTTCTCTGAAAGCTCTTTCTGCATCACTCAAATCAGAGTTGAACAAAGAGAAAGCAGCACTTAAGGCCACTAAGCAGATGGAAGCGATGTCATCCATAGCCATTCAGTCTCTCAAGGTGGATATTAAAACGTCACAGCAGGAACTTGAATCAGTTCGTGGCAAGGAGAAGGAGCACCAAGATAAAACGGTTAAGTTGCCCATCTTAATAGAACGAATCGGGGGCCCAAGAGTCTTTTCACATTGCTCGACGTCAAGCTTATGTCAGCAGCCGTCAGATAGAGTCGCTGCGTTTTTCTCAGCCGTCCGATGAACAATGAACGAACCGAAAGCTCTAGAAAATTACCGCGCGTTCTCACGAGTATTCCGCCGCCTCGTCTTCTTCTCGATTCCGCTCGACCATCCAGCCGAGTTATCCCATCCCGCAAACATGGCGTGGCCTCCCACCTTGATCCTCGTGACCCCAGAGACGGCGCACTGGCCCCGGCCGGACGGCGGCGGTGGAGCTGTCGCGGGGCGCAGATGCCGCGGGCACGGGCAAGGCGGCCCCGTCAGCGTTCATCCTCCGCGACCGCGAGTGTTGAGCAGGCTCCAGTGACAGCTCCGCCTGCCATGCTCGTGCGCCGCCGGCTGCTGCTCCTGTCCGTGTCACCTCCTTGCCCTCCGCCGCCCCTCCTGCTCGCAGACACAACTAAAGCGTTATTCAGGAAGAATGCAGCAGTGATAGTACCAAAACTGAAGGACGTGGAGTCTAGAGATAAACCAAGTACTGGAGATAAACCAAGTACTGTATGTGCTGAGGTGAATCCTTACCGATTTCGTGACAAGGGGATTGGCAGAAGCCATTTGCTGACCATCTCACAAGTAATATTTTGCACGTTTTCCATACTCATTAATTTTGAACTCACCTTGCGCTTTGCAACAGACAGTGAAATACCATATATCTTAGCATTTATAAATTGACTTCAATTAAGTTTCTTGAAAGCACCAACCATAAGATAGTCCTCATATTAGCTCTATTTCTTTCAGCAGGTTGAGGTAGGAAGCATCATCCAAGAACAATTAATTACAAGAAGCTAGGATATAGTCTGGACTACAGGACTAGGCAAAGTGCATGTTGGTCGACCACCTCTCTGCAATTATCCATTGAAGTGCTACAGTATCTAACAAATAACTAAAACAGTACTCTCTATATTTTTTTTTATTTATCGCTTCTTAGCTAAAAATGAACTAGCCGATGACAAATATTTGAAAATTGAGTTAGCATTATTTTACGGTCCCGATGCTAAAACACCTCTAGGTTGCTCCCTAGCGGGAAAACTCAAAAGATGGTGCCAGAACCCAACCTTCATTCCGAAGTTCCAAATTCTATTTAATTTCACTGCTTCGTTGCAGACTAATGCAAGAGTCATCCTGTAACTTCAACAATTATGCGTTCAAATTCTGAATGAACTTTTCCCTTTCTTTCAGTATTATAACGTACATATATCCCTGGATCTCCTATGCTATGATAATGCAATAAGTGTACAGATTGCTGTTGCCTTATATTCTCAGACAGAAGGAGTACTGCCCAATTTTTTCTGCTATTTAAATTGCAAATGTCCAATGATTCTGTTATCTGAAGAAGTTCTACTTCTGTTTGCAAATTGCAACAGGGCTAACTTTTGAACCAGGGCCATGCCAAGGTGGGAAAACTCCAAGTTCCTTTTATGTGCATGTTGTATGTTCTTTACGTTGTGTTATGGATTTTGGAATCCAGCACCTCTCTTCCTTAAAAGCATCTCCAAGTTGATGTTGTCAAAACAAATCTTAAGGAACTGAAGGCCGTAGAGGAAACTATCAAGAATGGAGCCAAGAGGAGTTTGATCGAAATCAAAGCATGATCCAATTCTGAGGTCTAATTTGTTCTCTTAATCACAAGGAAGCACATGCATTTAAGTATTATTCCTTACAATTACATTTCACAGGTTCCACTACGTTTAGCATGCATGAACAGCTGATGGAGCACAATCATGCTAATAAATTAGGACATCGTCTGCTAATATAAAGGAGCATAAAAGATATATTAGGCTAGCAGCCTTACAATTATATAGTCTATGCCTTCATGTGTCTTCACCAATTCCACGTACTAGTATTTGCTTATCTCTGACCTCCATTTTATTTGTTTCAGGTACAATCCCAAGAAACTGACATCAATATTGGAAAAGGAAATATCCTTTTCAGGTACAACCACAAAAAATATCCATTTTATGGTTCTGACCCCACAGACAGGAAAATTATAATTTCTCTATTAATTGTTGCGAAAATACACAGGAAAAATGACCAAACCCACAGGTTTGACCCCAAGAAAATGACATGTATGAGGAGAAGAAGGCCAGCCTTGTTGAATGGTTGACTGAAGACAACGACGATAAGTGAATTCAATTGTAGTCTGATTGTATCAGTAGTTCCATCTTATGCTGCCATCAGAAGCTATGTAATGGCATTTATCATTAACTGTAACAAGCATTTCTAATCCAAGTTCTACGATGTGAACAAAGAAGCTATTGCTGTTAGTTTTGAGCTGGAGTTCTGGATTTTAACTCTTGATATTAAGATGTCATCGTCTGGGCATCGATTGACCAGGGCTATGCGACTCTCCACTGGCTTAATGTCCAATAAAGGACTATTCCGACCTGCTCAAAATTAACCCCAAGCCAAGAGAATAGGTCCATTTTCAGATTTCTTCGGCACACTTCATTCATTCACAATTTAGGGTCTATGGCTTGACATTTAGGAAAAAAAAAATGAATCATGCCAGCAAGAGAAGCACCCTGGTCTGGTGCGGCAATGCCGAACCCAAGGCTTTCTAGTGGTTATCGAAGACGCATCCCAGGAAACTGACAAGGCTAAGTCCGTTGCTACCAAGGCTCAGGAGGAGCTAAGAAAGACCAAGAAGTGGAGCAGGTGAAAGCTCCTCTTAGAACCATGGAATTCAGGCTTGGAGCAGTTCTGGGTGACAAGGCGGAGCCACCCATATGGCAAGGTGGGGCAGCTGCCCCAGCTACCAGCGGCGCACAGACCCCTCTACCCATTCGTCCTTTGCCTTTCCCAGCAGGTCGCCGCTGCCCGCTGGCCATGGCCGCATCGCCAGTTGGCGGATGCCGAGAAGACGGAAGGCATTTGCTGAAGGCCCAGACGAGTAGATGACCAGTCCAACAGCTAGTTGGATGCAGGCCCAATGGCCAGGAGCCCAGGATGAAATCCAGAAAGACAGGAAGAGCTGCCGGCCGATCCCCAATCGGACAGGCAGAGGCCGCGCCGCCGCCGCTCGCAAGAAGCGCACGAATAGGGCAGCAAGCGGCGCAAACCTGCGCGGTCTCGCGCGCCGTCGGCTGTCGTTGCTGGTCGGTGGTCGCTCCTCGCTCGGTCGCCGTCGCCCGCCCGAGGGCCGACTGCCGAGGGCTCGAGGTCCTGGAGGTGAGCTGCTGAAGGTCGCCGGCGCCTGGCCGCATGCGATTCGTTGATTCATGATGGAGAGATCTTCGCAGGACAGCGGTGGCACAGATGCTTTGGGCTCGGGGAGTGCTAGTGCAGGGCCTGGCTAAAATTGGTGTCGATTCATTTTTCAACTTTTTTACTACTCACTTCATTCTTTTTTATTTGATGTGGTTGTTTTTTAAAATAACTTCGATCTTTCATCTTATTTAAAAACTTCCATTACTTATCTATTTTGCTGTTACATGTTTATCATTAGACTTAGTTTGGATATGGCTTGCATTTTAATATGTTTGTATTAATCTATTATTATATTAATAAGGGAGTGTTAAAAAAAACAACCACGTTCGCTGAGAGGGCCAAAAAATTCCCACATTAATCGGAAAAAAGAAAAACCCTCCACCGTTGGATTTTATAAACATCTAACGGTTTATATTCACCTAAGAGTCAAAAGCCCTGCACCATCGGATTTTATGAAGATCTAACGGTGTATATTCACCTCAGAGTTTAGTAGATGGAGAAAAGAAAAAAAATTATTCCACCCCACGTCCTATCCAAACTCTAAATCGTGAGTCCTTAAACCTAAAACCGGTAAGCATGCAGCAATTAAAGTAAAAAAAAACTACAACCATCCTACGTCATCTAAATTCTCTCTCCTAATACTCCTACACCGACACGGACACAGGACATGCACGTATGCACCTGGTCAAAAATACAGAAATAGTGCATTGCTTTCACATTGCGACCACACAATGCATACAATGCAACACATGTTTTGTTATTCTTTGCATTCTAAAATAACTATTCTCCTAAAACTTTGAATACACGGATGAATGATAGTTTCAATTGGATTGCTGAAAGTTCTGTTTGAAATCCACTTCGGGTATATATTTTACTAAGATTTTTTTTTTTAAATTACACTATCACCAAGAAGGCGTAAGAGATAATAAAGAGCGCTCTCTCTTATCTTAATCATATGAGTATTAGAAGAAACCACAATATTAGGAGTAGAGCCTAGAAATTATACATAAGAAGAAGAAACAATGACGATATCTGAGAAATAAGAACCAATTAACTCTGTACAACCAGTTGCGGTAAGACAAAGGATAAAAGCATTATCTGAAATGATTGAACATAAAGCATATGTAGGTGGCATTTCAAATCCGTTATCGAACCCTGGACAGGCAGTGGAAACTACCGGAACTATATGAAAAACTTATTTTCAAGTACCAGATCACACTAAGTGATTATTCAATTATAAAACTCCGGAAGATAAATGGATCCATACCCCATGCCATGTTTGACATCTTACAAATTACAATAATATATATAGTACCTATAATTTGGAATATAAATTAAAAATTGCAATGATATTTGGATCCTATATACATCATCATAATAAAAAATATAATATTGCTAAAATCTTAATATGTTAACTAAGACTATGTGCAGTGGGTTGGGTAAATGGATTGCCTATACACTGTAGCGACACTGTTCACAGAGAAGGAAATAGTTAAAATAGTAGATACACAATACATTTACACATCCTGCTGCATATAGTCTAATGCAAATATGTTCAAAAAATTAAATCTAGGAAAAAGATGTGTGGTTGAGGACCAAGAATAAATAAATAAAAACATGAGTAAAAATATTTAGAAAATATTAAATTTAAGTAAAACCAAAATATATAAAAAAACTAGCTACCCGCGCTATTTGCGCGGGTCACCTCGCTAGTTTTTTTAATAAAATAAAAGATCAAAGTTTTTATAAAAAAAATCAACTGTGTCAAATTAAAAAGAACGGAGAGAGTATGAGTTAAGTTTGACAAATGAGTCCGCTCCATCCTAAAATTTCGTCCTAGCTCCGCCACTGGGTGACACAGAGGCCGCGAGAGAGTCTGAGTGACTGGCCCTTAATACTCTCAGAGCATTGGAGGGCAGCAAGGTTGCAGTAAAGGTTGAACAGCAAGGCTCTTCTCAGATGATGACGCTCGACTCGAACGATTACACGTCCCTGATTCAGAAGTCCCGCCAGGCTGAAGAGCTTGTACACAAGGAAGCCGCTGCCATTGCACAGGTTGAGGCAGCCAAGGAGTCCGAGTCGCGCACCTTATCCAGGCTGAAGGAAACCGTGAAGGCCCTGGGAGCAGGCGGACAGGGCCACCGAAGGCAAGCTGTCCATGGAGCAGGAGCTGAGGAAATGGAAAGAGGAGAACGGGAAGCACCGCCGCAAGGCCGGCGCCCGGCGAAGCTTCGAGACCTGAAGCCAAACCTTCAAACGCTGCAGAGATCGTCAGTGGAGACACCAAATGCACGAGCAAAGATGACGGCTGTGTATTCTCATCGGTTCATCCGCTGTCGGACGCTACTGGGAGGAGCAGCCCCAACGACCAAAGAAGGGAAAGAAGCCGTCGTTCTTCCCACGCATCATCATGTTCCTGGGCAGGAGGCGGCTCAAAGCTGCCGCATAACAGAATGCGCTTGCTTTTCCTCTTTTTTTTTTTTTTTTGTTTGTTTGAGGTGATGTGCATCTGTGCTGGGAGTGTGTAAATTTGCAGTGCGTAATTTGTTCGATGCCACGTTGTTGGTGCTGTATGTGTCGAAGTAGTGAGATTATTGCTGCCTTGTTGCTGGCGTATTCAGTTTGAGGGGCAAGATGCTCGCTGCTGTATATGACACAACTGGGATCTGGCCTTTTGTTCTGCTCCTGATTTTGCGAACAGTACGATGTGGAATACGCCTGCAGTTTGTTTGCTTTGTGGCTTGTGGCCAGCAGCATCCCAATTTCTTTTGAGGTACTAAAAGAATAGCTGTTTCATTCTGTGAACAGGCAGTGCAAGATCCTTCCAGCTGGAGCTGGGATTGGATGCCACAGCACGGACCTGTACGCACTATCGCAACGACGTGTTCTGTTTGCGGCTTCGTACAGTCTACAGTGCAACTGTGCCGCCAAGAACCGCGGCGTTGACTGTGGTTGCTGGAGCCTGCCTTGCCGAACCGCAAATTGCACTGTTGCAGCGTGGCTGCGTGGAGGCCTGGACGACGACTGGGCGGGCAGCGTCGCCTCCACGATCTTGCAGCCCACAGCCCCTAGGCCAAAAACGCTGCTCAGCTCGCGTCGGCGGAGCAGCATCGCCAGCAGCCGAGTGCCCCGCCTTGCTCTGGTGTTAGTCTGAGTTTAATGGGGTTTTCTAAATGGGTTTACCAAAACACTGTTTTGCACTGTTTGACATAAATGATGCACTGTAGATAGAGAGTGAGGTAGTTGGAATAGTGATAGGAAATGAGATTTGGAGAACCCATTGGATTCAGGCTTAGGCCCACCCAGCTTTGGTTCCCTTTTGCAGTGTACAGTAGCACTCGTCAGTGGTTGGTCACAGTGGTAGGGTAGAGCTAGAGCCTAGAGAGCGCCATTTCAGGCGCGTGCACTGTTGAGTGCTGACTGCTACTGTAGCATGTAGACTCAATCACTGTAGAGAAGGAGCACGAGTTCGCGTGGCGACCTGATCCGCTGAAGCAACGTTGCAACCGCAGATGCAATCCATGTATCATTTCGACGGACGCACGGCCTGGCACCGGCGGTCAGTCGACCCAACGTCCCAACCCATCAAGCCATACTCTGGAGTTCTTCCACATGAGAACGAGATGGACCCGTGGATCGCACGCTCTTCTCCTGGCGAACCGACACGCCTCACCGGTGGTTTTCATGGGAGCCGCCGCGCTCGGATTCGGATGGCTGGGGCTGGCAGTGGCAGGTGCGGCGTCGGCGAGCGAGACGGACTCGCCCGCTGGCATCGATCGATCCCATCAGTAGTATTGCATTCTGAGGCTGAGCTCACTGCAAGCAAGGATTCTACTGTAGCTGGGTCGCCGCTCGCCGGAGCCAGATCATAGATGCCGAAAGCACCGACCGACGTCGCCGTCGATGGACGGGCATCGTCACAGCCCCGGCCCACGGACTCGTCCTCCGCTCCTGCCACCCAGTTGTCCAGGTTCCCCTGCGTCTCTCCCGATCGGCCGACGGATCGCCTCGCTCGCTGCTCTGCGGCGCATTGGTAAAAAAAGGCAACAGACGATCGATGCACTGCCTGGTTTCACTGCGCGCGACGCACAGCAGCCAGCAGGCTTCTCTGAATCTGGCGCCCGGCCGGAGCGCCGGACACAGCAGGCGGGTGTGGGTCAAGTCGTCCCATCCATTCCTTTTCTATCCCCCAGCCCCATGGACTGGCATGGTGCGGTTCTAAGCCAGAAGTAGTAAGCCTTCGGATCCAAACTTCCTTGGCTGAAAGGCAAAGAAATCCATCAAAGATTTGGTGAGAAACGAGCACCGATGTGGAACGGAAGAAGACGGAGAGAACGAGCATTGCTCTCGATCAGCGAAACGGACGGCGGAAATTGCCTAGCTTCAAAGCTCTTTAATAACCCTACTACGGTGCCTGCATGCCACCCGGCAATGCACTACTCATCGCTCTCCTGTCCTGTAGCAGACCTCATCACTCTCTCACTCGCCTTTCTATCTTGCTTTTGCCGCTCAAAATCAGATCGTGTGAGCTCAACTCTAGGGGATTGATGAGTCGGATCGGACCGGCCAACCAACGGCGTCCGATCGCCTTTTGTTTTCTCGTACGCTGGCTGGCGCCCCAAAAGAGATCTATCTTTGATTTGTTGTAGAGCCTAATAGCTCCAAATGCCTGATCCATGTCCTCAGATCCTATCAGACGCATGATTAGACCCAGGAAAGATGCCCGTTCGCCTTTCGTCCGGCTGCTAATCAAATGACAAAAGCTACCGCAGATAGATAGCTAGGCCTCTTAGATTTGATCAACGAATTCACCTGCAGGTATAGTGAAGAAGCATAGATAGATGGGTTCCTTTTCATCCAAACTTTAAGAAAAGACATTGTCGGCCATTTTACCAGGACCCGTTGCACGCTACTACCACAATCAGGGGGTGTGGAGTAGGATAACATCATGCATAAAGCGAGTGCAAGCAAAGCAGAGCATTTCTCTTTCCAAAGATCGATAAAGAAGACCATCTTTTTTTTTTCTCACCAAACACCTCTATTCTGGACTTGATCTGGTATAGTTTCGTTGGTAAAAAAAAAAGGTAGAAGCAGGGATCAGAATTCAGAAGTGGTGTGGAAGCAATTTTTACTGGACTTCCTTAATGCAGGTGAGAAGACGTAACGTCACAGATTGCCAATTGCCATACCCAGATTAAACGCCTCTTAACTTGTGAACAACTGAAGAACATCCAGTAGTAGATCGGTCGCCCCGCAAACCCTGAACATTACGAGTAAAGTTACTGAAAGCTCCACCGCCGGATCCCGAAAGGAACGGAGAAAAAAAGAAGAAGAAGACGACGACGACGAGGCAAGGAGGAGGAACCAAAGCGGAAAAATAAAGGATTCTTCGAAGCATTGGTTCCAACTAACTGGTTTGCTTTTGCCCATTGTATTCCTCACAGCACAGCACGTACTGGCGTCGTCGTCTTTCCACGTATGAAAAAAAATCACGCGCGGGGACGACGGGCATGTACGACCCGTCGAGTCATCATGCATCGCCACAGCAAGTCCTTGCGCGCCATGGATGGCAGCACCTGATCCGAAGGGATTTGGACACGCATTTTCTGTGCTGTGGGACGAGCATCGTTTTTTTTTTAATTCAATTCTGTGTTGGACACACTTCCTGTCAAGCATTGCGCGTTCATTGCACCGGCAAAGAACACATCATCTTGTCAGCAATGATATAGTATATGTTTCTCTTCAGCTGCCGATGTGATGCCAAGATAAGATCAGACTGGGTCAGCCACAGTCGCCCGCCTACCTAGGCTCGTATACCAGTATAAGTAATCAGTACTAAGTAGGATTAAGATGAGACGTTCAGTCCGTACTGTACTATTGATCATGACTGGAATGCTGGATCAATGGAATGGAACATCGGCCATAGTACTAGCACGCAGGGAATAAATGAGGATTAGCTCTGATGGAATGCTTCAGGACCAGCGAATTTCCACCTTAATTGCGAACGATGGCTACAGCACAGATGCATGGACACATATTCTCGACCTCTTGGATCAGTTGCAGGCACATGCAGCATCAAGGGCAAATGAGACGCTCAAATCAATGGCGATTCGCGTACAGGTAATTGGGATTGGGTGGCTAATGATTGCCTGGCTCGGTTCCTTTTAGTTCATTGCCTGATGAATGCACAGAATGTAAAGTACCAGTGGTACCAGGGTCACTCTCAATCGATCGACTCCTTCTCGATCTCCTAGCAGCTAGCACCTCCTTTTCGTCTTCCCTGTTTCTGGAGTGTCCATGCTGCATGTGTCACGCTGACGCTACGGGAAATCCACACGGACGCCCAAGATCGCACCGACTCGCCCGGCGAGCAAGCTAGACGATGGAGGAGGAAGAGGGGCTGCAGGTGTCCTTGCTGGTCCTGATCGAGCCCGAGCAACCGAACCGTACCTTCTTGCATTGGTGTCCAAGCGCCAACAGGGACGCGGCATCGGCGGTCGTGTCGTGGAACCTGACGAGTTGCTGTCGTGAACAGCAGCAAGGAAATTAAACCCTGACCAAATCACAGATGCTTATATATATGATATATCTCGGCCAAATCGCAGCGATATAGTAGTCTATATGGCTTATGGCGGATGCACCAAACCACAACAAGACGGCGTACGTGTAAATTGTTTTGTTTTTTGTGGCTGTGGGGAGCCTGACGGAATTGAAAATGTATGCATATGCTACGCATCAATGGAGGTTCAGTTGTCCGGGATCGATCCATCGCTGTATTTTTAATGGACAGTACTTGTGCGTGAAGCTTGCTTACTGATGGTATTGGAATAAAGGTTCCACCACAAGGTGGGAAGGGTATGTCACAGACACTGCGACTTGCACGCAGCCAGTACATTTCCACTGATAATGAATTGCTAAAACACTTTTAATTAGTAGTTGCTGGAGGTAACAATGGCTGCAATTAAAACTTCTTTTTCCTGAAGAGAGTGACGGCCCAGTGATGCATCATGCATGCATGCAAATTGCAAACCCACTGATCAGTAGTGGCACTGAAATAGCCTGCCATCATAGCCCTGACATAGCCCTACTACAGCATTTTAGCACTCATAAACCGCTAAGCTATACCTATAAATTTCACCAACGTTCCTATCGTCTATAGCACTTGGCACTCATATTTAGCATTATACCATTACGTTGTACTTACTCTGTTTTAAATTGTATAGCTCATTTTAGTCTTATCCCGAACCAAATTTTGAACATTTAACTAAAGTTTTAGAAAAGTATGTTGACATCAACACTACTAAATAAAAGTATTCTCGAAACATGTTTCACATGGATTTAAAGGAACCAATTTGATGTTACAAATGTTTTTTTAGGAAAGATGTTACAAATTTAGTGCATCTTTATACAACCTTAATCAAAGTTTAATTTAGGATAAAGCTAAAGTAATTTAAATTATATAAATTAATAAATGTATATAATCTAAATAACTGCATATATTTATTTATTTAAATTAATAATTTCTACCGGAATATTAAATTTATCTAGCAATTTTAATATATATAACTTTTAACTTGCTCCGGTTAAGGGACTAAGATTTTTTTTATTTTTGATAAGCTAGGGACTAGGAATTGAAGTGCCTAGTTCCTATTCAAGGGGACTAGGAATTGAAGAGCTATATGCTATATAACCCAACCCGCAACTCCACTGTACTGCGATGTCCATTGAAGCCACAATAATATTTTTATTTTCATAAAGAAACACAACATTCTCATATAGTCATGCAAGGGACAAGCTAGCTAGGTAGGTGAATGCTTAATTTTCATCATCATAGGAGTGTACCTAATCACACAGTTACTGTACATGGTCTGGCTTCTGAATTTTTTTGACAGTTATATGTTATAAATCAAGAAAGAGCTACCTCTAGAGCGTGGATAATAATAGAGTTAACGGCTAGATATTTTCTATGCCCTGAAATATAAGATATATTAATTTTGAAAACAACTCTAGCTAGGTGAGAGTTGATGGACACATGTACCTTCAATATGCTCATCCACCAACATTATGTTAGGAAGAATCTTTGAAAGACACAAAGCAACCTATGTGATAGACTCAAGGCAAAAAAAACTACCGCTAAGGGCTAGTTTGGAAACCCCATTTCTCCAAAAGATTTGAGAAGAATTTGGAAGAATGAAGGAAAATTTTGTTTATTTTTTCCTCCATTCACCTAAATCCTTTGAAGAAATGAGGTTGCCAAACCAGTGACATGTTCCTTAGGATGGAAAGAATATTTCTTATTGACCTGTCATCGAGAGCCGAGAGGCAATCTAGTAGTTCAACGATACTATGCTTACACTGTACTAAGCAATGTATCATTGGCATATGTTGCTTAGGAATCATATAAATTACTAATTAATTGTTGCATGAACTGTGTCCATGAGACTACGACGACAGGGGCTCAATACACTTTTATGCGGTTTCTAAAACCTGGTTTATGTCCAGATATATCATCTAGTAGATGATTTTCACTCTTCTGAATCGTTATGGCACATGAGTGGGGAGACATTTTTTTTTTATTCCGGGAGAAGTGCCAGCCATGGTCTCTGAGTCCGAATTTTTTTTAGGTAGATTGGTGTTTATACCTCTATTGGCAACTTTAATTGTGGTTTTATCCTCATTTTTAAAACTGTGATTTTACTCCTATGTTTTTAAAATGAAGACTCTGTTTACCTTTATTTCTAACCCTATTAGATGCAACTGGACTAAAACATTTGAAAAAAATATAAAAAACTTTCAAAGTAGGGGGAATAGACTAGAATGTCCTTTGTCCTTTCACCCACAACCCACTGGAGTTCCGCCGGTGAAAATCTGGGCGCGACGTGGCCTAGGCATGGCGCAGCATGGGGAGACCCGACAGTGGCGGCATAGTTTCTTGGGCGCAACCCGCCAACGGCGGCGCAAGTAGGGGTATTATCTAAGCCGCTGCAAAAAAAAAAAAATCATATGTGTATGATGGTTTTTTGGCACCAAAAATTATTTTGCTGAGAAAAGTTAACTAAACAGGACTCTATCTTCGTTTTGAAAGCATAGAGGTAAATTCACAAAGTTAAAAAAATAAGGTAAAATCACCGTTAGACTTCAAAACGAGCGAATAAACACCTAATGCTTTTTTTACTGTTAATTTTTTTTACTGTACCCGAGTCCGGATGAAACGTACTGAACCGTGACTCATTCGTTACAGCTGTCCTTTCAAGTTTGCCCCACGCCCAACCACCGCTGATTGGCTCCGCGCGCGCACACGGACACCCTCGGGCCTCGGCTCCGCTGCTCCACCCGCTCCGTCGCCAAGACCAGTGCCGCGCTGCGCGACACGGCCACCCCTATATAACCCCTCGCATGCAACGCCGCCTCGGCTTAGCCAGCTCGATCGCTCGACCGACGCCGCCGGCGCGCACACGCCCGACGACCGACGACGAAAGGCCCGGTGCAGCAGACGCCGGCGAGCTAGTGAACGGCCGCCATAAAGATAAAGATAGTGCCCGGCGGCATGGGGGTGACCACGGCCGGAGAGGCGCCGCTCAAGTCCCCGGTGAGGGCCTCGGTCATCGTCAAGCTCAACGCCGCGTTCCTCGCCTTCTTCCTCTTCGCCTACATGGCGCTCCTCCTCCACCCCAAGTACTCGTACCTCCTCGACCGCGGCGCCACCTCCCTCGTCCGCTGCACCTTCCGCGACACCTGCCCGCCGCCGCCGTCCCAGCTCTCACGGAAGGTAAGGTGAGTCGATGAGTACGTCCACCGGTACGTAACGTACGTACGCGCGTGTGGCGTTCTTCTTGCTCCGGCCGGCGCCGGCTGGCCTGCCGGCGGCGTCCGAAAGCAGGCTCCATTCGTCTCCCCTCCCCTGAGCTAGCTGACGACATATCTGTATGCGCATCCAGCTGGGAGCCATGCCGGCGAACAAGGCTGCAGCGGCGGCAGAGCGCATCGTGAACGCGGGGCGCGCGCCGACCATGTTCGACGAGCTCCGTGGCCGGCTGCGGCTGGGCCTGGTGAACATGGGCCGCGACGACCTGCTGGCGCTGGGCGTGGAGGGCGAGGCGGTGCGCGTGGACTTCGACCGCGTCTCGGACGTGTTCAGGTGGTCGGACCTGTTCCCGGAGTGGATCGACGAGGAGGAGGACGACGAGGGCCCGTCCTGCCCGGAGCTCCCCATGCCGGACTTCTCGCTGTACGGCGACGTGGACGCGGTGGTGGCGTCGCTGCCGTGCAACCGCACCGCGCCCGCCGGCTGGAACCGCGACGTGTTCAGGCTGCAGGTGCACCTGGTGGCGGCGCACATGGCGGCGCGCAAGGGCCGGAGCGACGGCGGCGGGGCGGTGCGCGTCGTGCTGCGCAGCGAGTGCGAGCCCATGATGGACCTGTTCCCTTGCGACGAGGCGGTGGGCCGGGAGGGGGAGTGGTCCATGTACAGGATGGACGTGCGGCGGCTGGAGGAGAAGCTCCGGCTGCCCGTCGGATCCTGCAACCTTGCGATGCCGCTCTGGGGATCAGGAGGTACGTTGGTTAACGCTCCATCGTGCGTGTTCCACCGCTGATCTGATTCTGATTGGTAAATGGATAGCTGATTAGCTGACGCTAGTGCGCGCGTTCGGTTCAGTCTCGATCTTGATCTAGGCAGCTTCATGCTTACTACACACCAGCGCAGTTGCGCCTTGCACGGCATGCAAGTCGGGCCAAGCATTTAGTTGCACCTATACTAACTAACATGCGTTCGTTGAAAAAAGCATGCATACAGTACTAGTAGTAGTAGCATACTAGCATATACTTACTGATTAGCATAGTACTCATCATACATGTATGCTGTAGTCAGCATGCATCGGCTAGCAAGTAGTACGAGCGAGGTTCATATGCATGAGTTTCAAGAAAAAAAGCAATACAAATATGAGTACAGTACTTTCACTATAACATCTCCGCTGATGGAAAAAATAAACAGGTGTTCGTTAAAAAAATGTTAATGAGTAATAATTTTATTAAGCCCGACTATGTCAATAAGTGGAAAAAAAAACTCTATATTTATTAGTTGGAGGAAAATTGAGGTTGAAGAGATCAATCGATCGAGAGGATAAGAGAGCATCGGCATTAGTCTAAGACAAATAATTTCTGGAACGTGTGCTACAACACTGTGTGTTAGGGACACAACATACCACCTAATGGAATTATATTAAAGCGCTATACAATAATACAACGCATAATCGAAAGCTAACAAGATGCTTATCTGGGCATATGATGGGTAGGGACGACCGATGCAACGAAGCGCGTAGAATCCGATCGGGAGGTGTGGCAAAAGGCCACGATATCAAAGCTGATAATCTGTAACGCAGCATCAATTCTCACCAGCACTCAACAACGCTCTCTTTTTAGAGAGGAAAAAATTGATCAAATTGTTCCCTCAACAATTAATCAATTAGTAGCTACCATATTCTTACCCAGTAACTTGCTGAATAGTGAATACTGTGGTCGACAATGTTCGAGATAATTGATTAATAGGCCACGATTAGTAAGGCTAGGCTAAGCTAGGCTAAGAGGAATTCAAGCAGAGAGGAAATTTAATTTGTACTCGTAATGACGGATCTATCACTGTCATTGGTGTTATCCAAAACAGAGCCCAGCTGAGCCTGTCTGTCCCTGCAAGAACTGAAGCTTATAGCCAGCTAGTAGGCCTAGGTGTGAGCCTTCCGATCCATCAATTTCAGCTCCTGCAAGAACCTGACAGGAGGACGCCAGACGTACCATAAGCCGCAGATAACAAGTCCAATTTGCGCATGTAAATTACTAGTGGTTAAGTATACACTTGGTAAAAAAGAAGAAGAAGAAATCGGTGGAATGCCGGAGAGGCTGGGGCTTTACCTAACGTGGTTGGAGGGCCTTTCGTCTCCACCCGTCCGATCAATCGAGCATACGGCGAGTACACGTACGTCGACACGACTCTGATTGAACTAGATCCGGTTGGTGAGCTGCACTGAGCTGCTGCTGCCTGCTGGCTCGATCGCCATCTTGGGCGCGGGGCACGCATGCATGCGCCAAGAGATCGGATACTTGCATGCCACTGCATTCTACCAGGTGGATCGCCAACCGCACGCAGGCGCCGGATAAAAAAGAACTGCAATTCCTTTTTCTTTCTTTTGGTGGTTGTTACTTGCAATGGTTGATTATATATCGCTTTGGTTTTGACTTGGCGAACACTTCAATCCAGCACTTTTCTACCTTCTCAATAAAAAAAATTTGAAAAAAAAAACATTAACATGCTGTGCAGGGATCCACGAGGTGTTCAACGTGTCGGAGCTATCGTCGTCGCCGCCGGGCGCCGTCCGTCCCCGCGGCCGCGAGGCGTACGCGACGGTGCTGCACTCGTCGGACACGTACCTGTGCGGCGCGATCGTCCTGGCGCAGAGCATCCGCCGCTCGGGCTCCACCCGCGACCTGGTCCTCCTCCACGACCACACGGTCTCCAAGCCGGCGCTGCGCGCGCTGACGGCGGCGGGGTGGACGCCGCGCAAGATCAAGCGCATCCGCAACCCCCACGCGGCGAAGGGCACCTACAACGAGTACAACTACAGCAAGTTCCGGCTGTGGCAGCTGACGGAGTACTCCCGCGTGGTGTTCGTGGACGCCGACATCCTGGTGCTCCGCAACCTGGACGCGCTGTTCCGGTTCCCGCAGCTCGCGGCGGTGGGCAACGACGGCTCGCTCTTCAACTCGGGCGTCATGGTGATCGAGCCGTCGGCGTGCACCTTCGACGCGCTCGTCCGGGGGCGGCGAACCATCCGCTCCTACAACGGCGGCGACCAGGGGTTCCTGAACGAGGTGTTCGTGTGGTGGCACCGCCTGCCGCGCCGCGTCAACTACCTCAAGAACTTCTGGGCCAACACCACGGGGGAGCGCGCGCTCAAGGAGCGGCTGTTCGGCGCCGACCCGCCGGAGGTGTGGTCCGTGCACTACCTGGGGATGAAGCCCTGGACGTGCTACAGGGACTACGACTGCAACTGGAACGTGGCGGACCAGAGGGTGTACGCCAGCGACGCGGCGCACCGGCGGTGGTGGCAGGTGTACGACCAGATGGGGGAGGCCATGCGGGGGCCCTGCAGGCTGTCGGAGCGGAGGAAGGTGGAGATCGCGTGGAACAGGCACGTCGCGCAGGAGGTGGGCTACGCCGACCAGCACTGGAAGATCAACATCACGGACCCCAGGAAATGGGAATAGTAGTATATATGACTGACGCGATCCGATCGATATAGCAGCAGCTAGGGTGGCAGCTCTGATCGAGCTCGATCGCCACATTTTGATTCCTCTTTTTTTTTTCTTTTCTTTGAGCATACAATACGGAGTACAGAGGGGGGGACTTGGATCGCTGGAAATACTTACTTGGAATAATGAATAAGCTCAGCTTCAGTTGTTTCCAAAATGCTTCTATACAGGCCGTGGCCCGTGTGCGTGTCGTGGTTGGGCAGGCACCCACGGCCCAACACACTACAGTTCTCATCCCTCAACTCAACAGGCAAGGCAAACACGCACGCACGCACGCACGCAGCTCAACAAACAAACGCCGCCTGAAAAACGGACGCCTTCAATTCAACCTTGCTAAATTTGGGCACGCACGGCACGGCACGAAGCAAGGCCAGCCACGCGGTGCGGCCACCACCTCCGCCGCCTGCCCATGCATCCAGCCCATAAACATTTCTGTCATCCCTGGCCGGCCCCCCTTTCTTCGCCTCCCCTTGGAGTGGAGGGTGCTCCACCGCCCCCTCCCAATCCTAGCATGTCATCGTCACAATGCCAAGCCCCATTGCGTCCCCCCTCCTCGCCTTCGCCGTCGTCGTCGTCGCCGCCGCAGCGTTGCTCCCCTCCTCGTCCTCCCAGCAGCAGCAGCAGGCCCCCGCCGCCGCCGTGCCGCCGCAGCCCAGAGGCTTCTACATAAACTGCGGGTCGTCGGGCAAGGAGGTGCAGGGAGGGAGCATCAAGTGGATCCCGGACGACGGCTTCACCGCCGTCGGCAACGTCTCCGCCATCGACAAGCCCGACCTCCTGCCCGTGCTCGCCACCCTGCGCTACTTCCCGGACGCCACCGCGCGCAAGTACTGCTACCAGCTGCCCGCCGTCAAGGGCACGCGCTACCTCGTCCGCACCACCTACTTCTACGGCGGCTTCGACGGCGGCAAGGATCCCCCCGTGTTCGACCAGATCGTGGACGGCACCCGCTGGAGCGCCGTCAACACCACCGACAACTACCGCCGCGGCATGTCCACCTACTTCGAGGTGGTGGTGCAGGGGCAGGGCAAGACCCTGAGCGTGTGCCTGGCGCGCCGCCCGGAGACCGCGTCCAGCCCATTCATCTCCGCGCTGGAGGTCATCGACCTCGACGACTCCATGTACAACACCACGGACTACGGCAGGTACGCCATGAGCACCGTGGCGCGCAGCCGCTTCGGCTGCAAGGGCGAGATCCTCAGGTATGCATGCGTTGCGTTGCGTACGTGTTCGTCGCGCGCGCGTGCGCCGGCGCCCGCCCGGGGAATCCTGATGACGTGATCTGGTTGGCATTTCTAGCTATCCAGATGACCCGTACAACCGGTACTGGGCGCCGTTCGCGGACGCCAACCCCATGGTGGAGAGCCACTCCTCCATCGCGCCCGGCGACTTCTGGAACCAGCCGCCGGCCAAGGCGCTCAAGGCCGGGGTCACCACCAGCCGGGGGAAGAAGCTCACCGTGCAGTGGCCGCCGGCCGAGCTGCCGGCGGCGACCTACTACGTGGCGCTCTACTTCCAGGACTCGCGCACCGCCAGCCCCTACAGCTGGCGCGTCTTCGACGTGGCCATCAACGGACAGGAGTTCTTCCGGGGGCTCAACGCCTCCGCGTCCGGCGTCATGGTCTACTCCAGCATGATGCAGCTCTCCGGGAAGACGGAGATCCTGCTCACGCCCAACGACACGTCCCCCGTCGGACCGCTCATCAACGCCGGAGAGATCTACCAGATCGTGCCGCTCGGCGGCAAGACGGTCACTAGAGATGGTATGCATTTTCAGATACCACCTTTTCTAATCAATGGTATTCTGTCTGCAAGGTATAATTTCTGGGTGATGAGAAGCTCTAGGCCTTTCCTTCAATTCGTGCACGCAGTGGTTGCAATGGAAGATCTCGCGAGTAGCTTCAAGAACCCACCTCCGGACTGGGCTGGAGACCCTTGCCTGCCTCAGCAACACTCCTGGACTGGGGTTGAATGCTCAAAGGAACCACCCGTGCGTGTCTTGTCAGTGTAAGCATTCAGATTATAATGACAGACTATCTAATCAGCCGCAAAAGTTGTTCAAACTGTTATTTGTTTTGCTAAATTCTGCCAACGCAATGGTGATCTACTTCTTATATACACTGCTGTAAGAAGAAGATCAATGCTGCTTTAATATTGACCTATTTTCTGCAATACAGGGATCTAAAAAATCATGGTCTTTCAGGAACGCTTCCCGACAGCATTGGAAATTTGACAGGTGTGCAAACCATGTAAGATTTTTATACACGAAACCAATCTTTATAAATAGTACTGTACTAGTATTTTACAAAAGGAAAATGTACGGGCTGCCCTTCTAATCATGGCTAGGAAATTCTGACCGCAGCTATCTCAGTGGCAATAAACTCTCGGGCTCCATACCTGACATGAGCAGCATGCACACCTTAACTGCATTGTGAGCTCTAGCATACTTGACCCTTTTTTTTTTTTGGACGACTTATCCTACAATTTTACTGACAATGCTACGCTTTTCATCATTTGGAAAGGCGTCTTGATGGCAATCAGTTCAGTGGAACGATAAACCCATCAATGGAAAAACTCGTCAATCTGAAGGAGCTGTTAGTACTCGATTGCTCACTTTCATAATGTATCTCAGATCATATCCACCAAACATTATTTGATTTCATTTCTCTGGAAATGGCAGATACCTCAACAACAACAATCTCACGGGCAAGATACCAGGTGGTCTGAAAAACAAAGCTGGACTTGATTTGAGGTATGAAGAATGAGAGTTTCTTCATTAGGTTCCTTGTTTTGCCATGAACTAGTGAATGATATGGCATGGATGAATAATTTGCAGAACTGAGGGGAACAAATTTGAATGAGGCTGAAGGGGGAGGATTGAAGGTTTCAAAAGCTGTAGGATGATCTTGGCAATTCTCAGTCTGATGCTGCACCCATGCACACAGAAGACCATACTTTAATGATGAAGGGGGAGGACTGAAGGTTTCAAAGGCTGTAGGATGATGATCTTGGTGTCTGATGTATGAGAGCTGAAGATTGATGTTATATCCAGCATTCCTTTGAGCTATCTTTGTCCTATTCTTAGAGTTTGTTGTAAATGTTGGCTTGTTACATCAGAAAGCATCAATCTAGGAATAGGTGTTAGTTGGAAAAAAAAACATTTCTTAATCTATCTAAAAATTCACAAAGCGTGCATGTTCTGAAACTTCGATTAGAACATCAGCATGCAGTGGGCAGAAAATAACTCATTACACATTTTGCCACTCACGATTTATACAACTTGGGAGTCTCGTAGTAGTACAAAATGCAAGCAAAATACACAACTAAGCCAATTATGATAGATGAGGCCTCAAACAAACCCAAAATCCCACTTTCCACCTCCTAATGAGTTAGTACTTAGTACGGCTGTCGAGAGATGCAGTCACTCATCTTCCTCACTGCCATCATCAGAAGCTGCTCGGATTATATGCACCTGGGGGAGAGAAATTCATTGATGGTTCAGCATTGAAAATCGTTCAGACAAAAACCATGCTTTGGGCTCCACATTATTCAGCATCACGCATACAGTAAATTGTACCTTGAAAGTCGTGGGCTTAATCAACTCAAAAACAGCTGCATCGCCATCCCGCAACCCATGGCGTAGAGCAAAACCAGCCCATCCGCCACTTAAACCCTTCTTGTAGGCAAGGTAGTTGGTGTCGAATTCTTCATCTTTTTCGTCCACCAAGGTGACAATAGAGTCTTGCTTTGGCATGTAAGTGTCACAGAAATGGCTCGGGAGACCCTTTCAACCATGTCATACAGAAAGAATCAGTACATGTGGCATGAGCTAGGAAGTTGCTGGAGAGAGAACAAACGGTATAGAACTCACCAGCCAAAAACCTCGAACCACGTGGGAATGCAGCATTGCCTTCACAAAGGATGGAAATTCAGGGTCAAGTTGAGATTCTAGTTCCTCTGCCTTTCTTGCTGCCTCCAACCTAGCTTTCATGGAAATTGATCCACCACGGTTGGCCAAGTAGATGAGGTCGGCTGGTTTTCTAGGAGACCTACAGAAGAAATGGAAGAACAGGGTTGTTGCTTATGGGAGAAGGACATGTTTATAGTTCCTACGGAGATGCTAGCAAATATCCGCATACGCATACCTTGTCATTCTTTCTGTATTGTGTGGTGCTACCTGTTGACAAATGTTACTTGTCAGTAAACACATATGAATTTCAATTGACCATGGCATGGATGCTTCATGCTAGGCAAAATGGCACGATGTGACATGTTTTTTACTTTGCCATGTCAAATTACAGGATGATTATCACTGTCAGAAGAAGCATCTGTAAAGGATGTCCTTTACTAAAATCACTTGATTTGGTAATTGGTACAGTGAACTGGTGCAAATTGAACAGATTGTGCTTATACTGCATCCGCATGGGTTAACACAATGTTGCAGTTTAAGAAAGTGGTAATAAAATGCTGCACTGTTTCAGCTAGAAAAAATGGGCAGCCTTGAGCTCGAAATGATAAACTTAACTACAACGTTCATCAGCCACACAAATACACATGGAAATAATTAAAAAAGCGACATTTACTTGAGCCCAAAAGGAAAACAGAGCAGGTAAAAGAAAAAAGGAAGGAAAAGAAAACAGGTACCTCTGCATACTTGACCTCAGGGAGGTTGGCAAGCCGGCGGGACCTCCTCGGAGGCGACGGGGCCACGACTGCGTCCACGATGATCCTACGCCTCTTCTGCTTCTGCGCAGCCGCAGGCAAAGAAAATGGTCAGAAAAAAAAAAAAGATTGCGCGCATAGCACGCCGAGTCGTAGAGACAAACATAGGAGGCAGGAGGTGTGGCATCACATCACCATGGGGGAAGGGGTCTTGGGAGCCTCCTTGATGGCGGCGGAGAGGTGGTGCAGGTTGAGCGCCTCCATCTTGCGCTTGTTCTCCTGCACCGTCCGCTCCCGCACCGCCTCGTACGGCGACATCCCCTGCTTCTCCGCGACCGCCGCCATAAACCCCTCCCCCACTCGTCCTCTTCAATGAAGTGGGGATGGATTGATGGAAGAGAGACGGTGGATGGAGCACACACAGGACTACAGGAGCAGCAGGCGCGAGGCTCGGCAGGGTTTAAGGGGAGGAGAGGACGGCGTGTGGTGTCTAGGGGTTTTGAAGGCAGGGGAGAGGTCGAGACTCGAGAAGAACGGGGGAAATCGACCGTTGGGAAAGCCGTGGGGGTGAAATGGTAATTTTCCGGAGCCGCATGGGGAAAATGTCGTTGTCGCCGTGATGTCGGTCTCTTCGACTCTTCGGTGTCCCTCGGCAAAAAACGAAAAGGGTGGGGGAAAGGGAAAAGGCCGAGAAAGGGGGGAATTCTTTTGGCGGCCCATCCGGAGACACGCCTGGCCCCGGCCCCGGCCCAGCCACTCCGCACCAGTCTTGCATTTTCAAGAACGGAACTTCCGTTGAGATTGATTGATCTCGTCCTTGTCTGCCTTTGGCTTAGACAGATATTCTTGATTTCCCGATTTGCTATTGTTTTTCAATAAAACGAAACGGAAGCGTGCTGCAAGTTCGCTTCGAACACTGTACTGTCAACGCACGCAGTAGTCCTATTGCATCGGATGAGGCCGTGGTGCTCCTATTTTGTCCGGCTGATGAGGATGAAAACGATTGCGGCCGCTGCCTTGTCTACCGGAGTTCCCCCGAGCTGCCCCTTCATTCGTCGTGACTCGTGAGCTTTTTTCTTAGGGTAGCATTATATCAGTAGTTGGGGGTTGAGTGTACCCCTATCAATCTATCATGGCCATCAATAATTACTCCTGTGGTAGCTTCTCGGTCTCACGTGGCACGACATGTGCGGGTATACCATGGCTGATGGCTCCTATAAAACGATGGCCTGCTGCGTGTTATGGGAGTGCAGTGCGCAGTGCATCTCCAGATATAATAACCATCCGCAGCGTGCGTTGCTAAGCTCGCTCCTGTGCTCGGCCTCGACCTCGAGCGATCGGCCATGAGGGTGCTCGTGACGGGTGCCACGGGGTTCATGGGCGGCCGCCTGTGCGCCGCGCTGGCCGACGCCGACGGCGGCGGCCACCAGGTGCGCGCGTTCGTGCTGCCTGGCGTCGACGTCTCAGGCCTCCCGCCGACCGTCGAGGTCGTCTACGGCGACGTCACCCACGAGGACTCTCTCGTCGCCGCCTTCACCGGCTGCGACGCCGTGTTCCACGCCGCCGCCGCGGTCGAGGCGTGGCTCCCCGACCCCTCCGTTTTCCACACCGTAAGATAACACATGCATGATTGTCGTAGTCTATATACACACATGATACAGCAACATGGAGGACGCATGTACTAAAATTAAGCATGTGATCCTTTTTTTTTTGCATGTTTAGACGAATCTCTAAAGAACGCCTACAAAATCCGACAATACTTCATTTATAACTATAGTTCGTTTGACTTTTTTAATACTCCCTCCGTCCACAAAAGAATGAAATCCTGAGTTTGTCCTAAGTCAAACTATCGTAAGTTTGACCAAATTTATATAGAAATGTAATAACATTTATGATATCAATTATGTATGATATGAAAATATATTTCAACACGAATCTAATGATACTAATTTGGTAGCATAATTTTTAATATATTTTGATATAAATTTGGTCAAAGTTATGAAAGTTTGACTTAGGACAAAGCCAGGATTTCATTTTTTTTTGGACGGAGGGAGTATCAAATTTAGCTCTTTGATCTTTTTTTGAAAATATGCAAAAACAATTCATGGAACTATATTATATGCTAAACTAAATCATATAAGAATAAATGATAAATATGAAATCTTTTGAATAAAATAAGCGGTTCAAATTAAATTGGTGTCAGAAAATAAACAATTTATAATTGTAACTAAGAGAGTATAATATGATTTGGAGACCTATACCCATAAATGGGTTATGATTTGGAGATCCAAAGCTAAAAATTGTCTCCAACCGATGACCCAAACATGCTATCCAGAGTTCCAGGTGAGAGGTGACCTAAAAATGGGTTCCGCCTCTCTGCGAACTGAAAATGGGTTTTCGGTTGGAGACGCCGGTAAATAGGTCTTCGCTGCATGACCTAAACAACCAACATGGGTATCCAAAAATGGCTACTCGGTTGGAGTTAGCCTTATATACGTTGGCCGTATTAATACCACATACTCCTTTCACGTCCGAATTAGTTGTCGATTTAGAAAAGGTATAAGTCAAAATTTTAAAATGTTGACTATATATGATTTTTATATTATTTAGTCTTGAATCTTGAAAGTCATGTGTATAGATTTGTCTTAACAGGTATTTTTATATCTATTTATATTTTAATAAAAAAATTGATCAAACTTATGTTTTGAAGACCGTATCAATATTTAAAACCACAGCTAATTCAGACCTAGAGGGAGTATACATCCGAAGAGTACCAATGTTTGGTTGCCGTGGCCGCACTAAGGCTGAATCCAACGCCACCTCCATTTTCCATCCTCCATCTTCTCTCTCATCACTATTCTAACTACCCACACTCATAGCAACAGTGTCAAATAGTACCGCATTAAATTTTGCAGTCGCCTTTTGCAGCCTCCACTGGTTTCAGCCTAATACCACGTCTGCATGACTGCATTTCTGTAAATGGCAACCGTCAACTACTACTTGCTAGAGGGGACGGATACCAAATTGGATTGGTGCAATAAATGCAAACATTTGCATGTTTCCTTAAAATTTAAAATGTTCGAGCATTTACTGCTGGGATCAGGTCAACGTCGGCGGATTTGAGAACGTGTTAAACGTTGCTAAGAGAACACCGACGGTGAAGAAGATTGTGTACACATCGTCATACTTTGCAATTGGCCCCACCGATGGTTATGTCGCGAATGAGAAACAGGTATGTACAAAGTCATATTCATCATTTTTAAAAGTTTTTTTTACCAACCTCAAACCTGAAATTTGGTACTGCCATGAAACTATTCTGGTACTCTCTCTTCAGGCATCTCTTCATGAATAATTTTGGCTGTCCTGTCTTGTGCTATACGAGTATGCGTTATGTTTCAAGTTCATATAGTGTCACACCTCGTACTTTGCACACTCTATTTGAATTTTTCACGTTTATGCTGGAATACTTTTACAAGCTACATGATCGTGCGTCATTGTGACATTATTGAAATGCTTCTAAATCTCAGATTCATCAAGGGGAAGCATTTTGCACAGAGTACGAGAAATCAAAGTTCCTGGCAGATAAAATTGCAATGCAGGCGGCAGCAGAGGGGGTGCCAATCACCATAGTCTACCCAGGCGTCATGTATGGCCCTGGAATGCTTACAACTGGAAATCTTGTTTGCCGCATTGTAAAGAGAACTTTCCCTTTGTGCTCCAGAACTCCTGGAGCAGCACTGTAGTACTCCTATATTGCAGTGACCATGGGTATTATATGACCAGAGGAAGACATTTCTTGCAGCTGATTGAAAGGTTCAATGGGCGTCTACCTGGCTACATAGGCGATGGGAGCGACAGAGAGTCGTTCACCCATGTCGACGACGTCGTCAGAGGGCACATAGCGGCAATGGAGAAGGGCAGAGTGGGCGAACGGTACCTCCTCACTGGCGAGAACGCGTCGTTCGTGGAGATGTTCAATCTGGCCGCGAGCATCACCAACACAGAGCCACCCAAATTCCACATACCTCTGTGGCTGCTTGAGATCTACGGGTGGATTTTAGTCTTCGCTGCTCGGATCACCGGAAAACCCCCACTTATCAGCTACCCTGTATGTCCATCATTCTCTCCAGCAGCGTTTGAGTTTATTATCTGCAGATAATCATGATTTTGTGTTGATATATAGCTGGTCCATGATCTGCACATACAGGGAGTGCATTGCCTCAGACATCAGTGGGCGTACTCATGTGACAAGGCCAAAAAGGAGCTTGGCTATAATCCTCGAAGCTTAGCTGAAGGCCTGTCGGAGACGCTGATGTGGCTGAAGAATAACAATCTGATCAAATTTTAGTTAGATCTCTAGCCGTTTTTTTATTTGGGATTGCATTTCGATCATGTCATCATCCAAGGGAACCTACTTGAATATAAGAAAATAATAAATTAGTGCTTTTCGTCATCCATTTTAATGTAGAACCGGGTACTGTACTCAACAACCAAAAGCCAACTCAACATTTGAATGTAGCACTAGTTTGAAAATGCAGGCTCAAGTTGTGAGTTTTGGCTGCTTTTCTCACTGCCTCTGTCTAGCTTTCCTTCGAAATTGTTCCACGGCTTGCAAGAAAACTGGCTGTTTCGGGAGACCTACACAAGAAATGGAACGAGAAGATTATATACTGAACATCTGAATGGACAAAGTTTCAAACAGCCATGGCACTATGGCAGTGCAGGCACATATGCCCATAACTAGTGTAATGTATTCTCTTCGTGATGTCTGCTAGGCATCGATCAATGATATTTGTCCAGCATAACGTCAGAAAGTTTACTGAATGTCATGAACCTTGATGTCTGATTGATTCAATAAAGCAACGTACAACAGCAATCAAACTAGCTGCTAGAAAACTGCAGATGGTTTTTGGATGTAGGAGGAAGAAAGGGGAAGGGACGAGGACGAGTCCTCAAGACCTGCCTCGAGCAGAGCTTGCCGCCGATCCGCCGTCAGTTAGGGTCTGTTGGATGAACTCCTCTCTGGTTTCAGATGTCTTCTTTTCTACCGCAGATTGCAGTCCATGGACCATGGACCACGGCCAAGCCAGTGCGGCCCATGCTTTCTTTTGAGCCCAGTATCAATAATTGCGCTCGTGATATTTTCCCCTCGTCCCCAAGCCGCTGTCACATCAATCAATCAACGGAGCAAACCAGTAGTTGCAAATACAGAGCAGCTTCTTGACAAAAATACTGTACGGTGTTAAACCTGACTTGAGCTCTGATTGACACTGAATAGTCAAAATTGGATACGGCGTGCGGCGACGACCGACTGTGCCGATGCGTATGTTTACGAATAGAAGGGGTCGCGCTCGCGCGCTCTCAATCAGAAGCCGACACGAGGTCGTGCCGTCGTGGCTGTGGTCACTCTGGGCTTCGCTGGAAAGACAGGAGCTCCTCTGTTTCGGCTCGGCAGCAAATCCAAATCCCACGAGTTTAAAATGGCGACAATATCCCACCCAATCCCTCAAAAATCAATAGAAACCCTCGCCTCGATCGCACCCTTCTTCTAGTGAGAGAAGCACCGCTCTTCTTGTGCTACCCGGACAGGCAGGATAGAATCTGCGGCTGCTGCGCTACAGTTGCCAGCGGCGGCATGAGGGTGGTGGTGACGGGCGCGACGGGGTACCTGGGCGGCCGCATGTGCGCCGCCCTGGCCGACGCGGGCCACGCCGTGCGCGCGCTTGTCCGCCGCTCCAGCGACGTGTCCGGCCTCCCCCGCGACGTGGACCTGGCCTACGGCGACGTCACCGACGCCGAGTCCCTTGCCGCGGCCTTCGATGCCTGCGACGTCGTGTTCCACGCCGCCGCCGCCGTCGAGCCGTGGTTGCCCGACGCCTCGGTTTTCACCAAAGTAGGGCAACCCCTTCCTTCCATTGACCTGCCTGCGTAGCGTAGCTATAGAAAGAAGGAACAGCGGCAGTTTTGGACCTTGGCCTTTTCAGTTCAGCATAACAGACATTTGAAGTGTTCTAGGGTGATACTGTGATATAGTCTGGGCAGTTCGATTGAGATATATGGTTATAGTCTCCAAGCCTCACGACACAGTAACTCCTTTGGTAGAGGGGGATTACCATAGCATAAATGACTTACTTGATACATATACATATGTCGATTTCTGGCACTGTGTGACAGTTAATTAGTACTAGTCTGTTTAGGCACCGGTACTTTTGCTTCTACCCACTGACTCCCAAATCCCAATCGTTGTACTGTTTTAAGATATGAAAAATAAGGCGATGAAAATGATTGAGCACGCAGCGGCAGTGCATGAAACTGGGATGCATACTAATTTGGATGGATATAAGAAATGTGTGTAATAAACATTTGCATTTCCTGCTGTGGTACAGGTTAATGTGGGTGGCCTTGAGAATGTGTTAAAGGCTGCCAAGAGAACACCAACTGTCAAGAAGATAATCTACACATCATCATTCTTTGCGATTGGCCCAACCGACGGTTATGTCGCAGATGAGACACAGGTAAAACCATATGCTTGAATTGTACATTAGATTTTGCTGTCTTCAATATTGAAGGGTATGCCATGAAACTGTTTTGGCTCAACCGCGTGATGCCCTTGTCACATAACCATAAGTTCTGTTCCTAGTGCATGTGTTATCTATCTGGACTTTGGTACTAAGAGGGGCGAGATATAGTTATACCAGTGCTTGCTTCACTTGATTGGTTGATTGCCACTGAATTGCAAGGGGTAGATTTTCCCTAAGAGCAAATCTTTATAACTCCTGTTACAGACCATAGTTCAAAAAGTGCTCGGATCCAACAGTCCCCTGCAGAAAAATCCTGCTTGATACACAAACTCCTTGCTGACTTTTAGTGGTCAGTTGCAACCAGGCTGCTTTCGTTGAATCGGATTACTCATATGATGACTTATATATTATGTCTATACAGATTTGGTATTCAGTGCAGTCACTGCTGCCAATTATTTTGTAACATAGTTGAACGGTTCCGACTTGCAGGTGCATCAAGGGAAAGGATATTGCACTGAATATGAGAAATCAAAGGTTCTTGCCGATAGAATTGCATTGCAGGCAGCAGCAGACGGGGTGCCGATCACTGTTGTCTACCCAGGTGTTATCTATGGCCCTGGAAAACTTACAACTGGAAATCTTGTCTCCCGCATTGTAAGAGAACTTTATTGCAGATGCATATGTCAAAGATCAATTATTTATTTTAAATATACTTCAATCATAAAGTATAGGATTATCCGCTTGCCTTTAGTTATGAATTACAGTCATGAGCACAAACTGAATCTCAATTTTTCTTGCAGTTAATCGAGAGGTTTAATGGGCGTCTGCCTGGTTACATAGGAGATGGGTATGATAGAGAATCGTTCTGCCATGTTGATGATGTTGTTAGTGGGCACATAGCAGCAATGGAGAAGGGTAGAGTGGGTCAACGGTATCTCCTCACTGGTGAAAATATGTCGTTCATGCAAATTTTCAATATGGCTGCTAATATCACAAACACAAAAGCTCCTCTGTTTCACGTACCTCTCTGGTTGATTGAAGCATATGGGTGGATTTCTGTTTTCGTTTCTCACATCACTGGAAAACTCCCACTTATCAGTTACCCTGTATGTCCAGTACTACCTATTTTGAACATTTAAGCCTATTATTCTCACATAAGGCATACTTTGGGCTAACATTTTGCCGTTAACATGTACTGCAGACAGTGCGTGTTCTGAGACATCAATGGGCATACTCATGTGACAAGGCAAAGACAGAGCTGGGCTATAGCCCAAGAAACTTAACTGAAGGTTTATCAGAGATGCTCCTGTGGCTCAAGGAAGAAAAACTAATTAAGTTTTAATGTTCTTTGCTACTCATAACATCACACATTTAATGTATGATGAGATATAGGTTCGGATGTGCTGGGGATTTTGAAATGTACATAGGTTTAGTTCGGCTCACAGGGTGCAGCGCGTTACCCAATGGATCGCCAAGCCTGCGACGCCGCACCACACCATAAAATCCCGCTGGAGCGAACTGTCTGATATCTGATACTTCAGCTTTGCATCATGTTTTATCATATTAGTCAGAAGCCAAGATGTAAACACCTAATAGTGATATTGGCAATAAAGGGGAAATTGTGTTTTTTATGTCGGTACAGTTAATTTGAGCTTTCATGACCCTCAACAAGTTGTAGTTTCATAACTAGTTGCTTGAACTGTACATTGAATTGAAAACTAGGCAATTCAAATTTTAGACGAACAATGCACAAGACACTCAAACTTTCTCTGCTGAGCGTTTGAGATACATATGCAGGAGACCTTTGGGCACACTCCATACTGACAGTTCTTATCCATAAATTTAGGGCAATGAAACAACAAAACATATCAGAGCAATTCGTGTCATCCAACATGCTCTTAGTTTTGGAATGAGTCATAAATAACCCATGTACAATTACAGAATGGCATACTCATCTGAGTTCTTTCCCCATGGTGACACATTTTGCTTAACCAGAAGATTCTTCAGTAACATATAGCAGAGAAAACTACGATAATGGAGTGAACTCATCCATGAAAAATTTCCAAATGCAAAATGTCAGACCAACTCTTGGAGCAATTTCTCCAGTGCATCAGAACCAAGAGGAATGCGGAGGCAGTCTTGTCCATCAGAATGCTTCCTGATCTTAACCAGATCATGATCCTTAAACTCTGTCAGATGTGAGTTCAGTGTTACTTGACTGCTTACCAGAAAGCGCTCACGGCATTTTGTATACAGACTACTGACAGGCATGCCTGAGAAACAAGGAAAGCGGTGTATCAGTATGCAACATTTCAATTCTTCTAGAGAAAATTAGTACACGACAAACCCACCTTCCTCCTTTTCATTTGCCAACTGATATTCAGCAAGAACTCTGAAAACACTTTGTGCATTTGGTGTCAGACTCTGCAGAACAACGAGAGCAGTTTTTGTGGTTTGGGCATGACCTCCACTAGCAAGGATCAGTGGGTAAAACACGCCTTCGACTTTGTAAGGTGCAAATGTCGGGACATGGTACCAGCTCCATCTGAACTGTGTGTGCACCATCTTCTTGTCCCACACTGCAGTAGTTTCTGGTTTAGCATACCTTTTAGAGTAAAGCACTAGGAAATGATAAAGCTAAATGTGCAACGAACTTACATAAAGGGGCATTAACATGATCGATTGATGCAACAGCACGGACTTGTGGGCACAAAGAAACTTGTGCCAGACACTGTTGTGATTCAGCATCACGCAAAGCAGGTCCATCAATATTGTGAATAAGAAGGCACACACGATCATCCACATCATCGGAAGTTTGGTGCTTTAGAAATGAAATGATGTCGTCTGTTGATTGTGAAGGAAAAGGTTGAGACAACTGGGACCTTGTTCCTGGTTGCCGTTTGCGCTTAGCTTTTATTTGATCCCAGAACATTTCAGCTATTGTTGCTATGACCTGAAAATGCAATAGATTATGACAGACCTAATTGGTCCTTTTCAAAGACTAGATGTGGTGTAGTCTTCAAGACAAGAAATGGAACTACATAAGCACATTCCGGCTCAAAATTGATAACCAATGCAAATCAAATGCATATGCTTGCGTTAGATTTGAAAGTGTAACAAAAATTAATATGTACACCCAGATTTTAATTAGCAAACCAAGCCACGAGAATTAATATAAAAAAGGTAAAATTTTAAAGGAAATGCAAAAAAAAAAAAGGACCAGCACATCCTCTATGGCGCACAAGGGGTTTCCTACCCCAAACTACTTAGGCCTACTTTAAGTGTTCTATATCCTTCAATGAAACATATCATAAGAGAAATGTTACAGATGATTCAAGCTACAAAACAGAAAATAAACAAAGCTCATCCCTTCAATCTGTATTTACATGTCCTTTTCCACGTGGATTGGAACAGTGGAACTTCAAGACAATTTATGACACATGCTTAAGATTTAAACCATTTGAACAGCAGCAGGACAGTACAAGCAAGCCTGCAGGCTAAAGGTTGATATTGAACAGACGAGGCCATACCTGTTTCAAATTGACGGACGGGAGATATCCATTTATTACAATGACAGTGAAATCAGTCAGGGTAGTGGAGGCAAAATCCTCGAGCAGCCGCTTCTTAGATCCAAACCCATACATCAAGAGACCAAAGCCACACCTACATCAGAAAAATGCTTCGATCACTAGCTCGCTCCAATCGACAATAACATAGGCCAAACCAATTCTAAGATTGCAGTAGTGCTGCGGATTCTAGGAAGAAACCTTAGCTCGAACAGCCAGTTGCGGTACTGGTCCTTATAGCTTCTCGTCAGGGCCTCCACCTCTTCCTCGTGCTTCGGGGGGATCTCGGCAAGGGATGCACGCAGCACCTGCAGAGACGACGGTTCCCAAATCAGCCAATCGTGCCCACGGATTCATGCTGCTAGAGGAGAGCGTGTGGTCTGAGGGTGTGGGGGCGGAACGAAACCAGACCTGCTCATCGACGAGGTTGAGGTCGGAGAGCTTGCCGGCGGCGGCGCGGGCGCGCTTCTTTCCCGAAGACGGTTCCTTCTCCTTCGCCAGGAAGTAGCTCCTGGAAAACCCCGCATCTTCCTCCTCGTCCTCTGAGCCGGAGCTGGCGGCTGCTGCCGCGCGGCCGCCTCTCGGGGCCATCCGGCTTCGTTTCCGCCGCCGCCGGGGGGAACGGAGAAGTGGTCAGGCTGAACCGCGAAGGCGGCCAATGTTTCCCGCGTAGTTTATCTTTTCGCGGGCTCGCGGCCAATGGCTACATGGGCTGGGCCATAGTCAAGGAAGTGTCGGGGTACCTAATGGCCCATTACGTGATCAATACAAGCCTCATGGTCATGCAGTTTTGGGAGCGGAAATGTTGTGCTCCGGATTCCGGATGTGGTATATGCGTTTGCGTGTCTTGTCTCATCCATCCTTCAGATATTTTCTTCTACCGTACTTTTTTTTCTCTTGGCTGAACCTTCCTTTTCCTTATTTTAATTTTCACCTGTGGATGTGTGAATTTTTGACGAAAAATATTCAAATTCAAGTGAAATTACATCCACGCACGGGCGCCTTTGGATGAGTACGGGGGGAACGAAGTGGATTGAATCTCTCTCTATTCATATTCAAATTTGACTAGTATAATAGATTGAATTCTCTCCATTCCCCTTCAATACTCTTGCATCTAAACAAGCCATAGGTGAGATACTTCAAATTCGATTGGGAGTGTTGACATGGATTTTTTTCCCCTTTAAAAAAAAACTAAATAGTACTATTAATATAAATGGCTAAAATCCATTTTAAATACAAAAATGGCTAAAATCCATTTTAAAATAAAAAATCAATAATCAATTGAAAAACTATTTACTATATAATATCCCTTGGGTTCTAAAATTAGAGCACGCCAAGAAGTTGAAATACATACGGTTTCAAATGGTATACCCATTTAAAATACTAGCAATTGGCCCGTGCGTTGCTACGGGACACAAAATATTTGATTAAAATAACAATAATGATGAAACATTCAAATGCTTGAAAAAACATTTGAGGATTCCTATTAGGTGTTGATTTTTGTTGGGCATCCTATTTCTTGTTGTTCAGGTGTCATAATGGAACCGAAGAAGATAAATTTGAGGTATACTAATTCGCAGCTGAGGGCACATATCCTTTCCTATTCCAAGTAGATATCCACCATTCCAACAAGATAAATTGAACGATCAACGATAGACAGTTTACCAAAGAAATTCCAGATGCCGCGAGACCTCTTGGTGGAGAGACCTAGGTAGGAGAGGTATTGGTGTAACATAACCGATTGCTACTGCTATGAGTAACAGCTATGAGTAACAGAAATGTATCAATTGCTATGTATTGATAATTCCATAAATATAACAACCAATGTTGTGAGCAACTGATATTAATGACATATGAAAATTCTGATAGATTATATCTTAAAAAATCAATTTCTTTTGTCTTATCCTAGGTTGACAATCTTGAATGTCGCACGAAATCAAAGTGCCAATTCGAAGACCTATGTCACCCGTATCACATTCATACGGGCAAAATAAAACAATAAATATCCTGTAGGAAAAAAAGAACATAAAGAGTAGTATCAGTGCTTTGCCTTCTCCAAAGACATGCATTACAGCTCATAGCGATTATTGAACAAGACATGCATTATAGCTCCGTGCATTTCGCTTTAATGTAGTCAATTTTGTTTCTTAAATAATCATGCACGGCCATCCACAACACAGCAAGTTATATGCACTCATTTGAGGATGTAGTGTAGTACAGTCAGAAATAAAATTGCTTACATCAAACATCTCTTACCCCCATGGTGGCGCATAGGCATATAGCTTCAGCGTTCAGGATTTCATCCGATCCTTTGACTACTCCACTCCAGTTTCATATGGTTTTATATACATTAACAAAAATTAAAAGAGCACGCATCATAAAAGAAAGAAACCATGCTCGAAGAACATTTTTGCTGGGAACGAAACCATAGATTCTTGCAGAAGAAAATGAAAGAAAACGACAGTGATGAAAACTCTCTGGTGGCAAACGTATCAGCATATAGCTATTTTAACTCACCTTTCATGCGGGCAATAAATTTTTTTTGCGGTGAATCAAAACTGTTCGCAGATTGTAAATGAGAACATAGCTTTTGTGTACCAAACACCCGCACACAAGATGATCGAGACAACTCTAAACTGTACTCCTAGTTATGAGGGAATTTAAACATTGAGGGACATCAAAGATCAAACTACTGTCCCTGCACTACTGGCCCTTCCTTTGGTACAACATTGATCCAATCAAAACCGCAATTCCAGTTATTGCAATTGCCAAGAGCAGTTGCTTGTCTTGTGAACCAGCAGCGGCTCTTGCTGGCTTTGGTATCTGCTGCTCTGCTGCTGGAGTTGGAGCTCTGTCACTGAAATTCATATCACGAGGTAAGCTTGTTTTTCTCACAATATGCTATTTATCTGTCGCTACTTGCTACAACAATAGGCAAAGCGTGACGTCGGAACATCAATGTATGTGTATTGATAATACTTCAAGCATCAGATGAATGGATCACTAAACTTACTTATTTTGCAGAATACAATACGGAAAGGTTTTGCCAAGTTTTTAATAGCACTGTTCTATCTGAAAGCTGTCTTGAAGATTGAATGAAATAGCAGGCATCAGGTAGAAGGGTACCTTGAAAGGTCTGCAGCAGCATTCGAGCCTGTATGGAATTGGAGTTCAGTGTGTGCTGTGCAATGCAAAGTTTGAAGATGGAACCTCCCGGTGACTACAGAATAAGCAGAGAAATTTAGTTAATAATCACCATACAGAATCCCAGGTTAGTACAGAGTGTGCAGCGAATGAGAGAGCCACAGTTATTTATAGTGCACAACAGGATATCATATCTCAGGCGCTGCGCTAATCATGCTGGCACCTGATGCGAGCGGCAGCAAAGCGGGGCAGTGCAGGAGGCGCTGATGCGGCAGATGTGGAGGGCGTGCGGGAGAAGGCCATGCCGTCTCCTTTGCTCTGCCCGGCGACGAAGAGGCAGCCGCCGCAGATCCGGCCGGAGGCGGTGGAGAAGCTCGGCGGTGGATCGGGACCTGGGCTGTCGACCTCCCTCAGTCCCTCCTGCCGCCGGGGCGCCGCCACCCTCGTCTCGCGGGCGCCCGCCGCGGCGCGTCCTCCCCGGGGCGCCGCCGTACTCTCCTGCTCCCCCTACTCCCGGCCCTGGAGCGGACTCACGGAGGCGGCAGGGGAGGCGGAGGAGCCCGGGCGGCGGCGGAGGAATGGAGAGGAGGGGACTTGGCTCGGGCGGCAATCGGCGGTGGTGTCGGGTCCAGTGACGTTGAGGAGGGTTGCAGCGGGTGCGGCGCAGAGAGAGGTTGGCAGGGACCACGCGGCCGGCCGCGGGGGGAGGGGGGCAAGGGAGCGGGCGAACTCGGGGGAGGGGTGGGTGGGGGTGGGGGAGCGGAAACCACTTGGGGCGGACACACGGAGCCTTGGAACCGTATGAAATTATATAGGGGTAGAGAAGATGTATACCCATGGGCGGCCGTTGTGCAAACAAAAAGATTTTGAGACCTTTTCAATAATTAGTCGGTTAGGAAAATTAACATATATCCACAGGCAGCATGATGCCACCAACTCGACGGTCATGTAAAAATTTAAATGACTAAGAATAAAATAAAATAGGCTAAATTATAAGTCAAGCCATGCACACCTATACACGTGGCCTGACCTCTCATTGGCTAATTATTTAATTAACTGAGTAAATTATAAAATAACTCCACACATGCATATGGGGCAAACAGAGTTAAATGGTCATATATTCCATGCAACCAAAGATGTGGATTAATAAGCAAAATGGAAAATCATATGCCTATTAAATGTCATGCGTCAAACCAAACCTACACACTGGGAGACACATGAAGCTGGCAATCAAATACGGTATAAATACTAAAGTGTACTTGTGAAAAATGAAATGTTTATTTGACTAACGTAATTAGTCAATCAGCCTGTACAGCCCCCTGAACGAGGTGTCGACGAAAGAGGAACAAAAGGGGAAATAATATGGGTGCTTATATGCAAAAGAAATGAAATCAAATGAGCTGTACTACTGTATACTCGGGCCATACATACATAGTCATAGAGGGCTGAACATACGTGCAGCCTAGATAGCGATTAGACTCATACGTGTGCTGGTCAAGTGCACTAGCCACCAGCTAGATATACACACCTCCATGGTTAGCGGCACGTAAACGTTGATCACATTGCTTGGGTCCACCACTCAGTCTCCGAGCAGATTACCATTGCCAGGTACATCAAGGATCCGAGGCATGCACGCCGATTCCCACAACCCAAACACGAACTGCACGTTCTGCCGACGTGCGAGATCGTGGGCTAATACCGCTCGCACGGCCATGGCCTCGCTCATCCACCTGGCTCTATAAATACAGAGTCACGGTGACAGCCAGAGGGCCCGGATCAACGCTGAAGCTCCCGCAACCAGGCTGCCGGAGAAGAGTTCCATCGCTGCCTGCAAGTACATCGGCAAGCTCCTGCAAACATCAACCCCGTGAGGTTGCGCCGTGATTTCATCGTCTGCGCATCAAATCGCTGTAAGGTGAGAATCTCCATCGGCCTCTCCTTCAATCCTATCATCTAAATCATGTTCTGCATCATGGTTTTGGTTATACCTCTTTGTTTGGTCCGATTAGACGATATAAGTATAGACTGATAGACCTTATGGTTTTTTTGTTTGGTCCCTACAGTGAATAAAAACAATGGCTGAGCATTATAATTCCATCATTATGGTTTGGTCCTCTATGTTGGATACAAGGTAGGAGAAATTAAATTTCACTATATGCGTTTTTTATATTGTTGTTGAAATTATGTTTATACCTCCTTGTTCGGTCCGGTTAGACGATACAAGTACAGACTGATAGACCAAATGACTCTTGAATTTTGCTTGGTCCCTACGGTGGATACAAACAACGGCTATGCATAGTAATTTCATCACCATGATTTGGTCCTCTATGTTGGATGCAAGTATGAAAAAATCAAATACCATGTTTTATATTTCTCATCTTGTTATTGAAATTATCTCTATGCCTCCTTGTTCGGTCCGGTTAATCGATACAAGTATAGACCGATAGACCATATGGTTCTTGAATCTTGCTTGGTTACTACAGTTGATACAAACAACGGCTGTGCATAATAATTTCATCACCTTGGTTTGATCCTCTATGTCGGATTCAAACCTGAAAAAATCAATATTCTCAACTTACGTGAAATATATGTGGTGTCTGTATACCCTTTGTTTGGTCTAGGTGGTGGATACAAATAAAGACTGAGAGGCCATATGGTTCTTGAATCTTGCTCGGTCCCCACGATTGATACAAACAAATGATGTGCATATGCGTCATCCTTGTAATCCAAATATATGAAGCTAAAAAAAAGAAATAAACACGTATATGTGTCATCATTGTCGTCTAAATTCATATGGTACAAAAATAAATAAACAAACATTTCGTTTATGCACGGGCATATTCCTAATTTCTAAACTATATTATATGCATGCAAAATGGTCGTGCTAGTAGTCAAAATAAACATAAAAGAAATTATCGTATAGGCTATATTTCTAAATTTTTTTGGAAATGTATCGTGTGTATACATGTCGGCACATGTAGTGAAAATGAATATAAAAAACATACTCTTTTAGAGTTATGAATCATAGGAATAAATTTTCCCAAGATATATAAGTATGGTCATCAAAATTCCATGCAAGGATATTATGTTACACCAAGTTAGTCAAACTAAATGACTTAAATTATATTGTCAAATAAAAATAGACATTCCATATGTCGAAAACGGTTATTCCATATGTTCATGCCACAAATGTGCGATTAAATGCATGATCAATTTCCCTAAAATACACTACCATGCACACATAAATGTGCTAGTAGTGAAAACAAATTAAAAATATATGTAATATACTGCCTCAACCTGCAGGCGGACTTCATGCATGAACAAATATCATATCATAGTCAAATTGAAAAGGTTATGTCAAATCATCATTGCACAAATGTCGACCATCGTGGAAGCGAAGCCGAAGACTTCTCTTTTTATTTTTATATTATAGTCGTGTAATAGGAAGTCCTATACTGTAATTTTTATTTTCACGTTGGAACTCTTAATCAGGGGTTTTCTCTTCGGAGATGTAATTAACATAATTTTTATGCAAATATAAGAATTATGGAAGTATGGACCTGCAATACCTGTATCTATTTATTTTGTCTCGTTTAAATTAAGCTAAATTAAATTTGTCTCTGTGACGCGGAGGCGGAGCCTTCGGCCGCCCGTTTTCCCGGTATCAGGGAGAAATATCAATTCAAATTGCGGTAGCTCAACTTTCATGAAAGCAAGGCTTTCCTGCTACAATGTCACAAGATACTCTGCTCTCAATTATCGAGTTTGCGCTCAAATTAAAACGCTGATAGTCTGGTATTCACCGATCAAAATAAATACTCTCAAAAAAAATAAAGTAAAAGGTAACCAAGTAGGAATGTAGGACCGAACTATCTGTCAACGGTTTCTTTACCACCATATAAGAATCCGATACAATCTACAGAGGTACAAAATGCCTGTTGATGCTAATGTGTGTACATCTTTCCCTGTAAGACGAACTACCCGATGTTAGCAGATTCAAGAAGACTAAATTGGTTGGGAGGTGAAAGATCTTCTTGCAGAAGCACTGTCACAATGTTTCTTTCACCGCCAATTTATGCTGATAATGATGGATGCCAGGGAGATGAGTCATGTGCCACATCAGGGGACGGGCAGTCCAAGATCAGAACTATACCGGTTGTGGTAACATATCCTGAACTTGACTTCAGACTGCTGATTAATTTCTGCACTTCTGCTGCGATCCTCACTCAAAAGCCAATATTAACCATTGATCATATGGAATCAAAGGTAACCTTCCAGGTCACTAAATTCTGTTAGTGTTTGACAATTAGGGTGACACAAGATTTGTGAGTAGCAAAGTATTAGCAAGCAGTTGAAATTGAAACATACCCTCTTCAGGTTATGTACAACTCTCACGTATCCATGGAGTCTTATATCTTATTACACAACTTCCACACAGCTTTGTCCAGAAGGTTTCGCTAACTCTACCCTGTCAATCATCGTCCTCACTCTCTTTGCATCCTCTACCATTCCGGCCTTTGCATATATGTTTGACATTGTCACGAAATTCCCAGCATTCTCTGGCTCCATCTGAACCAGATTCTCGAAAGCAATCCTTGCAAATTCCACATTGTGATGCATCCTACTTGCAGACAGCAAAGTGCCCCAGACAACTGCATTTGGTCTCATTGGCATCCGACCAACAAATTCCAAGGCTTCCACGAACCTGCCAGCACGTGCAAGCAAATCCACAACGCAGGCACACTGCTCCATAGTTGGGATGAGGCCAAAAACTGATACAAAGCGCTGGAACTGTTCAAGCCCTTCATCAACCAAGCCACAATGGCAGCATGCCATGAGAACGGCCGTGAATGTCAGAGAGTCTGGCTGCATACTGCACTGCACCATCGTGTCCACAAGCTCAAGGGCCCTTTCTCCATAGCCATTCTTCGCAAACGCTCCGATCATCACATTCCATGACACGGCGTCCTTCCTTTCAATCTCCAAGAACACCTGCTCCGCATCGGCGACACAGCCGACACGTGAATACATGCTCATCAACGCATTCCACAAAACAATCTTTGAACAACCACCTTGACTACTCACTATTGTCCCGTGGACCTGCCTGCCGGACTCCAAGTCGCAAGCCCCCAGCACCGCCACAGCTGTGCGGCCATTCCCTCGAACACCTCTCGAGCGCATCTCACGGAAGCAGACCCACGCGTCACCGTCCATCCCGGCACTGGCGAACCCGCCGATCATGGAGTTCCAGGACACCACGTCCTTGCTGTCCATGCGACCGAACACTGTCCTGGCCGCGCCGACCTTCCCGTACCCCGCATACAGGGCGACCAGCGCCGGACCTGCCGAGGCGTAGAAAGCCATCGCCGCCAAGTTCTTCACACCGTAAGCGTGCGCCGCGCGCGCGGGAAGGAAGGCGGACGCACGGCGGCAGCATGAGACGAGGCAGGAGAGGAGCTCGGCGTCGGGTGCGAGTGCACCCACGGATGCGGAGGCGGCGGCGAAGAGAGAGACCGCCTCATGGGGACGGCCGTGGCGGGCGAGTGCGGAGAGGACGGTGGTGTAGGAGGCGTTGGAAGGGTGGCTGAGGAGGGAGAAGGCGCGGAGGGCGGAGGGGAGGAGGCCGGCGTGGGAGTAGGCGGAGATGAGAGCGTTCGAGGCCGGGAGGGAGGAGGGGAGGGCGCCGAGCTTGAGGCCCGCCGCGTGGAGGGCGGAGACTGCGCGCGCGGCGGGGGGCGAGGAGGATGAGGTGGCGGCGGAGAGGAGGAAGCGCGGGAGAACGAGGGGGTCGAAGGGGGCGGCGCGGGAGTCGCCGGCGGCGGGAGGCGCAGTCGGGCTCGGGCACGCGGGGTGGCGTTCGTTCATCTGGGGCGTGATTGGTTAGGTGCATTTGGCGTGGCCAGGCCGGGCCGCTGCAACTTTCGGGCGTTTGGATGGCTGGACGAGCAACAGAACCTGGTTCAGCGGATGAAAAAGGTCTTTCAGGCTAGGATCTCCAGAAACGAAAACGAGATGCGTTTCTCGCGAGCCAGTTTGAAGGCGTGCACACTTGAGCTCACATGGCCACATGGGCGTGTTGGGTCTGTTTGGTTGCTGTTTAGGAGTGGCCAGGCTACCAGCCGGAGCCAGGCTGCGGGTGATCTGGCTAAATGAGTGCAGGAGGCTGTGTTTGGTTGTGTTGTCCACGCTGGCCATCCCACGGTAGTTTTTGTTTGGTTAGCCAACTTCTCTAGCTGGCCATCTCCACCTCTCCTGTGCTCTCCAGCGTCTTCTCCACCACCGACTGCCGCTGCCACCTCATCGCCTAGGCTGGAACCGCACCGCCGGCCAGATCCGCGCCGCCTCCGCCAGATCCGCGCCGCCGCCGCCTCCTCGTAGAGATCCTAGCGTCGGCGTTCAAGACGGCGAATGCGTGGCGGAGCTCGGCCTCGGCCTCCGCGGCCGCGACCTCCTCCAGCGTGAGCCTCCGCCGCCGCCGGGTCGTCCTTGCTCGCCACCATCCGCCGCAGCACCGCCTCCAGGTCCCTGGCGTGACGGCACGCCGCCGGCCTCCTGTTCCTCTCCGGCGCGGGCGACGCCGGCAAGACCGGGAGGAGGAAGCGGGCTCTGCGGCGGCAAGGACGACGGCGAAGGGCGCGAGGGAGGCCGCGGACAGCGGTGAGGGGCGTCCACGGACGGCGGCATGGGGCAAGGCGGCGGCAAAGGGTAGGGCAGCGTTGGAGAGAGGTGGCCATCTTGAGCCAACGGTGCACGCACGGAGGCTGGCCAGCAGAGAAACGTCGATTTGGCCGTTCTCCCGTGGCCACCTTGGGAGGCTCATTTTGCACAACCGGAGCCTAGCTAGAAAGCAGGTTAGACAACCAAACAGACTCACATGTACAACGGAGGCCTGGCTAGGCTCCTAGCCGGGCAACCAAACAGACCCGTTATAGCCTGCCAGAGCAATCTGTGATTGCCATCTGTCTTTTGCTCAGCTAACCAAACATGACGCACCTGAACCTGGCTGAAAAACCACTGTATGCAAGCCAAACACATCTGCTAGCACGAGGGAGCCCAGGCTCACGCTAGCCTGGCCCAGGAGCGCAGATAGTCCAGCGGCCATGCAAGGAACCAATCAAGCCCTTGGTGCGGCCATGCGGGCCGGCGCCGGGCGGCGCGGGGTTTGGAGAACGCGCGGATCACTGCACGTCGTTAATCTGCTCGGTTGCCGTTTGGAGAATATCATTATACTCTGAGTCTCAACTCTGACGATCGGTTAGATGCACGAGTTTGCAAGATGCACGCGAAATCAAAATTCAGGAAGAAGATTGGCCTAGAGTTGAAGCGGAACTATGTCCTCCGAGCTCAGTCAAATGTCAGCCAGACTTTGGAGTTTGGATAGAAGAAATCGTCGCTGTACGTTAGGCTATCCCCAATGGATTGGGAAAAAGAGTCAGCACAGAGAGAAATGCAGTTAGAATAGTAAAGAAACAGCGGATAGACAAGCTTTTTTAGACAATGGTTGGAAATGGTCTAAGGTAGGCCGTAGGCGATCATTGGCGATAATGTGACGCCAGACTGGGATGCCTTGCTGTAGTTGCATGCGCAAAAGGCGCAAGGCCAGCTTGATGATGAGCTGTGTACAGCCAAACCACACGGGAAAACTGAAGTCCCTGATCAGATTCAGCCCCGCTCAAGATATACATTATTCCAAAACAGCTAGTAGGCTTACAAACAACAGAGACGTTATGAAATTGAACTCATCACTAACATTTTATTTGTTCTCAAATATTTATCATACTTAATTTTTTTTCCATACATTTTAAGTTTTGGCCATTCATCTATTTTAAAAATTATATAAACATGTAAAAATATAAACATGTTCAAACAATTAGTAGTGTAATTGGATCGAATGTGTATAGATATTACTGGTACCATATTTGTTTTGTTTTTTCTTTGGATTTAGATCGGATACAATTAGATGTGTTGGACAAGATTTGAACGGTTTTATATATCTAACTTTGATCACTTGGACACGATATGGACGCCGACACATATCAGATCTCAACCCTTTTAGGAATGCAATCCATGTGGATTGAAGATGTTTAGGGTGAAAATTAGTTTGAATTTCCCCTCAATCTCCCTCAATCCATGTGGATTGGGAGGGAGGTTGCTTGTAGCTTTAAATGGATTTCGGGCTCGAATACGGATGGATACATTTACACCCTGCAAACAACACAAGAAATTTTAAATAAAACAAATATTCTAAAGTTTACTCCATGATAAAAAAGAAGAGCGTAGAAAGCATCATGCAGACAAATGATTTTTGAGGTGAGTCAAATGACAAGTTGGATGGAACAATGAAGAAAACGTGAGGGCTCCCACAACACGCGGGCTCCCGGGCTTTCCAAAGCTTCGAGGCCGAGCCAAACGTAGGCAGCCCATCAAGCGAACCAAGCCCAGCCCGTCTCCCTATCTCGTCCCATGCCCCCCCCCCCCCCCCCCCCCCCCCTCCTGCCTTGCCGCACCGGAAAACCGCCTCTGCCTCTCTAGTCTCTTCCCCTTCTTCTCCGGCGAATATTCCCCGCGCCGCGCGCCCTCGCTCGCCTTCCTACCTACGGCAACCGCCGCGCCCGTCGATCGCGTCGCCCACATAATCAAAAGTGTCCACACCCTCCCGAAGAGGAGAAGCGACCCCGCGACGCCTCCCCGTGCCGGCGATGCTGCGACGCGTCCTCCTCCTCCGCCGTCACCACCGCCACCGCATCCGCCTGCTCTCCACCACCCCCAGTCCACCCGCCTCTCCCGCGCCCTCCGCCCCCTCCACCTCGGCCCCCTCCCTCCCGATGGCCACACCTCCGCCTCCGCCGCACCACCTCGCGGCCCACCGCGGGGGCGCGCGCCGCCTCGCGCCGCTCCTCGCCTTCTCCACGCTCTCCCTCGCCGCCGCGGGCACGGTCTACCTCACCACCGACAACCTCGAGGAGACGATCGAAAGGTCTAGGGACTCCGCGGGCCGCGTCCTGGACCGGATGCAGCACACCTGGACAGCCGCACGGGTGCTCTGGAAGTCGCTACTCTCCGTGCTCTCCTCCGCCAACCAGGAGGTGCGCTCCGGGTTCGAGCTGCGGGTGGCCGCGCTGCTCGCCGACATCGCCGCCGCCAGCGCGGCACGCCGCGCCGCTATCGTCTCCGCGGGCGGCGGCGCGGTCGTCGACTGGCTGCTCGACAGCGTCGTGCGCGGAGCCACCCAGGCCGAGGCCGCAAGGGCGCTCTCGCACCTCGTGGCTGACCCGTGGGTCGCGCCTGCCGTTCTCGGCCGCCCACGCGCGGTACCCACCCTCCTCCAGTTCATCTTCTCGTATCAGCCCACGCGCGGCAAGAAGGTGAGGTCATGCCATACTTTTGGGAATTTACGCTTTGCCCGATTGCCGTGACGTAGCTTGGTAGAAGCTTGTGCGTGTATAATATCACTGGATTGGTGATTATCTCCTGTAGTTGGCTCTGACTCTGGCTGTAACCACTTCATGAAATTGATATACTAAGCTGCATTTTGTAATAGGAATCCCCTGAGCATCAACTGACATTTAGGTATATTGATTTGGGATTTCCCAGTTTGTAGCAAGGAATCAGGGTATTCATGTGGCATGTAGTAGTATAGGATTCAGATGTTGAGATATTGAGCGACTATAGCTAGCTGACTACCTTATGAGTTGAAATGAGATTACACACATATCTTGCAAGATTAGGATACCGATGCCATGCCTGGATATTAAGTCTATTCACTCCTGCGCTTCAGGTTGCTTGAGCTTAAAGTTTCTACACAATGTAACTTGACGTGGTAAGCGTTCTGAAACTGCAAATTAGCTGCTAAAACCAGGGGCAGCCCTACCTTGGGTCAAGACCTCGAGGGTGGAATAGTATACACCTAAATATCTTGGCATCAAATATTTAGCTTAGTAGGTACAATACATATTTATTGTGATATTTGAGTCAAAATTTGATGTATAGATTGAAAAATCCATTCCGTGCCTCTGTATGGTGTACACCCATCACTGGTGCAAACTTGCCTTTCTAGGGTTCAGCAAGGTATGGGGGTTATGATAAATGTAATAGGTTTTTCAATGGTGATTTGGTCATGGCGCTCTCAAACTTAACTGACCTACTTGTTGATAATTACGACCCTATCACTCATGTGTCATAAAAGTCTAAGGCAAAATGTAAGCCATTTCTACGACCAGAGAATTACTTTGGTCTGAGGTCAGCATATTTACCAATCCTTTTCTGCTTAAGATAATTATAATCTGCTAAAAAGTCTAATGTTGTAACATGGAATGCCCACTTCTTTCTTGTGCTAAAAAGACATGGCATCAATAAGGGTCATGTTTATATTTTGTCCCCTGTATGTCAATTAAATGCAAAATAAACAAACTAACATAAACAGGTCTTTGTGCTGCTTCTGCTTTGTTTAGGTACACGGTGAAAACTGTGTGAAGATTTTTGTTGCTGACCAATCATTTTCTTAAGCTTATTTTATTTTGTTGGATATATGTTATTTTGTTTTGGGCGTACTTTATTTTGTGAAAACAATAGCAGCTGCAACAACAAAGCCTTTTAGTCCCAAGAAAATTGGGGTAGGCTAACTTTATTTTATGAAAAGAGCAGCCTAAATTTATTAACTTTTCTAGCCTTGCCACTTTCATGGATGCCATTAGCTATATCTAATGCATTTTCTATTTCGAAACAGAAATCTTCGTTCGATGGTACAGATCATTCAAAAGGGAGGAGCATGCTTGTGGCTGCACTTATGGATATCGTAACCTCAAACTGTGATAATGCAGACTACTCATCGCTTCAGCCTTTATTGCCTGCTGATGCTGATACAAGAGATATAGCAGCAGTAATTGAAGTCATTGAGCAAGGTGGGATGCATTTTGATGACCATGACGATAGTAGTAGCAATGATGGTGACAGCGGATTAAAAGGGATAGGTATTAAAGTGCTTGGTGGAACCACCATATTGGGATTCTCTAGTGGAAATAATTTCTTGGAGTTAAACAGCTCAGATGATGATATTCTGGAAGCTTCACATAACAGTAGAAGATTAGTGTCTCAACAGACCGCAATTGAGTCTCCACTAGTTGACAAATTAAGTTCTGCTGTGCCGGGCCTTTGGGATGACTTGCAGAGGGAGCATGTAGCTGTACCTTTTGCCACGTGGGCTCTCGCAAACTGGGCTATAGCATCAGATCTGAACCGCACTCATATTCAAGAACTTGATAGTGATGGGCATGCAGTTGCAACTGCGTTGAAAGCATCTGAAAGAACTGTCAAGTGGCATGGAACTCTGGTTGCTCGAGCTCTTTTAGAAGACCAGAATTTGGCCTTGGCTCCATCAGTTCCTGATTGGTGCTCTAGTCTTCTTTCTACAGCTTCTCAGGCTACTGAAAATAATGACATGCCATTGGGTCAACTGTCATTATCAACTTTCTTATTATCCATGACACGGTGTAATGACTCAAAATTTGTGATAAGGCAGAAGGGCCTTCATCCTCTTCGTAATATTGCAAAAAAGATAGAAAACCAGAATGGCCGGAACAGTATGAAAGAGTCAATAGCAAGTGCGCTGAGTTTGCTTTATTCTGGTGAAGTTCCTTTATCACTTGAGGAATCTCAAAGGTGGTCCGGCATTCTTCTTAGATGGCTTTTTGATAAATCCGTATCAGATAAAACACATCTTACTGCTGTGAAAATCCTTTCTTGCATTCTTGAAGACTATGGTCCAGCTTCTGTGCCTATTTCTCAGGGATGGTTAGCTCTTCTCCTTTCTGACATTCTTGGAGATAACAAGGCCCAAAATTCAAAAGGGCCCACACAGCCTGAGCCTGAGAGAGTGAAGGTACTTGTCTCTTTTATTCCAAAATATATTTTGGATGAGTGTTTTGCCCAGTTTAAAGATCTTAAGTCTGTATACACACAATCACATCATAAAAAATGGATAGGTTCTAGCTCAGACAAAAGTTTCAGTGTACATGTAGTTTTATACATTATCATAGTTTGCAATACCTTTGACAATGGTTTTTATAGTAGTTTATCTATTTGTAGTTTTGTACAGATTATTAAAAAAATGTGACAGTGCGTAGTTATTTAGAATAGGCTGTTAGAAGTACTTTATTATGGTCATAGGCTGCTTCTACAACATTCATGCTTTGATACAACCTTTTTTTGTTTCAATGTTGATTTGTAACAAGAGTGAAGTCCATTTTACCCCTTGATCTTGTCTCGGTGTTTGAACAACACCCTAACTCAAAAACTGTACTATTGAAGTGATTTTGGCTGATGTGGCGGCGCAATAGGGAGGGAGAGGGAGGTGATGATGGCGGCGCAATAGGGAGGGAGAGGGAGCTGATGATGGCGGCGCTGCTTGGAGGGAGTGGTAGCCTGGTAGGCATCGGCGGTGGCGCTATTTGGAGGAGAGAGAAGTCGATGAAGAGAGAAAGAAGGGAGCCAAGAGATAGGAGAGATTAATTTTATGACTTGTGGGTCCAACATTGCTGGTGTGGCATGAAAACTAAGTGACATGGCACAACAGTTTGCATGTTTTAAGAGTTTTTCGAGTTTTTTTTGGGTGGGGTGGGGTGGGGGGTCCTGGAGTCCTAGACTCCGAGGCAAGAGCGCGCAGGGGATGGAGGTTGAAAATAGACTTCACTCTTGTACAAAGCTACAGCATATGATTGTGGTAGCAGCTGCCTTGTCTGTTGATCTAACATTATCATGTTATGGTGTAAACTTGATTTACATAATCGCATTGTAGATTTTAGCACGTTACCTCATATTCCTAATGACTTTGTACTGGTATTGTTTTTCTAATCACATTCTCATTCGCTATCCTACCAACTACCATCCTAATACACTTCTGCTGTTGACAGAATCCAGTTGATTACCATAATGCTTCCACAGCAACTCAGGTCCTGAATCAATTAGGCAGCGCTGTTGTCAAATTAGCAAGCACTCAATTGAACTATGAGCCTGGGTCTGATGACAAAGACAAATTACCACTTTCCGATTTTCTCTCTCTCGAACCATTTGCTACAGCTCTTAAGAATCTGAGTAAAAAGAATCCACCAAAGTTTGATGCTGCTGACTCAGCATCAGCTACACTCAAGGGAATAAAGGCTCTAGCCGAGCTTTGTTCTGAGGATGGTGCATGCCAAAAGAGATTAGCTGATTTAGGAGCTCTCTCCTTGTTGAGGCACATCCTCCTGGGTGATGATTATGAGAAACTCGCTGCAATTGAAGCATATGATGCATCACGTATTCGAGAAGTGCAAGAGAAGAATGCGTCTACTTCTAATGTTTCCTCTGCTGATGCTACCACTGATCCTTCAAGTGTACGGGTTCCTCCTGCAGCACATATCCGAAGGCATGCTGGACGTCTGCTTACCATTCTCTCCCTTCTACCCAATTCAAAGAAGGCAATTATTTCTGATGACGTATGGTGCAAGTGGCTTGAGGATTGTGCTAGCGGGCGAATTCCTTGCAATGATATAAAACTAAAGAGTTATTGCAGGTTAACGTTATTGAACATATTCTGCTCTGAGAGTCCAAATACAAGAAAAGCCTCTGATGAATATCCTGATTCAGAAAGCGAGTTTAAAAGAAACTGTCCTCAGTTTGGAGATGCACTATTCTTACTAAATCCAGAGTTGCCTCTTGAGGTTCACGTGGACAACAGTGGTTTTGGCATTTCAAGAGTTATAAGAGATAATTGTAAGGATGGTGGAGGTACCAAAAACACTGCCTCTGAAACTGGGAACACTGTAGATGGTTCAGACGCAGCATCCAAAAATGCCCCTTTGATGGATGTTGTGTTCGTCCATGGCCTTCGTGGTGGCCCATTCAACTCATGGCGAATAGCTGATGACAAATCATCAACTACCAAAGCTGGTTTGGTGGAAAGTATTGATGAAGACGCCGGGAAAGAGGGTACCTGTTGGCCAAGAGAATGGCTTGCAGCAGATTTTCCTCGAGCACGTTTTTTTACAGTTAAATACAAGGTTTGTTCTTTGACGTCTTGGCGTTGAGAGATCTGTATTGGCTGGTTGCACCTATATCAATTTTTAAGCATTTTAGGACATTTGAACATTTCTGGCGACACCATCCTTCTTGTTTTAAAACTCTTCAATGCGCTTACCATTTTGAAATAACTTATGCAGACAAATTTGACTCAATGGACTGGAGCCAGCTTGCCACTTCAGGTAACTTCTGAGAATTCTTTAGTTATCCATGTTGTGCGCTTGTCATCCTCCCTCCACATTCTCTTGCCAACTAAAGAATCTTCTGTTTTTGTGTGGTGCTTATATACCCTTCTATGTGGACCTGGACCCAGGCTGTGAGCACTACAACTTACAATCTAATCGTTTGAACCTTGAAGCAAAATATGCAAAAAGAAAAAAAAAACTTTATTGCTGCAAGGTTTTGTGTTGTGCGGCTGCAGTGTATTTTTCCCATAGTTCTAGCTTACAAGATTTTCACTCTTATGAGAGGGCATAGTCCTTTGGTGTCCCTTCCAGTTAAGAAATGGGGCTTCACAATTACTAGCCAACATTTATTTCATGCTTTTTCTCGTTCATTGTTCTATATTCTAGTGTCCTAGGCGTAGAGGAACCACACCAATTACTGTTGTAGCTAATTTATGTTATTGATTGATTATTTGCTGTTTTTCTCATGAAGATCCTATTGTTTTATAGGAGGTGAGCTCTATGCTGCTGAGGAAATTGGTAGCTGCAGGGATTGGTAGCCGACCTGTTGTTTTTGTGACACACAGGTAAGCATGTTTGCCTGATCTTAATTCTAATATGGTGTTACTCGCCATTGAATGGCATGGTGCTATATATGACTTCTTGCGTTTGTAATTGCTGGCTACTGAAATAAGTTATAACTTGCTTTCTCCCTATTGTCATATTTGCAGCATGGGAGGACTGGTGGTTAAGCAGCTGCTGTATCAAGCAAAGCTGAATAACTATGACAAGTTCCTAAATAATACTGTTGGGCTAGTATGTATTGGTGTATTGAATTTCTTGATCATCTGCATTACTGTGAATTAGGATCTAACTGTCTGCGTCACAGGTTTTCTATAGCTGTCCGCATTTTGGCAGTAAACTTGCAGACATGCCATGGCGTATGGGATTGGTGTTTCGTCCAGCTCCTTCGGTATGGTCTTCAATTCTTCATATGACAATCTTGATTAACAACTGTTACTTTTCGTTTTTTATTATGTATGTTCTGACATCAACTTGTAATAGATTGGGGAGTTAAGAAGTGGATCTCCAAGACTAGTTGAATTAAATGACTTTGTGCGACACCGCCATAACAAAGGACTTCTCGATGTTCTTAGCTTTAGTGAGGTAAAGGAAAAGTGGAAACCACTCATGCATTCATACTGCAAAATTCCTACTGCCACAATGCTAAGTTATGTGTGCTAATTGGTTCCATGGGCAGACACAGGTCACACCGATTGTTGAAGGCTATGGTGGTTGGGCACTTCGGATGGAGATAGTGCCAATTGAATCCGCATACCCTGGTTTTGGGGAACTTGTTGTAAGTACTTTTTGCAGTTCATTGCATTACTTAAACCATTATATAGTGAATCTTTATCTTGTATCACAAGGGGCTTAACATATCATGCCAATGATGTAACAGTCAAAAGTAGTTCGAAGTAGCACAGAAAGATATAGGGATTCATTGATAATTTTCTAGATTACATAAGCAACTGATGTACTACCTCCAGTCATTAAAAGATAGTTCCATAAAACAAGCATAGAACAACCAGTTTCTCGTTTAAAATGCCATATTTAGCGACAGAATGTAGTAGTGCTTGTACTTATTTATATAATTTGGGCCATATATATACGGATGGTCCTGGCTTTTCCCCTACCATTTGTGCCCTTGCATGCTGGCATAAATTCCTTATGCTGCAGTGGTTCTGGTTTATGCGAAATGTTAAGGAATCACTATCATATATTTTTGCAGGTTCTGCAGTCCACTGATCATATAAATTCATGTAAGCCAGTGAACAAGAATGATCCTTCTTATGCTGAAACCTTGGCGTTTTTGGAAAAGAACTTTAAATTGCGGCTCAAAAAAGTAGAATCCTAGTTTTATTTCCTAGGTGGCAGTGCACCGTTTCAGTTTGGTGCTGCCGAATTTTCTTCAGCGATGTGGAGGCTCCGTTGAGGCGTGGTTGATCTGAGGTAGCAGGTTGTGCGTGCTGTGTTTTATGAGGCCCGCACCAAATCTTGCAGCATATACTGTACATATCGAGTAGGAAGTAAAAAGTTGCCTTTATGCTTTATATAGTTGATGGAATGAAAGCAGGTGCCCCCGTAGCACCATATAATAAAATTTCTATGCATATACGACGGCTCCTTCTAGAGCAGCGTCCCATTGGAAGTCAGAAGTCTTGTAGTGAGTAGTGACCAAATGCAATCTTCACGGGCAAACGGATGATTTTATATATTGTGTTCACCTATCAAAACTACGTATTTCAGTTGATGCGATCGCAGTGTCGCGGTGGTACAAGTAAAAGCGACCGGACGGTCTGCGTGCTAGTAGCAGGATAGGCATGCGCGGTCAGTCCTCCCGCCCACAGTCCATCGGAACCAATTGCCCGTGAAGGTTAAATGGGCCGGTACAAGTAAACGTTACCCTTGCACTGCGTGTCTACTGTAAGCACGATACTTGCCATGGGTCAGCCCATTTACAGCCCAGTACCGATGCCAGCCATCGTGTCGTCTCCTCCAGTACGCCCGCTGAACAGAAAAGATAGGACGACGCCGCCTTTCTCCTGAACAGCGAGGAAGAGGAGTGGAAAAAGAGGAGCAAGGAAGCGACGCCGCCCTCTTCCTCGCCTAAAACCCTCGCTTCCTTCCACCCCTCCTCCTCAACTCTCCCCGCGGCGACTCTTCGGCGAGCAAGCGGTTGATCTCAAGGTGCCCCGGCCAGTTCTCCGTCTCCTTTTCCTCCTCCTTTTTGCCCAGATTTCACCGCATATATCGCTGCGGATCGGGAAGGGATTCGGCTAAATCTGGTCCATGCGGCCCCGATTTCTCCGCAGGCTCAATGGTGGACGCGTGGTGGCCTCTGCTGGGCGCGGCGGTCCCCGCGCTGGTGGCGGGGCAGTTCATCCGCATCAAGCGCCGCCGCGACGAGGAGCAGCGCCTCAAGGCGGCGCGCGGCCGCGAGAAGAGCTCCGACGAGGTCTTCGTCTGCGAGCGCGTGTGCACCTCCAAGCGGATGCTCAAGAAGGTGGGGGCCTTCTCCAAGGACCCCATCCCTGAGACCTGCGTCACCGTCTGCGGCGTCTCCGAGCTCGACGCCTGCGCCGACGCCTGCGCACGCACCGTCTGCGTCAACCAGCACCAGGTGCCCAACTGGAACGACGTCTGCCTTAAGAGGTGCCAGAGCGAGTGCCTCAAGCTCTCAACAACCCTCATGTAATTTCCATTTCGCTATTGTGCTGCGGCGCCCCACCAAATAGGCGCTTCCCTGCTTCTATCCATATCATGGTTTAGGAAGTTCAGACGTTGATAACTGTCATTGATAAGGAATGGGAATGAGTGAATGTCGCTGGCCCTGGTTGCTATGTCTCTTGCACATATTGTTTTTGTTTGGTGCTTATCCTGACTTTTGAGTATCAACAGAACCTGGGTGGCCTCTAAATGAAATGTTGGATGTCATTGATGTTATTTCCACGAAATTTCTTGGTGCAGTATTCATTTGATCATTTCAGTAGGATGCTTATGTCTTCTAATTGATGCATTTTGATGAGTTGATATTAAGTTTCTTGGGTGGCGGGTTGGTGGATGATCTCTTACCCTTCACAGTTTAATCTAAGAAGTAAGAACTTCGAAATACTTGTGGGCTTCATTCTTCATATGCCAAATCTTAGAAGTGTGGTCTCTAAGGTGTCTGAGAATTAAAACTTATGAGCATCCCAAGAGACTAATCCTGCTTGTTGGACTGTCTACTTTCGAGTGCAAGCATCAAGGTTGTGATCATTTCTGTTTGAGATAATGTGTTCAACTGTTCATTGGTTTATGCCATGTCTCCATTGATTTAACCTCACGACAGCTGATTTGCAATACTGTTGCTTGTTGAAAAGCAATGGCAAAACCATCTTCAAATCACCATTTATTCAGGTAGTTAGGAGTAACAGGTCAGTTGCCCGTTTGGGCTAGCCTTTCTAAGGCCCTGTTTAGATCCTAAAATTTCTTCCAAATTCCACTATGCAAAAAGAAGATTCCCCATCACATCAAAATGCCGGCACATGCATGGAGTACTAAATGTAGATGAAATAAAAAATTAATTGCACAGTTTAGATGTACTTTGCGAGACGAATCTTTTGAGCCTAGTTAGACCATAGTAGAACAATATTTACCACAAACAAACGAAAAGTGCTACAGTGTATTTTTCAGCGCTACAGTGCATTTTTTCCCTCAAAATTTTGGATCTAAACACAGCCTAACTCAGTAACATTATGTTTTCTGAATCTTTTTTGGGCAAGTCTTCTTTCTATTGTAGGAGTAACCAGATCACCTGTACCTGTTCATGTAAAAAGAATAATGATGGCTTTACTGTTGGAGTATAGGGGAACAGTATACTGTTAATAGGTTCAAGTTGACCATAAATGAGATCCAGTGGACTAGTTATATTTCTTTAAATCTATTTGACTATTTTTTAGAGTACTCAGCACTTACAGCTCATTTAGTTGGAGGAAATTGGTAGGAGGGAATGTGAGTTTTAGGAGATAATTTTAAAAATGTCTTGTTTGTTTAGTGGGAATGAGAGTTTTTGATGGAGGGGGAATGGGAGTTTAGATGAACAATTCCCATGAATTAATTCCAAGGGGAACGGTGGGAATTCTGGTTTGATACAGGATTAATACATCTCAACCGTTCATCATGACTTAAAAAACTCTTATCTGAATTCCCTCTCTTAATTCCCCACACCAACCAAACAAAGGATTGAGACTAAAAAATCAATTTCCCATCTTAATTCCCTCCATCAACTCTCACCACCAATTCCCCTTCCCCTTCCCAAGCACTTGCCAAACGAGTTGTTAAGGCATTGCTGAATTGCCTATATTATGCCCTTTTTAACTATTTTAATAACAATACAGACACATATACTGAGCCTATAAGAATTACAGAGAGCTGTGTACCAAAGTAACATACTGTAATTTTATCACAATTTATTGACAAATCTACCAAAGTAATAAAATTTAGATATTCTTGACATGCTTATTGGTTACAAAACTACACCTCGTGCATAGCTTAACATCATTTAGTTGTGTTACCTGATCTTTCTCACACACCCACACTCTCTCTGTGGCGCAGTTGCAATGACTCAATGCGGTGACACATCACACGCGTCACACATGAGATGCGAAGATAAGGTTGTGCTCACCAGTGGCGCTCATTTGGACACTCAAAACACTGTTTTGCACTATACGAGTACTGTATGAAATATGGACACAGTTGGATGAGCGGACCAGTGAGCATAGCCTAAGATGACGTGGAGGTGAGGTACGGTGCGAGGCATGACAACGAAGTGCGAGGTGAGGACCAAAGCTCACATTCATCTTTCATACCCATATATGCCATCCCTATGGCCTATTTGCTCCGGTATGTCTCGCTCTTCAAGTGAAGAGGTTGTAGCTGAAATGGAAGGCTACCGAAGGGCGCTAACCCTGTCTTCCCCAAAAAGCGTCGTGTTGTTTGCTTTCCCTATGGAGGGCAAAGACTAACCAATAGTTGTCCCAAGGATTGTATGAGCAAGTTTCGAACTATTTCTACTAGTAGCAACATGAGGAGCCCCGAAGGAAGAATAAGAAAGATTAACCGACGCCGCGTTTTCAGTAGAAGCAATTGGATAAGAATCATACTGGTTTCTACTCCTTTCACCGATAAAATGTGAAAACAAAAATAGTTGAGGGTTTTTCCCATGTTTCCGTCCATTTTCATCCTTTAGACCATGGTCACCGGATAGTGTATCAGTACTGTCTACAGTGCGCAAACAGTATTTTTTCACTCTGTGTATAGTGCGTAAACAGTGTTTTTCACATCCGTATTCACACTCTGGTGACCTTGGTCTTATAAGCGGTTGTATGCATCTCGAGTGCGATCAGGGTACGATGCCAAAGGGACGGCTTTACCCTCCTAGTGGTGTTTCCATATCTAAAATAGAAATACACGGAGTCACTAGAATCTATCATAAACGGAGAAAATAAGTAATTATATGAGTGATGTGTTATATATATAGCGGATGCAAGCAAACATTGTTAATCATACGCTAATACTTTTGTACTAAACTGCTAATGAACACAAACAAAAAAAACTAGAGGTAGTAGTAGTTTGTAATAAAAAAACAAAAGGTGTTGTGTGCCAACTGCCAAGAAATTTATCTTAAGGCTGGGCTGTAACTGTGGGCCGTTTGGATAGGCTAGCCGGCCCATGTTAACGCCAGTACGCGCATCGGTTCCTCTTCCCCCCCTCTTCTTCTCTTCTTCCACAACCAACGCGTTGCCGGTTGCTCCTCCCCTCCGTCTCCGACCACCACGGGCCCCACGGCGGCGGACGCCCGGCCCTAGCCAGCCAGCGAGCCGCGCCATGGCCTTTTCCTCGTCACTGGCGCCCTTCTTACCAGCTTCTGGAACCTTCCGAGCCCATCCAACCAGGAGGCTCCAGGCCGGCGCGCCTGAGAGGCTCGCGGCGTCCTCCTCGCCCCCGCCCGACGTCGTAGTGACGCGCGAGCGGGGAAAGAATGCCAAGCTCATCGCCGCGCTGGTGATTTCCCATTGGGTCATTCCATTGTGCTTTCGTGTTGAAATCAGTACTTAGAAGAGGTGACAGCACGAACGGCTTGGGCGCTCGTGGTGCCTCACCGTTGACCAATTTTGGTGAACTAGGCCGGTGATATTTAGTGAATGTATGTTCAACACAATGACGAAATTTGGGTGGTTAGTTATACTCCTTTCGACATGAGATGCCATGGTATTGGCGCTGGCTTGGGGAACGGTGGGTTAGCATGGGGCTTCATATATTTATAGCTTCAGGGCCAAATTTGTGTAGCAGGATACTGAATGCTAATGGAACTCACTACTTCTCTGCCCTTTTGAGCTGTTATTGGGAATTAATTTTAAGTTGGCAGTTCCGAGTTCCTTTGATTTGAAATGTAGTCTTTTTCCTTCAATTCCATGTGTTTCCTTCCTCCTTTCATCTGTTAGCATGATGGCCATACTGCTTTGCTTATTTGCTTATTCTAATTAGTCTTGACTTCGGAAATTCCATGGTCCTTACTCAGTGTGATTGAACATGGAACTACTTGGTTTTCTGATAATAATAGTCTTTATGTGGTCTAGCCATTTGATATAATCTTATGTTTTCTGAAACAGCGTACTTCCATCTAGTTATTTGGCTGATTGATGCCTTTCATTTACATCGATTCTCTATTTTGATTCTGTAGGAAAAGCATAATATACACTCTCTGGAACTTCCTCTCATTAAGCATGTTGAAGGCCCTGATACAGATAGGCTTTCAGATGTCTTACGTGGTAAGTATTGCAGTTCTTTTTAGTGATCTGAACATGGTTCATCTGCAGAATTTCATTTTCAGAATTTCTTTCTTTGGATATGCAGCATATAACGTCTTTGTTCTTTCAATTTTGTTTTAAATTCCGTTTTCCCCTGCATATATCATAGTTGTTATTTTCATAATATACTCCTCTTTACACTCGCTTATAAAACTGTAATGGAAATTGATCACTTACTCAATGCTATTATGTACTTACAGATGACAAGTTCGACTGGATTACTATAACCTCTCCTGAGGCAGCTGCAGTGTTCCTTCAGGGATGGAAGTAAGTTTCAAGTATATTGCAGTTATTATGTGCACAATGTTATTATACAAGTAGTAATTATGCCTCAATTCTAAGCTTCATTCCTTTTAATTTGCCATGCCATATTGTGTACTTTCTCTCAGTATTTTAATTGCTAATAAAATACATCGTGCATGCTATTTCTGTAATTTTTATAGGCATCTAATCCTTGGTTTCATGTCCGTTGCATCACCAGCTCAAACATAATATAAGGCTCCCACTTTTTACACAAGTTACACAATGATCTAATGCCAGGGCTGCTGGAAGTCCTAAGGTGCAAATTGCGGTTGTTGGAGAAGGAACTGCTAGGGTTTTTGATGAAGTAACACCGTCTGATGATCAATCTCTTGAGGTTGCATTTTCGCCTTCCAAAGGTACCTTACCTTGTAGTTTCTTTGATGTCCTCGGTACATGTCTATTTTCAATACCTTATGCTCTTTTCAATTATTTATTAACATTAACCACTTTGTTCCATTTCTTTGTTGGTCAGCTATGGGTAAAGTCCTGGCTTCAGAGCTTCCAAGGAGCAATGAGAATAGATGCAAAGTGTTATATCCTGCATCTGCAAAGGCTGGCCATGAAATTCGTGAGTCAATTTGGTTTTCACAATTATCTTTTGTATTATTGTTTTCTTCTGCCTTCACTAAGGCCACATGTTTCTCTCACTCTTCAAGATGTTGTGAATTGATTCTGGGCCACATTCGATTTGAGTTATGTAGTTTAACTATTGTGGTTGTGAGCTCTTAGCTTCTTGTATGTTAATCTATGATCTTGCTTTAATCATTTCTTTTCTGCATTCAACTACTGTATACATTCAGGCTTTATGATACTTAATCTTTGCGATGCAGAGGATGGGCTATCAGAACGAGGATTTGACGTGATGCGACTGAATACATATACAACTGTATTCTTTTTCATTTGTGCGGGATGATTGTTTTTTTCTTTTACTTTAGAACTTTACCACCATATACACAGACAAACTAGTCTTCTGCATCTTGTTGCACTACTTCGGACAATCATTTTAGCCTGAATCGTAATATTATTAGACTTTGCCATATTTATTTCATTTGTGTTTAGGTAGATCTTCGTGTGAACTGAGTTTTTCAACAGTGTAACTCTGAAACATATTATTTTTTAGTTATTTCCTGTAGGTTACAATTCTGCTGAGCTCTTTAACTCAATGCTACTCCTGGTCAACGATTCACTTTATAGATGCTTGATATTGATATATTCATGACTTGCCTTCTTTCCTTTGGTACTGGCATTTAGTTTTACAAGTTTATTGAGTTATACTTCACCAGAGTAGAGATTTTGCATTGAGAATCTGAAAATAATGGCCATTGGTTTCATGCAATTTGCCACAGTTTCTGTACATGGATATTAGTCTTCTGCTAATGTATGAAGGTGTTTTGTGTGCATGCAGGTACCTGTAGAAGATGTTGAACCACTAACATTAAATCTTGCTATGTCAGCTCCAGTTGTTGCGGTAGCTTCTCCTTCTGCGCTGAGGTAATTATATGGTCACATTGGGGGCGGGGGGTTACATATTTTGTTTGTGCATTGTGTGAGGTATACCTGTTGCTCAACAGAAGTGTCGATACTAGCATTAAAGCCCATTTTGGGAGAGCACGGTTTAGCTTTATAAAAGAAGGATCCAATTGATATTCCTTAAAATCATCAGTTTGGATCATTTTTCATTTTACCACAATTTTCTTTTATGTATGGTTCTGTCGATCAGTCTTTATTTTGGTGTCACCGGGATGCAGGGCTTGGTTAAATCTGGTTTCAAAAGTCAATTGGAATAACTCCGTCGCTTGCATTGGTGAGACCACTGCCTCTGCAGCGAAGAAATTGGGCCTGAAGAGCATATATTACCCAACAGCCCCTGGACTTGAAGGGTATGCACACATCATTATATCCTTTGAGTAACATTATCCAACCGCCATGTGCACGTCAGGGATGTTGAACATTGCATGTCTTCGTGTCTTGCTTTTTCGTAGGTGGGTTGAAAGCATTCTTGAAGCACTCAGAGTCCACAGGCAATCAAAAGAGGTTCTTCTCTGACCCTTGCAGCGAGCACACTTTCCTGGTTTTTTTTCTTGGTTCCTGTCGTCATGACCTTCCCTGTTTCTTCTGTAGGCCCCAAAATGTTGAAAATTGGGCAGGGCCCGTGTGCCGGGTGACGGGTCTTGTAGATGACGTCGGTGGCCGGCTGTAGATGGAAGAATTCTTTGCTTCTTTGACTAAAAACCACGCCTGTTGTTTGTTTCGTCAGTGAGATGAAACCGTATCATCAGCTGCCGTAGATGAGGCTACCTGTAAATTGTGAGCTGTGCAGTGTGCTGGTGGTGGAACACCGAGTATTATTGACCTGTATTGTACACTACCATGGCTCTGCAAGTGTCTCCCCGGCCCAAAGGCCCATTTCTGTGCCTGCAGCTTCCTTTCTGGGCTGGAACGGTGCTCGTGTAATACTACCATTCCAATCGCGTTAGCGACTTAGCGGTGCCGTCTTTGTTTCGCAAATTGCATCCTGTCGTGACGCCAAGGGCAGCCCCGTCGTTGTACACTTGTTGTGTGCGTTGACGCAGCCGATCACCATATATAATTGTGCAGGTGGAGTGACGATAGAAGATTCTGAATACGGCGAGGCTACGGAATCTCCGCCCTGCACGGCTGCGCCCCCACCACCAGAGATTCCGTCTCGCCTTTGAATTGATCCACGGCCAATCATGGCTCGCAAGGAAAACTCTGTGGCATGGAATTGGTAGCCCACACACGTCAGTGGCAGCTCGCAGCGACGAGCATGCATAAAGATAGAGTGATTTCTAACCGCTTGCTACTGCTGTCACGTTAGAATGTTTTTTTTTTCCTCTTTTTTACCCTTGCACCACGTCCAGCCGGGAGATGGAGGATATATACATACGGGTGTCAGCGTCACGAGTCACCGTAAGTGGAGTCTACACACGGTACATCAGTTTATTTAATTACTGCGGCTGGGTGGTAGAATTAGTTAGCAGCCCCATCCTCATGGCAATTGGTGGTGGCAGGCAGAGCAGAGAGCTCTTTCCAAGTCCACCAAGGGGACCAATCGCCATCCATCAACGTCTCTGTTAATGCATTGGTTGCAGGTCGTCCAAGTTAACCTGCCCCTCCGCCTAGCTGCCTGCCGGGTTAATTAACTAATCACGGTTGGTCAAAAGCTGCCTGACGACGACTCGACGACGGCGACCGGCGACCATGCTCCTCTCGTGTCGCCGCCGGCGAACGCCGCGCCGCTTTGCATACAGCACACATGCTGCACGCCGTGCCGACGCGCCACCCATCGACTAGGGAACCTGCTGGTTTTTGCGAATATGCGCCTCGAAATCTCTGGCGAATTTTGTCACCAGTCCTCGTTTGTCCTTTCGGCGGTGGGCAGATTATTATTCCCGTCCCGGCCGCCTTTTAATTTTCACCCGGCCTGCGAAAAAGTGGGAGATGGCATAAAAGGCTGTGCTGGCAACTTGGCTTAATAAAGGTGTGGACTAGAATTGGAGTTGTTAACTGCGAATATGAAGTACGGCTACTGCTAGTGCGACGAGAAATGCTTGATTAAGAAGGTCATCGATAATTATAATTGTATATAAAAGATACTAGTAGTACTCGTGTTATGCTCTGGTACTGGACTACGCCGGCTGGCCAATGCAAATCGATCTCTGCGTAGTTTATTTTAGGAGTGCTGTTGTTCCATGCTCAATTAGATTCTCTTCGTTTAATTTCGTGGTGGTTCCTTGACGTATGGTGGAGCTGCTGGCCACCAGCTGGCAGCTGCTGCTACCTGACGCCGGTTGGAACTCAATCTTTGCTTGGAGACATCAACCGATCCGCAGCTGCACACTGCGCCACCAACACCAATGCAGAGGCTGCTACTAGTTCGGCTGCCCTTATTTTTGCTGCACAATACAGCAGCAACAGTGTATTGTGAAACGGTCTGCAGTACATTTTGCAGCCCATTTGGCTGTGCAGTCAATGTTCTACGGCAACTGAACAAGGACACTAGGACTGGTGGTAGTGAGCAAGGTTCTCCTTTATGGACGGAAAGTACAGTTTTCCGGGCCGGAATTCCGTTTCCGGTCCGAACCGAAAAAGAAATTTCGGTTCGGAAAACGGTGTTTTTCGGTTTTTAACTCTAAAATACGATGGTCAAATTTTTTTTTGATCAAATCGAAATTTTTGTAACGGTAAAACGGAAAGATGAAGCCGCAGCGAGAACGGCCAGGCTGGCACGCAGCAGCGATGGAATTGAAGCTGCGAGCTGAGGAAAAGCTGGGCGATTATATTAATTCCAGCAGGAGTCTCCCGTACGTGGTACCTAGTGCTACGTTGTTGTTCAGTGCGCAGTTGCCGTGTCGCGGTGCGGAGATACGCGGGAGAGTGGAGACGATCGAGAAGGACGACATAGCTGATGATGATCATAATTCATACGTATCAAGCACTGCGCTGGCCAAAGTGATCGAGCAGATACCAAAGCTAGCTAGCCTTATTCCAAATGATTGTATGGCTTTATTAGGAGTAATTTGTAGATATAAGCTAGCTACTGTTAGCTGGCTGTGTACATATATTCACTCTTTTTTAATAAGAAAGCAAAAGACCCAATTAAGCTGTAGTACTCCGTACTATATATGCTATATATATACTCCTATGTTGTACTACGGAGAGTACGCGTACGTACCTACCAACATCTTCCAATCCAAAGTGCACACCATGAGGGCCCAGCTGCTGGAGGGGAGCCGCCAGCCGTTATTTGCACTGCACGACGTCCACTAGACCACTACACTGTAGTATTCTTTCGTCGTACGTTGGGCTGAGGCCTGAGGCTGAGCAGAAATATATCTTTCCTTATCCCATCCTAGGCTGTGTTTAGATTCAAAAAGTGAAGGCGAAAAGCAGGCGAAATCTGCCAAAATTTGACCAAAAACATCACATCCGACACTGTAGCGCACTGTAGCACTTTTCGTTTGTTTGTGGTAAATATTGTCCTACCATGGCCTAACTAGGCTCAAAAGATTCGTCTCGCAAAGTACATCTAAACTGTACAATTATTTTTTGATTTTATCTACGTTTAGTACTCCATGCATATGCCGGCATTTTTTATGTGATGGAAAATCTTTTTTTTATAGTAAAATTTGAGGAAAAGATTGGATCTAAACACAGCCCTATATGCACTATCTCCAGAGAGGACCAGGACCACCATGAGAAGCTGTACGTTAGCTACTACTAACCCAAAGCAGATGCCAAAATCCAGACGACAAGGAAAGGAAAGGGAAGGCAAAGGCCTGCATGCCATGCTGCTCCGATCCGGGCTTATCTTATCGGCTTATGGCTACACTCTCTCGTGCAGGAGACAACGACGCGCGTGCGTGTGCGAGTGCAGCATCAGCGTAACAGCGTAATAAGTGTGCATCGGCGGTAAATAAAATATTGCGGGTGTGTTATTTGGGTCCATAATAACTGAAGTGTGCACCAGAGATCCATAAACTATTTAAAATATGTCAATTAGGTCCAAACAGATTCAAACCCAACCCAATTGCATACGTGGCATGCTGAGGTGCATATGACAAGTGGCTTTCACATAGAAGTCTCTCATCTATCTCCTATCTCTTCTCTCTCCACTTGAGCAGGTGCTCATGGCACCCGTGCGCACCGTCTCCATCTGCAGCGCCTCGCATTCCCCCACGACGGCCACTAGCGCGCCCACCGCCCGTGCCGGCCCCCAAGGCGTCGCGCCCGCCCTCGGCGCAGCACGCCGCTCCACGGCCGCCAGCGCGCGCTTCGGTTCCCCCGCGCCACCCTCTGCCACGCGCTGCGCCATAACGCCCTCGACCGCGCCCAGCGCGGCCCAGGCATGCAAGCCCGATGCCGACGCCGCATGGCCATGGCCTCCGCCTCCAGCTCCTCCTCGGCGACCTCACCATGGGCAATGGCGGCGCGCTGTGATGGACTGCGGCGAGCGGAGGAGAGAGAAGAGAGAAGAAGAGAGAGGAGAGAGAGGAGAGAAGGAGAGAGAGGAGAGAGAATAAGATAGAAGAGCACTACGGAGGCGCGCTGTAGTGGGCTGGGGCGGGCGGCGACGTGGCGCAACGGCGAGCAGTGGCCGGCGCGGCGGCGAGCAACGGCGGCGCGCTGCAGGGGTCTGTTGTGGCCGGCGAGCAACAACGCGTGCGCGGCGGCGAGCTGGGCAATGGCGGCGTGCGATGGACTGCGGCGGGCGGAGGAGAGAGAAGGAGACAGATGAGAGGCTTCCATGTGGGGGCCACTCGTCATATCCACCTCAGCATGTCACGTATGCAATCGGGTTGGATTTGGACTCGTTTGGATCTAAGTGACACATTTTAAATAGTTTATAGTCTTTAGTGCACACTTCAATTGTTATAGACCCAGATGACACAATCATAATAATTTAACTACTTCTGATGCACTTTAGTCATAAGTGTATCTAGCTTGGCACTTGCTAGTGGCTTGGCGCAAAGTGCATTGACTACTACCTGAATTAGTAGTATTAGCTGTATATATATATGTTTTAGTGGTAACCACTCCACGCTTCTCCCTTACTTTTACAGCGACACAAACTGATCCAAAGAGGATATGGTAGATTAGAAAATGGAGGTAGCAGGGCAACCTTGTCTTTACTGCCGATCCCCTGCTGCTAGTGCGTGTGTGGTACACTATACGTGGCAGTGGCTTTTTGTCTTTGTAAAAAAAGGCTGGGACTTGTCGCTTGCTGGCAGTATAGTACACTATACGTGCACGTGTGTACGGTGCACTGTCTGTCTGTCTGTCGAGACTCTCTATCTAATCTCGTGCACCATTTGGCTGTTGCGGTCACTGGGATCGCGTACAGTCGCTATACATATGTGCCTGCCACTACGTACTGTCAGTGATCGATAAGCACGCACGGGCACGGCGCTCGGCGCTTGCATTTGTGTAAATGCAGGTGCAGGTTTTGGAGCGGCTAGTGGCGCCAATGGTCCACGGTTGGTGACTGACAACAGCTCTCGATCCGTAGTCAAAAAATGGTCGCTCGAGTGAAGAACATTTGATCCCCTCCTCCTCCTCCTGCTGCTGCTGCTTCTTCCGATGATGACAATGATGGTTGCTTCTTTTAGTGATGAACACGTTATCGCCGCTTAACCCTTCTCGTCAGATGTCATTATGGTACTGTAATTTGACTAATCTGACATCCGATTCAATTCGAATGAGCTCCTGCACGTGTGTGCTTCTTGCTCCGTGAGCCAGTACTGGTGTCTTGCATCCGGGAACGGGAAACCAATGGCAGTTCGGTGATTAGACGACGACCCCAAGTCCTGTTTCGCCGGCGACCCCCCGGACCCAAACGGAAAGCGACACGGCACCGCCGCAAGGACACGGCCCCCCGGCTCGTCGGATTCCGCGGGCCCCTCGACACGGCACTCACCGGAACCTGCCGCGGCCCCACGGTGGGGCGCCACCGCGCAGTGCGGGGGTAGGCGACGGGCCCGGTGCGGAATCCGCTTGGACGGCGACAGCGCCGCCGCGGGGGAGATTCCCGCCGTTAGGTCGGCCGTTTGGTGGGCGCGTGTCGACCCCTGACGAGGGCGAGGGTTTGGACCTCGGGGGAGCCTTTGTTTGATTAGAAAAAATGGCACGGGGAGCGGGAGGATGCCGGCGGACCTGATCTGCTGCAAGTGCGGTTGCTTTCTCGCCGATCTTTTTTTTTTGCCTCGATTTTTTTTTTTTTTGCTCTTCCCGTTTTAGGCGCGTGAATCGACGCGATTGCTGCTACTACTGCTTGGGGGACTCGAGATAGCGTCACGCAAAATATGGAAGATTGGAGTTCCCTTCTCTTCCTTCGATGCTAATCATGAGCGAGCAAGAGAAGATAATTGATGCCCTGTTTAATTTGATGGCTCTGATCCATCCTTTGAGGAATACTCTTGCGATTAGCACGTATTCCTAGAATCGGAGGCACGGTGCGTACGGAAATGATGTGACTATGCAAGTTTTCAGTTTCACCTTCAAGCCTTTTTCAATGAAGGGTACTGGAGGTGACTGGCTAGCCAAATTTTAAGGCTAACTCCAGCAGGTGAGGTAAAAGACCGGGTATAGTACAAAACGACACTGTAGCGATACTGTTTACAGAGAGAGAGGTAGGTGGAATAGTGGATGGATAGGGCATTTATCTTACCTGCTGGCGTCGGTCTTAGATTGAGATTTAGTCTCTCTTAATTTCTTTGATACCCATCTAATCGAACAAGTCCTCCCTCATGTATCTAACGCAATTTTTAAACAAGGGTACATTTTCGCACCCAAAGTGCAAGGTTATTCTCAACCATCCATCCATGGTACTGTTCATGTTCCAAACTCCTTTTCTGTCCATATTACACGTACCGTACAAAACAATACTTTGGGCGTTTTCCAGTGGACGGACTGGTGAGCGCTGTGTAATACTTCAGGCAGCTCTCGGAACGGCAGGTTAATATGAGTGGAGAGAATGCTTTGTTACTGTTGCTTTGCAAATTTATTCCGAGGTCACACATGCATATTCTGACAAAGCGGTAGTAATTCATAAACCTACCTCAACGCTGTCATGTTTAGGAGGGCTCTGGCCGTTTTGGCTATTTTTTTTCTAGATAAACGGTTTCTCTGAACCATTCACGATTTGGCAAAATAGCTTCTAGATAGTACTGTGGTAGACTAATATTTACATGTTCTGGAATGGGAGTGGTCAAGAGAGGACGTGTTTTATTTGCTCTCCCTCCAGTTCAAAATCAACATGATATCAACAAGTCACTGCAACCCTATTAAAGAGACCAATATCATTCTCTGGTTCCACTGTTATCCTTGTTGCACAAGAGGGCCAATTATGCAGGAGCACAGGCTGACTTGTGCTTGATATATATAAACATGGTGACGTTGCATGGTTTGGATCGTGTGCGTAGATTTTCCAAAGATGGGAAATTTTCTAATGCAATATGGTTGGAGTAACATACTACCTTTGTACTATAATAAGTGGTGTCTTAGAAATTCTCACACAATTTAATAAAGATGAGCGATGTACGTGCTTCTAATTAATAGACCAATATTTTACCAATTTGGCATATGTATGCATGCCGCTTATTAATTTATTCTGAATCTTCTATTGTTGTATATTTATTGTGGAGCTGATTTTAAATCCTAAAACGTCAATTGTTAGGGGTATGCATACGCATGATCCAGGGATCTTTTGTCAATATTCACACCCAGGTACTTCCTCGAGAAGCTGACGTGAGAGATTAACAGAAGTCCTGAATAGCGCAGCTCTATAGCTCAATGGTTCGATGTTAGATCTCCATCAACTTATATACTAAATTTAATGGTTAAATTATTTGCATCCAATGATTGCTCTTGGCGTATCCGAAGTCACAAATACCCGCTCCCAAAAAGATCTATCGATTTCTGCTTCTTTCCAACCAATAGTGCCAGTTATAGGAACCAGCCTCTCCAGTTGGAAATATTCTAACAAAAGCCTAGTTTAACCAATGTTTAGAATGCCCTGTCAGGAAGCAAGCTGACATTAGTGGCGAGCACGATGCAGGCCAACCACGACCAGCAGTTGTGCGCCTGTGCCACACGTCGTACAATTCCCTTTTTTTTTTCCTTTTCAGGGATCAATGACCTCCCAACGAAAAAGGTGTTCTGGTCCCGGAAGTGAGAAAAAGGAGGTTTGATAAAAATTCGTTTCCGCACAAACAGATCTTATACCATGGGATTCTTGGGTTTTCACCGGACCAGCGACTAGATAGTCAAGACTCAAGGGTCAAAGCTTCTAGTATTTTTTTTTTAAAAAAAAGAGGTCAGCTGGTGATTCATCTAGATAGAGAAATCGCAAAAAAGACATATTTCTAGTCTTATAGACAAGTTGCATCCCTACATCTGGATCTATCATGCCTCAACAAGCCCGTCAAATTGTGGATTCGTTAGCAAGCCCTTTTCACCGTCTTAAATCCATATCAGCGAGCCGGTAAGTAAAGGCGCTCACAACGGTGGCGTGAGGGCTCCACACTTCAACTCTTTGCTTTTCGTGTTGAGCGCCGGTTTTTTTGGCATGGCAGAGAGGGGCAAGGCAACTCTTGAAACAGACCTGAATACCTGGACCAGAAGCCGGAAAAACATGTTCACTTTCTAATAGTAAGTTTTTCCCTAGTTAAAGCTATGTTTTTTCTATGAAGTTAAATGTTTCAAAATATGTTGGTTCTACCTATATGATTGTTGAGGAGAGAAAATGACCATTATCCCCTCAACATCGTTTTGCAAAAGAAATTAAATGAAAATGGGCTGAAAAAAACATATGCGTATGAATAGAGCATTGCATCTATGCATAGGGAAAGAAATCATCAGGTGTAACAATTTGAACACGATTGTTTTTACCCATCGCCCTCCTCTTCTGACCGCCTACAAAAAAATGTCAAAAAATGGGGGAAATACAGATCATATTCCACGTGGACCAGTATCAACTCAATAAGAATTGTTGCCATGTAAGGTGTAGCGAAGAACACAGGTGTAGAACCGAGATCGAGGAGAGCAGGCGTGGTAGGTAAGATAGTTTTCAGAAAAATGAGGAACAGAACACGCGGCACTAGTCAATTGTTTTTAGAGTTTGTGGCAAAATAGATATTGCCTTTATTTATAGACCTTTAGAGTTGAATTCATCTGTTTTTCTTGAATCCTTGTTCTTGGTCCTGAGGCGGTCAAGAGTCTTTTGCTAGTCAAAAAGACCGGTTCCGTGCATGTCCAAATTCGTGCTAGACCAGTTAAAAAAAGCATGCTAGACCCACACTGCATCTGTTGCTTCTCCTCAGTCGACCCAGTTTAATAACTATAGTACATACCATTTGTACGCCTTCTATACAAAGAAAAAAGAAAGAAAACAGTGGTGCTGTGATGTGCAGAATAAAAATAAAGAAAGCAGGCATGCCAAAACATCCCTGCCACGACACCGGCAGGCAGGGCGGCTGGGATTGTGCCTGCGCCACTCGTGTCATGCTGCAATGCGTAGAGAGCAACAAGCCGTCCACTCCACGACGTCCCTGTCCGTGGCCGTGGCCGTGGCCCGGAGGGGAGATGCAGGCTGCAGCCGCATGGCAACAAAAACCCTCTTGGCCGGTCTCGGCACCGACGACATCTCTCTGCCTACTCTCTTGGGACGTGCCTGACCGGGGAAGAACGTGAGTGCCATCGAGCATGGCCTCGCTCGACGCCTGGCCGCTGGCCACCGGCTCCTCACCCGAGGAATCCGCCGGAAAGGGTTCCAATCGAGTTGCTTCCTGCCATTGCCTGGGCACGGCATGGCATTGTCTATCTTGTACGCCCATCATCGGCCGCGGTCTCCGGTCCTGTTACCTGTGGACTGTGGCGGTGCGCGCGGGGAGCTCGGCATGTGTCCCAGGCGCCGCACTCATACTGGGGAAGGGTGGAGATGGAGACGAAGCTAGCCGGATGCCATCGCCGCCACACCGGCATGGACTTCCTTGTGCTGCTTCTTGTTCAGCGTGCCAATAATCCCGATCGGTCGACCCGTGTGTGTCTGCTCCGGAGTTTGGAGGGTGGAACCGTGGGACGAGAAATCAGAGACATGGACCGCGCATGCACAATGGAGCCGTGCTATGTGGAGTGTGCACCACATCCCATTGTTCCTACATTTTTTATTTTGGAACTGAAGTCACCTGAGGTTGTCGTAGTATTTGCTAATTAATCTCTCTAGGGTGTGACGTGTGTACAAGACACGTATACATGCGCACGCTTGGTTTGGAGGTAAGATTATGTGACTGTACAATGTGTACTATACACTTTCCAGGAAAAGGGGTAGCGTTGATTTGAAAGTACATCGTTCTAGGTTGATCAATGATGACAACCCATTTACTTAATCCAACGGCAATTCTTTTTTCTTCAACATAAAGTTATTATATTGGAACTAGGAGAGATGGGCTTGTTTCTTTGTTCTAGTAATCTCCCAATCATTGGTGGCCGCAAAGAAAATAGCTCATCTCCACCAAGATAGATAGAGGGTTTAGGCCTCTTCGAATAATGTATATAAGTATATTTGGCAAACTTCAAAAATATCCATGTATTGGAAAAATGCAAACACATCCCTTCCAATAATACTAGATGCGGTATTGGTCCTCTCCCAATACTTCTTTTGGTTTTTTTTTTTTGGGAAAACTGCTATAATTGCTCTACACTGACTCCCAAGACTGACTCCACACTGCGAGCCCACCCCTCCGCCTCGGCATCATCGCCGGTCCCGCCTACGCCCAATGTCACGCCATCACCCCTCCCTATGTGGCTACACCTGACTTTGTGTGTGTTGGTGGATCCTTTGCCCACCTCATCCTCGTCACCTCTATGTTGTCCCCAACAGGCCCCAAAATGCAACCGGAACCAGACAATCTAAGTCCCTTTAATTAATTTCTGGTATATGCGTAGGAACCTAATGTGTGTGATAGCTCAGATGTGATAGAAGTCCATATAGGTTCTAATCTGTTAAAACTGTTGGATGAAAAAACCTAACGACCGATGTACAACTATTAACCTTATAGCTGATTTTCTTTGTTTGGTCGTTCAATCTATCTAACACTCACGTGTCTTCATCCCACCAACAACATGCCAACATGTCTTCAGGTTCGTCTACCATATCGATAAGATCCAACATTGCCATATTCTCTTTTCTCGCATTCGGGATTTATTTTCATAATGGCCACACCACCACATCGTTATATTTTCTCTATGCAGTGGCTCCTCATTGGTTGAAAACACTAATGCCACACAAAATGGGCATCTCATTATGCCCTCTCCTCTACCTTGCCCAACTAGGCGGCACCACATCATAAGGCTAACAACCGGTGCTACTTCTTCTAGCCCAGTAGCCCTACCGCATCAAGCAAGCCATCTTGCTGATAGCATCCTATCTCAGCGAGCCTTTGACCTAAAATTCAAACTCTAACCCCAATATCGCCAGCCATAGAAGAACTTGCCATCATGAATCGCGTCATCTTTGCCGTTAGTTTTTATTGACTTGAATCTTGAAACCCTAGAACTCTAATCTCGCCAAAGTTAGAGGCGAATCGCATAAAGGCACACAAGCGGACAAGCCGGCCGGATGCCATCTCCGTCACACCAGCATGGACTATCTTGTGCCGCTTCTTGTTCAACATGCCAATAATTCCGATCGAGCTGTGTGCCTGCTTGGGAGTTTGGAGAGTAAAACCTAGGATGAGAAATCAGAGATATGGATCGCGCACGGCAATGGAAATGTGCTATGTGGAGCGTGCATCACATCCCATTATTTCCATACTTCCTTTTTTTTTTTTGGACCTGATGTTGTTGGCGTATACCTTTGGTAGTGTCACATTCAATTTGCTAATTAAAAGATGACTACATATGAATCAATCTGTAGCGTGTGTACAAGGCACAAATATGTGCACACGCTTGTTGGCTTGGAGGTGAGATTATGCGAGTGTACAATGCGTACTATACACTATCCACCGTCCATGAAAAGGCTGGTGTTGATTTGGAAGTATCATTCTAGGTTGATCAATGATGACAACCTTTATATCTTAATCCAACTATCATTCTTTTTCTTCTTCAACATAAAGCTATTACATTAGGACTAGGTTATTGGTAGTCACAAAGAAAATAGCTCATCTCCACCAAGATAAAGAAAGGGTTGAGGCCTCTTCGAATAATGTATGAGTATGCGTATATTTGACATTCTACAAAAGTATCCGTCTATATGAAAACTGCAGACACATCTTTACTAATTACAGCGGATGCAATATTTGTCCTCTCCTAATACCTTTTTGAGCTTTTTTGGAAAACTGTTATACGCTAAGACTGCCCCGTGCTACCAGCCTCGGCATCATCGCCAGTCCCGCCTCAGCATCTCCGCCAGTCCCGCCTCGGCAGCCTCGGCATCTCCGCCAGTCCCGCCTCGGCGGCCTTGGCATCATCGTCGATCCCACCTCGGCATCTCCGCCAGTCCCGCCTTGACAGCCTCGGCATCATCGCCGGTCTCGCCTCGGCATCTCCGCCAGTCCCGCCTCGGCAGCCTCAGCATCATCGTCGGTCCCGCCTCGGCATCTCCGCCAGTCCCGCCTACACCTAACTCCACGCTGTCGCCAGTTCACGCCTGGCTCTATGCGTGCCGTTGGGCCCCTCTGCCACCTCAGCCTCTCTTTGACGTATGACAACTGGTTCCGTTTGCCGTCGTTTTTTCTTGACCCGAATCTTTAAACACTAGAACCCTAATCTCGCCAAAGTTAACGGTAAACCACGTGAAGGCTGCCAGGAAACAACAAACGGAGTGCTGGATACCAACTAAATACTCGAAGAAAGAATAGTACCTTTTGTTAGAAAAAAAACCCTCTCATAATAGCTGTTTTATACGTAGGGGCAAAACGGCCAATTCCGGTTGCAAAGTCTCAGGTTTTCTTTCCGCACCAAAACCAACCAACACCCAACTCATTTCTTTTCCTCCTTTTCTTTTCGCCTTCCTTCCCCTTTTTCATTCCCCCGCTGCTTTGCTCTGTCCCTCCCCTCCCCTCCTCTCCTTTTTATATTATATTTTTTTTTTCCATTTCTCTCCGTGGATTCCCATGGCTACCACAGTGAAGTCTGGACCGCCGCATGCCGCCTCCGCCATGAGCGGCCGCCGCCACCGCTCTGCGCCGGCGGCGCCTTCCTTCTCATCCATAACCTGGTGAGTTTACTCCTCCAACTCTCCTTCTCATCCGTTTTGCCTGTTTCTTGCAATCCTGAAGCGAACGAACTGCTCTTTCTTTTCCGCTCTCTCTGATTTTTTTCTTGTGTTCAGTCGTTCAAGCTTGATCCGCGCTTCAACCGCTCCAAAGCATCATTTTTTTCTTTAGGTTCTTTCTTTTTTTTAAAAAAAAGCCTGGGTTTTATGCGGCGATGTACGGCTGTTTGCTGCCACTTTCCCTATTCGGCGATCAACTGCGGCGAGGTGTTGATTCTTTTGCGGCGTGTTGGGTTTCTTGCAGGGGGTCGTTGGTTGCGCTATGCTACTTGACCTTGGTGCTCCTAGCGTTCTCCGTGGCGGCGGCCGCGGCGGCGGATTGCGCCGAGAGTGACGGCGCTGAGGCCGACGGTCGCTGTCTCGGCTTCCGGGATTCCTGTGCAGACCAGAACACCTTCTGCTTCTCTTCATCCGTGGCTCAGACACTTCTTGCAAGCGATGGCATCAAGGCGCCAGATTTGGAGGTGTCAAGGGACCGGGAACCGTCGTCTCGGCCATGGAGCTTCCCGATGTCCGGTGGCGGAGGCGTGGTAACTTGCTCTTCTGTTGATACTACGCTCACACGGGCGCGCAATGGATTAGGGCGAGACGGCGATGCTGGTGCGAGATACAATGTGGCGTCGTGCCAGTCGCCACTTGTGCCTGACAATTGGATTCGGGCATCAGCCGGGGTGCCCATGGAGTTGGATGGCATGGCTGCAGATGCCATTCCGAGTGGCCTTCATAGTTCCTTGTCGATGAATGTGGCGATTGAGCCCCCGGTGCTGGATTGGGGCAGGATTGACTTGTATGCTGCCTCCATGGCCAACTTGACGGTGGTAAATTTGAATAAGGATAGTGCCCTGCGTCTGTATGAGCCATTTAGCACTGACCCCCAGTTTTATGTATATGGTTATGAGGACCTGGAGTTGCAGCCTGGGGAAAATGCAACACTCACTTTCGTTTTCCTGCCAAAGTTGTTGGGCTCTTCATCAGCACATCTGGTTGTGCAGACAAATTTTGGTGGATTTATTATACATGCAAAAGGCATGGCTGTGAGTTCTCCCTATCAGATACTGCCATTGACAGGGATAGATGTTGCAGTAGGTGGACAGCTAGAGATGAACTTGTCGATATACAACCCTTATGATGATGCCCTCTATGTTGATGAAGTGGCTGTTTGGATGTCTTCGTTGGAGAGCACAAGGTATTCTTCCCACCTTGTTTGCCAGCTAGGCCCATTTGATGGAGCATTGGAGCTACCTTCAAGCAGCAGCTGGTATGCAGCAAGCAGTGAAGAAATTGGATGGCCTGTGATCTATGTTAAGCCTAGTGAGCAATGGGAGGTGCTTCCTTCAAAGATGAATAATGTTATAGACATAAATCTGCAAGCTCTTTCTGAAGGCAAGGTGTTTGGTGCTATCTGCTTGAAACTGCGCAACTGCACTTATGGTACAATGTGTACTTTTGTGATACCTATCGAGATAGAGGTGCATACGCGAACCTACTATGATTCCAGTGGCTTAGTTGCTGTAACATTTGAGCCTATGTCAACCTGTGATGAAAGTGGATCGTCATTTTCACTCTCTTTACGGAATGATGGACCAAAGTTACTAAGGGTTGTAGGTGTTACTGAGGATGACCGAAATGGCCCAATGATCTTTCAGGTTAAGTATCTGAATGGATTGATACTCTTCCCTGATACTGTAACAGATATAGCTTTAGTAAGATATACTTCTTCAGTTCCAGAGGACGTTTCATTTGACAGCTGCAGTATAGTGGTAGAAACAAACAGTACCCTTGGTAGTTCAATCGTAATACCATGCAAAGATTTAGTGCGTGCATCTCTTTCCTATACAAGTAATGCTATAGTTGCTGAATCTGATGGACCGTTAACCAGACCATTATACGAGGAAGTGATTTCTGCTAATGCAAGGACAGGAATTTTGGGCAGCATACTGCAAGTAGAAGACAATAATATGAAGGTATTCCTCCTCACAACTTCTTTTTTCAACAAGAAATAGAACCCTCATTACTAGTATGATACTGTTAGACTTCATCTTGATTAGTTAGTGCCTTGTCCATTTTGTGTGTGTTTGTGCTAGTAGCATTTTGGTCGAGGTGTGCGGCCGAGCGTGTGTATGAGTGAGTCATGTTGCCATACGGGTGCGCTGTTGGCAAGTGATGTGTGGAGGCAGCAAGCTGAGTCTTTGTGTGGAGGATCATCCAGGTTGTGCTGCCACGAATGGTTACGCAAGGTCTGACGATGGAGTCGTTGGATCGTGCATTATGGAGGCCAGGTCATGCGGAGGCTGGACACGTGCGGAACTCCGCCAGGGAGATGTTGTGCGCGTGTGTGCAGTGGTGACCGGTTCTTGCGGCTAGTGGACATCATGGAACAGTGGGTGTTGTGCCTGTGGAGTGTGTGTTGTGCGTGTTGTTCAGAGAAAGAGAAAGTGAGCCGTTGCGTACTGTGTCAGTGCTTGGAACACAGGGAGTGCTGTGCTTCCTACTGTACGGCAACATTGTTTGGGAGTCAAATAAAAAAAAAGTGCAGTGTGTGTGAGTGAATTCTTGTGTACCCGTTCCTCTCATAGCTTGTGTGATTTCTTCACGGAAGAGCACAGGGAGGCAAAGTGTGTGGCCAACAGATTACCTAATGCTGTTTGATAGTTTTATCTAGCCCAATTTATTGCTCTCTCTTCTCTTTCATGTCAATCCCACAAAATTATGCCTATAGATTAATCTTGAGATCTATGCCTATAACTGCATAGCAGCAGAATACCTTGGTAACTTGAGTGCTGCTCTAGTATTTTCTCTTCGAATTAGAGTTTTATCTTCCAATCTTCGCAGTTTTGTTATGCTTGTGCTTAGGTACGAACAGCTGTTCAATTGATTATTTCAAGTGGTTTACACATCCGTGCATCCATACCTTTTGCTTGTAAATCTGCTGATGGAATTTCATAAAATGATTTGCAGCTAGCGTTTGTGAGAGCAGTCAAAGCTGATGACACGATACTTAGACAATGGAGATCACATGGAACAAGTGATGGGATTTCTGTTCTTGTGGATCATGAAATGGTGTTCCCTGTTGTGCAAATCGGTTCACAGTTTTCTAAATGGATAAAGGTCCATAACCCAACCTTGGAGCGTGCGGCCATGCAGCTGATAGTTAACTCTGAGGAAATTATTAACCAGTGCAAAGCGGTAACTGATGTATGTGAACTCACATTCTCAAGCAAATCTCCAGAGATTAACTCTACTGAGACTAGGTTTGGTTTCTCGTTAAGTGATGCAGCAATCACTGTGGCCAATGTTGGTCCTTTGGAGACTGTTTTACTTGGTCCAGTTGTCTTCCGTCCCTCAAATAGCTGCATGTGGTCAAGCATGGTTCTGATCAGAAATAACCTGTCAGGCGTGGAGATGCTGCCTCTTCGGGCATATGGTGGACGACAATCTATTGTCCTTTTAGAGGAATGCAAACCTGCTTGGAAGCTAGAGTTTAATCTTGGGTCCAATGTTCAGAATAAATCTACAATGGCCAAGCAAGAGGTCCCAAGCTCATTATGCAGTCAACAGTTAACCAAAGAAATACATGTTAAAAACAGCGGTGACATTCATCTTCAAGTGACAAAGGTTAAAATTTCAGGAGCTGATTGTGGTGTGGATGGATTTACTGTGGACAACTGCAAGGGATTTAGCTTAGCACCAAGTGAATCAGTAAGAATGCTTATTTCTTTTCAAGCTGACTTCTCTTCAGCTATGGTTCAGAGAGATCTTGAGTTGGTCATGACTACTGGCATCTTTCCGATCCCTATGACTGCAAATATTCCAGCATGCATGCTTAACCAGTGCAGAAAGTCTTATCTCAGATCCGCCCATTGCAAGCTGTTGGTATTCTTCTTTGCAGCTTTAACACTGCTTGTTCTGGTCTTCGTCCGATATGCCCCACATTCTTTGACCATGGGCTCTCAAGATCATTACATCGAAATTGATGACAGGAAATGTCTCATTTTTGAGGAGAATAGGAAAAGTACCATAAGCAAGACTCTTAAGCCCTCTTTCCTAAATCAAAGCAGCAAAAAGTCCAGGTAATTTTTGACCAGCGCGACTATTTTTCCCAATTCCATTTCAATCTCACATCAATAGAAAGTTTGATCATTTGTGACTCGTGCGCAGGACAATAAAAGGACAAAAAAGAACTGAAGAAGCTCTTGCTGAGAAATACCCTGCAAGTGTCGTTGATAGCTCCCAGCGTACAGATGACAAGAACAATTCAGATGAAAAACTGCATACTACTACTTCTTTACCCATGTCCCCAGCCAATCCAGTGGAAGACAGGGACTCAAGAGAAGCTCCACAAGCTAGTGAAAATCTTACTATCAGGATTGCTCGAGACAAAGGGAGACGGAGGAAGCGAAAAGTTGGTGGTGCAGGACTGGCAGGGAAGTTTGAGGTCTCTAGCAGCCACAGTGGGAACTCAACACCGTCTTCGCCATTGTCACAAAGTTCAACCCCAAAACAAGGTTGGTCTTTTTCTGGGACGCCATCAGAGCTGAAGCATGAAAATAAAGTCGACGCTGGGTTCGATGTCGAGGCGACCAAATCATCAACTCGCACAAACCGTGAGAAGAAAACTTGGTCACAAGTTGCCAAGGAGCAGCCTCGCTCGCGTTCAGCCTCACCTGGAATCACATCACCTTCAACTCCTGCCCCAAGCACCTCCTCATGGCGCTCGCCACTGTTATCTGCATCTTCCCAAATTGCCCCGGATTCTCGTGCCCCTGGCTCCAATCTGAAGAAAGACAAGGCTGTGAAAAGAGATGTGGGCGCTAAGCTGAAGAAAGATTTCACCTACGACATATGGGGAGACCATCTCCCTCGTAACCTACTGGTGATCGTAAGGCAGGCCGCGCCATGCAAGATGCCATATGCTTCTGAAGGGGCCCCCTATAGCTTGTTTGCTAGAGAGCCCCAGACCCTCATGATGAAGCCATCATCTGCACCGCCCGTGTCTCGCGGCCGCGGCTCGCCGCCGTCTGATGTAGCATCTGGTTTTGGAATAAAATGAGCTGGAAGATAAAAAAAATAATAATTTGAGCCGGGTTTGCTGTTGCGTCGTGCTGTCGTGCAAGTTTCCCTCCCTGCACTCTGCGTTTCTACTAACCATGCCTGTTGTTGTTGGTAATATGTGACCGCATAGAAACTCTAGAAATATATAACTTAAAATCCAGAGAAAACGAAAGAGAGCAACACTAGCGTTTTTCTCCACCACTGACAATTAAGCTGTGTAGATTAACGCCTGTAAATCCAACGGTATCGACCTGATTTCAATGATAGAGAAACCAAGGTCTGATCGCGTTTTTGCTTCAGGGGAACGCGATTCGGAGAAACAAGACGCGGTCCCAGTCTCCCAGAGCCACCAGAAGCTTGTCCTGGCCTTTTTAGCACCTGTACACCACATGATTAGCCTCTCGGCTCCAGCTAAACTGCTAAAGATTCTAAAGCGTCACGTCTCACCTCACTTTCATCAGCAGACACGAGGGAAAGCGTGTTCCTGTATAAAGTGGTGTGTGTTTTTCATAAGGAGCAGCAGGATTGGTGACTGTAGGCTTGATGCTTGTTAGTGGGTGTCTTATTCGTCAATGCCAAAGAAAAGCACACTATCTATAACACGAGCGAATTAGGAAGAATGTTCAAAGAAAATGCCTCTTCTAGATGCCAAGAATGCCCTCTTTACCTTGGGAATTCCACTATCTTTAACTCTCACGGCTATCTTTCCTGCAAATTCCACTGTTCTGTTTGTTACATTGGCACCAAAGCTCTTCCAGCTTTTTTTAGAATACTGTACTGAGTTATTTTCAGGGTCTAGAATAACTCAGAACGATGATCAATGCTGTACAGCAAAAGCATGGATTGCAGGTAAACATCCAAGAGGGAATTTAACCCGTTCTTTATTACCAAGCCGTATAACAAAAGCAAGTCATTTTTCTGAATACACACATCATCCAGCACTCGGTAATGCATTATTTTGATGCGACGTCGTTGGCCGCTTCTCAATCCAGAGATCCTGTTCCCCAATTCACAATGGAGTGGGGAAGTAATCAGCGCCACTCTGGTCCCAGCAATTCGGCTCCATCACTTCGCACTGAAGAGTGGTAGCCTGCAGTACGCAAATTCATATGGTTAGCGTATTTCCCTGAGCATCACCATCTCACGAGCCACCAAAAGTTTTTGCATGTAATTTCACTATTTCAGATGTGTGTTGGCCTGAGATAGTGAGATGGACAGGCTATCAGACGTGTGGTCTGCCAAGGAAGAACTCTGAACTCACCCGAGCCTGAGCGATGTATCCGAGCCGTCGTCGGTGTCGGCCGACGGGCGCGGACAGGATGCGTTGGTCACGGATTCAGATGACTGCCCTTCTTCATACGCAACTTCTGAATCGCCGAGCTGCATCTCCGTTCTTGCCATCCGGTTCACCTGCAGCTTCAGATCACCGTGGCTCAAATGGAGACGTCACTGGAAACAAAGAGCGGAATGGAAATATCAGGCAGGGGAGGGCAGGAATTTACTTGCTCCTTTAACCTTGCATTCTCCTCGATTAGTTGCATTCTCTGTTTAACAACACAAGATGAGCTGTCAGAAGGCAGGAAAGAGAACTGGACTGAATATATATTTCAGCTGCATATTTTAGCAGCTAGCATGTGAGGCGCTAAAACTATTCAAAAGTTTACAGACAGTTGATCAAGCTGCCGCATCAGTCTAGGTCTGAAGCAAATGATGCATCTTATTTCCTAAATAAAAACTGAAGCAGTTTGGAAAGAGAATTATGCTTGCCTTTCTTTCCAGACCGTTGATCTCGTCGATGATTTTTTGGCTCTACAAATTTTACAGTGAAAGAGACGATTATATATGGTATGCATTACTGCACCGTCTGATGGTGTTGTCACATGTATCAGATACCTTAATTTTGAGTACAGAGCCGAGGCCGGATTCAAGGGTCTTCTCGAGTTCTTGCAGCTGTTGGACGCTCAGACTCTGGAGCTCCTCTCCTCTCATCTGCCTGCAGGAAACTAACGGTCAGAAAAATAATAAAAACTGGCATTACTGACCATAATCTATTCAATAGTGTACATTCAAGGAGGGTTCATTACGTCCCCAAAAATAATAAAAAACCTGGCAGCTAAGCAGTGCAGGTAGTAGGTTGTATTACAGCCTTACGGGGGTAGCATATAAATGTGCACCTGAGCTTAAGGCTTGCTTCAGCAAGCTCCTCTCTTAGCCTTGCGCAAGTGCTATTATCATCCGCCTTATAACACAAATGCCAGAAACCAAAAGTGATGTATAAACATCGTCTTAGCCATTAATTGCACTTATTTGTCTTTGCAATTTGGAATAGACGCAGATAACATTTACAGCATGAATTTAGTTGAGCTCACATGAGACTGCCGCTGAGATAATGGCGCTTCTGACTTCAGCAGCGTTTTGGAATGGGAGTCATACCGCTCGATTATCTGCTTCATGCTGCGGACAAATTGGGCAGAACAATTGATCAGACTACAGTGTAAGGATTTAATGATGTGTCTGACATGCTTTGGGTCAAGACGCAGGGCTTCTAAACCAAAGTATCTCAGCACATCTATCGATATTGCATGCATGGATTTGGGAGTTCATTCAGGCCTACTTCGATAGTAGGATAGACAAGTAGCAAATGGTGTTTGTAATGTCAAAATCTAGTCCTAATGGCATGCTTAGATTATCTTATGATACTGTAAGTGTCAGCAAACACGTACTCATGCATTTTCATTAACAGATATGGTGTTAACTTTGGCTTGAGAAAAGCAGGATACATGCATTGTAAAAAGGACAAAAGTTAATGCTTCAGAGCTCTATCATGGTTCACAGCGTCCAGCACCAGCACCAGCACCAACCTTGCAGATATACATCACCTAAGTACGTAACTGTTACCTTTTTATATAATAATTAATAATGGCTTAAAATATCACCACTGCAATAATTTTGGTATCTTATTATAACATAGTGAAGACTTGATTTGAAGTATGCACGTTAACTCACGAGATGCATTAAGAAAAAGTAAACACAACATAAAACAACCCCTCTGAATTTATATCTAAATTACCCACCTATACCTTTGTGAAAGATGTACGAATAACTTCATAAATTGTATGTAAAATATCTAGCCTTACTATTACAATAGCTATCTAAATCACAGCTTAAATTTATATATAAATTATTCACTTTATGATAGATAGTGTAAAATAATTGACTTCATAAGTTTATATATAAATTATCAAATCAGTATCTAAATTACCAACATGTCATATTATAAAAATAAATAAACAACCAAAGACACGCGCCATGACGTGGAGGACAGCCGCCGACTTGACCGTGAGAAACAGACGACCGCTGGCTAGGGTAAAGGGCAAAAGGCCCACCTATATTTCGCCTCCTCCCGCGTAAGATGGACGCAAACGCCGGATGTGCGCTAGCACAGCGCCGGTGCCACACGGCAACCAAGGATGCATAGAGCAAGCTGGATGCCACACGGCAACCATTAAATATCTAAAATAAAAAGGTTCGATCATACAGTAAATGACATCCTGTCCTTATGCAACCGCCCGGCAGCAGATTAAAGGTTAAACGTCTTCTTTTTAAATGAGCACGTTTTTCATTAAAATGAGAGTTCAAACAACGGTACAAGATCAAAACAAGGCAAGACCACCCAAGGCAGCCAATAAGAGGAAAGAAAGAAAAGAACACGGCCAAAAACGACGGACAAAAAAGGTTTACATATATCCTTTTAAAGGGCCTCCGATCCGTATGTTCTGGTTAGGAGTAGTTTTTTTCACACATCCTTCTCGGAGAAATAAGGAACGAAACACGATACACAATTTACCTTTTTTTTTTCCATCTAGCCATGCATCCTGACGAATCATGTCATGCACAGGCAAGTAGTGAATGCCCCAAATCAATGTGCCACGAAAAGACTACACTAATTTCTCTGTGAATGCATGCATTTCTGCGGATCGGATGTAGATGTATAGTGATGTACGTACTGATATAGGAGTAGAAGTGTAGAACAACGTACGTACGTGTACATGTACTGATGTACCACACAGCTTGATCATAAATTCCGACTAGCAAAATCGCAATCTAGCTAACGTGTCACACCATGTCACTAAAAATGACACAAAATTAAAAAATACTCCATTTTATGTGGCAAAATGAAGAAACTTCTGTAAATAATGTCTTTTGTGAAGAGATGCCATCCATACCGATAGCAACAAGTTAAAAATCTTTATAACCACGCTTGCCAGCCGTCTAGGTGATTGGTTAATAGTCGTGAACAGGAGAAAAAAACTATGGTGGGGATGATAGTTGTTTGCAAAATAAACTGACATAAAAATGGCTCATGATGGCAATTTAACCTAACATAGCAACGATGATATTTGAGGGAGAGGGGAAAATGACATAAAGCATGGTAACTTTTTCAATAATGATAGATATAGAATTTTGGACCTTTTTAGTGGCCCTTAGAGAATTATCTCCAAAAGAAGTGTGACATGCCTAAGATGAGGACACAATTCGAACACATCATTTTTTTTTGGTAATAAAAACTTATGCTTAAGCTTAGTTTTGACAACTTTAGCCTTTCCCCTATATATAAGACTTCAGACAATGTGCTACAATTTGCTATTTAAATTACGCCATTCAGGAGCCAAAATGATCAATAGCAGCTTCGTTTCAAACAAAATCAATAGCATTTTACTATCATGTTATTGATACATAAAACAGTGGGCCAAAATTGGCAACACATTGACTGTACCTCAACATTTACTACGTTGTGTTCATGGATATCTAGCTCAATTGGACAAAAAAAGTGCTGAGACTAATCATCGACCGTCAAGGTTGTTACAAATTTGCGTATGCATAAAAGCCCAATGTATTAATCATTTTTGCTGCCGCTATACAGTTATATGTAATTCAAGAGCTATTTTGGTGGAGAGTATAGACAAATTTAAAGTTAACTTTAGAAGTTACTACTAAAACAAAGTGGTACATACCTCGCAAGCTTATTGCATGCATGGACAAGTAGGAAAAGAATAATTTCCTTACTTTCTTGATGGCTGAAATTATATGCCAATCATGGAAGTAATTGACATTAATGTTCCATGTTCATTCCTGGTTAGCCTAGATAATACATGTGGAAAAGGCATCGACTACTTATAAGGCAGTTCTAGGTATCTAGGATGACTGAGTTCACTTGGATCCGCAGGCCCGTGCTTAAGTCAAAAGAAATGTGAACGTGCTAGAACAATAGAACACATGGAGCGAATATTTAGCTGTAGATTCTAAAACCCCTAAATATACACGTTTGCAGGGGCGAAGCCAGCCCAAAATGCTGCCAGGGACAGCTATATACAATTATGGGTCAAATTAGCAATAAACATGATATCAGCTATGAAATGTTAATGAATTCAGAAATTCGTTGGGGTCAGCTGACCCTGATGGGAAGGGCTAGCTCCGCCCCTGCACGTTTGTCTTTGGATTTTTTTTTTTATGATATTGCTAGCATGGCACGAGCATACACAATATCAAAAACTATGTAGACGAACCTCATGGAAAACCCTTTATGACATCCTTGGAGCAACCACAAGAAGAACACAAGATTATGGCGAAACCAACCTCGAATTCTTTTAAGCGCAACTCGAAAAAGAATCTTGCTCTGCACAAAAGATCTAGTGCTACAAGATTACTTACTCTAATTACCCTCAAAGGAATCTAATAAAATCCTCTGTTATATTTACAATGCCCTCCAACATGCAAGGAGTCATGTTCCTCGCTTTGTTGTACAAAAGTTCTAGTGAAATAGAAATCCTCTCACCCCTTTACCTAAATTCTAAATTTTCCCAAATCCTAAATTCCTAATTAGAGTTAACTAGAAATCCTCGCATCCCTTTTTCTCAAAAAAGAACTTGTTTTTAGTGCTGTTGTTATTCTTAGTGGCCATTCTGCGAAAAGAAATCCTTCATATGTCTCTTCACATAGTTCAAGTTTTTAATAACATACACTCCCTCCGCACAAAATGTATGGTGCAGTTGACTTTTTTCCAAAATTATAATCATTTCATCTTACTCAAACTACATTTACTGATAAGTCAGATGATAAATAAAATAAACGATAACTCGAACGACCAAAGGTTTAGAAAAGTCACTATATCATGCATTTATGAACGGTGGGAGTAGAAAAATGGGGTGGGGACTCAAGTAGTCAAAAGCAAAAGGAATATAGCGTATATATCTAGTGTGTCAGGCAGTCTGGATGTGCAAAACCATTTTGGATTCCACACAAAATAGCTGGACTCGATGTCAAATGCCACCTCGAGGGCAACGTTTCATGGAGAACCTGTTGCAACCAATTCTTGTCTACGTGGTGAGAGATCGATTGATTTCAAGTTCTAGATTTTAAAAAATTCAGCTAGCTGACAAATGATCACGAAGTGATTCTGATTTATTGAAGAAATAGTCTGGATCAAATTTAAATGTGAATACACAAGGTAGAAAAAACATATAATTTCTGTCATATCAATATATCAAAACTGGAAAATAAATCAGAGGATATGATGAAATCGCACATGTAAAACTGATCAACATGGCCTTGAATTTACCGCTGATATTTTGGGAAGATTTCTGATATATTACCTAATTATCATTAAGGAAAAAAACGTACCCCGGTAATTTTGGACGTTTTGGACAAGGGAATAGAGTACTAGATCCAGAGGTAAAAACTGCTGTCCGGAGTCCGGACCAGTACACATATATTAGCGGGAGGCATCGTAACACACAGTGAAGATCATTAAGAAAATCTGGACTGTTGGTGGACGGCGACAAGACAGTCGTGTATTAGTGTATATCAACGAACAAAGTTTTTTTTCCCGAGGAAAAGTTTTGCCAGCAGATACAACAGGCAAGGACCTCGATCGGCGCAATCATATACTCCTATATGTGAAAATCTCTGCAACAGGAAAAAATGGCAAACCCAAAACCAGCAATGCGTGTTGGGAAGAAATAAACGAGCAGTCAACCGAATCAAAACCACTGTTGAAACTGGGGAAAAGGAACTTATTAGCGTGACCACCGGAAAGAACTTCCTCCTTTTGATCTAGAAAACGAAGAACAAGGGCGACCTTTGTGCAAAGCTTCGTTCTCGAATATTTGTCACCCTCTGGTTCATTTTTTGAACTAAAATACGACGAATAAAAAAGATTGGAGGGAGTAATACAGTAATAAGCTTATTGTTACTATCTGGAATTCTGGATGCATCAAAGATTCAAAAAGGACCGGCGGCAGGAATTAATACATTCAGACATGGATCATCAAATATCAAGAGACAGCCGTACAGAGCCTGGTCCTAGAAAAGAGACAGCAGTGAATCAGCCGTATACTCAAGTTGGAAGGTAAGGATCCCCGATCTCAAGAGATAGGGAAATCAAGTTTCTGAGTGTGGAATCAATCGATTATTTAAATAAGACGCATACGTACGCCAAATTCAAGAAACAGGAATACATACGGCCGGGAATCGAAATTAGGGCATCCATTATTCAGCGCCAAGATGCAGCAGCTCAATAATCAATCTGAGCCCTAGAGGAGAGGGCTGGAAGAACCCAAACAAGAAAATCCGGAACCCCAACGGGATCGACCAAACCAATAAAGAAACCAAATCGACAGGCTACTTATATATGCGTGTAGGTTGACAGATGGATGGGTAGTTATTACCTAGAGCTGGCGAAGTTGAAGAGCTTGCCGGTGGCGGAGAAGACGACGAGGCCGACCTCGGCGTCGCAGAGGATGGAGAGCTCCTCGGCCTTCTTGAACAGCCCCCGGCGCCTCTTGGAGAAGGTCACCTGCCTCGCCGCCAGGTTGTCGATCCTCCGTATCGCTATCCGCTCCCTCTTCCCCGCCATCGTCGCCGGCCCCTCCGCACGGCGCCGCCGCTGCCGCAACCAACGCCGACGACCACAGCAACACGCGGAATAGAAATATGATGAGACACCACCACACATATTTAACGGGGCAAAAAAAAAAAGAGAGACCAAAGCAGCAAAGCAAGCAGCTCGCGAGAACCCTAGCTAGCTGCCGGCCGGGAAGAAAGGCACATACACAGCAATCGATCGCTTCCAGGTGTTGGAATAGATCTGAGCGGCGTGCTCTTGGTGGTCTGGTAGAAGGGGTATCTTTCAGCAACTCTCTCTCTCCCCCCTTTGCGCAAAGGACCAGTGAGCAACTGGCTATGCTACTATTTATGGAACGGACAAGCCAATGGCGTGGCGAGCAGGAAGCGAGGGCGGACGGGTTGCGTTGGCGCAGGAGCTGCAGCGGGAGGCAGGAGGACTGGAGGAACAGGAGCCCTAGCCTACCCTAGCAGCGCCGTACCAAGGAGCAGTAGCTTTTTATGGCAAAGGGTCATGGTGGTGCCGCAGGCCGATGGAGCCAGGTGTCTGCCACGAGGTGATGACCCCTCCGTCGTCCCTGCTCCAGCTCTGCCCTACGGCCTACCCCACGCCTCCGCTCCATTGGTACGCGCGCGCGTCACCTCCGGCCCTGCCCCCACGCTGTGTGTTCGCTCGCGGCTGAAATTGAACGGAAGGCCATAGCTAGACTAGGCACTGTGCCACGTAGTACTGTGGAGTCGTCTGCTCTTTCTTCGGAGCGTTGGTCCGACTTGACTCGACATCCCTTTTTTAACTCTCTTCCTATGATACTGTTTCGGGGTGTTTTTCTCGGTAGGAAGGAAGGCATCAAATGGACCGACGACGGGCAGACGGGCATGTGGTTCTCGGTTGCTCCCATTTGTGCCCCTGCATAGCACCTGCCTTGGGTTTTGGCTGGCGTCACGGCCACGAAAGGCAAGCTTGTGGAGTTGTGGTAGCTGCTCGCCTGTTCTCGTGGAGGGAAGTTTGATCACTGGACTAAATTGCAGTTCCTATCACATCGAAGGTTTGAACACTAATTAAAAATATTAAATATAGTCTAATTATAAAATTGATTACATAGATTAAGACTATACGACGAGACGAATTTACTAACCCTAATTAATTTATGATTAGCAAATGCGATGTCACAGTAAACATTCACTAATTATGGATTAATTAGGCTTAATAAATTCGTCTCGCCGTTTAGTTTTTGTCTGTGTAATTGGTTTTGTAATTAAACCATATTTAATATTTCTAACCAGTATTCAAACATCCGATGTGACGTGAACTAAAGTTTAGTCCTCGATCCAAACACCAATAACTTCTGTTCGCCGGTATCTTTGCCGCAAACGGGATGTGTAAAGTTACTACCTATACAATGTTTGGGACTGTAGTGCTACGGTAGACAGAGAGAGGATAGTTTGAACAGTGCAGGAATAGGGATAGACAATGTATATAGACATTTCCGTTGGAGATGGTCTAAGACTATCTGCACTCATCCAACTCTAAATCCCAACTCTAAAAGTAATATTCTATCCTAGTCATCACGTTTTTGAAATACAGTTGGCAATCTTCCACGTTCGTATCAACTCTATATCCAACTCTATACCAACTACCATTTTTTTCCTATTTTTTATTTCCCCACCCCTTTCTCTCCACTTCCCCCAATCCCCCACACCCACCCGCCTGCCTCGCGTCGTCGGCTCGTCACCAAGGCCGCCGCACCTCCTCGTCGGCACCGCCGCCCTCCTTCCCGGCGCCGGCTGTGCCTCCTCCTCCCCCGTTCGGGCCCTCCTTCTCCTCCTCTGCGTCGTCCATGGAGGAAGCCCGCCGCCGCCTCCTTCTTCACCTCTCCTCCCCCTGGACTCGTCGCCGCCGGGCTCCTCTTCCGCCATGGCACCGCCGCTCGTCCAAGATCCGTCGCCGACCGTCGCCCTCCTCACCCTCTTCCTCCTCCCCGCCATGTCTGCCACCGCCAGGTCGTCGGGCCAGATCCAGGCCTCCCCGGGCTGGAGCCCGGCCATGGCGGCCAGATCCGGCCATGGCGCTGCCTCGTCGTCCTCGTTCGCGCCGGCTGTCCTCGTCGCTGCTCTGGTCTGCTCCTCCGGCTCCTCTTCCTCCCTCTCCCAGTTTCTCCGCTGCCGCCGTCTCTGTCTGGGCGATGGCGCAAGGGAGACAGCGACGCCACCGTGGATGAGAGAGAGGGCTTTGGGGTTCGACGGTACCAGCTCTAGGTTTGGGATCGCCGAGCTCCTAGGGAGCCGTACAGTCGAGGTTGGAGTCCCCCGTTGCAGGCGTCGAGTCGGCTCTAAAATTTTAGGGTGAGAGATGGAGTCCATGACTACAGATAGCCTGAGGCTATCTCACTTGTTCAACTTCAAATTCCAACTCTGAAAAAGAATATTCCATTCTGATCATCACGTTTTTAAAATATAGTTGGCAATCTTCCACGTTTGTATCAACTCTATACCCTAACTCTATATCAACTACCACTTTTTTCCTATTTTTTTTACTTCTCCTCTCTCTCCATTTCTCCCAATCCCCCCCCCCCCCGCACCTGCCTGCCTGCCTCGTGTCCTCGCCAAGGCCGTCACGCCTCCTCGTCGGCACGGCCGCCATGGCAGGCTCCTCGGCCTCCACCGCTACCAGATCTGGCCCATCCTAACGCTAGCGGCCTCCCTTTGCCGTCGAGCCGAAGGGATCCGAGGCCGCGGCGGCGGCCATGCTCAAGCTGGAGGGAGCCAGCCTCTCCTCGGCCTGCGTCCTCGCATCCGCCTTCCTTGTCGCGCTACTACTGCTCCTCGCATGTGCCGTCTCCCCCGCCGCCGCGCCTCGTCGTGGTGGACCGGCGACTTCTCCTTCCCCGCCTCACCCGCGCACCGGCCTCGTCCTCTCTAGCCGCGCCGCTGGCTCCGTTTGATTCTGGCGCAGCTTCCATGGCGCGAGACGAAGCCGCTAGAGTGCGTGGAGAGAGAGAAGGCATAGGGTTGCGGTCCATACAACGCTGGGTATGGAGTTGCAGTGGGGTAACTCTACCGTAGGGTGGCTCTTGTAGTCGACGGCTGCAGGGCTTCAGTCGACTGCATCCATATAAGGTGGGCTTTGCAATGCCCAGCTGCAAATAGCCTAAGACCATCTCCAGTAGAATGTCTATCTATTTTTCCTATCGCTGTTCCAACTACTCCTCACTCTATCTACAGTAGCGCTACGATGTCATTTTGTACTATAGACAACTCATTTGAGCAACCCGCTGAAGACAGTCTAAATGAAAGAAATCGAGAAGCCTCTGGGCCGTACGATTGTTCCATCATACAACGTTGAGGCAAGCCTACCACTATTGCGTTGGGTTGCGGTAGCATTCCGCACCTGAAAATATACCCATATCATTCAAGCATACTTTCTTCACAACCAAAAATGTTTGGCAAGTCTAAAACTATGCTATCCAATGCCGCCTATTTATTCAGAACACTATTTTACACTGTACGAGTACTGCGGACAGAAAACAATTTGAACTATGAACGGTGAGATGAGTGAACTGGTGAGCATACCCTATGTATGTGTTCACAATAGGTCAAGAAAGGTCAAGCGAAGGAGTAATAGAGCAAGTTTAATTGATCCCGTTTGAGAGAAAACAAATTAAAACCGCGGATGAGTTAACGTTTTAGGCTCACATCACCAGTCCGACTATCATGCTGAAGAATTGTCTATGTTTCAAACTACACTTTATCTATAGTATTCATACAATGTTTTGCACATCCAAATGCATCCCCTGATGATAATAGCTTTAGATATTAGCAATGAGCTCCTCCGCATCACCATGAGAGCAGACGCTTTATCCCCTACTCTTTGTATCGCGTCCCCTCCTCTCTCAGCATCTCCAAGGTCCGCCTCGTGTTCGTTACAAGCCTTTTTGCAGCCTTGTGCCTATCTCCTCCACCATCTCAACTCCTAATCTCTCTAGCCAAAGTCACCAAGGAAAAAAATCCGTAGCACTAACATGCATGATCTTCGCAATATTGTGTAGCATGGGGTGGAACTTAGTGAGGAGGAGAAGCCGCACGAGCTATCCGTATCTAGGTCCAAAGAGTTTTAGAGCAGTAAATATCCATCTATATATCTGAATTCGGATATAGAGAGGTGGACATTATTTACGCGCCGATATATCCATCCATTGTTAGTGAAGCTAGAATATTTTGTTAGTGAAACTAGAATAGTTATGGTGGCGTTACACACCAAAATACCCATAATACAATGTTATACATTTACAAGAAAGATGTTTCTACTTCACAAATATCTAAAAAGGAATATTCTAGTTTCATTGGTAAGTGCTTTAGGTTTGAAATAATAATCTTCATTTTACTAGAAAAATAAAGAAGAAACAAATAGACAAATGCATATTAAAAATTTTTTAAGAAAAAACAAAACAAAACAAAAATAAAGGTCGGCTGCTTGGCTTACGGTTACGGCAAGAAAGGGAAACGGGGGGAAACAAGAAACCACAAAAAAGAAAGAACAGGTCCACTAAAAAAAGCAAAATAAGTCCTGGCGAAATTCCCGCGTAGCATCGCGCGCAATTTCCACTCGAAGCCCAATCGAGCGTGGGTGTTGTCAGACGGCCCAAACACAAACCTTGGCGCGTCCGCCGGCAGACCCACGGATTTCTTCCCCTCCTCCCTTTCCGTTTGGTCAGCCGTGCCGTGTGCCCCGACTAGGCCCGAGTCGAGTCGCCTTCCGACTTGCTCCGTCGCGAAGCAACCACCCGAGGCCGAGGGCGCAACGCAAGGCGGCGAGCCGGCGAGGTTAATCGACCCGCTCCCTCCTCCAGTCCTCCTCTCCCTCTCCGTGCTCCGTGCTACCACGCGTTCGCCCTCAGCTCTTGCTCACCAGAAGCACGCACACGCATCCGTCGAAGTCCTTGATACCTAGAATAGAATCCCAGCGCGACGCAGGAGCCGCCCCCCTCCGTCCCTCCCTCTGCCGCTGCCGGATCCCCCCTCGATACCGCCGCTCTGCTCTGTCTGCTCGACTGGACTGGGCGATCCATCCGTTCGTCAGCATCACCGGCGCCGCCGTCCGCGTGCTCGAGGTGACGACGCCCGCCCGCCCGCCTCCCTCTCTCGCCCCCCACATGTTTCGGTCCGTGCGTCTGGAGATTAGTTGCCGTCGGGTTCGGGGTAGGGTTCGGCTCGATGGCGATGCAGGGCCGCGGCGGACGGGGGTGTCTGATATGTGCGATTCCGGCAGGGGAGGTTCACATGACTAATCGGGGAGTCCCTCCCCTTCGCTGTAGGGGCGGCTTCTGGTTGCTGTGCTGCGATTCATGTGCCATGCGTGCCCTTAGTTTCTAGTTTGCAATTGTGCGGAGTGAAATGCCCAAGTTTCACTGGATCAGGGTTGGAGTGCAGAGCGGAGGGGGTGCATCGTATCTCATAAAAACAGCATTTTATGATAAAATGCCGAAGCGGTGAGGTGAGAATTCCTTAATCATCTAGGAGCACAAATATACAAGACTCAGTGTGGATGCCCTAGCACTGGAACGCCAGAATGGGATGATTTGTGGTGTAGGAGATAAAAGGGCACCTGTTTGGGTTGTTTGTGTTTATGCAGGGGAAAGAGTGTATTGTTGTTTACTGTCTGGTTGAAGGCTTTTTGCATTGCTCCTATAATTATATATTTTTTGTTATCACAATAGTATCTGTGATTCTTTGGTCCTGTTTGCTGTTTGTAATGTACTCCATCCGTCCCAAATTGCAAGGGGTTCTCCCTCCTTGCTGGTGACTCTTGTTGGGTTTCAACTCTAGCCTACCTCCACTTGCTTGGGACGGAAAGGCTTGGTTGTTGTTGTTGTTGTTACATATTCATACGGATGTTGATGAATCTAGACACATATTGAACACATATATATGGAGGAATGAATGAATCCAGTTAAGGTCTTGAACCCCTTACAATTTGGGACGGAGGGAGTAGTGTTTTAGTACTGACTGAAACTCTGCAGCATATTTTTTTTAGAGTAAAACTCTGCAGCATATTTCAAAATGTCAATGCGCTTTGAGGAGCCCCTAGTGGAATGCAAGCCCTTAGTGTTGAAATCATGCACTACCTTTGTATTGACTAGTGCTATATTACAAGGACTAAGCACCACTATTATGTTACTTGCATTAGAATTTACCTAGACCTTCACCTCTATCTTCACAAATGATAAGGGTTCAAACTTTCAGATTACATCACTGACCTGTGACCTTCTCTGTCAATGCAGATTTCTCTATACCATGAGCTGGAGATTTCCTCTCTTTGGGTACGTTGGTCTTATTGAAAGCTATCTATGCTGCTGTCACTGTTTATGTTTCATGAGCCTAGACATCTTATTTATTATCTATCTAAATTAGCTAGGTCTACATTTTCCTGTATGCACTTTGTATACTTGTTTCCTTCACAACCTTTTCTCTCAAATATGTCTTGTTCAAGTAATTATTATCTATCTAAATTAGCTACTTCTACATTTTTCCTGTATATGCACTTTGTACATGTTTCCTTCAGTACCTGTCCGATCGCAGTGTTGCTTTGCCTTGGTTTAGTTTTTCTGTACTACAACCCTACAGTCCAAAAGTTCTTGTTAACCAAAGGAAATTTTACCCAATTGCTTTCTGTATCTTTTCATGTGGAATTATGGATGTATGTTATTCAGTCATAGTAAATGATTAGGGACGCCATATATACAATTATACCTCGAGAAGTTATGTTTTTCTTTCGCTTCTCTTACTACCTTTTGGCTATGCTGAATGCGCAGCTCTCAGCAGCAGCAAACAGATCCAAATTTTCAGGACATCCCTACGCAATCTTGGTACCCTCCCTCGGTGGTTGGCTCGTCTTCACGTCCATCCACACCTACCTCTTCTAGTGGTAGTCCACATCAAAGAGCTTCGGATCATCCTCAGTCTACATCCCGTGGGCAACCATCTCCTGCTGAGGCTGCAGGGATAATCGCTCGATTGAAGGATAAGAGGTTAGCAGTTAGCGCATAGCTTTATTTTGTCTCATGATTTATCTCTAACTTCATGTATACAAGATTGTCTCCCATCTTATATTCATTATGGATTGCACTTTATCCACTCTGGATTACATCTTTTTAGGGCTATCCACAAACTGAGAAATTTAGCAAAACTGTGTCCAGATCCTACATCTGCTGTAGTTTTGATACCCTAACATCGCATTCCCTCCGGTTATTAAAGTATGATGCATGTTAAGGCAAGCCTGGATGGACAGGGCCAGACAGCTTTTTATGTGCTTCTCTTAAACATGAATGCTGTAGACTGTAGGAAGGACTGTTTATGCATGACTGATTTGCTGCTTTTCTTAAAATAAAAGAGCGAGTTTTCTAAAAATCTTTTTTACATAGAAAGGCATAGGTATACCCCTCACGCTGGCCTCACTGTGCAGTTTGGAAAAGGTTGAAAAGGAGTGGAAAAGCCCAAAACCTATAGATACAAAATGTTTCATCCACTTTCTTTCTTTATTTCTCACCTCATTTTATACCCGCAGCCCACGTGTTACTTTCCTTCTCTTGGTTTTAATGAGAAAGGAATGAGCCAATCAATCAGGTCTCCTTCCTTTTAATTCTATTTTCCTTTTTCTCCTTTCTATTGCCTGCTCGATCATCTCACAACACGTGCGTGTTGCACGTACATCTATGCTAGTTTTCTAAACATGAGTGCTGTAGAATTTAGGAAGGACTGTTTATTTTATGCATGACTGATTTGTTGTGCTGCATTCCTGAATTTTATGTTGTTTATATGCACAATATTTTCCCAATGGTGTATTATTTGATTGAAGTTAACAAACTTGTCATATCATGCTGTCTTTCTAATCAAATCTTTTTGTGCAGCATTGAGGAGTTACAGAAGCTATTGAAAGACAAAGAGGCGTACAATGAATTCTTTAATTCACTTGACCAAGTGAAAACCCAGAACAATGTAAGCTCAGTTGACTTTTTATATATATATTTGTGTTGCTGGTTTCACCAGAGGATACTCAAATCCACATTTTTAGTTTTTTTTTTTTTTCATTCAGTGGCTCTGTTATTACTGAGGTCCTTAAGAGTGTCTTCTCATTTGTATTGTCTATCCATGCTGCACTGATTATGGAAACTAATTTGAAACTTTCCTGATTAATCAATGATGCCAGAGTTGGAACACTGCCCTTCTTTTTTGTTCATTAATTTTTCTTTACAGTCTATTTCCTACTGTACACAATGGCTGAAAGCTTACATATTGTACGTCCTCATATGAGCTAAGTTCAGACCTCTTCCATTTTTCCACTGGTCCATCATCCTTGTGGTGGTCATTTTTCTGCCATTTGTATTGTGATATTTACTACTATATATCTGTTTTAGTTTGTCTCATCTCAATGCCTCATCCCTGGCATACCCACATAGGAAATGCCTGAACCGTCTTGTGTATTTGTTGAATTGGTGACTTTGTTATTTTTAGGTGCGGGATGAGCTTAGGAAGGAGACATTGCAACTTGCAAGTGAGTTATACATTATGTTTCTTTAAATAATGGTGGTTCAATTGATATCAGAGAAATAATGGCATTGCAGACTTCAAATAAGATATATCTAATTGTTACTTTCTCTTTGGTATTGTAAACAACAGGGGGGAATTTAGAAAAGGAGCAGCGGATTTTGGAGCTCAGGAATCAGGTGCAGCACTGCCACTCATGAAGAAAGATAGCAAAACTGTAGTCGCACATTCATTATTAAAACAAAGCATCATGGATAGTTTAAAAGTTATTAATACCATGATACGACAACTTTACAAAATTGACGCTGTGAAGAGTTCTACTAGTTTTGTTGTTATATGTTCCCAAAGGTTTACTTCTTTGCTAATATTTCATTTGAATTTGTATTTCGTATAGTGCACAATAATAAGAACCACAGAGCTTGCTGCTGCTCAAGACAGGTTGACTGATTTGGAGAGGCAGAAGGATGATATTATGAGGTCATACTCTCCTGCGGCACTGTTCGACAAGCTCCAAAGTAAGCATTCTGAATGATAGCATCCTCAGTTTCTCTCCTTTCAGTTATACTTGTATTTGAGTTTGGTTATTTTCTGATTTTTAATCCGATACAATGTGCAATTAGTATGTCACCCTGTTTGCACATACTTGTACATTCACCACATGCTCAGGCTAGAATCTTCTGAAGTCTTTAGATTTCTGTTGACGTGATCAGCTTCGAGGGTACTGATCTTATCAAAAAAAAAACAAAAAAACTTGGAGGGTACTGTGGCCACCCACCAGCGGTTATGGCATTGTCTAATTCCATGTATCACAAGAGAGAATCTCTAATTCCACGTATTTTAGTCTAGTAAAAAATTTTCTCATGCAAACTGATGACATTGTCCGTTCCTCAGCCTCAATGGCCAAGCTGGACGAGGAGTCTGAGGAGCTGCACCAGAAGTTCCTGGAGAAGGATATCGACCTCCCTACCTTTGTGCAGAAGTACAAGAAGCTCCGCACCGCCTACCACAAGCAGGCGTTGCTCCATCTCGCCGGTCAGACATCCCTCCGCTGATACTAGTGGCCTGGTGGGCCGTCGTGGTGGACAGACGGTTGTGTCAAACTGTTGTATACCTGCTCGCTCATTCTTGTTCTATGCTCTGCCTCTGCCTTGCCCTGTTTTGAAGCGCAGCTTGTTGCAGGGCTTGCAGAACATCGAATGGAGATTGCATGTGTTATGTATAGTTATGTCTTGCGCTACGTTGTACCTGAGCCTGTCGAGTGACCGAGTTGGATTTATCCACAGTAATCAAACCCATTGCCTGATCTTTTTTTTATAAGGCCTTGTCGGATTAAATCTCCTCCAATCCTCTTGGATTTTTCCCTAACCGGACATCGAACTTCATCCAGGGTAAGATTTGAAACGAAGTAGGGTCGTATTGGAACTAAGGCTATCCACTATGGTACTTCTCAAATCCTACTCTCTATTATTATTTTAACTATTTATTTCTTTGTTTACAGTGCATCATTTTTCTGTTTACAGTGCATCATTTATGTTAAACATTGCAAAACAGTATTTTAAAGAATTCCTTTTGAGGAACCACATTGGATAGTCTAAATTGAGTAAATTCCCTTGATCTGTGATCCACCCCAGCAGCAACAAACCAACTGACGCCTAATCTGCAGGGTTAGAGTTGTAAGATGCCCAGAGGCCAGAGTCCCAGATCAGATGTGGTCTTGTGTTTCATTTTGGGTTTACAGGTCACGATATAAGTCACGAGCGCTGGGCGAGCACGCTGCGCGCGTACGGTCCTGCTGGGCTTAGTCAGAAACACGATAACGCATTTCGATTCAGATCAGAGAGCGAGCGCTGCACACGGGCTACAGAGTTGTTGTCGACCAAATGGATCCGATCTCAGCGTTCACCTAAAACCAAAGCCGCATTATCGCTTACAAGACTGTTTCTAATCCGGGAGTAAATTTATTATTCTAACTATTTTTTTTTGTTTTCAGTAGCATGTCAAACAAAACTATACTCTCTCAATTTATTCCCCAATTTATTCCCCCATTTAGGATGGTTTAAGCTGCGAGCTACAAGTAGAAGGATCCAAGCGTGTCGCCGCGACCACTGATCCAGGCCTAGCTAGGCGGATAGGTTGGCGGGCCTTGTCCGCACCGCCGCGGATCCAGAGACCCGTGACCTGGCGCCTTTGGATGCAGGTACAGGCACAGGGAGCGTGCAGAGAATTCCACGGAGGAATCGCATTCGTCAGGAAGGGTCTCTGAAAGTATTATTATCGTTAGCCTCGGTATACTAACAATCTGTTTGGTTGCTGGACGTACTAGAACAGGGGAGGGTTTTTGTTGGCGTGACCCGGCCGGCCGACACGCGCCGGGGATCGCTGTTTGCACGCTGACCGCTGAGCTCGTCGACCAACGCCTGCGCTTTCTGCATGCTGGTCTGTGCTAGCAGAAGATTATTGTTAACACTTAACATTAGCATCGATGATGGCGTAGGAGTAGTAGCACACGAGATACGCTTCGTCCGTAGCCATGGAACTACTATGCTTTTGCCGTGGATAGATGCACTGTAGAACACTGTCCAGCAATATAATGCTCCGCTTTTTTCGGCGTAGGAAAGTTTATACTATGTTGTTGGCTGTTGACTGTCGCCGCCGAACAGCCGGTGTGTGTGGTGTGGTTGTGGTCACACGAATCCGGGAAATGGGCTTAGCGCTGTCGGTCACAAAGAGGCGAGCAAGTTAACCAACATTCCTTCGTAATAAGAGTACTCCATTAATTAAAACAAGATTAAGGGGCCAGTAGGACGATGCAGTAGTAGTAGCGTCGTGTGCGCTCGCCTCAGCGTTTCTTGTAGGCCCACGGCCCACCCCTGGCAGGGCAGGCCCCCCCGAGTACGTGTGCGCGTGGCCGTATCGTGCACGCCGAGCTGGGGATGCCCGCTCGTGAAGTGGACGCCAACAAAAAACGCAGCACCTCGCACTGTTCACGCATGCAGGCAACTTGGAGCCGAGCGCGCGCGACGACGGAGATGACAGGGGGAGCGCGCCCAGTCGGTGCCCGCTGCCTGGCCGGTGGCTGCCTGCAGCAAAGTTCTTCCATTCGTTCCCAGCAGCCAATCAATGCAGGTAAGGTTGATGGAATGGGCGCTGCCAAACTCTCGCGACCTTGTAGCCCTGCCCTGCTGGCGTACGCGTACGTATACATATGTATATGTTCAGTTCAGCCATGTACTAGTTAGAAGTAAAAACTAGGCGCAAAGACACCACCTAAAAACGGTGAAGCGGCTGAGATCTGCTGTGTATTGTGCATGTCTGGTGGTCATCACTCATCGTTGTCATCTTTGTAGCTTACTTGGTGTACTGTTGTCATTGTGCATGTATGCCCATCGAGATAGACCGACTCGTGTATGTGGTCCGTGATCGAGAGATCATCACGTGTAGTGTAGGTAGCCCGCAGCCCGCGCGCCTGCATACCCGGCCACACACCGCCACCGTCCGTGTATCATCAGTGTATGGCATGGCAGCAATCCGGTCCATCTCGGCACGACCATCGGGCTGGCCGGATAGGGTTACCCACAGCCCCAGCCAGCGAATGGATATGGTTTATACGTGGTCGCCAGTTAACCTCAGCTAACGTCTTGCGTTGCAGCTAATAACCTCCAGGAACGAAATACTCCGTAGGCTGTGTTTAGAACCCCAACTTCTCTTCAAAATTTCTAAAACTCCCATCACATCGAAGCATTAAATGTACCAAAAGAAATGCAGATAAAAACAAAAACTAATTGCACAGTTTAGATGTACGTTACGAGACGAATCTTTTGAGCCTAGTTAGACTATGGTAGGATAATATTTACCACAAACAAACAAAACGTGCTACAGTACTTTTCAGTTTAGAACAGTGCCAGTTTTCAGGGTTCTAAACACACCCGTATATTCAATTCAGAGAAGCGTCCGGTGGCTACATTCATCGGCTAGCTAGAGAGTCGACAAGATGTGATGATGGGCGTGTCCTTGGCTGTGTTTAGGTCCAAAAAGTGGAGGCGAAAAGCAGACAAAATCTGCTAAAATTTGGCCAAAAACATCACATCCGACACTGTAGCGTACTGTAGCACTTTTCGTTTGTTTGTGGTAAATATTGTCCTACCATGGCCTAGCTAGGCTCAAAAGATTCGTCTCGCAAAGTACATCTAAACTGTACAATTATTTTTTGATTTCATCTACGTTTAGTACTCCATACATGTGCCGGCATTTTTAATATGATGGAAAATCTTCTTTTTGCATAGTAAAATTTAGGAAAAAGTTTGAATCTAAACACAGCCCCTTTGTTGACCCGTGAAGAAGCTGTCTCATCCCGTCCGTCGGACCGTACCTTTTCAGGCTGCGACTGCATGCATGCAGATGCAGTAGACAAGATCGATTTAACATGAGGTACAGGTAGACGTAGGGGTAATTCTTCTTTTTTTTTTCCGGAGGTGTTTGACTAAAATTAAATCCACATCACATCAATGTTTAAAAGAGTTAAAAATATTAAATATAATTTAATTAGAAAACAAATTATACAAACGTGAAGTAAATAGCGAGACGAATTTATTAAACATAATTAATCTATTATTAACAAATAATTATTGTAACATCACATTTGCACAGCAGACTCTGACGTATTTAGATTCCACATTTCCACTGCACGGCACCGTGCTTTTGGCATTGAGGGTGAGGAGAGCATGTATCAAACTATTAGACTCTGACAAATGTGATATTACAGGCCGGCAATATCACACTTGTCAACAAATAAATTTAGGAACTTTAGTCCACTATAGCTAGGCGTAATTTTTTTAGGTGAGGGCAGGGCATAAATTTGAATTTAGTCACAATGCATTTTCTACTTAAGATCTATTTTCTAAAATTGACCTTATATGATGTGTGTACGCTTATGCAAGGTTAAATCTTAGTCCTATCTAAAGTTTAGGAGGGTCATTTGGAAACAAATACTCCTAGGGTATTTAGGAACTTTAGTTCACTACGATGGTTCGACCGACGCTTAAGAGGGAGAGTGAATTAAGATTTTTAAAAACTAAGGCTCCTATAAACTACAACAACAAAGCAAAATCTTGCAATGTAAATCTAGCTATGTGCACTAAGGTTTTGCTAAGTGTTGCTAATTCTACCGTGGCCAAGTCTTTCAAACTAGTTCCACCTAAAAGCTAATCTATCAAGCTAGTCTAGGAATATAAGCATACAAATTGCAAGAATGTAAAAACGGAAGCTAAAAGATAGGCAGAGAATGCAAACTTCCATAACGATGCCGGCGATAGCACACGATAGAGACACGGAGATTTTTTTTCGAGGTTCGGGGAGGCCAACATGCCGTCTCACCCCCTACTCCTCGTTAGGTGCCCCGTAGGCTTTGCTCACGCGCAATCCTCAAAGGAGTGCGGCCTCACCCACGCAAGGGTGGAGAATGGCAAAGTGACTTCTGCGGAAGTCAAGCAACCCCGGTCGGATCTCCGGATATCCCCGGTACACACCCACACGAGCCCTCCTCTCGCATAGTCTTGGACTATGGCCTCACCCACGCAAGGGTAGAGGATTGTCGGGGCTGTTGGGGTCTTCCGAGTCCTTTTCGCGGAGCTCCCCGTCTTCTTCACTATGGGAAACTTTTGGCCAAACCGCGGAGGGCCTTCTTCCCTTTCACAAGGTGGCGGCGGCCACTCCACACTCCGGAGGATCTCGCAAAACTTACAGCCGCACTTGATACACCGAGGTCGTGCACGCAGGCACGGAGATAGACAACAAGGCCTAAACAAAGATGCAACTAAGCTCTAACTTGCCGGGATATGTCTAATTTTGCTCTTGTGGTGGTTAGGCTCTCAAAAGTGTGTATAAGGCTCTTGGGATGGATCAATGGGTGCCTCAACACTTGTGTTGGCTCAGGATACTCAAACCACAATGTGAAGGCCGACCATGGGGGTATATATAGGCCAAGCCTCAAAACTAGTCGTTGGGAGCAACTTGATCTGCTATGTCGTGACCATCGGACCGTTCGATGCGCGCACCCAACTAGCCGTTGGAGTCAACCGTTGCCCGTTGGAGTTCCAGTCGACCGTCGAGACCATCGGACCGTCTGATGGTGGCACCATCGGACCGTCCGATGCATGGAACGTCATGTTCTTGCATTTGTTGATCCTTCTGTCCAACTCGTTCGATGGACCATAGGACCGGCCGATGGTAGGACCATCGGACCGTCCGATGCGTTGAAGCACTGGGACTTGATCTTCTCCTGCTCTTCTGCCCAGACAATCTGATGCACCATCGGACCGTCCAATCTGTGTAATTTGCACCGGGTCTTGAACCTTCAATTTTAGGCTTTTTCTTCTCGCCAGACCTCTCGATGGGGTTTCTCCGGACCTCTTGATGCTCAAAAAATTGGCCCAATGACCGGTCAGCGGGACCGCCGAGTCAGGCACTCGCTTGTAACTTATGGCGGTTTGGGACTTCTCTCGTGTCTTTTAGTCCTCCTTTGAGGTGTTTATTCCCTAAGTCCACCTTTTACATCCTGGAACTTAATTAAAAACACTTGTACATAAATATTAGTTCCATTGCACGTGTGGTCACTTCAACCACCAAAATCACATTAGAAACTAAGCACAAGATTTAGAGCCCATTATACTTCCACACTAAGTTTTCCTAAAGTTTAATTCCTCCCATTACCTGGTATGTTTGACTATAAATAGGTCTAACTCCTCATATTCCCATATTGGCAGCTGGTGTGGAGAAAATCAAACCTAGTCGAAACCTAGATCAACCCTATATAAACCCAACTCGCTCTCCCCACTCCATACTGATTACTGACACTCGCCAGCCAGCCAGCCAGCCAGCCAGCTAGCTCTGCCCTCGCCATGGCGGCCGCCACCATCCTTCTCCTCCTCCTCGCCGCCACCGTGGCCTCGGCCGCCGACCTCTCCGTATACCACAACGTGCACCCGCCGTCCCCGTCCCCACTCGAGTCCATCATCGCGCTCGCCAGCGCCGACGACGCTCGCCTTCTCTTCCTCTCCTCCAAGGCGGCCTCGCCCGGCGTCACCTCCGCGCCCATCGCCTCCGGCCAGACTCCGCCGTCGTACGTCGTCCGCGCGGGGCTCGGCACCCCGGTGCAGCAGCTCCTCCTGGCGCTGGACACCAGCGCGGACGCCACCTGGGCGCACTGCGCGCCGTGCGACACGTGCCCCGCCGGCAGCCGCTTCATCCCGGCCAGCTCCTCCTCGTACGCGTCCCTCCCGTGCGCCTCCGAGTGGTGCCCGCTCTTCGAAGGCCAGCCGTGCCCGACGAACCAGGACGCGTCGGCGGCGGCGCTGCCGACGTGCGCGTTCTCCAAGCCGTTCGCCGACGCCTCCTTCCAGGCGTCGCTGGGCAGCGACACGCTGCGGCTGGGCCGGGACGCCATCGCCAACTACGCGTTCGGGTGCGTGGGCGCGGTGACCGGCCCGACGACGAACCTGCCGAAGCAGGGTCTCCTCGGCCTCGGTCGGGGCCCCATGTCGCTGCTGTCCCAGACCGGGAGCAGGTACAACGGCGTCTTCTCCTACTGCCTGCCGAGCTACCGGTCCTACTACTTCTCCGGGTCGCTCCGGCTGGGCGCCGCCGGGCAGCCCCGGAACGTGCGGTACACGCCGCTGCTGAGCAACCCGCACCGGCCGTCGCTCTACTACGTGAACGTGACGGGGCTCAGCGTGGGGCGCGCGTGGGTGAAGGCCCCCGCGGGGTCGTTCGCGTTCGACCCCAGCAGCGGCGCGGGCACGGTGATCGACTCCGGCACGGTGATCACGCGGTGGACGGCGCCCGTGTACGCGGCGCTGCGCGAGGAGTTCCGGCGGCAGGTGGCGGCGCCGAGCGGGTACACGTCGCTGGGCGCGTTCGACACGTGCTTCAACACGGACGAGGTGGCGGCGGGCGGCGCGCCGGCCGTGACGGTGCACATGGACGGCGGCGTGGACCTGACGCTGCCGATGGAGAACACGCTGATCCACAGCAGCGCCACGCCGCTGGCGTGCCTGGCCATGGCCGAGGCGCCGCAGAACGTGAACGCCGTCGTCAACGTGCTGGCCAACCTGCAGCAGCAGAACATCCGGGTCGTCGTCGACGCCGCCGCCTCGCGCGTCGGCTTCGCGAGGGAGCCCTGCAACTGAAGACGTATACGTGCTGCTGCCTGCCATCTGTGTGAAGTCCGTTGTCTTTGTTCGCTTATTATTACGCTCCTTTCCGATGTTGTGTGCAATAAGGGACGTGACACGAAAAAGAATTGTCACGGGTAGCTAGAGAATCACGCGAGACTTTGCCAGTGTGTGTAACTGTGTATTGTATTGCTTCGGTGTACTGTATGTTTTGTACTGCAAGAGAGAGTATTTTTTGGAGGTGGTGAATGATACCGGATAAACCGGAATACGTACATCGACTATTCGGCTGCGCGTCACGAGCATGTACTACTGTACAAAATAACAAAAAACTCGGCTCATCTTGGATTCGATTGGATACGCTAGAGGATTGCGATTCACAAGCTGTCACTTGACCGTATCTGTAGCCTGTAGGTGTATCGTACCTGTCCAGGCCTGGCCGTGCGTAGTGTCTCCTGAATGTTTATCTCGGTAGCCCAGTGTAGCAGAGGCTCGGCAACACCTGGCTCGCCGATCTGCTCAGGCCGTGAGCTGCCGTGGATTCCGTGTGATTTTCACGTGGAATGAGTGAAAACCCGCCTGATTAGCAGCTGGCACCGTATGGCGGACCACGTTGCGTCCCGTGCATCAACGGCCTCGTCAGTTCGTCACGGGCTCACGGCAGCCGTCCCCCACCCCACAATGCCAGTATGCTGGCAGGCTTGCAGCTGGAGGCAACCCGCTAGCGCTAGGCTTGTGATGCGTCTCACCATCAGCACCCAGCAGCCCTGAGGCTGGAGCAGCAGCACCACCAAGGATGTCCAGCCTCCAGGCAGGGACGTGCTGGCTTCTGCAAAAGAATTCCCTCATTCTCTGCTCTGGGAATAAAACGCAGCCTAGATGATACCGTGTCACGAAATAATCGGGGTAAAATCATCACAAAAAAGCACGCAAATTACGGACAGCGGTTGCAATGTGAGATGTAGGCACATCAGCGCTCAGCAGAAAACTCAGCCCAAATATCGATCAAGATAGCCACATACACGCTTGGATACGATTTGGTTTGACGTACACGGGTCCGTATGTCCATAGATAAACCGATGCATTTGCGTACCAACACAGGTCTGGCACGAGAAGATCGTGAATATTAATTTGGTAGAGCTATGTAACTGAACATGTCAACAGGGGGAACTCCCTTGTGCAAGCCACTGGAAAAACTGAGCAGTCTCCTGGGCATTTCGCTCTTCACTACACATCATACTGGGCTGTAAAACAGATCAGTTTTCCCTAGTGCTGCTCTTGATCCATTCCAGATACTTCGTGTTACCACCGGTTATGGGCAGAGCAATAACTTCAGGAACACTGCATGGATGAGTAGACCGTTAATCCCAGGACAAGTGTAATGTTCCATACCATATGTACTTGGATCGACAAAATCAGCATCAGTACTTACTCGTATTCATGGTTGGCTTTGACATGTTCAGTCAAGGCATCCAGAAGTGATTCTCTGGTCTTGATGATGAGCAATTCTTCAGCATCAGATTGCACCTGAAAAGGGCGGATTATAGATCAGCATACACTTAGTTTGAGAGATTTTCAGGAGGAATTTAACAAATGTCAGGATATCAGATAAGTACAAGTGGAAATCAACTAGTTTTGTTTAGTCTGGATGCAAATATAGTGTCATACCTTTCCTTCCCACCAGTAAACGGATTCTATGCCTGAAAAGTTAAGAAAAACTTCAGTATTCTGTATATATCACCACTTGAAAGGTAAGAAGAGAACAACCCACTCCAAGTCCAAAACTTGTGTAACAACTAACAATGTTCTTGTCTATGACTCAAATGGTGAACACGAAGGAACATAAATACATGGTATATGCAATTCTACTCATCGTTCTTGTCTATGCCTTTGTGGGCAAGAAATTCTGTTTTTATTTTTGAAATTACACACACTGCGATATCAGTTTATGGCTATCTTGGACTCTTGGTTGCCTGAAACCAGGTAATGCAAAGTAGTATTTATTATTATTTAACAAGTGAGCTCAACTAAATCATTTCACAGATAGTTCTTACAGGCTCTGCTGACAAATGCAGTTTTCTCAAGCTCACCACATTTCCATACATGTAGTAAGTCTTACTTCACATGGAACAACTTATCAGAGGAACCTAGCAGCCACTTGAAGAGTGGGAATATTTAGCGCTGGACATTCAGTGAAAATTGATATTTTGTGCGAAAACCTTAAGGGTAGGGGGGCCAAGAGCTCAAGACTCCTTGCCCTTCAGGAACTATACCAGTAGATCTTCCCAGTGCTCTTATCATTATTTGCACAGAACAAAATCTTCCACTTTGGAAAAAATAAACAATTGAAATGAGTAATCACAATTGCATGTGCACTGCATTCATAATGTCAAACATGGATGAAAAACATTGGCGAGAAGAAAATTGAATCCGAACCAGGAACTATATTGACACAAGCTGCAAGCTTCTCACTGATGATGCTCTGTGACAGCTTCTTGCCTGCAGTAGATGTGAGAAGCAGTTATTTAAGATTTTAAGACATATAAAGCAACTCAAAAAATGCGACAATATACTAATAAGACAAAACATTAAAAGAACAGAAAACAACACCAATCAAGCGGACAAAGAATTGATTGCCAGAAGCTGAAAGGTACTGATCTGACCATTTTCTCAATGGAGAGAATTGCACAGATTGATTGTCAACAAGGACTTCAAGTGGTAAAGGAAGCATCAGAAGCATAGATAAGTTATGCACCAGTTACCTGCTTCCCTGTTTGGAACCGTCACATACACAACAATGGAGGGCACAGCGGTGGAAGCAGACTCCATTCGAGCAGAGCTGAGACCTCGTGCCCTGCAAAATTTTACATAGCTGAAGTGTCTTAATCTTAATGTCACTAATGTGCATGGAGACACAAATCACACAATGGCATACATATGGCCCTGTTTGGTTGAGAGGATGGATTCTCAAAATCTGGTGTATAAAATATACTCCCTCCGTCCCAAATTATAAGGGGTTCTAGCCCACTTTTTATTTGTCCACATTCCTAGCTATGTTGATGAATCTAGACACATATTGAGCACACATACATGGAGAAAAGAATGAATCTAGCTGAGGTCTCAGACCTCTTATAATTTGGGATGGAGGGAGTACTATATAGCTACCAACAGCACGAGATAATGCTCTGGATTTTGGAAATCTGGTGAATCCAGCCTTACCTTGACAATAGGAGATAATAGGCACAGTATCTAATGTAAGAATCCATGGGCTACAAGCGCTGCCATAATACCCAACATTTCTACTCTCTTAAGGTTTCCTTAGTTAGCTGCTACCACATAAAAAAGGTCTCTCATAAGCCACACGCTAACTACTTCCGCCTTCCGGTTTTTTATGTGTAATACTGTTGACTTTTGGACACTCGTTTAATTATCATCTATTCAAAAAAACCTAATAAATATCATTTAATTCTTAGGACTTGATTTATCATTAACAGGACTTTAAGAGTGACTTGTAAATTTGATATTTGTTCCAAAAAAATTTGAATAAGACGAAAATTCAAAGTCATGTCAAAAAATCAACACTGCCGCAAGTTAAAACCAGATTCAGTAGTAGTTGATAGCAGTGTTTGGCGTCAACGGAATCATGTAATGGTAGTATGGTACACCACATGATCATAGAAATCCTCAAAAATCGCACCTAGTTACTACGGAGTACTACAAGTTCGTGATTTCACACGCACAGAGAGTAAATCAACACTGTATCTAGCAAACTGCGGCAGCACGAGTTTTGGCGAACCCAAGGGAATGCGAGTGCCTTCCTCTCATCAACCAAACAAGCACAAGAGAGAGGGAGGTGCAGTTACCCGAGGAAGGGGAGGCGGCGGTGGGAGACGGCGCACCCCGTCCTGCAGGCGACGGCGGCGCTGACGGCGCCGATGCTGAAGAACAGGAGCGCCCCCGCGAGCGGCGCGCGGCGTCCGTAGAGCAGCGCGCGCTGGGCTATGGCGGGGCTGGCTGCGGCGGCAGGTGGGGGTGGGGAGAGAATCCGGAACGGCGTGGGGAGTGGCATCTCCGGCTGCTTCGATTCCTTGCCATGGTGGCTTACGAACCCGATTCGTCCCTGTGCCGATTTTGGGCTCTGGTGGGCTTTTAATGGGCCACACTTGGGCTGTGTCAAAGTTATTCGGCCCCGAACGCCGCAACTCGCGTCTTCTTAACCCCTCTCTCCCAGGAGCCCCAAACCCTACTCGAACCAGAGCAGAGCAGCCTCCACCGCCGGCGCCAACAGTTGCTTCGAGCCTTCGGCGCTTTTCCGGCCATGGCTGAACCCGAGGTGGAGGTTGCCGCCGCCGCCGACGCAGCAATGGAAGCCGAGGCGCCGGCAGCCGCTGGTCAGAAGAGGGAGCGGGAGGAAGAGGGTGATCCCGCCGCTGAGGGCGGCGAGGCGGAGGCGGAGGCGGAGACGGCTAAGAAGCCGAGGGTGGAGGAAGCGACCAAGGAGGCAAACGAAGCGGGGGAGGAGAAGGGAGAGGAGGAGGAGGAAGAAGGAGAGGAGGGGAAGGGAGAGGAAGCGGAGGGAAAGCCTGTGAAGCTGGGGCCGAAAGAGTTCGCGTCGGCTGTCGAGATGTTCGACTACTTCTACGCCCTGCTCCACTCCTGGTCGCCGCAGCTTGAATGCAATAAGGTGAGGTTTAGCGGTTTACTCTCGTTGCGGGCTTGCGACGCGGTGATCTGGTTTCGAAAAAAGACCTTTACCTTTTCATTAGATATGCTTGATGTAGTTTTGTTTGGCCTGATGAACCGTTAGCCATGTTGTGGCGCAACAAGCTGTTGGTAGGCACTTAATTCCATAAACTTCAGTGAGTTCCGGAACATTGTGGCAGCTTAACAAGCTGTTAGTAGGCACCTAATTTCATAAGCTTCAGTTCGTGAAGTGCATTTGCTACAGGGTAGGCACTAATTTCATAAGCTTCAGTGAGTTTGGGAAGTGCATTTGCTACAGGATTTAGTAGATAGATTTAATACCGGTATTGAATTTGTTTGACTCGATAAATCTATTGTCAAGACTTTGGGTTTGTAACTAATTAGTTTATTATTATAAAGGGTTCTAAGTTAGACCTTATATGTTGTCCTGACTTCATCTATGATATTCGTAGCCATGGAAATGGTTATGCTATAATTTCAGTGTTTTGATTATGTACGTGTGATGGGGTTTGGTCTTGAAGTTCTATTATTGCTATGGAAATCTTAACATTTTGTTTGCTTGGGTTAATCATGTTTAATGTATTCTTAGCTTTTGATTGAGTAACCCCCTGGTTATTATGATTTTTTTATATCAAGTTTTGGATTACATTTCCTAGTTCAGAAAAAGTTTTGGATTAAACCTCTGCCCCAAGGAAAGGTTGACCTATAGCTTCTTTGGTTCCATCCTTGGGGTTTCATGTGTGTGTGTGTGTTATGTTTGATCAGCTTGTGTGGTTTGTAATGTTTTTGGATGCATATATTGGTATTCTTTCCATTGTGTTCTGAATCATGTATATGTAATTGTTTTTTTCTTTCTTCGTGTTTAACATCATGACAGTAGCAGTCAAATGGAACTTTGAGATCTTAAGGATTAGCTGTTATTTCCTAGGTGAGGCGATGCATCATGAGGTGATCCTATGAATTTTGGTGGGATGACCCCATCCCTCATCCTAGTACTAATTATTAGCTAGTGTGGAATGAAGTAGTGATGGATCAACTCATTCCATTCTACAAACTAAACCAAAAATTTGAGGAGTGAGGAGATGATGGACTAGTCACTCAAACCAAACATCCCCTTAATCCGCGTATAACCTGCTTTGTGTGGCTTGCTGTTTCAGTTTGGACTCCCAAGTGATTTTGTGGTGTTTGAATAAGAACTAGAAGACTGCTGTCGTTAGCTTTGAGCTATTCACAACATAATAAATCATTGTCGTGGCATTGCTGTTAACTTGTTCCTTCAACTTTGGGTGCAAATGTGAGGCTAGAGAGGGATAAATTGTTCCTTTTCTGGTTATGCATTGCTAAGCTTAACAAACTCTCAGTCTCCATGATATAAATGGAAAGAATTATACTACTATGCTAATGCCTGCTCTTCTGATATAGTATTGTTGATTGTTGTTTCAAACTTAATAATGTTTTCATGTTTGTTTTAGTCCATACTCTCTAATTTGTGTTGAGTTGTCGCTTTTTTTGCCTCTTATACTGCATTGTTTAATATTTTTCGCATTGCAATTTTAGGCTGAGGACATATTATTTGTTCAAACTGTGGTCGTTGTGGACCATAAATCAAACATTAATTAAACTGCAGCAGTATTTTTGATATATTTACTGCAGCTATTGTTTGGCAGCACTAGAAAGTCAAGCAGATGACATTTGTAGGTATTCCAAATATGATTGGTTGCACACGGTGGACACTTGAAATCTTGATGCAAAAAAAAAACCCCATAGATAGTTGGCAAACAGTTGAGCATAACTGCAATTTAATTTTCCTGAATCTAGCATCCAGAATAAGTTGGTTGATGAGAACCTATGTTAGTTGGCTGTTGTCCTCACTACCTACATTTGACCGCTAGATTAGCTGACCTTATGCTCCACAAAGGTGTCTTCATTATCTCCAGAGTTGAAACCCAGTCTACCTCCATACATGGCTGTCATTAGCATCCCCTGGTTGATACATGGATTTCTGATTTGCATCTCAACTTTTGCAGTATGAACAAATGGTACTGGAGGACTTGCTGAAGAAAGGCCATGCTGAGCCCGCCAAGAAGATTGGAGCAGGAATCCAAGCATTTGAGATCCGCAACCACCCAGTGTGGCGAAGCCGCTGCTTCTTTGTTTGCAGGGTTGATGGGTCCGCGGATGACTTCAGCTTCCGCAAATGTGTCGACAACATCCTGCCTCTCCCCGAGGACATGAAGATCAGCAAGCCCAGCGGCCACCACAAGGGTGGCGGTCGGGGCCAGGGAGGAGGGCGCGGAGGGGGCCGAGGCGGCTGGCGCGGTGGGCGTGGCCGAGGCAGGAGGGGCACCTAGGATCTTTGGCAAGCCCTGCAATTTTGCCTGGTTAATGCCGCCAGGGTGACGTGAAAAACTGAAAATGGAAGGGCGTTTATACTGTTTTACCTTTGAGCTCGGTTGCCTGTCCTAAAGACCCAACGCGCACTTGTGTGCCCTTGGAACTCAGTTATGATCCGCTCCGAATGCCTGCGTCTATGCTGTTCTTAATTTGTGCGATTCTGTCCGCCCTGGTTTTCTTTTCGACTCGGGTCGCAATGTTGTTTTGTTTCACATCACATGTTAAATCTGTCGACAGGTCACCACGACAGCAGCCGAGTTGAACATGCTCGTGGCACCGCAGGCGTGCAGAACAAATTTGGTTGCTCGGTGTACTTGGCAGCAGCCCCCGGGAACGAAGGGGCATTGGACCGATCAGTTGCTCACGCGATTTGGCACGCCCTCTGCCCCTGCACGGGACAGCAAGTACATACATGCACATAACGCGTTCGGCGTTCCTGGTCTGCTGGGCGCATGTCTCGCCGCTTGTACTTGGCATGGCGCATGCTTTTCAGGTCGGCTGAACATCAGAACTGTATTCCAATATCCCATCCGGTCGGCCTGTTCGCTGATGGGTTGGCTGAGATGGACGACGATTTTAGACGCATGAATAGTAGTGCACTGGGCATTAGCGCTGAGACCAGAGGCCACCTTCTCCGGAAAAGGGGAGGGGAAAGAAAGCAGAAATGGTTTTTTCGCCACTTGCTGTGATCCATTATCCGGACGAGAGTTACGTAATCAGCACCTTGGCTGCGGCTTTGTTGCGTGCTTGCTCGTCATTTTCTCTTTGCTTGGCACTGCCGTGGCCTTCCGAAAGCACTCAACTCGACCAATTCGCCGTTGCTTTCAACGTTTCCGTTGTCAGATTACTTTACAGAGCACGCCTCGCAACCAGTCCCGTTTTTGGATGGGGATCAATCAATCAGCGCCCTCGCTCGTCCAGCGATGGATCCGGGGTTATCAGCAGATATGCTCGTCTGACGATGTGCGGGCTGGCAACGCAACGGATGGTGGCGGGTGGCCTGCTGGTGCCAGGTGCGGATGCGGATAACTTCCACCTGCCTCTTTGGCCTTCTCCGCCGGCAGCATGATCAGCACGCGATTGCTACCGCCGGCTCGCCGAGGCCGATCGATGGGGCAGAGCCCCGTCTGGCCGTCGGGGTGAGAAGTCGCAGTCCGTGGAGACCGTGGTTGCCGTCTCGGACGCATGACAAGGGTGGCAGTGGCAGCCTCACCTCGCAAATCGAATCACTGTGGTTTCGCTTCTACGGGGAGGGTGTACCGCGTGAGGATAGGTTGGGTGCAAGTGTTTTCCTTTTCCTCCCGTTTTGCAAATGCCCATCTCTCTCTCTCTCTTTTTCCCGCTATGTCGGGGTAATGAACATTGTGTTAAGTGTTAGGGCACGTTTGGTAGAGAACTGCTCCTTGAATCTTTAACTTTGGGAGCTGATTTTTTGTTGGAGTGATTCTGAGTGATTCTTGGGTAAAAACGAATCAATTTGATGACTTATGCTTGGCTGTCTGAGGACAGGATGAATCCCACTTCACACCGTTAGAAAAAACGTCTATGGGCCCACCTATCATAGTCTAGCCCTCCATGGCCTCTGTTGCCCACCCCCCAGACGCCCACGAACTCGCAGGTGCTCGCCACCGTGCCTCGCCTCTCGCCTCGCCGGCCCCTCACCTCCCCGGCGCTACTCCCTGTACCCCGCCTCGCCGGTCTGCCGCCTCCCTCCCCGCTTCACACCGCCAGCCGGAGCCCTCTCCCTCCAACGACCCCACCTTCTCATCCTTCCTCCTTCTCCGCCGACGCGAGATCTGCCTGAGAGGCCACCGCCCGGCGGCCGGGCCGGCCTCCTCCTCCGTGGCCGCCACAGGATTCGCCGCCGCCATGGTCGTCTCCTTCACGACGGGCGCCATCTCCTACACCATTGGATTGTCCGCCGCAACGGTCGCCTCCTCCCTCGATCCGACCTCGGGGCGACCGGCGGGAGAAGGACCGGCCATGGCGGGGGTGCAGACGGGCGACGCGTCGGGGCGGACATTGTTGGGACGGCCGACGGGAGAAGGACTGGTGATGGCGGGGGGTGACGACGGGCGGCGCGTCGAGGCAGACGGAAGGTGGGGGAGCGGACGGAGGAGCGGGGAGAGCGGGTATTTTCCGCTACCTCGCGGACGAAGGAACCGCAGAGCGATTCACTGTGATTCTCAGGTGGAGCGATTCACTTTTTTTCGCTGTTTGGCAGTCCCTGGCAGATTCGCTCCATGGAATCATGGAGTGGAGATGTGCCAAATGCCCCCACTTCATCTGTTAAAAAAACAAAATTATGACTTTGCCTAAATCAAACAATCGTAAGTTTAAATACATTTGTATACATAAACATTTATGATATCAAAAAGTATAACATAAAAAATTATTTTACTACAAATCTAATAAATCTAATGATCCTAAATTGATAGCATAAGTTTTAATAAACTTTAATGTAAACTTAGTCACATTTAAAATGGTTTGACTTAAGATAAAATTGGAATTTTATTTTCTATGGATGGTGGGAGTAGAGGTTAGCGCCATCCACTAGCCAGGATCATGGTCAATTGAGCGCTGCACAGTACTAATGACACTTTCTTTTAAGAGTGCGGCTCCAAATTATACCATTAAACAACACTTTCGTAGTGCATAAATTATTTAAAGTCGGGTGTAACAAAAAACAAAGATCAACAAATCCTTTTATCTTTTTTCCAAAATGTGTGTGCAAAAGATATGCCTCGCGTTTTTTAATTGAGCTTATTTGATACTCCCTTCGTATTTAAATATAAGTCGCAGTTGACTTTTTTTTTCAAAACTTCAATCATTCATCTTATTCAAAAAAAATTATGTAAACGTATAAGAAAACCAATCACACTCAAACTTTATACAATGATTTAACAAATCACAACAAAATAAATTATTTAACATTCCGATGCCGCACCCGTGGCCATGCGTTCACCACGTTCCGTGCTCTCAGCGGCCACCGCACTAGCCACGAGCGCCGACAGGTGCGCGCGACGTCGACCTCCTGCTCGGCGCGCGGCCCGGCAAGGGCACCGCTGCCTGCGACGACATCCACCGCTGTAGCACCTGTTGTGTCCTCTTCCCCATGGGACAGGCGCTCGACCGCACACACCATGGCAGAAGTCGTCGCTGGGCAGAAGGAGGATGGTTCTTGTGCCAAGAAGTGCTCGACTCCATGGGCGGCGAAGGCGAAGGCCGCGTGCGAAGCACTGCGCGGGGCCGGCGGTGAGCGTCGCCGTCGCCAGGGTGCGGGACGGCAAGGTGCGGGCTAGGCTCTCGTCGCCCTACGGGGAGGCGGGCCAAGCGTGGCGGGGCGGAGAGTGCTTCGCGTCGCGGAAGAGGACGATGAGGAGGAGCGTGGCGATGGAGGAGGAGGCCATGGCGGCCTCCCGGAGCTCGGCGATGGCCGCGTCAAGTATTTGGCGAACACGTTCGAGCGGCTACTCTCGCTGGCCGCCGTTGATGACCCCGTGGCGCGGAACACATGCGCGAGGAGGAGGAACAGAGCAGTGCGAAGGGCAAACCGATCCTTTTATCGTTACGTTACCTTCCGTTAGGTCCAAACCAAACGGCAATTGAAGTCTAAAAAATTTGAGTCGATGGTTAAAAAGAAAACAAAACTTTTTTAAAAGCAAATAAGAGATTGTGAGATTTTATAATGGCCGAGAAGGAATTGATTTTTTTTTTATCTTTGTCTCAAACGGGCGTTTTCTACTTGTATCTTCGTCTCAAACGGGTGGCGAAGTAAAAGAAAACAAGCTCTGGCAGGGAAATACAGAAAGAGAAACCAAACCAAAAAAAGAAAATAAGGACGAGAAATTTCGTACGATTTCTGCGCCCTCTTCCTCGGCGTCTTCGCTACTCCCCACAGCGGGCGCCCCAATACGGCCAACCCTCCCGCCGCTCGCCGCGGGCCATGTACAAGCTCGGCGGCCGTGGCGGCGGGCGCGGCGGCGGCGGCGGCGGCGGCGCACCAAAGCGCCCGCCGGCCCCTCACGGCCGCGGCCGGGGCGCCTCCTCCTCTATCGGCGGCATGCCTGCGCCTCCCCGCGGTCGCGCCGCTGCGGCGGCGGCGGCGGCGATGCAGCCGGCGGGGCGTGACGAGGCGTTCCGCCTCGAGTCCAGCGGCCCGCCCGCCTTCGCGGCTATAATACGGCTTACGCCCGACCTCGTCGACGAGATCCGGCGAGCGGAGGAGGCCGGTGGAGGCGCCCGCATCAAGTTCAACCCTAACATGTACAACTCGTCAGAGAACGTGAGCTCTCACTCACCCTGTCTTTTAGTCCTGTCTCTATGAGTCCCTCTAGTTTTAACCTAACAAATTTGGACACTTTTTTCCCTTACGGTATATCCTATACGTTTTCCTTCTACCGGCATTTGTTTTACTGGGTTTGAATTACTTGCATTAATGATAATCAATTTTACTGCATGGTACTGGCGAGATAGTTTGGATAGTTAGGGCACGATTATCTGTTAGGTATTTTCATTCTAGGACTAATGATCTTGTTCCTGTGGTATGATGGTCTTGGTGTTCATATTGGACTGTGAGCTTGCAATTTCTTGTGTTTCATTGTATGATTTAGATGGGTCAAACTTCATATTTGGTGTAGTCTTGTGTTCAAGCCTTAATTTGTCTTATGCTGCCATTTGAAGGAACCCTGTTGCTTACTTTGCGCGACAGTTTGATTTCTTGTGGCACAGTGATGTAGGGACATTCATTACATTCTCATTGGATATTTATATTGTTTGCTTGAGACTGACCTTATTGATTTTCCCCATGAATCTTGAGTCCTGTCATGTGTTACGCCCCTAGACTCCTGGCTATTTTGGTTATTTTAGGTTGGTTGGAGAAAACACATTGCTTGCATAGTTGCATGATGATTCTTTCTGGCATTTTAAAGTGTTCATCTAAATACAATTGAACTCAGGCCAATTGAAATTCAGTCAATTTCGCATTTCTAGTCCATGTTTTTGTTATTTATTATTGTTCAGTTAGTTCTTACATTGATATGTGATTAGGGGTTGTTACTTTTGGATGACTTTGGACTTTTAATCTGTTAAGAACTGCTGAAAATCTTCATCAAATGGTGATCCAGACTGATCTAGTACAGCAGGCCATTTCTTAATTAGCTTAGGTGTTGCGGACCATGAGTTGAAATCTCAGCTCTGACGGAATAGCACTCCCATCTGGTTTGCTTAAACTGGATGGATTGCTCTCTCCTGGTATTCTTCTTTTTTTTGTTTTTATGAGTTTATCTTTTCCATGTATGGAATCACCACCAAGTATGCCAGTACTGTTGAAAAAACAGAGAATATGCCAATTGAATTTGTATTGCATATCCAGCCCACACCAAAATTGTGGAGACTGGTGGGAACTGGCTGGTTCGTACAGTGAAGGTTGATGCTTTAAAGAATTCCAAGATGGCAGTGCATAGTTAAATTGCCCTACTGGGCCCAAATTAGATTTGTGTATGACATAAGAAGTTTGTTCAACATGATGATTGCTCTTCTTCTTTTAGTGTTGCACTGGAGTAATCAAATATCTTTTCCTGCGCCAGGTTATAGATGTTAGTGGTAAAGAATTCAAATTCACATGGGCATCTGAGCGTGGTGAATTGTGTGATATTTATGAAGAACGTCAGAGTGGACAGGATGGAAATGGATTGCTTCTGGAGTGTGGCTCTGCTTGGCGCAAGGTGAATGTGCAACGCATTTTGGATGAATCAGCAAAGAACCTTGTGAAAATGCGCTCAGAGGAGGCTGAACGTCTCTCGAAATCTCGAAAGTTTGTCTGCTTTCCCTGTTCCATAATCCTCTTGGTTTCTTTTGATTTATGATAATCCTTATCTGTAGATTTTTTTTTAAATTCTGTTTTATGATATTGTTGTTTTATCCTAACTTCTGTTTGTGTATCCTGGTGATTTTTCCGGATGTAGATCAATCGTGCTGGACCCTGCTAATCCGTCTGTGAAGAGTCAGGCCAAGGCAATGGCTGCTGCAGCTGTAGAAGGTTTGTAGTTTCAACTATGGTTCATGTTTTACTTTTCAGCATCATATTTTGAGTCTATGATCTCTACCTGGATTCTACATTCACACTAGATATGTGCATTGTTGCTTGATTATTCTTTGCTAGAATTTTCTATGTGCAATAACAAATACTAGTTCTCAATCATCTGTTGTTAGAGTCTGTATTTACTATTTAGTGCCGTTATTCTTCCAGGCAGTATGCGGAGGATGAACTGGAAGCAGAAGAGTGAATTTTATAAGAAGAATAAAGGTTAGAATCCAGCTGGGTCAAATTATTCCTTATTGCTGTCCTTTTAATTATTAACCCTGTGTTGTTTACCCGTCTGCTCCAGCTGCTGTTATCGCCCCGACTAAATCAGTGTCAAAGGTGAAGTTATCTAATAATATTCCCAAAGGAAATATGTCGACTTCACCTGCACCTTCTCCTGAACAACCTGGAGCAAGCATTCCTTCGTTTCCTGCTGGATCAGATGCAAATAATGAAGTAATAACACCTTTTGATTTGAACAAAGAAGAAAACAGTAAAAAAGAGAAATCAATGCCAAGTAAAATGTCTAAAGGTATAAATCGTCGAGCAAGTTCTCATTCTGCAATTATTGATGATAATGCAAGTGATGTGCGAAGCCACTTGATATCTATACTCTCAGAAAATCCAAAAGGAATGGGCCTAAAGGTAATCTCTCCCTCTTTCTTCTCTCTCTCTCTCTCTGAGCATGGGGGTTACTGTCATGTGGGGACTTTCATATCGCCGTAGGCGCCAGGGAGCACCGGCTCGGCAGGACTCCAAGTAGCTAAATAATGGGAGATTGTTTTGCAAGTTGTTAGCTGCCGGCAGCTATATAAGCCGAGATCAGGGAGGAGTTAGTTAGAATTAGATTGAGGAAACTCTAGTTCTTGTTGTGCCCTGCCTCCCCGGTGCGTCATCGAGGTCATCATAGCTCCGCCACGACGAGTTTCACTTATAATCTATGCCAAATCCCAGCCACCAATCTCTCCTCCTCTCCTTCCCGTGACAGTTACATGATATTAATGAAGTTCCGTTTGCAAATGGAAAATAACTCAGAAAATTCCTGCACCTCTTTTTTGAAGACTCAAATACTGAATTACAGGTGAAGGGGATAAACTTACAGTTCTGTGGAGTTCGTAGTATGATAAACGAAGGCTGTCTTTTTTTTTCCTCCTTGGGATGTGAAACCCATTTGTATCTTCGTGCTTTCTCAGACGTTTTAGCTTGATATTTTGGTCTGATGACTCATTTTTACCTTCCGAATATGGCGTACAGTACCATCATTTTTTTGTTTGATCATGCGCTACAAATGCTTTTGTTTGCCACGTTCAGCAACAACATTTTTTGGTGTAATCATACATTACAGATGCTTTTGTTTGTTATCATAGACCACATCCCTTCCCCTGACGTTCTCATTGCATATTTCACTTAATATTCCACAAATAATTGTTTGATGGTGTGCTTACACGTTACAAATCATATGCAGGCCTTGGAGAAAGCTGCTGCAGATGCATTTCCTAATGCATCCAAGAAAATAGAGAGCGCCATCAAGAGTGTGAGTACTCGACCATCTCATTTCCCAATATGGAAAATGTAGTGAATAATGAGTAAAGTCACTTGACATTTGGATGTTCTTTCAGATTGCAAATTACCAAGCACCTGGGAGGTATGTGCTCAAACCAGGGTTGGAGGTAGAAAGCTCTAAACGGCATGCATCTGAAGGAATAAGGTACAACGTTTTGCCGTTTTCTCGGTTAAGTCCAACTCTTGTCCTTTTTTTTTTTCCTTTTGCAGGACATGGTTTTCATGATTTCCCTTCTGCAGTTCTGTACAAGTATATCCCTACATGTCTGAGACTCATAAAAATCTATTGCTATGTGTAACAGATCCATTGACGAGAACATTGAGGAATCTGCCCCGAGCCTAAAGATTGATGATCCTGATATATGTGAGAGGATTGACATTGTGGGCTCCCCACTTACTGCAACAGATGGGAAAATCAATAACGAAAGTGAAGGTAAGGCAGGAACTTCTAGTGAGAGTGGAAGTGATAGCGATAGCGACAGCGATAGCAGTGACAGTGGAAGTGATAGTGGGAGCCAAAGCAGAAGTGCTGCAGAAAGTGGTAGCGGGAGCAGCAGTGATAGTGATAGTGATGCTTCATCAAGCAGCAAGGAAGGATCTGATGCATTTGTTGATATTACAAGTGACGATGACAAAGCAAATACAGCACACACGAAAGTAGCAGATGACCTTAATTTGTCTTCATCACCAAGAGATTTGACAAGACTTGGTGTTGATGATGAACAAATTGATATTGGGACAAATTTGGACTATAAGAGCACATCACCGCATATTGATCTGAATAATTTTAATACTGACAATGATGATGCAGCAGTAGAGGGCTTTGGTGCCGGCACCTTGAACAAGCCATCTGAAATGGCAGGAAGCAAGAACACGATAAGCACCAGAATGGAAACTATCAGAGTTGATACCAAGTATAATGAATATCAGGACAGCCTTTTTGATGACTCCTTGAGAACAATCAGTGATAACTTACCCAAGGGAGAAATCGGTCAAACCACAAAGCAGCATGTTAGCAGGAGAAAATCAACACCAAAGGATGAATCAAACCTTGGTTCAATGAGCAGTGCAGACAGAAGTGCCAAACCCAAATTAAAAAGGCCTTCTGGTAACGAGTCCACAATGAAGCCTGGGAATGCCAAAAAGGTCAAAGCTGACATAGCATCACCAGGTGCAATAGGGTCTTTCTCAGAGCATAAAAAAAGCTTAGCTCCTGAAAAACATACTAATGATAGGTTAAATAAGGAGATGGGGAATGCAAGCCGGGATGCTTCGCGAGATAGCAGTCCTGCCATGAAAGGAAGATCTTCGGCTCCTGCAAATATACAAAAGATAGATCAGAGCCCAAATGCACCTACAACAACACACACTGAGAGAATAAAAGAAAATACCGTGAAATCAAGTTCGAAGAAAAAAACAGATAAGATGCAGAAACCATGGCATGGTATAGACGGTGACTTTGGAACAGGTTATTCACATGGTGAAGACCGCCATGCCAGTTTTGATGGCTCTGATGATTATTCCACAAGAAAAAGGAGTAGGCATGGGGATCCTCTTATTGATGATAAAATGCTTAAGCGTTCGAAGGACACTAATGTCAATGTAAATTCCATGAATTTAACCAGAACTTCCAGAGAAATCGCTGGGCCTGATGATATCGCTGCTTTTCCTGAATCCAATGAAAGCAATGGTGAACCATCCAATTCTCTGAGAGAGAACATTGAGAAGTCACCTTATGGTAATAAAAAGCTCCAGAGAGAACTTTCAGATCTTGAGTTGGGTGAATTTCGCGAGACTTCTTTGGAAAATGATGATGGGAGGACAAGGAAGCAACTTGAGAGAAATAGTTCTTCTAAGTCACTCGATGGTAAATTAACTACTGTAAATAACTCCTACCCCAGTATGAATGACAGGAGGGTTCCTCTAACCGTCTTTCATGATAAAAGGAAACCATCACCTCAAGAATATGGTATTGGAGGCCATATAAACCAGGAAGGGTTTCCCAGGAAGTCCGCAGGAAATGATTTTGATGATCATAGGCCTCAACAAAGAGGAAATTTTCCAGAGAGTCAGCATTTGGCAAGGACTGATAATTCAGATTCTGAGAATATACTATACCCAGATAAATCAGGAGAAAAAACAAGCAAAAGGGAAACAAGGACGGCAGATATGCAGAAGAAGAAGGCCTCAAGGCTTCCACAAAATGGTAGCAATAAGGTTGTAATGTCTCGGATGCAGAAATCAATATCCCCATCAGATAATGATGAAAGAAGTAGGAACAACTCTTTCGTTGAGACCGAGACAGGTAGGAAGAGAAGGGACAGTTCTTCAGACGAAGATAATTTATTTTTCTCCAAATACGATAAAGATGAGCCAGAACTGAAAGGTCCAATAAAAGATTTCTCACAGTAAGTTCCATTGTCCTCCATGTAGTCATTTTTATGTCTCCTTGTCCTTGAAGTAGTTTAGTGCATTTTAACTTCTCCGTTTTGTTGCTAAGCAGGCTGATTCACAGACTTATCCTTTTCTTAAACCATTTGATATGATATTTGGATATTCCTAGAGATCTTTCAGCTGCTATTTGTGGCACTTATCAGACTAGGATGTGTGGTACTTATCATACTAGGATATATGCTTCTGTTCTCTTTGGGTTCCCTCACATTCCATTTTACTCTCTAGAGATTTCTACTGCTACAGATCTGAGAATACTTGGACTGGTGACCTACTGCTTCACGGATTTTATATGGGAGACTTTAATTTGTCTGTGTTGTCTTAAGTGTTGTAGGCAGTATGATAATTCTCACAGTTCAATCAAGGGTCTTTTTAAATTTGATTGGTCTTTAAACATGAAATGTTGTTCTGTGCCATCAAACTCTCGTGGCTCTCACTTTTCTAATTTTAAGTATTTTCTGTTGTTCTTGAATACAACTCACTGATTATATTCTCCAGGCTCAAAGATTATGTGCAGGAGTACAATGAGAAGTATGAGGTTTATTCTTATTTAAACAGTCAGCTAGACAAAACTAGGTATGTGGTTTAAGTGTTTTCTGCACTTCAATTTAATTTGCTTTCTGTTCATCTGTAACCTAATAATTTCCTGAACTTTTTTTTTTTGAAAATCAGGTCAGAATTTTTAAAGATTCAGGAGGATCTCAATGTTGCTAAAGAAAGAGCCAAGGAACAATATTACAATATTGTGGAAGGACTCAGAGACAAGTACCTTGAATCAGGAGCAGTATGTTTTCTTCCTGCCCTGCCATATGCTTTAGCATGGATCCGTTTTGTTTGTTTTCCATAGCCTGAAAGGGGACCAAATAGTCCCTATTTCGTATTTTTTATCTTAAAGTTTTTGCCTGCATCCTTATCCAAAAAATAACTTTGCTCATATAGCACTGGGTTATGGAAGGATACTAACATACAGCTTCACAATTTTATTCTACTTCTGATTAATAATTGTAGCCCTCCTTGAATATAATTGTGAATGTTATGTCCTGCAGAGGCATAAATTGATGAAGAAGGTGTTTGTATTGCTTCATGAGGAGATGCAGGTGTGTGCTATAATGATTAATAATTTACTATTCAGCTGACTATCAGATTCTACTATGGTTACCATCCTAGTTATTACATGCATTCTAATTTTTTTGGTTATTTACCCCAGAATATGAAGCAAAGAATTAGAGACTTTACGGAAGCCTATTCAAATGAGTAGCCACTTTACACTTGTAACATGTGAGTTAAGTTCTACTTGATAATTTCACTGAGGCATTACAGAACAATGGTCAACTGAGGTATGATGATTATTGATTTGTGGTAACTATGTAGGGCATGTGTAACTGTTTTTCGGAGACTGTCACCTCATTGTCAAGGCTGAAAGTCGGGACATGAGCATTATGCTTTGCCTTTGTTGAAGCTTGCTTGGCTTGGAAACATTCAGTCGAAGGCACATATCAGTGACAGTAAATCTGAGAGTACGTGATCCTTGGGATCACCTTGCTGAATTTCATAATAATCGCGGGGAAGTGGAGGTCGGGGCAGTTCAAAGATCAATGACTGTTGGTGGACCTCCACGAGGGAGACAGCTGAGGAAATGATGCATCCCTCGTGGAACATCCCTCATGGAATGGAGATATTTCGAGGAATGAGGCGTCATTAGAGCAGCAGTTTTGCAACTAGTTTGGCACTGTGACCGGGCGGTTCTCTTTGTAGATGTTTTGTTTGTTACCCCCTGTGAGAAGGGCGAGATTTCTCCTCTCCTGGCGTTGTACATTGCTTTGTCTTAGTGTGATTCATGTCAAATTGAAGTAAATCACTAACTCTGTACATATCAGTAGACCCAATAGAGAAGTTTTGAAGGAGGGAGAGGAGCATCTGGGACAATGTTTTACATCACATAAATCAATTATTCAATGTCACCTGTGGATGCAGTTCATTTTCTCAAATTATGGTCTACTCTACCGAGCCCTAGCATCCTATTTAGGGTTGTTTTCCTCTTCAGTTTCTCAATTATCGATAAACAAGTTGCCAAACTAGACTATATATGTTGTTTTCCTTTCGGATCAGGGTCCGCTCGATCTCGCGGGATGCTCCTATTGCATTTCGAAGTAAGTAACATGACGCATCAGTGATCTTGTGTGAAACGAAGGAAGTCTTAGCATGTGTTTGGACGAGAGAAATTGTGGTATAGGATGGTTCCATCCTCGTTTTTTGGGATGGGACTGTCCTATCTAGCGTTTGTTTAGTGGGGATAGATTCATCCCTGTTTTTTGTTTGGTTGCAGGAATTAAGGTAGAGGATAGTGATGTTTCTTTGACACCGTTTATCACTGTTACAATGGTCCCACGTGTCAGTCTCTACTTCATCTCTCCCTCATCGTCGGCGCCGCCGCTCCTCCATCTCACCCAATCGCTGCTGCCACTCCGCCTCGTCAAGCCACCGGCGCCCCTCCGCCACACCGAGCGCGCGCCGCGTCGGCCTCCGTGCGCGCCCCCTCCGCTCGCCGCGCCGGCCTCCGCCTCGTGGATCCAGCGATGGCGCTCTTCCGCCCGCCGCACCGAGCTACGCGCCGGCGGCCCTCCACCTCGTCGCGCCGGAGGCCCTCCACCGCGTTGCCGCTCTCCGCTTCACGTCACCGTCGCCGGAGCCGCCGCTCGGTCGACCTTCCCCTCGGGCTCGTAGACGGAGAAGACAAAGCGGAGACGGGGAAGAAGAGGAACGTCCCCGTCCACTCGATTTCGTGGAATGGGGATGTCCCACATTCAAAGAGAATATTCCCTACAGGGATGTCCCCATCCCTACTGGTTCTTCAACCAAACACCCATCCTTTTTTATCCTAAAGATGATCACGAATCCAGACGAAATCTCTGGAGCACCGTCCGATCCAAACTCTCGTTCACTGTGAGTATATGCAGGCCTTGAAGGAAGTCTCTTGAACGTAGGGGACAACCAAACACGCACCTTGTACTAGCCTGATTAACTATTTTTACAACCAAACAAACCTTCATGGCCAGATTTGAAAACGTCTTTGCTTTTTTTTTTTTGAGAGGGGTAGAACAGGTCTTTTGCTAGCCTGGTCTAGGGGGCTAGCCAGGCCCAATGCGGCCAACTGCCAAACAGGGCATCTTCGAATGGGCTGCAGTCGTAGGACCCACCTGGCAGGCCACGCCTCGTTCATCTGCCGCTCCACGCGTCTCTGGCCGTCTGGCTCCACCTCCACTACTACCCCATACCCCACTCCAACCCGGGGGCGGGGCCGGGGGAGCCCTCTTGTCTGGAACCCTTCCTGCAACCCGCCGACCCCAACCCGACCACCGAGAGTCCGAGACCCAAAGGGCGCCGAGTTTCCAGAAGCATCCCCCAACCCGAGGCCCGTGGCGATCGCGCGGAACAGAGGTTGCAGGCGGCTGGCGACGCGCGAGACGGAGCGGCGGCGAGGGTTAGCTGGAGATGGACGCGGCGGAGAAGCTGCGGTGGCCCTTCTCGGACGGCAACGTCACCGATCTCCTCGACGCCCGAAGCGTCCACGGCCCGCCGGTAAGGCCCCTCGGAGCAGTCGACCCCTGAGTTTTCCCGTAGCGCTTTAGGCGGCATTTGTGCTTCGCTTTGGGGCCGAATTGCTCGATTCGTCGGGGATTCGTGTCAGCGAATCGCTGGGGCAGGAGTGATTGGCGAGGATGTTTGGAGTGAGCTACTCGGGCCTGCGGTTGCGTTTCCCGATCGATTCTTCTGAAGTTCTGATTATGCTGTATAACTTATTATTATAAATGGTTTTGTGGACGTGAAGTAAACGGTTGCTGTTCAAGTGCTTTCAATGCGGCAGCTTGATGACAGTAGTTAGAGTAGAATATTTGCTTGCTATACACCTTTACCTGCTTATTTAGAAATTATAATCCGGATTGCTACTGAAATGCAAAGTACTAGTATATCAAGTTGACTTTAGAATGCTTGCTCTTTGTGTGGTGCAAAGCTGAAACAAACAACCAATTGAATGTTCAAGGTAGAAGTGAATTAACATAAAACAACACAGATTGGTCCATTCTTGATGATGGTGTGATCTTTAGGTAACGGTGAAATGGTGCAGCCTTTTTGTACACACATACGTTGTGGTGTATTACTTAGTGATATCGTTTCACACAGATTTGTACTGGGCATTCTGTGTGCAGTTCGTGCGTAGTGATCCTTTCTTTAAAAAAAAGAGACCTGACCAGGGGGAGAGACCTCCCCACACTGATTTTGCCCTTAAGAAGTTTGTGCCATCCTGCAAACCCAAACTTGTGATGGGGGTTTCATCAACCCTTGGAATTCAGCGGTCAAACCAGTATAACTTAGGAGAAGAGAGTCTAAAGTCTAAACTTTGATGTGGTGTGCTCTTCGGAATCTCTCTTTTCCTCTCAACTCACAATATGTAGTGACTTTGGATGGACCAATTATTAAATACATTGGCACCAGGAATTCTTTATTTCTTCAGGCAACTGATGTAGGAATAAACAAAGGCAACAAGCATCACATAAAGTCTATGAAAAAACTGATCCACCTACTGAAACGTGTCATCTGTGTTAGAACAAGAGGAATGAAAAGGAACCGTATGAAAAAACTGATCCACCTACTGAAACGTGTCATCTGTGTTAGAACAAGAGGAATGAAAAGGAACCGCAGTTTATCTATCTGCAATTCCCCCAACTAGCCAAATCCTTCTTTATTTAATTTCAACTGTTCTGGCGATTAGGCATTATGTTGGTGATTTGGCAGGACAAGATGAGCCCTATGTGCTCATGTTGGTCCTGTAATCCTGTTTTACACTCGTGTGTGAATGTACACATACTGTAAAGTGGTCTAAACTTGGATATTGTGTTGATTTGATGTAATATTGTTGCTGATTAGCAATGAAATTTGGGTTCACCCACGTGGAAAAAAAAAATTTCTGGCAAAGAGCTCTGGTCCAGCAGCTTCTGCAACTGAAATCTGGATTCCTTTTTGGAGTTTGATTGTATATGGTTCAGCTACTGCTTTCCTGGCGCCATTTCTTGGTTGTATATTTGAATTTGAAGACACTTGATTGTATCTTTTGCAGTAATGTTCTTCTTTGCTCTTCCATTCTGTAATTGCGTGTGTCTTGACTATGGTTTAAGTATACCGCAAACACAACTAATATTTTCTTCTTTGCAGGACATTAAGAAAAAAGTGCAGTTCCATTCTTCTCTAGTGGGAAAGCTTGCTTTGGAGAAGGAGATGGAGGTATCTAACTAACCTTTTTCATTGGTTGTCTCACCATGCACGTTAATACCTATAAATCTCATATTGGTGTGCTGGAATTTCTGTGCGCTACTGAGTAAAAAACTGAAGCTTCTTTCTCTTTGCTTGGTTTTTATAATGTGTGACTTATAAATTTTTTCTGGTGATATCTAACAGGGCCACATAGGTTGTGTGAATGCTATTGCGTGGAACTCAAATGGTTCACTTCTCGTATCAGGATCAGATGACACTAGAGTAAGTTTTGAAACCTAGATTGGTTAGCTAGCATCATAAGTTTTTTTTCATGTTTTTTGAGTTGGATTATCATTTCTCTGCAAAATTGTAGTGCCTGGAACTAGCTTTGAGAGATATATGAACATGTTTAGTCTTTTTCATCTATATGCTTTGATATTTTTTCTTACCCAATGACTAAGCCATATGAACAAATGCTATGATTAAATGGTAATCACCTAGTGATATAGGTAGTTCATGATTAGTCTCTGCTTTGTATTTTTCGTCATACCTTTCTACAGGAGGACTGAACCGCTATGGTTAATTATATAATGGATCTCTTTGTCTTTTTCATAATATGCTTTGATATTTTTTCTTACCCAATGACTAAGCCATATGAACAAATGCTATGATTAAATGGTAATCACCTAGTGATATAGGTAGTTCATGATTAGTCTCCGCTTTGTATTTTTCGTCATACCTTTCTACAGGAGGACTGAACGTTATGGTTAATTATATAAGAGTAAAGTGCATCAAGAGTACTTAAACTATTGTGGGTGTGTCATCTGGGTCCATAATAATTGAAGTGTGCACCAGAGACCCATAAACTATTTAAGGTGTGTCACTTAGGTCCAAACGAGTTCAAACCCAACCCGATTGCATACGTGGCATGCTGAGGTGGATATGACGAGTGGCCCCCACACGGAAGCCTCTCATCTGTCTCCTTCTCTCTCCTTCGCCCGCTGTAGTCCATCGCGCGCCGCCATTGCCCATCTGGCCTCGCACCTCCGGAGCTCGCCGCCGCGCACGCGTTGCTGATCGCCGGCCGCAACGGACTGCCGCAGCGCGCCGCCGTTGCTCGCCGCCGCGCCGGCCACTGCTCGCTGCTGCGCTTAGCCCGCGTTGCCGCTCGCTTCAGCCCACCGCAGCGCGCCTCCGTAGTGCTCTTCTATCTCATTCTCTCTCTTCTCTCTCCTTCTCTCTTCTCTCTCCTTCGCCCGCCGCAGTCCATCGCAGCGTGCCGCCATTGCCCGTGGCGAGGTCGACGAGGAGGAGCTGGAGTTGGAGGCGGAGGCCATGGACGTGCGGCGTCGACGTCGGGCGTGGATGCCCGGGCCGCGCTGGGCGCAGCCGAGGGCGTGATGGCACGACACGTGGCGGAGGGCGGCGCGGGGGAGCCGGAGCGCGCGCCGGCGGCCATGGAGCGGCTGTGCCGCGCCGAGGGCGGGCGCGACGCCTTGGGGGCCGGCGTGGGTGGCGCACGGAGGAGCACACAGCAGGCGCGCTGGTGGCCGTCGTGGGGGGATGCGAGGCGCTGCAGGTGGAGGCGGTGCGCACGGGCGCCACGAGCGCGCGATGCTCCATGTGGGGGCCACTTGTCATATCCACCTCAGCATGCCATGTATGCAATCAGATTGGGTTTGGACCAATTTAGACCTAAGTGACACACTTTAAATAGTTTATGGGTCTCTGGTGCACACTTCAATTGTTATGGACCCAGATGACACACTCGCAATAGTTTAGTGATTGCTGATGCACTTTACTCATTATATAATGGATCTCTTTGTCTTTAAAAGGCACGGTAGCATGTGCAATTATGCATGCTTTTACTACAAATATAAGAAGCTAAGTAGAACTTTCCATCCGCGTGATACAAACAAACAAGACATTCTTGATGTTGCAACATATATGCTGCCCTTGGTCCTCAGATATTTCCCATGTGACTTACTTTGATCTTCTATGGTATGGCCTATGACTAGGTACTAGGGAGAGATTTTCGATAACTGATTTTTGTACCGGTGGTTATTTTTTCTGCAGATTAATATCTGGAGTTATAATAATCGAGAGCTGATTCATGATATTGACACCGGACACTCTGCAAATATATTTTGCACCAAATTTGTCCCAGAAACATGTGATGATGTAGTAGTCTCTGGAGCAGGAGATGCAGAGGTACCCCTTCCTTCTTTTTTAAAAAAAATGTATTGTCCCTGTTATATTGGATCTTTTTCAGAGGTGTTACTGATTCTTTTTCCAGGTTCGTGTTTTCAACATGTCTCGTTTAAGTGGCAGAAGGCCTAGAGAAATTTCTATGGAACCAGCAGCAGTTTACCAGTGTCACTCGAGAAGGGTCAAGAAACTAGCTGTAAGTTATCATACTGATGGCCGTTATTTGGGATTTTAAATTCTAGAGCTTGACAAAGTTTGCATTTAATTTTTGATGTAAATTCTGTAAAAAGTTCATGTATGTTCCTTTTGAAAATTTGAAATTAGGAGAACAGCTGGTGTCTAGCACCACTTGGAATGTGTTCTCTGTATATGTATGTTTAGATATTGATGCATTTTATTTTGTCTTTTCATTTTAGTTGTTGTCTTCTCACCCACACACTGTACATTCTTTGCTCTTATGAGCCTTAGCGTGGTTCAGTCATTAATATTGTTGTTTGTTGCCGCATACAGGTCGAAATTGGCAATCCTAATGTTGTGTGGAGCGCAAGTGAGGATGGTACTCTCAGACAACATGATTTTCGAGAGTGTAGTTCCTGTCCTCGTGCAGGATCTGCTAATCAGGAATGCCGTAATGTGCTTGTGAGCACTCTGTACCTCTTCACTGTGTGCTTGTTCTAGTTGTGTGCTTTGCGGCATTCTTTCCATGGAGCATGATGATCTGGGAATATCCTTCTGCCAGATGAATCCATGAATCTCAGGAAAAAATGATGTTGGCTGATAATGCTCGATTTGTTGGGCAATGATTGTATAATCTGTTGTACATTTGTATTCAGTATGGTGTGCTTCTCATTCACCTGCTTATTAATTGATTTTGACTATTTTCTGATGTTTTTGTTCTATTTGAAATGTATGAATAATTGCTTCTTTAAGAGAAATGCTTGGTCATAATGTTAGCTAATCTAGCATGGACTTGGTTCTGATTTTATTTTCTGCACTGCACATTTATGACAGCTTGATCTACGATGTGGGGCGAAGAAGTCTTTAGCTGATGTACCCAAACATCCATTGGCACTGAAGTCTTGTGATATTAGCTCTGTTCGTCCCCATGAAATCCTTGTTGGGGGGAGGTAACCTTCTTTTCACCAACAGTAAGTATATAACAACCCTTGTATGTGTTTTATACCTGACTAGCACTTTTCTGCTACATGATGTTCATGCAGCGATGCATTTGCCAGGCTGTACGATAGGAGAATTCTTCCGCCATTGAGCTCATGTCAAACCAAAAGGAAGCCACCGCCATGCATTAAAATGTTCTGCCCATTGCATCTTGCTGACAGTGTGAGTTGGCTCTTACATTTCGTCTTTATGCTGTGTTGTTTCAGTTGTGTATGATAAACTTTGCTACTATATAGCTTAGCTTGTATGAAGTCGAAGGATGTAAAAAGCTGTAAGTCCTATATTTATGTAGCAATAAAGATTATCACATGAGACGGGAAACATGGTAAAAAAATTACTCTTTTTTATGATTGCCTCCCTGGAGCCAGAGAGCATTTGTGTAATGGTGAGGTTCGTTTCAATAGTTCCTTAGGCTTGTTATGGCAAATTTTCCTCCACATCATTAAATTTCCTGGGTGATTACCGAAATCCATGTAAGGCCTAGTTTGGCAACTCACAGGTTGAGGGGGATTGGAGTGGATTGGGAGGGATTGAGGGGGATTTTGATCTATTGTGAATTTAAATCCACCCCAATACCCCAAACCACTTTAATCCAAGAGTTCCCAAACTAGCCCTAATGTTGTGCCATTGGTAAAATAGCATTGCTGGAGTGCTGGACCCACATAGACACAATCGATGTTTTTTTGTAATGTCACAATTGTGGTGGGCAAGTGAGTTTCAACTTAATGCTATGGTGGCAACGAGTCTTAAATTTAACTCTGGCCACCTTGTATAAAGTACTAGTTCTGGTGCTTTTATGTTTAGTTTATCCCAGATATTTGAATGAGGATATGCTACTTCAGTGATTTTTTAGGGTCACATTTTTGTTGCAATTTGAACTACAGTAGTGTTCGTTTTGTTGACTTTGTGCCCCTGCTTTATAATCAGAAGAAGACATATTTGCACCTTACGCATGTTGCATTCAGCCCAAATGGGAAGGAGGTTCTTTTAAGCTACAGTGGTGAACATGTTTATCTCTTTGATGTTGACTCAGGTATTATCACTAGCTCACTTTGTGCACATTTTTTTTTCTTATCGAACACACAGAAGAGCTGCATATCTTTGTGTTATAGAGACAGAAATAAATACAACAACCTTCTTTACTCCACTAGGGGAAAAGAAAGGTTGTAAAGCAAAAAAAAAAAAAAAAATCATAAATCAATCACCTTGGAAACAAAGACAGAAGAGAACCCGAAATGACCACTCAGTCCATCCCCTGGCCTAGCTCCTGGAGCTTTGTGGCTGCCGCTGTGCTCCAGAGCCCCAAATCCTCAGAGAAGAATTGTTTGGCACTGAGAGAGGGGGTGACACCATCAGCATCAAAGATGCATTTGTTTCTTTGTAGCCATACGGTTCAAGCATCTAAAATAACGAAGCTGTTAAACCCCTTTCGAAGGGTCTTATCAATCATTCAGCCCGCACTCCGCCGCCAATTTGCAAAGTTTGAGATCATTACCTCATGGTGTTAACCCTTCCCAGACCAATAGAGGAGGCTTGTCATATCTTCTATATCCTTAGTCTGTGTCACTGTTGTTATTCAATGATATATCTACAATACTGGACTGATCAGTTTATTTTGTTATCTGTTCAGATAATGTGAGTTCAGTGAGATACACAGCAAACAGGGTACGGGAGCAATTATTTGTACCTCCTTTTCACAAAGTACCAGCAAAAGAACATGCAAAGGAAAAGAAGGTTTCCGCAAACACAACTTCAAGAAATTTGTGTCGGGTGAGAAGCATGGCTCCCCATCATTTTGTATCTGTATCTTGGTCTGTGACACATATTGAACCGCTCCGCCTTTCTTGGCGCCCGTTTCAGGTAGATATGTGCAAGAAATTTATGCAAATTGCGACAAATTCTCTGGAGGTAGGCAATAACTTAATGCGTGGGATTGAAGCATGCAGTGAAGTTCTTGAATCAATGGGACCTGATATTGACGATGACACCATTCATGATTTTTTGTGTACTCGGGCAGCATTATATCTAAAGGTTTGTCTGCTTTATTTATCAATTATGTGTGCCTTCCACATTAAAAGCACTGATCATAAATTTTGATCTATAGAGAAAGTGGAAAAATGATGTTTACATGGCGATTCGGGATTGCAATAGAGCACGGAATATTTATCCCACATCCTATCAAGCACACTTATATATGGCTGAGGCACTATTACAGGTAAGCATCTGTAAATTGGTTAAGCCTTCGTTTAGTTTTTTCTTGTAATAAATGTTAAATTCCGCACCATCATGAAGGTTCGAGAAATTCAGAAATTTTTATGTTCCCTTATTCTTCCCCCAGGAAAATGTGAGCACACGTGGGGTCTTAGATTATCCCAATGACCCATTCATTTTGTTTTATTACATTGTCTGCTTTTGGTTTTATTAGTTGTGTATGGAATATAGTTTGGTTTCAAGAGAGTTGACTTTGGGACTTGCTAATGAAAATATGAAATTCAAACATCGTATGACATGCTGAAATAGTATGATTAACTTCTATCCCCTGTGTTATGCATTGTGTAGTTAGGAAGACTGAAGGAGGCTTCTGAGTATGCAGAAGCGGCAAATAGTCTTCTTCTGCCTCATCCTCAATGGAGGCAACAGGTGGACGATTTGAAGCGGCGTGTTGCTTCAGGTGAGTACATTGATCATATTTTTAGAGATTATGTGTGCGTGATAAATGATCAAGAAGTGATTTTCCTCTGGTCTACTGAATTGTGCTTATTAATCTCCATGTCTGGTAGCTGCTTCCCAGAATATATTTCTGTAGTTCACTGATAAACAGATGAATTCAAAATTTTCATTTTGTGAACATGCATATGGTTTTTTGTTCATCTCAGTCCGTTCAGCTTCTTCTAGTTTCCTGCTTTGGGTGTTAAAGTCAAGGAATTGAAATCCTAAAATATTTTGCGCTTCTATATTTTGATGGATTTTCTTTTGTTCAAGCAGCTGAACTTGAGAAGCATAGAGCAGATCAAAATGGGAACGCTAAAGCTGATACACCACATGGAAAGCTACGCTCATTGAGTGATATATTGTTTAGATCCAATGTTAGTGGTTCTTCATCACAGGAGGGACGAGAAGATTCAGATTATGATGACGAAATGGAGTTGGACTACGAGACATCGGTATCTGGTGATGAAAGTCGAGAGAATGATCAAGATGTCTTTCGTGGTAGTTTAAGTTTCAGATTTCATCAAACAGAGGATCAAACTAATGAACACACTGGTGAGAATGGATCAGTCGAGTCTGCTCATACTGATGATTCTACCTTTCAGGTATTTTTTTTCTATTCTTGGCTTCTCTATGTAATACCTAATACAAATACAAGATGCTTCTTTGATACTGTTTGTGTATGTATTTAATGCTATTGGCCTGTTACCTGTATTTAACACAAGTTGTCCAAATCATTCAATGCAGTCTGATGTTGCCATTGATATGAAACAAAGATATGTTGCACACTGCAATGTGGGGACAGATATAAAACAAGCTAGCTTTCTTGGTGAGCAAGGTTAGGCTCTTCGTTCTCGCATTCTTGTTTCAGTTCTGTTTCAGGCTGCGGTCTTTCCATCAACTGATTGTTTTTTTATTTGCGGATCTTATAATAAAAGAAACAGTTTAACATTCATGTAAGATCAAAACATAATAATGCCTTGTCTAACAGAAATCTGGAGTCTGGACTTATGCATAACTCCAGCATTTTCTGAGATTCATTAAAGCACACATATCTTGGGTCAATAAAAATAATAAATGTCCCATGCTGTGTTCCTCCCTTGTTATAATGTCTAAACTTCCCTGAAAAGTCCCTAAATGGATGCAAAATTTATGGATTAACTTGAGTCATGCGGTTCTTGACACTTTCCCTGTACCCCTTTTACAACAGGGGAGTTCATTGCCAGTGGAAGTGATGATGGTAGATGGTTCATATGGGAGAAGAGAACAGGAAGGCTTATTAAAATGCTTGCAGGGGATGGAGCTGGTAATTGTATTTCAACTTACTTTTCTGTTACCTTTTGAGTACTGCTTCTCACGTGTCTTGCATTTTCTGTAGTTGTGAACTGCATACAGTCTCATCCGTTTGATTGTGCTGTTGCAACAAGTGGAATTGATAATACGATAAAGGTATACAATCTGTATTTCTTGTTGTACCTGATGAATACAATACATGGTTTTTTCTCACTGCCATTGAATGACTTTTACTTAGTCATGTAATTGTTCACTGCTATATTTTTATCTTTTTTTTTTTGTCTCCAATAGATCAGCATATTCTACTGGAAGTACTTGAAAATTTTGTTCTCACTTTTATTTGTTTCTTTATTAGCTATGGACACCCGATGCAAATGCTACATCTATGGTTGCTGGACCAGAACTTGATGTACTGAGTGCCATAGAGAATAATCAGCAGAAGTTATGTCGGAACCGTCAAATTTTGCTGTAAGATATCCACACTTTACCAAGCACTTTATATCTGACCATGATATCCATTCTTAAACAAATTAAGAAAAGTAACATTTGACACAATTCTGCCATTTTCATCCAGTGTATTTTGTATAATTACGAAATACAACTGATATGTTTGCTTCCGATTTAATTTAAGTTTGGTTGCTTTTGTGAATCTTGGAACTATTCGATGTCTGCTTCTCTCTCATCTTATGTTTAATGTAATGATGTTAACTCGGCACAATGTTTGGGTCTGATTTTTTTTGAAGAAAAACAACGGGGGACTTCCCTTGCAGTGCTTCAGTTTTAGATTTTCAATACGAGCTGGGGTTATTTAGTTCTGATTTGGAAAAGACATTTCTACATGCAGGCCTTTTGAATTTTTGGAACGATTTCGGATGCATGAGTTTGCTGAAGGTTTCGAGTGTGCCCAGAGTTAATTTACTATCGCTAGAGTTGCCGGGGACTGAGGTATTTCTGTTCATTTAAAATTTTAGGGCTTCCCAAGGGAACAGCATAATGTAATGAAACATTACGTGCTAAATACAATCATGACTTTTCCTTTCAGATTTCCAGAAGAGAGTAACATTTGGAAGAATGATTTCATCCAAGCTGCAAGCAGCCCAATGCTTCGGTGTGAGTGAGATCGCAAGACCATGTTGCGATCATAGTGTGTAAACACACCTGGATAGATAAGCAGGTGTGCAGGTTGTGAAATTATTACATGAGATGCCAATAAACAGCGCAGTTATTATGTTATGGGTTTTTTTTTGGGGGGGGGGGGGGGGGGGGGGGGTGGGGGAGTATAATGATTCATGCGTGTATGCGGTGTGGATTCATCCCTTGTACAGATTGTAGATAGGTGAAGCTCAGCAATAAGTGAAAATCGCAGTTACGTGATGCTTGGTTTGGGGTTGCCGATTGGGATGCAACTTTCCCTGTCTTGCTGGGCGTGTAGAATTGTAGTGTTGTATAGTACGTACTATATTTTTATTTTACACTATATGTCATCTCTATATGTATTTCCTTTTTTTTTACGTATTATGAATAATTAATCAACGAGAACATCTGGAATGCGTTATTTATGTGAATAGGATGCCTCAGAATTTGAATGTCCAAACGCCCTTAAGGCTCTCTTCTGTCTATTCTTCTCTTCACTATCCAACTTATCCTACAGCGTATTTTTGCAAATGTCCATTTGTACGGTTTGCTAAAGAGCGCTAAAAAATGAAAGGGTGGGAGATCCACCATTCAATTAAGGAGAAAGATACACAGAAATTGTCCTCAAAATGGATCGAATCCGGGTGGGCAGCCTGCATGACGGCAAAGGTTCGTTGTTTTGTAAAGAGCGTTGAACTTATACCATTTGTGTGGTTACGAGAAAAACTACTCTGTTTGAAAAGGTAGGTGCAGTTTTGTTTCGTGAGAATAAGGATTTAACCAACTGTTTTATTGTGAATTTAAATGTAGCAAATTTTATGCTATGGGTCTTAGTGTCTTTTTTTCCTATAGATTTGATCAAACTTTGTGAGTTTAATAGAACTAATTGATGCTATAAATATTGGTGCGTTTCTTCTATAGTATTGCTCAAATTTAGAGAGATTTAACATAAAATTAATTATAATATGGCATCAAACTCTTTGTTTTTAGTCTGAATTCTTCATTTGGTTCGTGTATGGAATTAAGACTTTGAATTAAGTTGAGAGCAGTCTTATAAATAGTTGAAATGTATTAATCTTATTATATGCGAACACTATTTCGATCTACTTTTCATTCCTTCCCTTGGTAGTAATCTATGAGGGTTGCTAATCTAAACTTCCATTTCCTCTTCCCATCGAATCTCTCATTCCCACTAAACAAGCTACAAACTTGTGTAAAAAAACCTCCCATTCTCTTCCCCATTTCTTTTAACCAGACAAGTTTGTGTAATTTACTACGACAGTGTATTTTCTCTTGCCCTAAATATAGGTCCATTTGGAATTGGGTACAAGAATTAGGTGAGGGGTGCAACACTATATTAGTATATTGCTGATCAATTGAGTTAGAAGATAGGTGGCAAGATTATTATATGATTGAATTGATTATTAGTGCGCAATAAAGTAGGGGTAGGCATAGATGAAAAAAACCATAAAGATTGTTTGTTTCATGGTCAAATTTAGCCATGGTCGATGTAGTTAAAAGACAAACTACTTTAGCCACGATTTGGACCCACCGATCAAACACACCTCAAATAACACTCCAGTCCATCGGACCTTCACCGAAATGCACCACTTATATAGTCCACTCGGGGCTACGGATTGGAACCATGAGCTGCCGATTCTATATACGGAAGGACGGAGGGTTCACCTACGAAACGCCCCAGCTGGCCACTTGCCCAATACTTTGAGCCGCCGGCTAGCATAGAGCATACTCCCTCTGTCCTAAAAAACTTGTCACATACCTTGATTTTAGTGTACGGAAAACCGCTCATCTTATTCAAAAAAACATTTGAAAATTTTATTTATTTTTTGACAATTATGTTTGTAATAATTATAAAAAAATAAAAAATAATTATAAACAATTTTTTGAACAGAACGAATGATTTACTGTGAACGAAAATCGAAATAGACGGCGAGTATTTTGAGACGGAGGGAGTAATCCACAGTGGCATGTCGGCGCTGCGAGCCCAGCCGGCGGATTAGACCTGCCGGCCTGTTTCCTTGGGACGATACAAAAACTCCATCAACTTGCACACCTGCCGCTGCAAGTAGAGATTAGAGGCTCGTGGTGGCAAAGCACGAGTCGAACTACAATGCCACGATAATCCAAACTATTACGTGCAGGCATCCATCACCATCAACGCAAGAAACCATAGAACTAACCAACCGTACGCCTCTCCCCTCCTCTGCTACCACTCGCAAACAAACCACATGCGTGATCGCGCCGACGTACCTACCACGTCAGACGGATCAGCGTGGGCCCCCTCGCCTCTTCCTATTGGCGGTCGCGGTCGCAGGATGCAGAGGACCCACTAGAGGCGGGGGGTCAAAGGCGGCTCCCACCACTGCGCCTCTGCGACCGCCCCCGCTTTCGCCCTCAATTTACACGGGATGCCATCGCGTGGCCCACGGGCCGGCGAGCCCCAACCCCCCACGCGGCGCGCCAGCCCAAGCCGGCCACCTGCTCTCTCCTACCACGTCTCCCTGACAGGCGGGGACGCCGCTGCCTGGGCCCCGTGTGGCCGCGAGGCAGCGCACGGACGGTGGCCTGGAGGGTAGGCCCACGCTCGCCCGGCCGTCCAAGCGAGTCCGTCCACCCAGCTGCAATTATTCCTCCGAGGAAAAAGGTTCGCCCCTCGATGCCTTGCCATTCACGGTCTTGCCACTGACAGCGACGCCTTGTTTGTTCCTGCGATTATTATATTCACTTCACCTACGAGCTGTTTTCGGCACTGGCCCTTCCAAGTTGCGCTATTCATATGAGTTCGTTTTGAGTCCCTGGCCGACCTGCCCACCATATGTACAGTATGGCTGTTGGCCATTAGTTTTTCAATTTTCGAATGAGGACAATGGGGGATTTAGTACCAGTTAAAGTATTAGAAGGAGCTAGCTCTAGCCTCTATTGTAAATTTAAATTATGGATACCATATGCCAAAGCACTCTTTTGTACCGTATATATTTCTATTTTGTTTGAAGAATCTCTGAAAATAGAAACCACAAAACCACAAGGGCTAGACTGCAAAAGCTAACAAGTGAATAAAATATTTACAGGAAATCTTTACCGGCCATGGCAGGAAGAGGAGGACAAAAGAGGGCAAGCTTCTCCAAGATCTTGAGATGTGTGAGAGGACTGCACAAGACACCGCATCAGCCACCACCACACCACCTTTTAATTCCTGCCTCCGCCAGGCTCCAGGCAGCCTCCTCGTCCCCAAGCATCCGCTCCCCCAGGCCCAGGCCCCAGCTGCAAGCTACCAGTCGATCGCGCGCCGCATGCCGCACCGGCGGCTCCGGCTCCACGCATCCGCCGCGTCCTGAGATCTCTCGATCGACTGCTCCATGGCGAGCCACAAGCTGTCCCTGGGCGGCTCGCCGCCGGGCGCCGCCGCCGCCGCCGTCTGCTGCATGTGCGGCGACCCCGGCCTCCTGCCCGAGCTCTTCCGCTGCTCCGCCTGCTCCGTCCGCACCCAGCACACGTACGTGCAACCATCCACACCCACCAACTCTTCGATTCTTCGTAATTATCAGTTCCTTTTTCCCCCTCTGAATGCGGTGGCGATGAACATGCCCGTACATGCGGGCGGATCCCTAATTCGATCCGCTTCCGCACCTACGGCGGCATCGATTGCGATTGCGGTACTTGAGCCCGTGGATCCCTTGTTGTTTGGCTAGCTGCTGTACCTTGGCCCCTTGCGCATCGCAGATTTAATCACTTTATTTGTTTGTTTTGTGTGCGCTTTATTATGTGGTGGATCGAATCGGGGCCAGATTCGTGCATGCATGTTCGCTTTTGCTTTGGTTTTCTGATAGACATGGCTACATAGATACGATACGATACGAGACGATATGACTACTTCTCCTCTCCTGTTAGTTTTAGAGATAGAAATCTCTCCAATGAATGGGAAGATGCGTGGTTCGGGTCTTCTGGGCATTCGCGAAAAATTAAGAAAAGATTATTGACTTCTTTGAACCACATAATAATAACAACAACCTATTAGTTTTAGCTAGCTAGTGGCAGTAGAAAAGAAAAGATGTGCAGCTATCAATCTATCTATCTATCCAGGTGTTTTGAGTCTGAATTGAAGAAGAAATGCCCACCACACGTACTACAGGGTGGAACCGATAGTTCATGAGTTGATGATGTCAACGACCTTCGTCACAGCCTTTTTTCCTGTACAACACACGTGAACCTGCACAGCTGCTGCGTGCTAGCTGCATGCTCGTCATCATCAGTGCTCCGTATCATTCGCGCTATCGCCTGAATTATTCACCCTCGCTCACAAAAGATCCATGGTACTCCTGTCTGATTCCTCGGCCCGATCCTTTTCGTTTGCCTTCTAGCTTGCTCCGGACGCTTTTCCGCACATCTATCCATTTCCAAATTGTCAAACGAAACGGGGCCTATGCACATTCCCTCGACGTTGATTTCTAAGATCCATGCTATTATTAATTAGCTGGCGATCTGTACCCGAATCCAACTGCACCACTGTTTATTAGTTCATAATCCGATCGATTGATCAGTGATAGATCCCGGCCGCGTGAATAATGTACGCGTGTTCTTCGCCCCGTAACTTTGCATGCGATAACGTACGCGTATCGTACACCGTCATATACGTACTACGTACATGCATATGATACATGAGCTACTAGCTGGCTAACCCTGTGCACGTACGTATGTATGCACGTGGTCGTGTACCAGATACTGCACGGAGCGGTACCCGAAGCTGGAGTCGTACGACACCTGCAACTGGTGCAACAGAGCGGAGGGATCAGGCGCGGCGTCTGCCTCAACCTCGCCGAGACCCTCCGCCAGCAAAGCGGCTGCGGCTGTGGCCCGGCCGCCGCCGGCGCCTCACGGCGGCGGGGACACTCACACGACGACGACGACCAGCGGCGGCAGGTCGCCAAAGGTCGCCGCCCGCGGTGACTTCGCGTCGTCGAACCTGAGCAACAAGCCTATCAAGAAGCAGCAGCAGCGGCTGTTGCTGCGGCGGTCGGCGTCGGACCTCGGCAGCCGCGTTCGTACGACAGCCGACCACAACGCGCCGCCGTCTCCTGGCGTCGCGCGTGGCAGGCCGAGGGTCCGGAGGTACAAGCTCTTGGAAGAGGTGATCACTAGCTAGCTAGCTGCGCTAGCTACCCATCAGCGCTATAGCCCCGGCCCCGTGTGTGGTACTGATATATATGATGATCAATGTCGAGGGTGATCGATGACAGACTTGCTGTGTGTGCGTTATAATTAGGTGTGTGTACGTGGGTGTATATGCCTAGACGCAGCTAGTATATTTGTGGTATGTGCTGCCAGTGCCATGCATGGATGCATGCATGGAGATCTCTAGCTATGCTGATCTCATCTGATAATCTCAGGGAGTCAGGGGTGTGTCGTGCCGTGCGTGCTGTACATGCATGAGGAATAATATTACTTGCTAATTAACGTGTGCATCGGTGCGATGAGAAGCTTCGCTTATCAATCGATATCCTCCTGGCTAGCTGCTTATACGGAGAGTTTATGCATGTACTGTACACTTAATCTTGAGCTTAATCATAGTACCAATTAAATATATATTCTTCCGTTATTTCATGCACGTATGAATTTCTTTAATTATGTTCTCCCTTCCTAACTTTGTGGCTCGTTGAGTTCCATTCGTATTCGTTCATGCAACCTATAATAAGTCTTCAAGCCCATCCCCTGCATCCTTCAGTACGTAGTACTAGTTACGTACCGTATTCCAACTAATTTCTTTTCAGAAAAAAAGAAATACTATCTTTTTGTTTATGCCTAGGCTTATACATATGTAATATAGTTATGCAGATATCGTTGAGTTAATTACTCCATTCTTCCTAGCATCAAAAGTGTACATTACGTGCATTATTAGAGAGACCATATGCCATTACTCCCTAAGTTATACTATTGCATCTGCTTTGTGCTTATAATTTCTATGGGCTAGTAATATTAACAGATATTAATAGTTATCATATTATTTGTAGATAAATTTGAGACCCACAACTAATTAAATTGGCTAATCTTCACGCCTCCTATCTATTCATACTCTAATTAATTAAATACCCCTATAAAATTATTAATACTTCCATATATTTATCCGGGACAGACAAATTCTGATAAATAATTATTCCATTCATCTCAAAATCATTGTAATTTAAACCTTTTTGAAATCAAACTATTTTTAACTTTGATAAAATATGTACAAAAATGTACTGATAGTTATGGTACTAAATAAGATCAATGGATTCATTGTATTTTCATAAATATTGAATATGATCTTCTCCTATCCATAAACTTAGTCAAACTTTAATAGTTTGACTTTTGACAGAAAAAGAACTACAATTATTGTGAGGAGAAAGTACTACTGCTTTGAGTTTTGTTTTTTTACTATATATATTGTTAGTGACAGAAGTAGCTAATTTAGAAACATATATATGTGTTTTATATTATCTATATTTTAATAACAGTAGATGTTAGTCATCTATATGTAGATTTAACGGAATGTGTTGTTTATTTTTAATAATTACAAATGCGGGTAATTTACATGTAAACTTAAATGGTACATAGATTAGATATTCTAGGCAATCATGGGTGTTTTAGATTTAGAGGATTACTTCATCTTCTACGATGACATCTTGGTAATTTATATAAAAAAATTAGGAGATTAATAATGTCAAATCACCTTTTATAATGGCTTAATTTATATGCACATCTAGGGGTTAATCAGCTTTATAACATAGTGGGTACTACTTTGTAGGAAAAAGTCCACACGTTACCCCCTCAACTCTTCTTAGAGTATATAAGTTTCAAACCTAACCTCTAAAACCGTGAGAATATAGCCCTGAACTCCTGAAATCAGGCAACCGATCCCCGCAACCCCTTCTAGGCTGGTTTTGCAACCACACCGGCCTCCACGTCGGCCTCCATCTGCATGAAGAAGAGCATGGCGGCGAAGACGCTGCCCACGCTGGTGCCTGCGGCAAGGTCGAAGTAGTCGCGACGCGGGTGTCGCACTGCTACAGAAATGGCTAGCAGCAACGCTGCCCTTGAAAGGTTAGAAACGGCTGAGAAAGATACCCGCGCCTGCTATACTTAGGGTGGGCCCGAGCTTGTCCACCGTTCCTAGTATAGGATTATTAGGAACGGTTGAAAACATGCACCGCCCCTACAAATAGCAGGAAACAGACTATGCTGCCAGCCGTTCCTGCTAAGTGGATTAGCAGAAACGGCTGATAGCACCGACTGCTCCTGCTATGTGTGGAGCGGTGGTTGCTATGAGCCGTTTCTGTTAAGCCCCTTAGCAGGAACGCTTGGTAGCATGGACCGTTCCTGCTATTTGTAGGGACGGTGCATATTTTCAACCGTTCCTTCTAATTGACTTAGCAGAAACGGATCACGTTTTGAGCCGTCCCGGCTAATTCCTCCCCAATAAATACACTTTTGCTATAAATTTTTTTCTACGATAAATCGTGGAAAATGCAATTAAACTCATAAAATATTCTAGTTTCCACGGAAAATTGCAAATAAGGTACCTAGACGAATAAACATACTATACGAGGGTAACCTCGAGTCCATGTGTGAATCCGATGAAGTAAACTAGTGATCACGTTGAAACTTGGATGGTGAGAGTGACTTCAGACGTATGAAGAAACGCCGGCATCTTGTGGAGTTTCTTCTCCAAACTTATTTGAGGATGCTACGTTTACATATGTTGCCCCTCCGCCAAATATCGCGAATTTTTGAGACTATCAATGTATTATTAGTTTTTTTCCGTGGTAAATCACCAAAAATGCAATTAAACTCATAAAATATTCTAATTTTCATAGAAAATTGCAAATAAGGTACCTAAACCAATAAACATACTATACGAGGGTAACCTCGAGTCCTCGCATGAATCCGATGAAGCAAACTAATGATCACGTTGAAAATTGGATAGTGAGAGTGACTTCACACGTAACCCACACAGGGAGTGTAAGACGTATGAAAGAAACGTTGGAATCTTGTGGAATCTTTTGTCCAAACTTATTTGAGGATGCTGTGTGTATATATGTTGCTCCTCCCCCAAATATCGTGAATTTTTTAGGCTATCTGTGTAGTATTAGTTTTTTTCTATGGTAAATCATGGAAAATGCAATTAAACTCATGAAATATTCTAGTTTTCACAGAAAATTGCAAATAAAGTACTTAGACCAATAAACATACTATACGAGGGTAACCTCAAGTCCTCGCGTGAATCCGATGAAGCAAACTATTGATCTTATGGTGAGAGTGACTTCATACATAATGCACACAAGGTGTGGAACACGTATGAAAGAAATGCCGAGCATCTTGTGGAGTTTTTTATCCAAACTTTTTTGAGAATTTTTAGGCTATCCGTGTGTTATTAGTTTTTTCCACGGTAAATCACCAAATATACAATTAAACTCATAAAATATTCTAGTTTTCATAGAAAAATGTAAATAAGGTACTTAGACCAATAAACATACTATACAAAAGTACCTATAAAAGTAAATGCATGATATGTGAAAAAAAGATAAAAGTAAATGTAAAATATAGGTTTGTGCAATGTGTTTTATTTGAAATGAAAATTATAAAAGAAACCTGTAGTAGGAACGGTGGATACTAAAGTTTTCACCCATATAAGCACGGGCGCGGGCGTAGAAAAGACGAAAAGTTCTAAGTCCAGCCGAAATTTTCAGGCCGCGCCATTTCCGCTGTCGTCCTCGCCGACCGCTGCTGAGATTGAGTACCACCGCTGTTCTTCATCCTCAACAACAACTCTGGCGCACGCCTTCGTCCCTCCTCTCGATCCTCCCCGAGCGTCGCCTCCGTAATCTCAGCTATCTCTCCTCATCTCCGCATCTCCCTTCCTCCCCACGCGCAGGGCAGCGAGGCGCTCAACGGTGACGCGCAGGCCAAGCTTGGAGGCGGCAGTGTGAAGCGCCACAGCTCGTAAGCGGGACTAAAATGTGCTTTATTATCATTTTCAGGGATATGATAACTAGATTTTTACATCAGAGTAGTACAGATCCACCCTAACGGGGTGCAGCCTGAAACATACAACTGCAGCGGAACTTAAACGGTAGAGCCAAACTTTTCCACTTCACACCGTTGGGATAGGCCGCAACCCTTACACGTACAAGCCCTCTTTAAAAGGTGACTTCGTCTTCTCTGAAAAACAACAACAAAAGAGGGGTGAGTACGAAAACGTACTCCGCAAGCCCACCTTCCTCCATACGGAAATTTGGGGTCAATGCTATTATTACATGCAAGATATCTGGGGTTCAGGATAGTTTTGCCAGAAAAATATGCAAGGCTCATTGATTCTCAGTTTTATTTTCTAGAAAATACTTTTTTCCAAAAGGGGTGCCACTGGACTTACCGGTCCAGCGTGGCTCATGGCCCGCAGGCCAATATTTTTCTCCACTGCTCCCGGGCCACGCCCGTAGCTTCAAAACATCATTTTCACCCAACCAAACCCCCAATTTTATAAATCACTACTGGTAGAAATCAAGCCGTAACTCGTCCATACCAGTGGACAACGGACTATCCGGATAGGTTTATACTCTGGCCAGAGATGCACACTTTACCCACAAGTTTGGTCCATGACTGTCATCGTCATGAGATCCTTTCCCGCCCAAGGCTCTATCCCCGCAAGTATTTTTCCGCTCAACCAAGAGAGAGACATGGGATCCCTGTCGCTTCAGTGCCAGCAGACACGCGACGCCGCTTCAGTGCCAGCAGACACACGGCTTCCACCATTCCCAGTCTCCCGGTGCTCCCAGCCTACGGGTATCGGCTGGTTATTCCTTGCGGGTTCTGGCCAAGTGTCGCCGCATACAACATCGAGTGGTTGCACGATAAAGAGTTAGGCAAGATGAGACTCCAACTCGGTCCTTAGAAGAGCAGAGCTTCCTCAAACACCGCTCGGTCCTCTCCACGAGGCCGGGCCTCAGTGTAACCGTGAGAACGGTACCCGGGCTCTCCACCCTTCTGATCACATGGCATAGTCGATCGAGATCGGCTGCCGGGGTCTTTCCCCATGTTTTCAAAAACGCACGCCAACCTATTTCCATCCCAGATTCCAACAAGATTATTGTATATAGTATTGAGTGAGCGATCCACCTGTGCACGCTACGTCTAAAAGGTTCGGGTGGCTATCCTACCTGGTTTTCCTTAGCAAGCAAAACATGCAGATTTCATTGTTTATCAAGGCAATGGGTTGTTTATCAAAAACTGGGTAATTTATGCATCAAGTGAGATTTCAGTGGACTTGCCGTTCACTATGTTGAGGCGGTTGAATTGGCGGTGGTGGCTCTGGTTGCACGCGGGCTTCTGTTGTTGCGTAGCGATCCTCGAGCGGCATATCGAACAAACTCTCCCGTGTAACCTACGTGCACAAACAAGAAACAACACGCAAACAGAGGTATATCATGAGCCCAACTGGTTTGGAGCTAGAGTTTGGATTTCAGGGGAAAGAATTGTCGGGATATGATAGGGTTTTGATAAGATTCTTTACCGGCGGTAATATGGCAAGTGGTTGAGGTTGCGCAACGAGCATTCGGGAAAGCTGGCGGGCTCGGTAACGGCAGTTACGGAGGCGCCATGGTAGTGGATGTGGTCTAACAAGACGGGGGCGGTAAAGCCGAAGGGGTGGCGGTCGCATGGTGATGTGGGTGTTTTTCTTGTGCAACAAGGTGGGAAATGGTTGAGAGCTGATGTAGGTGGATGGGGCGTGATTTTAGATGAATTTAGAGACTAAAATCACCCAAATCGGAGTTGGAACGGATGAGATATGAGAAACTTAGTGTAGGAGGGGTAGATATGGACTTTTGGAATAGTCTAGGGGGTGGAAACAGATTTTTCTTGACGAGTTCCGGCCTGTTGGATATAATTTGGGCCGGGGCTGGTATTGGCCCGCTTGGCCTTTTGGCCCACGCGAAGCGCGAGGCGCGGCCTAGCTAGCGGCCCACGGGCGCGGGGTGGTGCAGACCGGCTCGGGTGTAGACGGCGCGGCCAACGCCGTCCGTGTGGGGCCCGCAAGTCAGCGATTGAGGAGGGGGAAAACGGCGTCGAGGCGGACGGCGGTTCGGGGAGGATTGAGCCAAGCCAGTTTGAGGCCGGTTCACGGGGCCTCGCCGACGGTACTCGTCACCAGCGCCGGTTCCGGCGACGGGGTCAAGCCGACGAGGGAGAGGGCGGAAGGTCAAACGCGTCGGTGGTATTGTGGAGGTGGGGGCGTGTGTATGTGTGCCTGGCGGCGGGTGACCCGAACGCCGGCAAGGGGAGGTCGTCGCGGCGCGGCGGTGCTCCGGCGTTCCAGGGTAGCTCCGGCAAGGGGAAGCGGTGAGGGAGGTGCGCACGGAGACGGCGGAGCTCGGGCTCGCCTCAATTTGGGGAGGGGGAGACTGGAGAGGTGGAATTTTGGGCGGCGGCGGTGGTGGCACACGGCGGTGTCTTCCCGGTGGGTTATCCCACCGCGAGAGCGCCGGCGAGGGGAAAAAGGGAGGTGAGAGTGGCGCGAGGGTGGCCGGCGCTGGGTGCCTCCTTTTATAGGCCACGGCGAGGGTGGCGGGTGCAAGCTGGCGGCGAGCTGACTCAACAGCGCCGTCGCGACGGTGAGGTGGCGTCGAGGTGGAGCCGGAGAGGGACCATGGCGGGGCTGGGCGGAGCGGAGGCGGCACGACAGCGGGGCCGGGACGGAGCGGGGGCGGCACGGCAGCGGCGCGTGCGGTCGGTGTGACCCGACGTGGGGGACGGGGGAGGAAGACGACGCTGACGAGCGGGGCCACTTGGCAGAGAGAGGGAGGCGGGAGAGGGAAGGCTGCTGGGTCTGCTCGGCTTGGGCCAGAAGACGGAGGCAAAGGCAGGCCGGCTCGGGCCGAGGGGAAGGGAAGGGGAGAAGGAGTTGGGTCGAAGGCGGCCCAAGCTGAGAGGGGGAAGTTTTCTCTTTTTTCTGATTTTGATTTTGAATTTTGATTTGAATATTTGGAGGAGAGTTTGAGAGGGATTTCGATGGGGAAATTGCTGGAGATTTTGAGGAATATTTGGAGACACTGATTTGGAAATTTTGTTGAGCTCATAACATATACTCAAACAAATAAAGTTTTCAAAATCTGATTTTGAATTAGAGAGGGATTTGGAGAAAAACTCTCAAGGTCAAATTTTGGGGTGTTACACAGTGGCAGCAGCGGTGGCCGGGTGCACGGGTCGCAGACGCGCAGCGCAGCCGGGCCAAGGCGGCGCGGCAAGGCGGCGGGGCCGGGCGACGGCGGCGTGGACGCGCTCGCGAGCGCGGACACGGCGGCGTGCTGCACGACCTACGGCAAGACGGTGGTGGGCCTGTGCAGTGACCGCGAGCGTGCGGCACAGTGGCGACGGCGCCCTGCTCGCGGCTCGCGGGGCGCGGGCGGCGGCAGCGGCCCTGTCTGCTTTTTCTTATTTTTTTTAATCCACAGTAGGAGCGGACCATGTTTTAAGCCGAATCATTCACCGTTCTTGCTATACTAATGGTAGGAACGGTGGATGATTCCATCCGTTCCTACTCTACTAATAGTAGAAACATAGTAGGAACGGATTAAAACATAGACCGTTCCTGCTATGGTACAGTACTAACACGAGATAGCAGAAACACTGCCGTAGAAACGTTTTTCTGCCACCGTTTCTAAAGGGGTTTTTGCACTGTTCCTATGGCCGTGTCGGGGTCCCCCGAGGCATGGCGGAGTGCGGCCTCTAGGTGCGCCAGCACGGCCGGCCAGCAGCGCACACAGGGACTCCGCCATATATTGGTGCAGAGCACGCAGGCGTCAGTCGCGGCGCCGTCAGGTGCGGCCAGCAGCGCGCGCAGGCCGCCGTCGTCGACGCAAACTGAAGCCGACCGACTTGGACAGCGGCGCAACGCTGGTGGACATCAACGCGCACGATGCCGGCAAGGCCGTGTTCAGCTTCTGTGAGCCCATGCGCTCGCGGAGCCAGCTCAGTGAGCTGCGGCGCGCTAGGCTTCCGCGGAGGTGACGCGGCAGGAGGCTTCGTGCCAAGCTCCAGCGGCGACGGCACGGCAGGCCCCAACGGCGGCGGAGCGCCATGCGTCCGTGGAGGCGAGCACCTATGTGCATGAGAGGCTCTAACGAAGACACCCCCGTGGTTGGGCACAGGCGGCCACGGGTGGACGACGAGTCGCCCATGTCGGTGCTCACCGTGGCGCAGACCGTGTTAAGGGCGGAGGCGTTGGACAGGGAGGACAGCCGGGCCACGCATGGCGCAGGTGGGGAAGATGTTGCGCCGGCCGAGGAGCCTGGGCCGCCGACGTCGGTGGCCGCGAGCCGGCGGAGGAGCGCGTCACCGGCGTGTGGGGACGGCCCACGGGGCAGGGAGAGGCAGCGGCGAAAGGAGATCTCCAGCGTGCAGGTCACTAGCGCGGATGCTGATGTGGAGGGCAGCGTGGCTGAAAACCGGGTTCGAAGTGGGAGCGGGAGTCAACTGCATTGGTTTTAGGAGTTTGGGAGCCTTGGTCGAACGGTTTTAGATTTGAGGATTGAAACTTAGCTCTAGGAAGAACTGAGGGAGGTAACGTAGACTTCTTCTTAATTTATAAGAAAATTTAGAGGCTACTTTAAACTATCCACAATGAGCTATGCAATTGAGAATATTTTTTTAATAAGTAAAAGACCCAATAGGTTATTATTGTTAGAAACCAATGGATGGATCATGGATGGCTTGAGTTTTTTTAATTTTTTTTGACATCTCTTACAATTTGTGACGTAGGTAGTGTATGGTTGCTGTCCCTCCATTTTCAACTTTGTACGAACTGCCCTGTTTTTGAACTGTTTGCACCATAACCAGGCAGCCATACATATATATAGTATACATCATTATGCTGTTATTGTTGCCAAACAATAAAATAAATTAGGTTGGAGTCTTAAACTCTTAAATGCATACTGCTGGTATCATAATAATGATTCCCGAAGATCCTTAATCTTGTCAAAGAAGAAGCAATGTGAGATGTCATACGTCACTGATTGGCAAGAAAATTGTCGATTATTTTGTACAGCCACGTTAGCTAGAGTACCAGACTTCGCCAACTTTGTATAAATGGTATTAAAGATTACATTTTTTCCTGATCATGCCAAATTTGATCACCAGGAAACAAGTCCTTTTAGCAGTTTGTTAGAGGGCTCCATCAGTTAGGTATTTTATCACCTGTGCTCTGAGGGGTAAACGGTGTCCCTCTTAAGTCTGAACTTTTCGGTGTCCAACTGACGATCGACTCAGCTATTCGGTCGATCAGATACTCGTCAATCACAACAGCTTCCATTGTTTTCTCCTTACCCTTCCATGTCTGCTGGCAGAGACTCGTCAGTTGGTACCTCTACCCTTTCCTTGTGCTGAATTAGTAAATTCCTCGCATATGTACGTGTAGTCGTCATTGCCTCCACTGACGACACTCCAAAAGCTCCATGCATCTTTCAGCTGTTGCCTGACGAGCCATCACTATCATTTCAGCTGCTACAATACGCAGGCATGTGGAAACTGAGGAATCTTTTCAGAAGGTTCCAGAAGAAGAATCTTCTCTCCGACAAGTGTTGCTCACTCTCATGCTCACCAGCTACACTGTGGCACAGGTCAACTCGTCTCTCCGGTTCACTTAACTGGTGCCAAATGGCAGATAATCCTATGGCCCGGTGGTGCCAAGTCCAGATGCTCCGTCGATGTGACATTGCTCGATCATCGCGCATTGGAGTTCCTGCTCGTTGTTTTCATGCTGCGATTTGTTTATGCAAATATCGTACGTCGACATTGAGAGACAGTATCTTAGTGGATGTGATTATATATGCCCTTCTATGCAGCAACTTCCTACTTACTGCCTTTCCGGTATGATAGGATGTGATCATGCGAGCAAATGAGCAATTGAGCATATGCGCAGTGCGGTCAGAAAAGTAGGTAAGCCTAACCTACCAAAATAAACTCTGACACTTCTTAATCGGCTCTGAACCTGATGCAGGAATATGAAACCTAGTTTGACATCTTGTTGGGCCTTTGACCTCTTGCTGTATTGTCAGTCAGCACCAGCTTGATCCATTGCAAGAGGTGAGAATACAGATGTCCATGCATGCAGCGTGCACGCCATGATTCTTCAGAATCCAGTCCTAACTTTCCAGTGCTTCACCACCTTTACAACAAGATGATAAATGTGCACCACTCCACCAGTTTTCCTAAAGCAAGGTGCAGTATTCCCTAATCGGGTGAATTATGTGCAAGTGTAACACCGGCGTGACGCTTTGAAAGTCTGTCACCTTGACTATTCATGTCTAAGAGCTGTTTGACAAATGGAGGATCATCTTGCTCCTGCTGTGGTTAGGTACTACTAGTACTACTACTAAGCTCCATGCATCTCTCAATCTATACATGGATTCTGCACGGCACTACAGCGTGGAATCGCTTTTGGACAAGAGGAACTGGATGGCATTCATCGAACCAGAACAGCAGAATAATCTTATCCTGGTCTGCAGGTCCGTCACCATGATTCTGCTATCCTGACGTTCTGAAAAAACACACGTACCTGTCAGGTTTTCACAAAGCCTGGGTTGGATATGCTGCATTTTGTCGATAGATTTACGCCAGTTCGATTTCTTAGCGATGAATTGTGACCAACTCACCATGTGACATTCAGATGAACAGTGACACGTCAGAGGGAGGACACGATCGATTTGGTGACTGCATTGGTTGGTGATGAACAGAGCGTCCAAAACTATGGCACAAAATATCATGCGTGCCCAACAACCTGGAGAGTGATGAGCTGCAGAGAGCCAGATCATGGCAGCACCTGCTGTGGATCTGGGACGAGCAGTCTTAGCCTGAAACCAAAGCTGTTTCTCCCAGTGCTCGTCCTAGATGTTCGTGGTCCTCCTGCTAGGAGAGTAATGCACTGCAGACTAGAGCAGTAATGAAAACACAGTGATAAAATCCAAGGACTTGCGTCCAGCATGTAGATCAAGGTTTCATGAATAACTTATGTCCAGATCAACACCTGTGCGTATAATACTGTCTAGGTTCAGACTTTTACAGTTTGTGAAATACTACATCCCAAAAATGTTTCCAAAGATAGCTGTGAACACGCGAAACGGTGAAGATGAACTGAAGCCTGAAATGGCAAGGAGGCAAATGGTCATGCAGTCCTGTATCATCTTCAGCCATGGCAAAAAGATTGCAGTGATAAAAGAGAGGACCCCAGCAAGGCAGCAATGTGCATAAGCATACCCTCCAGCGGCACCACCACAAAGATGCAGAGCTGAGCCCGAGCCCAAGTCATTCTTTTGAGGCCGGCAGGCAGGCAGGCATGCCTCCGCATCGCTTCAGTGAATATCTATCTAGCCACAGATGAAGAGTGAGATGCCTCGCTTTCTTGCTCTGGCCATGCCACTGTGCAGCATTCACTCGTGGCCTTTTGTGATCACTGATCAGCACTCGAGCCTTTCCATGACCACAGAAAACAAGTTGGACGGATCCGTCCGTCACCTTGAAGAGGAGGCTGTGGAAGCTGGTTCTGGTTGGGATGGATCCATCACCTTGGATTGGATGTGCATTGGCATTGGCATTGGCATTGGCAGTGACCCCAGCACAGACTGAACACTGATAATAACTGGAGATCATGGCAGTACAGTGCTTTGCCTTTGCAAAGAGAGGCTGGCCCCCACCAGGGGTTTGAATGGCACGCCTTTGACCGTCTCACAGTGCTGCAACCAACATCAGACTGCGCTCTTCAACACCGAGTTGTTGTCAGTTGAGGAGCTGATCTACACCTACCTGATTAAAAGGCTCCAGATTTGAAGCTTATGATCAGATCAGCTCAAAGAGATTACATGCAGGCATAGAAGATTGTGGAGTAGGACACAGTAAAAGCTGATAGCAGGTGAAAAAGTTTTTTCACTTGGGTGCTGCTATTTCGGAATTGGTGACAGAGTAAGGTTGAAAGGCAGAATGCATCCGTTTCAAGTTGCAACTTTGGCCTCTGCAAGGGTAAGGCAGCCTTTCCTCTTTTTTACCTCTCCTGTCACTGGTCAGTTTGATGCGGTTCGTCTCCCAACAAGTCCATGATTCTTGGGGCTTGAAACGATGAGCAAGATTCCCCTTTTCTAATCTGATGAAGGTTAAAAAAAAAGTAGTATCAAGCAGAAAATATTCACACAGCCTCGCTTGATTCAAGTATCCCATGGCATCAACATGCAGCCAGCGCCCAGCAGTAAAATACAATATTTGCCTTGTGCTGCAAAGATAGATAGATAATACAAACAATCAACAGGCCCAGCATACAAGAGAGAGAGTGGGGATCAATCAATCAAAGAATCGATTCAGGCTTGTCCTGGTCTGCTGCAATCTAACTAGACCCCTTGTTCGCTTCTCCTCAACCCCTTGTGCCTGCTCGTGTAGTGGCTGTCACCTGCACGCACAAGCACAGCCCCCCCTGCCGCGCTGTAGATCTGCGCTCGCTCGCTCGTTCGCTGCAAACATTATGCCTGCATGCCTTTACAAATCCCTCTGAGAGCCAGAGCGAGCGAGGAGAGGAGCCCTCAATCATGTGCTCGTACTCCACCTGCAACTCGCTGGCTTCTGAGAGAGATCACATGGTGAACCAACCGGGAGCGCCATTGTTTAGGGCAGGCAGCATTAGCAATGGCTCGGCTGTGCCGTGCATGTTCGTCTCGTCGGGTCGGGGAGACCGGAACTGGGTTGGTCGTGGCGGTCCAGATCCGAAGATGCCCGGTTGCGGTTGAGTTGTCCTCTCCGGCGATTGGCCGCTGCATGGATGGGTGCGGCAACTTGTGGATTGCCATGTTCATGTCCCGGCAGCAGTGCACAACTGCACACACATTAACACTGGCTAAAGAGAGAGAGAGAGAGAGAGAAACAGGAGTTAGTTGATGAACAGCAAAGCGCTTGATGGACGAGGCAATGCGGCTCCAAAACAGCTTTTTATGTAGTTAAGTTAATAACCAATTCTCTTCAGATTTTTCAAACAAGTTTTTCACCTATAAGAAGGAATGATGGCCCTGCCTGATTAAATGCTTGGTGTAAATTTGTGGCATTTGTTGATCGATGCAGCAAAATTTCAAGGAAGAGTTTTTTTTAATTGAAATACTAGGTCTGCTCAGAAGCAATCGTCTAAATTTATGGTTGGTAGCCAAACATTTCTAAGGTCATGTTTGGATACCGATGGATTTTAGGAATCTGATTTTCAAAACATATAATGGATCCAAACAATACCTGACTGTATATGCCTTGGATTGTATGGGCAGAGAGTAAATCATGTCCAGGGTGCATTTTCTTTAGGTAATACGCACAAGCACAATCTAGATTCCTATAATCCTTGGAAACCAAACGACGCAACCTAGAAATGGGATATTTCAAGTTTTCGGCGAACTAGGTTCAGAAACGGATTCCTCCTCACATCACATCTATAGGCTCAGTATAATCAGTCACCTCATCCAGAGACACTGCACGTACCAGCTGAAGCCGTTGACTGATCTCGCCGCGGTTCAGATTACAGAAGAATATGTTCTTGCAATCCAGCTTCCACAAATACAAAGCCGCTTTGCTTTTCCTTTTTTTTCCCAGTAAAGCAAAGCAATATATCCTCTGCTGATGTTTTGACAAAAGATGCGCTCTCGCAGTGCATTTCATTTCACCATGAGCTTTGACATTTGGGGGTGCAGTAGATGATGAGTGGTTCTTTCCCGGCACAAGCATCAGGGTATCTGTCGTCATGAGCTCAAGTGCTTTCTCTCTCTAGGATTTAGTGGAGCACTCCTCTTTCTAGGGCTCCTCAGACGCATGTGGGCACGCTGGTCATGTGTAATCTTGGGTGTGTTTAGATGGTTGAAAAAAACACTGTTCCGAACTGAAAAGCACTGTAGAATCACTGTAGCATTTTTCGTTTGTTTGTGGTAAATATTGTTTTACTATGGCCTAACTAGGCTCAAAAGATTCGTCTCGCAAAGTATATCTAAACTATGCAATTATTTTTTTATTTCATCTACATTTAGTATTTTATGCATGTGCCGACATTTTGATGTGACGGGGAATCTTCTTTTTGTATAGTAAATTTTGGAAGAAAATTAGGGTACTAAACAGGGCCCTTGGATATTTAGGAACATGGCCCTGCTACCTCAATCAACAAAGGGTGGGAGAAAAGGTGATGTGACAAAAAACAAAATAAACCCAAAAACAAAGTAGTAGAAGAAGAAAAACTAAGGTGTTGACACTCTACTATAAAGTAAGCTTAGAAATCCAATCTCATCACTGTTTCGCATATTCATATGATTGCAGTCCCTGTTCGCCCCGGGCTCCGCCCAGCAGGAAGCAGTTAGGAGTTAAGCTTGTGCTTGAACGGCTCATAATCATGATGTGCAAAAGCGGTAACTGGCCATGCTTTGCTTTCCTCATAGTATGCCGCAGTTCGGTTGAGCCATGAAGTCTGACAGGATCTGAATAATTTAAAACCGCCAACGCCTCTGCAGATTTTGGAACACATGCCTGACTGAATGGCGCCTAACTTTGAGAGGAGATAATCGATTGGGGAGATGATCCATGTCTCCGGCCGTGCGTGCTGATGGCCCGGCCGGGGAAAAGGAGTACCTCACTCGACTTTTGCTAGTTTTGGGCTAGCTGGGTTAAAATAGCGGAGCATGCAGCGCCGCGGTGAATCAACTTTACGACATCATTTCCATCCTTTTTACCCAACATAATGAGCCTGGGAAAGGCGTGGTTTAGAAACGTAATGAGGAGAAGAGAGAGAGAAAAGCACGGCAATCATAAATTGCAAGGGGAAAGATGAACTTTGCCATGAATTCGTTCCCCCCTGTAAGTAGGAGTAACTCTCACATGCCTATTTGAACCTAGACTGCTGATTGCTGAAGCATACATTTGACTGAACTTTCTTTTTCTTTTTTCTTTGAATTGAAGGAGTATATATATTCGGGGACTCAACTATACAAGTATTCCTCCAAATTAAACTACCATATGCATGCAGATATGCAGTAGCAGTGGCCCTTGCCCTAATGTAGCGTAATAAATCTTGCACACACCGAGTGCTGTTCCACATGGCGCATAGCAGGTGCAACTTTCCGCGGAGGTGAATCCGTCACAGTAGCCCTCATCAGATCACATAGATGGCCACCATTGCTCCTGCCTGCTTGCCTGCATCTCGAACAACCAGAGCCTTTGCAGTTGCAGTACAGAACGAACACCCCTGCCTCTTTTCTTTTCTTTTCTTTTCTTTTCTTTTTTTTCCTTCTTCCATGCCCGCTAGCTTTGCATGCAGTTGAAGCATGCATGAGGTCCACTAGATCTGCCGGATTTCCCGATCTTTCTTCGCTTGAGGCCGAGTTGGAACAGCAGCCAATTATTTGACATGATGCGTCAATAAGGATGGCGAGGAACAGCGACGGATCCCAACCGCTAGGCCTCGAGGCTCCATCATGCGATAACTCAACAATCCGGCGGTCTAGCTAGCTAGGGGTGATCGGAAATTCAGAATCGATGGAAGATCTCCTGTTGTGGGGAGGTCGCGATCGGCGGCGTCCGGACACTCTCGATCCATCGGTGGCCGCAGCTTTCAGTAATCCGCGCGCCTTTCAATTCGGGAGCTCATCAAACCTGCTTTAGATATTACCACAAAAAAACAAGCCGGATCAGAGTTACATCACCTCACCAGGTGGTGTCGTGGTGGTAAAAGCTGTTGGCGGGTAATTTCCTTTCTTTTCCACTGCAATGCACTGCACTGCACTGCAAATATATCTGTTGGCGGCGGCCGGCTTTCAAATTCAATCACCGACGACGAACAGCAAGAGTACAACTAGGCCAACTATTGGCGACAGGCAGCCAAGGCAAGCAGCAGTCAAGGAGGCCAATGAGTTTGCTTTGCTGGCGGTGAAGCCCTTTTTCACCGGCTGCAGATTTCACTGTCCGTCCTCTGAATCTCTAGCCCTCACGCTCGCTTGTTGGCATTTCACTCACTCGCTGAGTCGCTGGGCCGGGGACGGGGCAGCCAGCCAGTCAAACGACGGATCGATGCATCTCCATCATCATCGGCCGGTCATCACTCCCTCATCATTTGCCACCCATCTCCCCGTCGTCGTCTCCTTCTCCTGGCCCGGATCCACCAGGGCTTTCCTTGTAGGAGTGGTCGCCATCCACAGCCAAACGAAGGCGAGACAGGGAAAGGCTGTGGGTGCGTGGTGGAAGCTGTTGCAAGAGCATCAGCGTGATATTTGCACGCACCGGGAGCTAGTGAAGCCTCATCATCAAACCATCATCATCGTCACATAATCGCTAAACCTGCTGGAGCTGATGGTAGTATAGAGCTGGCCGTCGCTGTCGCCGGCCGACTGTGGACGGCGAACACGTCGGCGAGAAACTAGGGCTGTCAAGACAAAATGGACGACAGGCAAGGCAATCATCACTTGATGGACCGGGGCCTAACCATGCAATGACCCCCTTTGCTGACCTTACCTTTCAGTAGTAGGGAGGGAGGGAACCCCATGGATAGAGCTTTCAAGGTTGAGACTGTAGGTCCTCCAGTAATGATAGCAACAGCCAAAGCGCGGGATTCAGATGAGATAACGAAATGACAGGCGCAGGGACTTTCCAAAACATCAACTGAGATCTCAAAAAACTTTGAGACACGGGACATTAATCGGAAAATTTAACAATATAGCTCAGTTCAGGAGGTTTTGATCATAGTGGTAGTTCCCAAACACAAAAATGGAATGGAAAATAGGCGGCAACCGACGACGACGACAGCAGCAACAACAACAGAAAGGGAAATTTCTAATGAATTTAATCTGACAACAAGCTTCACATCGAAAAAATCAGAGAAACCACGGTGGTTGCGCCGGCTTAGAAAGATGGCGATCATCAGACCGGAGCCTCCCAGAGCAGCAAACAAAACTGAGGCAGCCATCAAGCCCCCTCGAAGAAGCCTGCTCTGCTGCGCTTATGGCCTTGATGAGGTGGAAAACTTTAGGATCCGCTGGTATGAATTCCTACTAGAATTAGAAAAAAAGCATCAATTGAACACCCAGGCCGTCTTCCGCTCCAGCACAGTGCTTGAAAATCCTTCTCTAGAAATGGAAGAGAAAAATGTATCATATCTGTATCTCCAGCAACTTACATATAAGGAACTCAGCATATCAGATGCAGCAACATGAGACTCCTCCCAGGCCGCCATCCATCCGCAGAAGAATTTTCACAGGATCTTCACAAACGGTGGCACATCTTCCCTTGGCCCATCGAGTGACCGGTACATGTATAAGATGTCCACACCTTCGTTCCTTTCATTCTCAGGCTGGCCATTTATCAGCTCCACCACCATTCGTGGCAACCGCCGAGCCACCTCCTTGCAGCCTTGCAGCGTCAGGTTGCAGCCTGACATCCAGACGAACCTCATGTTGTAGAAATGGTGCATCCCAGAGAGGAGGCCGGTATCGCCGAAAGGGCAGTCTCTTATCTCGAGCTTCTCTAGCTTTGAGCAGCCCTGGAGGATGTATCGCAGCGCCACATCACTATTCCCAGCAAACGCCACGGAGAGCGTCCGCAAGGACTTGCCATGCGTGCCAATGTACTCAAATGCCCGGTCGGTAAGCTGCCCGGATGTGGATAGCCTGGTAAGCTTGCTGCAATTCCGAACGATGGCGCCGAACCCTTCATCCATCGGCTGCCCAGTCACATGGTCGGGCTGGTGCCGTCCCATGATGCATAGCCGGAATACCTTGAGCTCAGGGCAGCTCTGAGACATGGCGACAACAGCCGCGTTGGTCATCGTCTGGCAGAAATACAATATTGAACGGAGCTCGGGGCAGCCCCGCGAGATGGCGGTAAGGCCAACCTCCGATACCAGCTCGTCGGCGTCCTCGTGCGCATTCACTGGGAGCACGCGAAGGGACTGGAGCTTCTTGCAGGAAATGGACACGTTCTGGAGCCCTTCGTCGCGCACGGAGTCGAGCACCTAGCGAAGAAGCAGGCATCCAGTTTAGTTAGTCGCGCACGGAATCAGATCGTCATCAGCAAGACATGACAGAAGCAGGAAAGCTAATCCGATTCCGAGGAAGGAAGGAATCCAGTTTAGTTTAGTACCCATAGCGTCTCAAGGTTGTAGCATTGGCCGATGAACATGACGATCTGGTTGGGGGTGACCGGGCTGTAGCTCAAGTCGAGCATCTTCAAGTTGGAGCACACGACGGTGATGGTGGGCAGGTACTCCTGCGCGAGGTCACGGAAGCCGGAGAGCGAAACGAGCGTGCGCTCCCTCCCCGCGGCGCCGAACGCCTCGAACATTTGCGCGAAGCCGATGTCGTCGCCGCCGCCGTCGGCCGGGCGGAAGGAGCCGGTGCCGAGGTGCGAGAGGCGCGGCGCGTGCGCCATGAGGCGGCGCAGCTGGCCGAGCGAGACGTGCTGGTTGACCCCGAGGCGGGTGAGGCGCGGGGACCGCGCCACCAGCGCCTCGAGCGCGGCGAAGTCGACGGGCGGCTCGTAGCACTCGAAGGAGAGGGACTCCAGGCCGGTGGGCTCCGGCGGGAACGCCTCCACCCAGTCCACGGCCGCCTCCTGGTCCTCCTCGGCCATGTCGCACTCCACGACGTCGAGCACCCGCAGGCCCCTTTTGCAGTCGAGCCGTTCAGGCGGAGGGATAGACAGACACAGACAGAGAGACAGACAGGGAGATAGGTACCTGCAATGGGAGGCGATGGATGCGAGCCCGCGTGACGAGAAGCCGTCGCAGAGGTGCAGCGAGATGTCGCGGAATGAGGCGGGCGCCGAGCGCGCCAGCAGGTCGAGGTCGGCGTCGGTGACGGGGATGCGCTTGAGGTAGAGCGACGCGAGGACGGGGAAGTCCCCGCCGGCGACGGCGGCCGCCCACGGCCGGAAGGCGGACGCGTCCCAGCCTTGCGGGAGGAGGTTGAAGTCTGCGAAGCGCGGGCGGCCCTTGAGCAGGAGCGCGCGCGCGCTGGGGAAGCGGCGCGCGGTGCGCGCGGCGGAGACGGCGAGGAGGTTGCGCACGGCGACGGAGGCGCGGGTGGCGGACTCGACGCGGTGCCAGGAGCGGCACACGAGCGAGGCGGCGCTCCGGTCCCGCGTCGCGTGGAGGAACTGCAGCACCGTCTCTAGGACGTTGTCCAGGACCTGGTCCGCGGGCGGCGACTCCCGCGGCCGCTTCGTGGGCGGCGGCTGGTCCTCGTCCTCCTCCGACATGGCGGGCTGCCGCGGCGCCGGCGGGCGGAGGCGCCCTAGTGGGAGGGAGGGAGGGAGGGAGGGAGGAGACGGCGGAGGAGGTGGAGCGGGAGCAGAGAGCTGGTGTGGGGGAGAGCAGCGGCTGCTGGAGGTGGAGGAGGCGCTCCCTCTCTCTCCCTCCCCTTCTGCTCGGCGGGCGGGCGGGCTTGGCTGGCTGGGTGGTGGGGTGCGGGGGGAGGTGGGTGTGAGGTGTACTTGTGTTCGCCTGAGAGTCAGTCGACGCAGCCGCCGCTTGTGTGTTGCGTTGCTGCGGCCTGCCTGGTGGGGCCGGCCCGGCGGTAGATCTCTCCTCCTCCGCTTGCCAGGGAAGCCGAGCCGACGGACGGTAGATCTGGCCCCCTTTTTTTTTTTTTTTTCAGGTGCCAGGGAGTAAAAACCATGCCCCGTTTCCCGTTTTCCCCGACTGTTCACGTGCTGGCATTTTCGTTCACTGACGGGGATTAGTAGTGGTGCACAGTGGACTCGGCCCACCTGTGTGATTGCATGGAGCTGCTGCCTCCCTAGTGTTTAGTGGCCGTTGGTGGTGCCTTGCTTGAGGACGGAGACATTTTGGCATCCTACTCTGAAATTTGACGATGCTCGCTCCGGACGTGGACAGTGGGCTTTTTTGTGTAAAACTCCGGTTTCGGATGCGTAAACCCAAAAGGTTTATTATCACTTCACTAGCTTGTATTGAGGATTATAGCTACGGAACCCATTGCTATTATCAACCAAAATCCATGTGTTGTCTATGAGCTTGGCTGGTCATCAGCCGGGGGACGAGAGACGACGAAGAAAGCTAGGCGCGGTTGAGGAGAAACCCACTTGTCAGCCATGGCGTTGAACGGGTCAGACAGATCCATGGACCAGCTGGGGCGCTCGCGCGGAAAGCGCTCCAAAACCAAAAACCCAGCGCAAAAACTAATAAGCACCCCACCCCACCCCACAGTGCTGCCGAGTCCACATGCATGCAGCGAGGGAGAGGAAGAGGGAGAACGGGAGATAGGCCAAGGAGGGAGCTGGTGGTTTGTTTTTGTTTCTTCCCACATCTTTTATTGCGCTTGGTCGGCCTTTCGGGGCAGGGCGTGGCTGTCAGCCGAGGCATTGGGATTCTTAAGCGCCACGCAGTTGTTTAAGCCTCTCCCCCCAGGCGAGGCCGGCTTAAATCCTAAACACTCCCTGTAGACAAAAAAAAATAATACAATGGGGGGCACAGCTCATAATGTCCCGGCTGGGCTGTCTATACTGTATTGTTCTCGTGATCCGTAGCGGAGATGCCGGTCGATCTGAATGGCAACGGATCGAGAACCCTAAACTGGATGTTCAGAAACCTGATTGATTATCGATCGGCGGCGGTTTTCGCTTAATTAGTTACTCTCGGGTTCTAGATCAGGTTTCGTTTCTGCATGCCCTTTTCGAGTGACATGCCAGGAAGAACATGGCATAGCACTGGATGCCTCGATATGTTCCGATCAGCTAGCGGTGGCCCTCCTACTGTCCCTCGGCTAGAGCAGTTCAGAATGAGCATTCGGTGCCTGCACTGCAGTCATCTCAGATCATCTCGAGGCCAGTAGTAGTCTTTCCTCCTGTCCTGTGTGACTCGACCTGTGACTGTGAGGCGGCTACCTGTGTGTGACCGTGATTACTCGTCCTCACACATCGGTCAGAGGACTTGTGTGATGCCTGGCAAATTTCAGGCACAAGCTGCGCACTGCACCACACAAGTACACATATCTCTCCATATCTGAAGCATCCATCCTTTCAATTTCATCACAGTATATATATCTTTTTGTTTCAGAAGAGAAAAAAAGGGGCAGCTTCAACTTCAACCACGCAATAAGCAAAGATCAAATACAGTGTCTTCTGCAATGCAGTGCAATCAAATGCGAGGTGGCTAGGAGATGATAGTAATAATAAGTATACGAGCAGTGGTACATGTTCTCTCATTCCAGACTCAAGATAGCAGTACAGTAGTTATCGCATCATGTCTCGGCTCTGGACACCTCACGCTGGGCGGTGGGTGCAGCATTAGTTACTTCTGATCCGCCGCATCAGTTTAATCCCTGCTGCACCCCCGGCCGCCGCCTCTTGATTATTTAGCGCAGCTGGCATGAGATGAGAGATTCAAAAAAGGCCCAGATCGCCGATCGTGCTGCTGCGACCTGCGAGCAGCAGGCAGAGCACCGCCGCGGCCGGCGCGGTCTCTTTGATTTCGTCTTCCCGACGATCAGGGCTGCAGGTGAGCTGTCCATCTCCAAAAACCACACCAAAAGGCCACGCACTATAATTTGACCTGGGCGAGATATCATATTATTGCAACTGCCCGCGCGCACGGAGGGAGAAGCGGTGCCAAAAGCCGGCACCTTTCTCAGTGGACTTGCTTCCTTCACGGCATATTCTGCTTCAACTTATCATTTGCAACTCGAGCGCTTAAAAGTACACGGACGCCGGTGGACCAGACCGTGCATGTATTCACCATTCAGAGAACTGGGCGTGGGGGTTTTTCTGACTAGCCTGAATGCCTGATGATCATCCTGCTGTGTATGTGCATCGTCCTTGGCAGATGCAAGTATTCCGATCTGCTCATCTTTTGACCTCTGGTGAGGTGCCCGGCGAGAGATATTCCGATTTTGTTCCGTGCTTAAAGTCAATTACCTCGCTGAAAGATGGCGATAAAAGGCGAAGCTACCTAGCTGAGACTCTCCACTTTGCTGCACCCTGGTGGCCTCTCGCGATATTGCAAGGCAGGGGGTATCTTTCCCTCTCCTCTTGCTGCCAAACCTTGATTTTTTTTTGTGTGTGTGATCAATTATTTCTCTGCTCTCCATGTTCGCCGCTGATTGATCTGTCCAATAAACCTGCACGGACTCTGCAGGCATTGTTTTTTTAGAAAAGGGAAAATAATATCGCACTGCACGGTGCCATGTGACGCCATATCAACCTCTGTACATGAAAGGATATAATTTTCTTGAGTATTTGCCAAGATAAACTATTTTATGTCATGGTGGGAATACATTTTGATCTGTCCCATGTTAATTGCTATTATATGGTGCTGACCATACGCTGTACTTTCTATGATTTGTTTACACAAGCTGGAATCAAGACTCAACTGTCTAGAGATCCCTAATGCTTAGTAGCATTCACATCTTGTTGCGAGGCACTTATGCCAGGTATTATCGTAAAAGCATATTCAAACAATCAATCTAAATCATGCTAATTGCTGCGTTATAGGTTAAGTGTACTGTACCCGGAAAAGCATTTCCTTTTCTGTTTCTGCTCATGTCGAGCTTTATTGTTCTATCATCATATTATTTTTTGGGGGGGGAGGTGGAAGATAAGGACGACTTGAAGGCAAAAGAGGGAGGACGATCATATGGCTCTTCTCTTCTCCTCCAATGAGGGTCATCTATTACTTGACACATGGGGGAGGAGCTACAATGACGTTTGATTTGATGATATCCGGGGGCCACTCACAAAAACTAGCAAGGTAGGATAAGTCTTCTGCAAGCATATGCTTCTTGTAATAACAAGTCCACATACTCTGAATTCATGGAGCCTCAGTCCATGAAACTAAAAACGGAAGTGATTCGTTTCCAATGTCAGAAACTACTTGTTCAGTAAAAATGTCTGGTTTTCTTCAATGGACGCCAAAGGCCCACACACGCCCACATCCGGGCATCCCAGTCTTTCCCAGTGCTAGCTGCGCTCCATCTCCCTCTCAAGGAAAGTGCGTTGCCTTTTGCAGCTTCCATGCTCCCAACCGGGCTGCTTCATTTGAATAACACTGCTCCAAGTCTAATGCGAGCAGACCTTATCAAAAAAAAAAAAAAAAAAGTCTAATGCAAGCAGACGAAGATGGTGGCATTCCAAATAGATATTAGTAGTGGTCATCACTCACCAAAAGGATCGGCGGTTAGGTTAAAGCGATGCTAACCGTTTGGTGGTGTGCGAGCGAAGCCGAACCGAAGCGTGGGTAGACGAGGACCAATCCGGCTCCCAGCTTTTGCCGAGGCCCCTTGTGCCGTGCATGTCCAAAGGTGGCCGCCTTCCCGCCCGCTCTGGCCTCCGATGAAAAAGCTTGGTTTGGTGGTAGGTCGCACAGGGAGGCGCCGCGCAACCGCAACGCCGACGCCACGCCTGTGTGTCGGGGGTCGCGATCGGATCGTCGGGAACGGAGACGCGGCTGGATCGGCGGGCGTCGCCGCGCTTCGCGGCCGCCCCCCGTGCCCCCCACCTGATTCCCGCACGGACGCGCGCCGCCGCAGGCGGCAAAGATTCTGCGGGTGGAGGGGCTCGAGGTCGAGGGGCCAGCCAACCGACGAGCCCGGGCTTCCTGGGCCGGTTGTTGCTTACGCGGACGTGCGCGAGCCGCGACTCGCGAGCGTGTGGCTCCCTCGCGGCTGGGCCGGTGCGTCCATTACCTTACCTGAAAGGCCGGAGCCCATGGGCTGCAGAACGGCCTGGCTGGCTGAGCGCCCAGGCCTAAAGGGTTCACGTGTGTGCTTTCTTGTGGCCGGTGTTGGTTGGAACCTTCGAGAGGATCCGTGGGCAGAGTGGAAAGGACAACCCGGAATTTTAGCCGTTGGAAAGTGGAATCCCACGTGGGGCCCATGAGCTAGCCTGGAGGACGACCGACAGGCGTCCTTGGGGTTGGGGACGCGTCGCATTCACATCACACGCGGCGTTGGATTTCGAGTTTGAAAACTCACACGCCACACGATACGTCGATACAGCGAGCGGATACTATTTCAAATTGCGCCGAATATTGGGGTTGTTTAGTACTCCAATCTTCTCCCAAAATTCACTATGCAAAAAGAAGATTTCTCGTCACATCAAAATGCCGGCACATGCATGGAATACTAAATGTAGATGAAATAAAAAATAATTGCACAGTTTAGATGTACTTTGCGAGACGAATCTTTTGAGCCTAGTTAGGCCATAGTAGGACAATATTTACCACAAACAAACGAAAAGTGCTACAGTGATTCTACAGTGCTTTTCAGTTCGGAACAGTGTTTTTTTCAACCATCTAAACACATCAGGGTAAAAAAAAATAGAAAACTGCTTCGTGGCTAAGCATTTTTGCAGGTCAAGTCGACCTTGGAGCGACGTGCTTAGCGATGACTCCACCGCGTTTCAGATGACAAAACAGTGTGTATATTTTCAGAAATTATGGAAACTATATATATTCCGGCACCGTTTTAGGCACGGCAGAGAGCCAGAGACCCCAAATAAAAATTCCACAATCCAAACGTCCCTCGCCCGTCCACGAACGAACCGCGAACATCGGTCCCAACGCCCCCACGCGCCGCGCCGCCCCATCCCCAGCACACCGGCGACATGAATCCGCCCGCAGCAGCCGCGCCCGCCGCCGGAGGGGACCGCGCCGCGGCTGCCCCGGGGTACGCGCCGTACCCGAGTCTCTCGCCGGAGGACGTGGCCCCGCCTCCGCCACCGCCACCGTACCATGCCGCCGCCGCCGCCGCCGCGCCGTCTGCCTATGGAGGCAACCCCTACATCTCCACCCCCGCCGGCGGCGCCGCGACCGCTCCGAAGAGTGCGTGCACCCTCCACGCCTTTAATCTGGCCTCCGATGGCGGCCGAGTGGACCGGAATTTGGATCGTTTTCTCATTCCTCTGGGTGCTCTGTGTTTTTGCAGATACGATGGACTCGGTGAAGGACGCGCTCGGGAAGATGGGGAAGAGGTTCGGCGAGGCGGCCCGCAAGACCGAGAACATCACCGGCAACTTCTGGCAGCACTGTGAGCTTCGATTCCATACTCGCCTTTCACAAAATTCAGCTCTGAAGTTGTCGCGTTGTGTTTTCTGTCAATTTCTTAATTGTGTCGAATCGTCGGTGCATTTTATTATCGTGGTACGGAATTGAGTTGTCGTTCAGTTGTGCTGTTGCTTTGCCACATTGGAATTGGCGTGTTCATGGGCAACAAACAGAGGGGCAACTGATTTAGTTTATTCTACTTTCACTTTATTCCATTGTTAATTCAGGATTGCTTCTGAGCATTGCATATTATGATAGTGCTGGATTAAGGTGCCTGTCTAATAAGACCTATGGACTGTTCTGTGCAATTCCTTATTGTGGTATCTTTGAATGGTTGAATTAGACGTGTATTAAGTTCATTGTCACTTTTTCAATATGAATTTTTGTTCTACCCATTTTCATTATATGATGCCCGATGCCTTATTTGTACATTGTTAGTAAGACAAATTAGACCTATACTGTACAGAACTACAGACTATAGAGAATTTGAAGGATGATCAGATCATCCTGGTATTTTCTTATGATGCATATCAATTAATATAGTTGTGCTGGAAAGAAATTTCATCTCTAATTGTTTTCTGGATAGGTTGATTTTATGCATCCTTGTATTTATATCAGTGCTTTGGGTTCTCATATGGCATGCACAATTGAACTTGTTTGCATTTGAACAGTGAAAACTGGACCAAGCATTACCGATGCAGCAATGAGCAGGATCTCCCAGGTCACCAAAGTCATTGCTGAAGGTGGATATGACAAAATTTTCCATCAAACTTTTGAGGTCGCCCCTGGCGAAAAGCTCAAGAAGCCATATGCATGTTATTTGTCAACCTCGGCTGGTCCTGTAATGGGTGTGCTTTATCTGTCCAATGTAAAACTGGCATTCTGTAGTGATAACCCACTTGCATACCAGGTTGGAGACAAAACTGAGTGGAGCTATTACAAGGTAATTATGTTGATTGCTGAGTTTTGCCTTAGTTCAGGAAGTATAATGTTTGTTTGAGGAAATGCAGGTTCATACTGAAGCTTATTTCATTATAATATATATAACTAGGCTTAGCTCTTACCTAGTTCTCTTGAAACGATACGCCTTGCACTACTGTTTTGTATGAAAAATTAAACTAGTAGAATTCATTCAAACTGTCTTCATTCTACTTAGATCATACTTGTTGCTATGGTTCCTTCCTTGGCACTTGGGTATGAGCACTGTTTTCATCAATGCACCAATATGATTTTGTTTTTTTGGCAATCTCATTTGCTGGTATTATTCATTACTTTCCAATTCCCATATCCTTTTTAAAGAGTGTGTAACTTACAGTTTGTTTATCTATCTGAAAATAGGTGGTCATTCCCCTTGCTCAACTGCGATCGGTTAATTCGTCAACAAGCAGGACAAACACATCAGAGAAATACATTCAGGTGGTCTCTGTAGATAACCATGAGTTTTGGTTCATGGGCTTCGTGTACTACGACAGTGCTGTAAAGAATTTGCAGGAAGCACTTCAGGAGGCTCAGAGTTTACGTGCTCAGTGATGTTCATAGATTGGAATTAGCATGTGTTATACATTACAGTTGTGATATACTGTGTTTCAACAGTTTCAACTATTGTCCAGATTTAGATGGGTAGGTATCGGCTTTCCTGTGATTTGTATCAAGTTAAACCTTTGTTCCATATGTGACGTGCATCCTTTCATGTTTGCTCTCTGCTATGAATTCTCATCTGTCATGACACACTGGTTATGAGTATGAGCCCATTTGGCTCAAGCAGTATTAATGGGAGAGTCTGTTCCGAGTTTGTGCAGTTTGGGTTGGGGATTGGAAATGGTCGATTATTTCCATAGGCCGGAGCAGCATTGTCTTTTTTACATTAACAGTTTACCTGGCTTAGGTTAAGGCCTGGCTAGGCTAGGCAACGTGATCAGGCATGATAAGAAATTATGTTTCAGATCTGTCAATTTGTCTTCCGATTGATGTATGGGTAGAGATGTCTCAATTGATGGACTTCAATTGTTACTGCATGCAGCATAATGTATCAAAATCATACATCTGAAAAAGAACTGGCAGCGCAGGGCAAACACAGACAGGAGCCACAAAAATCGAAAATCTGTTTCAGTTGGAACATCTATGCACACGCCGTGGAACATCTATTATGTTTCACATAAGGAATGGTTGTAATTTATAAGCCTGCTCGGCTGTGCTTCAGGCCTCTTGGCTTCGCGCACCCTCTGGTGAACGTTTGCTTTAAATTAGATAAAGTTGAACTGCAGTATATTCACCAATTTAAATTTAAAACTATCATGATATGAGCAACAGTTTCAAAACCCTCGAAATGATGTGGCTTTAGTATTTCGCAACAACGTTTTGAAATAGTGGCTCACAAGTCTTGGGAATTTGAATGCGTTGCTGCAAGATCGCCAAAAGAACGGCAAGACCGCAGGAAGCTTCGGGACAGCACGCGGCTACGGCTGCAGCAACCCGTATTGCTTCACAACGACGCGTACCGTTCTATCATCAGATTGCCACCGTCACCGGTGACTCCACCGCCGTCCGATCTGCAACGTCAGCAAAACGGACCCCAAGTTTCCTCTCCCCTTGGAGTTGGAGGCCACCGGCGGGGATTTGCTTGGGTCGGGACTGGCAAATTCGCGTTTCTTCATACAGCCGATCTCGAGCTCTCGGGGCTCCGGGCAATCGGAGATCGCCACCGTCACATCCTCATGGCGAGCAGCTCCTACGGCTCAAGGTTCGCCCCCCACCCCTTTTGTGTTTGTTCCCCTCGTTACTGTAATGCTGGATTAGTTTGCGCCGTGATGCTGATCCCTAATATCCTAGTGGCCTACTTCCGATTTGGTTCCTCGCGGTGCTTGGTGTGGCCTGATCCCATCCTAGGCCCTTCTCGTGCGCATGATTCCTGCCTTCTGTTTTTAGCTTAGGTTGGGTTAGGTTTCAGAACCAGTCGGTGCTCTTCTTGGCGGCCAGAAACGCGTCGCGTACTGTGTACATTTATCTGAATGTTTGATTCTGCAGGGAAGGGCTGACGGTCAGGTCAGCTGCATCATCAAGCTCCAGCGAGATTTCGCTCCAGATCGACCCAATCAATGCTGATTTGGATGATCATATCCTCGGACTGCGAGGACAAGTCCGCAAACTAAGAGGAGTAAGTGTCTTCTAGGTTTTTATGTGAATGAAGTGTACTTGAGAAATCTCTCGATTTTTACTCTTCAAATGAAACCAATGTGAGAGCAGGAGGATGCTATGCATGTTATTTTCCCCCTGTACTTTAGTCAGACATCGATGATGTTCTTCTAAGCAGACCTATTGATTTAATAATACAGGTTGCTCAAGAGATCCAATCAGAGGCCAAGTATCAAAATGATTTCATATCTCAGCTGGTAAGTAACTACTTTCCCTAATAGTTTAGGGCAAATCCTGAAGAAAGCTCAATGGCTGATTGATAAGAATTCTGTATGTGTAGCTTGTTTGAAGGTTCCAATCACCCCATTGTAATAGAGATATACAAATAGGCTGTATTTGAGGTATTTTCCATTTGTGAAATGTTTCTAACCTCTATGTTCTATTACTTTACGTACCCATTTTAATTGGAATTGTTCATCTACATTTTCTCAAATGCATGTCACCTATCATATCTCTCTAGTTAATCGAATGGCCAAGGTTGGCAATTCCTTGAGCCTTTTGTTGTTGTTGGACTATATAATTGTTGTCCTTGTGCACCCATGTGGGCATCCTTTGCCTGCCTGATGTAACTTCTGGTTCTTTCTTAAATGAAATGACGCGCAGTTCTCCTGCGTGGTTCGAGAAAAAAAAAGATATTAAAACTTCACAAGGTAGTTGAAGTTAAAAGGGTTAACTGGAAGTATATTTTTAGTGTCATACATTTGGAATTCATTTGACATGGCTTGATACTTGGATTTTGGAATGGAGTCGGAGCATAAAAGAACTATTTAGCAAAGAAAATAGAGTGTAACCACTTAATCTAGCGTAACAGAGCACGTCATCCCTAAATGTGACTTTAAGTATTTTTCCCTGCCCTTTTCTGAAAAGTATATCCTAAAGAACCAGAGGTTACATGTCTCCCATGTTCCTTCTATCTGTCGAGACTCGAGAGCATGTGAGTGACGAATATGTGATGTGATGCATGATGTTATATTGTGCTGGAAACTTGGAATATGGCTATATGACAGTGTCTGATGTACAACTCTCCTTTTTCTTTGGTGTGCAGCAAATGACTCTAACTAAGGCGCAGGCAGGGGTCAAGAACAACATGAGGAGAATGAACAAGAACATCATACAGAACGGTTCAAACCATCTAGTTCATATTGTCCTGTTTGCCCTTGGCTGCTTCTTTCTAGTGTATCTGGTTTCAAAATTCTCCCGCAGATGAAATACAAAGGTTTGTTTTTTGCTATAAAGAAAGGAAAGCGAGAGAGAAATCTAGTAATTGGTATCACTGTAGCTGGGCCGATTCTACCATAGTAGAGTAATATACTAATAAGGCACGACATGTCTGATAGTTGATGGACATGAGGTTTGTTATTCTGTATGTTGTACAGAAATTTGAGGTCCTGTGGATACACCAAGTATGAGTGCTGGTTTACGTTTGCTGGTGGCACAACCCGATTTGTTGGAACGTCCATAGTAAAGTGTACAAATTGTATTTGCTTCTCCGTGAAAGCTGTTTCACATCGTACTTGAGTTGTATGGATGGACAATTGGATATATAGAGCATTCTCTTACCGGTAGGTCTAATACTACTTTGCGGATCAGAATCTCTGAACCATTTCTGCATTCCCATCTAGGTCTATGAAATCTCAGATCCTCAAACTTTTGATCTTTAGTTCAATCAAGGTTCAATCGTGGATTTGGATTTACACTTGAAATAAACTTGGAAGGTTTAAGGATATTTTGAGAGTCCATCGACCAAGATGGTAAAACAAAATTAATTTTGGGATTTATGGTGCAATTCACTCTACTTTGCTGCACTTTTGTTCATTTTTTGCTAGTTGCTACCTTGACAGCTCAAAGCCCACAGTTTATGCTACATGATGTTTGTGTTCCCTTGCCGCTCGTCGTCCAGAATTTGTTTGGTGTCTTTGTCCTCTTTCCATCTGCTGATCTGCACCTCTGTTCACAGCTTATGTACATCATTTTTTGCACAGGATAAATAAAGTGTTGTATTTGCTTATTTCAGAAAGGGTATCACTTGTGTTGGCCAGTGCTGCAAACCATGTAGACATGGCAATATATAGCTGAATAATTTCGTGTATTGATCTTTATTTGATACAAAACGTAGCGCATAATTTTGTCTCAGCTGTATAGCTCAGGTTACTACTCGGGGATAGGTGCAGATGTGCCTCACTCTGAGTAGAGATGGTAATAGGACCCGATTCTTCGCGGATAGAAGCATTTTCTTCCCCACGGGGGTTGAAATTTTCTCCCCCGTTGGGTTGGCTGGGATGGGGATGGGGAACATTCCCCATTTAGCTTAGGATGGGGGAACATTCCCCATACCTGTTCCCCCGATCCCATTTAGCTTGTTATCTTCTAAATCTAACAATTTATTCTACTATCTAACTCAATTTTTCATGTATCCGTCCACTTCTCTCCCTAACCAACCATAAATACTCTATTTGGAGGTCATTGCAACAAGGCTGATGCCATCTCTACTCTATTTTAGGCATATTAGTGACTAATGGCAGAATGTTATGGAAGAAAAATAATGGGGCAGAGATTATTCTCAGCACAGGGACAGAGATTAGAAAAATATTGTCCCGTCGTTGTTCGCGGGGACGGAGATTGGGAATTTTTTACTCACTACGGGGATGGGGATGGAAGGCATTCTCTGATGGGAAATTTCTCGTTGACATCACTAAATCCGAGATATATTGATCGATGACACTCCAAATGAGGTTTTACTAAATCTGAGATATATTGATCAATGACACTCCAAATGAGATTTTACTGGCGGCCTACCTCGATTATTATATTTAGATCCCAGAACAGAACCATCTCATGCACGCATCTTGCTGTATCTGCCAGAACCGATTATATCCCGTGCCTAAACAAGTGATATTATGCGCCCTGCCGTGCCTTGATTATAGTTAGGCAGTTACCAAACAACAGGCACGAGACACGCCGACCACCTCGATCGGCGACCTCGAGCTCGCCTCCGTATCCTTTACGAACACTAGCTAGAGGAAAAAAGACGATCAAGCCTCTGAATCAGTAACATACAGCTAACAATATGACAGCTCAAAGAATAGATAGCTAAGATTGAGTTAATTGACTGAAGGGAAACTTTGATCCAGCATAGATATACTTTATCATAGCAATCATCATATAAATACAACATACTATATGGGGTAGAGTACTTGCACGCAGTCAATAGATATAGATCAAGTTAAACAATTCAGACAAGTGCCTTACATAAGCCTAACAAACTGTGATAGGACGAAATAGTGGTTTTTTTTTTAATTTGGCCCTTTTTGCGAATTTTTTTCACAAAAAGACCCCTGGACAAACTTTGTCCAGAAATGGACCCTTAGCTCGGCGCTTTAGGAGACAGCGCCGAGGTGTGCCACGTCATACGCATCCGTCCCAGGTGGAGAAGTACCTCGGCGCTTGGTCAGTTAGCGACGAGGTAATGGTCAGTTAGCGCTGAGGTTCCTTACCTCGGCGCTCCATGACCCAGCGCCGAGGTACCTGGGCATAAATCGCCCTCCCTTCTTCCTCCTCCAGCCATGCCCTCATACTTCCCTTTTCTCTCTCGCACTTTCCTTTGGGCCAAACCCTAGGTTACTTCTCCCACCCGTTGGACGCCGGATCTAGGGTGGCCTACCTCCCCCAAGGTATCCCTCCATCTCATCCCATTGCGTAGCCGTGTTTGTTTGCTTGCATTGCCTTCAATTTGTTGAAACCCTAGGTTTTGGGGATTATAGGAATCATGGTGGTTCATTCATGTTTAGTATGTCCCCTTGAGCCACCGCTACTTAATTTGGGCAACTTTATGCTAGGTTGCAATGGGGGTACACCCGTATGCCTATTCCTGCGGGTCTTGTGCCACCCATGTGCTTTTGTGGTGATCCTTGTAAGATGGAGATGTCCGACGAAGAGCAAACCTTTAGGCGACGCTACTGGATGTGTGCTAACTGGGCCTTTGATCCACCGGAGAAGGCGGTGATGAAAGGGACATTTGTAAGTAATTTATTGTATTCTCACTCTTTGTGTTTTGATTGCAATATGTGGTTGATGTGTACATGTTTGCCGATGGTTATAGGAGCCTCCACCACTATGTGATTTCGAGGAGTGGATAGACAAAGAGGTAAAGGAGAAGGACAGGGAGTGGTTCAATGAAGTGAGGGATTGGAATTCCAAGATAAATGCGGGTATTGCAGCAAGAAAGAAGGAGGAGGAGCAAAGGAATGAGCGCATCGCTGAAGAGAAGTGTAGGGCTGCGGCTAAGCGCAAGGCAGAGAGGGAGGTGAAGCTGGCCAGGGCAAGGAGGGCGAAGGCAGCTCTGCAGGAGAATCCGGATGCGCTGAGGAAGGGGAAGTGGCCACGCTGCACTCAGTAGGAGCTATCTCTGTGATTGCCGATGTATGTTTGAACCACGCGAATGTTGGACCGTTTGTTGTTTAACTATTTGCCGGATTGTTTATGTTTCACGCATTAATGGTATTGCGAACACTTTGTGTGATTGAATCATTGGAATGGCACTTTGGACTCTAAACCTTACGTGTTATATGCATCTTGGACTCTAAACCTTACGTGTTATATGCATCGTTAAACCATCTTGGACTCTAAACCATGCGATACTGTATTTTTTTTCGAAGCTGCACAACCTCGGCGCTAAAGCAAGAAGCGCCGTGGTTATATACCTCGGCGCTCTATGTTTTAGCACTGAGGTAGTGGGCCGGGGCCCGAGCAGCACCTCGGCGCTTAGGCATTAAGCGCCGAGGTAGGGTACCTCGGCGCTCCGTGCATTAGCGCTGAGGTATCGGCCTCCTCCTGGGAGCTACTGGTAGCACTGGTAGCTTCGCGCCGAGGTGCACTACCTCGGCGCTAGGTCATTAAGCGCCGAGGTAGGGTACCTCGGCGCTCCGTGCATTAGCGCCGAGGTATCGGCCTCCTCCTGGGAGCTACTGGTAGCACTGGTAGCTGCGCGCCGAGGTCCCACTCAAGGAGGCAGGGGAGGTACATCCAGGACGCGGAGTCTCCAGTGCCGTCGGGGAAAAGCATTGAACCGAACATGTTGAGGACCCATGCCCTGCAGTGGAAGTGGATTGTGGCCTCATCTGCATCTTCTGGACATTGTCCGAACTCTTGGCAGATCCAGCGCAGTGGCACTCCGCTGGTCCGCCTCTTCTGGCCATCCTGCATAGCAGGAAGGGATCGGCCGAGGAAGGCCTCGACACGGCCAACCCACCTAGCGGGTGGAGCGTCACCGGTGACTGGGGCCCCCTGGATGGGAAGGCCTAGGATCATGGCGACGTCCTCCAGGGTGACCGTCATCTCCCCCACGGGGAGATGGAACGTGTGGGTCTCCGGTCGCCAGCGGTCGACGAGCGCAGTGATCGCGGTTGGGTTGAACGGTGGGAGCCCACGGTGGTATATCATCGACACCGTAAAAAGCTTGGCTCGCCGAAGCAATGGTGTGTACTGGTGGTCGTACCGCATCACTAGACGAGCCTCGTGGGTCATAGGCCTAAGAACGTTGAGCGCCTGCAACAAGCAAGTGAACCATATTGTTAGATGGCTTAGTATGCAGTAGTCACGGCAAGGGATTCACATGGAAAGTTGTTACCTGACCCTCCTCGATCCGTCTGGCCCGGTGGTTCGCATCGTACCGCTCGTCTAGAAGAGGGTACCGGTCCATCCTACATTATGAGGAAAAATATGGTTAGAACACATCGTAAAAAAATAATGGAATAAATATGCATGAAGAAACAATTAATACTGATGCGTTGACAAAGACTTAATAAAGCGTTACTTCACTAGGTTGAGAAAAAGGGCATTTTCTTTTGTTATGCTTCTCCTTGTGGCATTGGGAGCAACGGTTGTGCTGTGTGTGCTCTACAAAATGAGAACCAACTAGCCTCCGCTTGGATTTTCCTTTCACGGAACGGTCCATCTCCATTGCAAAGTGCTTTCTTCTCCTAGGCCCTTTACTTTTGTGGAGCAAAGCTCGGTCAGCTACAAACTTCGGTGCTACATACTTTGGCCACTCTTCTTCATCTCTGAAAGGCTCAAACTGAGGTGCCCATGTGTTAATCAGATAACGCAGACCAAACTCCTTGGAGGTCCTTGGAGGTACCAATGGGTCTACTCTACGGACCCTGCAGGCCGTGTGCATATGGGAACACGCAATGTGCAACAAGATTGGTTTCTCACATGTGCATGTGTTCCTACTAATGACCACCTTGTGCTTCCTAGCGTGACGATCCTCTCCACCTGTGTTGGTTCCACCGGCCTCCAAAACCTCGTATATGTCGGAGGCCTTATCAAAGCATGTAGCGGTCTGACGCTTTGATTTTTTCTTAGAGTACCCAATCATTTCGTCTACTTGTTTAGGCCATTCCTTCTTTTTTTTGTAAAGAGCCGTCGCACGGTCAAAGCGTTGGACGAACCATTGGTTGCATCTGTAGAATGTGAATGCCACAATGGCTGTCACCGGAAGAGATCTGCAGCCCCTAAGCAAACTGTTCATTATCTCGGCGAAATTACTCGTCATGAAACCCCAACGAACACCTCCGTCGTATGCAAGGGACCACTTCTCCTTGGACGACATCAGGCCCTCCAAGAAAGACCTACCTTCATCATTGGTGCGTAACATAAGGTCCTTCAACTTCCGATGGAATTCTCTCTTCTCTCGTTGGCGACACACCTCCTCAAAAAGCTCAAAGTTCTCCTTTTTCCTGTCATGCCGGATCAAATTCTGTGCAAGGTGCCTCGTGCACCACCTATGCTGCACGCGTCCATGTCCTTCGACATTCTCTTCCATTGCATTAAGGATGCCTACATGCCGATCTGATATTATGCACACATCACGGCCCCGCCCCACAATCAAGCGCCGTACAAGTATTAGGAACCAAGACCCGCTGTCAGTGTCCTCCTTGCTTACCAAGACAAATTCCAATGGAACCAACATGTTTTCACCATCAATCCCAATGGCAACAAGCAGGGTGCCATTGTACTTGCCAGTCAAGAATGTGCCATCGATTGCCAACACCGGCCTACAATGCTTGAAAGCTTCAATGCACTGCCCAAAAGTCCAGAAAGCTCTACCGAAAACCTATCTTCCATCCCTTGTACAAGTGTGTGACCCTAAACGGACGGTTGTGGACTATAGAGTACTCTTGCAACCAAGTTTTAAGTTGCACCATATCAGCAAAGACCATGCCCTTCTCAATGATTTCACCTTTGTTGGGATCACGAGGCACTTCAATCCGTCCATCAGCTACTGCACGGTGCCCTTGGCTCAAATCTAAGTAATCGGGAACAAGAGGATCACGACATGTCACCACTTGTTTAAGAATTTGCATCTCCCTAGCACTTAGCCTTGGCACCGGACGATCGTCGTCGGAATCGGATGCCCTATCATCTTCGTATGTATCATCATCTCCTTCCACCTCAACCTCCAACCGATTGGATGCTCTAGGAACTCCAATCTCTTGGTCATCACCTTCCCGACCATCCGTATTGTCGTTGTATGCATCTCGACCTTCATAGTCACAACTACTTGGGACAAGCACCTCGATGTGGCCATGTACTGTACCGCGGTCCTCGGGGCCACTACATTCCCCAAAGTCGGTGTCCTGTGTGCCTACAATGTGTTGTTGAGACAAATCTACCTCTTGTTGAGGTACTTCATATTCACTAGTTGGATCATTCCTAATCTCCAAAGCAATTCTAGGAACTTCCCTATGTGCAAATTCTCTCCTAAAAATCACATCAAGTGACCGAACTACAAACGACATCACAATTTCCTTATGTGCAACCCAATCACTTTCACTCTTGATTGGAGCCAACCTCTCCACCCGAGGGCCATTACATGAACCAACATCAATCACTCCATCTAATTTGAAAATCAGATCCTCTTCTAAACAACCTAGATTCAATTTTACCCGCTCCACCAATTCAGAAAAACTAGGCGATTGACCAAACATAAACACATTCACTGCCATTTGTTCAAATTCCACATTGTCATTTTACCACCATGTCTGAGTCTGACTAACTTATCCATCTACCAAACAATTTAAATCAGACGTGTCAAAAAATTACCAAAATAACCATAAACAACGATACAAGGGCCTCTATCCTACAAACAAAGCAACCTTAACAAATATAATATAGCTAATATTCTTACACAAAATAAATATTATGTATATATGGTCTCATTATCTACAAAGAAAAAATTCTTAAAAATTAGTTCATGATGATGAAAATGACATCAAATCGGCACATCTGACCGCCTAAACTATCTAAAATACAACGCACATTCAATCCCTAACGTCGATCCGAACAAAAAAAAATCGATTTCTAGGTTTCCTCAAAACCTAGGGTTCTAACAAATCGAAGGCAATGCCAGGGAAAATAAGCGGATAGGGAAGAAGAGGAGAGGGAGGGCTACCTTGGGGGAGGGACGACGCCCTCGATCTGGCGTCCACCCGGCCGGAAACGGGCCCTAGGGTTAGGGCGACCGCGGAGGGAGAGAGAAGGGGAGGAGCGATGGGAGACTGACCGGAGGAAGAAGAAAGAAGGGAGGCGCGGGTGGCTTATGGGCTCCAGACCTCGGCGCGCCGCGGCCTAGCGCAGAGGTCAGGAGGGTGGGCGCTAACGGAGGGTGCGCCGAGCTGGGGCCCACACCGTTGCGCCATACCCATGTGCCCGCTGCCTCGGCGCGGGATGCGGCAGCGCCGAGGCTACACAGCTCAGCGCTGTTTGACCCAGCGCCGAAGTGCCTGACCACCAGCCACGTGGCCGGCTGACGTGGCACACCTCGGCGCTTGGTCAACGAGCGCCGACCTGTCCAACCTCGGCATTGTCTCCTAAAACGCCGAGCTAAGAGTCTATTTTTGGACAAAGTTTGTACAGAAGTCTTTTTGTGAAAAAATTTCACAAAAAGGGCCAAATTAAAAAAAAAACCACTTGCGCAACTTGTCGTTCATGTCTCTGATCGACCTTGGTGAGCTCGCCAGGCAAAGAGTAAGGGGGTGTCCTCCTTGAAGCACGCATGTCCTCAAAATCCTCCTTCCTTTTTGTACCGAATTTCCAACCGGTAGTACAGAATCGGTACTAAGGGCGTCCGCAATGGTAATAGACATCCACTAGCTATTTGATTCTACGTTATTTAGAAGGGTCCACTCATCAGAAAATTTTAATTATCTTTCACAGAGGGTTTTTTTTTTCCCTTGTAAATGCATGGAAAGCTTTACTACCGGTTGGTGAGATTTAAGTACGGATTGGTGTTACGAACCAATACTAAAGAATACCCTTAGTACTGGTTGGTAACACATTATTTATGTCATATGCATGATCATTCAAGGCTACCAAACAATTATAGCTTCTGGCTCTAAATTTCATTCCCCTCTTAAACTTCATTGTAGTACAGAATTGGAAAAGGAAAAAAAAACGTGCTTCATTAGACAATAATGTGTGCAGGTCAAAGACAATAAAAAATGCAATTGATTAGACAATTTCAGTGTTCATTTTCCATCATATGGATGACTATACAGTTCAGCAGGCAATTTTCAGTGTGCACACTCTATTGCACTATAATATAGGCAAGGCACATCGACCATCCATTCTTCTTTTAATTTCCTTCTTGATTGTCGTATACCTAACAACACTTCCATTAGGTATTCAAAGCTTATTATTTGGACTCTTTTTGTCTAAAATTTGCGTATACATAGCTGTCAAGAATGAACATACAATGTTTTTCATTATTGTACTAGACATTGTCAGATTTTTTTGCCAATATATTCCAGACCATCGAAGTATCAAGAGATGATAATATGGTGTGGAGTAAATTATCAGTATTTGATACATCATCAAGTACAAGGGAATTGCAATCTTGGGGGACAGGCATATTCACTACAAAATCACCTTTTCTTTTCTAATTAAAGACCATGCAATCATGGAGAAATACTCTACAGACAAAGATATTGCTTGGTGTGCAGTTTTTGGATCTAATGCGCTATGTGTTCTGTTTTCGTGGAGATAAAGAGGCTCAATCCATAAACCTTGTGGCGTTTATACTCTGATACTTACTCCGTCCCGAATTGCAGAGGCTTAGGATCCATTATAATTTGGAACGGACCCGTAGGATGCCGGTAAGATGAGTAGGGGAGAGCGGCGGGTAAGATCTGGCCAGGGTTGATCTGAGATGTTGGTTGAGATCAAACGGTTAAAAGTTTGAGGGATTTTATTACGTGACTAAATCGGTTAACAAACCGGTTTTAACTGGTCTAGGCATCAAACCACATTTATTGCGCGCGTCGATCGGCCGGCGGGTGCATCGATGATCCATCACCAGCTCACCACATACTACATGATTAGAATAGAAGCAAGTAACACCGTGGCAGAGCACCTGCGATGGGAACGAGCGGCATTATTAGAAGATCCTATTAATAAAACCCGGCATGGCCATAGCCCCTCCAACGTGTGTGGCATGCAAGAATCACCCATCCATCTCCTCGTTCTGTAAAACAATCGGCTGCCGCAACGTGTTGCTCTGCACAAGACGGACCTGCACATGGAACAGCAGGCTCTCGTGTTGTGGCCTCTTTGGACCATGTTGCGTTTTAGTTTGTGCCGCGTGTCAACATGGGTGTACGTGTCCGGTAGTTGGGTCGTTTCCAGGCCTCCAGGTGAGGACAGCGGACCGGGCGAATGAATTTTTGATGATGGGCCGCTGATGGGCGCGTCCGATCCCCGCGGAAGCACGGGAAGCTTGTGCCATTAACAGCCACGTGCCGAAACGCAGGCGCCCAGCCGGCCCATCGCACCCGTCCGTTTCCCGTCTTGCTCTTCCGTCGTCGCTGACGCTGCTGGCTGGTGCTGGAGCTGTACTCGCCAACCCAGCCACGCAACTCCAAAACTCCATACGCCACGCGCCATGCCCGCCTATTAAAAGCGAGACGGCCTCTCTGGCTGGCTCGGATTCATAGAGGCGCGCGGCGGCGTTCGGAGAGGTGTCGGGCCGGTGGAGAAAGATTAATAAGAGAGAGATTATAATCGATCGATCGATCGATCGAGGCCTTGCGCATTGGGTTGGTCGATCGACAAGACGATACGATGGCCGCCGCACGAGGGGACGAGGAGCGGGCGTGGCGGGCGCCACTGCTGGGCGGCGCCGGCGGCAAGGAGTGGGAGGAGGAGGGCGATGCTGATAGCAATAGGCTCGGGCGGAGGGTGTGGGAGGAGTCGAAGAAGCTGTGGGTCATCGTGGCGCCGGCCATCTTCAGCCGCGTCGTCACCTACAGCCTGAACGTCATCACCCAGGCCTTCGCCGGCCACCTCGGCGACCTCGAGCTCGCCGCCATCTCCATCGCCAACACCGTCGTCGTCGGCTTCACCTTCGGCCTCATGGTACGTATGATGTACTACAGTATATACTCCTCCGATCCTCTCGCGCGCTTTATTATAGCAGCTACCTAGCTAGCTAGCTCCCCGGCCGGCCCTCCATCGTCGTCGCCCATGCATCCGAATCCTTCCGGTCGTCGACGGACGGCGGAACGAATAAGCTCCGTTGGCTCGTTGCGCGCACAGTACACGTGCTGTTTCCGGCCTCCCTAATTCAGAAGACCGTATATGTTTGGATTATTGCGATAGATCGCTTTTGGGGAAACGCCGGCATGCAGAGAAGATCCCCTTCTGTGTCCCCAAAACCCAGATCAATACTCCTCCTATACTCTGTACTACTACGATGCAGTGCAAGAGTAGGGCCACGCTCTGCATACGTACGTCGGTACGTGCATTAATTAGCTCACGTGATCCTCTGTTTTTTTTCCCGTGCGGTAGCGTTTTATATTTTGGAGCTATATATTATAGTAAGTGTATGTATAATTAGGGATGGCAATGGGTGGGCATCCGGCGGGTGGAGCACCCACCCATATTGACACCCGTTACATCAAAACATACCCGCACCCGTAATAACTAATGGGTGCAATTTCGCACTCGCACTTGTACCCGTTGGGCATCCGTTGTGTGACCGATATTTGTATACTTAAAAATGTAGCACCACACACCACACCATAAACAGCATGTAAAAACATACATATAATATATAGGAAGTCAATTCATCAACACATAGCATGTAATCTATTGATAATTCACATCATAATAATGTTTCACGCTCAATTTAGCCGCATGCTCAATTTAGCCGCATAATAGTGTTCTAGGAGGTTTATCGATAGGTCAAATCAAAATTTTCATATTTCAGATTATTAATTTTGAAATGACATTTGGTAAAACAATAACTATTATATGTTTAAATAGCTAATGAGCATCAGAATGAAGAGAAATAAGGTTCAAACACAGTAGGATTTTAGACTCTAGTGAGTTAGGATAAATTCAATCTATTAAGGATTAAGATTTATGACAATATATTATTATTTATGGAGCCCAATGGGTATCAGCGGGTGGAAATCTACACCCGCACTCGACCCGCGGGTCTAATTTGACACCCGCATCTATACCCATAGATTTAATTTGACACCCGCATCCGCATCCGCATCCAATGGGTTCGACTGTCATCCCTATGTATAATAGATGTGTGCGCTGTCAGTCAGCTAGCTTAATACGCGTCCAGTGTCCTGGTAACCATACAAGGTGCACGTACTGCGTATTCCAGCAGCCTGTTTGGTTTTGGCCGCTGGCCGGCTAGCCAGCCTCTGCTCCCCAATTCTTGTTCACCACGGATGATCGTTGTTTCTGCATTTTTTTTAAAAATTAAAATGTTTACTGTAAACAAATTTTTTTTTTCTCAATTTCAAAGGAAGACTGTATATGTCGTCTGTACGTAGATTTCACAGCAGGGAACGGCTCAGCATCTCAAATAATGCACCTGCTCTCAATCGCTCGTAATTGTTCGACCGCACGCTCCTCTCCAGCTCGTCTGTACTCTAGATGCATGCGAACGTGTGAAATGCCAAAATAGACCAGAGGACGCGTCCATTTGGGGTTGGGCTGCTCTACGACCGGATGGGCTTGGCGACGACGTGGCGTGATAAATATGGATCCTTCCAGTGGTCCAGGCAGCAGCACTCCCGTGCCGAATTTGCCTCTGCTTTCCAGACGGGTCGAAAGGTCAGTAGAAAAAAGGAAACACTGATGAATGGCCGATGGTTTTGAGTTTGGGTTTCTTTTTTCTCGCTCACAATCACAAATACAGTAGCACCACTGTCGTCGGCAGCTGCCTTTTGGCCTCGCACCGATTATTATTGCTGCTAGTGGTCTCGCTCGCAGAACCTGTGTGATTGGTCCGGTGGTTCCTCAACTTTTAGCCGCCCTTGGCGCCCGTGGATGGATATATATCATAGACGGAACGCTGATGTCGCCCTTAGTTATTTCCTGACTGTGGGCAGGGTGGTAGTCGCTATTCGGTCATGATCTAAATTGTTTCTTTACAATCTAAATAAATCTTTGACGTTTTTTAGTTAAAAATGAATAGAAATGTGATCCGATTCGTTTTTTTGTTCGATCTTAAAAAAAAAATGTCTCTTTTATCACCCCTAACTATGGGACAAAATATAGTCATTGCGATTTAGAATTTGGTAGTAGAGCTAAATGCTGACTCCTTATGATGTTTTATTTTTGAATGGCTGCAGGTTGTACTAGTGTAGGTTGTCTGACTAGCTTGCTTGGCATTGGTACTTTGGTAGCGCGTGTACTCCTACTACGCACGTAATGTATAGTGCTATTTTGGTTGAACGACAACTCTAGGAATCTAATGCCAAGTGAGCTGATTAATCCGCTAAGCTAACTGCATCCAATATTTTGGAATAAAACATGCACTGCTCATACGTCTTGCTTTTTAGGAACAACAAATAAGGGCATTTGTTGCCATGCTGAAAATAATCTAATGTTTTTCCTGGAACTGAGGAAGAATCTGGCTTCATGGACCACACTGCATTTCTGAAGAATATGTCCCCGCTGCTGGCACAACAGAAAGCTGCCGGGTTGCACTGGCGAGGGCAACAGGGAATTGATCTGTGTGATCCCAACCCCGCATAGTCGTGGCGTGGAGCCGCCTGGTGCGCCCACGCCCGGCCCAGCCCAGCCTCACATACATGTACTGTCACACTGAAGGAAACTGATGAAGATGCTGAAAGCTGTGTGCTCCCTTCTTCCGCGCCCCTGTCGATGTCAGGGAGTGTCCGAAGCCACTAGAATCAGAGCCACGGTCGCAAGCGAACCAAGTTATTGGGTTGATCTCTACCACCAGGCAACCACCTTGATTCGAATGGTCTCGACAGGCCGCTTGCCGACCAGGGACGTACCACGTACCTCTGATGCTGTTAATTACGTGCCACCTGCGATCGATCTCCGTGTCATATCTGCATTATTCCACTACGCTTACCAAACAGAAAAGACGCGAATTAATGAACATACGTACGTACGTACATACGTATACATCTCGTCGATCTGACTGAAGAACTCATGCATGCATCCATTTCCATTTCCATTTCCATGGCGATGGGTGTTCGATTATCGATGTGCATCAATCAATCAATCAATCCTCATCTTCTTCAATTCAGCTGGGCATGGCGAGCGCGCTGGAGACGCTGTGCGGTCAGGCGTTCGGCGCGAAGAAGTTCCACATGATGGGCGTGTACATGCAGCGCTCCTGGATCGTGCTCTTCCTGTGCGCGGTGCTGCTGCTGCCCATGTTCATCTTCGCGGAGGACGTGCTGCTGCTGACGGGGCAGCCCCCGGCGCTGTCGGCCATGGCGGGGCGGGTCTCGGTGTGGTTCATCCCGCTCCACTTCTCCTTCGCCTTCCTCTTCCCGCTGCAGCGCTTCCTGCAGTGCCAGATGAAGAACGCCGTCAACGCCGGCGCCGCCGCCGTCGCGCTCTGCGTCCACGTCCTCGTCAGCTGGCTCCTCGTCTCCAAGTTCCAGTTCGGCCTCGTCGGCATCGCCCTCACCCTCAACTTCTCCTGGTGGGCCACCGCCGCCATGCTCTTCGCCTACGTCTCCTGCGGGGGGTGCCCCGACACGTGGCACGGCTTCTCACTCGAGGCGTTCGTCGGCATCTGGGAGTTCATCAAGCTCTCCTCCGCGTCCGGTGTCATGCTATGGTACGTCCACGGCACGTCCGTCCGGTGGTTGAATTGAAGACGATGTTTGTTAATCCGCCGTGCTGCTGAGACCTGACCTGACGACCTGCTTCTAATCTAATAATAAATTAATTAATAATCGATCCCTGCATGATGATGCAGCCTGGAGAACTGGTACTACAGGATCCTCGTCTTGCTGACCGGAAACCTCAAGAACGCGGCCATTGCAGTAGACGCGCTCTCCATCTGGTATATATATAAATCATCATCCTTCTTTGCATTATTGTGTGGTTCAATTTATTTCACCACCGCATGGTAATAAGTGGATAGCTCCGCCAGTTTAATCTGACAATGTTTTTTTATTTACCCCTCTTATTATTGTATATGCAGCATGACGATTAACGGGTGGGAGATGATGATTCCACTGGCATTCTTCGCGGGCACCGGGTAATTATTTTTTCTCTCTCCTTTCACCGTCAGCGTCAGATCTCCTGACTCCTGGATATGCATAGACAATCATGCACGT